>OY720593.1:0-5000000 GCA_963151315.1 Nymphalis c-album
AACCTAACCTAACCTAACCTAACCTAACCTAACCTAACCTAACCTAACCTAACCTAACCTAACCTAACCTAACCTAACCTAACCTAACCTAACCTAACCTAACCTAACCTAACCTAACCTAACCTACAACCTAACCTAACCTAACCTAACCTAACCTAACCTAACCTAACCTACACCTAACCTAACCTAACCTAACCTAACCTAACCTAACCTAACCTAACCACCTAACCTAACCTAACCTAACCTAACCTAACCTAACCTAACCTAACCTAACCTAACCTAACCTAACCTAACCTAACCTAACCTAACCTAACCTAACCTAACCTAACCTAACCAACCTAACCTAACCTAACCAACCTAACCTAACCTAACCTAACCTAACCTAACCTAACCTAACCTAACCTAACCTAACCTAACCTAACCTAACCTAACCTAACCTAACCTAACCTAACCTAACCTAACCTAACCTAACCTAACCTAACCTAACCTAACCTAACCTAACCTAACCTAACCTAACCTAACCTAACCTAACCTAACCTAACCTAACCTAACCTAACCTAACCTAACCTAACCTAACAACCTAACCTAACCTAACCTAACCTAACCTAACCTAACCTAACCTAACCTAACCTAACCTAACCTAACCTAACCTAACCTAACCTAACCTAACCTAACCTAACCTAACCTAACCTAACCTAACCTAACCTAACCTAACCTAACCTAACCTAACCTAACCTAACCTAACCTAACCTAACCTAACCTAACCTAACCTAACCTAACCTAACCTAACCTAACCTAACCTAACCTAACCTAACCTAACCTAACCTAACCTAACCTAACCTAACCTAACCTAACCTAACCTAACCTAACCTAACCTAACCTAACCTAACCTAACCTAACCTAACCTAACCTAACCTAACCTAACCTAACCTAACCTAACCTAACCTAACCTAACCTAACCTAACCTAACCTAACCTAACCTAACCTAACCTAACCTAACCTAACCTAACCTAACCTAACCTAACCTAACCTAACCTAACCTAACCTAACCTAACCTAACCTAACCTAACCTAACCTAACCTAACCTAACCTAACCTAACCTAACCTAACCTAACCTAACCTAACCTAACCTAACCTAACCTAACCTAACCTAACCTAACCTAACCTAACCTAACCTAACCTAACCTAACCTAACCTAACCTAACCTAACCTAACCTAACCTAACCTAACCTAACCTAACCTAACCTAACCTAACCTAACCTAACCTAACCTAACCTAACCTAACCTAACCTAACCTAACCTAACCTAACCTAACCTAACCTAACCTAACCTAACCTAACCTAACCTAACCTAACCTAACCTAACCTAACCTAACCTAACCTAACCTAACCTAACCTAACCTAACCTAACCTAACCTAACCTAACCTAACCTAACCTAACCTAACCTAACCTAACCTAACCTAACCTAACCTAACCTAACCTAACCTAACCTAACCTAACCTAACCTAACCTAACCTAACCTAACCTAACCTAACCTAACCTAACCTAACCTAACCTAACCTAACCTAACCTAACCTAACCTAACCTAACCTAACCTAACCTAACCTAACCTAACCTAACCTAACCTAACCTAACCTAACCTAACCTAACCTAACCTAACCTAACCTAACCTAACCTAACCTAACCTAACCTAACCTAACCTAACCTAACCTAACCTAACCTAACCTAACCTAACCTAACCTAACCTAACCTAACCTAACCTAACCTAACCTAACCTAACCTAACCTAACCTAACCTAACCTAACCTAACCTAACCTAACCTAACCTAACCTAACCTAACCTAACCTAACCTAACCTAACCTAACCTAACCTAACCTAACCTAACCTAACCTAACCTAACCTAACCTAACCTAACCTAACCTAACCTAACCTAACCTAACCTAACCTAACCTAACCTAACCTAACCTAACCTAACCTAACCTAACCTAACCTAACCTAACCTAACCTAACCTAACCTAACCTAACCTAACCTAACCTAACCTAACCTAACCTAACCTAACCTAACCTAACCTAACCTAACCTAACCTAACCTAACCTAACCTAACCTAACCTAACCTAACCTAACCTAACCTAACCTAACCTAACCTAACCTAACCTAACCTAACCTAACCTAACCTAACCTAACCTAACCTAACCTAACCTAACCTAACCTAACCTAACCTAACCTAACCTAACCTAACCTAACCTAACCTAACCTAACCTAACCTAACCTAACCTAACCTAACCTAACCTAACCTAACCTAACCTAACCTAACCTAACCTAACCTAACCTAACCTAACCTAACCTAACCTAACCTAACCTAACCTAACCTAACCTAACCTAACCTAACCTAACCTAACCTAACCTAACCTAACCTAACCTAACCTAACCTAACCTAACCTAACCTAACCTAACCTAACCTAACCTAACCTAACCTAACCTAACCTAACCTAACCTAACCTAACCTAACCTAACCTAACCTAACCTTTTTTTTTTTTTTTTTTTTTTTTTTTTAACGAGGGGAAATGCATTTACGCATTCCGCCCGGTCCAAAAGGGGAACCGGGACGGGTATGTGGGACTCACGGGGACCCCGAGTCATCGGCTGTCCGATACCCGGCTGCCCGTCCTACCCACTAAAACCACCTCGACTTTCCGCCTCGCCGCAAGGCGGCAGGACTACGGGAACGCAAGTGGCACACCACCGCGGCCCTGCCAGCGGCCGTCGCTGTAAAGGCGCGACTCTTCTCGGAGGCATGCCAGGGTGTTACGGCATGCTTCCTTCTCTGCATCGGATGTAAAGCGACGACAGCGGATGTAAACTTCCGCTGCCAACCAACACTCAACGACGACAGCGGATGTAAAAGTCCGCTGCCAACCACCATTCAACGACGACAGCGGATGTAGAATTCCGCTGCCAACCAACACTCAACGACGACAGCGGATGTAAAAGTCCGCTGCCACCACCATTCAATGACGACAGCGGATGTAAAATTCCGCTGCCAACACTGTCTAAATCAAGGCAACCGGCCTAGATGGTCGCGGCGCCGTCGACCAGGTCTCCGTCGACGCAGCGGGAGGGAATTTGGGTCGTCCTCCCGCTGTCGCTCCGCCTTCTCCTTCGCGGACATTACGGCTTCGCTGAAGACCCGTAATGCCGCCCACGCCTCTTTGCTCGCGACCATCTTCCCAATCAGGGCCGGAAGCGAGATGTCATGTCCAATTGCCGTGGACAGGGCTGCGCGAGGCTCCGCCCAGACTGGGCACTCTGCGCGCGTATGCTCGGCCGTGTCCACAGCTCCGTCGTCACAATGAAGACATATCACCGACGGCTCCCTCCCGACCACTTCGCACAAGTATTTGGCGAAGCAGCCGTGACCGGTAAGGAGCTGCGTCAGGTGATACGTCAGTGGGCCGTGCTTGCGCTCGACCCACTCTCTAAACACAGGGCGAATGGCCGCCACAAGTTCCCCACTAGCATCCGGAACTCGTAGTCGATCCTCCCATTTGTCCAAGAGGCGATGTCTCGCCTCCTCCCGCCACTGCCGAACCTCCCGAGGATGGGGCCGGTTCCCCTCCGCTCTTGCAGCCTTGACCCGCCAATAGACGCTCGAGTTCACCTCGGCCTCGAGGTCCCATGGCGGACTTCCGGACAGCAAGCATGCCGCGGTGTATGACACCGTACGGTACGCCCGAGCCACTCTGAGCGCCATCGCCCGCTGCGGACGTCGCAGCGAGGCGACGTTACGAGCACTCAGAGCGTCCGCCCATATCGGCGCACCGTAAAGCGCCATCGAGCGCACCACGCCGGAGTACAGCCGCCTGCAGGAACTACCCGGCCCTCCAACGTTGGGCAATATTCGCCCGAGCGCTCCGGCTGCAGCCACCAGTCTTGGGGCCAAGCGCCGGAAGTGCTCCTCGAACTTCCACCTGCCATCGAGGACGAGTCCCAGGTACTTCATCGTCGACCCGATGGTGATGGAAGTTCCGCCGACCGTTATAGACATCCCTTGAGGTGGCGCGTTCCGAGGTCCATGGAAGACTAGGGCCTCGGACTTGTGCAAGGCCACCTCAAGGCCCAGAGCACGAATGCGGTGCACGGCATGTGCCACTCCCGCCGTGGCAAGATATGCCGCCTCGCGATGGGTACTGCCGCGGGCCGACACGAGGGTGTCGTCAGCGTAACAGGTCAAGCTGACCCCCCGCAAAGTGGCCCCGCGAAGCACCCAATCGTAGCCGATGTTCCACAGTAACGGCCCCCAAAACTGAGCCCTGTGGAACACCGCATGTCATCTCCCTCCTGCCAAATCCCTCCTTAGTCGGGAACACCACCGCCCTGCCGGAGAAGTAATCGGCGACGGTTCGCCGCAGGTATCCTGGAACGTTGTGGTATCTGAGGGCTTCTAGTACCACTTCCCAGGGCAGAGTGTTAAAGGCGTTGGAAATATCTAACGACACTGCCAACAACACCCCACCCCGAGAGACCTCCTCCTCTGCGAGCTCCCTGAGCCTGGCGACTGCGTCCAGTGTCGAGAGGCCCCGGCGAAAGCCGAACTGAAATCCGCTCAGACCTGGCTCCATACTGCCGATTAGACGGGCTGAAAGTACACGCTCGAAGAGCTTGCCCGCCTCGTCGAGCAGCACGATGGGTCGGTAGGCCGACGGCTGATCGGGGGCTCGTCCCTCCTTGCGGATGAGTACGAGCCTACCCGTTTTCCACCGATGCGGAAACCTTCCCTGAGCCAGGCAGGCGGAGAACAGCTGGCACATGCCATCGCCCAACTCCTCCAGCGCAATCGCCAGAGCGCGTCCCGGTATCCCGTCAGGCCCGGGGGCTGTCCTTTTCGAACGGAGCTTCAGGACAGCCGCACACAACTCCGCCTCGGTAACCGGGGACGCCTCATCCGCCATCTCCCTCACATACTCGGGCTCCATCGCCGGTGGGACGAACACTCCTCTTGATGGAAAAAGTTCCTCAGTAATTCGTCGTAGAAGCTGCGGCTCGATGGTGGTGGTGAGCGGGGGTGTCCAGGGTCGGAGCTTCTGCCTCACGACCCGGTACGGTCTCCCCCACGGATCTGCATCGAGCGAAGTGAGCCACTCCACCCACGCCGCTTCCTTCGCCTGCGCGATGGCCTTCTGAAGCGATACGCAAGCCTCCCTGTAGGAGGTGTAAAGAGCCTCCTCCAGGTTGTGGTCGCGTATCCGTCTTCTCCTGGACCTGGCGTATCGACGACGGGCCGCAACGCACGCTCTCCGTAGTGTTCGTAGTTCCGGGCGCCACCAGTACACACGACGACGTGGAGTCTGAGACCTCACCCTCGGCATCGCCACATCGCAAATGCGAAACAGGGCGGCGCCGAGTCGGTCGGCCTCTCGGTCGACCTGGACGACCGGGTCGGAACCGGCGCACCAGGCCTCCACGATGGCCGCCTCTTTTGCCAACTGGCTATCGAGACGGCCAAGACTCCACCGCGGACCTTCTGACCGCTCAACAGCGGGCTGGACAACGGGAACCGCGGAGACATCAAATCGGATATAAAGATGGTCCGACAGAGTCTCCACCCCCGTCTCCACCCTCCAATCCCGAACACGGCGGGCTAGGGCGATGGACGCGAACGTTAAGTCCACGATCGACTCGCCCTGCCGCCGCACGCACGTGCTCTCCGATCCACTGTTGATCGTCGCGAGCCCCAGTGACACGGCCCACTCCTCTAGCACCTCTCCTCTGGCATCAGTCGCAGGGGAACCCCAGGCCGTAGATTTGGCATTGAAGTCCCCCGCAACTATCACCGGTGTCGGCGACACTTGCCCAACCAGAGCCCCGACCTCGACCAGAAGTTGTTCGAATTCGGCGAGACTCCGGTTGGGAGAGGCGTAGACTCCCACGAACGCTGTACCGTTGATGATAGCGGCCACGCACCCTCTGCCTTTGGCCACCGAATCGATTGCGGGGGCGCCAGCAATAGCAGGAGCGATAATGGAGATTACCCCCTCGTGGTCGGATACCCAGTCGTCCCGTAAATGAACGACGTAGGGCTCCGCCACCACTGCAACACCGATTTGCCATTCCGCCATGCTCTGGACTAGGAGGTCCTGGGCTCTGGCGGAGTGGTTTATATTGGCCTGGAGACATCGCAGGGCCATTATTGGGCGGTCTCCATGGCCTCCTCCGTCCGTTGGGACACGGTGACGGGCCCTTTCGCCACCGCACCTCCCGCTTTCCTAGGGCAAGCTTGATTGCCCTGGCACCCCTTGTTGCCAAGGGCGTGCGCCGCTGGCTTACCGGCCGCTGAACAAACCACGCATTTGGGTTCAGCGGCGGTGCACTCACGGTACTTGTGGCCAGGCTGACCACACCGGAAGCACAACAGGCTACGGTCGACACCCCTGTCGCACCTGGCCCCCATATGTCCCCCCTCGAGACACCGGAAACAGCGCAGTGGCCTGGGCTCGAGCAGTACCACCCGAGCCGAAACCCACCCGACTCTAATCCGGCCGGCCTCGACTATGGGTTTTGCCGCCCCTACTGGGCAGCTCAACCACAGCGAGCCGGAGCCCCTCGGTCCCCGAGCGATGACCCCGGGTCTGATCGCTCCTGAAGAGCAACCCCCATCTGCAGCGACCGCTGCCACGACCTCCTCAGCCGTGACCGAGTCGTCCAGGTCCATGACCCTAAGCTCTACGCACTTAGTGGGTCGATGCACCTGGACCACGTCCGGGCTGAGAACTTCGCGGAGCTTGTCCGCTAGGGCATCTGCCGCCTTCTCCGCTTCGTTTGTGCCCGGCGGAATTTCAAGGATCCGCGCTCCAGTGGCCGCTGTCCTGAAGCGAACCGCAGTCAAGCCGACCTCGCTCAACTTGATGCGGCTCTTCGCTTGAGCCAGGACAGCCTCGTACTTGAGGCCCTTCTCTTCAGCACCGGGCCTCAACGTGATCGTCACCACCGCGGTGCGAGGAGAGCGGAGTTTCCTCTTGCGGGCCTTCTTTTCTTTGGCAGGAACGGTCTTCTGTTTCGCTGCCTTCGTCGACGCTGTCACCTTTGACTTATTGGACGGCTTCTTCGGCTGTTGTCGAACTACAGCCGCCCATGATACATCCGAGCTGCCCGGCTTCGAGGTTGGTGGAGGGGCAGATATCTTCACCGCAGCCGCTGCCGCCTCCTGGGCAGCCATACTGGGGCGTTTTGTCTTCTTCTTTCGTGCCGTTTTAGCGCTACCACTCTTCTCCACGACTTTGGCAGTTGGTGACTCAAATGGTGTCTCAGATGATGGTGCCCTTGCAGTAGCGACTGCAGTCTTCGCCGCTCTGCGGTCTGCGGCCAGCGGAGGTCGCAGCCGAGGCTCTGGAAGGAGGCGGGGCTCGATGCCCTCCAATCTGGCGTTGAGCATGTTGCCGTATTGCTCACGGCTACACCGCAGCGCCTCCTCCGTGATGCGCTTGATGGCGTCGTCGCTGAGTTCTGCCGGTCTCCTGCGCATCTCGGCCATCTCCCTACGTACTTCGGCCAGCTGGCCCGAAAGCTGTGCGTTGGCAGCTGCCAGGCGGGCCCCCTCTTCCGACGTGGTCAGGGTTTTGAACTCCGCCACCACACCTTTTATGGTGTCATGGGCGGTCCTCAGGGCCCTGACGTAAGTACCCTTCAGGTTACCCGACTTGTCAGCAACCTGGAGCACCACTTCTAATGCCTGCAGGGCGTCCGCTTCCAAAGCGGCGGACGTCTTCGGTGCGTCCTCGGCAATTGTGCCCGCAGTTTGGCGATCCCTAGCACGGGCCGCTCTTTCCTCCATCGCCAACTTGGCCGTTTCGTTGTAAGCGGCCAACGCGTCTTCCGTCTGGAAGCGATCCATCTTGGTCTTCGCTTCGCGGAGCTCCTCCTGTGACTTCCCTATACCGACGTATTTTCCGTGAGTGGGCGGCCGGCCACGCCCCCTCTTACTTGCTGGTTTCAGCCACCTGCTTACTGAGGATTCCGAGTTATCACTCGGCTGCACGCTCGCGTCACTCTCGGAGCCAGAGCAGCTATCCCCAGCGTGGGTCCGCTTTTCACCCTTTCGCCGTGTCAAGTCCTGTGTGTGTGGAATGTCTAATGACTCCACCGTCCGCATGCTGCAGGCCGAAGAGTCCGACTCAGAGAGCCGCTCTAGCCGTACAGCAAGCCGTTTGAGTACGCCGGGGTCCTTGGCTTCAGTGCGCGCCATCGGGGCGCCCACCTCCACCACCATGTCGTCGCTATCCGTTTGTTTAGCAAATCGGTGTCCATTGTGATTTTTTTGTTTTAAATTTTCCATAAAAATCCCACGAGTAAGGGGGAAGGGGTGGTCCGTCCAGGTGGTGCCCCCTGCACCTGGATAAGCCTTGCGTAACTCGTCGAGGGTGTCGGCCGGTACCCTGACGAGGATCGCAGTAACGACTGATCTTCCCATCAGCCATGCATCCATCGCGCTGCGTCGCCACTTGGGATTGGGGTGATTTTTATAGAGGTTGTCTTCCTCGCGGACCGGCCGGTTAAGGCAAGACCCGCGGTCCTGCACGAAGCCGCGAGACATGTCCACGAAACCTCACTGTGCAGGATTACGCGTTACTCCTTCAATCTCCGGAAGCCCAAAAAGACCCCGGAGATTCAACAGCCAAAAGCTGTACACACTAATGACCTAATCTAACCTAAGCTAGCCTAGCCTAACCTAACCTTTTTTTTTTTTTTTTTTTTTTTTTTTTTTTTTTTTTTTTTTTTTTTTTTTTTTTTTTTTTTTTTTTACGAGGGGAAATGCATTTACGCATACCGCCCGCCGTACCGGCCGCGACGGCTATGTGGGACTCACCGGGGACCCCGAGTCATCGGCTGTCCGATACCCGGCTGCCCGTCCTACCCACTAAAACCAGACCTCGATATTCCGCCTTCGCGCAAGGCGGCAGGGTTACGGGAACGCGTTTGCTTGCAACCGCGACCCCGCCTGCGAATGTTGCTTCTAAGCAACACTACTCGAAGGTGCACCGTGATGGCAGGCGCACCTTCCTACTCTGGCGTCTTTCGACGCCACATCATCAGACCGGCGGCGGTAGCGTTCGCATTGCGAAGGCTCGCCGTCGCCGCCCTGACCTCCTCCGACGTAGCGGGAGCGAGTTGGGATCGTCCTCCCTCTCTCGCTCCGCCGCCTCCTTTTGCGACAGTACGGCGTCGCTAAACGCGCATACTGCCGCCCAGGCCTCTTTGCTTTCGGTCATTCTCTTAACGAGGACCGGAAGCGACAGGTCTCCTCCTGCTATGGCAGTGGATAGCACAGCGCGAGGCTCCGCCCAAGCTGGGCACTCTGCGCGCGTGTGTTCGGCCGTATCCACGGCTACATAGCCACAATGGTGGCACAACTCCGAGGGTTCCCTGCCCACCACCTCGCACAGATACTTGGCAAAGCATCCGTGCCCGGTCAAGAGCTGCGCGAGGTGATATGTGGAGGGGCCGTGCTTGCGCTCGACCCACTCCCTCAATACGGGCCGAATAGCCGCTACGAGTTCCCGGCTGGATCCCGGGACTCCTAAACGCTCCGACCATTTGGCGAAGAGCCTTTCGCGGGCCTCTTCGCGCCAATGGTGGACCTCACTTGGATGGGGTCGGTTCCCGTCTGCTATTGCAACCTTCGCCCGCCAGTAGACGCTCGAATTGGCCTCGGCCTCGAGGTCCCAAGGCGGGGTTCCGGCGAGCAGACACGCCGCGTTGTACGACACCGTGCGGTACGCACGGGCCGCCCTGAGCGCCATCGCCCGCTGCGGACGCCGCAGCGAAGCGACGTTGCGAGCGCTCAGTGCGTTCGCCCATATCGGCGCCCCGTAGAGCGCCATCGAGCGAACGACACCGGCGTACAAACGCCTGCAGGCGCCTCCTGGCCCGCCCACGTTGGGAAGGATCTGGCCGAGCGCTCCGGCTGCGGCCACCAGCCTTGGGGCCAAGCGCCGGAAGTGCTCTTCGAAATTCCACCTACCGTCGAGGACGAGTCCGAGATATCTCATCGTCGCCCCGACGGAGATGGAGATTCCGCCCACCGTTATTGTCGCCCCCGGTGGTGGTCCGTTCCGAGGCCCGTGAAACACGAGTGCCTCGGATTTGTGCAGGGCGACCTCCAGACCCAAAGCGCGGATGCGGTGCACAGCGTGTGCCACTCCCGCCGTGGCGAGATAGGCCGCCTCGCGATAGGAACTGCCACGGGCCGACACGAGGGTGTCGTCGGCGTAACAAGTTACGTCGACCCCCCGCAGCGTGGCCCCGCGCAGCACCCAGTCGTACCCTATGTTCCACAGGAGTGGTCCTAGGACCGAACCCTGCGGGACACCGCACGACAACGCCCTCCTACCCCAGCCCTCCCTGGTCGGGTAGGCCACCGCTCTGCCCGATAAATAATCGGCCACGGTACGCCTCAAGTAGGCCGGCACATTGTGGAATCGCAACGCCTCCGTCACCACTTCCCAAGGAAGGGTGTTGAAGGCATTGGAGATATCCAATGACACCGCCATTACGACCCCACCCCGTGAGACCTCCTTCTCTGCCAGATCCCGTACCCTGGCGATCGCGTCCAGTGTCGAGCGGCCAGGGCGAAAACCATACTGCCGCTCGCTAAGACCCGGCTCCATGCTACCCGCGAGACGGGTAGCGAGCACACGCTCGAATAGCTTGCTCGTCTCGTCGAGCAACACTATCGGGCGGTAGGCCGAAGGCTGATCGGGCGGTCGTCCGTCCTTGCGGATCAGAACGAGTCTGCCCGTTTTCCACCGTTGCGGAAACCTACCCTGAGCCAAGCACGCGGTGAAAAAGTGCTTAATGCTGTCCCCCATCTCATCCAACGCGATCGCCAAGGCACGCCCCGGGATACCATCAGGCCCCGGGGCCGTCCTTTTCAACCGGAGTTTCAGGGCGGCCTCCTGTAACTCCGTCTCAGTGACCGCCGGAATCACCGGATCCTCGATCTCGCGAGGTCCGATGATGGGCGCCATCGTCGGAGGCACGAATTCTTCCCTTTCGGGAAAAAGTGCACCCACTACACTCTCCAGGAGTGACGGCTGGAGACTGCTGGTTAGCGGGGGAGCATACGGTCGGAGCTTTTGCCGCACGACACGATATGGTCTCCCCCAAGGGTCCCTATCGAGTGTCGCAAGCCATTCCCCCCACGCCGCTTCTTTGGCCTGCGCGATGGCCGTTTGCAGCGTTTGACAGGCGGCCCTGTAGGCGGCGTATAAGACGCCTTCGGAGTCGTGGTCACGGACCCTTCTCCTCCTACACCGACTGTAGCGTCGGCGTGCTGCCACGCACGCTTTGCGCAATTGGCGGAGCTCTGGACGCCACCAGTACAGCCGACGGCGCGGCTTGTACGGTTTCGCCCTCGGCATCGCCGCATCGCAGATGCGAGACAGAGCGGCACCGATTCGGTCGGCCTCTCGATCGACCTCTCGGACTACCGCCATGTCGGAACCTGCCCCCCAGGCTTCGACGATGGCCGCCTCTTTCGCCAGCTGGCTGTCGAGACGGCTCAGACACCAGCGTGGCCCATCCGTACGTCCTGCGGTGGGCAGAGCGTCGTTTCCTGTGGGAGAGACGGAAGACGCAGAACCGAAACCGAACCGGATATACCGGTGGTCGGACAGCGTCTCCACGTTCGTCACCACTCTCCAATCCCGAGCACGACGGGCGAGGGCGTTGGACGCGAACGTGATGTCCACGATCGATTCGCCCTGCTGCCGCACGCACGTGCTCTCCGACCCATCGTTGAGGACTACGAGCCCCAGCGACGTGGCCCACTCGACCAAAGCCTCACCTCGTGAATCCGTCCTCGGGGAACCCCAAGCCGTTGATTTGGCGTTGAAGTCCCCCGCGACCAGCACGGGGGTGGGCGATATCTGCCCGACCAGAGCCCCGACCTCGATCAGCATACGCTCGAACTCGGCGAGACTCCGATTGGGCGACGCGTAGACGCCGACGACTGCCACACCACCGACGACGGCCAGCACGAACCCCCTACCCTTTGCGACACCCTCGATGGCCGGGGAGCCAGCCACGGCGGGGGCGACAATAGCCACCACCCTATCGTGATCGGAGACCCAGTCGTCCCGCGAGGGAACGAAATAGGGCTCCGACACCACCGCCAGGTTGATTCGCCACTCTGCTATGCTTTGGACCAGGAGGTCCTGAGCTCTTGCAGAGTGGTTCACGTTGGCCTGGAGACAGTGTAAGGCCATCGTTATTACGAGGTCTCCATTGTCTCCACCGGCGGCCGTGACGACCGCCATGTCGGAACCTGCCCCCCAGGCTTCGACGATGGCCGCCTCTTTCGCCAGCTGGCTGTCGAGACGGCTCAGACACCAGCGTGGCCCATCCGTACGTCCTGCGGTGGGCAGAGCGTCGTTTCCTGTGGGAGAGACGGAAGACGCAGAACCGAAACCGAACCGGATATACCGGTGGTCGGACAGCGTCTCCACGTTCGTCACCACTCTCCAATCCCGAGCACGACGGGCGAGGGCGTTGGACGCGAACGTGATGTCCACGATCGATTCGCCCTGCTGCCGCACGCACGTGCTCTCCGACCCATCGTTGAGGACTACGAGCCCCAGCGACGTGGCCCACTCGACCAAAGCCTCACCTCGTGAATCCGTCCTCGGGGAACCCCAAGCCGTTGATTTGGCGTTGAAGTCCCCCGCGACCAGCACGGGGGTGGGCGATATCTGCCCGACCAGAGCCCCGACCTCGATCAGCATACGCTCGAACTCGGCGAGACTCCGATTGGGCGACGCGTAGACGCCGACGACTGCCACACCACCGACGACGGCCAGCACGAACCCCCTACCCTTTGCGACACCCTCGATGGCCGGGGAGCCAGCCACGGCGGGGGCGACAATAGCCACCACCCTATCGTGATCGGAGACCCAGTCGTCCCGCGAGGGAACGAAATAGGGCTCCGACACCACCGCCAGGTTGATTCGCCACTCTGCTATGCTTTGGACCAGGAGGTCCTGAGCTCTTGCAGAGTGGTTCACGTTGGCCTGGAGACAGTGTAAGGCCATCGTTATTACGAGGTCTCCATTGTCTCCACCGGCGGCCGTGACGACGAGGCTACTGGGCCTTTCGTCACTGTCTTGGCCTTCTTGTTTACGAGTGCCGTTCGGGCTTTACCGCCCTGGCACTCTTTGCTGCCAACGGCATGAGCCGCTGGCTTACCTGCCGCTACGCAGACGACGCAGTTTGCGTCAGCGGCGGTGCACTCCCGGTACTTGTGGCCAGGCTGACCACACCGGAAGCACAACAGGCTACGGTCGACACCCCTGTCGCACCTGGCCCCCATATGTCCCCCCTCGAGACACCGGAAACAGCGCAGTGGCCTGGGCTCGAGCAGTACCACCCGAGCCGAAACCCACCCGACTCTAACCCGGCCGGCCTCGACTATGGGTTTCGCCGCCCCTACTGGGCAGCTCAACCACAGCGAGCCGGAACCCCTCGGTCCCCGAGTGATGACCCCGGGTCTGATCGCTCCTGAGGAGCAACCCCCATCTGCAGCGACCGCTGCCACGACCTCCTCAGCCGTGACCGAGTCGTCCAGGTCCATGACCCTAAGCTCTACGCACTTAGTGGGTCGATGCACCTGGACCACGTCCGGACTGAGGACTTCGCGGAGCTTGCCCGCTAGGGCATCTGCCGCCTTCTCCGCCTCATTTGTGCCCGGAGGTATCTCCAACATCCGGGCACCCGTGGCTGACGTACGGAATCGCACCGTCGTCAGGCCGATCTCGCGCAGGCTGATTTGGCTCTTAGCTTGAGCCAAAACCTGTTCGTATGTCGCTCCTTTCTCCTCAGCACCGGGCTTTAACGTGATAGTTATCACCTCGGTGCGAGGGGAGCGGAGCTTCACCCTACGTTTTTTGGACTCCTTTGCAGGAGTCTTTTTCGCCTTCTTGGCTTTTTTAGACTCCTTCGCAGGAGCCTGCCTCGTCGTCGTCGCCGCCGCCGGTTTGCTTGTCGCCTTCTTGGACTTTCGTCCGACGACAGCGCTCCACGGAACAGCCGCGGCCTCTGGCACCGCGGGTTCCGCGGACGTGGAAGGAGCGGTCCTTTTGGCCGCCGCTTCTTTGGCAGCCAAGTTCGAGCGTCGTGAACGCTTCGGCTTGGCCACCTCTACCGAGGACACCTTCTCAGGTGCCTTCGTTTTTGCAGCCTGAGCTGCTTTCCGGTCGGCGGCGAGCGGAGGCCGCAGCCGAGGCTCCGGAAGGAGGCGGTCCTCGATCCCCTCGAAGCGTGTGTTCAGCATTCTGAACTGCTCCTGGTTCGCTCGGATTACCTCTTCCATCGCCTTCTTGAAGTCAGCCGTGCTACTCGCAGCGGGCTGTTGCCGCATCTGGGCGACCTCTCGGCGCAGTTCGGCCAATTGGCCCGCCATCTGCGCGTTGAGTGCCTCCAAGCGGGCAACATCATCGCACTTCTTGATCGTCCTCAATTCGGACGACGCACCATTGATGGTGTCAACGGCCGACCTGAGGGCCCGAACGTATGTGCCTTTGAGGTTGCTCGACTTGTCGGCCACCTGCGCTACGACATTCGCTGCCTCCTTAATTTCTGCCTCTAGAGCAGCGGAGGTCCGCGGCACGTCCTCGACAACCGCACCGCGGTTTCTCAGGCGTGCCGCCCTTGCTTCAATGGCCACCTTGGCCTTGGCGTTGTAAAGGACCAGCGCATCCTCTGTCTGGAAGCGCTGCTCCTTCGCCTTCTCCGCTTGGAGCTCGGCTCGGTGCTTGCCGAAGCCCACGTATTGTCCGGTCGAGGACGGTCGGCCCCGCCCCCTTTTGGACGAAGGCTTCAGCCACCGACCGATTGATGCATCTGAGCCGCAGTCACTTTGCTGCGCGCTCGCATCACTCTCAGTTCCGGAGAAGTTGTCCCTGGGATGGGACCGCTTCTCCGCCTTTCGTCTATTCCTATCCGTCATGCTAACATAACTGGCGTTCGACGAGTCCGACTCAGAGAGCCGTTCCAATCGAACAACCAGTTCCTTTGTTACGCCAAGGTCTTTGGTTTCAGCGCGCGCCATCGGGGCGCCCACCTCCACCACCGTTTCGTCAATAGCCATTCGTGTAGCAATCGGAAGTCCGTTGTTTGGGTTTTTTATTGAGCTTTCCATAAAAAGTCCCACGAGTAAGGCGGAAATAAATTGTCCACCAAGGCAGTGCCCCCTGTACCTTGGTAACCCTATTACACCGTGAGGTCGGGCGGTATCACGGGATCTCTATGCTATTGTTTTTTATTGAGGTTGGCTCCTCTCGACCCAGCCGACTAAGGCAAGGCCCTCGGTCCCACTCCAGGCTGCGAGACATGATCCACAACACCCAGAATGGGGAAACGAGTTCGAGAGGTGGTGACAATAGTCTTGTTTACTCAGACTCGATACCGAGAATGAGTAAACCCGCCTCTCCTCCTACTCGACTCTAAAAACCGATAACGAGTCCCTCCGAAATGTAAAGAAAATATAATATAAAATAAATATATATATTCCCCCCCCCCCCCGCTGCGCCCACTTGTAAAGAAGTGGGCGCCCTCGTGGCCAAAACCCAGACCACGAGATAACCGCCGCGTCAGTCGTTAGCCGCGATCGACAGGCATTACCGGAAAATCGTCGGAATGCCGGTCGACCCCGTTGCCCAGGGTGCACCACGAGGAGGTGACCGACATGCACCCCAACCTAACCTAACCTAACCTTTTTTTTTTTTTTTTTTTTTTTTTTTTTTTTTTTTTTTTTTTTTTTTTTTTTTTTTTTTTTTAACGAGGGGAAATGCATTTACGCATACCGCCCGGCCGGGTGGCCGCGACGGCTATGTGGGACTCACCGGGGACCCCGAGTCATCTGCTGTCCGATACCCGGCTGCCCGTCCTACCCACTAAAACCAGACCTCGATATTCCGCCTTCGCGCAAGGCGGCAGGGTTACGGGAACGCGTTTGCTTGCAACCGCGACCCCGCCTGCGAATGTTGCTTCTGAGCAACACTACTCGAAGGTGCACCGTGATGGCAGGCGCACCTTCCTACTCTGGCGTCTTTCGACGCCACATCATCAGACCGGCGGCGGTAGCGTTCGCATTGCGAAGGCTCGCCGTCGCCGCCCTGACCTCCTCCGACGTAGCGGGAGCGAGTTGGGATCGTCCTCCCTCTCTCGCTCCGCCGCCTCCTTTTGCGACAGTACGGCGTCGCTAAACGCGCATACTGCCGCCCAGGCCTCTTTGCTTTCGGTCATTCTCTTAACGAGGACCGGAAGCGACAGGTCTCCTCCTGCTATGGCAGTGGATAGCACAGCGCGAGGCTCCGCCCAAGCTGGGCACTCTGCGCGCGTGTGTTCGGCCGTATCCACGGCTACATAGCCACAATGGTGGCACAACTCCGAGGGTTCCCTGCCCACCACCTCGCACAGATACTTGGCAAAGCATCCGTGCCCGGTCAAGAGCTGCGCGAGGTGATATGTGGAGGGGCCGTGCTTGCGCTCGACCCACTCCCTCAATACGGGCCGAATAGCCGCTACGAGTTCCCGGCTGGATCCCGGGACTCCTAAACGCTCCGACCATTTGGCGAAGAGCCTTTCGCGGGCCTCTTCGCGCCAATGGTGAACCTTTTTTTTTTTTTTTTTTTTTTTTTTTTTTTTTTTTTTTTTTTTTTTTTTTTTTTTTTTTTTTTTAACGAGGGGAAATGCATTTACGCATACCGCCCGGCCGGGTGGCCGCGACGGCTATGTGGGACTCACGGGGACCCCGAGTCATCGGCTGTCCGATACCCGGCTGCCCGTCCTACCCACTAAAACCACCTCGACTTTCCGCCTCGCCGCAAGGCGGCAGGACTACGGGAACGCAAGTGGCACACCACCGCGGCCCTGCCAGCGGCCGTCGCTGTAAATGGGCGACTCTTCTCATCATGACGACAGCGGATGTAAAATTCCGCTGTCAACCACCATTCAACGACGACAGCGGATGTAAAATTCCGCTGCCAACCACCATTCAACGACGACAGCGGATGTAAAATTCCGCTGCCAACCAACACTCAACGACGACAGCGGATGTAAAAGTCCGCTGCCAACCACCATTCAACGACGACAGCGGATGTAAAATTCCGCTGCCAACACTGTCTAAATCAAGGCAACCGGCCTAGATGGTCGCGGCGCCGTCGACCAGGTCTCCGTCGACGCAGCGGGAGGGAATTTGGGTCGTCCTCCCGCTGTCGCTCCGCCTCCTCCTTCGCGGACATTACGGCTTCACTGAAGACCCGTAATGCCGCCCACGCCTCTTTGCTCGCGACCATCTTCCCAATCAAGGCCGGAAGCGAGATGTCATGTCCAATTGCCGTGGACAGGGCTGCGCGAGGCTCCGCCCAGGCTGGGCACTCTGCGCGCGTATGTTCGGCCGTGTCCACGGCTCCGTCGTCACAATGGAGACATACCACCGACGGCTCTCTCCCGACCACTTCGCACAAATATTTGGCGAAGCAGCCGTGACCGGTCATGAGCTGCGTCAGGTGGTACGTCAGCGGGCCGTGTTTGCGCTCGACCCACTTTCTTAACACCGGGCGAATGGCCGCCACGAGTTCCCCACTGGCATCCGGAACCCGTAGCCGATCCTCCCACTTATCAATGAGGCGTCGCCTTGCCTCCTCCCTCCATTGCTGCACTTCGCGCAGGAGTGGTCGATTCCCGCCCGTTCTTGCAGCCTTGACCCGCCAGTAGACGCTCGAGTTGACTTCGGCCTCGAGGTCCCATGGCGGGCTTCCGGACAGCAAGCCGGCTGCGGTGAATGACACCGTACGGTACGCCCGAGCCGCCCTGAGCGCCATCGCCCGCTGCGGACGTCGCAGCGAGGCGACGTTACGAGCACTCAAAGCGTCCGCCCATATCGGCGCACCGTAAAGCGCCATCGAGCGCACCACGCCGGAGTACAGCCGCCTGCAGGAACTACCCGGCCCTCCAACATTGGGCAATATTCGCCCGAGCGCTCCGGCTGCAGCCACCAGTCTTGGGGCCAAGCGCCGGAAGTGCTCCTCGAACTTCCACCTGCCATCGAGGACGAGTCCCAGGTACTTCATCGTCGACCCGATGGTGATGGAAGTTCCGCCGACCGTTATAGACATCCCTTGGGGTGGCGCGTTCCGAGGTCCATGGAAGACTAGGGCCTCGGACTTGTGCAAGGCCACCTCAAGGCCCAGAGCACGAATGCGGTGCACAGCATGTGCCACTCCCGCCGTGGCAAGATATGCCGCCTCACGATGGGTACTGCCGCGGGCCGACACGAGGGTGTCGTCAGCGTAACAGGTCAAGCTGACCCCCCGCAAAGTGGCCCCGCGAAGCACCCAATCGTAGCCGATGTTCCACAGTAACGGCCCCAAAACTGAGCCCTGTGGAACACCGCATGTCATCTCCCTCCTGCCAAATCCGTCCTTAGTCGGGAACACCACCGCCCTGCCGGAGAAGTAATCGGCGACGGTTCGCCGCAGGTATCCTGGAACGTTGTGGTATCTGAGGGCTTCTAGTACCACTTCCCAGGGCAGAGTGTTAAAGGCGTTGGAAATATCTAACGACACTGCCAACAACACCCCACCCCGAGAGACCTCCTCCTCTGCGAGCTCCCTGAGCCTGGCGACTGCGTCCAATGTCGAGAGGCCCCGGCGAAAGCCGAACTGAAATCCGCTCAGACCTGGCTCCATACTGCCGATTAGACGGGCTGAAAGTACACGCTCGAAGAGCTTGCCCGCCTCGTCGAGCAGCACGATGGGTCGGTAGGCCGACGGCTGATCGGGGGCTCGTCCCTCCTTGCGGATGAGAACGAGCCTACCCGTTTTCCACCGATGCGGAAACCTTCCCTGAGCCAGGCAGGCGGAAAACAGCTGGCACATACCATCGCCCAACTCCTCCAGTGCAATCGCCAGAGCGCGTCCCGGTATCCCGTCAGGCCCGGGGGCTGTCCTTTTCGAACGGAGCTTCAGGACAGCCGCGCACAACTCCGCCTCGGTAACCGGGGACGCCTCATCTGCCATCTCCCTCACAAATTCGGGCGCCATCGCCGGTGGGACGAACACTCCTCTTGTTGGAAAAAGCTCCTCCGTGATGCGTCCTAGGAGCTGCGGCTCGATGGTGGTGGTGAGCGGGGGTGTCCAGGGTCGGAGCTTCTGCCTCACGACCCGGTACGGTCTCCCCCACGGATCTGCATCGAGCGAAGTGAGCCACTCCACCCACGCCGCTTCCTTCGCCTGTGCGATGGCCTTCTGTAGCGATACGCAAGCCTCCCTGTAGGAGGTGTAAAGAGCCTCCTCCAGGTTGTGGTCGCGTATCCGTCTTCTCCTGGACCTGGCGTACCGACGGCGGGCTGCAACGCACGCTCTCCGTAGCGTTCGTAGTTCCGGGCGCCACCAGTACACGCGACGACGTGGAGTCTGAGACCTCGCCCTCGGCATCGCCACATCGCAAATGCGAAACAGGGCGGCGCCGAGTCGGTCAGCCTCTCGGTCGACCTGGACGACCGGGTCGGAACCGGCGCACCAGGCCTCCACGATGGCCGCCTCTTTTGCCAACTGGCTATCGAGACGGCCAAGACTCCACCGCGGACCTTCTGACCGCTCAACAGCGGGCTGGACGACGGGAACCGCGGAGACATCAAATCGGATATACAGATGGTCCGACAGAGTCTCCACCCCCGTCTCCACCCTCCAATCCCGAACACGGCGGGCCAGGGCGATGGACGCGAACGTCAAGTCCACGATCGACTCGCCCTGCTGCCGCACGCACGTGCTCTCCGATCCTCTGTTGATCGTCGCGAGCCCCAATGACACGGCCCACTCCTCTACCACCTCTCCTCTGGCATCGGTCGCAGGGGAACCCCAAGCCGTAGATTTGGCATTGAAGTCCCCCGCAACTATCACCGGTCTCGGTGATACTTGCCCGACCAGAGCCCCGACCTCAACCAAAAGTTGTTCAAATTCGGCGAGACTCCGGTTGGGAGAGGCGTAGACTCCTACGAACGCTGTACCGTTGACTATAGCGGCCACGCACCCTCTGCCTTTGGCCACCCAATCGATCGCAGGGGCGCCAGCAATAGCGGGAGCGACGATGGAAACGACTCCCTCGTGGTCGGATACCCAGTCGTCCCGTAAATGAACGACATAGGGCTCCGCCACCACTGCTACTCCGATTTGCCACTCCGCCATGCTCTGAAGAAGAAGGTTCTGAGCTCTGGCGGAGTGGTTTATATTGGCCTGGAGACAACGCAGGGCCATTATTGTGCGGTCTCCATGGGCACCTCAGTCCGTTGGGAGACGGTGACGGGCCCTTTCGTCACCGGACCTCCCATTTTCCTTGGGCGAGCTTTACTGCCCTGGCACGCCTTACTGCCGATGGCGTGTGGCGCTGGCTTACCGGCCGCTGAGCATAGGATGCAGTTCGCTTCAGCGGCGGTGCACTCACGGGCCTTGTGGTCGGGTTGACCGCATCGGAAGCACAAACGGCTGCGGTCAACGCCCCTGTCACAGACGGCCCCCATATGGCCTCCCTCCAGGCATCTAAAGCAGCGGAGTGGCCTCTGCTCGAGCAACAGCACCCGCGCCGAGACCCACCCCACTCTGACTCTGCCAGACTCCAAAATCTTTTTGGCCGCTGCGACTGGACAGCTGAGCCACAGCGACCTGCAGCCGTTGAATCCCCGGACAATAACGCCCGGCCTGATTGCGCCATCGGAGCAACCTCCTTCACTGGCCACCGCTGCCACCACCTCCTCCGACGTCACCGAGTCGTCCAGATCCATGACCCTGACCTCGACGCATTTCGTCGGTCGATGGATCCGGACCTCGTCCGGGCTTAGGACCTCACGAAGCTTATCCGCAAGGGCATCCGCCGACTTCTCCGCGTCAACGGTGCCCGGCGGAATTTCAAGAATCCGCGCTCCAGTGGCCGCCGTCCTAAAACGAACCGCAGTCAAGCCGACCTCGCTCAACTTGATGCGGCTCTTCGCCTGGGCCAGGACAGTTTCGTACTTGAGGCCCTTCTCTTCGGCCCCGGGCCTCAGCGTGATCGTCACCACCGCAGTGCGAGGAGAGCGGAGTTTCCTCTTGCCAGACGTCTTCTTTCCATTTCTGGCAGGAACGGTCTTCGCCTTCGCCGATTCCTTCGTTGAATTTTTGGACGGCTTGTTCGGCTGCTGACGAACAACAGCCGCCCATGATACACTCGAACTGCCCGGCTTCGAGGTTGACGGAGGGGCAGTTTTTTTTTTCGCCGGAGCCGCTGCCGCTTCCTGGGCAGCCATGCTGGGCCGTTTCGCCTTCTTCCTTCGTTGGGACTTTTTGGTGCTCCCAACCGTCTCCGCAGTTTTGGCAGCGGGCGACTCAGTTGGAGCCGTCACCCTTGCCGTCGCAGCTGCAGTCTGCGCCGCCCTGCGGTCTGCGGCCAGCGGAGGTCGCAGCCGAGGCTCCGGAAGGAGACGGGGCTCGATGCCCTCCATTCTGGCGTTGAGCATGTTGCCGTACTGTTCCCGGCTACAGCGCAGCGCCTCCTCCGTGATGCGCTTAATGGCTTCGTCGCTAAGCTCCGCCGGTCTCCGGCGCATCTCGGCCATCTCCCTGCGTACCTCTGCCAGCTGGCCCGAAAGCCGTGTGTTGGCAGCTGCCAGGCGGGCCCCCTCTTCCGACGTGGTCAGGGTTTTGAATTCCGCCACCACACCTTTTATGGTGTCATGGGCGGTGTGCGGGATTCAACGAGAAACTTCGACAGAAAAAAATAATACGACGTGTATCAGTTGAACTGCTGTATTTAGAATGACGATTAAAAGAGATATAACTTAATTCTAAGTAATGTCAAGTTAGACAACGGCGCAATGCGTATTTCTGCCTTTTATTTGTCGCAGGCGCTTGAACATGCCCCCGGGCGTTGAAAGCTTGGCTTTTAACAGCTATGATGGCAAAGGCAAAGGGCAGATCCTATTAAAAGCTCTTCTGATGACACCAGTAGACGTCCGAATATCTGCCACGCGAACAATACCGTCCGAACCAGGGTGGACTGCTACAACTCTTCCAAGTCTCCACTTTAAGGGGGGAAGATTGTCCTCCTTTACCACAACTAGGGATCCCAACTCAAGCCCATCCTTACATGAGCGCCACTTGGTCCTCTGTTGGAGTTCAGCTACGTACTCCTTACTCCACCTTGTCCAGAAATGTTGGCGCAACTGTTCAATCCTCTGGTAGCGAGTTAGTTGGCTCATTGAAAAATCCTGGAGATTAGGCTGTGGTATTGAGGTGAAGGGTCGTCCAATTAAAAAATGTCCTGGCGTAAGCGGTGTGTCGTCATCAGGATCTGAAGACAGCGGTGTCAATGGACGGGAATTTAATATGGCTTCAATCTGCGTTAACGTGGTGTAGAGTTCCACAAAAGTTAAATTACTACAACCCAACACTCGCTGCAAATGATATTTGGTTGACTTCACACCAGCCTCCCAGAGTCCGCCAAAATGAGGACTATACGCGGGTATAAATTTGAATGAAATTCCATCATTAGCCAAAGATTCGCTTAACGAAGCTGCATTAGACTTAATAAATTTTGATAAGTCATTATACGCGCCCACAAAGGAGGTACCGTTGTCTGAAAATATACTTGCGGGCTTTCCTCGTCGCGAAATAAAGCGATATAAAGCAAGTAAAAAATGATTACTGGTTAAGTCACTTACTAATTCTAAATGAATCGCCTTGGTGGTAAAACAAATGAATATAGCAATATACACTTTCACTAGCCTACATCCACGACCCTGGCGACTAGCGCACATTATAGGGCCAGCGTAATCGACGCCTGTATTCTCGAACGGGTAACCAGGAAGAAGCCGCTGCCGCGGTAAGTTTCCCATCAAAGGAGTAACTATAGCTCCTTTCATTCTACGGCAACGTACGCATCGATGAAAGCAAGCCTTTGCTAAATTTCTGCCACCAATAGGCCAATAAGTCTCCCTAATTGAAGCCAGCAATAATTGTGGGCCCGCGTGCATTAATCGTCTATGTTCATAATCAAATAATAATTTAGTAAATTCGTGAGCGGACTGTAAAATAATAGGATGTTTTTTATTATATATAAAATTAGCATTATCGAGACGTCCTCCAACACGCATTAATTGGTTATCATCTAAATAAATATTAAATTTAAGAAGAACGCTCTTTTTCGGCAAACTAAGTTTATTAATTATCAATTTGTGCTCAGTAAATGATTCACGTTGACTTTGAAAAATCACTGCATTTAATGCATCCTGTAAATCTGATTCTGTAAGAAATTTATCATTTACTGAAAGTTTTTTACACAATTTAATAAATCGAAGCATATAAGCAATGGAACGCACAAGTCTAGTGTATTTTGAAAAACGTTTAAAATTAATAAATGAACTACTGCTGTTATCAGTAACTATAGCATTTAACGAACTATCATCACGAGTCTCGGGCAAAGTCTCAACCTGTAGGTATTTATAATGATTAGGCCAATTACACCTATCTAGCCGTAGAAAGTCTGGACCTGACCACCATAGATCAGAATTTTGCAGGTTATTAATATCGGTTCCACGCGATATTAAGTCTGCTGGGTTCTTATCTGTGGGAACATGTTGCCATGTACAGTTACCCGCCGTTTCTAGAATTTCAGCAACGCGATTGCGTACAAAGGGCTGAAGCCTAGAAGGCAACATCTGCAACCATCCTAACACAATTGTCGAATCAGTCCAGCAATAGGTCCGGCTAATAGTTGCTCGAAGTGAACCTTGAACCTTCTCATACAGACGCGCTCCTACTAATGCGCCACACAACTCCAACCTCGGAATAGTTGTAGGTTTGAGAGGCGCCACCCTACTTTTAGCCATTAATAAGCGAACCAAATACTTACCCTTATGATTATTGCTTCGAATATAAGCGCACGCACCGTACGCGCGTTCAGAAGCATCGGTGAATATGTGTACTTCTAGTTCCTTATATGAATTGCAAATAACATTACGTGGAATTCTAAAATTATTTAATAAAGGCAAAGATTTCATGATGATATTCCAACGTGAACTAATATTTGTGTTTAGGGGTTCATCCCATGAGGACTTGTCTAACCACATTTGTTGTAGTAACATTTTCATTGTAATGACACAAGGAGATAAAAGCCCTAATGGATCAAAAATCCGTGCAATCACTGAGAGTAAATCTCGTTTAGTATCTACATTAGAAGCCAAATTCATGCTTATTGGAAATGTAAGCTCATCAGAAGTGGTATACCAACTGAGACCTAATAACTTGTTAGGCTCTTCAGATCCCATGTTTAAATCGAGCGAAGAGTCAATCGATTCAGGTACTAATTGAGATTCATTTGATTTCCACTTTCTCAGTCTCATGCCAGCCAAAGCCAACGCCTTGGTGACCTCCCTACGAATAAATTGTGCTTCATCTAAATCCATGCTCCCGGTACACAAGTCATCAACAAAAAAGTCATGTTGAATAATTTTAGCAATGTTACTGTCGTTACACTCTAGACCTATCTGTTTAAGACAACGAGTAGCTAGAAATGGTGCACTTGCGGTGCCATACGTGACTGTATTTAGTTCGTACACCTTAATTGGTTCGTCAGTATTAGCTCGCCAAACAATTCTTTGCAAGTACCTATCAGATGGATGGGTGACGACTTGTCTATACATTTTCTCGACGTCAGCGGCTAAAACGTACTTATGCTGTCTGAATCGAAGAAGGATAGACAACAAATCATCCTGAACTGTCGGTCCAATCATCTGCAAATCGTTTGAGGAAATTCCGGACGATGTAGGACTACTGGCATTGAACACAACACGGAGTTTAGTTGTGGTGCTTCCTTCACGTAATATCCCGTGGTGTGGAATATAATAACCATTTGACGTTAATTCCGATGATTTCAATTCTGTCATATGGCCTAATTGAATATACTCTGACATGAAATCGCAATACATCTTACGGAAAGTAGGCTTAGTCCTAAACCTACGTTCTAAAGAAAACAAACAGTGTGTTGCTCTTTTATACGAATCTCCTAGCATAGAAGGATTCTGTTTTAGAGGTATGCGAACGCAAAAGCGACCGTCACTTAATCGCGTCGTATGTTTAGTAAAGTGATCCTCACATAACCTTTCCTCCGGTAAATAATGAGACGAATTGGAACTTATTTCTTCTAATTGCCAGAAACGTGATAAATCAGACCTAACATTATTGTTACAATCCGTAATTTTAGTAAAATTACAACGAATATCACTCGAGAGCATCGTGGCATAATTATGAGACGTAGGACCGGCGACTATCCAGCCTAGTCTAGTCTCGCAGAGTACTGGTTTACCAGAGCCTAATTTAATTCTTTGCGATCCTAACAAGTCCCAAAAGATATCAGCGCCAATTAAAATGTCTACTTCACTCGGCTTATAAAAGGTGGGATCGGCTAAACATATATCAGACGGAATATTCAAACTAGTAATATCAATTTCACGGCACGGTAAAATATTTGTAATAAATGGCAAAACGAAACACTGCATTTTGCAAGAAAAATTATCATTTAATGACGTCATATGTACGCGACACATTTTGCCCACGTGCGAAGATACGTTATTTATTCCGCCAATCATTCTGTCAACCTGAGTCAACGAAAGATTTAACAAATTACATAAACTTTCTCTCATGAAACAAGACGTACTACCGCTATCAAGTACTGCGCGAACTACATGCGCACGATTTTTGCTATCGTACACTTTGATTAAAGCGGTGGACAAAAGCACGTCGCTTTGCTTACGCTCAGCACACTGCAAGGCAACGCTTGCTGACAACGCTACGTTATTTAAGTCACAGGTGGCTGACGTAGATGGAGAAATTGAATTATTATTCGAATAAGTAGTGTTATTCTGGGTTTCATTACTACTATTTAAAGTATTTCTATTATCCGAAGTGTGTAACAGTGTATTATGTCTACGTTTACATACCTTGCAACCTTGCTTCTTACAACGATTCGCAAAATGACCGGGTTTTAAACAATTAAAGCACACCTTATATGATGGTAATAATTTGAGACGTGCGTCGTTACTTAGTGCGAGGAACTGCGGGCAATTTATTAAATTATGGTCACCTTTGCACTTGTGACATGTCTTCTGTGCTGATTCCATGTCAGAACTGCGGGGAGCTGGTGTACTTACCATAGCTTTAATTTTAGGACGTAAGTTAGATGTAGCCTGAGACTGATTACGTGACAATTCTAACGTTTCTATTAAATCAGCTCGAGCGCGTAAGAACTGCACAAATTGATTGAATGTTATAGTGTAATCCTTATCCAGACGACCCTTAAATTCCTCCCACTCTCGATACGTCTTATTATCAAGCTTGCGGGTAACTATATAAATTAAAAGAGTATCCCAATACTTAACTGGTTCACCTAAAGTCTCAAGAGCTCGCAGGTTTTTATTTAATTGATCTATTAAACCCTTCAAAATAGACGAAGACTCTTTATGAATCATTTCAATATTAAATAATGCCGACACATGATTCTGTACCAGTAAACGCTTATTACTAAATCGGTCGCATAATAACTTCCAAGCTACAGAATAATTACTGGCAGAGAATTCAACAGATTTAATAACCACGGCAGCAGACTCATCCAGAGAAGCTCGTAAATAGTGAAACTTGTTTACTTCGTCAATATCATCGTTATTGTGAATAAGACTAGTGAAAGTGTCATGAAATTCCAACCAATTGTTGTAAGAACCACTGAATTTCGGTAACTGTATAGTAGGTAACTTAACTGGTTTATGTGTATTGCTATGAGTACATTTATCACTATTACTAGATTGAGAATCTTTATTAAAATTGCTTAATAACGTTTGTGCTCTAGAGAGCGTTTTATAATACGACGACTCAAAATCTGAACGTTCAGCAAACTGTACTTTAACGTCATCGGTTATGCATTCTAGACGCAACTGTACCTCATCGTATTGCTCGTATAATGACTCCATCTTCCCAATACGCAGCTGTAGTTCAGTGACATCACAACTACTCGATAATTTATCGCTCAGCTGATCGAGATAATTTAAAAAAGCAGTCAAACGACCTTTGAAGCTTCCTCGCTTCTTAATTAAATCTCTTTCCTCAGACATTATGGGAGACGAGTGCGATGGTCAACCTGAAATTTATATAAACCAATATTGAGCAAATAATTAAAATTAAACAATAAATAAATGTTCCTACTTAGCAATTTCAACGTTAACACTATAATAGTAAAATATAAATTTATAATAAATATTTTGTTGCAATTATTACCTACTATTATGTATTATTACAACTACAGTTAACAATATTAAATACGAATAAGCAAGGCAAAGTAAATTTAACTAATTACATTTACATAAGCAACACATGTTCTAGAAAGAATACAATAGTTTGCTAATGACTCGACATTCACATACAATTTAAACAATAGACATAATAAAAATACGATAACAAATAAATTGACAATAGTTAATAGCAGTAAAACAAAAAAAACTTTATCTAATTCCTTATCTATTAAGCACTCGTAACAATTTTACTATGTAAAAGTACCGGCACACGAATAAGCAAAAAACTAATATATTGTAATATCAATTAAATAAATAACGAAGCAATATAGCTTACAATATTGTTATATTATACAATATAAGTTTATTTAATTGCAGTTAATTATTACAATATACAAAAAAATATAGAAATTACTTATTTAAAGGTGTCCGACCTTACTATATAATTATGGAGTATATAATAATTTACTAACCTTGTAAATCCTTAAATAACTTATATACTACCTTTACGAGTGTTGGGTGACCAAATAGTAGTGGAATATAGAAATTTTAACACCAGAACTTCAGTTCAAATCCACGTGCACCTTTTAACCTCGACCGGGGTTAAGGGTCAACTTATTTATTTCTTCGAATAAAAATAATGTTTCTCAAAATCCACAATAAATGCAGCTTATCTTCCGCTAATTCAATAGAATCCGGGTCGGTAAAGGACCATGTGCGGGATTCAACGAGAAACTTCGATAGAAAAAAATAATACGACGTGTATCAGTTGAACTGCTGTATTTAGAATGACGATTAAAAGAGATATAACTTAATTCTAAGTAATGTCAAGTTAGACAACGGCGCAATGCGTATTTCTGCCTTTTATTTGTCGCAGGCGCTTGAACAGGCGGTCCTCAGGGCCCTGACGTAAGTACCCTTCAGGTTACCCGACTTGTCGGCAACCTGGAGCACCACTTCTAATGCCTGCAGGGCATCCGCTTCCAAAGCGGCGGACGTCTTCGGTGCGTCCTCGGCAATTGTGCCCACAGTTTGGCGATCCCTAGCACGGGCCGCTCTTTCCTCCATCGCCAACTTGGCCGTTTCGTTGTAAGCGGCCAACGCGTCTTCCGTCTGGAAGCGATCCATCTTGGTCTTCGCTTCGCGGAGCTCCTCCTGCGACTTCCCTATACCGACGTATTTGCCGTGAGTGGGCGGCCGGCCACGCCCCCTCTTACTTGCTGGTTTCAGCCACCTGCTTACTGAGGATTCCGAGTTTTCACTCAGCTGCACGCTCGCGTCACTCTCGGAGCCTGAGCTATCCCCATCGTGGGTCCGCTTTTCGCCTTTTCGCCGTGTCATGTCCATGGGTGGATCGTCTAATGACTCCACCGTCCGCATGCTGCAGGCCGAAGAGTCCGACTCAGAGAGTCGCTCTAACCGTACAGCAAGCCGTTTTAGTGCGCCGGGGTCCTTGGCTTCAGTGCGCGCCATCGGGGCGCCCACATCCACCGCCATATCGTCGTTATCCATTCGTTTGGAAGATCGGAGTCCTTTGTGAGTTTTTGATTTTTGATTTTCCATATAAAATCCCACGAGTAAGGGGGAAGGGGTGGTCCGTCCAGGTGGTGCCCCCTGCACCTGGATAAGCCTTGCGTAACTCGTCGAGGGTGTCGGCCGGTACCCTGACGAGGATCGCAGTAACGACTGATCTTCCCATCAGCCATGCATCCATCGCGCTGCGTCGCCACTTGGGATTGGGGTGATTTTTATAGAGGTTGTCTTCCTCACGGACCGGCCGGTTAAGGCAAGACCCGCGGTCCTGCACTAAGCCGCGAGACATGTCCACGAAACCTCACTGTGCAGGATTACGCGTTACTCCTTCAATCTCCGGAAGCCCAAAAAGACCCCGGAGATTCAACAGCCAAAAGCTGTACACACTAATGACCTAATCTAACCTAAGCTAGCCTAGCCTAACCTAACCTAACCTAGCCTATCAGGTCTTACCTCCCTAACCTAACGCAAACTAGCCTTGCTAGTCTACTACACCTATCTAACCTAGCCTAACCTAGTCTATCCTACGTAAACCTAACCTAACCTAATGTCAGTCGTTAGCCGCGATCGACAGGCATTACCGGAAAATCGTCGGAATGCCGGTCGACCCCGTTGCCCAGGGTGCACCACGAGGAGGTGACCGACTTGCACCCCAACCTAACCTAACCTAACCTAACCTAACCTAACCTAACCTTTTTTTTTTTTTTTTTTGGGGAAATGCATTTACGCATACCGCCCGGCCGGGTGGCCGCGACGGCTATGTGGGACTCACCGGGGACCCCGAGTCATCGGCTGTCCGATACCCGGCTGCCCGTCCTACCCACTAAAACCAGACCTCGATATTCCGCCTTCGCGCAAGGCGGCAGGGTTACGGGAACGCGTTTGCTTGCAACCGCGACCCCGCCTGCGAATGTTGCTTCTGAGCAACACTACTCGAAGGTGCACCGTGATGGCAGGCGCACCTTCCTACTCTGGCGTCTTTCGACGCCACATCATCAGACCGGCGGCGGTAGCGTTCGCATTGCGAAGGCTCGCCGTCGCCGCCCTGACCTCCTCCGACGTAGCGGGAGCGAGTTGGGATCGTCCTCCCTCTCTCGCTCCGCCGCCTCCTTTTGCGACAGTACGGCGTCGCTAAACGCGCATACTGCCGCCCAGGCCTCTTTGCTTTCGGTCATTCTCTTAACGAGGACCGGAAGCGACAGGTCTCCTCCTGCTATGGCAGTGGATAGCACAGCGCGAGGCTCCGCCCAAGCTGGGCACTCTGCGCGCGTGTGTTCGGCCGTATCCACGGCTACATAGCCACAATGGTGGCACAACTCCGAGGGTTCCCTGCCCACCACCTCGCACAGATACTTGGCAAAGCATCCGTGCCCGGTCAAGAGCTGCGCGAGGTGATATGTGGAGGGGCCGTGCTTGCGCTCGACCCACTCCCTCAGTACGGGCCGAATAGCCGCTACGAGTTCCCGGCTGGATCCCGGGACTCCTAGTCTCTCCGACCATTTGGCGAAGAGCCTTTCGCGAAGAGCCTTGGGGCTAAGCGCCGGAAGTGCTCTTCGAAATTCCACCTACCGTCGAGGACGAGTCCGAGATATCTCATCGTCGCCCCGACGGAGATGGAGATTCCGCCCACCGTTATTGTCGCCCCCGGTGGTGGTCCGTTCCGAGGCCCGTGAAACACGAGTGCCTCGGATTTGTGCAGGGCGACCTCCAGACCCAAAGCGCGGATGCGGTGCACAGCGTGTGCCACTCCCGCCGTGGCGAGATAGGCCGCCTCGCGATAGGAACTGCCACGGGCCGACACGAGGGTGTCGTCGGCGTAACAAGTTACGTCGACCCCCCGCAGCGTGGCCCCGCGCAGCACCCAGTCGTACCCTATGTTCCACAGGAGTGGTCCTAGGACCGAACCCTGCGGGACACCGCACGACAACGCCCTCCTACCCCAGCCCTCCCTGGTCGGGTAGGCCACCGCTCTGCCCGATAAATAATCGGCCACGGTACGCCTCAAGTAGGCCGGCACATTGTGGAATCGCAACGCCTCCGTCACCACTTCCCAAGGAAGGGTGTTGAAGGCATTGGAGATATCCAATGACACCGCCATTACGACCCCACCCCGTGAGACCTCCTTCTCTGCCAGATCCCGTACCCTGGCGATCGCGTCCAGTGTCGCAGATGCGGAAACCTACCCTGAGTCAGGCACTCGGTGAAAAAGTGCCGAATACTGATCCCCATCTCATCCAACGCGATCGCCAAGGCGCGCCCCGGGATACCATCGGGCCCAGGTGCCGTCTTTTTCGACCGGAGTTTCAGGGCGGCCTCCTGTAACTCCGTCTCAGTGACCGCCGGAATCACCGGATCCTCGATCTCGCGAGGTCCGATGATGGGCGCCATCGTCGGAGGCACGAATTCTTCCCTTTCGGGAAAAAGTGCACCCACTACACTCTCCAGGAGTGACGGCTGGAGACTGCTGGTTAGCGGGGGAGTATACGGTCGGAGCTTTTGCCGCACGACACGATATGGTCTCCCCCAAGGGTCCCTATCGAGTGTCGCAAGCCATTCCCCCCACGCCGCTTCTTTGGCCTGCGCGATGGCCGTTTGCAGCGTTTGACAGGCGGCCCTGTAGGCGGCGTATAAGACGCCTTCGGAGTCGAGGTCACGGACCCTTCTCCTCCTACACCGACTGTAGCGTCGGCGTGCTGCCACGCACGCTTTGCGCAATTGGCGGAGCTCTGGACGCCACCAGTACAGCCGACGGAGCGGCTTGTACGGTTTCGCCCTCGGCATCGCCGCATCGCAAATGCGAGACAGAGCGGCACCGATTCGGTCAGCCTCTCGGTCGACCTCTCGGACTACCGCCATGTCGGAACCTGCCCCCCAGGCTTCGACGATGGCCGCCTCTTTCGCCAGCTGGCTGTCGAGCCGGCTCAGACACCAGCGTGGCCCATCCGTACGTCGGGCGGTGGGCAGAGCGTCGTTTCCTGTGGGAGAGACGGAAGACGCAGAACCGAAACCGAACCGGATATACCGGTGGTCGGACAGCGTCTCCACGTTCGTCACCACTCTCCAATCCCGAGCACGACGGGCGAGGGCGTTGGACGCGAACGTGATGTCCACGATCGATTCGCCCTGCTGCCGCACGCACGTGCTCTCCGACCCATCGTTGAGGACGACGAGCCCCAGCGACGTGGCCCACTCGACCAAAGCCTCACCTCGTGAATCCGTCCTCGGGGAACCCCAAGCCGTTGATTTGGCGTTGAAGTCCCCCGCGACCAGCACAGGGGTGGGCGATATCTGCCCGACCAGAGCCCCGACCTCGATCAGCATACGCTCGAACTCGGCGAGACTCCGATTGGGCGACGCGTAGACGCCGACGACTGCCACACCACCGACGACGGCCAGCACGAACCCCCTACCCTTTGCGACACCCTCGATGGCCGGGGAGCCAGCCACGGCGGGGGCGACAATAGCCACCACCCTATCGTGATCGGAGACCCAGTCGTCCCGCGAGGGAACGAAATAGGGCTCCGACACCACCGCCAGGTTGATTCGCCACTCTGCTATGCTTTGGACCAGGAGGTCCTGAGCTCTTGCAGAGTGGTTCACATTGGCCTGGAGACAGTGTAAGGCCATCGTTATTACGAGGTCTCCATTGTCTCCACCGGCGGTCGTGACGACGAGGCTACTGGGCCTTTCGTCACTGTCTTGGCCTTCTTGTTTAAGAGTGCCGTTCGGGCCTTACCGCCCTGGCACTCTTTGCTACCAACGGCATGAGCCGCTGGCTTACCTGCCGCTACGCAGACGACGCAGCTTGCGTCAGCGGCGGTGCACTCCCGGTACTTGTGGCCAGGCTGACCACACCGGAAGCACAACAGGCTACGGTCGACACCCCTGTCGCACCTGGCCCCCATATGTCCCCCTTCGAGGCACCGGTAACAGCGCAGTGGCCTGGGCTCGAGCAGAACCACCCGAGCCGAAACCCACCCGACTTTCACCCGGCCGGCCTCGACTATGGGTTTCGCCGCCCCTACTGGGCAGCTCAACCACAGCGAGCCTGAGCCCCTCGGTCCCCGAGCGATGACCCCGGGTCTGATCGCTCCGGAAGAGCAACCCCCGTCTGCGGCGACCGCTGCCACGACCTCCTCAGCCGTGACCGAGTCGTCCAGGTCCATGACCCTAAGCTCTACGCACTTAGTGGGTCGATGCACCTGGACCACGTCCGGGCTGAGAACTTCGCGGAGCTTGCCCGCTAGGGCATCTGCCGCCTTCTCCGCTTCGTTTGTGCCCGGAGGTATCTCCAACATCCGGGCACCTGTGGCTGACGTACGGAATCGCACCGTCGTCAGGCCGATCTCGCGCAGGCTGATTTGGCTCTTAGCTTGAGCCAAAACCTGTTCGTACGTCGCTCCTTTCTCCTCAGCACCGGGCTTTAACGTGATAGTTATCACCTCGGTGCGAGGGGAGCGGAGCTTCACCCTACGTTTTTTGGGCTCCTTTGCAGAAGCCTTTTTCGCCTTCTTGGCTTTTTTAGACTCCTTCGCAGGAGCCTGCCTCGTCGTCGCCGCCGCCGGTTTGCTGGTCGCCTTCTTGGACTTTCGTCCGACGACAGCGCTCCACGGAACAGCCGCGGCCTCTGGCACCGCGGGTTCCGCGGACGTGGAAGGAGCGGTCCTTTTGGCCGCCGCTTCTTTGGCAGCCAAGTTCGAGCGTCGTGAACGCTTCGGCTTGGCCACCTCTACCGAGGACACCTTCTCAGGTGCCTTCGTTTTTGCAGCCTGAGCTGCTTTCCGGTCGGCGGCGAGCGGAGGCCGCAGCCGAGGCTCCGGAAGGAGGCGGTCCTCGATCCCCTCGAAGCGTGCGTTCAGCATTCTGAACTGCTCCTGGTTCGCTCGGATTACCTCTTCCATCGCCTTCTTGAAGTCAGCCGTGCTACTCGCAGCGGGCTGTTGCCGCATCTGGGCGACCTCTCGGCGCAGCTCGGCCAATTGGCCCGCCATCTGCGCGTTGAGTGCCTCCAAGCGGGCAACATCATCACACTTTTTGATCGTCCTCAACTCGGACGACGCACCATTGATGGTGTCAACGGCCGACCTGAGGGCCCGAACGTATGTGCCCTTGAGGTTGCTCGACTTGTCGGCCACCTGCGCTACGACATTCGCTGCCTCCTTAATTTCTGCTTCTAGAGCAGCGGAGGTCCGCGGCACGTCCTCGACAACCGCACCGCGGTTTCTCAGGCGTGCCGCCCTTGCTTCAATGGCCACCTTGGCCTTGGCGTTGTAAAGGACCAGCGCATCCTCTGTCTGGAAGCGCTGCTCCTTCGCCTTCTCCGCTTGGAGCTCGGCTCGGTGCTTGCCGAAGCCCACATATTGTCCGGTCGAGGGCGGTCGGCCCCGCCCCCTTTTGGACGAAGGCTTCAGCCACCGACCGATTGATGCATCTGAGCCGCAGTCACTTTGCTGCGCGCTCGCATCACTCTCAGTTCCGGAGAAGTTGTCCCTGGGATGGGACCGCTTCTCCGCCTTTCGTCTATTCCTATCCGTCATGCTAACATAACTGGCGTTTGACGAGTCCGACTCAGAGAGCCGTTCCAATCGAACAACCAGTTCCTTTGTTACGCCAAGGTCTTTGGTTTCAGCGTGCGCCATCGGGGCGCCCACCTCCACCACCATATCGTCATTGTCCAATCGTAAGGCTGTATCGGTTTGTCCGTGTGTGGTTTTAATTTTAGAACTTTCCATATTAGTCCCACGAGTATGGCGGAAATAAATCGTCCACCAAGGCAGTGCCCCCTGTACCTTGGTAACCCTATTACACCGTGAGGTCGGGCGGTATCACGGGATCTCTATGCTATTGTTTTTTATTGAGGTTGGCTCCTCTCGACCCAGCCGACTAAGGCAAGGCCCTCGGTCCCAGGAGACATGATCCACAACACCCAGAATGGGGAAACGAGTTCGAGAGGTGGTGACAATAGTCTTGTTTACTCAGACTCGATACCGAGAATGAGTAAACCCGCCTCTCCGCCTACTCGACTCTAAAAACCGACAATGAGTCCCTCCGTATAGTAAAGAATATAAATAAAGTGTATATATATATATTCCCCCCCCCCCTCGCTGCGCCCACTTGTAAAGAAGTGGGCGCTCTCGTGGCCAAAACCCAGACCACGAGATAACCGCCGCGTCAGTCGTTAGCCGTGTCGATAGAGGCATTTCCGGAAAAAACATCGGAAGCGTGTCGACCCGTTGCCCAGGATGCACCACGAGGAGGTGACCGACATGCACCCCACCCCTCTTTGGCCTAACCTTTTTTTTTTTTTTTTTTTTTTAACGAGGGGAAATGCATTTACGCATACCGCCCGGCCGGGTGGCCGCGACGGCTATGTGGGACTCACGGGGACCCCGAGTCATCGGCTGTCCGATACCCGGCTGCCCGTCCTACCCACTAAAACCACCTCGACTTTCCGCCTCGCCGCAAGGCGGCAGGACTACGGGAACGCAAGTGGCACACCACCGCGGCCCTGCCAGCGGCCGTCGCTGTAAATGGGCGACTCTTCTCATCATGACGACAGCGGATGTAAAATTCCGCTGTCAACCACCATTCAACGACGACAGCGGATGTAAAATTCCGCTGCCAACCACCATTCAACGACGACAGCGGATGTAAAATTCCGCTGCCAACCAACACTCAACGACGACAGCGGATGTAAAAGTCCGCTGCCAACCACCATTCAACGACGACAGCGGATGTAAAATTCCGCTGTCAACACTGTCTAAATCAAGGCAACCGGCCTAGATGGTCGCGGCGCCGTCGACCAGGTCTCCGTCGACGCAGCGGGAGGGAATTTGGGTCGTCCTCCCGCTGTCGCTCCGCCTCCTCCTTTGCGGACATTACGGCTTCACTGAAGACCCGTAATGCCGCCCACGCCTCTTTGCTCGCGACCATCTTCCCAATCAGGGCCGGAAGCGAAATGTCAAGTCCAATTTCCGTGGACAGGGCTGCGCGAGGCTCCGCCCAGGCTGGGCACTCTGCGCGCGTATGTTCGGCCGTGTCCACGGCTCCGTCGTCACAATGGAGACATACCACCGACGGCTCTCTCCCGACCACTTCGCACAAATATTTGGCGAAGCAGCCGTGACCGGTCATGAGCTGCGTCAGGTGGTACGTCAGTGGGCCGTGTTTGCGCTCGACCCACTTTCTTAACACCGGGCGAATGGCCGCCACGAGTTCCCCACTGGCATCCGGAACCCGTAGCCGATCCTCCCACTTATCAATGAGGCGTCGCCTTGCCTCCTCCCTCCATTGCTGCACTTCGCGCAGGAGTGGTCGATTCCCGCCCGTTCTTGCAGCCTTGACCCGCCAGTAGACGCTCGAGTTGACTTCGGCCTCGAGGTCCCATGGCGGGCTTCCGGACAGCAAGCCGGCTGCGGTGAATGACACCGTACGGTATGCCCGAGCCGCCCTGAGCGCCATCGCCCGCTGCGGACGTCGCAGCGAGGCGACGTTACGAGCACTCAAAGCGTCCGCCCATATCGGCGCACCGTAAAGCGCCATCGAGCGCACCACGCCGGAGTACAGCCGCCTGCAGGAACTACCCGGCCCTCCAACATTGGGCAATATTCGCCCGAGCGCTCCGGCTGCAGCCACCAGTCTTGGGGCCAAGCGCCGGAAGTGCTCCTCGAACTTCCACCTGCCATCGAGGACGAGTCCCAGGTACTTCATCGTCGACCCGATGGTGATGGAAGTTCCGCCGACCGTTATAGACATCCCTTGGGGTGGCGCGTTCCGAGGTCCATGGAAGACTAGGGCCTCGGACTTGTGCAAGGCCACCTCAAGGCCCAGAGCACGAATGCGGTGCACAGCATGTGCCACTCCCGCCGTGGCAAGATATGCCGCCTCACGATGGGTACTGCCGCGGGCCGACACGAGGGTGTCGTCAGCGTAACAGGTCAAGCTGACCCCCCGCAAAGTGGCCCCGCGAAGCACCCAATCGTAGCCGATGTTCCACAGTAACGGCCCCAAAACTGAGCCCTGTGGAACACCGCATGTCATCTCCCTCCTGCCAAATCCGTCCTTAGTCGGGAACACCACCGCCCTGCCGGAGAAGTAATCGGCGACGGTTCGCCGCAGGTATCCTGGAACGTTGTGGTATCTGAGGGCTTCTAGTACCACTTCCCAGGGCAGAGTGTTAAAGGCGTTGGAAATATCTAACGACACTGCCAACAACACCCCACCCCGAGAGACCTCCTCCTCTGCGAGCTCCCTGAGCCTGGCGACTGCGTCCAATGTCGAGAGGCCCCGGCGAAAGCCGAACTGAAATCCGCTCAGACCTGGCTCCATACTGCCGATTAGACGGGCTGAAAGTACACGCTCGAAGAGCTTGCCCGCCTCGTCGAGCAGCACGATGGGTCGGTAGGCCGACGGCTGATCGGGGGCTCGTCCCTCCTTGCGGATGAGAACGAGCCTACCCGTTTTCCACCGATGCGGAAACCTTCCCTGAGCCAGGCAGGCGGAAAACAGCTGGCACATACCATCGCCCAACTCCTCCAGTGCAATCGCCAGAGCGCGTCCCGGTATCCCGTCAGGCCCGGGGGCTGTGGGGGCGGGGGATGTGGCCCCCCTCCAGACATCTAAAGCAGCGGAGTGGCCTCTGCTCGAGCAACAGCACCCGCGCCGAGACCCACCCCACTCTGACTCTACCAGACTCCAAAATCTTTTTGGCCGCTGCGACTGGACAGCTGAGCCACAGCGACCTGCAGCCGTTGAATCCCCGCTGAATCACGCCCGGCCTAATCGCGTCATCGGAGCAACCTCCTTCACTGGCCACCGCTGCCACCACCTCCTCCGTCGTCACCGAGTCGTCCAGATCCATGACCCTGATTTCGACGCATTTCGTCGGCCGATGGATCTGGACCTCGTCTGGGCTCACGATCTCGCGGAGCTTGACCGCAAGGGCATCCGCCGACTTCTCCGCGTCAGCGGTGCCCGGCGGAATTTCAAGAATCCGCGCTCCAGTGGCCGCTGTCCTGAAGCGCACCGCGGTCAGGCCGACGTCGCTCAGCTTGATGCGGCTCTTCGCTAGCGCCAGGACAGCCTCGTACGTCAGGCCCTTCTCTTTGGCACCGGGCCTCAGCGTGATGGTAACCACCGCGGTGCGAGGAGAGCGGAGTTTCCTCTTGCCAGACGTCTTCTTCCCATTTCTGGCAGGAACGGTCTTCGCCTTCGCCGATTCCTTCGCCTTGGAGTTATTGGACGGCTTGTTCGGCTGCTGACGAACAACAGCCGCCCATGAAACACTCGAACTGCCCGGCTTCGGAGTTGTTGGAGGGGCAGCTTTCTTCACCGGGGCCGCTGCCGCTTCCTGGGCAGCCATGCTGGGCCGTTTCGCCTTCTTCCTTCGTTGGGTCTTATTTGTGCTCCCAACCTTCTCTGCGGTTTTGGCAGCGGGCGACTCAGTTGGAGCCGTCACCCTTGCCGTCGCAGCTGCAGTCTGCGCCGCCTTGCGGTCTGCGGCTAGCGGAGGGCGCAGCCGAGGCTCTGGAAGGAGGCGGGGCTCGATGCCCTCCATCCTGGCGTTGAGCATGTTGCCGTATTGCTCACGGCTACACCGCAGCGCCTCCTCCGTGATGCGCTTGATGGCGTCGTCGCTGAGCTCTGCCGGTCTCCGGCGCATCTCGGCCATCTCCCTACGTACCTCGGCCAGCTGGCCCGAAAGCTGTGCGTTGGCAGCTGCCAGGCGGGCCCCCTCTTCCGACGTGGTCAGGGTTTTGAACTCCGCCACCACACCTTTTATGGTGTCATGGGCGGTCCTCAGGGCCCTGACGTAAGTACCCTTCAGGTTACCCGACTTGTCAGCAACCTGAAGCACCACTTCTAATGCCTGCAGGGCGTCCGCTTCCAAAGCGGCGGACGTCTTCGGTGCGTCCTCGGCAATTGTGCCCGCAGTTTGACGATCCCTAGCACGGGCCGCTCTTTCCTCCATCGCCAACTTGGCCGTTTCGTTGTAAGCGGCCAACGCGTCTTCCGTCTGGAAGCGATCCATCTTGGTCTTCGCTTCGCGGAGCTCCTCCTGTGACTTCCCTATACCGACGTATTTTCCGTGAGTGGGCGGCCGGCCACGCCCCCTCTTACTTGCTGGTTTCAGCCATCTGCTTATTAAGGATTCCGAGTTTTCACTCAGCTGCACGCTCGCGTCACTCTCGGAGCCAGAGCAGCTATCCCCATCGTGGGTCCGTTTTTCGCCTTTTCGCCGTGTCATGTCCATGGGTGGATCGTCTAATGACTCCACCGTCCGCATGCTGCAGGCTGAAGAGTCCGACTCAGAGAGTCGCTCTAGCCGTACAGCAAGCCGTTTTAGTGCGCCGGGGTCCTTGGCTTCAGTGCGCGCCATCGGGGCGCCCACCTCCACCGCCATATCGTCGTTATCCATTCGTTTGGAAGATCGGAGTCCTTTTTGAGTTTTTGAATTTAGATTTTCCATATAAAATCCCACGAGTAAGGGGGAAGGGGTGGTCCGTCCAGGTGGTGCCCCCTGCACCTGGATAAGCCTTGCGTAACTCGTCGAGGGTGTCGGCCGGTACCCTGACGAGGATCGCAGTAACGACTGATCTTCCCATCAGCCATGCATCCATCGCGCTGCGTCGCCACTTGGGATTGGGGTGATTTTTATAGAGGTTGTCTTCCTCACGGACCGGCCGGTTAAGGCAAGACCCGCGGTCCTGCACTAAGCCGCGAGACATGTCCACAAAGCCGTTTTAGTGCGCCGGGGTCCTTGGCTTCAGTGCGCGCCATCGGGGCGCCCACCTCCACCGCCATATCGTCGTTATCCATTCGTTTGGAAGATCGGAGTCCTTTTTGAGTTTTTGAATTTAGATTTTCCATATAAAATCCCACGAGTAAGGGGGAAGGGGTGGTCCGTCCAGGTGGTGCCCCCTGCACCTGGATAAGCCTTGCGTAACTCGTCGAGGGTGTCGGCCGGTACCCTGACGAGGATCGCAGTAACGACTGATCTTCCCATCAGCCATGCATCCATCGCGCTGCGTCGCCACTTGGGATTGGGGTGATTTTTATAGAGGTTGTCTTCCTCACGGACCGGCCGGTTAAGGCAAGACCCGCGGTCCTGCACTAAGCCGCGAGACATGTCCACAAAACCTCACTGTGCAGGATTACGCGTTACTCCTTCAATCTCCGGAAGCCCAAAAAGACCCCGGAGATTCAACAGCCAAAAGCTGTACACACTAATGACCTAATCTAACCTAAGCTAGCCTAGCCTAACCTAACCTAACCTAGCCTATCAGGTCTTACCTCCCTAACCTAACGCAAACTAGCCTTGCTAGTCTACTACACCTATCTAACCTAGCCTAACCTAGTCTATCCTACGTAAACCTAACCTAACCTAATGTCAGTCGTTAGCCGCGATCGACAGGCATTACCGGAAAATCGTCGGAATGCCGGTCGACCCCGTTGCCCAGGGTGCACCACGAGGAGGTGACCGACTTGCACCCCTCTTTGGCCTAACCTTTTTTTTTTTTTTTTTTTTTTTTTTTTTAACGAGGGGAAATGCATTTACGCATACCGCCCGGCCGGGTGGCCGCGACGGCTATGTGGGACTCACCGGGGACCCCGAGTCATCGGCTGTCCGATACCCGGCTGCCCGTCCTACCCACTAAAACCAGACCTCGATATTCCGCCTTCGCGCAAGGCGGCAGGGTTACGGGAACGCGTTTGCTTGCAACCGCGACCCCGCCTGCGAATGTTGCTTCTGAGCAACACTACTCGAAGGTGCACCGTGATGGCAGGCGCACCTTCCTACTCTGGCGTCTTTCGACGCCACATCATCAGACCGGCGGCGGTAGCGATCGCATTGCGAAGGCTCGCCGTCGCCGCCCTGACCTCCTCCGACGTAGCGGGAGCGAGTTGGGATCGTCCTCCCTCTCTCGCTCCGCCGCCTCCTTTTGCGACAGTACGGCGTCGCTAAACGCGCATACTGCCGCCCAGGCCTCTTTGCTTTCGGTCATTCTCTTAACGAGGACCGGAAGCGACAGGTCTCCTCCTGCTATGGCAGTGGATAGCACAGCGCGAGGCTCCGCCCAGGCTGGGCACTCTGCGCGCGTGTGTTCGGCCGTATCCACGGCTACATAGCCACAATGGTGGCACAACTCCGAGGGTTCCCTGCCCACCACCTCGCACAGATACTTGGCAAAGCATCCGTGCCCGGTCAAGAGCTGCGCGAGGTGATATGTGGAGGGGCCGTGCTTGCGCTCGACCCACTCCCTCAGTACGGGCCGAATAGCCGCTACGAGTTCCCGGCTGGATCCCGGGACTCCTAGTCTCTCCGACCATTTGGCGAAGAGCCTTTCGCGGGCCTCTTCGCGCCAATGGTGGACCTCACTTGGATGGGGTCGGTTCCCGTCTGCTATTGCAACCTTCGCCCGCCAGTAGACGCTCGAATTGGCCTCGGCCTCGAGGTCCCACGGCGGGGTTCCGGCGAGCAGACACGCCGCGTTGTACGACACCGTGCGGTACGCACGAGCCGCTCTTAGCGCCATCGCCCGCTGCGGACGCCGCAGCGAAGCGACGTTGCGAGCGCTCAGTGCGTCCGCCCATATCGGCGCCCCGTAGAGCGCCATCGAGCGAACGACACCGGCGTACAAACGCCTGCAGGCGCCTCCTGGCCCGCCCACGTTGGGAAGGATCTGGCCGAGCGCTCCGGCTGCGGCCACCAACCTTGGGGCCAAGCGCCGGAAGTGCTCTTCGAAATTCCACCTACCGTCGAGGACGAGTCCGAGATATCTCATCGTCGCCCCGACGGAGATGGAGATTCCGCCCACCGTTATTGTCGCCCCCGGTGGTGGTCCGTTCCGAGGCCCGTGAAACACGAGTGCCTCGGATTTGTGCAGGGCGACCTCCAGACCCAAAGCGCGGATGCGGTGCACAGCGTGTGCCACTCCCGCCGTGGCGAGATAGGCCGCCTCGCGATAGGAACTGCCACGGGCCGACACGAGGGTGTCGTCGGCGTAACAAGTTACGTCGACCCCCCGCAGCGTGGCCCCGCGCAGCACCCAGTCGTACCCTATGTTCCACAGGAGTGGTCCTAGGACCGAACCCTGCGGGACACCGCACGACAACGCCCTCCTACCCCAGCCCTCCCTGGTCGGGTAGGCCACCGCTCTGCCCGAAAAATAATCGGCCACGGTACGCCTCAAGTAGGCCGGCACATTGTGGAATCGCAACGCCTCCGTCACCACTTCCCAAGGAAGGGTGTTGAAGGCATTGGAGATATCCAATGACACCGCCATTACGACCCCACCCCGTGAGACCTCCTTCTCTGCCAGATCCCGTACCCTGGCGATCGCGTCCAGTGTCGAGCGGCCAGGGCGAAAACCATACTGCCGCTCGCTAAGACCCGGCTCCATGCTACCCGCGAGACGGGTAGCGAGCACACGCTCGAATAGCTTGCTCGTCTCGTCGAGCAACACTATCGGGCGGTAGGCCGAAGGCTGATCGGGAGGTCGTCCGTCCTTGCGGATCAGAACGAGTCTGCCCGTTTTCCACCGATGCGGAAACCTACCCTGAGTCAGGCACTCGGTGAAAAAGTGCCGAATACTGATCCCCATCTCATCCAACGCGATCGCCAAGGCGCGCCCCGGGATACCATCGGGCCCCGGTGCCGTCTTTTTCGACCGGAGTTTCAGGGCGGCCTCCTGTAACTCCGTCTCAGTGACCGCCGGAATCACCGGATCCTCGATCTCGCGAGGTCCGATGATGGGCGCCATCGTCGGAGGCACGAATTCTTCCCTTTCGGGAAAAAGTGCACCCACTACACTCTCCAGGAGTGACGGCTGGAGACTGCTGGTTAGCGGGGGAGCATACGGTCGGAGCTTTTGCCGCACGACACGATATGGTCTCCCCCAAGGGTCCCTATCGAGTGTCGCAAGCCATTCCCCCCACGCCGCTTCTTTGGCCTGCGCGATGGCCGTTTGCAGCGTTTGACAGGCGGCCCTGTAGGCGGCGTATAAGACGCCTTCGGAGTCGTGGTCACGGACCCTTCTCCTCCTACACCGACTGTAGCGTCGGCGTGCTGCCACGCACGCTTTGCGCAATTGGCGGAGCTCTGGACGCCACCAGTACAGCCGACGGAGCGGCTTGTACGGTTTCGCCCTCGGCATCGCCGCATCGCAAATGCGAGACAGAGCGGCACCGATTCGGTCGGCCTCTCGATCGACCTCTCGGACTACCGCCATGTCGGAACCTGCCCCCCAGGCTTCGACGATGGCCGCCTCTTTCGCCAGCTGGCTGTCGAGACGGCTCAGACACCAGCGTGGCCCATCCGTACGTCCGGCGGTGGGCAGAGCGTCGTTTCCTGTGGGAGAGACGGAAGACGCAGAACCGAAACCGAACCGGATATACCGGTGGTCGGACAGCGTCTCCACGTTCGTCACCACTCTCCAATCCCGAGCACGACGGGCGAGGGCGTTGGACGCCACCAGTACAGCCGACGGAGCGGCTTGTACGGTTTCGCCCTCGGCATCGCCGCATCGCAAATGCGAGACAGAGCGGCACCGATTCGGTCGGCCTCTCGATCGACCTCTCGGACTACCGCCATGTCGGAACCTGCCCCCCAGGCTTCGACGATGGCCGCCTCTTTCGCCAGCTGGCTGTCGAGACGGCTCAGACACCAGCGTGGCCCATCCGTACGTCCGGCGGTGGGCAGAGCGTCGTTTCCTGTGGGAGAGACGGAAGACGCAGAACCGAAACCGAACCGGATATACCGGTGGTCGGACAGCGTCTCCACGTTCGTCACCACTCTCCAATCCCGAGCACGACGGGCGAGGGCGTTGGACGCGAACGTGATGTCCACGATCGATTCGCCCTGCTGCCGCACGCACGTGCTCTCCGACCCATCGTTGAGGACTACGAGCCCCAGCGACGTGGCCCACTCGACCAAAGCCTCACCTCGTGAATCCGTCCTCGGGGAACCCCAAGCCGTTGATTTGGCGTTGAAGTCCCCCGCGACCAGCACGGGGGTGGGCGATATCTGCCCGACCAGAGCCCCGACCTCGATCAGCATACGCTCGAACTCGGCGAGACTCCGATTGGGCGACGCGTAGACGCCGACGACTGCCACACCACCGACGACGGCCAGCACGAACCCCCTACCCTTTGCGACACCCTCGATGGCCGGGGAGCCAGCCACGGCGGGGGCGACAATAGCCACCACCCTATCGTGATCGGAGACCCAGTCGTCCCGCGAGGGAACGAAATAGGGCTCCGACACCACCGCCAGGTTGATTCGCCACTCTGCTATGCTTTGGACCAGGAGGTCCTGAGCTCTTGCAGAGTGGTTCACGTTGGCCTGGAGACAGTGTAAGGCCATCGTTATTACGAGGTCTCCATTGTCTCCACCGGCGGCCGTGACGACGAGGCTACTGGGCCTTTCGTCACTGTCTTGGCCTTCTTGTTTACGAGTGCCGTTCGGGCTTTACCGCCCTGGCACTCTTTGCTGCCAACGGCATGAGCCGCTGGCTTACCTGCCGCTACGCAGACGACGCAGCTTGCGTCAGCGGCGGTGCACTCCCGGTACTTGTGGCCAGGCTGACCACACCGGAAGCACAACAGGCTACGGTCGACACCCCTGTCGCACCTGGCCCCCATATGTCCCCCCTCGAGACACCGGAAACAGCGCAGTGGCCTGGGCTCGAGCAGTACCACCCGAGCCGAAACCCACCCGACTCTAACCCGGCCGGCCTCGACTATGGGTTTTGCCGCCCCTACTGGGCAGCTTAACCACAGCGAGCCGGAGCCCCTCGGTCCCCGAGCGATGACCCCGGGTCTGATCGCTCCTGAAGAGCAACCCCCATCTGCAGCGACCGCTGCCACGACCTCCTCAGCCGTGACCGAGTCGTCCAAGTCCATGACCCTAAGCTCTACGCACTTAGTGGGTCGATGCACCTGGACCACGTCCGGGCTGAGGACTTCGCGGAGCTTGCCCGCTAGGGCATCTGCCGCCTTCTCCGCCTCATTTGTGCCCGGAGGTATCTCTAACATCCGGGCACCCGTGGCTGACGTACGGAATCGCACCGTCGTCAGGCCGATCTCGCGCAGGCTGATTTGGCTCTTAGCTTGAGCCAAAACCTGTTCGTACGTCGCTCCTTTCTCCTCAGCACCGGGCTTTAACGTGATAGTTATCACCTCGGTGCGAGGGGAGCGGAGCTTCACCCTACGTTTTTTGGACTCCTTTGCAGGAGTCTTTTTCGCCTTCTTGGCTTTTTTAGACTCCTTCGCAGGAGCCTGCCTCGTCGTCGTCGCCGCCGCCGGTTTGCTTGTCGCCTTCTTGGACTTTCGTCCGACGACAGCGCTCCACGGAACAGCCGCGGCCTCTGGCACCGCGGGTTCCGCGGACGTGGAAGGAGCGGTCCTTTTGGCCGCCGCTTCTTTGGCAGCCAAGTTCGAGCGTCGTGAACGCTTCGGCTTGGCCACCTCTACCGAGGACACCTTCTCAGGTGCCTTCGTTTTTGCAGCCTGAGCTGCTTTCCGGTCGGCGGCGAGCGGAGGCCGCAGCCGAGGCTCCGGAAGGAGGCGGTCCTCGATCCCCTCGAAGCGTGCGTTCAGCATTCTGAACTGCTCCTGGTTCGCTCGGATTACCTCTTCCATCGCCTTCTTGAAGTCAGCCGTGCTACTAGCAGCGGGCTGTTGCCGCATCTGGGCGACCTCTCGGCGCAGTTCGGCCAATTGGCCCGCCATCTGCGCGTTGAGTGCCTCCAAGCGCGCAACATCATCGCACTTCTTGATCGTCCTCAACTCGGACGACGCACCTTTGATGGTGTCAACGGCCGACCTGAGGGCCCGAACGTATGTGCCTTTGAGGTTGCTCGACTTGTCGGCCACCTGCGCTACGACATTCGCTGCCTCCTTAATTTCTGCCTCTAGAGCAGCGGAGGTCCGCGGCACGTCCTCGACAACCCCACGGTTTCTCAGGCGTGCCGCCCTTTCCTCAATGGCCACCTTGGCCTTGGCGTTGTAAAGGACCAGCGCATCCTCTGTCTGGAAGCGCTGCTCCTTCGCCTTCTCCGCTTGGAGCTCGGCTCGGTGCTTGCCGAAGCCCACATATTGTCCGGTCGAGGGCGGTCGGCCCCGCCCCCTTTTGGACGAAGGCTTCAGCCACCGACCGATTGATGCATCTGAGCCGCAGTCACTTTGCTGCGCGCTCGCATCACTCTCGGATCCGGAGAAGTTGTCCCTGGGATGGGACCGCTTCTCCGCCTTTCGTCTATTCCTATCCGTTATGCTAACATAACTGGCGGCCGACGAGTCCGACTCAGAGAGCCGTTCAAGCCGAACCACCAGTTCCTTTGTTACGCCAAGGTCTTTGGTTTCAGCGTGCGCCATCGGGGCGCCCACCTCCACCACCATATCGTCATTATCCAATCGTAAGGCTGTATCGGTTTGTCCGTGTGTGGTTTTAATTTTAGAACTTTCCATATTAGTCCCACGAGTATGGCGGAAATAAATCGTCCACCAAGGCAGTGCCCCCTGTACCTTGGTAACCCTATTACACCGTGAGGTCGGGCGGTATCACGGGATCTCTATGCTATTGTTTTTTATTGAGGTTGGCTCCTCTCGACCCGGCCGACTAAGGCAAGGCCCTCGGTCCCACTCCAGGCTGCGAGACATGATCCACAACACCCAGAATGGGGAAACGAGTTCGAGAGGTGGTGACAATAGTCTTGTTTACTCAGACTCGATACCGAGAATGAGTAAACCCGCCTCTCCTCCTACTCGACTCTAAAAACCGATAGCGAGTCCCTCCGAAGTGTAAAGAAAATATAATATAAAATAAATATATATATTCCCCCCCCCCCCGCTGCGCCCACTTGTAAAGAAGTGGGCGCCCTCGTGGCCAAAACCCAGACCACGAGATAACCGCCGCGTCAGTCGTTAGCCGCGATCGACAGGCATTACCGGAAAATCGTCGGAATGCCGGTCGACCCCGTTGCCCAGGGTGCACCACGAGGAGGTGACCGACATGCACCCCAACCTAACCTAACCTAACCTAACCTAACCTAACCTAACCTTTTTTTTTTTTTTTTTTTTTTTTTTTTTTTTTTTTTTTTTTTTTAACGAGGGGAAATGCATTTACGCATACCGCCCGGCCGGGTGGCCGCGACGGCTATGTGGGACTCACCGGGGACCCCGAGTCATCGGCTGTCCGATACCCGGCTGCCCGTCCTACCCACTAAAACCAGACCTCGATATTCCGCCTTCGCGCAAGGCGGCAGGGTTACGGGAACGCGTTTGCTTGCAACCGCGACCCCGCCTGCGAATGTTGCTTCTAAGCAACACTACTCGAAGGTGCACTGTGATGGCAGGCGCACCTTCCTACTCTGGCGTCTTTCGACGCCACATCATCAGACCGGCGGCGGTAGCGTTCGCATTGCGAAGGCTCGCCGTCGCCGCCCTGACCTCCTCCGACGTAGCGGGAGCGAGTTGGGATCGTCCTCCCTCTCTCGCTCCGCCGCCTCCTTTTGCGACAGTACGGCGTCGCTAAACGCGCATACTGCCGCCCAGGCCTCTTTGCTTTCGGTCATTCTCTTAACGAGGACCGGAAGCGACAGGTCTCCTCCTGCTATGGCAGTGGATAGCACAGCGCGAGGCTCCGCCCAAGCTGGGCACTCTGCGCGCGTGTGTTCGGCCGTATCCACGGCTACATAGCCACAATGGTGGCACAACTCCGAGGGTTCCCTGCCCACCACCTCGCACAGATACTTGGCAAAGCATCCGTGCCCGGTCAAGAGCTGCGCGAGGTGATATGTGGAGGGGCCGTGCTTGCGCTCGACCCACTCCCTCAATACGGGCCGAATAGCCGCTACGAGTTCCCGGCTGGATCCCGGGACTCCTAAACGCTCCGACCATTTGGCGAAGAGCCTTTCGCGGGCCTCTTCGCGCCAATGGTGGACCTCACTTGGATGGGGTCGGTTCCCGTCTGCTATTGCAACCTTCGCCCGCCAGTAGACGCTCGAATTGGCCTCGGCCTCGAGGTCCCAAGGCGGGGTTCCGGCGAGCAGACACGCCGCGTTGTACGACACCGTGCGGTACGCACGGGCCGCCCTCAGCGCCATCGCCCGCTGCGGACGCCGCAGCGAAGCGACGTTGCGAGCGCTCAGTGCGTCCGCCCATATCGGCGCCCCGTAGAGCGCCATCGAGCGAACGACACCGGCGTACAAACGCCTGCAGGCGCCTCCTGGCCCGCCCACGTTGGGAAGGATCTGGCCGAGCGCTCCGGCTGCGGCCACCAACCTTGGGGCCAAGCGCCGGAAGTGCTCTTCGAAATTCCACCTACCGTCGAGGACGAGTCCGAGATATCTCATCGTCGCCCCGACGGAGATGGAGATTCCGCCCACCGTTATTGTCGCCCCCGGTGGTGGTCCGTTCCGAGGCCCGTGAAACACGAGTGCCTCGGATTTGTGCAGGGCGACCTCCAGACCCAAAGCGCGGATGCGGTGCACAGCGTGTGCCACTCCCGCCGTGGCGAGATAGGCCGCCTCGCGATAGGAACTGCCACGGGCCGACACGAGGGTGTCGTCGGCGTAACAAGTTACGTCGACCCCCCGCAGCGTGGCCCCGCGCAGCACCCAGTCGTACCCTATGTTCCACAGGAGTGGTCCTAGGACCGAACCCTGCGGGACACCGCACGACAACGCCCTCCTACCCCAGCCCTCCCTGGTCGGGTAGGCCACCGCTCTGCCCGAAAAATAATCGGCCACGGTACGCCTCAAGTAGGCCGGCACATTGTGGAATCGCAACGCCTCCGTCACCACTTCCCAAGGAAGGGTGTTGAAGGCATTGGAGATATCCAATGACACCGCCATTACGACCCCACCCCGTGAGACCTCCTTCTCTGCCAGATCCCGTACCCTGGCGATCGCGTCCAGTGTCGAGCGGCCAGGGCGAAAACCATACTGCCGCTCGCTAAGACCCGGCTCCATGCTACCCGCGAGACGGGTAGCGAGCACACGCTCGAATAGCTTGCTCGTCTCGTCGAGCAACACTATCGGGCGGTAGGCCGAAGGCTGATCGGGCGGTCGTCCGTCCTTGCGGATCAGAACGAGTCTGCCCGTTTTCCACCGTTGCGGAAACCTACCCTGAGCCAAGCACGCGGTGAAAAAGTGCTTAATGCTGTCCCCCATCTCATCCAACGCGATCGCCAAGGCACGCCCCGGGATACCATCGGGCCCCGGGGCCGTCCTTTTCGACCGGAGTTTCAGGGCGGCCTCCTGTAACTCCGTCTCAGTGACCGCCGGAATCACCGGATCCTCGATCTCGCGAGGTCCGATGATGGGCGCCATCGTCGGAGGCACGAATTCTTCCCTTTCGGGAAAAAGTGCACCCACTACACTCTCCAGGAGTGACGGCTGGAGACTGCTGGTTAGCGGGGGAGCATACGGTCGGAGCTTTTGCCGCACGACACGATATGGTCTCCCCCAAGGGTCCCTATCGAGTGTCGCAAGCCATTCCCCCCACGCCGCTTCTTTGGCCTGCGCGATGGCCGTTTGCAGCGTTTGACAGGCGGCCCTGTAGGCGGCGTATAAGACGCCTTCGGAGTCGTGGTCACGGACCCTTCTCCTCCTACACCGACTGTAGCGTCGGCGTGCTGCCACGCACGCTTTGCGCAATTGGCGGAGCTCTGGACGCCACCAGTACAGCCGACGGCGCGGCTTGTACGGTTTCGCCCTCGGCATCGCCGCATCGCAAATGCGAGACAGAGCGGCACCGATTCGGTCGGCCTCTCGATCGACCTCTCGGACTACCGCCATGTCGGAACCTGCCCCCCAGGCTTCGACGATGGCCGCCTCTTTCGCCAGCTGGCTGTCGAGACGGCTCAGACACCAGCGTGGCCCATCCGTACGTCCGGCGGTGGGCAGAGCGTCGTTTCCTGTGGGAGAGACGGAAGACGCAGAACCGAAACCGAACCGGATATACCGGTGGTCGGACAGCGTCTCCACGTTCGTCACCACTCTCCAATCCCGAGCACGACGGGCGAGGGCGTTGGACGCGAACGTGATGTCCACGATCGATTCGCCCTGCTGCCGCACGCACGTGCTCTCCGACCCATCGTTGAGGACGACGAGCCCCAGCGACGTGGCCCACTCGACCAAAGCCTCACCTCGTGAATCCGTCCTCGGGGAACCCCAAGCCGTTGATTTGGCGTTGAAGTCCCCCGCGACCAGCACGGGGGTGGGCGATATCTGCCCGACCAGAGCCCCGACCTCGATCAGCATACGCTCGAACTCGGCGAGACTCCGATTGGGCGACGCGTAGACGCCGACGACTGCCACACCACCGACGACGGCCAGCACGAACCCCCTACCCTTTGCGACACCCTCGATGGCCGGGGAGCCAGCCACGGCGGGGGCGACAATAGCCACCACCCTATCGTGATCGGAGACCCAGTCGTCCCGCGAGGGAACGAAATAGGGCTCCGACACCACCGCCAGGTTGATTCGCCACTCTGCTATGCTTTGGACCAGGAGGTCCTGAGCTCTTGCAGAGTGGTTCACATTGGCCTGGAGACAGTGTAAGGCCATCGTTATTACGAGGTCTCCATTGTCTCCACCGGCGGCCGTGACGACGAGGCTACTGGGCCTTTCGTCACTGTCTTGGCCTTCTTGTTTACGAGTGCCGTTCGGGCTTTACCGCCCTGGCACTCTTTGCTGCCAACGGCATGAGCCGCTGGCTTACCTGCCGCTACGCAGACGACGCAATTTGCGTCAGCGGCGGTGCACTCCCGGTACTTGTGGCCAGGCTGACCACACCGGAAGCACAACAGGCTACGGTCGACACCCCTGTCGCACCTGGCCCCCATATGTCCCCCCTCGAGACACCGGAAACAGCGCAGTGGCCTGGGCTCGAGCAGTACCACCCGAGCCGAAACCCACCCGACTCTAACCCGGCCGGCCTCGACTATGGGTTTCGCCGCCCCTACTGGGCAGCTCAACCACAGCGAGCCGGAACCCCTCGGTCCCCGAGTGATGACCCCGGGTCTGATCGCTCCTGAGGAGCAACCCCCATCTGCAGCGACCGCTGCCACGACCTCCTCAGCCGTGACCGAGTCGTCCAGGTCCATGACCCTAAGCTCTACGCACTTAGTGGGTCGATGCACCTGGACCACGTCCGGACTGAGGACTTCGCGGAGCTTGCCCGCTAGGGCATCTGCCGCCTTCTCCGCCTCATTTGTGCCCGGAGGTATCTCCAACATCCGGGCACCCGTGGCTGACGTACGGAATCGCACCGTCGTCAGGCCGATCTCGCGCAGGCTGATTTGGCTCTTAGCTTGAGCCAAAACCTGTTCGTATGTCGCTCCTTTCTCCTCAGCACCGGGCTTTAACGTGATAGTTATCACCTCGGTGCGAGGGGAGCGGAGCTTCACCCTACGTTTTTTGGACTCCTTTGCAGGAGTCTTTTTCGCCTTCTTGGCTTTTTTAGACTCCTTCGCAGGAGCCTGCCTCGTCGTCGTCGCCGCCGCCGGTTTGCTTGTCGCCTTCTTGGACTTTCGTCCGACGACAGCGCTCCACGGAACAGCCGCGGCCTCTGGCACCGCGGGTTCCGCGGACGTGGAAGGAGCGGTCCTTTTGGCCGCCGCTTCTTTGGCAGCCAAGTTCGAGCGTCGTGAACGCTTCGGCTTGGCCACCTCTACCGAGGACACCTTCTCAGGTGCCTTCGTTTTTGCGGCCTGAGCTGCTTTCCGGTCGGCGGCGAGCGGAGGCCGCAGCCGAGGCTCCGGAAGGAGGCGGTCCTCGATCCCCTCGAAGCGTGCGTTCAGCATTCTGAACTGCTCCTGGTTCGCTCGGATTACCTCTTCCATCGCCTTCTTGAAGTCAGCCGTGCTACTCGCAGCGGGCTGTTGCCGCATCTGGGCGACCTCTCGGCGCAGTTCGGCCAATTGGCCCGCCATCTGCGCGTTGAGTGCCTCCAAGCGGGCAACATCATCGCACTTCTTGATCGTCCTCAATTCGGACGACGCACCATTGATGGTGTCAACGGCCGACCTGAGGGCCCGAACGTATGTGCCTTTGAGGTTGCTCGACTTGTCGGCCACCTGCGCTACGACATTCGCTGCCTCCTTAATTTCTGCCTCTAGAGCAGCGGAGGTCCGCGGCACGTCCTCGACAACCGCACCGCGGTTTCTCAGGCGTGCCGCCCTTGCTTCAATGGCCACCTTGGCCTTGGCGTTGTAAAGGACCAGCGCATCCTCTGTCTGGAAGCGCTGCTCCTTCGCCTTCTCCGCTTGGAGCTCGGCTCGGTGCTTGCCGAAGCCCACGTATTGTCCGGTCGAGGACGGTCGGCCCCGCCCCCTTTTGGACGAAGGCTTCAGCCACCGACCGATTGATGCATCTGAGCCGCAGTCACTTTGCTGCGCGCTCGCATCACTCTCAGTTCCGGAGAAGTTGTCCCTGGGATGGGACCGCTTCTCCGCCTTTCGTCTATTCCTATCCGTCATGCTAACATAACTGGCGTTCGACGAGTCCGACTCAGAGAGCCGTTCCAATCGAACAACCAGTTCCTTTGTTACGCCAAGGTCTTTGGTTTCAGCGCGCGCCATCGGGGCGCCCACCTCCACCACCGTTTCGTCAATAGCCATTCGTGTAGCAATCGGAAGTCCGTTGTTTGGGTTTTTTATTGAGCTTTCCATAAAAAGTCCCACGAGTAAGGCGGAAATAAATTGTCCACCAAGGCAGTGCCCCCTGTACCTTGGTAACCCTATTACACCGTGAGGTCGGGCGGTATCACGGGATCTCTATGCTATTGTTTTTTATTGAGGTTGGCTCCTCTCGACCCAGCCGACTAAGGCAAGGCCCTCGGTCCCACTCCAGGCTGCGAGACATGATCCACAACACCCAGAATGGGGAAACGAGTTCGAGAGGTGGTGACAATAGTCTTGTTTACTCAGACTCGATACCGAGAATGAGTAAACCCGCCTCTCCTCCTACTCGACTCTAAAAACCGATAACGAGTCCCTCCGAAATGTAAAGAAAATATAATATAAAATAAATATATATATTCCCCCCCCCCCCGCTGCGCCCACTTGTAAAGAAGTGGGCGCCCTCGTGGCCAAAACCCAGACCACGAGATAACCGCCGCGTCAGTCGTTAGCCGCGATCGACAGGCATTACCGGAAAATCGTCGGAATGCCGGTCGACCCCGTTGCCCAGGGTGCACCACGAGGAGGTGACCGACTTGCACCCCAACCTAACCTAACCTAACCTAACCTAACCTAACCTAACCTAACCTAACCTAACCTAACCTCGATCTTTTCGAAGACCTTTTCGAGAGAAACAATTCTGTAATATAAATTCAGTCATCATTTATTTCTACAGCCTTACAACAAAAACGGTCCTTAAAGATTATGCCTATTGAACTAAATGTCATTGGCATTCGTAATTTTTCTAGTCTTAAAATGATAAATTCAAAAGATTGTTAGTAAAAATTTACTAAGATGAAAAATGATAAAGCTTTATTAAACATTGTACGATTTTCAAAGATAGCCTGGCACACTCTTAATGTTCGTCCTACAAAAAATTGTCAATCAATTTGTTGCAGTACTTCGTTCCCACGACGCATGCTGACGTCATCACTTAAAATAATGAACAACTAATAGTTCTTAAAAACTGCTTATCTTAAATAAACACTCGAATTCGATAATTTATATATAACTGTTAAAAGACGCCCACTTGAATTGCTTATACAACTTTGTTTATTTTTAACCTGACACTTTCGTTATTTTTTATAATGTGTTACCCTTATCCCTATTGGTCTATTTTTTATTTCACTTTTTGTATATATACCCGATCCGTGTTCTAATAAAGGCATTCCACATTCTACATTACACATTACAACATTTACAAGAAGTTTTATTATACCAAACTACGATCCTTTCAAAAATTCATTAAGGATAACATAGAAAAACCGCAATAATTTTTTTTTTTTTTTTTTTTTTTTTTTTTTTTTTTTTTTTTTTTTTTTTTTTTTTTTTTTTTTTTTTTTTTTTTTTTTTTTTTGACCACGGATTATTGTTCATTGATCTGTCCCTCTAGGAAACTTATTATATAACCGTGATAGTATTATATTATATAACCGTGATAGTATTATATTATATAATACGTAATAGTATTATATAACCGTATTTTCAACCCTCTAGGAAAATTATAAATATTGTTCCTGCAATATTCCAGGAGTCCTTTTTTAGGAAATTTCCTCTTTTTAAATATTTTTTCAAAATTGAAAAATCTTATTTATTTTTTGAGAAATTTGATAAAAACTAAATCCCTATTTTAAAAAAAATCATCTAGATGCCATTCTGAATCGAATGACACATCAATCATAATTTTCGGAGACTGCTGAAAAAAGTTGACTAACACGGCAATTGTTGACTAGACTATAAGATAATTTTGTAATTTTTATTTTATAAATTTGATAATTTTTTTTATTTTTATCGATAAAAACAATCATAATTATAATAAGCTTTTTTTCTATTATTAATAGATAGAGATTATATTTTCCGAGATATAGTTAAAAAAAAAGCAAATTTTGGTTTTCCTAAAATATCTTCATAATTTTTGGAAAAAATGTCATAATCAAAGTTGGTGAACATTAAATTTCCTACAAATTTTGTATAAAACATTTTCTTGTAAAATCAATACTTGCTTAGTTCTAGCGCAATAAAAGTTGACGTCAGTCCCAAGATTTTTAGCGTCACATACGGTTTTCGTAAAATTACTTCACCATTTTTGGAAATCCGAAAAAAAAAATTATAATCAAAGTTGGAGAACATTATTATAACAAATTTCTCACACTGTTTTTGTATAAAATATTTTCTTGTGAAACCAATAGTCGCTGAGTTCTGGCTAGTTAGCGTTTCTGAGATATTTGCCATGAGACGTTTTTCAAGATGGCGGCTTACGCTCGCGGTCTAGAATGACAAAAACGCGGTTTTATACTTAAGGGGCACCCCTAACTTAATCTTTCGGGTATTTTATGCAGAGCGAACGCGTTTGTGGTGGTAAAATTCCTGGAGTACCAGGCGTCCCGTGACGGCTCACATATTATTATTTTTGTCCCATAACTTATTGTGCAAATGTGCAATTACGTGAGTTGCCACTATAGTAATATGTCTGTTATAATCCTGCCTTGAGCTACGAGATCAAATTTAACTCAAAACAAATTTAGAATTTAACCTTTTTGCACTCACTATAAATGGTTCTAATTTTATTCAGTGTTGGTATTCATACTTTTTACACAGATGTCAGTCGACTTTTACCATGAAAATGACAAATACTCCAAAACCATATATTTCCCCTCGTAGTCACTTAACAGCGAACAGAGGTGTTGAAGCAAGAGAAAACGAGATCACTAACTTTCGTTGTGGTATGTTCGAATGATTCGTATATAGAATCGTATTTGTGTAGAGTACTGGATATTGATCCTACCTATTTTATTTCCAGAAGCAGAACAGTTGAGTTCGAGTCGAGCCCTTACGGAATGCAGCCAAAGCCATGGCAGTGGCCCATTGGCTGCTGGTGACGCACCGACACTACCACCGTCACCATCAATATGCGATCAATCTGCTTCTTTCGTAAAAGTATCTGTATATTTTTATACCGATTAATAAACATACATGTTGCCTTAAACACAATAATGTTGTTATTTTGACAGGTGGTGGTACAGAAGCAGAGGAGGGCAGCAACTCGCCTGCCTGCCGCCTCCAGCCCCACCGGTGTATTTCCTGACACAGCGATGGTTTCTTCCAGATTACATTAACTTCCCCAGCTGATTTACAGTTCCAATGACACAACATAAACAATTAAAATTAACTTATTTACTAACAAAATGCTTTATCACATTCGAAGATACTGTTTTAATTTTTTACCGACAATTACTCAGAAGTGTCGATTCCATAGTCGCAATTTGTGTGAATTTGACCTAAAATAATATCATATTGTTATCGTAGTTTTTGACGAAATAAATTAATATGATAATATTATTTTTTAAGGAAGCTCTTGATTTTATTATTTCTTAACTATTACATATTTTGTTCCCAATAGCCAGGTGGCGAGAATAACAACGTCCCAGCTACAGTTTTGTTAGCTTGTCCGGCTTTTGCTGCACTTCATCAACATTCGTAAGTCATTGACAGTTGGCACGAGTACGCAAACCATTCATTGAATAGAAGGCAGCTTCTAAATAACATTCTTTTAATTAAACAAAGTTGGGATAAAGCCCGTTCACTTCTCGATACGGGTAACCGAGTCGGTGAGCCGTTCTCCAGTGTCAAGGAGGATGAAAAACATGCCAATACAGTTATTCATGGCAAAGCGACATACGAGGTAAAATGTTGCGAACCTATTAACTTGTCTGATTCATTATATACAAATAATAATACTCTAGCAATATTATATATACTCTACTCTGTACTCTAGTAATAATAACGAAAAACCTATTTATAGAAAAAATCCAAGACTTCCTTTTGGAAGAAGTTATGCGATACAAAAAGGCAAGATTTAGAATTTTTTGACAATGGTAAGTTTCCTATCTTCAATCGCATTTAAGGAAATCATTTTTTATAATAGTTTATTTATATTTTAAACAAGGGCCCGACCGGATAGAGGTGTATCGCTTTGAAAAGACCAATGAATTTCTGAGTGCCCGGGACGCAACAGGAATAACACACGTGGAGCGTGCGGCGCGGTACCTCAGGCGCCCCGCAACCGCTTTGCTGTCCGAGCTATTGGCCGTGCCGCGGGTTATAATAGGCGTGCCGGTTGCAATAGTCTTGCAGATTGAAAGGTCTGACATTCCCACTAACTCATTAATGCAGAGACTATCCTGCTCTACTGTGGCCGTAATGTGAATGTCATACGAGCAATTTAATAATATCAAATAACAGGTGCTTATTATTGGGAGCGCGAGGCATTATGACGGGGGCCGTACAGGCCGCGTCGGATCAGTTGCTGAAGCCGACTTTAGCGTTAGCATTCAATGCGATAGTACAGCCGCCTTTAGTGTTCGCAACGCAAGCGGCCGGTGCGCTCCGCGACGCGATGCGGCCCCTCACACTCGCGCTTACCGACATTCTCGAGCCGTTCGCGCACTTGGTGTCTTCACTGCGCCTCGTCCATGTCGAACGTCGATGTTCATGTACCCACCAGGTGTGATCATTTTATGTAATCTTTGTCGCCACATATATCGAATGATAAAAAAAGGTTGTTTTATTAACAAAAACTAGTTTTTTAGAACTTAGTAGGACTTTAATCACAATGAACAAAATCTCAATTCAAGAAATGTATCTTTTCTCGAATTTGGCCAAATAATAAAATAATGTACATAATAAATAACATAAAAATAAAATATAAATACAAAAACATTTCAGCTTTGCTGAAATACCATGAATTTGTATATAACCTTCATTCCGAGACTTCTTTAAACCGTGTTAAAGCCACCAAGTATCTTGGTATCGTGATTGATGAACATTTGAAATGGGATTCTCGCAAGAGATGTGATACGCAATTACGCACACATAAATAACTTTATATTGCCATCATCACACTACATTCCGATTCGTCGCTAGAGTGGCATGATTTAAGTTAGACGAGTGAAAAAGAGAGGAATATAGTTTGCGAGAGTGCATCGTTTCGTGTAAAACAAACGACAGAATAAATTATAAGTCGTCTTATCTTACCCTAATTTATGCTTATGAATGCGATTTACTCGAAATTCAATTTGTAAAAGTACTAAAAATGCATTGAAAACTGGTAAATAAAAATTATGTAACATCCTATTTTATGAATATGTGTGATTTGTGAAAATATAAGATAAATAAAAAAGTTAGGCACCACATATAGAGAGCGTTATAGCTATCCTTATAGACGGCAATTTTAATCGGGACCGCTCTATGGACCATTAAATTCCACGACTAGATTATAGTCAACCTGGGATTGCTAAATGAAATTTTAGATACCGTCCGGTAAGGCAATTTAATAAAGCTAATTTAAACATAAACTTTTAGCCTAATCGTTTGTGTTAATTGGCAATCGTATGTAAAAAAATATTTTTGTTTTTCTGTTTTCGGATATCGATTGTTTGAATTTAAAAAAATTGGTTGCCTGTAAAGTCGGTATACGGGCGAAAGTTTTACGTGACAACGACTTTGAGTGGTAAAATAATTTTAATGTGAATATTCATTCGTATAGTAGGAAGAAGACGCGTGCCTTTCACTTTTTATGTCTGTCTCTCTCGCTCTTAGGCGGGCTAACCATGCCCGAGTGGAAGGGACGCGTGCCTCTCACTCGCTCTCATTGTGAGCGCATAACGTGAGCGGAGCGTAACGCAGTTTCTTGAAGTGTCACCCGGCAAACCAATTTATAAGACGTTGTCACGTCAAAAAAAAACGAATGGTTTGTGATTCCTTGAGTTTTAGAACTTTTACTTGTATAAATTGTGCAATATCTACACGAAAGCATTTCAGGTTATTTTAGGTCACTTTTAATTTCATTTGAATTCGGTACGTGACGTGTATCAATTGACAACGGCGACATAATAATGAGGTGAGGGTGGATAATTAGCCGTACTGCTCATGGAGCGCTTGTAACCTATCTACACCGTATTGTCACCGTACACTTGTAATGTCATCGTAAAAACGGCTAATTCTGCAATGTAGGCTATGATAAGAAATAAAAGTGAAAATAAATTTAAATATTTTATTGTTGCGTGTCGGATGGGTTCTGGTGCTGCGAGGCCGGGGCGGGCGCGGGGTGCGCGGGGTGCGCGGCGTGCGCGGCGTGCGCGGGCGGCGCGAGGTGCGCGAGCACGACGTGCGGCGGCGGTGCGCGCCCCGCCCCGCGCCGCAGCGCGAGCTGCTGCAGCTGCAGCGTGCGCAGCGCCGCGCCGCCCTCCGCCACCACGCCCGCGGTCGACGACCCGCTCTGGAAATAAATAAAGGCTTTGAGATATTATACTTCATTGATTAAGATATAGAGTAAAGGTCTGCCGAATACCTGCGATTGAGGTGGTGAAGGGTGATGCAAAATCTTTAAATGGTGTCGAGCGGCGAGAGACTGTTGTCGGTAAAGCAGCTGCGCAGCGGGCGGCGCGACGACACGTGGCGATTCTCCAGAAACACGCGCTCGCCTCACCGCCTCAGCTTTGCCGACGGCGGCCGCACTCGCCAGCGCAGCCTGTGCACTGTGCGCAGCCACCACGATGCGTTGCGGCGCCGCCGCGGGCGCCGGAGTCACGGTCGGTGTCGATTGTGTCGCATTAGCGGAAGCAGAGCCGCTAGCGCCGGCCTTCATTTTCTCCTTCGCTATACGCTCAGCGCGTCTCATGGCCACCTCCATTGGCGTCGGGGGCACGTCATAATCGACCCCGTGGTCGGCGAGCAACGCTGCATGCTTGGGGTTGTGGTGCGCGGCGTCATCGAGGCGCCGTTTGGGCGCGGCGCGGCGTCTTTCGGCTGCGTCTCGCATCGCGTCTAGTCGTTGGAGCGGCGGCCGTGGAGCGTCATCGTCGGGCCGGCGGCGCGCGGGCGGTGGCTTACGATGCTTACGACGTGCGCGCTCGGGATCGGCGAGTGCATCGTGACGGTCGCGGCAGGCTCGCGGCGAACGGTAGGCGCGCGCCGTCTCATTCACTAAGTCCGCGAGCCAATCCCAATTTGGCGCATGAGCGGCGGGCGGCTCGGGCGGCAAACGTTGCAAGCGTAAGGCGCGCCGCAGTGCAGCGTCCTCGCAGGCGGCCCAGTCGGGCGGCGGGGCGGCGTGCTCGCGCGCGGGGGCGGGCGGCGGGCGCACGCGGGGGCGGGGCCGCGGTCCGGCGCGCTCGAACAGCGAAGGGGGCGCGTGCGCGGCGCGGGGGGCGGGGCGCGCGCGGCGCGGCGAGCGCGGCGCGCGAGTCTCCCGCCAGCGCACGGGCGGCAGCAAGGCGTCGGAGGCGGCGCCGCGCCGGTACAGCGGCCGCGCCCAGCTCTCGCAGTAGACGTCGCCGTCGCTGGATGGCGGCGTGGGCGGGCACCATATCTATGAAGGAATGGGAATTAATTGATGGTCGTAAAGAGAAATGTGTTGACAAATTATGTCAGATCCCTTACTCACCGGCATTCGCTCTATGACGCCGTTTCCACTCACCCACATCTGTAACCCAATTTATTAAAAAATCAGGCTTGTTAATATAATTAATAACTAATAATATTATGACTTAAAATAAATAGTACACTCACCCCACGAACAAATCTGTCTATTTTAAATGTTATCTAATCGTACCTTGTATTGTACCTATCTATAGCACATTAACCACGTTAAAATTGCAATAATATTTTTTTAAAGTACACACTGCTTTTAAATAAGTATATTTGATGTGTACAGTAGTCTTTTATTATTATTTTCTTTAATTTTCGTCTGATCCGAACCTCGAATGGTTTTTATTTGTCGTTTCTGCCATTTTAAATTGACAAAGAAGTTATGATCAAATAATTAGAAAAGAATCACTACAATCACAAATAAAGCAAGTATAGTACCCCCGCCTATAAAAATTGTAAATCGACCTTTCCACAAGCACAAAGAACACCTTAATTCCCAAGGTTGGTGGCGCATTGGCGACGTAAGTGATGGTTAACATGTTTTTGCCATTGTCTATGGGCGTTGGTGACCACTCACCATCAGGTGGCCCAAATGCTCGTCCTATATAAGTGTTGTCCTTAGGTTGCGGATAAATAAAAACAAGAGATCATTTTTATATCATGTTCAGTGATTTTTTGTAAGGTAGGTTAGATTTAATATACTAATGTAAAATGTAATATACTATACACTTGAACACGGACTGATAGAAGTCACATAATATGCAGTGTGCGAGACAGGTAACGCTCTTCAAAGCCAAAATTAGTCGATTCTTTTCAAAGGTCGATGTGCAATATTTATCGCCGGGTACTATAGGATATCACTCGTCGGTTTAACTCCTGTTAAGATCCACTTGAGCTACCTATTGTGCCATGTCGTCGTTGAGCGACATGTGTGCTATCGGTTTTTAAACAGTAACATTTTTTTGTTAAGCAGGATTTATTAAAATCAATATTTCGACATTATATGGGGTTACGTCGTTATTGATAAATTCTTTAATTCAGTACCACAGTATTAAGTACTTTTAAGATTCCAGTCCCATACGGAACAGTGCAATAAGGAACGTTTCAGTTTCGTTGCAGCCGGCTCAAAACTTCGAATCATCGATAAGTTATGGCTAAGTTATGTAAAATACTTTCGAAAATGATTTCTTAGAGTTAGCTACACTCATTGTACATAGACACGACGGTCCTAATTATTCGATCAAAACTATATTCAATCTAGGCAAATATATTCAGAGCCTAAATTAAGAATCTACAAAATCAACATCCAGCTAGTGATTCCATTCATCAAAAACATGAAGCATAATTTTTTTTATATTTAAGTTTTTGAAAATAATGAATCCAGAACTGACAGCGCGGGCGGCACCGGGCGGCGGCGGGGCGGGGGGGCGCCGCTCGGTCTCGCCCGTAAATGCTTGCACGCCTTATATCCCTGACGTTCGCGGGCGGTGTCGCCGTTTTGGTGGCTTCTCGCGAGAACACCGAGCCGAGAGCGAGGTCAAGCATTTACGGACGAGTATCGAGCGGCACCAAAACGTCGAACGTCAGAAATATAAAACGCAAGTGTACATAGTGTCAAATCATTTATTGTTCTGTCTATCGGGGGCGCCCGCGAGCCACGAGTCGAGGGTGCCGTTACGGAGCGCCCGTCGCCGTCCGCCGCCACCCTCCGCGCCCGCCTCGTCCAACGTCCAAAGGTTGATGTGCACCGTGCCGCGCGACCGAGTGCGCGGAGCACCCGCCGCCGACACGGGGGCCGAGCTGGCCCCCGGAGCGGGCGCGGCCGGCTCGTCGGGCGGCGGCGCGGGCGGGGAGGGCGGCGGAGAGGGCGGCGGCGGGGGCGCTGGCGGCGACTTCGTGGTGAGGCGCGCTCGACGTCGACGGCGGGCACGCACCTTGGCGCGCGAGTCCTCTCGACTGTAAGTCAGTTCGGGGTCCGGTTCTGCTTCGGGTTCCATGCTAGCGGGCTCGTCTCGAAGCGCGCGCCGCGCCTGCTCCCATTCTCGTAACTGACGTCGCATCTCACCGAGTGCGGCTCGTTCCGCCTCCGTGGCCGCCTCGCTAGTTTCGACTAGTCGCATAGCATACTTCTCTACTGGTGTAAGCTAAAAAGAACAAAATTTGTATATAAATCGGATGATATGGTAAGTTAACCTGGCTGTTATTTAGGGTAGTGAATTTCTATTCTCTTTATTAGTCTCTGTAGTAGTGCATATTATTTCAATCATATTTATCAGTCAGTATTTTAATCCTTTTGAACTCGGCATTACAAACTTTTTGGTAGTAGTTATATAACCTTTTTATCAAGAATATTTAATGTCTTTAAATCAAAGAAAATACGGAACAGACTCACTCTTCCCTGTCACAAATAAATAAAAAGAGGTATGAGCACAATCAACGGTAAGCCACATTCTGGACACACACGGAGGAGACACTGAACGATATGACGTGAACAGCCACCTGTTTCATAAGAACAGCAAACTCTCCCGCGTCGGGGTCGTCGTGCGCGGCGCGCGGCGACGCGGCGTGCGAGCGCTCGCGCGCGTCGTCGTCGAGCGGCAGCGTCTCGTCGAACTCGGCCAGGTCGCCCTGCGCCTCGGCGCGCGCCGCCTGCGCCGCGGCCGCGTCCGCCTCGTCCTCCGCCGCCGCCAGCGCCGACTCCAGCTCGCCGCCCTCCGCCGCCTCGGCGTCTCCCCCCTCGCTCACGGCGTCCGCCTCGGCACCGAATAATTCCTTGATGTTCGCCTTGAACATAGCATGCCGATGTTTTTAAAATATGATATTTAAGGTTTTTGGTACAAAAACAACCATAACGTATGTATAATGTTACTCACAGCACGCAAATATGACGTAGTGAAATGGCCATCTTCGATAGCCAAGTGACCGAGGGTTCGCTTCTGTTCCGCTTTGCGCAAGATATTCTCCTCGACAGTCGCGGCGGTCACGAGTCTATAGACGTGCACGTCTCGGGTTTGCCCGATGCGGTGACAGCGATCTTGCGCCTGCGCGTCCATCGTGGGGTTCCAGTCGGAATCGTAAAAAACTACCGAATCGGCACCCGTCAGGTTGAGCCCGACGCCTCCGCTCCTCGTCGAAAGAATGAAAGCGAAGATTCGAGGATCGCCGTTGAATCGATCGACGAGAGGCTGCCGCTGGTCGACTTTCGTCGCACCGTCGAGTCTCAGGTACGTGTGGCCGTGCATCGACAGAAAACCTTCCAGGACGTCCAGCACTCGCGTCATCTGCGTGAATATAAGCACGCGATGTCCGCCCGCCCTCAACCGTCGCAGCAGGCCGTCCAACGTCTGGAGTTTACCTACCGGGAGACGAAGGCGTAAGAACGTCACCGAGAAAGCATCGAAAATAGTTCGGAGGGTCAAGGAGGACGTCAAATACCGCAGTCGTACTGCAGCAGGCGCGGGTGCGGGAAGGCGACGGCGTGGCGCGCGGCGGGCGCGTGCAGCAGCGCGAGCGCGGCGCGCGCGGGCGCCAGCGCGGCCCGCTCGGCGGCGCGCGCGCGGCGCCGCCAGTCGCGCGCGCCCGCCGCGCCGCACGCCGCGCCCGCGCCGCTCGCCAGCTGCACGGCCGCCGCGCGGCACGACGCCCAGCATATTCCGAATCTGCAAAATTATAATACGTTTATACGCATTATTATTTACAGTTCTAAGCGTCGCTTCCTATTACAAACGTCGATGATGACGTCCGCCGGATCGGCCGACTGCGCAGGACATATTATATGCACGAGTGTGTACGTGAGCTCGTGTGCACGCTCTTTTTCCCGATGACGAGATGAAAAGAGGCGCGAGACCGACGACTTAAGAATAAATGTTGTACAATAAATATATATTTTTTTTTTTTATTTATTATATTTTTTTTATAAAAGAGCGAGATTTGTTCTCGTATTCACTTAGTTTGAAAATTTGAATAGATAAAATCAATCATCAAATTATTTTTACTTGTTTATCTACACAAGTAAATCTCGCGATAAGGTCGATGTTTTCCTTCACCGTCAAGCACGCGATCAATTATAATCACAAAGTGGTGCTTGCCCGGGCTTGAACCCACGATCATCGCGATCGCATTCTTACCACTGGGCTACCTCGGCCTGTTAAAAATTGAAATTATTATGTTAATTCGTAACGTAGAACTAAACAACGTGCTTATATTTATAAATAGTGTTTTGAACAAAAACAGGTATTAATACATTTTTCTTTAGAAGTTTAATTATTTTATGTATTTATTTACATATTTTTTATATTGAGTAATTAAAAAAATAAAACATTTATTTTTACAGTAATTATAATATTGTTTTTATTATTTTAGCAAAAAAAGCTACTTTTAGTTTTTTGTTATCTTAAAGCGCCATTTAGTGAGAATGTATGAAACGTTTTCATGCATGATCGTCATCATTGGTTTCGCAAACATATTTACACTGACACTAACGTGCCCAGGCAAATATAGTCTTCCTAATTATATTTTGTAGGTATTGTGCAACTAAAATAATATAATGATAATAAGTAAAATTTTTTGACAAATGATGACAAGTATTTGACATTTCACAATGAGTGACAATAAAGTAAAAGTTAGTTTGCGAGACTCCGAGTTCAGCGCACGCCAAATAATGACTTTATTTATAGGCAACATTTTGATGTACTGATACAATTATTTTACATAAATGAACCGTAATTTAAACAGTAAGCAATTGAATTAATTATACTCCAACTAATTTCTATCTTTTAAAAAGATTAATGAATTATTTCATTATTATTTTTTTTCATTTCCAAACACACTCATATCCACATTACATATTTACCAAAGAGTAAAAGATAGTCAACAGGGCCGAAAGGCAAAAGAAGGAAGGGTAGATCACGAAGACGTTGGTCAGATGACATAACTGAGGTCGCCGGACCGAGCTGGATGCAGTTGGCCAGAGACCGAGAAAAATGGCATGGGATGGAGGAGGCTTTTACCCAAATGGGGTCCATATAAGAAATCATTTATTTTATAAAAGAAAAACTGTTAAATCTCAAGTACTATATATACTCTTATATGGAATAAATTAAAGCTTAAATAAATAAATAAAAAAAGATAATTTCCATTACGTGTAATTTTTGGCTATTTTCACGAAAATATTTTATCAGATTGCTCCTATTTCAGGTAGGTAAGCGGATTAGCGAGTGGCTATGTTGAAGTTATGGTTAAATTATTTAAAATAATTAGATCATAACACAGACAGATCGCTTACCTATCGATAATGTCATGCATTTCTTCTAAAAGTGCGTTCAAATCCCGGGGAGGAACAGCCGGAGGTCCGGCGCACACGGCCGCCCGCAAGTCCGCTCCGAACAGCGGCAGGCGCCAGCAGCGACGCTCGTTGACCGTAGCGAGGCGGCGCAGGCACGAGCGGCGGTGCGTCTCGAGGCGGGCGCTCGCGCCGCGCGCGGGCGGCGCCGTGGCGGGGGGCGCGCCGGCGCCGGCGGGGGCGCGGGCCGGGGAGGCGTGCACGGGAGCCGAGGCGACGAGCGGCGCGGCGGGGGGCACGCGCAGCGTCGGCGGCGTCCGCGGCACCAGCCGGAGGTGCAGCCGGAGCGCCGCGGGGGGCGGGCGAGGCGGCGCGGCGCGCGGCGTGTCGGGCAGCTCCTCGACGAGTCGACGCGGCGGCGCGAGGTGCCTCGCACGATGAGCGGCAAAAGCACCCGCGCCCTCCACCTCGAGCGAGGCGAGGTCTCCGCCGAGGCGCGCGGCGAAATCCACTCGCTCCACGATATCACTGATGAGAGTGAGCGCCGGTACGCGGTAACGCAGTGCGGACAGTTGCAGCGGCGAGGCTACAGGCCGAGGCTCGAAGAGGTCGGGGTGATTGCACACCTTGCGTAGCTGCATGAGCACGTTGATCACACTCAGCAGATTGCCAGACGCGAGGCACTCCTTTGTTCTGTATACAAAATTATTTTTAGTAAAAAACTTTAGACATTTACAGTATTTCTAAAAATGTAAGGTAATTGAATTCAATTGAATTCCATATCATCGACATTGTCTGGTTCTTACTTAGCACGCGACATAAAGTCGTCGTAGAGGAAGCGTTGTCGTTTGGAGAGGCGACAGAGCAAGACATGCTCGTACTTCCGCGGCATCTGTCGCTCCACGTCCGCCTTGAGCCGCCGCAACAAGAACGGTCGAAGCACCTGCGTTCGATCATTTTATTATATAAAACTGAAAACTAATCGAAGTGTTTATATATAAACTATGCGAAACATCGAAAGCCAGTGTCAATATTATGTTCAACATTAAACTTAATTAAAGTATCTAGTAATGGACGTAGAGCTACATTCCATGGGACAAATCTTCTCTGAATATTTGCACATGACTTGGTTAAAATGAACGATTCAAAGTATTTGGGCCGACGTGCCTCGTGCAGGCGGCGCACGAGCGCGTCGCTGTAGCGGTGCGAGCCGTCGGCGATGCCGGCCACGGGCGCGAACCACTCGCGGAACTCCGTGTGCGACGCGAACACGTCCGGCATCAGGAAGTGCATCAGCGACCACAGCTCCAGCAGGCTGTTCTGCAGCGGCGTGCCCGTCAGCAACAGTCGCCTGCACATAGTCGCATATCGCTACCGTATTGTACCATTTGATATACGGGTATATATATATAATGAGAAGGTTCGATCGATCGAGATCGAAAACATAAAATATGATCAAGAGAGTTACCTAAATGTTTTACCTTTCTGTTTGAAAATTCAGTAACATCTGCCACCTCTGAGATTTGAAGTTTTTTATATTTTGAGCTTCGTCGAGAATGAGGTATTTCCATTTTTTTCTACGAAAACTTTGATGGTCCTGCACCACAAGCTTGTAAGACGTTATGCACACATGAAAAGAGTTCGCTTTTGTCCAACCGACGCGTTTTAGTTTTCGTTCCTTTATCGTGCCATAATACGTGAGAATCTTAAAAGACGGACACCACTTTTTGAATTCTATCTCCCAGTTGAGCACAACCGACGTGGGCGCGACGACGAGATGCGGCCCCCAGTCGTGGTGTTCGAGCGCCAGATGCGCCAGCAGCGCTATCGTTTGGATGGTCTTACCGAGACCCATCTCGTCGGCCAAAATGCCATTGAGTCGACGAGAGTGCATGGTGGCCAACCAGTGCAAGCCCACGTGTTGGTATTCGCGCAGTGAATGTCGCAGGAGGCGCGGGACCGGCGTGCCCACCACGGTGTCCGAGAGCGTGTTCCCCGTGGGCTGCAGCGTGGCCGCCAGCGACGCCGCCGCCTCCACGCGCTGCTCGCCGTCCGCCCCGCCCGCCTCGTCCGCTCCGTCCGCTTCTTCCAAACCCTCCATCGTACTCGCCTCTTTAGTGTCCATTAAAGCTTCGAGTTGCTCCGACGCAGAGGACTCTACACTAGCAGATTCGGAGTCGTCGTCGTCATCCGAATCTACCTCCGTTTCCGAAGAGTGTTCGCTAGTTTCCACCGCCGGCGGGGCTGCACCCGCATAGCGCCGGACGAGTTCATTCAGATCGAGATCGGCTTCGTCCTTAAGCGCTTCGATCTCGGCGGCCGCGTCCTCGGGTCGCTCGTTCTGCTCCTGTTCAGCGATGGTATCTTCGTCGTCAGCGGAATCATCGTCGGGTCCGTAGTCAGAGGGCGGAGGCGAGTGTGCGGGTAAATAGCCGGGCGGCAGAAGGTCGCCGAGATCGAGATGCGATTCCCGGCGGAGCGCCTCGATTTCGTCGCGATGGTCGGCGGCGTCGTCCGCAGCCTCCCGCTCGGCGGCGGCGATGGTCTCCTCGTCGTCGTCGGAGTCGCCGCGCGGCTGGAACTCGTCGTCGGAGGGCGGCGTGTCGGGCGCGTGCGCGGGCGCGGCGGGCGCGCCCAGGTTGGCGGCGAGCTGGCGCGAGTAGCGCTCGGTGCGGTCCACGATGTAGCTCAACTGCTCGTCGAGTGCTTCCTTGCGCGCTCGCTCGACACGTCGCACGCGCTTCCATTCCACCAACTACATACAATATTCATAATTAGGTTAACATCACGAAAGAGACTTAAAATTTTAAAGGAGAAACTGTAAAATTATAATAATGTCCTCCGGTCGCAGCGACTCTCATGATAGATTAGCCAACAGCACAGGACATATTATAGTGCACAAGTGTGTCCACAAACACAGGTGCACTCTCTATTCCCTATACAAGTAAAGGGATTGCGAGGGATGAATTGCATTGAATACAACAAATCATCTCACTTTATAATTTTGATAGATATACACATAACATTATATAAAATAAGTATTCCATGACAATATATACAAATATGATAAAATTGCTTACCTTTTCAACGTTGGTCCAAAACATTCTTATCTCCTTTGCTGCAAAAGCAGCAATTTTTTTTAATTGTAGTTCTTGGGCTTTCTCTGCTTTCTGAGCAGCTGCAGCTTTATCTTGAAAATATTTTTGTACTGCACGAGCACACTAAAATTTAAGATAAAAAAGGTATAATTTAACAGATTCAATTGTTAATAGTTTGAATATGAGAAATATTTAAGATATTTACTGTCTCACTTGCTCAGTTTACTGTTTGGAATATAGTTTCACAAACGATGGATACTTTATATTAGACAGAAATAATATTTGACAGTTGAACATTGATGTTTTTATAATCTTTATTAGTTAACTTGGTAATAAATAAAAAATATCACCTTTTTGGCGGCTTGTTTTTTCCATTTGCGTTCATGTGCAAAGTCCTGAGCGAGCCATGTCATTTCTTCAAGTAAGTAGTCCCAGTGTGTTTTCGGGCGAGGAGGCTCAAGGATACGTGGAAGGCGCCGCTCTGTCCAAAGACCCGCACGAGCTAGCTCTGCTACGCGGGCCGCGACGTAAGCTTCTTGTTTGGCCTTCTCGACCATTTCGTCGGCGGCGGGAGTAGTGGAGGTGACAGGAGCTACGACTACGGGAACAGCTGGTATTTGTGGAGAGCAAGACGTGATAACGGCGACGGCAGGCGCGGGGGGCGGCTCTGGTGGCGGGGGAGCAGCTGGTGGAGGTCGCCGAGCTTCTAGGAAGGCTACCAGCTGCGGAGCAGGGGGTCTTTTTCGCCATGCCGCATAGTCCATCATGTTACCACCCGCTTGAAGGAAGTACAGCTCGCTCAGTTGCTCCGTGAACCTGTAACCGAGCGCGACGCTAGAGCGGCGACATATCCTTGACGCGACAAACGAAGAGCACAACTTACCTATCACGCAAGTTCTTCAACCTAAGTAGTTTATACTCGAGTACTCGCTTCCGGAGCGTAGAAACGTCATCAGTAGCGAGTAATTTAGTTCTCTTCCGAGGCGGTTCATCAGCACGCTCAGGCGCCGCCACGCCATTAATCGTCTCCTCTCCGACACCTCCCACTCCCCCGCCTCCGCCGCAACTATTTCCGCGTTCCACACCCTAAAAGCCATTTTTCTTATTTAACTCCTTAGCTTATTCCAACTAATTTTTAGTGAAATTAGACATGTGTAAGTTTTCTCACAAGGTTGATTATTCCATATATGAATTATACCAATGATATTATAAGTTAAAAGGTGTAGATAGGTTACATACATAGCATTCAATCTACGAAAATGACACTGTTACGCACACATAAATAACTTTATATTGCAATATACACACTATATTACGATTCGTCGCTAAAGTAGGGTGGCATGATTTAAGTATCACGAGTGAAAAAAAGACGAATATATTTGCGAGAGTGCATCGTCTCGTGTCAAAGAAACGACATAAAATAAATTATCAGACAGTATGTTTTTTCTTATGCAGATTTATGCCTATGAATGCGATTACTCATAAATTCATTTTGTAAAAGTACTACTAATAATTTTTTTTCATTTATATAAACATAACAAACATAAAATTATTATATATGTGCCAACTGCCACCACTGTTTGTGTTTTACTCTATGATCAGTAACGTCGTCTATCTCTATTGCACTCGTTCATTAATATACTTTTGTTGCATTCATTCATTTCTAACATCATATTTTACGAATATAATATTTGATTTGTGAAAATATTATGATAAATAGTAAACTTACTAATGAAAAGTGATTCCTTAAGTTGCAAGAAGTTTTGCTAGTATAATTTGTGCAATATCTCATAACACACGACGGCATTTCCGGTTATTTTGGGGCACTTTTAATTATAATTTTACTCGCTATGTGACGTCTATCCATTGACAATGGTGACATAATACTGAGGTGAAGTGTGGATTTCTATCCTGATTTCGAACTAGTGTTCACGAAGTGCTTGTAACCTATTTACACCTTTTTACTTATAATATCATTGGAATTATACCATATAGCAACTTTATGGTATACATAAATAGATTTTAACTGGGGTTGTAATAAAAAATATTATTAAAAATAACATTGAATATGTTAATAATAGTAAGTATTTATTTATTTATTATCTATTTAATAAGTATCTACTTATTATTGGAAATCATAAAGATGTTTGTTTATTCATTTATATACTAACCAACCATTCACTACCTACTACAAACACAAAAGTGTCTCCAAGCTGATTTACCAATAATTTGCATGCCTTGCACATTTAACAATTTATTAAAATAAAGAAAATTGTCCTCTTTCAAAAAAACATTTATACACAATATATATTATTTTCTACTTGTCCTTAAAATGAACATTTAAGAATTTCCATGTTTCACTCATGATTTCTATACATGAAACTTTATTTACATTTCCCAGATACAATATTTCATTTCGATACATTTTTTCTGATAGATTATCATGTTGGAATACTGTATGGTTCACCTATACACAAACTCCATTACTGAGGACAAATTGATTGCATCATCATTCCCTTAGAGTGTCCCATGACTTCCTATTGGCCTAATATCAGACATAGCCTAACACATATTTTTATTTCATGTAGTATAGTGAAAAAAATGCCAATTAATTTCAACCATACTCCTATTAGATAAAAGAAAAGTATGATTTTTCTCCTCTAAATTACCTGAATCATTTTTTTTTTATAGCATAGGTAAGCAGACATTCTTATAATGGATCACCTGATGTTAAGTGGTCACCAATGCATAGGTATTGTAAGCAATGCTAACCATCTACTTGTTTAGTGACATGATCAAAATAGATAGTTATGTTTTTTATATTCTACAGGAATAACACATGCAATTTCATATCCAATGATGCAAACAGAATAACATATATCTTTAACTGTACCCCTGACAAAGTTGTATACAAAATCTTATATGGACATGTCATAATGGAACTCAAAACAAATTAGGTTTATTTGGCCCCACATACTTTAACATATTTATTATATAAAACAATGTTACATATTCACTTCATTCGGAAAAAAATCAAATAAATTGAAGAAAAGAACAAATTAAAGAGGTTAGATAACTTCAGCTTTCTATATTATATGTTGCTATATGCAGAAATATAATTGTTGTAGTTCAAGATCAATTACAAAAAAACTCATAAAAAGTCAGTCGTCATTCTAAATAAAAGTCACTGAACAATTTCAACTGCAGTTGAAGAGAAATGCTATGGACTTGTAGCATACTGAAATCAAATGATTACCGCTTAATTATGTACCTAGTTAATTCATCTCTTTTAGTCATTTTAATTGCAAAAAAACAACAACTTAAGTGAGACTGCAGCATTTGAAATTAATTGATAAAAAAATAGTAACACAAACAAAATAAATATCAAGTTGCAAAGATTTCTATTATATATATTGTCATAGGTATGAGGAACAAACTGCATTGAATCAAGCTATTAATAAAATCAATACCTTTCAGTGAGGTTTTATAAGCTATAATATATATAAAGCTTGATTTATTCCGAGACAATATAACTGTATTACTGATTGCTGATTATATTTTATAACTTGTGACTGTAACTGATTGCTGATTATACATTAATATTTAACTTGTCTTTAAAATTAATACCGACGAGTATAGTCATTAATATCGAAAATAAAACAGTTGCTATATTTACCATGAGTGGTAATGTTGATGTTGCCCCGATAGGTACGGCGGATTCATTTCGTCCGCTCATACTGCGACATCGCGGGCCAGTCACTAATCCAAATTCAATTACTTAAATTAAATACAAAATCAACACAATTTTTTCACAGCACTGCACTAACTTTCGGACGCCAATTCCTTGTTTTGATATAATATATATTAATATATATATATATTGATATTCAGTCTTCTTAGAGGGGTTATGATAGTTACTTTAACAACGGCTTAAATAAGTTAAAACATTTGACATATCCCAATAAATTACATTAACAAAATTTCTGTAAACCCTGTATAAGCCGCTATAAACAGTTCTCTGTGACAAACGTAGTCCGGCGGCAGCCATATTGAAGAAACGATTGATGTTTGCAAAGATGAGATTTTAAATCGGCACGTACTTTCTTAAGCTTAAGATATCACAATAAAATTATTACATTTTATGTATTTCTGCAAACACTTTAATTATATTAAGATATTATTTACAAAAATCAGACAGAAATATCACTTTATTTCATTTTTTTCAATAAATGGTTTTGTCTCATTCACAAATAAAGTTACCACTACTAAAAATCTAAATGATAAATAATTGTCTTTGTCTAGGCCGACGCGACTGGTGATTGGCGTCTGCCAATCAGCAACTTATTATTAACTAGCATTTAATATTTCGTCTCATCTCGTATACATAACATCTCTTACAATTATTTTAAAAAAATGTGTATAATTAATGATTTTACTTTAATTAGGACGTTTTTTGACGTATTGATAGTAGTCGCTCATCACCATAACAACGACAATAAAAACGAAAAAGCCTTGTGAATACAGAACGGGGTAACAAATAAAACATAAGGTTCCACATACCACATGTTAACACCAACAATTTTTGAAGTCAATGTATTTCAGTTTAAGATAGGAAATATTTCTTAAATTGAGTGTATTATCCAAACATAGCTAATAAATTACAGATACTACACCCAGCTACCAATGCAAAAACATTAAATTATTTACAAAATAAATACCTATGTTTTCATTTTTATCGTGTTTTATTTTGGTGTAACTTCCCCCAAACTTAATTGTCTTTTTCTAAATAATATATTTTTTTATTTATTTTTTAAATAATATATATCTTTGACCATATTGCGAAGGGATTAATCCGAGGAATATCTCTCCGACCTTCTTTTTGTATTATGATTTTTCGTTAAAAATATGTTCTTTGTGTTAAGCTATTTTTATCAATGTGTAATATACACCATATTAGTTAATAATAATTATTACTAATGTTATGCCAAGTGCATTTTTCAAGCATAGCATCCCGATGACTGAAAAAAACAAAGGTTTATGGAATCTTTGGATATGGCTATATGCTTTGGATAAGTTTGCTAATTCTGACAGTTAACCACAGAGTGTTTTCAAATTGTATACCTGTTGCGAGCATAAGTATTTTTTGTACTAGTAATCTAGAGTACTAACTAGTCGCTTTGACATTTGAAAATATATGACAAAATATTATTGACGTTTGAACAAGATTTGAGGAATAATAATTGAAGTTAAAATAGATTCATTAAATTTTGTAACCTGCTCGAGTTAATTCATTCTGTAAAATCTTAAGTTATTATACATTTAAATTTAAAATTAGTTATTGTTTCAGCCCAAAGGAAACACTATAAATTTAATTAAAAAATATACGAAGTTGTGTAGATTTTGAAGTTTCTTAAATAGTGCCCAAATAAGTACTAAAGTTTTCGCCAATGCGATGTGTTGGCAAGAAAAACAAATAGTACTTAAAACATACTGCACATTTTAATGTAGGTAAGTAAGTTATAATAACGTTTAATAGACCATCAGCATTATGATATCCTAGTACAAGTAGCAATATTGATACGGGGTTCGAGGTTTATAAGATAATATGCAAAATATTCTATGCCCGGCTTTTATTACAACAACATAAGTGCCTTTGTAAAACAAATTTGCCATTGCCAAGCTATATTATGTTTTCATAGTTTTTTTGTCATTTCATTTTAGGTGTTGTATGTGTATCTAGGCCCATTTTATTGAACGTTTTAGTGCAATTGTAACAGGAACCAGTAATACTTGTAAGTTAATTCAAAATAAAACACTAGTTAATTAAAAGTTTGATTTTCATATTTTATTATTAAAATGTATTATATGTATACAAGGTATGTCTGGATTGTGGTCAAATAGTTAATAATATAATTAATTATCTTAATGTTCACATTAAGATATAAAAAGTTAATTAGTTAAATATAATTGTATTGTTTTTTTAATAGATAAACTTTTCATAAGCTTTGAAAACAAATCTCTTGGGTCAGCTCCCAGTCATTCCCATTCAGTCAGATCTCAGGTAAATGTGACTTTATTAACCTACATGGTCTTACAGGACAGATTTATAATGTTGATATTTAATTACAATAACATTTTATTGCTTTGCAAATTACTAAGATCAGAAAGTGTGTATGTTGGTTTTTTCTTTATTGACTCGGTAACAAGACAACGGATCAATGTGTTTGAATATGGGCCAGAGGGAAACATATTCTGGAAAAAGTACAGCAAGCGTTTGATTATACCATTTAGTAAGCCAGCATGTAAAGTGCAGGGTCATTACAGACAAATAAATAAAAATAAAATAAGCAAAATAGGACAGTGTATAAACTGCGAAATTAGTATGGATTCCTCATTTGTTTTTCAGTATAAAAGTGTGGTGGGTGGAGTGCATGGGGCGCGGAGGACGCGTGCGGCTAGCGGCGGCGCTGGCCGTGGCTGCGCTCGTGCTGTGGGCGTGGCGAGGCTCTGACCGACATGGACCAGTCACGAGTCTATCGACGCGCGGTATCGGCGCCCCGGTGGAGGGTCGCGAACTGCCACTCATATTCATTGGCGGTGTACCCCGATCGGGTACAACTTTGATGCGAGCTATGCTCGACGCCCATCCCGATGTCCGTTGCGGGCAAGAAACGCGAGTCGTGCCAAGAATATTGCAGATGCGCCAACATTGGATGCGTTCCCAGAAAGAAAGTGTTCGGCTCGAACAGGCGGGCGTGTCGAAGACGGTGCTCGATAACGCGATCGCGGCTTTCTGCCTGGAAGTGATAGTGCGTCACGGCGAGCCGGCGCCGCGGCTGTGTAACAAGGATCCTCTAGTTCTTAAGATGGGCACATATGTGCTCGAACTTTTTCCTAATGCTAAGTTTCTGTTTATGGTGCGCGACGGCCGTGCCACTGTCCATTCTATCATTACGCGAAAGGTAATGAAGCACTTAGTGTGAAAATATGGATAACGTAGATCAGGGATGGCATGTCAGTTTGTATAAATAACTCTCCACAGGTAACGATAACGGGGTTCGACCTGACGAGCTACCGGCAATGTCTGAGCAAGTGGAATCACGCCGTGGAACTGATGTACCAGCAGTGTAAGACGCTGGGCCCCACGCGCTGCCTGCTGGTGCGCTACGAGGCGCTGGTGCTGGCGCCGGAGACCACCATGCGCCGCGTGCTGACCTTCCTCGACCTCCCCTGGGACGACGCCGTGCTGCATCACGAACGATACATTAATCAGCCTAACGGAGTCGCACTGTCCAAGTATATTGTCATATTTTCTTATGTTTTATGACGAAATCTAGAGATAGTGTCAGAAAGTTGATTTACCAACAAGACCTCCGTCATACCGATCGGAAGAAGCTAAAGCTACGGGTAGTAAACCTCAACTACTTCATTGTCACAATCATTATTTGTTTTAAGTGTACAACCATTTAGTCTTTTAGTACTGACTACAAATCACATGGGAATTTCTGCCACTATCTCCAGTGTAATACCAACTGAAAAGCATACTCTTAGTTACTATCGAAATAACTTATATATTAAGGAATAGCGGTAGATTTAGTAAATAATACTGTGTTTACTGTTTTCTTCCGTATGTCAATGCTGTAATGACAGTTTTAAGAGAGAAAAATAACGCTAAATAACGTTTGTTAGTAAGACCGTATATAACGTATTCTGTACGGACACGGTACACGCCCCCTCTATCGGACGATGGCGTACTTTAGATGTACCATCGTATACATTGCATACATTACAATAGCGAATATTCGCATGCAGTGTGGAGAGGTCGTCGGACCAGGTGGTGCGTCCTGTGAACCTCGACGCGTTGGACAAGTGGGTGGGCCAGATCCCGGCCGACGTGCGCGCCGACATGGCGGAGCTGGCGCCCATGCTGTCGGTGCTGGGCTACGACCCGTGGGCCAACCCGCCGCGCTACGCCGCCGCGGCCGACGTGTCGCCCGACCGCTCGCCCGACCGCTCGCCCGACCAGTCGCACGACTCGCCCGTCCAAGCCCCGAACGATGAATCTCCTCGAGCGCCTCATCCGCCCTAATATAAAATTATTATTCTCTCGATATATTCTTTGATTGCCCCTTTAGTGTATTTCGGAAACTTAGCTGTCTATTGAATGTTTTAAATCGCGTCAGTATAAAGTAATAGCAATATAGATCCAAACGGCGATTACCTCGTAAACACCTCAGTTCGTGTTTACGTGGGAACAATCATTCGTATGTCGGTTTAGATAACACAAATTACATCGGTCGGTAAACGATAATTTACTAACAACATGTTAATAGCACTTTAATTACAAACAAATGAGCTTTATTACAACATAGTTGAATAATAATTTTGATAAATGTATTTAGATTTTATTTGAAGGAACAGTGGCCGCCCTCGGTTATATAATAATAATATATAAATAGCTTAAAAAAAACGCAACTTATATACATGTCATATATCAGGATATAATGAAATCAATGTTATTATATTAATTATCGTACCGAGTTCGTAACGTACTTGCAATTAAAGTGATCAAAATTTTAATACTAAATATATGAAATATTACCTAATACCTACCCATCAACATTATCACATATTTTTATGTTTATGAGTACGTAAAATGCATTTTGAAATCTGGATTTATTTACGAATGCATCGTATATTTATTTGTATAAGCATTAATTAATTTTCGAACGAAAAGAACAACTACATTTTAAGAAGGTAGATAATTTAAGTCATGATTCTGAGAATAAAAAAGTCTCGACAATGCCATCTAGGAGAATTGAAACGAACTAACACACTAGGTTAATTATAATAATAAAACCGCCATCTTACGAGAAGCTCATGTACTGCAACAACATGACAACCGGCATTGTTCCTAAGATAGGTGTCGCTACTAACTTCATTTGTTACCCAAATGAATCCTAAGTTCACTGATAAAACAGATAATTTCCAAATGTGAGAGTCGTGTACAATTCTTTGAAAAATATTGTATTTATCTTTAACTAAGTGAATATTTGTATATGTTCGTGAACATAAAAAGTATTTTAAATGTTTTGGGTTATTATTGTTAAATTATAATAGGAGTTTAGTCGTTTTATTATATCTTACGTTTTTTATAGCTGTGCCGTGTGTAAAATATAATAAATAAAAATAGCCTAGAGCCTTCCTCGATAAAAGGACTCCACAAAACAAAAATATTTTTTTTGAATTAGTAGTTCTTGAGGTTAGCTGGATCAAACAAACAAACTCTTCAGCTTTATATATTACTTACTGTGCCCCGCGGATAATTAATAAAAATATAATGAATAAAAATCAGCCTAGCACCTTTCTCGATAAAGGACAATCATACACAAAAATATTTTTTAAATTCGAAACAGTAGTTCCTGAGATTAGCCGGATCAAACAAACAAACTCTTCAGCTTTATATATTAATATATATTATTGTAGATAGTGTCGTTTCCTCTTTGTATTTTTTCAAAGCAAATTACGGTCATATTACGATTTCAACGCAAGTTAAGCTGCTGGCTCGTATTGTGTGAGTCAGCTTGTTTTTTGTACAAATTTTTGATACTTTAAAATTGCGGAGAATGTTTTACAATACTTAGATAACAGTATCGTAATAATAAAAGTACCTATTTCCTTAATTTGCCAGAATATGGTTCCAGTACAGTGGAAAATAATAATAATACATACTATTAAGTGAATAATAAAATGTCATTCTTTTTAATTTTTGTCAATATTATATGAATATATTCATATTTTATTTAGTGAAAAATCAAAACGTCTCTTCTTCAATATAGTTATTAGTAAATCGTTAAATGAATCATCAATGCATTTTATTATATAAAACTTGAACTTTCACCATAAATTCTAGACATAAATATTTGTACCTAGCACTACAAGATTTGTTTTTAATAAATGTAGTTTTTTTGAAAAATACGTTTCTTCATAGAAGGTAGAATTCTTGATGGAAAATAACGGTTTGCAACTATCTAAATATCCAACTCCACAGATTGATCTCAGACATGTTTATGAACATTAAAAACTGCTTCTCTTTCGGTGACGTTAATGAGACGCTTTACATGCGTGTACCCCTAAATGATTATCGATTGGTTTGAAAATCATAATAATACAAGGCATCTACAAATTGTTTTATGTCATTAGTCGAACTACACTACAACTACATCAAAAGTTTTTTTTTTTTATCTATACAAGTCTTTCTATTTTATTTACATATATATTTATTTTATTACAATAACATTTAAAAATAATTATTATACAAAACATAAAAAGTAAATATTGTATACCTATTTCTAAGATAGAAGTAATTAGCAAAAAATGCGTGCATCCATTTACTTTTTCCTTTAAATATAAGACCTTTAATTGCTGTTTTTGAGAATTCAATAGGTAACAATAATGTTTATAAAGTTTCGTCTTTAAGCTCAAGGTCCCCTAAGACCGCCTAAGTCATAGGTTTCGCCGTTTGTGTAGTGTATTATACTCTGTACACATAGTTCGATGCATCAGAAAGTCGACGAGGCTTTCTTTCGGTGGGTTTCCAACTTAATGAGCGGGTTCGCACTTCGCTTAGCAGGCTAAGGCTCCCCGAGTCTCCGGCTCTCCGGCAAGCGGTCGGCCGATCGCTCCGTAGTCCGTCCGTCCGACCGCTCAGTGCCGCACTAGCTCCCGGAGCGAGAGGTCGCGCTTTCTGCATTACAATCGTCTTCACACGTGCTCTTTCGCTCTCGACGGGCGAATATGTTTGAATTTTACGGCCTTCCAGTGAAGTTGTATATCGTGCGGAAACTACGTCCTATTAAAAAACAGCACCTTTAAAAGTTATTGTGTTCAACAAGGATCCGTCATGCAGTGTTCGGAGTGTGTTCACAGTCGTAGTCGGTGAGAAACTTGCAATGTTAGTGACAGCGGCATTCGCTCTTCTCTGCTCGTGGTTGACAGCAGCCGGTGGAGCGCGTCCTGCGGCCCTCGATGTGCCGCGCTGCTGCCCAGTCGACCAGGCGCTGCCAGCTGAATCATTGCGAGCGGACCTGCTGATCGCGAAAGATGTGTCTACTGCCTGTCGCCCGGCACCGGACACTCCTCCTTGGGCACCCCTCGTGTATGCACCTGCTCGCGGTTCTTTCCTCGAGCGTGGCCGCCTGCCGTTGCACTGGCGGTTGGCATTTTCTCGCGTACCTGCGTGTCAAGAGCTTCGTGTTTTGCCTGAACATGCCGCGCCGTATGCACTTCTCGCCAACAATGGCTCTCTGTTGATGCGTGGAGCGGCACTTGCGCTCCCACCTGAACGATATTGCGCGGATGCAGTTGCCGCTCTCGTTTGTGCCGAGGACGCCGGAGGTCGCGGGCCTTCCAAGTGTTGTGCCGAGGGGCGCGCGTTCGATGGTTCGCGTTGTGTGGAGGACGAAGTTCGTGCGTTAGAAGCTTTGCACGAATTACATGAACTAGCTAATGGTAGTGCAGTGGGTGCCGGTTGGCCGGTGTGTGCGGAGGGGTCGAGATATGCCGTGGCAGGTGCGCTAAGCGGCTCGAAACTGTTTGAAGACGGAGCACTGGAACTTCACGGGGAAAACTCGCGACTGGAGCCGGGTGAGTGGTGTGCTGAGGCCGTTGCTGGAGAGAGTGGCACGCGAGTGCTAGCATGCGAGGCTGCAGCACGATCCACTCGGCCGGCGCAGACGGCTCGCCACGCTCTGTACGGCACCGGGCTCGCTGTGGGCGCTATATTCTTGGCAGCTACTCTAGCCGCCGGCTTTGCTTTGCCGGCGGCGCATCACGCGTTACATTGGAGATGTCAGACGCATTACGTCGCAGCACTGATGCTGGGCGATGTGCTACTCGCCGCTACACAGCTGGCCGGCGATAAAGTGCCGCCTACGCTTTGTCGCGCTCTTGGTGAGAATCTTTTGCTTCTGAGACACCTGAGAACGATAGTCCTGTCGGTTCTTTACGATGATGTGTTGTAATCGTTCTGTGCATGTGCGGCTCATTGCGGTGCGGAGCAGCTGTGTGTATGCATTTCCTCTTCCTGTCGGCGTTCTTCTGGCTCAACACTATGTGCTTTAACATCTGGTGGACATTTAGGTAAGTACTTTGAAAAAAAATAATATCTTCTTATGTTTGTTTAAAGTCATGTTTACATGTGACTGTTACACTGTTAATCAATAAAGATACAAACTTACAAATGGACAAATCATAAGTGAAAAAAACGATACAAAGATAAAAGTTATGACTTTATTATTATTATTATTATTTTTCCACAATAAAAACAATTTACTTGGTGGTAGAGCTTTGTGCGAACTCGTCTGGGAGTTACCACCCACCCATCAGATATTCTACCGCAAAACAGCAGTACTTTGTATTGTTGTGTTCCGGTTTGAAGGGTGAGTGAGCCAGTGTAATTCCAGGCACAAGGGACATAACATCTTAGTTCCCAAGGTTGGTGGCGCATTGGTGATGTAAGTGATGGTTAACATCTCTTACAATGCCATGTCTATGGGCGTTGGTGACCACTTACCATCAGGTGGCCCATACGCCAATCCACCTATTTATGGAATATAAAAAAAAAAGTTTTAAATTGAATATAGCGTACGAACGGTGACACACTACGTCTCACTACATATACATCACTAACCGGTTAATATTTATCTAATTACGGCGTTTTTTAGAGTCGATGACGAACAATAACTCAATCATTCATAATTCATAATATGCTATGTTGGGTCAATAAATATTCGTAACATAGGAATGCACGCTCATATTGATTTATTATTTAAAACTATTCGTTTTAGTAAGGACGTTCCGAATCTTAATATTCCTTCATCAACATTGCTTAATCATTCGTTAATAACTTTAAAACATACCAACCTCAGTAAATAGGGAATGATTAAGAAATAATGATTTATCATTTAATGATTTATCGTCGTTGGTAAATAATTAGAGCCTCAGAGCGGATCGAGTCGGTGAACAATACGATTGTATATGTAAAAATTAAAATTAGCATTTTAGGAGTCGTAGTTATGCTAATTAGTTAATTTATTACACATAGCTTGAAATTGTATCAAAAGATATGACATTGATTGCAGTCCTCAGGTGTATGAACTCCTAGTTGCGAATGCGCCGAAGTAAAATAATAAGATTCGAAATTTCCGATTTGTTTCTAAAGTTATTAACATATTATAGTCAAGTTAATTATCTTTAATTAACCATTCAGTCGCAAGACATTTTTTTTAATTGCATAATAAATATATTGTTACGTGGTTCAGCAGGATCGGATATGGAAATAATTTAAGCACATTCTGTATGCAACATATTTCATCGTTTATAACAAAAGATAAAAGTTTCTTTATACTACTGTTTAATTTCTTTACCACTATCCCGAGATGGTTTAGTGGTTAAAACGCGTGAATCTTAACCGATGATCGTGGGTTCAAACACGGGCACCACAAAATTTTCATGTGTTTATGTTTAATTTATGTTTATAATTTATCTCGTGCTTGGCGGTGAAGTAAAACATCGTGAGGAATCCTGAATGTGTCTAATTTCACTTAAATTCTGCCACATGTGTATTCCACCAACTCGCATTGAAGCAGCTCCAAACCTCCAAAGTGGAATAAACTCCAAACCTTCTCCTCAAAAAGGGAGTGGATGCCTTAGCCCAGCGGTGGGACATTCACAGGGTGTTACTGCACTGTGCTGTTTATATAAATAGCGACCAATAGTACCGCACCATAATATTACGTTCCTCAGTTCTATTAATTGAATCTTATACAATAAGTGCAGTAATGCAGTTAGTATTTACTATATAATAAGGAGTGTAGTAGTAACGTGTGGCGTTGCGGGTACTCAGAGACTTCCGGCCGACGTCGCTGGAGCGCGGGCAGGAGGCGTGTCGGCTGCGCGTGTACATGGTGTACGCGTGGGGCGGGCCGCTGGTGGTGGCGGGCGCGGCGGCGCTGCTCGACCGCTTGCCGCCCTCCGCCGCGCCCGGCCTGCTGCGACCGCGCTTCGCCGTGCAGCGATGTTGGTTCTACGGTGACATGGAGATCCTCGTATACTTTTTCGGCCCCGTCGGAGTATTGCTGCTCGTCAACCTCGCGCTCTTCATCTCCACCACCAGGCAACTCACTTGCGGACTCTGGCGACGTGACGAAGTCAAGTCCACCTCAGAAAGGTAAGGACCGCCGGCGACTGGGCGATGGAATATGACGCTATTCATAAGGTCGATATTTGATACCTGTATTTTGTCTGTCGACAGGGCGGCTCTCGGTCGCGTTTGCGCAAAGCTGGTGGTGGTGATGGGTGTGACGTGGGGAGCGGACGTCGTGTCATGGGCGGCTGGCGGGCCGGAATACGTGTGGTACGCGACCGACTTGCTGAACGCTCTGCAAGGTGTATTCATCTTCTTGGTGGTGGGCTGCCAGCCGCACGCGTGGGCGGCGCTGAAGCGTGCGGCGGCGGCGTGGTGTGCGCGCGCGCCGGGGGGGGCGGCGCACTCGTCGTCGCACCTGCCGTCGTGCGGCGAGTCGCTGACGCACACGACGGCGGCCCCCGCGCCCGCCGCGCCCCCCGCCGCCCCCGCGCAGCCGCGCCTGCCCATGGAGACCGTGTGCTGACCGCACACAACGCGAACGCGAATATTTATTCTACAGTATTATTTTTGTACTCAAGTAGTTAACGATTACGAATGTATGATGTACTTCGGTACGCGTCGCCGTCGAGCGATTTGAGGCTTTGTATATATTATGTACGTATTTAAGTCGGCCCCGCGCCTCGTATGTTAGTGTATACGTGTTTGTATATGTATATGTGTTATTTATATGATGAACTCTATTGACGAATCGTCACCCGTGAACGTCTTGCCCGTTCGATTGGCTGTTGAAATAAAAATGATTGTAAAATACATGTGATCTTTAATTTCTAAACTAAAAAAAAAATTTCCACAATAGTGTTTCCCTCGCACACCAACATCGGGAAGAAGTAAGTTTGTTTAGTTGTTGGTTCTGTTGGTTGTTTTTCCAGTTTTAAGCAAAAATAATAAAATTAATAAATCAGTTGATATGAAACATTGGTAGTATTTAATTCTATAGTTTTTATATACACAGGCTATATGACTGTAGTGTACACTACACTGTGTAGTGCGTACTGTAGTGTAGTGCGTAAATAATTTCCATATTTTTTGAACCACAGTTTCATATGCCGACGAAATTGAGAGAATATTGTCCGTCCGATTTCCGGTTCAGCTTTCGAAGCGAATTGTGCCAAAAGTATAGCAGATATGCAAAACCTTTTTATCAGAGGTTTATGAATGTCTAATACCATAGTAGCTAATACTACCTTGAATATTGTCCCACTCACAGTTCGTCGAGGCCCGAGACTCTTTGATTTGGTCACGAGCGGCTGGGACGAGCGCGCGCGTTTATATCTTTTGTGTGGAGTAGCGCAGCTTTCTCCGTGTTACGCAATCTTATATACATATTAGCTAACATTCATAACTATACACGTTTATGTTTAACCAGCAGATAACATATAATAACACTACGCGTGTTTATGTGTAAGTCAAAATAAAACAAAGGAATAAGAGTCGTGTTACAAATAGATAATTATTATGTAATAGTTTTGATTCTATATTTATTTATAGCGACTTGGATAGTCGATTGAATACATGTCGAGATGAATAGAGGTGGATATGAAAGTGACGAAGTTGTGTGAGCTGAGTATACTCATTCGGGTGACGCTTTTGTAATAATTGACCTTACGGCACTCGGTACTGGTACGTGCCGCGCATCGCAACTTAACTATCGACCACAAACGAATCCAACTGATAAGCCCTGACAGCATTGCCTTGACACGCTCACGGCTTGCGGAATCCTTGCAGGAGCGACACCACTTGGGGCCCGCTCGGTGTCACGTGAACACTCGTCCGAGGTCGCGTCCTTCAATGACCTTAACAATCAATCTTAAACGTAAGTAGTTGGGGATGCGTTACAGTATTTTTCTCGGACAATCGTCGTCATAATATCTTCGTCCAATAGTGATTGTCGGACTGATTGCACAGTACACGGAGCTCAGAATGCAGGCAGTTCGCGGTGCGAGAGCCTCGGCTGCTATAAAGTCGCTGACGCACAGACACTGGCGGCGACGGCGGCGGCCGGTAATTGTTGTTTGTTTTGAACGCGATAATGTGTCGTATCATATGTTACTAATTAGGCCGTTCGTTTTCTAATCGCGGTGACGTGACGTCACAGCGAGGGTATTAGTGGCTTGCTTGATTTATTAAAAAATATTAACAATCTTATTATAGGTTACATCACTATATCAAGTTTTTTTATGGTTTTTTTTCTCCGGTTGATCTACAAGTGGTGGTGAACTTTAACGGTCATTCCGCCGAATCTTATAAACTATTCATTTACACAAAGGCTTTAAACTAGACAGAATACTCGACTACACACATAACACTGTTATTATTGCCAAATACGATCGTTTCAATATTCAAAATAATTAGAGATCATAATACATTTTTTCATTAGTCGTAAACATAAATAAAAACAATTAAGATGCATTCAAAATAATTGTATAAATAATATTTTAAGTAATAGTACCCATTACGCATATTTTTCACAGGCTGAGTTACAGGATAGGCTTATATTATTATTTTTACAATAAAAATATGAAAGTACAAAATACTCATAGCAACCAACAAACTGACATTGCGTCTTGTTAAAAATTTATTACGCATGGAGGTAGGTATGGGTATCAGGGTTATTGAAAAACGGTGAGATTGGTAACAACGAACTTACGGATACGTAAACGTTTGAGGTATCACAACATCAAGTAAATAAGTAACGATTACAATTCTACAACAATTACATGATACATTCATGTAGTCACTCAGACTAAAGTATTTATTTGTGATACTAAATTTTTGACGTGACAACGTCTTATAAATTGGTTTGCCGGGTGACACTTCAAGAAACTGCGTTACGCTCCGCTCACGTTATGCGCTCACAATGAGAGCGAGTGAGAGGCACGCGTCCCTTCCACTCGGGCATGGTTAGCCCGCCTAAGAGCGAGAGAGACAGACATAAAAAGTGAATCATCGCCCTATCCTCAACAAAATCACTCAGATAGGAACAAGTTAAGTTGTAGTAAACGCTGTTTCATTGTACGCAAATGTATTGCAAGTTATTGTATGTATATTTGTATATAAATACGTATGTATGTGTAAAGGTAAAAATAAAATTTTGTTAATATGAAATACAGTGCGAGATTCTTTGTATAAATTAATGTTTTAAATATAATTCTTTGTATAAATAAATGTTTTAAATTGTTACTATTATTTCATCCTTCTTCCTACTATACGAATGAATATTCACATTAAAATTATTTTACCACTCAAAGTCGTTGTCACGTAAAACTTTCGCCCGTATACCGACTTTACAGGGAACCAATTTTTATTTATTTGTTTTGTGTTACATACATACAATATAATACCTTAAAAACATAATGACATAAGTAAAAATAATAACGATTAAGACCTTAAGTTCCGTGTAGTGTAGCTTCAGTAGGCGATGAAGACGAGCGCATCCTGCGCTGGAGGTGCTGTCGCGGCGCTGGAGTTGTATCTGATCATGGGTCTCTCCAACTTAATAGCTTTCGGTGCATCTTCTGCCGCTGCGCTTTATCACCCTCTACAGTGTGATCATGACGACGACGATGATGATGATGATTATGGCTAATATCTTCTCTTAGTAGACGTTAAACTGGATGTTGATGGTATGGACGAAATATACCTGCACTGTGAGCGAACTGATACGCACACGCAGTCCCGTATATTGTTTTATACCGGGGAAATTGTCATCGATTATCGATTCTTCGGATTACTTGTAATTTGTTATTGTACCCAGCACACCGCAGGTCGCAGCTATTAACTCACTGGTAATGCTATGAAAACATTTATAAAAAAAATTAATTGACGCGCTGCGGACGCAGCGAAGCTTTGTCTCTGTTACTTAAACAAATTATCAAATATAAACTATTTACTTTTGGTTCGTAGTTATCAACCTGACCTGTAGGCGACGAATGTAATAGTTAAGAATATTATACAAAATGTATTCATAACCTCGCGATTGTAACAAAGACATTCAAATACTTATCCAGGGACTTGTGCGGTTTGTGCACACGAATGAAGACGGTGTCTGTGTCCATGCGCGGTACGTACTCGTACACGCACGCACACACGCGCGCGCGCCGGTCAATTGGCAATAATTGCAATTGCGCCGCGCACCGGCCGCGGCCGTCGATTGCGATTTCAATCTTATTTAAGCTCATCATGTTTAGTAACTGACATATTATTTACAATATATCTTCATCATAGTATATACTGCGAGCCGGGACCGATCAGTCACTGTGTCTGTGTTTCGCAAACGTGTGTCCGAAAACCGTAACCACGCCGTGCGGTAATTAATAAGAAACACCTATACAAATACGGAAAACATTTATTTGGTTTTGTTTTTACAATAATAAATAATACAAAAGACTTACGAAGGCACGCGTTTACCGTAGTCGTACTGTAATCATTTAAATCGGTTTAGTGTGTGAGTGGTAAGTTATTGTTTCTAAGTGTCAGGCGGTCGACATTGAAGTGAAGCGAGGCGAGGTCGGTGGAAAGTGGCGTGAGTACTCGACCGCGCTCGTCGGCGGATGCGGCGCGGCCGGGCTGCGGGCGCTTTCACCGCGAGTACCGACCGGGCGCCGACGAGCGTGAGCGGCGCCGTGCGCGTCGGAATGCGACATACTAGTACGCATTACATATCGAGATTAATATCACCATCACATTCCTAGTTACATAGGTAATATTCAAAGTAATATTGTTGTACTTATTGAATTTGTAAATATTAACATAATAATTTAATATTAAAAGTACATATATTGTAACATTATTGTGAATTACAAATTATATTTAATAATTCTGGATTTCCATCTGGATTGATTCGTTTCCATCCGAGAAGCAGGTGTTGCCTAGTGTATTTTGTTCTCGTTTCATTGCAAGCGCGCGGTGCATGGACCTGGTTAACAGCCGGCGAGGTCGCGTCGCGTCGCCACGGCGCGGCGCACGGCCGGCGGTGTGCGCGTGCGCATGCGCGTGTGCGTGACACTAACCCGTCTCGACTCGCCCCTACACTGCCCCGACCGCCCCGACCGCCCCGACCACGCACACTACTACGCTTTTGGAATGTCAGCACGTTAGAGGTGCATAATACTTGCAAATGTAATTTTGGTAAAGAACATCAACTGCGCCATGTACTACACTCATATATACACGTTAACTATTCCACTTATAAACAATCATTGTGGACCATTTTTCAGTTATAAATTAGGAAACGTTTTGTGAAGACTTTGGCAATCTCGTGGAAGGTTATTGTGCAACGAGTTATCGAAGAGAATGTCGTAAATGACACAACCGCGGTTGCTAAAGAGGACGTTAGCTTTAGTTAGTATTCCCTGCGCGCTCCTCGTGACGCGGCTGGAGCCGGACACGCGCGTACGCGGCCGCACCAGACCTCGACCCACTGCTATCAATAACCTAGTATTTTCATCACCTTACATTTTTTTAACGCTATTACGCATTATGCTAACCGCGCATTATGTCGCGCCGCGTCGGTGTGTTTTGGTATAATATTATTAATATTAATTTGAATGATGCCTATAAGAAGATTCTGTTGCATCATTAGTAGTGCAATAGTCACGTCATTATTCAATTGTTTAAATTCGAATCAATAACATAACGTCATTCGGGTGGCGGCCCTGGCGTGTCGCTCGTTCTCGTACGAAACAAATTGTTTACAATCAATGTAAAGACGGAACTGTCGGGGTCCATTGTGCGCCGTTAAGTGTATTCAAGTGTCGAGTTACATCGTAATCAGGGTTGCCACCTCGCTGCCGATGCCGCCAGCCACTTGAACATCGATGACGACCTTTTTTACTATCAAGTTAACATTCATCTCTCCTTCTTATGTCTTTTTGAGTTAAAGATTATGTTTCAAAAAGGTAGTTCAGTAGGTTCAGTTTCAAAAAAGCAAAAGCAAAAGTAAAATATAATACTACTACCTAAATTTTTCTATTGTCTATTATGTCCCTATTTCAAAATCCATTAAATTATTTTTTTGTGTCTTAGGAAAAAAAAGCACCTATTTTATTTAAGAACTCGCACTTCGCCCACGACTTCGTATGTGAAAATTTAAGAACAATTATTGAACGTAAATTATACGTTAATTGGTATTAGTTAATAGACTAAACGTACGACAAACAGTTTGTTTAAATCGTGAGATTTTACTTACTTAGATATTTTTTATTATCGGCCTCTCTTAAAGAATGGACATGGGTTGCGAGTTAGGGGGTCTTCTAGGATCATTGATACTAAATATACTCAACAGTTTATAGTTATCTATTTTTTCATTAAAAAGTTTATAAAGAAATTTCATATCAAGAAGAAATATACGAATCGCCAGTGGCTTCATTTTAAAATATTCCAGTTTATTTTTACAAGAGTAGACGATCTGAAGCCTTAAAACGGAAGGCCAAATATTTAACGAGTCTCTTGTGCACACGTTCTATTCTCTTAATATGGATTTTGTGTTTTTGTCAACAATATGCGAGTTTACTTCGCACCAAGCTATTGTACAATTGAAGATTTTTGAGGGCTTATTGAAATCTTTGGACTGTCTTAAGTTTAAAAGATCCTGTCATTATAGAATTAATATACTTCTCAAATCTTAGCTGATTATCAAATATTACACCTAGGTCGAATAGTTTTGAGTTAAATCGTAACAAACAAAAAAACAAATGTTTCCTTTTCATAATATTAGTATAGATGTATATCTTTTGTCAATCCATCCTCATTATAAGTCACCTACTTAACTTTCCTGGACTAAACATACATTTTGACTTTCACATTTGCAACATTATTTTTTATATTTAAGTTGACGAGTGTTTTATAATATGGTCTGTAAACTCACGACTCTGGTGCGTTAACGAGTACAAAAGGAATAAATTAATTCGAATATGTGTTACAATTGATATAAATATTTTTGTTTCCTGCGATCGTAATTTAGGCGCTGAGCGGATCGGAACGACCAGTCAGAAGTTATAATTAACTAAATATTATAAATTTATTATAAATAGTATCCAATTATTTGTGGTTAGGTTCGCTGTTGTATGAGCGAGTGATGTCTCATCCTAAGTGTCGATAATCGTGTTTAGCTGGCGCAGGGTCGCGACTCGCGGCGCCTACGCCTGCGCAATCACCTAATGCCGCGATAACACAAATGTGCCCCTAATGCGCTCAGGATAATAGCTGGCCCAGTTCGTTCCCGATATTCCAACGTCGATAACTTAAAGTGCTCATGGCACTGGATGGAAAGGGCTGGATGTGGAATATTCTAATATCATATTAAAACCATAATACTGTTTTATCTTTTTATAAGTGTCATTATTTTGACAGGACTGCTGTTATTAACTAATGGATTACATTCTATACTTAGTACCACACATTATATTTCATCTAGATTGTTTTTCCTTAAACGATAGCACAATAAGACGGATGTTGCTTTGAGAAAGGATTCCTAGTAAACGTATTAAGCGCATTGAGCAGCCGAGAGGAGAATGGGCGGCGACTGGCGACTGTGAATGGCTCTTTCATTGCTGCGGTCGAGTACAATGCGGGCCTGTCCACTCCGGGCCCCGCACGACGCGGACGGCGGCGCGCGGGTACAGCCGTGCCGCGTAAACACTGTCCGTACTCCGTACCTACTCGTAACTCCGTTGAGATTACAATCTCGTTAGAAAGTTGTCAGGAGATAGGCAAATGAATATGGATTTCTCCGGAGATATATTCAAGGCGTCTAAATATTTGTGATTAGGTAATAATGTAACAGTAGATAGTTTATAATTTGAATGAGTAATAGTTTAGACATATTAACGAGTTGGCGTGTTTGGTAAACATCTGCCTTTCACGCCGCAGGTCGTGGGTTCCATTCCCACCCGGGACAGACGTTTGTGTGCATGAACATGTCTGATGGTCCTGAGTCTGGGTGTAATTATCTATATAAGTATGTATTTACTAAAAGAAAAGTAGTATAATTATGTAGTATATCAGTTATCTGGTTTCAACGCGTCATGCGTTTTTCCGGCGTTAAAAAATAATAATAAATATTTGATGTCTAACATTGAGGATACTTATTGTAAGCTGTGACCATGTCGCGGTTCATTCATGATCTGCTTTGCTGTTACGAAGCTATAGTTATTCAGTCAGGTCTCTGATAGTTATTATTCTCGACTGTCGTAATGGTGGTTCCCGCGGAGTGCAGCGGGCCGGTGACCCGGTCGCTTTGTGCGGGACTGTACGTGCGCCTGCGCCGCAGCTCATGTTTCCGTCTCACGACTAATTCTAAGCGGACTTCTCGGAACCGCTGACGCTAATTGTGTCTACGGCCGTAACTACTGCGGCCTTATCTACGTAGTAGTCTCGCTATTGGCAAATAGTTCGAAGGCGCAGATGTTGCAATCGACTTGTCTTTTGTTTCTGGTGATTCAGTCGACAAACACAAAATAATCACATTTGAACCTGAATGATTGAGATTATTAAGCTTACGATTAGTTCTATGTAGGTCGTCGCTGTCGGTTTGTATATTTATATAACTATCATAAAAGCTGTTTCTATCTATCCAACCAACCACCATAAAACAAATAATCCGATATTACAATATAAGTTAATTTAAAATTAAATTAAATAAACTTAATTCATCTCTAATATGAGGTATTTAATATAAGATCTTTCTTAAATACAACATCACGTTCAAGAGTTTGAGTAGATTAGGAATGACTTTTCTTATTCTGTTTACTCTTACTCGTATATGTACTTTAATTATTACGTATGCTCTTATTCACCACTGGCTGTCCTGGCTTACTATTACATGATAATGAGAAATATGATTTTAGATGGTGTCGCGTGGTACCACGAGCTGGCACACTATTATGTTTAAATGAAATTATTTTATTTTTGGAATGTTGGCTGTTAGTGAAAAAACAAAACTGGTGTGTAAGTAATTGTTTTACGCGTGTGTGAGTGGCAGGTCAATGAACTCGCTTAATGTGCCTGCGAGCTGTTACGCAAATTTCGCTTTCAAATATTTTGGTCAATTGCATAATTAATAAAATTAATAAGTACATAATATGTACAGAATATTTTATAAATCTGATTTACAAAGTGACATCCAAACTACTTTTTTATTGCATAGGTAGGTGGACAAGGCCACCAGATGGTAAGAGAGTTAACCATCGCATACATCGCCAATTCGCTACCTACCTTGGGAAATAAGATGTTATGTTCCTTTTGCCTGTAATTACACTGGATTACTCACGCTTCAAACCGGAACACAACAGTACAAAGTACTGCTGTTTTGCGGTAGAATATCTGACGAGTGTGTGGTACCTACCCAGACGAGCTCGCACAAAGCTCTACCACAGTAAACAACAACAACAACAATTATTGTTTGTGACAATAATCCTCACTCATCCGTCTAACCGGAATATAACAAGAATAAGTATTGCTATTTGGAATAACACTAACATAACATAAATTATTATTAGTGACAGCTTCAATTGAAATCTATTGCAAATTCATATTTTGAGTACAAACTAATCGAACTTAGTGTCAATTCTATTGTTTTTGTGTTTTAATATGTATAATGTTATGTGTGTGATATTATAATATAATTGAATAAACTCTTTAAATACCCGGCATACCAGCTGATAAGCAAAGAATGTAGGATATCGCAATTCTGATTATTTAGACAAAAAATAAATAAGAAGCTATACACTTGCTGTTTCTTATTCAGAAATTGATGTTACCGGTAGAATCAATAACATCATATATGTTATTCGAAACAGCCTCGAGGCCGTCGATCCGTTCCCAACGTGTGTTCTCATCTAAGAAGTCGCTAGTTTTATAATTTCCGCGCCAGTTGCACTTTCTCTTCATTAGTTAATGTTCTTAGTATTACTTATTATATTTATTTAGGTACAACTGCCTCTTTCAACTTGCTCTTAACTTATTTATGTTGTTTATTAACTTCATTGAATTGGGAGTCACGCTTTGTAATTGACGTATAATATTGAAGATTTCAATTTGGTAAATAATTGTAATGTTGTTAGTGATTATAGCGTGGTCGTTGTATCGCCAATTGGTCACGCACCGCCGGCGCCGCCGTCCGACCGTTCTACCGCTCCGGTGTAACCGGACACCGCACATTCATCCCAGCCCCCACAGCTGGCTCGGGTTACGTGGGGCTTTATCGCTCTACCACCTATTCTAAACCTTTCTCATAATTATTACTGCTTAAAAAAGTACTTTTTAACTTTGTTGCATGCAGGACAGTATCAGCATCAAACTCCAGTCAATCGGATCTTAACGTCTGTCGTAGGAGAATTGAATTTTGTATTTGAAGCTAGTTAGTGTAGATAAAGACTCATTTCACAGTATAAGGAGAACCCGTGGCTCAAAGTGAGACTTGAACAGAATTGACAAGACTCAAAATACAACTTACATATTTGTGCATCCATTTTAATTTAGTTAGAAATAGTAATTTCAATTTTAGTTTAGTAGGCTAAACAATAAAAAATAATTACAAAATAACACATTCCTTGTACTTCGGGGATAAGCAATTTGTAATATAATCCCTTCAGTCGCTAATCTGACAATGAATGTTATTGTTGGAATCCTTGTCTTTCTGAATAGATGCAACATGTGTAGGAACTTTTGAATTCTCGGAAGGCGACTGATAATGAAACAAAGGCGCTATGAAGTGTAGATAATAACTGACTTTCAGCCGCCTGTACCGAGAAACGCTCGCGAATGTTCCCATGGCGTCGAGAAGTCGTGAATGAATGTTTGTGTATCCGATCATCCGATCAAAAACGTCGTCGCTTGCGGTGCGAAGTACGCGAGTGATAGTGAAATGAGTGTGCGCCGTGCGAGTGTGGGCCGGTTGTTAGTGTGTCATCGGTCACGTGGTGAGCGAAATGGCATCCCGCCCCGCGAACGTGTTGTCGTCTAATTACTGTCATTGTCAACTGTCGGGTAACATAAGTTAGGAGTAAATATTTACATAATGTACTAACGCCAATTTTGATAAGGTTAGTTACATACATTTACAATACATTTGGGTTCATATTTTGGTTAATGTACATTCATCCGTCTGTCTGTCGATCGATTTTATTTGTTCCGAACAAAAAAACATACATTTGAATGTAGACGGCAGTTAAAACAAACAATCAATACATTAGGCCCTGACTAAACAGTACTAGCTAAACGACCAGGGAAGTAATATGAACTATGTACGATATGTACTTTTTCAACGAATAACTTTTAACAATGGTAATGAAGCTTGTTCGTTATCTTAAGCCGTCAAGTTGTATTCCTTTTAACAAAATATTTAGGTCAGGGTGATCCTTCTTAACATTATGACTCATTGTTCCAATTTAAACAGCGGTAACGGCTACATACCTGGGAATTTTACCGATTAAACATAATGAATTGAGTCATAAAAATAATAATGAATTACTAGGGAAACCTTACTGATACGCTTTTGAAATGGGAGTGTCGTCGTATTGGTGATTATTTGTCGGTGAGGTTTTTAAAAATACATTTGTGGTTGAGCTTTCTACTTCAAGCACCTAAGTAAATGATGTATGAAAAAGTTCATACATCAAATTCAAATTCAGAATCCTTTATTCAAAACTAGCTGTGCGGGTAACCCGCGGTTTCACCGCGTATAATTAATGAAACTAAAATGAATAAAAATCAGCCTAGAACCTTCCTCGATAAAAGAACTATACAACACAAAAAAACAATCGAAGCAGTAGTTCATGAGATTTTTTTTTATTGCATAGGAAGGCGGACGAGCATTTGGGTCACCTGATGGTAAGTTATCACCAACGACCATAGACATTGGCGATGTAAGAGATGTTAACCATCTCTAACATCGCCAATGCGCCAAAACCTTGGGAACTAAGATGTTATGTCTCTTGTGCCTGTAATTACACTGGCTCACTCACCCTTCAAACCGGAACACAATGGGTGGGTGGTACCTACCCAGACGAGCTCGCACTAAGCTCTACCACCAAACCGGATCATACAAACAAACTATTTAGCTTTATATATTAGTATAGATTGAAGTATTCTACTTGCTTATTAATTGGTAAATCAGAAGTTACCGTCACACATCGTGGGTGTGACTACTGTCTACTGTCGAGGTGCTCATTACAACAGCTCAATATGTATTTTATGTAAAATCGAAATAATGTGGTGTCCGGCGCCTGACCATCGCAGCGGCATATTATTTGTATTATATCAATAATATAATTTAAAACCAGTTTATGTGAAGAGAAATAAACATTATCATTATTGTAAGTGTAAGTAGCGTCGAATACACTAGTAAGATGTGTGCGTGCGTCAGTACTTCCGCCGGCCGCCGTACTAATGATATGTATCTTTAGCACTACTGCACTAATTATGTTCGGAATAGTTAATGCGGATCGCGCCGCTATAAACAGCGCTGTAAGATTTGTATGACTTCATTTTTAAAGTTGCCCTTGAAGCTGACGGTGGACTGATAACGGTGTTACTTCTTTAATAACAAAAGGATTTGGCAAGTTTTCACTGTGTGAGTTTAATGTGAAGCTAATTTCACAAAAAAGAAATCACTTAGCCAATAATGAATTGGCAAATTGACTAGTATGTCACCAGCGTGACTTTGTAAAGTGAATCAGATTAAGAGTTTTATTTGTGGTGAAATAGTTTTCGCCACTCATGCGCCGATACGTTCTACACTGTCCTGCTAATGTCCTACATTTAGATACTACGACTACAAGAACAATGTCATTTTTGCTTGCGCATTTTACAGTTACAAAACGTGTACAACATACAAGAAAATACTTCACCTGACAGTAAGAAGTAAAGTATTAATTATTATTAATATAAGTGTTCATGAACGTCGCATCTTCCAGCAGACGAAATGCGTGTGTCCAAGGCTGAGGTCATTATATTGTGATGACTATGTTGAATATTGTATGTGTGTTTCTAGGCTACGTACGTATGGTTTAATGTAAGAAAATGAAATGTAGTGAACTCGCGACCCTAATAATGGTTGTGGAGCTGAACGACGTCGCTGCACAACGGTACCGCGGCCTCGCTGCCTCGTCTCCGTCTCACCTACGAGTACTCGCCAGTCGCCACTCGTCTCGACGCGTCACTCGGGACGTCCACGCGCCGCAGAGCGTGTTGAGAACTTCACGCTCCAAATATATTCAGCTGGAGGTCATTATAGTCTACCTCACGCTGCCAGTAAGCCGTTCACTGTCTCGACTGCATCAGCAGGATTAAGACAATGTTATTACAGAAAAATCTTAATATTATTTTATGTTACCGAGAGAGATTCCATTGAACTACTTATTATGCCTTGGGTAGGTACGTATAAGATGACTGGTAATTATCATAAAGGTTCGCTTTTAAAAATACAGGTCTGGATTGAAAAACAAGTTTCATGAGTATGCATTGTTTTTGGAAGCAGCAGGTTATATTTATTTAATGTTTTTAACAACATGCAGAACATATTCCTAAAATTGTAATAGCTTCGTACCTAGTTCGTATAATACGGTATATATTATAAAATTATATAATAACATACAGGGTGAATGACAACAAGTTAATCTCTTGGTGAAATTAAACTCTTTGGTATTTGGAACAGCTCGCGGACTTTGATTCGCACGACGCGGAGGCAGTTGGATATTGCAAAACAGAGCAATCAGCTGAATCATCGAGTTAGTAATTCTAGACGAAACGAACGCTTCAAAAACTTGTGCGTCACTTTCACTCTTACCAGCTTTACTATAGTTGAGAAGAGTATAGCCTCACCTTTTATTAGGGTACGATCACGCTAAATAAGACGGAACTTACACAATATTGGATAAACAGATTGGTTATTGAGTCAGCGACGAACATCGTGTCGTTATTACGGTACCTTTGAGCAGTTCTTCATTCAATATTAGCCTACTTATAACACAAAGGGCATAACTTACAACTGTTTCTGTTATCTGACTCGTTCCGTCTGTTTGTCTTCGCTCAGTGCACTCGGGAGTCTCGGGACCAGATAATGCGGGATTTGTTTAACTAGCTTACGCTCTATCAGCTCTCCGTCACCTCAACTATTTGTCCCTTGTCCTGACGAGAATGTGATTAGCTAGCATATAGGTGACGTAGTACGGAGTTGTGTTATAATATTCGGATATTCAAATACTAAACTAAATATTACACCTTCTATTTTATATCATTGGAAAAATCTTAACTGTCTAAAATTCGCTATATGGTAAGGAAAAATGTAAACTTAACCGACAGGATTACATAAATAGTTAATTACGGTACACCGTTAATTATATATATACTCATATAAATATAGGTATATTATTATATAATATGCTACTATATATATATATATATATATATATATATATATATATATATATATATATATATATATATATACATCTTATGTCCTTTAAAATAATAATGACATTAATATACGAGCAATGTCTAACGGACATAATGACCTTGTTAAGTGTGAAATACAATAAATCAATGTAGGAAGATATTGCGTTTAATAATATAATAATCGTATTTCTTCATCGGCATTCGCGTAACGAGTTCTGGCATTATCTAGCTAAGCAATGTCTCTACTCGTCATAGGCCTCAACGGAGCCTCGGCTCCTGCCACCGCCACAGCAGTGCATTATGTATTGAAATAAGATAACTCAGTCGGCACTTGGCCCGTCCGCGTTATCTGCGAGCGTACGTAAGCAACATTACTCCGACCGCGCATTGTGTAACAACGTAAGTCGAAAATTGAGTTGAATGTTCTATAAGTAGAACAAAAGAACCTGTATCGATAGAATTGTTATTATAAAATTTTGGCAGCAACTAAACGGGTTTGGATACGTTTAAAATGCTAGAATTATCATTCACGATATTTGTGTTATGTCAAACAACAAGTATCACCATTCACACACACACACACACACACACACACACACACACACACACACACACACACACACACACACACACACACACATTTATAAACACACAGAGCTGTATTAAGTTTTTGTCAGTTGATTTACGTTAATAATAGGCCAAGTTAAAAATAACTGTGGATTCTTATAATAGAAACGAATACGGCTTCGCAAGAAGGATGTAAGTATTGAGTTTGCAAAGTCGGAAACAAGGACTTACAGGTTTATCTTTAAACCTCGAGCTTATACAGTAATTGGGCTTGCAATGAACGCGTTTTCGAATATTTGTTAAAGTTAGGGCAATATATACGCAGCGATATTATAAATGTACATGATAATATTGACTAGAAGTAAGAGAATATCATCAGTCACGAATAATATTAAGGCATTTTAAACATCTTTATTTTTCATAACTTTTAAACATACTGAGGTGTATGCAGATAATGTGAATCTATTAGTAAAAAATATAAATAGATAATGCACCGCTTAATACAAGATTAGTACAGAGTTATTATTTAGTTTGATAAAAATTGCTTCAAATTATCAAACTTTTAATTTTATTACGACATCAATGTACATATTAAAAAAAATCAATAAACAATAATTTTAAATAATTAACAAAGCATGCTTATAATTTATGCCAATAATATAATTATCAACAAATAAGTAATCAAAATATTTAATCTATTTGGATGAGTTGTATAATAACAAAATATATCGTTATTAACTTAATACGCCTCTCCTGTACCTGCTGTACAATGGCATGCCAGTGCCAGAACACGTAGATACTTTTTAGTTGCAAAACATCGAAACTTGACGTAACAGTTATGCACATTTATATTAGCGATAAATCTTTTTGCGTTTAAAAATAAATATTATAAGCAACATTTATAAAGAGCCTCGCCTTGTGGAAGAGTAGGTATAATAAGGCAAAAAGTATTTCAATACAGTCGGTGACAACAACATTGTCCGCAAAAACTATCAACTGTAGATTGTTTGGACCGTAAGAGATGTCAGTCGTTACCTTATTACCAATATTTAAAAATTAAATGTTGTTTGAAAGACATTGCTTGCTTTACACACGATACGATTGCGATCGAGGGATGTCGTTGTGTATGTATATGTATATTATTAAAATAAATTGATAATATTAATGTAATGGAGCCATAAAAAAACAAGACAATGTTCTTTTTCTTTGTCTAAACCCTCTTTCCAGTTCAGCCGCGGTCGGGTCTCCTTGTACGTCTGCGCCAGATAATTCTGTTCTGGCTTTACTGTGTACTCAGATTCCCTTTCTGGACCTCTTTTTGCATGTTTGACCACCAGGATGCGGCAGACGACTGCGTCTTCTTCCCCGCGGTCTGTCTGGTTTATTTAAGGCTTTCTTGATGGGATGATCATCGTCACGTCTCAGGATGTGGCCGTACCAGCGTAATTGACACTCTTTCAGTTTTTCAACAATTGGTGGTATCTTGAACGATTCTTTGCCATACTCATTCCTTACTTTGTCCAGCCCTTTTTACACTTTCCCTTAGAAGCGGAATTGTGATTCAAAGGGGAAATGCTGTTAGCATTCTTCCACCACCACCATTCCACGCGGTCACGATTTGTATAGTAATTATTTTAATTTTTATCTGTATTTATTTAAGGTTTTTAATGTAAATATACATAGTAATCAATACAATATAACTTTTTATTAATGAATGAGTTCGTTTATTCGCTCGTTCCAATACTGCATGTACTCGTACTTGTAGTATAAACATGTCAGCTATTAGACGCATTCCTGCAGTCGCGCGCTCGCCGAACACAATTGCATTTATAATGAAAATGCCCTTTGTATTATTTAAATACTATAAACATAATTACGTAGGACAGCTCGCCGTGGACAATGTGAAACCAGAACGCCGTCGCTGCCGCTGAATACCCTCATGAATACGTAATAATCTGGGACCTTTACTTCGGAATGTTAGTGCATGACTTTAAATAATAAATAAGGGATCGCAAGCGATTTAGAGCCGACCGACACCGACACCGACACCGACACCGACATCGGAGTTCTTTATTCGTCAACCACGACACGTTGACAAGTATTTTATTGAGTACGTGTTAATGTAATGTAACTTTTGATGAAATAACTTGCACATTCAAATATTTGTCTGACGTCTATACAAACATAATGATAAATAACTTTGGTAATGCGTGGATTTGCGTATGTGTTGTACTCATGCAAGCCAGACAAACCACCATGTACCTATATAAACAAATTCAATTTGAGGCTGATGTACATGATGTTGTAATTATTGATTCAATTTTGAAACTATTCAAAGTGGCATCGCTGTCGGGGCGTCGTGACACCGACACGGACGATCCCGAGACGGCCGGTCACTGAATAATGTAAGAGTTGCACAGTTCACGCCCGCCATCTCGACACAATGTGCGACGATCAGCTTCCTAAACAGTCTGGTTCTGTGAATAAAAATGTTATTCTTGTCTTGTATATGACTTGTCGTAAATGACCACATCAATACAACTTATCGTTAGTAATGACTTGTAATGTCTATCGTTAGTATTGACCAAATGTGATAAGGCAATTATCTATTTTTCATGTCCATTATTAATTATTTATAACAATATAATATAACTCCATAAATTGGAAAACTGAATTATTATTAAAAAAAATTGTTATGAATTTATATTACGGAGAAATATTATGGTTGGTACTTGTAACTGTTACGTCGCGCGTCGTCGTCGGCGTCGTCGTCGTCGCGCTCGAAACGAGTTGGAGTCGAAATAATAGCCGTCACGGCCTGCGTGATATCATAATGTTTTAGTAGACATAACTGTTCGCGGCTTCGGGTAACGTGCCTCTTACAAACACGTGGACGGCGGACTGCATTTCCTCGCTTAGCGACGACGCGCTTACCGATTCGGCAGCTTCACCCGGCGTCTCATAGTCTTGTTTTCGCTATGAGAATCATAGTCGGGCTCACGTTAGCTTCATTCTGGTACTAACAATACCATACTATACTGTAGAGTTATAAAAACGGTCAATGTACATCAATGTGTGCTGTTGATCGGTCGATGTGAAGATGTATCTTAGATGCTGCACGCGGCGCTCAAACGGTCGCCGACAATTGCTGGGAACTAACGAGTTTCATCACGCGAGTGAGATGAATCGGAAATAGGTCTGCAGGTCGATTCGCTTTAGCAGAGCCTAGCTCGGTGTGTTCAGTTTGTTCCGGTTGCTGTCTGACTGAGGCCGTGATGTTCAATATTTGGAATAGTTATTGCTCTTTGAGCGTAACAAATGTTATTTAATGTTTACATATATGTTTATAATTGAAATAACGACAATGAATTATTTTTGTATTAAATTTTAAAAGATTTTTTTTTCCTTTTTGGCTTTCCTTTGAAGCTTGGATATTTAACAATTGACAGCAATTGCAAACATCTTTTGCCATTTCTTAATATTGATATCTTATAATGAGACGATGAACAATATTTCAAAATAATAAAATTTACTTGCACTACAAAGTGGTCTGCGGTATTTTCACTGCAGCAGATTTGTGCAGGCAGAGGCAGAGGTATTATACGTGAGCCGTAAGCCGCACGTGGCGTGCGTATGTCAGCACGAAGCGACGCGGCGCGCGGCGTGTTCGGCGGGCGGCGGCGGCACAAGGCGCACGTGTGTCACTGTGCTGCGCTTTGAGACCGAAACATATGTTTTGTTGAAGTTCGTATGGTGCAAATTATTTGCTCAACTAGTAAATCACTATAAAGCATGTGTTTTAAGTGAAGTACATATATATTTAATTCTTGAACACGTTTGTTTATAACAGCAAAATTGTAAAGATATATGGCACTTATAATTATTTATCCTCTATATATTTTCATCAAAGGGTTGGTGACGCCCGACAAGGGGATATGTTGCGCCACGTACGCGCGACGGCAGCGGCTGACACGTGCCGCAGCGACCGCCGACCAGCTCAGCGGAATTCACGTTCATTCATTACTCCCGCGGTCTAAGGCCGAGGGGACTGAAGTCTCCATAGTGAGATCAGTTAAACATTATGTGTCTATTGTATACGTAAACGATCATTAATATATTTTATTGCACGTCTGCGGTCTGACGACATGTGCGAGGGAGGATTTCTGTGACGTTAATCTATGCTGAGTCCCCCGCGTTTCCTGTCTGTCTTTATGAACGCGATAAACTAAAAAACTACTGAACGGATTTTCATACAGTTTTCACCAATGAATAAAGTAGTTCAAGAGGAAGGTTTACGTGTATAATTCATTAATGTTTTCTGTTAATTTGTTAAAATATGACGATAATTGTTGAAGAAGTCGGAAAAAAACGAGCCGATTGGGAGATTTAATCGAAAACGCTGTAAAATCCCTTTGAATTATAACAAAATAATGTATGGTGAAATTGTTACCCTTTCCTAGATCTACAGCAAAGTCCGCGATGGCATAATATGTCTATCTTTTAAGTATAGCTCACTATACCCACTTTATTGTTTAAAAAATGTTTACATAATAATATTATAATTGAAAAACTATAAAAACTGATATGATATTAATCCTTATCAAATTAAATACGTTATATACTTTAAGCATTTCATGAATATTACAATTGCCCTTTACACCACCCAATTTCAATTAGTATTTTAGGAGTTATCGTAATTTTAAAACTATCGCGCACAAAATAAATTCAAGCGGTCCGACACCGGTCATACTAAATTACTAACGCGCGATGCAACCGCCTGTGCGGCCCCGCATCCCGCTTTCGCCTACTGTTGCTAAAAGCTTATACAATACTACGACAGTTTTTTTAGCAATATTTACTCTGCTACTCGGGCGAAGCCGGGGCGGGTCGCTAGTGTATTATAAAGATAAAGAGTTTGTTTGTTTCTTTCTTTCGCTCTGGCGGTTCCAGCAGTAAAATATTTTTTGCGCTAAAATTCACGTTTACTAGGAAACTGGGTGTTGGATCGCAGTGTGAAGTTATATTGTCTATGTTACATACACGAGGGAGCAGTAATGTTCATGGTGCGGGGTAGCTACAACAAAATGAATGGTCACTATTCACAAGTACTTGTAAAAGTATTTATTATGTTATAGGTAGACAGACGGGCAAATGGACCACCCGATGGTAAGTGGTCAAACATTAATAATTCTAAAGAACATCACCAATGCGCCACCAATCTTGGGAACTAAGATGTTGTGTCCCTTGTGGCAGTAGTTACAGTAGCTCACTCACCCGACAAACATTTGCGACATTGCCGAATATTGCTGTTTAGCAGTAGGACATCTGATGCATCTTTTCCCTGAAATATTTTTTGATTGATTGATTCAATTAATGTTTTGTTCAAATTGTTTTTTTTTAATTTAATTATTTATTTAAATGATAAGCACACGAATTCATTATATTTAAAATTTCATTTCATTTCTGTTATCCACACTCGTACGACTTTCTATCGCTATAATACACATATATATATATATATATATATATATATATATATATAACAGTTTCAATAGTATTTAAAGAATGTTAAGCGATAGATAATCAGGTCATAGTGTATCGTGGCGGGTGTCATTAGAACAGGGGCGAGGCTGTGCGCTTGACCGCGTTGCGACTTGCGAGCCTCAATACCTCTCAAATAACTTGCCTTCTCAGGATATAATTGCAAAATACCATAAATGTTTTATGTTCAATAAGACGTATTAGTATCGACCATAAAATAGTTCGAAATAATAATAACTCGTCTAGATATCGCCGCGCGCGGAATTGCCTTTAAAAGAGTTTTTAATTAGCAGCTTGCAAATGTTACTTTGTTCACGACTAGCCTTCGAAAGTGACGTCACTTGACAGCTTTACGAAATGACAAAAGAAATGGCACTTGTTGACAACTTGTTGTTTTCTTCGAAATAAATTTAATCAGTGTAATCGTTTGTAAGATCTGAATCATTTGAAAGTCTAGCGTCGATCCATAGACAAAATATTGCTTACTAATAATTACTATAAAACCTTAGGTCAGTAAATACATATGTATATATGCTTAGGAGATGATAATAGTTCCAAACAGTCACATTGTTGCCAGATCAACTAATGAAGTAGGTATGTATTTTGGGCGCGCATCTCACAGTCAGTTGCCGGTTTTTTTTTTTTTCGGCAATAATTATTATTATATTATTTGCAAATATATTTTATACCATGTGTTTAGTTTTCATTTTGTTTAATATTTAGATATTTCAATCCACTCTACAAGATGTATTTTGTTGCTTGAATGTTCTGTTGTTTTCGTTATAAATATATAACATAGACACTACAGATGTCACAACGTGAATTAGTGTTCATCGATCATTTATCTTATGATAAATCCTTCGTTACATGCAAGCTTTCAAACTATTGTCTGTTTGAAATAAATGTAAGAGGGTTCACAACCATATCGGAATAAAAGATTCAATAGTCGTGCAACGAGCTCTCCGCGGCAGCGCTAAGCGACGCTAATGAAGTGAAGTCAGAAAGCACTTTACTGAACTGCACCTCGACTGGCAGTCGACCGCAATTGATTCTGATTCGCTTGATTGTTGCAATTAATCACGCAATGGATAAGAGCTCCGTGATCCGTCGCTGTTCCGCTTTGAAGGCTCGCCCAACACTATTGTGATATACGGCTTGGAATTATTTTCATAGATTAGATAGAGAATAAAACGAGAACCGAGGCAGGGTCGAATTAAACTATGTACCTTTGATGAAACGTGAAGCTATAGTGGATATAGCGTACTCACTATCTCATACATTTAAAAGCATGGATATTTCATTTCAATAGGATTTTAAATCATATGCTAATATATCATTTAATATCTTTGTGTGGTCGCGTCGGCGTATTCCAAGTATTGCAAGAGTAAGCTTATTAAGACAATTATTTTCAGAGGCGTAATGTGAACATTCTTGGAAAAGGAAGGAAGTTTGAATACGAATACGGCTTAAAACGAATTGTATCAGTCAGGCGTCACACGTTCAGCGTTATGCTACTCGTTATTCGATCTAAACTTGTACAAATTGTTCAAATGTATACCTTGGGATACTTGTTAGTCTCCACTAACACTAAAGCAGTATCTAATCGTTTTACTCCTTGTATAAATCATTATTAAACAAATGCGATGCACATGTGCTTAGAGTACGTGAAGGATCATCATAAAATATACAGGTGCCCTATATTTTAGACTTTAAAATTGCAGTCGCGCTGTAGTTGTGTGTGTATGCGAGCTCATACTTGTATAGCGGGGTTTATACGGCACGCTTTATCCTGCAGAGCAACACTCAATGTTGACCCCACTTTTGATATTATAATAAAATTTTAAACACACAAAACAAGGGCACAAAATAGTTAAATAACTCAGTTACCGGAAGTGGTCGTGGTGGTCGCAACATCGCCATCGCCTACCGGTGCCATTTCTGATTAGATTTGCGTCATCATGCGTATTACGTATAACGAGTATAAAGTTTTTACATTCGATTACAGTTTAGCATACACTCAGAGAAAGGGTTCGGTCCCGTCGAGTCACCTTACGCAACACTTCAATGCACGCGCGGTGCACTCAAAGTGAAAGTGATCACTTATCTCTTCGATCAAAGATAACAAACGTCATAAATGAATCTAACATTATCAACATACGTTAACATAAAATTTGGCGAAACCTACTTTTTTATTATTAACGTTTATTTAAGATCATTGTTGATAAAATAGTATGATAATAAGTAACTAAAGTAGGTTTTACCTTAGTAAAACTGATACGTTTTAAAACTTTTCATTCCTCCTCCACTGTAGAAGCCGTCGCGCGTCGTAGAGAAGTGGCGTCGTGGGCCAAAGTAAGCTTTCAGACGGATCGTGACGTCTGCACGGCGTCGAAAGCGAATGGCCGAGATCTCTCCGGTAATCAGCTCACACGAGTGGGCGCTGGACTTTCATTCATGCGATTACAGTCAAATTGTATATCTTGTTGTATTATATAACTTATTTTATGTTATGTCGTTCCACGCTCCTCGCAGTTCATTTGTTTATTTAAGTATACAGAGTAGGTACACTTATAATTAACTTATCACATATATGTTACCCGAACAGATTTATATTATCTTGAATATGTTAATGTAATATTTTGGGTACATATTAAAATATTTCGTTTGCTTACTAGTGGGTTTGGGTTTCGTTAGGCCGATGAGCCCCTCGTGAAGTAAGGCACGGGTTTTTCTCACGGTACATATTTCGCCGATTCGACGTTACTTAGCAGTGATGGTTGATGGATGGCGCCAATGATTGATAGCTACCGGCCTCCATAAATTAGGGGAGAAATCGGTATCAATTACATTATATTCATATTGAATGTATGTTCCGAGCAAACCGTACATTATATTCATAATGGAATAAGTTTATCATTTACACTTTATTTATTGGATAATGAGGTGACAATGTATAGAAATGGTCTCTCTCATATTAAGTTATTATTTAATGTTCTATATGTAACAACTAGAAGACACGATGGAACTACAACTATACGTCGGGATGTATTCCATTAGATTCAAATTAACAATTCAATGATAGCAAGCGTTTGTAAACTTTATTAACGTTTGTGTCCAAGACAAATAAGATAAAAAAATACGTCTTCTCGTTAGTAATTAACTACTATTATTATTGAAGTTATATATTGTGAAAATTAAAGAGACGCACATTTTAGTGAAAATGGTGTTGTTTTATAAATAATACTAATTGACGCCGGCGGCATCGTTCGGCGTGTGAGAGGGTAGGGGAGGTGTTTAGTATCCTTTTCTGCAATGAAAAATTTAATTTAACGAAACAGGTAAACTTACTTTCAAATTTATAACATTGGTAAGGGTTCTTTTAAGTTTTACTGTTAGCTGTAATATAACCTTTTAAAACCTTTATCGACACGTGTACACTCGCCAATCCACAGCGAAAAAGACTTGCGGAAACAACTCCGTTCTATCTCCTTAGCACGGGGCTCGACCGAGCAGTAGGATATTTAAAAGTACTCACTTGTTCATTTACTTACTATTTTGACAAGCTAATTGTTGCAAATGTATAAAATCCCAGCTTTCATTTATTTGATATTATTAATTACTTTATGTTTTGCCACGGACGACATTCTTTATACAGCTCAGAGCGCCGTCTCGCTATACAAAGAGTAACCAAGTGTTCATACAAGTACTTAAACACAAGTGGTTAGTTGTGAAGGGGTGACCATATGCTTCGCGGTGAATTAATGTAAAACACCCTTTTCTATGCTCACTTACACCGTCGGTTCCCTCGGGGAGTGTCCCTAAGCTTTAGCTTAGACGAACTGATAAAATGGACAGTATACGCAGAATGATATATTATTGAATGATATACATCAAAATAAATCACAAATAAATCAAAATGTTGGGCTATATTGAACAACGAGTAGAAACCGATAAAAATAGTGTTTGCTGTTTCTTACTGTGAATATCTAAAACATACAATAAATAAACACGTCGTTTGAAATTGAGCTCGTATCGTTAAATTATTTGAAGATATTTGCTGAATGAGATAGGTACCTTACTCGTTTCGACGTCGGTGATGTACGAGCGGAAGTCAGGTCACACAGATGGACGTCCTAGAACTGCTCGACTGTCGACTGTACCGACGGCGCGGGTCGACGATCGCTAGATAGTGACACTGTGACGTAAGACGACTATCATACGCCAAACAAGAAGCACCGTCGAGTTGACAGTAACCTGCAATAAACTGACAAACATGATCATGAGATATAAGACTCATCGATTAATTATTATATGTAAATGTTATGGAGATTTAATAAGCGTTCCCTTATCTTTATTTAACCGTGTTACGTACATTCGTACGTAAGAAGTCAGATGCGAGTTAACAAAGCGATTCTCTCAACTTAAGGATTCGACGTTCGACGAGAGCGCATGTGCAGCGCTATCACACGCACACACGCACACACGCAGCGAAGCGGGCGCAGAGCGGCGCCATGTGCTCTTCGACACTTACATACATATAAGCCAATTCGTGTTTATCTCCCTTGCTAACAAGTCAGTGCTGTCACTTATAATTGGATACATATTCTGTCAGAGGCCTCCATGTTTTTAATTTATTTCATTTGCTTTGTCACCTAATTCACCATAATTAACATACATAAATATTATCGTTAGGTACTCTTAGCACTTAGAATATCTGTAGCTCTTGTTTTAAGGACTTAAGAAAGAAATATTATTTGTATTTGAAATATAAAGCGATACCACGAAAGAGAGACATATATGTGTCAGCCTAAGAACCGTAAGGTAGATCGTTTGTTCCAAAGACACCACTTCACCGGGCGCGCGCTGCGCGATAAAAATTTTTTGAGGAAATTCTATTCAATTTAAAATTCAATGATTGGCTGAACTGACAAGAAAATAAATCCTGAGCTTTGAACATAATTGGACTAATAGAACTTGTGGAGAAACAAAAACCACGATCCTAGTTGGGCAGTTAACCGTCCGTGATTATACCGCCGCGCGTCGTTCCGATGCAAATATGGAAGTATATTTTTTTCCGCTGCGTATTCGCGAGGCAGGTGCTCGGCCTCAGGTGAGTAGCGCGCGAGGGGTTATGCAATGCTAGTCCTTATTTAGGCTCGCGCTATGCGGAAGTGACGGACGCGCCGGACTGCGTTCCAGAAATACATAAGTCCTTAACCCCTGTCTCAGATTTAAATGGAAACGAGGAAGGCGCTGTGCCGTATACTACTCGTTAAGGTTAAAGCTAAAAACTCGATTTACAGCTCTATAATATATGTGAGCTCAGTCCTACATATTGTTACCAACGGTATTTTACAGTTGGTATTATAAACATTACGCTTACGTTACACTTCTGATAGTTCTAATTGAAAATCACCTCAAAGCCACCGTAATTTAGTAATGTGTTGCAGTATGAAGTCTATATACTTATGTATATAAGTGCACAGGACGTGTTATAGTGCGGAGGTGCTGCACAATGTACAATCACAAGTGTACTCTCTTTTTCAACGCTCTCATGATCCGATGCTACCAGACGACCAGTCCGACAGAACATGAAAAAGTTCGAGACTTTTACGTTCCTTCATCACTGTCGCATCCTATGTGTAACCCTCGAGGAAGCTACTAAATTGCTAAACACAAAACCGCAATACCTTTTTATTGGGCCTACCCGCCCGTTGGATCTGTACTTTATGAACTGGCTTCTAGATTACTGATGCATTCAGTACACACATAATACACGCGTAGGTACTAAATGTACGTCGAGCACAAATCGTATGGACTCATCGATTTAACTCGTTGACGTGTTATCTCTAGCGGTACATCAAAAGTACAATAAATTAAGATATATATATCTTGCAAAGGGCCGAGGAGCCATCGGCAGCTGTCACATTAGTCGGATGAGGCATGGGAGCTGCGAGCTGGCGATGACGCGAAGGTTCCTGAGATGTATATATTATGTACGTGTTACAATGATCAGGCGTCTTTCAATATGTATTTATTTATTTTGTTTATTTATACTATTTAATTTTCGCATAATTTCTTCATAACGTTGCTGCCACACTATTTATGACGTGTTTTGTTCGATTATTTATTGAACAATAACTGATGCTGATGGCGATGAAGACATTTATTTACACAGGGAAGACTCGTTGCGATTCGTGTGTCGACGTGTTCAACTCTCCCACTCAGATTAAATCGTTGTGACATTGTGGTTTAACATACTGATATATACATTATGTATATATTTAAGATCTTTAAAACATTTTAATACTGAACTGTGTCGCCACCATGGTTCTGATGCTGTGAGAATTACTTTGCGAGTCAATAAGAATAATACAACTGTACGAACTACATACAATAACGAAATGATTTTAAATAAGATAAGGAACTGTTCGGGTACGTGCAGATTTTAAGGATAATGTAAACATTAGTGCACCGTACACGTCGCCGGTCGCCGGTCGCCGGTCGTCGGCCAGCGGGCCCCGGCCAGCCAGGTTTGGAAGCGGCTTAATGGCGCGATAACGATTGTCTCGCTGATATAAATAGACGCGCGCAAACAATGACATAATTATCATACTCGTTATCGCTGCATTATGTTCAGAGTCATTAGCTTCTATATACTTTACGTTGGTTCAAACAACGGCGATAGCGCTGTGACAACTTACAAGGAATTCTATTGAACTTGGCGTAGGTAGCTACTAATTATTAAATAAATGTATTATAACTATTATTTTCTTTGATTCGTGTGACTTCAAATAATATATTTATGTATCGTAAACATAAATATTTTTGGGTTTATTTTAAAGTTTACGATTCCAACAGACTGGAATGTATCGTGCGACGTCAGCTCATTTGTGTGATCGAGTTATCACGCGTGTCCGCGGGGAGCCGGCCGGGGAGAGCCGAGGTAATAGTAGTAAATTAATGTGAGCTAACGATTGATACGCACAAGTTTTAAAACTTGTTTCAAGACTTCCTATAGTCTGTACTTGTAGCTTAATTCATCTGTTAACTTCTTCGTAATTTTTCTATTAATAAATTGTAAAATACATTTACCTCTGTCATCTCGTAAAGCTATATCAAGCTTGTGTTGTGTATTTGTCATATCTCGAGAAAACTTGTCGAGAACGACCGACAAATTACCTCTTATTAGAAGCAAAGTATTCAAAATTAAACTTGCCAAATATTATGCTGATTGTTTGAGGAAGAATGTCAAACATTCGTACAGAGATCGTTGTGAACGTTGTGGGCTCTAGAAACATTACTACTACATGTGTTCGCTCCGAGCCCCGGCGGCGCGCGGCGGCGCAGCGGACAGACCCGACAAAGTTTCGTGTTATGTTAACATAAGGACACTCAGTTTGTTGTTAATTTTAAAATTGGCTTCGATTCGGAATCGAGAGCCGAATTAGTTCTGCTCTGCTCACAACAGTATTTCACAAAAGATAAAAGATAATTTCAACACAATTGTTTATTATATAGCCCAGCAGACAGAAAACGGGGACCACGGTCATACCGTGTTGTTCAAACGTGGATCACGGTTATAGCTTATTTCTTGAAACTGTTGAAGTTGTGTTGAAAACGATTACCATATTATATAAATAAGCCTCGTTGCCCCTGTAATACCTTGGCGTGGATATTTCTGATTATCCTTTTTCGGCTCGATTTCTTAACCGCTGTATCAAATGTAGGTCCATTTGATACAGCGGCCGTTGACGTCACTCCCTAATAGATCATTTTACCCTAAGTCTATATTTGATGTCTCCGTGTTGGTCTAGCGACACTCTAACAATAGGGCCAATTAATTGTACGTCTTTTTTGTATAACATAGTTAAATAAATGATAACCTCACAGCGAACTCAAACATTTTTTATTTGATTGTTATTTTTTTATGTAAGAGGGGGCAAACGAGCAGGAGGCTCACATGATGGAAAGTGACTACAACCGCCCATGGACATCTGCAACATCCGAGGACTTGAAGGTGCGTTGCCAGCCTTTAAGGAAAGAGTACGCTCTCTTATATATTTTTATAATTTTATTGTAAATGTAAATAAATATTATAAATGATATAAATGTGATTAAAGTTAAGTAACATAGAACTGAAATAAAAAAATGCAATAATGTATAACATATTTCACGAATGAAGAGTATATGCGTCTGTGTGTTGTCGCATGCAGGTCTCACCGTTAGCGGCGATTCTTTATTGCTCAGAATATCAAGCGGTAATTCAGCCCAAAGCGTGTTGACTAATTCATTAGGAAGTTTAATGCGCTGCGTTGATGTGACGTCGTAAAAGCTTTAATTATTTTTTGATAATTAATTAATATGTGTCGGTAGAACTCTCACTTTCGCTAATTTATATATTAACTGATTATTAAATTCAAAAGAAAACAGCTTATCGTTAGCAACTCTAGCTAATTGAACACGTTTAGAAAATAATGACATTTAAACGACAACTACGTCATTAAATAATTTATTAGCCGATGAGAAAGTTTACAAATTTTTTAGCAATCTTTAATATTTTTACTATAATACATAAACTCCGTTTTTCTTGGAAAATAAAAGTGGTCAAACACGGATGTAAATTCTTTCGAATGATACATTTAAGTCAAACGCGAGTGAAAGTACCAGGACAACATAGTCGTGCAGGGTGTAGCGGACTGCGGAGTGAATTGCCCGGAGACAAGTCGTTTGTGAGTGCAGTTTGCTAATAGTCCGCCTTACCCCCGCCCTTGCAATATCCGTATCGCCTGACGACGCGCGAGTCGCACGAAAAGACACGGCATCGCGATGGTGGAGCAATGAAAGGCTCCATGCCGGATTTCTTCTACTATCTAAACTCTTAATACATATATTGCAAAAAAGGTAAATTTGTATTTATTACCTCGTTTTATCAAATAAAAATATATCTAAATGAATGGATTTATTGCTGAACTCTTCACAGAAATACGACGAGCGTTTGAGTTTCGAATTGAAATACGCTTACCCTGGAATAATACTACAGTTTCGAGCACTACAACTACAACCGTCAATAAGTTCCAGTTAAGAGTTTCTCGGTGAAAACTTGTTTAGGAGCGAGCATATTTATAGCACAACGCTTGTTCTGTCTAATTAGAATAAAACTAGTTTAGCAACTGGTTGTTCTCTAGAACTAACATAATTTTAGGGTCGGCAGTCGGTGCGCTCACAGGAACCATTACCTGGTAACTTTTATTAATGCACCTTTGTTGGATTATTTTGAAATTATATTAATATGTTTTATTCTTCATAATTTATTCTTTTAGTATTGTCAAATATACTTCGCTAAAATATGTAATCGATAACTTATTTAAAAAAAATCGCGTGGAAACAATTCGTATATAAGTGAAGGTTTGAAATTTTATAAGAATGTTCAGTTATGAGTTTAACAATGACTATTATTAAATATAAAAAATCACCCCATATTGTAATGAAAGGCAACTCGCATAATTAATGATACATTATAATTAATCGACAGCGGCCTAATGATGCGGTCTCGTAAAAACGACATCCTTGGAGACGGTGGCGACTCCGTTTTTAAAAGGAAAGCGACGAATGACTTGTCGCTCGTCGCGTCGTCGGTCGCGGCGGCTTCTTGGAACGTGGTCATTACTGAACTGGAGGTCTTTAAATACATTGTTGGTGTCTCGCGTCTCTGGGGCAGTGACAACTGGAGCCCGAGCTTCTCTCGTTTGAGACTAGGATTACTCTTTAACGACGGCCTCGTGTACTCTCTCGTTATTTGATGTTACACGTGCGGGCCAGTACATACAATGTACTTACTTTATTTTTACAAGAAATTATATAACGAATTAATGACATTTTTGAATAAAATATTTCATTCACATTACGTAAAATTTAGTAACAATTTTGTAAATAGTCTTCACTCGCTATTTTATGCAGATAATCGTACGTTTTAAATGAGTTTCGACGATGTCAATACGGAGCCCGGTATCTTATGGACCTCCGTCAGCGTCGCCACTCGCTACGGAACGAGACCGAGTCGTTACAGGCCAGACGGACAATATATACTGATACGTTTAGGTTCTTGCAGCTCAGAATGTATTGATGTGTTGCGACCGAGCCGGCTTGCATCTGTCGTGGACCGTGGTACCTATAATCACGATACTGACAGAGGGCAAAAAATAAAGTTTGAGTCAGTTAGTATTTTACAAGTACAAAAATAGGAATAGGAAACTCTGTTTCTATTCGAGAAATTTATTTGAAATAGACTCAGCTTTATATCAGCGCCGGCCACGTATACTTCCTGCTGCTGATGCGGTTAGCTGCGCTGGCTACACCGCCCGCGCCGTCCGTGGTGGACTTGACACATCATTTTAATTTACTTGAAAAATTTAAAAATATTTATTGTCAAAACAGCTTATGAAAATACATAATGTTCTTTATATACACAATTCCGTTCGTGTGAATTGCGATCATACTGAGTCAACGTTGTTAATTGATCTCTGATAGCTATGAGGATAAAAAAATAATACATACGATAATATTGTATAAGCAAGCATGGATGAAGTGCGCGTGCGCAGGAGAGCCACAGATGAAACGCTTGCGCAGTAATTTACCAAAGCAATCGGGCGACGCTATTATTTACGAACAAACGAACTAACGGTTAGTTTATTTTCACAGATTAATTGCATCATTAAAGTGTTTACTTTAAAGTGTTTTCAATCTAATATTTACACTAAAAAAGCTTTACAAAACATATCGGGCGCGATTTGTATGGCATGTTTAAAGAACTGCTTGGACATCGATTTATGCACAACTTCTTCGAATTTAAATATTTTTCGTAATTCAATTGTAATATAACACGTCACAGATATGGAAAACCTTAGCTAGCGTCGAATACGCTTTCGCAGTAATCAATAATACAGCTGAATCGAGCAACCGACGCGGCGGACGCGCTCGCGTTACCTTCCGTGAACTGACGCCGAGGATGGCGAGGACGACGCGACGAGGAAGTACTGGACGACCACGCAACGTGACGCCGGGCACGTGTCTTTCCCGATCTATCATTTCATCGGGCATAATTCAATAGTCGGTGTTTGGTCTATATCCCTTTAACATTAAGGGTAACAGAAATCATGTACTCGAACACAAATACATACTACTATACAAAATTAATGATTTATTTGAAAAGTCATTAAAATATATCCTCGTAAGAGCTCCTCGTATTAAACGAATAATTCATACATCGTACTGCGCGATTATGAGATGGAGGATTGTTAACATTTCAAACGCTACCTTTCAAAAACGCACTTTTTTCATAGTCTCGCACCAATTGAACAAGAAAAACAAGAAATAATTCGGAGTGCGCTGTTAATCACTTCATATATCACTCTGGAGGGCATCTAAAATATTGTGTTGTAAATTTTAATAGCTTATATAAGCACTTGATACGTAATTACGTACTCATTGTATTATTGTTATGAACTATTAAAATTACGACGACTCTTAGTGCCAAAAGGTTTTATCTAAATGTAGTTGGAACGTGATGTAATAAAAACTTATAGTTAACTGTCTCGAGCTACTCGTACATGTACAACGATCTAGCGCAGTGAAAATATCAACAATGGGCGCCATCACGGTGGGATTCGGCTTTCGTTTCAGGCAAATACGTATCGGTTATTTTGTCTGGCCGTTTTGTTATTATTTTCTGGTGAGTTTTGTGATTATCGAAATACGAACAGTTTATAGAGACACGTTACATTAGAACCTTACACAAATATATCGCTTAAATATAAATTGGCTACTGATGAAGTTTCAACGTTAAATACATCGGATCGTCCGAAGGCAGGCCAAGAAATGAACAAAAAATATAATGAGCTTGCATTCTTTATAGTTTAGCTCGCAGACGTTGTCTAGACTGAGACTGTTTATTTTAAGACGTAACACGTCGTTTGTACGATTAATGCTTAATTAAAGATTAAAACCCTTCGTACGCTTAACTTTATTACAATAATAAAAAATAACAAATATTAGAATAAAGACATATTATGTACAAACAAATTAATATCACAATAAACACATCGTATTGCGCCGAGAGCTCTGTGGAACAATAGAGACGCAGACGTACATCTCAATAATAACTACTGGTAACCTTTTTATCGGCGGCTTGACTTCGAATGAGATGACGTTGTAATCAAAAATGTACAAAAAAAAGATGGATCCTTTATTTATTTATAGATAGGTACATATACATTTATGAACCTAAATATCAATTAAACATCATTTTTATCAATTACGAATATGCTTTTTCTTACGTCGATTTCTTATTGAGCAATAATGCAAATAGTTTTTCACGTGTAACTTTCAATAATAATAATTGAATCCAGGAAAAGTGAATCCAGCCAAAGAATTGGAATTATCGTGAGGTAGACTTTGCTGAACGATGGAGTCAGAGAAAGTTATTTATTATAAGTATTTCGCGATTAAAATAAGAAGCTTCACCGAATGTGTCAGAATTTTAGACTCGTTATTGTTCAGTACGAGGTAGCGTGCCTGTTAGATATGTGCATCGCCCGTACTCCGTACCGCGCAATGGGTTAGAAATGGGCCTAACGGGCGTGTCCGCTTAGCTGTCTATGTCAAGCGAGCTGTGAGGCGTCTGGCTACCTCGTCGCGAGATCATACAGTGTTCAACCAGCGTGGAACTGCAGTTTCATTTAATTGTTCCCGTATAAATGAAAGTTCTATTTCCGTTCAATATTTACCAAGTGAAAATTAATAACTGAGCATATTATAATTGTATTCCAGTATTCCCTATATCACTATTATCCCTTTCAAGATAGCTTAAGCTATAACATAATATCAATCATATATTTCCATCCCTATGAGATAATATATTTCCATCCCTATGACATACAGAGTGTCAGAAAACACGTGTCCGACCCGTGAAGTGGTTATTAGGTATCGTGAGCCAGTTCTATTTATGTAATCATTTTTAAAATTCTAAGCAAAAATTTTACCCCGAATAAAATTTAATTTAACTAAATAACGACAATTACATTGCAACACAGGCGCGGGCGTCAGGGTTCGATAGCTCTTACCTATCGGGTAGCTCGGACACGAGGTCATGACCTCAGTTGTCCATGAAATTTTCGTCAATTACAATTGATTTTTTGACGTGACAACGTCTTATAAATTGGTTTGCCGGGTGACACTTCAAGAAACTGCGTTACGCTCCGCTCACGTTATGCGCTCACAATGAGAGCGAGTGAGAGGCACGCGTCCCTTCCACTCGGGCATGGTTAGCCCGCCTAAGAGCGAGAGAGACAGACATAAAAAATGAAATTCAGTGCGAGATTCTTTGTATAAATTAATGTTTTAAATATAATTCTTTGTATAAATAAATGTTTTAAATTGTTACTATTATTTCATCCTTCTTCCTACTATACGAATGAATATTCACATTAAAATTATTTTACCACTCAAAGTCGTTGTCACGTAAAACTTTCGCCCGTATACCGACTTTACAGGCAACCAATTTTTTTTTTGTATAATATAGAGCCGACTCCTAATTACCACTTCACGGGTCGGACACTTATTTTGTTACATGATGTATAAATATTGGCTTGCTTTAACATTGTGTAGCTTGAAAATATATTTAAGGTTAAGTATTATAAATCGACATGACTTGGTATTATCTGCCCACTACGTCGTACCATACCATGACCGTGCTATGATAGTATAAGGATCGGAAAGAAATAGGATACGCTCTACTATGTCCACTAGAGCGTATCGGTTACGTACATAACTTACGCGAGTGTACGACAGTTACTGACGGTCCGTGCATGGCACGCGACGGTGCTGTTCGGTGTCGGGACGGTCTAGTGGGCATAGTCTAATACTTTCCAATACAAAGAATATTTTTTCGAACACGTCCCTATTACGGCCATAGTCTGAAACGTTGCAGTGGGCCCTTTAATGTACTCGACATTAATACCATGTACATGTACCTACATATATTATGAGTCGCATTAATTAAAATCTCACGGATAACGGCGTCTTTTTATTGAAGCTTATGTTTGAATGAGTCGCGTACGCCGCGGACGAGGCGCGGAGGCGACGGGCGTCGCGGCGCTCGGCAAAGCACGTGCCAGTTATTTCAACGCTTTTCATAAAAAGTCGACTCACGACGCAGAAATACTTAAGCGTTGACTGGAATTTTTATCTACAATTCATACGTTTTCTTAAGCGTCGCACACATCCGCACATCTCTCGCTGCAATACGCTGCGGAGTGATATACGAGTACGATGAGCTTATGGATGTGAACAATATGTGTGGGCGCTTTATTTTATTCGTGTTCATTCGTTTCGTGTTGATGACTATTTGAATCGTGAACGAGGGCGTTGTGTTGTTGGAAAACGTATGTAATCCAAATAAATTGATGTCTCACTTATAGGGAACCGTTTTCGTTAAATTGTGAGCAGAGCGTAAATAGTGATTGATAGATCACGGGCGTCCTTGCTGACTTATTTACACCGGCGCGGCGCGCGGCGCGCGGCGCGTGCGCATCGCACTGATGTTACACAGCTCATAAGTTGCTCCGCTCTGATATTTCTCTCGAACGACTATTTCCGACATTTAAAACCATTACTCTGCCAGTTTTATAATATTAATAGCCGGCGATAAAAATAATTAATGATATAAACATATATTGAAAAGAAAATTGTACGTGCGTGCGTTCTCTCGGGATCGGTGTATTCGGTATCACTTGTTTATCGGTAACACCGCCTTACACGTTCTGAGGTTTATTGCGTTATTAGTGCGTTATAAATATATATTTGTTACGTCATTTTAAAAATATAATTATGTGAGAAATGACTTATTAGTTCAATTTTATGTTCGCTGTTAATCACGACTGTACGTGTACCAAGGGCTGGTATTTCGGCGCACGACTCGAACATTTGTCGAAGATATTTGGACGAATAATTTTAATTTCAAATGATATGAAATGTTAATACATTTATTTTCTTCGTCCAGACGAATATACGTATTTGATATTATATTGAAAACTCGACCTTTCAACTCTCTCGCGACCTGGCAGCCCTAGCTTGACCTCTACTGCATTAGAGCAACTCTCTAACTGCGTTAGCGAAGTAGCGGCTCGCGACTAGTTACCGAGAGTGGCGACTAGTCGCTCGCCACTCGCCACTCGCCAGCGACTCGGGCGAGCACTTACGAACAATCGTTTTAGTTTCATTACGTTACGTGTCGCGGACGGCGGACGAACCAGCGCAGCGCTCTGTAAAGTGTCCCTTTGATAATGGCTAAAAGCTTCCGTCCACCCTCCTCGTCTACGGATACGAACTCGGTACATCCCGACGTAAATGAAAACCAAATAAAACCTTAGAGGGCTCTTGAGCAATATAATGACAGCAAAATATTTAGTACAATTTCTAATTAAAATAAAATAGGCCAACAAATTGGAATGAGTCCATAAAAGTCTCGGTGAAGTACTTTTAATTGACTTGGTTTCTTATAATGCCGAAAAACAAATTCAATTATTAGTAAATGAGAAAAATAATATCGGCTCGGTGACGGTGGTTGGCGTCGCACGTGAGGGTATGACGAAGTACCAGCGGTCCCGCCTGTGTTTTACAGGCATCGCGTCCGGGTAGAGGGCACTGATGGTAATGTAGGTACATACTACATACTAGTGATTCTGTAAATTCAATAAAATATAATCGTATTGAATGTATCTTATTTCTTATATTCTTAATATATATATATATCGTTTGTATATCACCCGTATACTCAAACTGAATGGTCACCCGGCGATTGAAAGTTGTTTTTTTTCATAATGAGCTCTAATAGCAACTTCGTCACAAAGAACCCGTTAAGGCTTCAATTAAGATTATCACTAGGATTGTTTATAGTAATCCTGGTTCCTGTAGGTATGCCATGTAATGAAAACTTTAATCATCATAATATGCCGAATGGTTTGATTTTTGATGGTTATAACTGGAATAATAAATACATTTGAAAATAATTAAGTGTAGTGTTAGTTTATCAGTTATCTAATAGTAAATCTAGATCTTATCTCGTTAGTAAGTTCCCACAATCATTGTATTTGCCTAAACATAGAAGTATCTAGAAATGCTATATGCTCTGATAAAGGTGCGTCGCGCGTCGGTATGCTCGGTGCACGACACTGGCTTCTGACACGTTCCACGCATTCCGGCCCTTCTTCATAAACTGGCGTTGGCGACGGTCGTGAAATATCACAAGCATTTTCTAATTATGATAAATTAAGTTAAAAATATACAAAATAGTACTATATCGGTTAAATTAAGTCGCGTCGATGTGTCGAACGTAATGACGCAAAAAATACTTAAAAGTTTTACTTTTGATTTAGTAATTTTTTATTTTATATTTGTGAGTTAATACGGATACACAGAACTTATATCGATTTGACAATACAAAAGAAATCTACAATGAGACAAAGCCACGTGTATCATATCCTCCAGATGTACTAGGCTCTCAGATTTGCCGGAGTTGGCGATTTGCCGAGCGCCGGTCCCGCGCCATTGTGAAATACATTCTGTACAATAACACCCTGCTGCCCCGTATACCAGACAGTTGTGTAAAGTGTTACTTCATTACAAACCGTTTTGGTTTTTACAGGGAAGTAATAGAGAAGATTATTGCCTGTGCATTTTGTGCCTTGCGATGCTTCTCGATAGTCAAATGCAGGACGCATTGCGGACGTCGTCGTTCCCGTAGTGCGGAAGAATGCAAATGTGGGCATTCACTTAAATTATAGCAAATTAAATTAAAAACACTATTCTATTATTTGAAACGTATTTGTACAAGTTATTCGAGTATTTAAGTCGTTTCCGTTTCTGAGCTAGGTTGTGCTGACATGAAAAATGATCTGAAATACAAATAAAAACCTTGACAACATTTGTAACCCAAACTCAGTACATTAAATTATTTCCAAGAAACATTTTCAGAGACGTAAAACCTATTATGAAATTGTACGTATCATAATATTTTACAGGTCGCTTGCGCAACAGCAGATGGTCGCGGCTGGACTGCATTACGTACACATCACGCACGAATTAGTGCCAAAACATGAGCACGGAGATATAATCCCTAAAACTGAGGCATACGCTGCAAAGTCGCGTCACGATGTATCGTTTACTTACGCTAGTGGTGTGCAGCGTGTTGTGAGTGTAGTGTTGCAGATTGGTCGTCGTAAATCATAACCTGGTTTCGTGCATCGCCTTCGCTGACGCAACTCGCACAATCAGCGTATTCAACTACGATTTGAACGACTCGCTTCTACTCTTGTTCATAAGCAATTAGAACTAATATAATAAACTATATTACTAACGATAAACTTGTTTAAATGCTCACGTTGCTATTCAAACCATTACTATAATGTGACTGCAGTTTCGAGTCATCGACCTGACTACATGATATGTATAAAACAGGCGTATTGTATTCAATAGTACTCTTTTTATTAAATATATGAAAGTGGATTTAAAATAGGCCATGTAAGGGTAAGTAGTCACCACCGTCCATAGACAGTGAATTTATGAGTAGAAATAGGTACTCTCGATTCCTTAACTCTCTAAACAAGTTCTACTGCCAAAGGAATAGTCAATCAATATTTATGTATGAGTATAATAATTCTTCTGATATAATTGTTTCAACCAAGATCGCTCCCGCTTCTTCCGTCAGAGTGGGTCGGCATTGGCCGGTCTCGTAAAACTTTAACAGCTCCATAAAACCAAGTGCTTGTGACTCGCTGCTCCGGCGTTGCGTTCTCACCCACTTATACTCTGTGTCCTAGTGCGACGTGCACGTGGCTGATCTTTTACTTTCAAAGTTAACAAATAGTTATGATTTTAAAAAAATGCATATGAGACAATACGAAAGAGTTTATTTTTGTTATTTGTTGTGTATGGTTTTAGTGAAATTATCAATATGAGTATAAATAAGTTTTGTAGTGTCAAACTTAAGACTATAGAGAAGACTACAAACTAGTGACATGTTATTTTATTTACGACGGCCCCTTAAACTCAAACTATTTTTGTTTAGTTTTTATTTAAACAATGTATGATTATGAAACATATTGAAAGCATTTTTTATTTTTTTTTATTTTTTGTTGAACTAAAGTTATGGTGTCGCCATTCATTAGTAGGTAACTCTTGCATTTAATCATGAATCGATCGAACGGAAATGATTGACGTCGTTTGTAACTATCAGAGGCGGAGTGGGCCGCGTCCCACACGCACTGCAGATCGCGGGAAACACACTCATAGAGCTTAACTCCCTAAGCTCACTGTGATTTAAATACGCAGCATGGGTTCCGTAGATAAGAAAATTACAGGCGTGAAAGGTCTCGTCCTACACTACTCGTACTATTGTTTAAGGCTATTAAGAGCCAAGCGACTTTCGTGTTTACTTTAAGATATCATATCTTGTGGACAAACACAAAACATTTAGCTGAGTAAATCAGTATTGCCATTAGTCTTCGCTAATAAAAAATCACAGTGGTCACGGTTCTCGGAAACGTATTGTTTGATTACAACAAGAATAAATGTGTTTTTCTTTATCAAAGGATACAATAAATTTTGATTCCAGCATCATTAATTACTCGACGGATCTCTATCTCGATAACTTGATTTACATTCAAGTATTTTTTATTATCACACGGCTCAATGCATCGCGGCGAAAGGAGAAAGTAATGTCATTAGTAGATGGGGCTCAGTAACCACGACGCAATCTGTAGGCTGCTCGCAGCGATACCTCGCGCTGGAATGTTTATTGCTTCGTGTAGGAGGCAATGAACAATGATACCCGGTGCTAAGGCCTATCGATATTTGTATCCTGACTGAATAGACGTTGAGTAGCTACTATGTAAAGTAATTCCAGATTAAACGTTACAATAATTACTTAGGTATTAGCTCTAGTGTATTTTTTAGGACAAGCATATGGTCACCCGATGGTAAGTGGTCGAACGCCGATATTTGGCATTGTAAGAAATGTTAACCATCGCTTCCTTCGATAATGCGCCACCAACCTTGGGAACTAAGATGTTATGTCCCTTGTGCCTGTAATTCACTGACTCACTCACCCTTCAAACCGGAACACAACACTACAAAGTACTGTTGTTTTGCGGTAGAATATGTGATGTGTGGGTGGTACATACCCAGACGAGTTTGTACAAAGCTTATAATAGCAAAGTTAAATCAATTTAGTTAACTAAAGAAAGTAAAACAAACTATACGTCAACCTCCCCCAAAAACATTAAACCGTACAAAATATAAGTTTTATCCTTTTTCTGTAACGAAATACTTAAATATTGGTAATTAATATTATTGGAATAGTAATGAGAGATAACTGAACTCAAGTTAAATTACTGCTTAAGTTTCTGAAATCTTCTGTGGCTAGGAATCTTATTCTTGTTCATTTTATTTCGAATCTCGGCGTACGTTCATGATTACTTTTTCCGCCATTACTGAAGATTTGCTTTTTAATTTCCTTTGGATCTCAGATCCTTGAATCATTTCTGTTTTTTACACAATGTAAAGAATCGCTCGTCTTTGTAACAAATCTAACAATTACCCATATTGAGATTGTACATTTGTCATAAATATTATATATAGCCTTGTTATCATAATATGTAAAAATAATATACTTGGAAATAGATAAACATTAAAGTCATATTTAGGTAGAATATTTGCCTACTTTCCAAAGTGGAATAATTTTATCTTTGAGGGATAATAGACGGTAAGTACAAATATTTCTCGTTCAATTGAAACGCAAGAGAGCATAAGAGCATTGGTAGTCGAGGCGAGAACAATACCGCTCTCGCACAATGAGCCGGCGCAGTCCCGGGGAGGGGCGAGTCCTCCAGCTCAGTTGTTAGCACTAAGCCTGCCGCTCTTATCGCGCCGTCCATCGCAGCTGGCGCGGCGGCGGCGGCGAAAGTCTGCGACGAGTAGTGCAGCGTCACACTCAATAAATATATATGTAATAACACTCAATAGATACAAGACATGGAGTATTTTTAAATTTGCATCGTCATAACAACAATACAGTAATAAATTAAAATCTACATTCAGCGATTATTTTTGACAAATACTAACAATAAATTTCATAAAGCGTTCAGATTCGAGCTTCAACTTGCGTAAATTTCAATTTATCACAATATCATTTCTATTTATTCTATATCATCTATTCCGCCGTTAATCGCATAAGAGCCGGTAGCTGCAACATTGGTGATGCTCCCCCTAGTAGTAGATGCTACTGCTGTTTTGAATGGATGGATCGTCTTCTTTACGAAGTATGCCTGCCTCGATATAGTATGTTTCGACATTTACCCGTACGGCGTGAAAGTTCGCGTCCCTTCAATCAGTCAATGTTTTCAATGCTCGAGGAGTGTCGCGGGTGACGCCCTCAGAGCTCCATTCAGCGCTTTCTAACTGCTCTTATCTCTACTTACCGATTCGGTGGATAGCTTACGATTTAAAAGGAATAAAAGGTTTGCTTTTAAGCTTTTAATGTTAAGCTTACGAGTATCCGAGAGCCTGTTTGTTGACAGTATGTAATGCACAATGAACGGAAGGTACAAGAAATAATATTTTTACTTTATCACTTTAACATTTTACTTTTAATATAGTATGGGTCACTTAATAAGTATATATTTATTCGTCTCTCTTTCCCTCGTGACTGCCTCGTTGGTCTAGTAGCTTGATATAAGGCGCGGTGGTCCTGGGTTCAATTCCCAGGTCGGGCCAATAAATAGTTATTGGGGTTTTCTGTCAGAAAATTCTCAGTAGCAGCCCGGAGTCTGGAAGTTGGAAGTGTGTACACTCCCGTGCCTCGGAAAGCACGTTAAGCCGTTGGTCCTGCGGCTGAACTCTTTCCGGTCGTGTCGGATTGCCGTTCCATCGGATTATGAGAGCTAATGAAGAGAGAGTGCACCTGTGTTTGCGCACACACTTGTGCACTATAATATCTCCTGCGCAGTTGGCTAATCTTTCTTGAGATTGGCCGCCGTGGCCGAAATCGATCTGGAGGACCTTATATATTAATTACATGTTTCTGCTTTTATTGTACAATGCTGCTACTTTTCCATTAAAATAAAGTGTGTTTCTCGTAAGGTCTTGCCTCCGTAGAGAAGCTCTACTTGCAAATACCATAACATGCAAAATAATATTATAAAAATAGTATTGATACAGACCGTAAGTAATGAAATATCCGTACAGCATAATGAGTCAATAGTATGATGTCACTCGACTTACGACTAATTCAAAGACTACGCAAGCGATCGGTCATTCGATACAAAGATCAACAGTAACGGCTACTGTTTCCTGATTCAGACAAAGGCACAAAACATAAACGCGTATGACGTACGCCCGTCGAGCTGGTAGCTGTAGCCGTCAATATGACCATTTCGTTTATATTTACATCAACATTGGAGTATTATTTAACAATCGTACATTACATGTATCATGATGCTACCTCACTCCGATACCTGACGTCGCGTGAGTGCCCACGAAATATTCGTATGCTTTTCGTAATTATACATAGTTGAGGATAAAAATTACACGCGAAGAAAATGACGAATCTCCTTAAATTATATTATCATTCGAGATTGTAAAACTTTTCGAAAGTAATGGGGTTTGTTATAGTTACGCGGCAATCACACTTTCTATGTTTATTATGAAACGGAGAAACAGGGAGACCTGAGCAACCGGCAGCGAGAGGTTTGGCTGCATTAGTATGCGGCCCGCTCGCAGACAGCGCCATCAGCGGCGCTCGTCTCCAACACGTACCTGCAGATTATCGTTCGCTTCGAATGCGACGTCTGCTCCGTTATCGCTTGAGAAATTATTTAAATTTATCAAAAGGAGCGCCTCGGAGCAATTTATAATACTGCATCTTAATATATACCGAGTGCAGTCGATAGCTCAAAAAATATATAATGCCGTTCTGTGTATCTCATATTTATTTATAAATGTTATTGTATGCTGTGTAAGAGCCGCGCTCGCGACATACATTCGAGTGGCTTAAGGACATGAAACAGACTATTATGACTATCATCATTCTTGGTATCAGATATCGTTTGAGTTAATTTATATATATGTAAATATTGATAATATAATATACTTTATGCCTGGCCTGGCTGTTACGATTTCATTACTTGTATGGTTTCGACATCTGTCGGCTTTAGTCGTCTTTTATTTATTTATTTACTTTTTTCCACATACCGAAAAAAACATTACAGTTGCCCAAATATGATGAGTGGGTGGTACTCACCCAGACGAGCTTGCACAAAGCTCTACCACTAAGTAATATATGACAACGGAATTATAGATCACTTGAAACCTTCATCCCGAGGTCTGTAACGGTTTTTACTCGGGATATATTTATTCCATCCAATTGATAATTTATTGTAATGGGTTTTTAACTACGACTGTATGTAATAACTGAGCACTTATTTACATTAAATTTCAACTTATTATCATTACACCATTTAATTGCATTATCTATATCATTTTGGAGAATATTGCAATCTGAAGGATATTTAATGCTACAGAAAAGTTTCAAGTCATCCGCGAATAAAATACATTTTATCACAGAGAGTACCCTTGATAGATAATTGATTAAAATTAAAAATTGCACTATCCACCATATTCGTCACGTAAGTCCAAAATGACATCAAATTAGAGTATGTTGGGCGACCCGCTGTGAACCCATGCTGTGCCTCTGTAAACTGATGTTAAAACTGTCTCCTTACATGATACTCCAATATAGACTTAAACACTACCGAAAACAGACAATACCGCTATAGGTCTGTTCTCACTTATCTCACAGCTAGAACTCTTTTTGGGAACGGGAACTACGCAGGATAATTTCCAAGCCTATTATATAGAGAATTCTTTTAGAATAAGTTAAAAATACCAAAAATACCAAATACCAAAAGGGCGTGACAAAAGTATTACTGCAATCTCTAACAATATAAGGTTACCTAATATCGATTTTATCTAAATACGCTCACTACTCCCACAACAAGTTCCCATAGCGTACCGAACTAAAATATTGAGAAAAGGATTTGCACATTGGTCGGCCGGTACTGGCCCGCCATCCTTGTAAATGCCGTTATTCTTAGTAATACGTTTCGACTTTATGTACCCCCAAAACTTACTTGGGTCACGTTTGATGTTACTCTCCATATTGCTCGTATATTCTTCAAAGTCTCTTGTAATATTTAGCTTTACTAAGGTACGATAACTAGCAAATAATTGTTGATATTTTTATTTTTGGGTAGCTTTAAACAGGCGATGATATTTTGCTTTATAAAGAACATGGTCAATGCAAACCGCCATACAGGGCGGCTTGCATTGGTATCGAATTCAATTAACACCAATGAGTTGTGGTGTTTTATATTGGTGAGTATAATTGGAAAATAAAATTGCTATAAATCAAAAACTGAAAAAACTCGGCGTTACAATAGAAAAGACGTTAAAAATTTAATTAAATCCTTTAATAAGATTGCATGAAGGTTGCTGTCAATAAGTATAGGTTTTGATTTTGCTATAAAAATGTCTAATGTGAAAAGGCTGTTGGTGAGTATTTATCTTTCTCTGGTCCATCATGGTGGAAGTTGCAAACGGTACCTAAAGTTTATGTTGTATTACATAATATTTTGAAATAAAAACTCCCAAGTTCAGAGGTTAAAACTACGTAGTAATTAATTTTTGCAATTTTTATTGTACAAAATATTTACTATCTATTTGTGGAATGTACTTTTTTGACCACCTCATTTGATATCCTACTGAGCGATTTCGGTCATGGCTAGTCTCAACAGAAAACAGCCGTTTGCACAAAATATACTATAGCGATAAAAAATATTTGTAACCCGCTCTCGATTTCCTTATTCTTATAGTTCGATGGGGCGGAAAAACAACTCGACCGGAGACGGTGGCACAGGACCAACAGCTGTCCTGCAGCGAGCTTTGCGGGGCACGGGCAACGGATTGAACCCAGGAACTCGTAAGACTTATAAGCTAGCCATCAGGCGACGAGGGAAAGTTTCTCAGAAAACGAACTCTAGCCAACGATGTTTATATGTAATACATTTCGCTCTCGTTGACGTGTGGATGATAAGTATCCTTGCCGCTATTTATAGCGCAGGGCTGTAATCTGGGCATGCGAAGTGCTATTAAGTAGCAAAGCATTCATATCGCAACGCAGGCAGCTGTCGACCGGCGCCGGCGCGACCCGCGACCCGCGACCCGCGCTCTTCGCGTCTCGGCGTGTCAGGCGTCAGGCGTCAGGCGTCAAACATCTGCGAGTGTTGCAGCTGTGATTTATGCGTTACGAGCAAACAATCGGGCCCTCCGATCGACGCACTCATTCATCATCGCGGGACTTGCGTCGCAATAATCAACGCTGCAGTCGAGACAATGCCGAGATACGCACGCACGGAGGGCACTTAATAAATAATCGTCCCCTCGTGTTTAATGTCGCTTATTGCGAGTCGAAGGGACGAGGGTCGCTTTGCATCACAAATCATTTGACGCCGTTTTATATGCAGATGCGCATTGTTTGCGAGCGCGACGACCTGTTGCATTCCACTGCGGATTGTCTCGTTATATTAAATGTTATACATATACAAAGTTAACAATATTAGACGATAATAAATTACTGGAACATCATATATATAATATTTTTTAAATAGAATGCATATTTGTCTCGGTTTCCTGAGATCATGTTATAATGGTAAGTAATATGTCATGTAAAGATGATATCGTCATGTGTATACTAGATCGATTATGTACTAGAAGTATAATGCTACATCATTTTACTTTTAAATAGTCCCGTTATAGAGTATAGGTAGCGGTTAGTGCGAGTTAATCTCAACGAGAGCAGTGCGGAGCGCGACTGATCGCCAGATCAGGATTAGTGACACGTGTGCGAGCCGCGACCGCCCTCGCGTGCGTAGCGCCGCGCCGCGCCGCGCCCGCCCCAGCGTGCGGCTTGCCTTTTTATGCGATTGCTTAATTAAAAACATCATTTATATAGTAATAAGACTTGCCTGTTACATGTCTAGTTAATACGTTTAACAGTAGTAAATCTTGTAAGCGCTACAAAATTATGACGAGATGAATGAGATTTGACAAGAAAGAAGGTTTTGATATAATAAGTTGTTAAATACTGAACATCTCCAGCTGCTATAGACATAGGGACGAGTTAAGTTCCTTCAGCTATTTATCTATTATTTTTAAGTAGAAACTCACTTCGATTCCCAAAAACACTTTGATATTTAAAATATTAGCATGGATATCGCCCGCTACTGCAGCCCACGAACCCTCCACCCCCTCCGCCCCTCTGCCCCAGACTGTAACCATGATGTGTGTGCAATTAAGATAAGCTCGAGTCGACATTCACAAATATCAGCAGTCTTCAATGAAACCGGTCTAAAGGGATTCCGATTATCCCACTCGAGGACGCATACCTATTTATATGTCCGCTCATTTTGCATTAGGCTACCGTCTCTACTTCCAATCGAAAGGGTCTAATAGCGCTCGATTCGTTTCGGATGTTACTTTGGGATTTAGAAAAAGATCTTACGAGTTTCACGGACGCATGTTCCTCGGGTTGTCCATTGACTTTCGGAGAGCCCCTACTTCGTAAATGTTCAAACAGGATTACTTTTCTTTCGAAATATTTTTACTTTTCCTTATTTATTATACAAAAGCTTTTTGTAGCGGCATCACGTACGTAAAATTCCTAATACTTGTTGGATGAACGCAATCCTGGTGGTGAACGCGACCAGCTATCGAACACGATCTCTTACAGATTCGTTCACACGTATATAATTTCAGTGAGGTCGAATATACACAGATATAAAGTGGTGTGGCAATGATGTATAACACAAGCTCAGAACTCGTACGGGTCACGCTGCTTTACTATTTAACACTAATAAAGATTGTAACGTGCGTTAGGTCTGGTTTGCATCTTCAGCAGAACAACATTACCGACTAATGCTTTACAATTTATAGCTCGCATCGCACTGTACTACTTTATGCACATTATATGCTATTGAGGTCACAGACGCCGCACAAAGCGTATAGCCTTCTTATATAACTATACATTATTTACATAGAGAGAGCTTTTAAGATGTAAGACATCATTATAGTTTGTTCCACATTATCAACTAAATTAGTTTTAAATATTTGCGCTAATAGTAAGCATATAAATATACAAAAAAATGTGTTAATATTTAAAATGAATTTGATAATTACATTAATGGATAGCAAGTATTAGAGACGGTATTACTGTATTGTCGGCTGGTCTAAACTCAAGAAAGGGCGGCACGTCCATAGGGCCACTTACGCAACACCGAACCTAAACGTCACATTGCTTCAGATATATCTAGTCTTCTGAAAATACATTCATTTTAATTCATATTGTTAATTCAGCACAAGAAGCAATTGAAATTATATAGGTTTATTAAGGTTCTACGAAACTGTTATGATTAAGTACATGTTATAACCAAACAAGGTCAATTAATTTTGCGTTTCATATTTTTAAAGTCTAAAATACGTAGTTGCTGGAAGGAGGTATTATGTACGGTCATAAAATACAATATTTACTTGTTTAGTTATCTATATACATATAACTAACTCTCATATATATTATACTCTCGCACTGGAAAACATTTCGGTGATGGTTTAAATTTGATTTGATTTTGTGTAGTGAGGGCGCGGATCTTTTTCAAAATTTAACAGTCTCGATTTCCAGGCCGATACTCGAGACCCACTCGTGTCAATATCGCATCATATTTATGTTATTTACAAAAGGTTATGATAAGCTTTATTCGCTCACTGTTTATTTACTTTTTCCGTCACTGAGTGATACAACTCTTTCATTTAAAAGGCCGAAGTAATAATTTACGTTTTATGGCAAGAAATCAAAATATGGGATTAATTTTAAATGTGAATAAAATTGCACACATTGCATTTACGGACTCTTAGAAACTCAAACTCATTACAAGTATGAGAAAAGGTTCGACAAGTTTTAATATTAAGCGTACTTACAAGGTAGATTAACCCTAAACGTCGGGTACTTCACCGACGTGTCGTGTCGATGTCGGGTCCAGCCGGCGGCGGCGAGCGGTGCACGCGCGCGGTCCTCCGGGATCGTCTCTCGGTTCTCAACTTTTTTATGGCGGGCCGCGCTTTATGCGGGCGATATCATTAAAACTTTTTATTGCTGTCATCCCTTATGACACACGGGAAGACAATAAAATCTCCTATAATGTGTGCTAACTAGATACCGTGACGTGTACTCGATATAACGAGCTTGTGTCGAATTAATTACTTTACATTCAGACATTCAGTTATGTACGTCGATAAAAACAACATATATTGTTTTTACGAATGGTCGGTTTAAATTTTTAGGGTTCCGTACCTCAAAAGGTAAAAACGGAACCTTTATAGGATCACTTTGTTGTCCGTCCGTCTGCAGTCTCTTGAAGCTGTGAAAAAATCAAACATCTACGTTAACGTAAAAAAGATATACGGCCGTTTATTCCGCGAAAAAAAGTATATTTCGACACTCAAGGAAATCAAAATTCATAGGGTATTTCCCGTTAACCTAGAACTACGAAATTTGGCAAGTAATACCGTCTTATACTACAAGTATAGGGTAACATTTGAAAACTATACATTTGTAATTAAATCATAAAAAACAGGGTATTTATACAAGAAACGGCGGTCCAAATTTTGAATTGAGTTAACCGTGTCATGTGGGGTGTCGTAAGAAAGGGCTTCATTGACACAAGCTTAAACAGATTATTAATTATTTTTATGATTTTATGATTTCGATTTATAACTAAGAATAAAAAAATCCTCTTTCCTTTTTTATAAGTATTGGTACCTATTAACTTTGGTGTATGTAGTACCTAACAGTTTACACTGTTATGACTTGTTATGACTTCGCTGCTAATATTACAATTAAATAAGCAAAATAACATCAATGTAAGTTACATACAAGTCGACATAATTAGTTGTCGTCAACGTCTTTTGGTATCCTATTAAACTGTATCTCATGTACCGATCGACGGAGTTAACCGTAAAGAATGTTGATACGTAATGATTTCTGCGTAATGTGTGCAAGAACAGATACAAGAATAAAAATTGATATAAAATATTGTAATTATTTGTATGTAATTTGTATTAAGACTAATGTCCGTAATGATTACTTATTGTTCAGTAAGTCTTTTGTAAATGTTGTATCCGACACGTCGCACGATCCCATTGAAATGCCGTGAAGTAGTAATTACACGCACTTATCACGTTAAATCATAATTGATATCAGTACTAACTGACTCGTAATTTTGGCAAGTGTTGAGTTTGTTTCACTTCGTGCATCGTAATCGTAAGCGAAGTGACTCCGAAGTGACTCCGAGGTGACTCCGGGGCGGCTCGGGACTCCGCAACTATCCAGATTCCAGTGTTTATCAGAGCCGCCTATGGGTTCGACCGTTCTTTCCACTCAATTATCGCGCAGGTGGGCTATTCGTGGAAACCATTTAAATAGATCAGACGTGATGGTGTAAACAGTTCAGGCAAATCGTTCGAGCTGGCCATGTGGCGTGCGTCCGCTGTGCGCGGGTCGCGGTCTCGAGAGTGGCGCTGAATTTTATATGACGTGAGTCACTAAAGTGCTATTAGGAAGCCGTTATGCGATAAACACACTCGACATTAACCATTTAATGTTAGATATCAATTTGTCTGCTTTAATCAGAGCATAGTGCTGTCTTTCAAGTGTCTCTGATCTCTGTGGGCGACGATCAGCCCGTCCGGTGACTAGAACTGAGCTGCGTGTTCTCATTTTATGAGCTTTACTCGTATCACGTACTAGTATGTTATTGACAAAATCGGTTTAATAATAAATCTAAAAGAAGTCGTTGACCGCAAATGTTCTACTGCTTATGTTCGGCTTACGTTTCTCTCAAGGTTGGAGTTAATTCCAAAACGCTACTATTGGGCGGAGGAGGCTGGAAACCCATGTGGCAGACTTTCATTACTTTGAAATTAATTGTTTTAAATTACAATTGTATTGTTATTTACTTGTAATTGATTTATTGATAACGGTCGGAATACGTGAAACAGCTCTCCAAGTGCTTTAAATTACTACATAATACATAATTGTATACAATTATGTAAATAGCTATGAGTAACAAATTCCAACAAACAGGTTTAGGTTTAAAGCGAGACTCGCCTAAAGTGATCACAGTAACGGACTATCTATAATATGATAATAATATTTATATAATATATAATAACCGATTTTGATAAAATGTGGTTGGAACGAACGACACAGGCGTATGTTGTTATATACAACACCTCTCGGCCTCACCTCCGTTTATTTACCAAGACATTTTTTTAGCATAGGAAGGTGGACGAGCGTATGGGCCACCTGATGGTAAGTGGTCACCAACGCCCATAGAAATTGGCATTATAAGAAATGTTACCCATCGCTTACATTGCCGATGCGCCACCAACCTTGGGAACTAAGATATTATGTCCCTTGTGCCTGTAATTACACTGGCGTACTCACCCTTCAAACCGGAACACAACAATACCAAGTACTACTGCTTTGCGGTAGAATATGTGATGAGTGGGTCTTTATTCATTTTTTTTCAACAAAATAATGTAATAGATTATGTGCTTATAATTCATTTCGTGCTTGACAGGAAAACACCGCGAGGAAACCTGCATGTTTCAAGTTTCACTCAAATTCTGCCACATGTGTATTCCACCAACCCGCATTGGAGCAGCGTGGTGAAACAAGATAAAACCTGTTCCTCAAAAATGGAGAAGCTTAGCTCAACAGTGGGACATTCACAGTTTGTTACTATAAAATCTGACACTGCTTTAAGTATCCCAACAACGCTACAAACGTCCCGTAGGAAGCCACGATCTCGGATAAGGATAATCATACGTACAAATTACTAGGATGTGTTATCGTTGTTAAAAATATTTTTCTTTATGACGAATATTACTAAAAATATAAGTGTATTATATATATATATTTATTTCATTTTTTTATATTTATAAGGAAAACCGTCGGAATAATGTAACTGCTAGTGTTAATAATAATTAGTGAATACTCTGCCTATTTGTTATCTATCTGGCCCGCCTTCCGTCCGCTCCTTACGTGCCAACACCGCCGACAGCTACCTGCTAAGACGTGCTTGGACGTGTTATCAGCCCGCGCAAGGTCGACCGGTGCCCGCGCTCGGCGATGCTGATGGCGCCAGAAGCGTTTATTAGCTACACATGATACTTATAATTAGCTCTCTAGCTAGTAGGTAGGTTCGATGTTACACTGACAATCATTTAGGCAAGAGTAAAATATATTATTTATTGATTTAATATTTCATTTTGTTTGCATCATATTAAAGAGTAAATATTACACATTGACATAATACAGTGATAGTTTGTTCAGCTGAATAAATGTATTTGTGAATAATTTATATATGGTTATATACTATAACTGAAATAAATGAAAAAATATTATGAAATGTAAGTTGTATCGGACAAATTAATAAAATAATAATTGACAAAATTGTATAAGTACGTTGACTTCCTATTTATTAAAATAATTAAATAAATTTGTATTCTCATAAAATATACACCCTTATTATATTAAATCAAATAAGAACTATTGAAATGAAAAAAAGAACTTAGAATTTATGACATCGATAACACAATTTCGTAACAAAACAAAATCACAAGCAACGCATTTGTCACGCTGCGCGCTGTCACGGTCGGTGTTATATGGCGCGACTTAGCGTGCACTCCGCGTCACGTCATGATTAACGTCCCTCGTTTATGTCGGTGCGGAAGTTCACGTACGCCTCACGATATACGAGGAGGAATGTTACTCAAGGTCGAGTTTAGTTTACAAGAATCGTAGCACGGGATCACTGCTGTGACGTGACGGATAGAGCCGCCGACTTGTGAGGCGTGACTTTAACTCGTACACATACAGTACACATACAAATACAGCAAGTAAACCGGTAGCCCGTGACCAGTTCTGTTATAGCGTTTATATATACATATAAATGACATTGTACTGATGAAAATATAATTCTTCAAATTATATCTGTCTGTTTATCTGTTTTGCGAGCACAAGGCATATTATATCAAGTTTGTCCAAAGGTGAGCACTAAACATCAGTTGGCCCAATGGCCTTTCGAATATAAATATGAAAGAAATAGATTGTTAATAGACACACTATTCTTTTCATAATCAATTACTCATATTAAATTTAAGAGATAAAACGAACGCTTTGTGAGTTTCGATAGCTGTTGTTTCACATTGTTAGTTATTACTCGTCATCTCGTCATTATTTTGTTTTTGCGGTGTTGCGAACAATGCGCTCGGCATTTGTTTATTAAGACTGATCGCGTCCGCCCTCAAGGACGCGCGGCTCGGAGAGATACCGTTACACCTCTACACACACACACACACACACACACACACACTCATACGTAAGTATATGTACCCGTGTATGTATCTGTACCTCGACTGCAGCATGCAGGTTACATCGCCATCGAACATGAGCTTTACTTTAGTTTTGCAATTAATCTTAACTAAGTAGTTATTCAAAGAGACACATTGAAGAATATGAATAGGCAACAATATTTCATACTCTGTTGTTTTGGCTTACATTACAGTTTTTCATACGATGGAATGTGTCCTTGGGAGTGTGGCATATCACGCGCAACTTTTCTGGAATATGTTCGTTTATATTTCGTCATTAGCATAAGCTAATGAGTTTTTACATACAATATGCGTGACGTCACGAAGGTCGACCTCGGCCGAGGAGTGGGGTTTTACTAAAAACCTTTCAGCTAAATGTTAAAATACTTGAGAACTGAAACGATCAGTTTCAAGGACCCGACCTTAACCCTTTTCCAGTTTGGTCAATATTTGTAAGACTCAGTTGTCTTCAGCGCCATCGTTTAAGTTTTACATTACAATGATTGTAGCTTACAACTACTCGATAAATGTATTTTCCACACTCTCCTCGTTTGTGACCATAATTTATGTGATAATACCGAAAGAGCTCTTTTATTTTCCGCTATAAATGAGCTTCTGCGAGAACAAGAGGTCGAATGTAAAATCTGATAAATCTAATTAACTTCGTCTGATAGTTTTATAAGTAACCTTCCCTTTACATTGGTTGCAGTGGGGATGTATGTATGGTATGTTACGCTAATCTACCATTATATAAAGCTGTCCTCAGGTTCAGGTTCAGGTTGCTAGTCTATACCATTTGACTCTATTTCAGACAGACATACGGACAGACGTGGTGGTTGAACTTATATTGAATGAAGCGTCCAGTAGCATGTCAAGATATACTACTTCGTGTACATGATCCCCTGTGAGTACATTCGTAGCAATAAAATTAGGAATTTTTAAAATAAATATTTAAATAAGTTATAAAAATAAATAATGTGTTTTATTATATTCGCTCTGGTAGTTTTATGTATTAGAAAAGATGCATTGATGATATAGGTTTCACATCAGATAATTTAAAGAAAAATATAGCAGTTCAAAAGACTTACAAGTGTCTACGAGTACCGATAGCGCAGTAGCTATGAGCACATTGTTAATAAAGAACGCAAGTCTCAAATTACTTGAAGAAACTCTATCTGTCTGCGCTGATAGAGTTTGTGAATTAGGGCGCGTATCCTGTGCTCACGCAGAGCTACAGTCACACTATTTAGTTAGGTAATAGCCATTACTGTATCTTATGTAGCTAATATTCCTTACTGGGACAGTGTGTGTTAATGTTTTGATATAACGTCGGTTTTTAAACAACATGACTATTAATTTGAATCAAATTTACTCGATTCAAGCTTTTGTTTCTTACAAATGTAAATCTGTTATCGGTGCTTAAACGGTTTTTTAGATGCTACTCCCGGCCTAAAGCTCAGCGGCTACTTATCCTTTCCACCAATTAAATAACATAGGTGTGATGTAAGCATTATATTTCGTAATTGACAAAGTATATACAGTAAAATAATATAATATGTTACATACATACAAGCAGCACATATGGTACATTGTTATAATAATAGCAAAACAATACAAATATCCCACATTCGTGTTTTACAATATTAATAATACGTATTACGTACACTTGAATAAATAAATATGTAATTTGAAAAATTACTTATCGCTAAATTCATCACTGGAGATATAGCTGAGGTGTCCGAGTGGTTAAGGAGTTGGACTTGAAATCCAATGGGTTCTACCCGCGCAGGTTCGAATCCTGTCCTCAGCGAGGCTTTCATTTTATTTTTTTGTACTGAACAAAATTTAATGAAGTTGAATTTAATATAAAAGTTTTTATTTTATAATGACAGTATTGCAGTATTTATGAAAGTTTATTTTCAGAGTGACGAACCTAAGAGCTACCTAATATATAAATAAGCTATTTTCTGCTCTTTAACTAGCTTCAGTCGTCCACGTTCCAGGTGGACGGTGAACCTCCTCGCTGTGTAGTTGGGAACGACATAGACGCAACTATTAGTAGGATTGCAAGTACTTCTCGTCCTTTGATAACGCGTCGTGTGGAGCTGTAATCAGTCACGAGGCGGACCGATAACGCCGCTTTATTTATAGGTTAGCGCAATGCCAACATGAACTATCTGTATTTCCGTAATAGTTTAGCCTTTAGGCCGTTTAAAGTTTCATCTGACAACCTAATTATACTTTATAATTTTGTTTGGCATTTAAAAGACACATGTTTAATCATACCGAGATAATAATTTACGGTGCTTTTTAAAGAATGTGTCAAGTTAACGATAATCCAATATTTGGTGTTGTTTTAAATTAATGATAACAAATACAATTAATTATAAATACTTGTAAGTGAAGGTAATTGTCACATTTTTAAACTTAAATTTGAATACAAGCAATTTCTCAAAGGCGGAAGTCTAGATTGTACAGCTAAATTTAAAAAAAATGTATGCTAAGGTTATGATACAATTAATGATTTTATGGACGAATAAAGTAATTTGAATTTCAGCTTTCACAGGTGGTCGCCACGTGCTAGTAGTAGTAAATACGCATCGCAGATGTACTATTTACATAACGTTTTACTTTAGATAAATGCAAAACCAGTATTATCTTATAAATACTGCTACGGCTGGGCAAACGCTTCTACTCCGAGGAAAATGTTGGAAGTGAATATAGAATCACACTGACTAAGTTGACGCCTGCAAAGTCTTTTACAAGGACAATTACAAAACGAACGTTCGTACAGCGAGTTGTTTACGAAGCTTTCAACACAGTTTATAATCTGCATGATTAGTGCACGCGCGGGGTGTGGAGTCGCCTCGCCTAATACTGAGCGACGTGACTCGCATACAAAGCAGGGCCGGAGGCGGGGCTTACGTCACGTCCTTGAGGATCTCCTCGCATGACGTCACGGTACAAGGTCAATGTTAGCAGCAGCTTTATTGGGAATAATTTCTGATATGGAATATACGAGGGAGGAATATATTAAAGTATAAACGACAGCCCTTATCGTATTAGTGTATTGGTACGGCATTGGGTTGACAGTACAGGAATCTTAATGCCAAGAAATTTTACTTACAGCTGAGAGTGTAGAAGTTGGCAGTGCTTAAACATCTGAGCTTCAGAAAGCACTTCATGCTGCGCCTGACTAGCTCCTTTCACGTCACACTGCACATGTGCACCCAAGATGTGTTTGTGTATATACTTGTGCTCTGTAATGCCCTGTGTCGCAAGTCCTCTCTGTTGGGAATGGCCGACGTGATCGAGATCGTTAACCAATGCCAATTACAAACAGCGGCCAAGTTCAGTTCTAAAATCAGCTTTACAATCAACTTCGTTTTATCGTCTAAATATTAGTTTCTAGTTCACTCTGTTAAAGATACGTTACGACGTATTATAGGTAATATTCGCAACTACCAAATTAAATCAGCTTAATGATTAAGTAAGAACGACAAACATTAGGTACTACAGCGTGTCACCGACAGCTATGTGTGCACACATGCAATAGATTTTGATCGATGTAGTACTTATATCACGAAAGTTACTTCGACTCAAAAACGTATAAGGTATCTAACATGCATGTGTTAATGTCATTGCAGTTAAAATTATAAGATCGAGAGCATTTCATATATATTTATAATAATTAAATATAGTAATATCACATACTCGTATTGTCCAGACAGTGCCCGAGAGGTGAGAAGGTTTAATTAATAAAAAAATATGGTCTTTTCTTAAATTTCTGTCTTATCATGTTATTCTTGTACATTACATTACATGTAGTATAATATATAAGTATATTAGTTGTCTGGTTGCCATAGTACGAGCTCTGCTTAGTTTGGGATCAGATAGCCTTGTTTGAATAATGTCCCAGGATATGATTACATGTCTGAACCAAATTAAAATCATCATTATTATGTCCCAACTGTTTTGAAGTTGAAGATTTAGTAATTATTAGAGGTATGATTATAATCAGCGTGTAGGAAATATTATAACTAATTGAGATTTATATCTGGCGAAGCTCATCATTCCTAACAGTTCATGCCTCTAGGGCCTGTTCTATCTGGTTTACAAATAAAATGGGATCCGTACTTTCTTTCACAGTATAATGTCTTATGGCATTCTACTCTGGTGTAATGCAGCCGACATAAATACGATCTTTGTATGCAGAAGAGGGCTATTCGTGCAATTGATAACCTGGGCCCGAAAGATTCATTAAGAAGTAAATTTAAAGAAATTAAAATAATGACTCGCTTCTCAATATATATTTGATGATGATGTTTGTACGCAAAAATATAAAAGATTTTACCAGAAATTGTGACGTACATACTGTTAACACCAGGAACAAGTATAAACCTACAACCACTGTTACTAGATTACACAGGGTTAGTCTTTTATTGTATACGTTTTTACAACAGGATCCCAGAAAACGTTCAAAAATATTCAATTCTGAAATTTAAAAGGATTCTTAAGGACGTTTGTGTGCTAACCTTGGGAATGAAACGATCGCCTCCAGGTTATTTCAAATAAAGAAGAATATTATTCTTGTATTGTTATTATATAATATTATATAAATATTGCAAAAAATGAGCTGAAAAAAAAACCCACTGATATTCTTTCGCCGGTTCTTCTCAGGTCTGATGTTTATTTCCGAACCGGTGGTAGATTTATGACAATCAATAAGAAAGTGTAACACTTCAACATTGAATAAAGATATTTGAATTTTGAATTTGAATTCTTATTAAAATTTTCATTGAGGTAAATATATATATATACATTATACATATTTAAATCTGTTTCTTATATTTTATTTTCGGATATGCATTATGTACTGGTATCATACGTTCCTAAATTGATTGTCCATACTTACATAACTGTCAAACATAAATTACACGTAAATCTGAACCGGAGACGGTCGGTGTCGTGTGTACAGTGTAGCTGTAGTCCAGGCGCGCGCGCGCGGGTGATCTTGACCCGGCCAGTGCGGACTCACAGAGTCGCTTTGTGTTGCTAATTGTAGCGTTAAGCGGAACGTGTTGCTAAACATTTGCTAATTATTACCAGCCGACATCGTTGGATATCCTGTAACGAAACGAACCGACGATATCCAAACGATATTAAGGTCAGATGAAATCAATTTTACCCACCTTGAACGAAAAAGATATATTACGCGATTCATTAAACAATTCTAGACGATCTACAAGTGTATAATGATTTTGTCTTACTAACCGTTCAAAGTGTCTATTTATATCAGTATTTAGTCGCAATTAAGTATTTCATACGTTATTTTATGATGTATTGAAAGCTAATAACACATAATGTATTTTAAAAATAAGCATTCGTCAGAAAGCGATCCGTGTGTAGCCACAGGGCGAGTGGAAATCATAAACACAGAGTGATTAATCTCCCGGCGCGCCCCCCGACGCAGCCAGTGCAAGTGTAGACGCGTTGCGAAGGTCAGGCCTGTTGAACTCTGAGTGTCGTTTTCAGTTTCAATACCAGCGACTGCAGTAACTGATCTATACTACTTAATACATTTAGATATGTTGTTAGTGAATTAACCCAACATTAAACTACTAACTACTAAGTAATTGGTGCCATATATTTTACTTTTATCGATCGTTATACTTATTGCCTTCCTGTTTGTTTTCGACCACGCCGGCTATTCGTAATTGATGTTGACCGACTGCGCAGAACATATTGCAGTACACAGACTCCAATACTTTCAAAACAATCACTCAAACTAAATAACTTTAGTGGGGTCTGTGGCCTAGCCGACGAGGTACGACTAGTACACCGACAAGGTAGTAAAAAAATGAAGTAGGTATTAAAATCACATTCATTATCCTTTCTACTCTACCCTTTTACTGAGCCTCTATATATATCACGTTTCTGTGTCGTTACTTCATTTGAATCGCAAATATTTCCTAAGTAACATAATATACAACTCTAGGGTTCCTGGCAGAGATCTCTTGTACCCTTTTATGTTGTTATTATATTTATTATGTATGTCCATTACGAGACATGAATAAATAAATATTATATCGTATTCAGTATTTTCATTGACGTCGGTACCGCGTCTTTAGCGAATGTCAGAACTTCACGTTTTACTGTAAGTCGGACTTAAAGTTTTATTGAACAACAATATTGTTTTGCGGCGTGTACTTTTGATATTTACTACACGTGTGGAACTTTATATAATTTATGTATTAATTATTATCAATAAGCTATTTATACGGCATATATTTTTTAATTCACACAACATGAGGTAAGTACTACTACAATATTCCATTTATTACATTTTACAAAGAATCATCGAAAAAAGTGGTAATAAAATTGTAAAACAAACAAATAAAACAAAATAGGCATATTAAAGAATGATTGAGAAATATTGTAATATTCTGTTAATATGAAGCTTCATTACTTCGTAATTTATAAAAAATCCTTGAGAAGAACAAGTAGCGAGGTTCGCTCGGTACGTCTGGCGGTCAGCTTGTTAGCAAAACTGCATTTTGCATCAATTGTGGTTAATAATTGTGGTCATTCCTTGGTGCATTGCTGGATGAGCTTTTATTGTCTTTAAACGACAGCTAATGCATACTAATGGAAAGATTTAATGCCAAGTACATTACAAATTACAATGTAACAATTACACATTATTATGCTGATTTGAGATTCGTTGTAGCTTTATTAAGTAATTCTCCTCTTGTCAACTGTGTTGCGAACACGACATTTATTAAGATGTAGAATGAAATATAAATAGCATATCTAAATATAATTATAGGAACAGTCACGTGACATTTCGAGATGCGTCGCTGAGCGACGATACTCCGCTTTTAACCATGTTTATTTTAAGAAGAAACGTTACATGACTTGTATAAATATCTCCTTTTTAATTTTCAAGAATATCTCAAGACTTAACTAATTATTGTAGAATTATTTATAGTCGTTACTAATTTCTGACACAAACACACAGAGCTTAAGCTCAAAGTTTCTACTTCAACAGTCAGCTCCGTCATCTCCCATCGCTATGACGTCACGCGACACTGCTTACGCCATTATCAGTGTGTTAGTGGCAGTGAAAAGTGAAAATAATTATGTACATAAACAAACTATAGCTAGAAAGTAATTTTTCATTTATCGATATCGACTTCATTACACATATAATAAAGTGTTAAGCGTTGTGATAGGACACTAAATAATGCGTATATCAAAACAGCGAAATGGTCCTCACTTTACTTTACCTGGAAAGTAAAATAATCGAATAAGCCGTAGCCTCCCTCGAACGGTAAGGTAATTACGGTAAGGTAGTTCTATTAATAAGCTGTATTGTCACTAGATAATAAAAATCGTAATAAGATTCGCAGTATTCCTACATTTGATTTTATAAGATCTTTAAGATTTATAAGATTCTATAAGATCTTTAGGTATGTTGCGAATAAAACCAACTAAATAATTTGATTCACTAATTAAATCTGAAATTTACAAGCGCGTGGCTATGTTGTTTCTAGAACTAATTTCTGGATCTTTTTTAATACTGCCGTAAATGTTTTCAAGCGTCCATCAAGTGGACGCATTGGTCGTGCAAAAAAGATTACTCATTATCATCATACACACAGTTAACGTGCCGCCAATCACGAGAACTAAGATGTTTTTTGTGCCTGTAATTAAACTAGCACACTCACCCTTCAAACCAGAACACAGATATACGAGTAATTAACGTTTGTCAGTAGAACTAATACTGAGGAGGTGGTGCGTACCAGACGGTCGCAGGCTCCGTGTATGCAAGTGATAGAGCGTATCACCAAATCAATCTCAACCACGGTTCATTTAATGAAATACCTCTCAAGAGATGCATCAATCGAATTGAACGATGCGATCCGACCGATGCACCCAGCAGTGGACGAGAAGTGAAGAGGAGCAGAAGATTTTGCTATTTTTTTTTCAACAGAACTTTATCGAATTTAACAATTTTTTTTATCTTACTAGGTACTCGAGCTAGGTAGTAGAGCGAGTTAGAGTGAAAATATTTACTTTGAAATGGAAATCATAAATGTTTATTAACTACATATTTTACAAAAGTCTTAGCCTAGTAGTGAAAAGGACGAGATTATGTTGATGTTGATTATTGATGAATGTATGATTAGAAGGAAGTGGAAGAAAGTTCCGGTTTGAAGGGTGAGTGAGCCAATGTAATTACAGGCACAAAGGACATAACATCTTAGTTCCCAAGGTTAGTGGCGCATTGGCGATGGTAGCGATGGTTAACATCTCTTACAGTGCCAATGTCTATGGGCGTTAGTGACCTCTTGCCATCAGATGGCCCATATGCTCGTCTACCTGTGCTATAAAAAAGCGATGTTCATATTACGTATGATCTGTATACGAAGGAAGTTCATAAAACGCGCGTGCAAAAAAATATATTTTAAGTACATTAAAGTGTCCTACAAGGAGTGTTACTATTGAACCACGCGCCGAAGAGAAAACAAACACTGACATTTGTCACATAACAGGCGAAATAATTCCAAAACTCATCAAGTGGGATCGTAATGTTCATGGAATCGCTGTTTTAATGCGCGTTTCCCCAATGCAAGCTATATTATTGTTATGTTCCATTTAATCACAGTATATAGATATATTTTTACAACAATTATGGGAGTATTATATAATCTGTTTTTTACAATTAATTTACTATATGATGTTTATCATATAAGTTCGAGGGACGTTTATGTCGTGTGTTCGTTGTTCCATACTTGTTAAGTTCTGGGACGTAAGCGGGAGCGGTCGTGTTCATCGTACGGGAGCGCGCGAGCGGGAGCGTGCATTGTCGCGGCGCAGTGGAGCGTGGACCGACACTCGTTGGTACCAGCGACCACACACGCAACGGTATCCGCACAGATTTTGTGTTACACTGGAACTCATTTAGCCGGCCGCTGACCTAAAATATTATCGTAACGTAACACTACTACGACCTAGATACGTTAAGGCTTTTGTTAAAAATGTGCTCAACCACGCTCCACTTTCATTCGGTCCAGACAATCATATATGAACATGTGAGATATAGGTTTAAAAAGATTTGTGCATATTCTCGTTGGTCGCGATGACTCCCCGACCGTGACTTGTAGCGTAACATCTAAAGCGAGCCATTGAACATCAACAACAGTTCGGACTTCGGAGCACGCAGCGCTCGGGCGAGCGGTTCGGCTCGTTCGGCTCGTTTACGCATATTGTAACGAATTACATTAAATTCACATGATACCGACCAGTTGCTACGTTGGCAACTTCATTCACTGACCCTTTACGCTCGAAAATAGCAATACTATACTATAATTATATAATAAAATAATTGGTGAATGGATGGCAAATTTGATAGGTTGACTGGGCTGCATATAGTCTTACCACCGAAACAATACACAACAATATATACAAGATAATAAATCAAATAAGATCTTATTTTTACTTTAGTGCTATAAGTGAGATCTTCGCATGTAAATGTAGCGGTAACGTACGCGTCCCGCCGAGTGCCGTTATGCGTCACATAATGCTTTCAGCAAACAAGTTGACGATCGAGCACGAGCTGTGCCGTCGTCTTTAACTAGTCATAAAAGGGGAGAGAAAGTTTGGCGACCATTATTCTTTTCAAATTGAAATATATAAATTAATATCATTGTGTTACTTTAAATTAACTGTAAGCTGCATATTATTCGAATAGTTATACCTTACACCCGAAGAAAGGACATATTTTTAAATGCACCCTTAGAAGAGTTAAAGTAGGGAGGTACAAGATTATAAAGGGGGTTTAAAAATCTATTCGTAATAGTAGTACCTAGTATATTTTATGTCATCTACTAGATTTTTTTTTAATAACCAATGATTTGGATGAATAAGGGACAGAACCAAGTATTAAGTAATCTTAGTTTTTGTTGATAGAAATTTTAATTAGGAAAGTAAGTAAAAATAACTAAACGTGAACTTTTGCTTATGCCAAATAGTGTATGAAGTGAGTTCGTACATAGACACACGATCGTAAATGATAAGTAGAATATCGAGATAAGCAGTCATTATCGGTGTGAGGAGGGCGGGGAATGCGATTCTCTTCGACTGCACAATAGTCTGCTGGCTTTAAAGATTCCTTAAGTGAGCTGCACATCAATCTATAAATATTGTATAACACCATTGAATGATCCTATAAACGCTGTAACAAAGGGTAGACTTTAATATTGAAGAAGTCTTTACAACGCCCTAGATAAAATATTAAAAGCTAAAAGTAAAAAAATTAAAAGTTAAAAATTAAAAATTCATTTCAATGAAGTGGTGCACTAGTTAGTACGAGTATTATCTAGTACATTATTATTCTATTTTATTAATATAGAAAGGTAGGCGAGTAAACTGGGCACCTGTAGGGTAATGTTCCGCACGGCGTATAAGCTTGTTAATGACATAACAAATATTAAATACAGCTTTCCTTTAAATAAAAAAATCAAAAAAAATGCTCTCGGACCCCTAATTAATTAATATATAAAAATAGCTGGAGTGAGCTTGTACTTGAACTCTTGCACGTCTTAAAAACTCAACCAATCTACGAGAAATATTCCATACAGGGTGTCAGAATTACAGAAGGACATAGTGTACCTAGCACTTGACCTCACCCCACTTACGCGCGGTTGAAGCCGCGGGCGGTAACTAGTTAAGTATATTTTTTACTTCAATTCCCTTCATCATCAATGAGTCGTAATAGCAGGAGCTACCCTACAAAACTTAACACAATAATGCGTAGAAGTCGCTGTTGAGCGGTACCCTCCGAGACGAGTTCACGTCGTTCAAAATGCCAACGCCAGTCACCTAATACTAATAGAAAGGTTAAATGTACACATTCGTTGTTTTAATTATAATATAACCGGTACAAACATCTGCTCCATGACTTTTAAGTTCTTACTCAATATTTTGATGTAGGTAATGAACAATTTTCAATCAATCGACTTATGAATAGTAAAACAATGGTGCATTGTTGCAATAATCTTCCGAAAACTATTTACTTATAGAAAGTAGCTAAATGTTCTGTATCAAGTCATCTCGTCGGTCTAGTCGCTAGCTTATAAAGCTGTAGATCCCTTGGCTTCAAATCGGGCACTGTTTCCACTCCATGAACAGTATCCGGACGTATCAGATCGCCGTTCAGGCTGACTATGAGAGTCTGGGAATGTATAATATCTCTAGCGAAGTTAGCTAGTTCACGTTGAGAATAGCTGTCCTTAAATGACCCCGTAGCTTTTAGTTTAAAATGTGTAAAGCCATATTGCACTTGGTAAATAATGGAGCAATTAGAATAAATAATTGATACATTACAATAAATTTGTGAAGTTAAATATAATTAAAAAAATTGAATACGTTCTCATTGAGACAGATATCGCCAATTCCCTCTCCTCTCATGCGGAATGAACATCTTTCATTCATAACGAACTTATATCCATTTACATTTAAATAATCAATGCTTAAAATCATTAAAGATGGCTTTGCCCTTTAATACGCGAACATTTCGTGTCAGTGATAATGAGGAATGCGCACTTTGTACAACACATATATGTATATCCATATGATGAAATATTCTCTGTTGTCTTGTATTGTGTGGTAGTAATTACAATATTCCTAAATAAAAACGATCTGTTACAATGTTTGCAAATCGCGTAGGTGGTTCTTGAGATTAGCGCATTTAACCCATACGCGCTGCATCTGTTTGTCTGTCTGCAGGCAATAAACTCAAACACTATCGAACTGTTTTTCATACGGTTTTCACAAATGCGGAGCTATTGATGGGGAATGATTAGCCATATAAATAATTGGGCAATATTTCGAAGATTTTGAAGATGTAGGAAAATGCATACCGCGTGAATATTTTATGTAGGCCCTTATTCTACGAAGCGAGGCCAGGCCGGACATTTAGTATAATATAAACATGGATTGATGGCAAATTATAACAATATATAAAAAAGTTTAATTGATAATGAAAATGAAAATAAAACATCCAGTAAATCTTACGATTAGCTCATGTTATGTTATTATTAGTGTTATTATTCTAACAGTATTTGGTTTTTAGAATTCATTCAGTGTGACGGAATCGTAATTGATGCATATTAAATTCAATGCACGGCGGAGACAATAATGTGTACGTATGTGCGCGGGGCACGGCGGCGGCGCGTTTATCTTAATGAGGCGAATCTCAATATGAAAGGTAGCGCTCGGGCAGATGCGCACTCAGTAATACATGCAAGCGTTTTGTTGTTCGCTATTTTACGTAAGGACGCACTTCCTGTTTTGTTCGAGGGCGATTTTCTTGAATTAAAAGCCGCGTCACGCGTGTCCTTTGATTATATGCGCGGCTGAGAAGGTAATAACAATTGTTGATAAATTATTTAACTTTAGTCATTAATACTGAACTGAAAACACTTAGTTTTCTATTCTATTATACATATATGCATACAAATATTTTGATAATACTAGTATATTTAACAATAAAACTTTGCCATCTCTGCGCCATCTTTTCTTTACTTATTTCGACTGTAGATACTATGATATTTTTAAAGAATAAACTTTGTAGACATTTTTATCGACAGAACAAAGTCAGCAATCATTGTATGAACCTCGACACGGTAACTCCACAATATATCAATATTTGAAGGAAAATTATGTCTTGCAGTTAAAGTAAAAACATCTAATCTTCACTGAAAGTTATAGATGTAATAACATGTAATAGTACTCATGTGCCGCTCACTGTTATATTTCAACGAGTTAATCCTCAGTCAAATTATCACTAGCTAACTAAGTTCAACGACCTCGCTCCCCGCATCATCGCGAGGGTAAAACGGCAAACGCATAAATGTAACATCACATTAAATTTGTCCGTACGAAATTTGTCCGATATTAATCGTTTATTTGTATTCCAACATGGCAGTTGTTGGCGTGGGCGGCTTAAATCTGTGGAAGATGTAATCTCTTTTCCCTCTCAAGTGTCTCAGAGGAGCGGATTTAATGTGAGGTCGTGGGTGGTTCTCGATCCACGACTGTGCATCGCTGTGTGGCTGAAACGAGTGCCCGATAACGCACACCGCGCCGAGGGTTAAGTGACAACTTTACACCTAGCGATGTTCATGCTCTTACGATTGGTCTTTTGATTGAAATATATTTAGTCAATAATTATTGTAATAATACTAATATCAAGCTGTTGCCTAATAATTAAGTTTTTAAAAAGTCACAGTAGCACAAGAAACAATCGTCTAGTTATGTATGAACCTGTGATTTTATTAAAGCTGATCACTCGTGTTATATCCGTCGCTCTTTGTTCTTCTTCCTACCCTTATCCCGCTACGTGGGGTCGGCACAACATGTCTTTTCGTCGTCTCGTCCGCCTACCTATTCAATAAAATAAAAGTCGGGTCTTATACCGGTGTAAGTGACGGTTAATCTTTCTTACAGTGCCAATGTCTATGGGCGATGGCGAACATTTACCACCAGGAGGCCTATTTGCTCGTCCATCTAGCTATTCTATAAAAAATACTAATATCATAGTTAATGCTTGTAATTTATGTGCTGTTGTTAATATAATTATGAATATCTAGCATTGGTGCTAAGGATCCTTACGCTGAAGATTAAATAAAAAGCCTTCGCATGTTAAAATGTGTTATGTATGTATGTACGTAAGGTACACTTTACAAGTACGTATAGCGAAAAATAAAATCGCTTACAGACAAGATAGTTTTATTCGCAGACGTTATACATGCATATATGTTTACTTGGATCTAATATTGGTTGGTTATGAATGAGTATTACTAAAATATCTTATATAGAAGATAATTTGATGAAAATATTGTGAATACACTAAAGTATATGTAATATGGCGGCGATATTAGTTTTGCATTGAAAGGTAAATATAATAATGTTTGCTCGCCGGGCTCGCCAGATGCCGCCCTCGGGACGGAGCTGAGCTCGGTAGACGTTGCTACGATCGCTTATATTTTATATTAATGCGTGACTTTTTCCGTGGAAATAAGAATCAAATATAACCTTCGATGTATCAAAATAATGTATTATGAACGAAATAGTTATTTTAATATCAATAATGTACTTCTTTTATCAGCAGACTTATTACATTTAAATGAAACTTATTTGTTTATGGTGGGCGTCAATATTGCGTTCTACGATATAAAATTAATGTTGAACATTTATTTATATTTGGCGTTATATTATAATGCAGATGTACTCACTGACGTAACCTCACTCGGGAGCGCTCACTCGCAGGCTCGACAAAACTCGAGAAAAACTATATCGTATTTTGGATTTAATCTTACGACCTTCTGATTTACAGTCATTAAAGCTAAGTACTAGACTAAATAATTAAAAATATAATGCGATACGTAGCAAAGTATAAAGTTCCTGGTTTCATCACGCGAGATAACTGGTGAGCCGCGGGATAATCCTCGGGCCATCTCGTGTTTACGACGTGTTTACCGCTTCCTACTTAAAAACTACGCTTTTATGGTTTCATGTAATTAGATTAGGATTCCTGAAAGACTTATGCAAAGGGCAAGTAAGCAAAGAAGATTTTATTCTTTTTTAACTTTATCTAGGAGTTAGTGTGAGTATAATGTAATTTAAAATTTATATTATTATTTATTGTAATTATTTGTATATCTGTTGTTATTCTAATATTTGAACGAGTACTTGCAACCTCTGTTTCGCTGACTATAAGCATTTAACTCGTGCTAGCAGGAGAGTCACCAATAGTACAAGCGATGCGTTCATGTAAGGTTTGTAAAATAAAACCATCTTTTGTAGGTGATAATTATATAATGACGTAAAATAATAATGACAGAAAGAATTAAAAAGATATTAAATAAAATGTATAAAAAGGTTTCATGGTGATATAAAAAAGGATATAACATTCCTCCCCATTTAAATCTCGTCGATCAGCCGTCGGGGTGGTCGTACCTGACGCTGGCTGCGACGAAGCTGCGGTGATGTTGGAGTTACAAACTCCGGTGATGTGGATGGTGAGGTTGTTATGTTGTGGTGTGACATGGTGGAAGATCCTGGTGTTGTGGATGCGAATGTAACCGATGTAGATGGAATTTGTGAGCTTGTAGATGGTATGGAAACTGGTGTTGATTCAAAATGTATTGATGGTAAAGAAGTGGACGGTGGTATAGACGATTGTGTGGATGTGTGTGTTGGTATACATATGGATGGTGGTCTAGATGTGTTAGCTGGAGTAGCAGCAGCAACTCGTGGTCTTATGTGATCAGCGTGTCTCCGTTTCTCTGCCCCACTTGAAGTGGTTACCACGTACGAGTATCTATGTGTTCGAGCCGCTACTGTTGCAGGTTGCCACTTTTTCTCCAATCTAGTTTTGATAAATACCTTTTCACCAGATTTATATGTGGGTGTGGAAGACATAATATTGGCTTTTACTTGTTGATAATGTAATGATCTTCTCTTGTTTGGCCGAATATTAGATAGAACGCAGTTCAACTGTCGACCAAACATCATTTGTGCTGGAGACTTACCGGTAGTAATATGTGGTGTGTTCCGGTAGGTAATCAAAAAATCTATTACCCGACGCTTGAGTGAAGTTCCGTCACCCGAAGCCATTCTATTTTTAAAAGTTCTTATAAAACGCTCAGCAAGTCCGTTAGTGCGAGGATGATAGGGTGAAGATTTAATATGAATTATGCCCTGTTTCTTGCAATAATTTGAGAACTCATAAGATGTGAATTGAGGTCCATTGTCCGATACAATTAACTGTGGAAGTCCAAACGTGCTAAAGATATTATCTAGTTCTAGACATAAGTTATTGGTAGTTATGTTTTTCATTGGTTTTAGTTCACACCATTTTGTTAAAGCGTCACACAGAACTAACCAATAGGTACCTTCAAATGGGCCTGCAAAATCTATATGTACTCGTTCCCATACTTGTTCAGGGATTGACCACGAGAAAATTGGAAGCTCTGTATTATTCGGTCTGTTTTCCTGACACCTAGTGCATCTTTTCACATAAATCTCAATGTCCTCATCAAGTGATGGCCACCATACATAAAAACGTGACAGTGCTTTCATAGCAGATATGCCTGGATGCCCTCTGTGTAAATATTTTAGTACAGTTTTTCTGAGTGTCTCGGGTATGACCATCCTTCCTTGCAACATAATGATTTTACCTTCTACTGATAATTCGTTACGCTTCCTGTAGTATTGTTTCATTTCTTGTTTATATTCCAATTCCCTCCATCCTGTTTTTAGACACTGGCAAATGTGTGCCAAGACTGGATCGTTAGATGTTTCACGGCTTAAGGTCTTCTGTGTCAATTGAAGGTCCGCAATTCTACTTTCTAAAAGGTGTACTGTTGTTTTATATACAGCCTTTTCTGCTGGCGATGGTTCTGTGTCCGAATTTGGTAATCTGGATAGGCAATCAGCTAAAATATTATTCTCTCCCCTCTTGTAGCAAATGTCATATTGATAGCAACCAATTAAAAGTGACCAACGGACAAGTCTATTATTTACTAGCTTTGGTAGATTACGTTGGGGTCCTAAGATGTGAATCAATGGTTTATGGTCTGTTACCAATGTAAATTTAGCTCCTCTCAAATATTGGTCAAATTTTTTGATTCCAAATAATATAGCTAGAGCTTCACGATCAATTACAGAATATTTACGCTCAGCTGTTCGAAGCTTCCTGGAAGCAAATGCTATAGGCTCTTCAATATCCTTACTTTTGTGATAAAGGACAGCTCCAACCCCTTTTTCAGATGCATCACATGCCAAAAAAATAGGACGGCTCTCATTGTACGCAACAAGTGATTTTGTTGTAGTAATTTTAGATTTAGCATCCTCAAAAATTCGTTTTTCGTGTTGTGACCAACGCCATTTTTGCTTGCCACTGGTTAACTCTTAGAGATCTGCACAAATACCATGTAGATGTGGAATAAAACGTTCGTAATAGTTTATTAGTCCAAGGAAAGAACGTAATTCTTTCGTGTTGGTTGGTTCTGAAGCCGTAGTGATTGCGTCAATCTTTTCTTTTGTTGGGCGTATTCCATTTCGGTCAATAACATGACCTAAGTACTCAATTTCATTTTTTAAGAAGTTACATTTCTTTAAATTTACTTTTAAACCAGCCTGTTTTAGTCGGTCAAAAACTGTGCAGAGTGTGCGTAAGTGTTCCTCTATGTTTTTTCCTGTTAGTGCAATGTCGTCAAAATATATTGCAACGTTAGGTATGTTCCCAAGTAGTTCGTCGAGATAATTTTGAAATATTGAAGGTGCCGTTGAAATCCCGAACGGCATTCTGTTGTACTGGTAATAACCTTTATGGGTTGATATTGTCAAATATTTTTTTGACTCAGGAGCTATTTCAAATTGTAAGTAGGCATCTTTCAAATCAAGTTTTGAGTACAAAACTCCGTTTGCTAGTTTTTGGCGTAAATGATCAAATATAGGTACTGGATGTAAATGTCTTGTCAAAACTGGGTTGAGTGTGGTACGGTAGTCTCCGCAAATTCTGATTTCACCGGTTGGTTTTAAAACATTTACGGTAGGTGTGGCCCACTCTAATGCTGTTATGTTTGGATCTACTTTGTATATGATACCTTTTTCAACAAGGCGGTCCAACTCTTGCTCGACATTTTTCTTTATGCTGAATTTGATAGGTCGAGCCGGTAGATGAACTGGTTCTGCCCCAGGTTTGATATGAACGTTAACTTGGTAGTTTTTTACTTTTCCGAGTTTGCCATCAAAAAGATCATTATACTGTGTGAGTACTTCTTTTAGTGTTTTTGGAGTTCCTGTTTTTATTGAATAGACCGGTTTTGGGAATTCCATCCCAAACATTTCACACCATTGTAACCCGAAAAGCATTGGTTTTGCATTTTTCATAACTACTACAGGTAAAATTTTTTGTTGCTCGTTGACTTTGACATTAACGTCAGTAAGACCTTTTGTTTTTAACGTATTGTTTCCGTATGCTTTCAGCTTAGGCCCCTTTGTCAAAGTGGTGATCCGATTTTCTTCCAGACGTCTGTGTTTATAATTGAATATGTTGAACCAGGGTCCCAGTCCATTGTGCATCTAACTCCATCAATTTCCACATCAATTTGTTTGCAATTTTTGTTTTTAGTCGCGTGGTCGACATTGTAAACAAACTCCTCGTCATCCTCACTGCTGTCAGCTGATTGATGCGAAGAGTTTGATGATGAATTTTGGCTACTGTTTATTCTATGTAATTTCCGTTTAGAAACGTTATTCTCCGTAGCTGGCATAATATATGCCCGTCCTGTTTTGATACAACAGCTCTCGAAATGTCCCTTAATATTACATTCTTCACAAACATGGGTTTTTGCGGCGCACTTAGAAATGTCATGTTGATTTCTGTTACCACATCTATAACATTGCTCTGAACGTAATTTTAGAAAAGAAAGAAAAGAAAAGAAAAGAAAAGAACACTTTTATTTGGGACATTTTAACAAAATTACAATTAGGCACAAAATAAAAAGTAAAAAAATAAAATAAAAATAATAAATAAAAAAAAAAATTACTTAAGTACTAATAACTTATCATTTAAACATAAAAAAAAAGAAATAAAATGAACAATAAAAAAAAAAAAAGTAACGATACAAAAAAAAAAAAGATAAAGAAAAAGAACAAGTACAATATAGGTATAATTATGACGTGTCCCAAATAGGTATACCATTCAGCAATTCATAGGTGTGGACACCTAATGCTGGTTTTCAATGGTACCCTTTTTTTGATACCTACTGACGGGCGGTGACCCAATTAAAATACAAATACTAAAATTTAAAATAAAAAACAATAGACATTACATATATAATTTATTTATAAGATAAATTGCATACATTAAATAATAATTTATTAATTCGATAAACTACACGCAAATATATTTATATTTTGTATAAAGCAAAACCAGTTATGGAAAAATAGGATCACTGGGAAGGTTATTAGAGTGCCACGTGCGCCGCGCGCCGGTGGTCGCGTGACGCGTGCATGTTACTTGTTTATAGTGAATTCAGTGGACACAAAAAAAGAAAAGTACTTGGTGGACGTAAAGGTTTAAGGTAAGATATAAATATATTACATATAATAATAGTGTATGTGAGCTCATATTAAAAAAATAAATAAAAATAACTAATGAAATACTTTTTTTGATTTCTAGACTAGCCCACGATAAAATCAAATAATAAAACCTCGTTATTAGCGGCAGTTTTCTCAGCGCAACTAACGTTTAGTAGATGGAACAACACGATGCAAGCAGCGGAGCCATACCATTAAGGTAAGATGATATGTAATTAATATTTAATAAAAACATATATACATAAAAACACATACAACCATATATATAATTATATATATACATAGATACGAATATATATTTATTATTCCAATTCTAACTGTAGATTAAATAAATATTTTTTGTATTTAATATTAAATGTTTTTATGGTCTTTAGGATCCGAAGCGGAGGGGGGATGTTGTTCCAACACCTCGTTGCTGCGTACCGAAAACTGCCGCGGAATGCTGCTGTGCGGTGTGACGGCACATTCAGCATATAAGATGAAGCTCTCGTTTGGTAACTTCTATTACTTTCATTGGACCAACTCAGTTTATTGTATAAATATATAGGCGTTTTATTTTTAATTACACCAAACAACAAGGTCGCAAAGTGCAGTTGCCTACGGTATTCCATCCTCGCTATTCGGGCGTTGTTGAGATAAGGGGAAACATGTGCGCGAGACGGTACTTTGAAGCAGTACCTTATACATGCATTTTGTACCCGCTGTATAAGATTTTTTGTGCGTGTGAGTAATCTAGGCCCGATGACCGCATCAGCATAATTAAACTTCGAGAGCACTAAAGTGTCGCATAATTTTATACGCATATCTTTACTTAGCACGTCCCGGATCTGATATAAGACTTTTAGCCTGTAAAAGCAATTGCGAGCTGTATTTATAGTGTGCTTTTCGAATGTTAATTGCTCGTCGATCAACAAGCCTAAACTTCGTGCTTCCGTGACTCGGTCTATTCTTTCTCCTTTGATATGCAAGAATGGATTTAGGTCATTAATTAATTTCACATGTTTTCTTGTTCCTAAAATTATATATTTGGTTTTGCTCGGATTTAAAATGAGATTATGACAATCTGACCATTCTGAAATACGTTTAAGATCATCATTTAAATTTCGTATAGCCATATTTGCTTCTGAATTTTTGAAAGATAAGTATATTTGTATATCATCAGCATAAATATGATAATTACAATGTTTTATGTTTTCGACTATATCCGCACAGTAAAGCGCAAAGATAATAGGCCCTAATATTGATCCTTGGGGGACGCCTCTGTGAACGTTTTCGTTGTGTTTTATACTTGTTATTTGAAAATCTGGTCTTTTGAGTAAAACTTTTCTTTATTCTGTTTACTTTGATTGATAGTGTGTCATGCTCCGCTTGTTCACGGGATTGTGCAATTAAAAATATTTCTTGAAACGTTACCTCTCTGTCTGTCTCCTGTAAATCAGGCCACTTTTGTTTGAGATCTGTTTCCAATTCTGGGTGATTAAGTCCTGTAGCAAATCTATCTCGTAGTTGTCGTTCTAATAATTCATCTTTGTATCCACATTCCCGGCTGAGACTTTTAAGTCGGTTCGCATAGTGTTCCATGGACTCAGCAGGTTCTGTGCAGTTCCAAAACTCTGACAATGCACGGTACCTCGTTTTTTTGATCCGATATAAATCTAAGAGCTTGGAGCATATGTCAATGTATGTACTAGACTCAAAATTTGGTGTTAAGGTGATTTTTACCTCTTGGAATGTATCCGGCGTTAATGTATTTAACAGAATGTCTTTCTGTAAATTTTGGTCTATAATATTAAGAACCTTACATTTGTTCTCGAAAAAATCGATGTAATCTTCGATTCTGCGTGTGTCTGCGTTAAATTTGTCCATACTGAAATTTTTTATCAGCATAATTTTTTCGCTTGATGTTGAAGGGGCGCTCGTCACGCTCCTTTGTTTTGTTTCTGTCTGTACTAACAGTGAAAGTATTTGGACAATTTGCTGCTGTTGCGCTTGTTGAGCGCATAAAAACTGGGCAAACTGTTCATCGTTCATAATGCTTTATTTAGTTTTTATCTCGTCGCCAATAAAATAAAACCATTTTTTGTAGGTGATAATTATATAATGACGTAAAATAATAATGACAGAAAGAATTAAAAAGATATTAAATAAAATGTATAAAAAGGTTTCATGGTGATATAAAAAAGGATATAACAGTTTGTATCATAAACCTAAAATGTAGTGATATTTTCGGGTACTTATTTTTAAATAGGAAGAAAAAAGCTACCAGCTATACCTATACCAGCTCACGCTCCAAATCAGCGCAGTATCGGAAATACATATAATTTTACAGAAGAATAAGTGATGGGAGGGAAGTCACCCAACAAGACGAGCCAGCAGAGCTACCCACACAGGAAAATGTGGTAAACCTGACATAACATAACAAACTCCGTTAGATTAGTGGCTTTTCTTTTAAACAAATTAAGAAAATGACTAAATTGTTTTAAAATCGAAACATAATCAAACTCGGAGGTCGGAGGACTCTTCGCAGCATTTCTCACACACGCGGCGCTCTTCACGGCGGCGGTTTTCTTAATCCTAGCTGTTATTGTTATCTGAGGCTGTAAGAGTCGAATTTATGATAAGCTTATATTAGTTTATTGCAGGGCGCGGCTTGAAGCTTTCACTTCATAGATACTGTGTTAAATTATTTGACGATTATTATCGTTATCTTTACGACGTTTTAATACTTAATATATAGCACTAATTTTAAATCAGTCACTTAAAAACGACTAGCGGATATGAAATATCGAATATTTGAATATGGAGTAAAATAAATAAAAACAGCGTTACAATAATAAAATAAATACATTTAATCTGTGTGCAGCCGAGGTGGTCCAGTGGTAAGAACGTGTGAATCTTAACCGATGATCGTGGGTTCACCCGGGTAAGCACCGCTGAATTTTATGAGCTTAATTTGAGATTATAATTCGTGGTGAAATAAGCACCAAAAATTCTCCTCAAAAAAAAAAAGATTCCATAGCCCAGCAGTGGGCCATTCACAGGCTGTAACCGTTACTGTTATTGTGTGTGCAGTATACACAGTAGACGGAGAAGCAACGAACACACGAGGGCCTGCACCAGATGCGACAATGAATGTTTCACATCAAAATACTTGTGTTTTTACTTCATCTGACTAACGAATGTATTAGTCGTTTGTATTGTCGTCCCAGGTGTGTGACGTGGGTGTCGATAGAACTGGCTTAAATATCGATCGTGAAAATACTTACAAACTTCTGGAGGATTGTTTTTGTAGCAAAGATAATTGTAAAACTGAATTCAATAGCAAATATATTTTCGGACGAAAACACGGTCCAGTTTGGTTTGTTCTCCTCTAAATTGCTTCGGTCTTTATAATGCAATGTACTCGTTATATATGAATTATTCTAGGGTTAAAGGAATATTACACTTATGTCATTATTTGATCATGTTTTCGTACGTGTATGTATATAGGACACAGGTATGTAAAGGATATCATACTAGCTGTTGTTTGTGGCGCGGCAGTACGTTTGCTCTCTGGAAATATTTTTCCATTGAGTCGAGTAAACAGCACCTCGAGCCACGTGTAACGTTGAAATTTTATTGTATTCGGTATTTTTACGCGCCGACCGTTTGTGTATTTAAGTACTATTTCACCTGCGCCATATTATATTACATATTTATTTTAATGTTTTTTTAAGGGTAAGTTTTGATAGCGGAAATGCTTTATATGTTCGCTAGGCTAACTGAGTTTAATATAATATCCGCCTGTCTCTTAGACTTGTCTACGTTTAAAAATCTTCGTCAACAAGCGGAGAGTGTGTAGGCGCGGTAAATTTGCGAGTTCCGGCGGAGATGTAGCGCCGGCGGCCGGACACGCGGCACGTGTGACCAACGTAACAAGCCACGCGACTTCGTCTACTCATTTATACCTAAGTCGTTTTAAAAATAAGTCGAAATCATAATAATAAAGAAGTACATTTTTGACCATTCCAGCGTTCTTTATTATTCTTATTTACTTGGTGGTAGAGCTTTGTGCAAGCTCGTCTGGGTAGGTACCACCCACTCATCAGATATTCTACCGCAAAACAGCAGTACTTGTTATTGCTGTGTTCCGGTTTGAAGGGTGAGTGAGCCAGTGTAATTACAGGCACAAGGGACATAACATCTTAGTTCCCAAGGTTGGTGGCGCATTGGCGATGTAAGAGATGGTTTACAGCTCTTACAACGCCAATGTCTATGGGCGTTGGTGACCACTTACCACCAGGTGGCCCAAAGGCTCGTCCGCCTTCCTATGCAATAAAAAAAAAAAAAAAATGTTCTCGACCTAATATTAATGCTTTAAGTCAACTATCTATGCGTAGGTTATTGAACTATATATTTCTATCGAACACGTAAATCTTATCCGAAGTTCGGCAAGTACCGCTGACTGTGCTGCTGTGTGTGCTTGCTGTGCTTATATGAAATACTGCCTCATGTATCTTTTAACCCTCACCTGAGCAGCGTCCTTCAAGTACTTTACTCACAAAAGAGGCTTTACAAATTACAATGGCTGCATACTGTTTAAATATATATTTTCTAATGCTACTTTGGTTTGGATTAGTATGCCCTTCTCGACGTGCGTTCAATAAATGTTTGAATCATTGTTCTAATAAGAATAAACAGACAAATCTCTTAACTTGTATGTAGACTTAACATTACTTGGCAGTTAATACGTCTAATGGAGAGCTTCCGGGAAAGGTGTAATTACATCTCGGAGCGCCTCCGCCCAATCCCGCGCCCGCGCCCCTCCTCCACGCCGAGTGGCCGGCGTCGGTCGCACAGGAAGACCGAGAGTTAAGAAGTGCTTACGCACTAAATTATTCATTGTGTGTTATTAACATTGAAGACTACTTAATTTATAAAAACTTACTTTATTATTTAATACTTACTATATATAAATATAAAATAATTACTGCACAAATCGTGACCGCTTGTAATGGTGGTAAGAATGCTAGCAGCACTTTCCCTTTGAATCGCAATCTCCATTCTCTGGCCAGCCCTCCTGTCACCAGTAGAGGTGAGGTGAGTAAGACGGGGAGTAATATTTTGGATGAATTTTTTTGCACTAATACTCTTAGGTCGAAGCGTTTCATCTGCAAACGAAATAAAAATATAACCTGGAATAAGAGACGAATATTTGTTCGCTTCGGCTTTTACAGTAACATAGCGTAAATGCTTACAATTAGGGATCAGCTCATACAAACTATACTACTTACTTAATTGAATTTTAAAGCTTTTATCGACTTTAATCCAACCTGTTCGAGCGCTCGAAGAGCAGAGACCAGCTGACCGGCCTTGCAGACCTGACTTGATGTTTATTAATTCTAAACTTTACCCTTAACATTCCAATTCATAACGCGAGCATCGCAAGCATATTACACATTTCTCTTGACATCAGAGGATGGTAAACGTACATATTTCATACATCATTTAATTATTATTAGTTAAAAGAGCAATTCACGCGCAGCTTTGTCCGCGTCATAACAGAGTTCAGTTAAACGGGAAAAACCATGATGTTAATTATGTCAAAACTTACCCGTGATAAAACTTGAAGATGACTAAGTGGTGCCGTCAATTTGTGATTTCTTGCCGTTTCAAAGATTATCCTGAACAAACAGACATACAGAGAGACAAAAATAAAAATATATATATTGTTAGGGGTTTGGTAAGTCTCAAATAGTTATAGAGACTTCAAAAGAGGCAGTCAATCGTCTCTGAGCAGTGCGCGTCACGTGCGGTAGTACACGAACAATCTGATGTAAGTAAGCGGCACAATGTACGTACAGTTGAATCTACGTTTTTAAATGACTATCTTTATTTTAAGCAATTTTGAGAGATTCATTAATTTATATACATCGTAACGATAGCCTTATAAATATATGTATATTCACTTCACTTAAAACTAAAAAAAGGAACCTTATAGACTTTTGAGCATTTATGGGAAGTTCAATATTAAATGATACATTCGATATAAAAGGGATCAACAAATAAAGTGTATTACTTCGTGCCTTCATTACAGTTTATTGTGAAAAAATCGCCCGGCGCCGCATCAAATAAAACGTAATTTTATTATCGAAAAAAATATATTGGAAAAAGAAATATCGTAAAGGTATTTTATATCGGTGGTACTGCTTACTTACTGCATAGCCCTCATGTATTCAAATATATGACTTTTGATAATTTGTTAGATTTTACGTTCATACAAAAATAAATATTAATTTAATTTCCCACTTGAACGTTTATAAATCCACGCGCATCGTAAAGATCGACGCGTCGCGTCGTCCTTTCGTGTATGAATGAAATATAGGCCTATAAATGTATTAACAGTACAACGAAAACTTGCAAAAATCTTTTTTTTCATGTATTGAGTTATGTCCGAAGTCGTAGAACAAAAGTTGTTGCTTATGATGTTAGCTATCTAGTCCTGCGAGGTTTCTGGTTCGTTACAAATAACACTGTATATGTATGTCGATTCCCGACCGATGCAATCATCATTTTGACAGCCATGCGCAAGTTTAATATATAATTAAATAAAAATTTGATTTTAACTTTGACTTAAGGAACATCTTTACGCGTAAATATTGTTTATTATAAAATACATAAATATATGTACTAAGTAACGAAGTAGTGGTATATACATACACTTTATTAGTTAAGTGTTTTACCTGCGACGTCGTGGCGCGGTTACGTAGACGAGACTTTATCGCGGAATTCAGACATCGAGGCTAAATACCAACTTTGTGCTGCGGCGCGTTATGATATACATAGTTTACCTATATGTCACGAATTATGTGCGTTCTTATTATATTTATAATTTATTACTCTGCATTGAAAATTGGGCTTTAATATAATTTATTTCACTACTGCTATGCGACAATTATGGATCCTCTTGCTAATTTTAATTAAATAAAAATAAAATAAATTTAATTAAATTATTTAATAGCGAATCACGGATAAGTGGATGGATCAATATAATTATAATGAACGAGTGTTCGCTGTCGCAAGCCCGCAGTTCGAACCACTTTTAGCTTTATCTTTAATCATGTAATAACACGACATAATACTTTAATTGTATAATCATTTATTCATTTATTAAATGTAATATTAAATTAACAGTTGAAACTCCAACACATGCGCACGTTTATACTTGTACGTTTATATAAGCGATATTAATTACGTAAAAACATTTAAAAAAACGTGGTATTACTTAATACACGATTATAAATATATATGTAGAAAAAAGATGGGAGTTAATATTAATAAATATTAATTAATAATAATTGTGTATAATTTACATACTTATTCCATTACTTTCGTAAAAAAACAACAACTTTTTAGTCGGCTTTACTCGGTAATCTGCATTCCGAACCGGTGGCAGCCGCGCGGCGGTGGCGGCACTTAAATATATAATGATTACTTACAAAAATACGATTATGTGTTTGTATAAGCCTATTCGCAATTAGTATATTTTTATTTATAATGTTTCTTTGAATCGAGTGAGTGATCGAATGATTAACTTAACGTGACTTGCGTTTGACTACTATCTAGTATATTTCCTATGGAGAAATAAGACTTAGACATAAAAATATATATATGTAATATTACCTGAACTTAGCTGCTCTACGAAAGTCGTTTCACCAAAAGTCGTTTGTGTGACATCGCTTTAACCGATGATACTTATCGTGCGATGTTATCTGTTCCATACACTACATACAATATACCAGAACCTACCTGCTCGGGCTATTATTTGCTTTCGGTGCAGTTTTATTATACGGCAAGGAAAAGATTTTGGCGGCTATTTGAGTCCACCTGTGGCCAACCCTCCTCGGGAATGCTTTTATCGGGTCGGCTATTTTCAACACGGGTTATTAAATAGCTTAGTGCTGATACAAGTGATGGGTTCGTTTAACACAATAAAATCCCTTAGTCAGCTCTCACGGCGCTCACGGCGCTCACGGGCTCACGTGAGGCTCTATTATATTTTTCCAGAATTAACATTACATGATAAGCAATTGCTGTGTTACTTATTTTTGCTGTTCGTATATTATTGTGAATCACTCATCATTATCATCAGCGTCATTGGTTCTCGCTTTCAGACACAGTGGCGACGGAGCTTTGTGTTATTTTATGTGATGTAGTTGTAAAATATAAACGAAATTGTGTTTTGTAACAAAAAATAAGCAAATCTGTGTAAATGCATTTCATAGAAGTAAGTATTAACAAGTGCGGACTACGTAGTTTTTAAGTAGTAAAGAAGTGACGTCGGTCCTTTAATTACCCACTGCTGAGCTAAAGCGGTTTAGATGGTACTCTACCACGCGGCTCGTATGTCAGATGGATACTTGTTATACATATTTTGATTATAATATTATATTGTTGTTATATATAGTTTGTATAGAACAATAATAATTGTTTGATGGTGTCTCGAAAAATAAGCAGAAGCTTACAAAATATTAGTTCGCGAGCAGTATTCGGCTCCTAAACGACGCGAAGTTGTTTGTTCGCGCGACTTCTCTCTCAACAGCTCTTGATTGACTTTCAAGTTTCTCGCTGTAGAGATAAGCCAGTACAAAGTCAATATTGTACCCGTGCCATTTTGATACAAGTGCCATTTAAATCAAAATGGATACGACGCTTAACAATGTTATTATTGTAATATTCACCACAATTTTCGCGCAACTTTATTGTTTCCATAATAACTACACATTTTTTGCACTACATATTCATTTTGCTTCGAATCTCAATGATCACATAGAGCACGCTAGAATACAATAACACGGATGCAAACTCGTTCTAAGTTTGCATCACGTGATCAAATAATAGTTATATTAATATGTAGTCCCTAATACGATTCTATTTGTAATGTAAAGTATGTTTGTCACTTTGTCCTTCATCAAGCAACTACGAAGAAAAACGATGGACGGGATTTCACAGATATTTCACGGGCCTGACAGGGATATAAGACAGGCTTTTCATCTTGGTACAAAACCGTTGCCGGGACTAAAAACCGGTAATTATTATTTACATTTGCATAAAATCATGAAAAACCAATGAAGTCTGCAACGGTTCGATTTACACATGGTAAGGTAGCGATCGTATGGTAATGATCAGTTTTTGTCGGCGAACAGTACATTAGCATCAATTATATTATAATTTCGAGTTTACACCCACATGTGCGCGCGCAGTGACCATGTCTTGACGTTCCGCGAGTTGCGTCCACTGCATAATAGAATACAAACTACTGTAACATTACGATAAACTCGTAATGGACTTAACTAGATATTGTACATGGAGCTGTTCGATCGACTTGAATCAAGTCAGATTCTTGTTACAATTAAAAGATAAATAGCGTCTCCAGTGTTTATGGCGATTGACATCGGTTGGTTATTATTACTTTGGTACATATAGGTACTTCTATATTCCTTGCAATAATAATATTGTGATATTACCTAGACCAAAGAATATATAAACATATACTAATTCCTTTGTTCCTAGTTATATTATAGTAAGTTTCACAGTCATAGTTAGTTTCATAAGCTGAATTCCACGCGGACGAAGCTGCGGAAACGGCTAGTCTCATTGAGCTACGTTTAATGAGTACTTAATTGTCGTTAGCTTCATGATGTCTTAATTAAACAAACGAATAGCACTTCTCCGTTTTCAGTATCATTGTTTTTGTTATACAAGTCTCGCTACACTTATCTCGCTCATTAGGAAAATAATTAATCGACTGTGGATGGTGCCCGTTAGGAATACCGTAATATGATACCTTTAAGGAAGTGATTACCAGTACATATACGAGTAAGTACAGACTGAGCGAGCGATGAAAAAGTCGCTTCCTTATATAACGTTACTATTTTTATTTACAGAACTAAAACTTAGCTTTTAACGGCCGAATACTGAAACGTCATTCAAATATGAAGTGGGACTTAATTATTTGGAACGACATTAATTTCAAATTTAGTATGCGAAATGTTACCACTTCGTATTTGAATGACGTTTCAGTATTCGGCCATAAGTCCTTCTAATGTGAATATTGTAGTAGTGAAGTAATTTGTCATATTTTATTAAATTTTGACGTGTACGAATGGTGACTTTTTCAAGTACAAAGTTCGGAGGAGTCTGGAGGGTGCCGATTTTGATTAAAACTATTACTGAGTCTAAGATTTTAGAAAATAAATTTCGTGTCAGAAATCTTTATTACTGTATTACGAGTGAGGTCACGTGACCACGAAGCTTTATATGATTAAATGAATAAAGGCGCTTTTAACTAACCGATTTCTTATTTCAAATGTTTATACATAATATTCATGTAGTACTGTAAAGTAAAAAATAAAGTACTACACCTGTAAATACCCTACGGCCTACGTCTGATTAGAAGACTCCACTCACATTCGTCAGAATTTTTGTAGTATACAAATCCTTGCGTTGTTTACCTTCGCCGCCGCACACAAATAAATCGCATTTTACTTTACTTACTTTACCTGCATACGTACTAAATAATGTGATATTTTTTTTTCTGTAACCAGGAAAAACATTTTCCGCTACATGTTGCACAGATTGCAAACGCGCATTATTTACGATTACAGTACGAGTGTAATTACAATGATTTGTCGCGGATCCAGGCGGCGTGGAGGGAAGCCGGCGTGCAGTAACGGTGCCGCCGGTGATGGCTTTTATTACATTTCCTGTTTCTGTTCTGTTTGTGGTTAAATAATCTAAACTTTTATTTAACAACTGACAACAAGTGAATGTTTATTCATTTCGAGACACCGGTTTGTTTTACGGACGGACCGACAGCAGGCGGAGCATATGACAACAAATAGTCACCGCGTTACACGTGGAGTCGGGACGACTAACTTACATCATTTTATGTTTCAGTATGAATTACATTTCATCATATTTCCTCAGGTGAATGGGTGAACTTTGTTGTGGAGTTTTCTACATAGCGACTATCCAGTAACATGATCGTATAATATTGAGATATCCAAGAGTAATTCATTTAACCTTTATAAATATTGAAGGCAGCGACTGAATTACAGTGGGGGAGTACGCTCTACCCACTGGACTTATGATGATATTTGGGCTTTTCTTTATATAAAATTAAGTCAATTTAGTCAATCTTCTGATATAACTTTGGGAACATTTTATTTTAATTAATTCGAAAATATAGACTCAGGCTGCGAAAGCACTTACATATAATCTTTCTAGGTAAAAAAGAATAAATATTTATAAATAAAGCGAACGCTTTTGCAGTTCTTAAAATAATAATATGTGTAGAATAGTACGCTAACACACATCGGAAGTTAGTCGGTGGAGTTGGAACTTTGTCAGTTCTGTCTGGGCCACCGATCGAATTTTTGTCTGCACGAGCTATTGGGTCAGCGAGCTTTTGGCACAGGACTTGTTAATTTTAAATAAATCAACGCTAGTGGTCATTTTGGTATTGATTAACGAAGTATCTAATATCGAAGTAGAATTAGATATAAAAAATAGTAAACATTTTTTTTAGAAAAACTAACATAAATGAAAGAAATGTGATATAGGACTTAATTACATATGTAATCCAACCAGTAAGTTTTAAGTACCTATGTGTCGATTTGATCGTGACCAACTATGTACATATTTTAATTTGTGATGTTCATTGTGTGTGTGTTGACATTGATGAAGATCGGTTGGAAAATAAATGACAAAGACAAAGGCTATATTTAACCTCATCTATGACTAAAGTATTACAACTGAAATGAATATTAAATTTATTTTATTCAATTCAAACGAGAAACTGAGAATATACTGTTATCCACCAATTAATAACTATCTATGTTATGAGTAAAAAGAGTGTAACTTATAGATTGCGAGCAGCAGAATCGGCTCCACTGTCTGTACGGCTACGTGGAATGCAATGCACGGCCAACCTTGGGAACTAAGATGTTATGTCCCTTTTGCCTTTAATTACACTGGCTCACTCACTCTTCAAACCGGAACACAACAATACTAGTACTAATACCTACCCAGGCGAGCTTGCACAAAGCCACCTTCACCGCCATTTTGCTTCACTGTTCCATGTACAACAACGTTATCTAAAGGAGCGTATTCGTTAATATAAACAAAACAAAACATACAAACAACTTCCGCTGCATCAATAAATTTATTTTCTTTGTGTAATTAAGATGAATATGTATGACGCTAAGACTATAAAACACAAGGCTGCTTACGAAGACGGAAGGTATATGATTATTCTAATTAGTATATAAATATTTACGATATCAGCTATTAAAAAGCTTTTTCCACTCGGGCTAGTGTCCGCGCATGCGCCGGGACTTACAAGTGGGCAGGAGTCGCTTTACATGCAGCGGAGAGCAGGAAGTGAACACAGAATATTATGCAGAAATGACATTATTTATCTTATGTAGATTCATTTCATTACATTGTATTGTATAGTATTGCGACTTTATTGTTATTTTTATCGCAATAGAGCTGGTCAAGGTCTGTAAATGTTTATATATTTTATTTGAAATTTTTGCTTTTGCATATAAATGCGCCTCAAAATATTGATTACACGTATAGTCTCTAGAGTTACTCGGGTCTTCAAAAAATAACAACACAGTCATTAAAATCATTGATGTTTGGTGGTAGAGTAATCAATGGGTGGTACTACCGAGACTGCACACAGCCTTACGACCGGTGATTTACTATTAGAATTCATTTTGACAATAGTCTTAAAAGATAAAGTACATTTTATAACATAAAATTAACATTTTTTAACCCAAACGATGATTAAACTTTTGTTTCAATGAACACGTCTTGACTGTGAGTCACGAGTTGTGGGTTTTTTCATACTTAAATGTTTCGTACAAACGAAAATCTTTCTCTCGTCTCCCGGCCCCCGCGCTCCCCTTTGAGGTCCGAGGGCCCTGATTCTGATATTTGTCCATTAAATATTTTGTAACGTGAGTCTCCGCTTCCAATATTTCCGTCTAGACCGATTTTCTAGCGTCCGTTGACTGGGCGGCCATTTGGTCTGTTAGGAGATCATTTCGTAAATCCAAACGATATGTTATTTCCAAAGATTTCAATGAGTATTTTTCACTTACTAGCTTTTCAACTGGATTGTTTCCTTGTTATTCATATATATTGAAGGTGATGATTAATTAGAATATTCGTATATTCAAAGACTTTATTAGCCAATATTTATTTTCATTATAATTTTAAGCATATTTATGCTACTAACGTGTGATCTCATAAAAATTAGCCTTTGTTATATTCATTTCGCCGATTAGCAGAAATTGTCAATTGGATGAATCAAACGCCACATCGTGTGACAACCCTGAGCCTCATTGATAAGCAATGAGGCTTATTTATTAAGCTTAGTTTTATGCAAATTATACAATAGAAATATATTATTAGAAATACTAGAAATGCAGAAAATACATAAAAAGAGACGCATTTAATGAAATACTGTGACAGTTTTAGTAAAAATATGAATTTCAAATATATTCTCGGCGGCGCCTCGTCGTTAAAAGTCGCCGTATGCATAGGATCTGTCACATGAGGTGCCAAGCGCGGGAATAAGTGTGCAAGCGCCTACGAGAGCGATGCGCCGGCGCATACTGATGGCGGCTCGACACGAATGCTGAGTGCACGTGCAATGATCGCGCTCACATCTTCCGGCATTGTGTTTCTCACGGAGCTCAGAGAAGATGAAGCGTTATTTGTGTGAGATAATCAATGGGTTTACGATTGATATGGACCTATGTACGTTGGAAATAGTAAACAGATCTCATGGAATACAATTTGATAATGATAAAATATAGGAATTATTGTAATAATTACATCACGACTGACAATTCGATATTAATAAAAACTATACATAACACAACAACAACTATTATTTGGATTACGCAGTAACGCATGCAAATTATATATATATATATATATATGTATGTATGTACATAAAATATTTCAATCACTGCCCTAGAAAACTATAATAACAAACATGAGCTCAAACAAGATTAAAACGTAACACAAGCCCATCACTCAACACCGCTCAGTTGTATTCGATTATTTTTATGAGACTTCAAACGAGTTGCTCGCGCCGTGATAGCCGGGTCAGCAGCGGATGCGCGGTTAAAGGCCAGGCAGGCTGTCGATAACGTGAGCCGAGCCAGCTACTCGGGCAACGACCGCCGTCCGCTACATCTCACTGCACGGTGATGCGACCTATCTTCTGCGACATGTTCCCATTACCCGACACGCACATCGACATCGCACAAGACGAATGATTTCTCAACTTTAACTGGTGTGAAAAGAGTTGTTCCAATATTGCCAAATAATAATTTTGAAAAAATACTTACTAAATGGTAATACAGTAGAGTTTCGATTTTACTTCGTTTATCGAAAGAAATATTAATAATACACCAAGACGAAAATGTGCCGCCAACCTTACAACTAATATATTAACTCTATTTTGTCTGTAAAGATATCACTGATTCACTCACCCGTACACTCGGAACGCAGCAAAAGTAATATTAAAATACAAAAATAAAGGAAACCTCTAGTAATTTCGCGCTTTTAGCTATTTTTAAAATTGATTCGTATACATTTGAGGCTTTAATGTAAGTAATTGTTATCTTAAATAAATTATATATGATTATTTTTCAATCTTTAGAAGTCGGTTGGTATCAATGAGAACGCACATCATCTCTCACAGACAGTTCACACCTCGTCTAAATATACAACACTTCCTCTGTTACGCGCTATCGAAAGTTTGATCTACGAAATCTGCCCGACACATGCGACACGCGACCGGCCTCGCTACGGGAGGATTGTATATGTCTCATGTTCTTTAAGATCTTTCTTTTATCAAATTTGTAAAGTCTCAGAATGTTTTTGGGCGTAAAAAGAAATATTATTAGCCCGTTCACATCGAGCGACGTTTTCTACATTTTTGTAAGTATTTTCGACATGACATTCTCGCAGTCAAGTGTATTGTGAGACGACATGGCCCGACAGCGGCGTGTTGGCGTTTCGCGACCTCTTGACATTTTTGTTAAAGAGAAATGGTGTAAATATTGAATTCACAAAAGTCACAATCTACTAGCTGTTTTTGTTTTTTTAACCTTAATCCTTTACAGTTTGTTAATAGCTAGGTAAAAATCAAAACTATTTAATTAGCACATTATTTAGAAATAATCAATTGCTAAAAAAATAACAACCATTCGTGTTTCGTACTCACAATAAAAGTAATATGAACATCGTTTTCAGTATTATCCTATTGAAGTATAAACCACTTCTCACACTGTGTAAATTGTTTGACATATATAAATTGCAAAGATTATATTTACTGTAAGTTACTAGTAAATGGTAATGTTATACTTACCAGTGTTCTCAATATAATATGTTATGAGTTTCATACGTTACTTTGTTATTAATACTGGTAAACTATTTAAAGGGACGGGACGTAAACAACCTGTTTCACGGTTACGCTAAATATACCGGCCGCACGAGCCGGGAACGCGATCCGGGATCCCTTGACATTCTTCTCAATGTCGTACGTTATGTTCCGAATCCGTCGGCGCCGCCCATTTGTCACATTAATGCGCGACCCGAGGGCTTATCGCGGAAGGATATTATAGCGTTACAAAACGATGACTCTTATTATAATCTTAACTATTGCGTCTGTTCTGACTTTCTTTATAAATTATGGATATTTATAACTTTTAAAAATGCATAAATATAATTAGGCGTAAGCCATTTTTACCAGGCACTACTCGCACATTATTTATTGCAGTAGTATCTTAGCACGAGTTCACGCGGGTGTATCTCCCAGAAACAATTCTACCGATCATTGTCTTAGTTCAGTAACTGTCTCGTGTACGCAGGCTGCTTACTGCGGACTAATACATCTTAGTGTTTGTTTGAAGTCTTTTTACTTTGTCAGCTATTTACAACAACAGACATGTGTACCTGGGTAGCTACTCATCACATATTTCACTGGCAAGCAGCAATCATTAATATTCTTGTGTTCCGGTTTGAACGGTGAATGAGCCAGTGTAGCTACAGCCACAAGTGATATAACATCTTAGTTCCCGAGGTTGATGGCGTATTTACGATGTATGGAATAATTAATATTTTCTATAGCTCCAACATCTACGGGTGACAATTTACCATAGCACATTTCACCGTCCACACACCTGATTAACTTAAATAACTATGTTAGAAGTAGGTATCAATGTACGTCCATGCATTTCCGGATGAAGGTCGTATACCTTATACAAGATGGTGTAGCTACAGTTGCATAATGTCATATGATTTAACGAAGATGACATATTTATTACTTACTTCATGTTATCACTTGACACAGTTTTTATGAATGAGTGCAGTCCCGATTACAAACGCTACGACAGATGACGCACTCGGGGACCGCAGCGCGTTCATCACATTCACTAGATAACTAATTGACAACAATATTTATGAGTAAAAATAAATAATTAAAGAAAAAACAAAAACAAGACGTTAACAAGTTCCTCACAATTATAAAACTCACAATTATAAAAGTTGTAGAAGCGGATGAAGACGTTGTCGACGCCATTATTTTGCGATATTAAGAAAAATCGTTTCCGGTATCGCTACCCCGCCGTCAACATGAAACTGCGACCAAAAAGCAAACTGGCGTCATACGAGTATCAACACATAAATAATTCATATAATTTGACTGAAAAGGAAACACTTTCGTACATATTTACATATAATATGTACCACCAACCTAGATCACAGACGATTATCACGTACTGTGTATTCGAAAATCGTATATAAGAATATATAAAATTATATAAACCGATTAATTTTCAATGTTTTTAGTTTACTTTTGTTTATATAAAAAGCGTACGTACAGACAGCTCTCGGAATTTAGTTTATTAGTATGAAAGTAAAAATATTTTACAAAACGAATTTATGTAACTGCTAGATCGTAATGTGTTGAGATATTGTGACAGTTACTCGCAGAGCGGCCGACCGAGAGACGCATCATTAGGCAGGAATCTGGAGACGAGATGAGCACGTCGGTGTCAATTAAGTCTAGGACGCGCTGACTGGGGAAGTGGGTGACGGTCGGAAACAGCTTGTTATCAACAAGGGCAAGATGTAAGAGAGAAATTAAACTATGTTTGTCGTTATAGTTTATCCGTCTTAAGTTTGATTTATAGCCGCCTGTTATTCTAAGTTTTGACGATATTATAGTGTGAATTGAGCCTTAAAAGTTAAATATTTTACATCAAATACATGTACTTTCATAAAGCATTATTACCGGTTCGAAATGTGGATTCTACCTAGAAGAACCGGTAAGAAAGTCAGTAGTTACTATTTTTTTAATAAAAAATAAATAGAAATTTATGTGAATTATATACAACTAATTAATCGCTGCGCGAGAATTCGCATTCATAAACCCAATATTTTTTTATATCATTTTTAAACACTTACGTACTCTATTCGTAGAGTAATAGAATGAATAGATTATTTTTATAAGAAATAAAAGTTTTTCGCAAACGATTCAAGTACAGACGGTAGGATTTTATTAAAAATATTTGTACTTTGTGAAAATGAATTACTAACTTTATGGAGATGAAAGCTTGAAGTGTTTTAAATATTTTTATTTCTAATATTAATAATATCGTCGGTGTATTGTCACTTTATTTATTACTAGGTGTGGCCCGCGGTTTAACCCGCGTATATTTAATAAAAATGCAATGAATAAAAAATCTGCCTAGAACCTTTCTCGATAAAAGCACTATACAACACAAAAATAATTTTGAAATTCAAACCAGTAGTTCCTGAGATTAGCCAGATCAAACAAACAAACTCGTAAGCATTATATATTAGTATGGATAACAGTTAACATTATGAAGTACTTGTATTTACAATATAAAGCCGAATGGCCCTTTTTAGTACAAATGAATCGTTTCAATCTCTATACATGTACATTTGTACATGAGATCTGTTTGTATAAACAGGAATTATAACCTCTCCCGGGTTATTGACACGCGTCACGCGTCACGCGTCACGCTGCACGTCAGACTTAACTATTAGAATATAAAATGTCGGCGACGAAATTCTACAATCTGTAATCAGAACATAATTACATAAGGAAAATGCTCTCTCTGATTACTGTTATTTTCGGTCTGATCTCTCCTCGGGAGCAACGACTGGACGGACAGATAGATAAATTCATTTATTCAGTTTTAAAATTAAATTTTATGTCGTTTTTCACAGTTTAATACAACTCGCAAATATTTGCGTAGCAGGTAATATACGAGACGAATAGGTATGTTGTTTACTGCGGCCATTAAACTAATTCCAGCCTATTACTGTACAGTATAATATATAAGTATCGTAATATTGAAATTCCGCACGATCGAGGTAACGGGCACGCGTTCGTTACAAATAAAAGTAAAAATAGGAAATCCATTAATATTACCGTAAGTGCGTTCTCTCACGATTCTAAGATTAATCAAATAAGCGACCCACATCGCATCGCTGGCGTATTATTTTATAGGAAAATCTAGTGTCTAATGATCGTCTCTGTCGCATTCCGATCGCACTTTCTCCACTCGCAGCGCGCGGGACTCTATGGGGAAATAGAGTACGATACGAGTATCTGTACATGTAAGTGAAATAATTTATACAAATCTAAAGGTTCACCATTACTATTTACCACAACTACTTTTAATCGTTTGGACGGATTTAAGTCCTTAGTGAAAGTCATTTTTATATAAATTGAATAAATGATGTGGAGATTTTACTAAAAAAAAATATAGAAAATAAAGCAAGTTCAGGCGGCGATCAGTCTTAGCTGCACAAATGTCTTGACGAAGTAAAGAATCTGTAATTACTGTTCCAAGCGAACCTTGTGTAGACGTTTTATTGCATATTAAATATTACCTGCTTGTTCCACAAACACATTACACTCCTGAATACGGAGCGTCTGCGTCGCGTACAAAGAGCTCGTAAAAACTCCTCATTATCAGATATAAATCCAAACACGGCAGTACAGTTTATTTCTCCATTATCCTGCACCTCGATTGCTATTCATGGAATAAGACATTTCGGTATACTACATTAATTTTTGTTTATTGTATTCTAAATTGTGTTTTAACACCAGGTATTAAAAGTCACTATTGAATAATGAATTATACGAGAGATAAATGCAGGCAGCGTATCGTGAAGGCCGAGGTCGAATCTGTCCAAACTGAAACGAGTTCCACTTTCCCACTTGTTTTATATTCAATTTACAAAATTAAACCTTAATTAGTTAACATGTGCGCAGACACTTAAGCAATATCGCATTAATTCTATGTAAGAAATCCGTCGACCATCTTACATTACTCTATGAATAAATATTATTCCGAAGAATGTAATAAAACAGCTCGTTGTGAGAGCTATTTGTTAATTTCCTAGACGATATTTAAATTAAATTGTATTCGAGATTGACGAAAGAGAATAATATCTGAATATGTTGCCGATTCTTCTCGGTAGTAATTTACATAGCGAACCGAAAGCTTTACAAAATAAAATGACAATTCAAAAATGATTTTAAAGACTACCTTAATAAAGTATATTTCTATTCAAATATTACCCTTATTTTTATTGAAAACCGGCCGGGTTACGGCCCTATCCGGCGTCTTTTCACGAGCTAAATAAGGGTCTATATAGAACGTTTAAATTGAACGATAAACGTTAGTTATTATTTATATAGATTTAGCATAAGCCTTAGTCTGCTGGCGGAATTAATATCGAATATTGTTGTAAATACAATCTGTTACCGCCAGTTGAAGTCGATCTCTGTGTCTGTAGTGAACTAATTGTACAAATTCCAGTGTTTCGGTTTCACTTGATTGATTTTAATTGAGCGAGATTGTGATTGTGTTTTCAACAAGTCGCCGAGAGGCTCGTGTGTTCGCAGGGAGTAATGAGAGTGACGTAATTGACTGTAACAGATACACACACTTAAGGATTTTTTTTTATTGTATAGGAAGGCGGACGAGCATACGGGCCATCTGATGGTAAGTGGTCACCAACGCCCATAGACAATGGCATTGTAACAATGTTAACTGAAATGTTAACCATCGCTTACATCGCCAATGCGCCACCAACCTTGGGAACTAAGATGTTATGTCCGTTGTGCCTGTAATTACACTGGCTCACTCACCCTTCAAACCGGAACACAGCAATACAAAGTACTGCTGTTTTGCGGCAGAATAACTGATGAGTGGGTGGTACCTACCCAGACGAGCTTGCACAAAGCTCTACCACCAAGTAAAAATTCAATTACAATTCGATCAACTGGCACTGCCTTCAGTATCAATTAACGAAATGCTATTAAATTGTCACCTTTAACAATAACTCCTACTCCTAAAATTTGACGAAACGCTGACATTTATTATACATATATAGTAAACAAATCATCTACTCATCTAGTACTCTACCGTCGGACACTTAGTAGTGTCGTATTCCAGTTAATAGGCAGAGTGAGCCAGCGTTTTTCAGGGTTAAGCAACAAAACACTAGATCCCGTGGTTGACAGCACATGGACTTGGTAAGAAATGGTCTATTTTTATTAAAGTCACGAATACCACTTACATTTGGGTAAAATTTGATCAATAATACAAAAAAGCTAAAATAGACTAGATGACTGTATAATATATCTTAATGTTATAACAATCCACGTAACCAATTAATCTATATTTAGGAAGTTGAACTCATTCGATGTCTCATCATGGACAAATACGGTAATGACGCAACAAATATTCGTAAACTAGCTCTGTCGCATCTAATTGATACAAAGATAAACATAATTATGTAAATTATATAACTAAACTTGTTTTCGGAAATACCGATAGAGTTTTGACCATCCTGAGAAATACCAATAAATACCAATAATACCAATAAATATCTTTACGGCACCGAGCGACCGCGCAGCGATCGCTGTTTTTGTTCATTTGCCATATAGAGATATGTTCAAGCATAATAAAATCACTTCAATTCTTAAACTGAAAAGAAATAAACATTATTATGTAAATGACATCGATAAAATACCTCGACAACACATGCACACTATTTAATATTACGCTACTAAAACTATACGACGTGTACACAAACACTAACAAACAATTAGCCATTTGAACGGAGAGGCCGTAAACTAATTTCACCTTCAACCGACACGAAAGCCGGCCGTGAATTTTTTTATGAATTCAATAAAAACAACAACTATTTCCAAGAATATAATTTAATGAACGCTTTTAAAATATAAATATAATTTGATAACTACGGAAAAATATAGGCGTAATAAATTGATATGTCTGAGAGTTTCCATCGCGTAAAATAGTCGCGCGTGACATATGGAGGAGGCGACGATAAATCGCGGCCGTGACGCGCGCGCGAGTAAGGTGGGCGCACATTGTGGTGAGCACGCCGCGCGGTGATTCTCCTTTGTGCCTGGCGCCGTCCTGACTGTCGACTGCATGGTACCCACCTACGTAAATCACTGAGACCTACAACCTAATTTGACACATTGTCAAAAGGCATTTTTCAAAATGTTATGTACATCCACACCCATGACGCAGTCTCAATACTTGAGCTCAAAATAAAATAACATCAAAAATATTACCAGAGAACGCTAACTAAGCTAAATAGCTTTTAATATTATATATTGTTACATAATTAATCATAATATACACTATGCTTAATACAGATGTATGAAAAACATTTGGAATAAAATGCAAACGGGCGTAAATCATACTGGCGATGGCGCGTGGGCGAGTGTCTCTTGTTGCTAGCTCGCTGCGTCACTGCCTCGCTGCCATGCCTGGCTGGCTGCACCCGCCTGCCGAGTAGGCTCGACGACCGCGCCTAATGACTGCAGCTAAAACATCTCCATAAACGTGCAGGAGCTCTAAGCAAGTGAGACGTGACATCGGTACGACTCTATAGAAATCCGACACTCGTAGCCGCGCCGAGCAAACGAAAACGATTCCAATAAATGCGGATGATATACTGTGTATAAACAATGTTCTAAATGTTGTTTTAATTACATTGTTGTCTATGTGAACGAAATAAAAACGTAATTTGAACAAAAATAATTAATTAGGTGACTTTAATAAATTGTTTACAAGTACAGATAGAATAATAAAAATGAATGAATAAGGTGAGTACAAATGAGTATAATTAGATATCGTTATCAAGAGGAAATCAAGAAAAAACTTTTATGATATAACATTATATAGTAATTATTATTTTTATTGGTCAGGCCTTGCTTAGATATAAAATACAAGTGTTCACACGCGGCATCGCCCGTATAGGTAAAGGGGAAAATTTTGGCGAAGGAAATAAGAAATCTCCAAAATTACAAAAAAAAATACTATTTAAAGTCAAATAAAAATATAGTTCATGGTTTTTATTAATTAATAATACCGGTACTGCTTATAAAGTCTCAGTGTCGAGGACAAACAAAGCTTAACTGCACTCTAAAGCCAACAAGCTCAAAGTCCAGTCTGGCGTGGGTGTCCCCGCTTCCTGTCTGGTTTCGGATTCCGTACACTCAGATATAAAAGGAAGACTGCGACTTTCGTCTGGCTGCTTATTCATCCATTCATATAACGTTTTTACTTAAATTGAGCGGTAGATCTAAAAGTATAAAGTGCTCGCGCTATTGACAATAAACTCACAATATTTCCAATTAATAATAAATGCGATATAAATGACAGGAAATGAAGAACGATCGTTGTAAGTCGTAGAGATTTTATTATGTGTACTACTAATGTTTGTTGAGAACATCCTTGCAAGCGTCAGACTCGCACTTGGCTTGTCTCATTAAAAAGTTCTCGTCAAAGTATTAATTAGTTCGGCAATTTAATATCGAGTGTAGGCCGACACGGACAGCACAACTCCCATCCTCCGGACCAGGATTACATAATATAGAGATACCTCATAAATCAAGTGTAATGTGAACGTTAAACTGACATTTACGTACGGAGATAATTCAGTAAGATATCTTGTAATTTGCACCCCTGTATATAAATTGTTGTCGCGTACAAGTAAGAAATTAGTGAGCGCAGATTGACTTTTTAGGAGGCAAAGCGTAGAAGACGCATATTGTGTGGTTACAATAGCGTTAGTAGTTAGTTATTTTAGTCTTTTGCTTCTATACATACGCGAAAGTCTGAGATAACCTTACTTCTGGTCGGTCAACTATATTACTATTATTATGCCTGCCTGCCAGCCTGGTGTGACCCACCGCTGGGCGAAGGCCTCTCCTCTGTTTCGACAATTCCCTATTTTCAAGGATTGACAAGGAGGCCAGTCCACCTCGCCTCTTCCGTCCAGGCCTGCTGCGATTTGGTTGTAACTTTGAGCCGGATATCGGCTAACATTCATCAGATGTAGTGCTTACTATATTTCAGTTATACCTCTATATATTTACTCGTAAGACGTGAACGATCATATTATTATTATTTGATATGCCACGATCGTCACGTACTGTGATAATAATAATAATATCCTGGGACATAATTCATACAGGCCATCTGATCCTAAACTAAGCAGAGCTCGTACTATGGGAACCAGACAACTGACATACTACTACTACGACTTTTCTATTATAAATACATACTTATAAAGATAATCACACCCAGATTCAGGACAAGCAGACGTGTTCATGCACCCAAATGTCTGTCCTGGGTAGGAATCGAACCCACGACCTTCGGCGTGAAAGACAAGTATCTTCCAACCACGCCGACCGACACGTCGTGTCGAATCGGTCGTTATGAAACTTAAGTTTTTCCGAAACGTGACAAGAACTCGATAAATTAGATTATTATATTCTTAACACGTCTCGTGACACATGACATTCATCCCCCCGCAATTTATGTTCATACCGAGATAATCTGTTTCCTGACAGCTTCTCTCTCACGGGTACTACTTGCAAAGTCCTATGTATCTACCGCAGCACTTACACTTATATATTAAAGAGGTAAGATTATCGACAAGCAATAGACATTTTTATGTTTAAATAGTTGAGGAATAAATAACGACAACTTAAGTTCAATTGAATTGAAAATCAAAATACATGTTAAGTTATAATTTTAAACATTTAATTTAGAAAAATATGGCTTTTCACTTTACCATTACATAACCAGTAGCTAGAAATATAACGAGATATTTTAATAAACGCATGAAAAAATACGCGGCCCGTTTTACGAGGCATTAGAGCCGTACAGACGGATAGCTCGGTTAACGAATGCTATATCTCATTGCTTAGAAAAATGTTCATTTTATTCATGTAATGTGAGGACGTGTAAACTATGCATCTATATATCAATTCAGCATCATTAGTATTTCTCGTTTGACTATGAAACATAAATAACAAATGGTATAATTCGGACTAAAAATGGATCTAGGTGAACTACCCAGTTACTCCCTACTGACCTGACATAACCACGCTAGAAACCCCGTAGTCTCACCTCCTGGGAACGAGCACTGCTATTAAGCACACCTAACGGACAGAACTGGCACGTCACTCATGAGACTCAGCGCGTGATTAGGAAGTACCGGCCGCTTTGTGTGAGCCCATTATGAGCACATTGTGTAGCAAGTGAACTGGAATACTGGGTGTAGCCGGGTAACGAATTCAATATCGAAATGACATATCTCGTGCATAGTCTGTTTGGCTAAAGATGTGAAGGATTGTAATTTTAATATTTTCCTATAATTATAATATGACAATATTAGTAAACTAAATTTACAATCTATAAAAAGAGAAGCCTTCCAATATAATAAATTATGCTGAAGTGAAACTTCTTATGGATCTTTATACAAATTATTTCAATTTTTTCAACACGAATATACCCTACAATACTAAACACTAGATAAGTTGTAAATTCATAGCACAAAAAATACTGAACTGCTAAAAAAAATGTTCATAAATCAGATTTAAAATGAAGACAGGTTTAAATCGTAACCAACAACACATAATTAAACCGTAAAATTGTAACCGTATAAAGGTCGGTATCTTAATTTAAATCTGAGATTTTTTTTCTAAATAAGTAACCATTCGTATGATGAAGAGCTTGATCGGATCGGATATACGTTACCGCAAAGCTAGCGGTGCTTGTCATGTACTAATAATAGTCTCAGGAGACGCCGCTTCCGACTGCGTTTAACTGGCCGCATCGCAGAACCCGTATCGACTCCATATCCTTCTTCTTACTTAGCGGTATTCTTTAATGAATCAGGTCATTATTAATTTAGCCGAGAGCACGTAAAAAGATCCGATGCCGGTGTTTAAACTCAGTAATGCAGGTCTTTATTGCGATTAGTCGATATTTTAACGATTTACCGCTATGAAATGTTTGTCGTTTCATTCCCCAAAATTCTGGGGTTAAGGCTAAGGCCGCACTGCAAAAGTATACAGCGGTCTGCGCGAATTTTATCTTCGCGATTTATGTTTAGTGAGCGAAAGATAATCTAACATAAACTACCACTAAAATAACTAACTATTCATGCAGATCCGAAAGTTGACAACTAAATTAATATTTAAATGCGTATTGCTTTGCATTTAAATGCCAGATAACGCCACGTGGCTTACTTGCAGTGTGAGCTAGCTTTTAATGAAACACAGAATGAAATAAACACATGGGAATGTTATATTGTTACCCATATAAGTGGCTGTGTGCTCGTATAGTCATAAACCAATACGAGTAATACTAACAATGGCGTCGCCTCGTTTAGATGACCGTTTTTATTGTCCGGTGCTCATTTGCTTTCACTATACTTTTTTTTTATTTAAATTTTTTTATTGACTATTGTCATGATAAAAACAGATACAGACCATGATAAAGACCAATAATACTATTACGTACTATTTTCAGAATCTTTTGCAAATATTTCGCTTATACATTTATGATATATTTAAGTCTTCATTTTGCGTTGAATCGATGATAGAACTTTGGACGGCATTACTTAAAAAAAAACATACAGACGAATAGATAACCTCCTTCTTTTTTTTGAAGTCGGTTAATAACTCGAACCATTACTATTACGTTATCATACAATGACTATAATTAAAAATAAAAGTGAAAACACACACACACACACACAGTTACTTTGTCAACATGATTATTTGATGTTTCGCAATCAGCTCAGCCAGTTGCCTTTGCCGTCGACATCCGTCATAGCGTTACAGTGAAGCCTCGCCGGTTCCGATACACCAGTACCACTAACGGGACTGATTATTATTATGGGCACTGCTCGCTCAAATTGGAAATAAACCTGTCATTTTGTACGCCATAGGTTCGCAGTAATTACTACTGCACGTAACGGGAAATTCTTCGATACCAATTTTAGATTAAAACGTATAATTTTAGTATCTCCAACATACAGTTAAGAATTATTAAAACTAAAGTTTGTTATTTTAGGCATCGTTGTACAGCTAAAGCCATTATATATTTACTATGTTGGTTGTCTATGTGAGAAACATATAATTTGGGAAGAATAACATAGAGATCACTAACTCGTCTACAGCTTTGTCGTATTTTCTTCACGTGGCGTCGTTATCGTCGTCGGTTATCTTTTTGACAGTCTTAGTTCTTTGACAGTCTCAGTGCTTAAACACAAAAAATCTTGATTAGTGCGTACGTAGTATGTACCAATATAAGATTATTAAACATTTTTCCCTTATGTAAACAATACATTGCATGTATCTACATTATATATTATTATATAATATATATTATTAAACACTATGAATACAGTACACACGACACAGCAAACTATACAAACATTTTATGCATATTGTTGTTTTCTGCGGCCAATTATGTTTTGTTTTCTCTTTGTGTATGTTTGTTTGTTCATAAGATTTTTATATATTCTTTGAGTAGGGTTTAAAAAGGTAACGTGATAGGTGGTGCGGTGTTTTGTGTCTTGTGAGGGTTTTGTGACTTGCAGGACTTCACCTCAAAGCTTTAATTATAAAGGGTTATTAGCACTTGACCGCGGGCTTGTGTTACATCATTGAATTTTCATTGTTCATTAATTTTGGCTGTTTATACTACATTAGAGAAAATAAGTAAGTACTCATGGTGCGAGCATCAACGATTCCGACGTCTTATATAAAATTATCATTATTGTTTAAAATTACATATTGATATCGAATGGAAAACTGGGAGCTTGAGTGGTAGTTAGCAATCTAATGTAAATGGGTCCTTTGCAACATATACTTCTCCTGACGATGCTCCTCCAAGCCTGAAAAAAACATTAGCGCATTCAACTCACTCAACCTACGTGGCGGATCACATCAATACCACGTGTAGACTCAAAGACAAACCTTGAAAAGCGTTGAGCTCGATCGATCCTTGCTTCCTCTTTGTAAAACGTCATATGTTTATAAAGCTATCCGACAAATTCGAATTCTTCGTTCAAGTTTAAGGAAAATGGAAAAGAAATAACTTTTAGTGTATTTCCTTTCAAAGCCACGTTTAAAGCTTGAAAAATAATTCTCTCAACTCGAACAGTAGAAAAGTGAAAAGCCGCTAAAACATTCATCGTCCCGTTTTGTTTTCCTTCACCTTTTAGCTAAAATTAGAAATGTTTCAGTGTATTTTCTTCGTGTTTCACTAAAACTAATTAAGAGTTTTATTTTTTCTTTTTATATAAATCATGTAAATAAATATATTTTTTTTAGTATTGTATTTTGGAACAACGAGAAATACAGTAAGTTGCGTCGTAGATCTAGTTGGTGACTTCCAGGTGTCCATATAGGAAGAACTCGAACCACGACGCCGAAACACGCCACGCACTGATATCGTGAACGGCATTAATAATTTTACAAATTGAACCTGTAATATATAAGTAGTGTAATATGTACAAAACCATCCACGAATGGTATTAAAAGTTTTATTGCGATAGTTAATATAACAGTTTCTATTTCTTCGAAATAGCCGCCCAGACGATATTTCTATTCGATAAATATCATCATTTTCAACTAAACGATTGAAATTCTGCCAAATCGAGGCGAGGAGAGTCTCGGCCACGTGTGGATGAATCTATTTAAGATATAAATTATGACTGCTCGCTGTGATAAGCGAACCTGGGAAATACTAATAACGTCTGTAACGAATTAGCGTTTGTTTTGTTCTTAGTCGTTGACGCGATGCGAGTAAAATTTGATGAACAATTATTATAAAGATTAATAAAATATAGTAGGTTCATAAACCTAGTTTAGCAAATAATACACTTTTTAATAAATGCACTTTTATTGAATGTAACTGGCGAGTACTTAATATATGTCTATGTATATAATTATAAACAAACATTCATACTCAATTGTTATATATGTATATATAGATATAAGCTTTATGAAATACATAATAAGAATGAGAATCGTTTGTAGTGTTTGGCATAAAATGCTATATGTTATTATGCAGGTCCATCGGGAAATTGCTTCGTCCGGAAACGCAAACGGAAATGCGGAGGAAATTGACGTTAGAACAGCTCACGTACGCCTAACTGTTGCTAGCTGGGCTATTTATACTTATTATATACATGAAAACTGTTTTTACTATGTCGTATGACCAACAGATTAATATACAACAGATTAAATACCAAAGTAAAATAATGTTGCGCAAAGAGCGAGCTTGATTTAGAATCAACATCACCAAATAATAGTTTGGAGAGAGAGTGGATAAGATGTATGAGTAAGTGTATTTGTATATATATATATCTAACATTTTCTGTGCCACGACTTATTGTGTCGTAAAGAAATAACGACTTCTTTATCAGTTTGAAATCCGTGCAGTCGTTTGAGCGCGTGATTAAGTATTAAACATCCTAACATTCTCATTTACAATATTAGCAAGTTGTGTCTTGACAACTTTATATTCATTGATGTGAATTATGAACGATTATGTAATGTAACATATTGTATTAAGTTATGAAACTTATCATTACAGCTTGTCATATTGATTGAAATTGATCACTATATATTAACTCTTGGAAAATATCTTTGTTATTTAGCATATTATTAAATAGATATCTTACATAAAACTATTGTATTTTTTCTGATTAGTCTGCGGTTATTATCTATTAAAAATCTCCAGCTTTCACCCGCTTTATATGTATTTAAATACGAGTGTCTGTTCCACACTCACGACGAGTACATATCAAGCGCATCGAATTAACTAAACAATAGCACAGTTAGATGTTAGTTGACGTTTGCAGTCAATGTTCTGGTGGTGACTTTATGAAACATAATCTACACTTTTAGTTTATTTATTAATTTATAATTTTACGCGATTAATTAATTATTATTTATGTTAAGTAATTGTTGGACATCGAGTACACGCTTTTTAATTAATTACGAGAGGTTTAACGAGAGGTTTTAATTAGGCGTATTACTTGTTATTGACAGCGTTAATTGGCTTGACGACAATGATACTGTAATATATACACAGCTTTATTTTTAATTAAAGTATGTTATAAAGTATAAAGGTCAAAATGTATTTTCCACGATAAAGTTTTAATAGAAGAGGAAATGAGATTTTTAATTAAATGTAGTCAGCATGAACATTCACCATCATGGTAACACATCGAAAAACAAAATTAAAGTATAATTAATTCGGATATCCGCGGAAAGATTCTGCGGATTCGCAGATTTTTTTTTCATATAAGCTGGGTCAAATGTGCAAGGGGATCACCCGATGGAAACTGCAACACCGGCTTGCAACGCGACGTAAGACATTATTGTATGTACCTTGGTTCAAATTTTTGGGAAATAGAGTTCTGTTGTTAGGCCTGTCCGCTTAAATTAGGTTCTGTTCATTTAGGTATATCTCGTTCTTACTTCACTATCAAATGAATTATTCCTACCTTACATCGATACTCATATATGTACCCATTACATTTCTTGGAGTGCTCATGTCCTTGGGTAGACCTGAACATTAAACACATTACCACTTCCCATTGCGTAACGTTACTGGTAACTTTCCTAGAGTAGAAAAATATGTAATCTAATATTTCATAGTCTACGTTAAAAGCAATTAAATATTCCACTGTAAACACTTTTCGGAAATAGATTTGTCGGAGGCCACACTTTATAGTTTGCATAATATGTTAAAATACGTTTCTTAATACAATCTTAAGTACCAAATACTTTTACGTAATCAACGGCTAGTCTTGATTTCATCTTGCATTAATTTACTTGACATAATATGTACAAAGTATATATAAGAAAAAAAACTGGTTGTGCTACGTGAAGAGACAGCCTAAATTTAGTAAGTCAATTACATCGCTGATCATTGCATACCTGTGTTATTATCAATAGTATTTCTTTGTTTGTGTCGTTTCGTGTACCGTTCATCCAGATTCACTTCAAATTACGCGCAGTCGTTATCGACACTAGAATGATGAATTTTAGTATAGAATTTTCTACAATAGTTTCATCCAAGTAGGAAACATAAAAATTCTTTTAAAAAAATTAAAAGTTATTTTACATGCAAGTTGAACATTAAACCTAATCAAAAATAAAAGTTAAAAGAAATAACGGCCGAACACATTGTTTTAAATTAATTAAGCGTTAAAATGTGTCTTCTTCGTTCGAATGAAAAACCAATAATGTATAACACAGTCAGATTGTAACATAAAATTTGATGTAATACTAATTATTATGAAATATCACTGAAGAGTATCTGCCATTTTTTATATTGAACAATAATAAATTATCTATATTTTTTTATCTGACAAGAAGAAAATTGTCAGAAACTCTTCAAGTTCTTACAATAATGACAGAAAGAGCGAAATAAGTATTGAACTAAATAGCCGTCATCCAAAGTAAGTAAGGTTGTAAATTATTTCATGTATTTTTAATGAAATTCTTCGTTTGTAATGTTATTAACTTATAAATGTGTGGGCGCGCACACCGTTTGATGGTTGAATGCAAGTCGTGTGCCAGGAGACATCGTATCCGTGTTTATTCGGATCATGGCGAGACCGTTTAAAATAAAAGAAGTGTGGTGTGACTGCTCAAGTATCTCCTTATATGGCGCGTTGAGCAAGAGAGGCTACATTTGCATGCGAGCCGAGCTTTGATCAGCATTAATATGGATACTACAACGATTTTCTTGTTAGAATCATTTTTCATTGGTCGCGACGCGCTATGAAACAATTCAAATAGTATATGAGACAAGTTTATATATGTACAATGCAAATGTTATTGTCGTGTCTTATTTGTAATATGGTAATTTTATAAACGCTGACGCCAGGAAAGTCATTATCTTCATACTTAGTTTTCAATCATTAAAAATAGTGATACAATGCAAGGGCCTAGTACGTTGAGTTATGTCTTATATTTGTTTCTTCAAGATCGACCCAAAATCACTTGAATTGGAAGAGTAGCACTAGGTTTTCGTGTGCTTAATATATGTTCATAATTCATCTCGTGGACGGCAGGGAAATCCTGTTGGTGTATTCACCAAAGAGAATATTTTTCTTTAAGCTGAGAAACATTTACGGGCTGTTACTTCACATAACTTCTTATATTTATTTACAGGCAAAGTTAAATACATTCGATTATTGTTAGAATGTAATGATATAGCTATAGCGCATCTAGCGGTGTGAACATCGAGCCTACAATAAGTGGTAGTACCAGTTTTTGCAAAATACTGAATAACTGAACATATGGCTGACTATGTGGAGGTAAATGATGCAATGTGTTTATGCAAATTATATTGAACGGATTTCCAAATAGAGAGGTCCTGTTATTTAATTGTTTGTACGACTTTATGTAAAACTCTATTACTTTATATTTTATTTTTTATAATAGTGATAGAGATGCTGAGACTAGACTCTAGTACCCAATAGACATTCCTCTTTTTGTTTCTGCCAACTGTTTCGTTAAACTTGCGAAACGGACGAAGACATTAGTGTCAGCTTGTCATCTGCACTGACTCAGCGTCGTACAGCTCAGTTTATTTAACTAATTGTATCTGCAAGAGACAATCATAACATTCATTATATTATACTCTCTTGGTGAAGCCATTGTTTAATGAAGTTAACTTAAAGGTGATATCAGACAAATTTGCTCTAACGCCTTCAATACTCTTCCTTTCTAGAATATAGGAGATGCTGAGGTGGGCATACCTCCTAACCTCCGAGTCATTTCTCGGCCCAATTCTATGGAACGTCGGCTTCGACTAGCTTCTGCGAGTGAATGTCCGTCCCAGGATGGACCCCCTTATCACGAAGACAGAGTGAAATTTCACTCGGGAATGACGCTTACGCCGGCGGGAGCCGAATAGAAAGTTGGGCTCGAGAGTCTTCAACTCAAAAACTAAGGCTCTTTTATTCCACGGTCCACGTCGGGGTCCCATTTTTGGGGCGTGTATCACCGTCCTGTGCATGTCCCATTTTGAGTGAAAGAACGAATTGAAAGATGCAGAATGAACGAATGAGGAATCGTCTGATTACATTTCTTTATGTAAAGTATCAAACAAACACTACGATGAAGAACCGAAAACATCTGCGATGAACTGACAAAACGCCAGACTTTAAACATGGAGATATCTCGTTTTGTTCGATGCCGATTATAAAGTTTATATGATTTTCTTTTCTTTCGATTCATGTTCAATTTAATAGTTCTTGGTACAACAATCAATAATTCCATTCCATAAATTGATGAATGATTCAATGATTCCAGAAAATCATTAAATGTAATTGAGCATTTTATTATCCCATGCGCGTAATGACTTGTTGAGCATTTTATATAAAAAGTACCTAATAGCTATAACTACCGGTATTTATTCTTAAAATAAGATGTACAAATATTATATATTTGTATAAATATAGCACAATTAGTAACCATTAGTGCTTTGTGGGCTAATATAACTTGCATTGGTTATCGAAAGCTGTCGAGAATATTTTAGTAACAGCCTGGGGATAGGAACTTGGCAGTTAGAATAGCGGAAAGTACGCAAAGGCATGGCGTGTCGATTATATTAGCACTATTCGAGTGAGGGCATAGAGTGAACCCTGTTCTTGTGAACGAGTATACACTTTCTCTAAATGACAGTCAGACTGGGTAGCTAAAACATAAAGCTAATTTAATTAATATTTTAGTCGAAATGGCCTGACAAATAAATCGATTTGAAGTTGCGATAATAATTCAATGCAGCTAAATAAAATTGAAAATGAACTACTAGGAACTAGTTAGTACTTAGAAGTTGTTCACATGTTTCCTGAAAACCGAAACGTGCTTATTCTAAGCTGTGTCAAATAAATGGACGGTGCATTGCAATACTCTATTTTCATAGTTAATGCTTACTGTATAAAATATGTCACAATGTCTCAGAAGTCGTAACGTTAGCGGCGCGCACGACCGAACGTTTCTGTGAAATAAACTTATACGTAAGACGGATATAATTCGTCGAAGTAAAACATCGAGTTCACTGTAATCCCGCGTTCCGTCTCATTCCACTTCACTTTAATATGTAAACAAATACATGGAGAATGACTGCAGAATTTGAGAGAAGACGTTTACATTCTCTCCCTCATCAAACACAGGAGAAAGCCGATAAGAAACTCAACTTAAGGTGACGAACTAGTAGAGTTAATATAACTGCTGAGTTTTTTTTCGGTTCTTCTCATAAATACTGAGCCGGCCGGCCCTGCGTCATTATTATATAGATAGTTAAATGAAGTATTATTTTGATTTCTATTAAGTATAATATTGATATAAAAATATTTATTTAAATAAACACACGATAAGAAAGTGGGTTCGCAGTAAGAAGTCGGTGCCAAAACCTCTGTCCACAGTTGGGACAATTGGGGGTAGGCTCCAGTAATCTTACCAAGAGCTGCCAGCTCGTCGACGCCGATATAACTCATACGAATTTCTTAATTTGTGTATTTACGTTTTAAATAAATTATTCCGTGGCATTTTTAGACTGATTCAACTTTATTTTTTGTAAAAAAATGTAGTTTATTTTATAACTGGTTCCGTATCTAAGCCCTGTTAATTGTAGGAGGTATATAGTTAAACAATGAAAGATATTGTTGTAGACAATTACCGTAAACGGTATCCTTGAAGAGCTGTAGCGAAGCAATCTCTAGTCGATACAAGACGCCTCTTCTTCAAGGCCATTTAATTAGTGTCGCTCGCGTCTTTCGATAAATCAAGAGATTTATCTCGCTGGCGAAACAAAATTCACGTGAAATGAATATTGCCTTATAAGTTAAACCTGTTTCAATAAAGGTTGTTGTCGAACGAATTAAAAAAATAAGTCTGACTGCTTGTCTGATAAGTACTTCTGCGTTACACCAACCGATAATATTATGTAATAAAATTATGATTTTTAGATCTGTTCATTAGATGAAATATTAAGTTTCTGGGATAAAACGCTTTATGATAGATAAAAATGTAGTGTTACATGTATAAAGGTGTTTTGTGTTTTTTTTTTTTTTTTTTTTTTTTTTTTTTTTTTTTTTTTTTTTATGTAAGAGGGGGCAAACGAGCAGGAGGCTCACCTGATGGAAAGTGACTACCACCGCCCATGGACACCTGCAACATCCGAGGACTTGCAGGCGTTTATTATGTTATCCTGGCAACAAGGTATTGTGTAGCGAATATACAATAAATTATATACAACTGTATAGTGGAATCAGTAAAGGTATTCGGTATTATTTGCAATCTACCGAATTTTCCATTAATCACAATCAACACTGTTGGAATTGTTTATAAATCGAGATCTCTTTAAACCTAAATATTTGCCAACTGTGCGCTGAAACGTCTTTACTTTCAAAGTTTTATAAACAGTTATGTTTTGGGAAACCTGTTCTGCGTTACGCCGCAATCAAAACAAAGGTTATTCTTTTAAACATAAGAATGAGTAATCTAGTTATATCGCCCATTAGATAACATGGACGGCAGGTGACGGGTTCGATTAGATATCTACATGTAATCCCAAGATGGGTGGGCGTCAGGCAGGCGACCTGCCGTAAGAGTCTGCCAAAAGTCTGTTTTATACCACTTCTTTGCAGTGGTATAAAACATATTATTGCGACGACCCTAAAACACAGCCAAATCAGTCTGAAGACGTTTTTGCGTTTGTAAATTGTAGTAGTACGCCGTCAGCAAATAAATAAATAAATAGATACTTCGTATACTTTATAATTTTTATATTTTTATATTGTATGGTTTTTAATTCGTTCTAATTTTGTATCTTCAGTCGAGAGAGACGAGTCTCTAACCTAACGTGCACAAAAACAATTCTGCATTTCTCTGGCGGTCGTGGCATTCAATTTTTCCCCTACTTAATGTCATAGCGTTCATATTCATTGTGATTTTTTTGCAACGTAAGTTTTAAAAATTTAAATGTCATATAAAAACAATGAATTATTTATTAAGGAAATAATAATTAGCTTAATGGTGCGACACTTCTGACGCTACTTGTGCGAGCGCGTGAGGCACGTGGTGGCGAGCGCAAATATCTCGGTTTTAGGTTCAGCTAAATGGCAAAAGATCTTGAATTACATTCACAAATCTATTGTAACTATTATATGCGGTTTCATCCGCGTTAACTGCCACTGTCCCTGTGCTCGTACTGTGCTACGGGTAGCTTGATGTTATACAACCTTTCTCAATTCGTTATTATTATAATTTGTAAATTAAATGAAGCCAACTGTCCACTATTATCGGAACTTAACATATTTATAACACATTTATGATGTGGTACGCAATTAGTAAATATATAATATAATATAATCAATACATGTTGCAATGGTTTCTGTAATTCTAGTTGGCTCTAGGAATAAGTTAACAAGGTTATATGAATTTAAGAGAGAGATAAATAGATTAACTAACGTATTTGTTTATAATTTGGATTGAGATTATTTATAATATTAAGGAAACGAGCGTCTAATTCACATGATCATGACATACAATATTCTTCGTAAATAGGCTTAGTGGTAGAGCTTAGTGCAAGCTCGTCTGGGTAGGTACCACCCACTCATCAGATATTCTACCGCAAAACAGCAATACATGCTTTTGTTGTGTTCCGGTTTGAAGGGTGAGTGAGTCAGTGTAATTACAGGCACTAGGGACATAAGATCTTAGTTCCCAAGGTTGGTGGCGCATTGGCGATGTAAGCGATGGTTAACATCTCTTGCAATGCCAATGTCTATGGGCGTTGGTGACCACTTACCATCAGGTGGCCCATATGCTCGTCCGCCTTCCTATGCAGTAAAAAAATAGGCAGTTAATAAAACGATGACAGTGGTTTACAGCCCAAAATCAAAACAAACCTTGAAGATACCCGTTGAGTAAAACGAGTAAAATATTGATATAGTTCCACTGTGTCAATTCTCAGATGTATCGCCTGGCTCGCGTCCAGCGCCTCATTGAATTGTTCAACTACATTACAACATTCCGACTCTAACCACACATCAGTCAGACGGACGCGTTACAGAGACCACCAGACCACCACCGCTACTGTGCTCATTCCGATTTACAATTACATTTTAGATTAATTTTAATCGTACCTCTAGTAAGATAATGCTCGTATTTAAGATAATATTTATGTTATAAAATAATGCTTTGTCGTCTTTTCAACCGACTTCAAAATAGGAGGAGGTAATCAATTCGTCTGTATTTTTTTTTAAATAATTATTATGAGTTTATTCTATACAGATATACAAAATGAAATGTTAGTTTACGTCAATTTGTTTATTTGAGCAACATTTGATTGTATTCATTGGATACTCATGTTATAACACAAATTAAATGCGGGTAGAACCGCGCCGTACAACTGCTGGTTAATTTAATAATAAAATAAAAATGATGTCGAAAGTTTTTAATTTATATTTCACATATATACATACATTCACATTTCATCAATATTATAACGAGGACAAATATTTTTTTATAGCATACCTGGTTGGCGGTTGAGCATTTGGGCCACCTAATGGTATGTCACCAACGCCTATAGACATTAGTATTGAAAAAGTACGCCTCTTCCAATGTTAAAATCATCAATACAACATCTTAGTTTCCAAGGTGGGCCACCCACCCTTGTGCCTGTAATTACACTGGCTCACTCACCATTCAAACCGGAACACAACATACAAAGCACTGCTGTTTTGCGGTAATATGTGTGTGAGTGAGTGGGTGGTACCTGCCAAGGCGAGCTTACGCAAAGCTCTACCACCAAGTAATATATTCTATCTACAATGTAAATTATATGTATAAGTAAAAATTTCACACAACAATCATTTATTTTTGAACACAATTGTTTTTATTATAATTATTTGTATTTTAATTTTAAAAAGACTATTTTAGAGATGTGTTCCCACATTCATCATCCCATCGTTCATCACTTCTCTTTCTAAATTGCTAATAAAGATGTTTTCACCTAACAGACTAGCAAATTGTAAGACAAACGGCTTGAACACAAAGCCCAACTAGCCCAAACGGCCTGAGATTTTCTTTAGAGAAAACCATGAGAGAGTTAGATAATGACACTACTGTCGCACACGCGTGTTCTCAATATATTTCACAAACATAAACTGAGAAAATATGTAATAATTTATATTCGCCAGGAATTTTCTTTGTGCTACATCAGTACGAAAAGGAATTTGTACCAAACTCGCAAAGCGGTGAACGTGCAAAATGGAATTAGTAGGTATTAGTATACATAATAATTTCAGTAACATTACGTAAATACCTATTTCATGACATTGGTATTAAGTTATCTCAAGGAAAAATAAAATGATAGTTATGATGTCGCTAAGCGCACGCGTGGTCGAAGTCGCGGGTCACGGTTAGCGCGTACACGTGCAATGTTACAGGAATTCAAAACAGAATAATTAACCATTTCATTGAATAGATACTATTTATCTTTGTTCGGAATCCAACTTTGATCCTACCGACACCGGTGGATTTACACTAGGGGCAGTCGGGGCGAGCGCCCAGGGCGGCAAATTTTTAGGGGCGGCAAAATCTTGAAAGTGAAAAAATTTTTTGGGTCTTATCAAGATTGCTCAATATAATAAATTAATTCTGTTAATTAATAATTTTTGTTTTTTTTTTTATGTAAGAGGGGGCAAACGACCAGGAGGCTCACCTGATGGAAAGTGACTGCCACCGACAATGGACATCTGCAACATCCGAGGACTTGCAGGTGCGTTGCCGACCTTTGAGGAAAGAGTACGCTCTCTTCTTGAAGGTGTGTAAGTCGTATCGTTTCGGAAAAGTCGCCGGCGAAAGCTGTGAGCTGTCCATATAGTGATTGTGCGAGGCAGGAAATGCCTCAGAAAACGCACTGTTGTGGACTTCCAGACATCGAGGTGGTGAGGATGGAATTTTGAGTTCTGTCGCGATGTCCAGTGGTGAAATTCAGCGGCCGGGACAAACAACTGTAATAACTTGATCGTCGACAATTCGAACTGTTCTACGTTGAATGCGGTCAAAAGGAAGAAGCTGGTTCTGTGGAGCTCCTGCCCAGTGGTGAGAGCAGTACTCCATGTAGGGCCGAATTGGCGCCTGGAAGCCAGTTTGGCTTTAACTTCCAGTTGACCGCGGAACTGAACAACGCTCGAAATCTCGACGCCAAGTATCCCGATACTGGCTGTGGCAGCGAGGGGAGTATTCTCAAAAGGGGATACGACAAAAGGGGTCTTTTTAGCGGTTAACGCGCAAACTTGAGTTTTATTGGGGTTAAATTGGACTAAGTTTAGTCGGCCCCAGTCCGAGACTTTGGTTAACAAAGTCTCGACTTTAGACACAAGTTTGTTCTGACACTCGTCGACGTGTTCCCGAGAAATATTGCTACGGCCGGTGTAAAGAACGTCCAAAGTGTTGTTATAACAGTGAATTTTACTGATTTGTAACATATCATTGACATGCAGTCATATCAGTTCCGCGGTCAACTGGAAGTTAAAGCCAAATTGGCTTCCAAAAAGCTTGGAGTGCTCAACAAGGCGAGACGGTACTTCACGTCGGACCATCGCCTAAAACTTTACAAGGCGCAAATTCGGCCCCACATGGAGTACTGCTCTCACCTCTGGGCGGGAGCTCCACAGTACCAGCTTCTTCCTTTTGACCGCATTCAACGTAGAGCAGTTCGAATTGTCGACGATCAGGTTATTACCGACCGGCTTGATTCTTTGGATTTGCGTAGAGATGTTGGGTCACTCTGCATCCTCTATCGCATATATCACGGGGAGTGTTCTGAGGAGTTGTTTGGTTTAGTCCCGGCCGTTGAGTTTCACCACCGGACATCGCGCCAGAACTCAAAATTCCATCCTCACCACCTCGATGTCTGGAAGTCCACAACAGCCCGTTTTCTAAGGCATTTCCTGCCTCGTACAATCACTCTGTGGAACCAGCTTTCGCCGGCGACTTTTCCGAACCGATACGACATGAAAACCTTCAAGAAGAGAGCGTACTCTTTCCTCAAAGGCCGGCAACGCACCTGCAAGTCCTCGGATGTTGCAGATGTCCATGGGCGGTGGTAGTCACTTTCCATCAGGTGAGCCTCCTGCTCGTTTGCCCCCTCTTTATATAAAAAAAAAAAAAAAAAAAAAAAAAAATGCAGAAGAAACAGAGTAGGTGAAAGAACGCAGCCTTGTGGAACACCAGAATTGACGAATTTTAAGTCAGAGCATGCACCGTCGACAACGACCTTGATACTCCGATCTCCCAAAAAGCTGGTGATCCACCTGCATAATTCCTCGGGAAGCCCGTAGGAAGGAAGCTTCGAGAGCGCTTTATGCCATACCCGATCGAAGGCTTTCGCCATGTCCAGACTGACTGCTACTGCCTCCCCCTTGGACTCAACCCCTGCAACACATCTGTGAGTCAGGTAAACTAGAAGATTACCAGCTGAGCGACCTCGACGGAAGCCGTACTAAAGGACTCCATTATCTTGGAGAACAAGGAGGTGACAGCAATAGGTCTATAGTTCGTTGGATCTGAGCGATTGCCTTTTTTAGGGATCGGGTGCACCAAAGCAGTCTTCCAAGAATTCGGGACTACGTTATTCATCCAGAGTCGAGTAGGACGCGAAGACAGTGCTCAAAAGGTCAGCATTCTCCTTCGCGGTATGAGCCAACGTGTCATCGCTCCTATGCAGATATGGAAGGGAGGGATGACAAAAATTCCCTAAGACAGCCTTAGCGAGAGACCAAAATGCGCGTGTACCCGAAGGAAGACGCACCAATCTCTCGCCAATTCTGCCTATGTGCTCCGACTTCACCTTGGCAATAACGCTTTTGAAAGACCTGGAGGCAGAGTTGTATTCCTTTTTAAATGTGCTGGTGTTTACATCACGCGATGCCGATACTCCAGCCCAGGCTTGATAGCTACCTACCTACCTTGCGGCGTGACGCCGTTTTGCAGAAGAAACCAAACCAGAGCCGGGATCTGCTGCAGACTGCAGTATTTTTTGCATTTTTTAAAACAAACTTTAATCAATCAATGAATTAACAAAAATGTTATTATTTATCGATTACACCAATTGACTTTAATTTAAACGAAAATCTTATATTTTTGAAAAGCAATAAATTAGTTATTTTAGTTTTGAAAAATAAAATATATAAATTAAAGTTTAAGTAAAATTCCAGTATTTTTTCGGGCGGATTTTTTTCCGGTGCCCAGGGGCGGCATTAAGTTTAAATCCGGCCCTGCCTACCGACAACTATCGATTCGAAAGTATTACCTAACTAAAGCTTCCTAATGACCGTAGACACCACGTGTATCTTGTTGTTCATTTTATTCCGTGGCTCGAATTAACTCGAATACTTCTCGACTACACATTATGTACGTAGGTGGTAATGGATAACATTGTTGAGAGTAGACTTAGAGGTTGAATTTAAGTGCAGAGGTCTCATGTTGAATGCTAGTATTACTTGCCCTAGATGAAGATAAAACAATAGATGTGGTGTGGCCACTCACACATATTTATATATAACATAGTATAGCATAGTATATCACGCAACATAGCACTTATAACCAACGTCATCACACCAGCACATACATCATCAAAACGTGAAAGTCGATTCAAATGCTTGAAGAGTTTTGCCCAATATACGCTTAGTGTGATCGTTTTATCAGTTCTTTGCTATCTCCTGTATTTTTATGTGGTTGCTAACATATTTACGGGATTTCCTTTTAACATAAAATGTTATACCCATAGAGGCCAAGTGGGCCGACGCAGGTCCGCGGCACCGGCCACCGGGTCAAAACTGTTATCGTTGTGGAATGAATAACACATTAGTTTATTTCAATAACGTTATGTTATCATTACAAATATTTTAGATGTATACATTTCCAGCTCAGTTAACGCGATCTAATGTAGGTCGCATATGGAGAAAATTGTTTTGATCTCAAGCACGTGAACTGAATTTAATTTAGACAAGATCAAAAACCAAATTTAAATTTACGCGATCTGTAAGCAGATATTTTATTTCTAAGGGAAATCCGACATCGCGTTCTTGTTATCGCATGGAAAATAACGCAATTGAAACAGATTCAGGAACCGCATGTTTATAATTATGGTTAATTCAAAAGGTCTTACGTGTGATTGGTCTCCATGACGTAAAGAATCGCGTTTCACAATTGTTTTATACAATATTTTAGTTTTCATATCTGTGGGTTAAACCTTAGAACTGAATTTTGAGCCAGTCCTACCCAAACGTCAATTGTCGGGTAGGACTGGCTGAAACTTATACACACAATTGGTGGTTTAAAGTAATTGTAATGTTTGGAAGTCTGTCTACGCTCTAACGTTCGTAAAACGGTTAAATTAAATGATTATTTATTTCAGACAAAAACGATGCCTATGGTATCCTTTTGAGGTCGGACGAGGCCCGGTGACCAGAACACGTGAATTCATACCGAAGATCAGAAGTACGGACCAGAAATAATAACGGGGTGTTTGATATTGTAATAGTAGAAGTATTTTCAGCTTACGTAAATTATGTCGCTACAGTCAATAAATGCTGAAATACGTAAGAAATGTTATCTAGTTGTTAATTCCGTAGCTGAGTCGCAATAGATTAATGAAAGGCTTCCAAGAACTCGTATCACATCGAGCTGATTTTCATAAACGTGCGAACTATCTATATATATAAAGGAGATTTCCACGTATATACTCACTCATCACGATATCTCTGGAACCAGAAGGCGTAAAGACTTGAAATTTGGTAGAAATATTCCTTTCGCCGAGTAGAGGTCAGCTAAGAACGGATTTTTGGAAATTCCACCCCTAAAGGGGCGAAACAAGGGATGAACCGTAGTATGTAAATCCGTCATTTTCAAAGTTAGAGCAATGATATTTTATACACAATTTACAGGTTAGAAATAAATAAGTACACAAACCAGAGTTTTCCAAAATTCACCACCTAAGAGGGTGAAATAGGGGTTGAAAGTTTATATGGAGAGGTCGTCATTTTTGATGTAAGAAGTATGAAATTTTATATACAAGCTTTTGGTTAGAAACAAATAAATATGTAATAAATTATTTTTGCAAATTTACCCTCCAACAGGGTGAAATAGGGGTTGAAAGTTTGTATAGCGGGTCCGTCATTTTTGATGTAAGAAGCATGAAATTTTATATACAAGCCTCTGGTGAGAAGTAGATAAATACGTATTTCTTGGTTTTTGAGTATCTACTCCCAAAGAGGATGAAATAGGGGTTGAAAGTTTGTATAGCGGGTCCATCATTTTTGATGTAAGAAGCATGAGATTTTATATTCAAGCTTCTGGTGAGAAATAGATAAATACCTATTTCAGGGTTTGTGAAAATCTACCCCCAAGAGGGTAAAATAGGGGTTGAAAGTTTATATAGCGGGTTCGTCATTTTTAATGTAAGAAGCATGAAATTTTATATAATAGCTTTTGGTTAGAAATAAATAAATATGTAATTCAAGATTTTTGATAATTTACTCTCCAAGAGGATGAAATAGGGGTTGAAAGTTTGTATAGCGGGTCCGTCATTTTTGATGTTAGAAGCATGAAATTTATTATACAAGCCTCTGATTAGAAATAGATAATCTATATACCTATATATAATTATATATGAGATTTCCACCAATATATTGACTCATCACCATATCTCTGGAACCATACAGCGTAAAGACTTGAATTTTGGTAGGAATATTCCTTTCGCCGTGTAGAGGTCAGCTAAGAAAGCTGATTTTGTTCAACTCTCATCCAAAACAGATTTTTCACATAATATATCTTATCATTCACTTTATATATAGGAGAGCCCATACCAAACATCATTAACAGTTGTCATAGTAACCGATTTCATGATGTTTTTATTGATAAACTAGCTGTTACCCGCGGCTTCGTTCTTTAACTATAGTCATACATATTTTAAAGAGGTAAAATTTTTTTTTTGTATGTTTGTTTGTAAATTTTTTTTATAGTATAGTTAGGCGGACGAGCAAATGGGTCACCTGATGGTATGTGGTGACCGATGCCCTCCGGACCAATTTCGACCACGGCGGCCAATGTTAAGAAAGGTGTCCCAACTGCGCAGGACATTATAATGCACAAGTGTGTGCGCAAACACAGGTGTACTCTTTATTCTCTAACTCCCATAACCCGATGTGACGGCAAACCGACACGATTGGAAAGATTTCAGTTGCGTCGGGCATGGGGGTGTAAAAAAAAATTCAGAAATATAATTATTAAAAAAATACATATTAAGACACGTTTTTGGTAGATAAACTAGATTAAGCGTAGTACCTGCTGTTCGCTCCCGATATCTATGGTGGGCTTTTTGCTCACTTTATGCATGATTTCATGTCCCAGTCCTTCAATCCTAAACGAAAGCTCAAATTCGAAGCATTTAAAAAGGAATTTACATGACTGTGTATAATCAAACTGAAACTATTAAATTGCATAGGGATTCGTGTCATGATAAGAATATCATCATCGTTCGTTTCTTTTCTGTTTTTACTAATTTGAACAAAAAGCAATAATTGTGACCTAATTATAATAGCCTTAGATATATAGATATATAGCCTCCCGATCTATTTTTTTGTTAAAGATAAGTAATAATAATAATAATAAAAATTTATTTACTTCTTCACATAATTTTACAAATAACAAAATTTACATGCATAATCTTATCAACTTAATAATGTGAAGACTGGTGCTTGCAATAGCAAAAACTGTTCTACAAGACACCAGGCCTCCACTCCCGTTTATAAACAGTTCATAAACAGATAAATAAAAAATAAAAAATAAAAGTAAAAGTAAATGTATAAAAGTGAGAAGTAAGGAATAAAAGTGGAACAAGAATATGCTCATGTGAGCGTGCGTGTATGCGAGTATTAGAGTGTGTGTGTGTGTGTTTTGTCTGTGTGTGTGTGTGTGTGTTGTATTCAATTCAATTTTAGAGGTGTGAATAAACCATTAGTATTTGTGACACTTAATCCCAAGAGATATTTAAATAGTAATTGCTTTAATTGTTTTTTGTGCATTGTCCAAAGTTAAGCTCCGCATTTAAAATATTATATATTCTTGGAGCCAAATAATTGTATGATCTTTGGGCAAATCTGGTCCTAAAAAAGGGAACAGGGAATTTATTTAATATCTTATCGGTAATTTGAGTTACTAAACCTTCCTTACGGTGAAATCTGCGTGTTATTTGATATGCGAATAGTTTAAGTAATATAAACATGTAGTACATTATTTTTAGTATCTCAAATAGTTTTCGTTTTTGTTTTTTTTTCTATTTTTTTATAATCCTCATTTAGATAAATATGTTAATAATTTTTATTATAGTTATTAATACCTTGGCCACTTAATATAGATTAAAATTGTCTATTACACTTATTTGAATGAATACTTTAGAAGATATTATGTTCATTAAACCAGAATCGATGGTAACATTGACAGGGATGTGAGGAACCGGATAAATGCAGGGTGGATGAAATGGCGACAGGTGGACGATTTGTGAATGCCCTTGAAGATCAAAGGGAAGATTTATAAGACCGTTATAATACCTGTCATGATGTATGGTTCTGAATGTTGGGCAGCCAAAGAAGATGATGTTAAAAAAATGCATGTGGCAGAGTTGCGAATATTAAGAGGGATGTGCGTTGTAACAAGAATAGACAATATAAGAAACGAGTATATCAAAGGAAGTCTGGAAGTAGCGTGGTATGGGCATGAGAAAGGATGAAAAACATGTTACTAGAAGGATGATCAGTATGAAAGTTGATAGATAATGGATATAAGGGAAGCCGAAGAAAGTGTGGATGGATTGTGTAAGAAAGGTGTAAGTACGGGTGACAGAAAGAAGTGAAAGAAAAATACATAATGTACCGACCCTACGTAGTAGGATAAGGGCAGGAAAAAGAACTTTAGAAGATATAATCGATTCCTTAACATTTTCTTTAGTAGTTCTTTATAACAATGCCCTATACTGAACACACGGTAATGTACGGGTGAATAGATCGATAAGTAAACATTTAAACGTTATTGATTTAAAAAATGCACGGAATAAAATTCTTATTTTACCCGTACGAAGTCGGGACGGGCAGCTAGTATATTTATAAATGCTCAAGATACAAACATTAAAGAATGCGACCCGGAACCAGCGAGTATCTTGTTTTCCTCACACTCGATAACTGATGTTTTCACAGCGAGACTACATAAAGCGGTCAGTGTAACGATAGTACCAATTTATGTATCCTCTCGTCATAAAATCTCGCGGTGCCAGTGAAATATCGCTGATACTCGTGATCGTGTTATAAGAATAATATTACAGCGATTTGGCGAAATTAGATAGAACGTAAATATTTTTTTCAATAACTCAAAAATCACGCGCGTAAACAGTGCTAACGTTCTTCAATAATATTGGTATACCAACTTTACAATATGTAAATTCTGAAGATCATGTTTTGTGTTCAAATAATAAATTAATTTTCTATATTATATTTTTTATATTATATTATATCAACACAGTAAAATATTTTGTAGCTGTTTGGCGGACGCGTGTACGTTATTATATGCCGAGACTTAACCAATACTACCACTACATTGCCATACTTGCTACTAATATTCATAGCGTTATTATTAATATCTAAATTGATTTCCCTTATTGGATTGAAGATGATTATCGGAAAGACGGTTCTCGCCATCGCCAAGGAGCGTAACAATTGAAATCACTACACTAACAGATAACTAACGCGAACTTATCATCATTGGTGAGTATATATTACTTACAGATTTTTTTTTTATTTCATAGGAAGGCGGACAAGCGTATGGGTCACCTGATGGAAAGTGGTCACCAATGCCCATAAACATTGGCTTTGTAAGAGATGTTAACCATAGCTTAAATCGCCACCAACCTTGGGAATGTCCCTTGTGCCTGACAACACAACAACACAAAGTATTGCTGTCTTACGGTAGAATATCTGATGAGTGGGTGGTACCTACCCAGACGAGCTTGCACAAAGCTCTACCACCAAGAAAATTATTTACTATAAAATACTCACTATAATTATCATTTAATTAACTTTAAGTTCAAAAACAAGAACCTAACACAACATACTTTATAAAACTGTCTGTCTATACGCAGGCCACGTTCGCTCTGAAAAGAATTCCTCGCTCAGATGGGCTTTTATTGGAAACCTGCGCGAATTAAATTAATCCGTAGTTTGAAGTATTTGACTCGCCTTTTGTTTTTCTAATCGCATTGACCAACGATTATAGCGGAGCTGTGCCGAAGTATTTCAATAAATTTAATTGATATTCCTGTAGAAAAATATTATGTCTTCACTAAAAATTCCCATTACGTTTAAATAATGAATGATTAACAACAATAATAATAATGCTACAAGTACTTTTATTAATAAAATGAAACAATTAAAGCGTAATACAGACAAAATATGTTTTTCTAGCGAACGTATTTAATTTAATTGTCTTATATATTGATCCTTACTTAAGTCGTGTCTCACGATTAAAGTTATATTGAAATAAATAAATTCCGTGTAAAGGAACGGTGACTTTTAAGCGTTGTATTTAATACATAATATACATTGCTATGGTATAGCATAGTCTTTACATAGTGTACGTGTAGTTCACGACTTTAGGTCTTATAGCAGGTATATATGTAGACTTGAAAGTATAAACGTATTCAAGGACGATGCCATATTGCGGAGCCCTTTCGGAAATCTTCAAGTAGATTAATGTAATATAAGAATAAACATCTTGAAAGGTCACAGCGAGAATAACGTTGACAATAATCTTAAAACATTCACAATATTGTTATGGATGATTAACCTTTTAAGTAGATTGGGGGAGTTGGTAAGAAAGTTATATCATTAATGGGGGAAATGGGTAATAAAGAACAAAGTTATGTCTTATGTAAAAGTCCGATTAAAGTAATAATTTGTAACGAAATATGTTTTCCCTTAATCGTACTTTCAAATTAGTATTTATACGATGACGTATGTGTGTGTTCATTTCAATGAGTACTTGTAGTTTGTTTTAGTGTTTGTATTAAGTAGTTAACTGATAACCTTGGTAGAAGGGCTTTGTGCAAACCCGTCTGGGTGGTTACTACCCACTCATCATTTATGTTACCTTTAAATAGCATTACTAATTATCACGGTTCATGAGATACAGCCTGGTGACAGACGGACGGACGGACAGCGGAGTCTTAGAAAAACGGGACCTTATTATCCCGTTTTTAACCTTTGGGTACGGAACCCTAATAAAATTAGCTTAACTACAATAACTACTCGTACTTAAATTGCAATCATTCCGGAAACATATTTTTGTCAAGCACTAAAATGATCATTAAACTGACACAAACAGCAATAACAACCTAATTGTCTAAACATACAAATGCGAAATGCAAACTATAAATCTCTCTGTTGAAAAAAATATCTTAATTTCAGAAGAAGTAATCTCCAACACTTTGAGTAACATTGAAGACTGAAGGCTAAAGACATTATGACAGTTTATGATCCCGCCACATTTTAATGGTTCAATAAAAACCCGTTCAGCCATCACGACAAGCCACTAAGGATTCTGTGTAAATCCCTTTATCTCCGCGTTAAGACTTGGGAAATACAGTTTTCCAGGTCACCGCTTTCTTTAGCGAGCTGCAGAGCTGGGTGAATGCCCCCGAGAATTTGGACTTGTTGCTTGTTGCTTTGCATATCGACCGTATTGATTTTACGAATAACCTTTGTTGAGTGGAACAGGAGTTACTACTAGAGGTAAGGATTATCTGGATAAGTACGATACACACGCACACATACACACAAGTACATTCAAAAACATAAACTTATTTTAAAAATGCAATTTTAATACGGACTATGAAATTACTGATTTATCTTCGTCTACCTACAGGACTAAATATATTAGTTAGCGATACAATCGCATTTGTACTGCAATTTATTTCTCAATCAAATACATATCTTTGTTATATATAATATATAACAAAGATATGTATTTAAATTTTAATTTATGTTATGAGTGGAGTGTTCAACTAAATTAAATTAATTTAAAAGTAATGATATTACAACAATATTATGTAAGTTTTCGAATAAAAGTAGTTGAATATTTGAATAATCTGAAAATATCTAACACGAATACAACGAGTGCGGGCGAAGCTGTCGCTCAGCGCCGCACAGAACATATCACTTGATACAAACGCATTAGATCGGTTACATTAACAAATAAACATTAAAATGATTTCGCAAAAGAATTTGTGAATGATTTACGGCCGACAGTCTGACCCGAAATAAATTTTGTATAATAAAAATATCGCCTCTGCTAGGAATAGATTCAGAGGCGTTTGGCCGACATACGGCGGCGAAAATAAATGTTGGTGCACAGTGGAGCGGTGGAGCCCGACACGATGGCGTTCGGTGATCGCTTGTCACGTATTTACAGCTTCTTCGTTATTTAAAAACATATTTCCAACAATAATTGATTACGTTATAACAATACATAAATAATATTGTAACCGAGTTTTTGTAATTTTACTTTTGCTCGAACTGGCTGCTCCGTTCGGTTATAAAGGTTTAAACGTCACTGACCCGTGACTCTTAGCATCATGTTATTTATTCTATGATATTTCTAAATATCTCAAATTAAACCGGAATTCTAGGAATCTCGGGTCCTTCTAAAGTTACAGTTATGACAATATTAATATAAGCTGTCAACGTGGTCATTCGTTACAAAGATAATATACATAAACATATCGAAGTGACGGTAATTGTTTCTTTGAAAATATAAACAATATGAATAATGTAATTCACAATATCGATAAGTTATTAATTAATTTTAATAAATTATATCTATTTATATGTATTTAATCAGGTTATAATGTCACTATATGTATCTTGGTATAAGGATTATATTAAAGTACGTGTACGCCATAAGTAAAAGATAATTAATAAACTGATCAAAAATTCACATATTTCTATTGCTTTCGACTCGTCAATATGCCTCCAACCACGATATCAAAGATGAAATAATGTACCTTAAATTTTTGTAATAGCATTGATTAACTTACCTTTCAAACCGAACAACAAAAAGAAAACTACTGCTGTCTGCTACTCTGTTTTAGTGCCAAGAACAACTGCCAAAACACTCAACAGTCAGTCTTATTCATCAATTACAAATATCCAAGTAATAAATATTATAAAATAAACTTATATAATATCCTATTTGGAAACCTTCGAAGACTAACTCGAAGCTGTTTTATAATATATATAATATAATCTTGCTCCAAATATATAATACGCCTCTTTTAAGCCATACGGCATACGGCTTGTTTTGGTACCTGTAAAATATATTTAATTATTAAAGTGTGATCGCGAAAGCCGTTCCATTCATTATCTTAAGCAAGCGTTCGCTACTATAAATCTTTTCGTCGAGAATGTTCGAGTAATTTAATGTTATCCAAACTGTTATTGTTATTTACTGCAGCCCGTGTTTTAGTTATCACATCTGATATCTCGAAGTGAAACTTAGTTGTTCCGTTCGAGACAGACCGACTATTAAATCGAGAAAGTTCTCTTACTATCGTTATTATTAAGTATCGTTTATATTCGAGAATATTAAAACTTAAACAATTACTGATACGGCCGAGATGGATGGAATCTTAATAGTAGATTCCGTGTTCATGCCCGGGGCGGGCACCAATGAACGTTCATGATCCTCATTTGTATTCATAATTTATTTCATGCTCTGTGCATGTGCATGTGCAAATTTGCATGTGTGCTGTATGACGTCAACCTGAAAACCAATAGTCTGCATAGGGTATGTTAGCAGGCGTATTCCGAAACCAATCTGTGTACATAAAAATATATTGTTGCAACCTGCACAGTTTGCAACCAATGTTGAATACGTATATATAGATATATAATAAAGTCAACCACTTCTAAACATAAGTGTGAATCGTGCGAACCACGGCACGGGCAGGGAAAGACTATGTGGTAACGTACCCCGCGCCACTTACATTGGATTCATAGAGTTGTGGCTTTATTGTGTAAGAATCCCACAAAACCCTGTCATCCTCCCCCGGGCCCGGGTATCTTTCGTGTTACCTCTGTGTTTTAAAAATAAAATACGAGCTCGGTAATTATTTAATTATTACATATCGAATAGTATCTAACAGATACAACATTGCTCTTAATAACTCTTAGGATCGTACATCATGATAGATTAAAGATTACGCCGTGTGTTATCACCTCGATAGCTGATAACATCGGCCGAATCAAAGCGCTAGTCTTAAATCTGACACACTTACAAAGACCGTAAAGCCATTGTATGAAAATGTTAAAATTAAATATTATTATAGTATTATTATATTTTGTGAAATATTGTCGCGGTAGTAACGTCCTGGTGGTATTCCCTGTCCCGGAAAGGAGACACGGTATCCTCGGTGACTCTCTTGTGAAGGCACTTTTGGAAGACGGACACGAGGTAAGTAGGAACCCTAATGAATAATTTATCTACCACCAAACAGCACGCCTTGCATTACTATAACGATATGAAAGATGAGTTATCCAGTGCAATTACGTTTACAAATACAACGCATAACCACTTAGATCGCATGGTTAGCGGTGTATTAGCAATATTCAATGTCTTTAACAATTACATTTATTAGAGCTGGCCTTATTTGGTAAAATAACAAATATTTATAACTAGCACGACAGTAAGTGGCCGGTGTTAATAATAAAGCTTTTATCATCTGACTGTAAATATATTGATATTGAAAAATAAAATCATTATTGATAGAAATACACGGCATATTGCACGTGATATCAAGTATAACTTGAAGATGCTCTCCACTAAAATCAAAGCGTGACTAGACCAACTCACATATTTTGATATGAAAGACTCCAAATATACCTGATTATGTATTGCAAATATTAAAATATTTTTTAATTTTTATAAGTTAGGTTTTTTTGTTAAATAAAGTTTATTTATTTATTTAAGTTCGTCTTAATTTTTATTGTATTAATTTTCTTATTGAATATGGATTCTCCTTTTTATATGTATAGGAAGTATAGCGTACAAGAATACGCAAACACAGATGCTATCTTTTCCTTCGATAAATAATATGTAAAGCCGCTACCGTATAAGTTAGCCAATAAGACTCACACTGATATTGCTTTGTAGTAGGGACTAATTACCGCGATAGAATACTCATAGCAGTTTTTGTTGTACGTTTATCCTTTAATGTATGCCTCCGCGTACTTTATGTCCGCGCCATTTTACATCGTTTTTGTTTCATTTTGCTTAATTAATATAAGCTGTTTCTAATACATTGTATTCTTACATATTACCTATTTCATTTCACCTTATATAAATAAATATAATACTTATTTGCCCTACTTTTATGAAAAGTTATCTCCAAACTACATAAAACTGGTTCTCGTGCAGTTAGGGCAACTCATTAGTATATAATATAACTGATGACGGCGAAATATTATAAAACTTTGAACAACAAGTTTTTAATAAATCTAAAAAGTTTTTGATTGTATTGTCGGGCTTCTATTATTTTACTGAAACTGGACCAGGTCGGTGAGGGAAATATAATGAATAAACTAATATATAAACTTAAAACAAATATGTTATTAAAAATTAGAGTAACATTCAAAAGTTTTATAATATTTTGTGGAAAAAAATATAAAAAACAGAAGGCAATCGGTCATTCAATATTTATATAACATTTGATATTTTAATGCGTTAAATAAAATAAAATGAAAGATGAAAGAAAATTTGAATGTTATAAAAACCAACCACGACGCGCTGCAGACTAAATCAAACCCGGATGCGGCTACACGCGGAAAACGTACATGTGTTTACTAATATAACACCAAGAAATGAGAACTCGTTTATATTATGTATAAAAAATATTTTGCAGGTGACATATGTAACAACGTTTCTACAAAAGAGGAAAGTACACAACTTGGAGTATGTTGACATAAATTCAGATATGGCATATGATTCAGGTAATTGATGACGGTGGAATTACTACGACGGAGTATTACACGTCGTCGTGTTTACTCTGTATAAAATATAAGATTAAAAATTTTACCTTAAATTTAAGCTGGCATTATTATTCAAAACAAAAACACGTTGACATTGTCTCAGTTAGTCGGCGCCGACACCGCTTGTGGCTCTTCTCACTTTAAGAAGTTTATAACTTAAAAACCTAGTCGAAAACTGAAGCGCTCCCTTAAGCCTCTTTGCGCTTATTATCCACTAAAATAATGGTAATAATAACGCTGTGGTTAAATCTATACTACGCAATTTTTAATTTAGGTTTTTGAAAATTATAATATTTTTTTATTATCTAATTTATAATATTAGACGTATTCTTATTACACTTTACCCTCGCTTTTTGTTAGTATTCTCTTGGAATATTCTTAAATACATGAAATAAAATGAATTTGTATGCTTTATTTCAGAAGATTACTGGCCTAAGCCAGAAAACATGGGTAATAACTCTTTGCACATGGAAAACCTTGGATTCAAATATGCCCAGCAAGCTCTGTTGCATCCAAACATGCAGGAGTTGATAATGAATACGTCGTGTTCGTTCGATCTGGTGATCGCAGAATGGTTTTATTCTGGACTACTATCACCGTAAGATTGAACAATATGAATAACTCACAGAATGAACAAGTGTCGAATTTTGTCCAACACGTACAGGTTTCCTAGGGAAATTTTTGTTCCTTACTAAATAGGAGATGTTTTGTTAACAACAATAATAAGTAGCTTAAAATATAACATATCAAGAACCACCATTTTAACCTCGAATTTTCGATTGAACTCTACTTGTTGTCTGGGGCCATTTCGTGCACTTTAATATTAAAAGCTTAATTATAATGACGGTTTGAATATTAATACATATTATATACAGTAAGCTTTTAGACAGATGGATTAAACTAATTTCAATATTGCTTTTCTTTAAGGCTATCGTCACTATATGACAGTCCACTCGTCTGGTACTCGTCAACAGATGTTTCCTGGAAATCTATCAGCTTAGTAGACTCAGAAGTTAACGTGTTTTCATCACTAAATTCTGGATTGTCTATTATTGAAAGAATATATCTTATTTGGTCGCAGTTCAAACTGGTTGTTCAGCATTAGTGGGTATCTTTTTACTAATTTCTATAAATTTGTGTTTTTATAGGTATTTATATATTTGCCTTGTATAAGACTAATTCAATAAAATTAATAATTAAAGTTCACTGACTTCCTTAGACAGATTTGAAATAAACTTTAACCGTTTGGAAAGTGTTTGAAATTAAATTAAGATATAACATGTCTTGGACTAATTTTAGTTACCACATAAGCTCCAAAGAGCTACCAGCGTATGAAAAATGTTTTCGTGATGCTTTCAAAAATCGTGGACAACAACTTCCTAACTATGAAAACCTCGTATATAATGGTTCATTACTATTTATTAACTCCCATCCTTTTCTTGATCAATTAACAGCTTTACCGACAAATGCTAAATATATAGGAGGTCATCACATGGAGGACATTCCACAACCATTGCCAAAGGTAAGGAAGCTACAATAATAACATTACAATAGTTGTACTATTTTAAAATAATGATTTGAATGTAATTTTAGAATTTGAAAAAAGTAATGGATGAATCTAAAGATGGCGTCATCTACGTCGATCTGGAGACGAGGTTGTTTAGTCAGGATTTACAAGAATTAATTATGCAAGAGTTAATAGAAGCGTTTGGACAAGCCAAACAAACCGTGATATGGAAATACGATGAAATCTTAGTCGATTTGCCTAAGAATCTGTATACGATGAAGAAGCCACCGCAACAGAGCATATTGAGTGAGGTTTTTTTTGCCATTTCAAAAAGTATAATAGCAGTTGCTTAGATTGAGATTGTAATCATAATCATCTTCATATTATATACTATTCAACTTACGGTTTAGATTTTTTAACCACAAATGTCAATTACTTTTAAATTTAAATGAATGTAAGACAAATTAACACATGTTATTTTGCATATATGATATTTTAGATCATCCTAGTACTGTTGCGTTCGTCAACCACGGCGATATGGTATCAATAATTGAAGCTGCACAATACGGCGTGCCTTTAATTGGTATTCCAGTGATGGAAAATCAGATCACAAATATGAATTCCGTGATTGAAGAAGAATGGGGGGTCAAAATTGATTGTAACGATGAATTATCGTGGAAGATCCTTGATGCTATCGATACAATACAATCTGATGAAAGGTATGTGTTTATATACGTCTTATAATATCAAGACTAATTTACTATAATTTCAATTACCTAAGTTTGTTATATGTTCTCGTTACAGCTTTCGAGCGCAGGCGAAAGCAGCAAGGTCAATACTCCGATACCGCTTGGCATCCCCTCGAAGAGAATTCCAACACTGGATCCAAACGGTACTCAAGACTCGTGGAGCTCCGTATCTACGCTCTTCAAGCTTACGTCTCTCACCTCTAGAGAAATACAATATTGACATAATCCTAATACTTATGATGTTACTTTGGTTCTGTTCAAAAGTGACGAAGGTTTTCAAAGTCCATTTAAATTATAACATTGAAAACGTCGATAAGAATGACTAATGACGATATCGTTTTTATTTTTATAAATATAATTTGAGTAAAACAATAACCTTAAATACATTATAATAAAATAGTAAATATCCTCATATTTTATTTTATTTTATTAAATAGGAAGCTAACGTTAAATATTCAGAAAAACATTTTTGTCTGATTGCATGTATAATAAAATTATACCAAAATATATAAAAAATTAAAGGCTTAATGGACGAACAACAAAACAAAAAAAAAGAAAAACATCTACAACTTAAATAAAAAAAGTGAATTCTGATATAAATATAACCTAGTGAATAGCATAACATTTCTAATCTATAGAATAAAAGAAAAAATATATAAATATTCTGTAAATACAAACAAAACTAAAATTAAATAACATTGAATAAAAATTATCAATTCTTAAAATTAACTACCTTAAAATAATATGTATGTGTTTACAAAATATTTCAAAATCGTAATTTTACGGTAAACCATTACAGCACTCTCTAGCTCTGTTTAGTTACATTTAAACTTAAATTCGTTATATTCATAGTTCTACTTTTTACTATACATAAAATAATACGTATATTTTAATTAAAGTGATTTCTGAAATTGTACATCAGTTAGATTATCCTTAATAATGATGATATTCAAATTAAAACATTTCTTGATCGATGTTGAATACGACACGTAATTGCCTTGTCAGATCTACAATATTAAACTGCTACAACTATTGGACTGGCTAATAAAAACGATATTTTACAAATAACTCGTTAACCTATATTTTTTCTCGTGTTGTAAACCATTCACTTTGATCAAAAGGTAATTAAAGACGAAAGAAATTAGAACAGTTACAATACTTTCTAAATGCTCGAATGACAAATGTTTTGTTCGGCTCGAGTTCGTATACTTCATCAAAATAATTGTTAGTGACTTATTGACTTCTAATTCGATCCAAATAGTTACTTCGAGAACGACGCTACAAATCGATCGATTAATGGCTGTCTATTTGTGGTCCATCGAGCCCGAAGCAAAGATGTTGATCAAATGTGAACTTGAACTTCCTAACCAAGGTCTCGGCGATCGTAAACTGACGGAAACAATTGAGATTTATAGATCGGCTCGACGTTTCTTCATGCGATCTGCATAATTGTTGGCCATTTAATAGATCAAAGGTTTTCGGCTGAATATTCCTTATACTAGCTAATCCTAATAATATGTAATTGAACATAAAAACATTCATTACTTGTACTCTTCAAAAAAAACCTTCCTTCACCTTCCTTCCTTTTACCTTCTTATGTACGAGATCATACAGGTAATGATTTGATTCAAATAAAATTGCATTTTTATTTTTATTTTCGGTTCTATAGCGGATACAACTTAATAATCATCAATTTAATCACTCTTACCGGTAATCAGAGGACCCTAATACCGTGAATTTCTATACAAATTCCCTTTTCTTTTTGTAATTGAGGTGCGAAGCGCAAAAAGTACCGTTGAAATTCGTTTAAAAATATCTTTAAGCATCCTTTTTCTATCGGGATAAGAACGCGGGACAGCGATTATCGTCAATCAGGCGTAGTATGCCGATTGCGTCCTCCAATCGTCTGTCATTAAAGTCGTTAATAGGATTTACGTCCGCAGAGCAGTTGTTTATAGAGGTCATTCGCCTGGATACGCTTGAGTATAGACTTGTTAATGCCGTAAGAATAATAAAAAGTATATATTTAACAATAAATAGGATAATTGTAAATGTAACAAATAACTTGTATTAGCAAAATAAAAGAATGTTATTAGTATTGGTTTGTATTCACTTAAAGATTAGCTGACAGCCGAAGCTGATTTTCTAAATACTTGAGGTAATTTTTTTTCTCAATCATTAGTTGTAGGTTAGAGGTCAATAATACCTCTCCGTTCCCGCCCGTGGGCGTATTTCCATTACGTTTTATATATTGTGAGCGGAAGAGTCCAGATTGCACCGTCTGCCCTGATCCTGATTAAAACTGCTATAAGCAATATACAGTCGTTGTCGATTAACTCTGACCACGACATTTATTTGATTTAAATAATTAAATACTACGATACGACTTCATGTTTGAGTAATAATATGTATAAGTAGGTAAGTAGCAGGCCTACCTACTACATGGAATGGCAAAGCCTGGTTTAGGATGTAGACTTTATCGGAAGGAATCGTCGAAGTTGCTCTCTTTGTGTTAATCATATTATGATTATTATTACATTTATTCTGCAAGAAAATCGACCACAACTAACTGCGTACTTCTATAGAACACATGGTCTTTTTTTTTTCGCTGGAAAAACGCATTTACGCTTTTCCCCCACATGATGTGGGGGGGTATGCGGGGCTCGCCGGTGCTGAAGGCTCCGACGACCCACTAAAAAACCAGCGTACCTGCATCGTCTCGGTGGAGCGGCACGGGATCGCTTGCGCATACTACCGCGACGCCCCGACGGTTGACCCGATTGCGCGGGCCTCCTTTCTTAGTTGGGTTCCTGGCACGCAGAGAACCCGCCTAGCCCCGCTGACGCTTACGACGGGGGGAGAAGAAGGTGCGCATAGCGCCGACGCCTCCTCCCCGGTCTCCTTCGGCGGAGCGGGTCCGCGGAGGCAGACGCCTAGCGCTCACGCTCCGCGGCCTCTTTCTGCGACATGACACTCTCGCAGAAAGAGACCATCTCCATCCCGCATTTCTTGCTGCCAAGCATGGCGGTAATCACGCTCAGCAGCGAGAGGTCTGCAGAGGTCCGTCAGGGTGTGGTTCGCCGTGTCCAGTGGGCCACCACACTGGTGGCAAGAGGGTGATACCTCCCGCTTACCGAAACAGCCATAGAACACATGGTCTGCCTCGTTGGTCTGACGGCTAGATATAAGGCAGCAGATGTCGAGGTCCTGGTGGTTCAATTCCAAGGTGGGGCCAATATAAAGTAATTGGGTTTTTTGTCGAAAATTCCCGGTAGCAACCGGAAGTCTGGAAGCGTGTACACACCCGTGATTCGGAAAGCACGTAAAGCCTGCGACTGAATTCTTTATTTTATGGTCGCATCGGATTGCTGTCCCATCGGATTATAAGCGTGAGAATAGAAAGTGCATCTGTACTTGCGCACACACTTTGGGACTATAACACATCCTACGCAACTGTATGTGATCAGTTGACTCTCTTGAGTTTGGACGCCTTCGCCAAAATCGATAAGGCGGACATCAAAATAATAATCATCATAAAATACGCTATATTTATTAATTTTTTTATAATATAAGCTTTATTATTGATTATTTTTACTAAAATATTATCGGATTATAACCGATAATTAATGTAAAAACACAAATCTCTCGCAGTCCGCGCTTCGGATGATATTTCATAATCAATGAACAAATAAAACAAACATTTCGCGCTAATATTTTGACCTCAATCGATTTCCGTAACACGCTCGGCCTATGCAGTCTAATTGAAGACTTCATCGAAAGCTTTTAAGAAGCGTCGACGTGGATCGTTTACTCGTACTAATCACAGACCCGCTCGTGGAGCGACCGATTTCAAATATAATTCTGGTCATTTGTGATAACTGTGTTCAGTCATTTAAGTGGGAGGTTACGTAACCCAGACGAGCTTGCACAAAGCTCAACAACTGAGTGAAGTCATTTTATTTATAGTGAGTTCTTGATTTTTAGTATTTTTTTTTATAAAGACCATATAAAAAAACAAATTAAAAACCAATTCGTTACTGGTGGTCGAAGGAGGACACCGACCGAGAAGGCGACCAGGAAACTGTTATGAGCAATATACAGTACAAGATTAAACTTTTAACATCATCATCTTAGGTTAAAACTACCCACATATAATATGATCGCGTTCGCTACGTCGTGTTGCAATCGAGCTTCGTATTTCTCGTTGACGCGAAAATATTTCATCCGGCCGATTACGGTCCAGTCTTGCGTAAACTTCTGTAATTAAAGGCTATCATATGAACATAAAAGGATATTTTAATGTACCCATTAATTCTGAACGAGGCGAAATATACAGCAACGTAATTAATTTTATATTGGCGCGTATGACTGAGATCATATTTTTATTAACTTGTATGTACTCGAATTGCCGGCGACGTTGTCTGTGTCATCTTCAGCACTTTCTCTCTCACAGAAAATGTTTCGTCTTTCTCTTAGTACTCTTTGTCAGATTTAGATACTCTTACGATGTGGTCAGGTTAATATATTCAAAGATTTCGATACCTACTCAGGTTGTCGTCAGTTTTTTTCGATAGAAGATACATTGTGAACCGATGGAAGCTTTACATTAAATTCAATACAATATAACGATTCAAAAGTTCCTTCATAAGTCTACGTAAATAAAAAATATATTTGACTAGCTGATACCCGCGACTTTATCCGCGTTGCTTGATATATTAACAAAGTTTTCTTATGTACGAAGGAAAAAACATCAAAAAGATTGCAAGCAAAAATATACTTTGTTTAAAAATACATCACTGAACACGCAGTGCATGTACAAATCGTTGTTTCTTGAAACTTTAATAACTTTTTAATAAATGAAGATATCGCAATATTTTTTCTTGACAAGGGCCAAGGGCAAGTTACTTGAATAAGAATAAAAATTTAAAAAAAATAATTGAAATCTATCCAGTAGTTTTTGCGTGATGCGCTCCCAACTGCAGACCTCTTTCATTTTATTTATATAGATTTCATTCAAAATTGGAATTGAAGCTGTTATACTGAAACACCATTATTAATGTTGCTTAAAATTATTTCTTATTGCATATTTAGTCTGTAATTTTCCACATAGCATATATGTTTCCTATAAAATTATATAAAAAAGCAACGACGAAGCCGAAACTATTTGTATAAACGTATGAACAATATCATGAATCTAAACTAGTGTTTATAACAAAGATAATGAAACATTGTAGGCAGCTCGATTAGGAGAGGACTTACAGTTTTGGCGTCATCTCAAGACGTCATAAGTATTTTGTTTGCGTGCGCGCCGATAGCCGCCGCAGCAATAATACTATAAAACCGTGTAAAGCTACTAAAGGTATTCGAATCGGTACAATCGTAAATACGTTGTGAAGTGTACACAAACTACTATATGTTGACGTACGAATGATCGATAAAACTATATAGTTGCCATTAATTTGTAGATAAGTGCGTTTCGTTCTGGTACTAGTGCGCATGCGTGTTCGTGTGTTTTCAGTTCAATGGAGGCTTTAAAATTATGAAACGTATAGTATTTGTTTTAAGTAAGTAAAACTTACTTTTTTTTTTTTTTTTCGCTGTGGTGTCGCAAATGCATTTGCGCATACCCCCCGCAAGATGAAAAGCGGGGGGTTATGTGGGACTCGACGGCTGAAGTGCAAGGCCGTAATACCCACTAAAACCACAGCGTATACTTTACCGCCTTTATGGGGGTGCCAAGGGGTCGCGTGAGCATTCTACCCTGACACCCCGACGGATAGCCTCAAGGCTACAAGCTCGTTGGCGACGGATGAAGGTGTTGGGCTCCGCCGCCAAAAAACACCCTGACGGCCGCAGAGGACACGGAGGACGGCAACCTGACAACACCGCATCTCCTCTTCCTCTGTGGCCCCACCGCAACGCACAAATGGTGCGCCCCCATTTGGTCGCGGGAGATAGGGCGCGCGGCAACGCAACACCGACACGCGTCTCCTCCCGCGATCACTCCCGACTGTGAGGGACAGACAGAACTGTCCCCCGCACCCGCCCCCTGGGCGCATCCAACGCAAGCCTCCTCCTGAGGCCCACGAGGAGCGCCCCACGTCCGGGATCCCTCTTAGCTTCCCCGTGGCCGACCTTACCACGGGTACTGAGCTCCCCCACCACGACAAGGTGGAGATCCCACGCGGGGGGGAAGTAAGTAAAACTTACTGCTAGACGTACGGTAGTGAAAAATTGTTAAACAGACTACTGATAGTTAGAACGTAAATTGCACATCGTACATACCGACAACACATACGTCCATGGCGCCCATAATACTTCTTAAAACGCAATTGACAATTATTCGACACCATCACGTGCCACCTACTTTTTGTTGATGGAACTATGCCAGAAATATTTACGCAGGTATTTACCACAGCTAAACACGGTATCGGCTTAATCCAAAGAATTAAGAAGGCCATGCGAAGAAGCAAAATAAACAACAATACTACACATATGAAGAAATTATATACATATGTTTGGGATAAAGATTTCTAATGCACTTGACCACCTACAAAGTTGGCATATATTTTTACCGAATGGCTTACATACTTTGTTGTAACTCAATTTACACGTTGCTCATCACCAACCACAATCACATCACCATTTATACAGCTCAACCAATCGTCACGATAATTGGTGTCATTACATTCGAGCGCGGAGAATATTTAAGCGTAATACGTATCGGATTATAGTTTACAAACAAACATAATAAGAATAACGTATTACCAGTGTAATACATTAACGGTGTGAATAAAGAATTATTAAATGATGTACTAAATCAAAAACTCATTACCGAAGTGCTTCAAATTGTTAATCTGAGTACACAATAACGGTATGAGTATGATTAACCGTTAATTCAATCACATGAAGTGTCTTCGAAGTAAACGAGCGCCGGCCGTCCTGAGCCAACTTTCGCGGTTTTCACCAGCCGTTTGTTTATTTTGCAAACGTTTAGCGAGTCGGGCTCGGAGTGAACGGTTGTGTAAATGGCATCTGTATACTGAACATGTACACGTTTGGTTACTGATTTCTATAAAAAGTCATTGGACATTTTTGAATATTCTGTTCCTTTAAGTTACTCTGTGCGAACAAGTTACTGATGATGATGGTACGCTTTGCTCATAAACCTTAAGACCTTAAACGTCGGCACAGAGCTTCCCTTTCCCGACGCATTTAATGAGAACTGCCGTCGTTAATATCGTGTTTATATAGATAGTAGCACCAACTAATTTATCCTTCAAACTCAAAAAAAAATCCACACATATTTGATATATTTTATTTTTTATTCATGAACGCAATTTTTTTTAAACATTTCTTTTGCCACTTCCAAAAGCAATCTCTATTCTAAGGGTCACTGGGTCACTCGATACGTGCTGTTGCTCTTAACTCTCACTTTTTTCATTTCCTTGTTATTCACTAAATAATCAAAGACCGTGCGAAAATATTGTTCCATGAGCTCACCGACCTTGACAAATGATTCACGTGTAATGATATTCCAATGTTTAGGTATTTACGAAAAACAAAGGAAATTGCAGACTATGTTTATATTAATGATTACACACATCGACACAAAACTAATCGACGGAATCGTTTAAACAACATTTGCACTATAAGGAGAGTTCGTAAAGTATAGTTAGGTTAGCGTGTAAGTCAGAGGAACCACACAACCACGTTCGCCACAACCACAAGTGTCGAGGAAGGCACGAATCACACTGTCTTATGTGGTTGCCCTTTATTTAGACTTATAATATAATATACGAAGTGAGCTTACCCTGAATAGAAACTATATCATTAGTATTGACACACGGTGGTTGTTACCGTTGACGTAACATTTTGTTAAATAAACTTTTGATTTCTAATTGATATAATATACAAACTTCATTTCATACAATCATAATTTGATATCGTTTGGCCGTCGTTTTTTATTTCTCTCAGCGCTCGAACACCGGATCTCGGGGTTGTCGGCCATATAAACTAGCCTCTAACCACCGACTCTAGACCAACGACGCTCTCAAACAAAATTATTAAGCACGTAGTACGTAGTTGTGTATAAACACATCAAAAGCGGGCCGACTCCTATAACGTAGTGACCTACGTTTCTAAATATTATAATTAGTAATATAAATCTAGTAACGACACCTTGTCTTCACATCGCGTCTGTTGACGACTACGCTACGCTAAAACATCGCACCCTGTTAGACGTAAGTGAGCTTGTTTTTCGATAGAAAAAATTTATTGTTCATATTGAAATACAAAATTGACTTTCGATATTTATTATTTAATAAAGATAAAATATAAGCTTTCATTTCCTTTTAGTAACCGGCTCGTAGTCGGCTCGTAGTCGGCTCTACTTTTAAATGGCTTGAAAGTGATTTCTCAGTTATTAATTCAATTCGTCTCACACTGCCGATGCCGTCCTATTGAATACTCAATTACTTCGATTGAGCAAATTGAATGAGGAGCTCTGTAATAATTGCTGAACGAATTGGAAATGGTCCGACTGAATACTATTGTTAATTGAATTTAAAGACACAGTGATAGTTTTAGAACGTTCGATCTATATATTGTATGTCGGCATAACTCGGAATAAGGTAATAATCTTTCAAAACCAAGCTAAAGACACATTCAAAAATTTAGATTATATATCGTCATGTACTTTCAAAGTCTAAATTTTACTCTCTCGGTAGACGTTTATGAATATAAATGTATTTACGAAAGTGATATAGTAGGTAGAGCGTTGTGTAAGCTCGTCTGGGTAGGTGCCACCCACTCATCAGATATTCTACCGCAAAACAGCAGTACTTTGTATTGTTGTGTTTCGGTTTGAAGTGTGAGTGAGCCAGTGTAATTACAGGCACGAAGGACATAACATCTTTGTTCCCAAGGTTGTAAGCGATTGTTAACATTTCTTACAATGCAATTGTCTATGGGCGTTGTCGACCACTTACCATCAGGTGGCCCATGTGCTCGCCCGCCTACCTATACAATAAAATAAAATAAAGTAGAGGTCTTGATTTTTTATAATCAAGATGTAAAAATAAAATTTAAACCTCTGATAGTTAAAACTAATCACAGAACAATCCCCAAAGTCCACTATCGTAGTTCAGCGCTAACGCTTACGTTTAGCAAGCGCGAAGAGACCAATGAATGACGAGGTTCCGTTTCGATTCTTTCCGCTCCGAATGATCAATTAACCCACATTGTGCGGTATACTAATACACTGGTATTCATTCATTCATTCGTGAATGGACGACCTTGCTAATCCACCGACCTCCACGGATTACATTTGTTTTATAGCAAGTTTTATATTTTTATAAATACGAGTATTTGTTTATAGAAGTACGTAGGCGAGACGCGAGATTGTGCAACGATCTGCTTCTACGCTTATATCCTCAGACTAAACAACGAAAAACACTCAAACTAAGATCGAGGTTGAGCAGAAGCGAGTTCTGAATAAGTGCCGGATGAGTAATTTACAAATTTGCATTATTTTAAACGTTAATGGGGGGCCAAGTGTACGATATTTTGCATTCATGGCGTTGGTTAGGAATATTGCATCCAAACATTATAGTAAACAATAAGATTTAAGAAGTAGGGAGAAATTAATTTCATTAGCTCTGTGATAGAAAGTTATACTTTCTGAAATTACCTAATTCGATTTCTGATTTTTTGATAATATTCATACAGTTAAATTTCAAACAGTTCCGCGACTCTTCAACGTCTTCTCGAGTTGTGCTAAGTATGAGCGGCGGCGATAATGAACTTATTTCGAACGATATCATTGATCACATTAAGCGATGTTCAACACTTCGGGCGTTAAATATATCAACTGTTTACACAGAACGAAACATTTATATTAATTTAAATATAAAACAACGAATTAAAGTAAATATAAAGCAGACACTCGTAACGTTTATTTACATTGAAACGAAATAACGAGTACTAAACAGTTGCAGAACATGGTAGCCTTCGTAAATAAACATTTATAATGTCGATGAAAGACACATTCATCTTTACTGAAAAATCCACGGCGTCTGGAGCGGCGACCTGTACCGCGCTTCCGTCTCGTAAATATCAAGGTAACTTGTTTACAGGCTAATGAGGAGCGGCATAAAGCGGCCAAAGGACCGCATCGCAAATACAAACACGAATAAACCGAACTCCATCAGAATTTACGACCACCGTTTGATGTAGACTTTCATCGTAACCGATAACCGCTTTATCGTGAGCGCCCTCGTCACGTGGACCTTATTGCACTGTAATAAGAGTTATGATCCTGTGAATGATTTTCGGGCATGACCGAGGCCAAGCACGCACGTACATTTATTGAGAGATCGTTAATCTTCGTAAATAGTACTGTACTCGTACTAAGTCACCTGGAGCTGCACGTGCGAATACAACAAATTTAAATGAATCACGACACATTCGTTTCAAATCAAACATGTTTGAGGAACAAAGAACGATTAATAATTTAATACATCATTAATTTATGAATTTTAAAATGTTAAGTAATTATGTCGTAATGATAAGCCAGGCAAAAAGGTCTATAAAGGCTAATAGGCTAATAACCTCTGGGAGATTACGTTGTATGCCTCTAATGAAGTTATAACTCGTGTCTCAAAAACCTGGAACATAGAAAACTTTCTTTTGAAATTAATTTCAGATTTATATTGGTAAGGTAAGGTTGCATAAGTTAGGTACTTGGTTAATTTCTATGAGAAGGATATTATGTATATCCGAAATGCGGTGGCGAGTGTGTACATATGTACAAATACCTATACATTTATCAAAGAAAGTTAATATTTTATTTATTCATCTCTTCTCACTACAATAAATAATTATGGAAGCTGGAACTAGCCTAAAATAAATAGCTCGACGAATTCAAAAATATGATTTATAAGTAATCATTGCGAGGTTGCGTCGGTCGCGTGGGAAATCTGCGAGCTGATACCCCGACCAATAAGAAGTCTCTGATACAATTATGTCTGGAATAACTTTCTAGATTTAGTTTTCGTGCACCGAGAGAAGTTCTGTGCCCTCCGTAATAAGCAAATTGTCTGGATCAATGTTTTCTAATTAGTGATACACGTACTCCAGGGATTGCGTACACGCGGATCACTGGTAATAATATATTCCTGTGGAAATTGCTACTTAATAACAATTTTGTTTGTCTCGTTGGTCTACTGGCCAGCTTTTGGTCTGAGGTCTCGAGTTTGTGGGTTCGCCAAATAAAAGTTGATGTATTTTTTGTTAAGAAACTTTCAACTTGTATAATGCACAGCTATTCTCCGATGAGACTGGGCGTCGAAATGATTTTATTATTTATGGGTGAATAAAAGTAATTAACCTAAGAGCATCGCATTAAGTTTATAGTCTTTCAAAGAAAAAATTTAATAGTCCATGAAACAATTCGGTTTAATAACTCAGATACGTCTCATGTAATATTTATTTAAGAGACTTACAAAGGAGGTCGGAGCAAATACGGGGATAACGTTTATGAATGCTGTCATAAAAATGTTACTTTTGTTCAGCTTTCAATTCGCTAATGTAAGCGTTGACGTCACAGTTTAATTGATGATTTACACAAATCGAAATATACTTTTGTTGTTTTATTTTGTAAAAAATATCAATTAGACGATCTAGTCCGATTGATATTTTACATCTGTTTTGAATCTCATTTTACCGGGAAGAACCGTCAAGAAACTGATTAGTTACTAAATACACAGTCAACTATACACAATTACATTTATATGGTGTCCTATGTCAATGAATATGAACTCCTGCTATAATCAATATATTCTTGTATTGTGAAATCATATCATAAAACATCACAGTTGCGTACTGTACTGGACTCACGGCGGCCGTGGGTACTTATGTTGTGTATTAAAACACAATACTGTTCATGTTATGTTTGTTGTGAACGTGTTTCCGCTACAAAATGAAGCTCTTGTTGAAGTTATCCGATAGTAACGCAAATCAACGGAAGTTAATTTACATCTATAAACACCTTATGTAAATATATCTTTGCTTGTAGTTTGTATCGTACACCTTATACGTTTCAGTAGGTACCGTTCATCCAATTAAGGTGCAACTTTGTAGAGATGCTGTTGCTAAGTGAAGCTGGCGGGTATATCGACCATCATCATCGTTTGATACTACTCGAATGCTACCGCTTGCCGGCTAATTATTTAGGTAAATTAGTTTAAAATCAAATTTGTTTAGAGAAAAACATAGGTTTGTGTACAAACGGTAATGACCAACATTATACAAATACGAATTACAAAATAACTTTTATTAAAAGGGCTTTTAATTATTTTTGAGAAATGTCAAATTGTAATCAGTGTGCTTAATAGTTTATATTGAACATTTAAAACAGGAAACCGATTAATAGAAAATGAATGTAATTGAATAGTTCACGTTTGTAAAGGGGAAATTGTAATATATACAACGTTAGTGAACCAACTCTGACGTCAATATAAGAGCTGCACATTCCAGTAAAGAAATTATTTATAAATGCTGGAAGATCTGCCACGAACGCAGGTTTTAATATTACAGTCGATGCCGCGCTCGACGGAGCCCACTATCTTTTAAATCGCAAATGCACTTGAGGGAAAATTTTGACAGAAACTTGCGGTTTCAATAGCGACAAAAGTTTATCAGCATGAATAGTGCTTCTACTGTTAAAAATAAGAAACAAAACATAATTAACTCCGTCTACTCTAACTAGGATTGAATTATATATATCTATGTACTTCTAATGGGAGAAAATATCTTGATCGGTAAATTTCCAATTAGTAGGGCACGCCCAATATTGCAAGAGCATCACTTTTTAATATCTGCTTAGTGTTATAGGGCTCATTGAAATTGCAGTATATAACTAGGCAAATAAGAACCTGATGCCATACCATTCTGGTTTTGATAAGAAATTCAATCAACTCTTACACCGTCGCGGTCAATTTGGTTTGAAACCACACAACTCATGGAAACACAACAATCAAAAGTATTGTTTTTTTTGCCAATGGAATAACCGTGTCATATTATAACTAATATCAAAAATGACAAAGTGGGGTTGTTAGTTGTTTTCATGTCTTAACTGCTCATTCGATCATCATGAAATTTTACATTCACGTTGCCAGGGCACAGAAAAATACATAAAGTTCCCTAAACGTGTGAGGAACACGTGGTGTTGTGTGTAAATAAATATAAAGTAACAGCCCGTGAGTGTCCCACTGCTGAGCTAAGGCCGCTTCTCCTCCTAGAAGGTTTGGAGCTTCTTCCACCACGCTGCTCCAATGCAAATAAAGGTTAGGTCATAATGGACTACCTTGCTGTTGTCTACTCGCTGAGCTGACTGGTTACTATTATCATAGCGTCGTCTGTTTGCAATATAAACTATGAAATATATTTAAAAATATCGCTCGCCTTATTTTTATTTGAAATTATAATAATTTGTTTGTGCAAGTAATTTATTTTTATGATTACGAACTTCAATATAGAATAGGTACATAAAATTACAGTGACGTAAATGTTCACTCTTGTGATAAGAGGATGTCGGTTCGGATCATGATAATAGTTATAATTTTTTTATAAGGTAACACGTTGGTTTGCGTGTAGTGAGTAAAATTTTAATTCATATCTTAAAATACATTTTTTTTTATTTCATAGGAAGGCGGACGAGCATATGGGCCACCAGATGGTAAGTCGTCACCAACGCTCATAGACAATGGCATTGTAAGAGCTGTTAAACATCGCTTACATCGCCAATGCACCACCAACCTGTAATTACACTGGCTTACCCTTCAAACCGGAATACAACAGTAGCCAGTAACTGCTATTTTGAATAATTTTATATTCAAATCGGCCACAGACTTCTACAGTGATAACTATATTTTTGCCACTGCTAGTACATATATCAGATAATCGCAATTTTAAAAAACCATGCATGGTTCAATAAGAATAGGCCGACCTCTTGAGGTATTTTTACAATATCTATTCCAGAAATAACAGCTAAACTCTAGAAGTAAAAATTGCATCGAATCCACGAATATATATTAAATAATCACATCACGACCTCTTTATGCATTGAAGAACCAAAATAATTATTTTGATCTAAAATTGAAACTACAAAGCCTGTAGGCCGGCAGAGGTTGAGCTGACCCGCTCTAGTTCGTGAAGTCTGTTATGCTTTAATCTCTAATTTATGGTATTAAATATTTATATTGAAACTACGTTCAAACTATTTTTCATAAATACGTGTGATTTGTGAGGATCAATATAATACTGTGATAAATCTATGACTGATTTGCACTTGTCACGTTTTATTGTAAAGTGGATTTTTTCTTAGTTTTATACTTGGTGGTAGAGCTTTGTGCAAGCTCGTCTGGGTAGGTACCACCCACTCATCAGATATTCTACCGCAAAACAGCAGTACTTGTTATTGCTGTGTTCCGGTTTGAAGCGTGAGTGAGCCAGTGTAATTACAGGCACAAGGGACATAACATCTTAGTTCCCAAGGTTGGTGGCGCATTGGCGATGTAAGAGATGGTTAACAGCTCTTACAACGCCAATGTCTATGGGCGTTGGTGACCACTTACCATCAGGTGGCCCGTATGCTCGTCCGCCTTCCTATGCGATAAAAAAAATCAAAAAAAAGTTTATCTATATTTTTGTATTGGTTTAATGTAGGCGAAAATGGCATAGTAAAAGATAAGTAGCCATCTTCACCCAAATTTTGTACGAAATATAAATACTACCAAAACATTGAATGCGCAGCCGACCACGGGATAAAGACAGATATTACGTTCGGAGCTTGTTATCACACCGACTCTATTACGTTTTACGTACAATGTATTGCTGTTTCGCGGTGGAATATGACATTGATGACACAACCCCGACTGAACAAATCTGTCACATGTGATCGCACACTTCGGCCCAGTTGTGTACATTTACTTCAGCTCTGACAATCGATCAGGCAATATGACAATAAATAATAATAGTTTGGCCTTTATGTCGATGATAATAACAAAAACACGTCGTACAGATACCGGATAAGTGGACAGGATACCTACATAGAAGACGCACATATGTATATTTATTCGAACAAAATCAAATTTGAAAGTCTCAATTTAAATTATTTTTAAATCCCGTTATACAAGTTTGTTTCCTGTATTAAGATGTAAATGTAAATGCTTAATCGATTAGGATGTTAAGAGCAATGTCGGTTATTATTTTTTATTTAAAAGGTGTCTACTATTTTATACATGAAACGAGTTTCAATTTAGTTTTTTTTATACCTAATTATGTAGACATAACTTGGTAATCTTTCGCTAATCAGAAATGTTGATAGTGTTTAGTGGGATGAAAAAACAACACACCTGTCAGATCAACTATAAAATAAAAATAACTCTATAATGACAATATTTTTTATTAGTACAAAGCAATATTAATTAAAATATTTTTGTAAAAATTTACGATACGTTTTATATTCGTTATTATTTTTATAAATGATTTACACATTTAGTTAAACGGAGATCTATAATAAAACTTCAAGAGCGAATATAAATAAATGTTTTAAATTAAATCTTTTATCTCATCACGAGTTTAACAATAAGTATGTACTACGTATAAGTATAGCAAATGAACGGCGGAGCGTGTTTTATTTTAGTCACATATTAACCTTTCATTGCACGAGAATTATCGATTACGAACGTCACATAGTGTTTACGACGAATACAAGGAAGAGGGAATTGTCACAAATAAACTTGGAAGCGCGCCATTCGAGTGATTTCTGGTGCAGAGACGACGTGCCTTGAACTCGTCCGAACTGAGACAGTCTAAGCCTACATTGCAGAAGTCGTAATTCAACGTACCGTACACGTACAATGTGCTTTATTAAATTCTTGAAGAATACGACATGACCGAAATTGTGCTGTTAGTTATTAGTTGAATCCCGGGCAAGCACAACTCCAATTTCACGTATTTAAGATTCATCTGGTCGTCGATATTAAAGGAAACCTATTGAGAAAGCCTGCACTGTCTCATATGAGAATCTGCGATATAGATACCCAATAGTCCAAATTGGAACAGCGTGCTAGAATAACCTACCTTCTCCTCAAAGAGCCTTAGCTTAGCTGTAGGACGTGATTACACAGCATGTTTCTTTACGAAAGAAAGTCACGTGATGGTAAGTGTTCACGAACACGCATAGACATTGACATTGTAAGAGATGTTAACCATAGCGTATATCGCCAATGCGCCACCAACCTTGTGAACTAAGACCGAAACACAACAATATCAAGTACTCCTGTTTTGCGGTAGAATATCGGATGAGTGGGTGGTACCTACCCAGACGAGCAAAGCTCTACCACCGAGTAAAAAGTTAAGGTAAAAGTATCTGCCGCCTGTTTATATAATCGTATGTAACACATTGAGTGGTATCGACTATGAATGCAACTCATAACATAGTTACTGACTGCAATTGATACCAGTCAAATTTATACTTATAATATGAAGTTGTTTGATTGCACGCGCCCATCACAACGACTCTAGTTCGGAATATTTTCTCTGGTATAAGCTCTAATGATAGAATAAGTACATTTAAGTCGTTTGAGAAAATATTCATGTCTACATAGATTTGTTTTTTTTTATTAAGTCAATACAGTTTTACAGTTACACGTTGACTTTACCGTTTTACTTGGTGGTAGAGCTTTGTGCGAGCTCGTCTGGATAGGTACCACCCACTCATCAGATATTCTACCACAAAACAGCAGTACTTGTTATTGTTGTGTTCCGGTTTGAAGCGTGAGCCAGTGTAATTCCAGGCACAAGGGACATAAGATCTTAGTTCCCAAGATTGGTGGCGCATTGATGATATAAGCAATGGTTAACATATATTACAATTCCAATGTCCAATGTGAAAAATATTTTGATGGAAATTAGAACACGATATTAATTTATTTATTTAATCACAATATTAACATTTGTTATATCTATATACTGTACAATTTTAATTCATATTAGAAAAGTTAGATGAGCAAATTCGCCACTATGTAGCAAGTGGTCATAATCGCCCTCCGAGAACTATATTGTCTATACGCTTTTGGGTCTAAAACACTCAATGTTGTACCTGTAATTACACTGGCTCACTCACCCTTGAAACCGGTAACAGTTATCCTGTACAATGATGGTTGCCGAGAGAAAAACGTGCAAGATGATGATAGAAACCCAGAAGTCTAGCAGCTAATGACGTTAGATAATATAACTAACTTAACAGTCGATTAATATTAATTTGGCTTCAGTCTAGTTAGTTGTGATACAGACAACTTATGATTTATTCAAATTGAAATTTACTAATGGAAGCGATGAAAGACTAGGAAACTTTTGATTAACTGGCAACTCGATTATAAATTATTTAATCCGGTGGCGCGGCGACCTACTCCAGTTTTGTAGTTCATTGATTATTTCGTACACCCTTTATTTTTGGGCTATTTCATTTTTACAATACTATATCATACCTCCGGTCACCTCCCGGGCCATTTCAAATGTTTTAATATATTTACGGAAAGCTTTATATACCTTTCACGGGTGTTGATACACAGAAGATGAAATGGCAAATAGAAACTACGGAGAGTAATTTTGAAAAACCGTGGTGTAGACCACGATTTTCCATCTAATACATAATATTAGCTATAATTATGAGTTTGCCCTAGAATTCTATTTGTAATTATTCGGGTACCCCGAACTAAGCGCTTGCTTACATATCAGGAACATCCTAGACAGCTCAGACCACCTACCTCTCTTTGTTCTTTTTGTCTTATTTTTAGATTTTTTCATGTTTAAATTCTACCACCTCCTCAATTTTGCATGAAATATCATTCATTATTGATAAACATCATGTCGCAAAAAATTCGAGCCAAAAATTGGCATACACGCAGTCAAAGGTAGAAATGGATATAGAGTAACCTTGACTGCAGGCGGAATCTAGTGCAGTATAAAGTTAGATACATAAAATATTTTACAAAGTCCGATAACATTTTGTCGAAGCACTCAAGTATAAGTAAGTATATGTAGTATAAGTGCTCGAGAAGATTCAATAAAACTGACCACTGAACAATGTATTCTTATGATTTTTAGATCATGTCTTTTAGCGGGGAGCAATCAATAGACGATCTCTTTCATGTTCAATCACCACAAGAACTTGAGTCAAACACCGCACGTACTATATAAAGTTTATATTGGCAAGACACGCCGCCGGCGACGTTGTGAGCTGATTGAATTGTATTCATACTAATTCCCCGCGATCGGCAAATGAAGCGTAGGCCGCCCTTCATACACGTAGACTGACGACCTGAATAAGTTGGTGGTGGCCGACTGGATAACCTGGGGAACTACGAGCTCTAGTGCTAGAGCTAGTGAAAGGCTTTTGTTCAGTTCTGGTCTACGAAAGGTTAAACGATGAAAAGGATTTTGAAAAATTAAAATATTTAAAATAATATTTATTATTCTTTTCTAATTTAACCTGCCCTGCGACAACACCTGCCCTGCGGCAAAACGACCTGCCCTTTCTTGTAGGGAACAAACATGACATAGTATTGTTTGCTGATGATACCTCTTTAGTTTTTAAAATTAAAAGAAAACAAGTACAGTATGACGATGTAAACAATGCTATCTCTGATATAGTACATTGGTTTAGTGTCAATAATCTTTTGTTAAATAATAAAAAAAACAAAGGTTGTGAAATTCAGCGCGCCGAACGTAAAAAATGTAAAGGCTGATGTACATATCAATGGGGAGTCGATGGATCCTGTTGAGTCTACTGTATTTCTTGGCATTACTGTTGATGCCAAGTTGCAGTGGGCCCCCCATATTGACGGATTGGCGAATAGACTAAGTTCGGCAGCTTTTGCGGTTAAGAAAATAAGATTATTCACTGATGTTGATACGGCCCGCCTTGTTTATTTTAGTTACTTTCACAGTATAATGTCATATGGCATTGTGTTGTGGGGTAATGCGGCCGCTATCAATACGATATTTGTGCTGCAAAAGAGGGCTATTCGCGCGATCTATAACATAGGAGCTAAAGAATCCCTAAGACAGAAATTTAAAGAAATTAAAATATTAACTGTTGCTTCTCAATACATATTATGTAATGTTATGTTTGTACGGAAAAACATTAATGATTTTGTGAGAAAATGTGATACTCATAACATTGGTACAAGGAACAAACACAAATTAATTACTCCCGTTACTCGACTGCATAGAGTCAGTAACTCTTTTGTGGGGCTATGTGTACGTTTCTACAACAGGATCCCAGAAAGCGTTCAAAATAATTCAGTTGCTAAATTTAAAAAAATTGTAAAGGAACGCTTGTGTGCTAAAGGATATTATACAATTAATGAATTTATGGATGATAGCACACCTTGGGAATGAGACGATCGCCGCATGGCTATTTCTTTCGTTTTTTTTTTGTAAAAAACATAAAAAAACAAAAAAGTTAAAAAAAAAACCCGCTGAGTTTCTTTCGCCGGTTCTTCTCAGGGCTGGGTGTTTCTTTCCGAACCGGTAGTAGTTTCCAGTTTGACAATCAATAAGTAAGTGTAATACTTCAATATTGAATAAAGTATTTTGATTTAACAGGTATATGGTAACAAATTAGAATTATTGTTGATATTTATTGTAAATATCGTTCATCACGTTAATTTAGGTTAAAAATTTTAACATACGAACATTTACGTTATATTAATTTCAACGACAACATACGTTTTCTGATCCATAAAACCTGTCAACATATTTGTTTCAATTCGACGCGAGCATGAACCCAACGCGAGTACACGTTCACACTGCCCACACGCATGCGCGCACGCACCCAAACACGACGTACAATGTAAATAATACCTTATTTAAAAACAAACACGGAAGTACATGCGTTCAGTGACCCCTGGATACCGCTCCGAGATTTATCGCTGATAACTGACAGATATTAACTGAAATTGATTTCGCAAGCCACAGATGTTGTCTGAAGTATACAACACGTCGTATTATATTCGGACGGGATTGAGTCCGCGGGTACGTTCGTGTAAGCATGAACGATGCGCGCACTTAAGACTTTCGCGACGTATTACCCATTTTTTATTTGATAAATTTTAACCAATTATAACCATTTTGTTAATTTGAAAGTGATTTCACTTTCATCAGTTTCACTTCATCAGTTAGCTAGTCTGAGGTGTGATTTAATTGGAGACACTTCAGGATAGACCTCACTTGAAGACGGCCTGAGATGGATACAATAGCTTATACATAATAAGCTCGTACGTAGCCACACAAAAATGGCAAAATAATTAAACAGAAGATGCAAATATAAGATTGATAAATTTAACGAAATAAGAGCAAGTTTAATCGGTACAAACGAATGTAATAGATGTGTACACACCACGAGACTATGGTGGTACATCCTGGAATCACCATATAAGATATGATAATGTTTTTCACTGTAATAGTAAATAGGTAATATAGTGTATTTTTCGTGCGCAGTGTGTTAGCCTGTACGCGTACGTTGTATTAAGTATTTTATAATACCTATATGTAAGTCGGGCACATATTTTATGTAGATGTAAGTATGTAAAATTATGGCGGATCGTTTTTTGTTTATACATATTTAGGGCGCGTTTTTGTTATTGTTATGTTAGAAAGAATTAATAAATAAGCAAGTCTGGAATACATTTCACATTAAAATCGATGAAGCGTAAAAATATCGCGTCGAGAGCTCGAGCAGGTCTCGCTCCAAAAATAAACAAATGTACACAAATTTATTCGTTCCATTATTTCCTGGAAACGGCGGATTCATGAAAACTAATCTAATAATTTAATTTGAACGCGTTGGATTCATCTCGTGAACGTGGAATGTTGCGATTAACATACAAATAACACATTCTTTGTATCACCTTCTCCGAGCATGGCGTGTGTGAACCCCCTCTCCTGCGTAAGTTCCTTTCCTACGAAGCGTTGGAAATACATTTTATCGTGGGATAGTGAATTTAGTATTTCGAATGACTTCGGAGACTAACGATAAGGCGAAATTCAGAAGAATTTAGAAATGTCATTATAATTGAAACCAATAAGCAACCGCGGTAATATATTATGTTTCTTAACGGAGTAGCTGGTTTATTTTCACCCAAGAATCATACCTGAGATTTAACAGGTAGGTAAATTATTTTTTGTCACCATTCCACGCGGTCATGATTGGTGCTGTGTTCATTTTGAAATTTGAATTATTTCAATATTCTTTGAAAGATATATTAAAAGATATATTGCGTAAGTATTTCAAATACGTAAGAAAATGTAATGTGTGAGATAGTGGTATTTTTTTTCGATCTGGAGTGCCTACAGCCTGCGTCTCTAACTAACACAGGCATACATTCTCTCCAACGCTACAACCTTTAACTAAAAGGCGAATTTTTATCTCGTTTGTCAGTAATATTCTTGTCACTTGGACAGGAAAGTTTAAATTACATCGTAATATTCACAGGAAGTATTAATTTTATATAAATATCATTAACAATAAATTATTTTGAATGTCAGTCAAAACTTCCGCAAGTCAGTCAATACTATTACTTTGTCTGTTTACGTAATAAAGGTTTTTTTTCGTATAATGACATATTTACAAAAACCTTATATTATATGTTATAATAGAATTCTAATCAAATGACTTTCCAATAACACTTTACTTACAATAAAATAAATAAATTTAAAATACTTATAGCGCCATCTTGCGAAAGTTTACATTACCAAGTGTTAAATATTACCGCCTTCTTAAGAAAACTCATTAGTTAGCGCACAATTTTATAGATGGCAGCACGACACAATACATTGTACATTGTAATAATGGTGTAAGGTGACTTTAGATGGCAGCACAAGTCATGCTAAAATAACATACAAAGGGGAAAATGTTGAACTATATAGCTTCTGATAATAATTTTCCGCCAAGGGAACTAAAATTCTTTAGTGCACCTGCATTTAAACTGAAAATGTATTATTATGTTAGCGAGTTTTTCGTAGCAAAATATGCATTCACCGGTTAGATAGTAAAAAACTAAATCAAATATTCCGAGCGGTGACTTCAGTACAGAATACTTATTAGAGCAAACAATAGTGCACACTTCAATAATAATTTGTATTTACAAATGATGAGGTGAAAATGGTTTTTATATTTCCTATACTCCTCCTTCATACCTCACCTCACTCCACTTTAGTAGATATCATTCTTTAATCGGTTTACAACTTGGTATTCATTATCAACGCATTGAAATAAAGACTTAGACCAAATTAAAAGAATAGCAAATAGCGCAGGATTTATTAACTATTATATTTTTAACACTATCTATCTACACAATCAAAGCAATACAGCTTACAAATAATTTTATATTGTAGATTGTCGAAGAAGTTGTTACAAGAGCGACACGCACATTTAATTTAGTTTTTTTGCTTTATTTTTATTGCTCTATTTTATTTTATACAGGGTTATTAATAATGACCCAGGGTCATTACAAATAACACTGTATAAATATATCAATATGAAAACAGCAATAATCATAATTGAAATTCTCCTAATCGAATTAAAATTTTTAGGAATATTCAACCGTACGTGAGACATTAAAATGTACACGAATGTGCGCAAACACAGATGAATTCTCTACTCCCTTATAATGGAACGAAAAAGCCGGTGAGAGGTCAGGTGCAAAGCCAACAAATTAACCTGTTTTTGGAGGCAAAGGATTTAGTTCCAACTTTCTATGTCCAAATTCTTCGCCCTTATCAGCTAGTCACTAGAACGCGAGGCCATTATGTTGACAGATATGTACGAATATAGCTTCATCAGATATCTAATAGAATGTAATTATAGTAGCCGCTACGAGGTTTGTGGGTTATTGAGCATTTATAACTGTAACAGTTTTCAAATGTAAGTCATATTTTAATATAAACATTTAAAATAAATATATATCCTCATTATTGATAATTATATGCGTACTAAAATTCGCTTTGAATCATATCATGTAGAACGAACAAACAAACCACTAGTCCACTAGGTTAATAGGAATTAGGAACTGCGCAGGAGAGCGGCCTTGACCGACTTGTCCGGGCGAGGTGATGTGTAAGCGATACGAGCATTAAAGGGATTAAACAAACATTGTACAAGTTGTCAGTCTAATCTTAGATTGCGTGCTAATACCGCTGGCAGTATTACCTTATAACAATGTTGAACTTGATTACATTGAAATATCTATCACGTGTTGACGGATGAATGTGTCCCGTCCGACAATCAACTCGCATCGGAAGAGCAAAGGAGTCTTAATCTTCGTCTGAGGTGACGAGGAAGTATTGATGAAAACCATGTTTTTTTAATTATTATTAATAATATGATTGTGCCTCAATTTTAAGATAATGACAAATTAGTGCTTATACTTTGTTCAAGTACTTTTTTTTTTCAGTACATATAATATACAGTTTGTCAAAGGTTATTTTTCATTCAGCAAGTAAAATGTAATAAAACCTTTACATTGGTCGATCCCACACTAACTTATTCAAAGTAATACTATATTTTGTTAAAACGACGATCACTCCTGATATTCGTCGACTATTAGAGATGCATTAACCTGACATTTTGCATCAGAGCCGCGATCTGCAGCGAAGCGTTGCCATGGCGACGGGCGCGGCCAACGACCCGACGCGTCTCCGCCTAGCCGCCCTACGCCCGCCCTGCATATTTTATTTGTAAACAACTAGAATTAAAGCTATTTATAACGTACACGAAACTCAGACGACGTCCCCCAGTGAGCGACAGTCCTTCAGTGATGCGGTGGTCATGTTTAACGTTTTCGAACCAGTCAAATTAATAGTCTGTAGGGGATTATTGCTTGTGTGCGTGAAAAAGGGTGAATTGTATTACGTGGTGGTGGAGTGAATGTGTGCGTAATTTATTTTGATTAAGATAATAATGTTGAGTGATACTCATTTGTTGGGAATCAAGTGCTATGAAGTTACTCTTTATTTGGACCGAGTGTATCAATGGACGTATATTTGAAGGATTCCATTACGTGACTATCACGCAGGAGTAAGTCTTTGTTATTTATTCCCAGTTAGTAAATACTTATAAAAGTTGTCACTACTGTTAATTTAAAATATATAGAAAGAAATACAATACTATAAATGTGAATTATTGTTCTTTAATTTCAAAAAAGTTTTTTTTTGGTATATTATCAAAAATCGAATTGGTTATTTAAAGATAAATTATTTCTAGTATTGCTCAAGACGCCGCGCTTTCGACCACCACGATTGCGACCGATTGTAGTGAGATAAAAAATATAAAAATTCTCAAATCGAACACTGTTGATGATGGACACACATAAAAGAAATATACGCATATATGTATCTCGTGAACGTTACATAAGACCCACCTGTACTACACATAACCGTGCGCTGTGCGAGGAGAACACACATTCCCATCGCTCGTTCATGTGATTTATTGCGAATAACAATTTACATGAATGCCAAAATTATCCACTCCACGTCCATCGCCTGTCAGACAGAACTATTTAAACCGACATTCCGTACCTCTGGACGAGAGTTACAAGCGATTTAAGTTATTTAATTAATATTTATTGTTATGAGCTACCATTATTTTAAATAGTTCAGTACTTAAAATATAAAATGATGTCATGAGAAATATAATAGGTGCGGGTAAAAGTCGATTTATTATATTATATTTAATATTTAAAAAATGCATTTTCGTTTGTCTTTTTATTACAAACGAGCGTCTGTTTAATTACTCGTTTTTTATATGTAAAGAATACTAGTTACACCAATAACAAATATAATCATGGTCTTCAAAAATAAAGAAAGTTTTTGTACGATAGAGATAGTTTTGAGCTTTAGAATACAACCAATATGCATTATAGACACTGCAACTTCATTCACACAACATGACAAAGCGTGTAAAACAGCGGGCGACAACTCCGCTGGTAAATGGTATAATTGGATCGCAGCCCGTGAGTCCACCCACCAATAATCCATTAGTATGGAACGATATCACTTTTACGGTATCATAAAGAACATTTATTGGTTTTTTTTATTTGTACAATTATTTATGTTCGTAATTTAACGCTGGGAACTTTTTTATTGAAGGCAGATGAGTGGACCACCTGATGGGGTCTGCGTCATTTCTTGGTCTTAACTTTATATGGGTACGTCGTGGTATGGTCGTTTGGCAAACCTCTGAACAGATGGTTGGTATCGTCCGATCACTGAAGATAAACAGTGGCAGGTAGGTTCAGTGTATTGCTGCATCTTGGCCAACAAACCAAACCAAAGTATAATGACAGGAGCGATGGACATCTTAGTATCTATTATTGACGGTCAGCTAAATAGGAAGCGGTTAATATATCTTCGGCGCTATTGTCGACTGTACTGTATGTACAACGCTTGATTGCGCCAATTTGCCTTCGCTCTTAAAGAAAAAATAAGCTTAAATATTAATTTTAAATTTGCATCGCTCGCTATATGGTTAAATTAAATTTAATGATCATAAGGATAACAGTACTTCTAAGGGTGCACGTCAGCCTCGCTAAGCCAATAGGCGCCGAAAAGTGTACAGCATGCAACTAAGTATGATTATAGGTTAATAATAAAGCCAGAATAATTCATTGGATTTTCCTCATTATATAACGTCGATTGCATTATATAATGAGCACTATCTGGCACAGTGGCTCGTGACCTTTTTGGAATCACGCACAATTTCATATTTTGTTGCGTTAAATATTTACAAAACATATTTTTTTCGAGTATGTTTTGACTAAATGGCGCGGAACATATTATAATGTGGATGGCTGAGCACCTATGGCATATCAAATGTTCTCTTAGAGTACTCGATCCAAATAATTATTTATGTTATTTAAAACATATAAATACGGTCCTCCAGACCGATTTCTCAATCCCAATCTCAAGAGAGATTAGCCAACTGCGCAGGAGATATTATAGTGCACAAGTGTGTGCGCAAACACAAGTGCACTCTCTTTTCCTTAGCTCTCAAAATCTGATGGGACGGCAATCCGACACGACCGGAAAGAGTTCAGGCGCAGGACCAACGGCTTAACGTGCTTTCCGAGGCACGGAAGTGTACACACTTCCAACTTTCCAGATTCCGGGCTGCGAATTTTCTGACAGAAAAACTCAATAACTATTCCCGGCCTGGGAATTGAATCCAGGACCACCGGATTTGCGGCCTTATATCTAGCCACTAGACTAACGAAGCAATCAAAAAACATACACATAATATATGTATAAAGCTGTAACAGGTATGTTTACCAATATACATGTACGAGTATATTGTACGAACATAAAACTGTGTGTGACTTGAAAAGAGACGCTCCACGAGTAATTACGACACTGAGAGAACTTTATATTCTGGTGAAAATAAAAATGGGAGCCTTAAGTGAAGAATCTTAAGTCTCAAGGGATCAAGGCCTTATCCTTGCGAGCAACAAGTGACCTGGATTACGAAGACATGCCCTGGTTTCTTTTCATCTACTTTCACACGGTTCGCCGCTTTTATAAAACACTGTAGAAATATTTTATAACGCGAAAATGTTTCAGTCTGTTTTCTAAAGGAGTAAATAAAGTTGTTTATACCTACATATGTACGTACGTATGTACGTTACTTGTTATAAATACCCGCCATTAGTCCGTATCAATATCGTGAGATTCAAAACTTCGCTGTGCCAGCCTTCACAATGACATTCGAGACGATACGGAACTAACTTGGCTAAGTTTTATAAATAGTAGGTAGAGCTTCGTTCCAGCCTGTCTGGGTAGGTACCACCCACTCATCAGATATTCTATCGAAAAAGAGCAGTGCTTGGTTTTGTCGTGTTCCGGTTTGAAAGGGTGAGTGAGCTAATGTAACTACAGGCACGAGGTTCGTCTATGACGGTGGTGATCGCTGACCACCAATATACCCATAACATAAAAAATATTATAATTTTTATATATAAAATTAAATCGAATAAGCTAAAATAATAATTATTTATTATAATGATTGTTGCGATTAGAAATAAAATAAATACTATAAGCACACATTCCTTATATACAGTTATAATTCCATAATTAATCACATATACTACTTTACTTGGTGGTAGAGCTTTGTGCAAGCTCGTCTGGGTAGGTACCACCCACTCATCAGATATTCTACCGCAAAACAGCAGTACTTGTTATTGCTGTGTTCCGGTTTGAAGGGTGAGTGAGCCAGTGTCATTACAGGCACAGGGGACATAACATCTTAGTTCCCAAGGTTGGTGGCGCATTGGCGATGTAAGAGATGGTTAACAGCTCTTACAACGTCAATGTCTATGGGCGTTGGTGACCACTTACCATCAGGTGGCCCATATGCTCATAAAATATTGGTTGTCTACGTGGAGTATGGCATGTTTCGTGTTTAGAATATTGTAATGTTATTATAGACTGCGGTACCTCACTCGTGCTTCAAACTGAGTAACTGTGGTACGCTTTTATATTTATATCTTTAAATATTATAATCATTAAAGTCAATGTCGCTTATCACTTTCTAATATTTTACGATCGTGTTCTCACTGCGAGTTTCGTGTTTGATCTTTTTCAGTGGTGTCTTGGGTTCGGTGTGCGGGCGATCGCTAGTTTTATAAATACAAGTTATATATATAATATTTATACGTGAACCAACACTTATTCAATTTGATAAAATAAATTATATTGACACCAGAACCAACTTTCCGCATTAAAATTTGAGCGTAATTTCAACTTAGGATTTAGAATACTGATACTAAAAGCTTAGTAAAAATAAAGTTGTCAGTACAACAGTGTAATATACCAGAATAACGTCTCACATTATTATTTGGCCATCTCAGATTAACAGAGCTTATAAGACGAGGATTAAACTGCGGAATTCAACGAGCAATACTATATTTGCATAACTTAGTCGCGGCGCGTTAATATTCATAATAGTAAGTTTAAAAATAGATCAAGGAGTTTCGAGGATGCCACAGAAACCGCAAACCAACCTCATCTGACTGTACAAATATCTCACGGCTCGTCACGTAAATAAACTACATAGTATGCGGAAAACTATAAAACTATATTAAGAAAAATAAACAAAGAGAATATGTACATACATACTTATTAACCAATTAAACGAGGCTATGAAAATACTCTGAAATTAAAAGTAGCGGTTACTTTGAAAACATTTCCCAATGGTGGGCGAAGGACTTCTGTTGTTTAACCAATTAAAATATATTGTCTGAAGGGCGGCAATCGCCGGAGCTCTCTTCAGGGAGCAAAGATGATCTCGCTCTCGTCGCTCATCGCTAGTTCGTACAGGAGCACGAGGTCATTCTTTTCTCTGTCACTCATTCCCGACAAGCCATGTTCTGATTCTGAGGGTCATCTGAAAAAGCACACGCAAGGCTCCCTCGATGACTCCCGTTGGCAAGAAGGCAGTCGTCAGCGGAGCTGCGGTAGATCCTAAACGACACCTTCGTCGTCTTCGCTGAGCAGAATCGATTCTTACCCGTTCCCGCTCCGCCTTCTTCTTTTAGATGATGACGCTCTTCCCTTTCGCGAAGATTCCCAACGGAGCAACGCCAAGACAATTGCTCACAGAGAGAGGTCTCTTTCAACCTCGCTAACTCTCGATCTGCCCCCCCCCCCTTGAGTTTCTGGGCAGTAAGGAAAAGTGGCACCCTTACGTATATGCTGTTTCAGGTGCTTGCTAGACATGGCTGTTTCAGTAAGTACCTGCACGAGATAGCGAGGCGGGAGGTATCACCCACCTGCCAAGTATGGTGTACCACTGGACACGGCGCACCACACCTTGATGGATTGTTGGACTCTCCATATCCACCAGTGTTGCTGCCTCATGATGGCGCTATATCTCCGCACAATGCTGATGGTCACTCGCCGCTGCGAACTTTGGATCTAAGTTGTTCACCGGTGGATGTTCAACAGTCTGTGTAACCAAACCGGCCCGTTGCCACGTCCACGGGCCAAAAAGCTCGGATTACCTGAGTATACGATCGTACAACATCGGCATAGAACTTTCTCCCTCGACTAGGTGATCAGAGATTAAAATTATTGGATCTTTATTATATGTTATAGCAAAACCTATATGGTGTTAAGCTTTTTATAATGAATTCGCATTTTCTACACAACATTTAGCGATTGTGTTTTCAAAGGGCCTCGAAAAGTTTATTATTTTCATGCAAAACTCTTTAGTTACTGTTAAATATACTCGGAACAAGCTAGGAAACTAATCATGTTATACAAAGAATGCACATATGATTTAATGGACGGCGAGTAGAGTTGACAAATACAAACGAACGATACACTATACGATATAAGAGGGCGTTCCCAATGTACATACAATGTTCGTCGGACTCAAGTAAAAGTTTCGTCGTAAACAAATTGAAGGAAACATCACAGACTCCGAGTTATCGAACAACATAACTGAGTCAGACGGGCGCAAACGAATTGTCCTAAGTTCGTCGTGACTCACGCGGTAACTGGGTGACCCTAATATGGCCGACTTTTAGAGAGGAAAGCAGACGATTATGTTTGGTAATAAATCCTTTATTGTGTTCGAAATAATTGTCGACAAATTATGACATATATAATTATATTTCAATTATTTCGTTTTTATATTATTATATTTTAATGCTTAGTAATGTTCTGTTCCGGCTTGAAGGGCGAGTGAGGCAGTGGAATACTAGTAGTATTGTGTTGATTTACAATGACATAGATAATTCTGACATAATTAAATTATTAGGACTTTAGGTACACTTTTTGATGAATGCTCACCCGACTGCTTATCACCCGATGAGCAGTCGGGTCTGTACTTAATTTTATCGGTATAAGTTATAAATTTTAAACCAAAATAATAAAGTATGTCCATACTTTGGAAAATCAGATTATAACAAGCGCACTTGAAAGTAAGCCGGCGACTTGTATAATGAACCTCACCTTTACAAATAAGGATTTTGTATTCTTCAATATATTTATTTTTTATTTGTAATCATAAGAAAATGGCGGGAATGAGTGTCGCGCCCGGCTCAGCTTCGATAAGTTCATTGGCATCGTTTGTTCTTTGTGTTTGTTAGAGTTATGTAAATAAAAGCAGTTCAGTGAATGGAGTTCTTCAGAAATATGAATATAATTATTGTTTAATAGAATAATTACACAAAGTAATATACGATATACCACAGGCTCTACCATTTATAGCTTTATATGAGCTTAACATGGAATATATTGTGATTTATTATTCCTTCCTTCCTATCTGGTTGATGATGACGACTATTCTCAATGAAAAAACCTAACTTGAAGTCCGGATATGCACCATTACAATGATGAAGACTTTTTTCTGACCAATTTGGACCACATAGGAAGATTAGCCGAATTCGCAGAACATAATAGTGCACAAGTGTATGCTGAAAAAAAACACAAATGCACTCTCTATTCCCTTACTAAATAATTCCATGAAACTTTCCGAGGCAAACTTCTAGAATCCTGGCTGCTACAAATAATATTAAAGACCTAATACCCTTCTATTGGCCTGAGTCGGAGCTTAAGCCCAATACCTCGGGGAGTAGCCACTAGACAAATGAGATGGTTTATTATGAATATAAAATTCATATTCAAAAACAGTAAACTGTTCTATTACTTGTAAAAGCATTCGTTAGACGTGTAAAAAAGGAAGCCCCAGCTCGACTCGAGTTGTACTCGATCGATCGGTACTGTCAGTACAGTCAACCCTAAATATATGTATACTTTGAAAAATACTGAACATTTTTTAAAATTTTTTAATAAACATTCGGAAATTAATTCAAATAAAGACGTACGTTATTTATAAAATTTGATAAACTTAAGAACATATGTAACTTCGTACCGTCGGCGCAACATGACACCTTGCAATAACATAGTTTTAGTAAATTCAATTATTTTATAAAAGACCTTGCTTATAAACGTCACTAGCGACTGAACATTAAGCACTTTCTGTCATTATTGATTTCACATTCGAAACAAGACACGGCATTGTTCAATTAATCATTGTTTATAAGTAAGGCCGGAAATAAATAATATTTTTTAATCAATTACTATTAGTCTTTGTACGCGTTTACACCAATACATATTATATATGTATTTCTACCTGATTAGAAATATAACATCGTCTCAAAAGCTTTAAAAAGTTTGTTTTGTTTTAAAAAGTTTGTTTTGTGACTAGTTATAACGTTTGAGAACAATAAACATAGACAATGGTCAGCCGTCTTTCTGTACTCGTCACTTATACTGTACTATGACTGTACCCGCTATCATGACAGATATAGAGGACCATTTAACCAATTATTATCCTGGCTATCCCATACCGTAGGCGCGCCGACAGCTTTAATTGGTTTTCCCTTTAATTATCAACATATTACACACCTACACGTGAAACACCCTTGTTATACTGCGTGTATTTGTAACTTGTACCTTATATCACGTATTTTAACATTTTTTTTTAAATTTCAACGTTAAAATTAAAGCGAGTATTCCTTTTTTAAATATAACTTTTTTAAAGTTATTAAAAACAGTTATCATGACAAAGAACTTTGCCGCAAAGAAATAATTAATTAAAAAGCCCACGGGACACATTAACGTCGCTACTATGTTTGGTGCGTTCACTGAGCGAGGTATGTAAATGTTTCGAACAAAGACCACGCAAACGAAATGAAAAAAATACTTCAAAGTAGACTGTTTCTACACTCTTTATATTAGTTTTATTAATATGTTACTACGAACTTTGGTACGTAAACAGATCTATTTTGTCCTTCGCTATGTGTCCCAACGATTAGCTTTGAAGATTTGAATGCTTATAATTTAAACAACATTACTATTATTTGTTACTGTAGTGCTATGATCATAACCAGGAGGTGTATCCATTTTCATCTAGTAAAAATGTTCAATAACAAGTAAGCTCTTCAAGCGAGAGCTTTGTATTCTTTATAAAATATTTGCTAATTATATTCATACAATCTATTTAAAGTTTAGTGTTCGTATTAGCAATTTTCCTGTAAATCATCAACCAAATAAAACAATATTCGCATTTATTTAACATACATATATAACAACAACGTATATAGTATGACGTCACGACGCGTGTTGTCAACGTAAAAAATGTTGCCGATTTTCCTATCGTTAGGGCGCAGATTTATACTCGAGCATTCTCGTAAGAGGAGGATCGGATCTATGAGCTTACTCTCACTATAAATATCCACGGTGTTTAGCGAATGAGTAGAATCTACTACAATATTAATCGAGTCAACTTATGCCCCTTAAGCCTGTAATACAGTGCCTCGGTCAGCTTTCAAACTGAAACACAACTAAACAATTATTGATATGTATCTGTAAGATAATTGATAAGTGGGCAGTGCCTTCACAGACGGACTTGCAGAAAGCCCTATCAAACTGACAACTGACTGTAAAACATACCGTTAAATAATAAGTATTTAATACCAAGAACTAGACTAAGTAAATCTCAAGGACCGGATTATTTACTTTGATATTATACGAAGACAAATATAAAGTTGAGTTTATTTGTCTTGCAGTCACCTCGACGCTTCACTGCTGCTGGAAATTGCTGACACATATATAAACACGGAGATAAGCGCTCAGGTTTATGTAATATTAGATTCCGCCCGCTGCTTCGTTTGGGTTAGTCAATAGTTATCAGAGGCGATCTCCCTCCTGCCACGTATTTGTTGCGCTACTGGACACGGTTCACCATACCCTGATGAAGGGACCTCCGTGGAGGCGAGGATCGGAGAAAATCGGTCGGAAGCTCTGGATGAATGGTCACCCTCTGCGAGATTGTCATGTCACAGGTGCACTAGGCGCCTATTCTAAATATAGATTCTACCAAGAAGAACTGACATGAAACTCAAAAGTATTTCTTTTTTCTTAATTAATGTAAAATTTTATCCTGTACAAATAAGTAGCACAAATACCAAACGTACCAATAATGCCTACGGGACAAATTGTTAGTATATATAATTTGTAATAATATTAATCAGACAGTTCGGAACAAATAAATATTTCCTTGTAAAACGATTAATGAATAATGACGTCACGAAACATTATCAGCGCTCGCTGTAATCACACGATAACGGCCGTCGACCCGGCGGGCGGCGGCGGCAGCGGCGTGTCATTGTGTTACTGTTAACAGTGTTAGTGTAACTAAATCAGGCTATTTACATACAGGTCATGTAATCATAGCCCACATTATAATCGCGAATTACAATTATATGAGATAAAGTTAAAATGTTATGTATTTAAATGAAATTCATACTTTGAACAGAACACACAGAAATTAGATATTAGTTAGTAGATTTAGAAATGCTATAAACTCGAAAACTTGTGTTTATGGATGGAGCTTTGTTATTTGACAAAATTACTGAACGGATTTGGATGACGTCATATAGACAGCGCATACCCTGACTTAACGCATTATGCCTATAACACATGGCCTACCTGTGTACCTTACACGCGAGCGTACCCGTGGGCGGAAGCTTGTCTTGTAATAATTACAATATTGCTAAGCAATCTTCTAACGACATGTCATTTTATATAATTTATATATTATGTTTGTGTAGTCTTATATTATTGTTTTGGTCTGGTTTAATTACTACAAAATTGTATGTTCTTGTTAATTAATTGTCATCAATTAAACTGTTTACTCATTTATTTTAAATACTTTGTTCACTAAAATACATTACTCGTTCCGCCTGAAGGAATTTCGCCTTCTATACCAGTTAACGTTAAGACTAATCAAAAATACACGAAGACGTAATAAACATGACGTATTTTCATTGATACGTATACGAGGCGGGAGCGAGGGACGATATTCCGATGTGGAGATACGTTGTCATTATATAAATGATTGAGAAAAGTCTTCGTCCCTATTATATAGCCGCACAGTCTTTAAAAACATATCATACAAATTACATACAAACAAACTGTATGAAAATACACTATAAAATAATAGCAGGTAAATAAGAGGTTATTTACACTAATTGACAATTTTGCCTCAGATATAATTGACGATTGGACTAATTATAACCCTTCCTACATGCTGCGACCATTGAATTTCACTTTATACCTGTTTTTTGGCTGTAATAACACCGACTGTGGGTTGTAACCCTCATACCGTGTCAAAGGAAAACAAAGCATTGCTCTCTTTTGGTGGAATACCAGGTAGAAGATCCCGCAAATCTCTACCTGTGAATTTATACGTAGAAAACTATGTCCGGTCTGAACTTGACAAAAGCGTTAGATATTAAACTACGAGTTTATATAATCGCATAAATATTACGTCTAAAGAAGAAGATATGTCGGTCGTAACATTGTACACCCAGATGTTTGTTATCTGTTGACTTGTAAACACACGTGATATCGATGTCTCTTACTCATCTTGTAGTACAGTTAGATAATCATCATGTTTGTTTGTTTAATTATTATTTTTACTCAAATAATCTTGTAATATCTTTAACGTCACTGATCCTAATTGCATATTGTAAGCTGACATTTAACATAAAACTTGAAAATGAATATACCATTTTTTGTAAACATTACTCGCATTTTTTAACCATAACCGCTGTGGCATCTGTAGAAAAAAATGTAAATTACAAATTAAAATTTAGAGATCTACAAATTTTACGTGATAACTGTTGGTGTATCAGTTATGGTTTTACCATAATTTTGAAAACGTTTAGATCTATAATTTTGATTCCGACTAAATCGATAATATTTAACATAATAAAATAAGCATTACTCTAATGTAATTAAAAACTATCATAATATGAAAATTTCAAATTAATCAGTTTCGTAGTTTTTAAGGAAATCAGAAAAAAAAACAAGTAACAAAACAACTCATCCTCGAAACATTAGTGTAATTTAAAAACAGCGTGCATAAGCTAATAACTGTCATCCGACTGCACCCGTAATTCCTGATCGCTCTTATCATCTCATCGAGTCAGCTGTTTTTTATCAGATGCACTGCGCTTTCTCGCTCGTGTTGTGTTATCAGTGCGACCGCGGCGCCCGGCGGCGTTGCACGTGTTCCTCAAATTAGGAGACAAACTCTATTGTCAAACATTTTCATATTTTATATTAAATTGAAAGTGATATAATTTGCTAGTACTTTTACATGATATGTGGTGAATTTAGAATTTCACATTTGATAAACCTATTCAATATAATATTTTTGATTTTTAACGTAATCTTTTGTTGTGTTTACAAAGGACTTCAATTGGCAGAAATTAAGAAGTAAGTTAATTTATTTAAAACAACCTCATCTAGAACTAATATTTTCAATTCAAAATATTATATAAAAATAAAACATACAACAATAAACGTCTCCAGCTATAAATATCGTGATATCTAGTCCACCTGACGTTGGTACAATTAGGGAATATTTTACCTTTTCCTAAAAATTTCCACATCAATAAAAGATTTGCATTGAAACGCAATATGAATACTTTCATTCTCTATTTTGTTATACTTATAATTATTTAGTATTACAAAAATACATTTTAACAGAAACAATTGACAATATGAAATAATATTTAGGAACAACATTGATGATTGCCTATAAACAAATGTCACAATATATATATAAATTAATCCTTTATATTATTAATTAGTTATAAATTAATCCTTTAAATTCAAAATAGTTCAAGTGAAATTGACCTGAACTTACAGTCAATTGCAAGTCGAAACAAGTAGATAAAAGTGACGTAACCGTATGCTTCGTCTCGGCTGTCGATGTAGATCAAGTTAGCACTGGGCTTACGTTATCAGCATTTGTAATATCGACAACAGGACGATTATTTGATAATCAATGTGAGAACTGTGGAATATCAATTTGATAAATTAATCAGGGGGCCGCTTGACGATACACGAAATACGTTATTTTGAAATTAATTACAGTATTTGATTTAATTTTCTGTGATAAATTCACATGATAAATGATACTGTCTCTATAGTTTTGCCTAATACATTTTATATATATTTTATTGTTTACTTGTAGCTGACATGTAATAAAAATCGGAGTCTTTGACGCTAAAGTCTTATTCAATCTCTCTTTCTCATCAAACGTTATTCCGAACGAGTGGCAGCTTCGATCGTTGTGACGATTCAAAGTTGCTTTTGTATATTTGAATAGAGTAAATTTTGAAACGTGACAACCCAAAACAAGCATATCAAAAATCACCAAATATTTCCTGAATTCGAACTTACAATCCAGAAGACCAGGACAGCTCAGACTATAAGATTAACTTTACACTGTACTGTACAGTCAAATTGTTGGAGTCGGCGTTTTTTATACTCACACTTATACGGTATTGTCTGGAGAAATTTCTTTGTCTTAAATTGATTTGTTTACATAAATAAGGACAATTATCGTAATCTATCTCATGACAGTATCCCAGGAATATTATCTGTATAGAAACTTACTAATTACGATCCGTAAACAAAAGATGCCTCAATTTGTATTGTATGTAGCTTGGCAAAGAATAAAAGCAGGATTACTTTGGTTCATTTCATCGTGGCCTCCACGCCGTCCCCTTTCTGTATAATTCGCATTACCAGGTAACATTCAAAGCCGCTAATTACGCTTTTTAACGTACGTATCTTTTGTGTTTAAAAATTCATTCAACGAAAATCGCCTGAGAAGATTACTGAGCTCTCGCTACCTGGTAATAGTAATTTATAGTCACTCCGTTTCATACATACATATTTATACAAATTGTTGATTATGTTGCTAAGTGAAATATAGTGGAACATTCTTTGCTCCGGCGCTATTTTAATACATATATCTTAAAACTATTTAACAAAATAAATTAAGTGTATATTAATATGTTAGTGTATTTTCTTTTATTTTTGAAGTCATACTTTTTTTTTTTTTTCTAGACACAAGCATTTGTTTGTGCCAAGAGAGATTTTCCACTCGTGATATATTCAAAGTGCAATTTTGTTTAAGCAATCTAAGTTAGCTTATTAGTTAAGTTTATTATTTGGCAAGTAAATACTGCTCTACGTAGAGAGAAAACATTAAACGGCGTTGCAATTTTTTACTGAGAACCAAGTAAGTTACTTAGGAATAACTAGCATGTGATCCGATTCTGAGCCTGACATCCATTTATTCTTAAAGGTTTTTTAGAACATCATGTAATATTTTTAAAACTATATGTCAAAATTGTTAAGACTACAACGTATTTTTTAAGTTCTGCTTTATAACATCCTATTATTTGAAGTCGGTGAAAGATAACAAAAAAAACACTTAAATAACTTTTGAACTTTTAAAAAACATTGAAATTTGTTTCGAAAAATATTAGTAAAGAACCTTTTTTTAAACTAAGTTTTATTATGTCTTTAGTATTTTTTTGTTAATATTCTATATAAATTATTTGTATTCAGTTAGGTAAAGCTACGAGTAGCTACTAGCAGACAAAAGGGTTCAGTCTGACAGGTAAAGACATACAATACCATTGTTTCGGATCTCTCATCATCAGGATCGCTTTCAGCTTGAACGTGATTACGAGTGTATTTGACAATCGCACTGAGTACTGTGAACAATAAACACAATATAGAGTCATTATATTACGAGAAATCGATATGAATATATTTTGTATATAAATAGACTGATGGAGGTAAAATATTACTTATATTGACCTAATTTTTATTTATTTTTAAATTAAAATGATAATGTATATAATTCGGAGGTTAATATACATTTTAATGGTTATGCGATTTATTTTTGTTAGCGTTTTTTATTCTAAAAAATATAAATCATGGTTGTAATTAGCATTGTGCGTGATGTTATTACCTGCGTGTTAAAATTAGCATTCTTACTTATTTATTGTATTAATGAAACTGAAATCGTTACTGGGAATACAAAAAGGATAAAAAAACGTGGAGCAGTCGTAGATTTTTATGGAGGATAAGTAATAATAGTTACACTGACTCACTCGCCCTTCAAGCCGGAACACAACAATTCTATGTACTTCCGTTTTTCGGTTGGATATGTAGGTAGCAACTAAATAGACGAGCCAAAGCACAAAGCCCACCACCAAGTTAACGTCTGTCTCTCTTATAAAAAACGAATTAATTCATTTTTACATTATTCATTACAATGTAACAAACATGTCGTCTGCAAAACAGCTACCATTCAATCCGCGACCCTCCGAGCCGTAGCACAATAGTACACGGGCGACATGTATACGCTCAAAAAGTCTATAACGAATCCAGCCACTACGAAATCGGCTTAAAATAATGACTATTTTTTCAATAGACCGACAGTTACAAACTCGGAGTGAGACTCTATGGAGCTTTATTTCTGGTAACAATTTAATTCGTTAGCAAAACAAAATATACTTCGATTAGGTTAATTAAATAACTACTTCATCGTCATGTTATAGATTCTATCGAGAAGAAAATCAAATAAACTTAAAAAAATATTCTTTTTCTTCAATTTAAAGATGTATTCATTACATATAATTAAATTATTATTCATTTCTATTGTTTTTTCTCGTATATAACTTATAGGCTTTCATCCCTTGATGTATTTTTTGACACAACTAATAATTATATAACTTAATTTATACATCGGTATAATATATTCATTATTATACAATCGATTAGAGAGCCTGATGAATCTTTCTTCATTGTAATCAAACCCAAATTGCAAACGTTAGTCAATATGAAAACATTACACTTTCTTAAAGATTGGTAAAAATCAACCGCCGGCTTAGAACAGAACTTACCTCAAACCTGAGAAAGACTTAAAAACTTGCCACAGTTATATATTTTTCTCAGAGAAAATCGTCTGCGCCGGTAGAATTATAACGTATGTCAACCACTTCCAACCTTACTGTACACGGAGTAAGATTGAATTTAAAGTTGCCCTCGCTTCTGGTCAGATCATTAAAAATCGCAAAGTTTCTATTATTTAGGATTATTTGGTACAACGATCCCTCATCACGCTACTTAGAGCAATCTCGGCCTTAAGGATGGAGAGAGGGCGGTTGCATCGTTGTTGGAGCCTGTGTAATAAATATATACATTCACTGTTTATATCCACCTATTTGCATAAAGTTTACGTAAAACTATAATTATATGTATTATAATGACGCGAAAACATATACTATGTATAAAAATCTTTTTAGCATCTTAAATCTTCAACTATACTTAATTCTTTAAATGTATTTACTCGTTAAAGTTTATAAATGATGATGACTTTTATTAATAATTAACTATTTAATTATAATGTTTATTTTTACGAGCGAAGCGTGTGACAGATAAACATTAAATGATCATAAATCAGTAAATCAAGTAATTTGAGCTGGAGTTCATAACAGTTGCTTTAATTTAAATATATTACAGTGAGTGACGTAAATGGCCATTTTACCGAAACAATGGAATTATTTTTAAATATATAAATGCTAATACTAGTTGTTTGACGGAGCGGCGCGGTGTTCTGGTTGTTTGTTTTAGACTTATATTTATTTATACAGCTCGGCGATGTGCAAAAAATGTATGTACATATGCTAATTTTCCACTTGCTGTTTGGTATATTTAATTTTACAGTCATCAAACTGTGTGCATCGTTTTTACATATAAGTTGTGACACGTTGTATTTCGTTGGTGTACAGAGATAATGGTGATGACCTTGTGACCAATGAATGTCTCGGCGGCCATTACGCTGGCTAATCTCTATTGAGAAGAAGATATTACAATGCAATTTACACGAGACGTTTATGTAATGTTAATAACACAGGGCTAACGACAGAGAAGGTTCAGGCGCAAGACCAACGACTTCATTTATATTTTATACCAAATTGACCGCCTCATGATATGTGGTCACCATAGAATGAGCTCTGCAAGACACAAAGTGTTCGTTACACAGTATGTGATGACCCTCACATCCAGTTATCCACCTATACAGACGGACTTGCACAAAGTCATTCTAAAACAATACTTACAACACTGGGTTGCTATGGCAAGTTTATTGACAAAAAACCCAGTAATTTTTCAATGGCACGTTTTGAAGTGAACCCGTGACCACGAAGTTGCCAGCATTATAAGCTAACTCATATAACATCGACTGAGTGTGCGGTACAGAGTATTCGTAGAGCATTGTAGCAATAGTTCTCGTGTTCCATCATCTTGTGTGTCACCGATATTGTATGAGCCGAGTGTCGCCATACTTATACGTGTAGGTCTAACTGACCGCATGTTTTTACACGTGACTTACTATTATTTGTTTTTCCGCGTGTATTTTCTATGACGATGATTCATTTCTTTGTAACTTTGCGGAATTCAGTTGTTTTATTGGAAACATAAATATAAATTATAATAAAATTAAAGTGTTAATAATAATTTGCATAAAAGACAAGAAAAGTACATATCTGTCATCTTTACCTGCAGAGAAGAAATATAAAATATTTATATACCTATAAAACTGTAGATATATACCCACGAGTTTATCAGATAAATTACATGGCGATTAAATTCTAATTAACAAATTGAATAATACGTACATACAATAGAACAACCACATTAACTGTGACATCATATAGATGAGAATTGGAAATACATTTTAAATTCTAATACCTATTCAACATCATCATCATCCCAGCCGGAATACGTCCACTGCTGGACAATGGCTTCACAATTATGTGAACAAACACGGGCGCATTTTCTATTCCTTATTCAATATGATTGCCATTAAGGAATATGAAAAATTCAATTCCGTCCATGTCAGGATTAGACCACATTGCTGCCATAGGCATACAAGTGCTTACTTACAATTAGTAGGAACTCTACTGTAATACGCCTCTATTCGTACCGTGTAATGACGGCAATAGTTCGGTCAATGGCATTAATCGTCAACAAGTTTTATTTGTTATCGTTACCCCCCATCGAGGCCAAGCGCCATCACTACAATATAATTGAATTAAGCCATTGATAAATAATATATACCTAGACCTAGCCAAATAACTGCGTGAGTCAGGTTTTTGTTTTCTTTTATGTAAGTAGGTTTATCGCGATGGTGTCATTGCTCTTTGGTGCTTAAAATTCATATTACTATACCTAATAGCATATTCATAGACGTGATTGACGATCAAAGTAAAAAGTAAAGTAACAGCCTGTGAATGTCCCACCGCTGGGCTATTGCCTCGTTTCTCTTTGAGGAGCAGGCTTGGAGTAAATTCGACCATACTGGTCCGGTACGGGTTTTTGGATACTATCGTGGTAGACGTGCATCCGACATGATACGTAGTGTGCCTGATGTGATATAATGTTTACTTGATCCAGAGCATGAGATGAAATATTTAAGCACGCAAGCACATAAAAAATTTAGTAGTAATCTCGTATTCCAATCCTCAATCTTCGGTTAACATTCTCGTGTTGTAATAACTGTGTCTCCTATTTATTATTTAATTTGTACTGACACACATTTCTGTATGATACATGTTTTTTTAAACAATACAATGTTCCCATATGTAATAGAAATATTCAAACAATAGGTATTAAGTACAGTATTGCAGTAATGAAAAGCATTTTTCATTAAAGCTAAAACAATGATTAAAAGCAAAGTGTATCTAGGTATGGTTAGCGTGTGTGATGTACGCACGACGTTCGTGCATTCGTTATAATTACTTGCATAAACATCGCCTCTCTGAAACGAACGGTTTTTCGCGAGCTTCATTAAGACGTGAAGGGCGCACGAGCGCTCTCCTGTCTCCGCCAGACTGTTACATGCACTTTGTAATTCATTTATCGATCATGAAAAACTAACTCGATGCTTGCACTTACTTACGGTTATATATAATGACTATGAGTTTCCTTGCATTAGTTTACGTTAAGTATGCGTATATTTTAGTTAACTCTACGTAGTCGAGATGGCGCAGCGATAAGAACATAATATTTGAACCTTAATTGATGTTTATTGGTTAAACATTATATCATAATTATACATATAGTTACGTGACAAGAAAAGTTAACGGAATAAATTTCCCGACAACGGCTCATTTACTATTTGAACGCTATACTTTTATATCTAAACGAAGCTGAATTATAAATGAAGTTGAATAGTTTGTTTGTTTGAATATGTGTACAACATTAGAATCGTTCAGTGCGATTAAAAAGTTTTTTTCATTAAGTGGCTAATTGATTAGGAAAGCTTATAAATTATATATCAAACATCATACGCGTAAGTCCCGCGATAGTGTTGTGTTATGCGTTATCACTTAAAGCAGATGAAACCGCTACAGAAGATGAAGCAGCTAGTTTAATATAATAGTCATTAGTCACGTATATAATTCTCGTGATGATAGAATCTGATTAGGAACTAAATATTTATTTAATTATCATTTGTATTTAAAAAAACATTATCGTAAACAAATAGTTTAGCATAGCGAAACAACAATACGCTATAATGACGGCATCGAGGCTCATTGAGACCACGTCGTGGCACTCGCACGAGTGTGCGTCCGCCAGACTTGCGGTGGCTGTGCAGCCGCAGGCGATCGATAGTTCACTGACTCCCCTTGATTACAACAACAAAAGCCTAGGCTATTTTAATTTTTCATGCTGGAGGCACAGCCTGAACAATGTGTCTGCGCTTCGTGCTACCTACGCCGAGTAATCTGGCTCGCTGCTTTATTTAGTCTCGAGTTTATAGTTGCTGCAAATATTACAAGTAGTAAACATTTTTACTGCTCATCGAATGCAAGTTTAAAATATCAGCGTTATTTTTATTTTAAATATTATTCCTTAAAATTATCAACATTAGAAATAAAATAGCATCCGAAGTGTATTATACAAGCAACTTTACTTGTATAGACGGAGAAACCGACTAAAATAAATGACAAACAATTAAGGTATAATTAATGAATTAATTAGTAATAAAAACAAAAAATATCATGAAGATACATAATTTAAGCCTGATTGTATTATTTAGTACGAAAATTTCCTGTTTTGACGTAAGACAATATAGTCTTAAGACTAATATACAATAAGTATACAATAATATATAGTAATAATAGCACATAATGGTTTTTATTTGATGTAAAACCAAATCGTATATTTCAAGTGTTAGTATCGCGTCACAGATAACGAATTGGAAAGAATATCGTAAATGTCGCAATAAAACAGTTTACATTAAGCGCTATTTATAAAGGGCGTTACTGGGGCCGCTTCGGACGACCTTCACCTTGAGAAAAATGTTTGAACTCTAGAGTGATAAGGCTACGTATTTCATATCTACATGAACCGTAATTATAATGACAGTTTCAAATACACGACGGGGTTCATTAAAGTAAAATTAAAGTGTCGCGGTCGCTCAAGAATAACTCATTACAATTATTATTACTATTACATAATAATTAATAGCATGTTTTGTTTAAATTGGAAGACCACATAATAGACAGATCCATCATCTGTTTATTTATTTATTTGTTTATTCAGAAGGAACTCAAACAGAAGTACATCAAAAAAATATAAATATACAAGTTAAAAAGTAAAGTTTAAACGTATCCCCAATTACAGGAGAACACAACATGCACAAGAACAGCGTTAATAATCACAACTTAACAATTAATTAACAAACCAGATTAAAATAAGTTAACCAAACAAACTAAAACTCAATGTGTTTAATTCTGCTCGTAGAAACGTTATTGTTATTTATTTTTCACATTGACAATCGTCTTCGGCCATCCTTGGGATACATGGGAGAGAATAATTTGTGCCCAAATAAAACTGCCCCACTCGTACATTCAGCAAAGTACATAAAGCAATAAATATTATTTCATTTGATATTAGAACTGATCGTACACAGATACTAAAAAATGTTGTAATAAAAAATAAAGATAGAATCATACACAAAAGGTTACACGGTTTATCTTCAAAATTTGGTTTGACGTATGAACTCGTATCAAGACACATAAACAAACAATTGAATTAGAGGAATAACATATAAATGTACACTAATACCATTCGGGGTAATATTAATTAATTGTGGTTTTCCGTAATCTACTTTAAAGGACTTTTGGCATTCCCAAGTTATCGGTACACAAACAATGTTCCATATGATTTGTAAACACTCAACTAATACGAATAAGGCTCTAAGATAACAAATGCCCAAAAAAGTAAAAAGGAAATCAAAACTAGATAAGCGAAATTATAATTTTACCATCTAATTATTTGTCTCTTTATTTTTATACTTATTTAAGTTTTGAGGAAGTCACTGGTACACATTCGTAGTCATGTAGACTCTTCGACGTCGAAAGTTTTCAAACCTGAAATGTATATTATGATGCTGCCTGGAAATAAACAAAGGCACATTGAAATAACAATAATATCAACTAAAGACACGGAAAACATGTTAAAATGTCATAGACATGAGAAGTTACTATACTTATAATTTATCCCGTGTTTGGCGGCGAATGAGTACCTGTTAAAATGTGAACCACCTACATGTGTTATGGGATAACATCCAAACCTGCGTCTCAAGTCGATATTGTTTTCTCAGCAATGGAAGATTAAAACGTTGATAATAAAACTTTAAAAAAGAATATTTTAAATAAAACATTTGAATTTAATAATTTTGCAGTGGATTCTGTAATAAATAAACTAAAAACACAAACCACACAATTTTTATTGTTATCAAAATAAACAAACCAAGCATTAATTCTCGGTAGCACTATCGTTGTGTTAAAATTGAATTTACTTTTTGTATAATAAAATGTCATGCGCCAATTAACGCGATAAGATAAAAATGATACAGATTTTTGTTGAATTGTGTTAATTTAATTAATTTTATTTAATGACTCTAATTAAGGTGATCATGACATATTTTCGTAATTCAATGCCAAGTGGAGGAGGTGCTGATAACTTTAAAAGTAATATTTGACTAGATAAATACAATTGGATGCCCCTCGGTCGCGGGATCGATTACCGCTTATGATAAGAAAATATGTTTATTTTGTCGGTGCTGTGCGAGATACACGGGCTGATTGATATATAATTATATTCAATCTGAAAGTAGTATTCAACTTTGATGTTTTGTTCTCAATGAAGTAATTAAAAATTGCAACATAGAGGTCTAACCACGCGTAAGCTGAGAGATACATATATATTATATAGATTCACTTAATCGAGGATTAAAAACGGGGCCTTCGTCTTATTACACGCTAATATTTTATATTTTAGATATATACAAATATGTCACTCTAATTTTTGATTAAGACCTTAAATTTTATTTGTAATCGTTAAAACGATACTAGGAAGGCTTGAAAGTTCGACCATAACAACGACGACCTATATAAGTTATTTGTACACACAGTTACTTGGAGTTATGGCCTGACCCAGCAGAGTAACTATACGTTACTATATATTTATTATTTACATAAGTGATCAAAATGTCATATAGTTATCCTATCCTAACAATAAGTCTCTCAAATGTTTGGTATTAATAATTTTAAATTGAACTTACATCAAAGCTTTGAAGATGCGAGACAGGTGGTTGTGTATTATTTATTTCAGTATCAGCATAAACGGCGCGTGCGCAGGCCGCCCGCCGCCCGCCGTAAGTGCGCGTTTATCTTAAACAGCTTATTTCTTTGTACATATTAAATTAATATTGTGATAATTATGTAAGTGATTTTGATTATTGAATAAAAATAATATAAATTTCTTTGTTTAATAATATTTAAGAAATTAGCGTAAATTAAAAAAAAATATAGAATACGCTTTCTTAAATATTGTTTTTGCTTAATTATTTCGACATTACTTAATTATTATTTTTAACTTTCGTAATAGACTACTAATTATTTTTGCGTTTATTTCAATTGATTTAATTTTATTTCTTACATATTATTTTAAAACTGCTAACTTATAGACATATGTTGAGATAAATAAATATTCGTTCTTGATGATTCAGCGTCGTGGGTGGCGGAGTGTTTAGCGAACATTAGCGCCGCTTAGATTGAGCCCGTTAAACAATAATGAAAATATTACTTGTTATACGTTATATGTTCAGATTTAAAACAATATACATTTATTTGTATCAATATTCTTTGAAAGTTTTTTTACTTTACTATTATTTAACACGAGGATAATTATATAAATACCAAAAAAAAGCGGTGCTATTCATGAAATTAACGTTCTTGCAAATACTTGTATACTACTTGAATACTTTTTGATTATATATTAACCGCTGCGTTTGTCATTCAATTAAAACGTAAAAGTGTTTAGAATAATATTACAGTAATTATAGCTATTTATTTCCGATAATGGGTTTTCACAACATTTTGCCTCTATCTATCAGAGTTTTAGTAGTAATTACTGTTTTGTTTTTGTAATTATAACATATGTAGAGATAATTACTATTTATAATTATAACATTCTCAAGCAAAACACCTCAACTGTCATCTCTATTGGTATCTGTCGTTTGCTCAATATGGCTTGGAGTCATAAAATTAAAGTAATGTCTTTTCATTTTCAGGTTTACTCACAACAAAAAAGTATGTGTCAATTAGTAATTTTGTACGAAGGTTTAATCAGATCATAATTCTCTACATTGCCAGTTTCTCGCGCCAAATTTAATTGCTTTAGTACTTAGTGAAGTAGCGCAACTTGCGGATAGTTATGTAGTAATATATCGGCATGTTTTTAGCAGGATATTTTGGTATTATTTAAAAGGTATATGTATCTATTTTTAATTCTCAGTGTTTAAAAGAATGACTCTTAGAACGGCTCGATTGGATGTTAAGTTGCAAAATCCTGTCATAATGTGCCTATTTATTGAATTATATTATATATATATATAGGTACATCTCTTTGCCTTATAGTGATAATGACAAACAGTCAGAACATTGCCTTTTATAAATAAAGATTCAACATTTCTATTGAGTAAATAAGTGTGATAAAAAACCGGGACATAGATAGCCCCCCAAACTAAAATATTTAATACTTTTTATCAGCAGTCTATACCTCGCCCAGTATATCGGTGACCGGCTTACTGTCGACCTAAATAAACTCCAAACAGCTAAACGTCGAGCTACAATCGTTTACAAGTTTGACATCAATACGAAACGATCAAACAAATCCGCGCGCACAATAGCGCGAAGTCTAAACAATGAACACTAATCAAAGCTAAATATTCATAAACTCGATGTAATCGCAAATCCTTGCTATTTTAATGCATATCTATCGATCGCGGATCTGTTGGCGGACAGACAGACATACCAATCCGGGCTCAACAAAAATGGCAACTGTCAGCTATCGCACAACACTTGCATACTCAATGTTCACACTCAATTACATAAGGCGAAGAATTAAATAACTCATTACTGACAGGCTGCGCCGGTGCATCGCATGACAATATTTTTTCCCGTTATTTTTTAGAGCGGTTACATGAATAACGATGAGCTTATTTGGTTACCGTCTTTGTATGAAATCTTAATTTACAATTTATAATTACGGTAAAGATATATCGCTTGCCATTTTTTGCGAGCTCAGCTATATAATTTATGTAAAAATAACAAGATAATCTTTTTATTATACAGGATAAAAAGCTCTATATTTTGACCTAGAATATAACGAGGTGGTTTCAATATAATACTTGTAGTTGTTTTCCCAGTATGTGTTAACAAAATATTATTCAAAATATATGCATGTCTAGTATATACGAGCCCAGATGGCTAAGTGGCTAGAACATGTGAACCTTAGCCAAATATCGCTCAAATCTGGCCATTTCTGCTCAAATTCTGCTGATATTTTTTTATGTAGTAATTTGTGCAAGTTATACAATCGTTAAGCTAGACTTTTGCCCAGCAGTGGATCATTTACAGGCTGTAACTTTACCAAGTTTTTGTTCTTGTCCAAAGGGTTCTAGCTGTATTTATTTGGTTAAAAATAATTACTATCAAAAGAGTTCATTAGCTGAGTTTAAGCATTAAGAAGACACCCACTTCAAAAATATGCATAATCCTTTCTGAATGCACCTCTGCATTACAAACTGAAGGTCATCTTCAAATATTGCGTATTTACGGCTTATATGCTGTATAATGGCTGCATATATCTGAACACACGTATCGTATACACATTTATGTAATGACAAAGACGCAGATAAAAAAAAATCCCGAACTAATCGTTTCATCTCTCTCACACTTTTCTGCCCATATTTCCTTTACGGCTTGATAAATAGTGTCCATAGCCGCAGTATTCCACTACTGAAGACAATCATATTTTTACATACAGATAAACAAAAAAAATAAATATTTTTATTGTCAAAGTTCTGTTTTTTTTTTGTTACATTATGTATGATCTTGATCGCCACGATTAATATTACAAAAGTTAGACATATGCGTCAAACTGACATTTCATATTAACAACATAAAATGTTGAACACTTTTAAGATATGAAAATGTATCCATTAATATTAATAATTTACAAGACAAAGTTATATTTCAAAGGTTCGTTAGGCACGAATGTCAATATCCTACGCGATTGTAGTATGATGGTATACGCGGTACGATGTACAACAATTAATTATAGGATACAATAGTGGCCTTCCCATTGTGAAGTTTTAATTGCTTATTATACACCTTATGGTAATATCATCACGTAATTGTTGTGATTACTTGCACTAATGTATAGAGACGGTTTACTTTTATTGTGTATTCAAACAGTCGCTAGGTTCGGCCGCAGACCCCGAGGTCTGGGTTCCAGCCTCGGGTCGGGCCGATAAGAAGTTGAGTTTTTATGTCAACGATAGCAGTCCGAAATTCGGAAGTTGTAAGTGGAAATATCTGCCACCTTGCCATCCGATCGGTTTACAAGAATTAGAGAAAAGAGCCGATCGTTTGCGTACATTATTATTCAATATACAAAATATTTGTTATATATTTATCTCTATTACTTCAGTAATTCCCTTTTATCAAATATCCGGAAACCTATCAATTAATTTCAGGAAATTAATTAATTATGTGTTAAGGAAATCATTGCACATCTGTTAGCTCCGGGGATAAAGGCTTGCACATAAACTCATCGAAACAAATCACTGTATCCGACATTCGATACAAAACCACAATAATTTATTAATAAATATAATTTCCGTGTAAATTAAAGGGAATCCCTAATTAAGTATCTATATATAAATCATCATTTTCCTCTTAGTTAGTATAAATTGGTGGCGACGGAAGTTTGAACATCAATCTGTTGTCAGAGTTCACGACGGGTATGGTGTGACCGGCGCTCTGTTATATTCAGAAGATGACAACGGGATCGTCCGCGGTGAACCATGGCTCCGGACGCGGAGGACTGCGAAGAGGTTTGGATGAGATAACAATTGAAAATCTAAAATTACATATTTATTATATAAAAGGGCAAATTCTTTAAATGTACGAAAAACTAAATTTTATCGACACATTGTTATACTAAGTAATTACACACGGAAACAATTTACTAATTCGTCGCCCTATAAAAAGTACTTGTCGAGGATTACAATGTCGCTTTTATTTATTTTTATAAATATTGGGTCGTTTTTTTGCTATTTTAAACTAATAACTAAGAAAAATAACGAAAAACATGAGCGAATGATATTATTAGTTACAAAATACGTGAGAAATTTTATTTTATTTTCTTCTTTAAAATATTTATAATTTATCTAAGAGTGTTTAAGGACGATTTAAAATATTGCGTGGAATGTGTAAAATATAATGAAGGTTTTTTTTTAATTCTTTAGGTGGAGCGGCTGAATGGGGATTATCAGGAAGAACAAGTACATCAAGGAAGGAGAATAATACCCGACGAACCCCCACCAGCGCAGGCCTGGACAGAGAACGAGGAGTTGGGTCCAGGAAACGATAGCAGAACTAACAGCCCCGGCGAGAACCGACGACTCCTTGGAAATAAGCCACTGCAGAAGTCCAGCTCTCGTCTGCAAGCTGGCTTAACCTTGGGAGTATGGGGCGTGTCTAAGAAGCAATCAAAATGCACACCTGGCTTGAAAAATGGGAAACCGCAAGCAAAGACAAAGTTCCAGAAACGAAAGGAGAAATTAATAGAAGCGTTAAGGCTGCCCTACTTCATCATCACCATGTTGTATATTATTGTAAGTTACAATTATATAGTCAATATTGTAGGTATTTGTAAGTTAAAGCTATTTAAAACTATTAGCGATAAACGCAATGTATTGCGATATAGAAATAATAAAGAAATAACTTCAAAGTTTAGTCTCTTAAATCTATTTTGTTCTTTACATTAAATTAAAGGTTAATTTGTTCTATAGACATTCAATATGTTTTATTCGAAGGGCTTGGTTCACTTCTTCGGACCAGAAGAATGGCGAGCAAAATTGGAATGGGCTCCGGGTGCGTGGTGGCGACAACCCTGGCGGCTGCTCACATATGGGTTCTTGCACGCCGGCGCCGCGCACCTCGCGTTGAACGCCCTAGTTGCTTTAGCGGTAAGTTTATTTATTCTTCCCTTGTCAATTAATTCACGGACTGTTACTTTTATTTATACTATACATTATGTTTATGTGCTCATGTCAAAATTATTTAATCTCTTTTGAAAATTGATCGTTACTATATCATTTATAGCGACTCTCTTTTAAAAGGCGCATAGTATGTATGTAGTTAACAGCAATTTCTCATCTCTTAGGTTGGCTGGCGACTTGAACACGAACAAGGCTGGTCGCGGGTGGGAATTATATGGGTGGGCGGTGTGGCAGCGGGTGCGCTCGGCGCCGGTTCACTGCAGCCGCGTGTGCACGTAGTGGGCGCCTCCGCAGCGGTGTACGCATTGCTGACCGCACACCTTCCTAATGTGTGCCTTAGGTATAGTAGTAAATCTCTACGGCATAAGTCTCTATTTTTAAAAATATATTATTTATTTTTTAGTACTTTTGATATTGAGATAATTATATTACCTTAGAAGGAAAATAAATGCTATTATTTAAATACTTACATAATGAATATACTTAGATAATTAAACGCTTCATTAATATATATAGATATTAATGCTACATATTTTGTTTCAGATTTGGTCATATTCCACTGTGGTGGTTCCGTCCCCTGAGTGTCCTAGTACTGGGAGCCTCTGAGGGCTGCTGGGCGCTCATGCGAACACCCGATCCGCATGTGACGTATAACGTAGCGTGGGCCGCGCATGCGCTCGGCGCTGCTGTCGGCGTGCCATTAGGTTTTGTCGTCTTTAAAGGTACGTTTTATTTTATATTATCATTGTAACTAAATATATTTAAATATAATGTGTATAAAAGCATCGTGTTTAAATAATTGTCTAAATAAATCTCTTATACTTTAGGTGAAAATTCATCCAAACGTATCATCGTGGTGTGTCGCATAGCGTCCAGTGTCATACTAGCTGCAGGAGTTATCGCGGTCATTACCCACTACGTGTTCTGGTACGACGTCGACCACTTCACTTGATATACGAACAGACAGCGGCCTTACAGGATTCGCCATTGATCGCCATGTCTTCACTTCAACAACATTGAAGTATCGATGCTTTAAGAGGATTTGAAGTCTCGTTCGTTGCAATTAGTCGCTTGTAATGCAATTGATAGAGATAACAAAATACTTGGTAATGGTCAGCAAGGAGTGGCTGAAGAGCGGTGCTGGTTTAGAAATAAATTAACTAAAGAAGTCACAGAAGTGGAAAAAGCTAATACTATTCGTAATGAATGAGCACTACCTAACAAAATGTGGCTTGAATTTCTATTTACGAATTTATACTTTTTACTAAACCTTTAAAGTACAAAAAGAGTGTTCTTGAATTATAAAAATTATTGGCAGAATTTTATTATGAACGCATTCGTTAACTTATAAACCATCATTTAAGCTGAAGATAAAACGCACAAACGTCTTCCAACCAAAGATAAGAGACGATGAATTGACTGGATCTCAAAGTTACCTAATCATGTACTTACTATGGATATAAATACTAATCAAAGTGATTTTAATATATATAAGTCTAGTATTTAATGAACATAATAATCATACTGTTAAAATTATCAAGTCGAATGACATTGTAACGATAAGCACCACCTTTGACGATTTCTATGAAATTGATAACTTTGTTTTGTATCAAAACATTACATTATTGATTAAGAATGTAATTGTTAAGATATAATTTCTTTTCACAACAAACCTAGGAATTGTTTAATTAAATTATTTATGATGTCTTAATTATACTAAATATGTACAAAGTCATATATTTTGTAAGAAATTACTGTTAATATTCTATTATAGTTATTGTATATAGTCCCGCAAGGACAATGTTTCTAGTTGAGTTTCTAGTTTATCCAAAGAGATTATGTGTCTAGTCACAAACGATTGTTTAGTATAAATTGGTGCGAATTTTAATATTCAAACATTGTTGTCACTTGTACCTGTACAATGTAGACACGTCATTTTATCGTACGTACTATTTTTCTTGCATAGCATGTGTTTGATTTAAATACATTTAAAATTTATAAATAATGAATAAATATTAAATAACTTCCAATGTGCAAATTGTTAATTCACGCTGCACTATCTGTGGTTAACGTTTTTGATGAAAGGTGAAAGACCTCCAAAAGTGTTCGTAGGTTAGGGTTATTAACTAAAATTTTAAAATTTACAAGGACTTTACCACATTTGTATTAAAATTGTTCTAAACATTTCATATCTCTCTTGTGATGCTCGCGCGTTATGTAATTGTTCGTTAATAAACTGTCATTTCTTAATTATTTAGATCTTTTATTTTTATTCCTTTTTAAACATCATCTATCAGCTCTATTTGTATAAATCAAAGATTATTTCACTAAATATTTTTATTGAGTCTTAATTAGATGGCTAAAGATACTTTATACTATTGAGGCAAGTTTGTTTTAAAATGATCAAAGTGACTCAATCTGGTCACGGTAAGAATCGAGTTCAGTTTTATGACTATCTGAGATCAAAGCCGACTGCAATCAACGGTTACTTTCAAAGGTATAAATACTTTTACTAATTAAAATAACCTTAAAAAATACTTAATCTATTAATCACACACACACACACAAACATTCTCTGTACACAGAGTCGATTTGAAACTATTCACTTGAAAACTTTTCACGATTAGTTCTCTTCGTTACTCCAAGCTTTGCGTCATTTAAATACTTCTTTTTAAGTCTGCATTTTATCCATATCCAAGCATTTTAATAATATACTCTCAACAGCTTAGAGAGCGACACTGGACACCGAGTTCTGTACATTTACACTCTTGACAGGGAGACGACAATTCCGCTATAATCCTGCCGACGCGATACATCCGGCCATAGATATTGCATCCAGCAAGTTTTGGTAAACCTAAATTCAATCCTGGTAAAAATATTTGATTCGGTGGTCGAACTTCTACAGATTGTCCAGCAAAGCCTTCCTTACTTGTTATTTCTAGTAATTTCGTAGTGGGTGGTCTCTGCGTAGTTCTTGGAGAAGTAATCGATTTGCGAGTAGTAGGGTAAGGAGCAGGCTTAAACACGGTTATTGGTCTTTGTGTTGTTTTTATGATAGAATTTGATTCTCCAAGTATTAAGTGATCAATCCTGTTGACTGCACTTTGTGGATATATTTTCTTAGGAGGTATTATAGGAAAACGATGAGTGACGGGTACAAAATCTTCATCGATTATTTCTTCATTAGTAGTTAATTTATCTTTATTTATTGAAACAGGACTATTGGTATAATATGTCGGCGATTGTGTTTCAGTAGTTGTTTTACGCGTGGGTGAAATAGTTGTGGTAGTCAGATAAGTTTCACTTAGTAATAGTTGTAAAACATTACCCAACGAAAACCCTTCGTCTTCATCTTCATCTTCGTATTCTATAGATTGATTGCTATTTTGTGTGAGTACTTTATCTAAGTGTTCGGTGGATGACTCATACATATTTGGTCCACTTGTGACGAGTGGTTTTGTTGAGTTACTTGACTCTAATGGTGTAAATAATTCTTTCTTTGCTAAATCATTTAAAACATTTTCACGATCTGAATTGTTGTTCTTCGACATAAAAAATTTACTCGAAATAGTTGTACTCTGCGGTTGGCTAGACATGTTTGTCTCTTTTAGTGGTATTTTTGACTCATTCAATGTAAGAGCAAATTTTTGGGTTGTTAGAAATGGAACAGCTGTTGTTTGATTATCTGAAAAATCAAAAATAGTTATTAAATTTTACGTCACAATAACACTGAACTATATTATATGTATCTGTACATTTCATACAGACGATTTACACGTATGATATAATATGTACGGAACGTTTTTATATTTTTCAAGAAGAATGGAAATTGACTCAAATGGAATATTTAACATACATTGCAACAATTATTTTTTTTTAGATTTTCATGACAACACTCACATTTAACACAAACTAATTCTCCGCAACATAAATCTGAAGAACTTGATGTTGCAGCGCGTCTCGTGCATCCTGGTGGAGTACTGCACACTCGCGGAGAGCAATGCAACTCACCCCAAGCACATGTACAAATCGAGCACGCCAGGGTTATTGATTCACCCTCAGATAAGTGTCTTCCGTCGCTGGATACGCATTCATCTAAAACATATTACACATAATGAAAGTCACAAACTTAAGCAAATGTTGATATAAAAGTATTTCAATAAATTATTTACCCTTTGGCTGCAACTGCATTGAGGTTGTTAAATGGTGCATGATTGGCGCCGGTGGTGTGCTTTGATACACAGAATAATACTCATCAATACCTAAATCTTTCGGAACAAAACCACCTAAAATATATAAAAAATAGTAAATCACTATAAAATAATAACATAAGTATTGATTCAATCATATAATTTTAAAATAAACTAGCCTTCTGTTTCCACCGGTGGAGAAAATAAATTGACAGCGGGAGTCTCTACGTCAAATTTATTGTTTGCGAGGGAGGACTTTTCTTCCATGTGATGATTTATTTTAGATGAGCTCCCCAATGATGTTGTTACGGTGTACTCATGCACTTGTGCTGGTTTTTCATTAGTTATGCTGGAGTATTTTATATTTGCAGAATTCACCTCTTGGCTTAAACTTGGGTACTGAGTTTCCACTTTTTTAGATATAAACACGGGATATTGCGTAGGGTTATAGACGTCTTCTTTTCTCATAGCATACGGTGATTGAGCTGTATCTTTATTTGGATAGTAAATGGGGAATTTATCGTTACTTTCCAGCAGAGGATAGTCAAGACTTTCTTTCGACGATACTTCATCATCATCAACAACTGCATCAGCTGCTACAAAGGGAATAATTCTGAAATTATACGATAAATTATTACACCTCGTACTTTGTGGACAAGTAAATTAGTACATAATGTAACAAAACAAGTGTATTATTTACTTCAAGTTCGGCAGTGACGGAGGTAATGTGGGTTCAGTGTAGTCGTAATCCTGTTCTTCTTTCTTCACTTTAGAAATATTGGTAGCACCTGGCAGCGCAGGCGGTACGGTCTTAGGACGAACTGTTGACGACGTTGTTGTTGTGGTTGTGTGAGTGGTGTTTGTTCGAAGTGAACTTGTGACGTTGATAGTGAAAGATTCATTTTCATCAAAATCATTGTTAAAGTTTTTTTCGGTTATTATATCATCTGATGAAAAAGTTTGGTTTTCAATTTTATCTGTCAATGGTATGCGAGGTTGACCTTCATTTTTAAGCCAAACAGTATCATCGTCATTCGAGACATTCAAAAGCAAAGATGTAGAAGACAATTCCGCTGTGCAATTAATGGTACCATTTATAATTATTTTTACAGATCCTTCAGGTTGTTCTGTTGTAGCCTCCAGCGATTCCTCAATTGTCGTGTAATCTGTAGATGCATCGTTTAGAGTTTGTGTAGTTTGCTCTGTGTGTAAAGTTGGAAAACTACTTTTGTCCATCTTAGAATCAGCGACCATCGGCACATCGGTGTTTCTTTTTATTTTTATAGTCGTTATTAATTCTGACTTAGTAATTGCGGATGTGCTTTTATCTGTAGTCAAGTCCTTGATTGTTGTTTCTCGCTTCGTTGACTTTGACGAGTGAAGCGATCGCACTTCGTCTTTTAAGGGCATCAATGTGTTCATTCGTTTTATATTTAAATTTTGTATTCTTGTACCTAGAAACATTATTAGTTATATTATCTGTTTTATTTTTTAATTTAAAGAGATAGATATTTTTTTACCGTTCTTATGGAGACCGCACTGGTATTGATGGGCGCAGCACTGTCCTTGCTGTACTAGTGGAGCGCATCCTTGCAGAGTGGGTGCGCACGATAAATGTTGACAGCGAATAGATCCTCGCAGGCAGAAACACTGAATACACTTGGCAGCTGTCTCTGCTGACTTTACTCGTTCCCCTTCAAACGCCCACTTTCCTTCAGGAGTTATACAATCTGAAATTACATGAATAATCATTTATAATTAAACTATAAATATTGTTAATAGCAGCAAATATTTAGTAATTGATTAATTACTAAGATGAAGTTAAGGCTTTTTTGGAGCATTTAGGTGCACTTGTTGCATATATTTAGAGTCCTTTAATTACGCATTACAATAATTTAATTTAACAAAGATTAAAATATCGCATAATTCTTGATTGAGCGTTCGATGCGTTAAGTTGCAAAATTCGATGTAAATTTTGATCCACGACGAATGAAATTTGGCTAAAAAGTAGACTTCATGACATGATTATCAGGCTATAATTTAACGAGTAAACGAGATACAGATAATAATTACAGTTTTATTCCATTATTATAATTAAAAAAAACATTAGTAAAGCAAAAAGTAATTTATCGAAATAAGGCAAATATAACAGCTAATATTGATCCTATTTTTCAGAAATCGGCTTACCGTGAGGATTTCTTTCATTAGGAGGCTTAGTTACTGCATGCTCGCAATAATACCGCTGTGGGCAGCAAGCGCCAGACGCTGGACGAGCTTTACAACCTGGCGGCGGAGGCAGGCAGACTGGCCTCACGCACCGCCGTGCCCCGCCCAGACAGAAGCACTGCTCGCACGCTGTACTCGAGCTCATCGCCGAGCCCGCCGCGTACACCGTCCCGCCCTCCACGCAAGCTGGAAACACTCACGAGTCAATAGTTTATTAGATAAAATAATTAACAATATCGCATATATATTTATTATTATCAATTACATACCATGGCCGGTCGACGAGGGGGTCTCTATTTCTGGGTCATCAAGTCGGGCAGATTGTCCGAGCTCCGTTGCTCTTACACCATCTGAAGTTGCAAATAATATTAAAATTATTTTTCTTTTACTTTTTAAATTTTAATTGAAGTGTCTCGCTTTTAAGTAACCTCATTATATCTGTTCATATTATCGTATGAACTGAATATTTATTTTTTAAAGTCATGACCAATTACCGGGACATTGTAGTTCCGGACAACATTCGCCCCTCTGATGTACGATATGACAGTGCGGCGGTGGTTCAGCCAGTGGTGCGCATGTGCGGCGGCGGCACGACAACGCGCCGTGCGCACATACACACGCCAGACACGCCTCGCGTGTGCGCACGGACGCACCAGCTGTGAACCATCGGCCTTCGTACATACATCCTGCTGTCGACTCTTCTTTACCTAGTAAACCAAAAACCAATATCACTATATGGTATTTAAATCTAAAAAACTAGTTAAAATATGTATACTGCTAAATTTTCAGTCAAGGTACTTTGAATTTCAGTTTGAAGTGTAGATGCTATTGCAAGCAAAACCAATATATTTTATTTCAAGTTGTTCGAGGTTCGTTTTTGAAATAGCTAAATGCATTGTATTCTCATATCTTTTGCTGTAGCCTTAAAATATATGTACACTTATTAACTAAAAGTCTGAATTTACTTAAGCGTGCATAGCAGGTTAGGCAGGTTATGGTTTTATAACATCTGGTCTGGTCTGGCAACCTTAGTGACAGAAACGTCATTCTTAATTTCGTGTAAAAATTTTAAAGTACTCACTTAAAGATCCTCTAGTCTTGCGACTAACCCGAATGCTATCTCTGGAGCTCTCTGAAACAGATTTTTTATTAAAATTATGAAAACTAAAGATAAAACACTAACAAGTTTTGATACCCAATTGATAAGGATAAGCGCCACACTATCAAACTACAAATACCTGGGAAATTATCGAGGCATAATTTTATTCTTTTTGTAATAATTATTTTTTATCATAAATAAGTAATAAATGAATTAATAAGAAAAATATAGTAAACCTTTGAGTTTTAATGCGGTGCTTAGTTCGCGGAAACGTGTGCACTGTGCAAACGCGCTAAGGTGTTATGTCCATTGTTCCTGTAATTACACTGGCTCACTCACCCTTCAAACCGGAACCCAATAATACTAAGTCTGCTGTTTTGCGGTAGAATATCTGATGAGTGGGTGGTACCTACCCAGACGAGCTAGCACTAAGCCTACCATCAAATAAAATAATTGTATTAACAGTCCAGGGGTACCAGATCCAGTACCCAGTCTGTTTATGACGACGTTATGGTCCATTTCATTGTACTCTCTCCAATTCTTTGCATTCGCTTTAAATATATTCCAACTGCCGAGAGTTTCAAATTCCCATATGATTATATATACTTGACAACAACATATATGATAAGAACCCATTGTCATTTTTGTAAATATTATTTTAAATGTAGAGTCGCGCCGCTATGCTCAGCGCGGCAACAGACTTAGTAGTTACTCTTTCCCACCAATTAATTAACCTACCTATGTTAATAAAATACAATTAAATTTATTTATCTGGCCTAAAAATCTAATATTGAAACCTAACTACTAAAAGTAACTCGTGTGCTAGTAGTAATACTTTCTTTAATGTCTTTCACTTTAAAGTTGTGATAAATTTGACGGCACCGTTACTATCAAAGTGATCACCCAAATGTGAATGAAAGTGGTAAAAAGTGTTAATTTTATTTTAGCCACACAATAAATGTTGTGTAACAATATTGTTAAGATTTTGAAAAAAAGAACACTTGATACTTTTTTTTTAAATACCATCACATTTGTTAATTTCAATTGTTAAATTTAATTTCATTCAATAAATATTTTAAATTTGAATCATATTCACTTATTGACAACCAAAAAGAAAGAAATTCAGCGGGATCATCCTTATTTATTATCTTGTATATAAAGAGCCACAAACATCACAAAATTTTCATGAGGTTAATTTATGTTTACAAAAACACACCAAATCGCATTGGAAGAGCGTGGTGTAGTAAACTCCACGGAGAAAGCCTTAGCCCAGCAGTGAGACACTTACTTTTAACTTAGTAAAAAGCATGTTTTAAATAAAACAGGCTACTATCACTTCCTAAAAACAGGTGCAAGCTGTTACTTGTTATAGAAATAAACACTTACTAGTACATTGAAATATACATCTAAATGTGTTACGTACTTCTAGTTCATAAATCAGAGAGTATATCGACCACAGGCTCGGGAATCTGGATTATATTGCAAATGAACATCGGTACATGTACACCGTGGGAACAGCGCCTGTGAATGGATGGCTAGGAATACCTGGGCCTTTCCTTGTTCGTTTACTCATATATCTTATTACCAATCAATAAAGTTCAAAATGACCACCCGAGGTTAAGTAACACGTAACAGTACCGCGCCCATTGACAAAACTCACACCATGGAACTACAATATTTTTAAGATCAAGTTTGCTGAAGTATCGGGCATATAGAGTCCAATATTCTAATGAAATCGTTAGAAGCATTTACTTTAGCTGAACATATATGTCTGTAAAACATCTCTCTCGGGTAGTGTGATGTTGGGAAGGCGTTAAAAATATATTAGATTTAATTTGATAAAATCCGCCCTGTGCTCTAACGCTTTTATTTATAGTTCACGTTATTAGATTTTTTTGTATTTATATTACAAACTAGCTGTACGCCTGCGGCTTCACCCGCATTATAATCGAAATACTTGTTATTTCAATTTCACACATTAACTACTATATAATATTAACATAGAAGATATTAAATTAATTATGTTAATAAAACGTAAGTAAATAATGAGCTATTAATAATAATGATACTCTCATTGTAATTACGACCTTTTGTACAAATAACAATGAAATTTTTTTTCTGTAAGATCTGACTAATACACTTAGTTTAAAAAAAAATAAAAGAAAGTCAATGAAATATGTTTTACAACTTTGCAATTACAAAGGCACACTTTTTTGAACGATGACGAACAATTTTAAAGACAATCGTGAAACACAAACGAGGTTCTCATAATTAAATGATTTATAAAAACTAAACTCACACATCTAGTTTAATATTCAGCCATTCATCTAAAACTGCATAAATATATGTTTTTACGAAACAACTCACAACGTTTATTGAGTTTTGTCGCCGGTTCTGAGGCATAGGTTTTCGTACTGGCTCTACTTTTGTACGATCGATGAGCGAGTGTAATAATTGTACATTGAATAAATAATTAGAACCAGCACCAGCACTGTATAGCACTGGACCACAACTACATGATAATCGTTATTAGCCTGTTTTAATTTGCGATACAAAACGAACCGAATTAACAACAGATTTAAAGGCCTGTCATTCAATTCAATTATATATATATATATATATAATTGAATGTTTGTCTGTATGTCTGTTATAGAATCGTAAATTATGCATAAGTGTTGTGCATGAGCCCAAAGGTTTCTGACCTGGTACAGCTAGTATCTTAATAAATTGAACGCATAATATAAATACTACAAACCAAAACCTATTTACACCTAATACACTTGAAACAAATATAATATAATATACAAAACAATAGGGTATTCTCATATTTTTTATTTCGTTCTATGACGCCATGTGAACTGTTCAACTTCCGTCCGTCTGCATTTGTGACCGCTAAAGATACCTTTATTTTACTGCATTATATTAATATACAGAAACACCCGTGACGAGACCGTATTAAAGTTGTTAATATATGTTTAACAATAAAGTTGCAAATATAGCTTTGAGATATATCTAAATAGTAAATAATAGTCTTACTATATAACTGTAGACATTGTCATAAGTAAAATTTTACGCTAACGTATATGAGATTTAAATACGTTTTAACCGTTCATAATTCACATATAACGTTCGCCTAATTATATACAATAAAATACAATTAAATGATTACTTACATGAAAATCAAAGATAATAATACCATCAATAATATAGTAAATCATATAAAAAAAAACATAAATACAACTTTATTAATAATATCTGCAATTATTAATGAAACGCTTTAAAATTAACTGCTATTGAAGCAGCGGGAAGAACATATTACTGTTATGTTAATGAAACGTTAGTAAATAATGTGTTAAGCCCTCCTTTAAGTTGTACAACTTGTACTTACGACCTTTTGTACAAATAACGATAACTAAATTTTCTTTTCTTTTTAAAATTGAAGACTATAATAAGATTTAAGAATGACCCTGAATAGAACTTAGCTGAAAACATTTTAGCTCAATTTTTATTTCAATTGTAGCTTATTAGTATTAAAACCAAAAACTAAATATTTTTTTGTCTTCCCGGTCATTTTTTGGATATACATGCCCTCTATAAGTAGAAGCAGCATAATATTTGCATTTTGTAATAAGTACAAACCCACTATCTGTCGCGTATTTGACTAAGTACCTGATGCGCTGAATGTCGTTACGGAAGCCCTGGATCCGCCCGCATGTTTCTTTTTACAGAATCACTTAAAATTTTATATCAATGTAAATGACAATCCAGAACTACATGATCATAATAATATTATAAAAAAGGACTTGTATTTGTTTTTCTAATTTATCCAGAGCCAAAATAGTTAAATATATTTTAATAGGAACACTGAAAAATATTGTATAAACACGAGGAGTAGAAGTATCCTTAAAACACCAAGTTTCTTTTCAAATGAAGTCTTCGAGAAGTTATCAAGAATTATATTTTAACTAACGTATAAAACATGTATAAAAAAATTTCTAGGCTTGGCTTTGAAATTTGGATCAGTAGTTTTATATATTTATACATAATACATATATTATATGAGTAACAAATGCATGAAGAAAATGGCCTGGGGCGTGCATTCGGTATTACAGTACAGAGGGATCGAACCCTTAGCTCGACGCTGATAATATTGCAATACTATTTTAAATATTGTTACACTATTTATTTGTTTTGAAAAAATATTTACCTAACCTATACCTAACCTAACCTAACCTTACCTATATTTAGTTTTAACTAAATATATAAATAATAATATATTTGTGTCTGGGTCTAAAATAATTTAATTACTAACTAATCTGTTGAAAAAATCGTGCAGAAAACAAGCTTTACCACTTGTAAAAAGTACACGTAAAAAGTATACGTATAAAAATATTAAACGTTTTTTGTAAGTAGTTTTAGAATTCACTAGTCAGTCTATTCAAATAAAATCTGAATAATTATACATATAATATATTTATTTGAATATTCTTTAATTCATTATAAAATTATGGAGATCGCGTTGGTGTCGTTAAACTTAGCATCTACATCTACCATTGGCTTTCCTAACTGATCGGGAAAACCCGAACCGACTCTTATCACACACTACCGACCGGTTCGTATTGACAACCGCCGCGTATCCGAGCCGAAGTTACAAAACGTGCCGGAGATCAATGATTTTACTATCATAGCTTTTGTCGCAGGTGACTGGCGGGCTGTGTCCGAGTACTGATCGACGAACGAGACGAGTTTGTAAAGTTAAAGATGTAATAAGTGATCATATTAGGATTCGACTTTAAGGGGCATTTATTATTTAGTTAATGTAATATTAACGACACAGCCAACTTACAACTAAACTTTATTAGAATCTATATCATTTTGATGAATACTGATGTATATAACGTCTTTTTGGATTATTTATTACATGGTTTTTATTCATAACTTATTTTTATTTTCCTAAGCGTGTGCTTCGTCACGTGAATAAAACGTACCAGATATAATTCCCTACTGCGCAGATGAATGCAGGCATTTGAACGAAGAACATGCATAAGACCAAAGAACAGAGGCATTGTTGTTCCTAGAAGCTGACTAAAGTCGAGATTCGCTTTGTTTAATTTAATCTTATCCTGCTTGAAGCTCGACAGCGACTTCAACGATGCGATTTATTTAATTTCTTTTGCTAGCGATCTTAAGATCAGTAATTACTAAAATCATAAATAATGCAAAATCATTCTAAAAATTAAAAATAAAAAAATGAAAAATATAAGCTATATTTATAACATATATAAAATGAAAAGTAAATATAATTATATGTTAATTTCGCAATAAACAGAGCGAAATAAAACACGAAAAAAATTCTGAAAAAAAATAGCACCGCCGCACGAGTATGTATGCGATGCCAAAAATAAAATATAAAGAACCAATGCGTATTTATAAATTGTATAGCAGCACAGTAGTCACACCTCTTCGGTCTATAATTACAATTATCATTTACCATACTACAAAGTCTGGGCTCCACTACTTACGTACATAGTTACAGCTCGCCGGTGTAATTACAGGCGAGGCAGGCAGGCAAGGGATGACTGTGTCTGAACTGGTTATATTTCTTACAGTGCCTATGAAGGTGACCACTTACCATCAGGTGCATTTGCTCATCACATTTAAAAAAAAAGAAAAGTACAGTCGATTGTATTAATTCCTCTATTATATACCTACCTACATACATATACAAATATACTGTTAAATTATAATTGTTTGAATTCCATTATGCAAGTATGTATGTATACTTCGATTTTGATTTCTGTAATACAGGTCTTTGAGCCTAGCTCAGAAATCAGGGACTTCATTATAATTTGTTATTTTTTATGTGAATAAAGATTATTATTATTAATTTTAACCGCTAAGATAAGTAGCACTTTGACAAATGAAGACTCAAGAAGTCTTTCACCATCAATATAAAATAACATTAAATTATTATTTAAATCCACCCGGGACCTGTCTTCTATGACGAGTACGGCACCGTATTATTAATATTACCATTTAGTATTCCGGTTGAATATAAATATTAGTAGTAATTGTCATTCACTAGTCCCGCATGGGGACGATGGATCCTATCACGAGGGAATAAGGTTGAACTTAAGCTATTGTTTGTCAATACTCTCGATAGCAAGAAAAGCGGTCAGCACATTTGCATAGATTAACGCCGCGGGTGGACGCGCGATAGACGTATAGAGGTACTCGTATATCTATTTTTCACAATGGAAACGAGTTTTACATAAACTTTGTAAGTTATAGTTTCGATCCTGCGTTATATTACACAGCTTATGCTTATTACAGTTATGTTGACTCGAATAAAACTTAAAATGGAAAATACAGTACATAATATATTTATACAAAACGATCTGATGAGTTAGTTTGTTCATTCGAACGCGCTTTTCCCATGACTTACCAATTCAGTATTTGATTTAGACATATATTATAATGTTTGTTTGTTAAAGCCTACATAAATAATGTATAGAAAAGTCACTGATCGTAATTTTTCCACACTCAGTCAAACTCAACTCTTACGTAGAACGTTTTGAGATTATTCCTCCAAGCTCCTATACGAAGAGCATTATATATGAATTAATATATTGCGTACGATAGTTTACTTGGTGGTAGAGCTTTGTGCAGGCTCATCTGGGTAGGTACCACCCACTCATCAGATATTCTACCGCAAAACAGCAGTACATACTTGGTACTGTTGTGTTCCGACTTCAAGGGTGAGTGAGCCAGTGTAATTACAGACACAAGGGACATAACACCTCAGTTCCCAAGGTTGGTGGCGCATTGGCGATGTAAGAGACGGTTAACAACTCTTACGATGCCAATGTCTATGGGCGTTGGTGACCACTTACCATCAGGTGGCACATATGCTCGTCCGCCTTCCTGTGAACAATAAAAAAAAAAGTAAAAACCTAACAATCGATGGTAGTCTCTGTAGAGTTCAACCGCCGCACTCTTTCCGTTCTAATGAGAATAATTATTGTTCAAACAATGGGTATTATTTATAAGTGATTAAGATTCCACCCGCGCCTTGAACTGACCCGCTTCATTCATGTCTTTTTTGCTCCACACCGTACAAGAAGTGCAAATGAATTCGTGCATTCTTAGGCTTTTATTAAATTGCGTACATTATTTTTACACTGACGACCGTATATACTGTAAAAATTAAGCTACGACTTGGTACAAGATTAACTTTCTATTGTTATTTAAGTGATAATCTATTCATTTTGTAATTTAAAGTTATTTAAAATGGTACTTATAAAAACTTACGGCTATGTAGAGATAGTTAAAGCAATCGAATCACAATTTGTAAATTATTTTTTTAGAATTCTACCGTGTAAACACCGTAATACTTTCCGTATGGCAATCGTTTAAACATTCAAATTAAATTCAATCCCTTATAAAACTTTAATTTTTATACGTATTAAGATTTGTATAAGTATTAAGATTATCTGGTAAGCTTTTCTTGATATTGACTCTTACTGTTGGTAACAAACAAAAAACAAACAAATATTCCTCCAAAACACTGTAATTAGCACTGTTCCCACACGACCGACTTAAAACGATAGAAATTTGTAAAAATAAAACCGTTTCCCACATTAACCGTTACCGTGCAGTTACTGAAAATTTGAATCATATTATGGTTCTCGTCTTAATTAGTGAAATCATTCTTCTCTAGTGTAGTAACGAAAATAGAAACTAGCAATTTATTATATCTTACTACCATTACAGAACAATTCTAGCCTAGGATCCTAGGATACTATAGTCATATTATGAATACATATACAATGTTGTTGTCTGAAATCGTTTACAGAAGAAATACCTAAGTCTAACTTGTAATTGGGACATCCAAGATTCTACCAATGGACAATCAAAATAGTTTCGCAGTATTTGTCTATTGTCTCAATTATATTTCTGTTAATATATAATATTTAAGAATAATATTAATCGTATTGTATTATCAATAATAGTTTAGATTTCAAATGTATTATGTATTTCGTCGACTTATTGAAATTACATGTTACACAGTATATAAAATATCACATTAATCTTATTGTTACAATTAAATCAAAGATACTGACGAGTAAGGCCTCAAGCCGGGCTGTGGATGCGGTCTTCGTATAAATTTCATTTATTTGTATATTATATTTGCAGCGTTTTGTATTATCTTCTTAAATTAATACAGTCTTATTTAATTTAGTCGTAAAAGTATTTCTACACGTCTAAAACTGATTCACATACAGTTCATTTATGTGAAAACGAAAAGGCAGTAGAGAGCAGGGTCACTTTGTCTGGGCTCATTCTGCTTTGTTGTGGTAATTAGGCATTAGCACGAAGAACTGGAACATTGACACACTTGACAGTCACTTTAGACTATTTGTATTTATAAAGTAGCAATTAAGATGGCAGTCATGACAACTGAAAAAGGAAACCTAGTCAAAAGCTCGCATTAATAGGGACATAGTGGGAGTATTGACCCCACAAAAGCTTAAACACGTTCAGATTGATGGCCTCATTGATCTGAAGCTTGCTTATATGGTAACATGAGCATGGAATAGGCTCATGTGTTCAGTCTGCGGATCCCCAGACTCACCCAATGGAGGAAATATTCGATTTGTCTAAAGCAGCCTGGAACTCGGTATTGTTCTCCAGTGATGCTTCAAAAAGGACTTAAAGTCCCAATACTGCCAATTTTTTTAAAGATGATGTTTGTGTAAATCACAGATTTCAAACTAATAACATTTTGTAAATATTATACTTTGTTTATTCCTGTTAAGACTATGTATACCCTATCGGGGTAGGCAATTAGGCATCCCCTTCCATTAGTTCTTTTAAAATTCTGATTTTGGACAGAAGGTAAGAAAGTGTAATAATTGGTATAAGATTCATGAACGTATATATCTTACGGATATAAACTAATTAAACTAATAATTTATAGTTGAAATTGGTTACCTTATACGATGATTTGATTTACATCGAGGAAAGAATATAATATAATAGCTCCGAAATAAAACCGAGTGGAAGCGAATCTCAGGACCAAACAGAAACACATTCACAGAGGCTAACATTTAATTTTTAAATAAATAACCGTCGCGCGGTGTCATATTAAACGGTATTCATATTGTTAAAAATCGCATTTTTTTTCACAAAATTCCTCTTAAATAGGCTTTTTAACCGACTTCAAAAAAAGGAGGAGGTTATCAATTCGTCTGTATGTTTTTTTTTTTTTTTTTTGTGTTTGTTACCTCATAACTTTCGACTGGGTGAATCGATTTTGATGATTTTTTTTTATTTGAAAGGGGTTGCTTCCCACGCGGTCCCATTTTTTTTTGGTCCAGGTTTGACAATGGAATCCATGAGAAAACCATATAAATCGTAAATTTGCATGAGGTATGTGCGCGACAAATGGACGAATAACTCAATATCACGCCAACCGATTTCGATGATTTTTGACGTGACAACGTCTTATAAATTGGTTTGCCGGGTGACACTTCAAGAAACTGCGTTACGCTCCGCTCACGTTATGCGCTCACAATGAGAGCGAGTGAGAGGCACGCGTCCCTTCCACTCGGGCATGGTTAGCCCGCCTAAGAGCGAGAGAGACAGAACGCTGTTTCATTGTACGCAAATGTATTGCAAGTTATTGTATGTATATTTGTATATAAATACGTATGTATGTGTAAAGGTAAAAATAAAATTTTGTTAATATGAAATTCAGTGCGAGATTCTTTGTATAAATTAATGTTTTAAATATAATTCTTTGTATAAATAAATGTTTTAAATTGTTACTATTATTTCATCCTTCTTCCTACTATACGAATGAATATTCACATTAAAATTATTTTACCACTCAAAGTCGTTGTCACGTAAAACTTTCGCCCGTATACCGACTTTACAGGCAACCAATTTTTTTTATTATCAGAAAGAGTATACTTCAAGGGTTGTTTGATGATAGTTTGGTTAGATTCTGATTATAGGATCCATGACAAAGTAACGGAAATCTTCAATTCTTAGTAGCAAATTAACGATACACGGCCGAATCTTTTATAGGCTATCTAGATTTATCATTCACCTACCATAACATCGTTATGATCAAGTAATTATAGTACTATTGTAAAAAAATACTTCTTTATATACCGTCAATAGTTTTCGCAGCGCACGCGAAATAATAACTTTTATAGGCAACAGTTTGATACGTTGGGTTACATTGCTCCATTTTAAGTAGGGATCTATAAGTTTTTGAAAATATAATATAATATAAGCCTATATTACTCGGTAAAGACGTAGCTTTCTAAGGGTGAAAGAATTTTTAAAATCGGTCGAGTAGTTTTTGATTTAAATCGTAATAAAAAATCAAACAAAAATCAAATCTTTCCTCTTTATAATATGAGTTATGCATGTAAGCATTAGTATATATGTATATGTTTGTAATTGAAACATATTTGAACATCTCCTAAAAGTTGAGACCAATTTTGAAAATTATACATATATATATATATAGAATCGTATAAGTACTCTGATATACATGTTATATTTATGTATATTTATATATTGATTACTAGTGTTTTTCCCGCGGTTTCACCCGCGTAGTTCCCGTTCCCTTGGGAATATGGGGACAAAATGTAGCCTATGTTACTCCCTGATAATGTAGCTTTATATTGGTGAAAGATTTTTTTAAATCGGCTTAGTGGTTTAGGCGTGAAAGCGTCACAAACAACTTACTTACTTGCGCATTTATAATATTAGTTAGGATAATATAGATACTTCCCCTTTTTTGAATATACAGACATTCCGTCATATTTTATGGTGAAGAATGGTATAACACAACATCTATAAACATACAGGTTATTTAATTATTACTAGAAATAACTATTTGATTATGTTATGGCTGCCCAACACCCCACCAACTAAATCTATTTAATCAAAACATGTTAATTTATATTCATACATTTAACCATAATAACTAATATTTATTAATTAAGTACCAAAATGCATTTTTCTTTATGTTTCACTGTTTTAGATTAATATATTTAAATAATAATATAAATGGCGCTGTCTCATATGAGCTGCACGTTTAGTAGGTCTACCCATATTCTACAAATTAGTGAGTGTTCTTCAGATTCACTAAAAATCGAAAAATAAATAAAAATTTGAACAAAACAAAAACCGACTTCATAGGTAAAACAAATTAATATGCACTAAAAAGTAAAAAAAATAATTGCGTATTCTTCTATAATTAGATAATTAACTTACTATTTTCTACTCATCAATATGTAGGTACGAATGTGTTGTGTGGTTGATAATTTATTTACAATTATTGTTATTTTTGGAGTCGATGTCAGCTAAGGAAACACTATAATATACCTAGCAATAATAATGCGGGAATCTTTTAAAAACATACAAATTGACTTTTATTCGCTTCGTTAAGTTGCGCGTGCGACACAAGCACATCTCACCTACAACTATGTAAGTAGTTATAAGCCCACATTGGCTGACATCGACTCCAAAAGTAACAATAATTGTAAATAAATTATCAACCACACAACACATTCGTACCTACATATTGATGAGTAGAAAATAGTAAGTTAATTATCAAATTATAGAAGAATACGCAATTATTTTTTTACTTTTTAGTGCATATTAATTTGTTTTACCTATGAAGTCGGTTTTTGTTTTGTTAAAATTTTTATTTATTAAAATTAAATATATATTATATTAAGTTAATGACTAATTTGTTGTGTAAGCGAACAATCTGAGGGCGATGGTTGTATTTTATAAAATCAGCTTCAGGGTAGAAACGTTTTTATTTATTTTTTAACTGCAAATTAGTATTCCTATAGACTGCATTACATAGTTCCATCTATGTAAACTATACTCATTCACCTATCCATAAAAAAATAAGAATATTTTAAATATTGATGTGAAACAATGAGACCAACAAAACAATATAAAAAACTGAATTCGAAGCGCGTTGAACTCTTTATCGTGAATGAACGAACAACAAGAGACACTTCAGATTTACCAAACGCATTTGTATCATTATGTAAATCAGTAATCAGCCAATAACTAGTACTTTGTTTCAATAAAAAACACTAATAATATTGTAATTCAGTTTTTAGCAAAATTAAAATTACACGAACAAAAAGTAAAACGGAAATTGTAGAGCTCACTTCGATTGGTAGATATGAATAATGATTGTAAATATGTAAAAATCAAGCATACAGAAAAACAGATGTGAATCATCAATTTTAGAATACTCAATATCTTTAGTCAAATCCTATTATAAATTAAAGTATCACAAGCTTACCCGCATACAGCTTAAATTCGCATAAAAGACTGTATAAGGTATTTCAAAAAGCATTTTTTACGACAGGACGCGGTCGGGATAATTACGAGCCTCACATACTCACGGTCGATGAATTCATTTAAAATAAAAGATACAAGTTCCCAGAGTCTCAAGGCTAAATCCGCGATCCAGGTTCGGTCGAAAAAATAAATGACATCGGGATCAAGGAATGGCGCTTATCCTTTATGCCTCAGAACTGAGGAATATTAGAATAGGCTTGTATTATATCTTTCAAAACACAGCAAAGTATATATTAGAACTTTGATGAGAAGACTTAATCAGTTCTGTCGAGTTTTTTTATTTATAGTTTTTTGGCCTCTATCGTTTGAGCCTGTTTCTTTGAGGTCACGGCTCCTCTAAGTTGATTCATTTGAATTTAAATTCTTGTAAAATATTTAGTTCAACTTAAAATATTTAATAATAATACATTTAAAGCCACTTCTAATAAATTCTGTTCTGAAACACATATCACAGGGGTCAACGACCGGGTTCGCGGACCTGCGCAGGCGGCGACGCACGCGAGCAGCACGATCACGAGTGCGGGCGGCGACATGACACGTGCGTCTACGACGCTCCTCCGCGCTGTACTGACTGTGACTAGTGACTAGACGTTCAGACGGCTACTGGATACTGGAATATAACTCGATCTTGATCTTCACGCGCTGCCCAATACGCTTGCTCACCCTCGCTATTGTTTACGAGTTTTGCGAACCGATTCATGAAAGTATCGAATATGCGACTATGTGTACACATATGAAACATGAGTTGTAACAACTCATATATCTACTTGGTGGTTGAGCTTTGTGCAAGTTCTTCTGGGTTGGTAACGCCCACTCATCAGATATTCTACCGCAAAACAGTAGTATTGTTGTGTTCCGGTTTTAAGGATGAGTGGGACAGTGTAATTACTGGCAAAAGGGACATAACATCTTAGTTTCCAAGGTTGGTAGCGCATTAGTGATGTAAGCGATGGTTAACATATGTTACAATGCCAATGTATATGGTCGTTGGTGACCACTTACCATCAGGTGGTCCATGTGGTCGTCCGCCTACCTATGCAATAAAAAAAACTGCTTCTATGGCGAAGTTAAAAGAAATGTTAAGACTCAATAAAAATGGATCGTAATTGACGTCACCATCGTCGTACCTACTTCTTACGTAGATAATAATCTATATAATAGTAATATTATTAATTAGTGAAGTGAAGTAGAAAAATTATCGTATTATATTTATTTATTTCAGGAGAATATTTAATAAAAAAGAAATCTTCGGTTTGATTTGAATCAAGCTAATGAAAATTCGGTGAAACCCGTTCAGTGACATAATTCCACGCGTCCGAGCCAGACAGACAAAAACAGCGAAATATCATATAAAGCTATATATTTTTTCCGTTTAGTAAAACCTTGTTAGATATCAAATTGAATTATGTAATAATTTAATATGGGTATTCCCGAACACACCACATATCCCTTTAAATAAAAAACATAGATTATAGAGTGAGTTTCTTTACCTTAACACTTTCCTGCTCCGTCCCAGGACTTTTCATCTCATTTTGCTTTATAGGTCATAAGTTATTATTAATCCGGAACAGGCAAAATATTGTTTTGAATGTATATCGTTATAAGACCACTTATCTGTCATATGATTTAGTTAAGCATTTAGCCGTATTTGATGTGTGATCATAAAATGAGTCTCATAAACAACTGAGCCGAAAAAACTCAAGAATCGAAAGATGAAATTTCTTAATAATCTTGTTAAATACATATATAGATATAACATAGATCTCTTAAATGAATTATACAATTAGAATAACTTAAGAAAAATCTTACGCCCCTAATTGCATTCAAGAATTGCTGTTTAAGTCTTTGATCCAGCTCATGAGATAGGATTGCCATGATTACCACAAAGCGCCGTCTTTAGTCAGCCCTTTGAAGTTAATTAGAAAAAAGGAAGTGTAGATAGGCGATAAAAATATGTCCGTAATTAGATGTTGCAGCAATGTTGCAAAGCCTAGGAAAAAACTGCTGCGAACCGCGCGCTGAGCCTGCCCGCGTCGCGCCGAGTAGAGTTTCTTGAAACTGGCTGTTAACAGTATATATTCTACGTTTCTGCCCATGGGATAAAGTGTACAATTATAATTTATACGTTTATTATAAGGCATCACGGTGTTTACAGTGACACCGTGCAGATTGTTCAAAGTATCTTCATACGTTCTGCACAATGATAAGTAAAGTAAGTTTCCTTGATACGTTTGATAGTTATAAGAATAAGATCTTTATTCCTTCATTAATATATAGTTATATAGCATGCTATCATATTGGTAATAATTCACAAACGTTTTATCAGACACCGATCGGATATTTAGTGAGCATTTGTAACATCCGATAGTCAACGCTTCGCAATAATTGTCTTATACTTTAGATGTTCAAGAGGTATAAGAAGCACAACCATTGCACTCTGTGGGCGTAATCTTCATTGTTCGTACATAATTTGTTATAATTCCAATGAAACATTTCATAGGTGGCATTATGTGTTATTAAAGGCTAATAAAGGCCGCAGTTATTTAATGAAGGGTCATAATATCTTTAAGGTTCGCGAGGTATTTCGCGATAAAAAACTAACACCAGACAGTGTTTCGTGTGAAATCCATAAATAAACTTTTATTGCCGTCAGAGAATATCACTTATATAATATTAATTACGTCATAAAGGATCGTTGGTAAGGTATCATTAAAGTAAGCTAATGAAATGATATACATGCGATTATTTGGTATGTACTTTATATTGACTAATTATAACTTTCGTTATTTTTTGTGCGGTCGGTCTTAGCACGAGGTCGTCTATATGGGAACCACAAATTTTATTAATGTCATTAATTTTATTTTACCGCAAAGAATGATTTATCACCAATATGTACTACTATAGTTTGGATCAATATATAACAACTACCATTCCTTAATTGGAACCGCATTGAGAGTGTGAACGGTGAGAACTGACAGTCAAATGGTGCATTTTCTTGTCTGCAGTTTATGTAAGTGATAATATGGGCAAGTGAGTATACTGCCGCAAGTCCGACAAACGTGAAAATATTGCAGGTGCAGAACCAACTGCTTTACTTGCATTACGAGGCACGGGGATACAAAATCTGCATTCTTATAAACTCCACACTACTGATAGAAAATTCTTAGCTAGAAAACCCAATAACTTTTTAAGGTTTCTACCAGGACATTGAACCCAGGCTCTAATACAGAGCTTCATAAGATAGATACTTCATTAATGAGGCAATCAGTTCAATTTAATAATAACAACCTATCGTGCTCGGGCTTGACGGAACTTCCTTTCAGCGTCATGAAATATTAGAACCACCCGACTTAGGAAATCTGCGCCCTCTTTAGGGGATGATTCATTGCTTACTACTTACCTTTTTTTTAATTAGAAATTTCCTGTCACGACCATTATCTAGGATTATCCATCATCGAGCTCGTATCTAGAGCTCAAGTAATTATAATATTTTTAATGATACCAACATTAATTCTTGTTACTGTGTCTCTTAAAACGAATAGTGAACTCGGGCCATTTTAAAATTTTATTAATTAAAGTTTAGTCGTAGTTCAATAACCTAATCGATATTATAACGCAATCAAGAGTCACTAATTAAATATACGTTGATCTTTTTACGTAGAACGAGAGTTTGGAACAGCAAAATTAACAAACAGAACTAAAATAAATAGCAGTAGAAAAATAATCATTGCCGAGACATATGTATATTTTGATTACATGTTAGTAATTATTTGTCCGCTTTATCTATATAAATAAAATAATAGAGGTCTGCAGTTGTGCGCGCATCACGGAAAAACTAATGGATTGATTTCAATGAAATTTACTAAATTTTATTTCTTAGACACTTACGGCCGAATACTGAAACGTCATTCAAATATGATTGGGACTTAATTATTTGGAACGTCATTAATTTCAAAATTTCGCATACTAAATTTTGAAATTAATGACGTTCCAAATAATTAAGTCCCACTTCATTTTGAATGACGTTTCAGTATTCGGCCGTTAGCCCTTATAAAAAAATAAATTTATTGCGACATCTTCATTTAATAAAAAGTTATTAAAGTTTCAAGAAACAAAGATTTGTATAAGCACTGCGTATTCAGTGATGTATGTTTAAACAAAGTATATTTTTGCTTGCGATCTTTTTGATGTTTTTTCCTTCGTACACAAGAAAATTGGAAGTTAAAATATCAAGCAACGCGGACGAAGTCGCGGGTATCAGCTAGTTTGTTTATAAAGCAATATTTCTTCAGTCTCCGTAGGTTGTCTGTCAGGAGTTGCTTTTTAGCTATAAAACTGCCTGTAATAAAATACAGTATGTCGATGTTGCCACAGAGTCGCAACATTGTGGCAACGTTACTTTTTTTCATTTACGTGAAGTATATTAATTATATTACTGTTATATTTCAAATCTTATAATACATAAACTTAATCTCTACAATTTTGAAATCGCTGTTTTAAATATATAAGTGCGTATCATTTATGTTGTAATAAAGATATCGACACGAAGACTTCTTACGTCAAATACGAATAACTATTTAATTCAACGTTACAACTTTTCTACTTATTAATCTCTTTAATAATCTCTGATCTCGAGTCACAATTAAGGCAGGACACACACGCCGCCGTCCCGTTAGATTCCAAGACGACGCGCGCCAACATCCGCTCACACATTCATAATTAGTGGCAAAACATTTCAACTTTTATTTCAAAGGCCTCGTAAGCAATTTATAAAATACCAGCGAAAATACAGCAGCCCAGACATCTGTGTAAATATAACGGTAGCGCCCACGACACAGTGCACACACACCACTCGCGCAGCGAAGCGCACGAAATCAGCGTTTGATTTAGGGCTTAGAAATATACAAATAAGGTAACTTTTTTTTTTATTACATAGGTTGGCGGACGAGCAAATGGGCCACTTGATGGTAAGTGGTCACCACCGCCCATAGACATTGGCATTGTAAGAGAGGTTAACGCCTATGCTCCACCAACCTTGGGAACTAAGATGTTATGTCCCTTGTGTCTGTAATTACACTGGCTCACTCACCCTTCAAACCGGAACACAACAGTACCAAGTACTGCTGTTTTGCGGTAGAATATCTGATGAGTGGGTGGTACCTATCAGACGAGCTGTATAACACATATAAATGTGAAATTATAACACGCATATGTACATTCACTTCATTTAAATTAAGATGGACGCTTATACAAATATCGTCAATAACTTAAAAGTTTTTTTATGATAAAATCCAGGGTTATAAGGTTTAAGGATTTAGGATTATCGGCATATCCACGTAAGGTGGAAGGCATGGCTTTTACATGGCAGTCTAGGTACTGCCTAATCATAACGTATTTTATTCTTATATGATGGGTGTTCCAGTTATGATATTATTTTTCATCATTTCTTATGGCTGATTTATGGTGGTCACAGCAACTTAAATGTACGCTAAGGTTAAGTAATGGTGAATCATTTAGCCCATTTAACTTCTTATTTATGATAAAATATAGATTAAAAATAAGAATGTAAAAGAGATGGATCCTATGTTGTGTTATCAATACCTGTGGTTAGATCGTGAGTCAGACGCCCACCCGATTATGTTCAGTGTCAATGTAGCTAATCATGTGAGATAAAAATGCGGAAAGTACCGCAGTTTGTTTCTCCTCCTAAGCCCTGAACGATGAGGTCAATGAACCTCCGTCGATCGGGAATAAAGCCTAGCTATATTACTATAATTGAAGTGTGTATTCCATTATTGCATATTAATAATTATACTTATAAAAAGCTTTTATAGTATAAAGAGTTTATAGTTCTTATTATATAAACTTTACTAGCAATACAAGCTGTTATTTTTCATGTATAAAACTGCTACTAATAGCTACTAGTATTATATATATTTATTTAAATTATTATTTTTACAATACAAAAAAGTCAAAATCACTTAATTATTATGTCAATTACTCAAAGGACATAATTGCTTTAGACAAGCATATTTTTTGTTTATATTTTACAAATAGCGTTAAAAGTTCGATTTGATCTTTGTGTTAGTAAACAGTGCCCTCTTCTTTACAGATAAAACATGACATCGAAAAGCCAAAGCAAAAAAGCAATACTTACGATTCTAAATAACTTACACGAGTATTCACAGATGGCGCTGCGCCAGCGCAACATTTGAATTATACGAACCTAATTTCAAATCAGTAAAAGATCGACTCTTGAACCTATACTAGGTTCAAGAGGCGATCTGTTACTGATTTTTATTGATTATTCCTAGCGATTATTTTTTTATTATTATTTAAACGAGTACTAAAAATTGTCACTGCCATTTAACTCTACTATAAACCGAGTAAAAGAACTTCGTCCAAAAATGAAATATAGTCAAATTATAGTATTAAGCTAGTCTATAAATGTTACATTATATGGTTCTCATGGAGGGTATCCGCAATGTGAACATACATTACACCTTGTATTTTAATAACAAATTTATATATTTGACACGATTGATTGATCGTGTTTGTTGAAAATAAGCCTACCGTTGCTCTTAACGTACGCGGCGCGTACTGACACAGCCGCCTCCGAGACAACCGGAGCCCTTCCCTTACATCATAACTCGCCCAGACGACAAACAAGCTTACGACTTCCTACGCTATTGTTTACGTTCCTTATCTACACCGACGGATATCGATGCATTAATATATTACAGTTTACATCAGATGGCGTAAGTGTGCCCACACATACTTTCTCTAGAGTCGTAACGATATAAATTTATTATTATTCGTCCGGCTCGAATGGCGCAACCTGTCGCGTAATCGTCGATGCGCGAGCGACATTGATATGACCTCAGAGTAAAGAGTATGATAGAAATGCGAGCAATCAATATATCCCTTTAAGACTCGTAGTCTTAAACTATAGGGATAATATATTCAACTAATCGAGCGTGTTTAGACACGGCAGTGTTTGATCAGTTCCATCTGGATACAACCCACATGTCAATATTGGTTTACAAAATGTATTGATATGATTCCATTGGTGTCCATTAGCTAGTAGTGCGTTGAGGCTAAAAAAAGTTACCTTACACTTCTTAATATCATCAATACACAGTTCAACTCACCATCAAATCTATATTCTCAAGATCAGTAACCAACCTACTGATATATTATGTAGTAATAATAAGATTACATTATATTATTTACAATGCCTAATAATAGTAATAATACAAGCTCTCACCCGTCAGTAACAATTTAATGTCTATTCTAATATATTTTTTATTCAAAGGCTGTGACACTCGAATGCAATGGAATCTTTAAATCTGATATGACTGTCAAAGTACTAAAAGATTAAAATTTGTTAAGGATTTATGACTCACAGTATTAAATTCCACAAGCGGCTTATAATTTCGTTAAATTGTTGAAAAAGTTTTCTAAATACTTTTTAGAAATTATGTCAGAATATGTAGCTCTTTGTGTTATCGATTTTCAGAAATACGATTTGCATCAACGCCGGCTTAAACTCATCTTAACATTAATCTTAACATTTAAATATACACAGACGTACTAACAGATCGGACACTTATTGTTTTCACGTATTAACAATAACAATGAGAAGAAACTTACAAAGCCAACTATATATTTTCATAGAAATAATACATAGTTCTGTTTGCTCTACTATTGGGCTAAGGTCTCATCGCGAGGCAAACGTTTGGAGCTTACACCACCACGAATATTATTTAAGTTATGTATAGTAATGATTATTGAAAATTCAAAAAATATTAATGACATAAATATGAGGCATATGTAGCAGTTACGTAAATAATAAGGCGACCATCAGTCGACAAATGGTTGAAATCAGTTTAAAGGTCCTCGATTAGAATCTTTACAGCAACAGCCTGTGAATGTGCCACTTCTCCTGTTTTTGTTCAAAAGGTTTGGAGCTTATTCCACCACGCTGCTCCAATGCGGGTTGGTGGAACACACATTTGACAGAATTTCAGTAAAATTTGCACATGCTGGTTTCTTTCGATGTTTCCTTTCACTGTCCAGCACAAGATGAATTATAATCACAAATTAAGCACATGCAATTCACAACACAAATCAACACAAATCCCACGATCATAGATTACGATTCACGCCTTCTTACCACTGGGCCATCTCGACTTTAGAATCTTTATATGCATAAAATTGTTGTACATGTATCCAGTTTTGTTTAAGCTAATTCCATCCGGTACATTTGTGACCCGGACAAATTAAGAGTTCCCTTTAAATGCAAGACATCGTATGAGATAACCTAAATCAATATACAAAATTATCAACCATAATGACGTCATGGTAATTATAAACTTTTATAAAATCATTAAATTTTATCAAATCGAAGAATGCTTCGTATTAGCTGGACACAGAAAGTTTCAAATGTGAGAGTACTCCAGCGCGTCGCCAGTACCCGGAATTTACTGCAAACCGTCAAAAAGAGAAAAGTCGAATATTTGGGCCACGTCTTGAGACACGAGCGATACCAACTGATCCAAATTATAATGATGGGCAAAGTAGAGGGCAAACGACGCGCTGGGAGAAGAAAAACGTCCTGGTTGATCAACATTCGCGAATGGACGAAGATCGCCAGCGTGGAAAATCTACTTCACGAAAAATCGCGAAAAATTCGCTTAGCTGATGAAGAAGAAGAAGAAGAAGAAGATAAAATCATTTTTAAACTACTCATTATATAAACGTATTATATTTGATGCTAAAGTTGTAACACCTCGTCTCAGCAAAGTCGTTACATCCTTTCTGGGACAAAGTATTTGTCTCTACATTAAAATCTTTTTGCCAATTAATACATTTAAAATTTAATGAGGCGTTTTTCACCAAATAACATAGTATGAGCTGATAAATAAGCCAGGAACAAGTATTTATCATCTTCATACATGACATTAAGTTAATTTGAACAGAGGCGATGAGGTTATTTAGTTTATAACAAACGAGTTGCTAATATTAATTTTTTTATGTGTTTGTTACGAAGCATTTCTATCATACTCATGTGATTATAATATGTCATTATAATATTGATGCTAACAATTAATTTTAACAAAATGATTACAAATCATTAGTTACCGGTCGTCGTATTCATATTGTACTGTTAAAACTTTTTAATGGCGTCGAAGTCACTGTTGGAATATAAATCGCGTACTATTATTATTACATGTGGCTGTTAAGTCGAAACTTTGTTAATTTATTGTTCCACTTGTTTACGATACTGATTTATTAGAATACAATCTTATAATATTGTGAGTTTCAGCAATATGTCCTTGATAAACTTACTGACTATTAATGCATTAATTGATTATAGACATTTTACTATCAATAAAAAGCTTTCATTAAATATAATTCTTATCAATTTCTCGTATGTTCATGAATGTTAAATATGTAAACGATCTAGAAATCTTGATGTTTATTGTGATATTAATTTAAAACCTGGCGAAATTTGCGTGTGTTGATAAATTTCGATTGAAATCATTTTAATTTTATACAAAACAACGACTCACTCATAATTGAATCTGTATAATATTTACATATTTTATTTATGTTATCATTAGCAGCAAAACTAAGGCTTAATATTCTTTTGTGGAATAACGTCCGTCCTACAAGTATAAACAAACCTTTTTTACTTTTGCCAACTAAGAGCTTTCGCTTCACCCCATGACTCATGAATTATGGCGAGTACTGATGCAAAGTAGGATAGAACGTGTTTGACCAGTATATAATGATATTAGTATTATAATTATAACACTTAATTAATAGTTATTTTAACTGCACATAATACGTTGGTTTTATATGCGGTGTGATTCTATTATGTCTACTTTACACTTTACTTTACTGATACTTAGTCAAGGGTTTGGCCATTCCAAATAACACACTCACAGTCTTTGTTGTCAATAATTAGCTATAGCTACGGTAACCCGAGGGTTGCCGAGGGAGGTCGAGGGCTTGCTTTATACTCGTTAAGCTTATTGGTTTGCCAGATAGACACCGATGAATCGCTAGTCCAACTGAATGTCTATTTTAGTCAAAATATATACCAACACTTTTAGTGATATTATATTTACAATTTGATAAGATATGTTAAGAAGTATTTCCAAAAATATTTCAGTAGAAATGTTTTCTTTGCTTTAATTGTAATGCTATACCAATCATGTGCCTCGTTAGTCTGGAGTAGCTCGTACGGCTGGAGAGTTAAAATTGACTCGCGTGAGTAAAAATATTTATATTTGCTTTCAAGAAAATATCAGCAGAACCCAGAGTTAGGGAGTCGGAAACAATCCTCTTACGTGTCTAAGAATCTGCTTATCCTGCACCTCATCGAGAAGAAGGAGACTATGAATCGATGGTGAAGAAATAGATAGTGCAATAATATTTGCAAATAAATATATGTATAAATCATGCGCAAAAATACTGGTTGTTGACAATGACCAGAAAGCAACATAATGTAATGTTTGCTTGGTACTGAAGTACGCAATCAATTTATTGGGAAATCGATAACCACATATATCATTTATCATCGGCCAAGAACGAGTGATTATACTCCACTGGGTCAAGATCGATTGATTTCAAATCAATCAAAAAAATAATAATTGTAAAACGCCTGGGGCTTTTTGTTCTTCAAGCGCATTGAGGAAGTACAATGCCTACTCGTAAAGTATCCAACTTTAAGTAGGTATATTACAAACTTATCGTGATTATATTATATAGAAAAATATATTTTAAGAAATTAATATTAATGTCTTTTAATTATTAAAAATGTAATTACTGCGTTCCTTTTGATAGTTTCACGAATCGATTTATTAGTATATACTATATAAGCACATACATTTAAAAGTCACGGAAATAATATATAAATTTGTTCTTCTTGCTTCATGCATGAAACTTTAATGACAAATTTAGGCTTCTAATTTAAAATGCTTCTTTTAAAATTATCTTTTTACATGCACACATAAATCTTCATATCACCCAAACGAACGTAAAATGTCACATAACACAATTAAAACGAGAATTGGACAAAACGACCATTTATTATAATTGAAATTTATCTACAAACGTATAAAGATGTTACAATATCACACTCTGCTTGTACTTGCGACACCAATAAATTAAATATTATATAACAACCGGGCTTAACCCTTACAATTCGAAACCAGTAACAGGCGCGACACTAGCTTACATGTATATTACCATCTGAAGGGTTTGTTTGTTTGGACGCGCACATCTCAGAATCTGCCAGTCCGATTTGAACATTTCAGTAATACAGTTCATTATTTGAGAAAACTTATAGACTACATAACAACACGCTACTAGCGTGAGCTGATAGTCTACATCGTCGCCTCTTGACTAAATGTTGATTCCTTCGTCAGATTTGCAGCGTTCATTATTTAATGTCTTCAGTTACTGGTTTCGAAGAGTTATAAGTTTCTTCTACGACTATACGAATTATTGTTGGCCAACGTGGTCGATCTGAGACTGGAGGTTGTTGATGACCTCAGAGGGGAGCTGGTCGCCGAGGATCTCGAACAGGTTGATTCTTTGGTTGCCGGGAATAGATTCGTAGGCTGCGAGTTCTACGCCTTCTTGTACCTGATGAGTAGCAAAGATGAAGATGAGTAGGGATCGTGAATATATTCCATTAACTTTAAAAACGAAATGGATTAAAAATATATTTTGAGAAAAATAACAAAGTGATACAATTTTATTTAACCAATCAACTAAGTATTATATGAGCTTTTACAAAAGATGAGAATTTTATATTTAACATGGCAAGGTTGTAATACTAGACTTACCTTTTGGATGACAGCGTCCTTGGGGATGAGGAAGGTGCTCTGAGCCTGCTTGATGGCTTCCTTACTGTAGGCAGCACCTTCGCGCTGTGGGGCCGCAGCCACCATAGCCACCACCACCAGACAGAGCACGATGGACCTCATTGTTTATGAATGATGTGATAATACCTAGATAAGACATTCGAGAAAATAAGTTATATTGAAAATAATTACGAAAATCCGATAAATCGGACACTTGTTCACGTGACCAGCGCGTGTCGTGACCAAGTATTTAAAGTTAACTTAAACCTGATTGACAAATATGTTAACGTTTCGTGACCTTCTAACATTGTAACAGAATCTACAAGATAACCTTTAACCATTGAATACTACATCCTAATGGACAACTTCACATGAATAAACCTGCTGACAAACTTAGTGAAGTAAGCGCCTAAGAAAAGGGAATGAAGGTTTAAAGAGCTACCTGGAATATTGGGAGAGGAGAATTTGTTTTGAACACTACCCGGCCTACTACCACTACCCTACCTAATAAAATTAAAGTATGCTATCGCCGTACTGAAGACTTACATAGAAAACCTTACAAACAATTTAGAAAAAATATCCGCGTTAATTGTATTAACTTATGCGAATGTTATTATTTATATGTAACATGCAAATAACAATTGTATAACATAAATTTAGAAGCTAAGAACAATCAGAGCGACTCATCTCGGTTACGTAACGTCGGAACTGGAGAGCTGATAACTTTGCCGAATGCGTGCGAGAGAAAGTGAAGTCACGATCCTGACATGTCTCACGAATTCAAAGTGCTTCGCTCGCCGTTCTCTTCATCAATATGGATTGGAATCGTTGTTTGAAAGTTCGGCGTTAGGGTGAGCGGAAAACAATCCGGTCGTAAGACACAAATATTTCAATCGCCTACAAATTTAATGTGTTTTATTTCATTTTAATAAGATAGAAGATAAATTAGAATGAAACAAATCTATACACTTTTATATAAAATATAGAATGTTTTTAGTGCAAATAAACTGCTAACTAACTCGACTCTATAAATACTAATAACATATCGCTCGTCATTTTACCGCACGCACTACGATTTGCATCTGATCTTTTAAATCTCTTGACATAAACAGACAACCTAGTAATTAAATTGCTGTTTTATTACGCGTAATACAAAAATATAATGTGAAAAAATAATATAAGTCTTGTGGATTCAATAGTTCCGAAATAATATACAAACAAATACTTTCGATATTTAAAATATAAGCAGCTCATAAAGTCTGCGTTTACGTGTGAAAAATTTTAAACAAATAATTTATAAAAACGCATTGGCATCCTCAACTTTAATTAAATTGAACCCTCGTTTTTTATTAATTAAAATAGAGATTTGAAGTTAACGTAGAGCCTCTTATCGTAAGCCCTCTACACACTTAAGTTTAGGATTATTCTCGATTCGAACATCACTTCCCTTCGAGGTTACATAAACGCGGCGGTTATTTGTAACGTGTTTTGCGCGCGCGCAGAAAAATAACGCTAAAAGCACTTTTACCACTTTGACACTTTGAAAAAAACAATTAATACTCATATTATTGTTATTATTTTAAACTATTATCAATTAAAATATGTTAACAGAAAAACTTACATTTACTGATAGAAGTTAAATTCGAGTAAAGATCTTTTTGGTCAGTTTTTAAAGATGACCGTAAAATAATTGTAATATTTCATTGTTAAGTGTAAAAATTAACGATACATAAATGAGTCCGGAAAAACACAACAAACACTACAGTCATCAATGGTTTGGGATAGTGTTATTATTGAACATATGTATACTATATTACAGTAACACTAAACAAGGACTATGTCCTTTTGCGTAAGGGCTCACCTGCGAGTCGGCAGTCGTCAGTCACTTGCAGTGCGGCGCGCGCGCACGCTGCCTCCTCATATAGCGCCCCTCTCACGATACTTTCACCGCCCCCGCCCCGCGTCTCACGACCAGCGACTCCTGCGCAACTCCTCGTCATACGGAGCTACGAAATATACTCATCTTATATTAAGATATGATAATTACTTGTAACACAGCAATTGTAAGAATTTAAATTGTTACTACCTAAGACACATTTATACATAGGTAATACACATTACACATGGACAGATAAATCTTAGGATCTCGCACCTAATTATATTTTTGTAAAAGAATATATAATTGTGTTATATAATACATAATATAAAAATAGCGTAAAAAATAACTTTCCTGCCAATAAATATTTATTGTTTATGATTAGGAAAGTGTATAGTGTTTGTGAAAAGCAATACCCTGTTATAATAGTCATGAAGTAATATTTAAATTTATTCTTATAGTAAAGACTATCAAGTAAGTTTACAAGAAAAATATACAAAGTGAATTCAAGTAGTACGTCAAACGATATCGAAGGTCGCTCGGCTCGTGGCTCAGCGCCGATTAAGGATCAAGTCCAATTATTGCGAATCTGAAGTGGATCTAGCCAAAATCGATGCACCGATCCCCGATCCCTAGATACATGTCATTGATTTAATGCGTTACGATCAAAAGGCATTGTCAAAAAAGTGATGACGTCATCCTCGATAAAAAGCCCGTATATCTGCGACTACAGCTCGCACGCCTCCACTTCTCTTAAGAAAGTCTCTCATCTTTAATTCAGCTCCAGGTTTCTGTACACCCGACCACTATTAAATCATATCTTTAAATGACGCAATGGTTTTTCCAACGAGAGAATTTTGGTTCTTTAGAAATCTGAATAGTTTAGAAAAATTATTATATAACTAAAGCTTAGGTATAACATATCTAGGGATCACAATCTAGACCGAATGTAATCTACGCTGCAGTGCGACGTCGGATGTAACCAGTTGCCTTACAAAGGAGCTGCTTCGTGATGCACTGATTCTATTTGCTCCAATTGGCTACTGCCTTGACTGGCTGTTGTGATTCTAAAATAAAACTTACAATATTTGTTTTTATGTTTATCGATCGATTTGTTTGTACCACATTCATATACTTTGTTATTCACACAGAAATATGGGGCTCCTACATTCGTTAATATTAGTCAATGAAAAGTGCTGTTAGCTCTTTTTAACTTACCCTTACATTGGCAATGCACTATTTACCTAGGAAACTAAGTATATGTCCATTGTGCTTGTATTAAAACTAATCCAAACACACTTCATAACGGATCATAAAAATACAAAGTACTGCTGTTTTGCAGTAGAATTTGTGGTTGGTAACAACCCGGACGGGCTTGCAAAAAGCCGTTCCACCAAAAGCTAATGGTAGATGAATTCAGAAAGTTTCGTTGACTGGACACAAAGCTCTAAATTAGAAAAAATAACCATAAACAAGAAATAAAAACAAGTTATGTAATACCGTCTGATTAAAGTGCCCACTGTAACCGGATACATGTGTGTTTTAAGGCCCCTTGACGAATATGACGTCTCCAATACTTTCATATGTAGCATTCTAATCATATTCTAATAGCCGAGCCAACTATTAGGAAACCGGTTTGCAAAATCTTCTTTAGACCTGTCATGTTTTAGTGTGTGTAAATATAATTCAAATATTTTTATAATTTATACTTGATAAATATTTAATTAAAGTAATCATAAATTTATGGTTCATAAATTTATGATTACTTACAGTTAATTGATTGTCAGAAAATATTGTGAGACTTAATCTATCACTAAAACGCTGCAATAGCAGATCAATCTTGGAATACTTCATATCAGAAGAGACGCGGATATGATCTCAAGCTATTGTTGAATATATTATTGTATATATTATTGAATAATACAAATTCTGAACGGACTCGTCCCTGGCGACCGCTTTACAAAAGATTTACCATACATTGTTAGGATATCGTAAAGGTTTGCGTAAATACTCTCTTGCAATAGAGGGCCGGTGCTCACGGGCGCGGGTTACGAGGTAAGTTAGAAAGGTAGAACGTTAATTGTCGAACTTTTGCGGGTGAAGGCGCGTGCGTCGAATGTACTTTGTGCAACCATCGGATGATTGTTTCCGCAATCATTAACATGATGCGGAGAAGTGCCGCTATGTTATAAGTACACGAGCGCTCGTGGGTCGGACGTTGCTTACTGACGTTTTGTTTACTGACATTAGATACATACAATAATTTGTGCGACCAAAGTACTAGTTACTAAGCTTAGAAATAATATAAAACGAGATGTGCCATTAAACAGAGCACTCGACTATTTTACTAATGCCGTAAGCTTATATCCCGTCGAAATATACTCGGGATTTTAAGCGCAGTTAGTGTTTACAATGCATCTCATGCTTCAGATACAATCGAACATTTTAAGTGAAAATATATTTTTTGTGCTAGCTGGACTGGGTAGGATAGGTTTCTCCCACCGATCATTGTTCTACGATCATAGAAACATTTTTTTTTTTCATTTCGTCGATAACGGTTTCATTCAGCCAACTATGGCAATGCAGATCCAAGAGACGTACAAACGTGTAATATATCAAACCGACCTTAGAAGCCATAGTTGACGCATTGATGATTTAAGGAATATTACTGAAAGTTAATATTTTTGAATATTTCACATGACATGAGTTGACACTTAGGTCAATAGCTCGTTAGCTTTTCTAAAAATAAATGTAATGGAAGCCATAAACATAGCAAAGAATTATATAATAAATATTAAATAATAAACGTTGAATCAGCAAATTACAAACGTACAAAGTTACTTACAAAATAATGTACCACTGTGCCTTAGAAACGGGTCAAGATGGTGAAAAGAGACGGGCTCCGCTGTTTTACTGATAAGAGCTAAGAGCAATGGCTTTTTGACGATTATTTGCTTACTGCAAATTGTTCGTTAAATGAGGCCAATTAAGCTAATGATGTATACTTTCATTTATTAACAAGTCAATTGGCCGAAGAAAAACACAATTTGAATTTACTTTTACTAAAAAGAATTATTTATATTAAAGCCTTAAACAATTTATAATATATATAATTATATATACATATTTATTTTTAATGACAAATTTTGAGCAAATGGCTTACTAATATTTCTTCACCAGTAAAGTAGAGATTCAAAAAATATTTTTTCGACACAGTTTTCGTCCTTGTCTCGGGCCAAGGGGAGTTTTTTCATTAGATACATCTCTCATCTACCATTACCTATAAGTGAAATGTGTCATTCAAAATAACTTTAATAACACATTTTATTCTAAATTACTTTTTAAATAAAGTGCACGCAATCAGAGGTCAGGGAGCGCCATGATGACACTGTTTAGCAATGATACTCATTTGGCCGCACCATACTGGACACTCGCCGTCTTACACGTACCAATACGATACAAACAACCATTCGCCTGTGACCTTAGCTCGATTTGTTTATAACATTTAAAATATTCCAAATTCCATGCATAATGCAAGCTGTAAATTTATATTATCCTTTTTTTAATGTATATAATGATTTTTGGATTCTACAAGTTTTTGTTTATTATATTAAGTTAAGAGCTATCACGGTTTGACGGAAGTGTAAGTAATCCAATAAGTTTAAAGAATAAGGTATTATTAAGTAATAAAAAAAATAACTTGTGTTTAGTATAATTGTTATATTTTTTACCATATTTATCCATATTTTTAAAGTACTTACAGAATAAATAGGTATTTGCAAAGGTAAGAGAATGATCCGATACCTTATTTAGATGTATGAAGATAAATCATTCCCATAGTCATTGCACACATAAATATTTATAGGTGGTGGATTACGTACTACGAATTCGACGAATTCATAAAAGTAGGCACAGAATGTACGTGCTTTACTATGAAAGGACATACAATCATAGTGCTACTTTTACTAATTATGTAAGTAACTATTCAAAATTATTTAAAAAAACGTGCTCTTTGGCAAAATCATTACACAGTAAACATAAAATAAAAAATGACATAGAATATTATTAAGTATAAAAGTGATAGAATCAGCATTCGTAGCTCCAAAATGTCTGTTATTAATTATTAACAATGAAGTCAAAAGTAATAATCGGAAAGATGCTTCTGATGCGTTTTTGGAAAAGTATTGGCTAACATACCAATTTTGATAATGAACTAATAATAATAATATCCTGGGACATTATTCACACAAGACCATGTGATCCCAAACTAAGCAGAGCTCGTACTATGGAAACCAGACAACTGATATACTTACATATACTGTTTTTCTTTTGTAAATACATACTTATACATATAGATAAATACACCCAGACTCAGGACAAATAGACATGTTCATGCACACTAATATCTGTCCTGCCACACGGCCAATCGCAATACTACCAACCAATATAATCATATAATATCTACCAATTACTTACTTTAACAGGCACAATCTGCTTCTCAGAAAACTATTTGGATTCATGAGGGGTCGCTCAATAAATGACTCAGGTATCGGACTTACCTATAGAGCCTGAGAAGAGCCTCAGGACGCCTTAGGGATTGATTATGTTCAACATGAAAATCTGGTCAGGAAATGTAATCACTATAGAACGAGAGAAGGTGCGCTCGAACTTTTGACTTCTTATCTTAATAATATAACAAAATCAAGAAAATTTCGTTTTCCGTCTATCACATGGTTTTGTCTTACGAAATATGACAAAATTCAACTGTGTCTGGTGAACCGCCGTGACGTCAGGCTTATTAGCCAAACCATTATATTCGTGCTTGATGGTCATAATACAATATTATTATTAGTCCTTAACAATATTAATTATTTTCTAAAGTTTATATAACGCTGTGCAGTCCAGAACTAAGTGCATAGTTTGAACACTTCCTCAATAGGCGGCACGTATTGAAATTAATGACCTTTTGTACAACTGGGTACCTAGTCAAACGGTTGTGTTATGTGTACGTGCGTACAAGTTATTTATTGATATATGTTTGTATGTATTTATTGATTTATGTATACATATATATATATATATATATATATATATATATATATATATATATATAAAGGTCATATTAGTAATTTAAAACCATTGTACCAATTTACATAATTTAGGTTTTTTTGCAACCATATTTTTTTGCAAAATATATTAATCAAGTTATGCATTGTCAACTTAATACATAATATATTTATTAAACAAAAGTGAATAGTTTTGTCTAGTTAACTTAATATTGATTAATTCATTAATTTCACCCCACGATAGCTATTACTCTCTAGAACAGAATGCGGTTTATATTTGTAATAAGGTTTATTAGGGTTTATTACAAATAATTTTAAATTTAAAGTAGGTACCTAATTGAATATTAGATATATGTTTGACAACAGGATCTTTTTATGTGTTTGGTTTGGGCTATGGATTTGCACGCACTAAGTGCTGGTTTTATATCTTGGATACTATAGCAAATAGCAATGTCTTCATATGTCGATAGCGTTTGCTCTAAAGATACATCAAGATTTTTTACACTGAAAATAATCGAATGTATCGGATGCATCATATGATAGTGACTGTTCAAATAAAATCAACCTTATTTATTGTACATATATAAAAGAAGCATTAGCACTTATGTTGATTGTCAGAAGAACAGAATAAGAACTACCACCTATTAGAAAAATGGGTATATTTTCCTATGCCTGAGAATGAGTCTTCAGTAATATACAGTATGCTGAACGCTACTACTAAGAACTAGAAAGAAAGCTCCGTATGTTATTTGGGTAATAATTATACATTACAAATTTGTTACACCTTATGTTGCATGTTATTTTTTATTTATTAATTTAGCTTTATTAATTTCTTGAAAATGTAATTAGTGTAAGAATGTTGTTATTTTACTCTACATGTAAATAAAGTGTGATTGAGGTGCGAAAGAAAACAATAATCAGTCTAATTTGTTTTATTTGTAAAAAAACAATACTTATAAATTAAATACAAATGAGCACATGCGCTTATTGCCCGGGAAAAGATAAGGTCTTCCGGAGCAAGAAGGAGCATTCCAGGATCTCAACTTAGCGATACTGACCGCGCCGACACTGGCGCTGGACAACCGAACCAAACCTCACTTCGGAGTAACCGAACGATAACTTAAACATAACTGAAATACAATTAAAAGATCGCGAATATACTTCCATATAAGACATTCTTAGAACAATTTGAGCCTTCTCAGGAATAAAATGTTTTCCTCGATATTTGGGTAAATATTATAAAGTGCATAAATAAAGTCTATGTGCATCCACATACACTAATACAACTAGAGCTAGTTCATAAGGTTGAATATTAAATATCAAATTCGTTTTGTACCAAGTTTGTTACATTCGTTCCCGAAGGGGCCTCCCGGTCCGTCCACTAAGGAGCATGTTCTTAGTTCGTCCTAAAGGAACTACGTCTATACGGAACGATCGCGCCGAAGCGTTCGTCGTGACCTCGATTGTAAGATAATGGCATCGTGGCGTCGAGAGGAGGGTCACAAGTTGACTAGCTTGGTTGCTTACTTATCAATCGTTCTACTCACGTTACTCTCACTAAAATAAATAACTTATGCTAACACGAAAAGCTATTACTTCGTTTATTCTTTTAAAGGTTGAAAGTGCGACTCGCGCCCTACCGCTGTCTCACGCTCCACTATTCTAACGATTATAAATAATTTGTCCAGCTAATACAATTAATAAATTCAACCGTCCGTCTGTCAACTACATTACAGCTACGAGTCCAGCTGCGCTACGCTACAGGGACACAAATTGACGATTAATTAATCTGATAATGTTCACGTAATCTATAAACCTAGTAGTCTCTATGTAACTTATAGTTTCAAGAACGAAACTTAATAACTACAAAATGCTGATAAGCTGAGGTTCCGTCGACAGTATCGAGCGGACGCTCACTGAGTCGTAGTGCTCGACGATTCTGTAGACTGCTCCTTCACTGGAAGGGAGGATACATCCAAGGACCCATCCTCCGAGTCTGAAGTGGACTCGTTAGCTTCGGGAATGCTTTTGACCTCGCTGGACGTGCTAACATTGCCTTCAGGAGTGCTCGTGATAACCTTGGATGAACTCACGGTCAAATCGGGAATATTCGTGAATTCGCTTGAACTTGAGATCGATTCAGCCGTACCTTCTGGAATTGTAACGTCACTCAACGATTCTTCAGATAACGGTTTCTCGTTGCTCTTCTTCATTACAACTTTATTCGGTCGCCTGTTAATCGTTGGCACGTAGGATTGTGTTATAATTTCTATGTCCTTTTTATCCGCTACTACGGTGTTATTATCAGTGTCAGATACATTATCAATAATAGGCCGCCGCGTGGTTGGTTCCACTTTGTCATTCGGTGGAGCTGAGTCTGTTATGGCATCCGAATCATCACTCTCAATTTCCACCACGTTCTGCTTGCTAACCATCATCGGAACTTTATGTTTCAGGGGTACTTCTGTAATTGAATTTAAATTCCAGTTCTTATTTTTACTTTTATACCCAGCGGCAACATTGACGGGAATTAATTCTTCCGAATCAGAAATTGTAGTAGGGCTCGGTGTTTGCTGCCTTTCTGGATCAAGGCCTTCTGTGTGGTCACTGATAGATGCAACATCACCCACTAAGTTTATAAGATCGGTCAGAACATTGCTATCTTTTTTACGGGAAGATTCGATTATTGCTGAGCTTTTATCACTATTTGACGAACCTTTGATTAGTTCAACAGCGTCCGTAGAACTTTCCTGTGAATCAAATGACGTAAGATAAAATTCTGTTGTTTCAGAATTGTCGAATGGTTGGTCTTCTTTTTCAGAACTTTTAGATACTGTGACAACATCTTCATCGTTAAATAATGATTTGAGAGTGGATGACTCGGTCATTACAAGATTAACAGTAGATGCGCTTAGTTTGTCTTTAGCCTCTTTTTCAGAAACCTCATGCGGATTTTGGTCACTAGTTTCTATTGGTATGGAACTGAATTCGGTTTCTGATATTATTTCTGTTGATTTGGACAATGTGTTAGTAGTATCATCCATCTCATTGCTTGTTTGTGTGTCATTAAAGCTCGCATTGGAATAAGATTCTTCCTCTTTATCTTGGTGCTCATTTTTAGTATATTTGGTTGATAAATCGACTCCCGAAGTTTCAGTAGGGGAAGATTCTTCGTTTACAATTGCTGTGCTTGTACTTTGAGTCGAATCTAACATTTCACCTGTAATTTCATCAGATATCAGGGATGGAACATTTAAGATTTCTGTTGGAATCACTGACCTCATGTTCAACATCGAATTTTCTTTTGTTATTGGAAATTGTGTGCTAACTGTTACATCTTTAAAGGTACTTGTTTCAGAAGATGTATCTGGTGTGCTGTCACTAGTAATAGTAACAATGTCTGAAATATAACTAATCGTGGTTGCAGGCGACTCTTTAAAAATTGGCTCTTGAGTTGAAATTGGCACGTTTGAAACTTTGACAATGTCATGATCCATTGGCACATGTTCATTGTCTAATGATTGATCTGAACTAATCTCCTCGTCATGATTGCTCAAAACTAAGAACAAGTCATCTGGTATTGGTGGAAAAGCTGGATTATGATCGAGATCTTCTTCTTCAAGTATAGGTGCTTTAGTGGTTGAAGTGCCTGAGTCCGAAATAGGAGCTCCCATCATTGAAACAATATTAGGAATTTTAGATGGTGACATATCACCATTATTAGATTCGTCATTTGAAAGACTTATTTTTGATGGAGACATATCATTTATAGTTTTAATTTCAGATGATTGATCATTTGAAGATAATTCCGGTGTTAAAGACGGAAGCCCATCCTTTAAGTCGACTTTTGATATTTTGTCCATATTGGAGAGATTGTTTTCAGTCGTCGCCTCTCGTGTAATTAGGGGAGATTTTGATGAGGAATATTCAGAAACTTCGATGCTGGGAGATGGCAAAATTTCCTTTATCTTAACATCAGTGATAACTGGGATTTCAGATACGGGAGTGATTTCTTTAATTGTAATTTCTGGTTTAATCGGTTCGCTTGGTGGCGATGGAATAGCGCTCGTCTCAACATTATCGTAGACTGGTAAGCTCGGAGCCGAAGAAACCATACCAGGTATTGGGGTACCGTCTGAAAAACACAAAAGTATTAAAAAAATATGTAAACTAAATATTCATACTATTAATTTATTTATGTATTTTAAGAATTACATAATAATTTCAAAGAGTACTAAATTCATAACATGAGAACTAAGGACTCACTCAAGGTTTTACTCGGTAGTAGGGCTTTGTGCAAACTCATCTTGGTAGATACCACCCACTCATCAGATTTTCTACCGCTAAATAGCAGTACTTTGTATTGTTGTGTTCCAGTTTGAAGGGTGACTTAGCCAGTGTAATAAAAGGCACAAGGGATATCACATCTTAGTTCCCAAGGTTAATGGCGCATTGGCGATGAAAGCGATGGTAAAAATTTCTTACAATGCCAATGTCTATGGGTGTTGGCGACCACTTACCAATACAACAAAAAATAAAGAAACTTAAAAAAGAAACATGAGACGTCAGTCTCACGATATCACAGAAAAAAAAATTGCCTCTAGAAAAATTTTGGAATCGTTATTGGAGACGTATTCATAAATATATAAACTTCTCACCTCTGACTGGACAATTATCGTACTCCGGGCAGCAGCGGCCGGGCACGAGGCGCGGTTGACAATCATCACGCACGAAGCATGCTATACGACGGCAAACGACTTCTCCTCCCTGGCAGTAACACACGCGGCAGGGGTCCAGTGGATCTACTAGCTTCTCCCCATTGCCGTAGATTCGGCCTTCCTGTTCGCATTCTGTAATCATAAAAAAATTATTAAACTAATAATCTATCAACAAGTGTCACCCAACTAAGTCCACGCGACTTGCACATGATTTGATGTCATCCTAACGATGACGTCAAAGAAATCTAATTGATTAATACATTATTCATTGTACAGTTCATTCATAGTTCATTAATATCAAAATAATCGCAATCGCGATAAACATAAAACCGACTTCATAGGAAAAACAAATTAATATGCACTAAAAAGTAAAAAAATAATTGCGTATTCTTCTATAATTTGATAATTAACTTACTATTTTCTACTCAACAATATAGGTACGAATGTGTTGTGTGGTTGATAATTTATTGACAATTATTGTTACTTTTGGAGTCGATGTCAGCCAAGATGGGTTTATAACTACATACATAGTTAGTTATAGGTGAGATGTGCTTGTGTCGCACGCGCAACTTAACGAGGCGAATAAAAGTCAATTTGTAATGTGTATGTTTTTGTTTGTTTTTAAAAGATTCCCGTATTATTATTGCTAGGTATATTATACTGTTTCCTTAGCTGACATCGACTCCAAAAATAACAATAATTGTAAATAAATTATCAACCACACAACACATTCGTACCTACATATTGTTGAGTAGAAAATAGTAAGTTAATTATCAAATTATAGAAGAATACGCAATTATTTTTTTACTTTTTAGTGCATATTAATTTGTTTTTCCTATGAAGTCGGTTTTTGTTTTGTTAAAATTTTTATTTATTTTTCGATTTTTAGGGAATCTGAAGTACACTCACTAATTTGTAGAATATGGGTAGACCTACTAAACGTGCAGCTCATATGAGACAGCGCCATTTATATTATTATTTAAATATATTAATCTAAAACAGTGAAACGTAAAGAAAAAGTAAATATTAGTTAATATGGTTAAATGTATGAATATAAATTAACATGTTTTGATTAAATAGATTTAGTTGGTGGGGTAATTTAGTTGGGCAGCCATAACATAATCAAATAGTAATTTCTAGTAATAATTAAATAAACTGTATGTTTATATATGTTGTGTTATACCATTCTTCACCATAAAATATGACGGAATGTCTGTATACTAAAAAAAGGGGAAGTATCTATATTATCCTAACTAATATTATAAATGCGAAAGTAAGTTTGTTACTGACGCTTTCACGCCTAAACCACTAAGCCGATTTAAAAAATTCTTTCACCAATGGAAAGCTACATTATCAGGGAGTAACATAGGCTACATTTTGTCCCCATATTCCCACGGGAACGGGAACTACGCGGGTGAAACCGCGGGAAAACACTAGTAATCAATATATAAATATATATGTATAATTTTCAAAATTGGTCTCAACTTTTAGGAGATGTTCATATATGTTTCAATTACAAACATATACATATATACTAATGCTTACATGCATAACTCATATTATAAAGAGGAAAGATTTGATTTTTGTTTGATTTTTTATTACGATTTAAATCAAAAACTACTCGACCGATTTTAAAAATTCTTTCACCCTTAGAAAGCTACGTCTTTACCGAGTAACATAGGCTATATAATATTTTCAAAATCTTATAGATCCCTACTTAAAATGGAGCAATGTAATCCAACGTATCAAACTGTTGCCTATAAAAGTTATTATTTCGCGTGCGCTGCGAAAACTATTGACGGTATATAAAGAAGTGTTTTATACAATAGTACTACAATTACTTGATCATAACGATATTATGGTAGGTGAATGATAAATCTAGATAGCCTATAAAAGATTCGGCCGTGTATCGTTAATTTGCTACTAAGAATAGAAGATTTCCGTTACTTTATCATGGATCCTATAATCATAATCTAACCAAACTGCCATTAAATAACACTTGAAGTACACTCTTTCCAATAAAAAAAAAATAATCGAAATCCGTTGAATAGATATCGAGTTATTCGTCCATTTGTCGCGCACATACCTCATGCAAATTTACGACTTATATGGTTTTCTCATGGATTCCATTGTCAAAACTGGACCAAAAAAAATGGGACCAATGGGAAAGCACCAGCTTTCAAATAAAAAAAAATCATCGAAATTGATTCATCCAGTCGAAAGTTATGAGGTAACAACACCAAAAAAAAAACATACAGACGAATTGATAACCTCCTCCTTTTTTTGAAGTCGGTTAAAAATAATACGCTTGATTTAGTTTACATTGTTACATAAAAAAGATTCACAAAAAATATCATTTACTGAAAAGTCCCACAACTTCGCTACGATAAAAATAAATATAAGAAATAAAAGATTTTCCCAAACGACAAAACTATTCTTATACAAACAATGTTCTCGTTGAATAATGGTTACGTTGCAACATTTTGGTTTTATTAGGTTGGTTTTATATTTACATCGTTGTCCGTATAAATAGTTCACAAACAGTCATCACTCACCGCACTGGTACGTAGGGCAGCAGTGGTCAGGTCTGTGCAGTGCTTTGCAGCCAGGACGAGGTTCGCAGGTCTGCCTGGTGCAGTCAACGTAGCCATCAGAGCACTTACAACGTTCGCAAGGGCTCGTGCCGGGGAACTGGTCTCCGGACATATACACTACGTCACCGAGGGCGCAGCTTCCTGGAATATCGGAAAAGGTTTTTTTTAATCATTAATGAAATTAACTTATAAACACGAAATAAACAATTAATGGTATCTAGCAATCTTAGAATTTTTAGTGTCAAATTGATATTCGGTGTGCTCTACAGTGTTAATTTGTGACGAACGAATGATAGTAATGAACCAAATCATTTTACTTGGTGGTAGAGCTTTGTGCGAGCTCGTCTGGGTAGGTACCACCCACTCATCAGATATTCTGCCGCAAAACAGCAGTACTTTGTATTGCTGTGTTCCGGTTTGAAGGGTGAGTGAGCCAGTGTAATTACAGGCACAAGGGACATAACATCTTAGTTCCCAAGGTTGGTGGCGCATTGGCGATGTAAGCTATGGTTAACGTTTCTTACAATGCCAATGTCTATGGGCGTTGGGGACCACTTACCACCAGGTGGCCCATATACTCGTCCGCCTTTGTATACAATAAAAAAAAGTTAATATTACCTTCTTTCAGACCCAAGTCTACGCTCGTTACATTCGGCAGAGGACCTGAAAAAAACAATTACATGATTAACAAATCTTATTAAAAATAATGATAATAACTACAGCTGCCATCATCGACAAAGAACGCAAGACGACGAGATTTTATAATGTGCTCGGATAGACACAAACTCAGGAGCAATCTCTATTCCCTGACTAGAATAGTAAAATAAATAGTTCCATCGGGCGATAGGCCTGGAAGAGAGGTTTTACTGTGCGCTTATATTCTTAAGCAGAAGAGCCGACTACCTCTCTCTCAAAAATGATTACTGAAACTTATTTACAGAAAGCCCAAAACACTCTTACTCAATCGAACCGGGTGTACTGCCTAGAAACTAAGATATGACAAGATAAGACTATCAAGGCAGTTTATACAAAATATATAAAAGCAGTACATGTTTTTTGCATCAATATTACAAACAACCCTCTAGAAAACTTCTCTTAATACTTTCCCAAAAATGAAAGACGGTTCTCACCCCCGGGAGCACTTACGTGGAGCTTGAATAAGTAACGAGGTTATTTATACGATTCTAGTCTAATCTCTTTCGTGTTAAATTCATGTGAGCAGGAAAATGGTTTGTCTTCCATTGAATGTTTAGTATATACTAATACTTCTTTTGAAACGTTTCGAGCTCACTCATGTAACGCGAACGAGGTGAATATTTCCTTTACGACGACGAGACGACGGGACGAGAGAGATTTTTGGGAAATTCATTTTTCACCCTTCGCCCTCTTGTCATCGGACAAATGATGCAAACCCTTACAGGGAAACCTTTCATGTTCGAGCTTTCATATTTAAAATAACGCGACGTTATATTAAGCTATAGGTTATTTATGTCTCGATTGTTTTATGATTCTCGAAATGAATGTTTCACTTAATTTTCAAGAGGGAACCCGAGGGAACCCCGACTACGCCGCCTTTAGTTATACTAGTTCATTACCCTTCATACGAAATCAATTTAAAAAAGAACTCTTTAGATAAATAACCGCCATTCAAATTAGTTGATAACTTGCTAAAAACTATATTATAATATAAACATGACGAGTACACATAAATAGTTCATCAGTAACACGGACGGGCGGTCAAGCGTGAGCGGCGTGCAATGTCTATAATACATACGCGTGTGTTACGCAGCCATTAATTGCGTAACATACATTATTCATTTATAAATAATAGTAAATAAAACATTTCTTCTTGTTACATATAAATATATATGTATAAGAAAAAATAATAAAAAAGTTTTATTTCTATGAAAGAAAATATAGAACATACAAAATCAAATATAGGACCACATATTCATTATGTACGAATTAATACCATAGGACAAGAATGTATTGTACAGATGAAATAAATAGATCAACGAATTATTACCGATACCGATATTAATGTTCAAATTATATTAATTATCTTTCTTCGCTCGACACTGACCTGTGTAGTTCACAGAATATACAGAAATATGGGGTCAAACTTGAAAGGGATTGCTAGTGAGCAATATGGAGCAACGAACGCATTGTTTGAAAATTTAAAAAAAAGTTAATTTATCGTTGCACAGTAACATGATAAAGGCTCTTCCTGTACACATATATGAATACGCCATTGTTCCAACATTCTCCTAAACATAGAAATGAAACAATGAATAAGTACATAAATTCGTTTTAATAAATATGTTGGTTTGAAATAGAATTATATTGTTGTGTAATTTGTACTAGACATTATAAGTGTGTATGTAATGATTATCATTACGAAGAAAATTCTAAAGATACTATGTAACAGAAGAACAATCAGCCGTGGTATATGTATAATATTATATTTTGTATTTTATAAGGTCATGTATTCGCTAACGTTTATTTGTTATAATTATAAGTCTCATAGTGGAGTTCAATCTTGGTTATCTTTAGAAGACTAAAATATTATTTGTGTGAAAATAAAACAAAGGGTTCCAATATAATAAATAGTATATAGTAGGTGGAATAATGAAAAAAAATATTCTTAGACCGTGTTAAATGAAGCAAGCAATTATTCCCTAACAGGGAATAATTTACAATTTTTTATTAAGGTCCTCAAGACCGATTTCAGCCACGCTGGCCAATCCAAGATATTAGCCAACTGCGCAGGAGATATGTATTATAGTGCACAAGTGAGTGCGCAAACACAAGTGCACTCTCTTTTCCTTAGCTCTCATTATGCCACGGGACGGCAATCCGACACGACCGGAAAGAGCTCAGGCACAGAACCAACGGCTTAAAGTGCTTTCCGAGGCACGGGAGTGTACATACTTCTAACTTCCAGACTCCGGGCTGCTACTGAGAATTTTCTGACAGAAAAACCCAATAACTATTTATTGGCCTGACCTGGGAATTGAACCCAGGACCAACGGGTCTGCGGCCTTATATCTAGCCACTAGACCATCGAAGCAGTCAACTACAAGTACAATGTTTTATTTATCTACCGACCCGCTTTGGAGCAGTGACTTTTGGCAGCTTCCTCATTTGAGCCAACACATAAGAAAAGTCTAAGGCCAGATGTGGGATATTAACAGGCTGCTGACTTTAACTTTATTTTACCTTCAATATTATTGAAAAAAAAATCTCATATATTTCTGTAATGTTACTAAATCTTGCCAAAATGAACACTCCGAAAACAATGAATAAAATTTGCGTTTATGAACAGGAGATGAGAAATGTGGATGAAGAAACAACGACGTAGCCGGAAACAAAAAATTAAACCGACAGGAAATTATTCAGGATGAAACATCTCCGGCCCTGAGCCCTCATTAACGCAAAACTCGTAGACTCTTTGAACAAGATTTCGTCACGTGTTTTTCGTGACATATTTAAATTTATATTCGGAAGGCCGATTAATAAATGTAACCGTGTGTACACACGAACATAAGAAGAAGAGCAGACCTGTCTGAGAAGATGCTGTTATTATGCTGGCTCACTCAATCTGCTAAAACGAAACAACACTACAAACTATTATACTACTACCGGTAGTAGAATGGGAGGTTCCCGCCCAAATAGGCCCGCTCTCCTTCCACCGGTGGGAAATAAATATCCAAGGTAACTGAATAGAATAAATAAGATATTGGATTGGCTCCCTAGAACCATTTCATTGTTATTGTTTTATTAGGTACAGTTATCTTTACTAATATATAAAGCTGGAGAGTCTGTTTGTTTGATCCGGCTAATCTCACGAACTACTGCTTCGAATTTTAAAATTATTTTTGTGTTGTACAGTCCTTTTATTGAGGTAGGTTCTAGACTGATTTTTCACTGTATTTTTATTAATTACACGCGGGTGAAACCGCGGGGCACAGCTAGTAACATATAAGCATGTAGGTTCAGTCTTTTTTTAATAATATATACCAATCAATTCGCGGCATCGCACCGCGCGGATTGTGGTTTGTAATCCTTTGTTTTTGCGGAATATAAAGCCAGCTGACCAGCGCGGCATTACTCCACGGGTGCTTGTTTCGTTTTGTTAAGCTTAACAAGCAAAGTTTATTCTTTTAAAATATTAATTCACAAAAGCATGACACGCCATTTTAAATACTACTATTGGTGATTACTTTATTAATAATATTTTCAAATATAATGATATCGAGCAAGTAATACTTAGGTTTGAAGGGTGAGTCAGCGAGTGTAACTACAGGTACAAGGGACATAACAACTTAGGGTTTAAAGTTGGTGGCGCATTACAGAGCGTATCAAGGAACTGTTCACTTTTCTTACCGTCCTATTGTCAATAGGCGGTGGTAAACACTTACCATCAGGGGACTTGCTAGTATATCTAATAAAATAAAAACTAATAATTAACAAATCGGCTTAAATTGACCCTTTTGATAACACTTGACCCGCGGTGACCAAGTGGCACCCACGTGACTACCGAACATCGCAGATGCAAATCCGGGTAAGCGTTTACCTTCTCTAAACATTCAAGAATATAAATTTGTTGATCAGAAACGGTTACGAAATGTCTTCCGAAGTACCGCGTGAATATTTCGAAATATATTTCAGTCTCGTATTTCATAATCGGTTGGCATAACACCAGACTATCGCATTACGGAAAAAGCCAACGCCAACATAATAGCCGGTAGGTACATAGCTGTAAGTTCATAAGGATCTGTACACACGATTCAATTAAAAATTTTCAAAGAAATATTTACCAACTAACTTTTATGACATAAAATAGAATATTTAATTATGATTAACACTACTGCCTAATTATATTTATTGATAATTTACAATTTCTTCGATTTTTTTTTGAAATAATTTTAAATCAGTGACCACCGCGACTGTCGACTTACGACACTGTCGTAAATGTGATCCACGAGTATATTCACATTATCAAGTTCGATGGCTACACTTGAGTGCTGAAAAGCTTAGCTTTATTTAAAGTAAATACAGTTTCATCTGTCTGACTTGTTATATCTCGCTTGACAACTACTGGCTGCCCTCCAGTTGTCTTAGACCTAAGTTCTTAATAATCTTAACTACTTTACTTTTAGTTACATAATATGTTACTTAAAGTTAAAGATCATGTAAATGAACATTTAAAGTCATAACAACAATTCAAAACTATCATACGAAACTTAATAAAACAAAATATTTCAATAAGTTTGGCTGTCATGTGCGCATCTCCGTTTGGGGAGATCCTTATATCACGTGTTGCACTGTCCCGCTATCGAAGCGTTGCAGCGGTGTCGAGTGTCGGCCGACATTGACTCGACCTCGACACAGACCCTCGGCCCTCGAGGCCCCAACTTGGAGTGCCGCCCTGACCTCTCCACAAACTCAAACAATTCAGAAGTCACGAATATGAGTTTATACACGTGTATGTAGGTCGAATACTATTGTCATAACAAACATTTAGTGTAATACGCCTACATTAATTACAGAATTAAATAAAATAAAATATAATTTAACAAATCATTATTTATTATATAGATGACGTAACTCATGTATCGAGGTAATATTATAACTACAAGGTAATAAATTTAATTATTATTTCATGTTTAAAAATAAAATCTCTATATAGAGCTACGCTTTTGTATATTAGAACCATTCGTATTATTTATAATTAAAACAATAATTATTGTTATTAACAGTAATACAAGAAACTATTTTACGGTTTAACTATTTTCCGAATGTCCGTTCCTCGAAGTGGAATGTGTGTGTCGCATTAACAGCCTTTATCTATAATCAGCGTCGTACAAAAACGAATATCATATAAAGCAGTTTCGTTAACAGATTTTTCCTTCAATATACACCTTTGCATTTTAATATAAAGTATTTTAACTTAACTACAACAATATATAAAGAAACACACTTTAATGTCATAAAAGGCAGCCTAATCACTAAATAAATAACATGAATCTACGATCAATGAACATATTATAATCATTCGTTTCTTTAAACTATATTATACGATTTGATAAAATAACATAGATGTGTCAATATATAATATTTTAATGAAGTGAGGGAGTTCATTAGCTTGATCTAGTTGTGGTTATACGAGTAGGGGTGGCGGGATCTAATTAATGGTAATGAAAACAGATAGCTCTAGTTAGGTCGGTCCCTGGTAGTTTCCCTGCAGGCCTGCAGGCACTAATATGTAATTTCACGGTGCCGTAGGTTCAATATACTTTAGCCATTTAGCGACAGATATACACATAACTTCATGGTTGACACCCGTCATTTGTCAACTTGAGATTTTTTTCTGTCATTTTAGATCTAGATAATATTAATGAAATTTAAAAACGTTTTATTAATAATAGTTTGATTCCGAGAAGAAGAAATATAATTGTTTTAAAAGTGCATAATTTATTTAAATTATGTTTTAATCGTTCGTATATTCTGTTAATATGCTATATTTTTACATATTATACATAAATATGTACATGAAAATGTTTTTTCGTAGTAGTTTTTTTAATGTATATATATGGAAATGTAACTTATTATTATTACATTCGAAAGGTTTTTCATTATTTTAAATTGGTTATTGTTTAAATTTTTATTAAAAATCGATTCAATCACGATTAATTTACTTATTTTTAACTTAAATGTAAATACCAGTAATGAATATTTACTTAACGAACTTTGTTTAACTTTACTACACGGACTTATTATTACTAAATAATCCAGGAATCTAAATAATGATACAAGATCATCTTTATATGTTGCAACATAAAGCTCATACCAATAGCAGGTTAATATGTAAACAATATTTCGCTGTAAAATGAACTTTATTTGCACATGATTAGGTCGACTTTTGTAGAAACGAAGCTGAGTCCTCCAAGTAAACGTGACCAGCTGTTGTTAGCGAAGTGGAAGATGGACAGGATGTTATACGGGCACATTAGCGAGGGGGTAATTGACTCAGCTATTTTCTGATTACCCTCAAATTCAGACGATACGGTCGTTTTTATTGGAATAATACTCCAGGTAGTTAGATGAGCTTAAGGTAAAATAGGAATGCCTATCTTCAACTGCATTAAGATCCATATAATTATTGTTATTGCACAAAAATATATTTGTTTCAGTCTGAATATGAAATGTGTCTCTTTTTGCAATAAGAAACACCTGAAGTAGTGGATTTCCATTAGATATCTTATAGTTTAATTATAATTACTTTTATATATAAGTTTTGGATCCTATCACGTCATGAAAATGTCAAGTTAATAGGTAAAGTCGAATGGGTTTCAAATTAACCTGCAAGATTTGACTCGCACTAGCACTACAGATGAAGTAGGACATATGCATTCGAAAAACTACTCTTCTCCGACATATTAACAGATTTAATAGATAATCCTTCGTTGTGAATACAAATAACATCGATGATAGAGCTTCTGTGAGATCTAGATTAAATTACTATGAACAGTTGAACACCCTGGCACGTTGTCAGGAGGAAGAATCTTGGACACAAGATATGACACACACAAACACGCTTCATGTGTAAGTTGTAATTGCACATTACGTTTATACTCCTTGGTACAATATAACGAATGAAAATAGCCGAATTAATAATTGTAAAAAGAGACAACATAAATTTTACCTCGAGTGATCGCATAATAATAATCAATATTCATGAACGATAAATAATTAAAGAAATGTGTAAAAAACATACAAATCAATCATATCAAAAAATATTTTATCAAACGCAAACATTTACGCAAATACTTTTAATCGCTTGAACCTTGTCCACTGTGTGGGTGAGTTTTGAAATATTAAAACAGGAATTGTTTTCAAAAATCGATGACAGCTTTATTCGTATATTAATATTGTAAATGATGATTAAAAAGACCTTGTAAGGGCCCACCCGAGTAAAATATATTTTTATTATGAATTTTGAAAACTTGCCGTTACGTTACTTGAACTTATGTTTTAAAGTAGCTCAAAAAATATATAGAAAGTTTATAAAAATATATAGAAAATTGAAGCTGTTCAATCAATCACAAGCCATAAATAGAGTCACTCTTGTAGAACAAACAGCGATAGCTTTGTTTGTTTGTTTGTTCTACAAGAGTGACCAAACAATGATTCACTCATATTGTCTCCCGGCTACGTGTGAGGCTTAAAGCTAGAGGTCATATAATGACATAAGGATGTTGTAACAATATCAGCCTTCGACGATACTTATCGCTATAAAATAACTCAACCTCGATTAAAGAAGATTCGATATAAATATATTTTATTAGCATTAGACTCATACGACTAAAATAAAAAAATAATAGCTATTATCTATGTAAACACGTTCTCACTGTAAGTATATAACTATAAAAAATAAATAACGCTTTGCTTATTATATAATCGTACAAATAAACGTTGCTTAAAATATTTTCGAGCAGATTTTACAAGCAATTTAAGTAGCACGGTTTAATTTAGCTCCGAAGTCGAGCGAGCAAAGTAATCTCGAGAGGAATCTTTCGACGAAGAGTCAAAACTTTTCAACCCTTTCATAATAAGACGTCTTCGTATTGATCTAATAAATGTTTCAGAACTAGGACACTCAGGAACCATCGATTTGGTTTAAATCATTCGGTCACCTTTGCTACAGCTTTTATAAGCTATACCATTAAAGTGCCTTTTTACTTTTACGCTTTTTGCATTAAGTTTTACTATTGAAAAATCTTACGTGGAAGCAAAATCTCGATTCTTGATCTAAAAACCATTATGTTCATACAGAATCGGCTTAACCATAATTTTTATAAAGCGAACAATATACTCGAAACTGAGACTTATTAATAATTTCATATTTCCTCGTCAAGATATCGGATTGTGAATGTGTCGAAGTTTCTGGAACCTGTTGAAGATGAGTAATTCGGTTCAGGGTTAAGCCGTAATGTATTCATCAGAGTTCTCGAGACATAAATCGTTTATACACTTACAAGATTACGTCATACAGTTGTCTTCTAAATTCTGAAGCACTATTTTAAGCTGTGCCACGTGAATGAAACTTTGATGATATTAAATAATAACTTGATCAAAAACTTTCTATTTATTCAGTAACGACAATGTTTTTAATCATAACTACTGTAATAACCGTATTATAACGACGTATTGATAAACAAAATCCAAAACATACAAAAATAAATTTCAAAAGTTTCAAATGCATTCCCCGGTGACCTTTGACACTTCAAATAAAAGCTTTACACATCCAATACTAATGAAATGGAGATGGGAGCACCCTGGGACCTGGTGAACCCAATACAAAAATGACTCAAAAAAGTCAATGATGTACATCGTAAACTATGTATTACTTATCCGTGTTTTTCTCATAACAATATTACCATTCTGTTCACGACATCTAGCTAGCGAAACAAATGTATCAAACAACTGTAAAAGTATTTTTCTATCCATTGCTTATCAAGTCTTAGTTGCTTAATGAAAACTTCATAACCGAACAGCGATGAATAATCGACATAGCGATAGAGTTCGATACGTGAAAGGACATCAGAGAGGTCCTAGATACAGGCTGTCACGCCCGATCGATACGACCCTCCGCCCCTTCGAGTCCTCGTCGTCTTCGAATACAGTATAGTATGTATGTTTTTGTAGCTTTGTCTTTCGTTGGCTCTCTTTGTCGAAAGTGCTTTTGCTTTTTTTTCAATAAAATATTATAATCTAAAGGTAAAACATATGGTTCAAAGAAAGCAAACAAAGTAGGATATAGGTTTTAGGTTAGAAATCTGACCAAACTGTGTTTTTAAATGACCAATATGTGTTACCAGTTCATCTGTAATGTATGGTGAGTTTTGCGTTCCTACGCAGGCAGGGATGAAACTTTTCCAGAACTCTAAGTGGCTTTTAAGGTTCTCAAGATGAATCACAGCTTCGTCTTCGATTGTGAATGATAAAATAATGGAAGAAAACACTCAGGATGTCATTCAATACAATCATATAGCAACAATTTACAAAATGATATTTATTAAAACAAACAGATACATTGTTATGTATCTGTTTGTATCTCAGCTAAACTTAAAATGTATTTTGACACGTGTTAACTAAACGTATATTTACAATCTAAGATAGAGCTGAACTCACATAATCGCGGAACACATTAGGCGCCGTTACATATTAATGTTGAAACTTGAAGCCTGTTTTGCTTCGCTTTCCTTAATATATCATTCTGAGTGAAATATATCTTGCTAGAAAAATACGAGTTTTTATTCCTAAAAGGTACAAATGAACGGACTCTTGTTTATCCTACACTTATAATCGCATTACACGTTACTTTGAATGTTGTTTAGAAGCTGTTTATTGAAGCACTGATTTGACTGAAAGAAAGCGACAACAACAAGCGACCTTTTTACTAATCGCACGTAAAAACATTTATTGATAAAAGCGATACTTAGTACTAAGCATATCACTGAAATATTAATAAATAAAATTGCTGTGTCCGTTGTCCAATTGCCATTTAAAATGGCTGATTTTTAAAGACTTTCAAAATATTCACAATATTCAAGCTACGAACGCGCTACACACCCTTATCTCGCTGTAATGATTGTCATTCACGTAACACAAGCCGCAGACGCGATAACTCGGACAGACAAAAATCACGTTCCTCCCATACACTCACTCTTGAGTCTTGACACACTTGCGACTGTCACAAAGAAACTGCTTGTAAAGTAACCTTATCTAGCGGATATGTCGAGTCGTTTCTCAGTTCTTTTGAACCTAGACAGTATCAGTTTTACGCTTAAAAAATATATAAAAACTAAGTATCAAATAGCACGTCAAAAATGTTATTTTCTTGTGTTTTAATCTTTCAGGCAATTATTTGACACATTACACATTGACGCTATAAGAATTAACCATTCCTTACATCGCCAATGCGCCACCAAGCCTTGGAACTCAGATATTACGTCCTTTGTACCTGTAGTTACACTGGCTCACTCACTCTTCAAACTTGTCTAGTTACACAACTGTACTAAATAGTGGTATTACATTGGTCGGTAGAATATGCGAAGAGTCAAAGAAAGCAACAAAGCTCTACCACAAAATAAAATTAAAATAATGTAATTATATCCAAATAATATTATTAAGAATCATTATTTACTTTAAAACATAAATAATTTAAATAATATTGTATTCTAACAACGTTACTTAAAATATACAATACGGAAAATTACGTGCAATTTAGTTGTAAAAAAGATTTAAGCGCTGCGCTGTTCGGAATAAGTCATTGTTTATTTATTTATTGTATTCTGATAATACGATTACATAAAACTCCAAAGCAAATTCCACGAGTAATTTTCATAAAGTAACAACTGTAATGTCGCTTTATGTTTCGACGATTCGTTGACGCACCACGAATACGTTCATTCATTCAATTGTAAACACCTATTTGGGTAAACTATTACGAGTTTAAAATAAACAGATGTTAACATATTCTTGATCTTATCTGACGTAATAATTTAATGTCGTGGGCTACAATCATATAGAGATAATCATAAGGGAGAGGAAAATTGTTTACGATAGCAAATTGTAAACAAGAGACGAAGAGTTGTATATAATATTATGTAATGCAATCATATGCAAACCCTACAAAGCAAGTCTCAATTAAACGGTGAAAGAAACTGAAATGTGAAGTATCATGAACTTGTCGGATTATAAATAAAATATATATTTATAATAAATACATATTTGTAATAAAATTAATAGGAATATAGAAACATAACTATAGTTTGTAAATATGTAATATATATTTGTCCTAATTTATTTTGGTATCACAAACGAACAAACTTCACTTGATGGTATGTGGTCGCATTCGTTTGAAGATACTGCCACTAAGAAATATATATAACAGCCCTATTTTAAACTAAGAACCTAATATGAAATGTCCCTCGAGCCATTAAGTTCATTACCTCATTAACTACTAAAACCGAAACCAACCAACTAGTAAAAATAAGCATTTCTGACACGTGCTGGTAAATTATCACAACATTTTTTATTTACTCGTAAAATTATAATCACTAAATTATATCGAATAAAAAATGTTTTACATAGACAGTACTATCGCCAATTACACGAGCCGAGGGAAGGCTAATATTAGCGGACAGTGCCAGTAATCAGACTCGCTTGTAGCTGCTGTTTAGGGCCTATAAAATATCTTTAATTAAAGATATACATAAGACAAGTTATAAAAACAGTTAATATACGGCCTAAGCCGGTCGTTACTTTTAACGATTGGTTTATTAAAAAAAACATTTTTAAGAGTACAATAATTAGGAGCCAATTATGTAAAACAATTTAATATTCATATAGTCAATATTCCAAAATGAAGACCATGAAAATAGTAGATAATAAGAGTTCTGTACAAAGTATCTTCATAATTTGCTCGTCTGAAATTTTTGCTTTGTCGGGGTAGGACACAGCAGTCAGATATCAATTCTAGTTTTGATATGAAATATATGCACAAAAGTCTTGTGTACCGGACACAAGCGACAAGTTTGTCAATCGCAGTCAACCGTTGAGCAACAAATGTAACTTTGTATTGAAATCGATTTTGTCGTTATAATTTACAGCATTCTCACTGAAAACGTACAATACAAATTAATGTCCAGGCGACCTTTACGGTTAAAAAATTAGCACATCCTTGTTTATGGCACCACAAGTGAGCTGGAAGTGGTACTACCGGCACGAATTTGATCAAGACATTCCAGACGGATAGCGAGATGTGCGCGGTCATTATGGACCGCGGACGCAAGACGGTATGTAATTGGCAGTCTTATAATAACCTCAATGTCGTGTATATTTTAATTATTTTTTTTATTTCAATAGTCACATATAATCTTTAAATATAAATTCATATCAATACTTAAGTATATAATTTAATATGTATGCAATATCTAATCTTGTCAAGTAAACACAATAACTAGATAACTACATTTGAACTGTAACGTTAGTAAATATCTATTACGTGTTGTGAAGGGCACGTGTAGCGGCAATAACTTCGGTAAAATTGGCCGACAATTACCGTTCTTACCGGCACCGCGGCGCTTATCCGCACAAGTCTCTGCCGTTAACACTTATCAAGTGTAAGTATTACAAAACAACCAACATAACAATGCTACTAGATTATTATAAATTATTTGACTTTTACGTAGTAATAATAATAATAATAATAATACCATTTTGATTAAATAGTTTGTAAATATGTTTCTATACAACTATTAAAACATGACATAAAAAATGTAGGCATACCGCTTGGCCTCATTTCATCGATATTATGCTAGCGTATACTGAACGGGATTAGGGAAACTTTACCGACTGGTCACAAGACTCAAACTTTTCCTTGTAATGTTTTTACCGATACATCGATTTCCAACAAATGTACAAATATGGTGCTAACGTTTTTGAGTGATGGTGATTTCATAATAAAGTCCTTAATTGGTTATTGCAAAACCTACATGTCGAGATAGGGTAGCTCTATCTCAACTGCCGCAAATACACAGCAAGCATCGCATATCATATTCAATGACAAATATGTAGATTCCATTTAATTTCTATACAGTCCGAAGACGAGTCTCGGTGTACCGGTCAGCTAGCTACATACAGTGTCGCTCTGCGAGCCACGCGCGGAATGCCGCCAGGCCGGCCGCGAGCCCGCTCCCGCCGTCCGCTGTCTAGTAAGCATGGGAATCGCATGCCACAGCTCACGCTTCACGAATTATGATTCCCACACTAATTAACATAGTCTACAATCCCGCCATGACTCATGTGCGTTAGATAATATTTGAAAAGCATTCAGAGTAAGTTACTCATATGTATTTCAACAATAAATCAATTATGAATCGATTAACAAATAAGCTGGCATATAATAATAATAATTATCAATGATTTATGCTATTCTTTATACTATATTATATTAATATATTGTAAAGAATACTTTACCGGATAATACATATTGTATTGTACATATAGTCTGTAAGTGGACATGCGATTCAGTATAATTAAATATTTTTCGGTGAGCGACGCGTTCAGACATAACTTTCATAAGTACGAGTATGTATGTGAAAGCATAATTCAGAAACAACAGGATTTGATAATAGCTCGAAACTAAATTATTATACCACGGGAACAGACAGTTCAAAGGGTTGTTCCATATTTAATCCAAGTCAGACTAGTGCTTATAATCATTTGAAACTAACTATCCGCTTTACCGACAAGTATAAACGTTGCTTTACCCTCTACGAAAATTTATGTCAACTACTTTACTTTTTTAGAAAGTAAACAGGAAAATACTGATCCTATAATCGTCGCCAAGTATACGAGGAAGTATCGCTACTACGCAAAACGTGAAATGTCATCTTTGTTTGGATGAGGTCGAGTCGATTGACGTCTCAGTTCCTCAGCCGAGGAACCAGATAACCTTGACCCACGTCAGATGTCCGGCGTCGTCAGTCAGGCCCACGCCACTCCCACAGAACGCTAATCTTCGGAATGACACTCATTCAGGTTATGTCACGCATTCCTTCGCTAAATACGGATTACAGATGTCACATATGTACTATATGTATATATTTAATTCGAAATAAGTTTGTAAGTTGTTTTTGAAAAGTTGATCTGATTTGGATTGACTTATTATATAATAGAGCTAAACGTACCGGTATTAATCTCACAGTTTCTAATTAACTGGAAGTACTTATTTAAATATACGCTAACCATGGCTGGAATAGCTAGATGGTTGATTGATCTGAGCGCGTTTTTCCAACTCAATTTGTATCGTTAATATTGTTTTATCAATAAACGACTATCATTTCCTTCGTTGTAATACTATAAGCTTGCATGCCTTTACGTATCACATAAATGCCTTAAATATTTTTCAAGAACTTGCAACTTGAAAATTCAATTAAAAAATTGGAATATATATATTTTTCTTATATACTAGTTTTCGCTCGTGATTTCGTCGTGTGTGAGAGGCGATGCTTGGTTGAGAAGCCAAATATTATAATAAATAATAATCAACATACGCGCGTAAACATACAATTTATTTTTATTTCGTCGTTCAAAGCTTTTAAAATTACAAAAGTCCCGTTTGAACAGAGACAAGTCAGATACACGAACGTTAATATAACATTATGAGCTCACCTGCAATGCATGCGCTGAAGTAAAACGCAGCCAGTATAAGAATCAAATGACCAGGCGACGCCATGTCGCCTTTCGACCTGAAACAATGAACAACATTCTTGAGATAAAGGTAACAGCAATAGATCGTTATTATTACCTTCGAGTTTAATATAAACATACAAGGAGTAGCAATAATACTTGCAGTTTTAGCAAGTGTTATTGCAATATCTAATTACTCAATCAATAAGTCAGTACGTGGGTATGTAATAATAAAACAACATTGCAATTCTAGACGTAATCGCTTCGAGATAAACTGGATTCGAAAGGATGCATCGCAAAAAAAGGCTAACAAGATGCGCAGGCGCAGGCAAGGGCGGGGTCGCTGACCCCCGACTGACCGCCTAGATCAGCCTATCCTGACGTAACGCGCTCCTGTGCCAGGCACGTCTATAACGCCACGTAATGATCGCTTTGTACTCGACTGACATTGTAAAACAAGATAGAGATAAGTATCGTACCTCTGAGTTGCGAGCTTGTGCTGGCGAATAAGAAAATATTACTTCAAATGCAATCGTATTACATTGTATATAATAAAAACAGTCATTGTTAAAAAATGACGAATCTTCTTGCTCTACAAAAACTCGTAAAAGATAACTTAGTTATGACACAGTATGTGACTAACAGAACGTACCAAGAGTCTGCCGGTGAAGGCGTCTGTTCAGACTTAGGTTCTTGAACAACACATTACATAATTGTCTTATCTTGACTCAGATCTCAACTTACATTTCTATTTACTTTTACATTCATGACATTACGGGATATAAACTTTGAGCTTGCGAATAGAAATAATAATACGGATATATTATAATCGCAAAAAAATAATATTAAATACTACATCCGCTTGCAGTTAATCCGAGAACAAGTTACACTAATTACCGCCCGTTAATCGAGATCATGTAATTGTCTCGCATATCATTATTACACAGCTCTCTTATATACGAGTCTAGTAATGCTAGTTTGTATAGTTAAACGTGCTTATCTGAAAAAAAATCGGATATCAAATATTATTTCTGCGTTTTATGATCGAATTTTAAGATTCTATAGGCTGTATAACTTTTCGTAGTGTCTCGTAAGTGACATGTACCGAATAAGGTAATCTTTAGGAAACAAAAATAAATAATATCCAGTATTCAGATACCTAGAATATGTTCGCCTAGGTACTGATATGTCCAATTAAAATATTTAGTCAAATTAAAAGTTTGCTCTGTATTATTAAATATAATATTAATGTAGATTATACCGGAAAAAAAACACAAAAAACTCATCTGATACTCTTTGTCATCAATGAATTACTTAGGTATGATAATACAATCAAATTATTCGTTATCCAGCATTAAAATTAACGACATATTTGTATAAATTAAAAACCTACCACAACTAAAACTGGTTCCCTGGTGGAGTTTTATGAAAGCCCTTAATCACTCGTCGATTCTATCGCCAATATTACCTCTGTATTGCTCTGTTTCGTTTAATTTAAGAGGAAGAGTGAGTCAGTGTTATTGCAGACACAATGTATATAACGTCTTGTATTTACTGCACAACTAAAGCACACTGGTGCCACCTTGTCGTTCTTTAAGAAATTTAAATATAAATTATAATAAGCCAAGAAAATTGCCGAGACCGCTATAGTACACCGGCAATTGAATTGAACGTCAAAAACTAGTTCATATTATTAAAGCATTTATATTGATATTAATCACTATGGACAGACATAGCCGTGTTGTCGTCGACGTGTTTAATACACGATATTAGAAAGTTAATTTATCAAAAAAGTCAATTGACAGTTACATCCGTCATTCCACTTTCATTAATTCGCCGGCGAGACGTTCGAATGAAGAGTGACATCCATCAGCCTCGTTCCGATCGATCCCATGTCCCACATATGTGATGAAAACAAATCTATCACAATGGGGGAACCGTGTTACGCGGAAGAAGCCAGTACTCCACTACTGGTGAGATATTATACGCGATGCCAAACGGTCATCAACTTGTTTATTTTAATTGCTAATTATACAAAATTCCAGACTCGACCACATGCAAACAAACAAACACTTCAGCTTTATTATATGACCATAGATTTATTATTACTTAAATTCTAATACTAAAACGGATTTAATTCTAATTTTCTTTATACGTATTGCAATATGAATGTAATAAGAAATTCAAAGATGCATTTTTTACGTGTTTATTATCGATATTTCGTTTTGGAAGTTATAGTGATTCATGCACAAGCATAACAAATTATATGAATAGGATTCACTGCCACGTCTAATCAGGCATTACCAAACTACACTTGATTAGCTAACAGTACGGGTCGCGTAGGTCACTTAAAATTTTAGACTTGTTTTAAATCTACATATTTGAATAGATATATTGGTGTTGGCAAACCTAACCTAGTTGTACCCTCAACAAATAATAACAATTGCATAACGCAATTATTTCGTTGTCTGTGTCTGTGTCTGTCACGACATCGCATCGGATAGAAAACACTAAATAAAAAAATCAACAGATATGTTTTTCCCTCTGCAATTTATTTTTTCTTAGTTTGAATAAAACAAAATATATCACTCGTGTATACTATACGTATAGTGATAGTAAAGTGTAGCGTGTGTTGTTAATCTCAACTATATCTTTATATATTTTGTGATCGCAAGTGCTTCGGTGTGCGCAGTGCGCGCTGACCGCGGGTGTCCGACCGGTTGTCATTTTCCAATCTCTACAATGCGCGCTCCCAATTGAATAATCGCAGCGAACACTCACTATCGGCCTTCCGTGTGAAAGTTCAAAAGATTTGCGTGGACTTCAGCAACTGTCACATCTGTACCAAATATAAAGACGCAAAAAATACGTTTCACGTATAATAATTAAAACTTCATTTGTTTTGGTTTTACTGAAAATTGTAAGAATAATGCTGACGTTTGAAATACGTATATTGTTTGCACAATCACATGTATACGAAATACTCTTTTAGTAATCTTTTATTATTTTTTACACGTGTTAAGAGAACGCACACTTAGTAACGCTAAATAAATATTGCACAGATAATCTAAAATGTCACGAACAAAAATAATATGCAACGATTATTATAATATAATCGATTATTTAGCTAACTTATTATTAACTTATTACACATTTTACAAGTTAAAAACACAATAATTTGCGCATTTCTACTAAGATGATAAGTGGTAAGCGACTTTTATCGAAAGTTCTTTTGAACCAGCTGTCACTTTAATCTTTGTCCGTAAGCTCTGATCTACTCAATAATGCTGCTCATACATTGATTAATAATTCATTTTATATAATGTTACAATGGTTGAAAACTAATCGTTTTGTAATTCACATCATTTATCTTTCTCCTTTCTTTATCTTTGCCAATAAGTTGAACCAGTTGCTGTCAAAACCATCCAATCCATCCAAATACAGAGCTCGTTTCTCTTTTGATAAATTATTAAATGATTCCATATATACTTTCTTTAACTAAAAGAAAAAAGTGCTATTTTTTTCTTTTAGGTGATCCCATATAAATTTTAGTGATAGATAACACAATAGCTTGCGAAGATTCAAAAGTTTTGTCATTCATTGTAATACGGAATATTAAAAAAAAGCAAATAATCACTTTCAACATTTTTGATCAATGTAATGTCTATAAAATGGTACCTCAGATTCGTTTGCCTCGATGTTGTTGTATAACACGAGAGCCTTCGTCGGTGATTGTGTGAACACAAAACAGTTCCATCTAATCCACTTGCCCTGCCTAGTCACACTAAAGAGTCGTAGGCAGCTAGGAAATGTATTGAATAGAAGAGAAATCCGAATGATTGAATGGCCCTTCAATGAAACACAATAACAGAGGACGGAATATAAATAAACACATTTACTGCGTTTATTTAGTAAAGGAAAATATAATCATTATTGTTGTCTTATTGTTGTATGTTATAGATTAGTGATTTTGTATTGATTTGTTTATATAACACATCACTTTGACCAACGGCGTCTTATTTTAAATAAACAATACGAAAATAAACACAATGTATACAAATATACACTAGATGACTATGACTATAATATATAATTTTATTAGCCGATGTAACTTTATGGTTATAGCGTTTACCCGACGCAGATGACTTAAGCGTATTTCGAATTATTTTTTAAACATTTATTTTTTAAAAGAACCTAATGTATTTTGCAAAGCACGTCAACCGCTTTCTTCGCACAAACTTGAGCACAGAACTCCTGCTCAGGTAGCTAGAGAATTTCGCCGCCATGACAAAAATACAGACAGGGTAATATTATAATTAGAATTAAGATATGAGGCAAACAATAAAAATAATTCAAATCTAGTAGCTAAATTCGGCTCTTACTATCTTTTTGATTACAAAAACATATGAATGTAGTATATAAAAAATAAAATTCCGATTGGGAATGATAAAGAAAGGTACCGTACATTATTGTACCTGTTCTCGAGAGACCGTTTATTTATTTTTTTAAAACCGGAACATTTGCGATACACATTCCGAGATTGTCGCCGCTTTCGGCGATCGTTGACCCAATAAAGTGTGAAAAAAAATTAATAACGACGCAGAGCTAGCGGTTTTGGCGCCACCGTGAAATCGAAAAAGAATTGAGCGCGCGACCAATCGCCATCTTGATTTTTTTTCAGGACTTGATTAGAAATTGCGGTCTGGGTTTTTTGCGGACTCGTTTGGACATCCTGCGACAATAGCAATAACGTCTGTTTTGATATTTTTTAATTGTACTTCAATAATGACATTTTGTCAGCTCCATGATTATTTTTACATCCAATTATAAATAAAAACTTTATGCTGCATTTAATTAAAATATAAGATTTATTGTTATAAACATAGGTTTTTAATCGCAAGCAAGAATTCAAATCTCTTGATAATTTAAGTATTAGACTTATACTACTGCCGGTTCGGAAATTAATAAACAATCAATTTTGTAATCGTAATTACGCAAAAAGTTTAGGAGAAAGATATAGTTTGTAACATTTTTTCTGATTCTGCGATGGCGTGATGAACCATATACATTGCCCCACACAAGAGATACCGACTGTATGCAGTCTAGGGACTAGCGTAACTAAGCAACATATTTTATATAAATAGTTTAATTGTCTATTTTAAATGTTCGATATTGATATCGTTTAAACTAATTGCGGTCAAAATTCCAAAAAAAATAAAATTATTTGGGTTCACATATATAAAAATTGTAGTCATCTTGGCAATCGTTCTATTGGTTCTGCATGATTCGGCGCCAAATATTGACAGTTCTGTCAAGTTTGAAGAGACAAATATAGAAGACCAAAGATAATACTCCATACAAATAAATCATATTTACTCTGTTGATTTACCGCAATAGCTAAGCCTGCACACAAAAGATGTTTAAGAATAATGACACATTTTGCTATTGTTTAATGTGTTAATACTTTAATATTGTTTGTTTTTCTTGACGCTTAAATATACTTTAGTTTTTATGACAATCTTTTACACGAAGTGTTTATGTGTTTCAATATTTATAAATTAACGACCGCGTGAATTGTGTTAATCTACAACTCTTAAGTTATAACGAACACCTGAAACTAACCGTCAACACTAAAGCAAACTTTGTAACCGATATTTGGTTACATAGTAGAAGTATTAAATTATTAAAAGGTTACAATTTAAATACGGTTAGACAGTTAGCATGTTATGTTGGTTGAATAAATTAAGTATACTTTTTAACTAACCGTAACTCTTATAATACATATATTAGCCCCAATCAAATCGATATAAATTCTAAGCCTCGAAAGAATAAATCCCTTCAAATATTTTTTAATGTATAAAAATAAAGTAATGATGTCTATTCCTTCATAACTGGAAACTATTCAATTATTTATCAATCCTAAGCATGTGCTAAAGTCAGCTAAAACGATACTTACAGGAAACTTTACAGACAAGTCGGTTTACGATCGATAGTTTAACGTGACAACGTCATAACTAAACATTGATGAAATGACTGCCCTCGGACGCATTGGCCAATCGAGTGAAATAGAGATAGACGCGGCGCAAGCGTACAATCAGCGTAACGGGACAATGAGTCATCCTTTTTCGTGCATGCAGCCAGCGTTCATCGATTTATTAGACGTTGTCAGGTCAAAAACACTATACGGTTTTATACAACAATATCTTGATACTGATATTTCCTGGCTTTCAGCTTAAACTCAAGCAACCAGCAGTGTGTCACATATTAAATTTATGAGTACCAACTATGCGAACATTCGCTAGAGCAGATGATTACTGGCGTAATTATGATGTGCATTTTTAAGTACTGAATGTCCTTTTTTTATAAAATACCTAATATTCCCTTCTATACCTGCTATATTAAGCGCTTAACTTTAAACGTTATAAGTAAAATGTTGATCACGTTCACGATAGAAGAAGGTCTGACGACGTGACTATTGGATTGCTAAACCTACTTTGAACTTTTGAGCTGTTCATGAAATTTCGTTAACTGTTTTATACCTACATTATAGAATAGAAAGCTTTCCTAATTGAATGGCTACGGTTAGTATCAAATTCGATAAGGTATCCTTTCGAACATCTTTGTTCAAGTTGGAGTTATACTTGACAGTATATAAACGAAATCTACTTCCTTTGAACACTTAACACACAAAATCACAATTATACAAACACAACCTCATCTATCATCTCATCCTCATTTACCTCCTTTACCAATACATTTATCATGGACTATAGTTTGTTAGTATGTTAATACTGCGTTCTAGTAACCAATGTAAGAAAACACAATAGTAATTATTCATTATATTAGACTGAAAATAGAGGCTTCTGATTTTATTTTCTATTTAATTTTGTAAAATAACAATTAAAAACCTCTTGTTAGAGCGTATTTGAACAAAGTTCATTTCTTTTATTCTTTGATTGAATATGATTATTTTTCCATCACACTTGACTGCTTGTTTAGCTAATAATAATTTACTTGTAGAAGGTAATTTAAATGTTTTTGCGAGGTATTGCTCATCTCGATGACGTCACGGCACATTACCTGCGTTACGTCTGCGGACGGACGACCGACTACCGTTTTTATTATTGGCTTTATTTATAATTGAGACACGTTCGACTGGTTCCGAGATGATTCCTTAGATTATACGATGCATGACAAGTGTCTGTTTATTTTCGTACTCTTGTAATATATGGAAACTAATGAGATAACGTCGACCATACGGAGGTATTGTATGTCTTAAGGCGTTTGAGTGTAATTACGTACGGATGCACACCGTCCTTTGAAGAAGTATTTTGAATCGATGGATTGATACTTTATTATTCGTCAGAATAAACTAAAACCACAAAGATTAGAATATGTTTTTGTTGTACATTAAAAGATTTGGTAATTATTCGTATCGCGCCATCAGCGATTTTCGGGCTGAATTTTTTACAGGCGAGTTATACCTTCTAAACATCATACTAGTATTATTATGACAGCGCAAATAAATAATTAAAAAAATCTAAAATTCGAATTTTCCCAGCCAGAACCGAATCGATCCATGTTCACTAGTCTTGGACTAGTCCTTTATCTACTACTACTACTAACAGGATAGTCCTTTTATCGAGGAAGGCTCTAGACTTATTTTATTTATTATATTTTTATTAATTATTAACCACGGGGCACAGCTAGTTTATTATAAACTTAAATGTTAATAAAGTTTTGCTTTATTTTCGTATAATATTGTATTGATTTTATATGACTGATATGACTGATATGACTGTAGTTAGTTACGTGTGACAAATAAATATATAACACGAATTAACTCGGACTTTAAACGTTGAGATAAGCACTCTTGAATCATGTTATAACATAAAAACGTACATTCTCCCAGCGACATAACTTAGTAGTTACTCATTTCTTCAAATAAAGTACCTACATAAACAACTATATACTATTTTTATATATTGCATAGTATAGTCTCGTATCAAGATGGGACAGGACATTGGCACACGGAAATGAACGAAAACGAACTCCACGGTTTTGTTTTCTCGATATATTCTTGATAGAAATGTGTATAAAGGATGTTGAATGTTGATATATGAATAAATAATTAATATTTATGAGATTGAATGACATCGACAGTGTTTAATCCATCATGGATGTTTGTAAACATATATACTCATGTACATATAGGTACTGTCATGTAAAAGTTTGTTATAAAAAATGAAAGCAGAAGGTTGAAATAATCAAAACCACTTTTTTTATTTACATTTGCATTACCAATAAGTGCCACGTATAATATGTTATCTTAATGATTAATCGAATCGTTATTAAGCTCAACCTAAGCTCTGAGTAACTTACTCTAACTTAGACTTTTCGCGCATTCAGAATTGCAATTCAAATTTGCCACAAGTTCAAGCGGTAAAGATTAGTAACGTAAATAATTTTAATTTTGATCATTATGTCTTATACTATATCAACTACAACTAAAGAATATTAATACTTTATGAAGTTGAATTAGTAAGAAACATCATTTAATAAGAAAGACGTAAACATTAGGCATGCATTCCTTTAGACGAATAAATTTAACGAAGATAATAAATGCGTACCTAATACATATTTTTTGTTTTTTTTGAATGCGCGGTTATTACGCATCTCGATCGTGAACCGTCTGAGTCATCCCACGATCGCACCGGTTTTTTTAGCATTTTTTTGCAACAGGTTGAACTAGCTCCGAGGTATTTGCACGTATCCATGCTCGAAACTATTTTTAACGAGGATTTTATGTTAACGGTTTCGTACCCATTCGACCCAATTGTTTATATAAATATTAATGTAAAACTATAACGCGTTATAGTAAAAAGAGACAACCTATAAATATCTCAATGGGCAATGGTCTCTTCTCCTCTTACTGCTCCATTTCGAGTTGGTTAACACACGATTTTCATCCGTATCCAATATGCTGATATAACCGAAGTGCACGAAATTTAGACAAACATAATTTAGGGACAAGAAAACTCAGTTGACACAGGTTTGATCGCACAATCTTCAGTATAGTTAACCACGTGTTTTAGACACCGGATCATCTTGGTTTTTAAGGATATCACATTGGAATGAATAGACGATGCTCCCAATCCGCTATGAATAAACAAATATACATACAGTTACAAATGAAGCGGACAATAATAAATAAAAAGCTACCACCGGATCGGAATGTAGATGTCATGTTACATACATAAGAATGTTAATTTACCAATTAAATGTATACGTTGCATAAAATAGCCAAACCCTCTAACCTTTTTTTCATATCTATAATCTTGTACGTATTATTTATTCTGTCTTATACCTATATTAATATTCTTATACTAAAATCATTGAATTTATTAATCGGCTACAATAAAGGTCCTCAACATCTGATGCACATGCGTTCTTATCCGAGGAAAATATCAGCTCGTAATCTCAAGATCGTTGAATGGGGATGAAGCTACAACCTGGAATATAACGACTAATGACATGAAGCACATCACCTCTTACATTGCGTAATATTTCACATTCTTACATCAGATTGAATTAACTTTGATATTATTTTTTAAGATAAAACGTTCTTAAAATTATGTTCTATTATATCAGTTCAATTATTAGCATTGTTTACCTTCCTTATTCAAATAGTGTAAGCAAGTGAAATATATATTTCAAAACTAGATTTCAAACAAAATAGACATTTTTCCTTAGGTAAACCAACTACAACTATAAATTTCCAACGGATATGATAACACAACCAGCGCAGTTATCCAGTTCATTCATAAAATTAGACATAATTATTTTTTGTGTCCAATGTTGTTAGTTTTGATAAATTATTAAATTAAGTCGCAATTATATGTAAACAATCGTAACGACTCACTGTCCAAACACTTCGCTCCACTTGACACACAACTCCTCTAGAAAACGCCCTCGCCATACTCGGTCAGTCTCGACACAACCTAAAATGAGAACTTCCACGCCGAAGATACTTCACACCTGACCAAACAAAATACGTATAGCAAATACTTCTGCAATATGTAATAGTGACGTGGGCTGGATGAACACAGAGCAGAGAATATTCTGGAAATTTCATCTTGTTTTCTGGTGATGGACAGCTTCGGATTCAAAGTGGCTAGGGGCCTTGGATCTCTATGTCCGGACCTAGTGATAAAGTCATTACTATCAGGCCGTAAATTTAGGAATGTGTGACTAATTATTACATACGTTTTATAGTCTAAGCTAGTCTTAAAAATAGATTAACAATTATAATAGACATAGTTAAAAAATAAATTTAATGAAATACTGGTTTTCGAAATATATGTATATATCGTGGTACAATTATACTGAAGTTCAGAACGACACCATTTCCCAATACCGTCAGTTCTGTGACGAATGTCAACAATATCGAATTTGCTACACGCGCAGAAACAATACTTATTGTCTTCCATTCTCTTAATCGCATTGTGAATCGTTCGCTTTATTTCGTATTTACTTTGTACGTTATAGACCTCGTAACTAAACTCATTACACTCTCGTTCCGACAACTTGTGCGAAATGTAAACAATGCCACACTCATTAAGAATATTATGACTGAATAATTATATTATCACGGTTCACTGTTAATTCACAACACATTTCTTATGCACCCATATCGCATCCAACTTAATTAAGTTTATAATGTTTACATTTCGTTCAAATTTAAATTTTCAGTAAATCTAAGATACTCTATTAATCAGAATTTCGTTTGTCACAAGCAAACGAAATTCTTAAACTAAATTATTTGACTCTTTTGTACAAAATTAAATAATGAGGTACGCGGAAATAGTGTAAAATAGGCAAAAAAACGTGAAACTTTTAATTATAAGCCATAATAAATGAAACAATGTGCTTAATTGAACAATGATCACGATGAATGTCGAAGGTATCCTCGAAAGGCAAAAACTCCATAAAACGTGAATATTTTACGACTTAAAAATAAACCGAGGAAGTTGGGCACAGTTCGTTACATCGGCAGAATTCAAAATGTTTCATTAACTTATTTCTTAACTAGATGCTTGTTTGGGGTTCACTTGCCTTCAGCTCCAAGCTCCAAGTTCCATCAGATTGACTTTTACAGACAAAACGAGTACACACATACATATTTATACATATATACATATTATGTATGTGAACTAAGTGTGTAGGTATATTGCTTACCGGCCTCAACTTAATAACGTCATACACATCGAAGGTCACAGTTACAATCCTGACTAAGTCAGTTGTCAAATTTATTTCTACATATCTAGTTTATATGAACAAAATTATTGTGAATCAGGCTGTGACGTCGAACCTTAGACCTTTAAGTTTTTTATCCAGGAAACACGTCACGATATCCCTTCGCTTGCAATTTTGGTGTCGTCCCAAGCGCTGGTTTTGGTTCGCTGCAACGTTGTCAATGACCCAGTTAGGATGTTATTATTGCCAGCTTGAACCCCGAGCCCAATGATAATTCAAGTAAAAACAATACAAGCCATTCTCATCCTTTTTGAAATACTACAGAGTATAATTTCTTGTGTGCAATTTTGATAGACGGTAGCTGCATCTAACTGTAGTCTGTCAACCGTGCTTTTAAAATAATATGATCCGTTAAAGGGGCAAGCCATTACCAGCTTTGGTACGTATTCTGATGGGTTAATTTGGCTTGCACCTGTTTCGACAAATGGTCACAATAACTTTCTTTGCGATTAGGTTAAGTTAGCACCTGCTAATTACAAGGCTCTGTAAAGTTTAAGCGTTTCAAGCAATTGACGATGCATTAAATAATACTTTATTATTCTTAAATCACCGTGTTTTATTAGGTCGTTAAAATTTGAAATTAAAGAACGATTAGTCATACGACCTCTAATTAGTTTCCAGGCATCTAATTAGTAATCAACGCCACTCTAAGAATAAATAATTAATTATCGTAATATAATAGATTCCAATAGCCAAAAACTTTATTAAGAAGAAACAAAAAGTATCACACAATATTTTAAGAAAACGTTTTCATTAAAATTTTGATTAAGTACTAGCTGATACCCGCGACTTCGTCCGCGTTGCTTGATATATTAACAAAGTTTTCTTATGTACGAAGGAAAAAACATAAAAAAATCGCAAGCACTACTACTTTTTTAAACATCACATCACTGAACACGCAGTGCACGTACAAATCGTAGTTTCTAGAAACTTTAATAACTTTTTATTAAATGAAGATATCGCAATAATTTTTATTTTTGATAAGGGCCAAGTGTCTACGAAATAAAATTTAGAAAATTTCATTGAAATCTATCCAGTAGATTTTCCGTGATGCGCGCACAACTGCAGACCTCTATCGTTTTATTTATATAGATTTAGAAATATATTTAGTTCCTTTTTCAAAAATACATTCTTATTAAATTATTAAAACTATGTAGGTATTACCCTTAAACAGTTTTTTAATTAACCGATATTAAAAAGAGGATGTTATTATCTATATATCGTCACAATAGATTCATATATATAAAGCTGAAGAGTTTGTTTGCTTGATCCGGCTAATCTCAGGAACTACCGGTTCGAATTTAAAAAATATTTTTGTTTTGGATAGACCTTTTATCGAGGAAGGATCTATTTTTATTTAATATATTTTTATTAATTATATACGGGTGAAGCCGCGGGGCATTCCATATCTATAAAGTTGAAATAGAATAAATAAAGTTGAAATAAAGTACGGAACCATATGCGAATAAATAAGTGTTATAAGTGCTCGTCCTTTTCGTTTTTTTTTTTTTGTAAATACGTTATGACATTCCACTCAACTTGCTAATTATATATATAAAAAAAATACGAAGCAATTTTCATCCATCACTGTTTATGGTCAATTAACATTTTTAATATTTTTTTATAATATTTAATTTACTTGATAAAATATTATTTCAAGTTCTTCAACATCACTTCATCGACATTTCGAGAAATGAATTTAAATACAAAATAAACAACCAATCAAGCCACACTAATTATCGCTTAATTACAGACAACTCATAACTATGGATATACTATACAATTTTATTATACACGTATAATTGATAAACTGTCATAGATTGCTTTGGAAAAGGCTTGCTATCCCATTTTAACGTCAGTAATGAGAAAGAGATAACCACATTATTTAATCCTGTCAATTTTATCGTACCTATATCTAATACTCGTATATTTAACTTAAAGTAACCTTGCTATCGTGTAATAACGATTTTAATCGCATAATCAATTTTAACAAAATAATTAAGTAGTTGAATAAAAAATCTGTTAACAAAGAGTTAAACAATCGTTATTTAAATACGAATTAATTTATATTATAGCAGTTAGTTTATGTTTTTGCCAAATTAGGGTTATTAGGTTAAGTAAGTGTTAAAAAATTAACTAAAGTGTTAAATTATAAAACCATATTAAATACATAATATAAAAGCGTTTCACTTGATTATTGATCGGCAAACACCACATTGGGAAGGACCAGTAATGTATTCAATAGTTAAATCTATATAAATAAAATGATAGAGGTCTGCGTGCGCGCATCACGGAAAAACTACTGGATAGATTGCAATGAAATTTTCTAAATTTTATTTTTTGGACACTAGGCCCTTATCAAAAAAAAGTTATTGCGATATCTTGATTTAATAAAATGTTATTAAGGTTTCAAGAAACAACTTTCTGTGTGGTCAGTGATGTTTGTTTAAACAAAGTATATATTTTTGCTTGCTATCTTTTTGATGTTTTTTCCTTCGTACATATGAAAACTTTGTTAATATATCAAGCAACGCGGACGAAGTCGCGGGTATCAGCTAGTACTATAATAAAGTTACATAAATTATAAAAATAGTTTTATAAATACCGCCCTTATTGGAAACAAGTAAACTCGAGTGCGGATAGGTAGTAGATAATCCTGCTGGTGGACTTATTATGCGATGTGATTATTTATATCCATATATTTTGTTCGGAGCTGGCGTCAGTTAAAGTATTAGAAACAATATAAAATTACCGTACAGCGAACAATACATAAGTGAAAGTGAATCAAATCAAAATTAGCACGAGAATAACAGATTTTTTATCTTACCCGAAGTCTCGCGAACAGTTCATTATTAAAACTAGACAGACATTGTAACCGTAATACACACACAATAGCGAAACACAATCAAAATAAATAGTAATCGTATTCAACATTCACGACACACCAACGCCAATTTCAGTTATCTTCGTATGACGTCATGCTCAATGTCATCGCGATGCTTAATATGACGTAGTAAGTCTCGCAGTATTTCGCCGATACTTTCACAGCTGAGGTGTCCGAGTGGTTAAGGAGTTGGACTTGAAATCCAATGGGTTCTACCCGCGCAGGTTCGAATCCTGTCCTCAGCGATGAAATATCATTTTAATTTTATAATTTTTCTATTTACATTAAAACCTTCGCTAATATAATTATTTTTTTAATAAATCTATTTAACTTACAACGCCAAAACTATTTACTATTACAGTATTTTAATAAATATATTACTGTAATACACATTATCATAATTATAATTAGCAAGTATTTCAATAAAGATAAGTTAACAAGTGAATGAGCGCGCGTTGCTTAACAATGACATATTATCTACTATTCAACAACAACCATTATAACATTAATTAGACGATTGACGGGTGACGTGATTAATAAATATAATTAATATGTTTTTCCTTTAAAATATTTTTCACGACAAAGTAACATACATGATGATAATGCTCATAAATAATGAATAAATTAAATTATCATTATTTTTCTTAACAGCCCGGTCGTAAAGTATCGTATCGATTTGTTGATTTCCATAAAAGATATAAATTGATTTGTATATGTATTGACTTTGTATTTCATTTGAGAAAAAGACCAACGACTAAGTTTTTTGCCATTCTCGATAGAATCTACATACTAAATCATTCAATTTAATTATTTTTAATTAAGATTGTTTTTGATTAAAATACTTACATTTCGTTTTTTTAGAATATGACGCTTAAGAAACATAACGAACGGGGGAATTGCATTACCTTATTATTCCTAAATAGCCATAACATAAAGCTAAATATTAGGGTATTCACATACAATTATAATCAAAGTAGTCTTAAAGATAAAGTATCTTCACACACTGAGTACTCTCAAAACAAGTACAAGTGCGTTCTGACCCTAACACCCAAGTAATCTTAGCTCAGATTTAACAAGGAATTACGCAGTTTGTAATTTCATTTAACTGCATTGTTTAATAGTTCCCACAATTTAGATAATATATAGCATTTCCTGATTACATTTTAACTCCAGTGTAACTATGTACTTCATACATATCCATGTGTATCTGTAACTAAATGCTGTTCACATTTTACATTACTTATATACCCATGATACAAGGGTGTATTAGATTTATTTACATCCATTGTTACGGCATATGACACGGTTTGTTGAACAAAATATCGAAGAAACTTGTTATTAATAAAAGTGTTGTCAAAACATTAAGACACGCGGTTTAGTTATATCCGATAGTTAGACGAAGCTGGAGTCATACGCGATATCAGCGGTATTTCTATAAACAATGTCAATTGTAACAGCGTCACGTGCCGGCCCGGTGTGCCAACGAGTCTGCTGCAGCGTGAATCATGGCGGCCGGTCGTCGCGCACGTCGCTGGGATTATAATTCGAAATATCCTTCCTATATCGTGCTGCTAACAATCCTTTAACTGTTATATTACAGTGTCTTTGTAAGTTCACTTACGTTCAGCCTGCTTTTAATTTCTAAACGTTGCGTCATCGTTAATGGGTTCTGAATAATTTGCCCTTAAACTAGAATGAATGGTATTTGATAAATTATGTTCCCAGACTAGGGAGTGACCGACGACTCTTTTTAGCACTAACCTAATATTAACAGCAACCCAATATTTTACTTCGAACATTGTTATGATGCTAACGTTATAAATAATGATGTAAATAATACATCATCATTGAACCGTTCATCAATTAATAGTTTTCGGAAATACACTAATATGTGCTAGGAAAAAAAACCCTAAATGAAGCAAAATTATCATAAATCCTAGAAAGAAAGTTTTGTGTGAAAGTGTTACTCAAAATAAAAATCTGTTAAAACAATAATACCTATTCTGATGTTCGTCATAGTTGTATTTATATTGATTATTGAGGTTCATTGCGATATTACTACGGATCAATGAGGTTGATTTTTGATTAACAATAAATAATATGTACGCTAGTGCAACACCAATAACAGCTTGTATGTTTACGTGTGTTTTTATTAAATAATTTGTAAATCATTTCCAATTCCACTGATTCTCATGTTGAAGATTGAAAATTAATAAACTTGTATTTAATAAAATTGAAATTACACTATGAAAATATATAAGTAAGCCAATCAATTATTTATGTTATTAGTACATATCGCTCTTGCTCCGTACGACGCGCCGTGTATCATCTGGTCTCGACCTTCAGCAGCACGAATAAGGAATATATAATTAACCAAAATTACGCATTAGGTTTTTCCTATTGCACACACAATACAAACCGAACAAGTGACATCTTCAATCAATGTTGTATTTGCAATTACCGAGTTTATAACTTAAAACGAATAAATTCCATGTACCTATTATTATATACTAGATTAAACCTACTTGATGAAAAACATGCAGCCGGTATTTGTATTTTTGTGATTGACTACAATATCTATGGCATTCGACTCTGGGGTTTTGCAGCCGATATCCAAGCAATCTTTGTCTGGGAAAAGAGGGCAACCTATGATCAGGGCCTTGCAGACTTATTAAGAAGTAAATTTAAAGAGATAAAAATATAACTACTCTATATATACATATATGTAGATTTAAAGTATTTTTGTAAAAAAAAATGTTTCCAGAATTGACGTATACCATTTTTTTGTTTCAATAATAATAAATCTTAAGATAGAAAATCAAATAATTCTATTTAGATTTTTACGTAAAAGAAAATGTTAAACAATTCGGTAACTAAGGATGTATTACTTATAACAACAAAGGAAGTATGACCAAAAATGATTTAAGTAAAAGTCGTGACTGCGACTTACGGTTATTCTTAAAAGCTAATTGACCGATACTGATGCCATCAAAGTAGAGCAAATTCCAGACGACGACAGATTGTAGAACGAGGTTTTAGTATCAGAGGACTGAGTAATTTGTTGAATTACTGGTTCGACTTCTATATTAGAATTTTGCAGCATTTTGAATATGTATGTAAAACGTTTTATTATAATAGCAATTGCAATAATCCACGTAATCGCGTTAAATTAAATATCGTTGAGCAAATCTCTGGGGAAAAGCGAGTGATGCATTAAATACATATAGGTCAACAATTTAATAGGAAATATTAACACAGTAATGCATAGTTATGTATGTAATATAAAAATTACGAGTGCATTTGAGTTAGTTACACGAAATACGTTATTGGGAACGTAATTAAAATTGCATTAATCAAATGTTCGACGTCGAAATTAACGTCATATTTTATTTGTTAACTTATTACTGTAAATACACGTACAATTAATATTGTTAAAAGTATCATAAAATATCGTACAGTGATAAGTTTTTAACGATAAACAACGTATCACTAAGTGAACTTCCTGGGATGAATCTTCCGCATAGCTCTTAACGGAGCCTGCTTTGCCTTTTACCAAGAACTGCATTACGATATGCAGAATTACAGAAGGATAATGCGTGTAGGCCTTTGTGCCTTAAAAATTGCAAGGAAAGACTTAGGAGACAGTAGAGTGAAATTGAAACTATAACTATTTAGTAAATGGAATCGTAATTATAGTCTGTTATAAATAAAATGTATGTAAGAGCGTACGCTACATGAGCACGACGATAAGTAACCGTAATTTATACCACACCACAATGTGAATAAAGTTACAACCTGTAAATTCTCACAGCTGGGCTCACATCATCGCTCCGTTTAAGGAGAAGGTTTGGAATGTATTCCCCCGCTTATTAAGATATGGGTTGGTAGGTACACACATGGCATGGCATATTTTATCCGATACATGCGGGTTTGGCTTTAGCAGGGCTACTGCAGCTCGTCTGCCTTCATAAAATAAAACTTAAATATAAAATAATTTCTAGAAGGGTAAATACTACGAAAAACCCACAAATTAAAACTCGCATAAAGTTATTAAACGTAGATAAAAAAGCAAGGAAGCTTAGACTTGCGTTCGAAATTTATTTCAATATACGTTTGCGTGTTTTTTAATAATTATAACCATGAGTGAAGGCTCAGCCAAGGCGAATTTATTTAGTTTGAAATAAATTAAATAAGATTTGAAATTGATATGTATTATATTGAGGTTGAACGCGAATGTTGAGGAAAACCCAGCCTTAGTCACAGTTTCCTGAAAACGATCTAACGGGATGCCTCTAAACATACTAATTGGACGTCTGAGGTTGATTGTCAGCTTGTTAGAAAAATAAACATTGACGAGTCAGAGCATGCGGTATTTGTTCCTGTTCGTACGATCGAGTCTTCGCTTAAACCTTGATTCATTATTTATTTAACACATTGATATGTAACTTGTTGCTAACATTTATCTCATTAGAATGAATCGTATGAAATCTATTCTTACGATGACGACAATATCAAGGAGTCTAGAAGAATTCATTAAGTTAGACGTATAATGATAAAGCAAGGGTGAAACATATAATAGTATTTAATAATCTCACTGAAGCTAAATATTTTCAACTTTATCAAACAAAATTAAATTTATTGGCTTATTATCCAAAACAAATTAACAATATGATAGGTATATAAATAACGCATATTTAAACAAGGTTAATATTCATATGTATTAATAGCAAATCACTACCAGACAGTTGAGTTTTGATAAAAATATTAGATTAAAAATTAATTCAATTACTTAATTAAAACAAAATCTACGCCTTATTATAAATTGAAGAACATTGACTATACTATCAAAATTTGCTTGTAATATGAATGTAGGACATAAAATGAAACACATTAATTAATTCGGTTATTAGTTCAGCGGTGTGGATACAAGGTCACGTGACGGTGGCGCGCGGAATGACCGCGGGCGGCTGCGCGGGCGCAGCGAGATGCGAAAGTGTCGCACTTTCACACGCCAGCGCGGCTCGAGGCTCGCGAGTGCCCGTAACGGTACCCCCGATGCATTGATTGATAGCTATCGTAATGACCTGCGTAACGGTTTTAAATTACAACAGCGGTGAGCGAACCTCTGACATTGAGAAAAATTTTGATGGATTCAGTAGAATTGGGTCGATAGCTTTTTAAAAGGAGCAATATTTTAAACGAAATAATTTTATAATCGACGTCTGTCCTTATTTCCGAAGACATATCTGGCTTAAAGATTTGCAGCCCAATAACTGCAACATTTTAAATGCCTTCCCTAATTACATGTTACTTTATAAATTTAAAGCTATTTTAATTGATTTTAAAGGAACAGAACATTATGTAATAACTAGTGTACAACACTATTTAATTTTAGCACACGGGAAATATATTAGGAAAAATAGCATCTTATGTGTAGAATAAGCAAACAATGTTTAAGGACGAAACAATGGCAGTATTCTATAAATACGTAACTGTTACGTGTAGGTCGACAGTTTACGTTACTAATATTAATGAGAAACTATTGTGTACAGCGCTAGTAATAGAAGACAAACGACGAAAACTCTCCCATATATTTCACGCCGGACTCAGAATACGACTATTGTGATCGAATAAATCATCAATGAACTTTTACATTGTCTACCGAGTTATAAAGATCGACAATAATGTTTTAAATAAAACGTTAACGATGTAGATAAAATGTGTCAACGCACAGCGTTTATGACACTCTTCTAAAGTTTATTTTAAATGGATGGTAAGCCAAGCGGTAACTTGAATTTACGGTCTTAACGTATAAGGGTCACCTAAATTTAAAATATAATTTTACTTAGGCAACGTTCCTTTAATAAAAATCTTAAATAAAAAATACTTTGCTATAAAAAGACGCGCAGGTAAATGAAAAACATCCCATCTGATTATGTGTTCATTTCAGCGTGAGATTAGATGTGGGGCGAAACAGGTCACAGGTCACAGAGCGCATCAGTACAGGTGAACACAATCTCATGATTAACGTCAAATATAACCTAGTTCAGTTCCATTTGATTATTGTAAGCACACTTCGTTATACTATTCTAAAATGCGCAAATCTTTAAGTTCGCTTGAACACTAGTTACAAATAAAATATATTGTAAGTAGTTGTTTCATTTATATAGAAAAAATCCAGTCTTTGCTCTCAAAGAACGATGATGCTAACGTGGACGTCTCACAGACACAATGACTCGGGGCGCTCCACCTGCTTCAGAACAGTGGGCTCAAACTTCACCTTGAACTAAAACGTCATGTCATGTCATTTAGGAATCCAGGTCGCCTTTCTGCTCATTAAATCTTAGTAGTCTAGCTTGAAGAACGGTCTATTTTTTATTTATAAAATACTAATCATAAATAACAGCTTCATTTGCATATAGAAATATTTTTATACATGTTTTATACATCAGTTTACATTATAGAGTTTTAGTCGTTCCGATCTATGTTTGACTTTTGTTATTAACATTTAAAGATTATTAATCGACCTATTTTTTGCACCTGAACCTAGGTCTCAAGTCTTAATTGAATAATTTTGAACTCCCGAAGTACATTAAAGGAATAATTAAAGAGTATTTGTAAAGACATTACAGGTATATATAGTAATTCGTTTTTCATACATATGGAACTAATTAAATTAATATTATCAAACTCGAGTTAGTCATAATAAGCGGTTAAAAGCTACCCAAGTGTTGTCGATCAATTAGTAACAGAGAGCAGCGCTGCGCACAGAACCACCGTGACAATTCAAGCTCCGGGTTTCTATTTCAGTAATGGATAGACCAGGTAAATCCGTTGGTCTCCATCTGAAATCAACGGTCGATCGTGCCATGCTCTAGGACTGAAACTTTCAATCCTAGGGCATGGCAATCCACCTTCAGCCTGAAACACTATATTATCTCCCACCCAGTTGACTATTAACGGCTGCAAATGGCCATGTAGAGAAAGACAGAAGTTCCCGCCTCGTAACAACTGTGATATTTTTGAATGATTACATAATTTACAATAGGTATAGAAATCTCACATATTATAACATATTTATTATATCTAACTACCAAATACTTGTCATTTTGTGCTATTATTTCAAATTTAGATAAGTGATACGTGGCCTGTCTGCTAAATTTAAAAGTGCTACGCAAGCGAAATCATACACTGACCCCTTATATTCCTACAAACATATACCTACAAAGACAGTCAGTCAGACACACACATATAAATTACACATGGATGGAAAATGATAACAAATATCTGCGTATACCTAAATGGTTGCGAACACATCGATAATCCTTGTTTTGAAACCCTTAAGTTTATTATACGTGTGCAGTCGGACGTCCGCCTGTGTGAGTCACGTCGGCGTCGGTCACAGCTCGGGCTCTTATGAATCATTATGACACACATTTTCTCGTCAAAGCGGCTCGGATGGTTCTGTGTGTAAGCGACTCCTTTCATTTCGTATGCTCGTTTACTTATTGATTAATTTACCCACGATTGACGTTGAAAACCTCATTATGAACTAGCTGAGCACATTATTTTGTTTTTAGAGACTGTTCTTTCGTCATCATCAAGATGGTTTCCTGAAGAGTATATAAACATCACCCGGCCGTGAATCATCACTCTGAGATTTTATCTAATTAAATTTAGTTCGTGAGTTTTTATCGTTTCTGTTGAACGATTGATCTGAGACACATCATCCACAGACGTAAGCTAAGCAATATTAAGTATGTTTAACAATAAAATGTTAAAACATAAATCATGTTTGCGTTTGTGTGTTTCCATTCTTGTGGGAAAAAAAACTTAAATTCATATGATTCTTCACGCCGCCGCCCAGGAAACTCCACAAAAAAGGGCATGCAAAGTGAACAGTAGCGGCTGGCATTGTTGGCAACGTCATCGATTACCGAGATAAAGTACCGAGTGTGCATTGACCGAGGGTGTCCGCCACGCCGCGGTTTCACGGTCGCACGAGAGGTCGACTGGTGGAGAGATGAGCCGGCTCTTGTATTATGTCTTACACGTTTCCTTTGGTTTAAGGTTTTATAAGCAATATTGACTTGTTGAATTTAACAAAATGAATGTCATTGTTTCCACATAAGACCATAATTTACATAAATATATTACTCGGCTTAGTAATTGTTATCTATTTATGAAAATGTCAATTCATTGCATTATAATACACAAAAACCTTTGCGCATCTATACTAATATATAAATTTGAAGCTGCTATTTTGCGGTAGAATATCTGATGAGTGGGAGGTACCTAGCCAGGCGAGCTGGCACAAGGCTCTACCACCGGGTGCTGTAAATATTTGAATATTATTAAAACCTTTTTTATGTGTGTGTGTATGTGTGTATCCTTTGTATCCTTTGCTCATATTTTTTTTTTATTTATTATTTAATGGAACACAAAAAGTATTTATTAACAAATATAATCGTTAACAGCTACTTTAGTCATAGGTTTGTTGATTTTTTATTGTTTTGTCCTTTGGTGCTTTAAAATAGTTTTTATATTTAATGTCGACATGTTAGGTTAAATGACATATCGTGCGACTCAAACCCCGTTCTCATGCCTCCGAAAACACGTGTGACGCTACGGTCATGTCGGATTATGGATGTGCCTTCCCATGGTATGATGAGAGTGAAGGGAATACAGAGTGCAGTACAATGTTTTCTACTCAATTGGGAATGAACACCGTCATCTGTCATCATCAGTCCACTTCACATTTAGGGATACTTCAATCATTCATAATTGCGGTTGTTACAGATATAACAGAAGTAAGCATCCCAAGTGTGTAGTGTATCGACTAGGATAGGACCGTCATGAGTACGAATCATATCAATAATAATAATCGTCGACATTTTGCAATTATACGACGATTGCATTTAGGCATAATGTGAAAAAGTCATAAGTTGTACTTTTCCAATTATTTATGTATGATTGTTAACACTGCATTTGTATTTGAATGTGTGTCTGTCAAGTGGCGTGCGCATGCGCATACCAACACGGAAATTGGTTATTCAAATCGTGTGCCCAAGGAAAGTGGAGAAGCTTCACGATTTGAGAGACATTATGCCTTCATTTGTTCTATTTTAAGTCTTATATTTCAGTACTTAAAGGTTATAATTGCGTGGTTATCGATAATCAGTGTTTGGTTTATAATGCATAGGCTATATATAGCAACAACGAAATCAATAATCGTGATGGGTAACCAGCTGATCGTTATGTCTGCCACACACATAATAAGCTCACGTGTGCGCCAGCCAACAGTAAAAACTATTTCAATTACAATAAAAAATATTAATATGAAAAACTAGAACCTTCACAGTCTCGAGATAGAATTCTTTTTTGAAATAATAGTTGGCCAAAGTTTCGCAAAGATTGATTTCTAGGAGATCGCAAAATGAATAAATTTGTGCCATCCAATACTAACTAATATAACCATATTTGCAATTGCATACATTTAACAATTAAACTGCCAATAGAAACTTTAATCTGCGAGATTTTAAACATAAATAAGTAAAATTAAGCAATAATAGAACATAAATATACGTTACAAGTGGGTTATCGTTGAAATTCCAGTCAGCACTCTGTAAAGGTATCGTCCAAATCTCTCACAAGACAAGATAATCATATAATTCTCGCATTACCAAACTCTACTGAGCATGAATCTTTTACGCAACATGTTGTTCGTACTTTCACTCAGATAGTTTTCAGACTAATATATATCCACTCGGCCTTTTGCAGTCCACAGTTGGACATCCCAAAGTTGGCTCTCGCAAGGTGCGACAAAGCTGGGATCCTCAGGCTCCCGCATCTATGCATTTTTTTTTATATTAAAACTGCTTAATTAACAATAGCTGTGAAATATCAAAATTCTTTTTCAAGCTCTTAGAAGCTCTATTTGGTTCAATATAAGCGTTAATTATAAGTGTTTTGCAATAATTTTATATTTAAGTATTTAGAGGAAAAATTAATAGATCGAATAATAGATTATGAGATTACAGCCAGCGCCGCAGTCTCTTCGACTAAAAATAAGATTGCATAAATTTTAATTTAGTTAAAAACTGTTATCTTTGCCAACGTCAAATGGAAGTCCATTCCAGACCAGTATGTGTAATGCACTTATAGATAAAATCTGAGCGAAAAAGATAAGAATCCAAGACCAAAGATGAACCAGCTCGACGACGGCCTTACCCAACACGGATATATGTTATCCAGCTCAGACTGTTACAGGAGTCTTAAAAAATACTGCAATTAACTACAAAAACAAGTAACGTAACTAATTTAACGAAAAGTAGACAATTTATCAGTCCAATATTATAATTATTTGAAAATAACTTTGTCTACTACGACGATTATATATATAAATAGATATAAAGGTTTGATTCCCGGCGAGAAAACCTCTTATATATATAATAAGTATTATTATGCATTTACGATTTTAAAATTTAAATCATTATTTTGGCAAACTTTAGAGCCTGAGCATCGTCTAAAAATGTAAGTTAGACGAGTAGAGCAATACAGGTTACATCAAGTCATCTTCCAACAGTGCTTTGTCTCGCCTTATTGTGAACTATAAAATATTCATATATGTAACCAGAAAATAATAAGGCATATCATTAAAACTAACAAGTGCAGTTTAAATGAGTCGCTACAATTAGTAACATGAGTGTCGGTGAGTTCGGCGTGTTCGTCCTTATCTGTTGCTAAGGAGTTTGTCGTCGTCTAATTGCAATTCTGTGTGCGCAGACGCAGCTACGAGACAAGCGCCGCGACTTGCGACATCCGCGCGACGCGCGACATCGCGCCCGGGTCGCGACGCGTCTGGGTATACGTGAGCTAGAAGTCGGTTACATTTTAAATTTAATGTCAAATAAACCCTAGCAGTTACTGTACATAACCTTATGATTCATATTTGTTAAATATAATAATTTTATGCGATTTACTCAACCGACCGACTCAATATTCAAATCTTACCGCAAACCTCGGTCCTATTTTCCCTGTATTTAATTCCCGTTATGATTTCAAATTGCAGTGTAGAATGTTTTAATATATCACAACTAATAGCACAATAGGCTAAAATTGTTAAAACGTTTCATATCACTGCCGTCTCCCGGACTACACAAGACGGTCGCGATTCAGCGGGCGCGCTTACAATTATTACATTACGCAAGTATCCGCGTTCTACGGCGCACCAAAAACTTGGTATTCGCGATGCGCCAGCGCCGGCGTTAAATTGTACTATTTTAATTGCATAAGCGATTTATCGACGTATGTCAGTTGTGCACGTCACGGCCAATTTCTTTTTAGTATTAAATACGTATGCAATGTCTATTTGCATACAATAATGGCGCGCGGACGCATCCTTCCTTAGGCGGAGATCAACGTCACGTCATAGCCGATCTCGAGGGCCCGGCATGTTACTATGTAGTGGTCGACTGGTCGAGTGGTCGGTCACATCCTACAGCACACTTGACGGCTGTTACATAAACGCTATTATTGCTTTGCAGTCGGGGGATAAAGACATAGCTGAAGTGGTCATTTATAGTCGACCATCTAATTTTAGTGGCAATAGATGCTACAATATTTTAAGACATAAATTTACTGTTTATGACACCAAACTTTTATTGACAATAGATCTGTTCTGATCTGATGATCTGATAAAACCAACTAGTACCGCCATTTTATATATTTTACAGATATAAATATATTAAATTTTAATGTATGTATGTAAAAATTATAACTTAAAAACATTCAATGCACAACTTTAAAATTCATCTTAAGTATCTTCTTATACTGTAGTGATTTATATTTGTAAATAATAAATAAAATTAAAAAAAATAACTGAGTTTGAGTATTTTCAGCAAATGTTATTTAAATAAAAACATATTTTAGGTAAACATTATAAGCTTTTTTGTTTCAAAGTGAATCATAATCAATATTAAAATAATTGTGACTCATACTTAAACAGCATATTGTATATTATCGAGAGATGTAAATACCGTCATCTTTCAATTATTATTGTTTCTTTTTTATCTTTACAAAAACTCTCAGAGGTCATTACATCACTAATTAAGATCCGCCGCTGCAGCGCGTGCACCGGCGCAGCCTTCGTAGATCTACGAGATCTCTGGCTAATCGCGAGTGTATGATACCAGCCTCATCCTCCTCTTACAAATCTATTTGTCTAAGTAAATATAAATGTGCACTTCTCAAAAGAATATCATTTTATTCGTTTGTTTGCTATGTAGCTATAAAATCAATCTCGAATTATTTACGCGTTCTACTGTCGTACGTACGTTAATCGTTAATCGTTTGTAGATAATAACGAATATTGGCATGCCGCGAACCGTTTCATCACATTTCCCTGTCATCCGAGACTAACAACATGAGCTATTGTGACAGCGAGCGTCCAATTACTGAAATTATATTAACAATTTGTGCAGCGAAATATTTAAACGCGCAAAGTATTCATTCAAATTACATATTTTGACTATCTATTTCATAATACGAATTTGCATACGAATATTTGACATTGTGGAAAAAGAAACAGTCCAGAATTGGAAGGCGCAGTTGCGATTTTTCGGGACGCCGGGGATAAAAACAAGGTGAAATGTCAACTTACCGGCTCATGTCGAGTTGTAGTGGATGGCTTATAAGTCACAGCACACGCGTTTCTGGTTGGCACGGGTGTCGCGGTTGGCACGGTTGGCGCGGGTGGCACGAGTGGCACGACGGTTCGATCAGGGCGCGGCCATCGCGTGCGGGCGCGGCGAGAGCTGGGGCGCGAGTGCGGGCCCGCGGGTCGCTGAGGCCGAGTGCGCTGCGCGGAAACGGCCTTCCATGCAGCGCGACCTGCATTTTGCGGAGTGCGGATTTTGCGATCAGACTCATCACTACGGAGGTCATCGACACCTACCTAATTTCTAATTGCAATGAATATATTAATGTAAATTAATGCAATTTAAAGCCACGTGGGATATATGTAAATTATTTAAATTACGTCGCAAAAAGTATGCACTTACAGTTAACCGAATTACTATTTATTGACTTGCCATATATTATTGCGTATAAGAGAGCATGTACCGTATCATTTATTTGAATAAAAAACGACCGAGCAGAAATAACATTAAGGTTGACGGAAGCTTTCAAGCGACGAGTCGGAAATCAGTTCACAAACATTTAATTTATTGTATATATCGAAAAGATTCCAACTTCATCTCTTGCTATTAAATCTAAATAAGATTATTTAACAGTAATATACAAATAAATATGTTTGCATAAAATTATAATTAATCATACTGTCAAATTTTCAGAACATGTACGAACTACCCCTGTAACATTTTTATATTTACATTCAAAATGAACGTGGTATTTTTTAAACAAATATACTATTAAATTTATTAGTTATTTAGACTGACAGCTTTTCGTGCTTTCCGAGACACGTGATTGCCAACTCATATCTCAAATTTCTAACTCTATTCTGTTACTGAAATTTTCTTGCTATAAAAAGTTCTTATTGACCCAGAATTTCAAAGATCAAGCTCAAAGACTGACCTAGCTCGTATAATAATAAACTAACTAAAACCTAATAAGGTAACCAATACATTTCAAAAATTTGTACATTATGATTATACATATGATCATAAGAGGGCAATTGTTAGGTACAAAAAGCCTATGTCCTTCCTTGGGATTCTTTACTTCATACTAAATTTTGTCAGATAAATAACCAAATATAAGAATTAAATTTGATTTATTATTGTAACTCGCGAGTTTACTACCTGCCTAATAAGTAGCTACTGGGCCAAACAATAATACTTGTATTCGATATCAAGTATTTCTTTCGACTTAAAATGCACTCTATAAAAAAATATTTATAAAGTAAACCGACCTCAAAAGAATGTTGTATAAAAGATCAGAAAAATACAAACACAAAGGTTAATATATTTTAACACATTTTACATTTATAATATGTGTAATAACTGTCATTACAGGATTCATCATTATATTTATAAATTGTTTAGGCATAAACAAGCTCTGCGACTTCTAGTTCAAGTACAGCAGCAGCCATTAACGACGACTCGGTCGCATTCCCTCGCCGACAGGCGAATAGTGACCGTGTATTTATAGTTTATACATACATATCTTATTATCACCGGGTTAATAAGTATTATTTCAACACTAAATCAAATTACACTTCATTGAGTCGACTTCAAGCTGCGTTGCAAAGCACTTGTACCTTTAAGTTTGCACTACATTTCACTGTTATATATATTTTCAATTCTTGAAACTGTAGACCAGTTGGTAGTATTTATTCCACTGTAAATAACTTTTCCACAGGAGAGTATTTTTTTTCAGGAGCTTCTTCTTGTGTATTCTATAAGTATTTGCGACTTGCTTCAATTCAATTCGACTTCAGTCTCTATAACTTTTTTATAGAACAATTCAATATTACAAATAAAAAAGCCTTTAAAATCAATAGTTTTCTCTTTCTCAATTGAGTCATCTCAATTAAGAAGGCCGCCACGGCTAGAATTTTTTGGGAAGAAATTATTAGTAAGTTCATGAATAAACACATTGGGAATAAATATTGTTTCATTAAAAATACGATTTCAATATTTAAAAATAATTAACGTAAATAAGTCTTGCAAATAATTTGTTTAACTCTATTCTGCTCAACTCGCTTCCCACACCATAATACCACTAATTTTGATATAAGTACTGTCTTTCATCTCTTTTTTAAAACGAAGAACCATTTCTTAGCAATACTAAGTACAGATACATGTATTCTGAGATGAGAGTCACAGTGATACAATGATAAATGTCAGTGATTGCCTCAATTATCATCAGGAGTAAAACATTGGAATGCGTTTCAATAATAATAACCAGTACACAACAATATAAGGGATTATAACTTTGTTGTTGGCAGTAAGTGCGTACCACGAGTAGAGACGATGAAAGAAAATCACTCTCATAACTTGACATGGTACTGATTAAACGCGACATACTTGCCTGCGGCTCATTCAGGTTAACCGCAAATACAATGTAAAGAAATATAATTTCGCGTAAATCTTGTTGACGTGAGATAAACACACAAATATAAAAGAAAAAAATATTAGTATTTGTATATTAAATAAATAAATTGTATGTTAATGTAGTTTTAAAATGTCGATTATCATTATAGCTATCTGTAAGTAATATGGCAATACCACCGGGCAATACCACTCGACATGACCTCCTCCATGAGTCCTCTTTAGAAGTTTTGGAGCTTATTCCACCAAGCTGCTTCAGTGGGGGTCAGTGGATACACTTGTAGCAGAATTTTATCAGACACGCTGGTTTCCTCACAATGTCGTTCAGGTGATGAATTATAAAATAAAGTAATTAAATTAAATTAATTTCAGATAAGTAGCTTTCATAGTGGGTTAAAAAAAAATTAAAAATTTTTAAGTATACATATTTGAGTAGACATTTACTATGTAATATTTAGACACAAGTTCGTTGCTAGTTATACATGTATGAACAATATGACGCACAATTGGATAATCATACCTCTCGGCAATGGTCTTCAGGATAGAGTTGGAGCTGGCCCGCACTCTAAAGGTAGATTTTTGCCTGACAATGGTATGGAAGTAGTGCTTGCCAATTGCTTTAACCCCTACAATTTGGTAAATATTACGTTTTTTGATCACTGTACCAAGTCGAGTCTTGTCTCATCCAGTCAAATTCTCATGTTTTTATTTATCTATTTGAAAAACATCATCCAACTAGTATAAGATTATTATATATTATGTATAATAGTATTTTTGTGCTTTCTCAATCTTTATGCATTATATGAGCCTCAGCTTGAAGAGGGTCTGTACTTACAGAATGATAATGACATCAGCTCAGCATTTTATATATTATTTCTAAATTGTTACCTAACCTTTTCCTCAAACGGGAGTGGAGGCCTTGGCCCAGCGGTGGGACATTTACAGACTGTTTATTTTAACCCCATCATAGACACAGCTATAGTTTTTTGTATAAATTCCAATTCCCATGCCACTGAAGTATTTTGTAATGCGATCTCGAGTGCGGTCGCAGTCGAGATGTCCATCCGTATTGATTACGCGGAACACGTTTGCAATGTGTGTTGATACATCGCCGCGGAGGTCTGCTTAGCTTGTGTAACGGGAGATAGGCGGTTATTTGATAACGTGTAGGACTGTGGGCATGTTATAATTGTTTAGTGTACATCAACACTTGATAAACATCATGCGTGTGCTTGTCTCTGTTGCGGCTTTGACACCAGATGGCAGCACTATGATATTCCGACTAAGTATAAACTTACAATGGCGACGGACAAATAGATGTCATCACAGACAGGTGAGCCAAACACCAGGCAGACCAACCTGAGATCAATGGACAATAACAAGAAAGACAATAGATACAAAACAAGTTGTATACAATGCTGCCTAGGAAAAACAACACGGAAGCACAGAAAGATTAATTATATTTTAGATTATTCGAAAATTTATTGTAAAATAAAATTCTATAAGTTCTCTTCATAAATCAGTGGCGAATTTTATAAATTTACAAAATTACAAATACCGTACTTGTTTTTCGTACTATTACGAACGTGTTTAAGTTAAATGAATATGGCAAGTCATTACTTTTAATAAAATATTTGCTACACATCCTGTGTTATTTGTATATAACCAGCCCGTTGTAATAGCTTACTGCTATATCTCTGTTGTGTTTTATATGAATTAACTAAATATACATCTACTTCGTACAAACTTCGTACTTGGTTCAAAAATTGTATAGAATGGAGATTATAGACTGTTCAAAAGCTTGTAAAACACTCTGGAATACGGTATTGTTAACTCCTCGCTTAGTTTATATAATGTTTTAAGTCCAAACGACTTTTTTAAATCGTGTGATTTAATTTGATTATTGATAATCACTTTACTATTTAGGGACTTTAGTATGTGAGATAATAATATTATGTACTAGGTGCAGAGGGAATAGTACCAGAGTCCTGGGTAAAATGCCACAAGATAATCATTTAGACGACGTGTTTTTGTTATAAATTTATAACGGGTATTTTTTATCATTTTAGTTATAGTGGTCTTATAATATTGTTTATGAATTTAATTATTTGTTAAAATTAATCATAGAAGAAATTATTCATCGCCCCGTTTGCGCATTATTGTGGTTTTCATTCGTCATGTTATTGACTAAAGTTTATTACATCAAAACCTCAATCATAACACACACAAACCAAAATATTTACCCAGTATAACATAAAAAACGTAATTTACACGTAGGGTATACAGCCTGTATATATTCTTATTTCATTGTGCTAGAAATCGTTCATTTCAATGGATTGGCTTAATGAGTGACTTGAGGACAATACAACGTAGAGGATTGTCTCTATGTATACAAAACCAATATTGGATTGGCTCGGCTATTGGCCTCGTGTAAATGCAGCAAAAGGTCTGAGGCTGAAATACGGTACATTGCTAATTTATCGTGTCTCGAGAGTTTGAATAAAATTATATTACCGAAATTGAATAATGCTTACTTTATTCAAATATATTAATAATAATTAACCTTTGACAGTCATACTAAGTCAAATCAAAAATCAATAAATTTATTTCCAAATTTATTTCGTCAGTGTTACGCTACCGACGCGTGCGGCCTCGCGCCACGCTCCGCGGGACGCACGCGGCTCCTGCGCACGCGCACCTAATGTTGTGTTTAAAAACAAAGATAAGTACCGCAATTTACGTAAATCATGCATTCTACGTGTTAATACTATCTATAAATCTACTATCATACAAAAATTAAAAAAGTTACAATTGGCGTGAATTGATCTTGATCAATTGATCAATCAGTATTACAGAACAAATATAATATCAGTTTGACATATGTATTTGAGATATTTGATGCTATTTATTTTGTGCAACAATATACTATCTATACCAATATATAAAGCTGAAGAGTTTGTTTGTTTGATCCGGCTAATCTCAGGAACTACTGTTTCGAATTTAAAAGATATTTTTGTTTTGTAAGTAAGTAAGGTCCTCCAGACCGATTTCAGCCACGGCGGCCAATCTCAAGAGAGATTAACAAACTGCGCAGGAGATATTATAGTGCACAAGGGTGTGCGCAAACACAGGTGCTCAGGGTTCAGGCGCAGGACCGACGACTAACGTGCTTTTCGAGACACGGAAGTGTACACACTCCCAATTTCCAGACTCCGGGCTACTAATGAGAATTTTCTGACAGTAAATCCCAATAACTGTTTATTGGCCCGACCTGCGAGTGGCACCCGGGATCACCGGGACTGCGGCCTTATATCTAGCCTCAGACCAACGAGGCAGTCACGAGTCAACTAGGAGTTTTGTGTTGTATAGTCCTTTTATCAAGAAAGGCTTTTTTTAGGTTATTTTTTTTATATTTTTATTAATTCTACGCAGGTGAATCCGCGGAGCACAGCTAGTAATATATAAGAGTCAGGACAACTTGATTGTGAAAGACATATACAAAACCTATACGTCTATGAACCACCGACGGGTGACTTACTCGCTTGTATGCCATATCTCTTTATCAATGAAAATAATATACAGTATTATACAATAACTCGAAATACAGAATACTTGACGAGTTAACGAGTCATATAACAACAGTCAGCCAGTATAACGTCAGCCTCGGACGGAGATGTCTATTTTAGAGAGCTAATTTTACGGTCGAACTGTCGCTAAGCAATCAGGACGAGACCACGCCTCGGCAAGTAGATGAACTTTCATCTCATAATGTCATCTATATATAAATCTATATATGTATCTATCTATTTCTGTTACGTCAATATTATTTATTGATATCTTGACTTTGAAACTGCAAATTTGTCTCAAAAACTAAGACATGATAAATAAATTATAAAAAGGACAAAAATAATTGCAATATAATTAGACTTTTTTAGGTTTGTATCGTTTTTGCAAATTCATTGGTTTTTAATGTTACTATATTTATATAAATAAAATTATAGAGGTCTGCAGTTGTGCGCGCATCACGGAAAATCTACTGGATAGATTCAATGAAATTTTCTAAATTTTATTCCTTAGACACTTGGCCCTTAACAAAAAAAAAATCATTGCGATATCTTCATTTAATAAAAAGTTATTAGTTTCAAGAAACAACGATTTGTATATTATGCACTACGTGTTCAGTGATGTATGTTTAAACAAAGTATGTATATTTTTGTTTGCGATATTTTTGATGTTTTTTCCTTCGTAAATAAGAAAACTTTGTTAATGTATCAAGCAACGCGGATGAAGTCGCGGGTATCAGCTAGTAAAAAATAAAAATAAAAAATTGATAACTGTATCTATGAAAGAGTTCACACGGGTGTCACCACCACTTCTACATATATATCAAAAACCATCAATGTACTAAAGAAATAATTAAAATGAGAACGTCATTATTAATTTATCAAGTATGCATATTTTGTATTACGCCAATAATAATTATTATTTTAGATATAGCACTGCTTAGACGTCGAGTGGCGTGACCGCCGGCTGAGTCAGCGGGTTATTGACGCTGACTTGCATTGAATCTTATGCAACCTTTTTTTAATATCAACCAGTTAATAGATAATGTTTTAATATTCAGGTTTGGCGTGTACTTATTATCTTTTCATAGAACGGTTTTTTATTAATACAAGAACTTTAAGGATCGCATTTAACGGCTGGACGGGCGTAAAATGGCGTAAATGTAACTTTTTGCGAATAAAATAACTTATTTAACACTACAAGCCAAAAGTGCAGTAACAGCACTCAACATTATTCAGAAACATTTTCTCGCATAAAAGAATCTTCAATGCAAGACGGCGAATCCAAACTTAATTTTCTTTTAAGACTTCGTTTTTCTTGGTATCCTCTTAACATTGAAGAAGAAATTGAAAATGGAATTACGTATAACCTAGACACCTCTTACGTCTTTTTACGGTTAATTTATGGCTAAATATAGTTAATTATAGATTTATTAATCGGTTAAGCGTGTCAATTATAACAAAAGAAATACTTGTGTGTGCGTGCGTCGATGACGTCAAGCCATCCATATAATTATTAAGATCCGAGACGAGTTGTGGCGTTTGATCATTGATACGTATGCTGGTGTAAGTTTTCAAATATTTCATATTTTCCAAAATGTAGATAATATGTGGAGGTACAGATAGATAAGCTTAGAGCTCATTCCACCATGTTGCTGCAATGCGATTTCATCAGACACGTGTAGATTTACTTACGATGTTTTCCTTCACCGCTGAGCACGAGATGAATGATAAGAGAAATGGAAACATGAAAATTCAGGAGTGCTTCGTTCATGTATTCAAGCAACTCAGCCGACTCGGCTTTTTAATATCTGAAGACCAAGATGCAGATTTACCCGTCGGTCGTTTTTATTATATTTTATTATTCGTAACAAACGCAAATGAATACAGCGTATTTAACATACATACATTCATTACATAACACAATCAGAATGAATATTCAATTCCAATTAATATTTAAATTGTTGATTGTAGAATAAATCTGTTTAAGCATGACGCTCTCATTTTGATTGTCAAAAATCTACCACCGATTTCGTATTTACTATCAAAAATGCTTACAGTATTCTTAATTTTTAACTATTTATCAAAAGCTAATTAAAACTTATTTTCTGTAAATATAATTAGCCGTGAAAGCATAACAGACAGACAGAATTACTTCCCAATTGTAATATTAGCATAGACGAATATAGATTATAGCTATATTTGCTATTCCTATAATAAAGCTGTCGATGTCTATGCGCTGACGCACGCTTAGACAGTTCTCGGAGTCGAATTTCAAATAAATGCAATAACGAACGTTCGATCATAACAAGTACTGTCGCTAACAAACACCTTTACTTATATTACAACTCACAGTGACATATAACCTGATCGCTTATAAAACAGTACTAAATATACTTGACAAAATACATTATTTTGTAATATGCAAACATATTGACTTAAATTTTCCCAGAGTATTATTACAGTATCCTACTCTTAAGGAATCCCTTTTTTTCATAAATTATTACAAATCTATTTTTAACCGACTTCAAAAAAAGGAGGACATCGACTCCAAAAACAACAATAATTATAAATACATTATAAACCACACAACACATTCGTACCTACATATTGATGAGTAGAAAATAGTAAGTTAATTATCAAATTATAGAAGAATACGCAATTATTTTTTTACTTTTTAGTGCATATTAATTCGTTTTTCTTATGAAGTCGGTTTTTGTTTTGTTAAAATTTTTATTTATTATGTTTACATATATTTAGTTTTAAGCCAATTGTACTTAATTACAAAGTGTAATTTAATTTGCTTGCTTAGAACAAAAAGGGGATTTCCCCCGAAATAACGGTTAGAATAGGCTATTTAAATTGCGCAATATTTCAAATAACTTTTTAATATTATTTATAGATTTATAATAGAGAGGTAGGACCACCATGGAAATGTTTTATGAGAACTACGATGTTACGTCGATTGACCCTATAAACACTGGCTCACTCCAGCTTTCGCATGTTGTCACTTTCCTTGTTGTTTAAAATTTATTTTTTACCAACAAAACTTTATATATAAGGAAAATCATTTAAATACACACGCCATTGAGTTTGACAGAAAACGATGCTTTATTGCAAAGTCGAATCGAATGGGAGAAGTTTTGTCAGAACCTGGGAAAACCAAACACAACCGCTTTTGTTGGAATGTGATTTTAGCCCTAGATTAAGGGATTCGATTTATTAGTTAATCAATTGAATACTTTCATAACAGCCACAGATAATTAAGTTGTTTGTTTTTATTGAACATTATGTGATGGTTTAGAAAAACATTTAAGCGACCGAATGACTGTATACAGCGTGTAACAAAACCCCCATCTGGCGCGAAAGGGGAATATTGGTGTTTTGTGGACATTACTAAAAATAATATTAAAAATCCCATATTCATTAATTTAAAATAGTTATTGTAATTTAAAATACCCATTTTTGTGCCCTAATTCCCCAACATCGAGCAAATTTTTCGAAATGTGACAACACCAGATTTGTTAGGCGGCTTCTTTGAGTGCTTTTGAAACGCCGCTGGAACGTGTAAGGCCGTGTCACTACTACTAAGCGCGATATTGTGCGATATTCATTTTCAACTAAAATAAATTAGCTCACGAATCACCTAGCTCACACTCAGCAAATGATCTGAGCTGATTGGATTCGGACATGGAAATTTTTCAGGGACACATACTAATTAACTGATAATTTTATACTTATAAGTGATACATTTTTTTTCCTACACAATCAAGTGTCCATGACTAATTAAAACATAAACAATAACATTAACCACACAGCTTATAAGAGACTAAAGAGAAAGAAAATATAAAATAAAAATAAATTAATGAGCGTGATGGAAGACTGCCCTAAACTATTACCAAATATTTATTATTTTTCGTTAAAATATTTTTCTTTGTCAAGCCGCCGCTGTTTCACGCCGAAAGGCTATGTCGGCGTCTTCAAAGAGGCGGCGGAGCGAGCGTCGGCACGTGTCATGTGAAGAAGTAATGTTGTAGAATAATCGATAGTTTGATTATCGATAGTAATGCATGCGATAGTATAGATAGTATTGCAATACCCATTAGTTTTAACTAAAACTTATCGATTTTCACCGATGGTTTTGATCTTAATGATTTTTCATTAACTAAATTGATAGTACAAAACCATCGATGTTATTGATAGTATTGATAGGACACTATCGTTTTTATAGAATAAATTACTATCAATATCAATAGTACGGATCGTATTGCTCTTATAAATAGTATTCCAAATTTCACACGTGTCACTGTTATCGATAAATTATCGATACAATTGTTTTTACTTCACTAGATAAATAACCGCTTGTCTATTACTAACTACTTTTCTATTTCTATTATTCGGTCAGTTTGGCGCGTAAACTAATTAAAAGTGGTCGTTTTGCAGTTAAGTTTATGTTCCGCGATATGTATTCTAATCAAGAGTATTTTACATGTTAATGTGTCTGGGTAAAAGTGACTGCAATTATGCAACGGCTCGTAAAGAATACGAGACACGGTCCGCACAGTTCCACAAGGTACTCCAGTGCCATCAGAGCGTGCGTTTCAACTCTTTGCCGCAGCCATCACATTAGTGTGAACACCGAGTTATTTTTCAACTGAGATGACCTCATGACCCCATGTCCTCGCTACCCAATAGGTAAGTACCTAGCAAGCGCTGTCGTCACGCCTGTGTTGCCATGTGATTTTCGTCATTTTATTTAGTTAAATATTAATTTTATTCGGGGAATTTTTTTTTCTTAGTATTTTAAAATTGATTACATATATTAAATCGACTCAAGATACCTAATAACCCCTTCACGGGTCGGACACGAATATTGTTACAGCCTGTATAGTTATATGCATGATTATTACATTTCAATAAATATTTTTAAATGTAGTATATTTTGTTTTAGTTAGGTATCATTATTAATTATTCAAGATCCACTCAGGTCGTGTAATTAACTTATTTTTTTCGGTCGTATGCCTTACTTCTTTAGCTTTAAAGTAAATACTTTACTTTTAAGATATGATTTTATTTTTATCAATAGGTACGTTAGCAATAAATAAATAATCAATGATACAAATGAAGGGTTCAGGGGAAAAACAACTTTTATCACTTAATGAGCACACTGAGATATTACTAATTAACAGTTTAGATCATGGATAAAATGATAAATTAAAGCCATATAAATAAAAATGCTTTTTTATTATAAACATATGTTTATTGTTAATGTAATGTTACACTTTTTTAGTTTTGAACCTGGCTTATTTAGAGGTTACAATAAAAAAAAACTTCAAAGTCAGATTTATCAGTAAAAAAACAACCTATGTCCACCAAATTCAGGGGAAAAACAAACAATGTCCCTGAGGTACATTGTAACTTTAATGTAATATGAGCTGAATCCTAACTATATTTTAGTGTTGAATAATATTGTTTTGCTGCAGGGTTGCAATATTTTGATAACGACTGAATGTCTTGGAATTTTGCTTTACTTATTGGTAAAATGTCCTTGTACGCTTGTTCAGGCAGGATAAATTCTGCTGAATCAATAGGCTCTGCACAAGGTGTTGAGTTTGCTCTTTTTCTTTTTGAATCCAGCATAACAGAGGATGTCCAGTGACCATTATAAGTTATTAAACAGTTATTTTTTTCCTGAACGTAACGGACTATGGGTGTTATTAACCAGTACCTGTATTTTAAAAACAAAATAACTCGTGACTCCGGATTTTATTGTCCTGTTTATTTTTGGGAGGATATAGTGACAGCAATGTACTTTCAGATGGTATTGCTAGTGGAAAAAATATAAAAAGTGGACAAAAGTTGTTTTTCCCCTGACCCCTTCAAATGTATTTCTTATATTCAGTTGCGAGTCGCGAAGATACAGTTTATTATTTCACTAGCTGTGCCCGCGGTTTCACTCGCGTATACTTATAATATTACAGTATATACAATATTTTTATTTTTATTTTCGATGAACCCGGATCTAGATGGGGCAACATACAATTGACCATGAGAGAAACAGAATTCCCTTAATTGTATTACGACAAACTTGAATGTTTTTCCCTGTGCTTTATTTATTGTGTCTGCAATCGGTACCTTCACATGAAACTGTGTCCTCTTTAAAACTTAATTATCAACTAACCGACCAAGAATAAATTTAATAAAACAATGAGAAAAAATATAGGCGGTGACGAAACGAAATAAATACGTAACTTATTAAATTATTTACAAACCGAAAACGAATAAATTACAATACAAACAGATACAAAACGAAAAGTACAAAACAAATAATGATTTGTGTTTTTAAACAACCTACTCAACTAATGATGAGCCGAGATGGCCCGGTGGCTCAAACGCGTGAATCTTAACCGATAACCGTGGGTTCAAACCCGGGCAGGCACCACTGAATTTTCAAGTGCTTAATTTGTGTTTATAATTAATCTCGTGCTTGACGGTGAAGGAAAAAATCGTGATGAAACCTGCATGACGTGTCAAATTTCAACCAATTTCTGCCACATGAAACTTATATATCAACAATGAAACCTTAACCCAAGTTTCCTCGGAAAAGTATCTTGGTATATATCTAGATAAACATCTGACATGGCAACTGCACTTAGATAAACTAAAATCTAAATTATCCTCTGTCATGGGAGCGCTTCGAGGGATAGTTCGTTGCTTACCAACATCTGTTAGATACATAATATACAACTCCATGGTAAAACCCCATCTAGAATACCTAATAGAGGTGTGGGGGGGGGGGGGGGGTACTGCAGCTAAAACACATTTAAAGCAAATCGAATCGTGTCAAAACAAAATAGTCAAACGATTATTCCATTACCACTACTTAACTCCGACGGAAAAAGTCTACAAGGAAACTAAATTAATGACGCTGTCACCAATATATAAATATAAAACATGCATACTAATATATAAATTAATAAATAAAAATATTCAATCGAAAATAACACTTACAAAAAAAGGACAAACACAAAAACGTATAACCAGACGTAAAAATAATATATGTTTAAGACCGCCCCGAACTAGCTACGGAAGAAAAAATATATTATACGAAAGAGCAGAAATATTTAATAAATTACCTAACGATATCAAAGAAATCCAGTCCTTTGCCTTATACAAAAAAACAATAAAACACCACATATTGAAAAAAATCACTAAGTTTTAAATTAATAAATAAAATAATTATACAGGAGTAAAACATAAAGATATAATTATACAGAATTATATATCTGATAATATATATACCAATATAATATGTAACAGTTGTTGCACAATATCAATAAATAAATATGTAATAGCCATAGAGACTTGCCATGTAAACGACATGCAATAGTAGCCCTACTTTTTTATTCTTACCCACTTACGAAAATGTTAGATTTAATTATAACAAACTAGTACCCTCCCGTTCCATAATTCTTATATGTATTTAGTTGTATGGTTAACGTGTATTTCTCATAGTAAGTGAATTGTATTCTTTTTGAGAAATAAATGTCTTAAACCATAAGCCATACATGTGTATTCCACCAACCCGCATTGGAGCAGCGCGCTTGGTGAAATAAGCTCCAAAACCTTCTCCTCAAAAAAAGGAGAAGAGGCCTTAGCTCAGCAGTGGGACATTTACAGGCTGTTAATACTCAACTATCTGCTGAAATATGTCAAACTATATATATTTATAAAATCATCTAAAATATATATATCTGAAATATCAACAAAAATATGGTGTTATAAAAGCCATTAGCATCGCCAACCAGTGTTCACCTTACCTTGTGTAAGAAACATACGTACAAATATATGTGAGTAATAAGCGAGTGATAATACTCCTGTTCAAACATTGAAATCTTCTCATCATCCCTAACAGCAAGACTGCTAATGCTCGACTAGTGGGTATATTTTATTTCATAATATGAGATGCCCAAAATATCTTTTAAATCTTACGGCGTATAACTTTGTAACGCCACAGATTTTGAAAGTGTTTTTATTCTACAAAAAATGTTCAAGCTGTCCGATCAATTAAGATTTTTTTATATATAGTATAGGTAGGCGGACGAGCATATGGGCCACCTGGTAAGTAATCCGAGTAATCAACAACGCCCATAGACAGTGGCATTATATATTACTTTAATAAAATCGCCACTGCGCCACCAACCTTGACAACTAAGGTGTTATGTCCCTTGTGCCTGTAATTGGCTCACTTCAAACCGGAACACCACAATACCAAGTATAAATGTGGGTCATACCTACCAAGACCAAGAAGATATCGATCTTACTTCAATACTAGATGTCGCAGCTAGGTTTTGCTTTTTAATAAAATTTTATATTAAAAGCATATTATAAAATAAGGTATATACATATTCATATATGAGTAATATGCCTTATTGATACGTGATGAAAACATAGATGTAGTTATATGTTGATTTACAGACATGATATATAATGTTTCATTTACATACCTAACGTTACTTAGTTATTTCGCGAAAAAGAGTAACCGCTGAGCTTTTTGCTGCTCATTTATTTATCCGTGGAATCTACATTCCCAAACGGTTAACTTTACATTTTAATTTAAGCCTGTCGCACAGCTCATGACTCAAGATTACTGAAAAACTCATATTTTGAAAAAATAATATTTTAATTTTGTTTTTTATTTTTATTGCAAATAAGGAACTTTAACTGACTAGTCAAAATCAATCCATATTTATCGGAACTTTAATTCTCTATTGTTATAAACTCTGAGGAAATCATAGTACATCTATATTCTATAACCATTACAACGCAAAAGTATTTCACAGCTTTTGGTCAAATTTCACTTCACTTAGCCTTGAGAGTGTGTGAGACCTCGTAGAATCAGCTTATACAGCTCAAGAGCTGTCGATATCGTACTAGTGAGAACATAATAATAATTAAACTAATTTCATTATTCTAAGCAACAGGTTGTAAGAAACTAAGAACTCAATATATTCATCTACATTCTAAACTTTTTTAATTTAAATTTTCGGTGTTATCACATCTTGATTAATTCGTAAATAAAGTTCAGAGATTGTAACAAACATTAACATTTACACAATTAATTAGAATCTGACAGAATTAACAAGATTTTATTTTTATCAAAAGATGGGAACCCTAAATGCGCACGCGCAGCATCCTGAGACCGCTACTTCTTAGAACCTATTAAAACATGAATCAGTAAACTTCACAGAATGATCTACAATCCGACTTTTTTCCTTATAATATAAATATTACCTCTGGCGAGTCGATATTTTTAAGTCGTGGTCATATTATTGACGTTAGTCTGCACAAACATGATCATCAATCTTAAACATTAGCTTTGAAAGAATAAATATGAATATTCACATAAGTGTAAAATGTATAAGTAGTTGGTAGTTTTTTCCTTAGATACACATAATTGATGATGGCTCATCACAGATGTACCGCTTTGCGTACTGAAATACATACATATATTATATTCCAATTCGAAGTATGTATTTTATGTACGTTCATTCATATGGTGGGCATACCACATTCACCCATTTTCTTTTTATTTACTTTTATTATTCAATACTCTGATTATTTGTTATGTAATGAAATTGTTTATGCATATAAAGTCGCAGTTTTCTGTTCATTTTGTTTGGAGTTTAGTTTTACTGCTTGTTCAGTTAACATTTCCAAATAACGTGTTAATAAATTAACTAAAGGTAGGCTACGTATTGGGATATCAAATGTACAAATTATGAACGAGCGTGAATATATATACTGAACCACTTTAATTTATATGTATTTTTTCTTATTTATTTAAAAATTCCAAAGATGTGAATAACAAGAAGTGCGAAGTACTAAAAATCTCGTACATCTTGTCCTTTTTTTGTTGGAATTTCGCAAAAAAACCAACTAATACACATTATCACATCATACACACATACAAAAATATATAAGTTTTGTACCTACACCTGTTTACATTGGTGTAGTTAATATGATAGACTTATACGAGTAAATAACGTAATTATATTGTAAATTATTTTTTTAACTAATGACTACTATTGTTCGCAGAATGGTGTGTCCCAAAGCTGGGCAAAAGCCTGTCATATCAAACCAAATTAATTCTTTTTTCTAATAAAAACATTTCATATTTTATATCAAACCACCACAAACCTACATTAAATTATTATTTAAATATAGTAGTCTTAATCTACCAATAACGATTCCGATTCCAATAGACCTACCTACGTCAGAGGCCAGAGCTGAAAGAGCAGCGACCGAGAGTTAGCGGTATAGTAAATTCTATGTATTTTTTCAAATTTAATTTGCTTTAACTGACCGGAGGCGTTCGTTTCAATCATCATTAAAATGTGTTTCAGTGTATTCGATTAACAACTGAAGAACTTATATTACTTTTTTAAACAAAACAAAACATAAACACGTCATGTTATAATCGTATTTTAGCGGTATCAGGGAAAAGTCTAGAATAAAAAAAAATAAAAGGATCGCTGAGGACAGGATTCGAACCTGCGCGGGTAGAACCCATTGGATTTCAAGTCCAACTCCTTAACCACTCGGACACCTCAGCTGTGACTATTATACTAAAATATATAATACAAATTTCTATATAAGTCGTTATATCGGTATTTATACAAGTGTTACTAACTCACTACCTGTAACATATTTGAAATAAACAATTTGTCTATTTATTGAGTTCTGACAGCTCTTTAATTATAACATAAACATAACGAAGTGAAATAGAGGTTTTTAGTTATTATAGAGCCCATACATGTTACCTTTTTCCGATATATACAAAACTATACAAAACAATAGTTATAATTACCTACAGACCTTGTTGTACCGCAGCCTGCTAACGGCCAGTGTGCGAGTGCAATTGCAAGCTCAAAGCTCACCGCTTGGTCCTATTGCATTAGCCACATTATATTACATATGTACATATACAGTAGTGTAGCCAGGCGGATAAAGGCCCCAATGCGACGTTATACTGATATCGCCAGAGTATAAAAATGTTAGTGTAGGTACTCGTAAAAAGATAGAATAAAACCTATTACCTAAAGTTAAAGGTAGTTTGATAAACTAATATCAATGCGTTTAAATTAAAAAGTTAATTATAAGTATGTATTTATAAAATTTAAAACGAAATTTTCCGCTGAGGACAGGATTCGAACCTGCGCGGGTAGAACCCATTGGATTTCAAGTCCAACTCCTTAACCACTCGGACACCTCAGCTGTGACAGATGTGTCAAAATTTATGAATAGTCTTTGCGATACACTTTTTTTACTTTCTAATTTGTTTCAATCTATTGATTTCCTTATAAGGGCATCATTTTATTTATGATAAGAAACCAATTTAATAAATGTTATCATTTTTAACACGAACTCGGAACTCCTGCGCATAACATAAGAAACTTGAATATCAATACAAAAGTGGTTAACAAGTTTTGGAGAATACAAAAAATTCAAGATTAACTTTAATATCGGTATATTATTGAATGTCTTAAAGATAATCGTAAATTTATTTTTTATCATTCAATATGTAGTGATTATTTTTTAAATTAAAATGATATCAATAAACCTGCATACTTGTCCTTGTGCAATGAAGACTACGACTCCGACCAACATTTTAAACCAAAAGAAATGTTATTTAATTGTTATTTATCCTTTTTGTATCAACATATAACCGGAATAATAGGTCGAAGTCTGCTTGCAAATAAAACAAACATTTATTATATTATTATTCTACATTTATTTCGCTTTTATAAACATATGGTAACAAATTTAAACATATAATGTAAGTAGTAGTAAGTAGGTGTTGGTAATATTATTGTTAGTAGTGACTATTTGTTATGGGAATGATGGGACTGACATTTCGCGTCAGCGCTAAAAAGTCCCTAAATAAAATAAGAAAAAAAATAATAATATTTAAACATATGATCAGCTAATTTATCAGCACATAGCCTGCTTTGTTCCGTCAATCCTATGGTTAATTATTTAAAACAGATAGCTATATCATACCTAACTATAGTATTATACCCACAGGTAGAGCTACCACCCACATATGCTACCGCCAAGAAGCAATATTCTAATTTCTTATAATTCAAAGGTCTATGAGCTGTGGCGACCACTTACCTTCAGGTGGGCTACTTGCCAGTCTGCCTAACTAACACAGAAAAAATTGTGTTTTCAAACTTCGCTCCTCCACTGCACGAAAAGGCATTTGGCACGCTCTGTTCTACTGCCAGACCACACGGCACACGGCAAGCTTCATTGACTCAACATTTTGTGTTATTGATTTACGTACGACGTTTTGACTATCACGGAAACAAATATCTGTTGTTATGGGGATCACTGAATTATGTACCTAACACAGCACAGCACAGCACACATTATATTCTCAGTGTAATTGTAATAGTTTTTGTAATAAAATAAACCCCTCATAAAACCCTGTCAATTATACTTATTATTTAAAAAAACGAGTGAGTTTTATATTTAAGACCATTACACTCGGATATTAAAAACATAATAAAAAAACATGAGGGGCGAAGTGATCGCTTCGTCATTGGTAAAATCTACTTAAAAAAGTCTGTCTCGTTTAAATTTTTTTACATTGAGTGAATTAATATTTTGACATTATTATCAATACTTTATTGCAAGAGAATTTCATGTACATATTAGTATTCTTAAATAACAATGATACTTATATTTAAACAAAGCAAAAAATACCTCCCTTTCTTCGAAATGTTTCCTACAGAACTGTAGACGGAAAAAAGTAGGACGCGTACGTATAGTCATAGAACAAGTATACAGAAAAATGAACTTAATATATATTTATATCAATGACATTATATTTGAATACGTACGTAAGCATATGGTTACATTCACTTGTGCAAACAATTAACCAAAAGCATATTACATCTAAATTGTATTGTATCGTCGACAGCTGAGGTGTCCGAGTGGTTAAGGAGTTGGACTTGAAATCCAATGGGTTCTACCCGCGCAGGTTCGAATCCTGTCCTCAGCGAGGCTTTCATTTTGAAAAAAACGTCATTTAGCAATTCTTACAGTAAGTACTTTTCAATTATAAACTGAATCCTTACAATTGGTAATATAGTATTACAATAAACGATATTATTATGTTCACAAACATATTTAACTATTTAAAGCTTGTAATAGTTACGGTAAATATTACGTCAAAGTCAATCACATGCATGTTGTGAGTAGATCCTCGTCGAGATATGCAACATTGGTGTTGATCATTTATCGAAGTTTGTGCAAATAGCACATAAAGCATTCAGGTCGCAGCTACAGCACTTGGTCTGAATGAAGGTACATGCGAAAATATGCAGCGTCTTAAAGCACTACATTTGCTTGAGATGCATCATTGAGATGCATTCGTGATGTAGTGGCATTACTAAATGAGAAAATCTCATTCGGCTCTCACCTCAAACTCATATTGACAAAACATGAATTATAATCCAAAGAAAAACGACATGTTACTATAAAACCGCTTAATTCGTTACACATTAAAGAAAATATCTATATTTTGTAAATAATATTGAAACTTGAAACACGCGTACCTAATTCGACCTCATTTTGGTCACCATGTGGATATTATCACCGGCCAACTATGGAAGATTTTATTGTACTCTAATCTCTCACTGTCAAATCTGTTAGGACTACATTTTAACTCGTCGCATGGCATGCTTTCCTAAACGCAGAAGCGCAACACCACCAACGTCTTATAGCAAGGCCTTTGCAAAGAAATGACCGCTACTAAACCCAATGGACATTATTGGTCCTACTATTGAGTGTAATATTGCGTAGTTAGATTGTACTAGTCATTCGACGCGATACTAATAAAGCAGTTAAATGCAAATAACACGCGTCTATTATATTTTAAGTTCAAATAGTAAGGTCGATATCTTCGGAGGCCAACACAACCACCGCATTTGTTTCGCACGTTTAAGCTTTGAGTGACATGCAATCACAGGCAATCGCAACGCCAATTCCTCTTTAACGTATAAATTAGCAAACACAACGTACACTTTCTCTACGAATGTGTTAATACGCACTTCTGTTAAAACAGCAGATCAGCTAATCTGTTTTGAATACCGATTGTTATAGCCCGGAATTCTTCCAAGACACTTAAAGTAAAGTAACTGCCTGTACACTTAAACACACTTGTACACTTAAAGTAAACTAAGCCTGTGAATGTCCTTCTGCTGGGCTAAGGTCTCTTCTCCTCTTTGTGAGGAGAAGGTATTGGAGCTTATTCCACCACGCTGCTCTAATGCGGGTTGGTGGAATACACATGTGACAGAATTTCAATGAAATTTGACACATGTAGGTTTCCTCACGATGTTTTCCTTCACCGTCACGAGATAAATTATAATCACAAATTAAGCACATGAAATTCAGCGGTGCTTGCCCGGGTTTGAACCCACGATCATCGGTTAATTTACGATTCACGCGTACTTACCACTGGGCCATCTCGGCGTATCCCTTGGTGTAAAAAAAATTCATTGCGCCCCCTGGAGGTCTGGAATTGTTTAGAGTTGATATCTCTTTTTAATGACTGATTATTATTAGACTGCCTCGTTGGTCTAGTGGCTTTATATAAGGCCGCAGACTCGGTTATCCTGGGTTCAATTCCCAGGTCGGGCCAATAAATAGTTATTAAGATTTTCTGTCAGAAAATTCTCAGTAGCATCCTGGAGTCTGGAAGTTGGAAGTGTGTACACTCCCGTGCCTCGGTAAGAACGTTAAGCCGTTGGTACTGCGCCTGAACTCTTACCGGTCGTGTCGGATTGCCGTCCCATCGGATTATCAGAGCTAAGGAAAAGAGAGTGCATCTGTGTTTGCGCACACACTTGTGCACTATAATATCTCCTGCGCAGTTGGCTAATCTCCCTTGGGATTGGCCGACGTGGCCGAAATCGGTCTGGAGGACCTTATATATTTATTATTATAATAAGGTCCTCCAGACCGATTTCGGCCACGGCGGCCAATCTCAGGAGGGATTAGCCAACTGCGCAGGAGATATTATAGTGCACAAGTGCGCACAAATATTTATTATTATTAGATAATCAAATGAAGTTAATAAAAGTTTTCGTTTCACTGTTTTCCCCTATATCACAAATGTTATAAAATACACTAAAACGCTTATAATGAAATTAAAATTATTTTAATAATAAATTTATTCAAATTATTTTCTAAGAATAATTGATAAACATAATCTATTTTTTAAGAATAATTGTTCAGTTAGTGATGTTATTATGATTAGTATTTAATGAGTTCTGAGTTGAACTAGAGACGCTGGCCACTTGTGCAATCATTTTGTTGGACTGTGAGATTGTACAACGTATGTACTTATATTTTACATCGACAATAACAGCTGAGGTGTCCGAGTGGTTAAGGAGTTGGACTTGAAATCCAATGGGTTCTACCCGCGCAGGTTCGAATCCTGTCCTCAGCGAAGTGTTAATTTTTAACATTTTATCTCAGCAACCATTATCTTGCTATAATATAATTTTAAACACAGTTATTTAAACACTAAGAGGTAAGGCTTATTACAGCTAAACGTCAGATTTTTATTTCATTTTCAAGATAATTGTAGTTTCATATAAGGAGTAGCTCAATATGCAACTTTTAAATGATTATCATTATGATGCAGACTGATGCAGCTTAAGAAAGGCTTACACCAACGATCTATACTACTGAATATTAACTGCGGTCTCCTCCTGGAGCTGAATTTAGGCGTTATCAAAAGTAAAGTTCCATTCATTAACGCTAAATAATTTTAATATCGTTTAGTGTTAATTTATTTCACTAATCACTCTATCTTACTGTTAGGTGATAAGTATCTTTCAGTTCGGTGAAAATGCGGTTAAATTTATTTGAAAAAGAATTAGGAGCCGCTTTTGTTAAGAGTGAGCTAAGGTTGTCACCGCCAGCAATCTTACCAATAATTAATAACAAATAAATATTATTGATCGATATATTGAAATATGCTGGATCGCTGGTTACCTAAGCAGCAAACCAGTATAATAAATAGTAAATATTATGTAGGTACCTAAAATTCAAACATTTTTGACAAGTGAAGCGTTTGCTCCATTAAAACTTCAGGGGCAACCTAAATAATATTTATTTTGATGGACTATCAGATATTTATGTAATACACGTTACGTCTCTCTTTTTTATTACTTACAATTTTTCCCAGTGAATTGAGGGATAGACTAGCAACCCCCATCTATCACTTCTCACAATTCCGTTCCCTTTCCGATACTGCCAAACAAGATGATGTCCTCGTCGTCTCCGCCAAACGGGAGAAAAAAAAACATACAGACGAATTGATAACCTCCTCCTTTTTTTGAAGTCGGTTAAAAATGTATCCGACTTTGCAAACCAGACTACATCTCCAAGACCCAGCCGGGGTAAGATTCCTCATGCTGACTGATATCCCGGTCCACAAGCAAATTACTAGTAGATTAACGTTAGACAATAATATGTTATCTCGGAACCTGGCAAAATTTATATTTAATATTTTTTTAATGTCAATAAATAAATAATTAAAAGTACTAACTTTTATATATTCCTAAAAATTATAATTCCTAGTTAAATTAAAAACATAAGCCATTCGGATTATATTTGATAAAAAATACATGTTATAAATAAGTTTATTTATTTTTTATTTCGATCAACAATACTATTAGATAACGTGTCACGAACAAAAACAATACGCAAATGTGGCACCGACCATAAAATGAAGAAAACGATGTAATGGTTTAATAATTTAAGAACCTAATCTATGCCTTGTTCCCGAGCAATAAAGTGCGGTTTAGATTGTATTGACTTACGATCTTACGCCATGAATGACAGAAAGACATAGGAAATGTAAAATAACGATTGTTCCATATATATTCAACCTTATTTTCTTAGTAATAAGTTATGATTGCACCATACTAATTTGAAATAACGTCACAAACGTCATTGTGTTCTTAATTTTCAGGCCGTTTTTGAAGCGCTTACCGCTATCTAGTACATTATTGATCGAAGATTTTTTACAATAAAAATACTGTGTAAAACGAATAGTAATGTATAAAATATTTAAATAACGAACTAATATTTAATTGACAGCTAAAACAATAAGCGTCAACCAAACAGCGGTAACACCTGAAGTGAATGTATCGTGTGTCTTAAACTTTTCTTAAGCACCTTAAATTATATCAAAGACTATTCTAAATTTTGAAATATAAGCGGTAATTTTATTAGAAGTAACGTTAAAATAAATAATTATGATATTAATTTATCAAGGATTAACACTTCAATATAAGTAATTTTTTTTTTTTTTTTTTTTTTTTTTTTTTTTTTTCTGTAATTATTATATAATATGATATTACAATTTGAACCTTAACTAAATACAAATAATATTTAAAAATAATTATTATACAAGTCGTGACCGCGTGGAATGGTGGCAAGAATGCTAGCAGCATTTCCCCTTTGAATCGCAATTCCGATTCTCTGGGCGAAAAATGAACCAGCCCTCCTGTCACCGGTGGAGGCAGTAATTTGTGTACATCGTACCTACATTATCAGTATGTACTCTGCGTACTTTCCTTTAGTCTGTGGTTTTAAAAAATATAATGTGTTTAGTGTTATATATATGGTAACATTGTTTTTCATTATGGCAGATTTGACTTGTGTGATGTTTTGGTTTTTTTAGTTTTTACTCGAAATATTTTTTATATTAACTGCTGCAACGTAATTTCACAGAATAAATCAAATACAAATCTTGTAATCGACACTATGACTACGTATATATGAAAATGAAATATTCTGCAGTGTGAATTAGTAGAGTATGTCTGATGATAGTACGAGGACGTGCTTGTTATAAAATGCCGTGCGAAAGCTGTGCGGTGCAGTTCAGCGTATTTAAAAGAAAACGAGCTTGTTCAGAATGTGAACGAAACTACTGCAGCGGGTGCTTGCGGAGAGGTGGTGGTACAATGTGTGGACCCTGCAGGGTGCTTTCTACTCGACCCCTATACAGGCAGAGTATCTCCCATTTAAAAGTTCGTGACCTCCAATACTTCCTTCAGCGACAGAATGTATCCACCAGAGGCTGCGTCGGTAAGTACCCGAAGACAATAGAATAAGTAGAATGATAAAACACTCTAGATCTAGAACAATCTCTGAATGATTTGACACTTTAATTAAATCGCTTACTTGTTGTTACGATATGTGCTATACTTTTTGATACAGAGATAAAATATAATATCATTTATATACTCCACAAAAAATGGATATACATAAAAAATAGCTGTTTAATTTGTGGAAAACAAATAAACTAATCTACAAATAAGACTAAATATTAATATTGAAAAATAGAATCAATATAATGAGACAACATTATTATTTAAAGCAATGACTTATCACTAATGTATAAAAGAAATTTTCCTTAGTAGAACTGGCAAAATAAATTCAGCCGGTTAATATTGTTTAAATTTTAAAAATGTTACCTAAGTAGATAAATATTATACTGTACAATAATTATTGACACCTAATAGGAAACTTAACGGTTTGGTTGGTTTCTCCATTTTGAAAAATCAATATTTGGGGATGCTCTATAAAATAAGTTAATCATCTATTTTTACAATTAGTTTAGCAATATTTACTCTTAATTATATTAAAAATTATGTGATATGTATAATTTGTTATTAATACTTGCACTTACAGCTTACTACTAGTATTAAGTGGATATAATTTCATGTCAGATAACTAGAGATTACAATGAAATTAAAGATAAAATCATAATATTATCATTTTATTATGAATAAATATAAGTAATTGCATAAGTATATAATTTAGAGATGTGAGAAAATGATGATTTTAATTGATTACTTCTCAATACTATGTGATAAATATTGTTGTCACCCACCAACAAATGTCCCAAACATAGTTATGCTGACAATGAGCTTTAATTTTGAGCGTTTTCCGTCAGTTATTTCTAAGCTCTTATTATTATCTATATAAATAAAATGATAGAGGTCTGCAGTTGTGTGCGCATCGTGGAAAAACTACTGGATAGATTTCAATAAAATTTTCTAAATTTTATTGCTGAGACACTTGGCCCTTATCAAAAAAAATAAATATTGCGATATCTTCATTTAGTAAAAAGATATTAAAGTTTCAAGAAACAATGATTTGTATATGCACTGCGTGTTCAGTGATGTATGTTTAAACAAAGTATATAAATATGTATATTTAAATAGACTGACAAGTACCTGTGAATCGTGAAGCACTACCCCTGCTTACCGGTACAGGTTACTGGTAGCTTGTTTTAGACACTGCAAGAAATAAGACTGTGCACGCTTTTACAGCTGGCCGTCAGACTGACGTTAACAACTCTTAGAAATGCTATTGGTTGTTTCTGTATGGATGTGCTCAATAAAAATATCCCTTGGAATGTCATTGCTCTGTTTTAATCTACCAGTTCCCACCCCTTTAGCAATATCATCAAAACTTTATATCATAAAAGAGTAATTAAAGTTAAGAATAAGTAGTATCAATTATTGATACCTTGTTTTTAATTGAAATACTCAAGTCGGTTTGGAATATTTCAGAAAAGGAAGAGCTAGTGAGCCTGTGCGTGTCGCACGTGAACAGCGCGGCGTACCGGCGGCGCGGGCCGCGCTCGGGCTCCAGCCCCTTCAGCACGCTCAAGGGCATCACCACCAACATCAACGACTTCATCAACTCCGCTTTCGACCTGCGGAACCCCGCGCACCCGTCGCCACCCGCCGACAGAGGTACGAGCCCCTTGTTACTTGTAGCAGTTCTTAATGTTCAGTTGCACACATTTTCCTGCATCTGATGTTACAAATTGAAAAATTATAGTTTTATATGAAACAATATTATCCTTGACGAACGTCAAGCAAAACAAATAAAAATATAATTTTCCAGGTAGTTGCTTTAACTCGTCGCACGCACATTCGCCGACGAACGGCACCGCGGCCAACGTCAACATCCCCGACCGGCGCTTCACACCGACGCCAGGTAACACCAGCACAAGCGCAGAACTACCCTTAAAGCAAAACGAGTCACTCGGGAGTGCCGCGCTTTATAAGTGTAGCATGTATACGAGGCGAAATAGAGTAAAGGTGTTTTTTGTACAAATTAGACAGATGATATAGATGCTGCAGACATTTCTCGTTGCGTAACTTTACTGCCTCGAAGTCGGCGGCAACCGACTGCATAATGCGAGTATGGGCATTACATTCGATGCTCTCTCGCCACACGTTTCGAAATGTGACGGTCCTCCAGGCGGCGAACGGGACGTGCGGGAGTCCGCGCCCGAGGCGGAGCCGGCGGCGGAGGGCGGCGCGGAGGCCGACGACGCCGAGCGGGAGCCGGAGGTGCCCGTCGACACCACCGACTGCTTCGAGATCGAGGACCTGGACGACACCGGCTGGGAGTTCATCACGCGGCCCGCCGAGCCGCTGCCCAACGGTAGGCAGCCCGCCGGACGCCCCACCCGGTCGACCCCCCCGCCCTAACCCGCCGCCTGTCCGCAGACTCGGAGGTGCTGCTGGCGGCGGCGCTGCGCGGCTCCCCGCGGCGCGCGGCGTCCGAGCTGGAGCTGGAGCGGCCGCCCCCCGCCGCGCCCCCCGCCCCGCGCGCGCACAGCGCCAGCCTGCAGGACGAGCCGCCGATGGCCGCCGACCGCTCGGGTACTGACCCTCTCCTTCTACCCTCGCTGACCTGTCACCCTCCGTGGTAGCCCGTGGTCTAATTTGTACGATATGTTTATTCGACAGATCCACAGCTCACGCTCTAAACTCTTCGATGCGATCGATGCTCGCCTCGAATTGGGAGTAGTGGAGGACGAGGATCTCCACGTTCGTCGGTCGAATCCGAGCTAGAGCTCCGGTCCGCCGCCGCATCGAGGCAGACATTATTTTCCCTGTGACGTAGTAGGAGCCGTCGATTCCCGTTTCCTCGAGTAGGGCGGCGGGCCGACAGTTCGCGAGCTCTCCGCGCACTCGTCGTCGAGACGATTTCGGGAGCGTATATACGTAACCGTTCTCCCGCGCTCGATTTCCAGATAGTCCGAGGCACCTCACGCTGGACCAGATAAAGCAGGCGACGGACCTGGAGCTCCTGAACGTGAAGCAGCTGAAGGAGCTGCTGACGCGGAACCGCGTCGAGTTCCGCGGCTGTCTCGAGCGGAAGGACCTGCTCGAGCGCGCCAAGACGCTGTGGGCCAACCACGTCAAGTATAAAGAAGGTGAGATTCTACATCCCAACTTTATCTAAAACTCGTATTCGCCATCTCACTGAGACATATATATTAGATTCCACTATTTATATCGAAGAGACGAACAGCGAGTGATATCAGACTGTCCCCCTCCAGAGATCGACAACCTTCCGTTCGAGGAGAGCTGCAAGATCTGCATGGCGGCGCCGCTGGAGTGCGTGCTGCTGGAGTGCGGCCACATCGCCGCCTGCACGGCGTGCTCCAAGCAGCTCGCCGAGTGCCCCATCTGCCGACAGTACGTCGTGCGCGCCGTGCGCTTCTTCCGCTCCTAGCTAGCCGACACCACCGCCGCCGCCACCGCCACTACCACCAGCACCACCACCACCGCCGCCGCCTCTACCGCCTCTAGCTAGGCTAGACTCGGTTATGTTATTTGACTTCCATTTATTTCTTCCTTATATTATTAATATAGACGTGTAATCGATGGCACGGTTCGTTGCTGGGAAAACGTAATATAACATAATAGTAAAGCTCATGTTCTCGTTAGAGTAGTCGATGTAGTGGAAGTGTCAGGGGGTGGGGGGCGGCAGTGACTACAATCGATACATGTTATATAAGAGAATAGTCAATTTCATAACACATAACTTACACTAAATTTAATTTATATAATTAAGTTCCACGCTTTGTCGTGTCTATCGTGTTTCTTCCTCTCGTTCAGTTTGCAAACTTTCCACGCAAGGCCTGGACGACGCGTGGGAGTCGACGAATCTGTCGAATTATTTGTGTGATAAAATGTTTATATAATTGCTGAGCGTAGTCCTTTTTAGATTTATTTATAAAATTGAAGTAGAAATTGTTTTATGTAAATATCCAGTTTTTATACAAAATATTTTTTTATATAGTGTTTGACATATTTTCATATGCTTATCGCTCCCTTATCGCCGGTGCCCGGCCGGTCCCACTCCATATATGAATTGTCTGTATTTTATAATTTAGATGTAAAATGTTTCGTTTTCCATAACCTTGTGTCAAATAAGATGATGTCCAGCGTCTCCGCTCGTACCTCGACGAACACGCGAACGAGTCTCCTATTGAGACGTCCACCGGTCGCTAGATGAGTTTACAATCATTAATTATATAAATATGTTGTTTTTGTATCTGTAATAATTTATCTTCTCGTAATACGTAAGTATGTATGTATTTGATGTAATTAAAATTTGTGCTCTAGATCGTTTGGGTCGATGGCAAAATGTCACGTGTTTCGCCTTTATTATCTATCCCCTTATGAAATATATAATTTACAAACATCGAGTGCAGTACGTAATTAAAGCGAAGAGAAAGAACAGCGAAGGGGTCGAGGGCTATACTTTATGCTCGTCGCTTAGAACTAGAGCTTCCATTAGCGACCCCGCCCCGCCCCCACCGGCCCCGCACGGCGCGCGGGACTCGGGCGCCGCTGGCAGTTACTAAATACTAATATATATCATTGTAATTGAGCATTTGATGCGTTAAACCGAGTGGTTTTGTAGATGAGGTGTCGCTGTAGTTGAAGCTAAGAGATAATGATCCCGCGCGCGCTGGACAAGAGATTGATCTCAATTGTCGTATTGTGTTACTAGTTATGAACTCAATTGTAAATATGTTTGCTTCGAAGGCGTCTTTAGTCGTATTCGTATCGTCCAATTCGAAAAATTCGTGAAATATTTTTAAAATTGTGATTTTAATAATAATTGATATAAAAGTTCTTTATTTTTTATATAAATTGTCTTTTAAACGTTTTTTCTCAAAATGTAAAATTTGGAAGTAGCATTCCTGGAATAGATCCCTCGGGTGCGCTCGCGACGCCCGGGGGGCCCGGGGGCTACTGCGAGGGTGCTGCACCCCGGACTGCACGTTATTGTAATCCCGGACGATGTCGAGTCGTCCCTTTGAAATATTGTAACATAGAATAGTCTGCGAGAATTTTTATATGATCATTAGTGTAAATACATCGGACTTCTCCTGTAGTTTTGGTTTTATTTAACTCCTCCTATAAATAATATATCTGTATAACAATAAGTACAATTATTATATAGTCTTACGAATTATATTGTCACATCTAGTTCAGTTTCGCTGCCAAGTGCATTTTCTAAAACGAAGCCGTAAGTCACCAAAAAAAACGGGTGAATGTACATTTCACTCTAAATTGAGCGACCAACGAATCTTCATTGGCCTGCCCGATACGACATCGACGCTGACACCGACATCAGTGGACACATAATTCTATGAAATTGTACTGCACGCTGTCTCACTTGCCGGCCCGGCAACGTCATGCCGGCGCCGGCTATTTCATAGAATTATGCGTCTACTGGTGTCGGTGCCGGCGTCGTGTCGGTGCCGTGTCGGGCCGGCCAATGAAGAAGCGCTCAATTGACTCACACTGTATAATTGGTTTTTAACAACATTACAAGTGTACTTATTCTGTAGTTGCATCATTTCATAAAATAAAAGAGGAAATATTTTAACAATAATTAATAATGTATTTGTTACAATTGAAAAGAGAAGAAGTGAAATATTAAACACGCGCGAAGAACACTATTAGTTTATTGTAAAATATAAAACAAAACAATAACAAGGATTATATACAACAAGCGATCGTCGCACACAAGGAAAAACAAAGGCGTTTACACCGGCCGGCCTCGCTCACACGCGAGCGCCGCTCAGTCGCGCCCGATGCCGTGCGTCTCCGCCGGCGCGTCCACGCGCAGCACGGAGCGCGCCGGCGCGAAGTACCCCTCGTAGTGCACCGCCGACGGCGTCGTGTCGTAGTGGTAGTGCCCGCCGTCGCCGTGCTGGCTGAACCCGTGGAAGTGCTGCACGCGCAGGTCCAGGCCCTGCCGACACCCACAGGAGCGACGTGTACACGGCGTTGATTGGCCTCAGCCGAGGGTCGCGGATATAAATCCAGGCGAGCACTACAAAGTCAAGGAGACTTTGTAGTGCTCGCCTGGATTTATATTATTATCGGGAGTGGAAGGTATCGCGAAGTGACCGTCCAGTTTCCCCTGACGAACTCGAGACTCACCATGTCGCCGGTGACGAGCGTGCCGACGTGCGTGATGGGAGCGCGCATGTCGTAGAAGTGCAGCCAGCGCTCCACGTCGGCGTCGCTGCGGAGCGCGCTGGCGGAGAAGTCGGGCATCACGTGGTGCTTCACGGAGCCCGAGCGCAGCACGAAGGCGCCGCCCAGGCCTGCCGCACGTTGCAGCGTTTAACGAATAAATACTTGAGTATTGACTCTTGGAGAGCATTCACTTAAAGAATAGTTTGAAAACATATCGAACAATAACCCAATAAATAATGTTTATGTTAAATTGTCAGTTACGTCAATGGGACGGCAGAACTATAAGTGTTAACATAGCGGCCAAGTTCAAATTCTGAACAATACTTGATTGTTTACGTTTACAAAAGTATTCAATAATTTTAATGTAATTTAATGTTACTGTAATGTGTAATGTTAGCTCTGATCGCCGGATAATTTACTAATTGTATGCTGATTTTGAAATAAAACGTTAACTTACTTTTCGCCTTTTTTGGGTTCCTAAAATTTATCATTTAATTTCACATATTCCGCCAATCTTCATACATATTCATATAACAAGCTTTTTATGTTGCATATAATCCAGTCTCTAGTTATAAGTCTTAGGAATATTACTTTGAAAGACAATTACCAACAACATTGTCGCCGTAGTGATTTTTAAGAGCTTCCCTGATGGCGGTGATGAAGTTCGATTCTCCGATTCGTTTCTTCGCCACTACCTTTATAACCTGCAAGTCGATTGAGTTAAATGTTGAGTAAAGTTTTTATTTGAATTTTCTACGTCATTTTATAGAATGATCAATCTTCTTTTCGTGTCGCTTTAATTTTGAGAATTACTACAATACAAACCCTAGTCAATGATTTAAAGCTTTTGAAATGAAAGATCGACTACGAAGCCGCTAACGAAACGAATGTAGCTAAGCCAACTCACCTTACCGGGCTTCCCCTCCGACAGCAGATAGTTCCCGAGCAGAGCGGTGCGCGTCTCCGAGTCGGGCAGCCGCTCCTGGAGGTAGCCCTCCCCCCGCACGCTCACGATGCGCGTGCCCTGGCGGACCACGCCCTCCTCCATCTTCAGGTTGATGATACCCTAACATACCGGATAGATCGTGTCATAATATTACCTTCACCAAAAAATTGTGTTCGTGATATAACGTGGCAGGAGTGAGATTGGCCCGAAGTTCTTAACCTCGGCCGCGACCCTACACAGTGGCTGGGCTGGCGGGCTCACCTCGCAGTTGGTGCCGGCGTGCGGCCAGGGCCCGGCGCCGGCGCCCACCAGCAGCGCGGGGTCGCGGCGCAGGTGGCGCAGCAGCGCCGCCAGGTCGTACAGCTTGTCGCGCCGCACGAGCGGCACGAGGTACGGCGGCCCGCCCAGCTCCACCAGCTTCGCGTCGCCCGTCAGCCCTGCGCGGCGGAATGAGCTCCAAAAATTCAAATTGAGAGGACTCGACTTAGCGGTGGGACATTAATACGCTTTTAAAAAATATATATTTTTGTCAAAGCATTAATTGTAATAAAATTCTTGATGTAAGAAATGTTTGATTAACATACTAATACATAAGAAAGTTAATTTTTGTTTGTTTCTTTCTACCGCTTTCCCTCAAAAACCTACTTACTGATTCAAACAGAACAGTCGACATATATTATTTTATAGAAAATAGCTCTTTAAGAGCCCAAAGCCCTTCCACCGAGTGGTCTAATAGGTACTTGTAGTTGTTGTAAATTTTGAAAATAATTGCTGCTTGAATTTTATGCGTTTGTTTTTTTTTAAATCAGTGCAACAAATCTCAAGTGGTTGATGAAGACATGTTTGGCTTTCAAACTTTTCCCACAACACGGCGCGTTGATAACAGCTGACAACTACACTTAACGTTATCACAATGATAACACAGCTAGCTAAGAGAAGTAGCTCTTATCATTATTTACTTGCTACTGAAACAGTTATTCAAACAATTATTTACGAGGGTAATTAAACAGTATAGTAGCTACGTTGCTTCGTTGATATGACACAGCAAAACTATAATTCTTTACTGAGCGCAAGGGGGCCGAGGCATTCAACGAGATCTTTAGGTACAATCTTATTTTGGTAATCATTTATTATTACTCTTTTGTATATTCATAATATTAAGCTGAAATATTACTATTCTATGACTTTGTTTCTTTATCAATCCGCTTAACACTGGTGCCTTGTAGAGCGACCCATAGTTCCGAAAGAAAATTTGACCTTTCATAAAAATAACTTAATTCGTAAAATTAATCTGAGATCAAATTACCTTCAAATACTTGAATACACGCGGTTATATTATAATAATTATAGCGCTGATATTGTAAAAAAGAGTAGTATCTTACCTGGAGCGATGAGGTTGTACGGAGGCTGCGTGAGGTCGGGAGTCTCCTCGGCGGTCACGCTCACATATTCAAAAGTGGACGGCAAACTGCGAGACAGCACTAAACACACAAAACAATACTTATGGTTGTGATACTACCATCCAATGGTCCCGCACTAGACAAGCCTGTCTTGCGGGGTTTACTTTGTGGAAGAGCTTTGTGCGACTTTGTCTGGGTAGGTACCACCCACTCATCAGATATACTGCCGTAAAACTTCAGTACTTGGTATTGTTGTGTTCCGGTTTGAAGGGTGAGTGAGCCAGTGCAATTACACAAGGGACAACATCTTAGTTCCCAAGGTTGGTGGCGCATTGGCGATGTATGCGATGGTTAACATATCTTACAATGTCAACGTCTATGGGCTTTGGTGACCACTTACCATCAGGTGGCCCATATGCTCGTCCGCTTTCCTATACAAAAAAAAAACCGGTTACAATTTCGCACGTTTGAACAATAGCTCGGAAGATATACAATCCCATAAAAATTAAATACCAAATAATGATGGTGTTACACTCCCGTGGCCAGGCTTTGAGTTCTTTATGTGGCTATATTTGTATACTCAATCGATGAATATCAATTAAAAAACGTTATAAAAAGGACCTTCACTCCTTTCCTGAAGTCGGTGAAAATGATTTATCAATATGGTAGATTGTAAATCATCCAAGTTAATCTTTATTGTAAATTCCAATCAGCAAGACTAAAACTATATATAGCCATTTTATATTCAATTGAAACTTACAAGAGGAATCCTTACGCTTAATAAATGTTAGATAATTAAGTGCATCTTATTTTATAAGTAAATCTTTTTTATCTCAAGTTCTGTCATCAATCTATATAATCAACCCCGCTTCGCACGGATAAATAAGAAAAAAATGTATTTTGGAAAGGAACTGCGTAACATCCGTTGTCAGAGCGTCTACATCGGGGATGGAGTGACTGTGTCAAGTTATATGTTAATCGCGCGGTTAGTTTAGGTGGAAATTTAGTATGAGGCAAGCTTAAGCTTTAAGGAAGAACAGGCTACTTATTACATTTAATACCCGCCCTCCCTCCAAACCCGAGTTTTAAGACTTGTTAATATATAATTAAATTAAAAAACACCCCTTGTTCCGCTATGTCGCTTCAATAAATAACTTTTATTACAGAAAGTATATAAAGAAAGTGTGTTATATAAAATAAATAATTACCTTCGACTATTTCCTCCAAGGGTGGCGTAAACAGAGGCTTCTCTTTTATTTCGACAGTAGAATAATCAATGGACGCCATGCTATTAGAAAAAAAAAACATTCTATATAACATTTATGGTAAAAAAGCACCACCACTTCAGTAATATTTTCTATATACATATTATGCCAAGCTTACAATTACGTATTATATAGTCTTACCTCATCGTCACGTCTATGTCACTCAAGGCCGCAGATTCCGTGACACTTAGTGACACACATTCAATAAAAATAATAAGTAATATATATTGAAATAGCTGCATGTTCGATAATTACCTTTATTACGTTAAATCATTTACAAGTTCACGCTTCGAAGTGAACTTAAAGTCTACTCGACGTCAAACAAATTATCTGTGGGTCACGTCGTCGACCTCTAAGATATTATAGTAACCGAAAAGTTATACACAATCATTGTAATGGTCAAAGCTCACAAAATATGTACCTACTTTAGTGTCGTTCACTCGTGTCACCGTCGTCGACTACAGACTAGTGACACACACTCAGACGGAGCGACGTGCGCGCTCCGAGTGACCTCCGCCGGCTAACGCTAAGTGCTAACGGCTGTTGATTCCACAACTTGTTTGACGCTGTTGAACTTCAGTTATCACTTGAAAACATTTTATACAATACCTAAGTGCGATCGGAGTCAAGGTCGGGGTGTAGCGAATGAAACGCGAGATATATACAAGTTTTTTATTTTTATTAGTAAGAAAATTTTGTTATTAGTAAAAAAAAGATTATTTTGCTTCGCTTATATTTCGATCAATTAGCTTAGAGATGGTAATACAATATTGTTATGATGCCCTCAGCCTCAGTCAAATTATTACACTAAATAAAACGTAGACCGCACTGGGATCATAATATCGAATGCTGAGCGATCATGCAAAATATTTTATTGTTGTAATATTTAAACTCCGAATAAAGACAGCGGCGAAACGTGGTGGTATACTATCTAAGGCTTCTTATGGTGAGGTGAAGCTCTTGTCCAGCGGTGGGGTAATTAGTGGTTTTTACTATATAGCAACATGATTTAGATCGCTCAGCACTCTATAAACTTATTTATGGTACACTTTTACCAATTATTGTTACAAAATAAAATACATAACAACTAAATACAATATTATTTATTGAACTTAATATATTATTTCATATTCGTAACAACCAGGTCCCAACAAAACTATAAATAAATGTTACTTTAAATATAAGATTATAATCTGAATAAAATATCGTTTTATTAATATTTGCAGAACATTTGTGCGGGACAGATTAACATAAAGTTATTTTATTCATCGTCAAATATAAGAAATATTCAATACTGCGATAAGAATACATTTAAGATGATCGATCAGAAAAAATAAAATATTGTCGATAAAGACGAACATTGCATCGTTTTATCTGTTGAATATTTAATCGGTCGTTTCCTACCGCGACCGGCCGCGAATACCTCTGATTTGATATTCATAATTTTAACCAATTTAAGGAACTGATATTGCTTTGTTGAAATAAGTACAATGTACACATATATTTACGTATCTGTACAGTTGATGCTGATTGTGATGTACAAACTGATTTATACGGAACAAATAAAGATTATTCTGTAATTTGTTTTAAGTAATATTTTCGTAAATCACACACACGTATCACAATCTATAAACTAAACGAGTGCCGTACAAATAAACTGTTGTCGTACCTTTTTAGAGATCTATAGTTGACTGTTATAGACAATGTTCGAAGGTTCACGTGTGTTGCATTTTGTTGCATTGCTAACTAACAAGGAACCGCGGTCGCCTAAGATTTGATGCCGCGGAGACAACACACGAATGTCTGTATGACGTAAGAATATAGTCAAATAAATACAGTAAAACTTCAACTGTTACAAATAGAGCCGAAGGATGCCCTTATATCTAATACTTTTACATTAAAATCACAAACACGTCGCCTCCCTGTACTCCGCACTAAACACAGCCCTGACGTTTAACATCCCCATTGCATATCATTCGTATATTAACTACTCCAACATGTGCGATGTTGTCCCACTATTACAACGATACACCCCTTCATTCAAAACTAAACTAAATTATATAAAAGGAGCAAACACGCGCCTCTATTATTTGGTTAACTAAGAGCTTAATCTTAACATGGAATTGCTATTGTCTTCATAACATGCTATGAACAGTCGAACGATACAAGTTAAACATGTCGCTTATAAATTAACTGTAGTCTATAAACATATAATAATCAAAAGTAGTCTATTCGTCTTAGGGCCTGATCGCACGATGACGTTCGGTGATATTGTGATCAAGTCATACTTATTCCGTTGCTCATAAAGCGGGACATTAGCTAACATTAACGATCGTTCCACTGACCATAAATAAATAGTTTGGTGCGATATTGCGTCGGCGCGTTGCGCGTCCTCTACCTCAATACTAACGCTATAAAAATAATTTATGGGATTATACATTCATACATACATTTACTTTTAGGACTTTGAATTAAACGTAACTATAGATCTACACAGACACACACAGACACAGTTATACATCAGAGCTTCGATCAACAATACTACTAGATAACGCTTTACGAACAAAAACAATACTCAGAAGTGGCACCGACTGACTATGCCATAGAATGGAGAAAACGATGAAACGTTTAATTATTTCAACTTAAGCTATGCCTTGTTCCCGACCAATAAAACGTGGCTTAGATTGTATTACATTCACTTACGACTTTATACCATGAATGGCAGAATGAGACAAGAAATATACAATAACTTTTGTTCCAAATTCAACATTACTTCGTTAGTAATAAAACAGATAATTACACTCAACTATTTACTTACGCCATTTTATATTTACGATAGGAAGACTTTACTGCTCCGAACAGGGTATTATGGAATCGCGCTTCGTAACGTAATGTATGTTTAATTCCCTTTAAACAGATTCAGTAATCTACGCCTTTGCGCGTTTCCAGTTATGTTCCACTTATCAAATTGAATCGAACCAATAGTTGAATTTTTAAGACTTGTATATTTCTACTCCTCTCTCTTTTGCGACAGTAGATACCCATTCTGCACAGCGGAATGGGTCGCTAGAAAATATACAAACAAAAATAATACTACTCCATGTATTCATTGTTCTAGAACAATTGACGTCTATTACAATAGTTGGCGCGTTGTCGCAAACATTGGTCCATAATCATAATATTTGTTAATTGATCCTTATTTAATATGTTATTCTGCTTTTATTTTATAAAAATCACTTAGTGATATTAACTTGCCGGAAAAAGGAAATTCCTTCCAAAATCTTGGTGTTGCGGTGGTTGTTTACACAAGTTGTGAACGCGCACCGCGGCATGTCGACGCGTTAACGTGGGATATGATTGGACTATACTAATTTGAACACGACCACAACCGTATTTGTGCTCTTTATTTTCGGGCCGTTTTTGAAACGTTTATTGATAATCTAGTACATTATTGATCGAGACATCAGAGCAATAGATCCGTACAAATTTGGCTATAGCCACTCTTTCTTAAAATAACAGTCAGTCAAATGTAAAGTTCTCCGCACACGCTCGTCTCGACATCGTCGAGTGTAGAATAGAATAGAATAGGACTAGTGCACATCGAACGTAGTAGCCACAAGTACAATATATTACATCGTACGTATCGAAGATAATAGTATTTACAAAGAAGTTGGCATCACGAGTGTGCGTGTGCGTTTAGCAGAACAATACGTCGCATGCGCAACGAGCGGCACGGTCGCAGATATGTCAGCGGGCGGCGGTCGGCTAGAGGTCGGCGTGCGGCAGCAGCGTGTGGCGGCGGTCGTGGTGCAGCTGGCGCGCGGCGGCGGCGTGGCGCGCCAGCCAGCCCGCCAGCTCCGCGCTGTCGCACTGCACGCGCGGCCGGCGCAGCGCCTCGCCCGCGCCCGCGCCGCGCACGCCCAGCTCCACCAGCCACGCGCCGTCCGCCAGCACCGCCGAGCACGACACCAGGTTGCTGCACGCACGCGATACATCGACACCTTCCGACGGCTCCGATAGCGACAGTACACGAAGCGACTCCTACCTGAGGTGCGTCTCCATCACGACCTGCGGCTGGCCGTGCTTGCACGTGACGATGCGCAGGTACGTGTCGGACAGCAGCGCGCGGATGTCGTGCGGCGTGTCGCGCACCGTGCGGTACGCCAGGAAGCGCTCGTCGGGCTCGCGCGCCGGCAGCGCCAGCAGCAGCGCCGCGCCCTCCGCCAGCGCGGGGCAGTAGCGCGGCAGCGGCGCCGCGCCCCCCGCGCCGCCCACCGCCAGCCGCGGCGCCCGAGCGCGCCGGGGGGCGCCGCCCGCGCGCCGCGACGTCTCGCGCAGCGCCGCCGCCGTCTCCGCCGCCAGGTCCAGCACGCCGATCACGGGCTTGGTGACGGTGCCCACGAGCCCCTTTCCGACGCCGGCCAGGAAGCCCGCCACGCCCTCGGCCGCCGCGCCTTCGTAGCTGTGCTTCACCAGCGAGGTCATGCCGCCTGCGAGAAGAGCACACGGTTGAGAGGTGACGAGGTCGTCCCGGGGGGCCCGGGGCGAGGCGCTCACCCAGGATGCCGAGGCCGAGGCCGCGGAAGCCGGCGGCGAGGTGCGCGCCGGCGGCGGCCGAGCGGATGCGGCGGCGCGTCTCCTCGTGCGCCTCGTCGCCCACGACGCGCTCCAGCCCGTCTCCCAACGTTTCTACGGCGATAGACTAGTTAAGACACCTTCTCGTAAAAATTTGCATTTTCACAATAAAGACGACACTCCGGACAAAGACCTGTGACTTTGGCGGCAGAGTTGGATATTCCGTGGGTGACATTTTTGAGCAGGGCTCCGACGTTTCCCTCGAGCAGTAGCCCCGATACTCCTTCGGATACGTCCGCCACGAAGCCCAGAGGATTACCGAGGAAGTCCACTGACCCCAAAATCTTCGCCGCTTGCCATTTCAACTCCTAAAAAAGAATAATGCAATAAGTGAACGGCGTCCCATGAATTTAGTCGTCGCGGAGGAGGTGTCGCCGGTAGTACTGACGTCCTTGAAGTGGCGCAGCAGCTGGCGCGCGAGGCCGGCGGCGCTGTCGAAGGCGTGCGCGCGCACGAAGGGCTCCAGCTCCACGGCCGCGTCCTCGAAGCGGATGAACGTGAGCCCGAGCCGGCGCTTCAGGGCGCTCAGCTCGCCCTCCAGCTTGTTGGCCGTGAACATCGATAGGCGGATCTAAGGACGGCACTCGATTGAATATCAAATATGAAAGTTTGCATCGGCGAGCGCTCGTCGAGAGCGGGCGGCCTACCTGACTCGGGATGATCTTGATGAGCGCGAAGTAGTATCTCGTTGCGTGCAGCGCGGTGAGCTCGTGCAAGACGCGCCGAGTCTCGTATTCCGCCTCGTCGGGCTCCTCCGCCGCCTCCGCGCCCTCCGGGGTCTCGCCGCCGCCCTCCACCCACGACCACACCAGCAGGATCAGTCTGTGATCGCATACATTCGTGACAGGTGGAAAGTTCGACGACTATTCACGTAAAAGTATATGTTTGTCGCAACGAGCCTCTCGTCCAGGCGCACGGCGACGGGCCGCAGAGCCACGATGAGGTGCGTGAAGTACACCGCGTTGTAGTGCGGCGGGGCCGGCGTCAGCTCCATCGACACGTGCAGCGCCGGCACCGACGCGCCGTCGTCCAGGCAGTGCAGCAGCACCGGGCTCGGCGTGCTCGTCAGCTGCGGAAGACGCGGAGTGTATACTGGCATTTTACTCAGTAACGATAGATGGCGTTACATTTCTGAATCGAGGTGACTAGATTCGCTACTGAGTACACATACAGCTTATTCTAAATTTAAGGACGTTAAGTGATAAAATAAAACCCAGGTGAGCGAACAGTGCATTTTGTCTAGTTTTAGTTACCATTCGGTCCCCCGATATAAAGCACTCGTATAACGAAGGCGCACCTGGTTGTCCCACTGCATGGAGTCCACGGACAGCGCCAGGTGCGCGGCGCGGGCGGAGCGCGCGGCCGTGAGGCGCACGCGCGTGAGCTGCGCGAACAGCAGCTCGGCGGGCGGCCAGCGCGCCACCAGCGACAGCGACACGCTCGCCAGCGACACCGACAGCCCCCACTCGCGCGCCGCCTCCTCCTCGAGCGGGCCCGACTCCGAGCCGCCGCGCTCCTGTCGCATCTTCATTTTGAAACTGAATTCTTATGTGTGATTGTGTTATAATTCATCTCGAACGTGGCGGTGAAGGAAACCATCGTGAGGAAACCTGCATGTGTATTTTAATGAAATTCTGCAACTAACTCATTCCACCAACCCGCATCGGAGCGGCGTGGTGGAATGAGTTCCAAAGCTTATCCTCAAAAAACGAGAGGAAGCCTTAGCCCTGCAGTGGGGACGTCGACAGGCTGCTACTTATATTGAAGGATGACGAACGACGTCGAACTCACGGGGTCCGCCCGGTCCCGGATGCGCACGAGTCTCGTGGGCCCGTCCGCGTCGAGCGTCACGGCGAGCCGGCCGGAGCCGGGCCGCAGCGTGCGCCACTGCAGCGCGTGCTCGGCCGGCACGGGGGCCGCCCACGGGCCCGACAGGCCCAGCACCACGCGTCCGCCTGCGCACACCACCGCACACGTCACACTTCGTCCATTTTTATTGGCGATTGAACACGCGTGGTCCATTCATCGAGGCAATCATACAAAAATACAGACGGACGCTAAATCACACGAATGAGTTTATAGAGTACTCTGTACCGGGCGCGAGCCCCATGAGCCCGTTCTCGGGCTGCACGCAGAGGTTGGCGTGCGCGCAGGCCATGCGGGCGGCGGGGGCGGCGGGGGCGGCGGGGCCGGCGGGCACGAGGCGCCAGGCCTGCGTGGAGGCGCGGCGCGGGTCGGCGCGGCGCAGCACCAGCGCCGCCGCGCGACCCGGTCTCGGCGCCGCCTCCTCGATGTCCAGCACCTGCGAGCGGACGCGGACGCTTGATATCTCCGTTGACTCTCGCCGATCGACGGTCGTAGGGGGCGAGTCGGTCGCGAACCATCGCGTGCGACGACAGCGTGCAGTCGTCGCTCAGGGCGTCGGTGGGCTGCGGCGGGGAGCTGCCCTCGTGCAGCAGCTGCGAGCCCGGCCCGCGGCGCCACAGCTGACTCCTGGACGCGATGCGATATAAATTTATATATCGTTCGATTCGAGGGAACCGGTGGAACGATGTCGAATGAGTCGCGAGTCTCACCTGTCTCCGTAGCGCTTCCTCGCCAACTGCACGCGAGTCGAGCCCAGAGGCACCTCGAGTACCAGAACGCCCTCATCCTCACCCGCGCCGCCCTCTTGCGTTCCGGCACTGTTAGGATTTTTATTATTAATATTTAAAACGTATGACACCCTTTATTATTTATGGAAGATGTCCCCGAGTCGATATTGAGTATCATGTCCGTCAATAAACACAACGACCTTCGAAAACAGACAATCGACTAATTTCGACACGGTAGAGCGTTATCTCTGTCGTACAAACACTCACAGTCCGGTATCTATTAGGAGTTGATGAAACAGTTCAGTATATCTGTGTTATTTAAAAACATACACCATTTTTTATATAAATGCTGTCTTTATGTCGTGGAAAATAAAAGAAAACGAAGTGAAATGGAAGGAATTGGGAATTCAGGTGATTAAAAGGTGTTTGTTATGTACGTAAAAATTAAAAGAAAACAAGTGTGACGATATATAGTATGTCTGAGCAGATATAGTATCGTTGTATAAAAAAAATTGTGTATTTTTCAATGACACTGTTTTGCAATATTTATTGTCGGGACTTGTACTTACTTATGAAACTGCCAGTTTTTAATATTCGCTATTGTAAGGATCGATATTATTCGTTCTACTTAGAAATTCAAAATGAAAATATTATTTTATAATAAAGCTGAAACGGAAATTGAGCCGGAAGAAATTGCACGCGGTGGAGCTGTGCACCGTCGCTTATTACAGGCTGAAACGTGATGTTTTCTGTTAAGATTACACTAGATGGCGGATAAACTCGTCGTTAAACAACCGTCACTCGTCAATTGCTCCAGTGTTCAAAACTTGACGACCGGAAACCGTCCGTCACTCGTCACACCCACCGCATCTCGCTCCAACTGAGATCTTTGGGTATTTGGATACCTCTTAACAATAGTTTTTTTTTAAACGACATAGTTTAGTAAGGATCTAATAGACTATACTACTATAAAAAAGATCTTATAATAATAATAAATATAATTATGCATTTCCAAAGGTGAGTACCGGGCGGGGCCGGCGGCGGTGGCGGCGAAGGCCACGTATATGAAGTTCTGGTAGAGCAGCGTGTGCTCGGCGTGCAGCGCGGCCAGCGGCAGCGCCAGGCGCGGCCCGCCCGGCGCGCGCAGCGCCAGCCCCGCCGCGCCCTCGGGCTCCGGCAGCGCCCAGCGCGCCACGCCGCCCGCGCCCACCACGCACTCCTCCGCGCAGCCCACCTGTCCCACCGGGGGGCCGTGTTATGAAGTAAGGAATATGCATAATATTCTAATTTGTGTAAATATTTTTCTCGAATAAATAACCGAGATCGTCACATTATAACTAAAAGGTATTTTTAAGTTATTATTTCATTTATGGAACTAAATTAAATGGGTTTATATTGTAAAAAAGTGAAAAATAAGGGAGATAAATTCAAACTTACAAAACGCGTCACCGGTCAACGGTGGAAACGAATGTGACGTAAGACACAGCATTGCCGATTTCCTTTTGTCAGAATAAGATGAGATCAACGGCCCTTCAAAAAAATTGCTACGGGCCCCGCGCATGACAATTGGCAGAAATTGTACTCGGACATTGAAATGATATAATAAAGTGTATTGAATTACACAGTGTGCGCTCAGAACTGTACTCCGGCTGTCGACGGTTTTGTAAAAAGAGTATTTATTAAACCCGATGTTTAAGCTGATAGTAAACCTGGTGGAACATGATGGCGACGGGTGAGAAGTTGTCGATACGCAGCGGAGGGGGCTCCGCGCGCGTCGCGCTCAGCACCACCAGCAGCGCCGCGCCCTGCGCCACCACCTCCACGCGCAGCAGCTGGTACGAGCCGCCGCTCTCCCTGCAGGCCACGTGCAGGCTCCGGGCGGTGTCGATGCGGAACCCGCCCGACCAGGCCGTGAGCGCGCGCGTGTCGGCGGGCTGCGGCGCGGGCTCGGCCAGCACGCGCACGCACAGCTGCTGCTCGCGCTCCCAGCGCGCCCAGTGCCACGGCAGGTAGCAGCCGGCCAGCGCCGACACGTGCGTCGCTATCGCACCGGGGTCGTTCTGACGGTCATCACAATGGCTAATCTTGAAGAATCGCCATACGAAAGAATCGTTAAACTTCTACTCGCTACGTCTGTTTACGACTACACGAGCGATGCGACGAGCTGACGTCGGAAATGTAAGTGAGTCTAGTTTAAAAAAACAAGCGAAGCCAAGCGGTATAGAACAATAGCATATTCACGAGCGTCGTCGCGGTGCACTTCTGCGCGAACTGCAGGCGGTGCGGCGTGTTGTTGTGCAGCTGGTAGCGCGGGGTGAGCGTGACGATGTTGGTGCGCCGGTAGCGGCCGCGGCCCGAGCGCACCGACACGCCCACCGCGAACGAGCGCTCGCCCTCGCCGCCGCGGCTCTCCAGGCGCTTCACCGTCACGCCGGGGCCCAGCCCGAACGGCGAGCACCACTGCGCGGGAGAGGCACGTGAGTGACGGCCGAGTCGAGGAGGCGCCGCTCATGCGGGGGAGGGGCTTACCTCGGCGGAGGCGGCCAGGCCTGAGCCCAGCCGCGCGCTGATCGTGGGCCCGTCGCCGTCGGCGAAGGCGAAGGGCAGCGGCGCCACCATGCGCGCCAGCTCGTGCTCCGCGAACTGCCCCGCCGCCTCGCCGCCGCCCTCCGCGCGGAACACGAGCGGCAGCCCCGTGCGGTTCACCAGCCAGTACGCCGCCGACACCGACACCTGTCGAGCCGAGTCGGCATGTAGCGGTGCCGTTCGATTAACTGTACGATGTTTTAAATACATGCCTATTATGGATTTTTTACCTTAATTCCGTCGGTTTTCTTGACGGTCACCCTGGCATTGAGATACAACCTGCGCCCCCGCAGGTCGCGCAGCTTCAGACGCGCAGAGAACGATCCCGCATTGCCGGCTCCGCCCACGCTCAGCGCAGTCGACCAGGCGAAGCCTTCTAGTTTGACGGACAGCTCCACGCCGTCTTCGACGTTCACCTGTGCGAGAGTTGCAGTTCATATGTAATATTCTAAATAATGAAATTAGTGATTGTTTATTCTGCACTTAATTATTATATAGTACATATTTTAATGAATGCCTAGCGAAAAAAAAAACTAAATTTATTTAAATACTTAGGACCGGTTTGTTGACCCGTAGTCAAACACATATAAAAATGTTCTAGAGTAACCATAGTGAAATGGTCAACTAATGGTTAAAGGGCTATTACGTTTTCCAATGTCTATTTTAACTAAAGTCAAACTTAACCTTTGGCTGAGAAATAATTTCCTAAGAGCCTGTTTTTTTATACACGTCAATAATTTACATGACAATTTGTTAGATTAGCCATTATTAAGTAATTAAATAATGGTCAGATGGCTATTTCGTTTTCCAATGTCTGTTTTAAAATATCCAATGGTTAAGTTTGACTTAACCATTAAATATTATATTGCCAGTGTAATCGGAAAACATTTGCTAAAAATAGCTATGGTTTTTTGGGGGTTAATATTTTTCTATGTGACAACACTAGTCATATGAGTAAACTGACTCGTTGGTCTAGCGGCTTGATATAAATTCGCAGACTCGGTGGTCCTGGGTTCAATTCCAAGGTCGGGCCAATAAATTTAAAATAATATAAGCCAGTTATTGGGGCAGAAAATTCTCAGAAGCAGCCTGGAGTCCGTAACTTGGAAGTGTGTACACTCCCGTGCCGTGTGTTTGTGCACTATAATATCTCCTGCGCAGAAATCGGTCTGGAGGACCTTACTCACTTTACTTATGAGTGAACAAAACGTCTTTTTTGAAAGACTAAAATTTGAACTGCCATTAAAATTTAAATAAAATAACACGACGTTGATTAAACAAACAAGATTTTTACTTAGAATAGTAATGCTCAGAACGCAAATCACAACGTGTGGCCCAGGCGGATTGAAGGAATTTCAATTCGGCTTTCAGTCGTCACGATAAAGTGTCAGTAAACAGCTCGCACAATTTTATTTAAAAAATGACTTACTGAGCAATAAGAGGGTGTCAATAAGGACAAGAAAATCACATATAAGAACTATTAAGTAAATTATAATTTTAGGTAAATAACACAAAGAATAGGTTATTGTAAATAATACAAAGAATACGTCCTGTGGCAACATTACCATCTTTTTTTAGCAACACTGCCACATGGAGCTTATTGTTTAAGTTTTTATTGACGATTTTTTACAAATAGGTGTTTCTTTTTTAAATGAAATAATTAATTACCTAGCTATGTAGTTCTTTAACATCAGAAAAAATCTACATATAGTGTACTAGCTGATACCGCGTTGCTTGATGTATTAACAAAATTTAACATCAAAAAGATTGCAAGAAAAAATATACTTTGTTTAAACATACATCACTGAACACGCAGTGCATATACAAATCGTTGTTACTTGAATCTTTAATAACTTTTTATTAAATTAAGATATCGCAATCATTTTTTTTATAAGGGCCAAGTGTCTAAGAAATAAAATTTAGAAAATTTCATTTAAATCTATCCAGTAGTTTTTCCGTGATGTCTGCACAGCTGCAGACCTCTATCATTTTATTTATATAGATTTAAAGTTACTGTTCCAGATGACTGAAATCGTGCAAAGTTTGACAGCCCTAGTCTCAGGTAAAGTTGCCTTTCGTACTAGTGAGGTAACTCACCTAAGTTCAACCAACATTAACTTTTCTAATAACTCAAGAAACAAGAGTTTAATACGATTGAATCATTGCGATACACCTCACTAACGATATATCATAAGTATACTATTTAATATGAGTCACTTATCAACACTAATTTCTGCAAGAAACATAAATTACTATGCGATGATGCTGCGAACACAATTGACCAAAGAGAATGAAAAATTACAATATTTTAACAACTAACAAGGTTGCCAGCTTCAATAACTTTTTGGCATACCAAAATTTATTATAATATCTACCAATACGACTAAAAATTGCGCCTACTTCCACATATAAAAAAATACTTAATGGAAACCAGTATAGGGTATGCTTAGGTAAAGATGCACACGGAAGAGTTAACCATTTGCCATATTGTTAACTTTCCAACGCTCGGTGGTTAATTTATTAAACGAATAGTTAATTATTTAACCATTGGTAAAACACTAACTGTTGGTCAAAAAACAAACTTTGCCAAAAATTTAAAAAAAGCCGGACCTTATCGTTAAACGACAATAATAAAGTCACTTTAGTCAATTTATTTTCTACGTTTTGTAAAACGGTACCTGATGGAAAGGCTGCGTGCCGGCGGGCGCCAGCGTGCCGGAGACGTGGTCGCCGCGGTACTGCAACTCCAGCGGCAGCAGGTTCTCCAGCCGCAAAGCCGGCACCAGCGTCAGAGTGTGTCCGGCCAGCAGCTCGCCGCGGTCCGGCGGGAACCGCTCGCGGACTATCGAGCAGCAGAACCTGAGGAGGGCGTTCATCGGGTTGGAGTGTCTTTGATAAACTATTAGAGTCTCTTTCGGCCTTACTTTATTGCTTAGCAACTGACACTTTGACAATCGAAAGGATAAGACACGGCGTCGTTTTCAAAAACAATATTTTGTCACTAAGCGGCGACACTATTGTAAGTAACTATTGATAGAAATTTGATAGTCCTCATAGCGTGAATGAACGGGCTGAGGGCGCGTTGTTTTCAATTACAATACAGAAGTTATACACAACAATAAAAAAACCAAACAAAATTTGAAAAATTCTTCCGTTCGTCAAAACGAACAAGATACCTATAGACATAGTCGTGCGGCGCGCGACACTCGATGTGCAGCAGCGCGCGCTCGGCCGTCGACGCGGCGGCGCGCCAGTCCACGGCGGCGGGCGCCAGCACGGGCGCCGGCGCCGCCTGCGCGCGCACCTGCGGCCGCGCCCACACCGCGCCCGCGCGCGCCGCCAGCGGCACCGCCCACCGCGCGCCCGCCGCCACCTGCGCGCTGCGGGCGCCGCCGCCGCTCCACGGGCCTGCGCCGACTGCCACGTCACTCACTGCCACTCGAATCGAACGGTAACGACAAATCTATTCACAACGAAAGCACTACGAGCGTCGAATGTAACCGACGAGCTAAATGAAAATGGTTCGTTCTAGGCGAGACGACGATTACGAATACATGACAGTAACTAAAACGTGAAGCAACGTGAATTGGAACGACAAAGGCTACAACTCGAGAGCGTCATCACCGCAGTTGACAAATATGGGAGTAGCGGGCGGCGTGCGCGCGGGCGCCAGCGCGCCGAGCGCGCCGCGACGCTGCAGCGCGGCGCACGCGGCGCGCACGTGCGCGTGCACCGCGCCCGCCGCCCAGCGCCCTGCACACCGCGCGCGTTACTCGTGCCAGCACTACGCCGGGCACTGTATCGCCCCTACGTGGCTCACTTTGTAAGGAAGCCCACACGAATCACATGATCGACTTCGTGTATAAAATATATGTAACTAAATAAATTGACTTGTAATCATATTGACCGGGTAAGGGATTCCTAATATGCCCGTTACTTTACAGAATTACAAATCTTATAAGAATTATAAATAAATCGACCCCATATTTCTCAAATGCGATATAATTAAAATCATAGTGATCGTGAAAATAATCGTGATAAGTCAAGAAGTAAAACGGCACAAACCAGACGAGGCGGCGGGCGCGCGGTCGAGGCGCAGCTCCACGGGGTGCGGCAGCTTGTTGATCAGCTGCAGCGCCGACCGCACCGTCACCAGCTTGCGAGCCGAACCCTCCAACGACACCTCCAGCACCAGGCGCGCCTCCGCCCCGGACTTCTGCAAGCGCGGAGACGAACTCGCGTCACGGTAACGCTCGGGCTCGGTCGGGCGCGGTCGGTGCGGCGCACTCACCGCGTGCGAGATGTGCCGGAAGAAGACGCCGACGCGGTCCACGCACACGGGGTCGGGCGGCGCCCAGCCGTCCACGCTGAGCACGAGGCGGTGCAGCGGCGCCGGCGCGTGCTGTGCGTCGCGAGCGCGCCCGCGTCGCGCGCCGAACGAGAACGGCTCCGTGTCGCCCGCGCGCACGCACACCCACGAGTCGTCCGGCGCGCGTCGCTCACCCGCACCACTCTCTCGCACCCTGGGGGGAGGGGGGTCTGTACTGCGTGTGCCTCGCTGCGTGCTACCGTGTGCGTGGCAACTCACTCATCCGCGGCGGTCGTGAGTGTGGTGAACCACAGACGTTGCCCGGTGAGGTTGCGGAGCGCGTAGGGAACGAAGGGCGATCGTCGTCGGTGTCCGGCCGGGCTATTCTTTGGGGACTGCTCCGACGTCGCCGTCTGCCAGACGGAGACGTTCGTTTTAAATAAACTACTGTCACAATCTGTCGCGACTGCGAACGGTTCCAGTGTGTCGGGCACCTGCGGCGCATAGTAGTCGGCGGTCCAGTTGGTGCGCACGAGGCGCACGAGGTCCACGAGCGCGGACGTGAGGTTGGTGTCCAGCGCGTCGGCCGAGCGCACGTCGAGCTGCACGCGCGCCAGCGACAGCCCGCTCGACAGCGTGTACTCCCAGCGACTCTCGAACCTGCACACGTCGGCACCGCTTACGGGAGGTTCGAGTGCATTCCGAGGTTACCTCAATTTATACGACTGCGGTACCTCCACGGTTCGACGACGGGCTCCCACCCGGAGAGTATGCGGTTGTAGTAGTCGGCGCTGAGCTGAGCGCGCAGTCGGCCGCCCCCCGCCCCCACGCGGCCCTCACCCTCGGCCGCGCTCCCCGCCACCACCACCGTGCCGGCGCCGCTCGACGGGGTAGACACGAGCAGCGGGTCCTCGAACGATTCCTCCACCTTGCGCAAATCCTAATCGAGACGAGTTCTCATTAACGAATGTTTCGAAGAATTTCATCACGCAGACGCGAACTAGTTACAATATACAAAAAAAAAAACTAATTTTGAAGTAACTGATACAAATGTTAAAAACCGTAGAAACAGTAAAAATAATAATATAGTCGTAAGATAATACAGGTATGTAATTCAGTATAACAAATAAATATAATATAAGATTGGAATAAGATTATAAGGCCATTATGATACTTGTCATATTTTGTTACATTTAGCACATGTATCATGGTGGGCGGTTTGTAAAGTATATTATATAAAATAATATTCTTGGTGGGCGGTATGTATAATGGTATGTGTTACTATTTTCTAGCGATAGATGGCGTTAATAAAATATGTCAGTTTTCTGAATCGCGCTGTCTAGATTCGCTAATCAATATATATAATGTCAAAGAGATTTTGTTAAATTGATCAGACACAATAAATTGTAGTGTGACTAGTGGAAAGCTCTTCCTTGGTTTTATTTACCGTTTGATCCCCCGATATTAGTTCGGTGTAAACATTTACCTTTTACTCTATTGATTTAAAATAACATAATAATGCTATTATTATGCTATGCTTGACTGCCTCGTTGGTCTAGTGGGCTAGTGGCTTGATATAAGGCCGCAGACTCGGCGGTCCTGGGTTCAATTCCCAGGTCGGGCCAATAAATAGTTATTGGGGTTTTCTGTCAGAAAATTCTCAGTAACAGCCCGGAGTCTGGAAGTTGGAAGTGTGTACACTCCCGTGCCTCGGAAAGCACGTTAAGCCGTTGGTCCTGCGCCTGAACTCTTTCCGGTCGTGTCGGATTGCCGTCCCATCGGATTATGAGAGCTAAGGAAAAGAGAGTGCACCTGTGTTTGCGCACACACTTGTGCACTATAATATCTCCTGCGCAGTTGGCTAATCTCTCTTGAGATTGGCCGCCGTGACCGAAATCGGTCTGGAGGACCTTATTATTTTTTGTTTCTCGTCAATTTAGGTATTTTTTAATTTTTTAAATGTTATGTTAGCCTTTAATTGTTTATATATTTTGTTACAATATTTTTATACATGTAATTTGACAAATGTTTTTCTAAATATATAACGTTGGCTTCCTATTAAATAAATAAATAAAAATAAATAAATAAATAAATATGATCACACCTGTTCCAAATGTAACTCGTTCAACGAAACTTCCAGAAGCGGCACGTCGGAGTCCAGACAGTCGTCTATCACGCACAGCGTCACGCACTCCGCGTCGACCTGCACAGACGTCACGTTACAGAGAGCGCGGGGGGCGTTGCGGGGCGCGGCCCGGCGGGGCGGGGTACCTGCACGGCGCGCAGCGGCCAGAACGAGGGCGGCGCTCGGGGCGGCGCGCGCGCGACGGGCGCGGCTCGCAGCCAGCGCGGGCGCGACACGCACACGCGCTCGGCCGCGCTGCGCATGTGCACGCTGTTGGCGGGCGCGCCTCCCGGCTCCTCCGAGGATTTACCTGAAATTAGTTCCCAGGGTGCCTTCGTTTATATTTGATATTTTAAGTCGGACGATGACGGAAGAAAAACGTAAGATTTTTTTTCTCAAATAGTAACAAATTCAAATACTTTGAAAGAACCGGCGAAAGAAACTCAACGGGTTTTTTTGTCTCTTTTGAAAAAGCTATGCGGCGATCGTCTCATTCTCAAGGTGTATCATCCGTAAAATCGATAATTGTATACGGTTAGTATATTTAGCACACAAGCGATCCTTTTTAACATTTTTTTTTTAAATTAAGCCACTGAGGCATTTTGTACTCGTAGTAGGTGATTAGTGTAACATGTAACTAGTAGTTTTCACACTGATAATTCAAATTACCACTATTTGCGTCTAAATTAAACCGTGTTAAGTAACATTTAAACCGTAATTTTTTTATCAAACGGTAAAGTTGGGTTCGTCTTCTGAGAAACTAAACGACTGAAATTTTAAACTTAAAGAAAAACTAGCGGTTCGCCCGCGGCATTGGCCGCCTGACAAAATTCGTATGCATTTATTTTTGCGCAGAAGCTAAAATTAAGTTTCATGCTTCTATCTTAAAAATAACGGACCCGCCATACAAACTTTCAATCCCGTATTTTACCTACTTGCACACTGCAAGTAGTTTTTAAAAAACCGTGAATACGTATTTACTTACTTCTAAACAGAAGCTAGTATATAAAATTTCATGCTTCTTACATGAGAATTGACGGACCCGGATACAAATTTTCAACCCCTATTTCACCCTCTTGGGTGGTCAATTTTCAAAAATCCTTGAACTACATATTTATTTATATCTAACCAATAACTTGAACATAAAATTTCATGGTTTTTAGATTAAAAATTACGAACTCCCATATAAACTTTCAACCCCTATTTCACCCTTTAGGTGGTGAATTTTGGAAAACTCTAACTTTAGTTCTTATTTATATCCAACCAGAAGCTTGTATACGTAATGTCATGCTTTGAAAATGACGGATTTCCAAACAACGGTTCATCCCTTATTTCCCTTTCAGAGATTCATTATAAAACGCATCAACTGTCAACATTTCAAGTCTGTAACCCCAGTGGTTTTTGCTCTGCGTTGATCAGTCAGGACAACTCTTTTTATATATATACAGGGTTATTTTTAATGGCCCAACAACCTCGCCGGACTAGATAGCTGACACCATAAACAACAACTTTTGTTATACGACTTGGTATATATTTTATAGTTTTCGCGTTATCAACATACTATATAGCATTTTACCTGAGAGAGCGGTCCTAGCTTGCGCCGGGAGCGATTGCAGCATGGACGCGAACATTCGCATGTCGTGGTAGGAGAGGCGCAGGTTCAAGGTGCCCATGGCGATCTGTAATGTACCACACGACGTAAGCAGCGGCACGGGGGTGGGGGGGCGGTGAGGGTCTGGGGGGCGGTACGCACGTGCAGCACGGCGTCGCTGCGCAGCGCGACGTGCAGCGCGGCGGGCTCCACGATGGACAGCGCCGTCTCCTCCTCCAGGCCCAGCACGCACGAGAACACCTCCAGCTCGTTGAGCTCGCACAGCACGGGCCGCGCCGCGTCCGCCGGCCGGTACGTGATCACGGTCGTGCTCTGCAACCGACGGCACTACTCACTCCTTCTAACATTACGTGATTCGCTTTGACTCTTTCACGGTCGCCCTTCAGAACTATCTATTTTATGGTAACGATCTAAAAAAGATAGTCGGGGAGGAGTCATTCGGTACCTTTAGTATGACGGCGTTGGTGTCCCACAGCGAGGCGTCCTCCACCAGCACGAGCTGCGAGTCGGTGATGTTCAGCTTCAGCTCGACGGCGCCCTCCGCGGCGGGCGGCGCGGCTCCCTCCGCACCGTCCACAGCGTCCTCCCTTTGCAAATAAAACAAAAATACAAATGTACCGTTAAGTATATACCTTCAAAACTAAGAGATCCTAATTATACAGTTGCTACAAACCCAAGCGAAATCGAGAATTAAAAAGATTTATTTTATTTATTTATTTGGCGGTAATAAACGAACAATGATAATAAGAAGTGTTCGCGACTACGATTTTTAGCGAGCAATGTTTACGCGAACGCGATCTAAACTACCCTAAAGTAACTAACTAAAAGTTGGTAGGGTAAAAATGTGTCAGTGCGAGTGTGCTGTGATTTCTTTTTATTCATTTTTACTCATGTAAACTAGACAAGTTGTAACTACATTTCTAGAACATCAAGATTATACTAGTTTTTGAAGCAAAATTTTAGTTTTAATTCAGTTCGGTATCGGACTGCAGTGTCTAAGTAATAGACAAGAAGAATGCGGTAACAAACGATTACAGGCGACAAACCCATACTTACAAAAATAATATTATACAAAAACAAACGTGATTATATATTTTAATAATCTGTCAAAACGCGCTCACAGATGTTGCAGGTCGGGATCGGCCGGCGGCGGCGGCGGCTGCATGATGAACTGATTAGCCGCCTCCCACCAGTCCAGAATCGCCATCAGGCGCATATTGTTGATGAGTATCGTGTACGCCGACGAGTCCTGCCGTTTCCTGTTAGAAAGGAATTATAACATTATAAGCCGTCAGCAGAGCCGTATGGTCGTCGGCTCGTCGGGCGACAGGAGTACCTGGCGTGCACCTCGGCCTGCACGCTGTGGCGGTGGTCGGGCATGGGCTGCACGATGTGGCTGAACACGTTGCCGCGCCGGTTGGCGGGCTCGGCCGCGTAGCGCATGTCGCTGACCAGGATCTCCTGCGGACACGCTCAGCTCTGCACCATGCGAGGGTTGAGAACTTAACACGACTAACGGGTGCCGATAACGATTAGTTCTGTAATATTACGTCTTACAGCATTCTACTTTGGGGTAAGAGATATTAAAATTTTATTCCTCAAAGAAAAGCTGCCCGATTTTGTTTAATATTTTTTCCTATTCGATAACATTCATCTGCTCGAATATGTCAGCGTACGGTTATCGGTGAGGCGACTCACCTGCGATACGAGGTCGATATCCTGCGCGAGGTCAGAGTAGGCCTCTAGGACGAGTCGCGACTTGATAAAGTTGATGCAGGCGAGAGGCGGAGCGCCCCGCGGTCCGCGGAGCTCCACGCACACGTCCTGCAGGTCCAGCTGCAGAGACCACGTGCGCCACACGGGCGCCGGCGCGGGCGGGGCGACCGCCTGCGGCAGCAGCTCGTCGCACGCCTCCGCCAGGTTGTGCGTCAGCACGCCGCGCACCAGGCGGTACTGCGCCGCGTCCAGCGACAGCCGCAGCGTCGCCAGGCGCCCCTGCACCGTCAGCTCGGGCACTGCACACACGGCGCGCGTGAGCGGGCGGCGGCCGGGCCGGCGACGTGTCCGGGCGGTGCGTACCGTTGTGCGAGGCGCAGCAGTTCCGCTCGATCTGCAGCGCCAGCGCCGTGGGCGCGGGCAGCAGCGGCGCGCCGCGGCGCCGCACGCACAGCTCGCCCTCCGCGCCGCACGCCGCGCGCGCGCACCACAGCGACAGCCCCTCCGCGCGCACCGACCGCACGTCCAGCACCTCGCGCTCCGCTGCGGACCGGCCTCGTCGTCAACTCACGGGGTCGAAGGCGACTCGCCGACTTCATTCGTGTCGCGAATGCGAGGACTCGCCCACCTATGGTCGGGTCGACGAGCTTGCTGACGGTGTCGGGGTCGCCGGCGCGACGGAAGCGGTTGTCGATGAGCAGCAGCTGCAGCTCGGCGGCGAGCGCGGAGCGACTGCGGCCCGACACCGGCAACACGATGACGGGCGCCTCGCAGCGCACGCGCAGGCGCATGCGCTGCAGTTGGGTGGCATCGCGCGATAGACTCGTCACCTTCATGGACACATGACAAGATTGACCACTTGTCGACTTGAGAGACACGATTAGGACCGAATATTGGTACTTCTTATAGACAATATGACAAAAATTAATAATCTTAAACTACTTAAAGTTAAGAATAACGAGTTACTATAAAAGTATTATTTACTCTTTGACATAAGTTATACTTATAAACAGACAACACACTTATAACCACCATCTGGTTTAACTAGCTCAACTTGAACTAGCTCATTTCCTATATTTAATTTATTATTTATGTACACAATATACGTACATTAAAATTGCGTATTTATACAATTTTAAGCAAGATTACACTCACAACATGTGTACACGGCAACCTCATAAAAATAATATGTTTACAGTCAGTTGCTTGTACAGGTTGCTTGTAAAACACCAACAACCTCGCAGGACGAGATAGCTAACATCATGAGCAACGACTTTTGTTCTACGAGTATGGACATAACTCAACCATTTAAATTAATCGACTAAGAGAATATATACCTTCTGTCTAGCCTGCGCGATAACACGCCGCAGCAAACTGAAATCACGAGCGAAGGCCTGCAGCTCGAGCACGAAGCGGCGCGTGTGCACGTACGTCACGGGGCCCATCTCCAGCGAGAGGCTCGTCTCGTGCCCCGCAGCCGCCGCCTCCGCCGCACTCAATCTACGGCGAGGACGCACGCTATATGTCATTCTAATCCATGACACACAATAGGGGACTCGGCGAGCTCCGTACCTCCTGTAGTGCAGGTCGAGCGCGTGCGCGGTGCGCATGCGCAGGCGCTCCCGCCAGAGCACGGCGCGCGGCGCCAGGTCGGCCAGCGCCAGCGCGCCCAGCGTGGCGCGCACGTCGCGGGCGGCGGCGCGCGCCTCGTCCCGCACGCGCACGCGCACGCGCGACACCAGCGCGCGGCACGCGTCGCCGCGCGCGCCCACCACCACCACCGACAGCGACCGCACGTTCATCTCGGTCTCCGTCGCACCCGCGTCCGTGCTCGCCGTCTCGCTGCCGTTTTCCGATTTCGAATCTGGACAGTGAACGTAGTGGTAGCGCGGTATTTGCCGTAGTGAATATCGGACGCGCCGAATCGAATGGATGGCTCACTCGACTGGTTCGACTCCGCCGCGGAAGGTGGACGCTCTGACTCCTCGCCCGCGATACCGAAGAAATCGAGCACCGCCACCCAGCTGTCGATACTCAAAACTAATTTCAGGCAATTAAATTCCACCTTGGTCACTTTGGCCACCTGGAATAAAATAAATGTCAAAATAATGTAATATTGTCAAAATAACCATAGCTTAATTCATTTTAGAATTAACAAAATTATATTTTTTTGAAATCAGACCGCGAGCTCCGCGTCAGCCTTACCTTATTATAGACGTCCTGGAAGTGCGGGTGAGCGGGGTGGCGGGTGTGCACTGACACGCAAACGAGATTATCGTGCGCCGGGCCCACCGACCCACCCGGGATACCCGCGCCACGTTCCGGTGAGCTCGGAGGCGTGGGACATTGACGCTCTTGCTTCTCTTGCTCTTTGCTGCGCTTATACTGGGATCGTACGAGAAAAATTATGAGTACAGTCTTCGATAAATAATAATTTGCCGATTATTACAAGCATTTTATTCATTGGAATTAACAAGCGAGATGATCGGTAAAAGGTGTAGGCGTCACCTCTCGGTCCGCCACCCGCTCGACCACGTTGAGCTCGGCCGGCAGCGACGCGAACAGCGGGCGAGTGCGCAGCGACGAGCTCGCCTCGTTCGCGAACGCCGTCACGAAGTCGGGGCACGACTTGGACACGAACACGGCCTTGGGCGGCACGGGCGGCGTGTGCGACACCATCAGCATGCGGTGCTTCGACTCGGGGTCCTTCGTCAGGTCCTCCATCGTGATGGAGTGGAGAGAGACCTGCCGGGAAAAAGGAATTAAGTCTGTTTTTTGAAGAAAACACACGAAGCGAGCAATAATTAGTATTCTCAGAGGGTTACCTGCAACGTGGACTCGTGGGGATGCAGTCGGTCGCGGCGCAACGAGAACTCTCGGAAGGTGAGCGCCACGAGACTGCGCTCGCCGGCGCCCAAGTCCGCGCGCAGCTCCACCGTGAACGTGGACAGCTGGAACGTCACTGTGGGAACAACACGGGCGTGAGAGGGGCTCATGCGGCCGGCGGGCTGCAGGGCGGGCGGTACGCACCCACGAGCGGCGTGTGCGCGGCGGCGGGCGGCTGCGAGGGCGGCGGCACGGCCAGCACGGCGGCGCGCAGCTGCGGGTCCAGCCGCAGCGTGGGCACGGCCGGCTCCACCACCGAGCTCGTCTGCGTCGTACGCGTTACATCATTAACGCGCGATACTCGAGAACTTTCTACTTGTACGAATCTTAACACTTGTTTCCAAGTCCATCTTTCGACAGCTTTGTTCTAAATATTTTTAAAAGAACCCAAATATAGTGGCACCTCGTGCGGGGGCGGGGGCGGAGCGGCAGGCGGAGCGCCGTCCGTCGCGTCGGCCGAGTCACCGAGCCACTGCATCGTCTCCAGCAGCTGCTCGTACTGCTCCCGACTGGCCGTCACGTGCAGCCCGTCCACCACCTTGCCGTCCACCGTGCACTGTGGACATACGCAATTGACTAGCTGCTCCCGAAATGAAACACCGTGAGTGCGTCCGTGAAATACCCTCGGGCCGTCGTCCAGCTCGCAGAAGGCGACGGTCAGCTGCAGCGCGGTGTCGTGTAGCACGGGCAGGCCGCACGAGACGTCGTAGATGTCGGCTAAGTTATCCGTCGCCGTCGACATGTTTCGTTTGCGCAGTTTGTCGCTCACGTCCAGCTGAAATCGCAGTCGATAAAGTTATCAAAACGTTTTCGTGATAGTGACAACATCGAGGCGACGACACTCACGGAGACCAGCGATATGTCGCGCACGCGCACGCGGTACATGGTGTCGCTGGGCGCGCCGGGCCGGTTGGCGAGGCTCATGCGGCCGAGGTGCGCCACGAACACCTGCGCGCTGCGAGCCGCGCGCGGCATCACCACCACGGGCGACTCCAGCTCCACGCGGACGCTGCGAAGAACGTTCGAATATATTCCATGAAGACAAACAATTGGCAAACTCTTTCTTTCGCTGATTACCTAAGAACGATCTGCCGTGAGTCACGGTCGGGTTCATCGAGCGAGCAGCCCACGCTCGTAGTGCGTCTCCTCGGCGAGACTCCCTCGACCGACTGAGACAGGCGAGGGTTTGCATACAGCGAGTCGCCTCTGTAAAACGTAATACACTATCATAGTCTTACTTATCCTCGACGGATCAAAGTGGAACCGTCAAGGTCGAAGCGTTAGGAGTCAGACCTTGGATGTACGAGGCCGATGGCCATGTCGGCGGCGGCCGCTCGGATGGAGCGTGCCAGGTTGGCGAGATACTGCTGGAACTCCGCCACGCACGACTGCAGCTCGCGCAGCAGTGGGCCCGAGTGCGTGTACCACACGCTGGCCACACGCACTGACACCTGCACCTCAACCACCTCCACCCCCTCGACTTCACCTCCTGTGCATACTGCTGTTGCAATATCTCACAAAAATATGTAACGTCAAATCAAGTTTTTATGATAAATCAGTCATGTACCTTTCAAATCTTGCGGTGTCGCGGGTCTTATAGTCCTGGATATGGAGAAAAGCAACGCCTTCTCGTCGCTATCGGAGTGCGTGGGCGGGCGAGGCGCTCGGTGCGCGGGATGCGGGTGGTGCGCGGGCACGGCGGGTGCTCGCCCGGCGGACAGCACACGCGAATGTACACCCGCTCGCTCCGACAGTGACACCACCTGGACGCCACCCAGGGAACCTCCGACCTCGATTCGGTCGCCGTCTATCGCACGAACAACGTATCATTTAAGATTATAAAGGCAACATCGTAAAAACTGAACTCAAATTGACGAGGATCACACCGACCCAGCGTGGCCTGGATGCGCGCATCGCCGACGGTGGCGGTGGCGATCTTGCTGGCCACCACGGCGCCGTCCCGCACGCCCGCACGCAGCAGGAGGACGCCCAGGCGGTGGAAGTCGAACGTGATCTCGGTGCGCACGCGTCGCTGGTGAACAACATTCTATCAGTTCCCGGTTGCACTATGAGTGCGTACGTACGTACGTCAGGGGCGCGCGTGCGGGTGCGTGCGGGTGCGTGCGGGTGCGTGCGGGTGCGTGCGGGTGCGTGCGGGTGCGTACCGCGGGCGGCGCGGGCTCGCCGGCGGGCGCGCGCGCGGCGGGGGGCGGCGGCGCGGCGCGGCGGGGGGGCGCGCCCGACACGCGGTGCGCGAACCCGATCAGCTCCACTATGGTCTCCTGGTTCGCTGGGGAGGGCGAGCGCGTTACTGATCGGAACGAATAGATTTACGATCTATTCCGATCGCAAGAAGAGTGACGATAAACGAATCGTAAATTTATATATGTATTCCAAGTGATTTGCTATTAAATTCTTGGTTCTTGATTAATATATCGTCACTTTTAATAGATGAACGACTACTTGATTCCACTTTAATTTCACTTTCAAAGTTCCTATGACAAATTTGCCGACATTAAAAACGCAAAATATTACTAATTACAGGCACAAGGGCCATAACATCTTAGTTCCCAAGGTTGGTGGCGCATTGGCGGTGTAACGATGATTAACATCTCTTACAATGCCATTGTCTATGGGCGTTGGTGACCACTTACCATCAGGTGGCCCATATGCTCGTCCGCCTTCCTATACAATAAAAAAAAAAAAAAATTACACAGTCTATGAGCGTTGGTGACCACTTACCATCAGATCCCATATGCTCGTCCGCCTTCTAAATAAAAAATCCTACCATCCTGACTTCTGCTAGCTTTAATTTCACTATCTAGAAAATGTATTTAATGGATTTAATTGGTGACAGAAAAGATTATATAATTTTTGACAATTCTATTTTTTTTACAATTTTTAATAAAGGAATAAGATTATTATTTTTTGTAAACCTACAATAAGGTATTTTAATTAAGGTATTTTAGGTTAAAAAAAGAACGTTAATATTAAAATTAATATATTATCTATACTAATATATAAAACTGAAGAGTTAGTTTGTTTGATCCGACTAATCTCAGGAACTACTGGTTCACAGCTAGTTAGGTATAAAAATAATGAAATATATTCCTTTATCATCAAATCACTCAGTAAATTCCTCATCAGCATTTAAACTCAAATGTAAGTTGTTAATTTATCTTCTGTCGTTGGAATAGACTCCCAGTATAACAGTACTGAACATATTGGTTTCGTTGCAATTGTTTTCGCTTACTAGTAACTCATTATACGACTCACCGATAACGTCCAAATTATTGAATAATATGTTCGCGATCCTCAAGTCTTCGGAGTCTCCTTCGCCTTTCACCAAACAGAGCTCTACAGCTATCAGAGCCTCGGAGTCGACTAGACCCGGGGCTCCCCAGCCGTTGGTGTTCCCCCAAGAGGCACCTTCGGCGCCCCACCCCGTTCCACCCGGACCCCATGCTGAGGAGCTCGTTCCCCACGTCGAGCCGGCGGTTCCGTACGTATAACTCGTATTACAACTGTGACCGGTCGGCCAGCTCGGGCTCGGACTCGTACGCCCCGGCTCAGTATTATCTGATAAGTATGCATGAAAATATGGTTAACCGGAGAGTTACTTCTATTGAAAATTCGTAGTTAAACAGGAGAAGTAGTCACTGGTGGCGTGATGAAGAGAGTACAGCGCGCGGTGCAGCGCCAGCGGCGTGGGCGGCGGCAGCGGCGAGCGCGCGTCGGGCGACGCGGGCGACGTCGGCGACGTCGGCTCCGAGCCGCGGATGCTGCCCGACGCCGTGTCCATCCTGCGCAACCAGCACACTCGCAGTCACACACCTGAACAGTATGAACGAGGGTCGTCGGGTATTAATGAGGGAGCCTACCCGACGTGCCGGTGGCTGGCCACGAGCAGCTCGAAGTCGGGCCCGTAGGTCTGCAGCGCGTCCACCAGCAGCAGCGAGTGCACGGACAGCGCCAGCGACGTGTCGGCCGCCCGCACGCCCAGCGCCGCACGCACGCCGCACACCTGCACCTCCGCGATACTGCGCCCGCGCGACTGCACCTGCGCCACGGGGCATACCGCGCTATAGCCCGGGTACACACACACACACACGTGCTCCGGAGTGGGGCTGACCTCGAGAGACATCTGATCGATGGCGAACTGCAGCATGAGCAGAGTCGCGTTTTGATTCGAGGAGAAATCTGAGACTTCAGTTTCCGGGTCGTCGTCGCCGACCTCCTCCTCCTCTTCCTGGCCGCCCTCTCGATTCGGCGACCTGAGAGGGAAACGAGATCACGTTCCGCATAGAAACGTATTCGAATCGGTATATAATTGTATAATAACGCGAACGTATCGGTACTCACGCGTCGGGCCCGGCGGCTGCGAGCACGGCGCGCACGGCGCACAGCTTGTGCTCGCTGAGGTGCGCCACCAGCGCCGGCAGCGAGCCGCACAGCGCCAGGCGCGGGTACTGCGGCTCCGACGTGGCCACCACGCGCCGCTCCGCCTGCGCCCCGCGTTTCATACTTGTACGCGCTCGAGTACGACACACTTACACTCGACTTCCGCTTATTCGTTTTTTTTATGTGAGCCTCCTGCACGTGTGAATCACGCGTGCAGGGGGCTCACTCGATGCAAAGTGACCACCGCCGCCGATGGACGTTGCCGGCTCTTAAGAATTGAGTACGCTCTTTCCTAAAAGTTTTCTCTGTCGTATCGGTCCGGAAAGGTCGCCGACGAGAGCAGGTTCTACAGAGCGATCGTACGGGAAATGTGGAGTGGACATCGTTAAATATTACTCAAGTTTTGGTCGGAAAATGTAGCCGCGAAGACGGACGAAGACATTATATTCGGAAAACCCACTGTCACGCTCGCCTATAGCCGAATGTGAATCTGCGGGCGGTACCTGCAGCGAGATGCTGAAGCGGTCGAGCAGATGCAGAGCGGACGTGGTCTTGGTGTGCGCGTACTTCCAGTTGTCGCGCGCTCGACCCACCAGGATCTGCAGGTCGCTGAGCTCGATTTTGTACCTGTCATCGCAGAGCAGATATAGGTTGCTAAAGTGCTTGGACTCGATGGTCTCCGACAGTGCCCGCATGACGTCGTGCTCACCGGTCGTAGAGGCTGGTGCGCAGGTGGTGGTGCAGCGCGGGCGGCGGCGGCGGCGACGCTGGTGGTGACGCGGGCGACAGCAGGCTGCCGGGCGGCGTCGAGCACGGCGTCATGAACAGCTCTGCCGGCGCGACCGGCCGAGGGGGGCACACGTTAAGGAAATGTTATGTAACATCATTCAATTGTAACTATTTCTTTTAAAAAATAAACATTTCATTAATGACGAGCCCGTTGGCGTGGTTGGTAAGACACTTGCTTTTCACGCCGCAGGTCGTGGGTTCGATTCCCACCCAGGACAGACATTTGTGTGCATGAACATGTCTGTTTGTCCTGAGTCTGGGTGTAATTATCTATATAAGTATGTATTTACAAAAGAAAAAGTAGTATATGTAGTATATCAGTTGTCTGGTTTCCATAGTACAAGCTCTGCTTAGTTTGGGATCAGATGGCCGTGTGTGAATAATGTCCCAAGTTATTATTATTATTATTATTATTATTATTAATTCCTCATTCATTTCACGAACGTCCCTGTGCAGCGTATACGAATAACCGAAATGCAAATAATCTGTACATGAAAAATTAATTTTTTAAAAACGGTGAAATTGTTATTCCTATGTATATGTATATAATGGTTTATATCCAACAATGAGGATAATAAAAATAAAGACTTAATTGCGTTTCTCTGTAATAACAAAAAAACAACATTTAAAGCCTTTACTTTATAAGGTCTTTTATGTTTCTTTAATAATCTGGTTAAGGTTATTCCTATGAACCATATTTTATTACTTTTTATAAAATATAATGTTACTATCAGTCTTGACATCGAATTGTCTTTGTCGACTGCGGCCAAGACAAACTTAAGAAAAGCGTCAAAAGGTTTTCTTTACATGTATAATGAATGAATTAGATAAATTGTAATATAACAGATATAAATTTTTTTTTAAATATTTTCCATAATAATATTTCCGAGTCACCTTCATCGTCGTCGAGAGACTGCTGTTTCAGGGTGCTAGTACTAGTATCGTCGGGCAGACTGGCGTTCGCCAGCTTCAAGCGTCCGAAGTCAACGACGAGGACCGAGGCGTCGCGATCGCACAGGTCCTCGACGAACAGGATCTGCGGCGCCGATATGTCCAGCTCGACTTGCCACGAGCCACGTTCGGTCTGAGACCGGAAACGGTGGAAATGAAATAGAAGAATATCGTTGCGATATCGAGATACCATACCGGTCAAATAAGAGATCGAAACAAAGAGCGGCAACCGACCGGGCGGCGCGTGTGGTGCAGCAGGCGGTCCCAGTGGTGGTGCAGCGTGGCGCGCGTGTGCAGCCGCACGTGCGCGATGGCGCCCGCACCCGCGCCCGCCGCCGCCCAGTGCCGCGCCCACCGCGCCGCCGCCGCGCACCACACCACCTCCAGCGAGCTCGACCGCACGCGCAGCCTGCACAGCGAGCCGAGCGTCAGTGCGCCGCCCGCGGAGCCCGAGCGGAGCGGCCGGCGGCCGGACACACCGACCTGTAGTCGCAGTTGACCCCGGCGGGGCGCCTCTCGTAGGTCAGCTCGAAGAGCGGCTCGTCGCCGGCGGGCGGCGGCTGCGGCGCGTAGAGCGGGTCGCGCCGGCCCGCCGCGCTCAGCCCGTCGCGGATGAGGCCCTGCGGCGCCACCAGCACGGGGAACAGCGTGCGCGGCGTGACGCGGTCGCGCAGGCACACGCCGCCCAGCGACACGTGCAGCGCGTGCGCGCCCGCGCGCGGCCGCGACTCCACGCGCACGCACACCGTGCTGAACTGCAGCTCCAGCCCCTCGCCCTCCGCCGCACTGCCGGAGCGATCCGTTAGACGTGGCGCTCCCGTCGGCTCGCTAGATCGTATAGATCGTAGCGCACGATACGAACCTGGCACTTTCGTCGGCGTCGGTGCACAGGTCCAGCGACCCTTTCGACAGCGTGAACTCGAAGAGTCCGAAGAGAGCGTCACGTCTCAGTAATGTGTTGTCGTCGAGCGAGTCGGCGATGACGTCGAGAATTTCGTCTTCTAGTCGAGACGTGGCCGTCGCGCCAGTGGGCGCATTAGCGTTGGTGGCGTCGATGGTCGGACTCGGGGGACGGGGCTCGTCGGGGGGCGGAGTCGCGTACCAGCCCCACCACTGCGGGAACCAGCGCACCAGCACACTGCGACCCGAGCTCGACTGCTCCGGAGTCGACACCGGGGTGGACACTGGAACTTTGCGTATCGCCACCTAGCGTTCGATAATATGAACGAAATCGGAGAAAAGTAACCACGATTTAGAACTATAACAAAATTTAGAATCGACGTCACAGAGAGTGAGCCAGAGGCGAACGAGACGCGGTTACCTCCCGCAGCGCCTTGAGCACGTGCAGCGGCGTGCCCCACTCGAAGTCGTCCTTGGCGGCCTGGCGCTCCGGCGGCAGCGTGGCGGCGGGCTGGCTGAGCACCTGCAGGCACGTGTCCACGTACTCGCACACGAGCCGCGCCCGGCCCGCGCACTGCGCCCACGTCGGCCGCGCCTCCAGCCCTGCCGCACAACTCGAGCGTCACCGGCGGACCGACTAACGGCTCCGGACATTGAATACATAATCCTATTCGTCGGGTCACTGAATGAGAGATGTCCGTCAGCACGTACACGTGTGGTGCGGCAGGTGCGCCCTGACGGCGTAGCGCCACCAGTCGCGCGCGTGGCCGCGCACGCCGCGCTCGGGCCGCAGCGCGCGCAGCTCGCGCAGGCGCGCCACGCGCTCCAGGCCGCGCGCGCAGCCCGCCATCTCGCTGTACTGCCTCTGCAACCGCGGGGCACGCATCGTGACTATTACGGGCCTCGGAGTACCCGTGACTAGGTGCGGATTTAAACGAGGTGAAAAATATCGGGTCTTAGATATCCAATGAGCGCCGACACTCACCGAAGTGAGCCGCATCTGCACCGAGTCGAGAGTGAGATGGCAGGCGAGGCGCGGGCGGTTGCGGTCGCGCAGCGGCAGCTCGCAGCGCTCGCGCCGCACGCGCGCGCTGGCCGTGGTCGGCGCCAGCATGTAGCGGTGCGCTCCCGACCACGTGGCCCGCATCCGCTCCTGTGGCAAACCCCTTCGCTGACTCGCATATTACGTAATAATGGATCATATCCCGGACCTAACTTAGTAACAGTTAGTGCAGTTTCAAAAAATAAACTATAATTTTCGCACAAATAGAAATCGGCTAAGCCGACAATATTATTAAAAATGTGCTCGGCGCGACCACCACTGACCGTTAGTTCGGCGAGCGTGCAGTCGGCCATCATGCCGGCGGGCACCGGCATTGGATCCCAGTAGAGCGCGAGGTTGTTCAGCTCGAGCAGCTTGAAGGAGCAGGGGTCGTCGAGCGGAGTGAACCCGCGCCGCCAGCTCGCGTCGCAGGACTCCGCCGCCAGCGACTCCACCGCCAGCCCGCACGCGAACGCGCGGCCCGGGCACGTTAGCGTGTCCTCGTAGCGAATGTGTACGTCGTTTAACTTCAGCTGTAAAAAATATTTTAATGAGTCTGTCTCAGTCGTTTCACAGATCATATGTATAGCTAAACGGCGAGAGTTTCAAAGTAAACCTGAAGATTCTCGACAATATTAGCGAGCAGGCCCGTGCCGTAGCTGAGCCAGGAGGAATAAGAGGCGGCGTAGTATCCGGCATCGTTGGCCTCGTGGTCGGCGCGCCACTGCGCCTCCAATGCGTCCAGCAGCGCCATTTTGCGCTCGTGAGCGATCGTCGCCTCGACTGCGCTGTCCCACTGAAAGTGCAAGATCACTCACTCTTATTAAATTTTAAGCAATAGAGCCATTATTACTGCATAAAAATTAAACATTAATTAGTATGAATATTATTATTTAATAAATTAGTTTTTAGTCATTCAAAATGTCTTTTAAAAAATAATATACAAATCAATTTCGAAAGTAATAAACATTTACGGTGTGTTTTTTTTCTTATTTTCTGAAAACTAGAGTATAATATTGCCGTCATCAAATTTGTTTTTACTGTCACAAATTAAATTAGTCAATTGCCATTTACTTAGTAGTTCATGATATATTTCTGCATACTAACACTTACAGCGTTAAACTAAACATAATTAAGGCAATAAGTAATTATATAATCTCAATTTCTATATCAACATTATTTGAATCCCTGTATACGTTTTCTATACGATCGCGTGTGCATTCGATTAGAGATTTTATAGTTGTAGCCAAGCGCGCGGATGTTTCTGGCACAGTTACATATTCTGTGTATAGTAATGCTGGACTCGTGAATCAATAATTAATTACAAAGTAATTGTTTACAAACTACATTATTATGCATTGAAAGTATTAAAACACACACTGGACAGCACAGTTTAACTGTTTATTAACTACAATTTTTTTAAATAATTTTTAAGTAGGCGGACAGCATGTGGGCCACCTTAAGTGGTCTCCACCGCCCATTGGCGCTGTAACCCTTCCATACACGTTGAATGCACAAGCAAGCTTGTGAATATCTAGCTAAGACAAAGCCACCAAGTACTTAATATGATTATAATATTTTCAGCAATCTAAAAAACAAACACTACATATTATGTACATAAGTACAATTATATGACTTCTGATTACTTTTCATAGATGTATCAATCAATTATTTTGACTAGATTAGTAGTAGTAGTAGTAGTAGATTAGTAATGTTATGTTTATTAGTAATAGTGTGTAATAAATCTAAGAAAAGACGCGATTACACAACAAACATATTTATTTGTCTTATCAAAAATTTCGTAAATATTTTGTCAATCTTATCTGACGGCTAAGTTCAAATTCAAGGTCAAATATGATTGTATTACATCTACATGTACAACATGATATGATTAAGTATCATACTTCAAGTATAATCCACAATTTTTCAATTGCCCATTAGTATCAATAAAATCATTTCAGCAATAATAAACATATTGTAAATTGTTTTATTTTTGTGTTTGTTGTTTTTAGTAAGTGAATTCTGTATTTTTTATTCAAAAACGCCTCCCTTTTTTCAACACCTGACCTCTATAGGACTTCTCCAAAATACTTATCATTCATAAAATATTTTTTTATCAAAATGCAAACATCAGACACATAATATTATCATTTGAAAGAACTAAAATAAAAATTTACAACTATGCATTCAAAATAGTCACATTTTACTTTTTTGGTAAAATCAAAAAAGGAGAGGCGGCCTTAGCCCAGCAGTAGGATATTCACAGGCTGTTACTCACTTCTTGTTTTAATATTCTTTACTTCACATGTTATTAAACCTTAAAACACTAATATATTTAATCTTACCTCATCTAAATTAACAGGAGTCGCCACTAGATATAGCTTTTCGATGGCTATAACCCATGGTGCAGACCTTATTTGACGCACCGGGACATGCAGCTGAACTTTGCCTATGAAGCCTGCCTTTATCTCGATTGGAAGACCCAGGTATCTCAGAGCATCTTTCTTTAGGGGAAGGTTTTCTAATTCTACTTTGCCTGTAGGTTAAAATGTTTCACAATTAATTTATTTATATAATTCCCTAACATTGTTTGAAAAATAAGCGCCAAAATTTATATAATTTGACTTATTTTGGTTTCTTACCAGACAGCAGAGCGACGCTCAGCTGATCGGTGTTCAGGTTTTCTACATACTTTCCGAGATAGTTGTTCAATACCCAAGCTACAAGACCTTCCAACATCGTGCATGGTCAACTTAACTTCTGTTTTAACAATAGCGCGCACTTTCACGAATAATAATTGTGATACGATGAGTATTATTGGCAAAACATATAAGAACCACAATTTTTTGTCTTTAATAAATTAAAATATCTATTATTACTGTCGTAGATGAAGTACATCGTCACTAAACAGCTATAAAGATTTTTCTTTACATCTGTTTTTGGTATATTTTCCCAAATTTTGACTTATGTCATAATTCATACCTACAATATGACATAATCTTTGACAATATGATCCAAAGTCGACTCGAAGTCTCAGTTAACTCAAATACCTATATTAAGTAGTATTAAAAATATATATTATATATATTATTTTTGCTTTATTTAGAGTAAATGTATTCAAAAAGAAAAGTTTTTTCATAACAAGTACATGAAAGAGTACGTAATGTAGACCGTACTTTGATTGATAAGATTTCATTTGACAACTATTTCCGTAAAACGAAACGAGAGCACAAATGAAATATAATTTACGTAAATTTTTTTTTTAGTTTGTTTACACATTTTGAGTCATAGACGTATATAAAAATGAACTCAGTGCATTTAATAACTAGATTTTGTAGGTTTTCAATAAATAATATTAATGTTTGCTGTCATAAAAAACCTATCAAATTACACGTTAGACATAGTGCGACGATGGGATGTACAAACTATAGAAAACTGACTCCCCTAATTATAAACATTCGGCGCTTAGGCTTAGGACCTACTTCTAAGGACTTCGAGGAACCAACCCAGTTATCGGGGCCCTTGACAAAAGGTCACGCAACAGAACTTGTCCTGCGATTAAATAATGAAGAGAGAAAAATGTTATTCAACGCATTACAGGAGTACGAATCTAATGTAATCAAAGAAGAGTTTGAAGGTGTTTGTTTTGCTAGATTGGAGTGTAGAAAAGTTCTTTCATTTGATATAATAATATCTCAATTATCCATTCATTGCTTTAGACAAATTGGCTGGACATCGGTGGAGGAGTAAACTTGGGAGGCCCAGCAAGGTACCGACGTTAGGCGACGTCGATCCCACTGGATCCTACTGTCCTGTTCCTGAAGACTGGTTAAAGAAAAAATATGGTAATTTTTATGAATATAATATGTTAATGAAGTATTTTTGCTGTACAAATTAAACTGGTGCAATCTGGTTTACATTATCTTTCCCTGTTCAAATTATCTTTGTTTTAACCTGATTTTAAGATAAAGTAGTATTTGCAAAGGTCTTTTAAAGATATATTTTAATTATAAGTACTAAAGTTGTTCATGTATTTAAAACAGTGAATTGAATTTATAAGAACAGTTTCAGTTGTAGTGATATAACACCTAAGTCCCTTAAATTTCTGGAAACACCCTAGGAAATTTGTTTTGCTAAAGTGACCAAGGATGTAATGCTGAGCCTCAGTATAGGGACTGGTTTCAAGATGTCATTCGATAATGCCTCCTAATTCAAATGTAGCAAGCAAGTTGACAGCAGCACAAAACTTTTATACAATTATAAATATTACTCAATTTTTGTTGGAATACATATTTTTTTATAAAATTAAATAAAGATTGTCATATCAGGTACCTTTTTGTTTATAGCGTGTACACTATAATGAATATGGGAAAACTAGAAAATAAATATAATAAAATGACCTTTAACAATATATACATTATTAGTTGTTTGTTACAACTTCTGGATATGGCAATAACATTTTAGTGATCTCTGACTGTGAACTGATCGACTGTAATCATTAAAATCAAATCCCTGTGTGAAATTTATTTTAGACAATTATATTTAATGAATGAAATTTGTTTGCAGCTGCAAAAGTGCCGAAACCTACAACAAGGGAATTACTCCATTGTAAGTGATTAATGTTTATATAGTTATCTATTTATTTGTTAAATATAAGCTAAATTAATAACCCTTTCTGTTTTTGCAGTGTCACTTGCAAATTCTATACCATTCATTGGTTTTGGATTCCTGGACAATTTCATCATGATAATTGCCGTGAGTTTAACATTATTAGTAATTTATAATTTTAGCTATTGTAAGGATTTACGAAATAAACGTCGTTACACCCGAATATTATAACTTAGTATCTTTAATGTTTTCTAGAAACATAATGAAATAATATTACAACAAATTAATGATAAGACACACCAAAGACGAGGACAACATGTCTGTGGAGATACAAACACATATTTTGTAGATGAATGTAACACAATATGAATGTAATATGAAATGACGCATACAATAGTGTACATGTCCGCGTCCCCCGCAGGGCGACAGCATAGAGAGCAGCATGAGCGCGTACATCACGCTGTCGACGATGGCGGCGGCGGCGCTGGGCAACACGTTCAGCGACGTCATCGGCATCGGCTCGTCCTACTACGTGGAGCGCGCCGCCGCGCTGCTGGGCCTGGGCGCGCCCGCGCTGTCGCCCGTGCAGCTCGACATGCCCGTCAGCCGCCGCTTCGCCAACATGGTCGGGCCGGTCGTGCGCCGCCGAGCACGTGCGCTCCTTCGATTATAACATTAGGCGCTGTCTGCTTTCAGGGTCGGGTGCTAGGCATCACGCTCGGCTGCTTCCTGGGGATGATACCGTTGCTCTTCAAGGACGACGAGAAGAAGACTGACACGAAATAATCATATGAGGATAGATTCGATACCGGCTCACTGCCATCTATATCGAAGATCAGTAAGGCATGAAACGCTTCGATGAAATGAAACATGAAAAAATAGATTTATATACGCAAGCAACAAACGAGAAATCTTTTTGATACTGATATATTAGATTTCTATTTATTATGTTACAGAAACTACTCAACAGACTGGACTCGAACCTGTCATGGTTTTTAACCTTATATGAATATGTTTGTTCATGTTGATGCCGTGCCTGGTTAGTTAGATTTAACGAGTGGCTCGTAAAGCAACTGAAAGTTACTAAAGTAGCGACTTTGTCCCGCAGTCCTTGAATTTAGAATAAGTTATTGTAATGACCACAATCGCTTGTATAGTGTAAATACTTATTAAATACTAAAATAATTATATTAAATATATTCATGTTGTGAATAAAGACTAGAGATGAAACGGATATCCGGTAACTATCCTGTATCCGGATACCGGATAGTAATTCAGTAACCGGCCGGATTCCGGATAGTAAAATTTAAAAATCCTCATTATTTTACATCAGGCAAATCATACCACAGTAAGTTATGGACGCCGTTTATTTTTCGCACGCCAGAAATGTTTGTTTTATTAATTACATTCGTTTAGTATTGAAAATTAACAAGTAGCAACTTGTGGTGAATGAATATCAAACTTTCTGCATTTGTTGGTAAGACGCGACTCCGCTTGGCTTCGTATACCAGACCAGCTTCTGAACATAGGCTTTCGCTGTAAACGCTACTACCGGGTGCTGAAAGATAAATTCTAGACACCTAGAGCAGTTGTCAAACTGCGGATATTGATTCAAATTAACTGACCACCGTGACTGCGATCGAATCGAGATGTCTTTAAGAAAAGGTCAATCTCGTTAGATTTTGTTTTTCTTGATCGCGATGATCACTACTATTATCTTTTGTCACATCATCGAAACAGTCCCAAAAAGTGTAATGGGCTTCACGTGTGAAGTTGGATCCAATTGTATCTTCTTTCATAAAATTCGTTTAGCAGGTGTTGGAGACGGCGATGATCTGTTACTGTCAGAAGACGATTCGTCGTAAGAATTTTTTAATTACTCTATCAGGATTTTCTATCGGTTCTTCAGTTTCGAGAACTCCTAAATAGTCTGACTTGAACTTTGGGTCCAAAATCCTTAGGCCGAATATCCGGTATCCAGTATCCGGCCAAACCACTATCCGTTTCATCTCTAATAAAGACTAATAATAATAATAAGAGCACAATTCAAATAATGCACTGTTAATATTTAATATTGATCACATTATCGAGCACAAAATGTAAAAATATTATTCATAAATAATATAAATGTAACTTTTCAAAGTTATTTATTTTGATAGTATCTTTGATATATCTTTCCTATATAGCTAATATAATATTGTGTCTCTTGACAATCGAATATGTACAAAACTACAAACCACAGTCATATTATATATAACAAAAATGCAAACTGTGGGGTATTATATTTAAACAATTATGTATCATAAATTATCGAAAACAATTACATAATATTATGAAAAGGCCACGCGTTTAATATTTTGAGTACCGTCCATAGTGCGATGTTAGGGACGTAATTTTAATTACATTACACCACTCGCGAGTTACCACGCACACTAGCAATCAAACATTTCATTTGTCACTATTATTTATGACGTATGTAGTACAAATACACGTAAAAAAGGGATAGACGAATTATCCTCCTACGTTAAGTCGTAAGCGTGTAAGAGAAAAATAATGCTTGTTTTCCTCGACTGCCTTCGATATATGTATTTATGTTTTTGTAGGCTAATAAGCTTAATGTTATAAGTTAGTAAAATATTATACTAATCAGTGTTGCTTTTCTAAATATGATGACGATAAAATAATAAAGTGAACAAAATATACATATACTCAACATAAGTGATAACTGATTTTATAAAAACATCGAATTGGTCTTTTTAAAAATAGAACACCAAATCATATAATTTGGTGTTAATTACTCACTAAATTGATCTTTAAATCCAAATAATTTGCATACACGCAACAAATCACAAGTCGCGCCAATAATAAATTAATTACTTTACTTTATCTTTCTATTCATTATTATCAAATAACGGTTATAAACTACCGCGCTTCTTTTTTTAAATGACGCTGTTGATGGAATGGAACGAGGAATCTTTATTCAAGTCATTAAACTCGCTGTCATTGACAAATGTAAATGTTTTATAGTTATTAAAATATATGAAGTTTGTTAAAATGTGTACATAGGCATAGACGAAATATTATATTATTGTTTATTTTTTTTCTGAGCGTTATGTATACGCTTTAGGTACCTACCCATTTAGAGATTTGCTTAACATCTTAAAGAATGTTAAAGATTTGTTGAACTTTCGGTATTCGTCTCAACACAATATATCTGCGATTCTGCGGTGGGGTCGGTATGGCGAGTTAATTTGTTTCATCGTCAAAGATTTGGACGTGAGATTTATTAATGAGTTCGTGTTAAAAGAGTTTCACGTTTTAAATATTGTCTGCGCACCTTCGATCAATAATATACTAGATTAGCGGAAAGCGCTTCAAAAACGGCCCGAAAAGTAAGAACACAATGACGTTTGTGAGGTTATTTCAAATTAGTATGGTCCAATCATAACTTATTGCTAAGGAAATAAGGTTGAATATGGAACAACCGTTATTGTACATTACCTATGTCTTTCTCTCATTCATGGCGAAAGATCGTAAGTGAATGTCAATACAATCTAAGCCGCATTTCATTGCTCGGAAACAAGGCATAGTTTAGGTTGAAATTATTATTATATATACATCGTATACTTCATTTTATGGTTGGTGCCACATTTGAGTATTGATTGTGTTCGTGACGCGTTATCTAGTAGTATCGAAGCTGCGCACATATATATCTAATATGAAATGTCACAAATATGAATTTAGGTACTAATCTAATTTAATATTAATTTAACTTATTAAGTGACAGTAAAAGCCTATTATAGTCTGGATTAGTGGAGAGTTGGACGTGCAATACGGGCTGTTGGATACATCTGTCGCAGAATAACACCCGATACATGCAGATTGCAGAGTTACGATATTTTCGTTTACTGCATTCGAGATGAAAACTTAGTGGTGCTTGCCCAGGATATGTACTCTTCAGCCATCTCGGTATATCAATGGACAGTTTACTCTAGTAGAAGTACAAGATACAAAACAAATAATGCTGTGTTTGAGAATTTTAAGTTTATTGCCCAAATAGAAATATTGTTTATTTTAGATAATATTGTTAATTTATAAATATGTTTTTAATGCTCCGACAAGAAATAAAAGATTATAAAACTATACAGGCCTTTCATTTAAGATGTATCTTGCCTTTCTTGTTTGCAATAGGAAACAATACCACTGAGGATTTAATTTACAACACAAGACACAAAAAAAGTAAGGTAAGAAACATTGGCGAATTACGAAATTAATCGTCATTATAAAGTTACAGATTAAATAATTAACGAAAACATTGAAGTGGTTTATTAAATTTACCAAACAAAAGGAGAAAAACACAAACATTCGATTGTCATAATAATTTATTCACAGAATTAAAAGAGTTACATACTTTTGATAACTCGCGTACATTCATCTAATTATACGTTTTAGATGTTTCGAATCGAATTTGATGACAATATTATTTTGTTATAAAACGTTTACAAATCGATTGAAAAAATAATAAATTAAGTAAGCTGAAATAATATTTGTCTATGATTTATTGGAAAAAGTAATCGAATCTGTGGAGTGAAGTGAGACGAGCACAAGTCATTTGGAATATATCTGAGGGTTCCGTACGTCTTTATTTACAAATCAATTATTATAATATTAACATAATATTACAAATTTTGTATTCAATTATATTTCACAGCCAAAATTGCACGATATCTATACTTAATACTGACACCGACACTGCACAGTACTTCCGCACATTGAATAGCAAAGATACCTATTTTTGTAATAAAAAAATAATGTAATTTTCCTAATAATTTTAAGATAATTACACAACGGAACCCACAAAATCGAATACTCCGTTTTATAACCTACATCTTTCGTATATTTTGTATTAAAAGACATTCAAAACTTCCGTCCTCGGTTTACACTAATATGAGATCCTTTACGTAACTAATGTGTACTTCGACGTTACTCCATACCGAATGTTAATTAACCGCTATACGAATGCCGTGCGTAATTCGGGCGTAGCCTGGGCCTAGCTGCTACAAAATATCAACTATCCTCTTATATAACTACCTATATGTCCGCACAAGATCATAAGCTAATCAAAATAAATTATTCATCAATGTATGTCTTGTGTCTGCGGTGTCCACCCCAGGTCCTCACTGGGCCCTGGCTACGCTAATGCCGCTGCCTTCAAACAAGCATTCAAGATATATAAGCGGTCCCCTACAACTAGAAACTTAAAAAAAAATGGTTAAGTATACATTTACTAATACTTTAAATAAATTATTATTTATACATTTGTTCTTTCAGCACTTTAAATTTTTCATTTTTAAAATAACAATATATTATGCCATTGACTTGTATCAACTACGATGACGTCACGTTCGCTACCATTAATTTATATAAACGGACATATTATGAGCAAAAGCTGATCGCCGAGTTAAATGTTATCATTGGATGCATCAGATAACTTCAATCAGGGTAACACAACATCGTCTGATACTGTATTATTACAGACTAGCTGCACGTCCCGACTTCGTACGGGTAAAATAAGAATTTTATCCCGTGCATTTTTTAATCAATAACATATAAACATTCACCAATCGATTAATTCGCCCATACAGTACAGTGTACGTGTGTTCAGTACAGGGCATATAATAATTCTACTTCCTACTAATATAATAAACACGAAATTGTGTATGGATGTATGGACATTTGTTACCCTTTGACGTAAAAGTACTGAATGGATTTTAATGAAACTTTACAATAATATAGCTCATATATCAAAATAACAAATTAGCTACAATTTATAAAGCTATCGAGTAAATTGGCCAAAATATAACAATAAGTGTACGTGACACATTCGAAAAAAAAACTTGTATTTGCAAGCCATTCTGGCATGCCTGCAAAAACCGTAAGAGGTTCACGAAAATAATGTATGGTGGAAATATATCTCTTATATCGTTCTACAAAAATATCCGCGACAGCATAATATTATATCTATCTTTTATATGTACGCCATTATCGCTTAAAATGTGAATCGAAAATACTATCAAATTTTATATTATTTTCCGAAATGAATTTTGTATAAAGAAATTTGAGAACTATGTTTAGAAAGTTGAGACCTGGCTCTCTTAGGCATTTTCAAATGTTTAAGAAAATGTTAATAGCGTGTAATATTCTAGCTCTGGAAAGAACTGTTGGTTAGCTCTGAAAAGAACTGTTGGTTAGCCCTGAAAAGAACTGTTGTTTAGCTCTGAGAAGAACTTTTGCGTAGATTTCGTTACATTAAATCTAAAAAAAATCGCATGAAAATTATTAGACTTCGCGCACGACCGCTGCGTAAGGAGGCGACATCGCGTCTGAGTCGCGCGGGTACCTTACTCGTAGATCTAAACTCCCGTAATATTTTAATTTCGCCATAACTTCAAAACCAAACGTCCAATTGTAATCATTCAAAGACCAAATATTATCTACATAAACTGTTCTTAGTGATGAAATAATTTATTTTGATAAGGATTAATAGCATGAGTAAAATAAACGCCTTTAAATGTAGTCCAAAAAAATTCAAGATTTTTAAATAAAAAATGGTTGTTGTGCCGCACTCGACATAGATAGGTATAGTGTGTCAAGGACTTTTTCGTAGATATTTATAAGATCTACAATTAATTAGAACATTTTATGGTTCTATCTTTTATAGTTTAGTCAGCGTACGCAAAATAAGAAACTTTTCTGGTTATTTTTTTCCGTAAAACCCAAATATCTTACGGAACCCTATTTTTTTCAAAATAAAATATAGCCTATGTTACTCGTGGATAAAGTAGCTTTCGAATGGTGAAAGAATTTTTAAAATCGGTCCAGTAGTTTTTGAGCCTATTCATTACAACCAAACAAACAAAGTTTTCCTCTTTATAATATTAGTATAGAAAATATTGTAACGATTTCATCGCCCTATAATAAGCAAACTATCTTGCTTCATAAACGCTGTCGTAACATCTACCAGCTACCACTTTACTAACGCATCATTGTACAGCCACAACGCTAAGCCACTTCCGACTGTCAGCTCACTGACGACACAGAGCGATAGATCAGTGTTGTTATTCTGGTACACAACGCATACGCATATCAGTAAAGCCGCTTATCTTTAAATAAGTTTAACGAAATATCAAACATCGTTTCTATTAGTACAAATTGCCTACATTACATATTGTAACTAAGTCAAAACAATGATATTTACGCTCTAATAATATAAAACCAATCACATGAATATAGTCGGTGACTATTTATTTTTGTTATAACGAGTTTATTGCTTTATATTTCGACATGGCTGCCTTTAATAGCGCACTCTGTGGTGTCACACATCACGCTACACCTGAGGCGAGGCGAGCAGGCGCCAGGCGAGCAGGCGCCAGGCGAGCAGGCGCCAGGCGAGTCCGCGCGCTCGTGTCGTCGCCTCGCGCGTTCGATCTCCCGATAAATTATTATCAGATTCAACGCAATTTCGTAAATTTCATTGTTTCTTTAACTTTGCTGGTGTTTTCAAGGAGTTCTTACGTCATAATAATCAATATTAAGTACCTAATATTATAAATTGAATACAATACATACAAGCTTGTAATATTCAGAACACATACTATATAATACTTTAATGATATATAGGAAGCTATTGTTTTATTATACAAATAAATAATTAGGAGTGCTATTTGATATTTACAATTTACATAAGACCGGTTAACATATTCAACAGAATGCTAACCGAGTTGCCGTCCGCGTCGTCGCCTCCTCGCCAGCGGAGACATCAATACATTATGTGATAATTCATTAAAATTAGATATAAAAGCGACACTTAATCACAACCCACAGCCGTCAATGGTTAAACCAAAGGAAATGTCGGTATCCACAGCGTTTTCGTATATACAAATACATGATCTAAGACATAAATAAATTAATAAATAAAATCACCGTTCTTGTTCACAGAAATGCTCGTAAAGCCACAGAGTTAGATGAGGAGCGACCCACTCGATATATTAACAAGAGAAGGTACGATTCACACAAATCTGTCTGTCTGTTACACGTGAGTGGGACTGCCGACTGTTATTTCATCAAAATAAGTGTTCGGTCGTGACCGAAGATAGGGAGACGGGAGCGCTAATAGTGGGAATATAATGTACACTATAATTAATTCGTGGAGAGATCGATGAACAAAACTTATGCCTGGAGCTTCTCGAACGGAATCGGGATAACTGGCGTCGCGTGTCAGCAGGCGGCGGGGGCGCGGCGGGCGCGGCGCGCGGGGTGTGCGGGCGGCTCTGGCAGTCAGTCGGCCGTGCGGTTGCGCGGCGCGCGGCGCCAGCAGCGCTCGGCGGCGGCCGCGTAGCGCGACTCGTCGAAGGCGGCGCGCGCGCCCAGCACGATGCTGAGCGCCGACGCGTCCTGCCCGTGGCAGCCCGAGTACCGGTACTGCGGCTTCTTGTCGAACCGGCAGCCGCCCGACTGCGCCCCTGGACACGCCTCTTATATACTACCATTGTGTCGGACCCGAGGGCATAGGCCGCGTGCCGATTTTATTTCAATAATAATTATTTGTAGCAGTGTGGGCTTGCACTATTTTCAAATTCTGAAGTACATTGTCGTATTTGTTACTTCATGTCGCGGGTCATCCGAGATTCTATTGCCATATAGCGATATATTTTTTTTTGGCATTGTAGGTGATGATAAACATCTCTTACAATGCCAACGTCAATGGGCGTTGGTGAACACTTACCATCGGGTGGCCCATATGCTCGTCCCCTACGTATACAATAAAAAAAAATAGGGTATTTTTTTGCATACTATTTTAAAAATGTATACATAAACAGAACCGACTCACGATACCTAATAACCAATTCACGGGTCGGACAGGGTTTTTGTTACATCCTGTATAAAAAAAACAAACCTGACCTACATTATTTATACCATTTTATATATTTATGGGCATTTTTTTAAAAGTTTGCGCTAACGTCATTTTGGGTTTCACCTGTTTTAAATAAAAAATTACGTGAAATTGTAGTGTCTATACGGGTATGGTGTTAATGAATTGGAAAGTTTAATTATTATTTATTATATTGATATGATGTGATAATGAAGGTTTTTTTAACATGGTCTACGGCTCATTACATTGCTGTCCATCAAAGAAGATACAATTAACTGGTAAATATTTCTAAATAATGACGGACAAAGTTCATGGTAGCTTTAACATTTGTTGCTATGTTATATGCTACATGATTTAATTAGTTTCATAAAATATTTATAACAGTATTTGGTTCTCAAATTAATGGTAAAATATAAGTGAGTTCTTGTAGTTTTTATACTCAGAGAACGTACAATTGTTGATTCCATTTTAATAAGTGGCTATAATAAGAAAATAGGAGAAGATTTGTGATGAATACTTTAACTCGTTACATCAATAATAATTGCGTTTTGAATATTATATTATTATTTTACTCAAAAATCAAGGGAAAATAAAATGTAACTCAGGGGAAGAAAATATCAGGGTCTAATTCGTAATACATATATGATAAACTACACCGTTTTTTGCCAGCTTTCTTTGTTTTTATGACAACTTAGACATCACTGATTTATTTAGTTTACATAATATTTCATAAAATACATGTTTAAAAAAATACCGTTTTTAAAAAAGACGCAAACTTTTAAAAGAATTCCCTATTTTGAATTCGCTCGCTAGGCTTGGACCAGCCTTGGGACTGGTTACAGTGCTACGAGTACGAGATACGGGTACGGGTTATGATAGTGAGGGGATTGAGACTGTATTTGTGTTCGGTAGACACACACTAGACGCCGGTCTCCCCTGAGAATGGCAGAAATCGATGAGAAGGATATAATTATCCGTCATCGTCTGCGAGGACTAAGCACCGGACGTACCTATAGGCATGATGCAGTCGAGCGTGAGCGCGCACTGGATCCACTGGCGCATGACATCGGCCAGGCCGGGCCGCGGCGCCACGAGCAGGTGGCTCGCGTCGAGCATCTGCACGAAGAGGAAGTCGTCGGCGCTGGCGCGCAGGTAGTGGAACATGCGCGGGTGCGTCAGCGACGTCACGGCGGCGCGGCGCGGCCACGCCAGCACGCCCAGCGCGCCCTCGCCCGACACGCGCGCCCACAGCGCCGCCAGCGCGCCCGCCGTGCCCGCCCAGCGCTGGGACGCCTCGCAGTAGATCACGCCGCCCGTGCGACTCAGCGCGTGCTGCGAGCCGCGGACTCATTGAACCGGTGCGCAAAACTAACACGACACTCATCGTCTGTGCGACGACGGCGGTGTGAGCGACTACTTGTGTCCGTTGCTTGTTTACGACCTAAACTCTGCTGAGCTTAGTCCGGACGAACGAAGGGGTGTAATAACGAGGGTGAACATCTTAGAGCCCGTGGTTGACGAGCTGACGGGATAAGACGTGGTTTATATACAGTACCAGTGTCTACTTCTTTTGAGACTGTTACTGTATATAAACCGTACGTACTGGTGACATTCATCATCATGTGGCATATTAGTCAAATAAATAAAAAACAGGACAAGTGCGAGTCGACATCGAGGGTTCCGTACAAATTTGTAGGTACATAATATTTAGGGATATGCTTAATTACAAAATTTTAAATTAAATAAGCAGGTATGCATAACAGAGTAAACCGTTAGATACTACATACACCAAAATTATTAGGTACCTACCTATACTTATAAAAAAGGGAAAAGGTCTTTTTTAATTCTTCGTCATAAATCGAACACTATCATAAAAATAATTAATAATCTGTTGAAGCTTGTGCCAATGAAGCGCTTTCCTACGATACCCCACATGACTCGGTTAACTCAATTCAAAATTTGGAACGCCGTTCCGTGCATATTGACCCTGTTTTTTATGATATAATTGAAAATGTATAGTTTTCAGATTTTTCCCTATACTTGTTGTACATGACGGTATTACTTGCCAATTTTCATAGTTCTAGGTTAACGGGAAATACCCTATGAATTTTGATTTCCTTGAGTGTCGATTTTCATTTTTTCATTTTTTCACAGCTTCAAGACACCGCAGACCTAAGTATATCGTTTAATTTCAACTCGATACCTCCACACGTTCCCGAAATAAAAGGTCTTGACAGACAGACAGACAGACAGACGGACGGACAACAAAGTGATCCTATAAGGGTTCCGTTTTTACCTTTTGAGGTACGGAACCCTAAAAACGTAATAAATTCGTAGTCTAGGAAAAATAAGTACTTAAACATTAGTGTGGGCCGGATGTCTGGATATGGACTCCCACGCGTAATATTCGAAGCCGGGATAACAATCTACGTATTGCATGACGTGACATCACTCGATAGTCGAGGTACTAGATATTATCACCGCGGTTGCGGACTAGAGGGCCGCTTATCGAAACAAATAAATACAAAATGAAGACGTCTCACATTATTATCAGTCGGCGATAAGATAAGTTATCGCATGATATGTACAGACATGATCATTGCTCATCAATATACTATTAGCCTCGTTTTAAACGTAATCGATGTAACTGTTAGCGCTATTAAGATTTAATTTGAAGAGCCCAACCAGAACGTTACACAAACAGAATTCAATAATTTGTTATTATTTTTCCGTCAAGTACATGTCATTATTAAATGTTTTTCAGATTATATCTTTACTATATATATACGGATAATCTGTTTTATAATATAAAACTTTTAATTATCCACGTGACTAATAGAGAAAACAAAATATAAGATACAATGACAAACTCCATGCAAGTGCTTACAAAAGTTGCATTAGCACTGTGATTGATAGATATTGCACGTTACCTATGTGGGAGTAGAGTATACATATTTGGGAGTTTTTACTATATAGAATATGGAGATGCCATTCTATATTCATATATATTCAATTTTTAAAGAAGCTCATTATATTGTGATTATTGACAGATGTCCATTTATACAGACATTCATGCATAATACACAATTATATGAAAATGTTTGAACTGATATTTAGTAGTAGCCTTGTTATCTACATGAATTAGGCAATTTTTTTATATTAAATAATGAAATAAATTAGTAACCTGTATAATAAGTGGGCGGTATGCTGTTATACTCTCGTCACTGACGTGTGAGGGAAACAACTGCAGATCGAAATCGATTATGGCGCACTTTGATGAGTTGCAATAGTTCGACACCTGGAATTGATAGTAATTTCGATATATTTCAATAATAATTTAAACCACATGGAACTTATTATATGATCTGTTACCATGTTTACTGTATACACAGTGTCTTTCAACATAGTTATAAAAAAAAACTTTAATATGAAAAGATCTCCTTACCACAGCCAGGGAGTATGGCTTTAATCCTAGGTTATATACGAGAACTGTGTATGGGAGCTGAGCTGCATCGCGCACAAAGGAAACAACATTGGCATGGTCATCGTTTCTTGCATGAGTGACAATGACCGGCACAGTAGTGTTGTGCCAGAGATCCGTGTGCCCCTCCAGCCCCACGAGGCGGAGGTATCGCTCCTCCTGCACAAGGTGCTTCTCTTCCTCATCCCGCAATTGCTCCTGGGTCAGAGAAACCTGCTTTGTTGTGATATTAATGCCTTTAAAATGGTATCAATAAAACCATTCAAAGTAAACCAATCACTGCATCATACTAAATTGATTTTTTATTTAATAGTATTGTTTCATTAATTTTAATTGTTTAGAGAAACAAATGCCAATGATGGTTCATTGATTGGTCTTTTTATGTGGTGCCATGTCATATTACATTTGAAATATAAACTGTATAGTAAGAAACCAATAAGTATTATAAAAAAAGTAGATAAATAAGCGTGTTAGATGTGTTTATTTTACAAAACTTAAAATTGATGCAAATTGTAATTTATTACAGTAAACATATACTGTATATATAGTGTATAGTCTTGCTGCATGCAAAGAACATAGTTCTTATGGTGTCATTATTATAACTACAAATTATCAGACAATTACCTGAAAATCTTTGATGTGCTGGTGGGTTTGTGTGACAATGTTTTGAAAAGACTGCGGTGGCTGAGAGTGGAAAATTATCAAAAATAAACTTATTGCGAAAACTGACGTAGAAAACAGTAGAAAGCTTTTAGTTTTCATTATGTATTCATTATCACAAAACACACTTTTTATGCATGTTCAGGTTTTTAAATACATTAAAGTAGATATTATCTACATCTTTGTTTAACAATCATTCACAAAATAAAACAAATCAATATCACTAACAAAGGCATACACACCCAAAAAAATTATGTAAACATAAAAACCTTGAATAAACGCTATTATATTACGGTCAAATTTTTGTTATTTTACAATGAGGCTATTACATAAACGTTAGATAAACAAAAAATATCGAAATTCATTAACTTTGGTAACAAACTATGCCTTCGCCGCAAAAATTTTAGTTTAGCAAATGTCATATAAATTGACAGCAAATAGTAATACCGAAACTTCACTTATGACAGCAGTCAGCAATAACTTGTATATTATTATGTAGATAATTATATAAGCAATACGTTTGTTATAGAGAATGAAATTATGTTGATGATCGTAATCGGAATGTATTTATTTTTATTGGATTTAAATGTGTTTGAGTGATAAATCTCATTAGAGTTGTTTCAAACCTTAACTTTAAGAGGAGAGGATGTATTTGTTCAGCTTGGAGATATTATCAACAGTAATATATTTCATTATAGTTTTTACTCGCGCAATTACTGTTTATCTACCTACATGCACAGTTAACATACCTATAAGCCTAATTATTTATTACTCTTTGTATACCATTTATTATCATACCATCACGGTCTTGTATACGACCGTGCATAACATTCATCGTGACTTAATGTCATCTGTCAATTGTCAACAATCTGATTAAATGTGTTTGCTTAGTGTTCTGTGGTGTGGTGATTGTGGATTGTGGTAGCCTATAGGATAAGTACCTCGGTATTTATTTATAGCAGGTATTTTTAAATTATCCGTAACAAATTATAGATGATTTCGTACATCACAAAAGGCAAAACAGAATAAAGCATCATGTCAAATGTATCTAAAAGAAGAAAGGAAGGCTCAAGATCCAAAATAAAGGTAAAAAGGAGGTCAAGCACGACGTAGCCGAATCATACTCGCAAACAACTATAATATATTATTTTATTTGTATGATATTGATGATATTATGTTGAAATTGCTTCCTTAACTTTATTTGCGAATATAAATTGTAAGTACATCTTTTAACATAATAATTTCTGTACAATCGGTGTTTATGGCAACAGGTTGGATGACGTATGACGATAACATTGTCGTATTACTCACATGCACATTTCTTGAATAGCCAAATAATATCCTTATTAAATACATTATAATATTAATTTAACATCATAACGTTAAAAATATGTATCTTATAGTTCTCTCATGAACATTTGCCTAAAATCATTCACTAGTGTTTTAAACTAGCGATAAATAACCTACTTCATGTTATAAACAATAGTAAAGAAACAGAATCAGTTTCATTTTGTTTCAAAAATCATACAAGCTTATAATAATAATTATAGTTTATTTGCACAAAACATGATAGTTTCAATATAACAGCCTGAGAATGTCCCACTGCTGGGCTAAGGCTTTCTCTCCTCGTTGGAGGTGAAGGTTTTGGAGCTTATTCCACCACGCTGCTCCAAAGCGGGTTGTTGGAATACACATGTGGCAGAATTTCAGTGAAATTTGACACATGCTAATTTCCTCATGATGATTTTCCTTCACTGGCACGAGATGAATTATAATCACAAATTAGGCACATGAAATCAGCGGTGCTTGCCTGGGTTTGAACTCACAATCATCAGTTAGGAGTCACGCGATCTTACCACTGGGCTATCTCGGCTTGTTATACATGAAAATGTACACTCATTTTAATATACACATACATGTTCATGTCACATAAGCAACATGCAAATATTATTTTAGATTTTTAGAATTACATAACGAGTGATTGTAAATTTATTTATTTTTTTATTTTATTTTATTTCAGGGATTTTTTTTTCAGTTATTAATATTTATTTATTAGTGAAGAAATGCTGTGTCTTCTATTAAATGCCAAATCAGTAGTGACAGAATAAGATTATCTTTTAAGTCAAAAATAAGGATATTTTGTGATTTTAATTTTTAATTGAATAAAGAGATCTTTGGTTCCTTTTCTGACTGAATGCTACAGATTTTTAGAAAATATTGAGATTCTGGTGCATTTTTCTCAGTAGAATCTACCTTCTCACTTGGTGGTAGCATTGCATTAAATACAGTCAGTACTACCAAGCACATAATAATTAAATGTTTGTATAGTGAATGAGTTCTACTCTCACCCATTGAATGGCCTCTTGTGTGTACATTTAATTCTCTATAATTTCAAAGAATAATAACTAAATGCATTCCTGTGTGTTTCATTATTTATTATTAAATTTACAGTCAATGGGAGACCACAAGGAATTTCTAAAACGGATATCAAAAACACTCTATTATGGACAACTGCCCACTTTACCCTGTCTGAGCCTGCCCGTTACTGGTATGTACTGTTTATATCAGCGATACTCAAACTGCGGCCCAGCAGGCTTTTATGATTGGCCCACTTTATGATACTTTATTTCGAACTTTTTTATTTATTTATTATATGCTTTATTGTACACCAAAAGGAGTTATAGATACATACAGCGACAGAAGGTACATATAATATATTCATGGTATGAAAGAGTGATCTCTTCCTGATTTTAAATTTCATAGATTTTTATTAACTCCTAAACAATTTGAATCAAACAACTGCTTGTGGCGGACACTGCAAGGTGTGTGAAACATCATGAAGTGATTAATATTTGCGGCCGCGACACCGTGACAAACACGTTTGTAACACGGTTGTATAAAGAAAATATACGATAGAGGAGATGTCTGATGGCATTGGCAGAGATATCGTGCGAGCTGTGGTCGGTGCCGCAGCGCGGGCGCTCGCTGCGCCGCCTGCACGCGGACGCGGCGGCCGACATCGCGCGCTCGGCCTGCGTGTCGCCCTGCGCGCTCGTGCTCGCCATCCTCTACCTCGAGCGCCTCAAACGCTGCAACCCCGACTACCTCTCCGCCGCTGCGCCCGCCGATCTCTTCCTCGTCTCCTTGGTGAGGTGCTACGGTATCTCGCGAGCCCCGTCGTCTCGGGTCGAACGTTCCTTTATAACTTGCGATCGTTGACCGTCGCAGATGGTGAGCAACAAGTTCCTTCAAGACGACGGTGAAGACGACGAAGTTATATGTTCGGAGTGGGCGGTGTCGGGCGGCCTCGAGCTAGACCAGCTCAAAAAGCTTGAAGTGGAATTCCTTAATGCCATTGTGAGTTTTAATTCTGTCCTTATATATATATTTATTAGAGGAATTAGAAAAAACAGAATAAATACGGGTCGCCTGGTGGATTTTAGTTTTTTCCACAGTAAAATGTCTTATAGCATTCTACTCTGGGGTCATGCAGCCCATATCAATACGATTTTTTTCTGCAGAACACCTATTCGAGAGGACGTTCCTGCAATATATAACCTTTATGATTCAAAAGACTTGTAATGAAAATTGTGTGTGACTATTACAAAACTGACTTATTAAATGTAAATAATGGGAATGAAGCGATCGCCTCCTGGCCATTTAAAATATAATTTTATATATTATATGTAACCTGTGAAACAGACATTATCGGTTATGGGTAACAGAAAACGACATCGGGTGTCCTGACCTCTCACACGCGACCGGCGGCCGGAAATTAGTCGTCATAATGTTAAGTCAACAATAATCGCAGGATTGGAACGTGTTCGTAAGCGAGAAGTCATTCGAGGACGGTCTGCTGTGGCTGGAGCGGCAGGTGGCGCTCCGCCAGGCTCAGCTGCGCGGGTTCTTCACGTACTCCGACCTGGCGGCGGCGTGCAGCACGTCGCTGCTGAGCGAGCTGGCGCACGGCGTGTCGGCCGCCTGCCTGGGCGTCACGCTGAGCTACGTCAGCAGCCTGCTCACCCTCGTCACGTCGACCCTCGTCATGTCGCAGGCGTGGCTGCCCGCGATGCAGGCCCTGGCCGCGAGGGGCTCTGCGGTGGCTCTCGACGCTCCCCTCGATCTCGGCTATCGATCGGAACTCGAGCTGCGACTCTCCAACGCCTCCGTCGATCTCCACACTTACGCTCCTCCGGACGAGTCGACGGCGACGTACAATCTTCGATGCTGCGACGAGTGGTTCAAGTACCAGAAAGAGAGCTCCCCTAAGAAGACGTGGTACGATGGTGTCGTCGCGTACGATTGGAAATCTTTCGAGACCTGGTGGTCGAGGACGTCCGTGTTGAATTGGCTCTATCAGAGCTCGTTGATTAATCCTATGCAGAGATGGTTGGAAAAGATGAACCAGTTTATCGATTTTTTGAAAAAGGAAATGGACTACAGCAAATCGTACACAACTTCAGATCGATGCAATACCGACGTTAAGTTCGAGACGCGGTGTGTCAGCCAGCGGCTCAATCTGAGCAAGTTGAGTGTATTCGTAGCCTCCATGTCCGATCGATAAGTTTATTAAAAAACGAAGGAATGTTTCATATCAGCGAGGATGCGGCGATGTTTTAAAATGGAAATGTTATTTATTCAAAAGCTCAATAAAAAAAGCAATGTTGTTACATCAACAAGTTACAAGGCGATATTGTCACAGTTGTCACACTTTCTCTCTCTGAACATCATTAACAATAATGATAACGTCAGTATTGTTCAACGACATTTTACCAATAAAGACTTTATTATTATTTAACTAGAGGATTGTTAAAAGTAAACTTTTACAAAACGTAATCTAGTTCTTACATTTGGAACTTAACATAACATACTTCGCACTTGATCTTTTGATGTAACAGATAAGAACAAAAAAAAAAAGAAACTGTATATATTTTTGTATTCGATGTAATTGTTGTAAAATATTAAAAAAACATCACTTTAAAATGGTATCACTTTTTATTCTCCTATACTTTATAAATAGTAAAAAAATACATATTCAAAATACAATTTAAAATTGACTTTTACAAATTTGTCACATCAGTTCTGTGTAAATATCCACAGTTGATAAACGACAAGTAATAATCCCTCGTTTCTCCTCGTAAATATTTTCCTTACGGCTTACATATCTCATACAGTTGATATTATAAAATCAATAAGATTATTATTTCGTTCATATCAATATATATAATGAAAAATATATTGTATAATGAAATGCATTTTAAAGTAAATCACTTGACAATCACAAGTTTATGCAGTTAGTAAGTCAAAAAGACAGTTTGGAATGTGTGCCCCACCAAAATATTACTCGACCACAATTCATCTGGCCAACACATTACATATTCAATTACAACCAGTTCTCCAGAGATCATTGTTTAATAACAGGAAATAACTTTCGTAGTTATAATTCTATTCTTTACGTCGACTTTAAGTATTGTGTTACCATAGACAAAATCTCAAAACAGAATAATGAAACCAAAAATTATTCATGAATATACATCAAAAATTCAAATATCTAAAATGAAACTTGTGAAACGTCACTTTATAGTTATATATATTAGTGGTCGATTGCTTTGCCTGGCGCTCGCTAGAACAACGACAGTTCGCAGTATGGAGGAGGAGGCAGCCCTCCTGTCTGTCCGCGTCGCGTGCGGCACACCTCAGGCGGTGCTCACTTAGGGATGGCAGTACACTATTATTTACATTATCTATGGTTTGTAGGCACATCTGTAACGAGGCTTATATTAATAAACCAAAATAACATATTTATATATTTAGTAAGAGCCTGAGCCGTAAATTTTTGTAACTTATGTACAGCGGTAATAGTATCACAATTACACAAATAAACTAAAGGGATACTGACGATATTCACTTGATATGTTTTTTAATTTTTACTGTCCTTAAACCTCTTGAAGTAATTGTATGAAGTTAATATTTTAAACAAAACCAAATAAATTAAAAAATGCACATAATTGGAAAATAAACTTTCATAAAAGTTAACTAATTTTAAGAGATCTAGTATATTTATTTGTTAAGCTTACAATTATTAAGACGAATGTAACTTATACTTAGGATTGGCAGACGTGGAAGTTAAGAGTGTAAAAGAGTCCATCGCGTCAATAATTAAATTGTAAAAAAAATAAACGATTACTCAATTTGTAATCCGTTCTGTCGTACGCCGCCGCCGGCGTCACTGCGACTCGTAGAGGCCGGGGTGCAGGTAGAGTCGGCAGTTGAAGCCCCAGCGGTCGACGGACGAGGTCTGCACGAGGAAGGCGGCGTGCAGGCGCTTGTCCACGAGCGTGAACAGCTTCTCGACGTGGCAGTCGTGCGCGCGCGCCGCGAACACCTCGCACAGCGCCTGGATGTACCACGAGCCCGCCGCGTTGTCGCGGTACGCCACGTTCCCTGCGCCACCACGCCACCGTCAGTCGTCGCGTCGCCGTCGGCCGTCAGCCGGCGCGTCACGTACCCGGCACGGTGGAGTGCGCGATGAGGATGTCGGAGTACACGCGGTCGCGCGGCGCGGGCGCGTCGGGCGGCGCGAGCAGCGGCGCGGGCGCGGGGGCGGGGCCGGCTGTGGGCGCGGGGGGCGCGGCGCCGCGCGGCGTGCCGTCCGTCTCGGCGCCGAGCCGCCACACCGACTCCTCGTTGCGCCCGCTGGCGACACCCGTCACGTCATTATTACTTTTTATTTATTTTGTATTCGATACCATCGTAGTATGTGGCGAAATTATATGGGTTTAGTGTTTTGCGTGTTTCCTTTTATGATAATCCACAGATTATTATGAACGAAATCGTTCGAGCCGCACGAAATATGATGTGCACATCGGGGCGGGGCGAACGCTCACCGACAGAGCTGGAAGATGAAGACCTTGGGCACTCCCTGCAGCGCGGGGAAGTTCTTGTTGTTGAAGTAGTCTATGATGTCCCTGATGGCGATGAGGCCGCCGTCCTTGCAGCGGATGTCGTTGTCGGAGCTGCGCGGCCGCTCGTACCCGTGCGACGACACCACGATGAACACGCACTCCGCCCCCCCGACCACCTCCTTCAGACCCTTCAGCGTCTTCAACGTTTGCTGCGAATGAAGATCTCTTTATTATAATTGTGTTTGTGATGTTATATTTACTGTATTAACTCATGGTTTGTTCACAATGTAAAAACTATAAACGTTAATATATAACGTTTTGCTAAAATATTAATAGAAGTTACAGCAGCTCGTGTTAACCGAAAGAAGAAAGAAAATCATGAAATATATGTAACGTGTGATGTCCGACGCTGCGCTATATTTTAGTGAAAGAAATCTAGAAATATGAGAGCGATTTGGAGTATTTACAAAGTGAAAATAAATTAATAACGGATAGTTATTTACCTGTTTAGTGAGGTCTTGGTAGGAGATGACCTTGAAGCCGATCTCATCGAAGAGGTACTTCAGGTTCTTGCAGTCGACGTCGACGCCGTTGCGGTAGGGCTCCAGGTTGTTGAACTCCACGTAGCTGAACACCACGAGGAACCCGCGCTGACGGCCGCGCGTGCGGTACAGCGGGATGTCTGCGAAGTGTTTTTTTTTATAATATAATATCTTGGGACATTATTCACACACGGCCATCTGATCCCAAACTAAGCAGAGCTTGTACTATGGAAACCAGACAACTGATATACTACATATACTACTTTTTCTTTTGTAAATACATACTTATATAGATAATTACACCCAGACTCAGGACAAACAGACATGTTCATGCACACAAATGTCTGTCCTGGGTGGGAATCGAACCCACGACCTGCGGCGTGAAAAGCAAGTGTCTTACCAACCACGCCAACGGGCTCGTCACAGTGCGAACATATGTTAAAAGCATTCCTTAATATCAATCGTATTCATACCAATTTACTACTCAGTATACTTTAATTAACTTTTTAGTTAATTATAATTGATGTTCGGCTATTGTCAACTTGTTATCGTCTCTACTCGTCGAAAGTTTACTTTTTACTCATTTTGATTATAACATTAAAATTATGTGTCATGTTGTACACATGTTGCACGCGCCAGTGTGAAAGTGAAAGATCTATTTCCTTGGAAAATAGATAACTAACTTGATTTTAGATGTTATGATTATTTATATCTTCCCTCATGTATACGATCGCTTTTCTTAACTTTGTCTTCGTCGCGTCTATGACCGAGGTGAGTGAATCATTTGCTATGTTATAAATAAATACATATCGTAAACTAAAATATAATTATGAAAGTTTTGAAGTATAAAGTGAAATGTATCCTACCACTGTCGTTATCTTCAAAGAATGTAGTAGATTTGACGACGTGGAAGTGCGGTATGGTGGTCGGGTCGGGCCCGGCGGGCGGGCGGCGCGCGGCCGGCGCCACGTCTGCGGACACACGCACGCGTCACTGTCACCTGTCAGTCTGCCGGCGCTCGGCCGCTCGGTGCGCGCGCACTCGTTACCCACTTTTATTGACGTCGGTCGCATTCTTGGTCTTTTGCTTCTCGGTACCCAGGCTAACGAAGTTCTCTTCGCTCGACTCGACACCTACACACAGAAATCATTTACTTCGCACTTAGTTATCTTCGTTTTTATTTGCACACAACTAAGTTCGCCTCTGGCAAACTTCACTATATATAACGATTCATGCAGGTTGGTTCAAATTGTCGATTTTCGTACACAAATAGTCACTCAGAGAATGTTGACAAGGATATATACGCATGGTGTTCACATTATGTACGCGCCTTCGCATAATTCCACTCCCAATCTCAGGGCTGGTGAAGTTTAGACTAACTTGTTGAATATTCTTTTATTCATTATAACTGATATGAATATATTAAAATGATTTGCTAAAGCAGTTTATGCTTATTCTATATGTAAAGTGCCAAGTTTGTTTATTATGGTATATTCACTTGTGCTCGCCACGGGGTTTCTTTGCCGACGTGCATGGAGCGAGCTGTTGGGGTCGAGGTCACGCACTATGTCCCAATATCCATTTTCGGATAGTGCGTCCAACAAATGGCCAAAAGCCTGCGGTCCGCGGCGCGTCACATCCATATACAACTGGCGCTTGCGATATCTAGCATCTTTGCTTACGTCCTGAGAAAAAACAAGAAGTACTTTACATCAAATCATTTCAGACGATACATTCATTACCAATACTATTAGATTATAGGCAAATATAAGAACTAATTAAAGTCATTAATGGCCGAATACTGAAATATCTTTCAAATATGAAGTGGGACTTAATTATTTGGAACGCCATTCATTTCAAATTTCGCATACTAAATTTTGAAATTAATGACGTTCCAAATAATTAAGTCCCATTTCATTTTGAATGATGTTTCAGTGTTCGGCATTATGTAAGTAAAGTGTAGTATAGTTCATATGATTTAGAGCCAGTAAAGTTATGCATAAATTGGTAAGTAATAACTAAGGAACCTTTCACCTTATATGGCTCGATCATTCGCTCGGAGAAAACTCCTTTTTCGTAAAGTGATGACACCATCACATCCAGATCAGTTTGTTCCACGAGAGATATAAAGTTGTTTTGTATCGCCTTGCGGTCCTCGTCTTGCATTTTGATTATGTATACTTATCCCTATTCTAATACTAAGTAAAATATTGTCACAGTTGATACTGATAATCCGTCTAGCACTTGTTTCAGTTACAACACATCATGAGTGTGGTGGCGCCGTTATTGTTAATGCCTCATGGTAAACTGCTGCCTGAAACAAAACAAAATTAATCATAAAATATAAAACCAAATAGTCTAAGGCAGAAGTCTCGCAAACACACTAATTGGAATATGTTAGTTGGTGAATCTTTTTTTTTTATAGAATAGCTAGGCGCACAAGCATATGGGCCACCTGATGGTAAGTGTTCACCAACGCCTATAGACATTGGCATTGTAAGAGATGTTAAGCATCGCTTACAGCGCCAATGCGCCACCAATCTTGGGAACTAAGATGTTATGTAGCCAGTGTAATTACAAGCACAAGGGTGCCTGTAATTACACTGGCTCACTCACCCTTCAAACCGGAACACAACAGTAAGAAGAACTACTGTTTTTCATCTTTGTAACATCACAAAAATTTACTCTTTAAGTAGAATTACAGCAATTACAGGTACCAAGCTTTACTTACTATTAGTTTAAAATATTTTATAAATGAGATAAAATCCTAAACATAAATGCTACAGCATTTCACATAAAAAAAACCTCAACATTACTTGCAGCTTGCCCTAAATAACTGGCTTCTCAGGTACTTATTACTGACTCAGTTGTTTGACATGAAACAACATGCTTATTATTATAACAAGTCACATATTTCACCACTTATAGGCACCACTTTGTGCTACCCTTTCTGGGCGAGTACACTGGTTACTCTACACCTTTGATTGATTTGAATACAAAGTGAGCTAATAATGTAATAAAAAAAACCAGGAAGATACCCATCTGAATATATTAGATTAACGAAGTTTCTAGTGCCAGTATCTCTGGACATAATTGATAATTTATAACTGATTGTCCATGGGTTTCAAGAAGTATTTATAAATAAAATTGGCAGAGAATTGATTTTGGGAGGTGTGGCTAATGCCCTAGGGGGGTTCCCAGTACCCTGGGACTCCTCCCTAGAGAATGGAGGCCCGCATAGGCGGGCCGAACGTCGGAGCGTCACGGTAGCATGCGCAAGCGATCCCGTGGCGCTCTACTTAAGACGAGAAGGGTACCGTGGTGGTTTAGTCGGTAGGATAATGACAATGGCAATGGCAATGTCGGTTAATGACAATTTCTATGAACAGAAAATACTATTTATTAACTTTTAGGTGAATGGTTTCTTTGCACTTTTGTTAGACAAATGTAACAATAACAACTCATACCAGACGAGTGTTTTAACGAAGTTTTTTGTAATGACAGTAACAGAAAGTATATTACCTTATAAAAGTGGTTAAACTTGGGTAGAAAAATTACGATACTAATAAAATGATGAAGAAGACAGAGGAAATAGTATTTGTTTTGTTGCCACTTGCCACAGCATTAATCACTTTAAAGTTTAAGTTAATATTGTAATATGATGTATATTGTATCATGTCAATCACTTCAGTCAGTTGTCATCTGTCACACAGCTGATCATGAAATGCTTATGAACTCTGTGGTTTACAACCATGATCTTTAGGGAGAGCGCTCACGAGCAACTTTAGTTGCGGCGACAGTCGTCGTCTCGTCACCTATCCAAAGCGGAGCGCGCTCACGGAGGGCGACAGAGACAAAACTTTTTTGAAAACAGATTATAAATTAGATTTAATTCATTCGAATAAAATCAAAATACCAAATTAAATTAAATCAAATCAGTTCAAATTCAATCACATTAATTTAATTTAAATTGAATTCATCATAATAAATTAAAATGAAATTGATTGCAATCAAAGTTTTTGCTAAGCAGAGTGAAGAATAGCTAAATTGACAGTCTAATACGTGTAACAAAGATTAAAAAATTAAAGGTAAGTAAAAGATTAAAGTTAGCTGTCTGTTGCATCCATTTAGAAAGTAAGTCATTCATTTATTTTTTGATATTATTGACGCATAAGTTTTGTCGTGACAACGTCTTATAAATTGGTTTGCCGGGTGACACTTCAAGAAACTGCGTTACGCTCCGCTCACGTTATGCGCTCACAATGAGAGCGAGTGAGAGGCACGCGTCCCTTCCACTCGGGCATGGTTAGCCCGCCTAAGAGCGAGAGAGACAGACATAAAAAATAAAATTTTGTTAATATGAAATTCAGTGCGAGATTCTTTGTATAAATTAATGTTTTAAATATAATTCTTTGTATAAATAAATGTTTTAAATTGTTACTATTATTTCATCCTTCTTCCTACTATACGAATGAATATTCACATTAAAATTATTTTACCACTCAAAGTCGTTGTCACGTAAAACTTTCGCCCGTATACCGACTTTACAGGCAACCAATATTTTTTTTTGACGTGACAACGTCTTATAAATTGGTTTGCCGGGTGACACTTCAAGAAACTGCGTTACGCTCCGCTCACGTTATGCGCTCACAATGAGAGCGAGTGAGAGGCACGCGTCCCTTCCACTCGGGCATGGTTAGCCCGCCTAAGAGCGAGAGAGACAGACATAAAAAGTGAAATTCAGTGCGAGATTCTTTGTATAAATTAATGTTTTAAATATAATTCTTTGTATAAATAAATGTTTTAAATTGTTATTATTATTTCATCCTTCTTCCTACTATACGAATGAATATTCACATTAAAATTATTTTACCACTCAAAGTCGTTGTCACGTAAAACTTTCGCCCGTATACCGACTTTACAGGCAACCAATTTTTTTGGTTTAATTTTATTTATGATAAAAGGCACTTTAATACTTACTGCTTTTAATACGGAGATGAATATTTTAAATAATAATAACAGTAAATTATATATAATTTATTAAATTATTAAGCTATAAATTTAAATAGTAAATAATGGCATCTACTATTGAATTCGTACGAATCCATATGAAACACCATTAAGACAGTAGTTTAATGTTTTAAAAACACAATTTTCTATTTTCCGCTGTTTTTTTTTTAAGTCGGATTGTTGTTTTTGTTTTGCTAAGGCTGGCAACACAATGACAAATTTAGTTGCCCTTGTGTTCGCGGTGACAGCAACTATTTCGTTGCCGCGTGAGCGCACCTCCATACAAGCCCATGGACGCGGCAACTGTCGCCGCAACTAAAGTTGCTCGTGAGCGCTCTCCCTTAGTCTCTCACACCAAATTAATATGGGAGAGCGCTCACGAGCAACTTTAGTTGCGGCGACAGTCGTCGTCTCGTCACCTATCCAAAGCGGAGCGCGCTCACGGAGGGCGACAGAGACAAAACTTTTTTGAAAACAGATTATAAATTAGATTTAATTCATTCGAACAAAATCAAAATACCAAATTAAATTAAATCAAATCAGTTCAAATTCAATCACATTAAATTAATTTAAATTGAATTCATCATTATAAATTAAAATGAAATTGATTGCAATCAAAGTTTTTGCTAAGCAGTGAAGAATAGCTAAATTGACAGTCTAATACGTGTAACAAAGATTAAAAAATTAAAGGTAAGTAAAAGATTAAAGTTAGCTGTCTGTTGCATCCATTTAGAAAGTAAGTCATTCATTTATTTTTTGATGTTATTGACGCATAAGTTTTTGGTTTAATTTTATTTATGATAAAAGGCACTTTAATACTTACTGCTTTTAATACGAAGATGAATATTTTAAATAATAATAACAGTAAATTATATATAATTTATTAAATTATTAAGCTATAAATTTAAATAGTAAATAATGGCATCTACTATTGAATTCGTACGAATCCATATGAAACACCATTAAGACAGTAGTTTAATGTTTTAAAAACACAATTTTCTATTTTCCGCTGTTTTTTTTTTAAGTCGGATTGTTGTTTTTGTTTTGCTAAGGCTGGCAACACAATGACAAATTTAGTTGCCCTTGTGTTCGCGGTGACAGCAACTATTTCGTTGCCGCGTGAGCGCACCTCCATACAAGCCCATGGACGCGGCAACTGTCGCCGCAACTAAAGTTGCTCGTGAGCGCTCTCCCTATGACTATTGGAACTGAAGGGTGAAACTTAAAAGAACATACAAATTGTTAAAAAAGTCGAGTAAAACCTTTTGGTCTTTGACATTTAGTTGTGGTTATTACGCATTTTATAAAGTTGTTGTTATCATCTAAATGTGATGATTGTTTTTTGTGATCAAATCAAATCAGAAGTTAGATTTTATTCCAATTAATTTGATTTGATATATATTTTTCAAATTTATTATATACTTGTTCTTTCAGCAGTATATTATAGTTATTTGTGACAAATGCCATACTGGTACTAGTAGTAGTCTGTGGTTATCTCATTAGACCGTGGTATGGAGGCTCCATAGACCGTGGTCAATATTTTATTACCTTACTCTTTCTGTCAAAGATAAGATAAGATAGGTAACGAGGATTCTTGTGACTGCAAATCAAATTAAAACAGTCATTTAGATTTTGTATATTAAGTTAATATCATTATTTTGAAACTAATTTTATAAACTTTTTAAAATGTCCTACATAATAAAAATATTATTAGTCACAATTTGCATCTCAACCTCAAGTTTTGCCTATGAGATTTCTGATATTATTTCAGCAAAAATCGAGGTAATTATTATATATAATAAGTCATTAATCTAATAAGTAGTAATAATCTATAAAACTTAAGCTTAATTTTAAATGCTTATGTAAAACATAACATTGTTACAGACATGTAGAGGTTGTTCCTTGAATCGCCTTCCCGAAGTTAAAAAATTCGTCATGGAAGACGCCCCCTTCTACGAACGCTTAGAAGTAAAATTCATAACTGGCGCTCCCCCAGAACTTATTATCCTGGGTGAAGATGACAATGAATTGGAAAGAATTGCTCTATCAAACCTAAATAGAGTTGAATGTAATGACATACTTCTTCATAAAGGATTTAATAAGAAAAATAAAAATGATGAATTTTAATGTAGCTTGGTAAAAATTCTTAAAGTACGTAAGGTTATTTGACTATGGTAAGAATAAAGACATTTAGTTAATACTATTTCCTGTAAAAAATCAATTGAAATAAGAAAACAATGTACATTATATTTTTACTTAGATTAACTCACCAATTTACATCATAACTTGATCACAATCAGCACCATATCTTTCAATTATGAACTATGATTTGATTATAAGGTATTTGATAATAATGATAGAATCTTATTATAGATTTTTAAAACTGATTTGAGTTAAAACCTTTTTTTAAATTATTAAATTTATTATTGTGCATTTAATATGTTTTTCACACTTTATTATACATTTACATTCCCTATAATTTGTAATATAAAACAACTAGTATATAAGAATGATTTAACTAGCATGTTCTATACTTTATAATTCGTATTCAAATGTATTTTTTCTGTAATAAATATTTAAAAATCACAACCATCTTTTTGTATAGGTACCCGTATTTAGTTACATTTAAAGATGACTTAAAATGCTTACATAATAGAACTTTCAGCTCGTAGGAATTAGGTATGCAGAATAATGTAGTGAAGTATAGCGAATTAAAAGTTTATACAAATATAACTTGCATAGAATAAAAAGTAAAAAAAATATCTATTGCAGTCATCAAAATTCTCTTCAACCAAATGCACTGGCCGTTAAAACATTAACTTTATACTGTATACTTTCATGTGTTATTTTAGTACAATTACAAATCATTCAGATGATGATAGAGAGAAAGAACTGTTGGTAATTGGTAACCATCGCTTATACATATACTTTGAGGCAGTCAAATATATTAACATTACATTGTCAATGTACCACCACCTTTAAGAATTAAGATGTCATGTCCCTTGTGAATAGTTACACTAGCTGACTCTTCGAACCGGAACACAACAATACTAAGTATTGCTGTTTAGCAGTAAACAATATGTGATGAGTAGGTGATAACTACCTAGAGGGGACTGGCTAAAGTGAGTTGAAGGTTGTGGACAGTATATAATATGAATGAGTAAAGCTGAAAGATCAGTTATTGTGATATGGACCGGAAAGAGTTCAGGCGCAGGACCAACGGCTTTACGCGCTTTCCGAGGCGCGGGAGTGTACACACTTCCAGAGTCCGGGCTGATACTGAGAATATTCTATGAGAAAAACCCAATAACTTTTTATTGGCCCGACATGGGAATAGAACCCTGGGCCACCCCGGTCTGCGGCCTTAACTCTAGCCACCGACGAGGCAATCTAAGAATTCAAAGTGCACTAGTGCAGTAAATAAACTTTTGGTCCCGTGTTCGACGCACCAAATTAATACGCATTACATTTTAATAACGTATTAGGCGAAAAAAGTAAGGTTGTTTAAATTCTTTTAAATAAAAGACACAATTACATTTATAAACAGATATATTTTTTTAGAATAGATAAAATTGTAGTCGCTCAGGTAATGAGCGTGCAGTCGAGGTCCTCGTCGCGCCCGTCCACCACGGCGCGCCGCAGCACGCGCGTCACCACGTCGCCCAGCGCCTCGCGCATGCCCTCCTCCAGCAGCGACATGCATTGCTGTCGACCATGAAACAGGCAAACAGAAACGTGAACCCTTGTCAAACATCGGGAGCGTAAACGGCGTACGAAATTAATGGATCGAAAAGAGGCAAAGTATATTACAAATGACAAAATATCTTTGTACGTCATAAGCATCGCACAAATCATAAATTACAGAGCCCATTATCACAAAATATGTATAATGTTTATGAGGAGTATCTAACGAGTGTTGATCTAAGAGTCATCTATGAAAAAAAACGTACTGGGCAGCAAAAATGATGTCTAAGTGGATGCATCCTTTCTTATATACATGTCGTAGCCAACTAGCCTAATTAACCGTCCAATCTACAGCCTAGCCTTTTTACTAAACAGCGCGTTTAACTAGCTTCTTGAATGATGTTTAGCCATTTGATCAAACAGCTAGGCAAATGACTTGGATCGATGACATTTAATTGCTTGCCTAGCCCGTTCATTTCAATCAACAAATTGTATGAAAAATAGTACAATGGAAGAGTGTAGTGACCATAATAATGTGAATTCTAGGGCAAAAAGGTAGGTTGTTAGGTTTCTCTTAAAGCACAACGACAGAACCGAGTCGGCCCAAGTTCACTAGTCTAAGATCTAGATCTAAGACAGAGTAGGTAGCGTTTAGATGAATATCCGCATCCTCCCAAATCAATGTCAATTGATTAAGGAGAATGGGAGGGGAAGATTTCTTTTTGTACATACTGTGTTATTCTTTCAGTAATTGTGATACTTAGATAGAATTTAACTTTTGTTATATTATATTATTTTAAGCAGTGTACACATTGTCGAAGAACCGAATAAAATAAATAAATATCGAATATAGTGTCACCTGGTGGAAGGCGTCGTCCTGCGGTAGTCGTAGCACGGCGCGCAGGGCTATCTCCGAGTTGGCGCGCACGTAGGTGTTCTTCTCCTTGGTGCCGTTGACGAGCGCCGGCAGCAGCGCGCGCAGCACGTCGGCGCCCGCCCCGCGCGCCTGCAGGCCGCCCTCGCGCCCCACCAGCGTGCTCGCGCGCGCCATCAGCTGCTTCACCTCGTTGCTGCTGTGGTTCATGCTCTGCGGATCGGCATATGATTACGTCGATTATATAATAGCATTCAACAGTGGTGTCGCTGTCGCTGTCGTCAAACTCACCCTAACGAACTGTGAGAGTATGTTCGGCGGCACGGGCCTCTCGTTCTTGAGTAGATGCCGAATCAGGTAGCCGATGCCTCGGATGCCGTTGCACACGATGGGAGTCTTATCACTGGCGAGATAGGCCAGCAGAACTTTGTCTATTTTCTCTTCGAAGTGATCTCTGTATACTTGTTCCGGTGTCTCCTTGAGGGCTACGAAGAGCGCGCAGGAGCGCCCGTGTGTAAGAAGCCAGTCTTCGGTTGCAGCATTCTGATTGGTCGGGTTGCCGGCTGCGAGTACGTGATGCAGAAGTGCAGCGTCGCGGTGCGCAGGCGCCAGACAGTGCAGCAGCGCTCCGAGGCAGCCGCCGACGCCGCTGCGGGGAGGGTCCTCCGGGTGCGCCAGCAGGGCGGGGCACGTGAGCATCGCTAGCACTGTGAGGGCGAGTTGCTCCGACATCTTGTTTCCGCCGTTAGTGATGACGCTCCTCAAAGCTTGAAGCATAGTTTCTTTGACGTTCAAGTCCTCTGCGTTCTTGACTCCGTTATGCACTTCGAGGAAAAGAGGGTCGGCGCGGGTGTGTATCAGCACTAGCTGGGACAGGGCGAGTCCGGCTTTTATACGCACGGGTCGATTCGGATCAGACAAGCCTTTGACGAATGTCGTTTGTAATTGCGGCAAAAATTGTTTGAGCATTACGCCGACCTGGAAACCGCGAAGGTAGTGTTCCAATTAGGTACAGTTCGATATAAATTTAATATATAATAAACGTAATTTAATTTTAAAGATTGTTACCTTAGAAAGTAGTAGGGCAAGAGTCTCCAAGACGGCAGCTTTGACGCTGGAGTTGAAGCGATCGCCCAGAATACGGATGAGTGGTCCGGTGATGTGAACGACCGAAGGTTGGATAGCACTGGCCGTTGTCAGCTTGATAACTTCGCCTAACATGAGGGCGGCGTTTTCTTTTTCCTCTGGCAGACCGTTAAGGATAGCCTCCCGGAATAATGGTAAAATTGGTGCTATACCCTATATAACAAAGATATTTAAAGAAAAATGTATATATGTATATAATTATATATCATGTTTTATTGATCGAAGACAAGACAGTTTTTTTATTTCAAAATAACATTTAAAACATTACCTTAGGGAGACAGAAACCGGGCAACGGCTCGCCCTTGAGGTCGGCGGCCGCGTACCGCACCGCCTGGCGCACCTCGGACACGTAGCCGAGCTGCTTCTCCGCCTCCAGCATGCGCGTGAGCGCGGACAGCGCCTCCCACGCCATGAGCAGCACGTCGCGCTCGCGCTCCGCGAACAGCAGCAGCAGGCCCCGCAGCAGCGCCGGCACGTGCGGGATGAGGTCGGCGCGCGTGTGCGTCACGAACGCGCACAGCAGCGCCGCCGCCGCGCGCCTGCGCTCCTCGTCGCCCTCGCCGCGCACGCACTCCATCAGCGTGTCGATGATGCTGCCGATATCGGTCAGATATGTCACCTTGGACCTTTGCATCTAGATTCTTTAACAATTAAGTATAGTACCTTCTGACTCCGGCGTCGTCGACGACGGGTAGCAGCGCGTCGCGGCAGTAATCGAGCTCGCGCGCCTCGGCCGGGGTGCCGCGCGCCGCCACCAGCGCCGCCAGCAGCGCGGGCAGCACGCGCGGCAGATGGCGCGTGAGGGCGCCGCCCGCCGCCGCCGCCAGCGCCGACAGCGCGCGCGTGTCGGCCGGGCCGCCGCCCGCCCCCGTCAGCACGGGCACCAGGTACGGCAGAACCGCACGTGACTTGATCGACATCACCTGAGCCGAAGGAGTGTTGAGTGTTTTTGTACTAATCGAATTAAGACGTGTAATATAGTGAGTTCACTTCGACGTAACGGACGCAGACCTGCTTGAGTCCGTCGAGCACGGCGTCGGCGACGACGGGGTCGGGGTCCCGCAGCGCGTCCAGCATGGGCGGCAGGATGTCGTCGAGCGCCTTGTTGCCGATGGTGGCGTGCAGCGAGTCGAAGGCGCGCGCCGCCGCCATGCGCACCTCGGCCAGCTCGTCGCACAGCGCCGTGCGCACCGTGGGCACCTGCCGGCACAGGCGCGTGAGCTCGGGCCGCGGGTGAGCACTCGAGGACGGCGAGTCGCGAGCGGCGTTACCAGCCCGTCGGCGAAGCTGAGCACGGCGTCGCGCGAGGTGGAGGCGAGGATCTCCCCGAGGCCGATGCAGACGCCCTGGCGCTGGTCGGCGCGCTCGGAGCGCAGCCCGCGCTCCAGGATGGGCACGATGTCGGGCAGCACGCGCTCGCCCAGCTGTGGACGTGTCGTGTGTGTAACGATGCAATATTGGAAACTCTTATACATTGTTGACCTACACGCTTACCTTTCGCACGAGATCTCCCAGTGTCCTCGCAGCCACTTGCCTCTTGTCGTAGCTCGTGGATGCCAAGCAGCCCAGCAAAAGATTAAATAACGTTGGCAGTATTTCACGAAGAGTCTTCGGAGTATTCGTAACGACCACCTGAAGCAATAAGATTATAAGCAAAACGTTATTCAACACAGGCAACAACGACGCATTGCATTAGTTCGTCATCAAACGAGGCGCGATTTCTTTATTTTGTAATATTATAGTAGATACCGAATGCTGCAGTTGTTCGATTCAGAGCTCACCTTCCAGACGTGTAACGCAGCCTGTCTGACCATCAGCGCCACGTCGCTCCTGCCCATGTACAGACCGGCCAGCACTCTGTTCCTGCGGTCCGGTCCGAGCGCTCGTATGATCGCCTTGTGCGAGTGCTCGGTCCCGAAGTTGTCGTCTTCGGACGCCGTCTCCGTGCTCATCTTTCCGGACACGCCGGATATACGGTAGAGCAGATCTCCCAGCAGCTGCACGGAGCTGTATCGGATGCGCCAGTTGTCGTCGAACAGGCCGCGCTCCAGCTCCGGCAGCAGCAGCGTGATGGCGGTCTCCGCGTACAGGTTGACGATCCTCTGGCCCGCCTTGAGCGCGGTCTCGCGCACGTATTCGTTCTCGTCGGCCAGCGCCTTGAGGATCGGGTTGATGATCTGGCCGATGTAGGGCGTGAACTCGTCGGTGAAGGCGCCCGGCATGTATATGAACATCATTATGTATCCGTCCTTCACGTGCGGGGCGATGTCGGGTCGCTCGGCTGTCGCTATTATTTCTATTATGATAAAAAATAAGGTAAGTTCAAAAATTCACCATTATATCAATATTTATTTCTCTTATAGAAATTGCAGAAGTAATTTGAGCAAATGAAGCTAAGTGCTTTGAAATAAGACGCAATTCGCTTACCGGGCATGATCTTGTGCAGCTTGTTACTGCCGAGGCCGGCCACCACCTCGGACAGGCCCTGCGCGGCGCCCGAGCGATCCACGGAGCTGGACTCGGAGGTGAGCGTTACCATGAGCCACGGCAAAAGATCCTCGAAGCTGTTCTCGCCCATACCGCGCACCATAGCACCCAGCGCGCGAGCCGACACCGACCGCACCTGAAAAAGGAATTAATACTTATCTAAGCAATTGTTAGAATATGCATACTTTACTTTTTGATTGTCCATATAAGACCAGAATTTTCAAAAATTGCGGTAAGTCCACTACTATATGGAGGTGACATCACCATCCGCGGTGACTATATCGCATTAGTGGTAAGAAAATGATTATAACCTCAGGCACGGGATCGAGCAGCGAGCTCTTAAGACCGGGAACGATGCTGGGCAGGTAGGGCAAGAGGTCCTTCTGGTCGGTGAGGGAGTACATGTTGCCGATGATCTGCGCCGCCATCTTGCGCGTCTCCGTGCTGCGGTCGAGGAAGGCGCGCTCCACCACGGGCATGATGAGAGCCAGCGACGGCGCGTCGATGAAGTGGACGAACTTGGTGTCCAGCAGGGTCTGCAGGCACAGCGACGTCTTGTTGGACGGATCCTGCAGTGCTTGCAGCAGCACGGGGACGATCGCTATGAGGAAAAACCAAACAAAAAGATTTTGTTGTTATGTTACATATTATATTTTACAAAACAGTCCGAAGAAAGTATAGACGGATTGCGTAAGAAAGGGGTAACTAATGAGATGACGAGTGACAGAAACAGCCCATTGAAATGTTACAATTTAAGAACCGAGTATTGCATTTATTAGAGGACGCAATTTTATTTTTGGGACATGTGTGGGGGGGTCAATAGAAGCTTAACCCCAAGTTTGTGGGGTTGCCGCCCTTGTTCCCCGGCCGCCATCTTGGAAAAGGTGAGCAAACACTTTTTTCGCGATATCTCGAAAACTATGCGTCCTACAAAAATTCGTAAATACATAATTTGTAGCAAATCGCTTTGCCTACAAATATGTTTATATAACTTTTTGCCCTAAATTTAAAAAAGTTATAAGCAAAAAAAGTGAAAGTGAAAGCAAATTTCTATAAAAAAATAATTTTTGCTTTATCTGTTTTTTAAACATTTTACAAAAAAAATATCTCACACCAATCATGTACATGGTCTTTTGAGGAATATTATTCTCTTTATTTTTTTAATTTCATTCATTTAAAACGCTCTTACAGCGCTCCAAAGTTGACCGGGTTCGTCAATGCTCATCGTGGTAAAAACGAAATGTTTAACTTAGCTTTGTAAAAAAGATCAAGAATATTGCGTAAATACTGGCGAAATTGTATGGGCCCGCGAGCGACGTGGGGCGACGTGATGCAGAAAAGATTTTTTGAACTCGTAACTTTAAAAATTCTTGCAGATAGCGTAAAAAAAAAACACTAGTATTTTTTATATTTTAAATATGCGTTTTTGAGATCATAAAAATATAAGCTCGTCTTCCTAATTGCCAACATACCTTGAATTTCAGGGTTTCTTATAACGGAACCGATGACCTTGAGTGCTTCCGCGCCCGCTTCCTGCACGCGCATGTGCGAGTCGCTCAGCACCTCTATGAGCTTGGGCACGATGGATGGCAAACACGACGACAGCTGCTTCGGAGCGCAGAACGCCATCGCGCCCAGCAGCTCGATCGAACCTGGACAATCGACACTTTTATATAACCGCTCGCTGACTTCGACGATCGATTCCTGATTTATGATAACATCTGACGTACCGGCCTTGGTGCGCCAGTTGTCGTCCTGCAGCGCCGCCAGCAGCGAGGGCAGCACGAGCTTGACCCCGTGCGCGGACAGGCGGCTCATGATGAGCTTGGCGGTGTCGTCGGCCGCGGCGCGCACGTACTGCGAGGTGTCGCCGAAGCACATGAGCAGGTGCGGCAGCACGTGCACGATGTAGGGCTCGAACAGGCGGCCCAGCTTGCTGCACAGCATCTCGAAGCCGAACAGCGCGCCTGCGGAATGCACGCGCTATGGGGAATTGTTTCGTGGCATACTATTTACGAACTCGTAGCCGCACTACCTTCTCTATATTTAAAGTTCTTTTTCTCTTGTATAGCTTCGGTGAGCTTGCCCATCACGTCCAGCTGTTTGAGCGACAGTATGCCGAGACCCTTGATGATTCCGGCTATGCCGTAGGCGGCGCCCTGTAAAGTTTTAACAATAGTTTAAGTTCAAGTATTTACACACAACACCGTTTGGAAGTCATGAAATACCCTAAGACGTTATGAGATGTGGACTCGCCTTTCTATCTCCGTATTTTTCGGCAGTCAATAGTTGTTTGAGCAGCTTGGTGACTATGGCGGGGATGTCGGCCTGCAGAGCAGGTGACGTGACCAGGTGTGGCAGACAGTTGCTGACTGCCTCTTGTACCTGAAACGTAACATGTGTAAAAAGAGCTCAATCGAGCTTCATTCATACCCGCGGGGGGTCGGATGGACGAGTTTGCGTTTATTCTTTGACATTAAATGGTAGATACAGCTTCGCGAAACGCTCATAGTAGAACACTACAGATCGTAGATTGGTATTACATAAAAAGAAATGGCCGATACCGCGTTACCTGCTGGCTAGGCGTGGACAGGGCGTTGACCAGCCGCAGCGTAATGGGGCGGAGGCGCTCGTCGTCGGGTGCCAAGTGACGCGCCAGCGACCCTATCAGCAGCACCACGCTCTGTCGAACCGCGTCGTAGCCGCCGGACTTAGGAGCCGTATCCAGAAACTGCTCGAACACCGGCAGCTGGCTGCTCAGCGTCTCCTGAGAAGCATTCGGTGACGGTCGAGTGGCGAGTCAAGTTCGGCAGCGCAACCGATGAAGCGCAACGGAGCCCTCGTACCTTCCCGTGCAGCTCGACGATGGCCATGGCGGCGGCCAGCATGGCCTCGCGCACGGGCTCGCTGCGGTCGGACAGCGCGCGGCGCACGAAGAAGGCCATGGCGGCGGGCACGGCGGCGGGCGCCAGGCGCGGCGCCAGCGCCCGCAGCGCGCGCGCCACGCCGCGCCGCGCGCCCCACGCGTCCAGCGCCGCCGCGCGCTCGTGCCCGAACTGGTCCAGCACGGCCGGGATCAGCTGCACACACCGCGCGTTACGTCGCCTCATGTCGCCTCACGTCGCCCCACGTCACCTCACGTCACCTCACGTCACGGCTCGACGCGACACGCACCGGCAATTTGTCGTCGTAGATGTCGTGAAGGTTCTGCAGCACTTTGTCGGCGACGGTCGACGGGTCGCTCGCGCGCGCCACCAGGTCCGCCAGCGCCTCGGCGGCGGCTCGCTGCAGCTCGTCGGCGGGGTGCTGAATCTGCTGCAGGAGCGCCTCGAGCATTTCCTCGTCTGCGTCCTCTATCCACGATTCGGCGCGAGGTAGCTTAGACCACACCGCCGCGGCCAGGGATCTACGCACCAATGTGAAATATAATCGGACGCATTATACGACTTCCCTACGAGTGAGTATTGAAACACTGACGACGTAGATGCGTACCTGTTATCTTCGGCCACGTCAAACTTGGCCACATAGAGACGCATGGTGAGACAGAGCGCGTGCTCGGGGTCGTCCAGGAAGGGCGGCAGACACTCTACCACGCACTGCAGAGCTCTCAGTGCTGCGTCGCGCACCACCTTCACAAATATTATAATGAATGGACACTCGACGGCTAACTATCGAGAGTATTGTGTAGTATGTATGTAAGTGATCAATATTATAAATAGTGCACGTCGGATTACCTCCAGCGGGTTCTGCAAGCCGTCCAGCAGACACAGCACGTCGTCGAAGAAGAGCGGCGCGCGCGCGGCGCAGGCGGCCGAGTCCAGCAGCGCCACCGTGCACGCCGCCCGGACGCGCCCGCCGCTGCTGCCTGCACGCACGCACGCACGCACGCACACGTTAGTGGACACGCGCACGTCGCCGGACCCCGGCGGCGGCCCGCTACTCACCGATCACGTCGATCAGCAGCCGGAACATTTGGTCGATGGGGAACAGCTGCGGGTGCAGCTGGTCGCGTGACAGGAGGCAACTGGCGTCGCCGCGCAGCGACGCGTGCTGGGAGATCACCGCCAAACCGTTCATCACCATCGTCTCGTTGGAAGATGCCCAGCTGCTCGTTATACCTACATATATTTACGTAAAATGCGTAAAAATTACTAAATGTAATGTAATATTTAGGTTTAAAGATAAATAAATAGCAATAAAGTTCGCGTGCATCCATTTCGCTTGCCGCGATGACACAATCACAACGCGCTGCGACAACAATCACTGTTTTTGCTCGTATTTGTGTGTGTGTGTAGTAACATTTTGGTTATTTTATTTAAAACTTTATCATACACACCACAAATAAAAAATATAAATGGGTAGGTAATAAGTTGCTTAGCTTTGTAACTAGTATTCGGCTTTGCAGGCCTGTTGGAGAGCAGGCAAGTGTTAGGTATAAAAAAGTAGCTCATCTTCTTCCTTGTACTTTGAGCTTGCATCATATACCTTGTATCTTCTCACTGCACGGGCTCAGTGCTCACTCATCATAACACATTTATGTTTGATACTACTATAATGTCGACCTTTCTAGATGGTCCCGTTCCGTTACCCGACACCGGTAAAAATGTAGTAAAGTCAAACGTAGTCGCACCTTCTTTGATCAGAGGGAAAACGTAGCAGAACCCGGGAGCGGTGAAGTGGTAGGACTCGTCGGGAACGACGTCCTCGTCGGGCTTGCCGGCCTTGGCGGCGGTGGCGGCGTACACCAGTTCGATCGTCCGAATCGTCGCCTCGGCGAGGTCCTCCTCCTCCCAGCCCGGGTCCAGGTCGCACTGCGGCTTCTGCAGCCTGCGACAGGGAAAGGAGAAGTGGAAAGATGCGCTGGGGCAGGGACGGCGACGCCTGCGACCGGAGGGCGTACCTTAGCGTGACGCGCGAGACGCGGTCGGCCAGCTGCGGGTGGCGCGGCAGCAGCGTCAGGCGCAGGCGGCGGTAGGCGGGCGCCAGGCGCGGCGCGGCCAGCGGCGAGCGCAGCGCGGCGGGCAGCGCGCGCAGCACGCTCCGCGCACCCGCGCCCAGCGCCGCCGGGCTGCCCGCCGCCAGCGCGCCCAGCAGCACCACCGCGCGCTCCACGCCGCCGCTCAGCTGCGGGCAGGCGTCACTGCACTCTCTCCCACCGCCACGGTCGCCACGAGGCGCGGGGCGGCGAGCTACTCACCAGCGTGAGGCGGTCCCGGATGGCGCTCTCCTTGGCGAGTTGAGTCTTTATGGCTTCCTTCTGCTTCGCCGTCAACGGAACCTGCGAAGACGCGGGATGCGTTATGGCGAGTCACATCGAAGCGTCGCGGGCGCGGACCTGCGCGCCGCCGACCGGTACTCACCTCCTTGACCTTCCCCTCCCGCCGGCGCTTCTCGTCGATCTCGCGACGGAGCTGCATCTCCTCCAACTGTTCCTTGTAGCTGTACGCTTTGCTCTCGCGCTTTAGATTCATCTCCTTGCTGTCCTCGTTTCTGATGATGTGAAAATGACAAGTTTAGACTATTGACGCTCAGTGTCAGCTCCACGAGCACACGGAGCGGTGCGCCGTACCCGGGCACGACGCTCTTGTCGTGCAGGTGTCCGGGCGGCGTGAGGTACACGAAGTAGTCGTCGCGCGTGACGGCCAGCAGCTCGGGCCGCTGCAGCAGCTCCAGCACCGCGCGCACCGCCGCGCCGCCCAGCGCCTCGGGGCTGCAGCGCACCAGCGTCGACACCAGCTCGCGCATCGTCTGCTCGGCGATCGCATGAAATCATAGGACTGATGATGAAACCATTGCTCAAAAATAGTTAATTTTGTTTCCAAAAGTATCTTATACCTTGGAGTTATGAAATGATTACCTCATTGGGTGTAAAGTTTGAAACGTATGTGTTTTTCAGTTTGTTGGCATGAGAGGCGACCAGACGCTGCGGGTCCAGACGTAAGTAGGTGACCATCTTCAGCCAGGCGCGCTTGTCCAACGCGACGACTAGCGGCTGATGAGAGCACGGCAGCGCTTCGAGGGCGAGGCTCTCTAAATCCTCTTGTTTGTAATCTATCCAAATAAATGATAATTGATTTCATACAATTCGTTCAGATTCAATGTAACGAATCAGATATATTGAACTATAAAGGCTCACCCTTGAACGCGCACAGCGCGTGGATGCAGTCTAGTATCATCTTCCCCGTCACATCAGCCTTCTCCTCTGGAGGCGTCTTTTCCTTGACAGTGAATATCTTTCCTTCGTCCAGCACTTCATTCAACTTCCCCACTAGATTCTTCGCTAAGGAGGCTTTATCATAATTAGCGAGCAACGATTTGGCCTCCTTTAAAGCGGCCGCTCGGACGGGCTTCACCGGTGACAAAAGGACCATTATAAATGCTCTCAGCACTGGGGACTTTCGGTCGGTCGCTACACTCTCGTACTTTCCCAGTACAGTTCTGCACAGTAGCACCACCTGTGTTAGGACTATAAGGGGGTAAATGTTATAGCACTATCTGTGAGCGGACGCATAAATGAAATTAAATAAAAATAAACAACCATTAATTCAAACATCTAATTCATGACACTTCGTCTCAAACGATAATTAAAATGAAACAAAAATAAAAAAATAATCATAACAAAGCGTAGAACATCCATCAATGTTAAAAATGACTTACTGAATGGCAAGTAACGCTAAAACAACCGTCGCAGCTCGCTTACCGTCTCGAAGCGGTGCGACGCTAATGTCACGTGAAATAGACGTTCAGTAATAATAGTAACGTAATGATAGTAATGAAGCGGCGGCGCCGGCGGGTACCGTCATCGGGCGCGGCGGCCAGCACGCGCTCGTGCAGCAGCACGTGGCGCTCCGCGTGCGTCAGCGCCGCCCACGCGCCGCTCTGCGCCGGCAGCGAGCCCGCCGCGTCCAGCTGCACCAGCGCCGCCATCGCGCTGATGCCCTCGCCTACGACCGGGTGCTACGGGGAACCAAACGGTCGCATCACATGTGTATATCCGAAACGACGGCGAGCGTAGCGGCGAGCGTAGCGGCGAGCGTGCCGCGAGGCAGTGCGTACCTGCAGCGGCTGCTGCGCGGCGCGCTCCACGGCGGCCAGCAGCGCGGCGCGCAGCGCGTCGGCGTGCGCCGGCCCGCCGCGCAGCGCGCGCGCCACCAGCGACGTGTACGCCGTGCGCACCGCCTGCGTCGCGCTCTTCGCCGACAGCCCCTTCTGCAACACCGCGGTGCCGTGACTCACCCGAGCGACGCGTCCGACGACAGCCCGCCGCGAGGGCGATCCACCTCACCTTGTAGATTTGCAGAATCTTCTCGGGTAATGGAGTATTCGTGCTCTCCGTCCAGCAGAGCAGCGTCTCCAGGGCGGCGCTCAGCGTTCGCTCGTGAGATTCGCTGTCGAGCACGCGGGATATCTGGACCGCCACCTCGTCGAACAGCTTCGATCGCTCCCGCTCGGACAACGCTAGCTCCCTCAGGGCGCTCACGCCCTGCGAATGTTTCGATGCGAAAAATTAACAAATTTGCATCTTGGCCCGTCTCACTATACGTGAAGGTGAATTGCGGCAAATTAAAGCGTGTACATTTTCTTAAAGTAGGATTTGTAAACATAAAAAGGAGCTCACATTGAGTACGGCGATCTTGTCCTCGCTGGAGGTGAGTTTCCCGTTGGCGCCGTGGTAGTGCGCGAAGGCGTGCGAGAGCAGCGCGCTGGCGGGCGCCGGCGCGGACACCCGGCGCGCCAACGCTCGCAGCGCGCCCTCCGCCTCGCCGCGCACCCACGCGTCTCGTGAGTGGAGGTTCACTGTTACGATCGAGTGTGATCATCATTGGATTTATCATTTTATATACATTTACATTTATATTATATATATATATATATTTATATAACATAGTAACACAATTTTCATTACAATAATATAATAATACTCTTACCGATCAAGCTCTTGCCTATATCTACGGCGGCCCCATCGATATAAACTTCTAAATTTGCTAACACTACTCCGACAGCTTGTATTATGGTTTCGGGGCTCCTTAGCATAGCTTTTTGTAGAGCAGGAAGCAATGTTTCTTGCACATCCGATATTTGTAATAAGTGTAGAAGGTCTGATGAACCGCGGATGAAATTTGAGTTGGGACGAGCCTTGACAGTTATGAGGCTTTTGATTAAACTGTCAAGCATTTTTGCCTGCAAGTTGCATTTTAAACCATAAGATTGTATGTTACAGATTGACAGTTTCGGTGTGCATGATTCGCAGCAGTTTAATTTTGTGTGTTAACCCATTAATAAAAAATAACATTAAAACACTAAAAAAAAACATTAAAAATAACATTTTCTTTTTTGTGTTTTGCTTAAATATTTTTAAGTGCTATTATTTAGCAAATGCATATGCATAATATTATTACAGAAATCCGTTTAATGAGGTAGGTAGGTAATGAATTAGGAATTGCAGTCAAATGTGGCCACCAAGTCCCAAGACAATGTGTCATTCAAGACAGTGCTTTAGTATAGGCTATAGATTATTCCATTGTGAGCGTCTGCGTATTATTATAATGTCGTTATATTATTATCGTGTCGTCTGCCTAGTTAAGGCAGTACAATATGGTATCGTTATATTTTGGAATGCAAAAGTTAAAATTCGTATGTTAGAAATATTTGCTTTACTGCAGTTAACATATAAAAATCAAGATTTTAACTGGACACTTCTGTTCTGCTCAGTTTGTAGTTGCATTCATTAAATATTTTGTGACGCATTGGCTTGAAGGGCAGCCACATGCAGCCATTTCGCAAGGAAAAGTTTGTACGACGCAACTAATAAGCTTTCAATTTATTGTCAACAATTCTATCAAGGCAGCCACAATTAGTGAGCCTCGTAGATCAATCAATTTGTAATCATGTGACGTTGTGCAATTGCTATTCTCGTCAATCCTCCCACTAAATAGTTTTTAAATATCTGAATACCAAACAATACTAATAAATACTAATAATGTCCTCCAGACCAATTTCGGCCACTGCGGCCAATCTCAAGAGAGATTAGACAACTGCGCATGGCATATTATAGTGCACGGGTGTTCGCGCCAACACAAGTGCACTCTCTATTTCTTAACTCTCATAATCCAATGATGGGATAGCAATCCGATACGACAGGTAAGAGTTCAGGCACAGGACCAATGGCTTTACATGCTTTCCGAGGCAAGGGAATGTACACACTTCCAATTTTCAGATTCCAGGCTGCTTTTGAGAATTATCGGCAGAAAAACTCAATAACTTTTATTGGCCAGACCAGGGATATGGACCCAGGACTTCACTCGTCATTAGACCAACGTGGTAGTCAATATTTGCCTCAAAACAGAACTTTAACTAGCCTATATAATTGTCCCAAATGACACCTTTTGGATTATATTCACTAAATTTTGCAGATTTATGTTTCAGTCCTTTGTAAATTTTGCTGTGACATTTGTTTGTTAATATAGATTTTACAGTCACATTTATTGAGATTATATCACTAACTGACAAAATGTTTATAACTACATACTAAAAATATGAAACAGTGGCAAGTCATTATGTACTTCTGTATAAACACATTATATATTTACCTTGTGCTTAGAGATGAACGGTTCATCGTTTATTTCCTTTGCATGATGACACAAAGCTGAGAATGCAACACAAAGTTGGGGTCCAGAGTCAGGAGTTTGTGAAAGCAACACATTCAACCATTTTTGAAGTTTTTCATTTCCCATTGCTTTCCAGCAATTATGTAACTTTAAAAGAAATACAATTTTATAATGAAAATTAATAATTTATACTGAAAAATTAGAGAAGGAATAAGCTTCAAACCTCACAAAGAGGAGAAGAAGCCTTAGCCCAGCAGTGGCACATGCACAGGCTGTTATTTACTTTTACTGAAAAATTAAAGTGTCTTTGTTTACCATTGAATATCCTTTTTCATTTTTCTTCTTATCACCGTATGCAGTGATAACAGCAAGCAAGTTAGCCTGGGCCAGCACCAGAGTGGTATAGTCCAACACATCATCTGGTATTTCAAGGGAACCCTCAACTAAAATTGTTGTCCAACGCAGTGCATACAAACCAGTCTGACTAGTACTTTTACTAAAAAAAAATAATGCATATTTCAGCCAAAACAGGTTCAAAATCTAAGACCTCTATTGTTTTTTAAATTAAAGTATATTAAATATAAGTAATACACAATATGAAGGGCCACACCCTTAGTATATAGTTTTTTATATATTTATTAACTCCAAATATTACCCACCTGCAAATTGCAAATTGCAGTTGGGATTATTATTGTTTATAATTATGTTAAAAGTTGATTAAATGATAAGTAATTTCAAAATACTTACGTTGGAAATGTACATTTTAAATTTTCAGATACTTCCAGTAAAGAAGGTAAAAGATTTTTAAGTGTCCATTGTTTATGATTTTTCCTTAGATATACCAACAGGCACTTCACATAGTATTGAGATGTCGAGTCTCGGTAGCGGTTTAGGGTTAAGAGCAGTTGGCGGCACACAAAGCGCACAGGTGGCTCTGTTATACCTGTAGATTCATTGTATACAAATAACAGAAGCATCTACATAAAGGTACAAATGAAAAAAATAATCTAAATCTGTGTGTGTAGTTGTAAACAAGTTTAATGAGAGCATTATTTGAATTCACAATTCTGAAGTTTTGATATTGCACTGAAGTTAAGTGTAAAGGACTCTCCTGCCATCTACATCTACATATAAATATATTTGTTGAATGCACCGGGAATCGGAGCTATGTTCAGTTGCGTAGTGCAAACTAAAGATTGGATCAATACAGCTACCCTGTAAATCCTAGATAACCTAACTATACTATATATTTTGTATTTTATATAGAGTATGACAAGCGCTTTTGACCGTGATTTTTAATTTATTTACAAAATTAACAAACTCACCAGGAGATGATAAAACAACTTGTATTTCTTCAAGAACTTTACGTCTCTCTTTCAGACTTGCGGTCTGAATTTTAAAAGGAATATCTTTTAACGTCTTCAACACCTGACAAAAGATAAGCCCAATAAATACACTTTAATCTAATGACAAATATTATCGTGGGAATATCGAATTTACCTCAGAATCTGCCATGTTTTTAACACATTCAGATTTTCAGAATTTTCGCCCAGTAAAAGCACACGTCTTTCTAGACAACACAGGTAAAAGATAACTATTAGTAACGACAGCTGACATAAGCTTATTGTTGCCACATGAAAGACATTTATTTAGTTTTACTATCGGAAAATAATACGTTATAATCGATACTAGTCGATACTAATTATGAATTCGAAAATAACCTCTGCTGTCTGTTCGCTTTTACGACTAAGCTACTTAACCAATTTTGATGACATTGGGTATGAAACAAGCTAAACAACCATCAACTAAGCAACCATCCATGGTACCATCAGGGGACCGCCTACCTATGCAATAAAAAAAATGTGTTCATCGGGTTCTTGTGTACGTACTAATTTTCGAAAAAAAAATCCTCCAGACCGATTTTTGGTCACGACATTCAATCTTAAGAGAATCTCTCTAATCTTTCAGCCAACCCAGACGAGCTTGCACAAAGCTCTACCACCGAGCCTTCGATCAACAATACTACTAGATATGGCGTCATAAACAAAAACAATACTTAAATGTGGCACCGACCATAAAATGAAGAAAACTATGTAAAAGTTTGATAATTTCAAATCCTAAACTATGCCTTGTTCTCGAGCAATAAAGTGCGGTTTAGATTGTATTGAAATTCACTTACGATCTTACTCCATGAATAACAGAAAGTCATAAAAAATGTACAATAACGGTTGTTCCATAATCGACCTTATATCCTTATCTATAACTTATGATTGGACCATACTAGTTTGAAATAACCTCACAAACGTCATTGTTTTCTTACTTGTCGGGCCGTTTTTGAAGCGCTTGCCGCTAATCTAGTACATAATTGATCGAATCGAATTGAACAAAATGCCGATATTAATTCCAATTTTTGCCCCTACATACCAAAATATCCTTTATCAACTCGTCGGACTGTTTTTAATAAAAATAATTATTATACACCAAAGATACTACCACGGTCTTGTAACTTCAGTAGTCGGAGTACGTCGACTGAATGACGCTGTTCAGTTCAATTTACGGCCGCCAGAGGCATGACAATTCGCGTAATAATAATCCCGAATACTTTTTCAAATTTAAACAAAACAGTTAAATAACAACAAATCCGCAAAACAATGATTAAATAACACAATACTTGGGAGTGAAAAATATACGCCGCGTGCAACTCAAACAAGTTCGATAGCAGCGAAGTACAGTGGGCGCCGCTGCGAAGTAAGAGTTGTTACACAATCGCGCCTATCTCTCACCACTGAAATTGGACTCGGTTGCTAGACCTGTATACAAGACTCTTGCTCTCGTAGTTAAGATACGCTGGGGAAATCTCTTTTGCTCTCGTAGTTAAGATACGCTGTGGGAACGTCCTTTGCAATGCGTAGAGAGAGACAGTTGCCACTGCGCGACTGCCACGCCACCAAGCGGCATTTTGGGTCGCAGAAAATTTGTCTTCAGAGCGCCCATAAGAACTGCGCTTCTATGTAACGTCTGTATAATGTATTAATTGCCTGCATACAGACAGAGGTGACCAGTGTCAGCTGTCAGTGTGTCCAAAAACTGTCAACAAAAACCGAACCGAAATATAAAAATAAATTTTGCATGATTAGTTATTAATAAAAAGATGGAATCTCGACAAGAGTATGTGTCACAACTACGTGATTTTATTAAAGAAGTTGATAGAGAAGTTACTGTAATACTTCAAAATCTACAGTGGGATAAAGATAAGTTAAAACAGGTTTGTTATTGTTATAAAAGTTTTATAAGTATCTAACCAAATAAAAGTTAAACGAGGCACATAACGTAACGTAACGTTTCGAATAGCATATTCTGTTTCTAGAACGCGTGAATCTTAACCGATGATCGTAACCCGGGCAAAGCACCACTGAATTTAATGTGCTTAATCGGTGATTAAAATTCATCTCGCGCTTGACAGTGAAGGAAAACATCATGAGGAAACCTGCTTGAGTCAAATTTCACGTGTATTCCAACAACCCGCATTGGAGCAGTGTGGTGGAATAAGCTCCAAACCTTCTCTACAAAAGAGGATAGGAGGCCTTAGACCTGTGGGGTTTTCTCAGGCTGTTACTGTAATCAAAAATAGTTATTCAATTACCAAGTCTATAACTAACTTAATATTTGTTAATAAGAAGTATCCAGTGTATTTATTTAAGGTTTATTTAGTATGTGACTTGATAGTTAAATTTAATTAGTTATACATTATGTTACTTTCCATTATATAGATACATAATGAAAACTACACTTACTAGAACTAGTAATGTATGTGTAGAATTAACAAAAGTTATATGATTCATTTTCTTTGTTTTATTATTTTTACTTCTGTTTTTTATAAAAAAAAAAACATTACTGAATATACAGAATCACTAATAGTTTATTTAGTAAATTTGAAACTAATATTTTTATTTTATTGATTGGTTATTTTGTTTTTAACATCTTGTTACCTTCATTTCAAGGCAGATTCATTGGTTGCATGCAAATTTGATACAAACCATAGAGTACCACTAAAAAAACAAAAGGAGCATGAGGAGAAATGTTATCAGAAATCTCAAGGATATCAGTCAAATGATGTCTTTTTGCCCGAGCCTTTGGTATCAAATGCTAAAACTCTTGTAAAATTTAGTAAGTTATTTACATACAATAAATCTTTAATTTAGATTTTGTTGTTAAACATAAATATACACATATATATTAAATAATATTTTTCAATCCATAATCATTTTATAAATTTATATTTTTAATTTATAGAATATTTTGTCTTTTATACTAACTAATAATAATGAACTATTGCTATTCAAATGAGAAAAAGAGTCTCCTTTAATAATCCTCCAATCTTATTTTCAGCTTCAGATGAAATACAACAGATAATAGATTCAGCATCTAAAAATGATCCATTGTTCCAAAGAGGTGAGGCACTTATGTATATCTGTATTTTGAAATAGTAGATACAGTTAATATTTATTTTATATATTCCAAAGGGAACATAATAACATAACAGTTTTTTTAATACTTACAGTATTTAGCGGTTTGAAAATATTCTTTACGTAATGTATCCTTTTTAAATAAAATTACATACTAAAATGTTTTTTATTAAATATTATACAGATACAATAATCATTGTGCATTTAATGTTAACAAATCTAAATTATATTAAAAATATAACAATATTTTTTTCTGAGAGCTTTGAATTCTTGAGAATTTAAAACTTAATATTTAGAAGTATGTCTTAATTGAATTATAATGTAAACTTAACTCATCAACAAAGGTAATGGAAGTTTAGTGTCTCAGCCACTGACATTGGATCGCATCACAACAACATACACAACAGATGAAAGAAGAGCCATTCATGATGCTGTCGTTAACACTATGCCATCGTTTCACGATCTCTCTGATCTGGCCCTACCCAGGTATATCTATTAGTTAATAATATCTTGTATACATATTTATTTTTTAAATGTCCAGTCAATACAACCTACGATCACAAGATATTACAAAAGCTGTGCTTTAAATATTTTTTATTCACAATAAAGCTTTAAATGTAGGACACATTTAAAACTTACCTACATTAAGAAATCATGAATTGACAAGATACATATAATTCTAATATTAAATATGTAAATGATAAGGAGGTGTGGCGTTATACCAAATAGTAAAATTGAGTAATATATTAATCTGTTATAATAATTGATGTAAGTAGTAGTGGTCCATCGGAGAGCAAGCAGAAGTCTCGCGTGGAGGTGCTGGCCGAGCTGCGCGACATGCGGCGCCGGCGCGCGCGCTACCGCGTGTCGGCGCCCGCACGGAACTACTCCCACACCCTCAGGGAACTGATCGCCTCGCAAGTGTGTGCTATTACTTATACAATGGATACATTATCTTTGATACAAACGCATTTAAAAACACATTGCGTAACGTAAATGAGGCGGCCACAAAGTACAGTCCACGTACAGATAGATATTAGATAAATTGTAATGCAAGATGAATTTTAAGTACCGTTTCTCAACTTCCACCACAATGAACCACAGAGAAAGATAAATACTCATCAAGCCATTTGACATTTCAGATTTTTTAAAATAAAATCATACTCTACAGGCTGTAACAAAAACCCTGTCCGAACCGTGAACGAATATTTTAAAAATGTTTACATAAATAGAACCAACTCACGATACCTAATAACCAATTCACGGGTCGGACAGGGTTTTTGTTATGATACTTATTGACAGCATTCTTATGAAAGGATTTTATGAAAATGTTTATGTCTATTCTGTTGTAATACAGTGTAAACTTTATATAACGTCACTCTATTTAACGACAAACTCCCTAAAGCGACGAAATCATCCGGCTTTGGTTGGTTTAGCTTGTCTTCCATACACTGATACACTCTTGACTCTATATAGCATTACATTCACTCTCAATAACGACGAAAAAATCTTTTTAATTTGCCAAAATTAGTAAAAACTGCACAGCTGTGTACGTTTTTTGCACTTTATTATCCTTGCTCGTAATAAACTCGACTACCCGCATCATACATGCCGAACTTTTAAGAAATCCATTCTTTTGTTTACAAATTAGGATAACCATATTCTTAGTTGCTTACAAACTTACAAATTGTAAACATGGCAAGTAAGAGAAATCACTGTGTATTGAAGAAAAAGTTTTATTATATCGAATTATATATATGCAAACCTAATTTCGAAGACCGTTGACAGTGCTTTTAATTACTAACACTAGTCTGAAAGAAACTTTTCATTTTTCTAATACAGATTTTTCTTCTCTCACCTTGTCCCTTGTGTGTCGTTATATAGAGTTTACACTGTATATACATCACAACAGTGTGTGTGAATTAAATTCGATACCTACGCGAACCGCCATACAGATGTTATTATAGTATGAATCGTGAACGTTACTGACATGTCACTGAATTTATATAAAAAGATATAAAATTAAATTTAAAAAACGTGTACTCTTATTTTTAACAGATGGAGTTGTATACGGGTTCAAATACAGAAATTAAAATTGAAAAAAGCGATCAAAAAACAAATAACAAGCTACAGAACGATTCTCACAGACACGAAGACAAACACGCAAGGAACATCGATAAGTATACGCAGGGAAATGTGAGAGAAAAGCACAACGTACGAGATAGTAAAGATAAGTTCAGTAACAAGGACGGCAGATATTCTGAAATTAGAAGCGAACGAGAACGTTCGTCGTATTCAAAAGAGAAAGACAGAAGATGCGGTAGATATGATGATAGAAAAAGATGGGAAAAACATAACAGTTCCCATAGTGAAGATCGTAACCATAGCTCAAGGGACAGAGTGAGACGAAGTGATAGCCACGGAGACAGACAACATAGAGAGAGAAACGATGAATATAGAAGAGAAGAGAAAACTGAGCACAGACGATATTACGATTACGATAACCGCCATGAGAAACCGGGAAGACACACTTCTAAAGACAAGAGTAGACATAAAGAAAACAGATAGAGATGTTCCTACGAACTTTACCATAAATGAAATAATAAATGAAAACATTTATATACCTTTTAATAATGTCTTTCCTCAAAAAATTATATACCTACATATATACTCGGTGGTAGAGCTTTGTGCAAGCTCGTCTGGGTAGGTACCACCCACTCATCTGATATTCTACGGCAAAACTAGTTTGATGGGTAAGTGAGCTAGTGTAATTACAGGCACAAGAGATATAATATCTTAGTTCCCAAGGTTCACGCAATCATTAGTTCCCAAAAAAAACGAAATCATTAAATTCAGTGTCTTAACACAGTATATGGGACTAAGGCAAATTAGTTAAGAAAAGTACAACTAGCTGATGGGATTATCTTTATATCTATGATAAAATTTTTGACCTTACATCAGATTGATACGTGGGGTATCTATTTTGTTGGAATAAATACTACATTATGCATACTGCCGAAAGTCGGAAGCGTAGCCATGACAGCCGAAGCTAATATTGACTCTGGACGTGAAGCATGTGTTAATATTAATTAATTATAAACAAATTACGTAATTAAACGATTATTTCTTTGAACTCACTGCGTGCTCACACTCACTCCATACTAAACAAAATTAAACGTTCCGACTAACGGTATCGACATTAGGAATCATATTCTCAGAACGCGAAGTTAACGAACTGCGACCGAGTGCTCAAATTACGATATTGTGATAATACGAGTTGTATAAAATTGATGACTAGTGGCGACGAACCATGAAGATGACAGATTGTCTGTCTCACTGTGCGTGTGCGGCGCGCGCAGACCACTGAGCTGTGCGTAAAACGTAGCCGTTATGTAGTCTGTGCACTGTGCAGTGCGCTGCCCGCAACGCACTTTGGGTAGATAAATTAGATCTTTCTGATTTGGGTAGATAAATTAGACATTAACTGAAGCATGATTTTAACACCATTTTCCATACGCGACACAAAGATCACAAAGTATACTTATTTTTATACAATTAAGTCTTATTTCATAAAATTAAGTCTTATTTCATAAATTAAGTGTTATTTCATAAAATTAAGTCCATCAATTATTATGGAGTGGGATTTTAGGATACATTATGTATATGTACAGTAAGTAGTTACTACATAACCTAATCAACTAATATAGCAGTTTGTAAAGTTCGCATATTGTGCGTAAATTGTCCGTTAACTTTTATGAATACAAATAATCGCCCAATCTCGTAACTAAATTAATATTATTGTTTTGTCTGTTTTAATATTAAAAATATCATGGTACTTAATTTCGAACAGACTATGATTGATTAATGCATAGATACAAAAGTCATTTTACAAAATTTGAGTACACGACGTACATGATTTTTTATAGCCATTAGCCAGTGTCACTCGGCGTCACGTCATAATTCTAACGATACCTAAACTGCCACCCATATCAAAATCTGTGCAGGCATTTAAAACTATTGGTGCAATAAATAAACTCATATACGTATTTAGGTACACAAATGAACCCTGAAAACATTACACTCCTTTTTTGGCAGTCTTTCAATATATCAGATGTTAACTTAACATTCGATTTAACTCGGTGGTAGAGCTTTGTGTAAGCTCGTCTGGGTAGGTTCCTCTCATCAGATATTCTACCCCAAAACAGCAGTACTTGTTATTGTTGTGTTCTGGTTTGAACGGTAAGTGAGCCAGTGTTATTACAGACACTAGATATATAACATCTTAGTTCCCAAGGTTGCTGTCGCATTGGCGATGTAAGTGATGGTTAAGATTTCTTACAATGCCATTGTCCATGGGCGTTGGTGACCACTCACCATCAGGTGGCCCATATGCTCGTCCGCCTACCTATACAATAAAATAAAAAAAAACTAAGTGCATTGACTCTTTCCATACAAACGAATAGTAAATTGTGACAATTATCCGGTGTTTATGCATTAGTGTACTTACTGTACGTAGAGTAAACGTGTTTACGGAATGAAAAATGTTTATAATGCTACAGCTTCTATTGCTCGTAAATACGGCGCACAGTGGGCCTGCGACTGCGATACGGGTGTCAATTAATACCGAGTTATAGTGTAAGTGAAATAAAATACTATATTCAATTACAGCTTAATGATACCGGCAAGAATATATTTTACATTGGCAAGATTAATTTATTTTCGTTAGTAAATAAATCATTTAAAAATGTAACTGTAGATATAATTTCTTTCTTTGATTCTACGACGTGGTGCGAAGTTTTATATATATTTAAAACATTTGAACGTATTTTCTTGTTTTGACACAATGCTACAATGCAATCTGTAAACTATACCGGGAGAATAAACCAGCAACCAACAAAGGAAGTAAATAATATATTGACGTTAACGACGCGACGGTCCAGTCGTTGACAACGACCATCACCATTTTACATAAAATTTAATGACTAATTATGTATTACGTACGGAGAAATATATTGGATTTGGCCTTTTTATATAAGCTTTTACATAATGAAGTGGATAGTAAATGTATCCTTGAAAAAAATCATATAAATGTACCACGGAGACCACCTCGAGATCCATGTCCACTTTAAAGAAAAATATATTTCCTTAAAGTACGGTATTTAATTATAAGTCCCATCGAAAAGACGAAATTACAGAATCATATTTTCACATTCAAATTAGTAATAAGTAGTTACTTATCCTTAAATATTATAAAACAAAGTCCCCCGCGTTTCATGTCTGTCTGTATGTACGCGCTAAACTAAAAAACTACTGAAGGGATTTTCATACGGTTTTCACTAATAAATAAAGTGATTCAAGTGGATGGTTTACGTGTATAATTCATTAATATTTTCTGTAAATTTGTTGAAATATAGCGAAATTTGTTGAAGAAGTCGGAAAAAAACGAGCATATTGGGAGCTTTCATCGAAAACGCTGTACAATCCCTTTGACTTATAACAAAACAATGTATGGTGAAATTGTTCCCCTTTCATAGATCTACAAAAAAGTCCGCGATGGCATATGTCTATCTTTTAAGGACAACTAACTATACCCATTTTAATGTTTAAAAAATGTTTACATAAAAATGGTCAAATTGGAAAGCTATAAAAACGGATATGATATTAATCCTTATTAAAATAAATACGTTATTTACTTTGAGCATTTAATGTATATTATAATTGCCCTTTACACCACCCAATTTAAATCAATATCTTAGGAGTAGTCGTAATTTTAAAATTATCGCGCACTAAATAAATTCAGGCGGTCCAACACCCATCATGCAAACGCGTGATGCAACCGCTTCTTTAAATATTATAAAACAAAGTCCCCCGCGTTTCATGTCTTTCTGTATAAACGCGCTTAACTAAAAAAGTACTAAACGGATTTTCATACGGTTATCACCAATGGATAAAGTGATTCAAGAGGAAGGTTTACGTGTATAATGCATTAATGTTTTCTGTAAATTTGTTGAAATATAGCGATAATTGTTGAAGAAGTCGGAAAAAAAACGAGTCGATTGGGAGCTTTCATCGAAAACGCTGTACAATCCCTTTGAGTTATAACAAAATAATGTATGGTGAAATTGTTCCCCTTTCATAGATCTACAAAAAAGTCCGCGATGGCATATGTCTATCTTTTAAGGATAGCTAACTATACCCATTTTAATGTTTAAAAAATGTTTACATAAAAATGGTAAAATTGGAAAGCTATAAAAACGGATATGATATTAATCCTTATTAAAATAAATACGTTATTTACTTTAAGCATTTAATGTATATTATAATTGCCCTTTACACCACCCAATTTAAATCAATATCTTAGGAGTAATCGTAATTTTAAAATTATCGCGCACTAAATAAATTCAGGCGGTCCAACACCCATCATACAAACGCGTGATGCAACCGCTTGCGCTCCCCGCGTCCCGCTGTCGCCCGTACGCTAGCTGTTGCCCGCATAAATATAAGTAAAGGATAAATGTTTGCTTGAAATTTGAAAATCTGTGATTTGAAATTAATATGTATGAAATGCATTTCTGTTAAGAAAAACTTTAGTAACGGTTTTTTTTTTATTTTGAAGTTGATGATTATTCTTTAAATAATCATCAGTGGACTTATTATGAATTCCTGTAGTTTGACTTAATATATTTATAGTTAATATTAAATAGCCCGCCGCCTATCTACGCCGTTGAGTATAGTTAAAACCATAAAAGAGCAAGCGTACATTTTTTTTTATTCTATCAAACTACAGGCACATAGGGCATAACATCTTCGTTCCTACGGTTGATGGCGCATTAGCGATGCAGGGAATGGACATTGTTTGAGCATGCACTATAATAAGTGTACATGTGATAAGAGTTCTCACTAAAATCAACCAAGGCGGTCATTGAAAACGACAGGTCTTAGAACTTTTGGTTGTCATAGGGTAGCAGTAAGACATTGTGTGTTTAGCATTTTGTTATTTGCACCCAAAATTATGGTAGCGTAGCTATTACTTTACGCCGATTTTAAGTGAGAGAGTGGTAACTCCGGCTGGGCGTGCCGGCCCATTCCGCTACAACCCGAAGGTATGCAACCTGGCACTATAAAAACCTACCTATTAATAAATTACATACAGGTAAAGTGCGTCTTTAAGCAATCGCTAGGGACTTGAAAAACCGCAAAACGGACAACCATCGATGACGTATTTCTGCATGCGAGTCGCACACCCAGCGATGAGCCGATGACCGAATTCTTCTCCCACAGTGTACTGCTGCATAGTGTCGCGCACTCACTTTGTCATCGTCGTAACTTTTAAAACATTTGTCCAAATGATATAGTGTAAGAGACAAAAGTTATCTTCTTTAAAATTCTTATTGTTATATTTTGGTCAATTTATAAATTAATAATTATTAATAGCTTTATAAATTATAGCCTATTTGTTATTTTGATGTATTAGCTATATTATTGTAAAGTTTCATTAAAATCCATTCAGTACTTTTACGTGAAAGGGTAACAAATGTCCATACTCCATACAAAATTTCGTGTTTATTATATTAGTAGGAATTAGAATTATTATATGCCCTGTACTGAACATATATAAACTGTACTGTATGGGCGAATAAATCGATTGGTGAATGTTTATATCTTATTGATTAAAAAATGCACGGGATATTTTTTTTAATTTACCCGTACGAAGTCGGGACGGGCAGCTAGTTATGAATAATTATTGTTGACACGCACGATTCATAGCATTCAGTTATGTGGGGTTTCACTCATCAACATAAGCAATTAATTTTAATTAGGCATTTTTAATAAACAGTTGACTATCACTGACTTTGCCCACGAAAATAATATCTTATAATTAATATCACCATCATTCGCTTGCTCTTAGACCGTTAACTTCATCGGCACATCATTATTAGGTATATTAGATTTTAGCACACTGCATGACAGACTGATTTCTAATTGTGACATTTAACATACATATAATTTAACGGACCTACCTATACAATACCTATACAAAAGTTGCTTGAGTTTAAGACTCGTATCAAACTATAAACAAGTAAATTATGAAATGAATTAAAATTATTTGTAAGAAATATTTTTACACACAGATACGAAGAAATCCTAGACAAGGTACAAGTCTTTAATCTTAACAGCGCGATTATGTAAATTATGAAATAATATTAACATAAAACAAAGGAATCCACAACAAAACAGTTTATCTCACATTTTTTGCTCACTTAATGTTTATTGTGAAATACGCGTACAATTAGTTAGGTAATTATTATAATATATGTGGCAAATACTCTCCCGGAGATAATACATTGTAAAAAAACGACTTTTTAAAATGTAATTAAATAACATCTAATACTTACACCATAGAAAAAGAAATAATTTTGTAATACAATTGTATGGTAGGTATCATCGAGCTTATGATCAAGGTGGCTTTAGGAATTATTCAATGGCAAATAGCAGTAAGCAATCGAGTCAACATCAAGTGTGGATCCATTTGATTTGTCTCAGTGAGTTGATAGAAGAAGGGGTGGTTGAGGTACTTCTTTATACTGACCAAAACCGTCAGTAGGTTTTTAAGCTACAATTTGTTTAAGACATCTGAGATACATATACCTACATATACCTACGTATCAAGTTGTGAAAATAATATATCGAAGGAAAACACATTTCTGAATGCATTCATAAATTGTTTATCTGTTGTTCATTACTATTATGTCGTTTATATGTAGCTAGTTAAGTTAGATCTGCACAGGTTCAGCTCTGATAGGCGGGCGCAATAAGAGTGTGACGAAGTTGCTGTGAAGGCGCCGGCGCTCGCGTTTGCCGCGTCGCGGTCGCACTAATCAATTTGCTTTATTTAGCCGGAAATCGGTAAGAAAGTGTCCTTTGTGTTTCGAACAATAGTTGCATCACTTATTATTTACAGTTTCATACAAAATAGTCGCTGAGATGTGATATGATTAGCTTGATAAAACATTAGTACTTTTGAGCACTTTGATTAACGGCCGAATACTGAAACGTCCCTCAAACAAACTTAGTTAAACTCTACTTAACATTGAAATTAATATGCGAAATTTTAAATTAACGGCGTCTCAACTAATTAAGTTGCACTTAGTATTTGAATAACGTTTCAGTATTTGAACGTAAGATTCTTATATGTAACTCAATTTTAGCGCTGCTATTCTGGACGCATTTCGCTCGTAGTGTTGTATACCGTCTTACGGTTATATGTTCTTTTGTTCCTAATGTTATGTTAAGCTTGCAACCTTTAATTATATGATTATTGCACCAATACTCAATTTAGTATATTACTTTACGACAATTTTGTTTTTATTATTTTCCTCTAAGCCTCTACTGTAGTCTGCATTTTGTCTAATGCTTATTTTACATTTATTGTTTTAAGATACTATAGGTGTACTGTTAAATATATAATTATATAGTAATTGGGCATATTCGTTATATTGGTACCACTCGTGTACCAGTGTCCTGCATGAGTATCGAGTTTGTTCTAACATAATGGTACGCTCGTGTGCGGCTCTACCGGCTGGTGCAATACAAACTTTTATTTTCACGCAGTGTAAACCTTAAAAAATGTACCCGGCACCCTTAGGGGGAGGAACTGGGATATGATAAGTGGGATTCTTACCCACTTAAACTACTGCGATGGCTGTCCTTGCACTGATATAACGCATCCGCGGCCCCTCTCGAGCTCTACCCCGCTCGTGGCTCGGCAGTCTCGCTTACAATAATCTACGATAAAAAGCGAAAAGGAATCAAATATTGTCTGGTTTTTAATTGTTTCTAGTACAGTTAGAAATGAATAAATGAAACATCTTGCTTAAGGCGAGATTCAATTCAAATTCAAATTCAAATTCAAATACTTTATTCAATATTGAAGTATTACACTTACTTATTGATTGTCAAACTAGAAACTACTACCGGTTCGGAAAAGAAACACCCAGCCCTGAGAAGAACCGGCGAAAGAAACTCAGCGGGTTGATGTTTTTGTTTTTTTTTTTTTGTCTGTTTTTTGTCTCTTACAAAAAAAAACAAAAGGAAATAGCCATGCGGCGATCGTCTCATTCCCAAGGTGTGCTATCATCCATAAATTCATTAATTGTATAATAACCTTTAGCACACAAGCGTTCCTTTACAATTTTTTTAAATTTAGTAACTGAAACATTTTGAACGCTTTCTGGGATCCTGTTGTATAAACGTACACATTGCCCCACAAAAGAGTTACTGACTCTATGAAGTCGAGTAACGGGAGTAATTAATTTGTGTTTGTTCCTTGTACCAATGTTATGAGTATCACATTTTCTCAGAAAATCATTAATGTGTTTCCGTACATACATAACATTACATAGTATGTATTGAGAAGCAACAGTTAATATTTTAATTTCTGTAAATTTCTGTCTTAGGGATTCTCTAGCTCCTAGGTTATAGATTGCGCGAATAGCCCTCTTCTGCAATACAAATATCGTATTGATAGCGGCCGCATTACCCCACAGCATAATGCCGTAAGACATGATACTGTGAAAATAACTAAAATATACGAGACGGGCCGTATCGATATCGGTAAAAAATCTTATTTTTTTAACTGCAAAAGCCGCTGAGCTTAGCCTATTCGCCAATCCGTCAATATGGGGGGCCCACTGCAACTTGGCATCAACAGTAATGCCAAGAAATACAGCGGACTCAACTGGATCCATCGACTCCCCATTGATATGTACATTAGCTTTTACATTTTTTACATTTGGCGCGCTAAATTTTACAACTTTTGTTTTTGTATTATTTAACATAAGATTATTAACACTAAACCAATGTACTATATCAGAGATAGCATTGTTTACATCGTCATACTGTACTTGTTTTCTTTTAATTTTAAAAACCAAAGAGGTATCATCAGCAAACAATACTATGTCATGTTTATTACCTACAAGATAGGGCAGGTCGTTTATGTAAATCAAGAATAGAAAAGGACCGAGTATTGATCCCTGAGGGACCCCCACACCAACTGAAACCCCAGGAGATCTTTTTCCATTAACGTCGACCTTCTGAATTCTATTCTTAAGATAAGAATTCAAAAGCTCGAGCGCACCTTCTCTGATTCCATAGTGATTCAATTTCCTGACCAGAGTTTCATGTTGAACACAATCAAATGCTTTGGATAAGTCACAGAAAATCCCTAAAGCGTCCTGCGACTCCTCCCATGCTTCATAGATATTCTTAATTAGTTCAATGCCAGCATCAGTTGTTGAACGACCCCTTGTGAATCCAAATTGTTTTCTATGAAGCAGATTGTGTCTGTTAAAGTGAGCAAGCAATTGATTTAAAATAATTTTTTCAAATATTTGCTTTTAAGCTTCACGTTCAGATAAGAAATTCCATAATAAATGGATATAAATTTGCTTTAGATTTAACAGCGCACAAGGCGCGTGATGTGTCACTTTTTACTCTTAGGTCGTTAGAATCGAGAGCCAGCGCAGGTGGGTAAGATTTATCGAGTCAGGTTGTTATTTTAACGATTATTATCCATAATGAGTGTCATCAATTCCATTTGATCTATGAATGAATTTACAATTTTAAAAGAAAAGTGTAGGTATGTTTTTATTCTGATTTGTTTATTCATAATTAATTAGTTATTTTTATTTTTTGGGATGAAAGATGATGTTAAATGACATGGACATGATGGCAAGTGGTCGACTACGTCCATATTGCAAGCCTCACACACACACACGCACATATTGATTATACGTCATACCAATGGCGTCTCAGATGTTATATCCCTTGTGCCTGCGAAAAATAACACATACAATTATTTGCAATAACAATTCTATAACATCACGTATATTTTTGTTGCATAAAAATAACTATGTTTTTTATAATACACGTGGTGTACCCTTCGCATTGAGTCACCTCGACTCGAATAACCTGTGGTACTAATTTCACGCCCCGCAGACTCTAATGATAGTTTTTACCTTATTTTTTCACGCTAATAATCGTATCAGTCATCAGGTCCGTATAATAGTATTGTACAGGATACGATATTGTTATGTAAGCCTATATATACATCACTACTTGTGCCCGCGGTTTCACTCGCTTATAATTAAAAAATATATAAAAGATAAAAGGACTATACAAAACAAAAACATTTTTTAAATTCGAACCAGTAGTTCCTGACATTAGCCGGATCAAACAAACAAACTCTTTAGCTTTATATATTAGTATAGATATACTGTTTCGTATTTAAGAAACAGAGATTTCTTTAGGGTTGCTAATTTGCTGTTTCTATACCCACTTTGTATTCACGCATTGAACACATTGAATCTCAAAATAAACTTATTATTATTTCATATACCTAGTATACCTATGTATACCTACAATACTATTAATCATTTCAATACGACATGCATATTGTATTTCTAAAAATATCTTGATCTAATATTATAAAAAAAAACGGAATTATAGCATCAAATTTTAAATTTAATTAAAAAATATTTACTTGGTGAAACTTACAGAGAAAAATGCCTAATTTCAATACAGGGAATGCAAAAGGACTTAAAAATTCTGCGACGTTACGTCCATGGACGCGAGAAAAACGACCGACGCACGCGCATGGCCGCTGCGCGCCCTCACCACTGCGGGGTCAACTTATATAAGCTAGGAGCTTCTTCAAAACGCAAAAATATTCACGTAAAAAAGACGCGTTTTTTTATTAAGCATAATAATAATAAAAGTAGGTATAATAATAATAAATTCATTATATTTTTAAATTTATAACACACGAAGGTATTTTAAAAATAAGTACACAGTAAATGTAACTTCTCTCGATTTAAAGATATTTTTACTATTCTGTGGTCTGTTGTCATTGATACAAATATATTAGACATTATTATGGGGACGATTAATGCTATAAATTATTGAAAGTTAAATCTCCTCGACTAATGACAACAACAAAAGCCTGCTGCCGGGGTCCGATGCGCTTCGTAGCGCACCGCGGGCCGCGCGCCGACACACGACGGTCGGCACTGGCAGTCGGCAGTCGGCAGTCGGCACTCGGCAGTTTGCCCGCGACTTCCTCCACTTACGATCGTGGTCGCATTGATTCACGCTAGTGTCAACTTTTTCACGGTCGCGAAAAATTGCTTTTGTGTGCTTAAATGTGATTTACTTTTAGTGATGTGTTTGGTGGAAATTTGAAGGATTTTTTTAAAAGAGGTATATTTTAATTATATATTTTACTAACATATTATTTTGTGTTAATACATACAATAACAATTTATTTTGTTACTGTATTTTATATTATATAGGTACCTGTTTTTTTACATTGTTTACATATTTCATTTACTTTTTGTATAAATAAGAAATTGTAACATATTGTATATTACTAAAATAAGAATCAAAAATTGAGTTACAAATTGTTTTTTTTTTGTTTGCCATGACGTAACTTTTTTATCGAATCGGACGTGAAAATTAAAAATAAGTAGGTATAAAGTCTAAAAAAATCTCTATGACATGATCACATGGTAGAAAATTTATCACTTACTTTATTAGTATTTTTATTTGAGAAGTAGATATTTATAAGTTGTTCAAAATACACTCATCTTATAGATCGTTTAAACGAGAGCTAGGGAAAGTGGCGATGCGCCTGCGCAGCACTGGGCACGACTTCGTTATACGCAACGATAGTTAAACGCTATCATTTTTTGTTCATCAATTATGCATTTTCACCGTTGTCTACTCACGACGCTCGTTTCGTATACTAATTAATACATTGATATACATTCATGTTCTATTTTAAATAGAGATAATTTCGTCTACGCCAAAGAGCATTAGGATTGGTACAAAATTTGAGGAGTTACATTTTTCAGAGCTGTTTCTATAAATACATTTAATTCAAGTTGTTTTAACATAATTTAATAATAAACAATTCTACGGGAACTACAATAATTATAATGTAGTTTTGTTGTAGATTTTTTATTAAATAAGATGGACAATCGAATTATTATAAAACAATAACTATTTTAATACACATACAGTCATAATGAGTGTTTCAGTCTTTAAGACCTTCCACGTGGTTTGCGCCTTGCGAGAAAAGCAAACCAAACGTTTGTCAGATTCCAAATGGATTTAAGGCATTTCACATGTAATTAAATTATTTTTCGGAGGTAATTTTACGTCTATAAAACATGTTTATATGTTTTAAATTATAACTTTATGTGATTTACATAGTGATCTAACTAAATGGCATATATTAATTCCAGGTTTCGTGTATTCCTTATTAACGTAGCCACTCAGCCGTGCAACGATGAACTTCCAATGAAGTTGGTCGAGGTCACCTTGATTTAAAGTTTTGCATGTTTGATGAATGTAAATTCATAATATGTTGCATACTTGTAAACGAGTTGTTTGCGTGTGTTTAATTCACACGCTTATTACTCTTTCTCTAATCATTGATTTAAGAAATCATCCCTGAATAAGATTTATATCAAAGTCGTATCAGTCGTTTGTCATAGAACGAATAAAAATTACAAAGAGAAGATTATAAAAGAACGAATAAAGTAGTAGTTATAGTTTTCGTTGCCGATATCAAAACTGAATATATTTTACAGAATAAAGATGTTAGGTGTATGAAGCGTGAAGTTAGTACCTACATAGAATTATAGAATTTGTTTGAATTGAAGTTGATAGGTAAATTTGCCAAAATGTATAAAAAACGTATTAAATTTAAAAAAAAAGCGATAATTTTAATCTATGTTACTACTAACTCAACGCTATAATTGTTAATTGTCTTGTTTTTTTAAACATAAACATATATGTACCTACAAATATTTACGTCATATGTTTTTCAATAAGTAAAACTAATTCATTAACACATTCTTGGATCCCACGGATGGTATAACGTTCGGTTATGCTATTTTGAAACCTAAAGAATACGCTACGGTTACGAAGCACGCAAGCTGTGGGAATCACTTTTGAATTTTTTAACCTTTACATACCGATAAGAGGATAAATTTATTGTTTTAAATCAAAGATCTAAGTCATTGCAAGTTTATTTAGTAAAAATGTCTTGCTAAGATTTGATTTTAATGTTTTTTTTAATATACTATATCACATACGATTCAAATTTATAGATGTGAAAAATAATATATATTTTGTAAACTTTTGTAGTTACATGTAAGTTTTCGAAAATCTGACTAAACAAGAGGCTGAATAATTTAGAGTAGCTTACTTAAATCTCATTCGCTTAAATCTGAAGGGCACGATATCGACGGCTGTCGCACAACGACGCTACGTAATGAAGATAAATACCCATCGAAAAAATAATGTTAATACTAAAATTATAATTCCTATCTTATGTCTATTAGATGTCAGTCAATATGGAGGTATTGAAATTGTAATTAACAATTACACGATTATTTTATACGAGTTTTGAGAAATTAGCTCTACCTTACTCTACGCTTATGATACTGAGTATTGTGTTAAACATTATTTTAAAAGTAAGAAATCTTTATAAATAAAATGATAGAGGTCTGCGTGCGCGCATCACGGAAAAACTACTGGATAGATTTCAATGAAATTTTCTAAATTTTATTTCTTAGACACTTGACCCTTTAAAAAAAAAAGATTTCTTTTTATATTATGATCTTAATTTAATAAAAAGTTATTATTAAAGTTTCAAGAAACAACGATTTGTATATGCACTGCGTGTTCAGTGATGTATGTTTAAACAAAGTATATTTTTGCTTGCGATCTTTTTGATGTTTTTTCCTTCGTACATAAGAAAACTTTGTTAATATATCAAGCAACGCGGACGAAGTCGCGGGTATCAGCTAGTATTATATAAAACAAATAAATGCAACATGTATGTATATTCATACAAAACAAATAATGATTTATTTCGAAAAATCGAAGAATATGTACCAAGACTTTCTCGTTTGTAGAGCTTTGTGCAAGCTCGTCTGGGTAGGTACCACCCACTCATCAGTTATTCTACCAGTAGTGTAGTACTGCAGTACTTTGTATTATTGTGTTCCAGTTGGAAAGGTGAGTGAGCCAGTGTAATTACAGGCACAACATAACATCTTAGCTCCCAAGGTTGGTGGCGCATTGACAATATAAGCGATGGTTAACATTTCTTACAATGCCAATGTCTATGGGCGTTACCTACTATCAGGTGGCCCATAGGCTCGTCCGCCTAAAACCAAAAATAAAAATATTTAAAGTCTTTGGCAAGCTCTAATATTTGCAATGAATCATGTTAATTAGCATATAATTACTTACTATTTAATCTTCTGGTACGATTGTTTAGTACAGATACGATCTCTTGAAAATCTGTTAAGCTTTTTTTTGAGTTCAGATCGAGAGATACAACTCTCCAAACAAGAATCTGAGAACGTGCAGTATTTAATACATTGTCTTCGTTTGAATTTGTATGTTTTAAATTGTAATGAGGGCATGGTTAAATTAAATCCTTTTTCTTTGTAACTCTCTTGTTAGTCCAGCAAGTAATCTAAAAATAAAATAGGTTAAGATTGAAGAAAAAAACATATGTGTAATTTTTAATCTTCTATTATTAATAGTGCCGACTTTATCAGAACTTGCTATTAAAAATATATATTAATAGTGCAGTAACTCCAAAACTTAAATGACACGCCGATAGTCAACCTAATCAGAATATCTCCTAACAGTGATCCATCTCCATTGAACTACTTTTTATCTTGAATTCGTCACGCTGTGACTGGGAATGCGGCAGATGGTGAATATTGTATATAAGAGAAACTGTGGCCGCGCAAAAAAATGGCAACAACTAACACCGATTTTAATTAAAAGCTGAGTTACCGTTCTAATACTTTTTACTAAGTATGACAATGTCAACTTTTTATTTTATTTTTGACTTTAACCGGTAAAAAGATTTATAAACACTACTTTATCTGCAAAAATATAACCAACTGTATTGTATATCTTAGTTTACTTTAAAAATCGTGTACGTATCTAAGTTTTTATGCCTTAAAATTTTTTGTATCGTTATTCATGTTAGCAAGAGTTATTAACATAATGTGTCTGATACAAGTGTTATAAATCAAGGGTCGAATAGGAGGCCTGTTGGTATTACCATAGTTTTTTTTAGATTTGGAATGCAATACAGCAGAAAGCGTATTTGCCGAATCGAACCCGTTTAAATATTTATCTTCTTGTAACATTTGATTTAATTTAGAACACAAATTATTGCTTTTTTGTATCTGTGATTATCATGGATCAATTTACTATGTGCGTTTTCTCACGATACTACAATACATATTATATTGATATTAAGTTATTGATAATATAAAGTAATGATAATATATAAATAATTCATAGCTCACATTTAAAGTTTTTTAGATTCCCATATTTTTGCAACTTATTTTCGTGTAGACTTGAGCCCTATCGATAATTTAATGAATCAGTAATTTCGTTAGCATCCGATATTTATTATGAAAGCCTTATGCGACAAGCTGTGTGTTACAAAGTCACTAGCCGCTTATCGGCGCCGGTCTGTTCAATATCTGTAGCTATATTTTAAATTCAAACTATTATCACGCGTTGAAATCTTATGTATCACTTGTCTTTCTAAGAATAGATATAGATTCAAATGTTCTTACTGGCATATAATACTCAGATTTCTTAAAAAAAACATATGTTGAAATAAAAGAATAAAACATGTTTACTAATTACTTTCTCTTCGTGTTCGAGATATATTATAATGTTAATTATAACGTACTCTTTTCCCTTTACAATTCGGTCGCTTGTGGATCACATCCTGTTTTTTTAATCATTTCTACGATAGTGATTTAATAAAAAAGTGACCTTCGTATCACGCAATAAGGTATAATTTTAAAGAACGAGAATAATTCCGGTATAATATTTAAAAATCACACACCCTTCTCAACGGACGCGTTAGAAAACCGTTGATTGTATCTGTGACGGCAGTCGGAGTAATTATTTTTTATCTTTAAATTTTTCGTTCCTAACGACGCGGTGCAGTCAGAAGATAACGGTTTTCAGTGTTTAAATGCAATAAAATTAATTTTAAAATAATACATAATATAATGAACATGTTTTGTTTAATGCAATTGACTTCAAAAGGTAAAGAAAAATGAAAAAAAAATCCTACTACTGCACTCTCTCACCACTCTTCTGTAATGTAGGTTTCTGATTATTTATGTGACTCATGCAGATTCAAATGAAATTTCGAGGAGACGCGTTCAACACGTTAATCGTTTTGACGTTTAAAGAAGTTTATTGTAAATTTTTGAGTGATCTAATAATAGATTATGTTTTTGTTATTTCATATTTAGGAGCCGTGGTGGTGAGAGTGAAAAAGGGTTAGTCATATTTCTACCGCCTGCCCAAAAATACTTTTGTTGGTAGATAAGTTTCCCGCCAATATGTACAATTTATTATTGTTGAGAAACTTTATGCTTTTATAGATGTTGATATCAGTGAATGTGCTTAACACACTATAAACATTAGTCGCTTCTTAAATCACCCAGGGTCGAAATCGGGAACTGCTGAAAACCACGTATTATATTTTTTATATTCAGCGTTTGTATATTTCTAGTAGTTTCTATAGTTAATGTAGAACTTATAAGCTATTACCGTTTAAAAAAACTTTTTATTAATGACGTTTTCAATGGCCTATAGTCTATAGCTATACAGACAGTACATTGTATTTTACATTGGTAGGTTTGCTTCATGTTCGTAATAACGGTTAACTTTACATTAAGTTCGCCCATCGAAAGCGCTATCCATTAGTTCATTTTTCATTTCACCGTGTTGCGTAAACAATGGCGCATGGTCAGAGGGGAACAATACGCAATCGTCTATGGTAATTTGCGCGGTACTCGGTAGCATGCGCGGGCGCAGACGAACAATGCCGTGACTGACAATTGCGCGTAAATTGCCATTGAATGGGATACCAATAAAAATATATAGAAATGTTTTTTGATAAAATATAGTTTCTAATTATTAAGTATATAATAATGTCTTAATTTTAAACCGAGCGAGGGCAAAGTGTAATAAATCCATTTGTAACAGAGATTACAAACATGATTTTGTTGTTTTTCAAGTAGAAGAGTTTCCATAATTACTAAATTTGCCCTAAATTGCTCAATAGTGACACGTGTTACGAGGTTACAAGATCTATATAAGATATATTCTTATACTTATTTTTTATAAGTTTTACACAGAGTCAGAGATAGATAGAGAGAGAGAGAGAGAGAGAGAAAAAGAGACAGCAACGTACTTGCAACCAAGGAAGCAATTTAACAAGAGTTAGTTTATATCATTATAATATCATATCATTGGAACAGGTTTGAAAATGAAACAGCTTTTTTGTTGTTTTCTAGAAAACGTAAATATGTAATATCGTAGGCGCCGCCTAATCTTATTAATTATTGAACAAGCTGTATTAATTTGTCGTTTTTTATATATTATTTGTGTCATGAATATATTATACGAAAGGCATTTAGGAAACGGCAACGTTAAAGTGTAAAAGCTTAATTTTGCATAATCAATACATAACATTAGAAAATTATACATAATATCCTATTTATTTAATTTATTATTCTTTTATATACAGGGGTCATTTGAAATATTAACAGATTATCATAAAATAAATATTCTGAAATAGAAAATTATATTATTATGAGAGTCCACGGAACAAGCGTTAGGCTCGTATTGATAATGGTACAGCTAATGAAATATGGCGATCCATTCGATTATTTGTCGAGTGGAGTGACGTTTACAACCTGATATAAATATTGTAACTATCGCATTATTACGAAACGCTTGAATCGAAATAGTACAAGTTAAAAGCGATTTTTATTTATTTAACTATTTCTGATGCATTTCATTTGTATTCATTTTTTTCATTGACAGAATTGTAAATACATATATAGGTATATTAGACATATCACATATCTAAAGATAGACATTGCACGGTTAGAAGTATTACATTTGTTGAACTATTATCAATGATCTTTTTTTTTTCTTTAAAAAAATACGACTAAGTACAATCAAGATACCCGTGTAGTAGTAACCGTGGGATTTAAGATGTTATGTACCTTTTGTGACAGTGATTACATTTGCTCACTCTGTTTGATGGTAGAATAATAATAATTAATGAAGGTGTAGTACTCAACGAAACGAGCGTAAAATCTAGCTACATTAATGTTCTTTGGAAAGTTTTTTTTTAAGTCAAGTGATTTATGTTTATTTAATTTAAAATCGTGACTAAAATAACCGTTACATAAAATTCGTCGAATATTTTATATCCATATATATTATACTTTAAATTATATATACTGTTATATTTATACCGATGTTCCTGTAAATTGTACCACAAGTTGTGAGTAGTTTATTGCGTACAGTTCAAGAGCATGTTACGAGGTCGCTCCCCCACCGAGGGGACCCGCTCCAAACTTTGATGGACTTCGACAATAGACTTTGATCGCGTTTCATATCAATAATGCGATGTGGAGCGAGATGAGCGCCACAACGCACACCGGGCCTCATTCGTTTTGTCCTACCGTGAAGATTCGTTAAAAGCATTGTCATACCTTTACCTTGCCTACTACTGTTTTCGTTTTTATTTCGACTATAACAATAGCACAAAAAATATTTACTTTTTATGACAAAGAATAACAGAATAGCAATGGTGTTTTTTATAACATGTATATTTTAATTTAAAAAAAATTGCCGTTGTAGCTTTACGTACAGTTTAGATGTTTTCATAATTAAATACTTAACAATATAATTCATGTAATTATATTTGAGTTTGCCCAAACATTAACGCTTAAAATACTTACTCGTCCGAAATATTATTGTATTTTTTATTAAACTTTTTATAATAATGCTGCGACTAAAGTGTAAAATAATCTTTATTCGTCTGACATCTAATTATTTTGTTTTTACTTCATTTCGCGGGTACAGTTTGTTGCTAAACAAATCAATCATTGAGTCAAAATCAAAACTTACTAATAAACTAAATCATGGAAATAATAAAGTAGGAATGTATGTTTGTGTTGAGGTAATGTATTATTGTTCCGTAATATGAGCAAACATTATCATTTGAATCTATTCCATCGTCAACACTACAACGTTACTTGATACCGCGATGTTGGCAATTTATTTGCAACAAATCTCTTCACGTGTTAAGCTGAATAATATAGTCGTTAAACACTCCAGCCGTCTGTCTCGATTCTATTGTTGTTTGATTTATGCTTTGCTACTTTATGAATTAAAATTTTATATTTCAAAGGGTTTCATATTCAAACAAGTTTCAAATGCTCCCCTAATTTCTAAATTCTCTACTTATTGTTGGCTAACAATTATTTTTTACTATACAGTTTTCGGTTGACTTGAATTTAAAATTTAATAACAATAGTCAACTTAGATTATAACGAATTAGTTACGTAACATAACTATATATTACAAAATTGAAACAGGAAAGTAATACTCATTCAATTGTCGTGCGATTTTGTTTTCTGAATTAAAACATTTTCTTTTTTATTTTCTGTAATATAATAATCTTAAAGTATTTTATTTGCAGCGCTTAAATATTCTGTATTTTCTATAGATAGGTACTAGATGATAGTTGTTTAATTATTATTATAGTTTGTTACGCAAACAATTGCCGTATTCATTAGCCCGCAAGCGAACACTAAATGTAAAAAAAACTTGCTCTTAATTTATAATTGCGTTAAAGATAAACCGCATTATAATAATTCAAGAAGTTTTAAATCACTTTAATGTGTTCACATTTGTATAGATACATATTTTGTCTATTTTAGATAAAACGGTTATTCAAATGCCGTTAGCTGAATGGCGTATAATAAATAGCCTCGAAGCTTGCTCGCTGCTTACTCTAATGAGTAAGAGGATGTTCTAACTAATGTTAATTATTGGCTTATATTACTAAACTCAAGGACTTGGAATTTATTCAATTCAGCGATTAATCTGTATGTCTTAATTACTAACCAGGAAATTATTTAATAATGACTATTTAATGAATCAAGGGAAGAGAAGACTACATAGCGAATACTTAATTACAGTACTTTAACCGTAGTATTTTAAACTATAAATAAATAATAATATCCTGGGATATTATTCACACATGGCCATCTGATCCCAAACTAAGCAGAGCTTGTAATATGGAAACCAGACAATTGATATACTACATATAATACTTTTCTTTTGTAAATACATACTTCTATAAGTAGATAATTACACCCAGACTCAGGACAAACAGTACATGTTCAGGCACACAAATGTCTGTCCTGGGTGGGAATCGAACCCACAACCTGCGGCGCGAAAGGCAGGCGTTTGGTAGACGCCGATTGGCTCGTCCGGTTATAAAATTATATATATTAGTTTAATATAATTCTTCTTGTTTTACTTGTTACATAACGATCAGTTACTTTCAGTGTTACCAAAATTAAATAGCCTTTCATAATGAAAACTGAGCAACAGACGCCTTAGTAATTATTTTAACAAAGGCTATATAGTGATAGTTAAATAAATTTTCACTTTAAGATTGAGGTTTTGAACAAATAATTATTAAATAGGTATACCTACTGAAGCGATACTGATAACATACGTGTCGTAACAAGGAATACACTCAAAAGAAATAGTCTTTATCTTCAACGAGTCGTTGAACTCGAAACCACTTAATTATATGTAACTTTGTCACATTATGGGGCTTCAAAATAAAATAAAAATACCTATCAGCACTCAAGTACTAAACAAAGTTTTGAAGTATTAGTTGCCAAATAAGCAGAAACTACTACGCATCAACGTCCAACTAAAATTTGAATAATATATCTATTTCAATCAACCCGCAACTTTTTTTTAAATCTAATAATAATAATAATTTGTCGTTTTCCAAAATAATTGCAAATAGTATACCATGTCAAGACCAACAGGCAAGAAACCCAGTCCAACAGGTAGGTACTCCGTTATTTTAAAAATAAAAGTTACGCTTGGCATCGGTATATAGGCGGATAAGACTACTGTATATTATAGAGGTAACATTTTATAATATTACAATATAAAGCTCATGTTAGGAGTGACACTTCGATCAACAATACTAGAGTACTACGTGTTGATCGAAGGAGTGGGGGTGTCAATATCCCAAGAGGCCAGGATCGAACCTGCAACTTGTACATCGCTAGGCGGCCCGTAAACCATGACGCTGTTTTTTATTGCATAGGAAGGCGGACGAGCATGTGGGCCACCTGATGGTAGGTGGTCACCAACGTCCATAGACATTGGCATTATAAGCTTACATTGCCAATGCGCCACCAACCTTGGGAACCCAGATGTTATGACTTAAGTCCCTTGTGCCTGTAATTACACTGGCTCATTCACCCTTCATACCGGAACACAACAACTGCTGTTTTGCGGTAGAATATCTGATGAATGGGTGGTACCTACCCAGACGAGCACGCACAAAGCCACCAACCACCAAGTATTTCTCGATCGATTGATCGGTACCACAGCTACTAATATTATCTAGAATTCTATGCAGGGGTATTGTTGACGCATTATATGACCAAATTTTGACTGCAAAGCAGTTCCTTATATAGTTGTTGTGATTAGAGGTTTTATATTAATTAATAGTAATTATAATTAGTAATACTTTAATAAAACTCATGCCACAAACATGTGTATGAAAAAATATAAGTGTGACAAGTTATAAAGAATAGAAAGCTGTTTAATTACAATTTTATAATAACGTGACGAATCTTACATAATTTCTAGTCGAGCATTACAGATTTGCTTTTTGTTCGAATTTCTACTTTTGCTCGAATGTGTTTATAATCAGCGAATCTACAGCGAGCCGTCATCTCACGATTCTTACTGTAGTTATCAGTGGTTGTAGTGATGATGGGATGTGTTTTCATAACGGATACAAAGATCTTACAAATTGTTCACACTTGATATTATAATATACGGTACTGTTAACTGCTAAGACATTGTAATACAAATTAAACAGTTTATTACATAATTTGTTACAATTTTGACTGTTGGGCTATTGTGCCAAATTAGTAACGTTGATTTTGCCTTATGGGATATTATGTTCGTATTGATGTAATGTTAGAATATCGAAAGTCGATTATTTAAAAGTACTTTTTTTTATTGCATAGGAAGGCGGACGAGCGTGTGGCCCACCTGATGGTAAGTGGTCACCAACGCCCATAGACATTGGCATTGTAAGAGATGTTGCCCATCACTTACAGCACCAATGCTCCACCAACCTTGGGAACTGAGATATTATGTCCCTTGTGCCTGGAATTACACTGGCTCGCTCACCCTTCAAACCGGATCACAACAATTCCAAGTACTGCTGTTTGGCGGTAGAATATCTGATGTGTGGGTGGTACCTACCCAGACGTGCTTGCACAAAGCTCTACCACCAAGTAAAAGTAATTTCTAGATAATTAAAAGTACTTTCGAGATACTTAGTAGAGTTTATAGGAAGTAGACACTTTGTATGTTACTTCTAGCGGATTTGCTCGAATAGATTTAAAACAAAACTAACTTCGCAATAGATAATATCATAAGATGCATACGAGTGCATTTTACAGCAATTACAAGAATAAATACTAGAGACGTGATACAATAAACAAACATCAGATTGTTTTTACGAAAAAAACTTGATAAAAACTTGACACGGGACAAATTGCTCACGAAGTGCGCGGCCTAGGTGTGCCGTAATGGGCAAACGAGTGTCGCCTGACAGCCACTATAACAGGCGTATCAAGTTTGTGCTCCCGTCGTAATGGGATGTCCTGGCCACTCCCACCCCGGGCTTTATATAAAAACAAGGCTGTTATCGTGTTAACAAGCTTTAAACGCGCGTCTAATTTCATTTACTGAATTATCTTAAAGCCTTGTATTAAGGAGGCAAGCAAAATTAATATGCAAAGTTGATAGGGAAGTGTTAGGCTTAAGTTCCGTGTATCATTCGGTTCGGTTAACCAGATGTTTAATGAGATAATTACCTCTAGAAGTAAATATAGTTGCTCGTGTTCACTTCATACGCGGATACGTCTTGTTCGGGATACAAAAGAACGTAAAGTCGCCGCGAGTCAAGTCAAGTACATGCACAAATAAAGAGACTTGCTCATTAGTAGCCTAAAATAAATTAAAGCTGTTAAGTATCTAACATATTACATATCAGGTAATTAGTTTTTAACGGCAAAAATAAAACATATTATTGTAGCTTATTTAGATCATAGTTTGCTTAAAATTCAAAACGACTTATGGTCTTACGGGGCATAAGGTGTATCGTTACGCCTAGGGCTTAGATATAGGTACCGTGGGATTTCCTTAACAATGGCTTGTTTCACGCTCAAGCGCTGCGGCCCTTGCCCTCCTGCACCTGCGCGCTGGTCACGCTCAGCTGCGCCAGCGCGGACACTATAACCTCTGAATCGACCAGCAATACTTCCTTAATTAGAAGAATATAAACAATTTCTCGGCCTTCATGAGTTGTCATGTAATATACGGATATGATCTCGACATGCTACTTTGTAATATTATGTAGACACAAATTCCTAAAGTTGTATTACTTACTGAAAGAAATTACCGACCAGACGAATCGTAACAATAAAAACACATACTTACATTAATTGGTGTCATAATATGTCTTCATTTTCCCACTGAGCGTGATGAGGGAGTCCTTGATTGACAGGTGCAATAAGTTAGTGCAAAGCAATAACTCATAAACCGATGAAGTTATCTGTCAACTTCACAGCTTGTCTTACAGGAATAATGGCCGCCGTGTGCATCACTGCGTCCTAGATAACAGATAGGCTTAACTTTATTACACCGGTTAATATCGTAAAGGGTTGTAATTGCAGTTTCGTAGGTAATATTTTGTATGGAAAAAACATCGTTAACTATCTTAGCGAGTAAGGCATTTATCCGTTAAAGATTTTGATGTTAATTGCTGATTTAATCGACTATCTTGTTTAATCTACGGGTTTATTACAGACGATCGATTTCGAAACTTTTTAAATTAAGAATTTTATTTAAATTCAGACTGTGATGTAGACTAGCTGATGCGTCAGGTCACGTGACCCTGTTTGAAAATTCGTAAGACTGATTCTGAATTTTAATGTAATATAAATTGTCATGTTTGTGTACGACAGCGCAATAAATGAATATTATATGTTATCACATAAATTATAGTAGTTTTATACTAACAATTAAAGCAATTCCCAAATTATTTCCCTAACCATTCCAAAATATCAAAAATGCACAACGTTAATATTCAAGTTTTCACTTCTGCCGGCACTCTCGGAGTGCAACCCGTTGTTTTTTTTAGTGATCTGAACAACTGGTTCCTTTATTCCCTCACTCTTAATAGTTCTAAGAGTCCGAAGGAATTAGGCGTAAGACTAACGCCCTAACTTGCTTTCTATTATATGGGACACTAAAAGTTAAGTCCTGTAACGTTCTTAAAAAAGTTTACATTGCATATTTATAACTATATATTTATGACGCTTTATGATTTTAGTTACAAAACTATTAACTAGATTGAATTATTTTACAAATATTTAAGTATGTTATTTTAATGACACTGTAATGTCAAATAGGCAAGTTGCCTATAATCTGTTGTCAATTATTTATTAGCAACAATATCATTGTTGGTCACAAAACAACTGCTAGTTGCAGCACAATTATAACTACCTATTAGAACTTTCAGAACACAGATATAATGCCGTAATCATAAATCAAGAAATCAATAATATAATTGACGGGTTACAGATAGAAATCGATCCAAGCGATTAAAACAAAACGTTTATAGTTTATACTAACTATCGCACAAATAGAGGAACTGCTGGTAGTTTGGTAAATACAATTAATGATTAACGAAAACAATTTTGATTTAAATATTATACGTAACTTCTTATAGCTAGGATTTTACGATAATTGGTCCTCCTGGATAACGACCACAGTGCGAGTAACTAATTTCAAACTATAAGACGGATAGATTCAACAGGAGTTTGCCATCACAGAGACACAGTATCGCAGTACCTCACTCTCATAGCAATCTAAAACTACCAGTGTGGTGCCGGACGGCTTTCAGTGTTTTCTGATGTTTAGGAGTATGTCACTACTCACTACCAACTTCCTCAGGCGGGGTACTCACTACTACATATAAATAATTAAATTATGCAACTTATTATAATAACTGCAATTACATTTAACCTGAAACATAAAGTAATAATAAAGATTTCGTTTGCGTGTCGTTAATTTTACGATTTTTTATGTATTACTGTTAGGCTGTTTTTTCACGGCTATAATATTATTTAATAAACATCTAAGAGTACATTATTACTTCACCATAAATTGGAAAGCGGATAACAGATAGTGTAATAATATATTCATCGTTATCTTATGATCTGCCTAACAAACCAAACCTTGTAATTGCGGTCTTTTTAACTTTATGAATTATGCATTGACTTTGTGTCTAATTAAATTCCAGCAGACGCAGCTCGTGTATAAGGGGCTGTTTACATTTAGTCGTCAATATACATACGTGTCTCAGGTGACTCTTAAATTTTAGTAGTTTTTTTAAGCTAAGCAGATAAAGCTATGAATCCCATTCAAATGTAACAATTCAAAAAACTCCACTGCTGGGTTAGCCGAACAGAAGCTTCTTCAAGGAGAAGGGTTAGAGCTTATGCCATCCCGCTGCAAAATACGTGGTAAATTAAATCCGGCAAATGCATATTTCCTGATGATATTGTTTGTTGCCTTTCAATGCGGTGCATGCTACGATTGAAACCTGCTATCTTGGATTGAGATCAACGTGTTCTATCTACTGGTCCATCTCGGTTTAATAATATTCATAGTAGTCAGTACTATATTGTATTACACGAAATAAATTATGTATATGAAATAAATTGCAGCAACGTTGTGTGCATAATGATACATAATGTTATCTCTATTGAGATCAACAACACGCTCCTTGATTTGTGTATGAAAAGGACACATCACGCTCCACATAAAGACACAAGATTTTTATCCAGTCAGGGCCAAAATATTTCCAGGTTGCGGCGAGCGAGCGAAACTCTTATCTGACAGTATATTTTTAAATAGAAGACAATAGAATTCATTTCACTTCTATCTGAAAGCTGTCCATCGTCATCAATTTCTATTTTTGAAACTGAAACTCAAACATTTGTCCCTTGTCAACTGACTTGTCCTTTTAACCCGACCTTCTTACATTCTTTTTATTTCATTCTGTTCTTTAATAAATATATATGTAACCTATGCTTAATATATTGCTTCCATTGTGTTATATTTATACAAATGAACAAGTGCTTGCTTAATTATTTTCTTATTTTATTTGAATAATAAAGAAATTTATTATTAACTACAACCGTTTGTTTTCCAGTGTTTCGTTTAAATAAAGTTATCATTCAAATAAATTACTGCACTTTTTCTGTATCGTCTGAACTCGTCCGAATGGCTGCGAATAATTGTGTATTCTTCCTATGCGGGATCGCTCGCATGGCGGGCTATGATTATGTGAAAGAAAAAAGGAAATATAAAAAGTCAGTTCGACGCTTTGGTCGGACCGGTTTCTGGCTCTGCCATCATTTTGAGCCTTCCCAGTGAAATTGCTCAGTTAGCCCGTTGTTTTGGATCACGATCAAACGATTCAGTCATGCGATACACATACTTTCTATACACAACCATTTTATAAAACGAAAGAATGCGCCGCCTCATTAGGGTATTTTTAATGATAATAAATTCCTTTGTAAGGTGTTGTTTTTTGTGACTTCAAATTGTTATCTTTAGAAATTGGTATCTTTAGAATATACCTATTATAATATAATATATTAATATGTATACTATAACATAATAAATATTTATACTGTTTACTGCAGTTATTAGCGCATTGCGTTACAATAAAATGGTATTGTAATTAACAACTTTAAAAATTAGTTTAAATGTTAGTATGTATATCTATAATATAATAATGTAAAGATGTAAGAGCTCACTTTAATATTATTATTTTGATTTACAAAACGTTGGTGGTTGTTCTACGCTTTTACTTCACAGGACAAATACTTAATAAAAAAAAGTCTCCGATTTAAACTTTAATTGTACGTGTGCGAAGTTATTAAGTTAATTATTTTAATTCAGTTATTTTAACTGGCAGAGTAAAGCCTATTAAGAAAGTCGTAAAATATATTATAAAGGTAGTAATAAAAACGACGTTCGCTACGCATTTCGTCGTAAATTAACACTTGATTAGACTCGAGAAACGCGGCGAATGTCAATAAATCATAAGTTCGTAACGTGTAGATATTAATAATACATGTCCCCCGGTGGAGTTCGTACGAACAGGAGTCACTTGCGTTTGATTTACAGACACGGATACTATAAGGTAGTTTGTTATAAGAAGAGCCTTTTGCGGGCAAGGGTGCTGTTTCTTATGACTATCCTTTGATTTAACAAGACGAGCTTCCTTCTTGGGCCAATCGGCAGGTAAACATGATAGAGAAATGAACTTCTTTATGTATATATGTATTATTTATGTACATAAATTTATAAACAAAAACTAAACTTATAAGCTAATAAATTCGTTTAATTTAAATGCTATTTCATATTTCACCGAGGTCTTTCGCGCTCCTTCCCGGGCGTATCCGTGTGGCGCCAAACGCCCAGTTTTATGTTCATGGGCTCTGAGGCAAGCCGTTACGCCATTGCGTGAAACTGTATTTTAATTTCTTTAACGTCCCTTTATAAAGTCCCCTTCTCATCTTTCGTTTTCTTTGTGATAATGAAGATATCATTAATATTTTATTATTTCAATAATTTATCATTTCGATTCTTATAACTCTAAAATTTATCAAAAAGACCGAGGTGGCGCAGTGGTAGAACAATTGAAACTTTACTAATGACTACCGTTTCAAACACAGAATAGCACCACGGAATTTCATGTGCGTTATCTGTTTTTATAATTTATCATCTTGTGGAAACCGGCCCGAATTGGAATGTATCGTATTAAAAACCCACGACATGTATATCCAAGTTACACGAATTGGAGCCGCTTCGTAGGAAAAGCTTCAAAATCTTCTCAAACGGGGAGACGGTCTGATCGTTAGCCCCGACTATTACTTTTGCTTTGTTTTTTATATATAAGTATGTATACGTAAATATTACGCTTTCCTTGTTAAAAAAAATATTGGTTGCCTGTAAAGTCGGTATACGGGCGAAAGTTTTACGTGACAACGACTTTGAGTGGTAAAATAATTTTAATGTGAATATTCATTCGTATAGTAGGAAGAAGGATGAAATAATAGTAACAATTTAAAACATTTATTTATACAAAGAATTATATTTAAAACATTAATTTATACAAAGAATCTCGCACTGAATTTCATATTAACAAAATTTTATTTTTTATGTCTGTCTCTCTCGCTCTTAGGCGGGCTAACCATGCCCGAGTGGAAGGGACGCGTGCCTTTCACTCGCTCTCATTGTGAGCGCATAACGTGAGCGGAGCGTAACGCAGTTTCTTGAAGTGTCACCCGGCAAACCAATTTATAAGACGTTGTCACGTCAAAACTTGCACTTTACATTTTCAATTAACTTCAGTAGCAGCACTATTCATAGCAGTTAACGCATCAGACGTCGACACCACAGCCTACATAAAACGTGGTTATCAAACGTGTTTTTACATTTTATCGAAATACCGAATATTTATCTATATCGAACTTAAGTTTAATTTGTATCAAAAGGTCAACTCTATCAAGATCAAGAATATGATTTGAATTATATTTATCATTTACAAAATATTTAAAATATTTACATCAATCTTTTCCACTTCATCTTATATAAAATATACTTTCTGAATAACAACATGTAGTGTAATCGAAGTAATTAGTAAGTCGAAGAGCAAACAGTCGATAGTGACGTTTGAGATGAACGTGTGATGTGCGAGCGATTCAGACGGAAGGGACGCGCCTTCTCGCAGACAGCTGTTGGACGGTTGACATCGGCTATCTGATTAGTTTTAGCCTAATGGACAGCTTTAACGGCCGTAACTCGTGATAAAATACTTTTTGAAGGTCCGGTTTACTATTATTAATATTCTATTATCACTCGAGCGAGACGAGGTGGCCCAGTGCGTTGACAGGTGAATTTGTACGGAGTTTAAATGTGCTTAAATTGTGTTTATAATTCATCGTTACATTTACTAACAACTACATTTAAAACTCAAGATAAAAAAGCATATTATAAGGCTATACATGATTGTATATTAGTGAATGTAATTTTTTGATTGTTAAAAAAAGTAACTACTGTGTTTCCTTTTTTTCTATAGTTTTACGTTAAAATTAAAATTGTAAAATGACGATAATAATAGTTAATAAGGATCATATTATAAACGAAACAATAAATAAAAAGACAAAAAATACAGCAATTACAAATATTTTACACATTATATATTAGATTAAATTAATTTGGATAAAATTATAATAGCAAATTAAATTAATATAGATTTGAATGAAATAAAATCAATTTAAATACAATCAATCACACTAAATTAAAATTATACAATGCCTGAAATGTAATTAATGTCAATTCATATAATACAACGACAAAAGTGTGTTTGATAGTTTACTTGAATAAAGAATACTTTGACTTTCTCGTGGTGAAGAAATGAAATTCCGCCACATATGGAGCAGCCACCAACCTGTATAGGAGCAGTGTGGTGGAATAAATTCCACACCGTATCGTCTCCTTGAAAGGAGAGGAGGGCCCAACAGTGGGACATTAACTTTATACTCACTTGTTGCATCATGTAGTCGTAATTTAAGTTACAAGTATTTTATTAATGGGCTTATGAAGTGACAAATAGGCATAGGTTACTTTGCAAATGTGAGTTAAGAATGATACGAGCCATGAGTAAGCAAGTGAACAAAATTCAATATTGTGTTGTAGTACTCAGTATTTTATGTAAGGACAATAGATTTGCACTTACACAAAACTTTGTTTTTAACTTTTCTATTCTAACATTGTGATAAGTTGAAAGCAGGTTAATGTAACGTATAATTTAAAAAATGTAGCTCTCTATTTAAAATCCAGTGTTCTCAACGATTTGCGGATTTCGACGAGGTATTGTGTAATGCCTGGTATCGCGGCTGTCCGTTAGCTGCGTCGGCGCAGGCACGCGTGCATCGTGCAATTTGTGAGCCGTGACCGTGAGCCGCTTTATCTCAACGGCACTAGATCATAGTATCTGTAATACTTGAGTCTCCAGTAATTACAATGCACTTGTCATTAAATCGTGCTCCTAGACGGGATTACCTTTTCCATGTAATGTATGACATTATGTCAAAGTTTTGCCTGATCATCTTATACATAACATTTTTTGTATTTTTAATTGACTTTGTTACTATGTTTTACAAATTAACAGTAAAATAATCGTTGACGAGACGAAGATTTTTTACTCTTTTTAATAAACAATTCGGTCGTGAGTTTTGATCATGGTAAGATAAATAAATTAAAAAAATAGAATTAATATCTTGTTATTTTATAATAACATTTAAAATACTTTTATTCAATTAATTCTTCTTTATATTTATAATAGAGTGTAGTTGTAAGAATCGATCGCGCAATAAATATCGAATCGAAATGTCGATGTAGTAATTACTGCACAAGATGATGGTTCCCTTCGATAGCTATTTAATCATTTATTTATATTGCTGATGCTGAGCAAAGCGTTGAGAATTTATAATTAAATATTATACTATGTTCTCTACGAAATTTATAGACATCGATTATTTAGAAACTAAATAATACCGTGGCACATTTACAAATGCGTCGGTTATGTAAAAGCTCCTCGTTTGTGCAATAAGGTGGCCTTATCGATTAATATCGATTCATTCCATACAAGCTTACGGCTTGAATTTAGCTACGAAAGAGATGGGCAGGCAAGAGCAATAAAAATATGATTAAAAAAAAAAATAATAACACTGTATATAAAGAATTACAAAATATAATATGTACGCATACATGAAATTTAATTTCGTACAATTAAAAAAACATACATAACACACTACACATAAATATATATTATATTAAAATAAGTTACGAGTCTGTAGAGTATATAAAGTAACATTAATGTTTATTTTTTTGTAAGATCATTGAATCCGACTCTGCTGCTAAATTTATTAAGTAGTAATCAGCAGTAGTTCTTGCCGACCTAATATACTCCATTAAGATGAACTATATACCTACTTACATCGACCACACAACCTATAGACGCCTAATAACAGGCGAACGATTTTCACAAACAATCAGCCTTATAACGCTCATATCAATGTCCGCGCGAAAACATTCAATCAGTGTCGACCAGTACTGTGACCTGTCAACACGAGTGTCGGAGTGAGTTAAGAAAGTTAAAAAAAAATCAAAATGCCACAGTGCAGCATTAAATGGTGCGGTAAAAGCAGTAGCACATCTAATATGAATAAAGATGGAATAACATTTCACTTGTAAGTAACTATTATCTTTATTTGTTTTCGAAAACTACGAATCTATTTCGAATTTTTTCGCTAGAACGGAGTTCACGGTTCACTGGTCGTGGTTTTAAAAAAAAATTGGTTGCCTGTAAAGTCGGTATACGGGCGAAAGTTTTACGTGACAACGACTTTGAGTGGTAAAATAATTTTAATGTGAATATTCATTCGTATAGTAGGAAGAAGGATGAAATAATAGTAACAATTTAAAACATTTATTTATACAAAGAATTATATTTAAAACATTAATTTATACAAAGATTCTCGCACTGAATTTCATATTAACAAAATTTTATTTTTACCTTTACACATACATACGTATTTATACTTAGAAGGGACGCGTGCCTTTCACTTTTTATGTCTGTCTCTCTCGCTCTTAGGCGGGCTAACCATGCCCGAGTGGAAGGGACGCGTGCCTCTCACTCGCTCTCATTGTGAGCGCATAACGTGAGCGGAGCGTAACGCAGTTTCTTGAAGTGTCACCCGGCAAACCAATTTATAAGACGTTGTCACGTCAACAAAGTACTCAAACTATCGTGCCATCTCATTCTTTCCCGTTGCGTAAAGTAATCTATTTCTTTCTAACGTTTCGTGGCACGTGTATCTAGCGGCGTAGCAAATTCGTTGTCGATAATATATTTATTTTATTTTTATTATTTATTTTTATTCATAAATGTTATCAACGCTTTTGTTTTTTGTTTATTTATTTAATAAAAACTGTATTAATAATTAAAAAGCTATTAAGCTGTAACTTTTATAAATTTACAAAAGTGTTGTAGTCCACGAATTTTAGCACCAGCGAATGCGTTCGCTCTGCATAAAATCCCACTACTCAATTTTTTTATTAGATTAGGTTAAGGGTGTCCCCTAAGCGTACATACATTTAATATTGATATACATACGTGGAATACATTTAATATTTTATCAATAAGTCTATCGACAATCATTAACCGAAAAATATGCACTGTACATTACTATCTTTCATTGTGGCCTTGAATTAGCCAATCACGGCGTTGCAACCCCGCTTCGTCTTACCTCGGCTTTCGGCGGAATTAATTCAATACGTGAAATCAAACATTAGGCGTCTATGGGCTGTGTGGTCGGTGCCTACTTATAATATTATGAATTTCACAATGATAGTGTGAGGTGTTAATGCAAATCATTCCAAGTCATTTTCGTAAATATTATTTTTGTATTTCTTACTTACTAATACAGTTAAACCTAAAAAACAATATTGCATCATGTAATGATATTGCAGTAACGAGCCTAGAAGACAAAATGTTAACTGACACACCACATAAAGTCATCTAAGATATTTAATATATTTTATCTTGACATAATTTACTTATGTAATTTTTTCGTTTTTTTCTACGATCGACGGAAAGTGAAAAGTATTTATACCATAAAGCGATCTTAAATATCTTAGCGTAGTTTAATTATCAATAATAATACGTTCCACTTGCTTAATAAGTATGTTTTGTTGATGTAGGTCCCATGTGCGCGTGCGCAGAACATCATGTCCGCCGTGATGAGCACGCTTTCCATGATCAGCGGTGGGCGACGCGCGCACCGCAAACTCGCCAGGTAATATTTTAATTATTACTTTAGATCATTTAATTTTAAGAGCAGAAGTACGTTAAGTACGTAAGTTTGTATCGTCCTTGGAACTATTGGACTAAGGCATTAGATATTCGTTGGGTCTGTGATGCGTCAAGTCAAAATATTATTGAAACCTCGAGATTTGACAAAGTTATTCATGGTTGGATGCTTTTGATCAACGGCACAGTTGTGTGCACAGGATCCATCTCGTTACAGATCCCATCTGGTAAGTAATAGTAGTGTAACAAATTATAATTAATATATTCCATATTTTTAAATCACTAGCAAGATTTTTAGAACTCAATGTTACTACAACTATATATATTATATTAACTGTATTCGCATATTAATGCTGGTAAGGAACATTAGATCGATAAAGTTTTTTACGCCATCCTGTTTTGTTTGCTATATCTGGCAAACAAATTATATCGATTGATTGTCTCGAATTTGATTCCACAAGAAAAAAAAACGAGAACGTTATGGGTGTTCTAAGTGGAATGTTAATATCCGTGGAATTACCTCAATAATCTCGTGCGTGGGCGGACGCACATTGACCGTCACCTCCGGAGACCAGATCTTATATACAATATTTATTAAAGCTATTACTTATAAACGAGTTGTGGTTGCGATTGTGTTTCTATTCATTTTTCACTTGTGACTGTCTTGTGTCTAACATTAGGACCGTGATACAACGATGTTTGTCAGTAATAATTAATTAGTGTTTGCCCAGTGAATCAAGTATTACCGAAATTCGATCATAATCTTTTATGAATATAATTTGTGAAAAATAGTAATTACTAACATGTTTTATTACTTCGGAGTCGACTTAGAAGTTCAAACGTACCTACTGAGAGTTAGTATTTTTAAATTTGATTTCGATAATTTTGTTGTTGGTAAAAAGAGCAAAAATATCCTGTAAGAGTATTATTTATTCTGAGCTTATGCTTATGCTTACACGACCTCAGTATATACACTATATACTATGAAATTCAATAATTATTAAATAACGGACCTATTGTAATAAAACGGATAAAATAAACTGTTTTTAATTCCTGTAAATGACTAAAAGATAAATATAAGAAAAAGATAATCATTTAATGAACACCTTACATAGTGAAATAAGCTATTTAAATAATAAATGGGTCCTTTTCCTTTTGTAATAGTAGTATTTTAAGTCATTACTAATACTCCTAATCTCCCCTCTAATTAAATGTTTATTTTTTGTTAGAAGCGGAAACATCAATAGCCCAAGGGGTGAGGATCTCGTTCTACTGTTTTAATTTAACTTATGAAATAAATTCGTCTATAGTTGTCTATTACTTTATCTTTGATCTATTCGATTGATTAATTACGATGCAGGATATCAATTTTAATTCTTTAAAATTGGGTTATAACAACAATTTGGTCGGATTATCTTCCTGTATTTAGTAATAAACATAATAAAAACAGATACTTAGCGTCACATTGACCAAATAATAACGAAATCTAGTGCAGTTGTGCAAAAGTAATTGAGCCAGTGTTACAAGGTTCCATGTCTAGGTGATGTTGGTATTGAGTCAACAAAACGACTTCACAAGAACAATCTTGTCATGGATCATCGCACAGTTGCGCCCAGAATGGAATTTGAGAGTTTACCAAATACCGTCACAGAAACAAAAGTCGAATACAATATCACGACACGCTATTGTTCAGGGTCAGTTCTAAATTCTAATGTAATATAGCGAAAGTTTATCTTTTATTAATTGGTTTCTCTGATATATCGAAATTCAGTGATAAATAGTGAATAGAGTGAGCAAGCTTAATTTTATTTTTAAGTGTAATGATATATTTGTGTTTTGCAGCTCCCGAAAGTCGGGGCAGTTCTCTGACGCTGGCGAGGAGCGCAGTCGCAGCCAACATGATCTCAACAAACAGCAGCGATCCGCATCACTCGTGAGTCGCCATATTATTTCATCTTATTTATAAATGTGTTTTATTAGTCGAAGACGTGTGTTTTACGGTCACCCACCTGTCTGATGAAAACATATCTTGGGAATACTTTTGCTAGCGGGTGGTTGCCGACCCCATTCCCTGGGGTGCCCTTAAAAATCTCAGGAATCAAACTGACTTGTTAAGTACAAGTTTCATTATTAGTAAATTCGCCATATAACGATAAAGAGGCTTTGTAAATATTTATAACTTTGTGAATACTAAGGTTTTCAAGGTCGAATGTTATCGTTATGAGTACATAATACGTAACGTTTGAACGAAACATTTCTGACGTAAATAAATTTGACACTTCTGTCTCATTACTAAGGTATAACTTATTTTATAAATCATGTATTGGGACTTATGTCACTCATAAACTTAGTACATAATTAGGTTCTTTGTCATTATGTCGACTAGAAGCTATAATATAAACGATTATCATTTTCAATACATTAGAAGCCTTCGGCGAAAACTAGCCAATTCGACAAAGGCAGACACACTAAGTCATAAAGCGAAACTCGTTAAATCATACCGGGCTTACATTGTAGGGGTGAAGAATTTTACACTTATTTTATAGCTCTCTAAACGGTAAACAACGCGTTTCATAATTTTATTACCCTAATACCATACATAAGTACAAACATGAATGTCAGGGACCCGATTGTAGAGGCCATTTTGTTGTATGTTACAAGCCAGTGCAAGGATACGATGCATTATCGGCCAAGTTAGGAAATAATCGAGAAAGGCTTTATTATATAGTTAAGTCGCGGAGAGGATCGAATTCTGCTGACGTGCGGACGTTAACCGCACGGCAATTATTTGATTACTTCTCCTTAGACAAACAAAATAAAATTTTGAATTCAGCTTTATAGCCGCCGCAATCGTATAAAGTTTAAATAAACTCTTTTAAACAAAAAATAAAATCTTTTAAACATATCCAATCTTTATTCGTATAAAATAACTTACAAGAAATAAACAGACCTTAAATCATAATAATTCGTTATTTTAAGATTATTGTATAACCGATTCGACATTCGACAGATCAAACTTCAACTTACCCAACACCTATCATTATTAAACACTTACATGAAATATACTCTGCTAGTTGCTATTATTAATTGTTGCTCTATCAAATACTCGTACTTGGTGAATTTCGCATATAGTTTTCAGTCTCTTTTGAATAAAGAAGGACTTTTTGTGTTTAACACAATCACCAACGAAATGCAGACGTTAGTTACCCCACAAACCGGCGCGCATTATCCGCATTTTGACGTTGTATTCGAGTAATAAAAATAAACAAGAGCTTGTCAGCTATTGTGCGCAGGCCACGTACAAACGTACACGCGCTGTTGACACACGACACGAACAACGATGTCCTTTGTAACATGAACCCCACGGTGAAACAAAGAACATATGAAAATTGTTATGAAATTAAAATACTCAAAGTCGTTGTGACTTATGTATTTATTACGAGTTCTGCTCACCGCTTTGTTTGTCGGACCATGATTTCTATATTTGTGAAATGTATCCCGTTCTGGAATAAACCCCGTATCCACTATTAAAATCTGGTTATTATATTCAAAAAAATGATTCATTTTGCTTACGGAAAAACATGTTTTAACCTTAATTTACATTTTTTTATTGAAAAGCTAGTATCTGTCATCTACATATATTTAGGTAAGTAACAGCTATATCTAAAAAACATACAATATGTTAATATGCATATGCATGCATATATAGGCCGTGTCTGTACTGTTTTTCATGATCCAAAACAATCTAGATTTCAGTCTTACAGCCGACTTCACATAAATATTAAGTCGGTTTTTATCAACTTTGTGGATAAAACAATCAAAAAACTATCCTTTGAGAAAAAATAATAGATAGATTAAAAAATATATACGTATTTATATATGTAAATACATATACATATATGTATAAGCCCTCTTGTAAATTACACGAAAGTAATAATGAAATTAGCCCGTATTTCACAAAAAATAGTTATAGAAATAACAAACCCCGGTTTCAATTTACTTTGTTAAATCACAAAATTAATTAAATGTTCAGCCATGCAATACCGTAATAATAAATATGGGAACCGTCTACGGTGTACACACGACCCCGAACATTTTTGTTCGATTCAATTCATAATACAATGGATTTTGGGAACTTTCCTAAGTTTCTATGTCTGCTGAGTCGACGTCAACTGTACTCGCAAACAATCATGTGTGCACTGCAGTCATCACAAAGTTTTTTTATAACCTGAGAATTGCCGTAATTGTAGATACAGTAAACGTTACGACGTGATTTCCACGCCTTCTTGACGCCTTCTAATAGCAAATAAAAATGAAAACATTAATGTTATTATGTTCACGTCCAATTAATTACTTGAAGAAACAAGTCGCATTTATTATATTAGAGTTTTCAAAAGCTAAACCTTAATTTTACCATTTGTCAGAATAATTATAGTCTGCTACTATTCATATAAGTAGCATATTTTTCGTATCTGCTAACATACTCTTTAAATTCAATTCTAACCTAATGTAAATGTCTACAGTTACATTTGGACATTGAACAGCCAATGCTTCATAATAACAAAGGTGCCGCGCACCCACGACCTCTCGTGTCGAGGCGAACATTGCTTGTACTAAAGACACAACGATTGCCGACTGAACAAGAAGTCTACAATTAAATAAGTAGAGCAGGAGTGAAGTTTTGTGGATTTTAAATTTAGCACTAGCTTTTCAAACAAAGTTTTTTTATCAAAATCTATTTAACTTATTTACTTAACAATACATTAGCTTCTTATAAATATTATTTCTAGGAATATTTTCTTTTGTTAAAACGACTCTACATCACTTATTAATATTGATTTATTGACAATTTACAAAGCACAAAACGTTATCAAATTGATTTCGCTTTTCGAAAAGCCAAAGCAATCAAAAAGGGTATTAACTTATATTAAGCTATATATTATACCATGTCCTGATATAACTCATACTATGATATCGGTATTATAGTCAGTGGTTTCATCACCATGACATAAGGCATTTCTAATATATAACTAGTATCTATTTCCTATTATTTAGTTGCCTAAATGATAGGTAGGTTGACACCGCGCTCACCTCGCCGTGTCAACTGTGATTGTTGCAAAACGAAACAGTACTTCTATAATTGTAATTAGTACCTATCGTTTTATTACAAAACATAAAGTTATATGCGAATTAACATAAATACATAACATTTATTTATATTTCAATATAATTTTGTTATTAAATGCATGTTTGTTTGTTAAGGATATAATTATTACGTTAAGGTTAATTTTTAAACATACAAAAGAGTGCAGGTGTCTCCTACGTAAGACAATAATATCAATCACAGCGCATATTTGCTGATTACGATTATCAATAATATCTTTACTTATATGGCGTTTAAAAAAAATGATTGTTTAAGTAAATGATTTTTAGAAAAAAGTCCAGAAGTGGTAGTTATAAAATGTTTGCTTAACGGTTTCCGGATGGACGCTATAACGCAAAGGGAAGTAGTAGTTTTTACGTAGCCCATCGCTCTGGCATGTTCTCGCACGACAAGAATGTGTAAAATGCAATTAGTTGATCTTGATCAGTCATCTTCCAGGAATCACATCTCGTGAGGTTTTCTAATCCGCTCCAATAAGTAAACATAAGTTTTTTCACCCTAATCTACATGGTAATTACGATCTAACCTAATAAAGGAACTCTTGTTTTTCTGTGTATCCGGACTTTGTATGATTGTTTTAATTGAAAATATTATAATTAATATACTTACGCCTAAAATTATATAAGCGATTGTAAATCTTTGAATATAATGACATCGCGCGATCTTTTCTTTTAAGGAAAGCAACTTAATATATAGTCCTAGTATAGCGAAATTAAACAGCCCACTTGCCTGTCAAACTCGGCATTATATGAGGCTGACGATGAACATTTATCCCTAAAATCCAAATCTACCCTTTTAAATCCAAACATACTCTTTGTAATCCCTGCCATCGGCTTAAGAGATTTTAAATTGTTATTTGGCATTGGTCACTCACTAGTCGTTGCGTCCGACTGCGCTACGTTTAATGTTATATTTATATTATAGCAACAGAAAGCCTGACAGGGGAAGCCGGACACCGGCTACGTAATTACATTTGACCGGACATTTATATTAATATAATATTATATTTATATATGAGATTATCTGTATTCTGATCACTTGTCATTTATAATTATTGGACATCTCTTGAAGTTTATAAAGTGCGCAAAGTCGTGTTCGCTGTCCGCGAATCGATAATATTATGGTTATTTTGTATTATTAGATTAGGTACCTAATTAATAATATTTTTCTTGTAGTTGGGTCTCGTTAATTACGCCAAGGCCACAAACGACTTCCGGTGACCGGTTGTATGTAAATTGAGTAATTTATTTACTTTATGTTATGAATATAAGGTTAAGTCACATTTCATTTCATGAACAACTATTCAGCTAACCTGGGATTGGTTACGTGCTGTGATGTCATGACACTAATGATTATACCGGTGCAAACATTTCTGGCGATTTAATGGCATGTTGACTGCCGATTTAATGTGTTAATTATTTCAAACGTACGTGAATTCAATTGACATTCACGGAATCGTGAAAAGCGTAATGCGCACGCGCACGCGCTCGCTCGTTAGATTCTATTAGACACGATACAAATAATTGAATAATTTGAAGTCAACGATCGCAACACACGAGGGCTACGTTATTGTTTTAATTTAAAAAAACTAACAAACAAAAATGTAATTAAAAGTAATAAAGGGCATTAAAACACTAAGACGTCCGCTTCGAAAGTCGTGCGGACTTTTTATCGTCATCAATGAACTAACAACTACAAATATAAAGTCATGGTAACAGAACATTGTAGCTTCACTTCGTCTCCGAGAATATAAAGATAGTCGTGATAAGATCTCTGATATAAACAGAAATGGATCTTATCTTTCCATCGGCCGAGGGCTACCGCGGATGCATCACATTTCTGCTTGCAAGGGCGTACGTTCCAAAGAAGTACATACTGCACACAGCACACATAATGTTTGAGATAATTATTATACTCATGCCTTGAATATTATAGTTGTCTCACGTTAAGATATAATTCATAAATATTTTATTTTGTTTAACAACTAAGAAGTACATGTAAAGTAAGCCTACGGTTGTGAAGGAAAATATGTGATTCAGTACGCGTAGGTACTCTACTATAGCTTTACTTCGTGATAAAAAGAGATTTGTATGCCTGTTCATTCAAAAAAGCAGGCGTTATAATATAGAATAAAAAAGAAGAGTCGTAAATCTAAAAATAAATAAAATATATTTTTTATAATTTATCCAGGAAAACTAGATTCATTTTTAAAGAATCAAATCAAAATATCGGGATCTTTAGGCTTACAACCTTATTGTTTTTAAAAGCGGTGACTCGCTTTTATTTATTATTTTCAGATGCAAATTCGATCTATTCTCGCAAAAAACTTATATAAACCAAGGTGACATTACATCGAACCTAAATTAAGAATAGATAAATCTTCAATTATTCCGCTCAGCCTGTAAGCAGGTTGACTCGTTGTCACTATAATTCGTTCGCGTTAGTTCGGTCGCGTGCTCGGAACAGCCGCGGAAGGCCACGGGCTGATTACTCCTAATAAGCTTCGATCTGCTCCGCTAAATAAGAAACACTGAACTATGAGTCACAGCAAAACTGTTTCTAAACGTCAGCAATAAAAATGACACCGCGGATAAGATCACAATTATTTGTAGATAAATAATAATTATTATTTATAGATTATTTGACTCGGTCAAACTTTTGTAATATAAATTTTTTTAAAGTTTTGGGTGTGTACGCACACATTAGATTCTCATCTCTATGATCATTTTCACAACTTTACTATAGTAAGTATTATATTAATTACTGTCTTCGAGTTTATAATGCGTATATATTTATATTATTTGACAGGGTAAGTGATATAATACTACATATTATAGGTACAATTTCTTTAAACTGTTGGATGATGAAATAAGCAAGTTGGACAGATTTTAAAGTTTTGAAAATTGGTTAAGACTTTTCTTATAAATATAAATTAGTTTCAAACCGACGACTGTTGAGATAATGATACACCATGGAGAAAAAAAGATCTTCTTTAGACCAATAAAATTAAAATTTCATATTTATAACCTTTGTAAAAAAGAATCATAATCCTATAGGTATAAAATACACGTTTAGTTTTGCCGGTTCTTCTATTAAAGGTGATGATGATAATTTGGGCAAGTGTAACGCTCCTTTAATAAATAAAGATTGAATTTGACAATATGACTTTTGAAAAAGCTTGTTACAGCGTATTTTACAAATACAAAAATAGAGCAGTTAATTTTCTTCGACTTGAAAAAAGGACTAAGGTTCTTCACCCTTCTCGGAAACAGAACTGATTATTTTTCAAAAGGTGGAATTATGCACAGGCTCTTTATGTTCAAGCTGCCTGGAGCTATTCTCTTAAAAGTCACATTTAACATTTTTACTTACAATTTAAGTATCGGTATAAATTTAAGTGAAAGACTTATTTTTAAATTGTTAATAAGGCTCTGCGGTGAAGCGGACGGCCGAGCCCACGGCGTACAAAGCAAGGGTCCCATTGTCCGCCGCTAATTATCATAACATTTAAGACATTCCATTTGTTTGTTGTTGCAGCAAACCCTGGAGCCGGGCGTCGTTAACCTCGAGAATCTGGAAGCCAAGGTCGGTGAACTGTTACACTATTTAATTATAGTCGTGTTACAAAGAAAAATATTTTTAAATGATATAGCAACCTGTCTAATTATCCCTACACTGGTGACATGAGCTGGTAAATTTTGCGCCCAAAGAATAGTAGCTGCTATACGGGTAACTGCTTCTGGCATTCTTGCCATTATTTCAAAGTATTTCGCGCTCGTAATTTGTACAGTAGCTTTTATAATTTTAATTTATTTGCATCTTAAAGTTTTTGATATAAATTTCTGTACCTCTAATTGACACTATAGTATTTCTAGTCCGTAACAATATGTTTATTTCCGCGGTTTAATAAAAACGTTTTGTTTAATTTTCGTTATATTCAAGACTAGAAATAAATCTTGATAAATCTGAAAGAAATATATATGTATTTTAATAAGGTTTCTAAAATATGGTCATCAATTATCATTAAAGATTGACATCTTATTGAAATGTGGAAGAAGTCATCTTGTGTCCTTGTTAGTTAATTTCATATTATATAGTTTAAAAGTTACCTACTTGTTGTAGAAAGTAGCGAATGGATGACATATTTTGTTCTAATTATATATATTTATGACAATTAATTGTGGAGTTGAATTCGGAACTGATTTAGTAAGGGCTCATTTGGAGGTTCTTTACTTTATTTTTTCACATTTAATTCCACCCCTCATGAAAGCCCTTCACATAGTACAAAGCTCCAAGAACTCATTTCTAACAAACCGTTATTGCAAATTCTCTAAATATTGAACAATATGTATGTTGTTTGCAAAAAATAGATTTTATGTTGGACACGTGTCATATCATGTAATGATACCATATAAATTATGGGAACATCCGATAAGCCGTTGGGAATGCAATATACGCGACGGTATAAATTGTTATTATTAAAAAAAGAATAGAAATGTTACCGTAATAAATCATAGACAATTCGCCCGATTTAAAATAAAAAAAGGTAACTAAAGAAACCATTCTTGCAGCCTATTAGTCAGTCGTTAGGAACAGGTTTATTTTTTAAATCCTTACTGTGATATCGATAGATGTATAATATGAACATTAAAAACTATTAAAATTTAGTAAAAAGTGTTAATTTACTTGTTAATTTGCTAATTGTATGAAGTCTATATTTAAGTATATAAAATAGTCTAGAATTCAAATCTAAGATATTTGACGCGAAGATCATTATTATCGACATTTATCCCATGCAGTTTGCGTGCTTATTATGATTTGCCATTAAAAACAACTCAAAGTAACACTTTGCTGTCCAATGAATTCAAGATAAAAGATCAATTCTGACAAATAGATATAAATATGAATCATGAACTGAAATAAAAATTGATACTGCTCGATAACATCGACAGCACGTCCCCGCACTAATTGGCACGCACGCAAGATGGCGGTGGCGGGACAATTAGTGTCGCACAGATAACATCAGACATGATTGACCACGATAGCGTTGTTTACAGCCATTCCATGCGGTATAAGTGATGTTTGTAAACATGTAATGCGACATGTTTTATAAAACTTTCAAAGCTTTAACAATGCGCTAATTTTAGTTTTTAGTTGACCAACTTATTTTTTATCTAGGAAGTAGCTATGTATTATATCAATTAAGGTTTGGTTGTAAATGTAAATGAACAAAATTTTGTTTAAAGCGGCGAGGGTAAAACTTCTTGTAACAATAACTTGTAATGTAAAAACGAGTTTGCTTAATAACTCTTTAAATATGAAGGAACAAAAGTATTAAGCAGTTTTCTACGACATTCTGGGCCTGACAGTCAACCAAACAAGAATAATTATGTACCAATAGAATAAACATGGCTGAAGGATAATAGTAATTATGCTTACAAATTTCCTATTTCACTTTCTCACTACACTTCACAGCTCCTTAACTGCTAACTCGTTTAACTAATACTAAACGATGAAAGGAAAACCTGGCACAGTAGATGACGGATGAAGTGAAGTGAATGAATCAAATTGTTCTTTACAACAAGCTACGTAAAGACACAGAATTCTGATTTATCAAAATTTCTCTATATATACATAATAATTTAAAATGAGTAATCAAAACAATTCTAGTAAATATGACCTTTAAAGGTAATTTCGTTATTTTCTTTTACTTATTTACTATGTTCACATCGTCGACATTATGCTTGTATAATAGCATATTACGTGTACAGTTTTGAAAAAAAAAAAAAAAAATACCGCTGAGTTTCTTTCGCCGGTTCTTCTCAGGTCTGAGGTTTATTTCCGAACCGGTGGTAGATTTATGACAATCAATAAGAAAGTGTAACACTTCAACATTGAATAAAGATATTTGATTTGATTTGATTTCATAATATGACAATTGCTTAGTTCAAACTGTCATTAAACTTGTAAGAGCGCTCTTCCCGTCTCTATTAATAATATAGATAAAACTACAAACTAATGATACAGATAAAAGAGACAGTATCACCATATATATTCTCACTCTTGAGTAATTCGTGTGAAAACAAATAAACATTCACTGTAGAAAACAAGACAATCAGTGGGAATGGCGTAGATTAGGGCTATGAAACAACACCGGTTCAAGATGTTACGATAGTCGTTTCTGTTTATAGCTTCACTAGTTCGCTAAGTAATCTGCCGCTCACAGGATAGAATACGTGTAATTAAGATGTAGATTTCACACAAACAAAATTAAACCGAAGCTTACCTGTGAGCGGTTTTATATTTTGTGCTAACAAATACATTTATACAATACTAGAGGTCCACTCCGACTACACAGAGTTGCAATTTACTATAAGAGAAATTGTGAAGTATGATTATACATAATATTGACTAGGTGTATATTTTATTTAACATAACGTTTATATATTTCTTAATTTTTATAAGTATGTCATAAATACATATATAATATCAAATGTTTATGGCGTATAGATTAATTGATAATGTCAAAATAATATCCGTTTCGCTAACGATTTTTTCGGTTGCCAGTAATTTGTATACATATATCATCTACTACGGGTAGATATAATCTAATACAGTATTCAGCCGATTGGTATAGTCTAAAAGACCATTTTAATCGATCAAATCCGTAACAAAATACGTTGCGTGGCTAAGAAGTAAGCGGCGATACATACAGATAGCAGCAACAGATAGATAGCAGATGGCGTTCAAAATTAAGCACACAGTTTTATCTGCTTCATTTATACAGAGTGTAACAAAATTCGTGTCCGACCCGTGAAGTGGTTATTAGGTATCGTGAGTCGGTTCTATTTATGTAAAAAAAATTAAATATTATGCAAAAAAATTACTCAAAAAAAATTTTTTTTTTTTCATTTTCAATTGTAAATGACGAAAATTTCATGGATAACTGAGTTCTTGACCTCGTCTCCGACTTACCCGATAGGTAAGAGCGATCGAGCGCTGACGCCCGCGCCTGTGTGGCAATATAATTGTCGTTATTTAGCCAAATTAATTTTTTTTCGGGGTAAAATTTTGCTTAAAATTTTAAAATTTATTACATAAATAGAATCGACTAAGGATACCTAATAACCACTTCACGGGTCGGACACGAATTTTGTTACACCCTGTATACATGGTTCTAATGCGCTGACAATCTTGTGCTCGAGCATTGTGATTCTGGCTGCTTTTTTGCTTCTTGGTGTGCTTCTAATTGATAAATGATAGGTGGCCTAGACATCTTTGTCTAGATAAATCTAGCAGATGATATTTGCGGATAGCTACTCTACTGGTGGTAGCTTTGTGCAAGCTCGTCTGGGTAGGTACCACCCACTCATCAGATATTCTACCACAAAACAGCAGTACTTTGTATTCTTGTGTTCCGGTTTGATTTAAGGGTGAGTGAGACAATTTTATTTTAATTTTAAATTGTAAGGACATAACATCTTAGTTCAGAAGATTAATGGTGCATTGGCGATGTAAACTATGGATAACATTTCTTAGAATACCAATGTCTATGGGCGTAGTTGACTACTTACCGTCAGGTGGCCCATACGCTGCCTTCCTATACAATAAAAAAAAGTTTCTTAAAAGCATACTTCACCTCAAGCCGTAACAATTATGTTCAAACGTATAATAATATAGATATAATAGAAAAAATATATTTTGTAATCATGTAAAAAGGGATATACATAAAGTATATATGGTAATTTATCACAGTAGGAAGGCATATTCATTAGAAACGTTGGAGCTTTTCCAAGTTGTTGCTCTACTACAGGTTGATGGATTCAAGTGACAGAATTTTATCCTACATTATACAACACGATTTTCCGACAGATGAAAGATTAAGTATGTGTCAACTTAGCATGTACTTAAGTTACTGAACGTACCGGAATCAAAACCGCGATGTCAGTTGAACAGGACAAATATTATACTACGAAGACAAAGACGACAATATAATATGTATTATAAACCGGTTGTGTGCCTACAATTTACTAAAACTATAATTTTAAAGTATCGGAGTAAGTACTTGCACGTTATTGTTCAAGATTTGTCGTGTTAACTTATTTAAAACACGTCTAAATGTGTTAACTTAACACTTCCAAGTGTGAACAAACAAAATATTAACGCGCTTTGCTTGGCAAAGATAATAAGATCCCACATTATCTTCATCACACAGATACTTTATTCAAACATATACCAGGTTATTTTTCTTTATTTCTACAAACAATTAGTGGATCACATGTGACATATTTTGATTTAATACATGCAAGTCTTAGATCACTTTACCCATAAGCACATGAAAATAAAGCATTGTTTACCTGCAATCTTCGGTTACGTTTCACATATGTATTCTAAGCACTAGGCATTCTCTGTTTGACTTGTTGAAGGCAGATGCATAATTCGGCCATCAGATGGTCAGTGGTCTAAGTTAGACTTGGTTATGGGCTAATTTTATATCCTCTTGTATAATTGACGTTACACTGGGCACGCTTATCTTTATTTGAATACTTCCACTTAAATATCTTATGTTTCCAACAATCAAAACCAAATATCTTCAATCGTATACAGCAGGTATAAAATTGCGAGGATTCCTACGTTATCGGAAATCTGCATAATGATGCCATTTCCTCGATAAAGTTCTGCGAACGCACGTCCTCTATTCCTGTCCTTCGCTCACAGTAATGTACAAGATAAAAAAAATCCATAGTATTGCATCTGATTGTAAATCTCAGGAGAATTTAAATTATATTTCTAACTATATACACTTAAACAACGGTGTTTATACAAAAGTCTTTACATTTAATGATGATGACGAACTTTTATCGTTAAACTACTTAACAGTTGAGAAGTTGTTAATTATAAAATGTATGAACTTGTAGCTCGTTAAGTAGCAAAATGATGATGTTATGAACTCTAGTTCAAACCAGTTGACGAAGGACCATAAGACGCAGTCCTATCACGGTCACGAGTTTAATTGCGCTCGTCACAGTTCATTATATCGAATTTATTCAAAAACTAAGATTTTTATTTAAGAATTAGGATTTTAATAAGTTTGATCGTATATTTTCCATAAAATAAAATAAAAATCTATTTTTTTTTTGTGTTGAGCAGTTCAAAAAATATCCCGATAACTAATGAATTTCAGAAAAGTATCCTAAGAGTTATCACTTGATTTTGAGAGCACTATATCTCTCAGATAAATAATATTTGAATAGCTCTTATAAAGCACTTTTGTAGCATTTTGCTGGATTGAATGACAGACAAGTTATAATGGCTTATTTAATAAAGTTTTTAAAATTGACATAATTTTTTTATCATAAACACATGATTATAGACATAGTATGTATATTATAGTTTGTAAGACTGTCAGCATCAGCCTGACAACCCCAAGGCTGTACGGACCTCAGTCGCGCGCCGCCGAGTGGAACGGTGCGGGCGCAGGAAGCGCGGTAACAGCAAACGACTTCCTTGCTAACCGCATTCAAGCCTGCCACTATAATATCCTAATTACGGTGGCCTGTGCACTATTATATACGACGAGCAGCCACTTGCGACTTTAGAGAAACACCAACTATGGAATTCTATTGGAATTTATATATTGTGTTCAATATGCCACCTTCAATTTATTAAAAATAGACAGGCAATAGTCAGGAATAGATAGACAAATAAAAACTTCATATATTTAAAATAGACAGGCAAACTGGCCCATTTAGGCACCTGAAAGTATGTGGTCACCACAGCCCATACACATTGCCACTTTAAGAAATGGTAACCATCCCCATACACTGTCAATGTGCCGTTAACCCCGGGAACAAAGACATTATATCCGTTGAGCCTAAAGTAACACTGCCTCACTCCCGCTTCAAACCGGAATACAATAATAAGTAATGCAACTAAAGTATTGCTGAGAAGGTAAATATACGCAATATATAATATTTATATATATATAACAATATATATATAATATATCTATCGGGATTTAGGAATCACAATAGATAAAAAACTAAGTTTTACACCTCATTTTGAAATTATAGTGAAGAAGGCTTCACAAATGTTTGGATTCATAACAAGAAATACAAAAGCTTTCAACGCTAAAACCAAAATTACCTTATATAATGGCCTCGTGCGTAGCCTTCTTGAATACGCCTGCCAAGTATGGAATCCCATGTATTCAGTACATTCACAGAGAATTGAATCTGTTCAACGTGCATTCACTAGACACCTTGCTTTTAATTCTAGGGGTATATCACATAGAGCATCATATGATACAAGATTGGAATTCTTTAATATGACAACTTTGATTAAACGTCGGAAAACACTTGACTTAATATTTTTATATAAAATTGTCAACAGTATACTTAAGAGTGAGCAACTATTATTACATATTAACATTGCAGTACCACCAAGACCTCCCAGAAAGCCCATAACGAAATTATTTCATATATCCTTGTCTCGTACAAATATTGGCAAACACAGCCCTATGAACAGAATCTGTGCAGAATATAACAACATGTGTTATAAAATTCCAAATCTCGACATATTTTTTGATACCTTACCATCATTTAAAAAGAAAATTCAACAGCATTTATCACATTAGGTCATATTTCATTTAAATGAAATTTTAATTATACTATTTATATTTTTGGCTTTTCATACAAATTTCTTGAATTAAAATTTTTAACTTAGTTTAGATAATATTTCAGTATTTTCATAATTCTTATTTATATCGAATAGTTAGATAATAAGTTTTTGTTTTAGTTTTGAAATGTCGTGTACATCTATAATTGTCACTCATATCAGATGTAATCATAGATTTAAATTGTTATTTTATAAGTGTTTAATATGTTTGATGTTGATGTACCTTTTTAAATAAATAAATAAATAAATATAAAAATATTGCTAAATATTTTTGATATTGTTTAAGTATATATAAAATATAACATATACACTGATTTAATAAAGTCACTTTTGGCATTAACAAAACCGGTTTGCTCTTCCGGCTTAGACTTCGGTGCTTTAGCTCATTAATTATAATAAGTACGTGTTGAGAGATAACATCTAAAGCGTGTGGCATTATTTCTCTTACATCTGATTACGGGGTTACGAGAGCTCTTAAATGCATAATAACAGCGAATACCGTTGTCGGTCTGCGAAACTGCAATTTGTACGTCCCTTCTGTTCTTCATTATTATTAACAACAATTTGCCTTTATCATCAAAATTGTATAAAAAAACATTTACTGAGATAAATCTTACTCTAGAACAAAAGTTGCTAGACAAAGTATGCTCAATTTTATTATTACATACACAATTAATAATTACCGTCTCATTCGCTGTAGACTTTAAGAGGAAAATACTTTATTACGTCTATAATAAAGTTTTATGAGTTTTTAATATGAATTTTATTTTAACAAAGTATTGCTGTGTTTCGGCTTGAAGGGCAAACAAGTCATAGTAATTAATAATTATTACAGACATCGAAGATCCTTTGATTGACGACAATTAAAGAAGTCTACATTTCAGTTTCATTGTTATTGAAGTAAAGCTAAAAGAGAGAAGAACCTAACCTAGGTTTATAACCGAAAGTCGGATGTTTAAATCTGAACAAGCACCATTGCTTTTTCATAAGCTTAATGTGTTCATAAATTGTCTTGTGAGTTATGCTTGGCGATGATTATTATTAGTGTCTATATACTTCAGCATCGCGCGGCCTGTTTTGGCAACATGTTTGCGCGTATAAAATTATTTATTACTTAGCGTGTAATTACACGCGAATCTGCGATGAAATTTTATTATGTATTACATCGTCCGGTAAATTAAATTTGCATGTAATTTGTGTGGATTGCACAACACTTCCATAATATTAAGACAAGTTCCAAGTTAAAGGTCAGTGTATTGAAAATTTAATTATTTTCACTTCATATTTATAAAATATAATTTTGTTATATTAAGTAATGCTATCGTAGTGGTTTCATGTACAAAACAATATCACCCTGGTATTCGCGAACCCGCTAGCTGTTCTTTCTCTGTAAAGTAAAGTAAAGTAACAGCCTGTGAATGTCCCACTGCTGAGCTAAGGCCTCTTCTCCTGTTTTGAGGAGAAGGTTTGGAGCTTATTCCACCACGCTGCTCCAATGCGGATTGGTGGAATTCACATGTGACAAAAAAGCCGAGATGGCCCAGTGGCAACAAGGCGTGAATCTTAACCGATGATCGTGGGTTCAAACCCGGGCAGGCACCGCTGAAATATTCAAGTGCTTAATTTGTGTTTATAATTCATCTCGTGCTTGGCGGTGAAGGAAAACATCGTGAGGAAACCTGCATGTGTCAAATTTCACTCAAATTTCTTTCTCTGTACTCTTTCTTAATTCACGCTTATGTAAGTATCTTAATTCTTAAATGAACTAACAACAAGATATATAAAGGAAAAAAGAGAACCAAATGTTAATTTGAAACATCACACGTTGCAGACAAGGCATACGACTATTACAGTGAACTGACATAACCGATTCATGGAAGCGAAGTAGTCGTTAAGTAATAAGTATAAAGGGACTAAAATGTTCATTAATCATAGCAGATATGTGGTTAGTTTGATTACAGCTGATTGACATGATTTATTTAGTAATTTACTCGCTGCTCCTACGCCGCCTGACCATGCGCCGCGCCTCACAATTTGTCACGTCAATGATGACACGCGTAGCGCATGCGCAGCGCAATGAACGAGAAAATGCGATATAATCACTAGCTATCAATATAATTTTACCCGCCATCACACAGACTATTAATGATTTTCTCTTACCGGCGCTAGTGCATACTGATAAAGCGATATTACCTATATGAAAGTTTTACTCGTGTTGTAAGGAAGTGGAAGTCATTTGTTTAACATAGAGTAACAGCTTTTATATATGATACTTATCAAAACCAACAAAAGTAACAAACTAATGTAATGAAATTGGGTGAAGAAAGTGAATTAAATCATTGAGTTAAATAATAATTATCTTACTTTAATACTATAATTACTTGTAGATTTTTTTTAAGATAAAATCAACAATCACTCGCGTGATGAAAACAAAGATAGATAGCGGTATAGCGTGAGCAGTAAATAAAATTATAGCACATAATATATGTCTTTTGAAAGTTAGGCTTTTTGTATGTTTTTTTTTTACATAACACAAGATCATATTTCTTCGTTAATGTAAAAATGATGCAATAGAAATTGCAACGTATTGTAGTATTCAAGTTCATTCCACAAGGTCTTATAGTAATGTTTTATTCAGATGGCGAGCATCGAGGTGTCCCTGGCGGGCTCGCGGCGGCGCAGCGCAGGAGCACGCGACGTGTCGAGAGAGCTAGACACGCTGCGAGCCGCTCTCACCGACAAGGACACACTCATACAAAAGTACACCATATATATTACATTTTAAGCTAACGATTATTAAGGGCTGGTGCTTATTTAATTTTTACTATTAAACTAGTTATTTACTGATTGTATAAAAATTGTCAACAATTGCAAAAATTGACAAATAAAATACGCTGTTACTTACTCCGGTTATTTTTAGTCGGGGTCGGTATTTTTTTTTCAGATCCGGTGGCAATGGTGTTTGTTACTTTCACAAGGTACCAATAAGTGTTATGCCTCTAAATTGAAATTGAATTTTAGTGAGGCAATAAACGGCTTGATAATTTTAAAATTGATTGCGTTATATTACACAATAATTCATTATTAATGAATACACAAATGTTATATCACAAGTTTAATTTATAGTACTTCTCCTCTTTCAATAAATAAATTATTCATATATTTACAACAATAAATTATATACTACTTATTATTTTTGTGTTAACCTATTATGAACTCGTATAAATATGTACATAATAAAATATATGCATATGTATATGGAAACCCAAAACTGTCAAAATAGCTATACATAAATACGCGCGTAGCGTATCCTCAATACGATGTCGTGTTACTTGTTATTATTTATAAGTGCGAGTATCAACACCTCGAAGTACATACATCACGAGATTAAGTCCATATTCAACATCGTAACATTAATTTAATCTAAGTGAGTAATATTTTATATGTTTTTCGAATTTATAATTATTCGGGTTATAATAATAATGTCCTCCAAACCGATCTCGGCCACGGCGGCCAATCTCAATAGAGATAAGCCACATTTTTGTAGATTTTATGACGCCTGACGCCCATTTTACTTGGAAATTCAATACATTTGCTGGTTAGTTCCTCTCCACCATATGGAAGGTTAAGGTGCTCACGTGTACGATTAAAATAGATACACTAAGCAAAGTTTTCCTTAGTCGTTAGCTCTAATGACAATTTTGTGATGACATGGTTTATTTTACATTGTTGACCTGACGACGAAATTCATAAAACATTATTTTTTTCTAGTTTAAAGAAGCAACTGAGCGCGTCTCTCAGTGCAGCGCGTTTAGCCGCACAAGCGTCATCCCCGTGCACGAGCCCACGCGAAGAGGCGCCGGCGCTTACACAAGATGACCGGCGAGCCCTGGAAGAGCGCGCCACCGCCGTGCGCGCCGAGCTGGACTCGAGGCGCGCCAACATGCAGGAACTGAAGCGCCGCTTGGAGAAGACACATGTCACAGAGTAAGTTTAATAGTTTCTCTAAATAAATTGTTTTAGATAGATTTTATAGCTGTATATTATTTTTAGGAAACCTTAAAATTTCATGAAACTTTCTAAACATTTCTGAGCAATAAACAATTTAAAAAATTTTGAATGTCATAAAAATGGGATAGGTATGAAATCTGCCACTTGTGTATTCACCGACTCGTATGGTGGAGGTTTAGGTTAGGGTAGAAATAGGTTAAATACGCCAACCGAAGAGGAAATTTACAGGATGTAGTTTTTATCATATTACACAATTCAAGGAACTACAATAGATCATTATTTACAGGAACATAGACACACGAATAGAGCAAGCAGAGCTGCAGTACGCGGTGGGTCGCGAGGAGCTGGAACTGCTGACACTGGGCGAGCAGGCACGTGCACTGGCCATGCTCATCGAGCAGGCTGACGTCGCGCATCGTACCACACTGTACAGGTACCACATACCATTATACCAAACACCCATGTAATCTGCATTAGTGACGACTAACGACAAGCTATGAGAAATGGAATGGATAATTACATGGCTTTAATGTCTCTATTGAAATATTCATACAAAAAGACTTATATAAAGGTCGCGTTAATTGTGACGAGTTTTTTTTATAAACGGTAAGCCATAAAGATGACGCGATAACAGGCAACAAATTGCCAGTAATTGTTAGAGTAGTTACGCCACGGCCGCGGCCCACCATTGTTCTGGGGGCGGAGACCATCCCAGTGCTTTCTTTGATGCTTTCATGCAAATGCAATCATTGGGAAAAATCTCACCCAAATGTGGGTTAATCCGTCAATAGTAGAAAGTTCGAGGAGCTGTCGATTAAGATATCAGCCTCAATTGATATTTCGTAATTCTCTATCAAAATAAATAAAACTTTAAATACTAATAAATAATATAATAAATAAAATAAAAAATGTTGAATAAATAATAAATATACAAAAAAAATATTTAAATGTTTTTAAAGTAAAGTGTCACATTTGATACTTCAACACAATGGCTGGCATAAGATAATTTAATCTCCGTATGTAACAATATAATAAGGTAACTAATATACTTTAATATTATGAATACCGAAGTTTAAACTACCGAATGTTACCATGACTACATGAAAACAGTAATACTTGGTATTGTGTTCCGCTTTGTAATAGCTAACATAGGTTATTACAATACCGTTAGGGACCTTCATGTTTCTAATCTAAACGCAATTTGTGACGATCACACGGTTTTTCAGGAGGCTAATGGGTGAAAAGTGCTCGGAAGTAAAATGACTTTGATCGATCTATTTGCGGCATCTAATTAATATTAATAGCACAATTTCCATTGTTATTTAATAATTCCCACGTGCCTAAGACTATAAATAAACTAGAAATATTTTCCTACACATTTATAATAAACTTTTTTTATTTGCAATAACTGGTACAATGGTAGCAATAAAACTTTGTGTTTTTTTCCTTATGGTATTTTTAATCGAAGTAGCCACGGCTTTTAAATAAATAATTCTATTTAAAAACCGTGGCTACTTCGACTACATTTGAGACGACAGACTTGTAAAAATATGTTAAATATACTATATAATGTACTAACTAAAACTAATAAGCAGCCTTCGATTGCATAATTTTCTGCCCTGGGCGATGTTCGGTTAGGTTGTCACATTTTTCACGGTTGCATGCGCAAGCGATGGTGCCGAGGTGGTTTTAGTGGGTAGGACGGGCAGCCGATTAGCGGGGTCCCCGTGAGTCCCACATACCCGTCACGGTCACTCGACCGGGCGGCAAGCGTAAATGCATTTCCCCTCGAAAAAAAAAGTAGGTTGTCACGTTTCGGGCTCTTGCCTTGTCTATTCTAAACACAATCACACACAAACATTACCTACACGTAAGAAAGTTGAGCAAAATATCTCCTAATTCCAGTTAAGAAAGTGAAGTAATAAATTATGCTACTTTTAATTTCACCGTAGGCCGGTGACCATTTTCACAATAGAGTACGATTTTTCGAATTACATATCAAAGTGAGAGTTGTAGAGAAAGTGCTGAATAGCCTGTGGTCGGTCGGATTACCGTTCTCTTGCGGTGATCATTAACAAAGGATCCTACTTTTGTTGTTAATATTCCTAACAAACGGATAGAAGGGACAACAATGTTCCACTAAAACCATTTTTATTTCTATAGTATTTGTGTTATATGTAACCAATTTGATAGTAAAAATAGAGCAAAATATAAAAAAGTAATAGCACATAATTGTCCTACTTCTGTGCTAAAGCCTTTCTTCTTGGGGAGAAGTTGTGGAGCGTATTCCACCACGCTGCTCCGAAGATAGATACACATATGCAATATTTTCATTCAAAACGTGCAAGTTTTTTAAATCAAATAAATACAAATAGTACAACGTAAAAGTTCTATGGTGCTCGAACAAAACATAATGCCCTTTAATTTAGCTTAAATAATGCTTGCTGTTTCAAAGTACATTAAAATGGAGTGGATTTTTGTTTTTAATTTAATTTTTCATAAGTGTACTTGAACCTAATATAATGTTTTACATTTAGTTACAAAACTAGATTTATTATCGAAGATTTGAAGGGCACGTCCGCCTGCGTCCGTTACTCCCACTCACCAGTCATCTCCCGCTACAGCAGTACTCTGTATCAGACCTTGTTGCTATTATCTGAGGTGTGTTTAAATAGTGATTGAACTAATTTTATTAGAAGCAATAAGGGCTATAACGTCCATAGACCCGTTAGTTGGCAGCGCATTAATGCTCGGTGTAACATGAGCTGCAGGCTTACAGTTGGCCGATTTACTTATCTGCTAAAAATATTTGTACTTAAACCACACGTGTCAATATAAACGTGTATTAAAAACAATTGTAAAATAAATTAAAATTTAAACAGATCATCAAAAGAATATATTTTATAAAATCTTTATCACTATTCCCAAAATATATAAAAAAAGTTGTCATTGGCAACACTAATTATTATCTTTTATCGGATGTAATGGATTTCTGCGGATGTTTTGTAAACATTACAGGTTTAATGTAGACGGGTGGTATCTTTTATTGATCGGAAACAGGTTTCGTTTGAAAGACATTTTATCTTTATGTGTAAGTTTATTACATTTGCGAAATAAAAACAACAAGCCTGCGCTTTGATCGTGTCGGTCCCATTAATTGTACAAAGTAAGCTTCATACGAGACATATCTTTTAATTAAATTAAACCAAACGAAACACAATAAAAAATCTTCTCTTTTGAAATGGTGTTTATTTATTAAACTGAGGTAATTGACATTTGTTTCGTTCCTATTTCTAAATATTTTTTTATTATTCGAAGGAACATTTTTGATTTATATTATATAAATCTATATAACTATATAACTATAACTAGTCCAACTTTCGTATGTGCTGAATTTGAACACTATCTGTGTATATAATAAAGAATATTTTGATTTAAAAATAATTAGGTAAGTACATGTATTAAATATTTATTAATTTTGTTACAGAATCAATTGAATAACAAAAAATATTATAATCTAAAACTAAAATAAATAAAAAATAAAAAAAAATAAAAACACATTAAACTTTTAAAGTAAAAACACGCCGTCTAAAAGATTTTCCTGTGGCATTGTATCCAAGACGCTGGCACTATTGCCTCTCTGTACCGCTAGACTCAGCCTTTGGGCTAAATAAGCGCCAGCTCTTGGGTCTCCAGAAGTGTGAACCAGTTTCTTGGAGAGGTCTTTTATAAATCTTTTAGTATCAGACGACCATGGACCTAATGTTTCAAAACCCAGCCCCGCAAATTCATATTCTTGATAATATTTGCGGCGCTTGAGTCTTTGAGCAGCTTCAGCAGCTGCACCGGCTTTACGAGACGTACTCTTCTTATGAGATGCTGCCAGCGTATCTACGCAAGTTGCATCCCACACAAGAACATGTTATATTTTCCCATCAGTACATGTTACATTCTCATATTAGTTACATGTTATATCCTTATTTATTGTCTTCTAATACTTTAGTTCGACATTGTTTTTATAAACAAGAAATATTCATTAGCGTTTTGGTAATCAATTTTTATTAAGTATTAAAACAATATTTACGATTTAATTATCGATAAAGTTTTTCAATTTGTTAAACTTTTTCGAAACCCACTGTAACTAGATCTCTCATTATGTCGTTTCAAACAATATCATGATAGATAAGCAATCTTTCAAGTATTGTGTAATCGCAAACGTAACAAAACCTCCGGATACTGAACAAGAATCGCGGTTGCTCAATAAAATATAGCTTACAGAGTAGAAATTGAGGACGGTATCCTTTTTCGTTCCTAATAAAAACTTATCGAAATGCATTAATGCCATTTTCAGACACCATAACACTTTCCTAAGATTTTTTTTCTTGCTGTAACACCAATAAGACAACCGATAAGCATTATTTAGGGATTATCAACTCTAAATCAATCATGTAATGGTTCAATTCAGCTGATGTAACTATTTAACGAGTACGATGGCGCCGATTGTCAGTGCAATGCGCTTGCAGACCAGATTGCAAGCCTTATTTGGCGCCGTCGTATCAATATCTTGCCACTGATACTTACGAGCTTAGATGCATTTACTTCAAGTTTTTAATGAAACTTATTATATTGTTTTATTTTGAACACACTTTGCTAACATGACAAATCTACTAACTCATGACGACGTAATCGTTAACGAAGGAGAAAGAGTTAAATAACATATTTTATATTTGAAAAATACTCGGTGGTAGAGCTCTGTGCAAGCTCGTCTGGGTAGGTACCACCCACTCATCAGATATTCTACCGCAAAACAGCAGTACTTGCTATTGTTGTGTTCCGGTTTGAAGGGTGAGTGAGCCAGTGTAATTACAGGCACAAGGAATATAACATCTTAGTTTCTAAGATTAGTGACGCATTGGCGATATAAGCGTTGGTTAACATCTCTTATAATGCCAATGTCTATGGGCGTTGGTGACCACTTACCATCAGGTGGCCCATAATATGCTCGTCAACCTACCTATGCTACACAAAAAAAATTTTTACCTGACATGGTCCAATAATTATAACACGCCAAAGATTGCGGCTTCAAACCCAGACTAATTGATTTTAATATTACATCTCTTGTTTTTCGGTGAAGGAATAAAGATTTTTGACTTTGACTTTGCATGTCAAGGGAGGCGTTAGGTACTTATTTTGTGTTTTACCGTGGCTTCCTGATCAATAAAAGGTAATTTTATAATATAAATCCATATGCATTTTTATTTACTCTCTACGAACCAACCAGACCGTAAATTATAAAACAATAAATTAAACTATACTTTTTATAACAGACAAAAATAGACAACCGTCTATTAAACTAATAAAACAAAACCACATACGAATAAACTCAATAAACCTTTATAATATAAATTGATTTTATCAAAAAAAAAAAAACAAAATAAATTCATTCAAGTAGGCAGGTATTCATAAAACTTTTGAATCATGATTATTACAAGATAAATAGATTCAAAATGAACATTTTATAATCTTCAATAACAAAACCAAGTTCGCCTACTAATATAATCTAATCAGCCTCTTCTTTGGAGTGACATGAAAGATTAAGGATTCTGTGCCGACTCAGAACAATTTCTAACGTCAACGTTTTCAAAGTCTTGTATGCCACCTTATTAAAAAACAATGCGTCCAACGTCAACGCCAACCCTTCGCGCTACGCCCAATCGCTTTTTTTAACCGACTTCAAAAAAAGGAGGAGGTTATCAATTCGTCTGTATGTTTTTTTTTGTTTTTTTTTTTAATTTCTAGATACCTACCCTACAAATCAAAACTAAATAGCCAACTATTTTCGAAGAAAAGTACAGTGACTTACTACATTATACTCATAGAATAAACATAGACATGCAGCATAGGCAGTTTTCGACTATACGTTTTTAAAAAAATACTAAATATTTTAGTGAGAATGACATTGAAAGAATGACATTTGTTTTTGAATGAAAGAATGACGCTAGGCGAGCGATACTTACGAGCCGACTAACGATGGTGAGTCGCTCATCGAGGTACATTATTGCATTCGAACATTCAATTAAATGTCAAAAGCTTACCATTAAAAGTAATATACCCGCTTTGGGATCTATACCCACTTTGGGATACCTTCCCTATTCGTTTTCTCAAATTAAATTACATGGAGCAACAAGTCACAACAAATAAAATTTATGCGCAAATTATATTACAAAATCCCGTTAACATACCTATATAAGTACGATACACAAACATCACATAGTTAGTATTATAGTGTATTCTATTAATATTAAAATGCTAAACTATAAAATATATATACTAAGAAAAAAATTAACAATTTGAAATAGCCATTGAATATATATTTATATTTCAATTTCAACTTCACACGAATCTTGTGTAATTTCCTTAGTTATCACTCGCTTGGGTGCGTTCACGTTCTGCCGCGAGTATGGGTGCCGAACGCATGCCGAGCGTGGGAATAACTTCTGTAGGTACCTACTTTTCTAAACATAACTTTTAACACCGTTTTACAAACAACCACAATGATAATATGTACATGCTAATGTCGTTAAAGATTATGATTGTTGTTTACGTTCTTAGCTGTTGTACACAAATTTTATTATTAATGCTATTTTACATGTAAATAAATTATTATTACGTATATATACTTAGTACTCAAAAACAATAGGTACTTACATATACAGCTAAACATTTAATTCAATCTTGTTTTTTTTTATTGTAGTTCATTATTATAAATAATATATTTTTTATCTATTTAAATATATCTTAGATTTATAGGCTATAAAGATTTCCATATAATACAATACCCTCAATCATTTTATATTTATTTTGATACTGACAGTATTTTCTAGTCTGTCACTTAATGAGATTAAAAAGGGATGAAGGAAGACGTTGAACAAGCTAAAATTATCTCACACAAAAGGTCGTAGGTGTCGGACGCAAGGCCTTAGCATCAACTCGTAGGGTGAACATGGTTTTCGTAGGTATTGTGCACGTGAGCAACCTAAACATACATCATTTATGCATAATCGGATTGTGGGAGTAACTGATACAACGGCTTGTATTTCAAAACGTTTGTGCGCCGCGATAAATCTATGTAATAAGCAGTTGAATACGAATACGAGTTTTCGAATAAGCCTAGTTGTTCCTATTTGAGCATGTTGACTGCCTCGTTGGTCTAATGGCTCCACGAGACCTGGACGTCCTGGGTTCAATTACCAGGTCCCAGGTGAAATAAAAAAAAATGTTTTTTCTGTCGAATTGTGCCTCAGAAAGCATGTTAGTCCTGCGCCTGAACTCTTTCCGGTCGTGTCGGATTGCCGTCACATGGGATTATAAGAGTTAGGGAATAGAAAGTGCACCTGTGTTTGCGCACGCATTTGTGCACTATCACATCAAAATTTTGTCGGAGACTTTTCGATGAAATATAAATACAAAAGCAGGAGTAAATAACTGAATAAAAAAATTTGAAAAAAATAGGTTAGCATCAACCCGCTGGCCAGTGAAGTCTACTGTCTGCGTTTTAATAAACAACACATTAAACAAGGTGATAAGCGTTCAGATGTCATAGTTAAATTATTCTTACCTTCGGAGGTACCTTCGATGCCTTCTTTTTGCTAAAACTGTTATATCAAGGGCAACTCTTGACGCATTGCAATATTATTCAATTATCTTTTAATAATAATCCAAGCGCCACTGTTACATTATAATTGTTTGTTGACTAAACTGAACTTTTCTCAAAATGTAATTATTAAATTATCCCTCGTATTGCATAAAGCCTCGACACGCTGCGGTCACCGAACTTATCGCCCCAGGCGTCCTCGCCGGTAACTCCATACTCGTACCCGCACATCCCAACTATCTCGCGCTAAAACACCTCTAACAAAGCCTGGAGCCCTACACACGGTCAGTGCACCAAAGCCGTGGGCCACGGATCACGACTACACAATAAATACCATACAATAACGCGTCACTATCGGCTGCCTTGTGAATCGCTTAACGAGATCGGTCAGAACATTGAACATGTTTAACATGTATTTACCTCTTTTACAATAAACCAATGATTAGAGAATTATTGTTAAGTAAACATAAGATTTAATCTTTTAATCATTCAATTTTGTTGTTTTCTATCGACTCTAACGTTTGATATATTTGTCTTGAGATCACGAATCTAACCGCTTTTGTTGATCAATTTCTGATTCAATTTCGGTAGATCGGTGAGTACAGTGTGAAAATATCTGAGTTAGGTAAATTTTATCCATCAGAAACGTGGCATAAATAGTTGCGTATAGAATCGTCCTTTTCATTCAACGTTGAAATTTGACTCGCATTGCGCTCAAAGATTTTTCTACAAAAGTATCTATATAACATTTTTTTCAGTACGATGCGCGAGTTCGGCGGCTGCGCGACGCTGGTGTCGGCGGAGGTGCGCGAGGGCACCTGGAACGCCACGCCGCGGGGCGCGGGGCTCGTCGTCGAGTGGGCAGAGAACCCCGCCGTCAAGCCCGGAGACAGGTGGGTCTGCGTCCTACTGGCTCGTATTACTGACTACGTATATCATGTACACAGGTGTACGTTGATGGCTCACGCAGAGTTTACACGTTAAATCATACCCTACTCGGAAATTACCATACGTTAATTAAATTAATAAAGTACTTAGGTACGTTTAAATTGATGAAGTGACAAACCGACTAATTAATTTAATTAAAAGAATATGAAAAAGCTCATGCTGGCTGCCTATAATAACTTTTTTATTAAGTACGTAATGAGATCGAGTTTTCTTTCTTGTGTTATAGTCACAATCCTTACTCAAAATACAAAAATATTTGTAATTTTCGACATATTCTCTCATAAAGTAACTTTTTAGACATGCAAACACTGTTATCAAACTTTTATTCTGTTTATTGATTGTACAATGAACCTCATTATAATTGTTTTAGCTCTCTTTAAAAAAGTCAATGTGATCGCAAAAGTCAATTACTATGTATTTTATACAATTTAAAATATATTTTAACATTGGAAATAAATTCTCTGCTCTTATACAGATTCACTATAGACCTCATATTGACCCGGTCCTCGTTCTCTGCTAGGAACGTACATACACGTTGTGTTGTAGTTACGCAGACCTTCACGTGTAACAAATGTCCAACAACTGCAGCAAGTATATTATTATTCCATATTCGTTGCATCGAATTTATCGTCCAAGCAGCATTCGATATCATTACCGTGCCCGCTATATAAATTTATGAATTAATGACTCGACATCGAGCGATACGAGTCGAGTTTTATTAATCGTTTTCTATAAATATTGATTGCTCCGATTTATATACGAGAACGTTGAAACGCATTGGCGGGAGAGGATTCTTGATTTGTTTTGAGATAGTGATGATAACGTGATAATGACCGTTTGATGGGTTGAAGTCGTTAATAATAATAAGTTGTTGCGCTTGCAGCTTGTACCTTAGAAGTTGGAATTATATTTTTACGGAACTTGTTTTTATTAGCTCTGTGCTTACTGACATTTTGATTTTACTTTATTTTACTAGAGCGTTTAACTACTTACACAGGTGGAATAGGTTTTTTTTGTATTGTATGACGATCAATGTTTATGAACCGACACCTATCGAGAATCTAAAACCGCCTCATCAACTAGTAAAACCTCTAGCTTAAATGAACCTCTTGGTATACAGAATTCTCGAAGTGAACGGCACCTCAATGTTGTGCTGTAGCCAAGAAGAGCTTCGTCGCACCTCGTCGCTGACGACATCTCGTCTCGTGTTGCTGCGCGCGCAGAACACGTCGGCTCCGCCTACACATGCTTTTACACAGGTATTTTATAGTTGATTTGTTTTAATATTTTGTACATGTATAAGAGCTTAGCTTAATTCAGTTCAGTTTAGTAGTTATTCTATCGTTGGAGAAAACTGACTCGCCTTAAATAGCATTCAAAAGTAGCATACTAAGTAGAAAACACTCACTCAATTATATTTCGCAATTAAACATCCAACATTAATACGATGTACAATATGAGCCGTTAACGAGTTTGCATAGAAACAACCTTAACAAGATATCACATGTAAATATTTTTTTTCATCAGGCAATGTATAAAACTAAGTTTACTAACTACTTTTATATACTTCTTTAAACAGGTGACGACATGTAAGTATCGGAACACATGTTCCTGACAAATTTAGTACTTAGATTAGAACACTAGTAAAAGAAAATATTGTGCAAAATATGTAATATTTAGCTATGAGGCACCTTGCTTGAGTATTTTATGTTGATGAATTTATCGAATGATTCTAAGTCCTGTTGGAAAGTTACAATTTTAACAGCTTACAGCATTTATAAGTTTTCTCGCGTTCATATAATTATAGCAATTAGATAATTTCAACTTCTCATCGTGTTTGACAACTGCAGCTTTTTGAAACGTTTCTCTCTCGGAACTTAATAACTACGCGAAATATGATAATGTCATAAACAATTTCATCACTGTTTAACTTGCTTTTAATGAGTTTCTTAATAAATCTCCTCGATATACTCGTTAGACTATTTACTTACATTTATTTTAACACTTTATAGAGGGACGGTCGCAATAAAACAAATTTCTTTAACAATTTTTAACATGGTGTGGCAGAAAGAGGCGGCATCGCTGCGGCTGGAGCTGGGCGCCCTGCGCGCCGCGGCCGAGCTGGCAGAGCGCGCCAAGGAAGGGCTGCGCTCCGACAACACGCGCCTCACGCACCGCATCTCGTACCTCGAGGACCAGGTTGCCGAACTATTGGACAGGCACCCGCAGGTACAAATTGCGAAAGCGTTTTATGTATGGGTAATGGGTATACGACGATATCGCCGTATTTGACTGATACTTATATTGCCATATTTAATAAAGCTTAATTCTGAACAATTTCGTACGAATTTAAAACTTGGAGCCATAGTAACTAGTTCAGCTCAAAAATACTTATCCATGCAGGGTGGAACCAGATATCATACAAATCCTGTCATCAGCTTTTATAAATCATTATTAATCTTATTATAATTCACCCACAAGAAGACGAGAAGGGCAGCTAGTTCTTTATATAATTGCATGAAGGTCGTTATGAAACAAAAAGATGATTTTAAGCAATTGGCATTTGGCAGTTTTATATTTTTTGATTTGATTACTTGTATTGTTATAATTATACTGGAAAATTATCCTTACAAAATTAGTTCAAAACTAAAATCTAAATAAGATTTATCTCTTTTCAGCTCCAAGCAGTGAGCAGTAACGACAGCTGTATAACAGTCAATAAAACAAAGAAGAACGTGACCAACATCAATATTACGACAGAACCGCAGCCCACGACCAAAACAAGTCCCAAGTCTGAAGTCCAGGTGTTTCAAAAAGGACCAGACATTACAGCCATCGTGGCGAAGCTCCCCGGGCTGGATGCCGGTGAAGCCAACCTGCCTGTAGTGCGACCTAGATCGAACGCCTCGGGTGCCTCGTCTAGAATAGCCACGTCTCCGAGAACATCGCCAACACCGAATCGTAGATCACATAGTTCGCATAGTTTAGAGCATAGAGCTGGCCGCATGCGACACTCACTCTCGCATCACTGCATCCACGATTACAGCACGGAAACCGATGCAGCTATTCGGATGATAGAAAGAAACCAAAGGCATATGGAGAAGCAACGCGTGAAGACTGATCGATACAGTAATAGTAGATCGAGGGAGGATAATTTTAGATCTGACAGCGACATGGACTTGAGAGATTCTCAATCGAGCGTATGTGACCCAAGGCGCACCGATATAAAGAAAGTGGCCGAACGAATCGAGGAAAGCATTAAAAAGACAAACTGGGCCGAGAGGAAGACCTTGTCAATCATAGAGCAACTGAAACGCTCGCAGCGTCTTCGGAAAATGAAGAAAAACGAAAGCGTTGAAAACATCCAAGTTGAATCCGAAAGGAACTTCGTCTACAACAGAATAGACGGCAAGGTACTGGAGAACGCGCATAAATCGAGCCGACGATCGTCCAAACTACACTCGAGGAGCGCGAAATCCTCAGAGTTCGAGTCCGAGTGCTCAGACTTCCCAAACGGCGACGCATACGGCAGCTCGCCGAGGCTGGACTACGGGTCTGAGAACCGATCGAGGCTCGGTCACTACGTCCGGAACGACGAGGCTCGAGACGATGCGAAATCGAGGCCGACGCCGCCGAGGAAGCCGCTCCGCCTGTCGCTTCACAAGGCGAGAAGCGCGCACTCGCTGGCAAACGGGAGCGAGTCGGAGGCCACGAGTCGGCCGCCCTCGGAGGCGCAGTCGCTCTGCAAGCGGCCGGTCAAGCGCACGTACGCGGCGGAGCGCTGGGCGCGCGAGCGGCTGCGAGACGGCGGCCGCGCCACGCCCAGGCCCGCCCGCAAGCTCGGCGACGGACTCAAGGCCTGCGACCCCCCCGCCGCGGACGACCTCTATCCCGACAGGATGCACTCCGTCGGCAAGTGGTGCTAGCTGAGCTCCATCGCTGCATTCAATGCCCTTGTGGCGCCGGCATTTGTTTTATAGCTAAATTATAGATTACGTTTGATCTGTAAGCGGTGTAAGATATGGACAACACATTGTCTTCAAGTCAGTAGTACGTCAAAGTGAGAATATGGTGAGCTCACCATATTCTTAACTAGTACGCTTATGTTAGATGTAACATAATATATTATTTTCCAGATTATAGATTAACTTATGGCTCGAGGTGTAAAATATGTTTACCCCATAGTGTCAGATTACATATGTGATCAGTAGCACCAGTGTAGAAGAGCCTTTAATTAGACTGCTATAAAATCCGAGGCCGCTATTTTTGAATGTGTAATTTTTAAACAAAAGCAAATATTTTGAAGTAACCAATATGTGAAAAACTCTTGGAATAACACTGAGAACGATGACGATGTGCTTAGACGTGATGACTACGAGAAGTGATGATAAACGAGGCTTTACAAACATATTAATACGTATTTTTGGATGTTAAACTATACCAATGTTGAATTGTGTAAATATAAGTTAAAACTTGAGCACCCACCGTTAAATACTCACCTGTATTATGTATTTATGAACAAAATAAAAGATCGGTTCGACAACATCAGCATTTTATTAAACAATTCAAAATTCATAATTAAAATAATATCAGAAATATTTTCAAGCAGCCATGTAAAGCATTCACTTAATCTACGACAGTTACAAACAAACTTTGTTCTGAGATTATGACATATCAATGGACAATAAAATACGACGAAGGAGTATTCTTCAAAAATAGTTTAAATACACAAATGTGCAAGTAGATAAGTTCCAATCATACGTTTATATTATTATAATAATACTACATGGCTGTTAAAAAATACCAGAGACAATGGTAACGTCTCTAAACAATCTACAGATAATCTTTAAAATTAACCATACAGTATAGATTAGGTAGAATATTTCATTATAAAGATAATAATCGACAACGAAAAATTTTTAATAAAATCATATATAATTGCAACAAAAACAAATGACGTCACTACAAAATATATTTACATCAATCGTTATAAACAAATTTTAACTCTCCATATACTAATCACTACGATAAGAGCTTAAAATGATCCCTATTATAATAATGTTACCAGATAGTTGCATGTCGTTTAAATAACAGTATGGCAACATTTTGGATGCTATCTTTTGCACTTGCAAGACACTATCGCGCAGCTAATAGACATCTAACAGCATGGCAGTAGAGTTCAGTTCTTGAGCTCAGTGTCAAAAGATCTAATGTGCTATAATTGGGCTTTTGATATGATATTTAGAGACATTTAAGTGTAAGCTTAAATTGTAAGACATTATATACTTATAGATATCGCGCTATTAATTTATTTAGTGGAGGATTAGCAAGTTATTTAATACTAGCTACTCCATGTGACTCCATTCTCGTTTTATATTATATATGCATATATCCTTAACTATGTAACACGCTACTTCTAAGTCAAATTTTATTATGACCCGTTCAGTGGTTTAGCTGTAGAAAGGGAAAAACATACATACGAAGTTACTTTTGCATTTAAAATATTAGGTTTGTTAATTCAACAACGGTTTTATACTTATTATGTTTCTTAACTTTTTACTTCATGCACACATTGTTTTGGCATGTTGGTCTAACAACCATAGACACAAATCATTACTGATGTGCATAACTAACGGATTTTATAATGAAAATCTACCTGTAGCAAGTGCAGCATTTCTAATATGAGTATTAATTATAAAAAATAAATTATAATAAATGGCAACAATTTGGCACATTAGTCGTTCTGACACATGCCTCCCGATAATCAGTCTACGCACACGCTAAGTGTATTTATCAGTCACGAGTGTAAACTGTTGGTCTGTTGATATTAGAAGAATCGGGAGAAGCCATGTGTGTAGGGTTGCAAGGCTTCAGGATACGGGCGAACAGGACTGTGTTCAGCCTGTCTGGATTTTAATAGGATTTTTAACATTTAACTAGAAAGACTATAGCTAAAATTTAAAATGCAAGTGCCTTGTATTCCATTTACAAAATAACACATATGATTACAATGACAAGAATATCCCTAATAGTGAAGGGCTCAAATATCCGACTAAATTTTCTGGTCTTTCCGGCTATTAGTTTTTGAGATCTGGCAACCCTTCACGTTAGCCATTTAATTCATATTAGAAAATTTGATTAAAAACTGGCAGACAATATCTTAAAGACTTGCTATCCTTTCTATCTCGTGCATGAGAGAGAGATAGTACTCTAGCTATGAAGTTTTTTATCATATAGATTGAAAACACCCACTTCCCTTCCCTACGATGAATTCCATTTAGTAGCCACCATGATATATATTGTCACTACAAGCAATTGTTACAATTACAAATGATAAACATTGCACATCATAGGATATTATTCAAATCATTTCACACTACGGTGAATTTTATTTCTTTGGATAACTTTTCCTTTATATCTTATCTTTACACGAAATTTGACTTATTTATTTAATGAATTCAAGTGAATAACTGTAAAGTAGGAAACCAACTCACGCAGTTGTAGTGTGACATGACTCGAACGTCTTCGAAATACAGTCTATTATTATTTTAACGAAGTCTTTTTTAAAGATCTTTTACAAATACCTCGAGTACATTTCATTCGCTTATTTTATAAATTAAAGTTGACACGAATTCATGCAATATGAGGCATAGACATTTAATTACCAATAAACTCGCACTAACATCGCGTCCCCTCCTTCCGACTCGCAGACACCGGTTCGAGTTTAACAATAACATACATTATATTATAAATGACTAAGTATTAATCAGTCCTTCTCAGTTTTACTTCCCTACTAGACTTCATATACGAAAAGCCTCCATCTCCATCGACCATCCCGAGATATTTGAATAATTATATTATTACGACACTCATGACGTCGGTTACCGTCGAGGCGCCCACGACGCACCTAAAACTCGAAGCAGCGGCCCAGATTGACGAACCTAAAAGCATAGCAAGTATAGTGTCAGTCGTCACGCCGGTCAGTGAAAGAATTATCAATAAATGATGCGGGTATAGGCGGCGTACGTACTTCTTGAGCGCGTGCGGCAGCGGCAGCTCGCGCACGGCCTGCTTCATGAGCAGCGACAGGCGCACGCGCCGCGCGTCGCCCCCGCGCGCGATCCGGCGCCGGCGCCGCGCCGCGTGCGCCGTCAGCTCCACGCACTCCTCCTCCGAGCGCCCGTCTGCAACACGAGCCGCCGTCAGCGCGGGCCCCCGCGGCGCGCCGGCGGGCCGGCGGTACTCACCGTGCGGCGAGGCGGCGGCGGGGCTGCTGTACGAGCGCTCGCTCTCGGACTTGTCCGGGGACGAGCCGCTCGGCGTGGTCTCCCCTATCCCGCTGTCCAGCTTCTGCCTCTTCGCCTTGCTCTTCGCGTTCTCGGCGTCGTCGGCGTCTTCGGCGTCGTCGTCGTCGTCGTCGCTGATCTCCGCGGTGTCCGTCTGGACGTCGTCCCAGTCCATCCGGGACGTGCTGGCCTCCGGCGCCGTCTTCGAGCCCAGGTCGATCTCCACCTCGGAGGGTACGCCCGGAGGAGTCGGGCGTCGTGTGTCCTGTGAATGTTATATTTATTACAATATCTGAAACCGAACCCCGCAATTTCATTCACTGAATTTTTTGATATTTTTTTGAATAGACGTGAGAGAAATCTCTACTAATATATAAAGCTGAAGAGTTTGTTTGTTTGATCCGCCTAATCTTAGGAACTACTGATTCGAATTTAAAAAATATTTTTGTGTTGTATAGTCCTTCTATTTATTAATTACTAGCTGATACACGCGACTTCGCGTTGCTTGATATATTAACAAAGTTTTCTTATGTACGAAGGAAAAAAAGTCAAAAAGCAAGCAAAAATATTGCAAGCAAAAATATGATATATATACTTTATTTAAACATACATCACTGAACACGCAGTGCATGTACAAATCGTTGTTTCTTGAAACTTTAATAACTTTTTATTAAATGAAGATATCGCAATCATTTTTTTTTTTGATAAGGGCCAAGTGTCTAAAAAATAAAATTCCGTCGTTTTTCCGTGATGCGTGCACGCAGACCTCTATCATTTTATTTATATAGATACGCGGGTGAAACCTCGAGGAGCAGCTAGTAAATTATAAAACATAACATAACAACAGTTCGACACTCGAAACGCACCTTGCTGCAGTGGGCGTCGTCATCTGTGGATGTCAGAGACTTTTGTTCCGACGAATCTGTCAATTCTTCACTCGTGCTCGTCTTAGCCTCCTTACTTGACGTCGACGGTTCGTCGTACTCGTACCTGTAGGACAAGATCTGCCGACAGACGGGCGGGAACCGGGGATCGTCCGGTCCGTCCCCGAGCAGTCTCCGAGCAAATCTGGAACGGCGTTTGGTGCCGGCCTTGGGTTCCCTCTTGTCGACCTTCGGCCTGGTGTTCGGTTTATCGTCGTCGGAATCGGAGGTAGCGTTCCGTTTTTTATCGGAATTATCGTCCACCGTTTTACGATTCTCGGGTCGCGGGTTCGCCGGACCGGCTTCGTCGCGAGAGGTCCCCCCCTCCCGCTCTTCCGGCTCTAGATCCCGGTCTTCGTCGTCCGAGGAATCCGAGGAGTCCGTCGACGAGTCGTCGACGCGGTCGAAACGCAGCGCCCCGGCCACCCGGTTGTGCCCCATGCTAATGACGAGGCTCAGCAGCGCGTTCATCTCATTCGCCCCGTTCTCGCCGTCGAGGTCGTGAAGGACGTTCAAGCCCTCTGCGGAGAGAAAGGTCGGGCGTGAGTGGCGAGCGAGGAACGAGGCGAGAGGCGAGAGGCGAGAGGCGCGCGGGCGGCACTGACCGACGGCCTCGCCGGGCTCGATGGGGATGCAGATGCGGCGCGGGCAGGCGGGCGGCGGCGGCGGCCGCGGCGTCTCGCGCAGCTCGGGGTGGCGCCGCAGCACGCCGCGCCGCATCGCGCACCGCACCACCGCGCGCGACAGCAGCTGCAGCCGCACCGGCGTCTGCTTGTCTGCAACAAGCGCGCTGTTCTAGCACGGGACGACGGAACGGCGGTCGAGTGCTCCGAGTGCCCTCACCGAGCTTGACGTGCTGGGCGGCCTCCTCCCGGCTCGGCGTCCGCAGCGTAGCGAAGGACACGTTGAGCAGACTGCGCGTCACCCACTTACTCTCGCCGACGCGCCGCACTTGCTGCAGTGAGTCGTTCAGCGGCATGACCAGGACTCCGCCCACCTGACCGATTAATTTATTGGATAATTATTTTCTCGTATTAAAATCTCTCACTGACCACATCCTAACGATTCTATCACTGTCACTATCATTATTGTAATTACAGATACAATTACATATACCCAATATTGCAAATGCATTAATCATTAAAAATTAAACTCTAGTAGCATTGCAAAATTGAATACTGATATTATTAGACCTAGTACAACTAATATAATAATAAACATACAATTATAATAATAACTACATGCCATCATCTCAAGCCAAGTGTTGTCATGAAATTGATCATCTTCTAAATAATAATTAATATTTATGATAATAATTACATTAATTCATAGACTTATAAAGTGAGTAGCTAGATTCCTTTTAACTAATGGAATCAAGTTCTATCTGAACATTAATATTTTGATGCTATAGAGACCACTTGGAACACAAGCCCATTGAAAATAAAATAATGTTAATTATAGGCTGCAACTTCTTACTGAGAGCTCAGATCGATGAATTTAGGAAGTGCATTCATTATCCACATTGTTTTTAACAACTGCTGAAATTTCTTCATATTTTAACAAAAACATTACTCCCTGCTGTACTAATTCCTTGATGCAATGAAAGATGAATACAGATTATACATTGATCCATAATTACTGTCAGTAAATATTCAATTATACCTTTATAAGTCTCTTGAAGTAATTTTCGTACTCTGGTGGACAGGCAGCTCCGCAGTAAACACGGTCGTAACCAGATAACAATGGAGTCAGACAGAGTCCATTACCTAAAGACAATTTTTTATTGTTATTGTATATATATACATATACATCATACATTCTGCAAATATAACTTAAAACTGACTTGTTTTCATGTAGAAGATAGTATATTTTTGTTTTTACTTCAAGAAGTCATTTACTCAACAAAAAACATCCGTCATATGACAAACACCTTTTATTTTCAATAAAAGAAGAGGCATAGAATAAATGCTGAATGCATGTATGCAATTTTTGAAACTGCAATATAATACAATATGAAACTGTTGCCAGTAGCAAGATTTTTTTCATTTTATGCAAAAAGTAATAAAAGTTTATGATTAGGATGATGTATAACAATAGTAAATGTCATCAAATAGAAAGAAATTAATTCACAAAAATTGAAATTTACATTATTATATTATAATGAGTACATTTTTTGGACTAATAATTTTAGGTTATTTACTTTGGTGATACATAGCAAGTAAAATTGTTTGTTATTGAAACTAAATAACTCACCATGATAAAACTTTGGTTCACAGAAGTCAAAATCATCCAGAATAGGAGAATTTTCAATAAACTGGCTTATTTTCTTCACAGCATACTCTACAACTGACGGATGTATCTCCACACCATGGCTAATGCCTGATGTCCCAATTATCAGGCCCACAAGTGTACTGAGGTAGCCAGTCCCGGAGCCAATGTTCAGGAAGGATAGCCCGGGTTTCAGCTCTAACCCCTCCATCACCTCACTATTGGGTAATGGAATTCACTTAGAAATAGAATTTAAAACATTCCAAGTCTAAGTGGGGTCTTAGTCCCCGAGTGTGATATCTCCCTGGTTCCGAAAAAATTCAACATGGTGATAATTGACTGATCTCAGATAATATATTAGACACTGTTCATTTAATATCAGAGATATTACTTTGCAGTTCTTACAAATTTGAATGATGATATACATATAATATACAATATTTCATTTACTATGGTGTCATTTAAACCATTTGTTCTCTTCAGTTCTGTAGTTATGGTTCAATAACGTTTTTACATTTTTGTTAGCAGTCACTAACTTAATAGCTAAATTCTCAACTGTGTTATTAAAAATAACAGATAACATTTAAACATCATAAAAACAATGCTGTATTCAAATATACTTTATAGCTCAATACTTTAAAAGAAAAGTTAAGATACAGTCTGACATATTGCACACCGAAATAAAATGGACAGTATTGATTTCATATCTTACCTATAGATACATGGAGAAGACAAGTGAAGAGGCCCATTTCTCCAAGCAAGGTCCTTGTAGGCTTGGTCTCGCGCCTCCGGTGTCATGTAATCAGCTCGATCCAGAGCACGAAATACCTTCTCGACAAGTCTTGTACGGATGTAATTCCCACTCATTAAATTGTCTATCAATTCATTGTTATCGCGCCCGGAACTCACGGCACCACCCATTTTATTTGTATTTTTAATGCAGTCACCACTAATGAATTAAACTGCTCAGCTGATGGGATTTGTGACGTCAATTTTGTTTTTCAACATGTCTTTTGCAAAATACGAACAACCATTAGTGTAGTATGGATAGTTTAAACAAAATATACTAAATATTGACTCACGAATCACTTTACATATTATGTTCTTATTAACATAGAATAAAATTATAATAAATGCAATTATAACGCGATATGTTTTGTAATTTCAATGTACGGAAATACAAAGAAGAAATCCAAATCAATTGCACTCGTAAAATCACTCTGACTAAAAGTCATAGATAATACATATAAACTGGTAAAAGTGTTCTGTGCGTAAAATAAAGGCAAAGATTTTTAGAAGATCATAGATTATAAACTGAATTTTGTGATTTAAATTAAAACAGATAATTTAATTTGTTTGTATCATCTGAAGTAATTATTTTGAAGTATAATATATTTTTGTTGGAAACAGCATTAGTTTAAGATTTTTAAATATTTCACATATATACTTTAATAGAAACATGAATGATATGATTTTGTTTGTACCTATTTAATTTCTTAGACATACGTGGCTCTCGTGATGATTGGACATTATTCTACATTTTATGGTTTATGCCTGATGGTGAAAACAGTTTGACAGATTAATTAATCAGACATCCGTCAAATTGGGGTTGGGGAGTATTGTAATTTGTTTTTCTTATTTCTATTTGGAATAATTTGTCTGTGTTAAATTTATTCAGTAAAATGTGTTTTTCTTATGGTTTATAATTGGAGTGCATATAGGATAGGAAGTGTTGTATTGTAAAAGTTATAAACTTAAGTTGTCGTGAATACGATAAGTGTAGAAAATAGATGTTATTGTGACGTAATATTAAAAAAGGATTTATTAGGCAACATACAATGGCAGAAACGAGTGAGCCTAAGGCAAGTGCATCGGCGCCTGGAGGTGATGCTGGTGGTGAGGAGGAGAAACGTGACGAGCGTATGCTGGAATGTAACATCTGCCTTGACACGGCCCGAGATGCCGTGGTTAGCATGTGCGGACATCTTTTCTGGTATGTTCTTTTAATTAAAATGTTGTTAATGGTGACCAAATGATTTAACTTTTATTACAGAAGCATATCCAAAGCACTTACAGAATCCTAGTGTGTTCAGTTTTGTTAATTATTTATTTTAAATTATATTATTGAAACATAATTAAATTGAACAAGTTAAATTAAATTGTTTTTTATAGCTGGCCATGTCTGCACCAGTGGTTAGAGACCAGACCAAGTCGGCAAGTGTGTCCAGTTTGCAAAGCAGCTATAAGCAGAGAGAAGGTCATTCCACTTTACGGCAGAGGAAACACAAAACAGGAAGACCCCAGAAACAAGGTAAGCAGAAATAAGTATCATGAAATAATAAAGTCAAGTTGCTAAGTAAGCGAAATGTATTTAAAGATTTAATTGAAAATGTTAATCACTCATTGTTAGCAACTACTTTGTTTTTTACTCAGAACAGCAGAACTAAAATTTAAACAAATATTATAATAAAATACACCAAAAATTTTTAAACTCATCAGTTGTTTTGTAAGTAAATAAAAAATCGTTTAAGCATATAATTATTAATTTGTTTGTATTTTTTTTGTCATATTATATTAAACATAATTTTTACATAATTCTGTATTCCCTTGTAGTTATAAAGTTAACAGCCTGTAAATGTTCTGCTGGGCTAAGGCCTCGTCTCCTCTTTGTGAGGAGAAGGTTTGGAGCTTATTCCACCACGCTGCTCCAATGAGGGTTGGTGGTTGTAGTGATAAAATATTATACATAAATCTGAATAATCAGTGAAATCAATTTCATAGGCTGTAGTTTGGTATGAAATTTTATAATTTGATAGACAATAATTAAATAGTGTTTACAATTCTACAGTTCAATTTAATTAAGAGTTTTGAAACACAATATGTTAAACCAATTTCTATTGTTTCATTTCAAGTAACAAGGATTTATACATACATACAGTGTACATAACTACATACTGTGTTTATCGTTATAAAGAATAATGTTATAAAGAGTATACACTGTATATTGTTGATAGTTGTTTAATACTTTGTTATTTATTGACAAGCCTCTGAAAGTATGTTTATTCTGTATTACATTATAATTAGAGTGGGGCAGTCGCTACTTACCTTTCGTTATTGTGCAGTACCACAAATTCTCCGATTATTGTGAGCGTGAAATTATATTGAATCATTACTTTTGTTCAATTTTATTATTGTTTACAAAGCCTTCAACAATATATCTTAAATATACCAATGCTCAAGTTTATTAAACATCCTATTTAGTTCCTAAAATGACTCCTGATGACTAAGATACAATAAGATTATTTACATAACAACATTTTATTTTTATGTAAATAATAAAATAGGCTTAACAGGATTTGTACAATACTTTGCTTAATAGTGTATAGCTGTGCCAACAGGGCATATATCATTTCGCTTATGTCCTGTAAGCTTCGGAAGGATATTGATTGGTACAATTGAGAGTAGAAAATCAAATAAATAAAAGCAAACATAATTATTTGAATTTTCCTTGCTTCATCCTTGACCTAGAATAACACAAACAGTTTTTACACCATCATGTAACAACAACATAATAATATATAGGAATATTTCTTACTAGATTTGCTTTTTTTTATTTTGGTTCGTTTATCTTATCTATCAATATTAATTCTTGTCTATAAATTTATATTGCGTATCTCGGAAACTACTCTTAATGATTTGACATATGAATATCAATACGGTTTTTTTTAACTTTATCTACATATGCGTCTTTCCTGATAAAACGTATTTATTCACATAAAATCATTCAAAATGTAACCAATTATTATTAGAGCCGCCGTTTAGGTACTAATATTTAAATGTATTCCTAAAGTATAAATACAACTCATGAGCTGCAGTTGAGCGCCGATATTCATATAAGAATTTATGTAAATTAATACCTCTGGAATAGCATTATGTATTTGCATTTAAAAGCCTACATGTTTATTTCATTTTAACATTTGCTACAAACGATAAAAAAAAAAATCTGTTCTCGCGTATTTTTCAATCTTAAAGATAAAGCTGGAAAAGATTTTTTCTAAGATATATATGAAGTCGTTGTCGTATGCCTTTGTTAATAAGAATTATACATATAATTTTCTCAGCGATTAACGCGAAAGTAAAATAATCGAGAAAACGACCATTCATAACATAGTTTATACTAACATACAGATTAAGGGACCATCACTGAAAAAGTCACGTAATGATTACAATCAAAAATCTAAAGATAATTTTGTTATAAGTGCGTTAAAATTGTTTATAAATGGAACACCTTGTCGTGTTCCGGTGTGAAGGGAGAGAGAACTGTGTGATTATAAACATGAGCTATTTAAAAGGATATTGCTCGTGTCGTATAATTTTAGCTCGATCAACGACAAATTAATACTAGATAATTTTTCTATACGCTCAATAAACGTATAGATAATAATGAATCTAATTAAATATAATTTAATCTGTAATCATATTAATTGTCACTCATCACTTTGGATAAACTAATCATTGAGCGTTGTATTTTTTTTTATAATTGGTTTGTCTTATCTGTTATCTATTATTATCTTGTGTAACTGTGTACGTATTATTTATTATTCGACGCCTAATAGCATAATGTACACATATTTGACATATTTATATACAATAGTTTATATGCTTTAGCTGTTTGTGTTTATAACTAAAAATGTACGTAAGAAATAAATAAAATGACTAATTCCGTTTAAGTTGGGTCGTAACTGATGAAATTTCCAACTTGTAATGCTGGCTTGTATAAAAATAAGGTTTGTAGGTATGTATGAAACGGCATTTTGAGCGGCAAGACCATTACGTAAAAACTCGATATTATGGGCAGACCAAAATCAAAGTCCATAAAAATCTTTATTTATTGCGGAAGCTTAAACTTGCTTGTCGAAATCTTAAACTTGAAAATAAACGCTGAAAGAGAGACTGTGTTAGGCAGATTCTTATTATATTTATTTTCTTTTCAAAAAATATTCTTTACTAGCTGTGCACCGCCGCTTCACCCGCGTATTAATTAATAAAAATATAATAAATTATTTTATTACTATAATAACATACACGCGCGCGCACACATACACACATATTTAACGATTTGAAAATCATTTTCATAAGATACTGTAGGGTTTACCGATCTTATATATGGCCTAACATTTGCGCCATCATATGTTCTTTGTTTGTATCAATTTTCGTCAAGACTGGTCAAGGTGTTCTGGAGTTATAAAAAGATATACAGACAGGCAGACAGACTGTCAAAAATGAAAAAAATAGTATAATGTGAATCACTGCATCACAAAACGATTATTAACATAAAATTAGGTGAAGAAAAAATTACAGACAGAACCAATAGATTTATATGTATAGATCTGTTATTTTGCATGTTTTCTGAATCTCATATGGCCGCCCTACACGCTAGGATTTGCGTGGCGTGATTCATATCCGATGACAAAATTTGAACTATACATATAATAATTACTGAACGATGTATGAATTATTAGGTTATTCATACAGCTTAGCCGCGCAGTCTTGTCGTAATCTAATTACTAGTTCTCAAATACCATCCCGCCTATCTATTGATGCTCACGTTTGTGTGACAGTTAACTGCATTAATAAGAACTCTAAAGCATGACCCTGTTGACTGCTCCATATTCTACCTACTATTGTTTTAATAATTATATTATAAAGTGATTGATTTAACCTTTTAATAAATTCACCGATTTTTGAAGTCGACGGTACATTTGTCCGCATACCAAATCTCAAGTTCATAATCCAGTCGGAACATAATTAATTTTTCCAATCAGTGTTATAGTCCAGCTACACAGACATTTAAAATTTTAAATCGACAAACAACACAAACAAACTGGTAGACTTCTTTGTGAAATCTGAAACAAATAGGAGAAAAATAATTTTAAACTTGTATTAATGTAGATTGTAGCAAAAATAAAAAAGGTAGCAAGCGCCAAGTTATTTTTTAAATACTTCTTGTTTTATTTTTGTTTTTTGTGTGTGAACGATAGAACATTCGGTTCCATTACCGTAAAAGTTACATTATTTATCAATCACTTTCAATATAATTATTTATTAATACTCGTAATAAAGTGTAGTTTCGAGTGCAAACAATTCGCGAATGTTCTACCAAATGTTATTTAAATATTAGACTACATTTGTATACGTAGGTGTCGTAGGTGCTACCAGAACTTAACAATACGGAGAAAGTAGTGCACGAAGCTCAATGCTTTTTTACAAAAGAAAAAGTGTATTAGCGTATTATATTACCTTTAGGAGTTATTTCAGTTGTGCACGGTACATCGCTAGGCGGCCCGTAAACCATTGCGCTAGTCATACCTACTTGTAACTTTATTAAGTCAGTGTAAAAATAATTATAGTTCTCATAACTTATCTTACTGCTATATTTAGAAAGGTCGCACTTAAGTTAGTTTTAAGCGTCGAATGTTATCTTGGTGACGCATTAAGCAATTTAAGCGTATGTACGCGATTACAAATATTCCGCATAAACATGTCAATGATCTGTTGAGGTTGATTAACTTCTCAACCAGGCTTAAACTTCTTTCTGACGTCATAAATCTTTGTAGATGTTATCACAAACTACAAGAGATTTACATAATTTAATTGTTTAAACTTGACGACTATCTAGGTATTTGAATTTGTTAGAAATCGATACGGGATAAAAGACGTAGATTTGCTTTTGTTAATATTGTTCAATGATTTATTATTATTATTATTACATGTATAATTCTATAATGCTATTTTAATGAGGGTAGAACAGCGACTTCTGCAAATTTTTTAGTAAATTTTAATATGCATTAATAAATGAAATAAATCTGTTATTTGACATAATACGTATATAGTGTGTTTTTGGCATTTTGCAGTGTCGTTGTGCAAGTATGACAGCTGTTATAAATGTCATCTTTGTTTAATAAATTTAGAACGAAACGATGTTGAAGTTATTTTGTTCTATTTTAAGTTTCGTATTCGACTGATAAGTAAAATTGCATGTTTTTGTTTTATTAAAGTTATTTATATCGCATATTACTTTCAAGATTAAATAAATGTCACTAATAGTACGAGAGCCCACGACCAAAACCATGTCTCATAGCAATACGGCAAAAACCCTATAAAATCGTTAGATTGTATGATTCTGAACCCGACTAGGTGTGTAGTAACGGTCGAAAGTGTAGCAACTGCGTGGGAGGCCATTTCTGCTGTGTCAAAAAAAAAAGACAGTCGGTATTATAGCAATACGTCTGAGAGTGAAAATGTACATAGATTTTATAATTGTATTACGAAAAAGTTTGTTTTCAGACATTTTGCGCGTAGCATATAGCCTGAGCGCATTTTTGAAAATGTCAACAAATTTAGCCGACCTGTATCATAGCAATACGGATGATATTTTTTTTCAACTTTTCGTATTGCTGCCATGATTACCAAAAACCTGTTTTCAGACACTTTAAGTGTAGCATATACTCCCAAAAACGAATAATGTGCTACACTTAATTTGTCTGATATAAATTTTTTGCACATGTGGACAACTTATTTTATCATGTCCAACAATTTTCAGACATATTGCTATGATACCGATCGGTAAAATTTGTTAACATTTTCAAAACGGTCTCAAAATTTAATGCGTTCACATTTCCGTCTGAAAATTGTTTTGTTCGCATCAAATAACCAAAATTTACTAATAAAAAAGATTTTCAGACGTATTGCTATGAGACATTTTTTTGTCTCATTTTTAATTTTTTTAAGTGATTTTACGGGTTTGCGCTACACCACTAACGCCTGAAAAATATGTTTCCGGTATCTCAGAACTATCATTCAACTACAGTCTGCAAATCAGACATATTGCTATGATGCAGTTCGGTAAAATTCTTTGACAATTTTGAAAATTCGGTCAGATCAAACGCTACGCGGAAAATGTCTGATATTGGTATTTTCGAGTTCAGGATAATCGTATCTATCGATTTGATGCGGTTTTGGCCGTATTGCTATGAGACAAAAATTTTGGTCGTGGGCTCTCGTACTATAAGGTTGTTGACGAAATTAGGTACATACATATTATCAATCATCATGAAATCATTATGAAAAATTATAATTGGGAAAATCTTATTGGAATATGCAAATTCATAATTCATAGATTTTATTTTCGTCAAATTTTCAATAATGGCTACGATCGAATTGCAAGTTATTATTGTTAAATAGAATGAAGTTTCAATAAATAAATGTTTCTATTGTTATGTTTCGTTCAAGGTGCCCCCTCGGCCAGCGGGGCAGCGCACGGAGCCCGAGAGCAACAGCGGCTTCCCCGGCTTCGGCTTCGGCGAGGGCTTCCACATGTCCTTCGGCATCGGCGCATTCCCCTTCGGCGTCTTCACGTCGACCTTCAACTTCGGCGACCCCCGGCCCAGTGCGGGTAGGTTAACAGCTCGTTAAACATAATTGAGTAGTGTATGCTATATTTGTCAAATGAAACTCGGCGGATGAGAACACGAAAGGCAATCTGCTTTGCTCACAGTTAGTGTAGTAACTAGTATCTCACAGTGGTTGATAATAAGTTTTCATTAACGTATTAGTTTATAATCTATCTAAACTTCATACTCATCGAAGCCCAAATTTATACATAATATAATTAAGTTGCTTCAACTAAATAAAGACTCCTGTTAATTTCCCAATCTTCATTTACAATTCGACTTTTTTTTAAACAATTTCTTCTGTTTCTTTTCCGAACCGGTGGTAGTTTTCAGTTTGACAATAAATAAGAAAGTGTAATACTTCAATATTGAATAAAGTATTTTGAATTTGAAACAAATAGCATACATTAATTATTTATGTAGACAGTCATTGGTCACCTGTGAATATATTGTTTTTTGACTATAAGCATTGCAACCATTTTTTTTAATACTCGCGTCAGGCGCATTTCAGTAATTATGTAAAAAACACGTTTCAAGTAAAACTTTGATAAAATAAAATTAAAAAACCTTTTAGAGGTAATTGAACTGAACGCTGCTTAACATGCGACCTTGCGACACTTTAGTTATAAAAAAAACAACAACTAAAGTCATCAGCACTAACATTTATTTAAAAGTATATATTTTAATTATCCTAACATTACACTGATTTATTTTTCTTACATCACTTCTACTGCACGAGATTCGCGAGGACCTTCAGGAGGTCTGGGGTGAATATGGGTATGTCAGCGATATGTATGTAACAGAACGTAATGTCGACAGCTCCGCGCGGCACGGCGCAGTTCGAAGAGGAGCAGTTCCTGTCGAAGATCTTCCTGTGGGTCGCGATCCTGTTCGTGCTGTGGCTCATCTTCGCATGACCTCGCACCCGCGCCGCCCCCGACGTCGGCGAACTGTCGATACACTCGCGACTTTTTACAACGTTCAAAATCAACCATTGATAATTTGATAGCCTGGCAACGCTATCTGAGGCTAGCCGGATCGCGTCGGTGTGAGCTCGCCGCACACTCGACGGTGTACAGGTGTACTATACACACTATTGACACTGTACGATGATTGAATCGTTTGTCTCGTATACGACCTACATACATGTTTCGTATATATATTTCGTACATCGTTAAGTGTGGGAGAGCCTTATTGCTAAACGGAGTTCATTGAACTCTGAAGACTGGTGCTTATTGCTTCGTCGATTAATTTGTTGATTGCCTTTGTGTGTTATAAATATAATATATAACGCATTAGTTCACTTTATAAAATAATAAACTAATGCACGATTTGACAACAGAACAGCTGACATTGATCTCGAAACTATGAAAGAATATCCGGCGGAGGTTTCTGTTCGTCTTATTTACGTCATACATACATAATATACATAACTTTACAATTATACAAACTACTTTTTAACATATATGATAAATAGTACAAAATGTTTTGATTAACTCCGGCTCGGGCTTCACTCCTTTTAGTTTAGAATTAGAATAACCAATACAGACTTTTAATTAATTTCTACTTGCTTAAGTACTTACTACATGGGTGGTATTAGTAAATGGTGTGGCGATGAATTATAGCATGCACCACGCAATGAATTATAAGAACAACGCGGATTGCAATAATAGGCTTTTTTTTGTTTTCGCTATTAATACACAAAAAATATATACTGGGTTATTTTTAATGACCCAGCAACCTCGCGGGACTAGATAGCTAACATCATAAGCAACAACTTTTGTTCTGCGACTTTTGATAATTTGTTAGATTTTATTTTCATACAAAAATAAGTATTAATAAAATTTTCCGCTTGAACGTTTATAAATTTACGCGCAACACAAAGATCGACGCGTTGTGGCAACCATTTGTGTATGAATTAAATATAGACCTACAAATGTCACTACAGTACGACAAAACTTGTAAAATCATTTCTTTTTTTCATGTATTGAGTTATGTCTAAAGTCGTAGAACAAAAGTTGTTGCTTATGATGTCAGCTATCTAGTCCTGCGAGGTTGCTGGGTCATTAAAAATAACTCTGTATATTACATTAAACAATTAAATTATTACGCGCTTAAAATAAGATGTATGAGAAACAAATCCAAATAAATATTGTTTTTTTTTATAGAAAAATAATTTTAAATGAGCGTTGTTGAATACGTTCACATAACACGGAAATAAAATTAACAAAAAATAAAAACTGAAATTTTTGATTCAACGACTTGAAACGAATATAATAATTGTTAATGGTCGGTTATAAATTATAATTAAATTTAAAAAAAATTAAACAACGTTGCGAGTTGCGCTCATATGATGGGTTCATTTTTGGAACTCGCATCGATAATCGATAAATAGGGATTAAATGAACGCAAAATATTTTGTTATCGTTTAATGCAGATGTCAGAAAACAATTCGATGTAAGCAAATAAGACGGTCCGATGCAGCAAATTATAAATTGTAAGTGTGCGACTTGGTGACTGGTGTGAATTATAAAATTTAGCATTTTTGATTGAAAAATTGTATTCGTCGGTGAATGGAATAAGGGAGGAAGACTTATACTAAGGGCTTTAAAATTAGGTCGTTTATGAAGTGAAATATGTGGTTTTTAAGTCGTAAAGTAACTTAAATAGAAAAGTAGCACGACTCCGCCGGCGTGCTATGAGGGGAGTTTTAGGTATAAAAAGTAGTTTATCACCTTTCTTGAGAAAAAATTGGTTCATTATTTTAGCCATAGAAGCGTTACAGACAGACAATGTTACTTTCGCATTTATGATATTAGTATAGATAATACACTTCAGGTACCTACGTTTTATAAGCACAGCAACGATGACGATTTGTCTTCGGGAGCTTATCGCAATGACACGTAGATATTGAACACGAGTAAACAAGATTTTATAACTATTCAAATTGTAGTTAGTTATATATTTGCACTTATCGGGAGTGTAGAAGCGTGACCTTCCTCACTACGCCGAGTGAACGAATATTTACATGTAGCGCCATAATAGTTGTTATTGTTTCTTGGCTACAGATAATGTACCAACGTTTGTGTGTAAGTCTGGCAACACTGACAACTCACAGAATAAATATATTTTCACAATAGATATAACTACGTATACGTGTTTCATACTTTTCTATTTAAGTTACGTATTTTTATCGCTCATACGAAAACAAACGAAGGGGCCTTTAATTCCGTGGCTCGTGATCATATTTCTAAATTTAGTTTGTAAATGATATTTTGTGTAAAGAATCGTTTGTAACGCTAGTTGTAGTTGTTGTTCGGTTTGGGCGGGAGGTCGACGACCCGACACCACGGACGGATCATTTTATTTTACGAATTCGGTAGATTTATTTTAATATTCCTGTAATATAAGTGTATATAATTATTTTCCAACTGTTTAAACTGTAAATTATTAAAATAAACGATGCTATCAAGCTTAAGAGTTTTATTAATCGAATGTTATACTTCTTTTGTTTCCCTTCTTATCGCTGGACAGGTATATGTACTGTGTTTGACCTGTGTGCACAACTGCACACTGCCCATACCATGGTTATTAGAGCTGTGACTGAGTTTACAAATGCTAGAAAGCGCATTTGCGCGTCTATGTATTACCAGTTTGTAAGAACTCACAGAGTGCTCGTAACATTGGCAAAGGTTTGTATAAAATGTTATATTCCAAGCGACGGCGAATCAGCACGATTGGGATACGGCTAAGGCACACGATCAACATGGCGGTGTTTTGATTTATTATTTTTTGGATCGTCAGGATTATAAGCGACGAGACCAAAGACGTAAGGCTTGAAAAGGAAAAAAATGTTTGTGTATAATTATGTCACTCACTTTATTTACTAATTACGATAAGATTTTCAAAACATAGAGATAACATTCTGGATATAAAATCAATTAGAACATGTTAATACATATTGACTTTTGTATACATACACTTAGAGTGATGCAAACAAATATTTCAACCTTGATCACATTACATTTAGACAAATGACCAGAACGAAACAGACACAGAGTTACATAAGTAGGTCAACAACTCAAATATGGCAGAATTCATATAATGTTCAGAAGTTTTTCCAAACAGTATTGGTAGACATTTGGTTAGTTTAAACATTAATTATATTCTTGTGTGTTATTATTGTCCCCAAAATCTATCTCAAAAACAGTCACAAGGTCATTCACATCATACAATCAGTATAGAAGTCTTATATAAAGGGAAAAATGATATTCTTAACTAAACACAATACTAAAATTAATCTTATCATTAGCTTACTTTATTTTCTACCCTCGACTTAAAGTGACACTTGTGAAGACAAGGTATAATAATAATTCTGTTATTATAAAAATGTGTAAAAACAAATAATGAATTTAGCTCCTGGTATAAAGTTACTCAATGCCATACAGTTTGAGCGTACGGTCCATACTCGTAGAGGCGAGGTACTGAGCATTCTTGCCGAAGCGGACTCCAGTGGCGGACGCCGTGTGGTCGTTGAACACCTTCAGCTCCTGCCACTGCCGGCACAAGTACACCCTTACATCCGTACCAGCTATCGCTAAGTAGGTACCGCTCTGGTCGAAGCACAACTCTTTAATAGCGTAGCCCTCGTCCAACTGGATGGTCTTGAAGTTCTTCAACTTTCTCAAGTCCCAGAGCTTCACACACGCGTCCTCGGCCGCCGTGGCGAGGTAGTAACCGTTTTCTGAAAACGATATGGAGGTGACGGGTCCGGCGTGTCCGGGGAAGTTGGCCACGTTGCTTTGCTCCTTCAAGTCCCAGATCTTTACTTGCGAGTCTTCAGTGCCAGTTCCGAAGATGAGACCGTCTGGATGGAACTGTGCTGTTGTGAGGCTCACGCCGGAAGCGTCGCTAACCTAAACATATAATAAAAATTCAATCATGCTCACAAACACCTAATGTATATAGTAAAGTCAGAGGAGTGGCTACATACATATATCACATATAATATGAACATTTTGGTTCATTAATATTCTCTGAATAACATTTGTACCTTGGTGAGCAGTGTGCCGGTGCGTATGTCTGAGAAGGCCCAGTGCTGGTCGGTGGAGGTGGACAGCACGTAGTCGCCCGTGGGGTGCAGCGACAAACCCGTCACCGGACCGTCGTGCGACCGCAGCAGCACCGTTGTCTGAGATCTACCATATACACACATTATGATATGAACAATATTGGTGAAATATGTTATATTGATAACGAACTATTTATTCCAATTATGTTGTACAATAGACTTGTTTTTAGCAAAATTTTCATTTTTAAACGGTTACAAGTATTTAATGTTTGAAATTATTCATCTCAGAACAAGAGAAGTAGAGTACATGCTCTTATAATTATAATAGATTAAAAATCCAATAACGGAAAATACTAACGTAGGCACATTCCATACGCGTATAGTGTGGTCCGGAGAAGCGGTGATGACTGTGTCCTCGTCCGGATGGTAGATAACGCGCGTCACCTTCTTGGTGTGTCCCTTGAGAATGGCGACCACCTGCTCCGTGTCCTTGTTGAATACGGTCGCATTGCGATCGTTACCGCCGGTCAGCAGACGACTGTGGTCGGACGGATTGATGTCCAGGGCGAGAATGCCGGGTACGCTAGCCGAATGGAGACCCTGAAATTATAGAATAAAAATGAAACAGACATTCAATAAAACAAAGCGTAATTATCGTATCGAGCGTATCAGATACGCCATCACTCACGGGATGCGAGGCCAGCGTGAGGAAGGCGCGGATCTGGTCGAGCGTGGCGAGCCCGTCGGGCACGGTGCGGCCGCGCCGCTTGCGCTCCTGCGTGAGCGCCGTGGCGCGGTCCTGCAGGCGCGCCACCACGTCGGCCGACATGCCGGCCGCCGCCGCGCCGCCCGCGCCCGCCGCGTCGCCCGCGTGCGCCGCCGCCGGCGCCGCCAGCCCCGCCTGCGGCTTCAGCGTCGCCAGCGCCTCGCGCGCCGCCGTCACCTCCTTCGTCAGCCGCGCGATCACGCGGCACGCCGCGTCGTGCTGGTACAGCGCGTGACTCAGCTCCTGAGAGGATCGCGTTCCGAACTTTACACCCATGTCGTTCACTTGCAATGAAGGAGCTTTCGTGTGAATTTTCTTATAAAATTACTTTGTTTTATTAAAAACTTCAATTGTAAAATCTAGATAAATCAGATCAAAAATTAATATTTTAGGACATGAGAAGAAACTGATTTTTTTGAAGAAGTGGATTTTTTATTACAATTATATAATTTAAGTTTACAGAGAACTGATCTTTTCATTCCCTAGATGTATTTTTTAACTTTAATATCCAATGACTAAAAACCAAAATAATCCACATGGCTCGAATTCTGGCATACTTTAGAAGTGACCCACCATTTTTATTAATATTTTTTTCTTTCTAAATAGTTCAGTATTTATTCTTATTAGTTAATTCATTTTCATTATTAAAATTGTTAATTTGATGATATTGATGAGAAAAATGAATTTCAAGGTGGAGAAGACTAGACAAAATATCAAAACCAATTATGAGAATAAACTTATAAAAATAAAAAAAGTATTTATTTATAAAGGCACTGACCATTTTAACTGCGGTACATGCTTTATGTCATGCACATAAACATAGAAATTAAGAAAACTACAAAAAGGACATACAAATTTAACAATATAAATTATAACAATATATATATATATTTTTTTAATTTCATAAAAAGGCGGACGAGCATATGGGCCACCTGATGGTAAGTGGTCACCAACGTCCATAGACAATGGCATTCTAAGAGATGTTAACTATCGCTTACATCACCAATGCACCACCAACCTTGGGAACTAAGATGTTATGTCCCTTGTGCCTGTAATTACACTGGCTTACTCACCCTTCAAACCGGAACACAACATTACCAAGTACTGCTGTTTAGCCGTAGAATATCTGATGAGTGGGTGGTGACCTACCTAGACGAGCCTGCACAAAGCTGTACCACCAAGTGAATATAAAATAAATATTAAACTCATACCTGTCTAGCCGTCTGCAACTGTTGTCTTTGTGTGAATGTGTGCAACATTAAGGCATCCCACTCATCCTGCATGCTCTTTAGAGTTGCTGGGATAGATGTTGCACTGGGGGGCTTAGGCTTTACTATTGGGGGTGCTGTTGAAAATTTGTGATATTACATTGACATTTTTGATATTTAATGCATACCATGTATATGATTTGCAAAGCATCATGAATTTATGATATATGACAATTTGTAGATGAATTCATGATAATAGGCACACAATATAAGTATTGAGTTTAAAAATAATATAATGGTATATTATTATTCTATGTTCTTTTGCTTAAAATACTTTTATAATCATTTCACATCCATTATTAGACACAAAGTGGAAAATAAGTTTTTTAATAGCTTTAACTTACTCTTAATTTCAATAAGATCTTCAACTCGCAGATCTTTACCACTAATTGGATCAACACCATTTTCAATTATATACTTTTCAATAATACGCTTCTCGAACACGGCCCCTGACGTAGGGGACACCACTGGCACTTCGGGCACTTCATTAGATACTAGAAAAGATAGGTTACTAGGTTAGCTTCAACCACGCAGTGATAAATATAATAGATTATTTTTTATTCAGAAAAATATCACAAAACAATCGTTAATTTCTATATATAATTAATTGATTCGAGAAAAGTATTTAATTAGATATAAGCAAAATACAAGCGAGCATCAACCGGTTCCCGACGCACGCTAAAATTAAAAAAGGTATTATTTATATTACTTCTTATTTAATACATACTTGCACAATATAAAGCCATCCTATTTATTGATATTTAACTCTAATTTAAAAGCAGAAATCATGAAAATAACATTAAAAATACAATTCCCTCCTACTTTTACACTTTTATTTGCTGTCAAATACTAACAGATAGCACATCAACATTTTGTCATGTACAGATAATATATAATATAATACAAATATTTAAAATTATTTTCATCTTTTTTTTTGTATGTATTAGTGAATATTTACTATAATTTAAAAAGCACTGGAATTTATTATTTGTTAAACAGACTTCAAACTGTTGTCATTAAACCAAACCATGGTGATAATTAATCCACGATTTTTGTTTGTTATACCAATATCTCAATATACCATCAACTGCAACATTACTACCTTACACTTTCAACTCTTTAAACCTAGCATTTTTAAAAATACTTTCTTAGTGCGCGTTTTCATTATAAAATCACTTGATGGTAGGAGCTTTGTGCAAGCTCGTCTGGGTAGGTACCACCCACACATAAGATATTCTACCGCAAAACAGCAGTACTCGCTATTGTTGTGTTCCGGTTTGCAGGGTGAGCCAGTGTAATTACAGGCACAAGGGACAAAACATCTTACTTCCGAAGGTTGGTGGCGACTGGCGCATTATTATAAAAAAGTATTTAATGGAAACCAGTGTAGGGTATGCTTAGTTAAACATGCCACAGATGACAGTATGTACTACTAGAAAAAATAATACAATCTCTATTAGACTATATTATAAGGAAATTTGGAGATTTTGTGCGGAAAAAAACGAAATTTAGATTTCAAAAAATTTATTAATTTCCGAACAACAGTTTAGAATAGTTTTTGCCAAGGTAATGGCACATTTCAGCACTAGACATGTGTAAAAACTTACATTAATTCTAATCGTAACTTTGTACATGGCCACTGCAAAAATATTGTAACTAGTTGATGATATACAAAACATATTTATTTACAATTCTAACAGAATATATAACATATTATAAAACAGATAAGTGTATAGCATTTCTTTTTAATTATTTAATTATGAACAATTTGCAAGGTAGCCTGGTTTCAACTGAGCTTTGTTTAAATTTGAATGTAGAATTTATGTAAGTATAAAAAAAAGGAATTGTGTCACAATAAATGAAAATACGATTTCTGTTTTTACTGATAATCGATATAGTACAATTTGTAAAGTGCATTCATTGTTCATTTAAAGACTATTTCAATAGTGTAACAACGTAAAATATACAAAAACAATATAATGGAAATAAAGTAAATGACTCCTTTACTTTACACTTGAAACAATTTTTTCAAAAAGTTATGTTTTTACGACAACTTTTATATGTTCTATCTGAATCCGAACAAGAATATATTCCTCTGCAAAAAACAGAGCCCACAATATTTCTCAGTGTATTGCTATTTACAAATGACAAAAATATTCATCTTAATGTATAGCAGAGACTGCATTATTTATAAATACATAGTTTATTTAAATAAATAAAAAAATTACAGCACAGCTATTAAAATCTAGGCAGTATAGAAAATAATTCTCTGACATTCACTTGAACCCACTTTAATTAAAAATAAAAAGTAAAAACCTAAAGCATCATATACCTTTGCAAATTTAATTGCATGAGAACAAAACCATAAACATTTTATGATATCTTATTCATAATTTATGAAAGGCTAAAATAATACTAAATTGCACTAAGTATTAATAATAAATATCTACATAATTATATTTATAAACATAAAATTTGACTCAACCAAAACATAAATTTCGGTTTTATTATATATACAGCATTAAGAGTAATGGTAAATATTTATAACCTTCTTTGGTTTGATTTACGAAATGTACTCCATTCAAGTAAAAGAAAAGATCTGTTAAAATGTTTTAAATGATTTTCAGTAATTTCACAAGTCACTTTAGTAACAGGATATGGTTTAAATAGGTCAAAAATACTAATGGTCAAAAATACTAATGTAAGTGGATTATTCAGGAAAATCTAAGAAAATACTTTCTCTTTTTAACTACAATCATAATGTTTTTCAAGAGGATATCAGCATGGCAATCACAGAACGCTATCAATATAAATCGAAATGTAGGATTTCCTTACAACAATTATAAAACATGAATAGAAGGACACTTCAATTGCTGTTAACAATATGTTGTAGTATATAACAGAGTTCTCCGACTGCCGCACATATTGAATACAATCACAACCTCAAACCTTGAATTATTTTTGCATTTTGTGCTAGAAGGCTCACTTAAGCGAAGGAAGAGCTAATATTATACAGCCTAATACAATAATATTGTCAAAGAAATTGACCCCTTATTGATTATTAAAAAACAAAATGGTGTCAATTTATTAAAATATCATTTTCTAAATAGCAATTCATACAAAAATATGTTTTATATACCACTTTCAGCACAGTTTTTTTTTTACCAAATATTCATTTTATTTTATTTCAAACAAGGGTGATATTAAAACATGAAAAATATTATTTTATTATTGCAACTGTCATTTATATCCTAACACAATTTCATAAAAATAACCTTTGATTCTATACTTATTAAGACAGTCAAAAATAAGTGACACTTTAAAAATATCAAAAGTTTTTATAATATCTGTACAAATAACAAGAACTTACATCAATGGAAAACATTAATATATCCATGGGACCTCTTAAGCCCCAGTTCTTACCCATACTGCATAGTGCATACATTATGTACACTTCAGTGTAATGTATGTGTGATACTTATAATTTACAATTACACATTTAGTAAAAGTCCATGATTTACAAAATCCACAGTGAGAGCTCGAGTCCATAACTTTACACAATATACACAATACATATCTATCAATATAGATTACACTATTTATAAACATAAGCACTGTATAAGTACCACTCGAATCACGATCACGATCAAAAATCGAATACGTCAAATAACAACGTCAAAATAATTCATAATGACCGATCGGAGGAGTGCATGTAAAGGCACAGCACAATATGATATGTCACAATATGTATGACACGTCGGCGACTAGACGAGCACGGTGAGCGCGTGCGCGAGGGCCAGCGATCACGAGAGCGAGTCGCGCAGGTGTCGCACGGTGGCGTACACCTTGACCGCGGGCCCGAGGCGCAGGCGCAGGCACTGCACGAGCTCCTCGCACGACGCCATGACCAGCTCGGCGCCCGACAGCCGCGCCGCCGCCGCCGCCGCGCCCACCGCCGCGCCCGCTATCCGCGACAGCAGCGCTGCCACCTCCTTCTGTAACGTTAATACAAGTTACTATGATACGATTTATACATTTTTATACTAGTTAAATAAACCTTATTTAAAAATAGTATGCGATTATTACGTGCAAACTGTAGGTGTAGCGTATTGCCGGGCGTTCTAGGTAGAATCTACATTCCGAACCGGAGGTTATAAAATGATATATTAAGTGTCTATTTAAAATAATTTTTGCTTTGGTTAAAATATGTCAATTTATGTTTTCCACGTAATTTGTTATTTTACAAAAAAACATTGAAATAATCCAACATCCTCTATGTTGCCGACCCGTACCTGCGTCCACGAGCCGGGGTCCGGCGACAGCGCGAGGTCGGCCACGTGTCGGGCGACGAGCGCGCGCGGCGCGGGCGCGAACGTGCGCGGCGCCGACGTGTCGCGGCGACAGAGCGCCCGCAGCGCGCGGTTGTCCTCGCTGCCGCTGCCGCGCCACCGCTTCCCGCCGCTGCTCGACAACGATTCGTCATCCGATACCTAAACGATTAATGAACACAACAAATTATCGCAATTCGATTGTTTGAATATTCATAAGCGATAATATTAATTTATTTCATAATTATAAGGAATCCACCGCTCACCGGTTCGTTTTTAGCGACTTCTTCGACTCTTTTGTGTTTCGGGGGTCGTCCTCGCTGCGGTCTGGGAAACGATTTCAAAATGTAGGTATTCATTCAAAACTAATCATGTGCACACCTAAAATAATACTTCTCTACTATGTAATACTCACTTTTCTTTGGGCGCATCGCTGTTGGGTGTGCTAGTAGAAATAGATTTCGGCTTGCTCTGTGCCCTGCGAAAACGTTTCGTATTAGCTATGAGTAATCGTCCGGGTCCAGCGCGGCGAGGCGAGACTGACTGAGTACTGACCTGAGCGGCAGCAGCGCGTGCGCGGCGGGCCCGGGCGCCAGGCGGTCGGGCGGCGCGGGCGGCGCGGCGGGGCGGTAGGGGCAGGCGGACGCGGCGCCGTGCTGCTTGTGCGCCCCGCCGCGCGCCGAGCCCAGCCCGCGACAGCCGCCCACGCCGCACGGGCCCAGCACGCGCAGCTCCTCCGCCGCTGTAGTCACACACGATACTTAACATATTACATTCTACATTTTTTAATCAAACCCATAAAGTGGGTGGTAAGTTCAACAAACAAGCTCTAACTATAAACACACTGACAAACTTTGACAAGTCTACGAAACAAATATCAGTTTGTTCAAAGTAAATAAAAAATAAAAGCGATATCACTATTTGAGATTTATAGTATTGTTAAAGACAAATAATTCATTTGTTACTATGAAGCTATGTCATGCTTTACAAAAACTAATCCTGTTACATGTGGCATTATATAATATTTCATTTATTAGTCGCATTACTGTTTTATTTTTATTATCTAAAAATCTAGAGGCAAAAAAATTGAGAGTTCACTTTAAGGCAACTATAAAATTGATAGATAAAGGTAATAAAATACAAAGGCTCTCGCATATTCGCGAGACTTAGCGTTACTCACTGAGCGGCGGCTCGAGCGGATGTCCGGTCTTGAGGCACCAGCCGACGGGGTGTATGTCGGGCGAGTCGTCGTCCAGCCAGCACGACAGCTCCTCCGGCCACCCGTCGAACGACACGCGCACCTGGTGGCCCTTCACCGCGCTTATCGTCGCCACTCTTATTAGGAACGGTACCTGCAAGTTAAATTGATTACTGTGATAACATTCATAATAATGTATGTCGTTAAACATTCTTAGAATACGTCAAATTAAACATTTTTATTACTTCGTAGAATATATATTGGTTAACTTTTATGATGAAAATTTGAATGCACACATCTGAATTGATAAAATGCATCTTATTTTGCGGTAATAAAGCACAAAATAGCTCACCCTTCGATCTACGACTTCTAATTTCATCCCGGGCTTAAAGCCGATCGGCGGTCGGGTTTTGAACGCACGCGGCGGCGCTGCACTCGACATCGTCTCCGCCAGGTAGCTCTCCCACGAGAACGAATCTGGGTCTTTGTAATCTGTGAACAGACAAAAAAACTCTTAATGTTTACAAATATACATATTTTCCATTTAAAATCAAAATGCTTTATATTAAATTGATCACTTTAATACAGATTTGTCCAACTGTGGGATGTTCAAGTCTTCCGAACATTCCGAACCACGACGGTGAATCGCAAGGCAGAGCCTATTGAACTATTTTACTAAGTAAATTCACTTGGTGGAAGAGCTTTGTGCAAGCTCGTCTGGGTAGGTACGTGAGTGGGTGACTCATCAGATATTCTGCCGCAAAACAGCAGTACTTTGTATTGCTGTGTTCCGGTTTGAAGGGTGAGTGAGCCAGTGTAATTACAGGCACAAGGGAAATAACATCTTAGTTCCCAAGGTTGGTGGCGCATTGGCGATGTAAGCCCATCGCTTACATTTTTTTACAATGCCATTGTCTATGGGCGTTGGTGACCACTTACCATCAGGTGGCCCATATGCTCGTCCGCCTTCCTATACAATAAAAAAAAAAAAAAACCTCTAAAGAAATATATAAAGTTCACAACTATTAGGTCATATAACTTACGAATGCCGGAAGAGAGGTACATTTTGATATAGGTTGGAACAAATCATGGTTAATGCTCGTATTCCGAGCAGCCATTGTTAGAACAACTCGGTAATGGGTACGGCGCGATAACATTATTTAATGTAATTATAATGTTCACTAATGACAATGCTTTCGTATCACTCATTTCGTACGTTTCTCATCTATACTAATATATAAAGCTGAAGAGTTTGTTTGTTTGATCCCGCTAATCTCAGGAACTACTGGTTCGAATTTAAAAAAATGTTTGTGTCATATATGGTATTTTTATCGAGGATGATTCTAGGCAGATTTTTATTAATTATAGTTTTATTATTATATGCGGGTGAAACCGCGGGGCACAGCTAATTATTTATATTTTGATCTACAGTTTGTACAACTTCGCCTTAATTTTTATTTATTGGTTGAGCGTAAATCTCTTAACGCGTAATAGGAACGAATATGCACTACTTGCAGAGGACCTGCTGATACGTTCCTCGTACCTAACTACAAAAAAAAAACATACAGACGTATTGATAACCTCCTCCTTTTTTTGAAGTCAGTTAAAAACGAAGAACTCCTATGCTAGCTCTTATTCCCTTTTTAAACTTCATATAGCGAACTCATGTGCAAAATTTTATAATCATAGACCGACGGTTTTACTCTATGCGTTATTTGTTGGTGTTCGAATTTTAATAAGTACATAGATATTGAGAACATCGGGATACGTCCATGATTCCAAAACTCGGTAACACTTGGAGGCACACGCTCTACTCCGATTGACACTTTATTTATATTTTTGTAAGTCTTGTCTCTTTCTCTATTGTCCGATTAGAAACTAATATCTATAGTTAGCTTAAAGTGAGGTATGCAATTTTTATAAGACGTAGCTCTAGAATAAGAAACAAAATTGTATACAGCGTTGGCGCTTATATAATAAAATAAATCTTTAATTAAATAATCAAAACGGACGACGAATATCACAAAAGGTATTGGTTTAAAATTATAATTTGTTTAGTCGAATAAATACTTTGGTATACGCAAATTTTAAAGCGATTGCGTAATAACAACCAATTATTGAAAAAAAAAAGAATTATTTAACAAGAAAACTGGAAACATCAAGTTTTATGAGTGTTTTTGTAAGATTATATTTCAATAGTGGTATTTATTTTATTTGATTCATTTACTATCGTAAAACTTCCGATATATAGATATATTGAAATTCTGAATTATAAATAAATACATATAAATCAAGAACTGTTCGAAGTGCATAATACAGCAGAGCTGATTGACATCTTATACAGTATGCGCACAGTTACTTGTCTTATCATTCAACTTCGATTGGAATAATAGTCCATAGGCTCTCGATAACGAGATTTGATTTCAAATCGAGGATCGTACGAATAAGTCAGTAATAGCTTGGAGTTATCAAGTCAGCGGTGCCATGGTAAACACGTAGTTCCTGCGTCTGATCTCTCTCCGGCCGCACGTTTCCATCCCATCGGATTATGTAAGTGAGGAAACAGAAACAGACCATTATATATCTTTGTTTACACGCGACGCCTGCACTTTAAAATCCTCCGAGCAGTTTGCTACCTTGAGATTGCCAAATTTCCTTCAGACCGAATTTCGATCATGTCGTGATCGAAATTTATAGTCCGCAAGCTGGACAAACAGCTATTAAAAAGATCGATTTTATGAACGCATCTAAAAGACAATCAAACGTTCGTCAATGTTATGTTATTCACGGTGCCTGACGTTAAAACAGAAATAAATATCTTCGTGTTGAGAACGCAACGTAACAACTGTTTAGAAAATATACACACCATACTAATGAACTGTTCTGTGCTTAGCATCTCGAATATGATTAAATGTAATATATTCACATTACTAACCTTGTAATAAAATATTTATTTCATAGACATTACAAATTAACTAAAAAAAAGGGTTTTAGTTTCTATACAAAAAAAAAACTTTTCCTCATTAAAAATACGACTATAAATAATAATTAGAACGAAATAAACTTGATTAATTATGATAAAATTACTCACAAAATATCCGTACAGTCCATCTTAACAGTTTGGACAGTAAAAAATCAACAGTTTTATTTTTATAATAGAAAATATTCTATAAATAAAATACGTGAACACAAGTTAAGAATTCAACTTTCTACACACTCATCGGCAGCGTTCGGCGGAGCACTGATAGCGGAGTCGCTTCGTTCGTAAACAGCGAGCGATGATTAAAATGTTATTCATTTATCCTTATAGAGTGATACGAGATACTTTACAACATACTTATACTACTATTTATAACAACTATGTAAGTATAGTGGATTTGTTACTACGAGTCTCTTAGATATTTATTATGCTGAGACGTTTTCGTAAATATGTTTGTTTAATATTCTAATAATATGTATTAATTACCTTATAACGTAAGGAATACATAAATGTTATTCATACTTATATAAATGAAGTATCATTAATGTTTTTCTTGGGATTTTAAGTGATTAATGTGTTAATTTGTGTATCAATAGTTGTGTGTTACGTGTAATTATATTAATTTTCAACATTATATAATTATATTATTAAGCTACCTATACTAAACCGCGATAAAAATCAATGATAACACTTAAAACCCGAATATAATGTATGCTTACCTACATAATTATGTACACTTGCACATCGCGAAAGTATATCACACTAATTGCTTGGATGGCACACTTCGTGAAATCGTGAAGATGCCTACACATACAGGTAAACAGGAGCAGGAAGACGACACATAGGCGTCGGTTGAAATTTTGCCATTTGTGCTTAAGAGCGACCTGCATTAAAGGAATACTGCGGAATGAGCTATATAAATCATAAGTGCCCGTGCGGGAGTGTAGCCCAGTGGTGCACACCTGGCACGGTCGGTAGGTATTCTGGCCTCATGGCCAACGACTAAAGAGCCGGTAGTATCATACGGTTCGCTTCTGGTAGTTATTTCGATTAGCAGTGGGATAGGGGTGGGTGCGCCTGTGGCACAGCCTCCCTCAGGGAGTAGGTGGGGAGGGCTTGGTGTTCTTCTGGTGAAACTGTCAGGTTAGACGGCAGAGCGGTATTAGTAGAGCCGAATTCGAGATCTGGTGAGGGAGATCGAGACGCGTTTTTCCCCCTTTCCTGCGTGAGCAGCAATTCGGTAAGCAGACAAGCGTGTTCCCTCAGGTAAGCAAAGCATCACACCAGTAAAGCTTGCTGATATATTATATCAAAACGACCCTTTAATCCTTTCGATCCTTGAAGAGGACGATTATTGCCAAGTTTAAGGGACCCCTGTGCAGTCGGATGCGTTTTTAAAGCTTCCCCCGCGATTAAACTTTAAAAAACTAAACAATGGGCCATTCACAACTTACTACTTTGATTCTACTTTTATTAAGCTTTCCTAGAAATTCAAGGAAAAGCTAATATACTTATGCACTGCACTGCACTTTATTCAACCATAATATTTAATTTCAGGAAAATAAACTAAAATATTGAACAATTTACTAAAATACATAAATTATCAATTATTATTTACAGTAAAACACAAAAACGGTGTTACGGAGTCAATACAATACATAAAAAAATAGAGTTTCTTATTCATTATTGTTGAAAGATAATTGAAAATGTCCGCCGTCTGTTATGTGCACTCGTCAAAAAAACTGCTATATTGATATTAGTAAAACTTTATCTGTTTATAGTTCTGTAACTTGAGTATATAACAATTTTAGTAAAAGAAAGGTCACGACAACCTGCCTTTTATATTTATTATACAGTTTATTATAATAGAACGCGATTGAAAAAAAATAATTAATCCTACCGAGTAACATCTTAAGTTAGTATCGTTATATTTTTAGACATTATTCTCGCGCAGATTACGGATTGATCACGGGTTACAATCGTTACTTAAGACGAAGCGCGTGTTAAGTCGAAATCGAGGCGTCGGCGACGCCGAATACTCGACACAGAGCACGTGCGCCTGCGCAAGCCTACGTACATATATGTATACTGTAATATATGTTACACTATAAACATTTTTTTTTATTGTATAGGTAGGCGGACGAGCATATGGGCCACCTGATGGTAAGTGGTCACCAACGTACATAGACATTGTGCTTTGTAAAAGGTATTAACCATCGCTTACATCGCCAATGCGCCACCAACCTTGGGAACTAAGATGTTATGTTCCTTGTGCCTGTAATTACACTGGCTCACTCACCCTTCAAACCGGAACACAACAACACCAAGTACTGCTCTTTTGCGGCAGAATATCTGATGAGAGGGTGGCACCTACCCAGACGAGCTTGCACAACGCTCTACCACCTAGTAACCCTAGGGGGGTTACCCGTTCTACTCCACCTAGTAGTATAAGTGAATGGATGTATTTAAAGGTTCTATAAATAACTTACATTATAATTAAGATAGGGCAGGTGGCCGAGGAAATAGAATCTTAACCAACACCTCAGGTTCAAATCCATGCCTTGACTTTTCTATTAATAAAGTTAACTAAACATATTTCAATTGAAAATAACATTTCCTCAAGTAAGTTTCAAGTTACTAAACGAAATTAATGTCAAAACTCATAGCAATACATTATAAATTACTGTTACTCTGACAAAAGTGATCTAGTTTAGAAATTAAGTATCTTTAATTTATACAGTGTTGTGCCCGTTATCATTTTTAAACAGAAGTCTTCTGAGTGTCTAGTAGGATCTATTAAATATTGTATTGCAGTAAAAAATTCGCCAAATATCGTCTATATAAAAACGATTGTCTTTTGTTACAACACAATTAACGACGGGCGAATATGTTCCATATAATATAAACTGCGAAAACATTCAAGTAATTATTTTTATGTAATAACACAATACTCATTCGCTCACTTACCTTGTCGTATTAATTTTGATTAATTCACTAGATGTTTTCGATATATTTAAGAATTAAGTAGTGGTACACTTCATATTATGAAACTAATAAATATTTTTAAAGTTTCAAACAAGCGACCTTCGCTAATGCAATAATGTTTTTATCGTTAATATTCTTTATTACAATACATTATATACAATAGCTTCCTTCGAGGGAATATCACACGATATATTTACATTTATGACACGATCTTCTAAATAATTCTTTTTTAAGTAATAAATGAGTTTTTCGAGGTTTTCGTGATGTATAATATATAAGCAAGTTACATTGGATGAAGGTGATATGTACCGTTTTAATATTTTGTTAATTTGATATCGTAATTAAAAGGTGTTGTTTTCTTACTATGTATAGTCCATACGAATATCATAAAAAAATATACTTATGTTACATAATACTTTCATAAATTAAACAAACCGTCGCAATAAAATGATGTGTTTCTATATATAATTTTTTAATGAAATAAAAGTGGGACTTTGTAATTTTTATAAAATTTTACATAAAACAACAAAATAGTATTTGTATCACAAAATCACGCCTAAGTTGAAATATTCGTTAATTAAGTTATGAAACTTTGATGCTCATTTAAATTACAAGTTTGTGTCTTAAAAGCTTTAACTGTCATCTTGTAATGTAACTAAAAAAGCACGTCGAGAGCACAGAGCGCACAGCTTAAAGTTTGAGAACGTATGGTCTGTCTACACTCAATCGATTTATTAGAAATCAATTCATTATTTTATTTTTATTTATATAAACTTGCTATTACTGTTTATAAATGTTTTATACACAATATATTATATAAAGTATAATAAGTGAGTATAATAGTAAATGATATCGCGACAATTTAACGTTTAAGTTGTTTACTTGCTCGTCCGTCTAATACAAATACAGAGGAGTATCTCTGTGTTTGAAACAGATTGACATGCAAGTGGACTGCCTGATGGCACGGTCATAACTGCCTCAAGACATTGACGCCATAAGAAGTATTCATCATTTTTTACATGAGCAATGCGCCAGCGACCCTCAGACCCGAACTACTGGCCGTGTAATTCGAGGTGGCCGTTTATATATTGAAATGATACATGCTGGGTAATGCCGATAGTCCGGTACTCACAGTTGGGCGGCGTGAGCGGCAGGCCGTGGTCCTCGGCCCAGCCCACGGGGTGCACGTAGGGGGAGGACGGCTCCACCCAGTAGTCGTACACGTCGTCCCAGCTGTCGAACGTCACGAGCAGCCGCTGGTCCAGCACGTCGGCCACGCTGGCCACGCACACCAGCTCGTTCTGCCGGTCCTCGGCCTCCAGCTTCATGCCCACGCGGAACCCGTTCGGTTTTATCATCTGCAACGTTACTCGTAGCTAGAAACAGTCATTCGCGCGGTGTCTACCAAGTGATAAGTTTTATTTGAACTTTGGAATAAACAAATATAGTATGTAATATTATTTCAAGCGGCGACGATACTCACTGCGGTGGTGATATGTTGGAACAGCTGCCTGGGCGCTGCGACCGCGCGGATCTGCTTGAGGTAGAGCGGCCACGAGAACGAGGACGGGTCGTACCCGGCCGGCGGCTTCAGCGGCCTCCCGTTCTTCTCGCACCAGCCCGGCGGGAACACGTCTATGGAGTCGGCGTTCACCCAGAAGTCGTACATGTCCGGGTACTCGTCGAAGTGCAGCCGCATCCGGTAGCCCTGCACCTCCGCCACCGACACCACGCAGAACAGGGACGGGTGTTGCGGGTCGATCGCTTCCATTCTCATTCCGACTTTAAAATTGTTCTTACTGTAGGGAAACGGGTCTTTGAACAGCTTGACGGGCGCCGCCTTCGCTTTGCACACGTCGAGGTAGCGCATCCATGAAAATCCATTCTTCCCGCACATCCACGGGTACTTTTCGTTTTCTATCATGTCTTCGCTCATTTTCATCAGCACCGCTTCCGATATTTGGTTGTCGTTGGACATCGAATCGTAATGCTTCGACGAAATTTTATCGTCCTTATCTTGCAGTAAGTCGGAGTCGGAGGTTTGCTTCCGCATCAGTAATTTCTTCATTTTGTTCCGTTTCTTCGCTAGTTCTGCTCTTTCTTTATCTTTCTTCTTTTGCGTCACCTTCTGGACTTCACTCTGACAGGTCAGACTGCAGATGTTCGGTGTGATGAACTCTGCCGCCATGCCGTGGCACCCGCAGCCGTCGCAGCGGTACAAGTCTTCAGGAGAAGTAGGCTTTTTATCTCTACTTCTCTCGATACGCTGCTTAAGAGGGGTGTGGTACTTAGCACCCGCATTTGCCAAGACGTTTTGATTCGAGTTTTCTATTAGATCGATGAGACCAAATTCATTAGTCTGGAAATGCAGATTGCTTCCTCTGAGTTGCGCAATTCCATTATTCCAAATGAGCCCTGGTGGGTCTTCTTCAAGTTTTGTATTAAGGACATCCTTCCCATTTACTTCGTCTTTCGTTGTGAAATTCTCTGCTTTTGGAAGGTAAATTAAATCGAGAGGCTTTATCTCTATTTTTTCTTTATAATCTTCGGGATCAGAATCTCCCAAATTAACTTTCGCTTCTAAGTCTTTATCTAGCTTCTCATCACAGAACAGGGACGGCACACGATGGTCGTCGTTGACGTCTCCATCAACGAGATCCTTCGATTTGTTCATAATTTTCGGTTGAGGTAAAGTGAATTTCAAGTTTTTGTTAGATATGTTTTCCGTACATAACGAAATACGGCGCTTTATATTGGCATTGGCAGTTTTCCTCTCACTATTATCAGAATTTGAGCGACGCAATATGGCAGGAGCAGCAATTGTAACGGGACCCAAATCGTTTCTGTCAATTATGTTTCTATTGAGTAAGCTTTTGCCCTTTTCCGGTATAGCCAGAGTGAAAGACTTCTCCCGTGTGAGACCACCTTCATCATCCGCTATTGACACAGTGTATATATCGTCATTCATGGACGCGTTTGTCTCGGGTATCGACAGCGTATACTCCCCCTGCTCGCCAGTAGGCTCGGCCCTCGACCCGGTTATCGATACTGCGTAAGCCTTTTCACCTTTGGAATTATTTGACATACAATTATCTTTTCCATTCATGACAACAATCTTGGCTAAAGGTGGCATTTCGGAAGCTTCCATAGGAGTTGTGTCTCTCATAACCGTTATATTTCCTTGTGGATCGTTTTGAATCTGCCCATTAGCTATTTGAAGATTAATTATAGGTCCCTTTGACGCCATAGTAGCTGGTAAAGTAACGGGTACAATGAACTTGGTGTTCTGTATTTTTGGCATCATCGGAGTTAAATATAATTTTTGATTATTAGAATTGACATTGGTTTGATTGCTGGATATGAGAATCGATTGATTATCTGTATGATTTTTCGAGTTCGGTTTTTTAGCAGAGCTTAAATATGCAATTGCTTGTTTGGTCGGAGCGCTAGGAGCTATACTGACGGGGACCATCATCTTGTCATTTGATTTTGGTTTTTGAATTACAATTGGTTGTGTCGAGTTGGCTGGTGCGAGTATTGATGACTTATTGTGTCCGGGTAGTTTGGGAGCTATGTTCGGTTTCTGTGCAACATTCGATATTAAATGAATGTTTGAATTGCTTGTTATCTGAAACATAAAATAATATTTAACCAAAAAAGTTATGTAATTAAATTGAAATAGCTAATTTAGAGAATAGATAATGAATTAATAAAATAATAAAGAATCTGATTTACATATTGCTAAGTGGATATAAATCAAAATATTCTTTATTCAAGTAAGCTCATAAAAGCACTTTTAAGTCTTCTCATTTGCAATTTAACGCTTAGTTCCAAAATTGCTAAGAGGCCAACAAAATTTGAAACAGAAATAGAGTTTATATTATCATTTAAACATATCATATATTTATATGGAGTGCTATTTCAATCCACATCGGACAACATATTAGCACTTTTAATAAGTAATGGATCAATATAACCACAAAAATAGATCAAACTGGATCTCTCTATAAGGTAAAAGCTCAAAGGTTTACTTCATGTACTTTATAATGAGTATAATGAAAGTTGAATTGATAATGTGTGTAATTAATTGAATTGATATATTTTCACTTCAATGTAATGAATTATTTACCACATTTTTATAAAAGTTTTCTATGTGTTTCTAAATCTACAATAAGTTTGTAAAGAAGAAAAACTGTAAATGAAACACAAATTTTTAATTATTTAATTCTATTAACAATATAATTTAATAAGATTTCCTTAAATAATAACATTACATAATATACTTGTCCAAAAAGGAGGTGTATAATAATCTATTTTTAATGTATTCACTTTATTTTATTGTTTTGATATGTTAAAGCAGTTTTTCTATTCAATATTAAATCTTATTTGAAACAGAAAAATTAACTCATATTTGTCATTAATTAAAATAGCTACCTTTATAAATGTTATAAGTTTTACCAAATAGATGTCTATCTTTTTTATATAATATAAAAAAGGTAATGGTTTGACTAATATTCTGAAGTTTTAAAGACAAAAGTGAAATAAATTAGCTTCAAATTGATTATTGCATTTTTATCATTTATTTTGAATTAATTAAGAATATATAATAAAATTTTACTTTTTGTCTAATATTAATATACTCTGTAATGACTGTTAAAAGTAACAGTACTTTAAACATTTTATTTTTATGAAATATATTAGAACCAAATGCAATAATATAGATAATGTCACAAGCATAAGTGTTGGCCCCATTAACAATGCACACAAACATAGATAAGTGACATGTTAATATATACATATAAAAATGTTATGTAAAAGATTTAAATACTTACAGGTCTTCTAACAATAATCTGAGGTGGATTGCCACTGGTACTGGCCTGACTAATGACTTCCGTACTAGACACTGGCTTCAGCCCTGTAGGTGTCTGTATGTACACCACATGGGGCATAGTTCTGGGTGCGCCTCGTAATTGTACTCCTCCAGCATTTCCAGCATTCGGCAGAGCCAGTTGAATAGGATTATTTGATGTATTTGGTATTTGCATCACAGTTGGATTCGATCCAACTTGTACTTGTGACATTGATGTGGCATTGCTCATCTTAACAGAGTCTGTGAGCTGAAGTTGTGTGGCGCTCGACATGTTCATATCTACACTACCATCTATATTAGCTGCTCGGGGATTTGAGCCCATGTGTAAATGAATTATTGAATTGTGGAGTGGCTGCGTGGGTGTTTGCAAAAGAGGCATAGACGGTAGAGTTGGAAGTTGAATATTTTGGTTAGCAGATGGAATTTGCAAGGGAACATTAATAGTATCCCCAGCAGGCAACTGCACAGGGACACTAGTGGTACCTGATACTTGCAAAGGAAGACTTACTGGAGCTATCTGTAATGGCATACTAGTTGATGCACCTGACAACTGAACTGGGACATTAATATTAGATGTGGACCCCGGTATTTGAACCGGAACATGAACAGTGGACAACTGTAGTGGATATGGTGAATTATTTGCGTGAATTTTTACAGGAGCAATAGAATGAGTAACTAAATTGTGAGTAATAGGCATAGAGCTCTGCGGCGCCTGCACTGAGGACACGATCATACTGCTCGATATTGGCGCCTGAAAAATGGTAAACAATGTCATTTAAGACAATTACTTTGCCCCTAATGTATTATTAGAATATTATAACTCACGCGCAATGTATTCAATAGCACATTATGCTGCGAGTTGCCCTGAGATAGATTACTACTCGCGGAAGTGCTGGTTGCCTTTAATAATCTTTTTTTCAAAATTTCTGTTTTCGGGTCATCAAAGTTTTGAAGTGAATTACACTGCTGTCTCTCCATTTCTCGTTAACGAAAACGTAAGCGACACCATTACAGCTGTTTAATTATCTTTTATAATTCATTATTGACGACCTGTAACGCATATAAAAATAAAAAATTGTAAAGTAAAAATCGTATAGACGCACTACTCTATAATGTTTTCCATTTAGTTGTAAAGTTATTATAATTAAATTTTAAATATAGATAGCAGATTTTACATTTATTTCGGGATGTATTATAAAGAAAGAAAATATTACATTTTTCTTTCGCGAGTATCGCACTCTATCAATTGTGCAGCTACTTTTGCAGATCTACAACCTTTTAAAAAGAAAAGTTCTTGAAACACTAATATATTTATTTATCGCTTACCTTTCATTGTTTTAACAAATAAAGCATTTTCACGACTTTAATTATGGACAATATTCTATCATTATCGTAGTGAAAACCATTAAAGAAAAATAAATTATATTCAGCAAAGCGACGAATTTTACCTGCCTACACAACTGGTAATAATTCTGACAACATAGCCAAAATGTACTTGCATTCGTTATGTTGGTACTTTCGAATTTTCCAACCAATCATAACCGAGCATTCCTATGACGAAGCTTTCGCGCCCGATTATTCAGCTAAAAAAATTGGGCCGATATAAGTACAAATAATGTAAATATATATTTGAAGTATTCACATCTGAAACATTTCACTGTAATAATAAAAATGTTTTTTATTTATTTTGTTTAAAAGTTTTTAATATTTTAGTTTGGCTATTAAACAATCTAAAAGCTCGTAATTTTGATAAAAAATGTACGTAATTATAAATATTTTTGTTTAAATTAGCCATTACGTAATAGATTTCCTATACAATTTATTTTCATTGTAGTAACTGTTATGAGACTTTTTATAATATTTTAATACGGACTTTGCGTGACATTGTTGTATTTCTGTAAAATAAACTATTACCAAGCTTAACTAAAGTATGCGCATGTTATAGTTATGGCTGTGTAAAATGGTCGGAAATAACGGAAATAGATCATAAACAAGTTCACAAAATTATCTTCCCGCGACGAGTTTCCGTTACGAATCTTGGATACCTGTACCAAAATTAAAAGTTATGAAAGTTTTTCAAAATAAAAACATTACAAAATACAGCTATTAACGTATGGGGAAAAATGAGTGTTCTATTGTTCTTATATCTAATCCTTATTTTATAAAATATCTCTAAAAGTCAAATATTGTCCTAAACTTAACAAAGTTTAGTTGGAAAATATTACCTTATTTCCAAAATATATATACATTTATTCTATGATTAATTTTATTCTTAAAACTATTATAAGCTATTTTAATAACAGGAAGTAATATGATAAGTACATACGTATTACGTAGCAATTTAAAATTTAATCTGTATTCGAGGAATTTCAATTTTCAATAACAAAACAAATGTCAAATAATAATTTCGCACGATTTTCCGACAAATAACTTCATAATAATTTAATGACTTATTGTTATTTATTTTCAAGCTATGTTCTCTATATCAAAGTGGGTATAATTAACACTTAAAAGTAACTTGGTATCAAGATATTAAGGTAAGTTTTTTTTGTATTCATTTATCATTATAATTGCTGCAGTGGCTTAATTTGCATGGTAAGTAATTGCTTCAACTACGACTTACAATTTTGCAATGTATTGTCGCTTTTAATGAAAGAGATTATTTATTTTATACTTTAACTGTATTAGAATCATGTATCCTTTATCTAGAACATTCCATCGTCACTACATATCGAAAGTATTTAGTCGATTAAATAATATGTTAATAAGTATTATTATATGCAAGATTAATGAAAAACATTATAATGCTAACTTAATTAAATATAACTTACCGTTCTTTTTTTTAGAAGGGTAATGGTACCCATGATGTAATTCTTAAGGTTTTATTATTTTTAAAGCTTATTTGAATTGTCATTTTAATCACAAATCGCACTGGATACATGAACCGAAACCTAATTTCATTACCAATTATAATTATAAATGCATGAACCAAATACAAAAGCTTATCATAGATTTGTGAAATGGATCCTTTTTTATAGTTCAGACAGAATGTAAATAGCTCAAATGTGGCTTAGATATATACTATGATCATATATGAAATCAGTTTAAATACTGAAAAACTTAAATAAATATATGTATCTATATGTGTATCCATAAAAATATTAATTAACAATCTTTATCTTAATGCTTTCATATGATTTGGTTTATAAAAATTTAGGAATTGCATTAAAGAGTATGATTAAAATGATTTTTTATATTTTGGGGTATTCCTCAATCTTAGTGTAAGATTAATTAAATGTTAATTTAAATGTAAAAAAAATATGTTAAAAGTAAAAAAAAGGTTTAGTATCAGCCTGTATATTATTTCTCACTTGACAAAGAGTCAATGAATCTATTGAAATCAAAATGTCAAAAATGTGCTGTGCAAAAAGCTGTTGTAATATGTTGATAGTACTGTGTGAAGTGCATTTTGTTATCATTATTTATCTATTTTTTTTGTATAAACTTTCTACACAAATTAGGAGATAATTAATTTTGTTTTTGTGGTTTAATCCATATGCATGTATATCCTTTATACCATCAAGTATAAATAAAAAAAATGTAGAAATTAGTCAACTTAGCAACTTGAAGTAATGTTATGTTAAAATAATGATGTTGTTTGTTGCGCTTTAGCAATAAGTGGGCTGATGTAGATGAGCAACATGAGTAGCCAGCACCAGTACATGTCGGTGAACAGCTCCTCCAGCTCGAGGGTTGGAGACATAGAACACATAAGTATGTTTTTTTACAATAAACTTTATTAGACTCACGTAGCATGTGCAGTTCATAAGAATACATGAACTGAAACAACATTAAATTAAGAATATAATAGTCATTGATCAAAGTATACTGAATAATTTTTTATTTAATTTAACTAAATGATAAACTAAATATTAACAAAATTATTTTTTATTTAAATTTTTATTTAATTCCATAATATTTTTTTTGAAGTATTAATTTTTAATTAAATACATTCTTCAATTTCAACATAACTCTGTTATTAAGTAAATATTATTATATATTGAGGATCAGCATGAAAATTAATAGATAAAATTATAGAATGTTTACTTCTTTGTCATCAGGTCACTTGTCTGAGCATATAGGATCACTGTGCCTCTCGTCCGAGTATTCAGATGTGACACTCATCGTGGAAGGCCAACGTATACCCGCCCACAAAGTCATCCTTGCCGCCAGCAGTGATTACTTCAGAGCTCTTTTGTATGGAGGCATGCGGGAAGCTAATCAGGTAATATACACTACTGTTGACTTCAATAATACAGTACAATAATAGACTGTAAATAAATGCATATATTTGCTCGTATGGCTTTGTGCAAGTTTTTTTTTTAGGTATCACATCTCATATTCCATCACCAAACAGCAACACTTAGTATTGTTGTATTTCGGTTTGAAGGTTGAGTTGAGCCAGTGCAACTATAGGCATAAGAAACACAATATCTTAGTTCCTAAGGTTCGTGGCGCATGGGCTATGTAAGAAATCTATATAAATAAAATGATAGAGGTCTGCAGTTGTGCGCGAATCACGGAAAAGCTACTGGATAGATTTCAATGAAATTTTCTAAATTTTATTTTTTAGAGACTTGGCCCCTTATTCAAAAAAAAAAATATTGTGATATCTTCATTTAATAAAAAGTTATTAAAGTTTCAAGAACCAACGATTTGTATATGCACTGCGTGTTCAGTGATGTATGTTTAAACAAAGTATATTTTTGCTTGCGATCTTTTTGATATAGTTTTCCTTCGTACATAAGAAAACTTTGTTAATATATCAAGCAACGCGGACGAAGTTGCGGGTATCAGCTAGTTATTAATATTTCTTACAGCGCCAATGTCTATGAGTGGTGTTAAGTAATAACATTTTTTTCATTTATTTTTTATTTCATAGGTAGGCGGACGAGCATATGGGCCACCTGATGATAAGTGGTCACCAACGTCCATAGACATTGGCATTGTAAGAGATTTTAACCATTGCTTACATCGCCAATGCGCCACCAACCTTGGGGACTAAGATGTTATGTCCCTTGTACCTGTAATTACACTGGTTCACTCACCCTTCAAACCGGAACACAACAGATACAAGTACTGCTGTTTTGCGTTAGAATATCTGATGAGTGGGTGGTACCCACCCAGACGAGCTTGCACAAAGTAAACAGGTCCATTTGTCCACACTCAAAAGTAATTTTATAAAAATATAAAAACAAAACATTTTGCAGTGTTGCATGATTCAAATACTGTTGAGTATGTAATATTAAAAAGGTATATATTGCGTAACCTCAAATATTTTTCTGTTTTCTCCTTACAGGCGGAAGTGGAGTTACAGGCACCTTTGCTCGCTTTCAAAGCACTGCTACGCTATGTTTATTCTGGCAAGTAAACTTTTATATATTTGATTAAGACATTTGCCAACAAAAATACCACTTTGTCATTTTTATTTAACGTAAACCATACACAAACTAGTAAATATCACTTTACAGATAAAGTTGGGAACTTATTTAATAGTTTATACAATACTAGCTGTACCCGCGACTTCGTTCGTCGTAGAATTTAACAAAAAAGTTAATTAGTTTATTTAGTTTTTTTTTTGGTTTTTGCATTTTTATTTTAATTATCATATTTTTCTAACATGAAAGTAGCCTCAGTTACTCCTTATTACATCAGCTACCTGGCAATAAAAGTCCCGTCAAAATCGGTCCAGCTATTTCTGAGATTAGCCGGAACAAACAGACAGACAGACAAAAATTGTAAAAAATGTTATTTTGGTGTATGTATCATTATTTCAATATTACAAACAGACACTCCAATTTTATTTATATGTATAGATGTCCCAATGGAAAGAAGAGTAAAGATAAACAAAGTTATGGCTTATATATTGCATGCGATTGGCTAAAAGCAGTGCAAATTATGCACTACAAACAGTTCTTGATTACATCTTTATTAATAACACAAAATGACTTCCATAGTTCCGATAACAAATCTGCCTACATACTCTTGGTATTTTTTTCCAAATCCTATCAGATATGGAAATAATTCCTAACCTATCTTAAGCTATTTCGATCCGAAACAGAGCCATTTGTAAGGCATTTCCTACCCGTGCAACCACACTCAAACAACCAGCTTTCACTGGCGGGTTTTCAGATCCGTTTACTTGTCTTTTACTCCTCTTGCCTTTGGCCTTATAGGCCTTGTCTCGTTTATAGTTGATGCCACAGATGGTCGATTAATAAGTAACATAGTATAAATGTTCGCTCAGGTCACATGGGCTTGTCGCTGCTGAGGGAGGACACGGTGCTGGACATGCTGGGGCTCGCCCATCAGTTCAACTTTCAGGAGCTGGAGGCGGCCATATCGGACTACTTGCGGCAGATACTCGCGCTGAAGAATGTGTGCGCCCTGCTCGACGCCGCTCGGTATGCAATGCGCTTTACAGAAATAATTGAGAACACTTTGAGCACAGTGAGATGCTGCTATCTTCACTTGCTATGAAGCTGATACTCGGCACTTAAGCCTTTCTAATGTTACGCCGAATGTCCGTCCTGTATGTACGTAGCCTTACACTACTGCCAGGATATACTTAGTCATCCACTGTTTGATTTTCTGGTAGTATTTAGCTATAGATGATTTAATTGTAATATAATTATGTACGAAGAAATAAACTGTTTCTTTATTTTTGTTTCGCAATAGTTATTTTTATTCATGGTGTGTAGGTTAATAAATAAAAAGTCCTCCACCTCACAAAGAAATTAGGCACTTGCAGGTTTCCTCACGATGGTATCCTTCACCGACTAGCATGAAAGGAACTACAAACACAAATTGTGCACACAGGAAAATTCAGAGATGATCAACATGGCTTGACACCCGCAATGTCAGGTTAAGATTATCCTCATAATTAATTTAACATAATTATATTTATTCCGTTTCAGGTTATACGGCCTGGACGCCTTGATGGACTACTGCTACAATTTCTTGGACAAGAATGCCACCGAGATACTTCAGCATGACACCTTTCTGCAGCTCTCCGTTGTAAGTATCAAATTAAATAAAGGATAAATCATCTTCACATCCAAGATGTAAAGTCGAATATTTTTCGCCGGTTAAACTTTTATGATAACTTTTAAATCAGCAAGTATTCTATCGAAAAGTAAGTGTGAGTATTCCACTACTGGACTTTCCACTGGAGGTCTTTTCTCCTTTTGAAGAGAGGGTTTGAAGGTTATTTCACCACGCTGCAACAACGTGGGTTGGTGGATACAGATTTGGTAAACATTCAGTTAAATTAGGCAGAAGCACGAGTATATACACTGATTAATTATTTATTCGGTAATTACATGCGTGATAGAAAGTTGTAAACTGTTTTTTCACTCGTCTGTTTATAGGAAGCACTGCAGGGTCTGCTGGAGCGAGATTCGTTCTTCGCACCCGAGGTGGACATCTTCAAGGCCGTTTGTAATTGGTTCAACGCCAACCAGCAGTGGGTCAAATCTGAAAGTGGAATGGCTCAAGTGGTACGAGAAAGACTAACGTATTTAAAGGTTCCCCACAACATAAACACAACCCACAAAACTACAATATGTACTATTAGCTACCCGTCGCATTCACATGATATTTCATTGTCATGATAATTTTTTAAGTAATGTAATAATTATTTATATAATATTAGTTACCGCCCGCGTGCTGAGGAGAGGGGAGGGTTGTTAAGTATCCTGTGTCTGTTTCTGTACCGCAGACAATGTGAAAGTAAAAAAATAAACGATAATAATCAGTTGAGTTTGAGTTTTCATGTGTCAAATGAAAGCATAACAAACAACCAAACTCACTTTCGCATTTATAAAATATATAATATATACATTAATAATATATAATTTTCTTACTAAATATAATTTTGTGTTTCAACTCCAGGAGAAGATCCTCAAATGTGTCCGTCTGACCCTGATGAGCTTGGAGGAGTTGCTGACGGTGGTCCGGCCCTTCTCGCTCGTGACGCCCGACATGCTGCTGGACGCCATACAGGAGAAGACGCAGACGAAGAGCACCGAGCTCCGGCACAGGGGCCTGCTGCGTGAGTCGAGCCCCCGTAGCCCCCGCGGGCCCCAGCTCACGGCACGGGTAGGGTAGTGCATAACTCGTGTGGCGTGCGCAGTGCCCGAGGAGAACGTGGCGACGGCGGCGCGCGGCGCGCGGGTGGTGGCGGGCGACATGCGCTCGGCGCTGCTGGACGGCGACACCGACAACTACGACATGGAGCGCGGCTACACCCGCCACACCATCTCCGACGCGCCCGACAACCCCGGCATCGTCGTGCGCCTCGCCACCACCACCATCATCAACCACCTGCGCCTGCTGCTCTGGGACCGCGACAACCGCTCCTACGCCTACTACGTCGAGGTGTCCGTCGACCAGAAGGACTGGGTGCGCGTCATCGACCACAGCAACTACTTCTGCCGCTCCTGGCAGAACCTCTACTTCGAGCCGCGCGTCGTGCAGTACATCAAGATCGTCGGCACCAGCAACACCGTCAACAAGGTACCGCTCGCGGTTCATTTGTCGGGGCTAAATTATAGCGAGTCTTTTATGCAAAAATTCTTAGAGTTCAGAGATAGTGTGTAACAAAATTAGCACCAATGTATTAATAACGGTCAACTGCGCACCGCCCCCCCCCAGGTGTTCCATGCGGTGTCGCTGGAGGCGATGCACGTGGCGCGCGTGCCGCCGCTGAGCGACGGGCTGGTGCGGCCCACACACAACGTGGCCACGCTCGACCTGTCCGCCGTCGTCATCGAGGGCATTAGGTACGCCACTTGTTGCCGTCGCCGTATACTTCGTAGATATATATTATACACAAACAAACTCGTATATAGTTTGATATATACATATTTGTGTGAAAGAAGTGATATACACCTGCAAGTTCTCTTACGGTATGGTTCTCCTCCACTGAGCATGAGATGAATTATAAATACAGTTCAGGAAACATGTAAACTAAGACATGCGTGCACCTTCGTCTTCTTTACAATGGTCCGTCTCTGCCCTCAAGTTGCAATTTAAACCGTACCCCCCAGCCGCTCCCGCAACGCGCTTCTGAACGGCGACACGGAGCACTACGACTGGGAGCAGGGCTACACGTGCCACCAGCTGGGCTCGGGCGCCATCGTGGTGCAGCTCGCGCAGCCCTACATGCTGTCCTCGCTGCGCATGCTGCTGTGGGACTGCGACTACCGCCACTACTCCTACTACGTCGAGGTCTCGCTCAACTACTGGAACTGGGACATGGTGGCCGATCGTACACGAGACGCCTGCCGGTGATGTACCTTCTATAAAACATATATTATAACTGTATTTGTATGTTGTATGTATCAGTGGTATAGTTATTATAATCATATGTCATTGAATATATATATATTTTTTAATTCGTTTAGGTCGTGGCAAGTGATCTATTTCCCGCCGCGGCCCGTCTCCATCATCCGCATCGTGGGCACCAACAACTCCGTCAATGAAGTAAGTATTTATATCTACTGCCTATATATATCATTAACTATTATATACCTAATATCATTAACTAACTGATGAGCTAATCTCTAATGTGTTATAGGTGTTCCACCTAGTGCACCTAGAGTGCCCGGCGCAGGTGGAGGAGGCGCGCGAAGACCCCACAGCAGCCAAGAAGCAGCGACCCTCCCGCGACCGGGACTCGCGTCGCAGCCCTGCTGACGGTTAGGCTCGATCAAGTCACTATGAATAATTTCATTACATATTAACTCTATTACTTAATCAATTTAATGCTGCCTTTTTTATTTATATGAATATCTTGAGATAGATATAATGTATGTAATTCAGCAATAACACCTCAAAAAATAAAAATTACATTACACACGGATACAATCCAATAAGCATACAACATTGGTAGCTATCGCTACGTAGCGATCTCTTCCAGGCAACAAATATGTTGCCAATAATACAATGTATAATAAAGACATATACCTAATATAGCCGATCAGAGATCATTGAATGCAAACGATTTATTAATTTTCCAAAGACAACGGCAACGCCGACGACGGACGCACGCCGAGCCCGCCGGGCGCGCCCAGCCCCCCCGCGGAGGGCGCGGCGGGCGACGCGACCCCCCGGCCCGCGCTGCCCCCCGCCGAGACCGCCACCGAGGCCGAGGAGGGCTACGACGACTGAACACCGCAGCGTGAGCTCAGCATGCTCGTGTACTGCTGCCGGCACGTCTGGCCGTGTTTCAAGTGAGCGAGTGACGATTGTGAACGATACCAACTGGTCTATCTATCGACAGTTCAAAACTCATATACCGATATCTTTGCTGTCGATGCTATGGAGATGTTAAAATGTATTTTGTGCAATTAGCACTAATAGAAGCTATAAATTATAATGATCTTAGCAATAGGGTATGCTATCAATACTAATGTTTTCAAATATTAATTTACACTATCAGTGATTTTTATTAGTAGTTATAATATTATAAATTATGATGACTTACATTCGATGTCATGATCAAAATTATACATTTAATATAAATATACTATTGCGATGCAGAACTAGTGTGTTAGTGTTGTATACTATTAGCGTCCAATCACTTAGCGTATGTCCCTAGGTCGTACATATCATAGTAGCTCATTCATAAAATCATACATCATTTTAGATTTATAATACTTCAACGCTATTAAAATTAACACATAATTTAGTGTTTAGTCTATTTAATTTATATAATGATAATAATGGTTACCATTAAAGTTGCAACAATCAATAAGATTGTTATCTTAAGTTATATATACAATACATATATATATAAATCATTTTTTTAATAATTTTTCATAATTAATGGTTTAATTAAATATTCCTTCCTTTGTCATTTGTCATCACTCACATTTGACATCACATCACATTGTCATCACTCATCAAAATTAATTACATGTAAATTGATATTTTTCTAGTGATTATGTAACAAAAGTATGTAATACTTAATTGTTATTGCTGGTGTAATGTTAGCTTTGTAGAACATTGCTAATTACTGAATATATGGATATGACAATGACATGTTTATAAGTCACATCAATAATTACTTTTTAAAGCAGATGAATCTGCAAAACGCAGTTCCTTATAAAATAATATTATGTAATAAACCCTTTTATGAAACAGCATGTATCTTCTAGTATAAGTTTAATGTATATTGGTTTAGGTTTTTTTTTAAGAAAAAATATACTTTTCCTCATTTATTAGTATAGAAAATAGATAGATTACTATAGATGCAGAACAAATGTTTGTAAATGTTTAAAATCTTTTTTATATAAAAAAATAAACATTTCCAAAAAGGTTACATAATTATAACACTTCTTTTTCTTTTAGATTTACTATAAAGTTCTAGTAGTGCATTGTGTATGCCAAGTGCGAGATTTATTTTTCTAATACGATAGCATAAGTAAATCGCAAACTCATATCACAAGGGTTTGATATGTAATGAAAATTATTATTTCATTTTGTATCATTTATTGTCATGCTTTATTATGTATGTTACATCTGACACATTATTGTATGTGCTTTAACAAAGTATACAGGGTTATTTTTAATGACCCAGCAATCTCGCAGAACCAGATAGCCGACATCATAAACAGCAACTTTTGTTCTACGACTTCGGACATAACTCAATACATGAACAATATATATATTTTACATGTTTTTGTCGTACTGTCGTGACATTTGTAGGTCTATATTTCATTCATACACTAAAGGACGACACGACGCGTCTATCTTTGCGTTGTGCGTAGATTTATAAACGTTCAAGCAGGAAATTAAATTAATACTTATTTTTGTATGAAAATAAAAGCTAACAAATTATCAAGAGTCGTAAAACAAAAGTTGTTGCATATGGTGTTAGCTATCTAGTCTTGCGAGGTTGCTGGGTCGTTACAAATAACCCTGTATATTTCAAAATAATATTAACTGCTTTCCTTTCCTTTGTGAGATAATTAACTATGTGCATAATTTAAGCACCAGAGTTGTAATTTACTCATGGATGTTACCCAATGGTAACTTCCCATATATAATTTTTATTTTTGTATATTTCGTTATTGCTCTAATTTGCTAAATTTTCATTAAAAATATATAACGTCATTATTATAACTATGTGTATAGTAAATAACCTTTCTATAATTATAAGCTTACTTTAGTGGACATTTCCTCCATTTGTTGATATCAATATTCTATAATAAGTAAGCTTTTAGTTTAGTCTTGTCTAGTCTATTATCTATGAAAATGTCTATGACACCTCTTCATTAGACTTAAGAGTATTTATTCCAATTTCATTTTGAAATAACAGAATTGTGCGTTATAATTTTATCTTAAGTCATTCCCCTGATAGTAACTTACGTTATATTTTATTAATCATATTTTCAGATGTAATTTGAATTAAATAAAAAAAAAACACCTCTGTTATCCAACACAATGTTTGTGTTTATTTTGCAAACTCTTAATAAAGGGACTTAGTTTTTAGTACATACAAACACTCATATTTGATTACAGATTTCTTTTTATAAATTATTATGTAAATATTTTTTTCGGTTGTGACCTGAGAGTGAAATAATAGATAAGTTTTATTAGAATGGATTTTTTTTAGAAATACTATTGTTTTATTTATTAATTATTTTTAATCCATTAGAAAAAAATATCAGTAATCTAAAGAGTGCATCTTTGTCATATTACTGCTATAGATAAAACTTATAGAACAAAAATTGGATTTCATGGCTCATGTATGCGGTGAAGTTTAGAGAATGAAATTGCTATTATTATAGTTTCCCTGGAATTTTTCACTGATATGTATATTAGAATTAGATTATCTTCCTGTTATAATGTACTTAGAATAAGCAAAAGTGAGATTGTAAGAAGGATATGTACTGTGATAAAGACATTGTATCATTCATTGATTATTGTTAAGTTGATAAAGTGACAGTTTTAAATTGTAGATAATATGGTCACTGGTGATGTGTATTGTCCAGTAGTTGTTCGGTCTAGTGAATGACAAGCAGCCAGCCTAGTGCACCCATAGCTTGACAAGACTTAAGTATACAGCATCAATGCGAATGTAAACTGCACCTATAATTATACTTAAGATGACTACTTCCTTCCTGTTTATATTTTGCTTTTAAATATATATCGAGTAACTATATTACATATTAAATTGGATCAATCCATTTCTGTCACCTAAGTTGTAATATATATAATAAGCTTTTATTGTGGTTTAATAAACATAGATTTCTTTATTTAATTGTTAGTGTTTTAATTTGGAATCAAAATAGCTTAATGGTGTATCTTCAAGTTGCCTGGATATGTGGAAATCAAAGATCTGATCCTGACCTGGGGTGTAAATCTTACTCCTGACACAGACTATGCATAAAATGCTTGTTTTAAAGAATTACTATTATAAAAGTATTGAGAGCCAAGTCTAGTTCAATGGTTAGAATATTACAATATTATATAAATATTGTAAAAAATGAGCTGAAAAAAAAACCTGCTAAGTTTCTTTCGCTGGTTCTTCTGAGGTCTGAGGTGTTTATTTCCGAACCGATGGTAGATTTATGACAATCAATAAGAAAGTGTAACACTTCTATATTGAGTAAAGATATTTGAATTTGAATTGTGATCTTATTCGTCACATGCTTGGTAGTGAAAGAAAACATCATGAGGATACATTTATTTGTCAGATGACAAATTGCTACACATGCATCTTCTAGAGCCGTTGATTATATTTAATATTTAGCAAATATAAAAAAAAGAGTAATTCATAACTAAATTTAATTGTTTCAATATCTATACACCAATATGTATTAAGTTACTTGAGGACCTCTTTCTCTAATAATGGCCCTATTTTTTCTTAAAAGTGTACTCGGTTCTACAATGTCAGGATTGTTTTCTTCAGCAAAGTCATCAAGTCTTTTTCTTAAGATTACTTTTAATTCATTAATGCTGCTTCCTTTTAATGCTGATATGCCAATGATGTCTTCAAATTGCATAATTCTCTCTGGTCTAATTTCCTCAGGCATAGTTTTAATCACTTCATGTATATTTTTCAATGATTGCTTGACTTCACTAAATGTTTTTTCACCATCAACTAAATCTAATTTATTAACTGCCAGTATTGCAGGTTTATTTAATAATTCTTCATCATATAATTCCAATTCTTTATTAAGTAGCATGATAGTCTCCAAGCAAGTTCGTTTTGGATATTTTGGACTAAGTCTAAAGCCTTCAACATCTGCTATAAAAAGTAGCAATTTTGTTCGCTCCACATGTTTTAAGAACTTATGACCCAATCCTACATTAATATGTGCCCCTTCAATGAGTCCGGGAAGATCTGCAATTGTAATTTGTCTCAGATCATCATATTGTATAATACCTTTGTTAGGTTTAATGGTTGTAAAGGGATAACTAGCTATTCTGGGCTTAGCTCTAGATATAGCTTTTAATAGTGAGCTCTTTCCAGCATTAGGAAAACCCACTAAACCAATGTCAGCAATTAATTTTAAATCTAATCGGATGTGATGAACTTGACCAAAATGGCCATGGAAATCATTCTCTTTAGTCCCTCCAGGGCCACCTCGAGCCACTATAAGCATCTGTTCTTCCTTATCAATTGAGCCCAATACTTTTCCATCTTCTCTATAAATAGTCACACCGAGTGGAACTTCTAGTTTAACATCAGCGCCCGGATTCCCGACTATTTTTGTTTTTCTACTGTCTTCACCGTGTCCAGCGGTAATAGTTTTGGCGCGATACTTGTGCATGATCGTTTTTAGATCGGCCTTCTCTTTTCCAATGCAATATATACATCCTCCTTGTCCGCCGAGACCACCAAACTTTGGTAGCCCGGTGCCTCCGGTACCACCTTTTACATGGAGTCTCACTGTATCAATAAACTTATTTCGAAGATATTTTCGAGGACGTTTAATTTCTTTTACGGCAAGCCACGTTCTACTTAGAAAAACCATTTTACAAGACAACAACTTTTTTACATTATTTCAACTCTGTTTATATTTTTAGGTTATCACTTTATGTTATTACTTATCGTTATCACAGCGTTATCAAAAATAATCGTCATTTAGACATTTAATGTCAAGCAACCACAGCACATATAAGACCGTGCACACTTACTATGAGATTCACTGAGTTCTCTATATTTATGAGTCTGTAGCTGTACATAAACATATTTATAGGTAATTTCTAATTTCTATACTCTGTCTAAACAGGGTGCGTGGGATGCACTTAGCTCACTTTACTTTTTTGATGACTTCAGTCATACTGTAATCGACTAATCGTGATTGATGGTTGCACACTATAATCGTCATCAATAATCTGATTAGGTATTCTATGCCCAAGTCTGGGTTTATAGCACTCTGTGAGAGATCAATATTAGATGGTCCACGATTGGACTCGGTTGCTACCCCTGTATACAAGATACAGGGGTAGCAACCGAGTCCAATTTCAGTGGTGAGAGATAGGCGCGATTGTGTAACAACTTTTACTTGGCAGCGGCGCCCGCTGTACGTCGCTGCTATCGAACTTGGTTGAGTGACACGCGGCGTATATTTTTCTCTCCCAAGTATTGTGTTATTTAATCATTGTTATATCGTTTTGGTGAGTTTTGCGGGTTTGTTGTTATTTTTGTTTTGTTATTTAACTGTTTTGTTTAGATATGAAAAAGTGTTCGGGATTATTATTACGCGAATCGTCATGCCTCTGGCGGCCGTAAATTGAACTGAACAGCGTCATTAAGTCGACGTACTCCTACTACTGAAATTGCATGACCTGTATACAAGACCGTGAGATGGTCTTGCAAGTCGATGTCAACTGTCAAATATTATTATCTTTCGAAATTCAGTGTTTCGGTTCACTAAAACCGGCCAAAACATTGGATTAATAATATTTTTTCAAAATATAATAATATATAACATTGTTATTTATATTTTTCAATAACATTTAAATAAATTCGCCCCGGTTTTATTTGACTTTCAATTTAAATTTCCTAATTTTCTTGAAGAGATGTATAAATTCAAATATAACATATCAATATTTATTTTTATCTTAATACTACCTTTTATTTTAAGTAGTGATGGCGATAGATCACCTTTTTATCAAAACTGTGTTAAAAGTTGTAAGAAAACCAAGTGTACATTAGGCAAGTATTTTTTATAAATTGATACTTATTAAATATTATTTTTCACAATTATATAAAAAAAGGTTATTGTCATAATGATGTGGTATTAACGATTCGACGATAAGGCTGATCTTGATCTAGGTCAGAGTTCCCCAAACTTTTTTGTGTCGTAGACCCCTTGCCATGTTTTTCCGTGTTGGGTAGACCCCCTACTTACCTGATATTGATTTCCTGTAAATTTGTAACTGTAGTGAAGTTTAGTGTTAAAAACTTAAAGTAAAAACACATGTTAATTTATACATTTATTAATTGAATTTAAATTAAAACTACTCAAAATAAAATGTTGTATCTGTTACGTAAAATATACGTAACATTAAATAAACTATAAACAAAATAACATAAGCAATAAGTCAATATTTTTAGAGAGAAGGATGAACCTGATGCTTTAATAATAAATTATCAATTATAAATATATTAAATATATATTTAAATAAATTAACATTTGGCGTCAATTTTGTAAGGGTTAATCTTAAATCTCCTCGGCTAATGATGTCCAGTCTGTTTCTTTTTTTCGTTAGGAGATTGGTAACAGTGCTGAACCCCCTTTCCACTAGGTATGACGATGGAAAGGAAATCAAAAATTTCCTCGCTATATTCCATAATATGGGATAAGTAACGGGTATATTGTTTTGCAGCCAGAATTGCTGATTTCCGTTTTTAAACTGAACCTTAAGTTCTTCGTTTGTACTTAGTTCAGTTAGTTCCTCTTGTATTATGACATTCGTTTCTTCATATAATAATTTTTTTACTTCATAGGTACTTTTATAAATAATGTATATGTTTTGATATTATAAGATAGTATGATGTAAGTAAATAGGTACTATCAGTGTATGTGTAGAGATCCACTATCGTGGACCCCCATTTTCATTTCATGGACCCCCAAATTATTTTTCACTGACATAGACCCCTTGCAGGTTGTCATAGACCCCTAGGGGTCGATATAGACCACTTTGGGAATCACTGATCTAGGTTCAAATCCAGGGAAAGACCAACAAAATCTGAGTTTATCTGTCTAGAAATTCTAAGTTGTAACTTGAATTTTTAACTTTCTTAGAGCATGTAAAGCCATTGGCCCTGTGCTTAAAATTGAACATTTAGGTTTGCGGCCCCTAATCTTGCGGCATCTAATCGTGAGAAGAGAGGATCAGGCAACAATCACCATATAATAATATAATAAAATCTTAATTTTATATGCCCGGTTACCCTGTCATTGACATGATGTTGTTTTATATTTTCTTTATGTATAAAGTATATAATTTCTGTTAGAGGGAGCATTCCAAGAAGAACCAGCTGAATTCCAAGATATATGGAATAGATGGCTCAAATGGAACTGCAATGATGAATGCCGCTACCAATGCATGTGGAGAGCTGTGAAAGCTTTCCAAGAGAGAGGGTATCAAATACCCAAGTTTCATGGCAAAGTGAATATTTATATTTTATTCTGTTCTATGTGATATTGAAATATTAATTTGATTAGATATTTTTGTGCAAAGACATGTAGTAATATAGATTAAAAATTACCTCTTTTAATAATTGATGATTTGTTTAAAAACGAAAATGATTTTTTTCAGTGGCCATTTGAACGCATCCTTGGTGTTCAAGAACCAGCATCTGCCTTTGCATCTCTGATTAATCTAATAACCCACATCCACATGTACTCGGAGTTAAGAAAAATATCAGTGAGGAGTACACCACAAGTCTTGTTCTGGCATGCCTTTGCTATAGTATGTCTACAATACTTAAAATATACTTTTATAATTAGAAAAGTGTTGTAACTTTTTGATAAAACCATAGATATTTTATCACTGGTTGATACCAGTGGTAAGGCTTTGTGCCTCTGGGTGGGTACTACCTTTTTACCAGGATTTCTTCCACCAAACAGTAATAGATTTCATTACTGTCTCAGTTGAGTGAGCTAGTACAATTTTACGTATTAATATTATACAGTAACATAGTACCTAGTACATGTTTCATGATATTGATGGAAGGGTTGAATTTAACCATTTTATTGCTTAATTGTTAAATACAATTGTTATGCAAGAAAGTAATGTATTTGAAGTAAGTTTCTTGTTTATTTTTATTTATTAAGCTAAATATATAAATTAGATATTTCTTTTTCAAAATTGAGGGGGAGGTCTTGGCAAAGCCAGGGGACAATTAGTCAAAGAATAGTAACAGACTTACTTGTATGTATTATTATATAACATGACTTTTTAGATTTTGATTTTATTTAAATTTTTCTTTTTCGTAGAAGTTGGATATTAAAAGATTTTCACGATTTTAGGTTTGTATGAATGCATGGACCTGGTCCATAATATTCCACACGAGAGACACTCCCTTTACAGAGTTCATGGACTATGTGTGTGCCCTGTCTATGGTTATGAGCCTGTTCATAGCTGCCGTTATAAGGTAAGTACCTGTAATTTTTGTTTTACATAGTTTCAAAGAGTGAGATAAATGGAATGTGACTCTTGTGATGTATGGAACATTACGATAATTTTACTGAAAATTGATGAATTGTCGGACGCATCGGCCGATAGAGTGGATGAGAGATAGATGTGACAAGCCAAACGCTTAGGCCGATCGTGCTTCTCTATCGCTTGTTCCGCGCTCTCTCTTGCACGCTCGGCTCAGGCAAAACGTGACAATGAGTCATTCTTTTTCGTGCGTGTAGTCGGCGTTCATCTATTTATAAGACGTTATCACACGTCAAAAATAAGGTCTGTATGTTTTCCAGAATACTACATAGAAGGAGGACGCTGTTAGCTATAATTCTGACCTTCACGCTTTTGTACTTCGCGGAGCACGCGCGCTACCTGTACTCGGGTCGAGTCGACTACGACTACAATATGCGAGTTAATATATTCTTCGGTGAGGACAAGATATGATATTGCTTACGTTCGAAAGAGTGGGGTCGAGACGTGACGCGCGCGTGTGTGTGTGTGTGTGTGTGGCAGGCGCGGCGGGCTCGCTGCTGTGGCTGTGGTGGGCGGGCGCGCGCGGGGGGCGGCACGCGTGGCGCGCGGCGGCCTTCACGCTGCTGTCGGGCGCCGCGCTGTCGCTGGAGCTGCTGGACTTCCCGCCGCGCCGCGGGTGGGACGCGCACGCGCTGTGGCACGCCAGCACGGCGCCGCTGCCGCTCTTGTTCTACAGGTACTTTGTAGTTTGTACTACTCCATCTCGCTGTTTGTACTCAAAATGCAATATGCTGTAAAATATAACGCACGATTAAAATTATATATATTTTATGTTTCTTTAATATAATAAATCAATACAATATATTTTTCTTATTTTAATTTTAATGTTTTCTACAGATTCGTTATCGACGACCTGAAATATTCGGAGCCAACGCTGGATATTAAGAAGAGTGCTTAAAATTCATGTAGAATTGAAACGACTTAAAAAATGTTCTCCCTTTACTCGTAAAGTCCCGCACGCAAAAGATATATGCTGGCATATAAAGCTTTTCGTGTGAATTTTGTCTAATAATAATATAAATTATGATAATTCATTAATTCTCGGCCTAGACAAATCTTAACAGTCCGTGACGAATTATCTAGTCTAGTTTAATCGACATGAATATATTTATAACTTAAGCTATGACTTATTTTAAGTAACTTATTTCAAGTTCAATAAACAATAATAAAAAATTAAAGACTTTTATTTAACAAAACATAAATACCACACAATTTAACAAATACTTAACATGCGACACGACAGTTTGGATCAAATTAACTTTCAAGGATGAACTTCTTCCACTGTTCGCCGCAGTTGACACCGAGTTTGTGTTTTTTGAGCCATCCAAGTCTTTCCTTGTGTCCGCCGTTCTTGACTGCGTTTTGTGGAGTCATTCCTTTCTCCACATGACTAGCTTCGTTCATTCGAGATTGATAAGGCATGTTGTGATCAACGAACGCACTCCTCGCTTCGATGTCCGTCCAATATAACGGTCTTGTACGAATTGGCTTTGAATTTGTCAAATTAGGACGCTCCGATGAACATTTACTCTCTCGCTGTTCGCGGAACGCTATCCCTTCGTTCCAGTGCCGTCTATATTCTTGTTCCATATACGGCGATCGCTGTGTCCGAGCGCGATCATACGGAGCTATTGTTTTAACTTTTTTGTAACGTTTCGGCGTTACTGTAGCAGATTTTTCACTGTAGACAGTTTCATAATCGTCGGAGTCACTTGCTTCCTTTTCTGGCGGCATTGTTTTTTTCTTTTTAAATAAGTTGACTGACTTAAGCATTCTGTTGAAGAAACCTTTCTTCGTTTTTGTATTCTGAAATTTAATTGATTTAACTTTAAGATTCAGTAACTAAGTAACAAAAGTACAATAATAGTCCTCCAGACCGATTACGGCCACGGCGGCCAATCCCAAGAGAGATTAGCCAACTGCGCAGGAGATATTATAGAGCACAAGTGTGTGCGCAAACAATCTTTATTTCTTAACTCTCATAACCCATATGGGACGGCAGTCCGACACGCCAGGAAAGAGTTCAGGCACAGGAACAACGTGTTTACGTGCTTTCCTTGGCACGAGAGTTTTCGATAGAAAATCTCAAGAACATTGTATTGGCCCGACCTGAGAATTGAACCCAGGACCGATGGGTCTGCGGCCTTACACGAAGCCAATAGACCAACGGGGCAAAAATACAAATGTCTTTATTGTAATGTTAAGTTAAAATTACATTAAAAAAAAAAAACACCTGTTTATATTCCTCTTCTAATATCAATGTCTCGTCGCTGTCGCTTTCATCGCTTGATTCATCGGTTTCATTTTCAACTTCAACGATGGTATCCGAACTGTGGACACTGTGAAGTTCCAATCTTTTTCTTTCGGAATATCTTTCACTATTATTTAAACTATGTTTCCTATCATCTGATTGTGCGCCGACTGACTCGTAGCCCATCTTTGTTTGGTTTAAATATGACGAGATAGGAGAAACTTCAGCATCAACTTTAATATCTATATCGTTCGAAACTCCTACATTTTTAACTTCTATTTTATTTGAAACTACATTATCAGGTGGCTTAAGATCATTAAATTCACTTTTAGAACTGTCTTTAGTAGGAAAGTCCATATTTATAGCCATTGATTTATATATTTCTTTAATAAGTTTTTCAGTCTCACTGCTACTGGATATTGGTTCCTTGTCAGTATTAGTGGCCGTGGCTATTGCTTGCCTAGTATGTGACTTGTAAGAACTTTTCTTACAATAGCATGAGCACATATGTCTTCCCGGTGTAGGTTGTATAAACACAGGAAAGTTTTGTAAGCATTTAAGTTGTTGATAGGGAACACCGGGCACACAATATTGGCCCAGAGGTGTTTGTTTCGAACACGTTGCCAAATGTGGGTTTGTGTTGTAAGAGTTATTGTAAGTGTAACTGTGAAGAAATGTTGAATCACCAGCCATGCTGTTATGTGATGTACCTTTTTGAACGACGGCATCTTTTTTTATTACTTCATCTGGAGTATTAACTTTCGTACCTGTTTTTACTTCTTCTAAAACACATTGCAATATAGATTTTATTTGGTTTAATGTTAGCTCTCTATAATCCTCGACTTTGTCTATATCTAATTGTGTGCTTTGATTGTTAACTTGTAATTTGTGAACTACTTCGTCTGTGGCAACAGATTCGTGTTTTTGCAATATTGTTTTAAGATTTTCGAATTTTTGTGCTTTAGCTTTACGGGAGTTTTGTTTTGGATATACATCACTACAATCAATACAACAACTTTTAGATGTCCCACTACCTATTTGGTTATCCAAAACTTTTGTTTTATCCCTCTTTTTAATAGACTTACTAGATTGATTTGTTTTTATTAACAACATATCTTTTAAAACGTTGTTAGGACGTCGTTTAATTGGTATTTCGCCCCGATAATTATAGAAATATGCTTGGCGTTTCTGTTTGGTTCGTAGATGTTCAGGCCAGCATTTAATTTCCACATTCATTTCATTTTCAATCTCTTGTTCATTGTTATTTTTTAACGTTTTATTACTATTTTCTTTAACAGGTATTACGTCGTAATGGTTGGAATCATAAAAGGCGTTGGTGTTATCGACAGAATCATGTATTTTTGTTATAATGGAGTCATAATCACCTTTTGTCATGTAATAGTCGATGTTTCGAAATTTGTCATGACAACAGGAGCATATATCAGATCCAGATTCATATTTACTTACATTTGTATGACTATTACCATCATCTCTACATATAGGTCTTGAAAAATGACTCGTATCAGAGAACTCTTTTACCTCATTAGGATCATATTGCCTTCGAATAATCTTATTTAAATGCGATTTACATAGTTCGTCGTTGTTACTCACAGGTCCATTGTATTTTAAGGAATCGTCGACTATTCTAAAAGGGTTATCAGCGGTATGTTGCGCGTAGTATACTAAATGTGTTTTAATTTTATTGTTACCCTTGTCATCCTTTTTTCTTTTTCGTTTTCTGAAGATATTTCTATAACAATCAATAGCAGCAGCACTGTCGTTATTACAATCTTCACGAATACTAAACTTACATTGGTTTTTACTATCAGGTGTAGTTAGCGCTGGAAAAACGAAGGAGACATTCGACTTCCTAATCCTGGACGAACCAGCTCCACAGTACGATCCAACCTGTGATGACCTAACTCTGTCGGTTGGTCTGCTGCTGCAATACGATACTGTACTTGATTTCTTAGTGAAACCCGAGCCAAACGGAGCTAAATTTACAACAGTTGAAGGTCTTTTATTATTTGGTATATTTTTCGGCGCATTGGGTGTGTCAGGCGCATTGGGTTTGTCAGGCGCATTGGCTTTGTCAGCTCCATTGGGTTTTTGAGGCGCATTTTCAGTTGGAGCAGGAGGAGCAGCAGCAGGAGTTTTCTCATTCGTTGCATGTAATTGCTTTTCTAGACTGATAATTTTTTGTTGCAGGTCAGTTACATCTATAGGAATACATGATATAATTTTGACTTCAGTCTGTGACGCAGTATTGCCTGTGAAATTAAAAAAAAAATAATGTAAAATTTTTAGTTGTTGCTTATGGTGTTAGCTATATAGTCCTGCGAGGTTGCTGGGCCATTACAAATAACCCTGTATATGTTTATCTTAAAAAACTGAGGAAACCTCATACTAACTTACAATCACCCTAATTTACATAACTCCCTCAACACTATTAAAAAGTGCTTTAGTGGCTTAGCTGAAACCGTAACATTGAGGCCGAGTTACTTTCGAGTTTATACTAGTATAATATTTTCTTAAATGTTACCTAAGTTAAAAGCGATTCTGCGTAAAAAGTTTTCGACGCCCTTAAACCGTTGTTTGTATGGTTTTTGAAAGTCATCATTATTCATTTTGATAAAAGCTGTAACATGTATAAATTATATACATTAGGCATATTCTTCTTTTTACGTTAAGTACAATAATTTACCTTTTGTTACTCTTTATAAACAAACAAATTCATTTTGTCACCTTAATATTTCATTAAAATTTTGATGTATTTTACATTATCTTTAAAGAAAAATATCAGTCCAATGAGATAGCACGCTGTCAACAATGTCGTCGACACTTTAGTTGTCTTCTCCAAAGAGAATAAAATTATAGTCTTGTTTGAAATAAATCCTTTTTGAAGAATTTTGTAAAAATTGCAAACAAATATAATTTATTTCATAACATCTATATTTATTTCTAAATGATAATAATCTCTATTCAATTTAATTCTACAATTTTACGAAAATAATAAAAAAAGTAAAACCCCCAAATTTTGTCCGATAAATAGCGATTTAAATAACATTTAAAGTATTATATTAATTAAAGTTAATAACAAAAGCTCTTTGAAAAGTCTTGAATAAAACCAATGTAAAATATATGAATAAAACTATTTAATTTTAAAACATTAGCAACGAAACATCATACACAATACGTCACAGTATCAAAAATTCGATTTCCGTTCACAAGAACATTCGCGGTTTATACATTTTTGGCGGGTTACCGAAACTTGATTTATCCTTCCCCAGTATTGTTTTTATGATCAGATTGCGAGGAGAAAATGGATTTCTTTTATAGAACAATTTCTTAAGCATTGCATTTCTGATTTTCATATCTCCTTGCTCTAGTTGCTTTTGAGTTTTAAAAGAAAAGGCCATTGGGTCTGTGCTTTGCTGTTTAGCCTTCTCTTGCCAGCTTTTCCATAACGAAGGCTTGTTTTGAGTTGGTGGCGAATAGTATTGTTGACTTATATTTTGGTTTACTGGCGGCTGATTTTTCTTTGTGAATTTACTAAATATGGACATTTTTCTAACACTTTGAGTACCTATGCTTTTTACTTCAACTTCTTTAAGACAGAGAGGAACTTGAGGAGCTCGTTGTTGTTTGTAATGTTGGTCATAGTTCGGGCACAAAGGTATCGGTGAGTAATTTATTGGATTTCGATGTGATGGAACCATATGGTCACAATATAGCCTTTGCCTATCAATGAACTCATTGCGCATTGGGTGTTGTGAGATATTTCCGATGTTTCTGTGGTCATAATTATAGGAACACGCATGTGGGTGGGGAGGACAGAAGTGCTGTTTCGATATAGGTGGTGCGTGAAAGTATTGCTGCTCGTGCATCGCATAAGTGGCGATGTTCTGTTTAAATGGTGGCCTCGGTTTAGATTTGACATCCACCGTACTTTCGCTTTCCTCTTCGATAACGTCCCTCTTTTTTCGAAATAGCAAAGACCTTATTACCTTTTTAAATGCACCTCGCTTACCCTGTAAAACAATTCCATTGAACTATTAAGATTAATATGTAATAACGAAAAAATTTTAATTATATAAGAAAATATACATATAAAGTAATGGGTTTAGGCAAAACAGATCAAAGACATTCCACCTAATCACGTGGGTGTCGTAATCTGACTTAATATATTATTGTAAAGGGCATAAACAAACAAGTATGAACTCCTAATCACTCTTATCTGTTGAAAAATCATCCCACCAATAGCAATGGTTTTTCAAGAATAGGTCTTAACCGGCGTCCGGCAAGTTTTATAAAACAATAGTATTATAAAATACACTGCAACTATACTAAATAGAATAACGGATAGTGACTAATGATGAAGAATTAGCCTTAATTATAAACTGTTTCGAAATGATTAATAAAAAAACTACCTTTTTATTAGGAACTTCAGTACTGACATCAGACTCCGAAGACGATTCTGTTGCTTCTAAGCTTAACTTTTCTAATACAGTGTCCGAGTAACTGGCATTCGTAGTATAATATTCTTCGGAAGGTATCCTAGATCCAATAGCCTCACAGCTTTTAGAATAGCACTTCATGGGCGTACCGACATTAGCATCGTGTCTGTAGCCTTTACTGCTACCAACACTTCTGTTAGTGTGCACTTTTTTATCAAAACCACACCTTTCATTACCATTCATATTGTTTTTATGAAGATCATCGTCACATTTTCGTGATGATTTTGGATTTTGTGATACAAATTTGTAAATTTCTTTAATGAGTTCCTGGGTTTCGTTACTCGTCTTGTTATCTGACGTATTATTATTGTTATTACAGGTTTGCTTTTCGGGGCATGTATTTTCTTTCGATTGTTTCGCACAAGCCATGCATGTGAAACTAGGGTTCGGTAGCATGTACCCGCTTTGAAGACAGTTCATTGGACACAGGGGAAAAACTGGGTAACAACATGGATTTGGAAATGTTGGTAAAAATGGTGGTAGACCGTATTGACCGACGCTTTGGTTGATACTATGTCTACTATCCGGTATAGTGCCTGCGTTTACTTTATTGCTTTCTTGTTGCTCGATATTGGTTTTGTTTGTGGTATTAGATTTTCCGTCATGGGTCGATTCTTTCTTTATTTCCAGTAAAAAACTTTGCAAAATATTTTTAATTTCACCGAGTGCCTTATCTGTTTTATCAATACTTAAATCTGTAAGTTGTGTATTTAATGTCGTATCATTATTTGAGTTGGCTGTTGTCTCATTGGTGATATTATGAGCTTGTAAGCTGGTCATCGTCTCCATTTCACTTTTAATGTTTTTGGATTTGTCTGCTTTAGTATTCATCGAACTTTCATTCCGTCGTTTCTGTGCTTGCTGCAAGTCTGATAAGTAGTCACTTTCGTAAATATCAACGTTTTCTCTATTGATTCCGTGATGAGGATTTTTTTTACTACGATTTCGAGCATTTTTTAAATTGTCGTCGTATTCAGCATAATTGTGTATTTTTAAATTAAGTCTTGGTCTCTGGGTTCTCGGGGACGGTGGTACTTCTTTACAGTGATAACCCATTTTATTGTCGTCAGCAAATTTTCGTCTCGACTTTGGACTTGATTTTTCTTTAACAGGAACTATATCATAAAATGCTGAATTGTTGTAATCGTCAACATATCGCCTAGAATTTTTATTATTCCGATGTCCTCTTAAGCTGTACAGTCGTGTGTCACAAATACTTCTCATATCGCTCAGATCATTATTACGGACATAACGGTGCCTGTGCCTCCTGTTCTCATCGAAGCAACATGAACAAAGTTCACTGCCCTCTTGAATAACTTCTCGTATCCGTAATTCTTGGTCCCGGCATACTGGCGCAGAGAACTGGCTGTAGTCCGAATGTCTTTTACCAAATAATTTTACAGGTTTATATTGTTTTTCAATGATATCTGCTATAAAATTTTCATCTACGTCTGTGATTTCGCGTTTATGTCTCCGAGGTTTATGTTGCCTGTCACGGTTAACATCATTACGGGTTAATTTTTTTTTAATGATTTCTCTATCTTTGGATTCTTTAGGGATAAGCGCGTCAACGTATTCTTTCTTTTGTAGAAGTTTTTGTCGGTGACTACAATAATCAGAGTTAATAAAATCTTTGTGTTTAGGTCCAACTACTAACGAGTGAAAGCTACTCGTAGAATATATGGGGGCTGTTGTATTGTGTTTCGCTCTGACGTTATTGTGGCGATCTTTTATTTCATGAGATTTACAGCATTTTCTACTCTTTGTATTCAAAATCATATCTCTTTTTTCGTCATGACTTTTTACATTAATAACGTGATGACTTTCGTCGCGGTTGTAATTGTCTCTACTCAACTTATGGCCAAGAAGTTTAGATTCTACGTTTTTATGTTTTTTTTTAAGTTTTTCGGGTTTTTCTACAGAATCTTCAATTTTATCTAGTTGAGCCACATTTTCCGAGTCCTCCTCAACTGTATCTCTGAGATTCGCTATATTCTGACAGTGTTTGCTAACGGTTATTAATTGTTGCTCTAATTGTTCTATTTTATTTTTAAAGTCTGCGACACTGACCCCTATACTTGAACTTGTTAAAACTTCTCCTTGTGTTGAGGTACCTAAAGAGAAAAAAGAACATTAATTTAATGTCTGATATTGAAAATATGAGGTCCGGATTTCGCCATGAAATTTTCATTGGGTTAAGAAATTAGAAAATCGGCAGATTAAACACGTCCAGCATCACTCTCCGATGATCCCAGATAGCCATCCCTTGAACGTGCATTTGGGTATACATTTGTGCACTAAATTATTTCACAATTGGCTGTTCTGCGATAACACCATGGCCTAAATCAGATCAGGAGTACATTATTATAATACGTTTAAGTTACCTAAAGCTCTTCGTAAAAAGTTCTTAATAGCACGATATCTTAACTTCGTACGAGGTGATACGCGCCGCCGCGGAGTGCGTAGTATCATTACCCAGAGTCACGTCTGTTAAAATAAAAACAAAGTGTAATAAATACTTAAATAAAAAGTAGAAGCTTGCAAATGTATAATATTAAATATATACATTTTTTTAATATATATAAGCAAGCGCTTGACTGTTATCACACCTGATGGGAAGTGATGATACAGCCATATAAGGTGGAACGCGCTTGCCTTGAAGGTGCCTATTCACTCTAGACTTGAAGGTACCCATATCGTAGGTGGTGGGAAATACAGAGGTCGGAAGGGTATTCCAGACTTTGGCGGTGCGTATCAGAAACGAGGACGCAAATCGTTTCGTACGTGTTTTAGGTGCGTCAACTACGTACGGGTGCAGATCTTTTCGACGCCTCGCAGTTCTGTGGTAAAAAGTAAAGTAACAACCCGTGAATGTCCCACTGCTGAGCTAAGGCCTCGTCTCCGATTGAGTGAGTCTCCGAGGATTGGTGGAATACATATGTGGCAGAATTTGAGTGAAATTTGACACATGCAGGTTTCCTCACGATGTTTTCCTTCACCACGAGATGAATTATAAACACAAATTAAGCAAGCACAAGCAAGCAAGGGTTTGAACCCACGATCATCGGTTAAGTTTCACGCGTTCTAACCACTGGGCCATCTCGGCTCATATAAATATATGAAATAGGTTTCAGGTATGTACTTGCCTTGATTTAGTTCGACGTGAGAGTTTAAGTGCAAATCCTTTTGAATGCATCACACAAAACAATTTTCATATTTTAATTAAGCTAAATCTCGCCTAAATATATTGTTCTTATAATTAATTTCTATTTAGCGTGATAAAATTAACTTTTGACTTTTAAATTTGTAATTTGACATAATTGCATTTTATTATCATGATGTGACAATTTATTATTTGAATATGCCAGAGATATCCGTTCGTTTAAAATACGTCAACGAATTAGTAAGCAACTATTAGAAAAAATAATGATATGAAGAAGAAAAAAAAGTAAATAAAGTATGTATGTAGATTTATTGTAAAATAAAACAAATAAAGATATAAGCAAAGATAATATTCATTTATACAAAATAAAAAAGATTTAAATTTAGAATCGATTGTGTCAAATATATAGGAACTCTTTGGTGACAAATAATAGCTTGTATATCGTGTTTATACGACAAAGTTTTTTTTGAAAATTTCCGTTTTATTTTGAATATGTTATCAACAATATTAAAACGCGCTGTTCCACTGCAAAGATTGGTGCCAGTGCCGAGAATAAAACCGTCACCACGACAAATTGGCAGCTTACTTCCACCCTCGCAATACGACGTTCCGATACCGAGGAAGCTGCATCTCACTTATGTTCTGCGCACATACTGGGAAATTATACCTTTGTTTCTTGTGACATGTACAAGCTTAACGTTTATGGTGTTATCTTTGGCTTGGGCCTTAAAGAATAAGGTATGTAAATGGCTGTCTCTAGCTACTACTCTTAACAATTAATAATATACTAAAGTGTGAAAACAAATTTTCTCCAACCTATAAATAACAGTGTCTATCTCGTTACAAAAACTAAATTTCGCCAAATTTTGTTATGAATTGTCGTGTGATTTAAATTAGAATTGAATTATCGCATCTCAAGCCGTGAGTGTCGTAAACGCAGACTATATGGCCGCCATGTGGAAACTAACCTACGAGTAAAAAGCATTTCCATGCAGAGTTGGCGTCTTTTTATCCGTTTAAGAAGTCACCATTATTTGGGTCCATGTATTGGACCCAAAGTAAAAGGGTTAAGAGCAAGCGTGATAAAATTGTAATTTGTATTTATAATTATAAAGTTGGTGCCCCGTATGGTGCCATCAGGCGGCTGGTCGTAAGACTGTATGTAATATTTTATTTATTTTTTAAACTCGGTCGACCCAAAAGACAGGAGATAGGAAGGAGAAAGACATTTGATTGGCGAATAATTATGAATATTTATATTTATTTAAAAATAATACCAGTTTCGACATGGATTTATTCATAAAAATATGTATTTGTAGGTGGATGTCGTATACACAGCACGCAGCCGAGAAAACATATCACGTACGATGAATTTACGGTTTCCGTCTGTTCACAAAATAATTACAATCAACCAGCGCTACGAGCCCTGGCCCGAGATGCAGGACGCGCTCGACAAGATGGTGATGGCGGAGAAGAGGGCGCTCGTACGTTTGCAGACGTGCAATTACTGACTAGCACGTTTCATGCTTCCCTTGTAGAACTTAGTCTTTATTTTTTTTTATTTTTTTTTGTTTTTAAATAAAACGAACGAATTTGTTTAGACGTTTTATTGTCATTCACAAGTGCACCCGCTAAATCTACATCTCTACTGATAGACATAGATAATATATGATTTTACTTTATAATCACATCAATGTCGTTATATGTATATGTGTTATCTGTGTATGATTTATTTTGTGTTCCTAATCTAAACATTTTTACAACAATACATATTCATATACCGACATTGTCATCGCCAGCCCACATATACAGGAGTTTAACAAATTAAATAAATCAAATAACCAACTATGAATATTAACTACTAATAAGCTCTTGGAGTGGAATGTCTCTTCTACAGTGTCGTGTAAGGAATCGTCTGCATGTAAAAATGTTGAAACGTATCAAGATTCACGACAAAATACTACATTATCGGGCCCACGGTCTTGTACACAGGTCTTACAACGAAGCCCAATTTAGCGGTGAGAGATTGGTACGATCGCGTCGTAACTTATATTTCTCGTCAACGTCGCTGTACGTCATTGCTATCGATGGGGGCGAATGGCGATCATGTGCCGTTTGATTGACACGCAATGCGCATGCTTTTCGTGTGATAGAAAAAGAGACAGAATGCTATTCTGTCTTAGTTGCACAGCACACCCATCTATCTTCATGCCCCTGGCGGTCGTAAATTGAACAGAACAGTGCAACCGTTAAGCTGACGTACCCCCACTACTGTTGTTGATAGACCTGTGTATAATGATTGCTGTTCTGTTCAAATTTTACAAATTATTATTTATGAAAAGACATCTTTCTGTCATTCATGGTGAATGTCAATACAATCTAAACCGCACTTTATTGCTCGGGAACAAGGCATAGTTATGGTTGAACCATTTATCAAACCTTTACATCGTTTTCTTCATTTTATACGGTGCCACATTTGAGTATTGTTTTTGTTCGTGATGCCATGTCTAGTAGTGTTGTTGATCGAAGAAGTTAACAGTAGTAAAACCCAGATGTCAATAATAACCTCAAAATAATCTCAATAATACTAGTCTAGTCAACTAAGTGTAGTCATTATTTATACAAAATAATACCGGTAGGATAACATTTTTACACACAGACTTATTGCAAACGACGTACGCTTTAATCTAGATACGATTCACGTAAAACATCTTAGTATAAATAAATAGTTTATAAATTAACATTAGTGCATAACTAACAATCATTTTTCTACTTCGATTATTTAAAAATTAAAGTCACTTATAATAAATATATTATATAAATACGTCAAAGATAATTTTGGCAAGATAAATAAAATATGGAAGTTTCATATTTATCAATATGTTATTATATCGATTATTTTAATCTGTGGCTAGTGTCAAACGTTAGTTCATATGTCAATTTAGCAAGCAGCCCAGTGTCAGCAACCTTACGTTATATTTTCGTACAAATATAGTATTTAATAACATCGTACAATTATATACATTTGGATATTATTTAAATATATATGTTAAGAAATCAAAAATGTATACAAATTTATTCTATTATGGTTTCAGACATAGAATAATAACGCTTAGAAGGAGTGTAGGCCCAAGCGAATTAAAGGCATTCAATTTCACCCAAATAGAATCAATACATTTGACGTCCGGTCAGCCGTCACGATAAAGTGTCATAGTAATAATCTCGCGCAATTTATTAAAAAAATACTGTGTAGTAAAAGGAGGGTCACAACACTACTCATAAAAAAAAGGAAAAGAAAATCACATTTCACGCGTAAGTACTATTTGGCAACTTATAATTTTAAGTAAATACATTCATCGAAACCTAATAATAATTTGTAAACAAAATACGTCATTACAATAAAAATGTTGTCAGCTATGGAAAAGTGTCAGCAGTGTGACGGTGAATTTAATTACGTGACACTTACGCACACATTAATTCTAAAAGCTTCAATTTTGAGCGAAACTTTATATGACACTATCCTTCTAAGCGTTATTATTCTATGTTTTAAAACCTGAAATCATTGCACTATTTTAACATGAGGAAGTTATTATCATACAACTAAATAAAATTCCACAATCGTCATGTTAATCAGTTGTGTATTTTTTCTTTAAAATAGCTTAAATAAATACACAAACATTACGTCCCTGATAATAACCATCTTGGTTGATCGCTAACACTGGCCACTGACCATAATTAACATTTTTTAGTATCATTATTGAATTCTACGTTTCAATTGTACATTTTATAATTTAATAAATAATTATATATTTACTTAGTTTATATAATAAAGCTTATTTATCTCTGGAATTTAATTATATTATAATTTGTGCTTCGGATCACAACCGAATGTGTTACACGAAAAAATAAAATGTATTATACAATATTTAACTTGATTACAATTATTATTAGATTTAAAATGTGTTCAGGGAAACTTAAGCAAGTTTACAAATTATTATTTATAAAAAACTACTTTTATCATATTATACATAGGTGACAATAATACATTTTTATAGTTATATAATATTATATATTGCATAAATATTCTTTAAACGTGTGGCAAGATTATACTCATGTAAGGCTAATTAAAAAAAAATAAAGTCGTGCGGTTGGGGAACCCCCGTCAGGAACGAAGTTCTTTAAAATGTTGTTTTTATTACTGTATTTTTGTCACACCAAAAAGGCACTTCAACCTCCTATATATCGAACTCCTTCATTCGAACGCCTAACCTTGGGGCACTACCATTTAACTTTACTGTAACCGCGTAAAAGAACTTCGTTCCAAAAATGCGTGTATATAATTTCAATTCCAAGACATTTATTGTTATTTATTTTTAAATGTATAAAATTATATTTATAGTATATAAAATTAACAGAACCGAATTTTATCAACTTCTAGCTGATTTTATGACGTCTTTAATTCCTCCACAGATAACATTGTAATACGAAAAGATTAATATATTTAACATTTCAATGTATTGACATAGTAAGTAAAAATCAAATTATACACGATGGTCCATCAAGCATACATGGTCAGAAATAATTTTTTTTTTTATTTCTTTGATTAGACGTTTGTATTATATGTAAAAATTATTGTTGAGATTATTAATTTTATTTCATAAAAGTAATCTATATTTTTATATAATCTATTCGCTATTTTAAAATATTAATAAATAACTATTTACAGTGATATGGTTATATCTATTGTGTTTTATTGACATTTAAAAAAAAGTTATAATTAAGTACGTTAACTATAAGAAACTCGTTCTAGACTCCGTACGAGTTAGAACAATGTAAAGGGTATTAATCGATTCAATAATGGGACATATCACGTATTCGATTATCTCAAACATTTTACAAACTGATAACACGGTTATTTATAAAATTTCAGTCTTGAATGGTATGCGAATTTTGTATTATATTTACTATAGGTCCAAATCTTCGTTTATTACAATAAAAATATTTATATACATTATTTTGACATTGATTCTCTACCGCATAAGTAGAGTGACAGCCATGGTTTTAGTCTATTCGATATATTATATAACTCGGTACAAAAGTTTTCATTAAAAATACGAAATGAGTGTGATATTCGTTATTTCGTTGGGTTTCATAGAATTTATTTTAATAAACTACGGTCTTTTTGGCAGCACTCGTTCATTCACACTTTTTGATGTGTAAACGTCTCAGCGTTTACTATTTGGAAGGGACTAACTGAGACTTCGAGCGTCAGATGGAATCAGCATAAGATTTGTTATTGTAAGTGCAATAATGTGTGCGTGGAAACGCTACACGTTAGGTGCTAACCGAGACTGAGAGTTCACATACTTACACATCAATTCTATCTATTGGAACTCACACTGATTTCCTTCTGTCATAACGTTTTTTTCGGGCGTTTGTCTTTTGTTAATAATATAAAATAAAGGTAAGTGAAAATTTGAAACTGTGACACGACTAATTGTACTTGAATAAATGTAAGTTTATCAATTGTATATGAAACAAACTCTTGAAAATTTCAAGACAAACATATGCATCGCTTTACTAATTCTCCTCAATTGCTCAAAAATCTTCAGTCTGTAAGTGCAAATCCAACCGGAGCAGTACACTTCAGAACTAGCAGTTTCTCTCCTGAATAGCCAAACCAGTGTCAGTGCATTACTGTCCCAAGATAACTTTGACAAGTGTTAGGGCATGACTATCCCAAGATAACTTCGACTAGAAATTCATAAGGGCTTATACAAGGTTGTCAATTATGAGCGGCGCGTTTACCCTGCATGTAACCTTCCCATCTCTTAGCCGTATTTATGAAAATCGGGTCAGGGTCGAGTCCCGCTAGGAGGTACAGTTGGTTGACATGTGTCGCGTGGTAGTCCCACCTCGCGATGTTCGGACTCACTCCCAGGGTGAAATGTCTGAGATCGTAGAAACTCCCGCTGCCTGTGTCGAAGAGCGGCAGCAACGTTTTCAGGGACAGCATTCCGTCGTCGAACATCTTCTTGGCTAGAGATACGGAATTCTCACCTTCCATAAAGTGCAGATCGTAAAGGCCGAGCAGCGTGTAGATGAAACCGTTCAAGACAAATAGGGGCGGTTGCGTCGGGTACTCCTCGTACCTGTAATTGAAAATAGTGGAACGGCTTAGATGTGGTTTACAATATTTTTTTATCGTTAATGGCAACTATCGTTCAGTGCTAATTATAAAATTGACGTAAGTCGAAGTCTATGTAGTGATGTATGAGTATTCTATAAAAATAGGTCGTATTTGGGCAATTTGAAATGATATGAATGCTCAGTAAATTGCGAAATGGATAAATAATTTAGAAAAGCAATAACGATCGTCCGCGCAGAGAGCTCACCAGACGTATTTGTCCATCCACAGCGCGCGCACGCCGCCCGCGTCGCTGGGCACGCGCAGCACGAGCAGCGCGCGCTGCGCCGCCCGCAGGTAGGCGGCGTCCCCGCTGCGGTGGTACGCGCGACACAGCACCGAGATCGCGTGCCCCTGACTCATGGCCGAGTGCCTGCGTACATGCCATTATCTTTTACTAGTATATTGACATTGTAACCATTTAGTATTGAATGACCTAAATGGATTTAAGCAAGCTTAGGATTTAAGATGTAAGATTGTTGTATCGGTACGGTACGGTGGCGATGTGGGTGGTCACCTACCCCGACGAGCTTGCAATGCTCAACACAAGTATTATAATATGTGGACGGAAGTTGAATGACGGTACTTGTGTGTATTTAAATCTACATTGTAAATTTATTGGAAACTTTAGTTCCATTCAATAATACAGTTCCTGGGTTCCGTGTATCACAAACCGGTAGTTTATATACGTAGTATTGGATGCGACGATGGAACGTTATAATAAACAATAATAACGATACGTAAGCAAAACGAATCGTTTACTGAATGTTCCGTAACATTACTAATATAAAAAAAAGTAATTCTCAAATATTTGCCGAGACATTAAAATATTTTTAAGAAAATATATTCATAAGAAAAATGTTTTGGTATGCGCGGTCCATTTATAAACTACATAAACAAATCGTTAAGACAATTATTACATTTTCTGAGAAAACATAAAACGTACCGTACGACCGGGTCGAGTAATTAATAAGCGTAAACAATATCATATCAGTTCTAGAAATACCTCCGTGCGATTACATCTTTGGCTCTTATCCATTCATTAAATGGAGTTGCAACGAAATGTGAATGTCGTCTACAAAAGCTGTTTATTATTATTATTATAATACACTTGATATTACGTATTACACAAAAAAAAGTTTTACCCGACTTTGAAAAGGAGGATACATGTTTGGCGTGTATGATTTTTAATATTTACTTCCCAATAACTTTAGATCAGAATAACTTAAATCGAAAAGTAGTTAATACTTATTATAAGAAGATATAATAACGAGAATCACAGATGATAATTATATAATATTTATGTACACGTGGAGTACGTCAGTGGTCATATAATCGTTATACATAAGCGACCTTAAATCTTGCCCTAGTCAGCTCCGCGATTAAAGCAGGACCTGCGCCTGCGCAATAAGCCGCGACCTAAATATGTTTCGATGTAATCAAAATAAATATGAAGTATATATGATACTGCAATAATTGTTTCTCTTTTGTGTGGGAATATTTGAAACGATTAAACCTATTCATGGCTGTCTTTCAAAAACGTTCATAAAAATTTATAATAATCAATTGTAGATATGTGTTAAAGAAACAGCCTATGAATGTTCCACTGTTGGGCTAAGGTCTCATTTCCTCTTTGAGGAGAAGGTTCGGAGCTTATTCCACCACGCTGCTCCAAAGCGGGTTGGTGGAATACACATGTGAAAGAATTTCAGTGAAAATAGACACATGCAGGTTTCCTCACGATGTTTTCCTTCAACGTAAAGCACGAGATAAATCAAAATCACAAATTAAGCACATGAACATTCAGTGGTGCTTGCCCGGGTTTGAACCCACGATCATCGGTTAAGATTCACGCGTTCTTACCATTAGGCCATCTCGGCTTTTGGTTGTGAGATTGAGATATGTATTATTTTTGATTATCAGTGTTTTTTATACATTAATATAATGGTATAAAGCTGAAGAGCTTTGACTTTTGTTTGAAGGGGCTCTCATGTGGTGGCCTGTATGCTCGTCCTCCTACCTATTCTATAAAAAATAAAATAAAAATGGTTGTCTGTAAAGTCGGTTTACGGACGATAGTTTAACGCGACAACGTCATAACAAAACATTGATAAAATGAATGACGCATAGGCCAATCGAGTGAAAGAGATAGATGCGGCGCAAGCGTACAATCAGTGTAACGGGACAATGAGTCATCCTTTTTCGTGCATGCAGCCAACGTTCATCGGTTTATTAGACGTTGTCACGTCAAAAATAGTTTATACAATTAGAGAAGAAATCTAGTCTATTATTTCTCAAAGGAATCATTATATAGAACAAATACCTAATGGGTCCTTATTTGGTATGATCTCATTAATGTCCATTACGTGGCAATCAACTGATGAGCGGACAATATTGTGTAATGCATATTCACGTACAAATGATTCACGCTCACATTGCTTAGACGGCGACTTGTAGATTTTATGTTTTGAGGCCGTTTTGAACTCTATTCTATATAGTTTAGAGACGCAAATCGATTGCGCTAATGGTTGAAGTATATTGTCATTTAAACTTTATATTATTTTTGTTATTTGTACGTATATCCTATGTGATTATGACGTATTTTGCATAGTCAAATATGGATATAATGAAAACATAAAATTTGCACTTGTTACGTTAATTTAGTCTAAGCCTCAACTTGACCCGCAAACATCGAAACGCAACTTAAACACCAAAAACTCCTCCGTAACGCGTTGCATCTTCAGTTATAAGTTTGATGTATATTGGTTTAGTGAGTTTTCCATCAATTAGGCTTTAAATAAACACGTCTCCTCATTTATTAGTATAGATTCTAAAGCGTTGTTATTTTATCTTAAGGAAGGCGAGTTTGAGACTCGACGACAATGGAGTTTGGCCTTTTTTAATTTGCAAAGTTTTTGTAAACGATTACTTATCGAGGACGCGTGGAAGTAAGGTAATGAATCAGTCGGTTTGAGGTGACTGTGACGTCAAACATTGTCATCGGTCGTAATCGTATAGTCATCGTTGACTTGTTTGCTCATGATATATGTTAAACAATCATGTGAAGACGAACGAGCTCGACGACACGCGCACGTTGCCCTCCCCCCTCTCCCCGCTCGGGTGTGTCACTCACCAGCCGGGGCGCAGGTCGGGCACGCCGGGCGCCACGCGGCGGCGCGCGGGCACGGGCCAGCCGCCGCGCGCGCGCTGCGCCGCCGCCAGCCAGCGCGCCGCCGCGTAGAAGTGCGCCGTGTGCGAGCTCGACGACACGCGCACGTCGCGCACGCCGCCCGCGCCGCTCAGGATGATGCTGGAGATCTGCGCCGACACGCCGTCGGGAGGATCGAGGGACGAATACTTAATGATTGAATCGATGTCGGAAATATACATTACTCGTGCTCCTCCGAGCCCTTTGTATCGTTATTTAATTATAAACTTTTTCTTACATGTTTTCGTAGGTTCGCAATTATATAATTATCAATTGATATATTAACAAAGTTTTCTTATGTCCGAAGGAAAAAACATCAAAAAGATCGCAAGCAAAAATATACTTTGTTTAAACATACATCACTGAACACGCAGTGCATATACAAATCGTTGTTTCTTGAAACTAATAACTTTTTATTAAATGAAGATATCGCAATCATTTTTTGATAAGGGCCAAGAGTCTAAGAAATAAAATTTAGAAAATTTCATTGAAATGTATTCAGTAGTTTTTCCGTGATGCGCGCACAACTGCAGACCTCTATCATTTTATTTATATAGATAGATATTATGGTGTCACATAGGTACCATAAAATTAAAGACGACTTATCTTTTAATAAAATTGATAGGCGTTCGGACACAAAGATCACATAAAACGAATAAAACGAATGCTTACTTACTATTATATAAATAAAAGTAAATAGCCTGTAAAAGTAGTACTACTCAATTTAATACAATAACAGCCGAATACTGAAACGTCATTCAAATATGATTGGGACTTAATTATTTGGATAGTCATTAATTTCAAAATTTAGGATGCGAAATTTTGAAATTTATGACGTTCCAAATAATTAAGTCCCACTTCATTTTGAATGACGTTTCAGTATTCGGCCGTAACAGTCATAGCCCGATTCAAACGTTATGACCGCTCTGAACTTCGCGCGAAAAAATGCGCGTACCCGCACCCGCGGCTAATATCCGAGCGGACATAAAGTTTGAATCGTGCTGTATTTAGGTACACGACACGAAGTTACAAACTTATTTGTACAACATATATATACGGTGTCAGTCATTAACAGATCACTAACATTCATTTATAAAATATACAAATATGAAAAATTTTAAGATTTTTTTTTATTAAACGCGCTATTCTGTAACTACACGTTGAATTAAAAAAAAAAACAAAAAAACGTCTCGTATTTGACAACCTAAATCTTGAGCAATTTACTTGGTGGTAGGGCCATGTGCAAATCCTTCCGGTCGTAGTTACGTAGTTTTATTATTTCCCGGTCGGAAGGATGACTAACTGGTATAGCCACGGTCACAAGACACATAAAATCTTAGTTCCCAAAATTGGTGGCGCACCAATTAAGGAATGGTTTACATTTCTTACGGCGCCAATGTCTAGGAACACGGTGATCACCACTTATCTTCAGGTAGCCCATGTGCCTGTCGCCTATCTATATTATGTATACGGAACACGGGGGCGGAATAGGAACTGAGTGAAACCACGCGGAACAGCTAGCGACACACATTAAATGCTTGATTAATCTATCTCACTCTTACAATATTTGTATAAATACTAAACGTACGAGACAGGTATAGTTAAATCAACTTACCTTAAACTTATTTCTGGGTGACTTTCTTTTCGGTCGATCCTGTAGCGCCCAACCCTTTTGCATATCAATAATAAGATCCCGTGTGATCCGACGCCATTTTTTATCAACACCTATTCCGTAATACGTGTGGTCGTCCTATGAAAACAAACAAGTCTCATACAATATAATTTTTCGTGTGAACATAAACATCGGAATAATTTCCAACGTTACCTGTGCGTATATCAACTGAGTGCTCGTCACGTAGTGCAAATAAACAGTCTCCTTTTTGTCTTTATTTTGCAACACGACAGTCAACGAAGAATTCGGCTTCAGCTGCAAGTCCATGCTCAGCACAAAGTCTTGGCTGATATTCACTTTCAGCCAAACTTGGCTCGAGGCGTGATCGGACGTCGAAAACCTTATCACATTCGATTTGAGCTCGGTATCATATTCCCTGGTCATAATAGCGTCTTGGCTCACGATCCACTTTTCCTGAAATTTATCCCCGTCATCGATTATCCTGACCCTTGGCGGGGGTTCCGTGATGTTTTTGCTGTAATGCGCCAAGCCGAATTGAGCTATTTGTGTCGGGTAGAAGTAGCCACGTGGCTCCCATTGCGTAGACACTGGTACTCCTTCGATACCGCTTATACATTTCACCCGATCCCGGACCTCGACATTGTAGTTTTCGAAGGTCGTGAATGTACCGCGAGGGTCGTATTTCTTTTTGGGATGATATACTTTACTGTAACTGTGCGACCACTCGAACTTCTCAGCACCATCGACAAAGGTTAACTTTCCATAAACCTGCCAAGAAAAAGTTTATTTTTTTAATCAACACGCTTAGACACTAGACGAGAGAATTTGAATTGATTTTTATCGTCTTTCTTCTGACAATCTTTAATACTACGTGATTAAATACTTATATTATATATATGTTATATTGATCCGAGTTGGCCTAGTGGTAAGACCGCGTGAATCTTAACCGATGATCGTGGGTTCAAACCCGGGCAAGCACCGCTGAATTTAATGTGATTAATTTGTGATTATAATTCATCTCGTGCTTAACGGTGAAGGAAAACATCGTGAGGAAACCTGCATGTGTCAAATTTCACTGACACAAACCAAACTGATATAAACCAATTCGTGAATCTATATGTAACTCGAAAAAAATAAAAGTAAAATCTGTATACCTAATAAAAATATTATCAACTGTTTAATCATATGTATTTTATAAGGTCGTGGTATGTTGGTGTTACCGTCCCTCGTGTCCGGTAGGATCAGTGTACTTCACTGTCTTTATTAAGTTTTAAAGCAATGGAAACGTTCGTTCCGATGGGAGTCGACCCGTTTCGAGGATAACTTATTGAATATTTCATATGCGACCTTAATTTTGCTTTCAAATTATTTAAGTAATGACAAACGCCAAAGGATAAAGAGATAAAGATCCATTCGTGTTAGTCAAGTTTCTTATGGGCTGATATTGGACAGCATGGTGACATAATGCTAAGTGGTACGCTTGACTGTTAGCAGAATATAAATAGCCTGAATGCGTGCAGCAGATTGTTATGAATCAACTCCACATTGATAATGCGGTGTGCCAATTTCGTAATTGAACAGCGTGTCACGTATCTAAATCGTCATCTGAGTGATATTAGTAATACGAAATTGTATATAAAAACAAATAATGGGCAAAGATGATTTGTACTGGAATAAGGAAAAGTTTCGTAATATTTATCCGATAAGAACATGAAAATATTTACTTCACACGATCTATAAGCGGGAATCGAACCCACGTCTATTAACGCCCACAGTCACAGAGTATGATAGACGATAGTAAATAATTAGAAAACATGGCAACATTGAATTTCTCATAATAGTTCAGTTAAAAAACAAGACGAGGCTTGAGCATACCCTGACATGAATTTATCATTAAAAAAAAAATAAGTCACTTTTGCTATAAAAATCAACGCTATTATTTATTTCGCTGGTAATTACAATTGAAACTGAAACAAATATATTCATTTGATTTTTGACAATCATTTGCGTGTGTGACCAAAATTTTAAGTTCGCCGGAAACTTCGTAAAAATATCCTGCGTGTGGTTGAAACTCAAACGAACAACTTACAACCACCCTTATAAATTCAATTCGATATTTCTCCGCAATACTAGAGTTCATTGTATTGTATTAGAATAAGTCACGACGTCACGACGGTCAACTTACCTCAAAGTATTTGTGTAAAAAAGAAAAGGGCACGTAAATCTGGTCGAGGTCGCGGCGACAGGCGACTGAATACTCGCCGTTTATCGAGCATTCAATTTCGTTGGTCGCGCGATCTGGCGGCGCATATGACAGGACCGAGCCTACTGGTCGTTTAGAAAATTATATATATTAAACGTACATAGAATTTCAATATTGTAAAATGTGGTACAATATGCGCGCTCTTAGTTGGCCGGTCAGAAATTATTGACGAATTGCTTTTTTAGTAATAAAACGGTAAAATTTTAAAACGTGTGAACACGCATACTGTGCGGTTAAACTGACGAAAATAACCGTTTACCGACATTCATGGCGTACGTTTTTCACGTGTACTTGTCGGACAATCTAACTCCACGCTGGCCAACATAGATCGCGCGTATTGTACACATAAAATAATCTAGTGTCAAAGCTTCTCAAGTATTATTTAGTTTCAGTCTATTTATTTTTTATTTCAAAATATTAAAATATATTGCTTTATTCATTTTTATTCAAATTATAGCAACTATTTCATTGATGTCCAATTCCAAAACACTGAAAGAGTAAAAATAAATAAAATTGAAATTGAATTGATGTGATATCTGTGGTCGAGATCTTAAATAATCTCTGTTATACAATATGGTATCATGAAAAAAAGGCATTTTGAATATGTTAAAGGAACTATAGGGTTTTTGAATTATGTAAATCCAAGGTTCTTCCTATCTACTCTTTCTGTCATTGCAATTGGCGATATGAGAATTATTACTAAATTATCTATAGCACAAGATACTTAGTAACTTAAGACTTAAATTACAAATGATACTGGTCACATCACTACTATATTGCAAAAATATCTTCCTGCAAATATATATAACTGACTTTTTGCCAAAGTATCAGAGGGGATAAGAAATATATGATTGTTTGATTTTTAATACTAATTTATAAAACATATACTCACTTGGTCTACGTGCCAGATCACCGCAACGGCTCCAGTAAAGCGTAACGAGCAGCACTCCGCCGCATAGCGCTGCTAGCGCCAAGCGCATGTTCAAGCGCACTAGCATCATTGTGCCAATCTACATGCAGATTATAATAATATTAATAAATTTGATTGCTTCTTTGATTGTTTGAAAATAATAATGTTTATCAAAACAGGGTTAATTATTAGTCAAATTTAACCAATAAGTATATTATTAAGAATTGTAGTAGTGTAAAGAAATTTGATATACAAAAATCAACTATTGGTCTAAGTCTTTTCTAAGCAATTATGATGATTGATCAATAGTTTTAGTTATCCAATGCATCTACATCTTTTATGTGTTAGTCATTAATCATTGGAAACTACTGTGATATTTATAAAGTTTATAATATACTGTTTGTTTCCAGTAAATATGAATAAATACAAGTTTAGTAACAATTAAATGACATTAGAAAATTCCTAATAACAAGCAAATTCTAGTTAAATAAATAAATAATGGATAATTCTTGAAAAGGATAAAATACTTATAAATAATGCATAGCACAACACATGCTTCTAAAGTAAATCTGTCGTGAATTCTAGATAACAAAAATAAATAATAAAAGATAAGTCTTCATGTAGTATATAATTATATATCAATCTTTAAAAATGCTAAATTATTTTGAAATGATAAGCTTTAAATATAACATTGAATAACAAATCATATCAGCTGAGCACACAGCGTCAGTCAATATTAGTACGGTATAAACAGGTCGGTAAACCGAATTGATTTACGTAGGCGTTATAAGTACATGCGTGTTAACTCATCTTGCCGTGTAAAATATAACTCGAATATTTATATTTAATTCTTATGTATAATAAAATACCACAAAGATTTAAGCAAACCAAAGTATTAAGTGTATGATACGAAATAAATATACATACTTTGCCCACTGCGGTCCATCCGTCTAGATATTTAATGTCATATGAATACGATCACTTCACAAGGAATAAAGTCACATTGTTAAATACACATATGCGTGTTTAACACAAAACAAACTATCACAACTTTCACTAATGTTTTTGTAGATATTTACAGAAAAAGTTGATATTAATCACCGAACCGTACACTTTCCTTAAGTAATTCGCTTTGACGTTTTAACTAAAAGTCGTGACTTTGATAGCTTGTTATGACATAAGCGAGTGTTGCTAGTTGTCAAGTTTACAGTGCCGCCTTATATATCAACTATATTATTACAATATTTTTATTAGATCATATAGTATTTGTCTTTTTTTGGGGTTTACAATTTCTTAAGCATATTATTGTATTGCATTGATTATATTTTGTCTTGAAAATTAATATAAGTTTGATATCATGAAGTTAGCTATAATTATATATGTTTTATATTTTATACAAAATAAATGTTTATATTTGTCTTAGTGCTATTGCAATAACATTTTACCATTCATTCAAGTAGATAATGTTTTATAATTTTGTAGGATAGATAAATAATGAGTAATTACATTTTTAGCTAAAAATGTAGGTACTTAAAATGTATTTTACTTAATTATTTTATTAAACTACGGAATATATAATGTTGACTGTTTGATTTTAAAATAAAGTTATTAAAAACAAAGTTATTCACATTTGATTCAAATGAGCGTTGGGTCTTAAAAATATCTTTTGTATTATACCTGAATCACATATTAAATAGACGGAATATACAATCTTAAGTGGAATGTCATTGGTCTCTCTGATTACCTGTAAATATTTACAGTGTCAACGCTTAATACGTTAATTATACTCAATTGTAAAGTTTGTTTTGTAAAATACTAACTCATCATACTACCTTAGCAGTGTGCAATAGCTGTAGTCTGATGCACGAAAGGCGGCATGCATTGCCTAAGAGTTTCCGCCCTCGTACATTCGATTATCACTGTTATGCAAGACAACTTAAGCTTAAAATAGCGTAAGAGGAAACAGAGAGGACAGATGTGAGAGGGAGGCGAGTACACGTCGCATCAGAGCGATTCGCAACTCGGTCCATTGGAAGTGTGGAGAAGGAGGTCAGTGTGCGCGGGAAGTGGGTCAGGGCGGATGCACCGGTGCGGTCGGCTGGAGTCGGGCGCGCTCGTGCGAGATCGGTGACGCAGGCGCGTGGCGCGCATCGATCGCCACCCACGCGGCGCACCGCTCAAGTGCTCCGCGAGTCGCGACGCGAATCCCGGGCTGTGCCCCTTGAAGATGGCGGCGTGAGCGCGCGCCCGCGGCCTCCGGCGGTCATGCCGCGATGGCCAGAGAGGTAACCGCGACGCGACCGGCGCCGCCGCCGCCCTCTTGCGTAACCGGTGACCACTGACACGCCCGCAGATATGGTGATTATCACCGCCCTGCCCCGTGCCGCCTGAACCCGCCGTGCCGAACCTCGCGCTTGCCGGCTTTCGTCGCGACCCGGGCCTTCGTTGCGGCTCCTGACCCTCACGTAGCGTAGTGTATCAGTGAAGGTGTGATGAGCGTGCAGGAGGTAGTGGAGGCGCGGGTTGCCGCAGCCGGCGTGTTGTCTCACTCGCGCGCACTGCGCTTGTATGCGCGCGTCCCTCTCTCTCTGCCGTAGCCCGTTGCACATGCAACCTGCATTATTCAAAATATGTGCCAGATTACATAGTATCCTTATGTGAATCGTCTCTTTTCACATGTTAAGCTAGAATTTATTATGAGTTTTTTCTTTCTGTTCCAGTTTTAGTATTTCAAGTTATACATATCTTTAGTACCTACATAGAACCTTCAAATATAGTATAAAACCGTTTTTAATGCTCGTGTTGTTATTTCAAAAATTTTATCGTCAAAATAAATAGTTTTTCTCTAAATTCAGCTATTATAAAAAAAAAAACTTTATATTAATAGTTTTTTTTTAATATATTTATGTTATAGCCAACTATTATAACTACATTGTCAAATGATTAAACTTAACTTATTTACACATTATACAAATCATGATGGTTTCATATAATATGTATATTAAAAGTCAGAAGACGAGCGGTTCGTAGTTGGCACATGCGTGTGACAGAGGCCCGTAGCACCAGGTTCCGTAGCGGATCGTAGCGCTTAGCGTAACTCCTTCACCTTGGATTGTCTCTCATATTTAATTTCGATAAGGCAAAAATACTTATTTTTGGCGATTATGAAATATAATAGAATTAACAAGATACAAAGCTATATGTATTAAAGATTGATGAAGTAAATATTATTTCTTATTAATAAATAAAATACTTGAAATAAAATTGGTTAAATATCATACTCCGCTAGTGCGGGTTGTCATGTGGCAGAATATAATCCAACACATGCAGATTCCTCATGAGCATAAAAATAATTACAAGCACATGATAACGTTTTGGTATTTTGACTTGGTTCAACTTGGTAAACTAGTCAACGTGCTCTGTCAACTATTCTATTCATAATTAGACGAGCAGGTTGGCGTGATTGGCTCCGCAGGTCGTGGGTTCGATTCCCACCCAGGACTGACATTTGTCTGCATGAACATGTCTGTTTGTCCTGAGTCTGGTTGTAATTATCTATATAAGTATGTATTTACAAAATAATAAGTAGTATATGTAGTATATCAGTTGTCTGGTTTACATAGTAAAAGCTCTGCTTAGTTTTTGGGATCAGATGACCGTGTGTGAAAAATGTCCTAGGATATAATTAATTATAATTAATAATTATTGGAAAGATTTTGGCCAAGTATACAGTATATTTTAGTAACGGGTTTACCACCGTAGGTAATAGGTATAAATATGTTACAAAGCGCGAGAGTTTGTGCGCTTTAGCGTTCAGAAACTACCAGTCTTATCTAAATAATTCGGATTTACCTATCATAGTCCGCTACGACCTAAAGGAGTGGAGCTGACCGTTAATGTCAACCAATACGTTAATCTGTATATTAAGCAGCCATGATTGACAAAAAACAGCTAGTCAGTAGCTAGCTATAAATATAATCAATCGATTTATTATGACAAATACGTAAATTACGTTATGTAATTATTTATCTAACTTATTCTAGAATTGGAAAATACTTTGTCATTCCCCATACTCTCTATGAATTTTTTTTTTTGTGTTCATCTGTGTCGCTGTACTTTTTACATAATAGTTTAACAAAATAAGAAGTATTTTCAACATTCACCTATTAATTATATATATTAACGATATATAGTTTACCGGAAATTAAATGAGGTTTTATAGTAATTAATTAAACAGTCTTACTTTATGATCCACAGCTCTAGATAAATGTATTCAGGACAGTTGATTATGGAGACAAGGGTTAACTAAAATGTACATATATGCAGATAAATAACCTAATTTTATCGCTACATTTATAATATCCACAATAAACAGTTACTTAGACTATGTTTTACTGATAATATGTACATTAATCGTGGGTTAGTAGTAATTTAGTTACTATTAAATTTACTTGCTTGTCCAATGCCGACTATGCTTCGCAAGGGAAACTAGAACATTAACGTAGGCATTAGGTGCCCAAGCGCAGGTACAATCGTTATTCCTTCGTTCTCTTAACCCGATAGGATGGTAAATCAGTACCCGATTATCAGACCCGACTCTTTAAGCTAGATACTAGACGATGCATATAATTTTAAAATAACATTTTGCATAATTACAACACGTTATTAGTTATTAATTATTGTTATTCTCATTGTCACCAGTAGAGAATGGTGAGGGTGGGTTCATTTTTCGCCGAGAAAATCGGAATTGCGATTCAAAAGGGAAATGCTGCTAAGCATTTTTGCCACCATTCCACGCGGTCACGATTTGTACAGTAACTATTTTTAATTTTTATTTGTTAAGCAACAAATAAATATTAAGCTGTTATTAATAATATTATTATTTAAGTTTAGAAGCAATATATGTAAACAATATTAACGAGTGCCAAGCTCGCGATATCTTTCATGATCAAAAATATTTCTTTGGATCCTAATCCTGAAAATGCGTTTTATTTGCTGAGGTTAATGTTACCGGTAGCTATATCAGATTACATTTAAATGTATTTCATAGTGTTTTTGTGATACGTTGATAGATAAATAATAAACAAGAGAGAAATGTGCTTATACATGTTCCTCAAAATATACTAATTTATAATTATTATTTTTTATTTCTATTCATTAATATTACCTCATGTACTGTTACTGATGCCACTTACCTTAGACTTTACAGAAAACCAACATTATTTCTTTATTATCGTGTTTATGTGATAGAAAAAATATATTTTCTTCCTCTAAATAAAAACACGACCTATATAGAAAATACTGAAACTGGCTGAGTATGATAAATAATATCTAGTATAATATTTTTGTAATCAAAATTCGATGACAATCTCTTCAGCAAAGTTTACTTTACATCTTCACACTAAGCTATAATGTATTAATCCCGTGATCGCGCCGGGAATCGATCGTGAGACACTAGTGGAGCAAGGGATACAGGCTAATTCCTCCCTTAAACATTAATCCCATAAGTAGCGCTTGAGCATGAGTTTCGCGGTATATTTTATCGCTGCAATTAGTTTGCACACTATTTTGTACTATAACCGTTTCTTGCTTTTAAGTGTAATTAATTTGTTACTATTGAAAATGTCAGCTGTATTTGATATAGTTACCCAATAATTGCAAATATTATTCGCAACTGTTTCTTTTAATTTCCCACCAAGTATTACAAAATCAAGTACAAGTTGATATAACTTCATAACAAATATGACTAAAAAATATTATGTTATTATTATGTTTGTATCAGACTTTATTTTACGATGATGAATGATCCCTTAAGGGATCGAATTATCAAACAAAATTTCACTATTCCTTTATAAAGCTTTTACCCAGTACCAGCATTTTTCCCCAGGTACACCTGCTAATTCTATTGTTTATACATATCGAATGAGCCCGTGCAGTTTCATGATTATACTGGCTCACTCAACCAGCAAACCAGATTGCAGACGTCTTACTGGTTTGTCCAAAAAAAAATTTAATAATTGCGTGGTACCTAACCAGACGGGAGCGCACAATATCCTTTCACGGGATTTTCATCATGCTTATAGGAATTCAGGGCATTGATAAAACAGTCAGTTATCTACCAGCATCTATAGTAAAAAAATGGACAACCACCGTTTTCTCATAACATAAAAGTTGGCTCACATATATAATTTTTCACGTTGAAGTAGCAGTTGGCTTTTCTTAAAGAGCTGTAACCAGTCTTCGATGCTTCGATTATACCGGGGCAATGTCTTAACGGAATTGCTGATCTCCCTCCCAGGCCCAGAAGACCAAGGTTTTTTCTTGACCCATGTCATATTTTGTGGGTATATCTTGTCCATGTGGTGTGCATAATTGCACATTTGCACGTATGGTTTTTATCGTATAATAAAAAAACATAAGATTTGTGTCATTTAACGGTTACTCCTTTTATTCCTTGTTTTTTAATTGAAGTTTGTAAAATACGTAGCCATGAACCTAATGGAGGGCGAATGATCACTGATGACTGATGATGATGACCTTTGAGTCTTAACCTAACATGTGTATGCAATTACATTGGCTAAATCACTTTATACTAAGACATAGCAATACTAAATTGCTATTAATATAATGTCCTCCAAACCGATTTCGGCCACGGCGATCAATCTCGAGAAATTAGACATCTGCGCGGTACATATTATAATGAACAAATTTGTGCAAAAAGACAAAAAAATTCTCAACCACTACACAAACCGAATGTTTCTTTGTGTATTTAAGTGGGTTTAAGATATGAATAATAGTTTTTAGACTACGTCATATGAAACATTTCTGTTATAAATTTATAATAAAATTCAAAACGCTAACTTCGTATTTTTTGTTATTGCATAGAAGGGCGGGCGAGCATATGGGCCACCTGATGGTAAGTGGTCACCAACGCCCATAGACATTGGCATTGTAAGAGATGTTAACCAACACTTACATCACCAATGCGCAACTGACCTTGGGATCTAAGATGTTATGTCCCTTGTGCCTGGCTCATTCACCCTTCAAATCAGAACACAACAGTACCAAGTACTGCTGTTTTGCGGTAGAATATCTGATGAGTGAGAGTCACCAAGTATTGAAATTAGTCAAGTCAAATGTTATCAAATTTTTATTAATAATTGTCGCGAGAATTCCGCTTATATTATAATGTTTACCTGTATTACCTACCAGTATTATTTTTCTTTCATTAATTTTAATAAAGAGGAAAAATATAAAACAATATTATACTCTTTGAAAATGGCTCTGTGGTAACCGCCGCCTGTTTAATGAAACCCATGAAACGCACTAACGAGATTTATTTAAGACTTTATCTAATAGTCTGCAAGGTTATAGTAACAAGTCCATCACCTTCAAAATACAAACAATAAAAAACTATTTAACATAAATAAAAATAAATGAGTATCCCGTCTTTACAATAGTGTAATTTAACTATTTAACGGCCGAATACTGAAACGTCACTTAGATATGAAATGCAACTTAATTATGTGAGACATGGTTAAATTCAAATTTCGCATACTAATTTAAGAGCTACTCAATGTTAAGTAGCGTTTAACTTTAAGGGACGTTTCAGTATTCGGCCGTAAATACATTAAAAGACATTTTTTTAATAGTTTTTGTTTTGTAATATTTGGATTTATATTTTGAAGGTAATTTAATGCTTTATAATGAATACAAAATTATATTAATAAGTTAGTTTTAAAGGAACAGAAGGGTTATTTTTGTAGTTAACTAGCCGTCATGGAAAGAATAAGGGTCCACATAAAATGTTTGAATTGAAGGACAAACCCAGTATTGATACTTCTTGCCGTACCAATAGCTTACTTTACAAATGTTAGCGTTGAATTTGGCGTATTTCCTATAATTTACAAGATTCGTTAATATGATCTTTTATAAAAATATATTATTTCTAAATTATTTAAGACAAAAAAATACTTATACATGAAATTTTTAGAAAGTACGAATCATTATGGTTTCCATGCAAAACTTAACCACTTTGACAGCTTTTCTCGCTAATAACGAGAGTTGCGTTCCTGCATTTGCAGAAGAAGAGAGCAGTCATTTGATACTGTACCAATAAATCGTCTGGATACAATATTTTCAAATATTTACTAGTTGTAATATTTTTATTAGTTGAAAACTCTTTAGTGTAACTATAAATAGAAAGTTTACTTCCAATTAAAACGTAAACGAAGTAAACTTTTCATCTGCTGGATGCCTCAATAGTAAACGAGGTGACAATGAGGTAGCAAAAAAGTACATTCCATGCACACATATATAGTAAATATATTGTAGCATAAAAATTGCAAAAATTAATTACCCGGGGAGGGGGAGGGGTTTTATTTCAAAATATTATGTGATGCAAGATGAATTCTAAGTATCGTTTGTCAACTTCCTCCATAATGGACAAAAGAGAAAGATTAATACTCATCGAGCCATTTGACATTTGACATTTTTTACAACAAAATCATAATCTATACTTACTGACAGCGTTCTTATTAAAACATTCTATGGGTGTTGGTGACCACTTACTATCAGGTGGCCCATATGCTCGAATGCTTTCCTATGCAATAAAAAAAATACGAAGTTAGCGTTTTGAATTTTATTATAACAGAATAATGAAAATATTTACGTATATTCTGTTGTAATGCCGAGTTTTTTTATAGCAATTTAATTTTCCAATATTCACGAATATAAAACATAACATGTAGTAGCTTTTTTACATGTATTTATTTAAATTTTAAGGTCTTAATGTAAATTATGCTTTGGCAAATTTTATTTTATATATAACACGCGATCTTTCACATAAAGACACATATACACAAACACTTACTTACATACCTTCATAGGTTATGATATTTGTTAGAATTCTTAAAATATAATGTTTATAAGTACGATAAAAACTGTACAGATCTCATAACGTTTGGGAAGGAACTGAGTCCCGACATACAGCTAACGCTAGTTCGAAATATAATTAATTGTAATCATCATGGTCGTTTATATTTATAAAAATATACATTATTTTTTTATTTATTAAGATGTAACAACTAATTTGAAGCCAGGTTCGAACAATTTAGCACAAACTTTTTGTCGCGGTGACGATACAGTCTATTCGCTTGGTATATTTGTAAATTCAATCTTGGTTTTAAATGTAATTTAACCCGAGTATGGATATAAATATAACATATATTTATCTGCTTGCACATAACTCCTAAAGTGCTTATCTTAATTCGATAAAAGATTGGTCTTAGGACATTGCGAATAATCTGGTACTGGGGTCAGATATTCTGCCGCCTAACAACAATAGTTAGTATTTTTATATTCCGGTTTGTAAGGTGAGTGAGATTTAGATAGTGGTATTACAGGCACATAATATTTCGTTCTCTAGGTTGGTGGCGCATTGGCGATGTAATGGTTAATATTTCTTACAGTGCCGTTGTCGTTGCTGTAGCCGCATATAAAGAAGTACAAATTGATTTATTTTGATGTCGGTTAAAATAATAATGTTGCAGGCATAAATCTTTACATACGTTTGTAAGCATTAACAGTAGCAAGATTATTATCTTGGTTCTCATAAAATATAGTCAATTTCGAAAATGACTGATACCTGTTATTTGTTGTGAATGTGTCATCAATGTAATATGCGCATTGACTCATGATGTCTACCTCTATCAGCTACAGACGCGAGACATTTGTATTGAGCAATCGCTGCTCATATTTCTTGAGCTAGGCGAGTGTGTAAACTTTACGATTACATAGAAAAAACGTTATCCTTAAATTTTAAAGACCCGTTTTCTGGAAATCTTCATATCAGTTGATCTCGATCTAAGATTTTTTTTGTCTAAAGTGCAAAGAATGAAAGCTTATAAGACATCATTTATAAAATATAATCATTACAATTGTTGCCATTGCACATTTAAAAGAAGTAAAAAAAGAAAGTATTTATGTCCCAAGTGCTTAAGTAATTTCTTATGGTATAGTACCTACCCAGATGAGTTTGCACAAAGCTCTATCACGAAGTAGTGATTGAAGATGTTATAGCCCTTCTGTTATTAAAGGCTTACTGTTAGTATATTACCCATTCAAGAAATATTTTCTAAAAAAACCTTTTCCAAAGGTTTAAACAATGGAAGTATTTATAGTAAGTTAGATGTAGAATAGTTATTATTAGATTTATAGTATGTACAATTACTGGTAATTGGGTACTACTCACATTAACAGGCTTGCACGAAGCCTTATCACTAGTAAAATCGATTTATTTCTAATAAACTAGTAAAGTTCTTTATATCCAAACTAAAACCTGTCTAATTTAGCCTAACAAATGCATGTAATAATATGAATATTAATTATACATGTCAAGGTGACAAATAGCTGGCTGGTATTATTTGGCATAAGTCAGAAAATGTTATTGCAAGTTTGAAATAAGTGTATCATCCGACAGACTGATTTCACACCAGGATATCGCAAAAAAAGATGAAAAAAATCCCGGTTTTACATTATATATATTTGGAATGTATTACGAAGAGGTTTATTAAAATTTAGGCAATGATTTATTAGGACACAAACAAGAAGAACAGACTATATATATAGAAGTTATAAAAAAAAAGTAATTGTAATTCAGACAATATTCTGCACCTAATCTACTATAAACGTCTCCATGGCTTAAACGTTTTCAGAAAATATTTCTTGAACGGGTAATCTTATCTTTAATTCTGCAAATATACACACGGAGGTTCAAAGTATTTAAAATTCCCCGTAAAAAGTATAAAATGTTGCAGTTTACGCGCAGTTCACGCTCCCTTTCCGCCCACTCCTGGTACTACTAGGCTTATCGTCCACCGGATTCATATTACTGCTTACTATATTATGTGAAATAATTAAAATTTTAGAATTGTAATTATATTCATAGCGTATCAACTGCCTCTTTAAAAGGTAAACATATATTGCGGTTTCTGTCAAGAAATTCTTTGTAAAACCATATATTTTGGAAGTTAGTAGTGTTTACACACCCATACCCCAGAAAATACGTAAAGATTCGCCTGAACTCTCCGCGGTCGTATCGTGTGGTTATCCTGTAGGTTTATGAAAGTGCTGGAGTGGGGAGTGTACCTATGGCAAACACAGGTACACCTGTGTTTGCCATAGGTACACTTATACACTTTAACATATTTCTGCGCAGTTGGCTAATCTTCATTAAGAATGGCTGCGGCGGGTGAAATTGGTCAAGAGCTCATCATCAAATAATGATGGAAAATCCCTTCTCTAGTAATTAACAAGGCAGAAGTATAAACATTCATAAATATGGTTACATGAGTTATCTAATAAACAAAATAATTAGCAATACTTTGAAAAGAAAATAATATTTAAATAACATACATGAACAATAGTTTTGGTATACATTTAAAAAAAAAACGTGTGGTGTCGTGAAAGACCCAGACAGGAATGAAGTTCCTTATTATAAAAATATTAATTTTAAGTTCTACTCGAGGTATAAAGAAAATAATTATTCAGGTATAGTAACTAATTTAAACAGAAATAGAAAATACACTAAATGTAATTGTCTATAGTTATAACAAAGCTGCGCAGCGCTATCCAAAAATATATTCTGTAGACGAGGAGACTAATTTTGTCTGGTACATCTAATTACGAGAAAATATGTGGATGAAAGGTACTCGTCACGGAGCTGGAAATTCTTAGAGAACATCTTGACAGATGAGAATGGTACTCGTAAACTCTGTCGCAGTTTTAGTTGCCTTTAAAAATATATATTGGTGTGAAAAATTCTTTTTCGTTTAAATTACAGTCTTGTTTTATTTTAGAATTTCGTCTTTATTATGTAATGTGTTTAATAAGTAGAACTCGTTTTAGTACAATTATTGTATATTCAACTTAATTCCTCTTATTAATATTACTTAAAATTGCAATAAAGGAATGTTTATTGCGCAAGTGCAAAAAATATAGCTACAGATGACATAATATAAAAATGAGTTCCTCTGGATATTATGTACTTTACTCGTTGATAAAGCTTTGTGCAAGCTCGTCAGGTACTGATCAGATATTCTACCGCAAAATAGCAGTACTTGGTATTGTTGTGTTCCGGTATGAAGTGTGAGTGAGCCAGTGTAATTACAGGCACAAGAGACACAATATCTTAGTTCTCAGGGTTGGGGGCGCATTGGCGATTGGTTAACCTTCGGTGACCACTTACCATCAGGTGACCCATATGCTCGTTCGCCAACCGGTGCTATAAAAATAATAATTCTACTTACTAGTAAAGATGACGTGAAAATATGTTAGGCAAAACCAGTAGCTTCCTCAGCGTGGAATTCACTTTGTGACAAGAATCTTTAAAACTGTAATTTTAATATACTTTTGCATATAAATAATAGCTATTAAATAATCAAATAAAATATAATAAAATAATTTTGATATAACTTTTAATAGACTCGACCGATTTTGATGAAATTAAGACTAACAGTAACAGTTCGGCATAACATTAAATGCATATGCAATTATTTTATCCATAAAAATAGTTGTTTTAGTTTGGCTATTCGCGATAGCCAAATTAACTTAAAAAGAGTCATCAGTATATCGACATCACAGATAGCCGGTAAAATTTTGTTTATATGAATAGATTCAACAACATAAATTTTACAAAATAATTTTCTTTTTTACAATTAAAAACAATTAAAATTAAATTCTACACCATAATACACACAAACAAATGATGACGATAATTTTCCAATATAGATTATAAGTAATAATCTTAATTATTATACATTATAAGGTATACAAACCGACTTAAATCAAATGAAAACTATATTATATATATATATTGAAACTATATACTGTCTATGCATTGCGAAATGCACAATGTAAAAGGAAAACAAATAATTAAAACCATGATACAAATATTAAATGGTTAATTATTTCATAAAGGTTTTCAAAACTTTGTTTTATATAATGTGTGTAACTAGTTTTCAGATTTTGTGATATTATTAAGTAATATACATCGTTATATGTTCTTCTAACATTACTTATAAAAGTGCAATATATAACTAAAAGTAAAATAAAAAATCCTTACATTTTTATATGTAAAAAGTATTGTTTCTTTTAAATATTAGTATTTCGGATTTAATAATAAGTTGATAAACAATACAATGTATTGCTTGTAGAGCAGCTACATATTTGCTACGACGTAGCATAACCATAGTACTCATTCTAACTCTATAGTGTGGAAGTTTTTCACGTAAGCAACATTATATCTTCACTGTCTGTCGTAGTCACTAATAAAAATAAAATCACTCGCTCCTATATTGTCGCTCGCTTTTGTCAAAGTTATCATAAATTTATTTTTAAAGTAGTTCTTGGTTGAGAGTTTTAAAATTAGAAAATTGCCATTTTATGTCGCTAGTATTCCAATCGGTTTTACTCTGGTGTGCTCACCAATCGGCGCACGTAATCACAGACGGTTCACATATTTTTGAACGGCCAAAAAGTGCATTATCGGTGTTGCTAATTTCGAAGATGTTACGGCATCGGGTAGGGCGCTGCAGTGCGGGCCCGAGGCCTCGGCGGGGGCGCGGGGGTGGGGCGGCGCCTCGGGAGGGGGGAGGAGGCCGCGACCCGGTCACGAGTCACGAGTCGCGCGTCGACAGTGCGGCCGCGGCGCTCGCCGGCGCACCGCGCCGCCCCTTTTCTATCTATGACAGAGTGTGTCGATCCTATTCGAATGTTTAATCTGTGCTAGACATGTCTAATGTTATTAGGATAGTAACGTGACGGTCAAAATGATAAGTCATAAATATTCAGGTTCAAAATAGATAGCTACGTGTTCTCAATTTTACAGATGCTATTAAAAAATTAAATTAATATTTTTACATATTCAGATTTGTATCGTAGATAGAGTCGTTTTGCGATTCTCGTATGATTTAAGGTTGTGCTTTGGGCTTGTATTATTGTGATATGTGGAAATATAATTGAGTACGGTTTATTTATATTTTATATATCCCCGACTGTACTTTAGAATCAATTCTAAAATTATACTCAATCTTAAGTATTATTTATTCTATTTAAAAATATATTCTTTATGTTGTGTACAATTTTAATTAGCTAATAGTTATTAAAAAGACTTCAACTAATTGTACAATAAATGTAATAAACAGAAAAGTGACTTGAAGTGAAGTTGCAAGTGTGAGTGAGTGCACCGTGAAAATGATAGTCGAAATACAAGAGGTAACATTATCTGTAGACACTCCGAACCATGCACTCTTCATTATTCATCGCGTTATCCTGTAAATAGAACCTCCTAGAACCTCTTATAATATTATTTGCTGTTAAGTCCATTGTAACTGTCGAAATGAGATTAAGTGAATCAAAAGTATGACCACTTCTACTATTATTCGAGTAAGTTATTTAAGTTTTTCATCATTTTCTTTAAATTTAAAAACAACTTTTAAAAAGTCTTAATCAAAACATTCAATAAAAATAGCTTCTGCTTTATTAAATTGATATCGCTTTTCGTTCGGCATGTCATGCAATCAGCTGATCATTGAACATGACAATGACATTTCCGACGAAAAAACGATGACTCGGCGCCTGTTGATTCTAGTGTGTAACTAGGACTAGGACTCATTTGCCCACGGTTGGGATAGTCCAGTCTAGATTAAAGATCGTTGAGGGCGATGTCAGTAGGTCAACGCACAGTGCGTGCGGCGAGGGGCGTGTCAGTGAGGGTAAGGGGGGGTGCGGAACACGGGGAGAGCAAGCAGGGGAGGGGGCGCAGGTCGCTCGGGCGTTGCACCGCTGCATCCAGTGCAGGCTCTACGGACGCCGGCTACGATACGTAGCCGTTACGCCGTAGCACCTACACTATGCATGAACCGTTCTTTGTAGAATGATTTTGTGACATGAATATACGTTTCTTCCTTTCATTTCCCTAATATCGAATACTTTTGAAATCTGATTTAATGGTGAGAATACAATTTATATAAAGTATACCAAGTTTGTCTTGAAAAATTATTAAAGTCGAGCAGTTAATAGTAAGCGAAAAGTTTATATGTCCTAATTTTATGTTTTTACTTTGTCCATGAAAATAGTTTAGGAAGCGAATTCATACTATCAAGATATTTTTGTATTTAATTTATTTATTATAATTATCGCGTATTATCGAATGTTTTAATATTATAAAGCTATTTTTAAATTATATACCATTTCCTGTTCCTTTTTTATAAAAAGCTGAAGATCATTTAGATTTCACACACAGACGATAGAGATACATGTAGTAATGTAGATCATTGCATAACCGCTGCTCTCGTTATTTTGTCCAAATTGCTATTACATTACAAACTTACCCCTTTCATTAGTGCTATTTTATACCTCATTCCATTTGTGCATAATAATTTTCACATCCACTTTATTTGAAATATGTGAATAATTTCGGTTATATCTATTAAAATCTTTGTAATAAAATTAGTTTAATATCGGAACCAATACCTCTGAATTGGATCGCTTATTATATTAAATGTTATTGTATCTGTTTTAAAAGTTTCACCTAAATAAAGTGTAGATAAAATGGTTCCATGAATTGAAAAGTTTTTTATTAATATTACCAAGAATAACATTTTTAAAATAAGCTATCAATAAAATACTTATTAGTATATTTAAATAAAGTGGATAATAAATGTAATTGTCTAAATTGTACATATGTTTTACATGTTTTAAATCTGAACTTATTTTTATCAGGAGGTTAGAGGGAAGAGGCCTTTTAAGATATGGGACAGTTCGAGAAATGTGAGAAAGGGTCTGGTGGTGACCAGCTTTGAGGAGCTGATACATAGAGGTGAGTTAATGCATTTATAAATTATAAAAAGGCTGTAACTTCCGCTTCCCTATGTGAAAAATACCGCACGCAACACATGATAGGATTAGATACATAGAGATCGAACGTATAAAAGTTAGTCTAGAAATCCAATACACTGCGTACAAGACCACTGCGCTTGCTTAAATATAACGTTCGCTACACAAATATAACGCAGGTAGATTTGGTTAATTTTCATCGAATATATTAGTATTTTAATATATAGGCACTAGCATTATAGTAATGTTTGACCGGCCGGCCGAGTAGTGTTTCAGCCGGTTGGCGTGGTCGGTAGATACTTGTCTTTCACACCGAAGGTCGTGGGTTCGATTCCAACACAGGACAGACATTTGTGTGCATGAATATGTCTGTTTGTCCTGAGTCTGGGTGTAATTATATCTGTGTAAGTATGTATTAACAAACGAAAAGTATTATATCAGTTGTCTGGTTTCCATAGTACGAGCTCTGTTTAGTTTGGGATCAGATGGCCGTGTGTGAATAATGTCTCAGGATATTATTTATTAATTTATTAAAAATAAGAGTACATGATACTTTTATTTCAACAACTATCCATAACTAATAACACAATAGACTTCAACTTAAGCTTAAGAATCTCAATAACCAAAAAATGCAATACACTAAACACTTGTGAGGTCAATAAGATTTGACGCAGTTCGCGTGACCCCTTTTTGGTTTCAGTCGCTCTAACAGATAAATAAGAGGCAATTGTACATTTGAATTACTTGTACCTTGTATAATGTATACAATCAAATAATTAAAACCTTTATCCAAATAAACTTCATACTTAAAAAAAATTTAAATTTAAATTTTACAAAATTATTGAAATGTAAATACTACCACCGCTACTACCGTTTCAGAACGTAGATTTAACTTAATATAACGCACGAAAATAAATAGTTAATATTTACAACAAAAGAAAACTAAAGGGCATGTCGTTTTTGAAAGTTTCGCAGTAGTTTTCGCAATATTGAAATTAAAAAGTCGAGATATTTAACGAAACGATTTGAATTTGTTGCTCTTTTTTTATAGCTAGAAATTTAGATATACGTCGAACATTACATTACATTACATTACATTAGGTGCTAAATTCAAATAATAACACTACAATTTAACAGAAAAAGGCATTTGTGTTATATTTTTTTAAATGAATTTTGTGATCGGAATATAGTTATATTGTTGGATAGTTCTTGGAGGAAATATAATATAATATGTAAAGGTAAATTAGTAGTAGTAGTGAAGTAGCGGTGGTAGTTTAAATAATTTTATAAAATGACTAGCTGTGCCCGAGGTTTCACCCGCGTATAACTTATAAAAATTATTAATATATCAGTATAGATAACATTTTTATTTTAACCCAGATCTAGATTGGGCAACAAACACTGGGCCAGGAGAAAAACAGCATTCCCTTTAATCTATTCCGATATACTTAAATGTCTTTCCCTGTGTTTTATTTTTGTGCACTGCAAACGATATCTTCATAGGAAACTGTATATTTTTAAAACTGAAAAGTAAATCTGTGTATTTGAATGAAGTACTATTATCAACTAACCGACTAAGTATAAATTTAACAAAACAATAACAATTTTATAAAATGATGATTCAAATTTGTAGGTATGAAGTCTATTTGAATAAAGGTTTTAATTGCACACCTCGAACGCGAAGCGAACGTGAGGTCTGATACCGCCGCAAAACCTCAAAGCAAGGTTGTCGTCAACTTAAATCACCTCCACGATTTTATTTAGCACTTAAACAAAAAAAAAATGCACCAATGTCAAGAGGACATTCCCAAACTACTTCCAACATAATTAAAAACTCAATCTTGTTGAATATATTATTAAAAAAAGTTGATCGAAAACAATTTTAGTTGGACGTCAAATGGTCTGTTTATTTGAATGTTCACATTCGCTAAATCAGCTTGTTTTTATTTTTTTTATTTTGTTTGAAATTTTGTCCAGATGAACCCTTTCGTTATTCATTATAGCTCTTTTAGTTTTTTTTTATAATTAATTAAAACTGATGACCGATGGGCGTATTTGTATACACAATCTTGTATGTTATTATTATTTTTATTTCATTTAAAATTTACGACTTTATTATTAAAAATATAATATAAGCGTTCGAGGTGTGCACTTTTGAATTTTCCCAATTCTTATTTGATTGTATACAAGGTGCAAGTTATTGGCCACAATATTAAAATGCATAATTTATTAAGTAAATATATTTTTTAATAAATTCAACGAATACTCTACCAATGCTGTAAACTGCTGTAAACATAGAAAATTGTGCTTGCTTTCCAGGAAAAGAGAAGCTATCGGTAGCAGCGAGCGAACCAGTCCGCCTGGTATTAGAAAGTGACGGCACACAGGTCGAGGACGGCGAGTACTGGCGCACTCTCCCACCTAATACCGTACTACTGCTTTTACGACAAGGCGAGCGATGGTATCCCACGGGTGTCGACGTTATCAAGGCTGGTGAGTACCCCGAAGAACAAATTCAGCAATCGTAAAACTGATAATAAGAAAGCACGGAAGCTAAATCTTCTAGGGTCCGAAATCTGTTTTTAATACTTAACATTATTATTTTAGAAATATAGATTTAATAAAAATATTTATCTCATTTATGTTGACAGTTAAAATAGATTTAATATTATGTAATTCCAGCAATATCGGCGATACCGAAAATTGTATGCGAGACGATACACGCTCTCGAGCTGCACGATGAAACACCTTCATGGAAAATCATGGACAACAAGGGGCGCGTCACAGTGGTGCTACACTGGGACCAGCGGCCGCAGGCGTCGCCGGCCGCGCGCTCGCCCTCGCGCCAGGCCAAGCCGGATCGACGGCCCTCGCTCGTTATACAGACCTCCCTGGAGCGGCCCCAGCCCCCGCCGCCACACATTACTGTGGTGAATCACGATGAGCCTGGGCCGGCGCGTGCCCGACTCTCACGCGCTTCCTCCTCGCTCGATCACCACGTGCACACGGCCGAGTGTCGAGCTGCCGCGCCCCCTACACATGCCTCTCCACCCGTTCCTCCTGCGCACTCCCAGCATCCTCATCGTCCACCAACAGACGAGTGTGACTTCCATTGTTGCGCACTACATGAGGAAGGTAGACGCATTGCCGTGCACAAGAGCGTAGCTACCTCTCCCATCCAGGACTCCCAGCCGCGGGCTTCACCTCAAGGTCGACCGAAGGGTCACGTGCGATTTCTCGACGCCGAATCGGCACGTCGAGGTGAACGAGACTCCTCGGAGAGTGAAACCGAGAACACCTTAGTCGAAGACGAGGCGGTCACGTCGGAAAAATTTCTCCTCCTTATCGATCAACTTAGTGTTGACCAAAAGCGACATTTGACCATCAAAGATATTGGTATAATTCTCGAACGACTTAGTTCCAAAATCCTCGACGTAGAACGGCTGGACCGAGAATCAGAATCGGACGACTGTTACAATTGGACAATCAAAGCGACAATTAGAGGGGACGCAATGAGGGAGTTGGGCGTCATATATAATGGGAATTATTATGCGATCAGTGAGCACCCGGGATACAGGGAGGAGAACGAGGAGGCTGGTGACGAGGGCGAAGAGGAGGAAGAAGAGGATAGACTCTGATCGGGCCTGTGCGGCGCCGCTGTGCCCGCCGCCGCTGCGCTGCGCCTAGCGCTGTGCCGCGTCGCCGCGCGCTGACCCGCCGCACCACTCGTCCACCACCACTGCCAATCGAAAACGCAATAAAGCAATAAAGGTCACTATATTACATCGGTGAGTCGACCGGAGCCCTGCTTTAACCCTAGATGGGAGATCGAACAACCTAGGTATTCGTCTACAGAAGTCTGAGGACGAATGAAGCGAGGGCAGACCGATCCTCGAACGCAGCGCATTGTGTCATTAAATGTTTGTAGGTAGTGTGATCGCAGCTAGGAGCGAAAATCCTAGTTGTTAAAGACTTTATGCAATTTAAAAAAAGGCTGAGTCGATCCGCCGCCGTCACGGCCGGACGGGGCGACGACGCCAAACAGTAGTTAATAATAGCGAAATAATGTAAGTGTAACTGACTTCCTATCGATTACAGCAATGGTTACTGTGTACGAGTCAGTTCCCAATACCTTTTTGAGTCGATATTCTTACACGTTTTCGCGTGCGTACGATCGGATGTTTACTGTAGTGTAATGTGTATTAACGTATCCGACGTCGTCGAACAGCAGCACAAATATTTATCATAGACATTATTGTCTTTTATAATTAGGTAATAATAAATTATAGAGGAGGTAGCGACGAAAACGATGTCACTTCATGAACCCGCCGCTTTTTGATTACTAAATTTAAACATTATTGTTTTTATAATTTCCTACGATTTCGTACATTTATTTTTGTTTCCGACAATCATGTATTCAAGGGTTAGGCCTAAATAATCAATTTATTAAGAAAATATTAATGGAATTCAATTTTTGTTTGAAGTTACACTGTACCTGTGACAAAAGCTCAGACAAGCTCACGATTATTATCATAAATGTAAGCCTTTGAAAACAATAAATATATCGAAATGAGTTAAATCGTCGTTTTTGTATTGTAAAAGGTTGGATTAACTGGATAATAAATGATTACTAGATAATCAGTATTTGCTCATAAATCTTATTCGCATTTTATAATAACGGAGCAAAATTAGCTGTCGTATCGTATATAAGGTTCGCGTATGTACTTAGCGTGTTTGGGGTGATAGTTTGACCGGGCCTAGACTGACGAGCGAATCGCTCTTTGTGCGTTGTTTTAACATAAACGGTAGTACATCGAGTTGACAGCCGAGGGCCGTCCTCGCGTCAGAGGCGAAACGATGTTACAAAGAGGCAGACGCAATTATTTTTAATAGAATACGACAAGTTTAGTTAATAAACTGTGTGTTATGAAAAAGGTTGTAACTAAAAATATGATTATACAGCAATTCGTCGCGACATACCAAATTGGTATTTGTAAGTCGATTCTTGTATTTGTAAGATCTATGATATCGTAGTATTATTGTATAATGTTTTTAATTTTTGTATAGTACGTACTAATACGTGTATAATATATTGAGGTTTAATAAGTTTTACAGTCCCGTCGGAGTGTTATAGAGTGTATAGTTATTTAAGGTGTAATATTAAATTATTATCGAGTAGGTGATCGCTCCCGCGCGACGGAGCGGGCGCTATTAACGATTATATACATTTTGGTGTACGATACCTGTTATTTATGTGCTGTCCGTTTATTTTGAAATTCGTTTGGAACGGTTCATGAAACTATTTATATAATATTTTTTATTTTAAATTATTTTATAATCAAAACAGTTAAAAATCAATTGTATCTATGATCATATGAAGCAAGATCTATAAAACTAAACGGAAAATTATTTTGCGATTTGCATAAAAAATTATTAGAACATTTTCAATTTACATTAACTCATAATTTTCATGAACCGGTAAAGAAATATAACCATTTTGATGTTTTGATACATAAATTATAAGAGTTTGTTTTTAAGGTTTGATATTGTGACTTGTCTTTTATTCATTCTTATTAAATAATTTCGATAAAAGTACTATTGCAATTAAACTTTAGGTGAAGCTATTTCGAAAAAAAAAGACGTGGCTATGTTTCATGAAGATATAACGGAACTAAAGATTGATATTAATATAATATAGAATAAAAATCATGAAATAATCACATGTTGATGTTAGGAACAAGAGTATTACGAAATATGAGAGGTAAAAATTCTTAATTTTCATTTGGAATATCCAGTGACTTCAAATTTTTTTTTAATATTTAGCCTAAGTCTAAATCACAACACGGTCATGTAAGTTACTTGTTACTTGCATCAAATAACGTAATAAATAAGAAGGCAAATCTGCAAAAGTTTTTTATTGGTGAAATAAATGTGGTCATAATGAACCATAAATTAAAAAATAAATCAACATTGTACTTACTTAAAAGTGTAGTTTTTAATAGTCATCCTGTATTTCTTTTTTTTTTTAATATCTGTACCTCTTTCAATATAGGTCGAGTTGTTATTTGTTAATTGTCGCCGGTTTTGATTTGATAGATGCAAATACGATTTGTACCATTAATTACTTTTTTATTAATGTAAGTAAGCAAATAATTAAAAACTGTTTTTTAACGATGAGGATTTTAGAAAACTCAAATCAAGTCGGTTGTAACAAGAACTATTGAGTCGCCACTACAAGATTAAAAAACAATTATAATACCGGTGTATTCCACCAACCCGCGTTGGAGCAGCGTGGTGGAATAAGCTCCAAAAACCTTCGCCTCACAAAGAGGAGAAGAGGCCTTAGCCCAGCAGTGGGATATTCACAGGCTGTTACTACTACTATAATACCGGTATCGGTTAGTCGGAAGAGTAAAGCGAGAAAAAATTGCCGCAATAGAATGTGCTCCATTCATTTGCTGTAACGGTTCATGAATTTCAAGATTTATTTAATAAGAAATCTAGAAATATAGATAATGCGAGATTTGCTGATTATTGATCGACGTATTTATCCAAACAGCATTAATATACACAATCTTAAATACGTGAAGTTTGTACCATCCTACGTGATAATGATAAATAATTGGTCGAATTGAAAATGAGATGACACGTCACATTCCATTATTGATATTTTACGGTAAGGATCTTTGACAGTGACAAAATCGTTAGTGTTTAGGGGGTTAACACCTTTAGACATTACAATTGCCAATATGGTGCCAATAAAAGTTATACCAGTATATTATGACTCATGATCTATATGTTTTTGCCATATATACATTTATACAATTAAGTATGTCTATATGTATATACATAAATTCGTTTTATACTTATGTTTTTTGTTAACAATTGAATGCAAATCTATTGATTAACTTATAATAAGAGCAGCTTGGTGGAATAAGCTATTTTTTCCATAAAATTAGAGGAAGCCTTTGCTCAATTCCAACAATAGGACTGTTGATAATGTTGGACGCATTTAATGGAACGTCAAAAAACTTAGTTATGTTGATGTGACATAGTTATAGAAGGTTTAATGGCATTGACCACCAAAAATATGTAAAATACATATGCATTAAATGCTTTTGTATGATATCCACAAACAGAACAAACGAATGGGTCGAAAAAAGTACCTACTGGAATAAAATACCTCGAAAATTATAAAAATATTTTGTTCCAGCCTTCGCCCCATGCTCCTCGTGGAAATTTACTAAGATAATTTATCATTGAATAATATTAATAATAAAAAAAGATCAAAATAATATTAAATGAGATTATTTTACCGAGCTTACTTAAATCGTGTTTAATCGAAGAAAAAAAGGTAGGCTCAATAACTTATTTTTATTAAATAATTGAAGTCACTGTTTATTTCTCTTTAAAAACCATACGTAAATCTAATCTATTGTAAAGTTATCGTAATATAGCCAACAGAAGAGACCACACAAGTAAGAGAACATAAATTAAATATCGTGTTGTGGAATTAAACTCAAGAGATTTTATATACTACCCAGGGTTTATGTTTGTTTCATTACAGATTAAGTTTATGTTTGTTTCATTACGGAGTAAGTTTCTCTTTTCTAGTCACATTATTTATGTTTATTTAAAACTAATTCATTAAAATAGTTTAAAATCATATATACATTCTTCACTCAAATATGGTGTTTAAAGAAAGGATTTGTTGTTATATAATTTTATTTCTTTTAGTATATCTGTAATTACTTAAGTGCCAAAATAAATAAAATAATTTTTTTGAATATCGAAGTCTTAAAATCCTAATGTACAATTTTGCTATATTTAATGTTAAAAATGTCGTTATAATGTATGTATGTGCATGTGTTATTAATTACGTAATATTACATTTTTAAAATTTTGTATTTTTTTTATTTCGGTATGGATACCAAAAAATATTAACTAGGGAGACAGACGAATGAATGACATAATTATAATCGGTAAAGAAGTGTTATACTGCAACTAGAAGTGCAATATTGTTTTTGTATTAAAGTTATTTATTTATATAAAAATATTATTATATGACTTCGATATATTTTCTAAATTTATCTCTCTTTTATTTTATGTAATTTTAATTATTTATTAGCGACGACTGAAAAGACCGGTTTCCGTTAGTAACATTAATCTCGAAAAACTTCACTGCCACTAATTTAAAAATAAAAATATTGGAAACGATTAAACAAGTGTTTTATTTAATTTTAAAACAAAATCTCTACGTTTAAAAAAGGCTTTGACCTTAAGTAAGGAATTTATTATGTGTCCATGGCCTAGTTGAAGCTAACCATAATTATATTAAACATAAATAGCGCAAAACATTATTTATGTTAGTGGCGTAATAATAAATATATCCTAGAAGCTATTTTTCTGTAAAAATTACCAATCGAATATTTTTTTTACTTTTTCTAAATAGTAATGTAAATGTTTTACCAAACAATAATATTCTTTGCTATATTCTAACTTTTTTTTAATAAAATAATAAATAAATAAAATCACCCTAACATATCCCTCTTTTTGTTTTGTTATTAGTTATTACGTATATCTTTAAACGTATTATTAATGTTTTTGTTGTATTTAAGTTTCGCGGCTTGTCTTGTTCTTGTATCGTATCAATGAGTACAGATGTAACGTCTGTAATCTGTATTCACTGAAATAAATAAATATTTTTGGAAACGGCAAAGTCAATACTACCAACTTCATAATGCTAATTCATATGCTTTAAAAATTGCAATTTTAAATTTGAAAATTTAATTTAAAAAAAGGAAAATTATTTTTGAAATGGAAATAAAAAACTTAAGATCCTTTTCTAAGTGTTTTATTTTATATATATAATTTAATAATTCTTTACAATATAGATAGAGCAGCTGCGATAAGACAATACTTCTGTAGTGTTGTCATAATAATTATTAACTTGACTAGCAATAGCATTAATAGCAATAGCAATTGACTAATTTATACACATTACACAGAGCACAGAGCATAGCATACATAAGCATAAAATATTAGTAATATTTTTTTAATCGCGTTTTCGCGAAACGTAGCGAAATGAAAGTGTGCCAAAACAAATCAGACAGAGAGTTATAGTGTTAAGTGTTATTAAAAGTGGCTACAATATGATGATCGATCTTAACACCGTGCCATTGTCTGCACTTACAAATGAATCTCGAAATTTATTGTCATCTCGTTTAAACACAAGAAAAGTTTTGCCAATCGTTGGACCTGATCATCTTTCGCGACACAGGTATTTACATTTACTTAATAAGATTTTTTTTCCCGCTTAAATAGTTTAATGTGTTGTTTTTACTATCTAATGTTTGTATTGCATACAATAATGATTCAATATATTTAAAACTAAATAATATTCCATACATGATAAATTACAGAATTTTGACCATGTTATTAAAACATAATATGTTAAATTAAATTATATCTAATCAAGTAGATTGAAATAATTATACATTTATAAAACAAAATAACAATCATATTTTTGATAAGGACTTTGATTTTTGTTGTGATTGAAAAATAATACAAAACAGTGTTAGGTGCTGTTTTATAATATTCCCTGTATAGAAAGTTGTCCATTATACTCATCAAGCTGTTTTGATTTTTAAACAAGAACATATTAAATAATAGTAATGGCTAATTGTTGACTCACTTATATCTGACCAGCTGGACCTTGCTTGCCCTACTAAAATGTTCTTTACCAACTAATAAATATTTCCAATTAAACAATATACATTGTGCAAAGATTGAATAGAACAGGAATTACTTGTGAATGTGTTGTTAATATCTATTTATATTTATTATAGAGACTGGAGGGGCCTGGCATCACTCGCAAATATATCAACTGAAGAAGCAGCAACTTTAAATGACTGTCAGGACAAAACAGCTAAGGTTATAGATGTATGGACAAAGTTTAATGATGGTACTGCTACGGTTGGCCGCCTTTTAGATTACCTTCAAATATTAGACAGATATGATGTTTATGAAGATTTACTTGTGCTGGCTAGAGAAGAAAAACTGACAGGTTAGTTACTTCAAAATGACTGATTGAATTCAACATAACAAAATAACACATACTTCTTGATAGTCGAAGCAAAATGCTACAATGAGTTGGAAAAAATAATTTACCAAACCTTAGAAAAAAATTTGCTAAATAAACCAGAGGTTTTTATTTCCTAATATTTAAAAATTGTCTACAATTTTGAACAATAGTTCAAAATTTTCAGTTTTCAATAGTTCAACAGTTGGAATTTAAAGCTTAAAAAAAATATCATAAATTAATTTACATTGTATATAATATCATAGCATAAATATCAATATATATATTTGAGTACAAATTACTGTACTTAGTAGAGCTTTTCTAATTTGTTTTGGTCCTTTACAGATAATTTTATTTGATATGTTTCATTATTCAAAAACTACTTATCTCTTAAAAAGTCATCAAACAAAAAATATTTTGATAAAAATAATTTGACGGTATAATTAATATTTTAGAAGATAATTATCTTATTAATATTAGATTGTGTTCTTGTTTTGATAAATAACTGGCTTAAGTTGTTCCAAAATGTTTTAATTTTACTTGTAATCCTAACGTAAGGCAGATTGATTACAATTTGTCGTGTGATAAAACTTGTCAGAATGGGGTCTTCAGACAGTTTTATCTAAGCTTGGTACTTCTATTTAACAATCATATTAAATATTATAAAAAAAAAACTACCAGTTTTAAACAATAGTTTGCCTCAATACATATTGGGATGGAATAAAAGTTATCTATCTTTGAAAATCACATATTCAAATTTAAATTAAACTACTACCACAGATCCATATCAATAAATAATCATAAAAGGAAAATACAATACTACATATTTTATTATCCAATTTACATAAAACTCAACAAAATTAATTGCAAATATCAATCCAGAAATTGTTCCAAGTCAAATAAGTGTTGTTCAGTGTTGTACACTGCTAGAGTAATAAATGTTTAATGAATTCATAATTAATTTCAGTTTCAAGAAATCAAACAAATAACAACCAGGTGGTCGTGACCGTGGATGGCAGTGACGAAGATATCATCACATACGACGATAAGTTGTTTGGCCAGCCGCAGAGGTACCATGCTTATGTACTCTACGCTAAAGAGGATAAGGATTTCGTTGATGAACTGCTTATCCGAATGAGAAGCGAGGGGTTTAAGGTAAATTTTTGGTATAACTAAAGTTTATTTTATTTGATAATAGCATTTTATGAATTCAAATATTATCAATCATCGTTTTATTTGGCTTTGTACCTTTATTATAAATCTAATTTAAGTAAAAATAATCTGAACTTGTGTTTTCAGATATGTACAGAGGAGGACCTGGTGGCGGGACACGCGACTCAGTTCCAGCCGGTGTCGCGTCTCATCTCAGAACGTTGCCGCTACATCGTTCTGATCTACTCGCCGGACTTCCTGCGTAGTCCTGCTATTAATTTCTGCATGAACCTGGCACAGGCGGACGCTATAAGTACGTCAAAAACAGATTTCGAACAATTAAGAATTTCTCGATTTTCTGAGCTTAACCCATTCTCTCGTAGGCAAGCGGCAGAGCAAGATAATCCCGGTGATGTACCGCCACTGCGTGCTGCCCGACCACATCGCGCACTACCACAGCCTGCGCTACAGCGAGCCCGGGCCGCACTCCTTCTACAACTTCTGGGAACGCCTCTCGCAGTCGCTACGCATCGTGGATACGCCGAGGTCTGCATACAATTTATCTCCCTTTAAATCATTCGAGACCAACATACATGACACCTCGCTGTATTCATTCTCTTCTATTACTATATTATTGTTATGACTGAGTTTTATTTGGTGTTTTCAGTTTTACATAAATATCAGATACGAAAGGTATTTTTAAACTATGTCTAAATTTTGATATACACTACTACTAAACTATCAAGTATTTCAACATTGCCGTCGATAGATACACACAGACCTTTTAATTGTATTAGTAAATTTATTTAATAAACCCACATTGATCGTTCAACACTTATATTAGTCCTCTTCAACGTTGAGAATGGCCTTCTTCTACACTTGTCAAGTGTGATTCTGGGATAGTATAGGTGGCACAATGTCACGACCTAACCTAACTCCTTTACCATAATACACCGTACACATATAAATTTTTCATTTAGGTATGTTTTACTGTTAAGTCATTCTATATATTCACTTACAAACACCGCTTTTCTGTACTTTTTATGGTTAACCTTAAGAAGAAATTATTAGTAGTATGAAGCCCTGAAGGCGAATGTGCAATTTTCTGCTAAATTTGCCGTTAATTGTTATTTCTCTCAGTTATTTCGACAGAGCTGTATATACTGATATATTTGAAAATAGTAATGTATTGTTTGTTTAAAACTAAAATTTAATAGAGATTTATCAAGTAGTATTTCAGTTAGTGTGATTTCACTGTTTATTAACTACCGTACTATTGTATTTCTAGATTGAACAGTGCCAGTTCTACGCACTCTGCCATGAATATTGCTGAACTATCACGGAGCCTTAACAATGGATACCAAAAAGTCAATGGTTACAAAGAAAATCAACTTGCTCTACCGAGTGTGCCTACTGATACATCTAGCATGACAGATTTATACCATCTCCGAGTGGACTATGCAAACTCTTATGAAACAAAATCATTAAGCAGTACAAGCCAATGCAGCGAAGGGAAGAAGAAGAAATCTGGACCGTTCAGAAAAATTATCAATACATTTAGAGGCAAGAAACACAAAAAAGCCGTCGAGAACTGAAACAAGAAAAACGATCCAAAGGAGTTATTTTGTTATTATGTAATCGATCCTGAGAAAGGCGATTGATTTGTTAATAAGAGATTACCTTGGCTGCAAGGTGAGATTTTGCAAATAATAAGCAGTATAATACAATGTATGAGATTAAAAATTATTGGACATAATAGAATTCATCATGACACTGATGTTTCTTGATTTAACATTTAAACATAATATAAGGAATATATCACAATACATAGACATATAAACTACCAACTAGATTGACCCAAGACTTATAGAATAACTTGCTGTATCCGCAAATATATACATTTTTTTTTAAATTATCATTCGTTGGTAGTGTTGTCCTCTGGTTTGAAGGGGGAATGAATGATTGGAATCGGAGTTACAATCACAAAGAATGTAACAGCTTTATTCTAATTTGGTGGGACACTGATGATTATGATTTATAAATTTTACAGTGTATTGCTGTGATGCACCATTTACTGTCAGGTGGTCCAATTACCTGTCTGTCTTCCTGCTATAAATAAAAATAAGTATATACAAAAAAAACCTTAGTGTATAAATATTAAATTTGTTATATATACATATGTACTGGTAGTGTAACTGAGTTGCTATTTTTTACAATACAAAAATGTGCTATGTATGCTATGTTTGACTATATATAAAGTATTTTTGGTATTATATTTGACTGTTATGAATTTTTAGAAGTTATTTATAATCTAGTTATATACATTTATGTATAAAATATTAATATTTTTAGAGTAATGTATTGTTATGATAAATATATTCTAGTTAAATATAACGAAATAATATAATTGTTACATTTATTATTTTACACTGAGAACAAAAACAGCTCTTTTCCTTGTTTGATCCTCAATAGAGGTTCTCTGGTAATGATGTAACCCTAAATGGAACTGTAAGTCGAATCATTAAAAAAATAAAATTGTTCTAATATTATATACTTTGCTAATATCATAAATATTACGCACAAGTACATGTCACATGTATCAACCAACATCTACTCAGATTGATTTTGCGTTTTTTATCAGGACACGGAAATAAACAACGCTGGAAGGAAAATATAATCAATAATCATAATTATTTAAAATATATAAATTTATTAAGACAGTAAAAATGTTTGGAACCGATGATGGGTATATTATTAAATTCAAGCGAAATTTTTAAAGCGTCATACAGTAGAAAACAACAAAATATATGTAATTAGAAAATATTGTTACGTATTTGTTGATAGTATATTTCGTTATTGTCGTTATCGGTAATCGATAACGTTATCCTATCTATAACGACACGGCTCGTTAGCTGTAAGCTGACACCTGACATATTATGTCGGGTGATTATCGTTTTACAGAATAACCACAGATTATATTAAATACTGACTTTGTAATCCATTATATAACTTTTTACTTTATCCAAACGAAAATTTCGTCTTACACTTCGTCTGATTGTTTGTAATGACGTCATACATACTGTAAAAACAAAGCAATGTAAAATATACCTCACCTTTATTATTCTGTGTATATCGACTACTAAGATATATGAATAGTTTTCGTTTTGTATATTTTTGTACAAGTTGTATTAGCATCGATAAAGCTTATGAACATTAATTTTCACAACTTACCAATTGACTTCCTGAAAATGATATACAATAGTAGCGTAGCTTTAGAGAGGCCTATGACTAATAGTAGACTGTTTTGCTTTAACAAAATTTCCATACATTTTAGAAGTGTACTTTGGGCGAGTCGATTACGACTGCAGCGAAATATGTATGTGACGTTTTAGTGAAAAGTTTCTGGCAAAAATATTATACTTTTGTAACAGTGAGTTGTATGCTTGTTGTGTTGGCTGATCGAACATTTTATGAAAACTTTTGTAAGTGTTTTCTAGTACAAGATTGATCAATTAATGCTAAATGAAAATTATTACTTTTATTAATATTTTAAGGTAGATTAGATCTGTAGATCTCAGTGTTACCACATAATTACGAGGAAATTAATACGTAGTGTAATTTTATATTATTTTTTATAGCATTAAGGACTTGTTATTTTATAGATATTAAGAAGAATTTACAACATCAAATGTGCTTCCAATTTTGTATATGTAGTTATATATTTGTGAAGTTGATATTTTATGTTAATATTTGTGCTTTATAGATGCAGCATGCTGTTAAACTTTGAAGATTATGTGAATTATATTCTTAACAAAAATAATTAGTCGTTTTATTTAGAATTTTTCACGAGTATGGCAACTTGATTACTCAACATAATGCTATTTTATCTGGTGTGTTTACCTTTATTCCTATTCCAATTGGATTAGGATATGAGGCCGGTGGCACCGGAATAATAAAGAGTTAGAAAGTATTTTGTAACTATCGTTTGATTAATTTATCTTCTCTCTAATCGTGTATGAGAGAGAATATATGAGATAAATTGGAAATAATAACAGTTTTAAAATTAACAAAATATATAATTATGTAATAATAATGTTGTTTATTCTAACAAAACAATCACTCCCGCAGCTCGCCAGGTACAGTTCCTTATTGGCGTCGTCCCGGGGAGGCCTGAAGAACAATCTCTTTACAGTTAGATGATGCGCCGCGCTGCAACAAAATATGATAATTTTAGCACAGCAGAACAATTGCGGCAAGGTACGTTTCCAAAACTACGTATTCTCCCCACCCCGCAACTACGAGTACGTAGCCCGAGCCGTCTCAATGCGTGAGAGGCGGGCGGGGGGAAGGGCTGGCGTTTCGTTCCGAATGAGGACCGCTACGGTGCCACCCGAGTCTCTTACCAAATGAGGTAGGGGAAGGACGTAATAGGACTCGCGGACCACAGCCAGGTGTTTGTCGTGCATTCTCTTAATAATATTATATCCTGAAGAAGACCAGGCAAGCACGCTATTTAAAAATATGTGAGCAATAAAATCATTAAAAGCAGTTAGAAAAATGGTATTATTCACCTGTTATCTAGTGCATGTAGTAAGCTCCACGTGCTGTCGAAGTTGTATATCCGGATGACGCCGGATTCGAAACCGATGGCTAGTATCTGAGTCTCCCGTTTTAGTGGAGCGAACGCTAGCGCTGTTATCGACGTGTTGGGTAGTTCTAGCGGATTTCCTGTAATTATGTTTTTATTTTCATTATTAACTTTGACTATTAAATAACTCAATACAATATATTTGTGTTCAATTTAAACTTAGCAATAAGTATGTACTTGATGTTTTATATATAAATATATTTTTAGATATCATTACTCACCTACTAAACTATAGTTTTTAAGTGAAGATTCGCTTGTCGACTCTGTCTTTGACCAGACACAAACCTAAAAGAGAACAAGGTTAAATATGACCAGGCCAATAAATGATGCTTAATAAAAATAAAAGTTATTTTAATTTAACTCTGTTTTCTCTCTTTCTCCCATCATCAAATTGATGATGATACTCGAAGGAAGAAAACAGCATTCGTAACAGAGACGTATATTAGCATTATTTTAGAACAATAAATATATTTTCCGCATCTGTTTGACTTCAACATTTAAGAAATTATATTATTATTTGTTATGAATTATATTATTTCAATGTCCATATTGTTCCAATGTCGCAATCTAAACTATTCATGGTTTTTAATAACGGACTAACCTTTCCATCTCTGGAACCGGTCCCAAACACAGACCCGTCCCACGCCCACGCACAACACCAAATGATCCTCGTGTGGACACCGTTGGTCTTGTCCGTGCTGGCGGCTAACTCGAACAAATTTGAATCTTGTTTCCTGTGAAATACGGTCCATCTTCGATCGCGCGATACCGAAAGTAGACGTTGGCCGTCCGGAGAGAAAGCCAGCTGAGTCACCGTCAGGTTGTGAGAGACTAATTTCTGTATCTGTTGCCAAGTCGACGTGTCCCTGAAAATTACAAATCTTAATAAAACAAACGTTCATATCTCAAAGAATGTAAGGATCTCCTTACTCTACAAGTTCATAGTCGAAAAAAAGTATCTTACAAGCAATTTGTAAGCTAAATATTGATTGAGGAATTCGTTTGTACGTGATAGAAGACGGCACGGCGGCGTGCGACGGGTGCGCGGCGCAGTGTGCTCCACTCACCAGAGCAGCACGGCGGCGTGCGACGGGTGCCGGCGCAGTGTGGCTCCACTCACCAGAGCAGCACGGCGGCGTGCGACGGGTGCGCGGCGCAGTGTGCTCCACTCACCAGAGCAGCACGGCGGCATGCGACGGGTGCGCGGCGCAGTGTGCTCCACTCACCAGAGCAGCACGGCGGCGTGCGACGGGTGCGCGGCGCAGTGTGCTCCACTCACCAGAGCAGCACGGCGGCGTGCGACGGGTGCCGGCGCAGTGTGGCTCCACTCACCAGAGCAGCACGGCGGCGTGCGACGGGTGCGCGGCGCAGTGTGCTCCACTCACCAGAGCAGCACGGCGGCATGCGACGGGTGCGCGGCGCAGTGTGCTCCACTCACCAGAGCAGCACGGCGGCGTGCGACGGGTGCGCGGCGCAGTGTGGCTCCACTCACCAGAGCAGCACGGCGGCGTGCGACGGGTGCGCGGCGCAGTGTGGCTCCACTCACCAGGCAGCACGGCGGCGTGCGACGGGTGCGCGGCGCAGTGTGGCTCCACTCAACAGAGCAGCACGGCGGCGTGCGACGGGTGCGCGGCGCAGTGTGCTCCACTCACCAGAGCAGCACGGCGGCATGCGACGGGTGCGCGGCGCAGTGTGCTCCACTCACCAGAGCAGCACGGCGGCGTGCGACGGGTGCGCGGCGCAGTGTGCTCCACTCACCAGAGCAGCACGGCGGCGTGCGACGGGTGCCGGCGCAGTGTGGCTCCACTCACCAGAGCAGCACGGCGGCGTGCGACGGGTGCGCGGCGCAGTGTGCTCCACTCACCAGAGCAGCACGGCGGCATGCGACGGGTGCGCGGCGCAGTGTGCTCCACTCACCAGAGCAGCACGGCGGCGTGCGACGGGTGCGCGGCGCAGTGTGGCTCCACTCACCAGAGCAGCACGGCGGCGTGCGACGGGTGCGCGGCGCAGTGTGGCTCCACTCACCAGGCAGCACGGCGGCGTGCGACGGGTGCGCGGCGCAGTGTGGCTCCACTCAACAGAGCAGCACGGCGGCGTGCGACGGGTGCGCGGCGCAGTGTGGCTCCACTCACCAGAGCAGCACGGCGGCGTGCGACGGGTGCGCGGCGCAGTGTGCTCCACTCACCAGAGCAGCACGGCGGAGTGCGACGGGTGCGCGGCGCAGTGTGGCTCCACTCACCAGAGCAGCACGGCGGCGTGCGACGGGTGCGCGGCGCAGTGTGGCTCCACTCACCAGAGCAGCACGGCGGCGTGCGACGGGTGCGCGGCGCAGTGTGCTCCACTCACCAGAGCAGCACGGCGGCGTGCGACGGGTGCGCGGCGCAGTGTGGCTCCACTCACCAGAGCAGCACGGCGGCGTGCGACGGGTGCGCGGCGCAGTGTGGCTCCACTCACCAGAGCAGCACGGCGGCGTGCGACGGGTGCGCGGCGCAGTGTGCTCCACTCACCAGAGCAGCACGGCGGCGTGCGACGGGTGCGCGGCGCAGTGTTGCTCCACTCACCAGAGCAGCACGGCGGCGTGCGACGGGTGCGCGGCGCAGTGTGCTCCACTCACCAGAGCAGCACGGCGGCGTGCGACGGGTGCGCGGCGCAGTGTTGCTCCACTCACCAGAGCAGCACGGCGGCGTGCGACGGGTGCGCGGCGCAGTGTGGCTCCACTCACCAGAGCAGCGCGGCGGCGTGCGACGGGTGCGCGGCGCAGTGTGGCTCCACTCACCAGAGCAGCACGGCGGCGTGCGACGGGTGCGCGGCGCAGTGTGGCTCCACTCACCAGGCAGCACGGCGGCGTGCGACGGGTGCGCGGCGCAGTGTGGCTCCACTCAACAGAGCAGCACGGCGGCGTGCGACGGGTGCGCGGCGCAGTGTGGCTCCACTCACCAGAGCAGCACGGCGGCGTGCGACGGGTGCGCGGCGCAGTGTGCTCCACTCACCAGAGCAGCACGGCGGAGTGCGACGGGTGCGCGGCGCAGTGTGGCTCCACTCACCAGAGCAGCACGGCGGCGTGCGACGGGTGCGCGGCGCAGTGTGGCTCCACTCACCAGAGCAGCACGGCGGCGTGCGACGGGTGCGCGGCGCAGTGTGCTCCACTCACCAGAGCAGCACGGCGGCGTGCGACGGGTGCGCGGCGCAGTGTGGCTCCACTCACCAGAGCAGCACGGCGGCGTGCGACGGGTGCGCGGCGCAGTGTGGCTCCACTCACCAGAGCAGCACGGCGGCGTGCGACGGGTGCGCGGCGCAGTGTGCTCCACTCACCAGAGCAGCACGGCGGCGTGCGACGGGTGCGCGGCGCAGTGTTGCTCCACTCACCAGAGCAGCACGGCGGCGTGCGACGGGTGCGCGGCGCAGTGTGCTCCACTCACCAGAGCAGCACGGCGGCGTGCGACGGGTGCGCGGCGCAGTGTTGCTCCACTCACCAGAGCAGCACGGCGGCGTGCGACGGGTGCGCGGCGCAGTGTGGCTCCACTCACCAGAGCAGCGCGGCGGCGTGCGACGGGTGCGCGGCGCAGTGTGGCTCCACTCACCAGAGCAGCACGGCGGCGTGCGACGGGTGCGCGGCGCAGTGTGGCTCCACTCACCAGAGCAGCACGGCGGCGTGCGACGGGTGCGCGGCGCAGTGTGCTCCACTCACCAGAGCAGCACGGCGGCGTGCGACGGGTGCGCGGCGCAGTGTGGCTCCACTCACCAGAGCAGCACGGCGGCGTGCGACGGGTGCGCGGCGCAGTGTGGCTCCACTCACCAGAGCAGCACGGCGGCGTGCGACGGGTGCGCGGCGCAGTGTGCTCCACTCACCAGAGCAGCACGGCGGCGTGCGACGGGTGCGCGGCGCAGTGTGGCTCCACTCACCAGAGCAGCACGGCGGCGTGCGATGGGTGCGCGGCGCAGTGTGGCTCCACTCACCAGAGCAGCACGGCGGCGTGCGACGGGTGCGCGGCGCAGTGTGCTCCACTCACCAGAGCAGCACGGCGGCGTGCGACGGGTGCGCGGCGCAGTGTGCTCCACTCACCAGAGCAGCACGGCGGCGTGCGACGGGTGCGCGGCGCAGTGTGGCTCCACTCACCAGAGCAGCACGGCGGCGTGCGACGGGTGCGCGGCGCAGTGTGCTCCACTCACCAGAGCAGCACGGCGGCGTGCGACGGGTGCGCGGCGCAGTGTGCTCCACTCACCAGAGCAGCACGGCGGCGTGCGACGGGTGCGCGGCGCAGTGTGCTCCACTCACCAGAGCAGCACGGCGGCGTGCGACGGGTGCGCGGCGCAGTGTGGCTCCACTCACCAGAGCAGCACGGCGGCGTGCGACGGGTGCGCGGCGCAGTGTGGCTCCACTCACCAGAGCAGCACGGCGGCGTGCGACGGGTGCGCGGCGCAGTGTGCTCCACTCACCAGAGCAGCACGGCGGCGTGCGACGGGTGCGCGGCGCAGTGTGCTCCACTCACCAGAGCAGCACGGCGGCGTGCGACGGGTGCGCGGCGCAGTGTGCTCCACTCACCAGAGCAGCACGGCGGCGTGCGACGGGTGCGCGGCGCGCGCGGCGGAAGCGAGCAGCGCGCCGTCGGCGGTCGCGTCGGCGCAGTGCACCTCGTATCCGTGCCCGTACAACTTGTGCGTCTCCGGCCACAGCGTGTTCTGCATCAGGGTCTCCTCCGTCGGGGGCTCTGCGGAGAATATCGAAATATCGAGACGACTTTATTTACTGCAACTTTTACCGACACTGGCCTTCAGGCACCGTTTTTAATTGGCTTAATAATAGAGTAAATTTTGAATGAGTCCATGTGATACTGTATAAACAAAATCTCTACCTTTCAATTCAATGGGCACGAAGTATCCATCGTTATCATCTCCGTTCGTCTGGTCCTCTTCACTGAACACAGCTTTGTTGGACAAGCCCAGGGAGGGGACCGAAGCTCCTTCGGGACCTGCAAAGGTATAAACATTCGATTCAACTCAATCTTTTTAATAAATTAGTATATTAGATAATATAGTCAGTCGGTCACTCTTAGCAACCAATACGTCACCCGCGCCGTCGTCCCCGAGCTCCTCGCCGACGATGGTCGCGAAGTTGTGGAGGAAGTTGTGCGGCGCGCGGAACACGCGCAGCACCTTCTCGTCGGCGGCCGACACGAAGCGCGCGGGCGCCAGCGGCGCGGCGGCGCTCAGCTCGTAGCCGTGCACCTGCGCGCGGCACACCTCGTGCCACTCCGCGCCCGCGCCTGACGACGTTCGAAGAAAAGGTAAATAGTTTGTATTTAAATATGTTGTTCATTTTCTTACGAAAAATTACTACGTTTTTATGTAAATGTTTTAATTTTAATGTTTTGTTAACAAAGATATACCGTCGGATCTTTTCCATGGCGCGTGAAGCCTCGTCGTCTGGTCCGAGGAGACACTAAGGAGATAGCGGCCCTGACCCTCCCATCTGACGTCCTCCACTCCGCCGAAGTGACCCCCGACGACTACACTCGGGTGCCACTGATTTGTTTCCTGTTTGAGATATGTATGTAAGCCAATGAAGGACTGTCCAAAGCACGACCCGCGGGGAAAATCGCAAATCGCGAAATAATTCATATAACACTTACATCCCCGTAAAAATAATGAGAGCCATAAAAAAATGGTTGTCTGTAAAGTCGGTTTACGGACAATAGTTTAATGTGACAACGTCACAAGAAAACATTGATGAAATGACTGCAATCGAGTTAAAGATGCGGCGCAAGCGTACAATCGGCGTAACGGGACTATGAGTCATCCTTTTTCGTGCATGCAGCCAGCGTTCATCGATTTATTAGACGTTGTCACGTCAAAAGTTGGTTACTGTATTTATCTGATTCTGTTTTCTATTAATCAACGTCTTATTACACGTATCCCATACACGAGCAAACTTTTGTACAAATTGAAAGAAGACAAAGCATACGACCCGACTAAAGAAAGTACAGAGAAACTATAGATATTCTATCCAGGCACATAAAGTTGACTGATATTGATATTAAAACAGAAAACATATTACCTTATCTTGTCTCCAGATGTGTAATGATCCATTGTACCCGTGGCCCATGAATGCATCTTGTCCAAATCGACTTCCATAGAATCCTAATCCATTTCCCCCCACTTCTCCCACCCGCACACACTCTACCCAGGCACCACCATGACTCTCCGGTTGCCATATGATAATGGTTTTGTCGAGCGATGAGGAAAGAAGTCTATAGATCGGCTGATCATTTGCTGGCAATGATAAAACATGCAAATGTTATTTTAATATCACATCACTACATATTATAAAACCAAACCAATATGATATTAATCCTTATCAAATTAAATATATTATTTACTTTAAGCATTTCATGTATATTATGATTGCCCTTTACACCACCCAATTTAAATGAATATCTTAGGAGTTATCGTAATTTCAAAACTTTCGCGCACTAAATAAATTCAAGCGGTCCCACACCGATCATACTAACGCGTGATGCAACCGCCTAACTGCGCGCCCCGTCGCGCTGTCGCCATTGTGGCTAAAAGCTTATACAATACTACGACAGTTTTTTTTTAGGAATATTTACTCTGCTACACGGGCGAAGCCGGGGTGGGTCGCTAGTTTGATTTATATAATGTATTACGTTACGGAAGTTGCGTACGATTTTAAGGTTCGTACCACAGGTGACATGGAAGAAGGGGGGCGCTTTCATTGAGACTGTAATCATTCATTGCTCTGGCAAGTGACCTTGTTGATGCACTCTTAATATGAATAATTTATTTTTTAATATATAGAATGCAAAAATTCTTTAACAAAAATAGTAATGTTCCTTTTCCCATTGTGTAGTCTTTGACCATTTAGTTAATTTTTTGAATATGTACAAAGACTTGTCTTGTAATATGTATGTACTTGTAACAAGTGTTTCTATTTCTAATATATATTATTACATTATATCAGTAGAAGTTCAAACCTAATTTACCTTCGTCCAGAACTTTCTGCCACTGTATTCCATACACCCAACCTTCATGACCTGCCAGAACAGCATCTAAGTTAACTGACCATGTTATCCCATAACCTTTAAACACTTTCTCCTCAGCTTTGATTCCTTTCACAGGCTTCTCTTCATGACACTGAATGCGCCAGAGGCGGATGTAGGTATCTTGTGAGGCTGATGCGAGCATTATAGTGTCGTCGTCTGCAAATAATAATACAATTTTAAATAATTAAATAGTTAAGAATTGTGAAAATAGATAGGAAAATGTTGACAATAAAAGTTACGTAAGGATAACCAAACTTAGTAGCATACTTATGCTTGACATTGTAGTATTAAACATATTCGAGATGGCCCAGTGGCTAGAATGCGTGAATCTTAACTGATGATTGTGGGTTCAAGCCCAGGCAGGCACTGCTATTTTTCAAGTGCTTAATTTGTGTTTATAATTCATCTCATGCTTGATGGTGAAGGAAAACATTGTGAGGAAACCAGCATGTGTCAAATTTCACTCAAAATTATGCCACATGTGAATTCCACCAATCAGCATTGGAGCAGTGTGGTGGAATAAGCTCCAAACCTTCTCCTCAAAAAAAAGGAGAAGAGGCCTTGGCTCAGCAGTGGGACATTCCCAGGCTGTTGCCTTATATATATTCCGATTATGAAAAATGTATGGTGTATCACAAAGATAATATATTTTTGGATCCATAATTTTCAATCTTTATAATGTTGATATTGGTATACATACTAAGTATTATTTTAACTTACCAACATTGATTGCATCTAATCCTCTAACCCAATCTTCATGACCTATCAATGAGTGGACTCTATGATATTCATCTTCTTCACTGAATATGTGTATTTTGTGATCATCAAGAGCACAGAACAGGATTGGTTTATTAACAATAGGCAAAATATGAGCAAGTAGTGTGAGACAGAGTCCAGAATGGAGATTGATTGTCTGTTTATGTGTTGTTGTTCCTGAAAAAAATGTGACAAAAATATTATTACAAATGTACTTAAATGTACAAAAATATTATTACAGTTTAGTTGACTTTATTTTTAAATAATTTGACAATACTAAAGTGAGTTTATTCGTTACATTTTCATTTGTACATTTCAGATTAATTTAAATGTTACAAAATATCCACTTAAACTACATCATTACATTCAAGTTCAAGTAACTGCCTCGTTGGTCTAGTGGCTTGATATAAGGCCGCAGACGCGGTGGTCCTGGGTTCAATTCCCAGGTCGGGCCAATAAATAGTTATTGGGGTTTTCTGTCATAAAATTCTCAGTAGCAGCCCGGAGTTTGGAAGTGTGGTACACTCCCGTGCCTCGGAAAGCACGTTAAGCTGTTGGTCCTGTGCCTGAACTCTTTCCGGTCGTGTCGGATTGCCGTCTCATCGGATTATGAGAGCTAAGGAATAGAGAGTGCACCTGTGTTTGCGCACACACTTGTGCACTATAATATCTCCTGCGCAGTTGGCTAATCTCTCTTGAGATTGACCGTCGTGGCCGAAATCGGTCTGGAGGACATTACATTCAAGTATTAATAATAACTTTTAAAAACAATTTTAGCTACTTAATGAAGTACAATATTTAAATCATTTTAACATTGGATTATAAACACATACCATTTTTTCGTTCCCAGATTCTGACTGTCGAATCAATAGATCCTGTATAAACCATTAAATCATCACCATCAATATACACTCCATTGATACAAGTCACACCATCATTGTGACCTGTTAACTGACTGGTCACTTTCCACGTTCCATTGTGTACTGTCCAAATAGCAGCTGTTTTGTCTGCAGAACATGACAATAGTTCCATACAACTATCTAATTTCTGCAGCCATTTAACTGAGTTTACTCTTGAGCGGTGGTGACTTAAGACTTTAAGGGGATCTTGACCCTTAGCATTCTAAAACAAAAAAAATCCTTTTATTAATTTATATTAGGCTTTACGTTTTAACATTTTGGTCTTTTGCTTAATGCAGCGCTTTAAAAAAAATAAGAAAATCAATTCAAAATAGGTTATAAGTTTTTACCGTGTCGTAAATAACTACAGCATTTGAAGCACCATAGCAAATAAATCCTTCTCTATTCCAGTCAACAATTTCTGGTACTCGATTACATGCTACTGAGGTATATATTTGCTTTACAGACACCTTCATGTTTTACAATGTTTTAGAATGATTGATACAATTGTTTTGTTTTTGGTACTAACATGACTATTGACACTGACAATATGAGTTAAAAATTAAGGTTATTTTGCCGTCAACGTCAGCTGTGTATAAATAAGTATAAGCAAATCGTAGACAGGTCACAGGGGAACTCTAGCAATGAGGCAAATTATCTCTTTTTAATAGAGTACATAAGCCCTACGTTTTACAAATTTTCTAGTCCCTGCAAGATGATATAGTTGTAATGTTAAATTCTATGCATAATTATTTTACTTTTATTCTATGGTTCTGCTATTTTAAATGTAGATGTAGAATCTGTAGGCAATGAATACATTGCTGTTCATTGCTGTAGGTTCGCAGTTAGAGATATGCCAACTCGGAAAAAACACGACTCGAGTTAACCCGAGTTGAAACTCAGATAAGTCGAATTGAGTTCGAGTTACACAGTTCGAGTTAGCAAATGAAACTAAGTCTATGATTTGTAACAATTTACTTATTTGTTCTTCCATTCAACTCTGTTGAGACAATTATCATTGCTAAACTTCGTAGGTAGGTTTGAAATAAAAAGATTTTTATAGTTTACATAATATATCATTTATAACGTTATTTCACCCATTCAGTGAATCGCGCTCTCGCTCTTTCGCTTGATTCATTCATTTACCGCCAGGTAGGGATGCCCGATGATCATCGATTTTCGATGAACATCGATGTTAGAATATAAAACATCGATGTTTTAACATCGATGTTGCATTATATAAAACATCGTAACATCGATGTCAGGGCCTGACATCGATGTTACGATGTTTAGGTAGTGGATTTAATTAATAACGTCCTCTGTTATAACGACCTTTTGATTGCGTTACACCTCTGTTATAACGTTACACTTAGTTCCTTGAATTTACAGTATACTCTAAGGGGGAAATATGTGCCGATATCCGACATAGCGACTAGTTTTAATGAAACATGTGTGACAAGTTCCTAGAAATTTCTTGCAGACATTGCGACCGAGTCTGTACACAAAGGCCGCGGCTACCATAAAAAGCACAAAGATTCGTTCATAGCATCTTTTGTTTACATGCACAGGTGGTCAGCTATTTATGTTGTTGTGCTTTAATGTTTTGATTATTGGACTAATAAAATAATTCGGTAATGACGTTAAAAGACGCGACCACATTGCAGCTGCAGAACAAAAGCGCTGATAACATTGTTTTTTCCAAAGCTCTAATTGGCTTATTCCTATTCCCACTTTAAGGATAGGAACCCAAGGATATGCTTAAATTAACTTTTTTCCGATATGAAAATCAGTGCTTTGTACGTCCCTTTCGTCATCGCATGTGTCCCGTCTGTTCTGTGCTGTTCCTGTGTGTTTTCGCTTACGTTTACCGGATTTGTTTGATTGCTCTCTCGACTACCTTGGCTTGTTTTTTGGACTTTGATAAAGTGTGAAGCTGCTGCTGTTTATTTTAAAACTTTGGTGAGTACCAATCAATATACATTCTCTTATTTATATTCTTCTCTTAATCAAAAAATTGAAAACAACATATAAATAATATAAATAAAATTAAAAGAAAAAGTCCAAAATATAATTTTCAAAATTCTACAAGTTACGGTAAATTGTTTTGATTTGATTTGTTATTATAATATTGTCAATGAGAAATTCTTCTACTCACTACCTATATGTACATTTTTAAATTAAGTAATGTTTTTATAGGACTGACTGCGCTACTGTGATGCCGCCAAAAAGTTTGTATTGGGAGTTCTTTGAAAAACTTAATAATAATGAAGCAAGATGTCGCTCCTGTTACAAAGTTCTGAAAACTTGTGGTAACACCACAAATTTAAAATTACACTTGGAGAAAATGCATTCAAATTTAACATTATTGAAAAAAAAAACAGAAACATGTTCACCTGCGAAAAGATTACGTAAAGATATATTCAACAAACAACCCTCTGTGCAAGCTTCATCTAGTTTTTCTTCTGCTGGGTTGGCTATGGCTTCCACTAACTCGGCTTTGGAAACGGGGGATGTTTTAGAGGACACTGATTGCAGTTTAACTGCAAGTGACCTTAGTACACCATCCAATATTAGGAAATCATTTCAGCCAACATTAAATGAGAGTTTCAGAAGCGTATCTGAATTTGCTGAAAATGGTGCAAAGGGGGTTCGTTTAACGAATGCTATCTTATATATGATATGCAAGGATTCACAACCATTTCAAATAGTTGAGAACGAGGGGTTCAAAAACCTGATGAAAGTAGCTGCCCCTCTTTATAAAGTACCCTCTAGAAATACGTTTAAGAGAATGCTAGATTCGAGATACAAAGTGACACAAAATTGTTTCAAGGATAAGATTAAAGGGCTTAATAGCATAACTCTTACCACTGATATATGGACTGATATTATGCAAACTCGAAGTTTTATAGGTGTTACTATTCATTTTTATGAAGACACAATGGTATCAGCTACATTGGGAGTGTATGAACTAACGCAATCGCATACCGCTGAATATATATCAAGGATGCTGTTACTAACTTGCGAAGAATGGCTAATAGATACAAGTAAAGTATTGGCAGTGGTGACTGATGGTGCACCAAATGTAGTGAAGGCTATTGATATTGCGTTTGGCAAAAAAGTCCACGTAATTTGTTTCGCCCACTTGCTTAATTTAGTGGCACAAAAGTCTATTGAAAAGACTAACCAATTGCCAAGTTTGATTGCATCTATTAAAAAAATAGTCACGTGGTTCAAGCAATGTGTTACGGCAAGTGATGAGTTACGGAAACAATCCGATCTGAAACTCATACAAGACGTCACTACACGCTGGAATTCGACTTTCTACATGGTCGAAAGATTTTTAAAACTACGTCCAGCTATTAACCAAATTGTAAACTGCCACACCAGTGCTCCTCCTATGGTAAACGCTCAACAAATAGAAGAGTTGACTGAAATTAGTGAAATTTTACGACCTTTAGAAGTCGCTACTCAAGAGGCATGTGGAGAAAGCTATGTTTCCAGCAGCAAAGTTATTCCTTTAACGCGAATGTTATATTTAAAAATCAGCGGCATGCACCCAAAACACGTCATTGGTGAAAATTTAAAACAAAATATAATATTAGAAATAAGAAAACGTCTGCTGCCATCAGAACATGTTAATATTCTTGCGATTTCTACTTTGTTAGATCCTAGGTTTAAAAATATACATTTTCAGGATCCTGTAGCATGTGCAAAAGCAATAAGAAATGTTAAAGAACTGCTTACCACTGCAAAACTGCAGGGCCCTGAGGAAGAGGAAGTAAATCGTGATATCGAGTCTCAAGGTGATCAGACAGAAGAGTTTAATTTATGGAGTGAGCATTATAAACTTGTCAAAGAAAAAAATTGCGTACCCTCGCAAACCGAGTTTGACATGCCCTCAGAATTGAGTTATTATCTTAAAAACCCGGTCACTGATCTGAAACAAGATCCCATGCAAGTCTGGAACAGCGTCATTGGTTCTACTTACCCAAAGTTGAAAAAAATGGCGGTGAGATATTTAAGTACCATTGCGACTTCAACGCCATCTGAAAGATTATTTTCGAAGGCAGGTTCAACACTGTATCAACAGCGCAACAGGTTGAAAGGTTCCGTACTTTCAAAATTATTATTTTTACAGTCGATTGACAAAAAGTATTGGAATATATAATGTGTTTCGCCCTACTCTATTTTATTATTTCTCTTTGTTTTGGTTCCATTTTTATTATCTCTTTGTTTCTTTTTTTAATTAAAAATGTCAAGTGATATTATGATTGTTTTATTTATTGATGACGATGTCAGCAAAAAAATATCGATGTTGGCCGACATCGATGTTTTCCTTTCGATGTTTATCGACCATCGATGTTTTAGTTTCGATATTGACATCGATGTCAACATCGATGTTTTTCTAACATCGAGCATCCCTACCGCCAGGCCAAACTCGAGTTAGGGAGAATTCAACTTGAGTTAACTCGAGTTAGTAAGTCGAGTTGACACATCTCTCCATTCGCTAAAGGCGCGATTCTCAACGTAAATAAAACTGACATATTTTATAAATTTAGTTACTTTACCAGAGCTTATAAATTATAATATAAGATTATTTATTTCTAATTGTATTGTGAAAATCATAAAGTACCTTTCTTTACTTAAGGATTAATTAATGTTTTAATAATTATATAGATTTTACATTTAATAGGCTCCAAACATGCCTGAAGTTATGATATCTGGAATTCCTGTAAACTTTCCTTTCGAACCTTATGAGGTTCAAAAAGCGTACATGGAAAAAGTAATTGAAAGTTTACAAAATAATACAAACGCTTTATTGGAATCTCCAACAGGAACAGGAAAGACTCTTAGTTTATTATGCTCTTCACTGGCCTGGCTGATGTTGAAAAAAGCGCAGTTGCAAATGAATGCACAACTTGGTAATTTTTCCGAACACAGTGGCGTTGGTCTCAATGGAGGTTTACGTGAAAACTCAAAGTCCAGCAAAGCAAAAGATAACACGGTTTGGGGTATGCCGAAAATTATTTATTCATCACGAACACATTCACAACTAACACAAGCGATGCAGGAGCTAAAGAGATCGAACTATAAATATGTCAAAGCTGCAATTCTTGGCTCAAGAGACCAAATGTGTATCCACCCTGAGGTATCCAAAGAAACGAACAACATGAACAAAGTCCATATGTGCCAATTAAAGGTAAAAACGAGAACTTGTCATTTTTATAACAATGTTGAATCAAAGAAGGATGACAGATCAGTTAAAGGTGATGATATTTTAGATATAGAAGATTTAGTGTCAGTAGGGAAAAAATTAAAATGCTGCCCATATTATTTGTCAAAAGAGCTCAAACAGGATGCTGATATAATATTCATGCCATATAATTATTTATTAGATCCAAAATCAAGGAAAGCCAATGGAGTGGAACTTTTGAATAACATAATCATATTGGACGAGGCACACAATGTAGAAAAAATGTGTGAAGAGTCAGCCTCCCTGCAGATAAGAACTACAGATGTTGCTCTATGTATTGATGAAATAACATATGTAATGAAATCTTTTGTTGAAGGAAGTGAAGATCAAATGGATGCGAGTCTTGATAACAACCAACCTAAAGATTTTACATGTGATGATTTATGTATTTTAAAAGAAATGATGCTAGCCTTTGAAAAAGCTATAGATGAAATTGGTGTGGGACCTGAAGGCTCAACTTATCCCGGTGGATACATATTTGAGCTCCTTGATAAGGCAGAGATAAAGGATCATAACCACACGTCTGTTATCACCTTAATAGAAAATCTGATTCAATATCTCTCAACGGCAAGTGCATCACCTTTTCAGAGAAAAGGTGTAGGGTTGCAAAAGATTGTTGATTTATTAAATGTTGTATTTAGTGGAATTTCACATGCTTATAAGGAAAGAATAAAACTATGTTATAAGGTTCATGTTCAAATTGAAGATAAGAAAAATAATAAAAAAACCGATAGCTGGGGTGCACTTAAAACTACTTCAAAATCAGCAGAAAGAATTCTCAGCTACTGGTGTTTCAGCCCCGGTTTTGGTATGAAGCAACTTTTAGATCAGAATGTTAGGAGCATTATTTTAACTAGTGGTACTCTAGCTCCATTGAAACCCTTAATATCTGAATTGGGTATACCAATAGGTGTACAGTTAGAAAATCCTCACATTGTTAAAGCAAATCAAATTTGTGTCAAAATAATTGGAAATGGCCCTGATACTGTGCAACTAAACTCGAATTATCAAAATCGTAATAATCCAAAATACATCTCTTCTTTGGGAAGAACAATACTAAGTTTCTCTAGGGTTATACCTGATGGGCTCTTAGTTTTTTTCCCATCATATCCCATAATGACAAAATGTCAAGAAATGTGGCAAGCAGAAGGCATCTGGTCCAGCATTAATAATATTAAGCAAATATTTGTTGAACCCCAACGCAAGGATACTTTTAATTCCGTTATCAATGAATATTATAGTAAAATAAGTGATCCTAATACAAAAGGGGCATGTTTCATGGCTGTTTGTAGAGGTAAGGTATCAGAAGGATTAGATTTTGCTGATATGAATGGCAGAGCAGTCATAATAACAGGACTCCCTTTTCCACCTCTTAAAGATCCCAGAATTGTATTGAAAAAAAAATATTTAGAAGAATTAAGAGTTAAAGAAAAAGAATTCCTTTCCGGGGATGAGTGGTACTCCTTGGAAGCTACGAGAGCAGTTAACCAGGCCATTGGAAGAGTAATCAGACACCAGAACGATTATGGTGCAATTTTGTTATGTGACACAAGGTTCAGTAATCCTAAATTAAGAAACCAGCTCTCCGCATGGCTTAAAGATCATATTAATGTATCAAACAAGTTCGGGGAGACTGTTAGTGAAATTTGCAGATTTTTCAAAAGTGCTCAAATTTCTTTACCACAACCCAAACTTAAACCATTACTAGCACATGAATCTAATGATAGTCATCAAGACAAGAGCTCAAGCTTAACTGGTGTGTCATTCCCAAGAACAAATGCGAGAATTGTAAATAAGGGTTTAAGTTGTGTTAAAAAGTCAGTCAATCAATATCCAAACTCAAATGAAGTTTATGCTGATTTTTCTATGGATTTTTATAAGAAAGCTCAGACGTCTTCATATGTTAACGAATTTAGACCAAAAGAAACAAGAGAGCTTTTTAGTGCATTAGACAGTAGTAATGAATCACAACCATTATCACAGTCTTTTGTTACTATTCATAAAAGAAATGCAGAGGATGCTAATGTTGCTACAGCATCAAAAAAGAAAAAATTAAAGATAAAATCCTTTGGGTTTGAAGATAACTTAAAAAAAAGTGAATCTCATTGCGATGAAAGAGTTGCCCCAATATCTCTCATAGATTTTGTTAAAGAGATCAAAACGCTCCTTGATGTAGAAAATTATAAAAAATTTCAATTATCAATATCTGCTTATAAGAAAGATGGAGATTATGAATTATTTTTAAAAACCTTATCAGATTTACTGGAAAATAAACAGTTATTTTACTTATTTAAAGGGATGAAAAGATTTTTGAAAGAAAATCACAAAATTTCTTTTCAAAATTATTGTGATAGTATTAAATTTAATAGTTGATTTTCAATATTGCAAATTTTAGCTTAATTTAATTCCATTATTTATGAACTTTAAATTATCAAGATTATTTTTAAATTGTAATATAATTAGTTAAGGTTTTATTGTGAAGTGAAATCTATGTGACAATAAAAACATATTTCGTTATACATTCAATGATTTATTTAAACTACTAGATTCATAAGTTGTCTAGAAAACATTCTTAGGAGCTTCATTAATTTTATTAGCTATTTCTACTGTGTTTATTCTTAACATAGTTTGCTGTGCTCTTTGAAAATTAATTCTCATAAATTGCTTCCTCCTCTTCTTTTTGAAATGTGTCCTCGTGTGTGACAGACCTTTAGATATTACTGTAGCTGTGACTGTTACCAGATCAGGTTGCACCAGTGGTCTGCCGATAAGTGAGAAATCCTTTGTAGCTGCTAATAAAACTTTATCTAATGTTATTTTATCTCCAATATTTGGTGGCCAGTAACCTTCGACGACTAGGAGATCACCGTCCGTAACCCGCCATTGTTTACCCAATAAGTGTACTATCGCGAAGTTACGAGACGTTCTTTCTTCAATTAGTTTATTGCATGTTGCGATCACATCTTTTGTTGTATCAGGGGCAGTCACGCTATTAGCGGGCGCGTTTTGAGTAATAAACCTTGAAATTATACCACCTAGAAAACCAAAATGTTATTTACTACACTAATATTATTCACTATAAAATGTTTTTCTACTCTTAATAATAATTAATTACCTTGGCCTTTAAATACATTAGAAATACGTTGTAAGCCGGCTCTAATCATAGCCATTGTACTAAACAAATAAGACCACCACAACTATAACTGTTTCAGTGCAATTTCATAACATTCTTCGAAATTATTGAATTTTCTAACATAACCTTATAACTCGTTTGATTGTGATTGATAAAAGACACTTCATGTTGACTTTAGTTCGTAGACACTAGACAGAGACACACAAAATTGGGCAGCGAAAACTGACGTATGGTATGACAGCATTTGTAAATTTATTATTAAAACATTTCAATTGTTATAATTAAAGGCATAACTTTATAACTCTTTTATTAAAAGTCTCCGTAGGTCGTGACTATAATTGAAGCGATTTGCGTTTTATAACTAATAATATTAATTAATACGCACACACAAAAATGTTTCACATCGAGATAAAATTAATAAAGTAACATTGCATTTATTATATATTTTAAAGTAAATTGATATTAGTACATACAGTATTGATATCACGTAAAATATTGTTATTTGAAGTTTTAAAAGAAATGAAACAATTATAACAGTTTTTTCAAATATACTGACTATTAGTTTTTTATATCTACTCCCAAAGACTATTTTATAAATATAGAGGAACAATTCTGTTACATAACATATGCTTTTTTAAAATTATTATTCATTACTATATTTAAAATTTTCAATGAAACCTGTTGAGACGAACAAGTTCTCAAACTTTAGAATAGATGGCGCTGTAGGTATTTAGATCGCGCTAACGTTGTGATTTTCTGTTAGACCATATACCCGGGTAACGCACATGGTTGATAAGGGATATTATCCCATCGGATTATAAGACTATTTTTGAGATACCCCGACTTAAAAACTCGTGGTGTTCATTATGTTCTAAAAGCAATACAAAATTGAAATTTCAAGTATATAAGTAAACAAAGAAGGATAATGGTGATTTGATAGTATATATTACGATTTACGACTATTTCTAACTAGTGACGCTCATTAATTCGTCCGTGTAAATAAGCTGTTATATGCCTCTATTCATAATAAGCATAATTAAGCATATTGTACACATTTTTGAACATTGCTGTTACGTCAATGAAAGGCCGAGATCCAAAGCAGACTGGTTTATTAAAATAATTTTCTATCTACCTTACATTACACATATCGTACACAACACCTCCCTTCTTATTATTAACTATACTTATTAAGCTAATACACTAACATGGTTTGGTAATACAAATTATAAACGCAAATGACTCATTCAACACTACTACAATGTAAACAACAAAATATAATAACAACACAACTATATATTATTACTGTACTATAATAACAAAACAACAATATACTAAAGAAAATGTATCCTTATATAAATATTAAGTTATATTTAAATAATCCCAGATTATGCAGTATGTTTATAATTGACAGCAAACAAAACAAACCAATGATGACAACTGACAATTTGCAGTTAAAATATTATATATTTGTGTTACATTAGTAACATTAGGTACACTACACTTATACTAATGATATAACAATTTAAAACTTTAGACATGATATAAGTTAAACATACCATATTATATTATTATTATTATTTGTCAATAATTTAGTACAGTATTATACCTATGTGCATTATACAAAGTAGTTCGTGTATCATAATGAACTTGCTACTACATATTAAAGTTATTTGCGGGGGCCGTCGGTCTTTTACGTATATTATCTCACACGTTTTTTTTAATTTTTTGTAAGCATTGTACAGCGGCCTGCCGCTGGACGCGACCTACCGGCGCAACAGGAGACGTTTGGTCCGTAGGTGAGCTCGAGCTCTTTTCTGGAGACGAACGATTGGCCACCTCGTCCTTCCCCCTCGGCTCTCTAGCCTCACTACCATCTTCTGCTTCTACACTCAGTCTAGGCCTATTGCAGGCCTCGATTTTCGTGAGGGAGAAGCGTGATTTACGATTTTTATCGCAAATTATCTGGTCCATGTGTCGTTTGTGTATTTGACCGTCACTCGTTTTGACGGAGTACGACACCGGACTCGAGCGATCTAGAACTACTCCTTCCGCCCACTTTCGATTGCGCCTAGAGTAGTCTCGAATCAACACTGAGTCTCCAGGGGTCACAACTCTCAGTGGCGCGTCTCGACGCAGCTCGCTAGCTAGTTGCCGGTCGCGGACGCGCTCATCAGTAGCGAGGGGGAAGGACGGGACCACGGCTCAACCGGCCACGGCCACGAGTGGAGCGGAGCCGGTGGCGGCGCGGGCCGCACTGCGAGACACGCGCCGCAATCGCGCACCGCCCGCTCGATATCCACGTCTATAGTTGCCCACCAAACGTAGTTACGAGCTATTTGCTTCATTTTAACAATACCCGGATGTCCATCGTGAATCTCTTTTAGAATAGCGTTTTGCAACGTCCCCGGTATTATTATTTTGTAGCCCCACAATAGGCAACCTTGGTCGATACAGATATTTTCTTTACGTCTAAAATACGCATTATACTCCTTATCCACGGCCGGCGGCCAGCCGTACAAGACGTAGCCATAAATTTTGCTCAAAATGGGATCTTTTGCCGTTTCAGTTTTGATATCTTTAAAACTGAGCGGGAAAACATCTTGCACAAAATTCAAGTAAGTGGCTGCCTCGCATTCCTTTGTGCCTCGTCCAACAGACGATCGCGGCAATGGAAGTCTGGACAGCGCATCGGCTTGACAGTTCTCCGCGGACCTCACGAACTCGACCGTGAAGTCGTAAGCGGCCAACGTCATGGCGTAACGCTGTAGTCTGCTCGCGGCTGTAGTGGGAATACCTTTATTTTTTCCAAAGATATAACTGAGAGGCTTATGATCGCTGCGGAGTATAAAGCGTCGGCCATATAGGTACTGGTGATGCTTAGTTACACCGAAAACTATAGCCAAGGCCTCCTTGTCGAGCTGGGAGTAGTTGCGTTCCGCAGCGTTGAGCGTGCGAGAAGCGCAGCTGACTGGACGCTCGCTACCATCCGCGCCGCGCTGTGTCAGAACCGCACCCAGCCCGTAGGCGCTGCTGTCCACCGCCAGGATGAGTGGCAGCTCCGGGTCGTAGTGAGCGAGCACCGGAGCGTCACTCAATAGCTCTTTTATTTTAATAAAAGCCTTGTCGCACTTGGGGGTCCACACCCATTTAACATCTTTTTTCAATAAATCATATAAAGGTATTAAAATCTCACTTATATTATATACGAACTTAGCATAGAAATTAACGAGTCCTATAAAACTCCTCAACTGTGTTATGTTAGTGGGCTGTGGCGCGTCGACGATTGCTTTTATTTTCTTGGTGTCCGTATGCAAACCGTCTTTATTAATTTTATATCCTAAATATGTAACGCTGTCCTTAAAAAATTGGCATTTATCAAAATTAATACGAAGACCGTTATCTTTTAGCCTCTGTAGAACAGCTCTTAAATTTTTAAGATGAGTATCACTATCTTTACCCGTAATACAAATGTCATCAGCGAATACGGCAGTAGACGGCAACCCGTTGAGTGTCTCTCGGCTATCTCGGACTTTTCAGGTTCCAAATGATGTTTAAGCAACTCAACGAGCTCATCGAATTCTTTATCCTCCGGGTGATCGGGCGAACACAAATCACAAAGTAAATTGTAACACTCGCCACCGACTAATGTTAACAACGTGGCGACTTTAAGTCCGTCGTCGATACTATTTAAAGTTATAAACTGTTTTAGACGACGCACGTAACTGTCCCAGTTTTGTGATTCAACCGAAAAAGGTTCTATTTTACCGATAGGCATTTTGAGATTTATTAATAACTGTTTAAATCCGATAATAACTTTTTAAAGAAACCGACTGCGCCAATGTTACGTCAATGAAAGGCCGAGATCCAAAGCAGACTGGTTTATTAAAATAATTTTCTATCTACCTTACATTACACATATCGTACACAACAATTGCTACATAATTTTTATGCATAAGTCGAAATAATTTATTTACTACTGGTTCGGCATATGAAACCGGAGAAACGGAGAGAAGCTTACTTACCGGGTTTTTTTGGTTTTGTATTTTGTAATTGTTGTCGTGTCCAAATGATAAAAATTGTTACAATGTTAAACTTTTGTTATAAAAGAAAACTGTAAAATAAATCTAATATTATATCAATTATAAGACCATTATTATACGGTATATGCTACCTTTGACAACATTTTGAAAACATAGTGCACACGTATGTCTTGTATATTATAATTATAAAACTACAAGAAATAAGTGGCACCAAATGATGTCCTTGTTCAAAAGTGAAGATACTAGATGAATAATTTGATCGATCTGTCTCGATTTGTCTGAATTTGAATTCTGTCTATGTCGAAAGTTTTTTAGTTATTAGTCTATTAACATGTGTACCGTACCGTAGTAACCGTTCATTCAGCTTTATATCAATATTGGAAAATAGGTTGTTCCGTTGTTTAATAGGTTAATAAATAGGTTGCCCGAGCACAACTCGTAGGTCCAGTGGCTACATGTAAAGCCGCCGACACGGTGGTCCTGGGTTCAATTCTCAGGTCGGGGTTAGAAGTGTACACTGTAATATGTCCAGCGCTGTGGGCTAATCACGCTTGAGATTGGCCACCGTGGCCGAAATCGGTAGGACCTTAACTTACTACATAATAAGTTGTTTTAAGGTCGAACTTGTTTTAAGAACATCATCAAAATATTGTCACAAAGCTTTAACAGTCATGACATTTTTAATTGACTTGTAAACAACAGTCGAATTAACGATATATGTGCGAAATCTAGGCTTTACCTAAGAGACACAATGGGCATAGTGTTGTCGGTACTAGACAGTCGATACATAACTTCAGACAGCAAATAGCAATTATTATACCCGCGAGGTTTAGATCTGGTTATACAAAAAAATCTTATAATCCGATGGGGTGTCCTAAATAGTTATCCCCATAAGTTCTTCAATACGCGCCGTATATGTAAAACAGAAATGTCGAAACGTTACGTTAGCGCGATCTAACTCCCTACAGCACCATCTATCGTAAAACTTGTGAACTCATTCGTCTAATCAAGTAACATTGCCAACTTAAAATATAGATAGAAGCAATAATTGTAACTAAATACATTTATAAAAATGATTTATGCAATAAGGTAACCATAGACAATAATATTAAGTAACAGTCGATAAGTAACAAAAGTGTACAATTATTTCTGTTTCTACATATGATGACATTTACAAAATAAGTAATGACGAATGCTCAAAGAACTCGTTAAGATAGTTTTGATTTTTTTTCTTATATCCGCAAATTGGGTTTGCCACACTTCGCAGTAAAATCTGCAAATTACATACATTTACACAGTCTGCCCATATATTCACAATAAAATCAATTATGTTAGTCTCAAAAAGTTTGTATTTTACGTTTTTGTCACATTTATTTGATATGTGGTATATTAACTGGCACTGGCAATTGGACAGAAAATAAAGTCATTTATAAATTATAAGTATTTGAATACCTAATGTAGCTAGTGTGATGTGATGATGGTTGTAAGCGGACAACCTATTGACAACCAGAAAAAAAAGACGTAGTCGTGTCGTCACTCTCTTATCATTATTCTGTTTTTTTTTTTGCAATTTTCTTTAATATACAGACAGAAACACAAATATATCTAATAGTTTTGTGAAATATATTGATTATTCATTTTTATTTTCGTTAAATTTATATAAATGCTTTTATATAAAATTCACGAACTTTAATTTAACCTTATTTAAAATTATCTGTGATACTTGATGGGGCGAATTAGTTCTCAAGCTTTACGATAGATGGCGCTGTAGGGTTTTAGATCGCGCTAACGTTGTGATTTTCTGTTAGGCCATATACTCGGGTAATGCGCAATGTGCTTCAGGGAATAAGCTATCCCATCGGATTATGAGAGATTTTTTGACATGCTGCGACATAAAAATCGCGGTATATTAAGTGTACACATATTATATGAGATATTGAAAGTGATACCGTCTACTTGAGGTTTTGAGTTTATGACTATTAATGTGCATCACCGTCCAGAATACCGTATTAAACGAACTCTAAGTATCTTGCGTGAATATTTGTCGATTATTTTTTTCTTGGCATCAAATCAATTCGGGCCTATTCAATATAAGCATATTTGATACATTTTCTGAATATTACTTAAAATAAGCATTGTGACAATGTGAGCGACGAGTGGTACTTAGTTTATACAGAAGACTAGCTGTGACCCGTGGTTTCACCCGCGTATAATTAATAAAAATATTATGAATAATAATAAGCCTAGAGCCTTGATAAAAGAATTCTACAACACAAATTAAAAATAATTTTTAAACTCGAACCAGTAGTTTCGGGAGATTAGCCGGATCAAACAAACAAACTCCTCATATATTTTAAGCTTTATATTAGTATAGATTGGAAAACAGGTTGATACATAATGACTACATAATACTCTTAAGATGATAATAATATCATCATTTTAATTGATTTTTAACAAAACAAACAACTTCTGTATAGACTCAATGCATTATATGCGAGAAACAGTTGGCATATCATAACAGAATATTCTGTACATATTTAAGACTTGACAAATGACAAGCATTACTATAATTGACTATTTTTGTTGAGTTTTGTTTTGTTGTGCTATTTATTATATCTTTTAATAATGATAATTCCCTCAAAAATATACCTGCACGTATGTTGTCGTAATGCGATGGGGTATATGTATATGTATTACATAAATATCGAAACGTTAGCGCGATCTAACTTAAATAACAGCGCTTCTATCTATCTATCTTAGACCTAGAAAACCGATTCATTCATTGGAAGAAGTAATCTTTTCGAATGTATTATAACTGGATTGTTTATTTAAATTTTGAAATGATTATTGTTTTTTTTTTAAATTAAAAAGATACAATAATATGTCATAGGTACCGAAAATATTCAACCTTCAATATGCTAAAACGTGGTTTTGCCGCTAAAAGGTATCACGGCTGTGAATGTTTTTATGTTGCATACTTTTTAGGTGTTTTAGCTCTAAGCGCTTTTGAAGCGAATGTTGGCAAAATTAAAACAGATACAAAAAAATTACGTTGGAAAGATTTATTAGTCCTTAAAATGACTAATGATCTAAGATCCGGGATTAGAAAAATATACCCTCATCTGTTTATTAGATGAATCAATTTTGTTCTAGGTTTATTTCAATATTAGGAATTTCTAAAAACAACCTCTGCCACCATAAGTCTGCCGCAATTAATAATAGTTAATTAACAACTAATTTGTTTATAACTTTTACTGTCTCATGTTAATTACATGTAGTAAGCTAAAATCGTCAGTATTTTATATTATGTACCTTACTATAGTTGGAACCCATCTCTATGATTGCTATCTCTATGACACAAAGTATTCATCCCTTATTCAAATCCAAATTAAATAACATAACATTTTTTTACTTCAATTCCATTTAAATTTGGCCTTTTCTACTTTAATATCGAGCCAAAATCAAAATGACTCTTCTCTACTATATTTTCGTAGTTCTAATATCTTAATTTTTTTTTATTGTATATTATTGTATAGGACGAGCATATGGACTACCTGATGGTAAGTGGGCAACAGCCATAGGCAATGGTATTGTAAGAAATGTTAACCACAGCTTACATCGCCACTGTGCCAAAAAAAAAAAAAATGCATAAATTTTGCATAAAAAAATGCATGTATTTCATTGACTTAGAATGGCGAAAAAGGGTACCTAACTACTGAAATTCTAGCCGGTTCTTCTCGGAAGGAGAGTTTCGACCCGGTAATACATTTATATTTTATTAAATGCCTTTATGAGACTATTTAATTAATAAAGTATTTGATTTGATTCAAATTCAATCCAAATTCTACTTCAGCCAGTAGACGGTAACGCCATCTATTGGCAGTTTATGTAATCGTTGACAGTGTTTCCAATTTTTGACATTTATGCTTCGATCATTAATAAAAACCAAGGTCTTGCAACTTCAGAAGTGGGGATACGTAGACTTAATGACGCTGGTCAGTTTAATTTACGGCCGCCAGAGGCATGACGATAGGGGCGTGCTGGATACAGATACTCAAAAACTTAGTTGCAAGACCTGTATACAAGATTGTGATTCAAACTAACTGCCACTGCCGTTGCGCCACCTAACTATGATGTTATGTTTGTGCTTGTAGGTGTATTGGCTCACTGACCCTGAACTAAACGGAACCGGAACGCAAAATACTAAGTAGGTATTGCTGTTTAACGGTAGAAGGAAATAAGTTCTAAGTAGGGGTGGGGGGGAAACGTGTGCTGGCAAAGAATTTCATTTACTTACCTAGTACTTTCGGTTTGAAAGGTGAGTGCGCCAGTTTGCACGTCTTGCCAATGCATATATATTGTATAAAAATGTATTTTTACAAAATACACAATAAGGATTTTGTTCGCCGCTACTTCATAACCTGGGAGATAAAAACATTTTACTTCAAACGATCTATTCGCCCGTACATTGCTACCTTGTCGTACAACATCCTCGCTTATTTTTTCACCCGTTTATTTAAATATCTCGTATTATTTCATAAGCTACTTGTTCGAATTGCGTATAGGAAATATTTATCTACGTAAACGTTTGAAAATAATATGTTATTTATATTGGAAAATGCTTAGTAATCCTTGGAAATTTAAGATGATAAATTACCATTTCCGAAATTATAAATATGTACTAGCTGCCCGTCCCGACTTCGTACGGGTAGAATAACAATTTTATCCCGTGCATTTTTTAATCAATAAGATATAAACATTCACCAATCGATTTATTCACCCATACAGTACAGTTTATGTGTGTTCAACACAGGACATATAATAATTCTACTTCCTACTAATATAATAAACCGAAATTTTGTATGGATGTATGGACGTTTGTTACTCTTTCACGCAAAAGTACTGACTAATGGATTTTAATGAAACTTTACAATAAATATACTCATACATCAAAATAAATAGGCTCATAAATTTATAAAGCTATTGAGTAAATTGACCAAAATATAACAATAAGTGTACGTGACACAGCCGGAAAAAAATCTTCTATTTGCAAGCCATTCTGGCATGCCCTGCAAAAACCGTAAGAGGTACACGAAAATAATGTATGGTGGAAATATATCTCTTATATCGTTAAAAAACCCGCGACAGCATAATATTATATCTATCTTTTATATGTACGCCATTATCGCTTAAATTTTGAATCGAATATACAATCAAATTTTATATTATTTTCCGAAATGAAAATTTGTATAAACAAAATAAACAAACAAATGAGGAAGAATTCGGTCATCGTCTCATCGCTGGGTGTGCGACCCGCATGCAGGCAGACGTCATCGATGGTTGTCCGTTTTGCGATTTTTCAAGTCCCTAGCGATTGCTTAAAGACGCACTTTACCTGTATGTAATTTAATAGGTAGGTTTTTATAGTGCCAGGCTGCATACCTTCGGGTTGCAGAGGAATGGGCCGGCACGCCCGGCCGGAACTACAACTCTCTCACTTAAAATCGGCGTAAAGTGGTAGCTACGCTACCATAATTCTGAGTTCAAATAACAAAATGCTAAACACACAATGTCTTACTGCTTCCCTATGACAACCAAAAGTCCTAAGACCTGTCGTTGACAATGTCCGGCTTGGTTGATTTTAGTGAGCACTGTTATCACATGGACAGTTTTTATAGTGCATGCTCAAACAATGTCCATTCCCTGCATGGCTAATGTGCCATCAACCGTAGGAACGAAGATGTTGTGCCCTACGTGCCTGTAATTAGATATAATAAAAAAAAACGGCGGGGTATTTAATATTTTTATAAATTAAATTTTACTTCAAGCCATTTAAGTAACTATAAATATATTAAGTCAAACTACAGGAATTCATAATAAGTTCCCTGATTTATTTAAAGAATAATCATCAACTTCAAAATAAAAAAAAACCTTTACTATAGTTTCTCTTAACAGAAATTATTTTCATACATATTAGTTTAAAATCACAGATTTCCAAGCAAACATTTATCCTTTACTTAAATTTATGCGCGGGCGAAGCCGCGGGCAACAGCTAGTATTGTATAAGCGCATGGGCGACAACGGAGCGCAGGGGCGCGCAGGCGGTTGCATCGCTAAAGCGCGATTTGGTGTGTGACCGCTTGAATTTATTTAGTGCGCGATAGTTTTAAAATTGCGATAAATAAAATCTAATATCCTAAATCCTAAAATATTAATTTAAATTAGGTGGTGTTCAGGGCAATTATAATATAAATTAAATGCTTAAATTAAATAACGTATTTATTTTAATAAGGATTAATAACATATCCGTTTTTATAGCTTTCCAATTATAACATTTATATGTAAACATTAAAGTGGGTATAGTTCGCTATCCTTAAAAGATAGTCATATGCCATCGCGGACTTTTCTGTAGGTCTATGAAAGGGGAACAATTTCACCATACATTATTTTGTTGTAATTCTAAGGGATTTTACAGCGTTTTCGATGGTAGCTCCTAATCGGCTCGTTTTTTACCGACTTCTTCAACAATTATCGTCATATTTCAACAAATTTACAGAAATCATTATAAATGAATTATGCACGTAAACCTTCCTATGGAGTCACTTTATCCATTGGTGAAAACCGTATGAAAATCCGTAAAGTTTTAGTTTTAGTTTATCGCGTTCATACAGACAGACAGGAAACGCGGGGGACTTTGTTTTATAATATTTAATAAAGATATCTAAATTTTCAGTCAACTCATACACTTATTTACGTTAATATTTATTAAATGATAATTCAATTAAACAGTGGTAATTAAATTTATTAAATGAAACTAAAGTTGACTTTAATTTGTTTCCCATTTTTAGCATTAAATAGTTAATATTCTATACCCAATGATATTATAAGTAAAAAGGTGTAGATAGGTTACATACATAGCATTCAATCTACGAAAATGACACTGTTACGCACACATAAATAACTTTATATTGCGATATACACACTATATTACGATACGTCGCTAAAGTAGGGTGGCATGATTTAAGTATCACGAGTGAAAAAAAGACGAATATATTTGCGAGAGTGCATCGTCTCGTGTCAAAGAAACGACATAGAATAAATTATCAGACAATACGTTTTTTCTTACCCGGATTTATGCCTAAGAATGCGATTACTCATAAATTCATTTTGTAAAAGTACTAAAAATACATTGAAAATAGACAAATAATAACTATCAATAATTTTTATAAAAATTTAATATCAAATAAACAATATCAACCCATTGGATGCACCTTAGTTCATTCGATGGAAATCTAGAAACAATTAAATAATTTATCATACATCTATACACTATTAATATACCTACATAAATATTCTCCTTTACGACACACTGAAAAAAATATTTATTTATATATTGATTTCAATTTAGTAATATAATATAATTAATAATTTCATATTCTTTTTCATTTATATAAACATAACAAACATAAAATTATTATATATGTGCCAACTGCCGCCACTGTTTGTGTTTCACTCTATGATCAGTATTGTCGTCTATCTCTATTGCACTCGTTCATTAGCATACATATTGTTGCATTCACTCATTTCTAACGTCATATTTTACGAATATAATGTTTGATTTGTGAAAATATTATGATAAATAGAAAATATACGAATAAAATGTGATTCATGAGTTTTAGAAGTTTTGCTTGAATAATTTGTGCAATATCTCATAACACACGACGGCATTTCCGGTTATTTTGGGTCACTTTTAATTAGAATTGTACTCGCTACGTGACGTCTATCCATTGACAATGGTGACATAATACTGAGATGAAGTGTGGATTACTATCCTGATTTCGAACTAGTGCTCACGGAGTGCTTGTAACCTATCTACACCTTTTTACTTATAATATCATTGATAAAGTATATAATTATATATATATTATACAATTATATTTAATACGACAAAAGAACATAAATTTAATATTTCTTTTGTAAGAAACTTATTAAATAGAGGTTAAAAAATGACGAGTTTTACTTTAACTTCGATTCACCAACATTTTCTCCCTGTTCGTATGATAATTTAGCTCATTAGTGCTTATTTCTTGCTTGCCATCAGTGCATTTGCTAATGTATATCTAATAAAAAATCAAAAAATAATGTGAGTTTCTTTGTGCAGACATTCGATTTTGTTTTGAATCTTCGTTCGTCCATCTCGTTCACGTTATTTATTTTCGCCCTCAGCTTCAATTTTTGCGGACATAGATATACGAGGATAATTTTTACGCTATTTTTTTTTTCGTATCTATACTAATATATAAAACCGAAGAGTTTGTGTTTTTGATCGGGCTAATCTCAGGAACTACTGGTTCGAATTTAATAATTCTTTTTTTATTTCATAGGAAGGCGGACGAGCACATGGGCCACGCTTACATCGCCAATGCGCCACCAACCTTGGGAACTAAGATGTTATGTCCCTTGTGCCTGTAATTACACTGGCTCACTCACCTTTCAAACCGGAACACAACAGTACCAAGTACTGCTGTTTTGCGGTAGAATAATATCTGAAGTACGGGTACCTACCCAGACGAGCCTGCAAAAAGCTCTACCACCAAGTAAGTAAGTAAGAGTATATACTACCACCAAATGCTTTTTATATTCATTTCTCAAACATCATTATAATTTAACTTACGATTGGCTGGAGCATATAATACTGTATCGTCAATCCCACTCTCTGTTCAATTTAATTTAATAAAGCAATTAATACCTTATAAATATTATTTAGCGGGTGACTAATAAAACATTGCTGTCTTATTCTTTCAAATGTCGAATTAATAATGACAGAAAGAAATCAATGTTTAACTAAACAGCCGCTCAGCTACGTGTATAAGTAAGGCAATAAGTGGATAATTAAATAGATAAACAAATATACACGAGTTTAATAATTAGCAGTTAGCAAAAACATCAAAAAGATTAAAAATGTAAGTATCTTACATATCTGTTATTTTTTAATATCTGTAATAAGTGGACATGTTCTTTTTTCATTTTATAGTGCTATCAGGCATGATTTCGAGTTGGTATAAATGATTGTATATATGTATATCTTATAGACCTATTTCATTCAGCTATACTGAAGTTATAATTACCAGTTGGCGAATAAGACATAAAAATATGAGTCGTATCCACAAAATAACTAAAATCAGCTAAAATATGTACAAGTAAATGTGGACTTGACTAGTGTTTCGTCTTTTAGTCGAATGTACGGCTTACAATAATGAAATTAAACTAAATAGACCTTAGATATTAAGCGTCCTTAAATAAATAATTAAAAAAATAGTTCCAAGCCATACTTATCGAAATTGGTAGAACATAGAATTACAATATTTCTTTTTATTTTTATTCATTCCACTACTTTAAGATTTTCTTGAAGATATTTCTGTCTCTGGTAAGGCAGACTCTTGTACACCTTTACGTCTCTATACTGTATTATACATTATAGTGATGTGTGGCTCTTATAAAGAGCATTTAAATGATTTTTTCTTACTATTGAATAATAACTATAATAATAATATTGTCTTCCGGAACGATTTCCGTGCTTTTGGGCTTTACATGCTTTTCGAGGCAAGGGAGTGTCTTCTTCTTCTTTGTCGGTACGGTCTTGGCAGACCGGTCGTGGTCATATGAAAGTTGTTGCCCGTTTAACTATTCGCCTCCATTCCTCCCTAACGGAAGCCTTCCTCGCACACTGGTGGATTGGGACGTCAACAGCCGCTCTTACTTGATCCGTCCACCTCATCGAGTGTACACACTTCCAACATCCAGGCTCCGGGCTGTTACTGAGAATTTCCGATAGAAAACACCAATAACTTTTTTTTTTGGGCCGAAATGGGATTTGAACACAAGGCCTCGAGGTCCCCGGTCTTATATCTAGCCAATAGAAGAACAATCTATTCGAAAATGATAATGACTATACATATATATTTTATATATTTGCGATAAGCGGATAACACTATCTGAATAGTAACAGCTTGCAATTGTTCCCGTAGTGGCCAAAATCTTCTATTACGAAGAAGGCTTGGAGGATATTCCAGGACAAATCAAAACTGATATGCATGAGAAAGAATAATAATAATTTCCTGGGACATTATTCACACACGGCCATCTGATCCCAAGCTAAGCAGGGCTTGTAATATGGAAACCAGACAACTGATATATTACATATACTAATTTTCTTATTAAATACATGCTTATATAGATAATTACACCCAGACTCAGGACAAACAGACATGTTCATGCACACAAATGTTTGTCCTGGGTGGGAATCGAACCCACGACCTGCGGCGCGAAAGGCAGATGTCTACCAAACACGCCAACTGGCTCGTCAGGAATATCCTTCGGTTTCACCGATCTCGTGTTTGACGAGATAATTTCTACATACACGTAAAAACTCAGTGGTACTTATTTGCATTTGAATCTGAGACCCCTGTTTTACGTCCACGCATTCTATCCACATTAAAAATAAATAATTAAATAGTAACAGCTGAAATTTTCTACGCTTTACTAAACCAATCAAAACTTTCAGATCGGATTTTCCTTATTAGGTGTGTTTGTGAATGTAACGTTTTAACAAACTTTTAAACGTGCAATCTAAAACTCCGTAATATGCCTTTTAATAATTTGTTATGTGGAACTCCCGTAGAGGCCATAATAAACCTACTACTAACGACCACTGACATTTATAGAATTATTAAATCTATTATAAATTAAATGCAAATGTATTTAGAATATATATACATATGTGTTTTATATAATATTTTTCTTTTATAACATAGAGGTTTCAGCTTTACAAATTCTTGAAATACTTATGTAGCATAGTAACTAAATCACGTAGCACTCGCGTAGCATTACAAATGCTCGCTTTACGCGGACGTAGCACATTGCATTCACATGTCCATGCAAAAAGATCTACGTAGCTGTAACACAAAAAGAAGGTTTTATTCAGTCATTCAAACAGTAGAGAGCTTCTAGAAAACGAACAAAAAAAAAGAACTTGAAATCTCAATAACATTCATAATTAACGTGCATAGCGTGCTTAAAACGCTGCATGAATAATTACGGTATAGTTCAGTTGTAGGTAATCTGTCAAGGTTTTTCAAAACCAGGCACAGGTTTTACAGGGCAACTGCTCGGGCGTTTTCGCGAGTGGTCGGGTGGCTTCGGTCGCTGGGGTGCGTTGCCATGCCGACGAGCACGCGGCTCGCGCCTCGGCCGCCGAAAATAAACACGAGGGATAACGAGGCCTCCGGGCCTCACGTGACATTTGCAGATTTATTTATTTTATTCGTTCTTACTTTTATTTCTGATTTATGTTTTTTAATATCATTCCCTTTACAACATTCAACACTTGCTAGATTATTATTTAAGATTAGTCGAAATAAGTTTTAAACTTGAACGGGACGAATGAATATTATTAGTTGGTTAGCGTTCAGCAAAAAGGTTTCAAAGGTTCTGAAAGTTGGAACAGCTCTGTTTGCTCGGTGGCAGGGCCGGCGGGCCAGCGGGCCGGAGGGCGGGCGGCGTGCGGGACGCGCGGGGTGTGGGTGCCGGCGGGGCGTGCGGTGCGCGCGCATCGTTCGCGCGTCAGTCGCTGGGCGGCGCGGGCCGGCGCACGGTCGATAGCTGCCGGGCACGGGCACGGCCATGATGCGCGACGCGTGCACGCGCAAGCGGCCCCGACGTGCTGCTGTGTGAGTGTTGTGTTGTTGTGTGGACGCGTGAACGGCTCGCCCCTCTCGGTCGGCACCCTGTGCTTTCGGTCAGTATGAACATGTGTTTTAGGTGCCATCCAGCATCACTAATCAATCGACACTCAGCGGCGTTGATTACGTATGACTATGACATTTGCAGGTAGATCAGGTTGATGTTTAAAAAAATAAAATAACAGCCATGGCCTATATTTTTAGTTACCTTCTTTTTAATTTTTATCATCGCAGTTCAATTTTTGCGATAAATCTTTAGATATTTAAAACTGCAGGACAACCTGCACACGCGGGTAAAAATTCTAATAATACAAATCCGTAGCCGTAGCGTACAGCCAGTTAGGCGACCTAGAGCTTTACATTTCTATAATTTAAGTAAATGCACATGGGTCATAGTTAATGACGATCGAGAAACTGAGGCCACTAAAATATTGCGGCGTCACCGCTATTTCAATTACAAGATAGTTTGAATTTTAACGAAGCTGCTGCGGGATTTTAACTGTGAAGTTAAAATGATGAAGTTGTTTCAGTCGTAGTAGTAAGAAATGGGGTCAATGACATATCTGCTATACGTCCCTACTGTTCTCGTCATAGTATGAAATGTTCGTTATTTATATAAAAACCACATAATACGTACTTAAATAAGAATATTAAGCAAAACTATTCTTTATATCTTCTTAATTTTGTTTCTCTTTTTCCGTGACAAAATTTTAGTATTTTTTTAAGTGATGAAGTGTTAATGAAACAACTTTTAAAACACAAAACATTTTTGTGTTTAAAATGTTTCCTAAAGCGTATACTAAGATTTGTGAAAATCATAAAAAATATATAAATTCGATTTTTGAATTTTTTAAACAATTATTACCTTTTAAAGGAAAAAAAAAATCATACGATAATATTATACTAAATATAAAATCAACTATGTGTCTAAATAATAAACCTATAATTTGTTTCACTAAACAACGTGACTTTACACCGTGACACGTGACGGTTCAATTTATTCACATATTGAAACACGGGCAGTATTGGCTTTTAACGTTGTTTAATATTCGCCCAAAGTATAAATTCTATTTAGTAAAGTGTAGCTTTAAATATCAATAAAAAGAGTTATTTTATACGTACAATAAAAATAGGATTAGATTATTATTAATGTATAAACGTGAAACGGACTATATAAATACGTTAATTAATATGTATTAAGAATAAAAAATCAGAAATTAGGTATTTAGGTATTATTTGAAACTATACTATGCATAGATAATGAATAATATTGAAAATAGCACACGTTTCTATATGATAAGTAATTGTCATAATTATTATTTACGTGAATTAAAAAACCTCTAGATTTATTGATAATATCATTTACATTTTAAAAGGAACTGTTAAATAAACTAAGTCGGAATATTTCTTATATATCTCCAGTATATACATTTATATTTAAAATAAGGTATTATTCACAACGTAGTTATGAAATATTCCGATAGATGTCGCATGTCTCGGCGAAAGCGAGGTTATCTTAAGTGATAAAAATTTGACATACCATTTGCATATCTGGCTTCGGTTCAATTTAAAAAAGTTTCGACATAAATATGTATTCGTATCGAACAGAAATACATACATTTTAAGTATTCTTGACTTAAAAACAAGGTTCATTATTTTACTATTCTTGTTTTATGTAACAGGCAATTATAAATATATGAAATTGGTACAAAAAATAAGATAAAACAGAAAAGATTTTACAAAATATTTTTTAAAATGCAAATTAAAGTGAGATTGAGTGGGCTGGATGAGCTCTACCATCAAGTAATATATATATGCTCATAATCGAATTATGTATGCTTGATATTAATCATGTATGTTTGATGCTGCGAACTTTTCCATACACACTTTAGTAAATCCACGAATTTCCCGTAGAAGTTTTCGTTGCCTGATTAGTTTCGCCAGCGTTCGCATAAAAAGCGTACCGACAATTAACTCTTCGACGTTTATTCGTATTAATCTATATATTAGCTACGAAGGTAAAAAGTTCACTCATGGTAGGGCTTTGTGCAGGCTCGTCTGGGTAGTTACCACCCACTCATCTGATATTCTACCGCAAAACAGCAGTATTTGGTATTGTTGTGTTCCGGTTTGAAGGGCGAGTGAGCCAGTGAAATTACAGGTACAAGGAACATAACATTTTAGTTCCCAAGGTTGGTGGCGCATTGGCGATGTAAGCGATTGTTAACATTACTTACAGTTCCAATGTCTATGGGCGTCGGTGACCACTTACCATCAGGTGGCCCATATACTCGTCCGCCTACCTATACTAAGAAAAAAAAAGTTATTCATTTCTCACATTTCTCACCGTATTGATGTATTATAAATGACAAAATCGCTGCATTTTTCTCTAATTAAGCGCCAAAAGTGAACTCAATCTATAGAATCTTACGTTACGTGGTTAGAATAGATACCATAATTGTTATCTATTCTAAACGAATACTATTCTAAATCTATTCTAATCTCAGGAACTCTCTAATCTATTGATGAATAATGTTTGCCTTCGATAACAGTCCATTATAAAAGGGAATAAGTTACATCACATTACAACCCTCAGAAGCTAATTAATATACAGGCAGTCTGGTAAATGAGTTGCACTCCGCAATGTACTCGTGCGTATTAAACGGGCATGTATAATCTAAATTAACCGCAAGGAAACCACGGTTCATAGAATTTAATACAATTATACATACTTATAACACTACCGGCAGTCTATATGTATAAACAAAGTTATCGTTTTATATAAGATAATATTTAATTTAAAAATCAAAATTAATTAAATAATTCTCATATCTCCGACTAAATTTTATTAATATCTTCTCTAATAAATAAAACCCTTCATTGCCTTTAAAGCTGATATTTTCGTGAGAACGAAGCACGTGACATAGACTTAAGCCTCGCTGATCACTTGCACAGATTATATAAACTGCTTACTGAAAAACTCCGTAATCGAATGACGATGCACTCTTCAGCCAACACAGGGCCCCCTATGATTGAAACGTAGCATAAAATCCCGTTTCCATTATTGAGATGCTATAAAATGAACCAAACATGTATTTCCTAAACCGTATTCTTGAATAGAGATGCAGATTCACAATCAGTTCGTCGTAAAATGTATCCCTTACGAATACAACAATAAAAGCGCTTGTAAAATATATTTTGTCGGCACTCGTTATTTGATAAGCCGCTTTACAGCGCTTTAAGCCGATCAATGCTTGTTAACGATTCATATTATGATAACAAAATATAATACTTTTAAATATAAAAATCAGTGAAGTAAACAGTATCAATTTTTTATTATTGCCCACTTGTTGAAGAGGGAGAGGGACGAGTCAGATGTTAGGAACTCTATTTCTTTTTCTGTAAACCCTGACGTGCAAACCATGTATGCAAAAAAAACTAATTGCAATAATTCATTTAGTTAGTACTTTATATCTCTAAGAAAATAATGTAATTAGCGTTAGGTATTTATGAGATTTTTAGGATTGGTAGAAATTTACTTGAAACGGACTAGAACTCTATAGCAATTGGTTTATTATATAAAATGGACGTAATTACAATTCCACTATTATAAATGATATTTAACAAAATTTAAATATACGATACGATCTACGATTAAATAAGTAAAAGTGTACGAATTAAGATTATATATAAGGAAAGTTTAAGTCAATTTATGGTGGCATAGGTAACGTCGAGTTACTATGAAAATATGATTTTAATTATGTATTTTGGTAAAAAAAATTCTATGAAGAGCACACAAATTATGAGCAGCTTAAATTGATATACATAATTAATTAATTATATTTAAATAATGCCGGACTGAATTTGTCTAAAACAGTTTAATATAAAAGTCCGCTACTATATGTCTATCTGTTACTGGTGGCAAACCATTTATAAAAAAAACACTGTGTTATTATACAAAAACTCCCTAACGGTTCTAATTATTTTTTTACGTTAAATAAACAGGGTTATGTTCGCAAACTCGTTAACTTAAACAAGAGTGGTCATTAGCTAATAATGTACTCTGCAGTTTAAGGCACCATAATCTGAGGTCCCGATAAACAAATTAGCGCAGCATTATAAGGTTTGGTTACACTTATTACAACATAGTTCACCTGTTTTATGAGCCCCTGGTGTTGTCGACACAGAATAATTAAACTGTTGTACACATCTAACACTGGTTAATAAGATAACGATTATATTTTGTATTTTAGGATGTTTTATTTTTTAGGTCGTTGTATTTTTAGTATGATTAGTTGTTTAATTCAACGTGGTAGAGGAGGTACTCGTTTGGTGTCGTGTTTTTCACGTATATGCTGAACAAATTTCGCCATGCTGTGAGGTAGTCCGTGACAACACGTTATATATTAGTAATAGGCATATAAAAATAAGCTAATATGACTCCTTCCTAAACAAAATTTAACGACCGAATACTGAAACGTCCCTCAAACAAACAGTTAAACGCTACTTATTTAATTCACTTAACATTGAAATTACTATGCGAAATTTTAAATATTGCGTCTCAAATAATTAAGTTGCACTTATTATTTGAATGACATTTCAGTATTCGGCCGTTAGTGTATGTAGTGTGTAGTGAGGCTTACAGCTGCTAGATTTTTTCTACAGTTAAAAAAGTATATTACGATTACTACTGATGACAACTGTAAAATAAACTTAGACGGCAGATGCAAATCCACTTTTAATGTTTTATCAAGTAGCTAGAATATTATTGTATGAAAATATATTATGATACTGTTATTACGAGCATGAGCACTAAATAGTCTTTACTCATAGGTGGGCTGGCTGTTCTACTTTTGAGGTTTTGAGCGTATTCCATCGCACTGTTTCATTGAAGGTTCATGGATGCATATGTTAGATTTTTCTCCGCCACATGCAGGCTTCCTAACGATGTCTTACATCATCAGATAGCTCGAAATGAATTATAAAAATAAATGAAGAACATGATAATTTAGTGTTACTTGCCCCGGTTGGAATCCGCAATCTTCGGTTGACGTTCAAGTGTTATGACTAACGATCTTGGCTCTCCATCACATTTTAATTTGATTGCATAACATTGTAATTGTTTCTGCAAATTGGATCATACATTTTTATGAATTGAAAATATAATATACTTTCGGTGGAAACTTAGTTAAACGAAGATGGTAAAATTACAAGATTTAGTAGTTAGTGTAGGGGAAGGGTACCGCTGGTTTTTAGTGGGTATTCCGATGTCCGATGTGTTATAATTTTTTACAGAGCCAATGTGATTTGGTGACCCCCTACCACCAAGTAGCCCGAGCCAGTCTACCTCCGATTTTAATATAAATAACAAAAATAATGGAATTTTACTCTGGCGTTTCACGTGGTATTGCATATACCGCTATACTATGGTGGTTCTAATTCCTATAAATAAATAAGTGTCAGGTATATTTAGAAAGGTTATAGTTATCAAAGGATAAATTCATTAGACGGCCAATTCCTGTTTCTGATTGGCTAATAGTCTGCAATAAGTCGTTTAATTACTGCGTTGTGACTGCGAAATCTTGTTAGTGTTCCCATATCCTCAGAAATATAACTGTGGATTGAAAAGAGATGACCTTTTTAATTGGAAAATAAATTGAAATATAAATGCGTAATTACAATGTTTCATAACATTTTCCGTTTAAAAGAATAAGCATAAGGTCGGTTCTTTATTATTTCAAATAAAACTCACAGCCAGCCGTAATTGTTATTTAAATGCATGCAATATTGTTGATATGATTTTTTTTTTTTTTTTTTTTATATAAAGAGGGGGCAAACGAGCAGGAGGCTCACCTGATGGAAAGTGACTACCACCGCCCATGGACATCTGCAACATCCGAAGACTAGCAGGTGCGTTGCCGGCCTTTGAGGAAAGAGTACGCTCTCTTCTTGAAGGTTTTCATGTCGTATCGGTTCGGAAAAGTCGCCGGCGAAAGCTGGTTCCACAGAGTGATTGTACGAGGCAGGAAATGCCTTAGAAAACGGGCTGTTGTGGACTTCCAGACATCGAGGTGGTGAGGATGGAATTTTGAGTTCTGGCGCGATGTCCGGTGGTGAAACTCAGCGGCCGGGACTAAACCAAACAACTCCTCAGAACACTCCCCGTGATATATGCGATAGAGGATGCAGAGTGACCCAACATCTCTACGCAAGTCCAAAGAATCAAGCCGGTCGGTAATAACTTGATCGTCGACCATTCGAACTGCTCTACGTTGAATGCGGTCAAAAGGAAGAAGCTGGTACTGTGGAGCTCCCGCCCAGAGGTGAGAGCAGTACTCCATGTGGGGCCGAATTTGCGCCTTGTAAAGTTTTAGGCGATGGGCCGACGTGAAGTACCGTCTCGCCTTGTTGAGCACTCCAAGCTTTTTGGAAGCCAGTTTGGCTTTAACTTCCAGTTGATCGCGGAACTGAACAACGTTCGAAATCTCGACGCCAAGTATCCCGATACTGGCTGTGGCAGTGAGGGGAGTATTCTCGAAGTGAGGGGATACGACAAATGGAGATTTTTTAGCGGTTAACGCGCAAACTTGAGTCTTTTTAGGGTTGAATTGGACCAAGTTCAGTCGGCCCCAGTCCGAGACCTTGGTTAACAAGGTCTCGACTTCAGACACAAGTTTGTTCCGACACTCGTCGACGTGTTCCCGAGAAATATTAGCACGGCCGGTGTAAAGTACGTCTACAGTGCTGTCATCCGCATAGCAATGAATGTTACTGATTTGTAACATATCATTGATATGCAGAAGAAACAGAGTAGGTGAAAGAACGCAGCCTTGTGGAACACCAGAATTGACGTATTTTAAGTCGGAGCATGCACCGTCGACAACGACCTTGATGCTCCGATCTGCCAAAAAACTGGAGATCCACTTGCACAATTTCTCGGGAAGCCCGTAGGATGGAAAACACTCTATTCAATAATGTTTGTTTTTCTTATTTAAACAATTTCTTTTTTTAACCGACTTCAAAAAAGGAGGAGGTTATCAATTCGTCTGTATGTTTTCTTAGCTGACATCGACTCCAAAAGTAACAATAATTGTAAATAAATTATCAAACACACAACACATTCGTACCTACATATTGATGAGTATAAAATAGTAAGTTAATTATCAAATTATAGAAGAATACGCAATTATTTTTTTACTTTTTAGTGCATATTAATTTGTTTTTCCTATGAAGTCGGTTTTTGTTTTGTTAAAATTTTTATTTATTTTAATTCTAATCTGTTTAAGGAATGATTATGTTTTATATAAAACAAATATAGTATCAATAAAAAAGCTTTTAATTAAATGTATTTGATCAATTGAAATAAAATATAAAGAGTTTTTAATTAAAATAGTTTTAGAGCGATGAAAGCGGATTAAATATTCATATATCGCTGTTTTAGCTAACCGATTTAAACCATGACCGATTTCTTTTTGAGTTTTTTTAAATTTCGAACGTTCATCAGAACCAAAACGAATGATATCAAAATGTAATTACCACAATGCTTTTAAAAAATAAATGATAACACTACGTATTATAAAAATAATTAAAATGATTATATATTTTTTACAAAGACACACAGACTTATAAAGTTATTGCCAAATTTCCGGTACAGTAAATTATAAGAATTTTATTTATAAGTAGTGCTATTGAATACAAACCATTCAAATGTTCAAACGAAAATAAAAAGTTATTAAAGTCGATTTCAAGCAAAAGTGTCACGTTATGAAATACAGCCAGATATTTTAAAATCAAATAATGTTGCAAGGTTGGAGCGAAACGAGTATGGAGGCTGAATGCGGCGTACTGTGCTATTTCTGAGCGTGACGTCAGCAACCCTGCAGTGTTGCAAGTTTTTATACTCGGTTTGACCCCCTTTCGTTAGGTTCCGCGGGCTGAACTTGTTTACTAAAAGCCTAACCTGATAAAGCGTATTTACTGTTATGATTTTTCCTCTAGATTTATAAAGTCGAATCGTTACCTATTCTGAGTGTTAAAAAAGTTAAAAAAACCGAATGGCGGGAATTTGTATGTCAATATATAATATATTCTAGTATAGATTATATTCGTAAAAAAGTAAGTATTTAAGGCACTTATTATTCTTCTTCAACATGATTTTATATTTTCAAGTCAACGAAATTATATTTTATGTGACGATGACTGTTCGTAGCAGTTATTTCTGAAATTTGTTTCGATTACAAATACGAGATCTCATGTATATGTTTGGATCGAATGTTTCAATTGAACTCTGCATCATTGACGCAGGCAAATCAAACAGCTGTTGAGTAGGTGGTATTTTTTAACCTTATAGTTCTAGACCGTTGATTTTGCGGTTATAACATCTAAGGTGACGAATCACTCATTTTCACTTTCGCTACGATTCGAGTCGCCCGTGACCCGGTGTCCATTTCCGGAGTCGCATCGCGTAAAACATTGCCTCGATGTTGATCTAATTCTGTCTAGATTCGCTTTTTTAATTATTTCAAGGGCGTTCCTCAATCAACGTGTTCATAAACTGTATCTTTAAAAGTTTTAAAATTTTCGAAATGTATTGAAATATAATAAAATTTTTGGAATAGCACAGGCCTACGCCGAGAAATATAGTTGATACACATACATCGTACATTAATAGTATTATAATTAAACAAACATAAGTGGAAATAATGGCGTTTCTAATATTTTATAAAACTGTGTATTTATATTATTTATTTTTTTTGTATTGAAGTATATTTTTGACAATTTCTCGCTGGACGATTTCAGCCACGACGCCACGCATGAAATTTATTTTTTATTTAATGAAAACAAACAGTACATAATAAATTTTATAAATATCAAATATTTGACAAATCATTACCAAAAATAGTTTCCAATGATTAATAACTAACACATAACAGGCGTAGATGCGTTGTATAAAGGATTAAATTATCGATCAATTAGAGATTAGCTACAAAAGAGAGAGTGGGGAGAACAGACAAATTCATTCAATGACAATTAATTCAATAAGTGCTACAAATATTTTAACTAATGGTAGTAACCATTTGTTGAAATATTTTTGATATACCGATTAAAGCTATTAAAAGAGACATGAAATAGTTCTTCAGTGACCGAAGCATCTGTTTAATGTCTTAATACAATTTTTAAATACGCAGACCCTTGTTTTATATCCATCATAGAATTCTCATTTTTTTGTTTATATAAAGGTGTGTTAACATTTAAATGGTAAAAAGTATTTTAACGAAGTTGTCATAGCCGGTTTCGTTTCGTTATAAACCCAACATATAAAATACATAAATAATGCCACATTATTTTCATCGATAATTTTTCCAATTAAAGCTTCGACTATACTTAAATCGGAGGCTGATATAAAAACAAATCAGATTAATACAAAACGTTGGAAATGTCATCGTGGCTTTACGTTAATTATAAGGCTTAATTAAGTACGTACAAGCTAACCCGTTACAGACCCAACACGTAAAATATTGTCGAATCGTGGGACATTTTCTAATTATCGTAGTGAATTCAAATTGGGTTTACCGAATTCGTATTACGTTCCACCATTTGAATGTAACACGTAATGTATTAATTTAGTAAATGATGATTAATGGTGGCATTAATAGTAGAAATGATCTCAGGAATTTACTATGTATGGTTTTTGTGAGAGCGAAATATGCTTGAAAAATGTATTTTGCACTGAAAACATTTTCCTTTATATATATATACCACTCATATGTTATGCAGTGTTGTATATTATATGAAAAGTATATAATATATAGTTATAGCTTATAGCATATATATAATTTATTAAATTAATAGCAAAGGTTTAAGCCTTTTATTTTACACTTGCGAAGTCAAGTCGGGCAAGTAGTAAATACATTAAGGAAAAAAAAACTGAAGTGGCTTTTTTCAAAATTAACTTGACAGATGTCACAGGTTTTGCCATATAAAAAACCGAAACACAATGCAACGCATGCCGCTAAGCAGTGGACAGTGGCTAGTTACAAATAATTCCAAGCGTTTATTTCAGCCCCTAAAGTTGTATAACACTGATGAACCGGTTGTCTAAATTGACGTTTTCTCGAATGGATGTAGTTGGCAGAATCGTAAACCATAGTCCTAAAGTCGGTCATCGCGACCAAAGTGGGTGACTCGTAAAAAAGTTTCAAATTTGTCCCCCAGGTCGTATGCGGCCTCTTGAATTTTTTATTTTGCTGAAATCACGGCTTTTTTCATATTTGGTAGTCTACCTACTAGTCACCTTGATTATTATATTGAGCTGGGTTTTTTTTTTATTGAACTTAGTCATAATAAATATCATCCTTTTACATAATTATGTTATTTGGCTAAATAATTTATTATAAAACTTATTGGAAAATAAAAAAAATATAGGCAAAGATATCGTTGACATTTATTTTAAACGAAGTTGATTAGTAAATATAAACGTTTTCTATAATTATGCCGTTCGAAATGTCGTTATGAATGCCTAAAATGTGTACTGTGTTAAAAATACGATGAATAAAAACTGTAAATATGAAACACCTAAGACACGGACAATACGTATATATACGTAGATATTATTAATAGATACAACAAAAAATACAGGCATTAAAATACAGATAATAAAGTAAAAGAATAAATACCTTCACCCTATTGTAATTTCATAAATTAAATATACCCATTTGACAAGAATAATCGGATAAAAATTTCGTATTTCTAAATTGGATAGCTCAATTTAGCATAAGCAAACATTTCGGACGACTGCTGGATTAACTCACAGTTCGCAAGAACTACGAGTACATCATTTATATACGTCGAAACAATTGAAAATTTCCTAACTTTCCGAACATAGGTATTTGAATATAAAATTAATTATACCGTTGAAATAAATGTAAAATTCGTCTAAAAACAGATTCGCAATCCCAACAATACAAACAGTAACGGTAAAGTTTTAACAGTTTCTTACGATACAGTTGAAGTTTTCAAATTTAAGTAATTAATCTTCATTAGACAAATAGCATTTTGAAATATTCACGCTTAGAATACGTTTTATAATAAGTTTGTTTAGTTTTTGATGAGCAATTATAAATATTTATTAGTTGACATATGGAGCATAGTCCTCGTGGAATTATTTCTATTTCTGTTATGTTTATCGATAGGCTATAAATAGACGCGTACCTGTGGACGAATAAAGATAGGTAAAGGTCGCAGAAAGCCGGTGGATGCGGGCAGAGAGCCGGCTTAGAAATCCTTAGGGAAAGTATTCGTTGACAGCATTCGATGTTTTTCAGCTGATATGATGGCTACAAGGTTTACTTTTTAAGTAGCGGATGAGAAGTTACGGCAAGTGGAATGGATTTGTTAGGTATCAGGCAGATAATGAATACGTTTACAATTATTTAAACAAATCAAAGAAATGGCGATAAGTCAGACAGTGTCTAAGAATTTAAGTGTATAAGATTTTTAGCTCGTATCATCTTAATAATTACGTATGACTTAAGTTATATATGTATTTTAAATGATTATGTTTTTTTTAAACATGTTAAAGATTTTGTTTAAGTAAAGTATGTTCGAGTACGATGTTCGTCAAATTCGTATGATAAATATAAAAAAACAAGTTCATACTAATTTGAAAAACAAATTTATTTTTAATATCTGAACTATCATATTTACTAATTTAGCTTTCGATCAACAATACTACTAGATATGGGGTCATGAACAAAAACAATACCCAGATGTGGCACCGACCATAAAATGAAGTAAACGATGTAAAGGTTTAATAATTTCAACCTAAACTACGCCTTGTTCCCGAGCAACAAAGTTCGGTTTAGATTGTTACATATTCAACCTTATTTCCTTAGCGGTAAGTTATGATTGGATCATACTAATTTGAAATAACCTCAAAAACGTCATTGTGTTCTTACTTCTTACTTTTCGGGCCGTTTTCGAAGCGCTTACCGCTAATCTAGTACATTATTGATCGAATAATTTGGAATTAATATTAACGCCCACTTCTCGCCTATCGCGCCACCCACCAATGACCGTTCAGATTAAAGTCAAATAAGACTATTTCACTTTGACGGGCATTTCAGAAACTAGATTTAATTTGGCTTTGGCTAAGCTCAGATCATTCTCTATTCTGTGAGAAAAACTCGATACCAACTGCAAATCGCTGTCGTGAAATGTCAGAATTTTCGACTATGACAACTATAAACACGACAAGTGATAAAGAGTACACGCATCTGAATAGAGTATCATCGTAAGTCGGCTTTCAACATTCTACAGATGTGTTATGAAGTGAATTCTAACAGAATATCACCTGCTGAGTCTTTTTATATTATATTTTTAACTCGAAAAATTGAAACTCATTAAAAAATCTCATTTATTTAAATTATTTCTGTAAAGTAGTTGTTACCAATAAAAACAATCAATAATTCTAGAACTTAGACAAGGTAATAAGAAATCAACTTGAAAATTGCTTTATGTTGAATTTTCAAACAATTTTTAATTAAATTTGCGTTTTCGAAGTTGGACCAATTAATCAAAATATAAACAATATCGGAGCGAGGACCCGACGCTAATAAAATAATAATTAATACACAATCACCGTCCCATTACTTGGGAACAGTTTCAAATCGAATAAATCATGAGTGCGTCGTATTGTATATAATTGATTTTGTGCGTAATTTAGCAGCTCCTTTTCAAGCATGATTTCCTAGTATTATTGAATACTCTATTAACCTACACGAGCAGCGTCCTCGCATAATCAACACACATGCACCCCTCAACAGATATCGAGGAACTTTTCTTTCCACAATATATACTCGTACTTATTGTAGTTAAGTTAAATTTAAACTTTTCAAACATTATGATTTTTATATTAGTACCTGACTACAAATTATATAGAAGTAAATGAAATTGACGAGTCTGTCTGTGATCTTAAATTTGGCTACCTTCGTATGACGAAGGTTAATAAAACAACGATAGTATAAAATGAATTGTTTTGCTTTCTTAAATATGTTTATCATTTTCTGATATTCAATGTAATATATAATAATATAATGTAATATAATATAATGTATTATATAAATCAAATCATAAATATATATCAAAAATATGAATTTAAACTAAAAATAAATTGTAGCATTCGTTCTTCTAATATTTTGTTCGATGCATTAAATGCGTACATTGATGGTCTCGACAGAAGTTTCTCTTAATATTTTCATCGGTTAGGTATATATTAAGTATTTAAGAATTACTTATACTTTTATAATTGTATTATTACAACAACAATAGAATAGTAGACCACTTTCTTGAACACTACTAGAACATAGTACAGATAACTCATAGAATTAAGAAAGAAATACTATTACACAAAATACAATACAAACAGCAATTACATCTTACAATACGTAATAAATAATAACTCGAATAAAATAATAATAAAATATAACCTTCCTATATAAATATAAGTAAAAATATCAAAATAAAGAGAAACGAGAAAACGAAGTAAATATTATCGCTACTTTTTCTTAAATACGAGACAGTTTGATTTTTTCAAGCATGATCATGATAAGCACCTTTTATTCGCGCCGATATAAATAGAACCACATACTGTTCCGTTCGCCTTTTAACTAACTACGAAGTTAACCGAACCGGTAAAAAAGATAGGTCTCTTTAAATTGGTCCGATCTTTATTACTGACTATTTTAATTTGACCCGTCGTATTGTATCCAGTACCCCTTTGGCTGCGTTTTGTTTACAAGTAACGCGGGGTGGGGGAGGTCTATTGGTTCTGGAGTATCATAAGAGCTCGATACGGTGCTCGGTACTTGTTCCAAGTTACAAGGTATCTAGGATAATGGAACTGAAAGACAGTAATCGTATTTATTCGCTTCCCTAAGTGGGCTCTTGTGGTAGGCAATCGTATATATATATGATATTCTATACTTCGAGACTAAGTTGAAATACTTTGAATGAGATCTTTGTACGTGCATTATTATATATTAATGAAATTATTGATAAGTATGTTGGCGTTTTTGTAACGTACTCATTACTTACTTATACAAGTTCTCTTTGTAAATCTTACAACTTCAAACGAAATATGCATGTGTACATTTTTATTATTACTAATTGCATCTCCACTGACTTGTGTTACTGCCATTTTTAAAGATTATTTGTTTTTCTTTCTATTGTGTTTTGTTTCGCTCTAATTACTTAAAAATTTAAATTCAAATATATATATATACCTATATATATATATATATATATATATATATATATATTTAATCTTAATATATAAAATTATGGTATTTCAAATGAAAACATATGAAGGGTCTGCGTGTGTGGTTCAGCTTATTTTTAGTCAATTGTAGCCCAGTGCGAACTTTAGGTATTAGACTCCACTTAGTACGTACTCTGTTTCGATATGCAGGCAGATAAGGAAATGTTCCATCTAATATTAATTTATTACCTTCGCTCAGGCAATAGTAATTTAAGAAATATAAACCGCCTGTTAAGCCATCACTGAGCCTCCAACCAAGGCTTTCATAATATGTAATTACAATTTTACTAAGTGTAACCAGTTTGGCTACAGACCGTCACTCAGGTGGACCTGCATAAAACCTTAGCATCGCCAGAGTAGTTACTTGAAGTTACGCATTTTATCATCAAATAAAATTGTCTCTCAAGGTTGGTAGCAATTTTCTTTTTAAAATAATCAGATCTCGACGGACGTATGTCCGTATCTTGGTAGGAATCTTTTTTACTATTTTAAAGTATTTTTGATGAGTATGGAAGCTTTATTGAGGACATTAAAAATTAAAATTTTTAATTGGGCTATCTTGTAACATAAAGTTGGCTTTGTCTCATATTTGTTCAGAATTAACTAATACAAAAATAATATTGTTATATTAATTCATTTGTGCCAAAAATATTTCCTATTCTAACATAAATCTCAATTCACTTCATTGCTACCGTTTCGTTCGACAACTTATTTTTTACGCCATATTGTTTTGTTTATCCGGAATTGATCTCTTTTCACAACACTAGAATTTAATCTTTTTCTTTCACGTTCAAAGAAATGTATCCCTTAACACATTACCGGAGAGGTGGTTTTTGCTTGCAGACATTTTGACATGTCGACATCATTTCTGCCGTCATCGTTAAATACGAGAGAGATTGTTGATTTCATTGATAAGATCAGAAATTCATGTGACCATCTTTTAGCTGTAACGGCTTTGTGGTTGGCTTTTTGTTGATTAATAAAAAGACCCTATACTAGATTTATCTTTCTTATATTAAATTAATGTTGACTTGTGTACAGTTATTTATATGTACTATTTATATATGTATCTGTGTTGTCGCTCTATTGGCTAGAAAATAGCTTTGCACGTACATATTGTGTTCTTCTGTCAAGAGATCCTCAGTGACAAGCCGACAAGCACGAAAGCCGATAAACCTGTGCCTGAATTCATCAGAATTTCAATTGATCAGGACAGAAAATTTGTATTATTTGTCGTCGAGATTCTTCTAATTTTATAATCGCTTTTATGTTCGAAATCAAAATATTTTTTATTCGAATAGAATTTTACAAGTACTTATGAATCTGATTAAAAAATGAAAAAATAGGGTCGTTTTATTTTAATTCAAGTTAACAAAAAATAATACGATTTTGTTATCAATGTGATGTCAATAGAAAGACTAATTATATTAAGTTAATATTTTTACGTAAAATGTAACAATAAAATAAAAAAAATATTAAATAAATAACAACAGAAAAATAATGAAATATTTCACGAACAGCAAATGAAGTGAATAAGTATTTATTGTATATAAATTCTAAGAAATAAAGTGAGAATATAAAGACAATGCAAATTATACATTTTTTAACGAATTAAGTATATATTAGAATAAATTATACTTTGAAAAAAAAAATTAAAAAAAATGTATAAAGGTAAATTAAACTATGCTAGAAAATTGTAATACATGCATAATATATATTTTAAACAGTTATTATATATTTCATTTATTCTTTGATAGTCGTCTGATTTATTTTAGAACATGGAAAATGTAGAATAAATAAAAATGAAGTGTCTGTCTATGATTTTAATTGTTTATGTTATAATAGCTATTAAAAAGTACCGTGTTTTAAATTCCACTAGGTGAGTTTAATGGCGATAAAATCGCAGGGTAGAGGTAGGGATACATTACATACATACATACATTTCCGATAAGCCCATACCGCTTCTTTCCTTGAAATTTCGTATACATATGAATTTTGACTCGCTGATCACGAATAACATTGTTAAAATTGGCGCAAATTAAATTTTCAAGGTCAAAACTCGAAAAAAATCCCTGATATTTAAGAGGTTTTTCTATGTTAATTCAATAAATATTATTATTACATGGACTTTTCGAAACTACATCCAGTTTAAAGATGTTCGGATCGAGTCTCAATCCAGAGGTGCGGCGTTTATTATTGTCGGTATGTCGAGCTAATATACACTTCAGACCAGAAATCATTTGTCACAACTTTAAAAGTTATTACAGATGCGAAGTATCAAGCTTCGCGGAGAACGTCTCTCGCTCCGCTGATAGAGAGTGACAAAGGAATCGAGGAAAAACACTCGACTCCGTGCCCCTGGGACACAGTAATGTACCCCATTTCAGGAATGCTTGCATTCAAAATATAACGAAATCGGATTAGACTTTAGTCTAGTCTTAGAACAATATTTAAATGAATATGCAAATGAATCTTCAGTTTTTAAATTTTTTCTTTCCTAAAAAACGGCACATTATTGCGCGTTATCTTGGATTGTGAGTATTATTTCTATGACCAGGGACGAAGCTCTACCAGATTTAACAGATGTTCACCTAAAATTCTTGCTTAGCTCGGCTGTATCTCAACCGAATCTTCTACATATATGAAATGATGAGACATCCAGAACAACGAAAATGCTTTTAATAAATATATCGTTACGATTAGCTAGTAATTATTATATTTTAGAAGATGTTTTGATGAGTTAGTTATTGTTAGTTATATATATTATTATTAGTTTGTGTGATGTCACAAATTTAATCCCTATTCGTTAGTATAGTCGAAACTCACAATTAAAAAACGGTCGTGAAGTGTCAGAAAGTGATATCATGTGACATTGACCATAATAATAATCACATTTCAAACATACGCGCATATAGATAGTATATTACCATAAATCTGTTGTCAGCATTTCATGCGGCTTAGGCAGATATTAAAGTATATGGATGTATAAGTTGTAAATATTTTACAATAATCAAAGTTAAGTTAAGCTCAAAACTTATTATTTTTTTTTATTTTTTTATTACATAGGAAGGCGAACGAGCTTGTGGGCCACCTGATGGAAAGTTGTCACCAACGCCCATAGACATTGGCGTTGTAAAATATAATATTATCGCTTACATCGCCAATGCGCCACCAACCTTGGGAACTAAGATGTAATGTCCCTTGTGCCTGTAATTACGCTGGCTCAATCACCCTTCTTACCGGAACACAACAACAGCAAGTACTGCTGTTTTGCAGTAGAATATCAGATGAGTGGGTGGTGTGGTACCCAGTCGAGGTCGCACAAAGCCCCTACCACCAATTATTCAATATTATTCATTGTTTACAGTGAAAAATGTACATAATAATATTAAAAAACCTGATATAACATTTCAGAAGAACCGGTAAAAGTAACCAGTTATGTTTTTTATAGAAATGATATGTACATAATTTATAATACTTTGCCCACCATGCTAATAAACGTTGTTGAGGTTAGACGGCTAAACTTGTTACTTGGATTAATAATAATAAGGCGCAGAAAGTGTTAAGAAGAAAAGATTAGATGACTACTAAAATACGGTGACCATATTATTTCTTTAAAACTAAATAAGAAGAGAGAAATAAAACACATATGATATACTCATTAATTTACAAACGGACGTATGCGAATCATGTCGGAATGAATTCGCTAATTCGAAGAAACGCTGAATTAAAACAAAATTTGATGAGATTTTCGTTTTTAAAACATAATTACAGTGCTCTGGACTATCTTTGATGTGGGAATTATACGCAAGTCATAAAAAGTATTTGTAAAAGCAACACCTTTTTAAAATAACGAATATTCTCCCTTTTAATATGCTCACTGCATATTTGTAGTTAACTCATTTTCACAAAAATCTTTTTTAAGAAGTTATAGAAGTTTTTAGAAGTTATTCGTATTATAAACAAAACGAAACACCTGTTCAAGTTTATTAAGTTCTGTTTAGTGGAATATTATTATAATTTGTAAAATTGATCTTAGGATTTTCCAGGATTTCTATAAATATAGAAATGTTATTGACGCCGGGAAAATAATTCTAAGTAAGTTTAATAAGTATTAACGTTAATGTTCTCTTATTTTAATATTTCAATACAAATATTTCTTTTCAGTCACGTGGTTCCGATTGTAGAGTAGGTACCCGTTGCTACCCGAAGATGTCATTCGAGACTACAGAGTTTTGTTAAGTATAGCTATCACTCGTATCGAGCATTTAAGTGCTTCAACTCGTATGGTAGCGGGATGCCATTCCACCAGCGAAAGAATTATTAAGAAGGGCTGGAGTCGTGCAGTTGGTCATAAAAGTTTCCCAAATTATTTTGTGTACTTTACACAGCACCTATCTCAAATTAAATGGTATAAGGTCAAACGAATGATAGTGATGATTAAGATATAAAATGTTGGATCTTAAAGTAGCTCGCTCCACGCTCTTCTTCTCCAACTACCGAAAGTTAGCAGGCAGCTTCGAATATTCCTTCTTTATTTTTTCGAGAGGTGACACCCGCGATTCCCGTCCATTCTTGGATGTTGCACAGCCAAGACATTTGCGACCAACAGCGACCTTTCCCATCATAATGAGTTGCTAAACAAACACGTGTCCGAAATATACATATTTTCTTTTCTTGATAGTCTCCAAAAGTTGTTTTTTCCGGTTGACGCGACACAGGACTTCTACGTTAGAGACCTTTTGAGTCCAATTAATGAGCAACATATGTTTATATGCCCACACATAGAACGCTGCTATACGTTTGTTATATGTATACATTCATAAATATGATTCTAAAAATACGCAACTTTAATTGATATAGTGAACGTGTTAAATGGTAAATTCTATAGCTTGGAAAGGATTTGCATCGCGGTGTTCGCGTAAAAACAACGTTTAAATGTTTATCTTTTACACCATTGTACTCTCATATCATCATATAAGAATTATTTATAGAAATTATTTTGAAACAAAGTTTATAAGCGAACCGATGAAACATGTCTAAATACTAGATTTTTAAAATGACTGCTTCTTATCTCAATTAATCAGTTAAAGCACCTGAAATGACCAACATTAATTCTCAGATCGAGATAAAAGTTCCACATTGAACCAGATCAAAGTGGTCGTAAGATGAATGGCGGCCATTGACTGTCGTTACAACAAGTCGCGGTGATTTGTCGTTCACGTTTAGGCGCCCTTACATAAAATGTCACTTCGAAAAGATACAATTTTTCGCGCAACATTGATTCAATTTACATTGCTTTAGAACGATTTTAGTTCGTAGATCGAGATATAGATACATTTTTTTATACATGACTAGATATCTGATGACTGATTTAAGTTAAATATTTATAACTTCCGGAGCGAGAGACTTCGTCATATTACTGTTATCTAAGTCATACAGTTTTTCTAGTACGGAAGGTGATATGAACCGAACTTGCTTAGGATTATTACAATAAAATAGTTACCTTTTTAATATTTACTATACTAGTATACTTTAATCTTGTATATCTTTAATACTTAACTTAAACTTGTATATCTTTTATCTATTCGAAATAAGCTAATAATAATAATATAACATGGATCTACTAGTGACTAAGTTCTGTAATTGAAAAAAATTACGAAATAATTATTGAGGTTACTCATGTTTTTAAAATTAGAAAGATGAGAAATATGAGAAATAGTTATACTCCGGAAGTAATTCTGTAATATTAAAGATAGTAATAATATCCTTAATACAAAAAGTTTTTCTAAATAGTTTGTGTTAAAGAATTTCATTCAATATTGCAAGTACATGTTTGTGCAAGCTAATTAAAATAAATACATATTTATTTTGTTCTGCAAAATGTATTCGAAGTGTTTATTAAATATATTGATTTTCCATACAATAACTAACATGTCATATATTTTACAGCATCTGAAACGAAGAACATTTGTTCTTAGAATATCGAGATAGTAGAAAGTTCCAGATCAAACCAGATAGAAGTGGTTGCTCGACGAATTGCAGCTATCGTCTGTCGTAAAAGCGGGTCGAGGTAATTTGTCGCTCGCCTTCGGTCGCCCTTACACACAATTTCAAGACAGGATACAATTTTCTTCGAAAAATTGATTCAATTTGCGTTTCTTGCGAACGATTTTAGTTTACCCATGTATGGATACTGTGCTCATATTACATTTTTAGTTTTTTATCCTACACTACAGCTATCAAAGTCATGTTATATTATGATACTAGCAACTTCGTGCGTCATTTCGTGTATAACTATTTTTGTTTTATCATTAATAACATTTGAGTGAAATTTAATATTACAAAAATTATAAAATAAGCATTTTACTCAACACCAACTCATATAGATGGTAGATAATATGGAGTTCGTATTTGATTTTTAGTCAGGATATATTAAATTTTAAGCGTTTTAGTATATTTATTTTATTAATTAGAAAACCTATGGCGTTCCTTAGCGGTTCTTCTAGGTAGAAATTTACAGTACGAACCCGTGGTTGCTTTGTTTTATTGTAATCTTGTAAATAACGAAGCGAACCACATATGGTTAAAATATTAAACACAATGACTTAATTCCAAACCTTTCTTACTAGTATACATATTCATTTAAATATTTATTATGTTCATAGAGTGAAATAGTTTAACCAGTTTCCGCCCGAGTGGCGAGTTCATTGACCGATATTTATTTTGCCAGGTCTAATACAATTTCTGGCTCTCACAAAGTTCCGTTTTCTCTCAATCGTATTATCCTGGGGTCGAGTCGAATACCAAATAAGTTTAATTAGTGCTCTCAGACTAGGGTAACTTATGCAGTTCTTGGAGACGTAATTAATCCGTCTCTGTCCCTCTTATTAGTCTTTTGAATGAGAAAAAGAGATATCTATATATACGTAATTGATATAGATTAGGTATATTAGCATTTATTTGTAAATTACATGGCTTGGTTGCCGTATGCTTTTCATGTTTGCAGTGTATTTAGCTTGTGGTCTTGTCTTAAGAAAAAAGTTGTGAACTATGTAGTTAAATTTCATTACTTGCTTTTGCTTATCTAGGTAAACAATGACATGACGAATGAAATAATAATTATCGTATGACTAAATATATTCTAAGACTAATATTGAAAATGTGCTGGCGTCCATGGTGTATGTTTTTATGGCTTTAATTTTTCAAATTTAATTTGTTTAAAAACCGGTTGGTGCTGATAGCTCAATGGACATGTGATTTCTAATCCACGTCAGCATGACTGAATTTTCATGTGTTGGTGTTTGAAGACTTCGTCTCGTACTCATGTTGAATAACCTCCAGATCTTCTTGAGAAGATAGGAGCACTCTGTTAATTATGAGGATGGTTATGTGTTTATTTATGTCTTCTACCCCTTTTTTATGTTTGATAATACGTGCAGGCAATTTTATATATTTCGCATAAAAATTTATGAGAAACTTCGTCGACAAGACAAATTCAAATATAAATTTAAAAATGTTTATTTTTATTTCAACGAATAATGTATTTGAAAACAGAATAGATTGTAGTGTTTTTTGTAAGTCCGTCTGTCCATTCCGACGTCTGTTGCGCGAAAAACGCGTAAAAAATATCATTAATATGTAAAAGATAAAAGTGTAATTTATTATCTCACATTACAAAGTTGGGGAAAAAACAGAAATATAAAGACTTGAAGATTGAGGTTGGGTAAGATTTACGCAAAATTTTATCAACTAAATCTAGCTTTGGACGCACTTGAGATATGAGGTCCTTATAGTGATATTCTAGACCAAAAAGATGTCCAATTGTTAGATGTGATATATATAAAATGGGAAAACGGATATAGGCGGTCTGTTTGATGTGAAATATTAGATGTAGAGTGAAGTTATATGTCACAAACATGAATATATTATTTTGTCGACCACTTTCTTCATATGAAATAGCGTCTATTTATTATAAATCCAAAATGTTATATACATAGATATATGTAGAAACTTGCTAGTTACGTAATTTTGTTATATTAATAAATTCAATTTAAATAAATAACTATTAATAATGATTGTCCCCTAAAATAATGTAGCCTAATGCGGTCAATCTCAAAGTCAATTGCACATAATATATCTGAAAAGGCAGTTGATAGAAGCAGGCTTGGATTAAGATATCCAACACTTGGCACTGTGCTCTTTTTCAAAAAACTTGCTACATAATGTGTCACTTCTGTGCGCAAAAACGCATGAACTATCTACTTCCTTACTTTCATATTTCGATGAAACCGCAATCAAAATGACCAGTGAGAAATCATGATGTTACACATAATCAGACGAAGGCTACATCTAGAGACTTCTTTGACCAAAACTAAGAAACTTAAATTTACTATCATACCATAGTCTGAGTAGGTACCACCCACTCATCAGATATTCTACCGCAAAACATCAGTACTTGGTACTGTTGTGTTCCGGTTTGAAGGGTGAAGTCTCTTGTCAAGTAAGAAATGAGCTGATGATCTTCAAAAATCTGAACAAATCTTTATAACTTATTGCTCAGAATAACACATAATTATACAGGATACATGCGTTAAACTTATAACACCTCTTTTTTACGTTAAGGGTTAAAAAAGTGGAATATTTGCGAGCATTGTCATAATTACTATTCGCAGGTTCTTATCGACAGCGAACCATGGCTTTAATTGTCATATAAACCAATTAAAAACAATATACAGAAATGAAAGCCACGTATGATAAAATATTATACATCTATCAAAGCCACTTTTCGTGCTAATTAATAATTAATAGTAATTACACGAAACGCGAAAGGCATTTACGTTTTCCTGTGATACCCCTAAATGAAAATTTTGTCATAAATTCGACAGTTCACAGTCGACTGTTTTCGACGAATTTCGTTACTGTAACGTGATCTGATTTGGTGATAAAAAACTTTTCCATTATACGTTCTGATAAGACATTTAATATGAAAATATAAATGACGAATTGAACAGTTGAGTTTTATTGTGCTTCATAATAAAATCAATGTACTTTACATTTTTTTTAATTTGTTTGGACACTCATAATAGTGTAACGCGGAACTGTGAACATGAATATAATATACGAAAGGTTCACGGCGCATCTTGTTATATATTATGTCCAAAAAATATAAGCAGCTTGCAAATGTTATACAGCTAGGCATGGGTATCCTTTCTCCTTGAGGGTAATGTTGGTAATTGGCTGTTCCAATGTATATAGTGGAACTTAATCAACGACACGCCTTACAATGTTATTTTTCACCGCTGCCTACTAGATGAATTGTGAACACAAATCAAGCATATGGAAATACAGTGAAGCATACCCGGATCTGAGCCCGCGATCTTCGGTTAAGATTCACTCGTTCTAACCTCTATTTCAGCTCTCATATGTTCGAAGGCGATTAGCATAATCTGTTTTCTAAGCTTATTACATAACATTAGTATAAAGTGCGAAAAAGTCAGAAATCAACTGACTTAATGAAAAGATAAGATAAATGAATCTTTTTAAAACTGCCCAAGATTTCACTGACGACCGGCCCACCGGAGATCGGTAGGAGTTTTCGTTTAAAAGTTTTTATTGATCTCTTGCTTACTGCGGACGTGTGATGACAATAAGCTTTTTACGTCGAAACTTTGGCGGGATCAGCTCGACCGCTGGTGTCGATACTGTGTAATTTGTGGGTAAACGTATTTTTTAGCCACAACGTTGCTTTAAAATAAATTAACCCTTAGATATATAAATTAAACACAAAAATACAAAATGTATGCAATTGTATATATGTACATATATTTCATTAGTACGCGCGTGTGTCACTAAACTCAGTTGGACAAGCAACAGTTGGATCGATTTTGATAAAACTTTTTATGTGTGTTTGATTAGGTGCTTGGTTTAGATTGGACGCGGTAGGTAGTGGTGGGATCTGGTTCTAAAATATAAAATATTATCTGTATCCACCCGTACGAAGTCGGGTCGTGCAGTTAGATTAACGAAAGTCTATGATTATAATTCTTAATGTGAGGCTACATAAGTATGCAAAGAGTTTGTCAACTGGTTCCCGAATTAAGTTCGAGCTGCACGTTTCCAGAATACGTTTGATAAATATGCTAATTCGCATTGAAACCACGTGGTAGCGTAATCCCAAATCTTTATCTCAAACGCTAAGCTAAAAAGTCTTTCCTACATGTAATCACGTTTAAACGAACTTAACCTCATATGCATTACCATAATAGTTATATAGAATATATTTATATTTGTTTTTTTCTTCTAGAATAAAAAATATTTGAGGAATTTTTATAGAGAAGGAGTGGAGTTGTCTTTATTTTATCGCTGAATATTCGATCTTATACACCTAGATATAGTATTTGAAAGCGAGTTCAATACTGAGCACACATTTAAAATATTTCTACTTTAATCAAGTCAATCTCCTAAACCTAAGTCTGTGGTCTTTATGAAACACGTATGTACTCTCCACTATAAGTCGATTAAGATGATACGAAAATCGGAAACATTTCTTGCAATAAGAAGTCACGGAAATACAAAATGAATTATAATGTAAATTCCTAAACTACAAAGATATTTCATACAGATGTCGTTTGCCTTTGTACATTACGTTGTCACCTCGCACAGGTGGACGTGACAGTCGACAGTCTACGTATAGAAGGGACCTACATTTTAGCTTATTGTTTATGTATAACATGTAGTTTTCGCGAGTTCACTCATGCGGAAAAACTTACCTAATTTAAACAAAGTTACTGTTTCATGATTTTTTTTAAATGTCATCGTTTAAAAATAGATTTATTTTATTTTATAGGTAGGCCGACGAGCATATGAGCCACCTGATGGTCACCAATGCCCATAGACAATGGCATTGTAAGAAATGTAAACCATCGCTTATATCGGTAGAATACCTGATGAGTGGGTGGTACCTACCCAGACGGGCTTGTACAAAGCTCTACCACCAAGTTAAAGAATGATACTTTATTAACCTTAATAATAAGTAATATTTTATACCGCAAAAAAGCAATACGTAGCTTTGGTGTGTTGGTTAATATTTTCTTACAGCGCCAATATCTTTGAGTGGCGGTGATCATTTACCATCAGAACGCCCATTTGCCCATCTTCTTATATTATTGTATATATATATGGATCGTAGGTCTAGTGGCTTGATATAAGGCCGCAGACGCGGTGGTCCTGGGTTCAATTCCCAGGTCGGGCAATTCAATAGTTATTGGGATTTTCTGTCAGAAATTTCTCAGTAGCAGCCCGGAGTCGGAAAGTTGGAAGTGTGGTACACTCCCGTGCCTCCCGTGAACTCTTTCCAATTGGGATTGCCGTCCCATCGGATTATGAGAGCTAAGGAAAAGAGAGTGCACCTGTGTTTGCGCACACACTTGTGCACTATAATATCTCCTGCGCAGTTGGCTAATCTCTCTTGAGATTGGCCGCCGTGGCCGAAATCGGTCTGAAGGACCTTATTTATATGGATAACTATCGTACCATCTCTTGTATATAATGACAAAGAATTTGCACCAATATTAACCAGTGGAATCATTGCTTAGAAGATTAACAAAGTACGTTTATAGCTATTATAGGCCTTAGTTTAACTCAGATGTGATATTACAACGTAGAAATGACATCAATGTTCGAGTACTTTATATTATGTGGAGTGATAGCTTCGTCCCTAATGGGTTAATGTATTTTCAAAGTCTTACTTCAAATTTGCATGTACCTTATCATAATCAAATTAATCGAGAAAAACCAACATTATTTTGACGTGACAACGTCTAATAAATCGATGAACGCTGGCTACATGCACGAAAAATTGTCTCGTTACGCTCATTGTCCCGTTTTGATGATTGTACGCTTGCGCCGCATCTATCTCTCTTTCACTCGATTGCAGTCATTTCATCAATGTTTTGTTATGACTTTGTCACGTTAAACTATCGTCCGTAAACCGACTTTACAGACAACCATTTTTTTAAATTATCACTTATTAAGCCTATATATTAATTATATATTAATTAATTATTAAGCCGCATTAAGTTTTTTTTTATGCAAACTGTAGACAGACTGGCAAACGGGCCACCTGATGGTAAGTAGTCAGCCCATACCATAAATATTTGCGACATTAGAAATATTAACCATTTCGTACATTGAGAATGCGTCACCAACCTTGAGAACTACTCGTAACATGTTAAAAGTCCTGGGCCTGTAGCTACGCTTGTTTGTTTACCCTTTAAAACAAAACATCTTCACAATAAATGATTGGCGGTAGAATATCTCATGAGACGACGGTACGTGGACTGTTAGCATCAACATGACAATATTATTTATTTGATGGGAAATATAGAATAACTGTTGAGTTTCTACCTAGGTCTAGTCTAGTTTCTATCTAGTATTCTCGGGAGAAATTGAAATTTTGCGTACATGTTTTCAGTGTTCGTGAAAACGTGATACCCGACACAAATGTTCGGCAAATTGAATCTAATATTTTAAAAGAATGATTCAAAAATGCTTATAACATTATTCAAGTATAAAGCACGAATACATTTTGATTTTGATATGAGAAAACATGTAATATTTTATACGAAACAAATCCACATATACGTCTCATTTTAAAATCTGTTACTTGGGAATATTCTTCATTCTCTCAAAGTCTCAACAGAATTACTTAAATACAAAACATTCGTATTATAATTCAGTACGAGTAAGATTTAATTCTGATTGGTTTTGTTTTACAAAGGTTAAAATAATACAACATGTCACCTCCATTGCTTCTCTGTTCTGAGAGCTCAGGTGTAATAAGTGGAACTAATCAAGGGGCGGCTTAGATTGGACCACTATCCGCACCTGTTGAAATAATATGAAGTAACGTTGGTCGCTTCAAGAGATATATGTGGCAGGATTTAGAAATTAAAATAGGGTTTAGTCTAATGAAGGTTACATGAGCTTAGTATTCAAGTATTCATTCAGAAGTAGATGTAGAAGACGATTTGAGTTTTGGAATACTAAAATATGTAGTTATTCATTTTTGGCATTTAAAAAAGTGTTTTTATGAATTAATTCTTTTGATCGATGACCCCTGTGCTAGAGAAGCCCTGTGTTGAATGAAGGCGGGCGTTGTCAGTACGTTGCATCGTCGACGCGTTATGATTTTAACGCATAGGGTGCCACACGAGCAGTTGCGGTGTCACATCGCAGTGTAAATTAGGCGCAGGTCCAAGGTCTTCACTTTCGAAACAAGGTCAAGGATAGTATTAAACTATTTTTGTATATATGTAAATATAACAACATTAATTTGGGTAATGAAAGTAGACCTGGTCACTATCTTGAAGTGACACTTTATTCACACCTGCGGAGTGATTTCAGGCTGTTTCAGAAACTTGTTATAACTTAATGGTTTGCACCAATAACCGCAGTATTCAATTTATATTTATACATTAAATACAGATTTTGACCTCATAATTGCGATTTTAATGTTAATCTACCATTTAGACAGAGATGTATTTAGATTTTTAGATTGTAAGATAGTTATTTATATTGATAAGTAATTCGGTTATTTAAAGGTAATAAATTATCTATCTATCGTTTCACGTACATTTTGTAATTAATTTTAATGGCTGTTATTAATTATTATTGTTCTCTTGAATGGCTTAGATTATTCTCAAGATTGTTTTTAGTATTCGATTATTTAAATTAAGTAGTTTTGTTCAATTAATTAATGTTTGATGAATATATATAAATTATAACCAATATAATGAGATGAAATCAAATTAAAAAAAAAAAGAATAAAGGAAGAAATTAAAAATGAAAGATATAATATAACATTTGTCAACGTTATGGTTAATGCCTGTAAAGCAATTTGGTTTTGTTTTTCGGTATTTATGACAACGAATGATTTATTTGGCGCTTCGGATCAATAAACGTTTTGGCGGGAACTACACAAACAGGACGTGACGTCAGCGCCGCGCCCCGGACGACGTTACGTATGGATACGGAAGTAGTATATTTTCGTTTAAAGCCGTATCTATAAATAGGTCAGATATTATAATGAATATATTATTAAATGAAATAGTTTTTATTTGAATATGATAGTTCGAAATCTAAATATTTGCACCTACCTACACCAATTACTTAGTATACTATTAAGTCTTTTAATACCTCTACCCATTATTGCAATATATCAATTACAAACTTCTTTACTCGACTACACTAATAACAACAACACACTATTACTAGAGAGGGAAATTATTAATGTAAAAAACTAATCACATTTTCATTGAACTATTACAGCATGATAGCTGTTAGTGTTAAAATATAAATATTCTAGCACTTTCTGACATGGGATACAGTAAGGTTCACTAGTATAATGACAGTCTATAAATGTCATCCTGCTGAGCTAAGGTCTCTTCTTTTAGAGTTTATTCCACCAGAGCGGCTCTTGGACAAGTTGGCTTACTATGTTTTCCTTCACCGCCATTTAAGCATAAGAAAATACAGTTTTGCTTGCTTCGCAATCTTCGCTTTACCACTGAGCGTTTTCGCTCTTTGGATACTTACTCATATGACGAGAAGCAATTATAGAGGGACCGATTGGAAACGGAGTAAAGGTCATATGGCGTTATCGTCGTGGGTTACGTGTTCATTTCCCACTTATAGTGTTGTGTAATAAGTAAAAAGATTAATAACAAGTAAAACAATTAGTATTCAGCATCTAGGTCAATAATTAAGTCGTCAAAAATAAAATTAGAACAAAATAAGCCTACGATATTTCATACTGGAAAGGCACGGACATAACGTTTGCGAAGATTTTTTCTTTAAAAAATATGTATTACTAGTTGTACCCCGCGGTGTCAATCGCATATAATTAATAAAAATATCCTTCAATAAGAGCCTTCCTCGATAAAAGGGCTATCTAATACAAAAATATTTTTTACATTCGATCCAGTAGTTCCTGAGATTAGCCGGATCAAACAAACAAACTCTTCAGCTTTATGTATTAGTATAGATAATGTAATAACACTACTGAATTATCTTGGGCATACAAATAGAGTCCGGTACCTAAAAGACACTTGCAAATATATTATTATACATTAACATAATATACTTGCGATATATTGCGTGGAGTGATGGAAGGGGACGCTTCCGAATAAAAAGTTCCCAGCCTTAACAATTTAATTTCCTCTTTATATTATTTACTCTTATTCTATTCATAGCTCGCTGACACTTTTTGCCGCATTTCGCTATCTTTTTTTTGTTAAATTCTTCCCTTCCTCATGGCGATGTTCCGTTCCAGTTTCAACATTATAATTTTTTCAGAAAGTATTATTTTTTAAACAAACAATTACTATAAGGGTTTACTTGATATATGTACTCTATGTCATTTATAAATTAAAGAAGTTTACCGGAGTTTACTCGTAATCAAGATTCACGGTTTTTAGGCACTGGAGCTTCGGGTCATAGTCTTTTAAATAAAAAATAAATAAAGACATTTCGAATTGGAAGTTTTGCTTATTATTGTAAAGAAGATTTATATTATGAAAATAATAATAAACTATGAGCGAGCAAAAGAAAAATATAACAAAATGTTTAAATAATATTTTTACGAAACGTTGGATCGCTCCGAATTATTGGTTACTGGAAATGCCGATTCATTAACAGAGGTTACCTCAACACATCACAGGAAGCCTTTGACATAACGTACATTAGGCAATGACGTGCAAACATGTCCACAACATACCTACCTATGATAATTAGTGATATTACTCGCAACTTCGTTCACTTGAGCGTTAAATACGGACATTGAGTTTATTTACTCGGGACACATAGATAATGTGACGTGTGTACGGAGAATTATGGAGGATTATTCTAGAAATTATTACGTACATATCTATGTAAATAAATAAATTGAAATATTTGTCTGTGATTTCAAAATAAACCTTTTTTGTTAATATATATCCACAATTATAGTTTGTAACTTTGTTTGTTTAGAGTAAAACTTTGAAACGGCTAAGAATTATAAACGTAAATAAATAGATTATTATAAGAGTCGTGCTAATTTTAGTTATTTAAGTGTATAAATTTAAGTCTAAAAATTATTATATTCCACAATAAACAAAATTGAATTAATCAATGTGGATGTTTTAACAATATTTTCTTATTTAAAACACTGTAGCTCGTCAATAGCTATTAAACAATAAAAACATGAGATACGAGAAAAAAGTACTGAACTATTTCGTTTGTTTGTTTGTATCTGTGTACATAAACTAAACCAAAATACCATTTGAAACACAATTCAATTACTTCTTTCCGCTTATACAATAATTAAATAACATTATCGTTTATAATGTCCTGTCCATTTTTCGGTTAAACTCCTCGTCAAGGAAGTCATCAATCAACCGCTCGCCAACTGAAATAATACAGACTTAAACAATTGTTCTAAAGATAGAAATCACACCCCATTTGCTCATGAATATAATAATTACAATTCTCATATTATCATTTTTATAATATATCACTTACCTCACCTTGATTACCTTTTACAGACGTAAAAAATATACGCATTATTACAAACTATTTTATAACTATAATAAAAATTTATTACGAATAACAAAATATTAAGTTTGAAAAGATTGTTGACTTTCACATTTTTTTTAAAAACATTTTTCTTGTGTTTGCTTGTTTCCTTCAAACGATCTAATGACTTAAAATATTAATTACGTTTTATTTCTTGTTTTACTGATTAAAATAGTTTACAGTATATTTCGAACTATAGCAGGTAAATATCCTGTTCCACTCGATTGGATCCATTCGCAGATTACGTAATCTTCTACCAATTCCTACCAAAATTGCGCTAGCTCAATCAATTCTTCTTCCCATCCTTGATTATGCCGATACCTGTTATCTTGACCTCAGAGAGGAGCAATTAAATAAACTCGAGCGTATTCAAAATCTTTGTATCCGGTTTATATTTGGACTTCGCAAATATGACCACATCTCTGAATTTCGCAGAAAACTCGAGTGGCTCCCAATCCGTCTACGCAGGAATACTCACATACTTTCTCTTCTCTACTGTATACTTTTTCATCCAAATTCTCCTCATTATCTCAAGCAACGTTTCGAATTTCTTAAGGACTCGCATGGCCGCACTCTACGATCTGATGAAAATCTTATTCTTAAAGTTCCTTCTCATTCTTCTTCTTTCTATACCAATTCCTTTTCTGTCCAAGCAGTTCGCCTTTGGAATTCCTTACCGCTTCACTTAAAACGATCCCAATCCATCAACACGTTTAAAATGCGACTCAAGGCGTATTATTTGACTTTATGAATATGTTCGGTGTGGTTTTATTTAGTTTCGCGCTTTATTGCCTATTATTAGAACTATCGTAGCTATTATTATTATCTTAGTTACATACTTATTTATTTATTATTATAATTTTATTCTATTTATATACATATATATATATATTTATTAACACGCTTTTATTAGCTTGGGTTGTATGTAACGGAATCTTTGAACTTAATTTTCACCAATTTCCAGAAGTCTGATTAATTTGAAACTTTGCATACGTATCATGGACCGATGACAATGCAATAATTTGATAACAGTTTTTTTTTTTTTCGACGTTTATCTGGATAATCTTAGCGTGTTTTTTAGTTTTTTTAAACTATTATTTATTATATTTATATATAGTTTATGTAATGGTTTACATGTATATAGTATATTATATATGTGTGTATATGTATATATATATATAGTATAATAGTAGTATGTATCGTAGTAAAATAAAACAATATTTTATTTATTTGATTTGTACACCTCCACCGCTTTACTAAGCTCATGTCCTTCTCCCAAAGGTTGTCTGGAAGAAATCGCTCTCTTAGCGATAAGACCGCCTTTTGTGCTACCGGAATATATTATGTTTTTTTTTATTTCCATTACTGTATGTTTCTGTAACTCTGTGTGTACAATAAAGCATATATCTATCTATCTATACATTCGATCCATGATATTAAAACACAGTGATTTGTAAAATAATAAACTAAGCTGACTTTCAGGTAAAATCTCTTCATTCAAAGAAGTCACTCATTGTGACCTTTACAATTCACATTTGACATTTGTTTGGAAACCACAAGACTCGCCTGAACAAAATCTGTTCTGAACACGTTTATATATTCATACACGTGAATGTATGGAGCTTGTCCAGTTTGAGATCAGGATTTGAAATAACAGAAGAACACACAGAGTTTCGTATTTTCAAATCTTATTTATAATAAGTAGGATACATAAAAAGCCGAGATGGCCCAGTGGTAAGAACGCGTGAATCTTAACTGATGATCGTGAGCTCAAACGCGGGCAAGCAGCACCACGCAATTTTCATGTGCTTAATTTGTAATTATAATCCATCTCGTGCTTGACGGTGAAGGAAAACATCGTGAGGAAACCTGCATGTGTCAAATTTCACTGAAATTCTGCCACATGTGAATTCCACCAACCCGCATTGGAGCAGCGTGGTGGAACAAGCTCCAAACCTTCGCCTCAAAAGAGGAGAAGAGGCCTTAGCCCAGCAGTGGGACATTCACAGGCTGTTACTTAGGACACATAACGCTCAAGCTACCCCCTGTCGTGAAATTCGTACCGAGATCGAGAGGAGCAGCTTAGCAGTTTAAATTCAGGTTTTAAGCATTATTGAATTTTTATATACTTAATTAACGTATATAATTCATCTCGTGCACAGCGATGAAGGAAAATATTTTGAGGAAAAATTGATGTGTATTGGTGATGTAGTGTGGTTAATATTTCTTACTTCGCCAATGTCTTTGGGCGTCAGGAACTAAGCACCAGGTGGTCTATCAGCTCGTCTACTTACCTATATAAATATAAAAAAACAAACTCTTCAGCCTTTAATATATAAAGCTAAAGCTAAGCTAAGGTAAAGTTTGTTTGTTTGATCCGGCCAATCTCAGGAACTACCGGTTGGAATTTAAAAATATTTTTTGTGTTGTATAGTCCCTTTATCGAGAAAGGTTCTAGGCTGTTTTGTATTCATTATATATATTTTTTTAAATTGTTCGCGGGTGAAACCGCAGGCCTCAACTAGTTATAAAATATAGGTACATACATAGGTATATACAATAGGTACAAACAAAGAAGTTAAAAAAAGAAAAAATTGAAAAAACATTCAGCATTTTATTTAGGAATTAATTTTGATGTGATCGGAAGTGTTCTCGAAAGGGAAGGCACGAAGCGAACAAGTCATAAAACTAAATTTTTACGTTCACTAAAATAGCAATGAAACAAATTTTTATGAGCGTTAGATGCTAGTTTTGTTAAGCACGTCGTAAATGTATTTCGTATCTCAATGTATACTGGGTTACATATAAGGTTATCCAACTAAATGTCAAGAAATAATACGGGGTATAAATTTTATATAAAGAAAGTTCTGTACAGACAGAAAATTTAACAGTTTTTTTTCATATTGGAATTCCTTTGTTCAATATAGCATTACACTAATGAATTTTTAATTGAAGTAAAAATTACTACCGTTTCGGTTATAATTATGAATAACTGATTATCCCCCAGTCCAGGGGCTAATTAATGTGAGAGAATAATATTATTACGCAAGATTTGTTGTTTTCTTAATATTTTTAAATGTATACGATAAGTTTTTGTTACAAATAAAACGGCTCTTTTCGCAAGCCCGTCTGGCTAGGCCACCCACTCATCAGATATTCTACCTCTACTTAGCAACACCTAGAATTGTTGTGTACTGGTTTGAAGCGTGAGTATAACTACAGGCATAAGGGACATAACATCTTAGTTGCCACGCACGACTATGGGCGGTGGCACCTACACACTTTATATAAAATAGTCCAGCGGATTGTATATAAGAAGAGTTGATTAGTATATGATTATTTGTTTCAGGATTATTTTTCAATAATGCAGCTGTCTAATGGAGTCTAGCTTGGGCGAAAGGAAAGCCGGTAAGTCATTTTTTTGTTTTCGTAAACCAGCCATTGCTCGGCTGTACATCAAGACGGCACAAAAGCCTTCGGACGTTGATAGATTGATTCTTTGTGTGCTCACCGAACGCATGTGTACGTTTTCTAATGTCTACGCATACACAAACAAGTATATAACGAACTGTGTGTTAGAAATGACAATATAAATCGTTTTAATATTGATGTAGAGCAAAGAGTTCGTTGCTTTGTATGCTTACATGAGTGATATTCGAATTTTCACTGAAAATACAAATACATATTTCATAAAGCGATTCTTTTGTTTTGTTTTTTGTATTACTTTTGTTTGAAAATTCACCAATTGAAAAATATTATTTTATGTAAACGGACGGATTGTAAAGTTTTCAAACAATAATAGACTGTAAGAGTACGAGAATAAAATATATTTTTATATTAAACTATGTTATTGTAGCGCACTATATCAAAATAAATGCCATTCGTATTGTTCTCGCCGTTCTTAGATTTATATATATAAAGATTTATATATATTTGGATTTATCGTCAATTTTTAATATTGATAAAATTGACTTTTTGATTGACTAAAATTGACTTGAATTGACTTTGAAGACTGTTTGTTATAGCTTATGCTAGCTCTCAAGTTTTTGTTCCGAAAAAACCTTTATTTAATACATAGTAATATTACATATAAATATCCGCCCATAGACAGTGGTGATGTAAGAAATTCCTTCTTTTCATTCCATTCCATTTCTTTCATCGCCAATGCGCCACCAACCGTTGGAACTAAGATGTTATGTCCCTTGTGTCTGAAGTTACATTGGCTCCTAATAAACTGGGCCACAAAAATAATAAGTACTGCTGTTTTGCGTTAGAATATCTGATGTGTGGGAGTGGTATCTACCAATACGAGCACAAGCCCACCAAGTGAAGTGTCATAGTGCCTTTATTTTCACTAGCAACATTTCGCTTTTATTTCTCATTATTTTTTGGGGTTATATATAATTTATTTAATATTTCTTATTAACGAACGCTCTTACATAGATAATATTGATTACAGCGTTCACTAATAGGTATACTATCCAGTGTTTTTCAAACTTCTGACATGCATTGTTATAAAGTTATAGAGGGGCCGGGGTTCACGCTTCATTTGCTGAACCCATTATCCGTATCTCACATTCCTGTTTATGTTCCAGTGTTCATGCAATTTACCTTATTAACTAAGATTGGCGTGATTTGTTTTAAAATATTATAATTAGAATTAAGATTATGAAGAAGAAGACAGTTTTATTTGTTTTTTTTTTTAACTCATATTAACGTTACGTAACGTTCGTTGCGATAGTAGTTTTGTAATACTGTTTGATTTTATATAATAATGGTTATATTTTAGGTTAAAATATTCTAAAAAACATATCATCTATTATCAGGAAAGTATTATTTTTATCAACGAAATGTTATCATTTGGTGGTAGAGCTTTGCGCAAGCTGGTCTGGGTAGGTACCACCCACTCATTTGTTATTCTACCGCAAAACAGCAGTACTTCCTATTGTTGTGTTCCGGTTTGAAGGGTGAGTGAGCCAGTGTAATTACATGCACAAGGGACATACGATCTTAGTTCCCAAGGTTTGGGGGGCATTGGCGATATAAGTAATGGTTAACATTGCTTACAATGCCAATGTCTATGGGCTTTGGTTACCACTAACCATTCCATATGCGTGTCCGCCCATATGCTCATCCGCCTTCCTATGGCACAAAAAAAGTGATTAGCCGAAACTGCTCAGAGGCAATTCCGTTAAGCGAAGACTGCATGTTCAAATCCGGGCAAGCATCTCAGTAATTTTTAATGTGCTTAATTTGTATTTATAATTTAACTCGTATTTAGCGGATTATAGTAAATAAAAGCTATTATGCGAATTTTGCAAAATACATAATGTAAATACATTTTAGTATATTTGTTAGATGTTTTTAACTCATCATCATATTCACTGTGTGTGTCTGAGTGGACTTAAGCAACGAGATACATCACCAAATTATAATACCCAAAGAGGAAAATGCACCGTTGCTCTCGTCCCGCGAATAATTAACGTGAAAATGTAGGTGAAGTTTTATTTCCCGTCGGGATACGTATTAAAGGAACCGCTCGGATGATTGATTAGCCCCGGGACAATGGATTTAATGAAATAAAGAAAAGATTACGAATCAGCTGTCTGGTTGAGGTTGAGTTATAATTTACGTTAAAAAATGTGTGATAATGTTTTGTCCTCTACGTTTAATTTGACCACAAGAGACGGCTATGAAGAATGGTTTTTATCTTTTATATATCTTTTTTAATATTATAGATTAGATAACAGGTAAGATTCGATTTTTTGTAATGTATAATGTCAAAAACTACTAAGCTTACTTAAAAATCCTTTCACCTACAGAAAGCTTCATTATTAGCGAGCAATATAGGATGTACATAATTTAAAAAAAAATACATTATATATAACTATTAGTCGCCCGCCCCGACTTCATCCGGGTTGAACAAATTCATTTAATTTTTCGGGAAATAAACGGAAATAATAAAAAAACACTAACATAAAATATCATTTGGAATTATTATTATTATATAAGTAATTAATTGATCCGTGCAATATAAATAACACGTCTCTTTGTTCAAAAGAGCTCGTAAGATCCATAAATTTACATGTTATTTTGATGAAAAGTTTGTAAAAGAAAATCAACGGAGTAGTTAAGGTTCCCAGTTTGGGTTGAACCCGAATATTATACTTTACGATGTTGTTATGCTTTCATTATTTAAAGGCTATTCTCTGCCATGCAAGTTTGTTGAAGCGTCGAGCGAACACGAGGCATAGCTCGTTATTTCGTAAACGGTGTAGATAGTTTTGTTATGCGACGTGATTTTGAGCGCCTTGCTTCATTATTGAGAGTCTTCTAACTCAAAGTCGAAGCGAAATAGGAGTTGCTTTCAACGTTGACGTAAGATTTTTTTTTCTATATGAATAAATCTGAAACTCAATATTATACGATAACAATGCGAAAAATGTTGTGTTGGTTCAACTTATAAACGGCCTTATAAACGATGATTAGCGACTGTAGTGCAGTACTGATTTTACTTTCACGGCTCGAACGCTGAACCGATTTTGATGAAATTTTGTTAAATGTTACTGTTTCATAACAACCTACAACACCTCCCTCTAACATTAACACCTTCCCTTATCTAATATGGGCGAACACTATAGCCTTAAATAATTTGTTTGGCTTATATTATAAAGACAACTTTATTCATTTGTTTCTTACAGACTATTGGAAAAAAACTACAAAGCCGAATAATATGAAATTGCTTACATAATTGTGTTAGATATATTGACAATAGAAGCTTATGATATAGATATATTGACAATAGAAGCTTATGATATTATATAAACGATATATACTAAATTGATCAGCACAGAAAAGTACCAATTCCATCTCATTCGGGTGAAGCACATAATTTGACTCGCACAAACTACAAATGTTAAGTAATAATTTCTTGTAATCAGAGGCCCTAGCCAAGTTGATATTCTACAATTGTAAACTAAAAATTGTATGAGAATGACTACGTGACTTATCATTGATAGATGTCATTCTCATACATTTGTTTAGTTTTCTATTAGCGTTTATGATTGTAGAATTACAACTTGGCTAGGACCTCAGATGTCGGACGTGCGGTAAGCACAGATATAGTACTCGCAGCAATTAATACGCGCCGAGAGATCGATAGCACATGACTGTGTTAGTTGCACGCGCTTTATACATATAATATGTATATATAATTCTTCTGTACGTCACTGAATTGTGTGACAACTTTATGAACTTCTTCTATAAGATTGCACCGATTTTTTTGTGTTTGAGTGTGCCCCTAAATGGTTTACATTTTACCCAGTCGGTAGCGCTACGATCAGGATTCTGAATGTATATTTTTAACGTAAATAACTCACCTTATCGCCATCCACTGCTGGACGAAAGCTTCCCTCATAGAGCGCCAACTATCTTGGACAGCCTGCATCCATCCCGTCCCGTATTTTTAAACAATAATAATAATATTCTGGGACATTATTCACACATGACCATCTGATCCCAAACTAAGCAGAGCTTGTAATATGGAAACCAGACAACTGATATACTACATATACTACTTTTCTTTTGTAAATACATACATGTATAACTATTACAGCTAGACTCAGGACAAACAGACATGTTCATGCACACAAATGTCCCACCCGGGTCAGAGATTTGTGTGCATGAACATGTATGTAAATGTAATGTAATTCATACTTCACCGGCACGAAGTCGGGATAATCACTTATTATTATTATTATAAAAGTATAATAATCATAAGTATAGTAATCAAAGGATTATGGATGCTTAGAAATTACAACACTATTGATTTTATTTGATTTAGTTATGATTTACCTCCAAATCAATCTTAAGAGATATACATATTATATTTAAAAAGATTGCAAAAAGCAAAAACTTTGTTTCAAATCTTTGTCCCGTTATCGACTAACAAATTAACTGATAAGTTTGGATGAATAAGAATAAAAATAAAGTATTAAAATGTTGTTTTTATAATTTTCACGTGAACGTCTTTTAGTAAATTGTTTGTTGCATATTAAATACACATTACACATATTATATTTGATAACTACATTGTGATGTTTTAGGAGAACAAGTAAAGCTTTATTTGATTATTCCTAAATACTCAAACGGAAAAATATAAACAAACAATATTATATATTTTTACTCTGTAGTTATAATGATGACGTGCTAGTTCGTAAAAACCACGAATATAAAGGAATTATGTACGAATTCTACTTTTTTTTACTGAATAGTTAGCCGCGATACGCCAGAGCGGCCCAGGGCGGTCCAATCAATCACCGCTGACATAATGACGTCAACGTCATCCATTATCAATTACTGACGTCACAGAACCCCGCGGTTTTCCAAGTCTCATCGATACTATTGTCATATTTCAACTAACGGATATTTAGTTTTTTTGTCCTGGATTATGTAATATGGCCAGGGTCGGGTTACCCTGGGAGGGCCTTATATTTTGCGATGGGTTGGTTTACTTTAATCTAAGGTTTTTTGTACCTTGAGTGGAATGGGTTATTTCGGCGTATATTTTTTTATCATTAGCAGACACGAAATTAGGACGCCTAAAGTTGTCGTCACCTCCGTCTAAAACAAAAGCTTTATGAAGCATGCAAGCTATTTATTAGTGTCAATGCGCTGTCGACCAAGACAAGGATGTCATCTTTTATACTTGTGACGTTGTTTAAGATATTTAACTTAAAGAACATAAGTTAGTTTCTTAACAATGTACGAAGTAAGAATATGTATCAGTAATGTTTGGAAAAACACTATACTTAATGTTTAATTATTCTATTGTATATAGTTTTAATAAACTACATTTTAGTTTATGCATTATTTTTTTTATTATATAGGTAGGCGGACGAGCATATGGGCCACCTGATGGTAAATGGTCATCAACGCCCATTTACATTGGCATTGCAAGAAATGTTAAACATCGCTTACATCGCCAATGCGCCACCTACCTTGGTAACTAAGATTTTATGTCCCTGGTGCCTGTAAGTACACTGGTTCATTCACCTTTAAAATCGGAACACAACAATAGCAAGTAGGGTGCTGTTTTGCGGCAGAATATTTAATGAGTCGGTGGTACCTACCCAGAAGAGTTTCCTTAAAGCTCTACCACCGAGTAAATTAATGTGTTCTTTTTTTAAATAAAATTCTATAAGTAATGAAAACGGGTTCAAAAAAATCCTTATAAATATCAATTTTGTATGGTTTTATTTGTGTTTTAAATACAATGGGTATTAAAACTAATACATCAGTGACACGGTCAGGTTAGACGGGTCGTTAAGGCCCGGTAGTTTATACCCGGTGGTTTCTGGTTTTATCCGGTTTTATCCGGCGCTAACCGGCCCGGGGCGGTTAACACCTCATTCCGTTTAAACAACTTAGCACGCCCGGTCGTTACGCGCGACATCAGTGTGGGCGGCGATTTATAAAAAAAATACCTTATAGTGATGTACTGCTTGTTAAGGGCTTTTTTGTTTGCCACGAAAATAATGAGAAAAAGCTTTATGAGAAGCTTAGACGTATCAACGTGGGTGTATTTTGATTTGCCTTATAGAGCTTATGATATTAAATATTTATTTAAGCATAACGAAATTTATACCAGAAACACAAAAAAGTAACTAAAAGTAACAGCGGCTGTAGGTCTTCGGTTGTCACAGCTCTTCGACTTCGTTCCATACGTAACATTTCATTAAATAACTATGGTTTTCTTATATATACATCCTCACCTAATTGCAGTATATGTAACATCATAGAAGACACGTACCATGTAATAATGGAGTGTGGTCGGAACGAAGCTGATAGAATATTTTTTCTACGCTTGATTATTAGTTATTGCGGGGAAGTGGGGGCATGTAACAGTGTCCCCGCTGACCCTACATCGGAACCAGCGCAAGTTCTGTACGAATTAGTGGATGGGCTTATTAAAGAAAGATGTAATTAAACAGTGTATACACTAGTATAATGTTCTGTAAGCACTATGAGGTTGCACTATGGGGTTGAAGAAAAAACCGTCTTAAAATAAATGAATAAAAAAAAAACTGCGGCTGTTTATACGGTGGTATATAGCCTGGTCTCCATCTGCATTTGATTATTTTTGAATTATTTCAGAAAAATTCTCAAATCTTTATTGTATACTAATAAACATATACATACATAAATTACATAAAAGAAATAACTACATGAGATTACCTTATCGCTAAAACGTCGATCTCTTCCTGGCAACCTTGAGATAGAGAAAAGAACAGAAATAAGAAAGGTAGCCTTAATGAACATAATATTAAAGTTACATTATAATGAAGTATTAAAATAATTATAAATTTAAAAATTATACATGAAAATTCATTAGTGCTCTCCTGCGTTCGTACGAACAATGGTTAATTCAAATCACCGCGGCTCTAAAATTAAATATTTAAAATAATATAATGTTGAAATAATCAACGTAGTATTTTCGCATGGCTTTCCCGATAGGTGTTTTTTTATTATTATATAGGAAGGCGGGCGAGCGTATGGGCCACCTGATGGTAAGTGGTCACCAACGCCCATAGACAATGGCATTGTAAGAAATGTTAACCATCGCTTACATCGCCAATGCGCCACCAACCTCGGGAACTAAGATGTTAAGAGTGGGTGGTACCTACCCAGACGAGCTTGCACAAAGCTCTACCACCAAGTAAAGTTTTAAGTATAAATCCTGATTTTATAGTCATTTGTAGTGAACGTGAACCTAATATGACCAACTGCCAATGAAGGCATATATGATATAAGAGTGATAACTATCGAGGGATTTCGGTAAATTGCTTTACTTAATATTTCGTGTAATAGATTTTTCGTCATCCCCCACGAGTACCCTCGAGGGATGAACCAAGATAACAATATAGCATCAAACCTTTGTCTCAGTGATTAATGTTACTTTGGCCCGCCTTTATGCATCCTGAGCCAATTCAGCTACCGTGGCTTTGGTCTTGAGCTCATTTCTATTTTATATTTTATATCATTTAACTAATATTTTAGCTTTGTGTGATAACAATGTAAATCTCTTTTTAATGAACATAAATATCTTGTTTATCTTAAAATGTTTTTGTTGAAAATGTTACGCACCTGCTTAAAGTTAGTCTCTTAACGTCCCACAGTTGGACAAAACATGAGATAAAGGTGAAGTGAAGTGCTGTATTAAATGATAATATACATTTTGTATATTAAGATCAAGTTCCTTTTAGCAAATTTTAAGGTTGAATTTTGTAAATAATAATTAATTTATATAATTTCGAGTAACGAATATATATATATATATATAACGATTATATGGTTATAGATAGGATAACCATTCTCAAAATAAAAACTTAAAAGATTATATAAATGTAAAAGGTCTATACGTAAAATTAAAAACGCCTTCACAAGTACGTTATCGGATCTTGAATAGATTAGATTTGATAAAGGAGATTCAAAAGGTTTCCGGGATGCTAGGAAGAGAACCCGATAGAGATCGTTGTAGTCTGCACTTATTGTAGTCACGGAGCGACGCCAGCAAAACATGTTTACTATAGCAAGTTGTAACTTCACATGAAATTCGCTTTCCGCCTCGTTGCCTTTAAAAACTTCCTCACTTCGTAACTTTCGGAGCCCTCGACATTTGGTAGTCGCTAGAAGTACAACTTAAAGATTTCATGAGATTCATTTTATGAAGTTGTTGGCAACAAACTGGGAATGATGAGGTCGTCAAATATGTCTTCGAAATATAACCGACATTTTATAAATGTATCAACTTTTTTATATTCGTACTTTGGAAAGCATGCACAGGTGATCGTGCGCGTCGTCTTTCACCCCATGGTGGGAGTCCGTAGGAAAGTGAGGGTATTTTTATAGCATAGGTACTATAGCGGTACCTACCCAGACGAGCTTGCACAGAGCTCTACCACCGAGTGATGTTGAGCGGGTGATTAGTTAAACATTGTCTTCTTCTTCATTCAAATGTCAAATCATAACAGGAAGAGCGCTATCAGTGTCAACGTTTTGTCGTTTGTCGCTTGAGCCTGTAGTTACAATATTTAACATGTATATTAATAATAATAAAATCATGTTACAATATATTAAAACAAACATATATTTGTTTAAATAAAGAGGATCATTCGAATTATGTAGTTACGTAAAATATTTAATATTAATTAAAATACCAAAAAAACTTTCATAATAGTCATTCGTAATTAATTAGTGGAATCGTGATATTTCCGAGTTGAATGCGACACCGAGTACGATACGGATTCCGTAATAAACAATACAATTTACATATGCGAGGAATATATGTCACAATAATGTGAACTGGGAACGTATTTACTCGAATGCGGATCGCTCAAACGCTAAGTTCCACGCGCACTTGTGGTACCTCTAATATGTAGTTATGAATCAAAATTGATTTCTTGTAATTAATATTTCAAAAGCTGCTTTCATGTCCTTTCATAAATTACTGACGGTAGTTTTCAGTACAAGCTTATATAGTTAGCTAGCTCATCAACTACTCTTTGTTTTATTTGTATAATAGTTTCCCTGCTTGGTTATCCTTTAAATTCTGTTGCAAGGAGAGCACACCCGCGTTCACGATTTTCATCTTCAAAGTGTCGCCGACCATGTTATTTAAGATGTTATACTTCGTGTAATAGCGCTGGTTTACTCATAATTCATTCATGATATAGCCCAGTGGTCGGAACAAGAGAATCTTTAAGATTGCGGACTCAAACCCGGACGACACTACTTTCATGTGCATTATTTGTTTTTTGTTCATCTCGTGCTCATTGGTAAAGTAAAACATGTGTCGGACGAAACGAAATATGTATTTGTCGGATGAAAATCTGCCACATGCTTATCTCTTAACTGGGATGCGCCAATAATGGTACATTTAAAAATATTGATGAATTTCGATAGATTATTCGAAGACCAGATGACAGGGGTACCGACATTTTCATCATCATTGATTAAAATTCTAAAACATTGAAATGTATTTTGTTTCAAGTTTTTAATTTTCAAAATTTACGTTTCTCATTAATTGCATAACGGTCTTAGCGCTGTTCTGTCCAGTTTTATCTTAGTCCTGCATGTCGGTAATCCACGCTATTGTCTTCACCGCTGCGTATATATTATCTAATGTACCAGGTTCGCAACTGTGAAATATATATCTTTGTACTCAACATAGGGGTGTGACAGGTATGGCTTACATTAATTTATACGAGTATAATTAAACGGACCGCTCATATTTTATGGCCAAAATGATATCGTAACACATTTTAGTAGAAGTTTTTGGAATTTGTTAAATACATTTACTTTAAGTTGTTATCTTTTTCATGATAGTAAACAAGGTTTTACAACGAATGGTTAAATAGTAGCGAGTGCTTATATATGTACTATTAATGTACATTAAAAAGTATATGGGGGGTAGGTACGGGATGGATGCGGGCTGCCCAAGATCGGGATGGTTGGCGTTCTTTGGGGGAGGCTTTCGTCCAGCAGTGGACGGCGATAAGCTGAAAAAAAAAAAGTATATATATGTACATTATTAGTACGTATATAAGCAGTCTCTACTATTTTAAACATTCGCAAAAATGCTAATTAATTTTCGGGTCTTGAAAAACAATATAACTTTTAATGCTAATAAAACACAATTCATAATGCGTGTAAAATATTCTTGTACTGTTTGTTACATATTTTCGTCTATTAAGATACATTTTTTTTAAGTATTTGTTAATTTGTCACGGTTGCGCGAAAAAGTTATTATGTAAAAGAGTTCATACAGTAATTCCTATTTTATTTCTCTCCTTGCTAAAAAAATAATAGCCAAAAGAGTTAGACGGTTGCGAAAAAGCCGCCTCTTCTCTTGAAGAGAAGTTATGCAGACTATTCCAGCATGCGTACTGGTCCAATCACGTAGATCATCTTCAATCATCCTTCAAGTCCAGCGTGAATAGTCATCTTTTGGGCAAGCACGCTCCACCTTAGACTGCATCATCACTTTCTATCAGGTGTGATAATAGTCAAGCGCTGGCTTATATATTTAAAAATAAAAAATAAAGCGCGGTTATACTGTTATACATGTGTTCCAACAGCAGGTTTTCACTCGACGTTCTCAATCGTGTGAGCTGAATTAGAAGCACTAAAATTAGATTTTTTCTTGTATTGCTTATCCGGGTTTGAACCTACCATTTTCAATTAAAATTCACGCACTTAACTACTCTATTCGAAACGTAGTAGTGTTGTTTTTAGTAGCACAATTTTCTTTACGCATAATTCATCTAAAAAAAAACAACAAGAAATATGTTCAATGATAAGTTGAAAGTAACGCGTTTATTGTTTTTTTTTCTTATAAGTTTTAAAATATGCTCTGTATTTACACCGATATCTGCAGCGTCCATTAAAAGTTGTCCTTTATTCCCGCAGAGGTAAAATGGAGATGAGCCTCAAGTTTAAGCCGGCTATGAAAACTTGCCGGCTTTTTCGTATGACTTAAGACTCCTGTCCACTAAATCGTAAAGCGTTTTGTCTTTTATAAAACAGAATTAAATCGTGATTCGTGACAATAAGACTTTAACTATGACGATAGCAATGAGATGGTTTCTTGGAAATTAATTTATTTTTATAAAATTTTATATTTTTATTTAAAAAAATACAATTTTTGATATATATTTTTTATTTATTTTTTTTGAAAAAGTATTTACTGCTATATTGTGGCCACGAGTACGAGTTGGGCTTACCCCCGAGGCACCCCAATAAAATATATGTATATGCCAAAATGTCCTTAAAGTTATTTAAAGAAGGAAAAGAATGAAATCATTATTGCACATCTAAAGAAGCATCATATTACGTTACGTAAATAAAAAGCACAATTATTATATAAAAATTAAAGCGCATGAAACTATTATAAAACTTGTTAAAATAATTAAAAACTATGACCTAATAGCTAAGATGGAGAACCAACCTAACTGACTACCAATCTCCTCAAGGCTCCTGGAAACTATATCCACGATTACACGTAGCCAAATAGGTTTTTACGATGTTTTTGAATTACGAGCCTTAATTTTTAATCTACTCAAATTAAAATTTATGATCTAATTTACGAAGTCTTGCCTCGAACAGGTTTGTTTAATTTTTAATAGCTGGTTACTTTGAAATTAAAATATACTTCGGTTCTAAAATGGTTTCTTCGCATAAATACTTTGCATAATCTTATTTTGACGTAGATTTTGTAAATATTTTCCTCGAATTTTTTTGTTGCATAATCAAGAATCTAAAACATATTTTGATTTAATATGACTCCATTCTTTTTAATAATATTTGAATTTTAGCAATTCTTAGTAAATTATTTAAATGTTTTGACATTAAAATTATTACTTAACATACATGATTTATGCTTAAGATATTCTCAGTAATAGACCGGAGGTATCACGTCATTATAACAGTCCCTAGCCTTGGAAAGCACTTAATGGCGATGGTTCACCGATGATCTCTCTCCGGCCGTGTTGGATTGCTGTTCCATCTGATTATAAGAAAACGAGATTAGAGAGTGCTTTGTCTTCATTTAAATATCGAACATTCTCTCTCTCTCCGGTGCAGTAAACAGTCAAGAGTAGTCAACGTGCCCAACATCAGTAAGGTAAATATAAATAGAATTTTATTATACCTGAAATCTTTATTAGAGACCCAATTAATAACCAAAAATACAATAAAAACATTGCCTGGTATTAATACGATAATGTTATTGTAATTAAGATTTATTGCCTATTAAATTAAGCAGTTCGTTATCGCCGTTAATGAAACAGTAATTTTCGTACCATTCCTTTTAGTCGTTTTATATACATTATTCATGTGTACGTTTATATGTTCACGTGTTTTAATTGTTCATATACAAGATATCTGTTAATAACCGCTATGGAATAAGAGGTCTGGTTGCGGTTAAAACTGGAATATTTTTATGTGAACACAAATATTTCGATGGCATATGACGTGGTGTTATGGTGGTAGCTTCGCTCGCGTTGTAGGATTTAGGGTGGGGGGAAATTTTAGATAAAAAAGCTTATGTCTCTTATTATTACGTCTCTTTGTTAGTGCAAAATATCTGTATAATAATCTGTTGGGTGAGAACATTTTATATATATATATATATATATATATATATATATATATATATATATATATATATATATATATATATATATATGCATATGTCACGTTGAAATATTGACCGATAAAAAGTGGATAGTTCATTAATTTTGGTCAGATCCAAGTAAGTGCTTAGTAACTGTAAATAATATAATTTAATGTATATTAAGGGAGTAAAAATAATTTATTATTATTACTCTAATGATATACAAAGTTCTTAAAAAATATATAAATTATAGTACTACTCCTCCTTCTCATAAATAATATTATTATCGTAAGTAAATATAAATTTATTTGACAGACACCTGCGACTCGTATACAATTTAGCGAAAATATCGTCACCAAATGCATCCAATAGTCACGTACAACCACGTGCTTCTCTAAATAAACATTTCAATGTTGCTGTCTTAAATTTTTAAGTACCAGGATACCAGAAAGTTAGAATCGGTAGGCGACTACATATCATAGAACCACATAAAATCCCATTGAACCTTGTGCCGTTGGACTAGAGACTATTTTGTAATAACATATTATGAGATGAGAATTGCGCGATATATCGAGAATTTTATTTCTTTACAGCACTACAGGGGCTGCTTGTGTTTTATATAAAGTACGAGTAAAGTTCTAAAAGTACAGTGCACAGGAGTATTAGCGAGCATTTTAAATATTTTTTTTTTACCAAGCATTTGACTTATACAGCCAGCATTTTATATTATTTGAAAGTGAGTGATTACTGTTTACGTTTTGTACAACGAACATCAAGCTAAGTCTTGCTGTAATGGTGGCAGATTTGATCTCCGCTAGTGTAAAATATTTGTTTAGGCGGTAGATGTATTTGTCTGTCTGGGCATTTATATATTTATTGGCATCGTTAACTATATATGTATATACTAATATCATATAAATAATTATACGTGCACTTATAAATATATTAATACAAAATGTGATCGAACCAAACAGTAATGAGCAATTTAAAACTCAGAAAAAAATTGCCCAAGGCACGTTCTTACATGTATGTGTAGACAGATAGATAGATAATATATTAATGGGTGCACCTGGCCCAGGTATGTGCCTAGTTACACAAACATTCTTGCTTAAAAAAATAAGTTCCTTTTAATTATTATTATTATTATAGCATTGGTAGGCGGGCGGGTAAATAAGCCGCCTGATGGTAAGTACTCACCAACGCCCATAGACATTAACATTGCAAGAAATGTTTGACGCAATGCGCCACCATTACCGACCTTGAAACATAAGATGTTATTTCCCTTGTGCCTCGCTTTACACTGGCTCACTCAGCCATCAAACAGGAACACAACAATACCGATTACTGCTGTTTTTTTGCGGTAGAATTATGTTGGCCCAGATTTAAACTTACCTAAACTAACTAACTTACCTATAGGTAAGTTATGATCCACGTGCTGCATCTACTGGACCATATCGGCTCAATCAACTTCATATCGTAAAAGTACAAAAAATCATAAAGTAAATAATGACATCATTACACAATATTTCTTCTATTTATTAAAACTAACAAGCAATAAATTATCAATAGAAAACCTTGCAATGCAATGAATTCTTGTATTTATATCCATTTTTTCCGCACACGGAACGTGTCGATAAAACGATGATGATGAAAAGGAGGACCTCAATAAATTTTCCCGACGAAAGTAGTTATAATATTGACCCTTATTTCTCAGAGAATAACGTACATAACCCAATAAATTTACGAGTTATAACATATATAAAGGTCGACATATACGTCGTGGTCACGCTAACGACGTAAGTTTTTCTATTTCAAACTTGTCCCAGATAATAGAAGTAAGTCCTATTTTATATTGTAATGTCCATTGGTCCCCATGGAAGTTAGACTACCTTAGACGTAATGGTCAGGCTGTCTGCCTTCGAGCTTTCGTTTCCCGTTTATAATCACGTGATCTGAAAATTGTCATATTACATTTGGTATGTTGTGGACCTCATCGTAGACACATCGCTAATGTATCACCAACCTTGGAAACTAAGACGTTGTGAACCTTGTAACTACAATGGCTATTCATCCACCAAAAAGAAACACAATAGTATCAGCATCGCTATGAGGCGGTAGAATATTTGATGAATGGGTGGTACATACCCAGACGGGCCTGCTTAAAGCCCTACCACCAAGTATATAGTTGGAGACCTTTTTTTGTTTTTATGTCGGTTTTTTGAAAAAAAAAAAGACTAATTACAAGGTAAGTATATATATTTTTGTTAGTTAAGAGAAAAAAGACATTACAATAAAATATCTCGTTTTGAAAGGAAGCAAGCGCTTTTCATTTGTCAAACGCGCTGGCTGCACCGTGTTGTACAAAGGACCCAGGGAGTATTGGGGCGTCTAATGAATTCTATATGACGGCAAGCGTCTGTGGTACTTTCCGCCTCTGTTTTGACGGTTAGGGGTTGGTTTATACGGTGTACCTGATCACATCGGATAATGTATATCGTAGTATGAAAGCTGTGATGAATTGCTTTTGTGGGTAAGCGTTTATTTCTGAACGATAAACGAATGAGATAGACATATATGTATAATTTAACGTTAGAATGAGCGAGTGTTATAAAGGATGATCCAGACTCAGTCGTTAATATTGAAAACGGCGAAAGTGTATTTATATTATCTAATTATAAAAAGATAATATTCCTTTCTTTACCTTTAATTACGTATGTAATTGGAGTGTCGGAAAAGTGTCTGTTTCATGTCATTTCCTTTCGGTAGCGTTGACAATCCGAACCAGTGATAACTTAAAATTAAAACTAATCTCGTAAAATGAAGAAAGCTTCTACAATACAAATGTAAGATATATTGATAATTAATTGAATACAGAAAATTTGTATATTTCATATATCAAAGATATTTTATTGGCTCTAGCTGTTGATTGAGCATTGGTTTTGTACGAGTCGTATTAAATGTTCCAGGTGTTTTTTATTTATATTTAAGGTGTGTGTGGAAAAAAGTATATATTAAACATTAATTATTTAATTTTAAATGAATTATTCAAAGCTTATATAAAAAAATAATTCTATTTTCGAAATATAATATTATAAATTCTTGAATTGTCAAGCATCAAAACCGTTTCGGAATTAAAACATAATTTTTGGATTCGTTTATAGAACCTTCTTTCAGAAATTACTCCGCGTTATGGAAATTTTAAAAAAAGTTCCATTGGTTTGACTACATCCTCTATACATGTGCTGTTTAATAGAACCAAACTTAATTGAAATAAAATTTCAATTCAAATCTACATTGCTAGAACAAAAAATTAAATCTGCGAAATACTAATTGATCGCAACAACGAATAATTAAAATTGGTATTGTTTCATATTAGATTCAGCAAGTTATATTATTCTACAAAGCACCGCAAATTAAATTACACTGAAACTGCAGCAGTTGCACATTTTTAACTCAATAACGAAAGTTATATTGACACAATACCGAGCCGGCCGGTTAACTTGTTGCGCGCGTACTGATTATTATCTTGGCAAACTTAAAATACTGTTTAACAGCGTCATATCATCTTTGTTTGGGTTTGATTTCATTTTTCTTAACTATTTATTTTTTATCTGTGAAAAGTCGAGAATTACTCCTATATATAAAAGTGGAAAGTAACTAAGTTCATGTCCCATTAAGGTCCTTAGTTTAAAAAGATTTGGAGCTTACACCACGCTGTACCAATGCGGACATGTGTATTCTATATTTAAAACATCCTAAATTATATTGCTCCGCCAATCATATAGGTACATATTTTATAATAATGTATAATACATGTCTGAAAAATAAACTTGTGTTTTTACATTTGTAATTTTATTGATACGTGATACGTGATGTTTCTATATATTTGTTGTACAATGCTACTGCTTACATATAAATAATTGATGAATGAGTCAGCTTGGCCACGCTTTTTAAAAAAAAAAAAAATGGCAATGACTAAGTTACTAATATCAATACACAGTGTATGTTAATTAAATACAATACATGGAAAATAGAAATAGAAGACAATTTATTATGTAAAAAAGCAACTGAATCTTAATTAGGTAAATATTATTAAAATATATAATCACAATTTACAAATACGTTCGATAGTAATTTAATATAATTATGATTAATTTAACTATTTATTTATTTATTAAGTTACACAAAACGGAATGTAATCAAGACTTAGAATTACATAATTAAGAACCAAAGGCAATTGCAAATTACATTCCAACACATGTGTACTATTAATCGAAATAAAAAAGCCGAGATGGCCCAGTGGTAAGAACGCGTGAATCTTACTCGATGATCGTGGGTTCAAACCCGGGCAAGCACCGCTGAATTTCATGTGCTTAATTTGTGATTATAATTCATTTCGTGCTTGACGGTGAAGGAAAACATCGTGAGGAAACCTGCATGTGTCCAATTTCATTGAAATTCTGTCACATGTGTATTCCACAAACTCGCATTGGAGCAGCGTGGTGGAAAAAGCTCCAAAAACCTTCTCCTCGCAAAGAGGAGATGAGGCCTTAGTCCAGCAGTGGGACATTCACAGGCTGTTACTATACTATACTATACTATACTATACTATTAATCGAAGTAATATAACTAACTTAATTAGCAATATACATAATTATAACATAATGAGTATACCGTACTCCTTTGTTATCGCGAACTGCAAGTTCGTGGTTACGTAATAGTTAGTTGTGCATTCATCGGACTTTGTTAACTAACTCTGATTCACTTGGAAACATACAAAGAAAACAAATATTACCCTCAGACAAAAACATAAGCCGATGTAATAATTTATATAAAAATAATAAATACTAACTCGTTGATCATTTTAAACATTTTAGTAAATAAGGCAAGTACTTAGTGTACTCGTGGATTTACTTACAGTACCGTACAGCTTATGAATGTCCTACAGCTGGGCTACGGCCTCTTCTCCCCTTTATTGAGGAGAAAGTTTGAAGTTTAATCCACCACGCTGCTCCAACGCTGGTTGGTGGAATACACTTGTGACAGCATTTCAGAGAAATTTGACACATCGCTGGCTTGCGAGACTATCGACGTAACTCAAAATTCGGCCAAATTGAGTTATGTATGCCAAACGATCATAAATCTTTGATATTTTATCGCGAACAGAGCCGTAACGCCGATTTCGCGCCAACGTTCGTCAAAAAGAGGAAACGTCGTTATTCATTTGAGACAAAACTCTCTAGCGTTAATCACAAATAAAGGCTCATTTTTAGTTGAGTCGATGGCAACAGAGTAAGCCCACGGTCGATTCTCGTAAATACCGACGTATTTAGAGTTCGGTTACAATAATGATTTATTTTATTCAGGAATAGTGACATATTTAGTAATTAGTCGTTGTTTTTGATAAAAGTAAGTATCTTTTTATGTCTTATTTTTATTTACGCCTATATTCTTGAATAAATTCCTTATGATATCGTATTTTATACTGATTTTATCTCACTTGAGTCTATATTCACGAAAAATAACAAGATTTTAATTTTTATAAATTTGCAATTTGTCTCAATTTAATGTATTTTTTCCTGTTAATTCAACAAGTTGCTAGGAAAATATCGGAAATGATATAAATTATAATGTGTTAATCAGGTATGTAAAAGAGTTTTTTTGAATTCAATAAGTCGAAAGTTTTTTTTTCGATATTATTTTATTCAGATGTGAAAATTTCGTCCTGTTGCTATTAGCTTAATTCTAATGCTTATTGAATTTCAGCCAATAATTCAGAAGAAAAACAGTTGATTTTGCGACAAACATCACCATCCATAAATCATCCTCATCGTCATCCCCGTCTTTTAGTTAATCTTCCTGCTCGTCTTCCTGTACAAAACGTAATTTAAGCAACTCTAAAAATAGAGAATCAGACGAGTAATAAAGAACCCGATACCCGACATTATAAGTTTAAATGAAGAAGATCTCAACGGCCATAGCGTAGAAAATAAAACCAAAGAAAATAAGGTGAGTATAGAGTCAATAAATGATAACACGAAAGATGAGACTGCAGTAGAAAGTAATTTACAAATAGAAAATGAACTAAAAACTATTGAATTGACGAATATGAGTGCTGAAAGTGAAGAAGGTAAAGAAGGAAATGATTTCTCATCGGATTATAGTATCGCAGATCCTAATTATCACATTGAAAATAAATATTTATCATCAGATTCGAGTGAAATAGTAGAATAAACAAACAAAAAGAAAGGAAAATAATATTTACAGAAAAGTGTAAGTTTGTGTAACACAAAGTTTGGATGAGACTCGACGCCATAATTTTGATGCATATTATAAATTACCTAATTTGTAAAGTAAAAAACTTTTGTAGCAATCAATATGTAGACGTATCAAAATAAAAAAGGAAAAGAAGCCTAGCCACGCCTAATATGAGAACTATCTAAACGAAAAAGAGCTTTCAAGAAAAGAGAAGGTAAAGGACAAGAAAGAAGCAGAAGTTAAAGAATCACCTGTAGAGCAGTTTATTACTTACAGGCTGTGATGCCTAGGAGGCTCCTTCTGTGAAAGCGTGATGTCGCAGAAGGAGGCAGCGGAGCGGGAGCGGGAGGAGGATGCCGCTGCACATCCACACTTATCTCCCCGCCACAATAGGCGCCGTCAGGACTAGGGGGGTTCCCAGTACCCTGGGATTTCGCCCTAGTGAATGGAGGCCAGCATAGGCGGGCCGGCCATCGGAGCGTCACGGTAGCATGCGCAAGCGATCCCGTGGCGCTCCCGTTAAGGGTACCGCTGGCTTTTTAGTGGGTATTCCGATGAACGGGGGCGCACACGGAGCCCTGGACATATGGTGAGCCCCATATACCCCCCACTGTTCCCGTGGGGGACACGTATTTTTTTTCAGCGTTAAAAAAAGGGGGGATGTGTCAAATTTTCAAGTTTTTTTAAGAGGCTTTAAAGTTAAAAAATTGTCATAAGTGGAATTTAATAGTTTCTATTCTCGTGAATAAAGACTGATGTCTGAAACCTCCTTTGGATGACGATTTTTTTTTATTATTTTAATAAAAGTTCTAAAATATTTTTATGTATTTTGATACTACGATAAATTTACCCTTAATCGCTAAAGTCAAACCCTTAACAAATCACTTAAATTTTGCGATAGGCACAAACATTATAGTAAGAAAGTTAAAAATGCCATTCTCTAAAATCAATTATTTTTAGTTCCGTCACTATTCTCGCAAGCCAGTGACATGTAGGTTTCCTCCCGATGTGTTCTGCCCGTCAAGCACGAGATGAATTATAATCACAAAATAAGCACATGCAATTTAATGGTGCTTGCCCAGGTTTGAACATCGGTTAATTTTATAGCAAAGGTTCTTATTTAATCATGGTCGTAAATAAAAAAATCCCGCAAAATCAAGATCAGTACACATAAAAAATCTCTTATTCGCAAATAGCCCACCATTGCCTTTATGAGAGATGGCAAGTGACCACAATTGCCTTGGTCACCAATGCCTCTATGGGCATTGGCATTGTAAGAAATGTTACATCGCCAACCTTGGGAATTAAGATGTTATGAATCTTGTGCCTGTAATTACACTGTCTCAATCATCCTTCAATCCGGAACACAATAATACCAAATACTAGTGTTTTGCGGTAGAATATGTGATGAGTAGGTGGTACCTACCTAGGCGGGCTTGCACAAAACTCTCCTACCAAGAAATAGAATGAGTACTATGATTATTTACTACCAGAAATCGAGAAATAGTTTTATTTAAAATCACATCTATTTCTAATTAAGTAAAAATCGAAACACACAGCCTCTTAACCTGTCTAAATAAATCTCAATAAATAACCGTCTTAAGTGAATTTAAAAAAAAAATAACCACGCATTGTAAGAAAACGAATTTCCGATCCTCAGCGATTCAGCCATTAATCAGGGCAAAAGGAAAATCCTGGATTGAACTGCGGACCCCTAATTAGCTTTACAAATGTCGATGTTTCCTTTGCAGCGAGAAAAATACCTTTGATTTAAAATAGTTAGATTAAAGTAATAATACATTTTTATTGTTAAAAATTCAAAGTGAACTCTCATAATCCAATTAGTGTTAAAGAGTTGAAAATTAAATGTTTTAAAATATAAGAAATTACTTTATATGCGCAGTCGTTTTTGATTTAAAAATATTATTTATTACATGTTACAATTATGTATATATACCTAATATATGACTATTCATTAAATATATAACTACAAATTTCTTGCCGGTTCATCTTCTTATGTATATTCTTCCATATGTCCATAAAATGTATTTTTGCACACTTCAACAGAGAAAGCTTTGTGTGTGCGCTACAGACGCTTTCAGGCTTAATATTGAATTAACTATTAAAATATGTAACATTTATTTAATTTAATTAATTATCCCATTCATCGCTGGGATCATTAATATGCTTTACTCTGATTCTGACATAGGTTTTGCAGCAAGCGTTCATTGGCGTTTGTTACTGCGTATTTGTATGTATGTGTATGAATGTGTGTATGTATGTGTATGAATGTGTGTATGTATGTATATGTGGCTGATTATTGACGCCAAATGCTTACATCGAATCCAAAACAATTGAATAAACTATACATTTTAATAAACAAAGTATTAAATATATCAATTGTAATAAGTTTATAAAAATACATATCGATTTTAAAATCGAATAACAATATAGTTCCGTGGTCTCTCGTCCAGTTCACGAATACATCGTTAAACTTTTAACGAACCACTTTGACCGGCGGTTGTTTGTAACTGGCTTTTATAAGAAACTGCACTCGAACTAAAATATCTACGTATATACATAGACATTGTTCATAGTATGTTTGCATAATTTTATTATGAATTATAATTTCTGTTATGTAATATTTTCGTTGTAGGTGATCGTATAGTCTACTCGAGTCGGCGCTAATAAGCACTTTTGATTCGTCGTTATCAATTTATTTATCAACACAGTTGAGTACTCTTTATCTTTGTATGGACATTTTTAACATTCTAGTTTTAACACTAATCGTTGGGCTACCATAAATGACATAGGTCTGTCAGTTTCTTACGGATAAGTCTTAATAATTTTATGATTACATTGTTATCAATCGCAGATCAATCGATATTACGTTTTTGTTACAATTTGAATTGTTTGTTCACGATTAAGTGAATTAATATTATATCGTAAATAGATTAAGTGAAAAAAGTGTCTTTGCCATTTCTGCGTTATTATCTATTCAACGGTTTGCTAAAATTTTAACGCTCTCCTTATTTTACTCTCAAGTTAAGAAGTTAATTAATCGAACTTTAAAAGTTTTATAGACGTCCTTTCAGTTATTCGACTTAAAACTGTACCAATTTATTAAGTTAAGGCTTCTAAAAGCCACTTAGATATACAAAACATGCTAAATGTTAGGTGGTACATAGATAAGATAAATTTTATATTAAGTTGGAGGGAGACTTTAGTAACTCGTTCTTTATCGTTCTTTAAACATCTCTATCATAACATGAGACTGAGTACGACTTATTATAATTATGTCGTGGAAGAGCCTTTGGTTCTTATCTATACATCTATACATATAAATAAAATTGGAGTGTCTGTTTTTAATATCGAAATAACCGCTTTTTACTACATGCATATGAATATATATACGGTACATACACCGAAATAACATTTTTTACAATTTTTGTCTGTCTGTTTGTCTGTCTGTTTGTTCCGGCTAATCTCTGAAATGGCTGGACCGATTTTGACGGGACTTTTACTGGCAAGTAGCTGATGTAATGAGGAATAACTTAGGCTACTTTTATTTTAGAAAAAAATGATAATAAAAATAAAAATGATTAACTTTTTTGTTTAATTCTAAGCGGACGAAGTCGCGGGTACAGCTAGTATATTCATAAAAACCTAACTTAAATTTCATTGACAAAAAGTGAGCGAGTATCAGATGGTGGTCTCTGTGAAAGAATTATAATGAAACGTCAGCTACGTCACTTTGTGTTTGGTATTTTCGAGCTAATAGAAATATTGTTTGTTCTCGCAAAATTGTCGGTCTGGGTGCCGACACGTAATTATGTCTTCTTTGTGCCGCTGCATATTGTACGCTGACTCAATATTGTGTGGCTGAAACAAATTAATTTAATTTTAGCTATTTAATGACAGTAAGTTTTATAAGTGATCGGTAATATTTTTTTTTTATTTTTTTTTATTTTATTTCATAGGAAGGCGGACGAGCATATGGGCCACCTGATGGTAAGTGGTCACCAACGCCCATAGACAATAGCAATGTAAGAGTTGTTAACCATCTCTTACATCGGCAATGCGCCACCAACCTTGGGAACTAAGATGTTATGTCCCTTGTGCCTGTTATTACACTGGCTCACTCACCCTTCAAACCGGAACACAACAATACAAAGTACTGCTGTTTTGCGGCAGAATATCTGATGAGTGGATGGTACCTACCCAGACGAGCTTGCACAAAGCTCTACCACCAAGTGTGTCTACCTCTTCAGTAAACGTATATAGCTTATAGAGCAGATCTCGAGGTGGCTAGAAATATTTTTTTGCTATTAAGTAATTCCTGGTAGCAGTTCGCGCCTTGGGCAATGTTACATTTGTGCTTTAGAAAGCGCGTAAAACTTTGCAGCACCAGTCCGATCACTGTCCGGTCGTATCGCCGTCCATCGGATTATGAGGATATAAAGTGCACCTATGTTTGAACACACTTATGCACTACATTTTATCTATTTAGCCTTTATTTAGTCATCGAGGTTGGTTATTGACATAATTGGTGGTAGAGCTTTGTGCAAGCTCGTCTGGGTAGGTACCACCCACTCATCAAATATTCTACCGCAAAACAGCAGTACTTTGTATTGCTGTGTTCCGGTTTGAAGGGTGAGTGAGCCAGTGTAATTACAGGCACAAGGGACATAACATCTTAGTTCCCAAGGTTGGTGGCGCATTGGCGATGTGAGCGATGGTTAAAATCTCTTACAACGCCAATGTCTATGGGCGTTGGTGTCCACTTACCATCAGGTAGCCCATATGCTCGTCCGCCTTCCTATGCAATAAAAAAAAAAAAAAAAAAAAAAAAAAAAATAATAATACGTCATGTGTTTACGAGTCTAGTACTATCTTGATTTTAAATAAATTAATGGGTTTCAATAAGGCATCGATCAATTCAATTACATGTTTGATTTATTGTATTAAGATTACATCAAAAACGCCTGCAACCTTGCTTCACTCACACTTATAGTTTAATTGACAGATTGAATTGAGCGTATTCTTAGGAAAAGAATAAAAAATATCATAAAAGCAAACGAAGTTTTTACTCCGGCTTTTACGTTTAAGCATTCGATTGACAAATACAATTTATTTTGTTTTTACAATGCAACAGTTTTTTCTAGGCCTATTAACTGAGTACGCAAAAGGATTCAGTTAATTTGTCGCGACATAAGCCTCCCCTAGATATATATCCTCTCCTGCGTTTTTGACATTAATCCTGGCTCACGCAGTTCATAAAAATGCCTCTATATCTTACCATTGTTTTCATTGTTTTCTTTTTTGCGTAATGGACAAAGAAGTTGTTAGTCCATCTTTAATACCTTCTAAATATAGGCTAGACAAGCAATGTTCTTTTTAACAGTCTTTTAACTAAATAAGTAAGTCGTTTAACGGAAAATCTTCCACTCATCAGATATTCTACCGCAAAACAGCAGCACTTGGTATTATTGTGTTCCGGTTTGAAGGGTGAGTGAGCCAGTGTAATTACAGATATAACGTCTTAGTTTCCAAAGTTGATGGCGCATTGGCGATGTAACCGATAGTCAACATTTCTTACATTGCCAATGCCTATGGGCGATGGTGACCACTATCAGGTACATGCTCGTCTGCCTACCTATACAATAAAAAAGTCGTCTTGTTGTTTGTCTTTATAAGTACTATTAATATCGCTGCTCAAAAATATAGTAACATAGAAAACCTCTCTTCATCAACTTCAAATTATTTTATTGTTATTGTAAAAGCGCTTATTTATTGATAGAGTCAAAGTTATACTACCACCGGTTTGGAAAACATGTAGCTTACTAGTAGGTGCTTAAGCACCGAATAAATAACATTTCGTAAACGTAAACGTTCTCTTTGTTTGGATTCTTAACTAAAAATTAACGCAAAGCCAAACTATTCTAGAAGTTGAAATTTGGAATATTTTGGGTATGTTGGTGTGTTTTTTTATAAAAAAATGTGTGATTTTACGGGTTGTTGTTAAATTTATTGTATTTGCTTTTAATTTTTTATTATCTGTAGCTACGAGTAGAATGACAGACGGTTATACGAGCCATCTAAATCTAATCACAATTACTCATAAACATTATTATTGCAAAACGATTCAGCCACACACAGCGTGTACATTATTAATGCATGGAAATCCGTCGGATAAACAAGGTAATCCCCGCATTCTTGTAATTACACTGGCTCACTATTTACATCGCATCACTGTTATACAAAGCGTCACTGTTTCATTACTAATAGTTTAATTTTGTATAAGCAAAGTTGCTAAAAATATTAAATTTAAATGTTTGTTGGCACATGCTTCGATATATTGTACTTATAATACAGAAGCTTACTCACCGTTCAAACCGGAACAAAGGATAACCCAGAAGGTTAAATCTAATGTCAAATCGATTTCGGTCAAGACGGTAATTAACTACGGCGACTAGCCAACCGTGCGAGAGATATTGTAGTGCACAAGTGTCTCCGCAAACAGAGTGCAACTGTGTTATGATATGATTAGGTTATCCCTTTACACTTTCTAGTCTGATCGGCAGCATGCTGACGATGACATAGTCACTTCACTTGGTGGTAGAGCTTTGTGTAAGATCGTCTGTGTAGGTACCACCCACTCATCAGATATTCTACAGCAAAACAGCAGTACTTGCTATTGTTGTGTTCCGGCACAAAGGACATAACATCCTAGTCCCAAAAGGTTGGTGGCGCATTGGTGATGTAAGTTATGGTTAAAATCTCTTATAATGACAATGTCTACGGGCGTTGGTAACCACTTACCATCAGTCACCCCAAATGCTCGTTCGCCTTCCTAAGCAATAAAAAAAAATAGCATGCTGTCTCTCTCAGCTCTTAGGAGCTGACTCAAAACCTAATAACCTTTTATTGGCTTGTTCTGATATTTTTAACCCAATTTTTACCTTGGGATCTGAAACCTCATTTATTATATTATTGCTAATAATTTTAGTAGATCCTTACTAATATTATAAATGCGAATGTAAGTTTGTTTGTAACGCTTTCACGCCTAAACCACTAAACCGATTTAAAAAATTCTTTCGCCAATGGAAAGCTACATCATAAGCGAGTAACATATTTTGTCCCCGAAATCCCGGGAACTCCGCGAGAGAAACCGCGGGCAAAACTAGTATTTTATTTATAATTAAGAACTATATTTTCAACGTGTTCATTGTGACCTAGGTACGTGTTCACTGAACCAAAAGATACATTAATATTTAATTATGAATTGATCTTAATTAACTTTTTAACATGAATAGCGTCAAAGTATTACGTCTCAAGATTATATGAAATCATTTACCAGAATGCTGCAACGCTGACGGTGCTGTTGGCGTGTAATTATGTTTTTGTTCTGTTTCGCATCGCACTCCGGATTTAGTTTGCGGGACTAAAATATTAGAGGACTCGGTTTTTATTCTACATCCTTTTTTTTACTTTAGCTGCTACAAATTTTTATTCCGTCAGTTTTGATTTCTCTTTTATACGTTTTGTGACGTTGTACAAAACACTTCTATTTATTCCCGGTATGAAATACGATAGCACTTACTTAACCTGTAATTTTGTTCATAGTGAGATATTTTTTAAGTTGTAGCATTAATTACACCTGCAGACATTTTTACATTGGTCATATAAAACTTTTTCTTATAAAAGTTATAGCACAACGTATGTGACCAAACGATTCATGAAGACATAAGTTTAAAGAAATTAAAATAAGGACAATAGAATACATTTGAAAAAGGTTGGTATCCAATGTATATATTATAATGTACAAAAACATAAAAAACTTTTTAAAATTGTGTCGTAAATACTGTTAACAATAAAAAATAAGCATAAACTTGTACATTATATTACTCAATTACATAAAGATCAGTGACTTTTTTCGGCAATGTCTATGTTTTTAGATAAGAATCCCAGGAAACGTATATTCAATTGTTAAATTTAAAAGAATCGTTAATGAATGTTTCTGAAGGGTGTACAAAACCAATGATTTTTAGGTAGGTACACCCAGATAATGAAACTATGTACCCTGTTTGTTTTTTTTATTTGAGATTAACAAAACCTGCTGAACTTCTTTCGCCGGTTATTCTCAGGTATAAAGGCTATACTGTTTATTTCAAGACTAAATGACAACATATAATATATAACACGAATAAAACCTAGCAAGGCTCTACTGTCATACTAATTAGAAACAAACATGTTACACATTACTCTCATTACACAAAATGCACCCTTAAAACTTTAGCCCAAGGTTGAAACGTTTTAAAAATTGTAACATTTATAATAGCTTATACTAAATTGCTGCTCCTTTATCACGAATGCTTAAGGTCGAAATTTCTTTGAACAGCTACATGCGATCTTCGTTGGGTAGTGAGCGAGTGACGTTTTAGGTAGTAAAAAATTTACGATGTATTACAGTTGAGGGGGTATTTTATTTATGTAGTATATTATTCAACAATATATGATTTCTACATATTATTTAACTAGATTAAATAGATTATACTTGTAGATTACTAGTTGTAGGGGTTATGGAAACGTTTAAAAGGTTGTTTATTTGAATTCTTCTCCTTAAGAGCAAAGGTCACTAATTTGCAGCTACAGAAAGTTTTTGAACCCTTTACAATCGTTTTATGTCGCAGATTTTATTTTGTCGCATGTAATTTAATGTTATTTATAACCGGCATTGACTAGTATGATGAACCAGACCCTCGCCCAGATCTGGGTCATTTAAAGGTTGTTATTTTTGATTTTACTTATGAAAATTTCATGAAAAAAAAATAATTCAATTATATTTTAATAATAACCATTTACTACTTTTAAGCACGTAATTTCGTGGCTAGTAGACATGCGTATATCAATTTCTATTTTTGTAATTTTATATAATATATATTTTTTTAATAATTTGTTAAAAACGTTTTAGTGTAAGGGCTTTAGGTGAAGTATTTAAGTAATTAATGCTTATGTAACAAATATTTGGCTGTCACAGCAGCTGTGAATGGTGGAATTTAAAATTAAAAATCAAAACCAAGATCTAAATGTGTAGTAAAATAAAAAAAAATACTGAAAATCGCGGCAAAAAGCCTGCCGTTTGGCGTGTACGATATTATCGTGTTTAATTTTTATTAACCGTTCTTAAGTGTAGCCGTCGTTATTAACAGATGATGCATGTTGATAAATATGTAGATTTTATGTATTATCGTTCCGGTGACAATTGAGATTCGCTGATAATTGAGTGTCCTTAATGTTGATGTCGAAATTTTCATCTTTAGAAATTTGAATATAAAGATAACTTACTACCCACTACTTACTACCAATTATCACTTACTACCAATTATATATATTTTTTGAATATCATATTAGTAACTGATCATTGAGCCGATGTTATCCAGGGGCAGGAATGCGTGTTTTTTTGCCAAGTGTCTCTATTTCCAGGTTTCTTTTTTATAATATACAAACACAACAATATATACATTTATATACATATGTATATAATGAGTACAAGTTTTTGACGTGACAACGTCTTATAAATTGGTTTGCCGGGTGACACTTCAAGAAACTGCGTTACGCTCCGCTCACGTTATGCGCTCACAATGAGAGCGAGTGAGAGGCACGCGTCCCTTCCACTCGGGCATGGTTAGCCCGCCTAAGAGCGAGAGAGACAGACATAAAAAGTGAAAGGCACGCGTCTTCTTCCTACTATACGAATGAATATTCACATTAAAATTATTTTACCACTCAAAGTCGTTGTCACGTAAAACTTTCGCCCGTATACCGATTTTACAGGCAACCAATTTTTTTATATTTAAATTAACATCATATTATTAAATACGCGCGGCGCTTAAAATAAACATCTTCGATAAGATATAATTTGTTACATACAAGAAATTCCTTTATATTTTTACAGTACAAATTAAAATCACATTCATGATAATAATAATCCCCTCGATAACTGAGCGTTTTATTATGATAACCCAGTAAGTATTGACACGTGATTCTTCCTACCAATACTACGAGTACTGTTAGAAAATGCCAAGCCCCACGTGTGTTGTTGTATGTAGCCAGGTGAACCACGTTGGCATGCGCAAACGATCCCGTTTCGCTTCTCGATAAGACGGAAAGGATTCCGCTGGTTTTTTAGTCGGTCTTCCAATGGTCCGGGCGCACTCATCACCTTGGACACCGGCGAACCTTTTACAGCGGTTAGGAACGGTTTTACAGCGTTAAAAAAAAAGAAAAAAGGTACCCAGGTGTGAGTACATGATGAAATAAAATGTGGCTAATCACCTTCACGAGATACTTTACGATAGTGTATAGAGTGGCTAGAATACGTCAGTCTTACCAATGTGAGTTCAAATCAAGCACGACGGGGTTTTCATGTGCTGAAATCGAGGGGTAATGAACTCTAAGTTCATCACATGCTCGACGCTGAAGGTAATCATGGGAATAAAAAAAAAACTTGTGTGTGTCGGATAAAAATCAGTCACATTATACCCATCAATCTCCATTGCAACCTAATCGAGAAAGAGCTGTTATTTTATTGCTAAGATATTATAGAAAAGATTTCCGTGACTTAGCGATACAACTAATTTTATAATGTTCGAACTATTAAAGCAGATTAAGACTAAGTAATATACTACGTCTACGTAATAGGTCTCAACCTAAGGTCGTGTATTCAATAGAATATTTATACTCGTAACAACAATGAATCATTAAATGTAAATTGAGATAATATAAAGATATGGAAACTATGTTGATATAACCTATATAATTAAACTTTATACAAATAATAGCTGAACTAATAGAATCTAGTTATAAATTAAATAACTAATTGTAAATAAATCGTATAGAGAATAACTATGGTTTGTTTTATGTTTATTTTTGAGTTATTTATTCATAATATTTTCACGCAATGCAATACAATTGTTGCGTTTCAAGTTGATTATAAACATTTTGACAGAAGTATATTAGTAATATCCAATGTAAACTGTGATGCTGTAATTTTTACTATTTTATTATCATGGCTTAAACTGTTATCAAGCATGAAACTACAAATGATAATGATCGATAATATTACCAACGCGACCTAAATGCGAATTTCGTAAAAAACATATTATAAAAATATGTATTCGCTATTATTTACAGTTTATGAGAATATTACTTTAAAGATAGAACAGAATGAAACGCAAGGAGTAATATAATATTCACATAAATTTATTACTAAAGCGACTTCACGAAATAAATAGAGTAGATATTTAAATACGAAACCTAGCACATGAGTTCGATAAAGCAGAAGCGACCAATAACCACAAAGAGAAGCACAGAGACACTGCACGGCTACAGTGAATATATTTTAAAGTTGTAAAGATCGAAAAGAAATGTGACCGTAGTGCGCACGTGAAACCCAAATGCGGTCGTTCCTTTTTGTGTTCCTCTCTTAATCGTACTCGTGTAACGATTGTCTATACGGTTGTCACTTCGACATAAGGATCACTGTTCCACTCAATCACACTGTAGTTACTCCACACAAAGTTTCCTTTTAAAGTAAGAGGTGCTTCCAGTGCAAGATACAGGATGGCTTTGGCACCTTCCTCGTATACTTTTGTTGATTTTCTATCTTCACGACTCGTGATATTTCCTGGATTCACACAGTTTATGACTACGCCTTTACTCGACCACTCCCGGTGTTGAAGGAATGTGACAGCGCTCAATGCAACTTTGCTAATAGCGTGGGAATTTAATCCCCAACCTTCAGTTTTCTCCACGCCTCTCCGAACTGCTTCTTCGTATTCCTGCATGACAGCGACTAATTCATCCTCGGTGAGTTTAGGATCACTTACTTTTTTTCTTATCGTTTCATTTTCAATGGTGGCTAAAAGTCCAGCGGGTCCAGAAACATTAACGACTCTCGCATTTTCTGTTAAAAGGGGATAAACGAGTTTTCCAAAATTTATATAACCATAGAAATTGACGCTCATCGTTCTTCTAACTTTTTCCGCGTGCGATAGATTCTTCTCTGTCGGTACATAATCTGTGTTATTTATCAACAGATCGATTCTCTCGTCGGAGTCTTGTATGTGATGTCGAAAATTTATAATACTCTTCGTATATGTCACGTCCATTCGGAAATATTCAATGTTCGCGCCGGTCTTTTTTAAGTTTTCGTATATATGATAGCCGGCTGATTCATCTTCGGCTGTGAAATATATTTTTCCTTTGTAAACCCTGGTCAGTTTTTTTAATACATGATAGCCTAGGTTGCTGGCCGCTCCCACGACAACAGATACGTTATTCATAGCGGCTAAAATAATACTAGCTACAAATACGTCCTTATCGTTATCGGAGGCCATCGCATCCCGCGTGCTCTTATCAGCTAAATGTCAAGCGACTGTGTTGTTCGAGATAAGTTCTCGCTCAGATATCGTGGAAATTCCTTTGAGTTTTTCATTTGGGATTAGATGGTGCGTATGACGTACAACAAATAAATACTCTTGTTGGTGAAAATTTTGTTTTTTTTTTTAAATTTAAATTTATCAGTGCGTAATTTGTTTTTGTTATATTTATTTTTAATCCGTGATGTATTAAAATTTATATGCAAAAAAGATTATATTACGCGTATTAAATATTAAATATACATTTCAATATATTCTAAAATATGTAATTGGATATAGATAAGTATCCAACCGTAGTAGTCACTTTAATCGGCGGCCGTCATTAGCGTTATCTAGATATACTGTTGCATAATAATTATTATCTAATTTGACAACTGTATTGCGCTAATTCCTAAAAGGTCAAATGTTTAATTTCGTATCATATTTTAAACACATGCTCTAGAGATTGTATAAATTACTATATAAACATTCATACATTACGCTACGTTAAAAAAGATTGTATATGATTAAAGATGCTGATGTTGATGCTGTTTAACTTTTATATCAATATATGATTGAATGGCGAAGCATTACCACTCAATTAGATTCTATCGAAAATAGCCTGAAAAAAATGAGATGTTATACTTTTTAAATACTATAAATTACTTATATAATTTCTATACAAAATTCACTGCCTCGTTGGTCTAGCGGCTTGATATAAGGCCGCAGACTCGGTGGTCCTGGGTTCAATTCCCAGGTCGGGCCAATAAATAGTTATTGGGTTTTTCTGTCAGAAAATTCTCAGTAGCAGGCCGGAGTCTGGAAGTTGGAAGTGTGTACACTCCCGTGCCTCGGAAAGCACGTTAAGCCGTTGGTCCTGCGCCTGAACTCTTTCCGGTCGTGTCGGATTGCCGTCCCATCGGATTATGAGAGCTAAGGAAAAGAGAGTGCACCTGTGTTTGCGCACACACTTGTGCACTATAATATCTCCTGCGCAGTTGGCTAATCTCTCTTGAGATTGGCCGCCGTGGCCGAAATCGGTCTGGAGAACCTTACTTACTTACTTACTTACAAAATTCAGCAATCATTCAATGTATGTGTTTTTGTCATATAAGACATAAATATTTTGTAATAGAGAGTAAACTTGCTTAGCGATAGCTTAAGTATAGCTAAGTTCACCAAGTCAAAACTTTGCTTAGATTATGGAACTCTAAATATATGCAATATAGAAGATATTTTTTGTAAATAGAAGAGGATTACTAGGATAACAAGAGGATAACTTTAATTTTATTTTTATTGTATTATAAATTTTTTGTTGGAAAAATACTGATCCACAAACGCCGAAAGCATTGTAACGCATACTATCAATCGAAAAAAAAGACGAATTTTTAAGTGTTCTTTTTTTAAAGACAAAATGGTTGATAAGTTATGTGTAATTTGGGTTGACCGCGTTATCATAGTTTATTAAATAGTCATTGATATAAAACAACTTACAATCTATACATTTAATGTTGTAGCAAATTATATTTTGATGTTTTCTTAGTCTTAATATAGTCCTTATTTATTCGCAGCCTTTTATTTAAATATGTATGTATGATTGTACTCCTATTCCATTCATCTTCTGCAAGTGGAGCGCTTCAAAGAGTCTATAAATATTTATTGCCTTAGATATATATATCGTGACTGCGTTCGCTTTCCGAGTTCGTTTTCAATTTATTTTTATGTATTTATTACATTATTACATTTATTAATGGTTTTAAATAAGCTGCTCGTTATACTTCTGTAAAAAATATTATAATTTTAATCACCTATTCTATCGCCAAGTTGTAATTCTTATCGTTAGTATTGTTGTATTGCGGTTAAAAAAGGTATATGTGTGCAATAATAGCCTCAAGGGACGCAACTAATTATTTCCCGAAGTAAGTGGTGCATTGGCGATATAAGGAATGATTAATATTTCACCAATGTATATAGGTGGTGGTATCTTACTATTAAGTGGCCCATTTGTAAGTCCACCTACCGATTTTATATAAAAAAAATCACACACAGAAAATCTGTCTGATTTTGAATAAAAATTCTATCGAGAGGAACGTTAGGTACTACTTTTCATCAATCATATACATGTAATCATCACATCGATAGCAAAACTCTTACTAAGTAAAGTAATGTGTCATTATGTACATGCTTTATACCGATTCATAAATTAATGAACAGTAAGTATGCTCGTAGTTCGAACTTCTAACGTAACAAGAAAGTTGTAATCAAAGTATACTTTATTTAATGTTCAGAAGAACTTTGTAATCGTCATTTTACAAGATTGTATTAAAAACGCGTCTAAAGCCAGCAAAAATTCAGATTTAACCCGCGCGTCCCTTAATGCTTTTTCTATCTACAAGGAAAGGAAATATTATTTTCACCTGTTTTTTATTTTAAGGCAATTTGACTATAAAATAATAATTAATACAAAGCGCTGTTATTTTTATTTCGTTGTCTAAAAGGCGCCTCAGCGACTGATTCAATAATAAATATGTACATATGTTTGAAGTACGGGTAACATGCGACCGGAGATGCGGTGTTTTAAAATGTAGCAATAAACAAAAGCTAATTATCGTCATAAAAATAAGCAGCCATAGTCTCAACTGAACCTATCACATCCGATTATAAATAAAAAAGTAAAGATTAGAGGACATATCGTGATTATTCACTTATGATTTCAAACACAACTCTTGAAAATATAATTATCATTACATACATATTATTTTTTTGAACGAGATATACTCAAACAGAATTCAATAAAAATAAGCATTTTTGCTTTATAAATGCAGTAATTGTATGAAAATTCTACCGAAAAAAAATCTGGCAAGAAAGTCAGTGTTTACTGTTTTCTATCAATAAAATTACCTAGGTAGATACGTATGTATATTATATAGTATAGTGGAATAAGTTCCAACCTTCTTGAAAGGAGACTTCTCCTCAGCCCAGCTGTGGGACACCAGATGCATTACTGTAGAAGCAAAGATGTCATAACGATAATATATAATATTATTTTCACCTGTTTTTTATTTTAAGGCAATTTGACTATAAAATAATAATTAATACAAAGCGCTGTTATTTTTATTTCGTTGTCTAAAAGGCGCCTCAGCGACTGATTTAATAATAAATATGTACATATGTTTGAAGTACGGGTAACATTCGACCGGAGATGCGGTGTTTTAAAATGTAACAATAAACAAAAGCTAATTATCGTCATAAAAATAAGCAGCCATAGTCTCAACTGAACCTATCACATCCGATTATAAATAAAAAAGTAAAGATTAGAGGACATATCGTGATTATTCACTTATGATTTCAAACACAACTCTTGAAAATATAATTATCATTACATATATATTCTTTTTTTGAACTAGATATACTCAAACTGAATTAAATAAAAATAAGCAATTTTGCTTTATAAATGCAGTAATTGTATGAAAATTCTACCGAAAAAAAAAATCTGGCAAGAAAGTCAGTGTTTACTGTTTTCTACCAATAAAATACTAGGTAGATACGTATGTGTATTATATAGTATAGTGGAATAAGTTCCAACCTTCTTGAAAGGAGACTTCTCCTCAGCCCAGCTGTGGGACATCAAATGCATTACTGTAAAGTCAATGACATAATGACAAAACTGTAATTATTATCATCATTTTATAATGTCCTTAATCAGAAGTTATTACTCAGCGTCAGGCAGGTATCATATTTAAAATGGTAAACTCGACAACGATTCCATTGATTTTTCGCTGCGAAGCGACGCAAGTGTTGTTCCCGTTTCATTCTAAAAAAACTCAAACGATTTCTGGGCGCGTCTCCACTATTTCATAAAAGAGTAATCTGTTGAAATTTTCTATTTTTTGAAGTACAATAATCCATTGACGCTGCAACATTGTTCATTCCTTTCTTAAAAGGAAACGGCCGTAGTTTTATTGCAATGAAAAATTATACAAAGAACACGCTGGACGAGGAGCTGACGGTATTTATATACAAGAAGGAAAATAACTACGCATTCTGCTTTGTGAGCTTGAAATTATTATTATTATTTTTTTTGAGAACCGGCTACAATTACTTGTAAACGGGGTTTCGTTTTTAAATATTATAACCTTTTTAGTCTGCATTCGCAGTTGAATTGATTGCATTTTTATGTTATAGATAGCAAGTGTCATGCAACAATACTAAGAATTGATGTTTAGCGGTAGAATATCTGTTGAGAGATTTATATCTACCCAGAGTTTTCTATTAGCGTCTACAATTGTAGAATGTCAAGTTTGATAGGGCCTCAGGTGGGCTAGCGCAAAGTTCTACCACCTATTTAAACTTTTGGGCTCAGGAATTCCTATATAGGTGAAAAACTAGAGAGCCTAGTGGTTAGACCACGTGAATCTTAAGGTTGTGGTTTTGACACAGGTAATATTTATTTTGGCAGTAATTGAAAATATCGTATGGAAACTTGCATGAAAATCACTTGATTTGATCGCACCAAACCTTTTCAACAAAAGATGCTCCAGTAGAGGGATATATAGACCGTTAAATATAGAAAATACTGCTATAAAATCAGTTTTCTGTTTTTTTTTATACACTATGTATACTTAGTATATTAGCTTTATTCATATAAATTAAACATGTTATAAAATATATTTAGAAACTAGTTTTGTCATGAATTTTCTCACGTACTAAGAGAAATTATAGAACCCAATGATCAAATAAAAATCCGTGAATTTCATTTGCAATATTATATAGAAAATATTATTTTTAATAATTCTTTTTTAGTTACTAAATATATGTATATACATTTAGTTAATAGTTTTTAATATTCACGCAGACGATAGATCATTCTAGCAATATAACGAACAGTGCTTTATTTTTATTATTTTTTCAATAATAATGAATCAAAAAATATTGTATTTTATTTTTCATACGAGATAGTATTTTATGATTCAAACTTCATAATTTATGTACTTCTCTCAGAAAAATATATTTTTTAATATTTTTTGATAAGTAATATTATAATAATATATATTATATTATATACTCGTCTTCAGAATTTCTGTAACTTCCTTTATGGACAAGTAAAGAAGTATTTGTAAATTGCTGTTAGAAAAAGTTAAAAATAATTTAACTATTAACGTATAAACATAATTAAGGAACTTATCTGTTATCCTAAGCAATAATTTAAATGCGATGCAATGTTTGTTTTTACGCTTTATCATACATCGCTTCTGTCAGTGGAACAGAAAATAACAAGGTTCTTTACACGCGGAAGAAGCCGCAGACAGAAATTAATAAATAATACATCACATCTACGAAACAGTCGCCATTTGTTTATATATTTATATGTTTTATGGAATATGAAGGTGAGCGAGCATGTGGGCCACCTGATGGTAAGTGGTCACAAGTAGGCCCATATACATTGTCAGAGATATTCAACATCGTTTACATCACCAATGCGCCATAACCTTGGGAACTAAGGTGTTATATCCCTTGTGCATGTTATACTGGCTCACTCACCCTTCAAACCGGAACACAACAATAGCAAGTACTGCTGTTTTGTGGCAAAATATTTGATAAGTATAACCTACCCAGACGAGCTTGCACAAATCCCTACCAACAAGTAAATTATTCAACGAGTTCCACTACTTATTCATCATTACAACCAATATTAATAAATTGTATGTTATAATTACTTCAAGACTTTAAATTATCCAAGTACAAACAAATTGTATGCGAACGGCACACCTTGGAAAAGTTTCTGTTAATACTAAAATCCTTTTACACCCACCAAAGTTCAACGCTGATCGGATATTCTATTATAATTAGGCTGTATGCTGCTTACGTGGTAAACTTTGGTATGATCAGATGAAGTTTGCTTTAACTAAGGTATCGCTTGCGTTTAAAATTTATAAATATCAAACGTGGTAGCTAGTAAGTAACTCAAGATTAGAATAATAGCTTTAATATTGAAATATATGACCTTAGAATTGCTGGTGAGCAATGGATTAATAATATCCTGGGACATTATTCACACATAGCCATCTGATCCCAAACTAAGCAGAGCTCGTACTATGAAAGCAAGACAACTGATATACTTATATATAGTACTTTTCTTTTGTAAATACATAGGTACTTATATAGATAATTACACCCAGACTCAGGTCCAACAGACATGTTCATGCACACATAATGTCTGTCCTGTATGGGAATCGAGACCTGCGGCGTGTAAGGCAAGTAAGAAAAAGTAACATGAATTGATTAGAACATGAACTTCTTTTCGGTCGTGTTCAATCTTAATTATAATTAAATATTTTAAAATATAAACTATATGTTTTGACGTGACAACGTCTAATAAATCTATGAACGCTGGCTGCATGCAGAGAGAGAAAGGATGACTCATTGTCCCGTTACGCTCATTGTCCCTTACAGACAACCAGTTTTTAAAAAGTCTGTCTTGCTCCCGTAAACTTGTCTATGCAGAATATTATCTTGATTTTGATCACTAGAAAATAAATTGATTATACAAAAAATCCCATAATATTCCACTGGTTACGATAGAAATGACACTGGGAGCGATGTTGAGGTTATGACATTGATATGAAATACAGAATTAATTTCGTCTTGACTTTAGTTAACTGCGCAGGAAGTTACAGTACATTCTATATATTTTATTTATAATCCAAAGGGACGACGAATCCGATACGGCCTGAAAGAGTTCAGAGTAAAGAAAATATTTAGCATGAGTAGAGACCGAATTCGCATACACTAACACAGCAGCCATTACAATAACCGCACTAGTCAGTCGTCAGATAAAGTATTTCCAGGAATCCATTCTGTGTAATCGTTACACGAATATATTTTGGTCTCCCGTCCTTTGACAACGGAAAAAAATAAAGTGATATATATGTACATAGTATAAAAAATATACATTAAAATCGATCACAGTACGAGAACAGTTATGACATTGGCTACGTGTTATTCTTTGCCGTTTAACTATTTTCCGATTCAACTAACACGACGATCCAGTTGCGGTACATTTGAATTTGGAATTAGAAATTTGGAATTTTCGAATTTCGAATTATTACAATTGGCTCACAGTTACTATTCAACTGACGTTTATTTTTGAGAGACAAAATTATCTGAAACGTATCGTATATTACTTGCGTATGTATTATTAATTAGTATAATTGCCTCCCTGGGGAAAGCAGGCAGATTAAACATTATATTGGTATTATTTTAACAGTTCATAGCTTACATGAGTCTTTTCAATAGGTTAAAGTATTGCCAATAGGTTTTTTTAAATTTCTTTAATTTTTAATTAATTACGGTATTCTTTCAGTTTTTATTGGGAGAGCATTGACGTTGTTAAGAGTGGTTTATACTTTCTACATTGCCAGTGTCTATCAGCGATCGTGTGACTGCTTTCTTAAAATAAATTATAATGAACACATGTTCAGTGTCATGTGTTTTTAATCGATTTTATTTTAATATTCGTTTTTAATATTATATATTTATTATTTTAATATTGGATACTGTTGTTGGTTAAGTTTTATTGATATTTTTTGTTTTATTAAAATCTTAACTGAATACAAATAACATTTAAAAATAATTATTATACAAGTCGTGACCGCGTGGAATGGTGGCAAGAATGCTATTATTATTAATATTATTTACGTTTGTTTCCTTGTGTACATAACAATTTATTAGTTACGCTATGGCCATATCACTATATTAACATACTCATATAGGTCATACATAAGGGTGGAAGAAATCTCTTATAGAGATTATACAGTTTTCATGTTCTTAAGGTCATAATAAAAACTCTAAGTAAATAATTTAATTCCCCCTCGCAAATATATGTTTGTAGATCTTACTAATTATACAACTTTTGATATTGAAGGCTTTATTGAAATTGATTGAATTAAGTAATCGTTAATGTTGCTAGTTAAATAAATATACATATCTTTATAATTTCGCTACATATATAAATTCATTGCTTATGCATTCTCATTACATATATGTTATAAGGCTCGTCAGCATCTTCCGAGTTCGTCGCGGATGGATTTTTCTAGTAACCCACTGCACATCCGAGCAAGCATTAATCACGTCACGGAACTACGAAGATGTATAATTCACATGTAAAGTGCGATATTGTTCCGCAAGGAACGGCTTATCTTTGAACAAACATTAATTTTAACGAGCCCAACTCAAAGGGGACTCGAGATATTGTAGGTTACATAGGAAAACGTTGTGATCGAATACGTTCTGAAAGCTACCATTCTGCGTAGTCGCGTTGCCTTCAATTATTCATCAATCTAGACGACATTTCCAATATATCATCTTTGTGTGTCGGATGAAATTCATTCATGCATATCTACTAAACCACAGAACAAGCTAGTGGAAAAAGCTTCTAACCTTCTCCTAAAAAGAAAAGAAAAACTTTGCCCAGTTGTGGGAAATATAATAACTATTATCAATATAAATAAAATGATAGAGGTCTGCAGTTGTTCGTGCATCACGGAAAAACTACTGGATAGATTTCAATGACAACCAGTATAAGAAAACGTGGTTTTTTTATGATATAATGCATTACATGATAAATTATTTAGAAATCTTCGATAGGTGAGCCTACGTTTTTTCTGCCCGCCTACGAGAGATGCCTTTGCCCAATGGAAATTTTAGAGGTGTTAATTTAAGTTTTAGTTGTACAAATTTAATTATAAAATCGTCAATATTTATGGATTAAAAATCAATATTCACATTATCAAAAACATTAACCACACGCTCGTAATTTAGAACGAGATTAATCAGTATAACCCGACAATATTCGGAAGTCCAAGGTGATAACTCCTACCCACATACACTGTCATCTTATTAGCTATTCCAAACACTGTCAATAAGCAAATATACACGGGATTTTAGACGTTATATCCTTTTACCAGTGGCTATAGTCCCTTGAGATGGATGTCCTCCCTCAATGACAACATACAGATCAAAACAAGGCAGTTGAATAACAAGAGGTGGAACCAAAACGATCTAGTAACGATGCAGCTTCCACATTGCATATCATTAAATTGAAAGGGGCGAAGAATTGAAATTCGACTGCACTAGTATAGACTTGCAATTAAGTAAGAAAGAAAAATATTTTTGACGTGACAACTTCTAAAAAATCGATGAACGCTGGCTGCATACACGAAAAAGGATGACTCATTGTCCCGTTACGCTCACTGTCCCGTTACGATTTTGGGGTGTGTGAGGAACAGGGACACACCCTCATTGAAACGGGAGGATCCTCCGACCAGACGGGTGTTGTGTCTGGTGGGCTACTGCCCCATGATTGTTGTCAGTTTCTTGTATTTATGTTCAATCGCTCTGATAACTTTAATATCGCGATGTAGGATACGTCTGTTCATAGTTCGTATGTGGCGAGATAGATGTCGCTACACGCTCATTGTCCCATTACGCTGATTGTACGCTTGAGCCGTCTTTCACTTGATTGGCCTATGAGTGCAAATAAAAGTAAATTTATCAATTATATTGTAGATTTCATTTCAGCCTTCTTTGTATCCATACAGAATAATTATAATTCAATAAAAATGATTCAATTTTATTCATAAAAGTATGCAGTCATTACATCAATGTTTTGTTATGACGTTGTCACGTTAATCTATCGTCCGTAAACCGATTTTACAGACAACCATTTTTTCACTAGTAGTTACTCATCAAACTACTAAATTCAACCAAAATAATAAAACGATACACCAAAGATACCGAAAACACGTCCATGAAGATTAAAAAGCAAAAAATCAGCAATGAAAATAAAAAAGAATGGGTACAACTTGATATTAAATAATATATAACCAAATTGAACATTGAATACGAGTACAAATAACAGATACATTTTACTTACTAATGCTCTCAGTATTGTAACGAATAGTGTTGTAATATTGTTCCTTATGTTAGTGTGTGTTAGCTTAAAGTTGTGTGGATAAAGTCATAAAGGCCATATATCGATATAGTCTAGTAAATGGTGGGTCATTATCCCTTGGTTGGGAAAGAGCCATCATTTAATATTATTACTGTTATTATCAGCTGTGATAAAACGGTTCATTGGTAACTATAACCATCCTTGTAATGTCTGCAATGTCTTGGCTTTTAAATTTACTAAGGAAGATTTCTTTATGCTTTGTTAAAAATACTGAATTCTTTGATATAAAAATATGTCTTCTTATATGTAGGAAAGTGCGCCATTTACTAGTTAAAAAACTACTGACTGCCTCGTTGGCTTAGAGGCTAGCTACCCCTAAAGGGAAGGACCGCCAAGCCACGAGGGAGTAAAGCAGAAGATGATACCGCGGATGCGTATATAAACACGAACCCGCAGCTTCTCCGATCCGTACCGAGGACGGCCATCGCAGTGTTTTTATGGTTAATAATCCCACATAACCCGGTTACCCCCTCCAGGGTACCTCTCTGAAGGTTTTCATAGAGACTAGCTTATATAATACAGAACATATAGTGCTAGATTCAAACACCGAGTTAGGCTAATGAAGAGATATATTATATAAGATATATATATCCCGGATATAAAATATATATATGGGTCATCCGGTTGAAAAATCTATCTCTTCCGCAGTCTAAAAGTACACAGTAAACACTCCCTAGTGTTTACAGTCCAAAGCCGCAGAATGTACGTGAAGCCGTTGGTCCAGCACCTGATATCTTACTGTTCAACAGATTTCCCTCTATTCAAATTATGAGACTGAGGAAAAAGAGTTGGACATATACTTATGCAATAATATGTTTGGCTGAAATAGGCCAAAAGTACATCTTTAAGGTACATTGAAAATTTCAACCAGAGCATTTCTGGCTTAATTATTTCAGGCAGACAACTTTTCTTTTAAACAATTTAGCAATTTAAGATATCTCAATCTATTGGACATGCATTGATGTACATAAATATAAACTTAAAGTGAAACATTTAAGATGTTGTCGGATTTGGCAACATACTCGTTACATCAATGAAAACTATTTTGCGACGACAAAGTGTTAATTTGGGAATTATAAGCGAAGGGGTTACATAAAAACAAAATTAGATGATTTTAGTATTTTGTTTGTGTCTGTTTTAGTTTATGATGTAATTTCTCCATAACAGTACTTAAGGATAAGATTGAATAAACCTATGAAGTTTCAAAGTTGGTAAAGTATTGTTAACAAAATTGATTAAAAAGCCATAGGATTTCACCGTTGTGGAGTATCGGTAAAAAGGTTTGAATAAAACTCATAAGGTTTCGCTGTAAAGTATAGTTAAGAAGTTCGTTTAAAGAAAATGATTGTAAGTATTAAAAATGGCTAAATGGTTGATTTTATAATGCAGTTGGTGAAATTTATTGAAGTACGAGAAGGTTTAGCAAGCACGAGGTGGCCTAGTGGTGAGAAAGCGTGGATTCAAATCTGGGCGAGCACCACTGAATTTCATGTGCTTAATTTCTGATTGCAATTCATATTGTGCGGTAAAGGAAAACATCGTGAAGAAACCGGCGTGTGTCATATATCACGGAAATTCAGTCACATGTGTATAACACCAACCCGCATTGGAGCAGCGTGTGACTGACTGACCACAGACTGTGACTGTTATTGTACTGTATAAATTTATTGCGATAAAAAAATCCCCAATGTACTGATAAACTTGGTGCTGTTAAATTTGAACCACCTTTTCCTTGGTTTGCCGACGTATACATCTTATTGAGACAGTTTGGTTCAAAGAATGGATCTTTATATACTGCACCGACAGCTATAAAGGATATTGGTACATTGCTATTATCTTCACGCTCGGCTTGGCCACCTGAATTGGTTTTAGTGTTCATTGAGATCCTGAAAGAATTGGATTCAATACTTCTATATATAATGTTATATATTCTTTATAAATATCACCCCGGGATACGCTTTATAGAAAACTTTCTGCACCTACAAGCCTTAATAAGGTCGTAAATAGATAAACATTGATTCCTCTCTTTTTAACATCAGTTATTCGAATTTCGGAAGAAGAAGACAAAATATATCGTACCATATACACAAACAAATTGTATTTAATAAATGCAATTGCGATCTGTTTTAGAAAATATCAATAATATAAATAGGTTTTATGACAGTTCCATATAATAATACATATTTTAAAAATTTCAATTTTAAGGATTTCAAACAAGTCTTTAATTGACGATAAAACGTGACATTATGATGATAAGGTTTTTATCGTACACCAATATTAGAAGTGTTATTTTTATATATACTACTAATATTGTAAATACATCAGTTTATAAGGATGTATGTTAATCAATGTCACGAAAACGGCTGGACGGTATTGGATGAAACTTATTGAGATAGAATAACATATAACAATAATAATAATAATATCCTGGGACATTATTCATACACGGCCATCTGATCCCAAACTAAGCATATACAACTGATATCCTACATATACTACTTTTCTTTTGTAAATATATACTTATATAGATAATAACACCCAGACTCAGGACAAACAGACATGTTTATGCACAGAAATGTCCGTCCTGGGTGGAAGTCGAACCCACGACCTGCGGCGCGAAAGGCAAATGTCTACCATACACGTCAACCGGCTCGTCGCTAACAACACTTCCTCCCCGCACACGCGGCAAAGACACGGGCGGAAGTTAGTTAAAAGTTGAATAAAATGTTATATTTATTTAATATTTATACAGTAGCTTTTAATTATTTGTAGAATATATTATTTTACTAATGGATAAAGAACACGAACGAGATTGATAAGAGATTATACAAAATTAATTACATTTTAGGACTAGATAGGAGTGACAATTTTATTGCTAATCCTACCCTATTGACTACTTACCTTAAAATAGCATAGATATCAAAGTTATTGAGCCATTTGTATAAGTAATTAAATATAACAACATATTACATAACTATTAATATATAATATTGTAGATGATGATAAAATATTATAATTAAAATAAATGTTCTTACTAAGGTTGTTTTTTTTTTATATAAAAAATAATGAGCCAATTAGGTTTTTCACAGATTATAGTAAGTTTTAAGAAAGATAAAATAAAAGCAGACAGATTAAAAATATATTACAAAATAAAATTATATTATTAATAAATAATTCATTAACGAAATAAGTTGTTCATTTCAGTCTGAAAATACTTTGAAGATTAAAGTGAATATTTGAAAAATGTAAAACTACTTACAATGAAAATACTCTTGAAATTATTGGAACATACAAAATATCATATCACAATTAATGGACTATTAGAGATCAACGGCCGAATACTGAAACGTCACTTAAATATTAAATGCAACTTAATTATTTGAGACGCCGTTAATTTAAAATTTCGCATATTAATTTAGGGACAGACCTGGGAGTCTGTTTAATGATTCACATTGATTTATCGGACGAAAGATGGGAAGCAACGCGGCTTGCTCATATCGACTATGTTCTTTTTTTTAAGTATAATTAAAAATATTTTGCAAACAATAAGGCGAAGGTTATATATATATATTATTTAATATGCTTATGTTAAATGGATGTCAAAAAGGGAATAATTAATTATTTAAATAAATTACGTTTTGATTATTTATTTCTTATTCTTTTAAAGTCAAGGGGAATTCCATTATATTGTAAAGTGATGTACATATATGTTAATTGTTGTTATATGTGTTTCGAAATAAATAGTTTAATCAGCACTACTCAACGATCAGTGACTTAATAATATTCTGTGTTCTCTCCCACCTGGCCTTTTATATCAGCAGGACTCATAAACTCAATTATTGTTGTATCTACTTCCGGTATTACAATGACACCATTTAAATTTTGAATTAAAATAATTTTATAAAATAATCAATAGATTTATGTATTAATGTATAATATATGTAATTATGATGAACACAAATAAAACAATACAAAAATTATTTAACCAACTTTTTTCAAAAACTATTTCATAAATCACAATCTAAGGAAATGGGTGGTACCTACTCAGACGGGTTAATTCTAAGTCCTAACATCAACTACCCGTCTACCCCTAGAATCTATAGATCAAGAGATTTAATATGAAACGATAGTCAACAGAAACGCGGAGCGAACATATCAAAATTGATTAAGACGAGCTATAAAAGCTCTCATGGGAAGACTTACAAGTGTTAGCATATTACCAGACTAATCGATAGTTTAATTACAGTTTATGATTATGGTTAGATCTAGTTAATAGTTTGGTTAGACGTGTTGTCTTTTAATTAAGAACAGCTTATGTTATTGTATTTCGTTATAGACATAAGCCGTTTTGTAAGTAATTAAAAATGTCAATTCGAGTGTGAACGATTTGGTTGAGATGATTACGTTTTAAAAATTCTTAATTATCTAAACTTAGTGAGAGGGCTTGGTGCAAGGCAGTCTGGCTTGAAAGTTAGTGCTACTTAGTATTGTTATGTTCCGGTTATAATTGTGTGTAAGTGCAATTACAAGCACAAGGGACCTAACTTCTTCTTAAGATTAACATTTTTTACTATGCCAATGTCTATTTTCGTTGGTGATCACTTACCATCAGGTGGCCCATGTGACCATCAATCTACCTATTCTTTAAAAAAAATTTTTCACCTGTAACTACAAATCTCAGCGGTTACAATTGATCGTTACATTGAAACTCCACGTGAACTCGCTACCTGCTAGTTACACCACACAAAGACGAAAATGGAACAAAATGAAATTCGTAATCGCGTTGTCTCTCGGTCATCTGTTCTGAACTGCTCGGACGTGCGTTCCGTATGTTTGGACCATTCGTCATCTCGCCAGCGTGCAAGTGTGCTACATAACGAATGGACGTAAATACGTATAACCCTTGAAGACCATGCTTATTGTATTCGCTTTTCAAGTATTCATTTTGGTTGTTGATTTACGATGGGATATTTATTAATGTATATTAGAAACTAGCAAATTTCGTCTTAGTTTCAAGAAAAACAATTTTTTTTAAAGGCAGGTGAAAATCACCATACCAAACTATACCCATCTAGATTTGTCCGAAGTAGATTTGTTTTTAGGTACCACCACCTAATCAGTACTTGGTGGTAGGGCTTTGTGTGAGCTAGTTTGGGTAGGTACCACCCACTCATCAGATATTCTACCGAACACATTCTTCTTATTCTAAGCAGTATTATTTTGCTATTGTTGTGTTCCGGTATGAAGGGTGAGTGCTAGTGTAGTTACAGGCACAAGGGACATAACATCTTAGGTCCCAGGGTTGGCGCATTGGCGATGTAAGCGATGGTAACATTCTTATAACGACATTGTCCATGGGCGTTGGTGACCACGTACCATCATGTGGCCCACGTGCTCGTCCGCCTTCCTATGCAATAAAAAAAGGAGTTATAGTGGTCAAAAGTAAGAGGTAAACAGTTATTCATACTCTAAATATTATGACACGCAATGGCCGATAATTTGTTTATGATCCTAAATATGTTCGACGCCTATGTACGACTTAGCCATTAAATTTTATTTAATTTTGCATACACATACTCAGGGGTATAGAAAAGGACAGTCACCTAACACTAGCACCTTTTCACGCGTGGGCAAAACGGTGGCAGAAAAACAGAAAAAGATAAATAATAACACTTCACTCGTACAAAAATACATAGACAATGACATTGTAAGAAATGTTAACCATCGCTTACATCGCCAATGCGCCACCAACCTTGGGAACTAAGATATTATGTCCCTTGTGCCTGTAATTACACTGGCTCACTCATTCTTCAAACCGGAACACAGCAATACAAAGTACTGCTGTTTTGCGGCAGAATATCTGATGAGTGGGTGGTACCTACCCAGACGAGCTTGCACAAAGCTCTACCACCAAGTAAAAAAGTGTGTGCAATAAATAATAAATAAATAAATAAACGTTGGTGTCTTCAAATCCTGAGTAAACAGGTTCCTTCTAGGCAAGCGTGCTACACCCTAGACCGTGTCGTTGCTTACCATCACGCAAGACATCGGTCAAACGAGATGAACGATAAAAAAGGCTGTTATTGTAACAGTAAATCAAAAAGTTATAAACATATCTCGCATACCCGCTTAAAAACTAACAATACGATATGATGATGGAATTTGCGACTAACTGCATGTACGTGGTCGTGTGAGCTGAGCGATCCATCATTCGTACAGCGTGCGGCTTTATGAATCAAATAAGTTGAACATTGCTGTAATGTGCGTGCTCGTCAGATTTATGATGTTAAATTTACTAGCTTTGTACGTACGTATGTATTTCATTAGAATTGTACGTGTAGGATGCAATGTCAACTATTGTTTACAGGGAAATGTCAAGTTTATATTTAGATGGGACGTTTATATGTAAAGTTTTTGACGCAAAAATGTTTCACTTTTGACACGAACTTTGTAGAAGATGTAACGAAATAGTATTTGTTTATAACACGTATTTTACTAATAAGAAATTTCTGACATATAATATGAAAGGAAAATTGCTTGAATGATAATAATTTGTGTGGGTGTGTGTATATGAGTAATTGTGCGTGCATACGTCATTTTAAAAGTTCGACGAAATAAACTAACACACCTGGGTAGCCGAATAGGCGTGTGGCCGTCTCGGGAAATCGTTGGTAAATTTGCATCACCAGCAATAGCGCGAACGGACAGCTGTGAGGGTTTTGAAGTGGTTGTATTAAAACGCACCTGCAAGCATCGGATGTTGCAGATGTCCATGGGCGGTGGCAGTCACTTTCCATCAGGTGAACCTCCTGCTCTTTTACCCTCTTACATAAAAAAAAACAACATTTATATATAAATATTGACAGAAATACGATATAAGAAGTATTATATAAGCTTAAGTACAATATAAGTAGTTTTACATAAACAACATTAGAAATACACATTGTCAGCGGCAATTTTTAGAAATTAAAATATAATTTATAAAGTCATTAATTTTATAATAACCTTTAGCACATAAACGTTCTATGACAATGTTTTTAAATTTTAATATTGAAAAATGTTAAGCATTTTCCTGTCGGGTAACAGGGGTGACATGTTTATATTTTTTCCTTGAATTGATAGCCTTCATATCAAAATTTCTAGATTAATTAATTTATTTAAACGAACATACATTAAATTATCAAATATACTTGTCATTGTCCTGAGAAGTGACAGTCAATATAATAATTGCATTAAAATTACTTCTTAGTGAAGCTTAAGTGTCCGGGTTCTAAGTTGAGTCCTCTTCAACAGGACAAAAATCTTATTTATTTCGGGAGTACCGACGGGGTTTGGAGCACCCCAAAGTAAACTACCGCTTCACATTATACTACCCTGTGAAAGTAATTAAAGTATACAATGCGCTCTCTATCCATACCAGTCAACAATTATTTGACCGAATGCCGTCAAATTGAGTCTCATCGCAAACTTACCAATATGAGGACCAATGCAGTTTAGTATCTAAGGTTACACCAAAATAAAATTTTGTGTCAATGATGTCTAATGTCTTCTTCATTTAAAATACATTTGTTTTTACACATCTTACGTTTAGAGTTGTGAATTTAATACTGGAATTTATAAGACAATTATTGGCAAAGTAATATATCAGAGGTAGTATTATTCTCTTCTTTACGTATAAATGAAGAGGTTTCATTGGCAAACTATACAATCTCATATCTGTTTCCTACCAAACACTTATGTAAACGACCAAAATAAATGGTCTAAGAAAAGTTCCCTGCAAAAGTAAACGAGTAAAAGTTCAATGCCATTAGGACATGAATACAAAAATGTAGTAAAACATGACTTACATCTTTGTAACATTAGTATGACGTCACATATTGTATGACGTAAACATATTCCACTTTACATAATATTAACTTTTGTGAAACTTCGTGGAGTCGTCGTTGCTGGCTGGTGGCCGGTGTATAACATTTAACCACATTTATTCGAGCAAAAGTCCTAGTTTCCGTTGTTTTCCAATTTCAACCTCGCGGTACGCTTAAAATAAATTAATTTCTACGAGTATTATTACATACTTTCACATCTTCACAAGGCTGTTGAGGTTTCTTTTCATTCAATGTTTGAAAACTGTTTTATTCTAGTAACATGCACTTTCATATACGTTATACGAAATGCTTCTGGAACTCAAAGGGAATTTAAATAATTTTAATATAATTCATGAATGTAGTGCATATTATAATATAATTTAAATATTTGTTGAAACTGAAGCCTGCAGTCGGAACTACGTAGTACGTACACTTGGATGTAAGAAAATCATTACTATTTCATATTACTAAAACTTTTTTATACACTTATTGTAGAAATAACTAATTAAAAAGAAATATTAAAATTAATTTATTAATGACTTCAATAATTTTGGTTAAAAAATTGTATTTTCACAAATGAAGGTTGAGAAGGCTTTGCGCAGGTGCGTTTGAGAGAGAATTATAGTCAATTGTTTTACTCAATCGCATCAAATTATTTTTAATCAAATAGGCTTTCACAATAAGTACATTTGAATTGTGAAACGATACCACCAAGATAAATAATAATTAGTACATGTTTGTGTACTTATTAGGTAACAAATATTACATTCTACACTACTGGGCAGAATTAAAGAGTTAAAGAAGTTAAAAGATCTTAAAAGTAGAAGAATAAAGCTTCAACATGCTATTTTTTCAATCTCAATATGACTATTTTTCACCGAGATTGATTGAAATATATAAGTAAAGTATTTATTAATTAAATAATTAAAATGAAAAGAATATTTCATTTTTAGTATGTATATGTTTTGTGAGTTAAAATATCAAAAGGAAATATAATACCGATAGGTTTCTATAACGGCTAAGTATTAATACAAACATGCAAGTTAACGTCCAAACAAATGAAGTTGTAGGCACAAGTCGTTACGAAATGATTCACGACACAACTCGAAAACGATGAAGCAATATGACTGTTTGCCCCGAAAACAAATACAACATCTAGCACAGTCATACAATTAAACTAGTGTGTTTATTCTGGTCCAGTTCTAGAGTCAAATTTAACTGGATTTCGGCAACTCGTTAGCAAAGCGAAAGTTGGCAAATCTATGCTTGGAACAAGATATGTCAGTATTATGTGCATAATCCTTCAGAAAGTTGTGCGAGCGAACTGTGAGTAATTTGAGTTATTGCAGTTTCCAGATATAATTGCTAGTTTTAGTTTGATATATGGAGATGATTTTTTTTATGTGAATGTCTCATATACTTTATGATATCTCTTAAATATCGCTAATTGTGTGTTTACTACGAGTACATACATACTATTTGAATATTTAACTTTGCAGTTTTTTCCATAGTCTTAATTTAATGCATAACATATTCTTTCTTCTTAAATAAAGTCAAATTTTATATTATTATTAACACACATTATACATTCCACCTCTAAGCTAAAATAGTTCAGTGATTGGTATCTAATAAATATTTTCCAATTACAAATATTTATGTATATTTAATAAGTCATTGAAATAATTAATAAAAAAAAACAAACATTCATTATTCAACTACGCTCTCATGCAAGCACTTTTAGTCGTTCATCGGGCGTTGAATTTAAATCTACCATCGGCTTAGCAAGAAACACAATACTCACTCTTTTTATTAAATAATCTAGTATATACAATATGTACATTACACGTTCTTTATCTAATCACCGTATATGAACTTCACGCTTTATAATAATAGGATTTTGATTGCTACTTCGTTTGGAATTTATTTATCCCGTTTTAAGCTTCCAAATTAAAGTTATTTAATAGAATTTTACTAAAAGATCAGTTATTTAGAATGATTAATTAAATTTAATGATTGATTTTTATTATAAACTAGCTGATACCCGTAACTTCGTCCACGTTACTTGATATATTAAAAAAGCTTTCTTATATACGAAGGAAAAAACATCAAAAAGATCGCAAGCAAAAATATACGCACACGCATTGCATATACAAATCGTTGTTTCTTGAAACTTTAATAACTTTTTATTAAATGAAGATATCGCAATAATTATTTTGATAAGGGCCAAGTGTCTAAGAAATAAAATTTAGAAAATTTCATTGAAATCTATCCAGTAGTTTTTCCGTGATGCGCGCACAACTGCAGACCTCTATCATTTTATTTATATAGATAACGCAATAATTTCTCACAGAACTCAATTCCGAACATCATTAACATATGTAGCTCCGATTCAGGTAACGCGTCCATACATGAGACTTAAGGATATAACCTAACGTACAAGGATTTTTTACATAAGTGGGAAATAAATTACGTAATAAGCAGATGTCGGGAACACGTTCGTTCAAAGTTTTTACGTATTCGGGGTTGAAACGACGCTGTGTAAAGTGCGCCATTATATATAACGTCTGCTCAAGTAGATGACGAGTTTTCTGGATAGTGTTTTAAGACGTTTAGTTTGATGAGAAGTTTCATTTCTTTTGTTGTGTAATTATTATTGCTAAGTTATTGTATTAACTTTGTGATCGAGTGAGCCAGTGTGATGTTATTTGTGATTAGTTCCCGGTTGGTAGCGTATTGTTCAATTTTTCACAGGGGTAATGTTAGCGTGCTGGGCTGGGCTATTATTATCAAGACTATCGCATGTGCGCCTTCCTATATAAATAAATAAATATGACGTGTCAGTCTTTCCTTTAAGAATAACTGTGTTAATTTGGCTATTTGTGCGATACGAGTCATTTTCATAATTTAACTATTTTTTGTGTACAATTCACGCTTTATACGTACGTAGGCTTTATTTATGTATTAAAAGGGTAAAATTCAATGCCGGCGAAACCGCTAGAAACTAGTTAATAATATATTTAAATACAAACAGTTATATAATGCTCGTAAAGTATTTTTCATGAAAATTTTCGTCGCATGAAAATTGTGTATGATTTCGGTTTTCTTATATACAATTGGCAATTAGCTGCTTCGTTGGTCTACTGGCTACAAAGAAGGCCACAGACACGGTGGTCCTGGTTTCAATTCCCAGGTCGGGCCTATTAAATGTTATTGAGATTTTCTAACGAAAATTCTCAGTAGCTGCCCGAAATCTGGAAGTTGAAAGTGTGTACACTCCTGTGCCTCGGAAAACACGTAATGCCGTTGGTCCTGCGACTGAACTCTTTTCGGTCGTGTCGGACTGCCGTCCCATCGTGTTATGAGAGTTAAGAAATTTAGATTGCACCTGTGTCTGCACACACTTGTGCACTATAATATCTCCTGCGCAGTTGGCTAATCTCTCTTGAGATTGGCTGCTGTGGCCGAAATCGGTCAGGAGGATCATTATTATACATTTGGATAATAGTTACGTTTGTAACTTACGTAGTTACTCATTATATATTTGACCCCCAAGCAGCCATACTAAATGTTCCAGTTTGAAGGCGCTTATTTATATAGATGGCGGTGACCACTTACCAGTGTGTCTGTTTCTACATTAATAAAAAAAAAACACTATTAGTCGTGTTAACCATTTTTCAAATTTGACACCGTTACGTGTAAGAAACCTTAGAAATTTCAGTTGTTAAATATATTAAAAGTAAGCTCTGAAAATACTGCTCTGAATATATATTTTAAGCTGATTCTTTGTTATATCAACCTTCACCTTAGTGCAAAAAACAATGACCCTGAAGTTTTTTATTCGGAAAATCTACCCGTTACTACGTGGCTTAGAATATCTACGTGAGGGATTTACCAAGGTGAAAACTTTGTTGTATCGTTAAATGTTTCTTAAAATATACATACGTGTTGAATGAATATAATAATATAAGTAGTTGCAAAAGCCAAATATAATTTAACTAGAATTTCAGAAGCTACCACCAATACAAAACAAAAACAAAATCATCTCGTGCTTGGCGGTGAAGGAAAACATCGAGAGAACCTGCATGTGTCAAATTTCACTGAAACTCTGCCACATGTGTAATTCACAAACCCACATTGGAGCAGTCTGTTGGAATAAGCTCCAAACCTTCTCCTCAAAAAAGGAGAGACCTTATCCCAGCAGTGGGACATTCAAAGGCTGTTTTTTTACCACCGGTTCGGAGAATATCTGGTGAGTGGGTGGTACCTACACAGACGAGCTTGCACAAAGCTCTACCACGTAGATAAAACAGATCACGTCGGGTGTACACAGACTTTAATTTTTTTTAGTACAAAAAATTAAAAAATAGTAACCAACAAAATGTAATACGGACAAATTTATTTCATACAACGATGATAACAATTTCAAGACTTTGAAGAGTTTGAAGACAGTTGATGTGTCATATTCCTTAAACAATATTCCGCACGTGTCGCCAACGTTCGCTAGTCAACAACACAGGCAAACCTGCAGACATCGCATGGTATAGCAATAATCGTTACCTGGTCATTGCTGTAATATAAGATCTGTAATATTCGATTTAAATGCATACTGCCCAGCTTGTCTTAAGCGCTATTCCCCTTTGGGAATGCACTTTGAACTTTGTTATTGGCTTACATATGTGTGAACATTACGAATTTGTTGTAAGTTGGATATGTACAACGAAGTATACTTAGGCGTTTACAATTCAACCATTTAAAAAAAAAACGAACTTCATAATATTTTTTCAACCAGCAATTAGTGACAGCGGGCTTTGTGTGCGCTCTACACCAACAGCTCAGTGAATTCTATCAATATAGAGCAGTGAGGAACGCAGTCATTATTTCTTAGAATAAATATCATAGAGTAAATAAACTCACCGTATTTTGTATATAATTTTACTTTGTAATACCCTTTTGTCAAATATTTTTTATTAAAATTTTGTTTTTGACGTAGCAAATATGAGTTTCTATTTTATTTATTGTATTAAGAAAAAAACTAAATCCGCTATAGCGCATGAATACGAGAATTTAATCAGCGTATTAATATTTACAAGAAAAACAGAATAATGTTTTTTTTTATTGTATCTCTGTTTATAAGAAGAGATGGCCAAGTAGCTACAACGCGTGAATCTTAACCGATGATCGTGGGTTCAAACCCGGGCAGGCACCACTGAATTTCAAGTGCTTAATTTGTGTTTATAATTCATCTCGTGCTGGACGGTGAAGGGAAACATCGTTAGGAATCCTGCATGTGTCAAATTTCACTCAAATTCTGCCATGTGTGTATTCCACCAACCCGCATTGGAGCAGAGTGGTGGAATAAGCTCCAAAACTTTCTCCCCAAAAAAGATGAAGAGGCCTTAGCTCAGCAGTGGAACATTCACAGGCTTTACTTCACTTTACTTTTTACTTTTTTGTATAGGAAAGCGGACGAGGGAAAATCGACGAATACGAATCCGATTATTTTTTATCTTGTATTGAGTATTAAACTTTAATGTTTTATAACATACAAGTTAATTTAAACGAATAAAGCTATAAATAAGCTTTGATGAAAATATAACATAAATACACTGTAGACGAATAGAGAGACACGTCGTTTTATTATGTGTATGTAGTGGACGGCCCTTTGGATCTATCAGTCCAGTTCACCGTGGAATTTGTAATTTTGGATTTCATAAACAAATTCGGTAAACCATGAAACGATCAAATGAATCGCCCTCGAGTTAGTCCTTTACGGATCGCGTCGAACTCGTTACGACGAATATGAAACGCTATATTTGCGGTTATAAATGCCAATTCCAGTTTTGTAAAATTTTGATCGCGATAAAAATTACGATAATTTTTGCAATGTCCGTCAATGTCTTTGTGACATGCATAAGAATCAAATGATTACGAATGATTATTTTCCGATAAATAAATTATATTGTTATGTGAATGTACAATTGTATTATCCCGCGTGAAAATAAAAGGGAGCTTTATCATATTTAGTTATATATATAAACTTTTTTCGTGTAATATGCCGTCTTTATCAATGTTATTGGTATATTACTTGACAAAGCTAAAGTAATTAATAAAAAATAATGTTACTACGCTGGCTCTACGACAACCAAGCAAAAATACAAGGACTTACAAACTACACATTGTTTACTTAGATGTGATGCAAAAATAGTCAATTTAATTTGATTCTGTTTTTTTACGCGTAGGGCTTTGTGCAAGCTCGTCTGGGTAGGTACCACCCACTCATCAGATATTCTAAAACAGCAGTACTTTGTATTGTTGTATTTCGTTTGGAAGGGTGAGTGAGCCAGTGTAATTACAGGCACAGGGGACATAACATCTTACTTCCCAAGGTTGGTGGCGGATTGGCGATTTAACCGATGGTTAAAGTTTCTTACAATGCCATTGTCTATGGGCGTTGGTGGCGACTTACCATCAGGTGGCCTATATGCCTGTGTGTCTTCAACTTAGTATCAGGCTTAGTGTTTAATAATAATTAATGTGATAGCGGTCAATGCTTTAAGCTAGAGGACGCTCTTTCGAACGCCTTCGTGAAAAATTTATTCTTAAATAATATAAATTCAGCGAGCGCGCGAAATAAATAAAAATATATATGAGAAATACATAATTCAAAGCATAATAAATTTGAGATGCGGCTCTGAAACAATACGTTTAACAAAATATATAAAGATGACTAGCTTATGTTCGCTGTTTCACCCTAAGTTAAAATGTAGAAAAATGGAGCTTCTCACTTGGAGCTTCTCCCAACACACTGCTCCAAAGCGAGTTGTTGGATCATGTTGTAGAATATCATCCGACCCAAAGCATGTTACCTCACATAAACTAAATCCGTGGAGCTTGAACACGCATTTTATGAGTCTTATATATATAAAAACGGATTTTTGTACATTTATTTATTTATTTATCTCATATGAAGCCAACGTTATATATTAAGAAAAAACATTTGATAAATTACATGTATAAGAATATTGTAACAAAATATTTAAACAATTAAACGCTAACTTAACATTTAAAAAATAAAAAACCTAATTGACGAGAAACAAAATAAGAAAAAAATATCTTTATCTTAAAGAAACCAAAAAAAAAGTGAATTCTGATATAAATATTAGTGAATAGCATTATCATATTAATTTAAATCAATAGAGTACAAGGTAAAAAATATAACTATTCTGTAAATATAAACAACAATCGTCATAAAAATTGGCGTATACGCGTATTTTTTCAAATAGAATCTTTATTGAGCCACTAGACGACTCGCTAGCACAACATCTTATATCGTTCAACCGTCCAACAGAGAAAACAACGCCGAGTATGTAACTGATAAAATTAAATACAAACACATGTGTAATATTATTATTTTTAGGTTTTCTAGATTAATTTTATATAGAAATATATTGTAGTATACATGTATTTATTGCGAATCTAATTGCTACATTGCTTGTTTCTTAAGTTTCAGTTAACCTTTTGTGCAATAAAGTATTTAATGAATAAATTGGTGGTAAATGATGCGTTAAAAAAAAATTAAGCCTCTGTAATATTTTGTTCTTTCAAATAATCTGACAGCATCTGTAGATAGCAATGACGTATAGTTTTTAGTCTCAGTAATAAAATTAAATGTAATTCCTCTCGAAGATCACCGTAGAAGACGGTCGCGATATGCCGGAAAGTGATATGCGATATTGACCATAATAATCATAACATTTCAAAAACTCACGCATCAAAATAGTAACTATATCGCCATAAGTCGGTTGTCATAATTTCATTGATAAGCAATGAAGTTAGTTCTTACTGACTAGTACTGCTGTACATGTTTCTAATTTATTGTTTTTTGTTTTCAGATTCATGTCTTGCGCTGCATCTACCTGCTATGTTATCCGATACACGTGAGTCTATTATAATTTACGAATGAATTTTCTATTGAAGTATTTAATTTCTATTGAAGTTTTACTTAGTCGTAGGGCTTCGTCGTGTGCAAGCTCGTCTGGGTAGCACCCACTCATCAGATTTTCTACCGCAAAACAGCAGTACCTCGTATAGTCGTGTTCCGGTTTGAAGTAAATATTAATAAATGTTATATATTTATTATTATGACAATTTTAAATTGTCATAATATATTGTGACAGCGACACGAATTTACAAATAATAACGTGAATGCTAAAGTATTACTTGATTCAAGTAAGGTACAAAAGGTTATTGATTATAAAGGTTTTCTATTTTATAATACAGGAGGACGGGCAAATGGACCATCTGATGGTAAGTTGTCACTAGCAGGTGCTGCAATGCCATACGCCTCCGACCTTGTTAACAAAAGTTTAATATCCTTTGTGCCTTCAAACCGGAACACAACAGTACTAAGTATTGCTGTAAGGAGTTAGAATTTTTGATGATTAAGTTGTACTTATGCAGACGGTCTCGTACAAAGCAATGCTTTGCAAGGTGCTGGTGACAAATGTTGCTGGTGCAAGCTTAAAATCCTTTAAGCAAAGAAATAACTAACTGCTAAGTTACATTTAATGTCATAAACATACAAGTATAATATATTATCATTGGTGTGTATTGTTTCCGACAGGTTAAGTCACTACTAAGCCCTTATGTTACAGCTAAACATCTCGGACAATTATCAAACTTGCCACATCGATTAATGGCCATATAATTTATGTATTGACATCCGTCATCGATTGGCCTCGCCTTTCCCAGCAGATCATAATATGATACTATAATTTTCAGCGCGTTCGAAAATCATTTAATTGAACTTAGGTAATTGTAACTACCCATGCTATAGTTTCGCATTAATAATAAAATCATTTTGTAATTAAAAAGAATAACTGTTACATATTATAATAACATGTAGCAACGACGTATACGGGCCTTATTAGCGGGAAATACAGAGCAGTGACGGAGCTTGACGGCATAACGCAGAGTCATATCGTGTGACGTCACAGTATAGTCGGTCTACCCCCAAAGCGCGCCAAAATATGTTTCCCATAACAGACTCAACTTTAGTATTATTTGTATTCAAATACAATAAATCACACCTATGTGTTTATAGTGTTGTGTTTATGTTGCAATCAGATTGATGAATGATCAATGATCAAGTCAAGTCTGATCGACTGCCTATCATCCTATTTACAGGCATAAACTCTTTCACATGTAAGAAAGTAGGGCACGTTTACGTTTCCTGTCATGAGACTTGAAAAATTGTGCCAATTATATTTGATAGACCGCACTAGGTGGTACTTTACTGGTGGTAGAGCTTTCACCAATGCGCTACTAATCTCATGATGTTATGCCCGTTGTGTCTGTGGGTACTCTGCCTAATTTTCGTTTATAATTCATCTCAAGCAGTGAATCTTGAACAAACCTGCCAAAACCATGTGTCAGATTAAAATCGGCCACATATCCACCACAACCGCTGTAGTGTAATGGACACTAGAGAGGGGCTTTGCAGTGAGATATGTACAGGTTGTTAATTTAGTTTACTACACATAATAATCGATTTTGAATTAAGCATACTTAGGTTTGGATATAGATATATACCCTAACCCTAATACAGGGAGTATTAGTTTTGGTAAGTCTGCCCGGGTCGGTACCACGTCAGAATCAAGTCTCAATCATCAGTATGGCTTATTTCGGCTGATTAAGACAGTGTAATTACAGGCACAAGGCATAATATATTATCTCTCATGGTTTGTGGCGCATTGATAAGAAGGGAACCACATACTATGAAAATTACTTCGTCTGCCTTTCTGCAATATCAAAGGCCTAAAAATAATATGCTATTATTATCAGGACTCTAGTATTACAGCTAAAAAGCTCCAATACATGATTTCAATATTATTACAACGAATATTATCGATAAGGTTCAGTAATTTAGTTGAACATTTCTTTATAAAAATAAAGATCTCAAATCAAACAGTATTAAGACAGTTTTCTCTCGATAACACACAGTAGCAAAATATTTTATAAGCCAAGCAAACACCTAATGAAGGTTTAAATGTTTGCGAAGTCACAGCCGAGCGAATCGACGGTCTTTCCGAGAAAAATTCGAATCCCATCTTGATTGCAGCACAAGCGACGCGAAAATGTTTACTACGTACTCATTTATACGTAAAATAAATCTATAATCGAATTGTGTCTGTTCATGAAATATATTTTTTAAAGATTATTTATATTTAAAAAAGGATTTTGTTTAAATTTAATCAAACTTATGGCAGACAAATAGTTAAAAATTATTATAGGCAAATAAGCGTGCTACTAACTAACATTATACAGACTATATTTAGGGAATTAATGACTATGTATCCGCTTGCCACCGCTTTTTGTAGGCGATAGACGTTATAGCGTGTTTTGGGTAGCTGTGATGACATGTGATTCGCTTTTCCCACCGCCCTGTGGGAAATAAAAATCGAGACCAAATATGCTATGCTAGTAGCATACGAACTGCTTGTAACTCTCTTTACAAATTCTAGTTACTCGTACCTACCAATAACGAGCGAGACCATTGGCGTGCTACATTTATGTATATAACAACTATATCTTTGTTATTACATATATCATCGAAATGTCATACAAATTATCTCTGAAGAAGCCACGTATATATAAACTTAAATGAATTTATCATATAAAGTTTTCGTAACTAAACATATATATTTATAGGTAGAATATTTTTGAATAATTTCGCTATGTTAGCCCAAAATATGAATAATGTTCCCATCTATAGTATGTAATTCATAAACCGCGCTATAATATTTTATTATTGCAGTAATAAAACAATCCCATAGGCATCTTTAACTTGGGATGTACATACTTCAAACATAAATAAATAAAATAAATAAATATATCTAAAAATTCACAGTAATTTGTATTAATCGGTACATCATAAAATTAGCGCACTTGTAATGTCACCATCGTTTAAGCGACTGTTGCAGCAATTTTGTTTTAAATCAAATAAATTTTGCAATCAAATTTGTCTTAAGGGGTTTACGAAACATAAAAATTGTTTTCAAATGTGGAATCATGACTTTGTTATGCATATCTGCCTCGTTAGTCTAGTGGCTTGATATAAGGCCGCAGACGCGGTGGTCCTGGGTTCAATTCCCAGGTCGGGCAAATAAATAGTTATTGCGGTTTTCTGTCAGAAAATTCTCATTAGCAGCCCGGAGTCTGGAAGTTGGAAGTGTGGTACACTCCCGTGCCTCGGAAAGCACGTTAAGCCGTTGGTCCTGCGCCTGAACTCTTTCCGGTCGTGTCGGATTGCCGTCCCATCGGATTATGAGAGCTAAGGAAAAGAGAGTGCACCTGTGTTTGCTCACACGCTTGTGTACTATAATATCTCCTGCGCAGTTGGCTAATCTCTCTGAGATTGGCCGCCGTGGCCGAATCGGTCTGGAGGACCTTATTATGCATATCAAATAATCTAATACTGGTAGCGTAGATAATACTTCTACAGTATATAATCGTATTTCATAAAGAATATACTACTACTATAAATACTATTACTTGAGAGATAAGACCGCTCCTTGCATGCTATCATTTTACAGTCCATAATTTATTTAACGGCGTGTCGGTCTCGGTTTGAACTTGGACAAAACCAAGGTCATGTTCAATAGCAATGTACCGGGACCGATATACATCGAAGGGAAATCTCTAGAAGTTGTCAGTGAATATACCTACCTAGGACAGGTGATACAAGTCGGTAGGAACAACTTCGAGAAGGAAGCCGATCGAAGAATTAACTGGGCATTTGGCAACCTTCGTCAAGTCCTCACGTCGTCTATACCGCAATGTTTGATGACGAAAGTCTTCAACCAATGCTTCTTTTTTTTTTTTTTTTTTTTTTTTTTAATCTATTTTTCTTTAAGGAGTTTGGTCACAAAGTGATCATGTCACTCCTGTAGTAGCTAAAAAATATAAAAAATATAAGCTATATAATCGAGTTTCTACGGTTTAAGCCTATTATTACAAGTTTATACAGCATTCTTGCTTTCTCGGATTCCGGAAAGGCAAGAATGCTGTTCCAGACCCCTGTATTTATGGGATTTACATCGTGATTATGTATAAAAAAATCAAGGCGTTCAGCTTCGTTCCGAACACACTCAGCCATTATATGAATCACATCCTCAACTACGTTGCATTCTACGCAGGAAGGTGAGGAGACTTTGCCCATCATTGCTGCAAAACTGTTAAGTGGTATATGTCCGGATCGAAGCCTAAACGCTGTGACCACTTCGTTTCTGCTCATATCAGCAAAGAGAAACCACGGTTTTTGGCACAAACTTGGTTGTATAGTTTTGTACCAAATCCCCTTAACTAATGACCTCTCATCGAAGTGCTCTCTCCAAAGTCTTATAACATTAGCTTTTACAATATGCAATTGTTCTGAATAAATTGGAAAGCAACTAAATGGAATACCGTCCCCTGCCGCTTCTTTAGCTAATTTATCGACGGTTTCATTTTCTGCTATGCCAACATGAGAGGGTATCCATTGCAAGACTACTTTCTTGTTACTCTTTAACAGTTTTATAATACATTTAATAATGTCGTAAGCAATGGGTACTCCACGAAAACCAGGATAAGTGCATCGGGACAGATGTTGAAGTGCACTCCTTGAGTCTGTGAAAATTACAAAATTATTATAATTTATATTATTTATATAAGATATAGATTCCGAAATTGCTATTAATTCGGCATGCATAATCGATATTTTAGCTTCTATTTTAAGTTTAACAAAATTTGCGTTTTGTGGATCAAAGAATGCAGATCCAACATCCTCCCGACATTTCGATCCATCCGTAAACAGATAATAATCGTTAGGAAATTTGAGTTGCATAAATTCATAACACACCTTTTTGAGGGTTTGTGTTTTATACAATTTTTTCGCTTCCAATATTGTGTCTAAGTTAGGTCTAATTGTCGAGGATAAATCCACGTTGCTCATCCAGGTGTCCAAATTGAACATATCTAAGTTATTACTAGTTTTTATAGGTATTTGATTAAGCGATTCGTGAACTAATACTAACAGGGGCTTTTTCTTTTTTCTAAAATAACCGTTATGATAAGCTGATTTTAACTCTCCTATAATAGAAATGATTTCACAAAAAGTATGAGACTTGCATTTTAACCAAAACTTTCCTGCCAAATAATACCTTCGCAATGACAGTGGCTCAATGTGCAGCTCAGATTCCATCACATGGACTGCTGTGCTTTTAATAAAACCGCCAATAATCCGTAAACACTGATTTTGGATAACATCAATTTTTTTTTAAATGAGTCTGAGCGCTATTATCGTATAGAAAACAGCCGTAGTCCATTTTACTTCTGACAATAGATATATAAAGACGTCTCAACTGGCATGGATGCATGCCCCATCCTGAACCTGCCAACATTTTAAAGATGTTCGTAAACTTCAAAGTTTTGTTCTTTAGTTCATTTAAATGTTTTGTCCATCTTAAAGATCGATCTAACCAAACTCCTAAATATTTGAAATGTTCCACTATTTCCAAAGAAACTGCATTAAGTTTTAAATTAACAGTATCACGTTTAAAATTATTTTTAAAAATCAAAACTTTACTTTTAGATGTTGATATATTTAAACCTATTTTTGAGAGAATTAATGATAAGAGGTTCAGCGCCACTTGAAGTTTATCGACAGATTGACTAATGAAATCGCAAGTAGAATAAAGCACGAAGTCATCAGCGTATTGTGAAATACACACATTAGTTATGCTTTTATATATGTTAGCTGTTGCAATGTTAAATAATAATGGCGATAACGGGTCTCCTTGCGCTAGTCCACGACTTGTACATCTACCAATTTCGAAGGTTTCTGTGCGTATTGTTAAAAGCCTGTCCATCAGAAAGTTTTCTAAATATTTGCAAATTTTTGATCCCACTCCTAATTCATCCAAAGTGCGTAATAGATAATTTATATCAACGTTATTATATGCATTGTCTATGTCAATGAAGCAACAAACTGTGCTCCGTTTATTGGCAAACCCTAATTGAATTCTAGAAACTAAAGTTGAAAGGTTGTGTTGAGTGGAATGACATTTCCTAAAACCTGTAACAAATTCGGGCAGAATATGGTTTTTCTCAATAAACCATTCTATTCTATTTAATAGAATGTTATGGAAAACCTTGCACAGGCATGAAATCATCGAAATTGGTCGAAGTGATGAAGTGTGTTGTGGATCACGTCCAGGTTTGGGAATTGGAACAATAAGAATATCTCGCCATTGTCGCGGTACAAAAGAATTTAATAAGAACTTATTAAAGAGCGTAGCTAGTAAAAGTTTGCCATTTTGTGGTAAATTTTTGATCATTGTGTAAGATATATTGTCCATTCCAGGTGAGGTATCTTTAGACTTAATACATTTTGCTAATTCCTGTAAAGTAATTTCTAATTCTAATTTGTGGTTTCTGGAAGTAAAATATTGCTTCTGAGTTCGTGCATAATCTGGTGCTAGGCTTCTTAACAAATCGCAAGCTTTGTTCTCATCGATGTAATTTATTTGGGGCTTATAACCTTTTAACCATTTCATTTTGTTCCACAACTCAATTTGAGATGATGATTGATCGAAAGAGGAACAAAGATTTTGCCAAGACTGTGAACGCGCCTTACGTATTACATTCTGAGAAATACCTATTTTTTTCTGTAAGAAATTTAGATTAACCGGCGTTGGGTTACGGCGAAATTGCGAGAGTGCTAGACGACGCTCAGCTACACTTTTGGAAAGCGTTTGATTCCAATAGGGTCGCGGCACAAAATTATTGCTAGGGTGTTTGCAAATCTTGACGAATGGGATGTGAATGTCTGCAGCCATATTTATGTAGTCTATAAATTTATTAAAATCGTATTGCAAATCATTAGATAAAACGAAGTCGCTGTATAAGTTGTCTAGCAATTTTGTATAAGAAATCCAATCTGCTTTCTTAAAATTTCTACGCACCATATTTTTAGATTCTACATTTACGTTTGTATCAATCTTAATAATACAGTGATCGCTGCCTAACGTTTCATTTAACACTTTCCAATTGAACTTGAGAGCTATATCCGCAGATGCGAACGAAATATCCGGGGCAGATTGTTGTAGTATGCCATTCACAAGTTTGATTCTAGTTACCTGTCCGTTATTGAGTGTAATAAAATTATTATCTGACATTAATGCATTTACAATTTGGTTCCCCCTAGAGTCAATTTTATTAGACCAGTTTGTGTGGTGGCCATTGAAGTCGCCACACAACAATGTTTTTTTGTTAGATAAAGCAAATAAATGTTCCCAATCCAGTTGACAAGTGTTGGCAGATGGTGGACAATACAATGAGATAATATTCTCAATATCATTACAGTTGAAAAGTTTAACTAAGATGACTTCTATACTTGAATTACGACTAGGAAAATTAAATACCTGTGATTTTATTGAATTGTGCGTAAGTATAGCAACACCACCGTATGAATCATTCCTGTCCTTTCGGTATATGTTGTAGTTGTTAAGTCTTAGTTCACTATCGGGTTCTAACCAGGTTTCACAGAGTAAAGCAACATGGATTTTTTCTTGACATAAAAGATTTTCTAATAACATTAACTTAGGCTTAAGACTCTGACAGTTCCATTGCATTAGGTTAATTTTGATTAATTTATTGTTGTCTTTAGACATTGTAGTTTTTTAGGAAATCAAGCAATACATTTAAAATCGGCCAGTCGGATCTATTGATATCGATAAACGCCAGAATAATCCATTCCATGAAGCATTTGACAGTTGCTAAAATTTTTGACTGTAGCGTGACTTCTTTTAGAAATATTATTTCTTTCAGTTTTCTCAATAATTCGTTAATATTAAAACCTTTATCTCTAAATTCCTTCTCCTTCTCCGATGACTGTTTATTGTTGTTGAAATGTGTGTCCTCCATATTTATGTTCTCAAATTGTATATTTTTAAACTGGGTGTTTGAGTGAGATTTTAACTGTTTTTTAGAAAGATTTGGTTTTTTGTTCGTTGCTTTTTTAAATTTAGTTACATCTGCGTATGTTGAAATATCTCTATTTTCTGTAGGCTCGTCAGGCTTCTCCAAGTGCGTAGTGCGAATTTGTTTAGATCTGTTTTCTTTATCACTTATCTCCTCTTCTATTTCTTCCTCTTCATATTGACGTTCTGGCGGTACGTATAACTCGAGAGCTTTGCGATAGGTACAGTTGAATTCTGACATCAATACTCTGAGTTTCTTTTCTTTTACAAATAAAGGACATACTTTAGACAAGGCCATATGTTTGCCTGAACAGTTAACGCATCTGTAATCCGTGTTTTCACAATTTTCGTGACTTTTCCCACATTTCGGGCATACTATTTTATAAGTACATCGATTCTTCGAGTGCCCAAATTTCCAGCAGTTTGAGCATTGCGTTACAGAAAATTCGTACTTTTCTACTTTTACTCTCATATCATCAACGTAGACGTAAGGAGGAATGAAAGTTCCTTTAAAGCCCAATCTTACCGTTTCGCAAGGTATCCAACCAGCTTCATTAAACTTTCTACGATTGAGACGATTAGCTGAAATTAACTGAGCTGGTTTGGCACACGATATTTTTTCTAAGATAGTTTCGTTTGTCAGTTCAAGGTCAACGTCTCTTATAATTCCATATGAAAAATTTCTTTCCATAGCCTTTTGAATACGCCAGTTCCTATTTTTAAATTCCATACATGTCTCCAATTTCTCTGCACTTAATTCGCTAATGAAATCTACTCTTACTTTGTAGGCATTTAAATACTTTACACGAATTATATCTGAAGTATTTTGTTCTTTAAAAATGCGCGCCAAAGTGAACTGTTTCGGTAATTTTTCATTACATGAAATATACATTTCTATTTTCTCGGTCTCCTTCAATTTTTTATCTTTTCTCTGTCCCACTGTTGTCCATTCGCCTTCGCTATCCTCTCTATTTCTCTTATGTGTCTTTTCCTGTCCACCTTCCTCGATTTGTATTTGTACCTCTGACATATCGTTATCACTAAGCGATGCAATACTCGACATGGTATTATCGTTTTTTTTTTTTTTTTTTTAAATGAGGGTAAATTAACAACGCTATAGGCGGCCGAGAGTAGCTCGGCCGCCGTCGATCACTGCACAGATAACAACCGAGCACTTGCCCGGCGCGCTGCGAAAACAAATACCTCTGTTGAACGCGACCTTCTCGTACGAACGCCGTACGAGTAAAATGAACCAATGCTTCTTACCTGCCATGACATACGGTGCCGAAACGTGGACACTGACTGCGGGACTAGTACACAGTCCGTTACAAGTTCAGCAGTGGACTACGATTGGCTGATGATTGATTGATGATTGAATGTATTTAAGAAGTCTTAAGCTTCTGTTTCTATTAACTTTTTACTTGTATTTGTTTATCTTTCCTTGTGAGTGTCCAATAAAGTTAATTGAATAAAGAAAATATTATTACATTTAAAATAATGTACTGGGTGCTTGATAATAACATTAAGTAATTGGTCAATTGAGTTGGAGTTTGTAGTTTCTAATTAATTATAAATGAATAACTCTGTGGGGCTCTGCAATTTCATCTCAAGTTGGTGGCTCATCTACAATGTAAGCGATAAAGTTTATTTATATTTTCGTTATAAATTGACATTTTTCGTTATAAAATGTCATGAAGAACGCATAAAGAAGAAGTAGTAAAGTGAAAGTTCTTTGGGATTGATAGAAGTCATTTAAGGTCGAACTTCAGTGCAACACTTCTCTATAGAAGTCACTGACGTGAAATCACGTTACATGTAACGTCAGTGACGTCGTCTCAAGTTCGGTCATGTGAAGCGACGCAGACGTGCTACGCTCATTAATTTATGAAAACAAGTTCATTAATTATACAGGTAATATAATATTAGGAATATGAAAAACATCACACAAAAAATTACATGCATTCACACAATATCTCTAATATAAACATTACACAAAATGATTATTTAATTCATTTTCTTGCTTTTTCTAACCTGTCACTCATTGGGAACGCTTTGATTGGTGGGTGGGTTTCTACCGCCATACGAGTGGTTGAGGCGCTTAAATACTCCATCATATTGTCGATATTGAGATGCGCTCACCAAATTCTCTCAATCGGCTTCGATGACACTCACGGCATATAGGGATTGATGAGCACACGGTTTGATTATCGCCATGATAAAATACGTACGTAATTAACCGCGTAAATACTTATGAGTATAGTTCTTATATCAATATTGTATTAATACATTTGGCGGCTCATATTTAATCTACACTAGTATAGAGCGTACCTGAAAAAAAAATCTAAAATAAATTACAAACTTATACCAGAATGGTTTAAGTATATGATAATTTTACTGGATTCAAGATAATTTATATGACAAGCGTTATTGTTTTATTATATATAAATTCACATTCAAATCGGAAGAATATTCTCGAATAATATTTAATTAAATTTCAACCAATGAGAAGTTCTACTAAAGAACATTCACAGACGTTGCTCGGTGTGTGCTCGTGCCCTAAAGGTTATTAAATTCCAGCACACACCGCAAGCGCGTTCGGTAGCTAGTCAACATGAACTATTCGAATGACAATGTATTCTCGAAATCAAGTATCGCTTCGTGTCAGCTTATACTGGACATTATTTGATATGTTATTTATTATGTTACAGTTCTGTAATGCTCGCGGCTCACGTTGCGCGCACGTTGATTAAAGACAGTCGGTGGTATCAACCGATTTCAATTCAATTTGAAGTCCGTTAATAATCATTACGTAACATTGATATTGTTTTATATTTCGTCTCGAGGAATGTACAATAATAATAGATGGGCATGTGGGTGATATCACTGTGTTGAACTGTTAACAATTTAATATTAAGAGCTTCTTCTTCTTCTTTTGGTTCCCCACTACTGGAGGTTGGCCGTAAGCTCAGTGATTTTTTCGCGGTCTCGCGCCATGTGAAATAGCTTCTTTCACGCTGGCGATCTTCGTCCACTCGCGGATGTTGCGCAAACCTTTAATCACCTTCCAGCGCTTAATACTTCTTAAAATTGCGTTTCTGTTGACAAAGACTATTATCATCATGGGCTCTGTTACATTCCTACTTGAAAAAAAAACATCTTTATTACGTATCTTTTATAATACGTATATGTATATATGTATACCTTTTATAAAACTTTTTCTTTTAAACATGGCAAATAATTTAATTGTATGAAATTTAACTTTAATTAAAGTTGTCGTCAAGATATGTACAAATGATAAATACAAATATAAAGGAATAAATTCAAATTCATATATGATTAGTTTTACATATATTATTTAGTTTTTTTACTGAGTTTAATGTTTTCGATTGTACCATTATATATAATGCAATACATACAATTTATAACCCGAGTTTAATTACTTTTTTTAAGAATAAGTGGTGCTCAGGTATGACCGACCAAATCGCCGCGTGCCCTACTCTGAAACAACAACTACAACTTGATTAATTGATTACAATTACAGACTAATAATAAAATTAATCACAGAATACGATTACTTTCTTGATCTTGATAGAGGATTACACATTGTAATTTGATTACATTTTGACCAAGTCTGACTGAGATTACGTAGAAAACAAAACAAAAATCCCAAAACATTTCATCCAGTCGTGCTCACCCGAGCACGCCACGCGCTCGTTAGGGCTCCGTTAATTGTACTTTTTTATTACCTATTTACCCGTCCCAGGTCATCTCCCATGAAACTGCGCCCTTTGTGTAAAAGACAATGTGAGGCTTTTAATTTATTTAGAAAACCTCGTGTTGCTGACTTTTGTATTTTTTTAAAGAGTTGTCATATCGTATGTTGTCATATTGTCTTTTGTTCGAGACATTTTTTATACCTAATTTCGTTGTATTCGTTACGGCTCATATTGCACATGTCTGATTATAAATTATATATGTTAACCTTTTTTAAATATTCTTATTGTTAGTGATCATAAATTTGTATTTAAACATTAGTTGTATAATATTTAAAATATTTATAATCGATAGAAACAATCCAAATGAAAACATACTAAATTTAAGTAGTCATTCAAACAAGCTACCATCGCGTCAGAATGTATGTATGTTGAACCTCGCGGAATTTGATTGCAATTTGTGAGTAATTTTTTTTAATTAAATTGGATAGGCAGTCTGGCAATTGGGCCATCTGATGAATAGAGCACCAAATAGTCATTGCCATTTGTAAGAAATTATTAACCACATCAATTATGACTCTTGTACCTGTAGTTACTCTGGTTCACTTCCCTTTGAAACCGGAACACAATACTACGAAGCATTGCTGCGTGGCTGTAGATGTTTAATGAGTGGGTGGTAAGTCATACCACCAAGTGTTATTACTTTTGTTTTTTTGTTATTGAAACTTTACAGATACATGCTCATTTAACTTTTAATGTTTTTTTTATATAAATTTGATATAACTTCTATACAATATCGTATAAATTTTATAGTATATATTTCAAATCTTGAATAATGTCTATTCACGATACTTGATTTATAGTGTAAAAGTTGAGGAGAAGTTTCTGCTTTTAAAATGTTACAATTTATTTCGATAAAGTGAAATATTTATGTTTTTCACTGTTACACGGTATTCTCTATTTCTGTAATCGTGTTTTGATATTATTTATAATTTAAAGCGAAAATAATAAAGTTACAATATTTTTTTCTTCATACATATGTTTATCTTGACATTGTAGTTTAACTTTTTTTTATAATAGCCAGGTGACATATATGTCACCTGATGGTATGTGTTCACCACCGCCAACAGTTAGTAGCGCTGTAACACCACAATACTGAATATTGTTTTGTGGCGGTAGGATAATGAGTGGGACTGGGTGTACCTACCCGGACGGCGTTGTACAAAGGCTAGATCTGAAAAATTAAATTCTTTATCCACATCGCGTGTCCAAGCTTAATTATTAAACAAAAATTCAAAGTAAATTTAGTGGAAAATTTTAAATTCGATATTTATTATGTCATAAAATCACCGTCTTTTATGAAGTTTATCTTTATTTGATAATATGCTTTATTGCGTGAACTATAGAGTTTATATTAAAACAATGTGTTCATAATGGGGTGCAAAGGCGGTGATGCCTGTATTGTCACCGGACATTGATTAGATGATCTAGCGAACCATCAGGTGGAAACACTACGTCACAAAGGGGCCGGATGGTAATATTGACGTGAGATTGGACACAGCGTACTACTACTACTAGTTTTAGCATTGTAATAATAAACATTTTGTGACCTTTTTAAATAAAATTGCCTTGGGGATTTTTAAAAATGTAGTTATATAAAGGAAAAAAACTATTTATCGATAACTAGAAAAATCGGCTTCGCTAGTATTGAAATCAGTTGGTCAAGAAAATCCTTTTAAATTTGACAATTATAACGTACATAAATGATGACTATAACTTAGTTCCCAAGGTTGGTGGCAGATTTTATTTTATAGAAAAAGTAGGTGGACGAACATATGGACCCTGATTGATTAGACCAACGCCCATACACATTGGCACTGTAAGAAATATTTACCATCTCTTACATCGCCATCACCAACCTTGGGAACTAAGATGTTATGTCCCTTGTGCTTGGTGCACCTTCAAACCGGAATTATTGCTTTACAATACAAAGTACTGCTGTTTTGCAGCAAAATATCTGATGAGTGGGTGGTACCTACCCAGAAAAGCTTGCACAAAGCTCTACCACCAAGTAAATTTAGCGATGATTAATATTTCTTAGTGTCGTTAATATTTCTTAGTGTCAATGACCGTGAGCACTGGCAACTACTTACAATAAGTTTTATATATTTTAAATATAAAAAAATACTAATGAGTTGCATTAAAGTTTTTTTTTCAAACCTTTTATTTAAACAACTTAATCATCATGAAAGACCATTTTGTATATGTTTTACTTCCGTGTTTATGAAGGAAAAATCTCAGTAATTCGTGACTATTACGACGAGGTCGAAGCGGAAATGGAAGTCAGTACGGACACCTGGCGTCGGAGCGAAATCACATTCCCATCTTTGTATGTATTCGTGTATTGCAATTTCTGCTCACGTGAGCCGCATGAGTTATAGCGGGAATATATAAAACGTGGCAAGATTCGGCCGTGTTACTTCAACGGCACTTTTATTTTCGACTGTCTTAACAATTTATTTAAAACTTAATTTCATGTTCAAGTTTTCATTACTTTTAAATAAGTTTAGTATTATTTTTTTGGCATTTAAATTAACTTTTAAATTAGTGCGCTTTCTGAGGCATTTCCTGCCTCGTACAATTACTTTGTGGAACCAGCTTTCGCCGGCGACTTTTCCGAACCGATACGACTTAAAAACCTTCAAGAAGAGAGTGTACTCTTTCCTCAAAGGCCGGCAACGCACCTGCAAGTCCTCGGATGTTGCAGATGTCCATGGGCGGTGGTAGTAACTTTTCATCAGGTAAGTCTCCTGCTCGTTTGCCCCCTCTAACATAAAAAAAAACTTCTATCATGCCATATTATTTACATCTTGCAAACTTAAACATCTCTATATACATTGTACTCCTGTACATGTGACAGCAATGAGATGAAAAGAGTTACATAATAAAATGAGCTAAATATTTTTTTTATCAGTGTCAACATACATCTGACATTATAAGGTCGAGGAGAGCTACAAAAATAAAGCCGATATTATGAAAATCAGTACTAGAATTGTCACTGAGTGTAACAGAGTGGCAATCCGTTACAACAGTCGCGCCACTTTACAGATCTAAAAATAATATGTTTATTGTTAGATAATACATCTGAAAATTATCTTTTTATGTTTTGATTATTTTGCAGTATTTTCATGTCTGCTACAGTTTTTTTTTTAATTCTGCGTCCGTGAGATGTGTACTGGTACATATGAATAAAATAAAAAGTGACAATATTACGGATGTGCGGCGTTAAATTATGTCTAATTTGGGAGTTTCATTTAATGCTTTATTTATTTTTTTCAACATTTAATTTTGTATGAGAAATAAAAGTGTACTCTTTTTAAAATATTAAACAAATATATGAAATAAAACATAATTTGCAAATTAGACAACATGCTTTGAACTCGCACCCCTAGATTACCACGTTCAGCCAATTAAACTATTCGTTTAATTATACCTACGGTGCTGAAACTCTTTATGCTTTTATTATCTTAAGCAGCCAGATGAGGTCGGTGTATTCAAGTATATGTCACCTGAGAGTCGGGTCTGCATTTTATATTTGAAAAAATTTAATGTGTATATCGTGTGAGTCAAATCTTTTTTAAAGTTTAGAATTGAAGGCAACTCTTAAAGTCGAGCCACCTCGTCAAGTGAGGCTTACTTTGGAGCCTGGACCACATGTGAGTCGGTTGTTCGTTAATATATCAACGGCGTCAAGCTGGTTTTATTTTAGTAAATTATTTCAATCAAAAAGGACGGAAGGACGATTAATAAATAACAGCTGATTAATCACCTCGCGTATGTGTAAGTCTCGACTCGAGGGATGTATACCTCTAACCTGAGGAGCCATTGATCTGTATGCACCTGTTTACCATGAAATCGTTTTTGTTTATCACGAGTACATCCTCATTGAGCAATTGAACGCGCATTATTATAAAAATATAAGCAATAATCGAGACTTAATTCCATTTAAAATAACAGCCCGTGAATGTCCCACTGCTGGGCTAAGGCCTCTTCTCCTCTTTGCGACAAGAAGGTTTGGAGCTTATTCCACCACGTTGCTCCAATGTGGGTTGGTGGAATTCACATGTGACAGAATTTCAATGAAATTTGTCACATGCAGGTTTCCTCACGATGTTTTCCTTCACCGTCCACAAATTAAGCACATGAAATTCAGTGGTGCTTGCCTGGGTTTGAACCCACGATCTTCGGTTAAGATTCACGCATTCTTACCACTGGGGCATCTCGGCTTTCCATTTGTTCAAATGTTATTCGGTAACGTAATCGTGGTTGACGTTATATTTCAAGCGAATATTACAAATCAATAATTTCCTTAAAAGCGGATTCTTTGATGTTCACGAGTTGGTTTCATTTCCCTTAAATATTTGAAAATACATTTCAAATTATACATTTAAAAACATGATTCAACATTCATTAATAAATTTCTAGATTAATATATTAAAAATGAAAATGTATTTCTAATGAGATTTGAGATCAAAGAGTTTTGCGAACGAAATATTAACATAATTCATCATTAGGGCTAGAGTAGATAGTCGATTACATAATATTATGATTGATATATAAATTTTTTTTTCAGTTTATTTTTTTATTTTATTTTATTAGGATCTCCAACAAGGAATGCACATGACATGCTTAAATAAATTATGCTAGTTACAAATTTATGTGCTCCCTTAGTTACAGGAAACCACAGCATCCATCTTATGTAACTAAGTAACAGCTATTAGAGTAATATTAAAATTAATGACTACAAATTACTAAATGAAAAATAAATAAAACTACAAAACGTTTAATCTTAAATAACTGAAGTTAAGAATAAAGGATACAATTTGAAAAACTAAATAATAATAATAATAAAAAAATAATAATAATATATTTATAATACAGACGGACAATTGTGACTCCTGACGCTGTGAGTAGGTAGCATCGCCCATAGATGTTAGATGTTAGCGAGAATTTTAAACACAAATAGGTATAACATAACATCTTCTATCTAGATTGATAGACTGCCCATTGACGGTGTAAAAACAACATGATACATTTGCGTATCTGCCTTCCTAAATTATAATAGAAAAGAATACTTAAGATTCGTTATGAATTATGGTGGTTCCGATACAAGTGTCTAAATATAATAATATTTTTGTTTCATTTATTTAAAGCAACACAGAGATAATATACGGCAGAAGCGGGGCGTAAGCGGCCGCATCTTTCGATTGTGTTGACTATAATAGTTTGATTTTTATACTCGAGATTAAAGTATTTGATATTATTATAATTTCGACGTGGTACTCTTACTGGTTCTTGAGAAGTACGGTCTTGAAGGACGGATAACAAAGTGATCCTATAATGGTTTCGTTTTTCATTATGAGGCACGAAAAAGTATGAAAAAGTATAATTTTCTGTGTTACGTCGTTAAATTGATATGTTGCACTTTTCCTCCGTTCAATATGGCGCTCGTGAGTTGAGTGGCTTTGTAACTCACTTTATTAATTTGATACGGTACCGCCTTATCATTTTATGAAGTGATGTATGTATGTGGGGCGTTTTAATGATAACTCATAATAAACCTTACAATTAACATTTAATATCATAATAAATTGATACAGCTTCGCTTAAAAAAAAGTTGTAGAAAAAGTAGAAGTGAAAGTATTTACTTATATATCATGCAATTATTATTTAAAACAATCATTAATAGAGTTTTTTATAGACATTTGTTCAGATGGTATTTGTGTAGTTGCGTCTGATGTAATTTGTTTGGATTTTATAGCATTCAACCGTTATACGTACATAACTACACATACTCAATTGGTGATAGAGCGTACTTCATCAGGTGGCCAATTTGCCAGTCTGTCTATCTTATTTAATGAAGGAATGAAAAGTGCGAGTCCGACTCGCCCACCGAGGGTTTCGTACAAATTTTAGGTACATATTTAGGGTTATGTTTAACTACAAATACAACGTTTTTTTATGAAAGAGAGGGCAAACGAGCAGGAGGCTCACCTGATGGAAAGTGACTACCACCGCCCAACATAAACGGCCGTGTCTTTTTTATGTTAACTTAGAAGTTTGTTTTTTTTTCACAGCTTTAAGAGACTGTAAACCTGAGTATATCATTTTAACTTGAGGGTCTTGACAGACAGACGGACGGACGGACGGACAAAAAAAGTGATCCTATAAGGGTTCCGTTTTTTCCTTTTGAGGTTTTTTTTCCTTTAAAAATGATTATAAAAGCTTCCAATGAAGAGCATTACTGGTAAATTGATCATAAAGAGATATATACTTTCTGTTTCTATCTAGTAAAGATTTTAAAAGCACTACTTAAATTAACCATTTAGACACTTTATTTATTTGCTTAACATTATTGTCTCCGAACAATTGCATGGTATATAAGGCAGACTTGACGGCATCTTGGCACATATAAAATACAACAAAATTAATCTTTACTTTAGTATTACTTCTTACATTACATTACTAGCAAAAACATAAAAAAATTTGCAAATGCATATAACACATTCAGACAACAAAGATAAAGATATGAGTTAATAATACTAGTTACCCGTTCCGGCTTTATACGGGTAGACTTTAGGTATATAACATGGTTGTATTGAAGGAATGATAGACAAAGAAAAACATCATGTTTTTAGGGTCAGGATCTTAACGGTTGTACGCATAACATCTCACCAGTTTTATCACAATCGATTAGCTTAGGAATGTATAGAGAACAGACATACAAACGTTCATTTTTATTAATTAAACAATAAATGTTATTAAAATATTAAAGCTGAAAGATTTTAGTAAAAAAAGATGATTTCTACGTCTTCCAAGAGGTTGTGAATACAGAAGTCTATTTAATATTAGATAAACATTTTAAGTGATACCTTTTGAAATAGTATATTTATACATTTTGTCGTTATTTTAAAAAGGGGTTCTCTAAGCGATTTGTAATTTTGTTTCGAATGTTTGTTATTTAAATTCAGAAGGCTTTACATTGCGTGATAAATCTTTCTTTGCATTAAATTAAATAACGATAATAATTAATTACATTTAAAAATCGATTATATTTTTAGATTTTTTAGATAAATTCTATCTATTACAAATATCGTATATACAGGCTATAGAGGAATGACACAGGTACTCGCAAAAGGTATACGTGACAAAATATACGAATGAAATACGATGGAAATATCTTCGATTTGACTCGAATGTCAGATTGAATCAAACATTGAATGCATTTGTCTAAGCTCACACGCCCTGACACGATATACAAAATACTATTAGAATTTTTTTTATCACATTTTTAATCATATGCTTATCTCGAATGCGAAACCGGTAACGGTGAACAATTTTCCATTTTATTAATCATATTAAAACTACGTTATTAATAAGCTTTACTTTAAAGCGTTTTTTTATAAAATAGGTAAGCAAACAAGCATATGGACCACCTGGTGCACGTTTCAAATTTAACTAATATGTTACTCAACCGATAATTTGTTATCTGTTTATGTTGTTACATATTATGTTGAAACTGTATTGCTGAAAACATCCCGAGGCAGTCTCGAGCTTTGAGAGTATAAACAGCCCTTTTCTAAGATTTCACTTCGTGGTAGAGCTTTGTGCAAGCTCGTCTGGGTAAGTACCACCCACTCATCTGATATTCTTCCAAAAAACAGCAGTGCTTCGTACTGTTGTGTTCCGGTTTGAAGGGTGAGTGAGCCAGTGTAATTACTGGCACAAGAGACATAACATCTTAGTTCCCAAAGTTGGTGGCGCATTGGCGATGTAAGTCATAGTTAATATCTCAAGTGACCACTTTTTTTTTTTTTTTTTTTTTTTTCGCTGTGGAAATGCATTTACGCATACCCCCCGCAAGGTGAAAAGCGGGGGGTTATGTGGGACTCGACGGCTGAAGTGCAAGGCCGTAATACCCACTAAAACCACAGCGTATACTTCACCGCCTTTATGGGGGTGCCAAGGGATCGCGTGAGCATTCTACCCTGACACCCCGACGGATAGCCCGAAGGCTACAAGCTCCTTGGCGGCGGATGAAGGTGTTGGGCTCCGCCGCCAAAAAACACCCTGACGGCCGCAGAGGATAGGGAGGACGGCAACCTGACAACACCGCATCTCCTCTTCCTCTGCGGCCCCACCGCAACGCAACATATGGTGCGCCCCCATTCGGTCGCGGGAGATAGGGCGCGCGGCAACGCAACACCGACACGCCTCTCCTCCCGCGACCGCTCACGGCTACAGGGGATGGACAGAACCATCCCCCACAGCGACACACCCAGCGGCCGCAGAGGACAGGGAGGACGGCAACCTGACAACACCGCATCTCCTCTTCCTCTGCGGCCCCACCGCAACGCAACACATGGTGCGCCCCCATTTGGTCGCGGGAGATAGGGCGCGCGGCAACGCAACACCGACACGCCTCTCCTCCCGCGATCACTCCCGACTGTGAGGGACAGACAGAACTGTCCCCCGCACCCGCTCCCTGGGCGCATCCAACGCAAGCCTCCTCCTGAGGCCCACGAGGAGCGCCCCACGTCCGGGATCCCTCTTAGCTTCCCCGTGGCCGACCTTACCACGGGTACTGAGCCCCCCCCACCACGACAAGGTGGAGATCCCACGCGGGGGGGTCAAGTGACCACTTACCATCAGGTGGCCCATATGGTCGTCCGTCGACCTATGCTATAAAAAATAGAATTCATACCTTTATCGATACCGCAATGTTAAATGCAATAATACGTATTAAAAACTAATAAAATTAATATTTGTTTTTTCAACACTTGCAATTTTTTTAATTCATTTGTTTCGTTCGTCACGAATGATAAAAAACAAATCTACTTAACCTAGCAGTAAGTACTAAAAGCTAGTAAATGTCTCACTGTTAACGAAAGGCCTTCCTTCCTTGATGATAAGATTACAAGCTTATCCCATGAGCACGAGATGAATTACTATCACAAATTAAGCTCATGAAAATTATGATTGCCCGGGTTTGAACTGGTAATCTACGTTTTATAACCACTGGGCAATAGTACGATCATAATATCCTATTAAAAAGAAAATATGAAATGGTGAAGTCTCAAATAATAGCGTCAATGAAAAATGCATTATTATGCATTATTATAGAATATTTTTAGAGGAAAACCTCTATTGTTTTCAATGTATTGTCTCACGGTAAGTTAGGAGTTTGTGGTCTCGTTATTGGCACGCTTTTGTTTTACATAAAATATTAATCTTTATTCAAAATTAGATTTTTTAAGCGGCGATAAAGAATGGAACTTTGATTTTTAATGGATGATCGCTGATTTGAATTCCGGTTAGCCAGTGTAATTACAGGCACGAGAGACGTCAGGTGTGGTTTGCACTTCTTGCAATTTCAGTATTTATGGAAGGCGAGTACTAAGTGATCAATTTCCTCATTTGCGTTTCTAAATTTAAAATAAATATTTACCATAATTTTTCAATCATATACATTTCATTTCATATATATATTTTTATATATGTTTGTAACATATATAAAAATATATATATTGACTCAATAATTATTTAAACAAACAAGATATGTATTGTATTTTATGTAATATTGTCGTTACATATAAAGACTAATATAATGAATCATTTCTGTAGCCTTATTTAATAATATAATCACCTACTTACATTTGTAAGCACTCTCCTCATCTCTGTTGTTAATAGCTTGAGCAAATATAATAAGCTTATATAAAATTTAATCTAGCTATTGTACCGTGATTTAAATACGAAAAAATACGTATAAAAATACATTGTGTAAAAAATCTACAAAGCATTATGCATTAGATTCAGTATTCAGCCATTTGCAATATTAATACGTTTTTTTATTCTATTTTAAATCACACAGGGCGGCCCCAATGACAGATGCGGAGCGCTGGCTTGTCAATCCATTATACTGTCAGATATCGAGAACTGAACGGATTGTTAGGGTAGGGAAATATTTGTATAGATAGAATATTCAATATCTAGCATCAGGGTTAGTCGTGGTAATTTTTTATTTATGTAAATAACCTTTGTTCTGGTAATAAATATGTGTACATATGTCCTTTCGGTTCAGTGGCTCATTAACGAGGCGTTCAAATTTCGAGTCGAGTACATGAAATCTACTGTATTTCTTTGTCAAAAAATTCTCAGTAGCAGACCGGAGTTTGGTAGTTGTCAGTGTTAACACTCCCGTTGCTCGTAAAGCCGTTGGTCATGCGCCTGAACTCTCCGGCCGTGTCGGATTACAGTCCCATCGGATTTGTAGAGTAGGACAATAGAGAGTGCACTTTGCATGCTTTGCACGCACACACTTTTGCTACATAACTACACTATGCTACAAAATGTTTTGCATAGTTGGAAAGTCTCATTTGAGAATGATAGCCATGACTAGAAACGATCAAGACCTCAGCATTATTTGTCAAAACACTACCTTGTCTGCAAGAGGATTATAAAGAATATAAGTGACGCAAGAAAATGTATTTTTTTTTTAAATTTAAATAGACTAGACTAATAGAATTTCCAGTTGGTACGCACATAATAAAAATGTCTAATATGATGTTGCTAAAGAAGGTGCTTCACTTACTGTGTTTTTTATTCCGATATAACATATACATTTTTATCTGTCAATAGTCTGTCTTCTTTTTTCAAATATCTAACAACGATGATAGAAAGAGAGATATATTTTTAACTAAAGACCCGCTACGTTTATAAGTGACGCTGTATTTAATGTAGCAAAACTGAATGTTCTTTTCTTTATTTTTAACTTTTTCAATTATCTAGTAACAGTTACAAAGTAATTAAGTCAATATTGAAAGTTTTTGTAAACGAAATTTAATTACAAAATTTGCAATTTTACTAATATTTATTTTTAAACCAAAAATGCGTAGACTGTGCTAAATGTAAATAGTTTACAAAGTTACGGAGATTAAAAGATCGAAATTTACCAAGACAATTAATCGAATCCGTGAATTTATCTTATATTTTTCGTAAGGAACAAGTGGGGAAAATCCATGCTCATAATTTGTAAAAAGAGTAAAAACAGCGATCACCGATTGTCGCTCGAAACAATTCTTCCTTAAAACGGTTAAAATTAATTAAAATATAATTAACAAGCCGATTTCAGAATTTACAGCGATCGCTTATTGTGACGATTCGGAGATAATATTTTTTCCAACGACGATCGTAGCCATCGATGCGTGTCAAGCAATTATCGTACTTACCGTCTCGACTTGTGTGAAGTTTAAGATATCAAGTGGAGCTCGCCCCGGGAAGGGCGGGGCTGTCCCGCGCATGCGTCAACCATTTCTATACGCGCCACAATTTTCCCAGAATTCCAGGGCCAATATTACGTTAAATAGGTCTTTGCTAATAACTCCATACAAAATGAATATTGATTTGATGATTACTTTATTGAGCTTAATTTATTTACCTGCCTTATTATTTATTTATAATTATTCATTAAACACTTCTTAATTACAATATATGTACATATGGTATATAACTAGAGGATGTATTTTTCATTCGATATTAATATCACTATCAAAAAACTATAATAATAGAATCTTAGTTACGTAATGGGGTAGATATTCGTGGGAGGAGTGGGGGTTAGCGCGGCAACTCAGCGTCCCCGCGTCAGTTGGCGGCCGACCATCGTGCGTGTTGGATGTACGGTATGCGCGGACGTTCATGACAGACGCGCGAAATGACTGAGGCCCGCAAACTTGAGTTGCTCCAGTGTGATGGGTAGGTCGAAATAAGTGATAGTGTTCATATTTAACGATTAAAACTACTATTGAACTGTGACAATGTTTAATGTTGAGTTTATGATTTTATAGTGATCATTGGTGAGTAAAAAAAGTTTTTCTTTAAGATTAATTGCGATTAAATTAAAACAAAAAAGTTTTAATGACTATCATGCAATGCAGTTATGCATTCAATTAAATAATTTTGCTCCGTTTGTCAAATATTATATGCATCAGAATTATTTTTTATATTTTTGTGACCTGATTAATTTAATGATATAAGAATAAACGGTAAAAACATTTTTTATTTATTAAATGAAAAACTTTCTTAAGTAGGTTAGTTAAAATCTTCTTTGAAAGTTCTTCTTAGTGTTATAGTTCCGACGGCGGCAGTTAGTGGATGGCATCCTTTAAAACATTTAGACGCATTGAACAAATTCTAAGCTTTAATGACATCAGTAACGTAATAATTTAGGTTAATTTATTTAATAAGCTTGATGTTTCATATATATTTTATGGCAATTAAAGCTTGCGACATTTTTATACCCTATATAATATTAATTCGGTTTAAAAGTTTTAATTGCATCTGAAACGTATGTAAGAAAAAAACGCAACTCGATTGTAAATAGTCCGTAAAATATCATATTTTTAGCTGAATTGAGCTATAAATTATAAAATTAGTAAGTTATACATGTTTAACTTATTCTGATATTTGATGTTAATAATAAAGAAAACTGATATGAAGATCGCTTTAAACTCTATTACCAGGAGGGTGAAGGCTGTAACAATTAACGCTAGGTCTTTACCGGGAACGAAGCGCCTCTACGAGTTGCGTAGCAATTAGCGCTACGACGTAGCTGGTATGTTACATAATTGTGAGCGCTTAGAAAGAAAGATAGGATGGGTATAATTTAATCACCGCTTAATTATTTTTTTATTATATAAAGCAACGAACATTTTTCTTTAATAACTAAAAAAAATATTAGGCGTTTACATTTATAAATATGAAAATAGTTTTAACGATGGTATTTAAAAATATATGATACAATATTAAAAGGTAAAAATTAATGTAATCGAATAAGGGTATAAAGTATATACTATATTAATTTTCCTTTACTTCACTAAAATGCAAGATATAAAAATAACGAATAATTCGCAAAATAAAAATAACTTCATGCAAATATTTTCCATACCGGTAGGAAGGTGAGACGTAGGTTTAGGAAGGTGAGACGAGAATCTCCTAATGTAATTGCTTACTATTTAAATTATTTGCAAACAAAAACAGGCGAGCTGAAATTATATGTATAAGGCTTCGCTAAAGACATTTTAGTCACGAGTTGAGTATTAATAAACCTTCATAATGGCGTAGTTTCTAAACTTCTAGTGGTGTCACAGTGTCTGAAGTACTATTAGCAAGAATTTACTGATTAAATAACTTTATGTCGTTATCAACGACGAAACAATGATTTTAAATATAAACTTACGAGTGGAAGCTAGTTCCACTCGTGACTCCGTTTGTCTGCGAGGAGGGACGAGGGTTAAAGTTGTTAGATAGCTTGTTTTAATTGACATTATGAGCTATGTATCTCTATTGAAATATATCATCACTTTTTTTGCGTGATTGATTATTAAATATTTAAACTCAGAAACATTTCACACCGAAAAAGATTTAATTATTTTTATATTAATATTAATAAAATTTAGACATATTGTATTATGTGAGCATAATAATAACTTAAAACAAAATTCGTCTGACTGTAATTTATATCTCCATTACAAATTTTACATTATGACAAAATGAAGTCTCTGTCATCGTGTGAGTACGCTTAGAAGAAACTGTCTTAAATTATTTATTTTTTTCATAATTTTCATTAATATAAAATAGAAATAAATTTAAATTAAACAAAAATGGATTCTCTAAATTTCTGCATTAAAAAAAACCATACTAAATTCAAATACATGATGTAAGAAATTAACGATGAAATAATTCCATTTAACGTAATTATAATTACAGTATGTGGAGTGGTTGCAAGTATCGTATACTGTTTATTGAAAAACATTTTAAATTAAATTTGTGTTTTAATTTAATTTGGGCGGTTTGTATACTCAATAACAAGCGATGTGTGGCCGTCGCATTGATAGCTGTTGAATTGTTTCACGGTTTGATATTTTAAATATACATATCTTTTAAATTTATGTTTTAAAATGAGAAGGAAATATATAAAGTAATCAATAAAACAAGTTGATGTATTAATATATAGTAAATCTGAATGTTGTTAATGATACACATGGTGTGTAATAATAAAATCCCATTATTCATTTCTTTTTAAAATGTTTATATATCTTTATAAACTTTTTGGTAAAACTACCTAACTCAATTTTATTTGCCTGAAAACAAGAAGTAATTATTTATTTTAAACTCGCCAGAAGACTCGGCTCGATTTATGCACGTGCTTGTTTCTAATAAGCAGAGGCAAACAAGTATTTAGGTTACGGTACGTAGCTGTTACCGTAGCGCTACTCTGTAGTGCCGTAGCACCGTAGCATATCGCTACGGATATTAGTTCGGCGGTTAGTTTGCATACGTATACAAGATGTGTTTAACAGGTTATGTTATTAAATTGCTAAAATTTCATGCGATTTCTGTGGTTTAATCATAAAATAAATGAATTATAACCAATATAATAAAACGTCACTTAAATAATAAAAAAGGAATAGTTTCAAGTTTCGTATCATATAAGAATCTGTGTACCATTACTCAATAGGTACATCTCCGTTAGTGTCATAAAGTCGATACCCCAAGGGAACAGGTATCCTTCGTAATAATATTATGCCGTCGTAAAACTTTACAGCCGTTAATATTCCACTCGTAAATCGTGCACGGATAGTGGTGGCGGTTTCGCTAGATTGGTGGATTTTTCTATAGTTTAATAGATTTATTTTATCCATTGTGATTGTATTTTTTCATATCGAATATTTAAATGACGATTAAACTGATCTATAAATTTTAAGTCATTGTTTTTGACAGTTCACTTATTAGAATGATTCTATTAATTGATGGTAAATTGATTGATAATTAACTGAAAGTTATATTAGCATTTTTTTAATTATATTTAGTACCATGTATTATTTCATGACATAATCAATAACATCATTGGACATACCCAAATTATTTAGAATTTGTGAAGCTATTTACGTAATAGAGAATCTAATTCGGCTTTACAATATCCGTCATCTTGGCTTTATTCTTAATGTTTTAAATAAAAAGTTATATACAAAAAGGTTATTTTGAAAGAAGCAGTGACAATCATTGTATAAAGATAAACTTATAGCGCAAAGTTTCCCTGTTAAAGTTCCTAATTGGCAATCAATAACTCTAATATTCTGTTTAAAAAGACTGTAATAAATAATAATATATTATTAATACAAGATAATAATGTAAAACATAAAAAACTGTAGTATTTAGTCAATATATGAGGATATAGTTAATTGTCTAACAATTTTGAAATCAATCGGTCGCAATGAGTAACGACTTATTTGTTGGTTCCCGTCGGTTATTTCTACATTCCGAATTCTTTTAATATATATAATCTTTTATATTCTTGGGAACGAGACGATCGACGCATTGCTATTAATATTTATCCTTTTGTAAAAATCCATAAAAAAGAGACAAAAAGACCCGCTGAGTTTCTTTCGCCGGTTCTTCTCAGGGCTGGGTGTTTCTTTTCCGAACCAGTGGTAGTTTCTAGTTTGCCTTTCAATAAGATATGTAATACTTCAGTATTTAATAAAGTAATTTGAATTTATAGTGATGTATAAAATTGCTTGTAAAAGCTTTTATGAATAAAGTTTATTTTCATGGAAATTAATTGTAAATTAGCGAAAACTCAGATTATATTTCTTCATATTTTACTTAATATACATATAATTGAGGGACTTAATAAAAAACGATGTACATTTTTAACTAAATTATTGTTTTTGTGTATTAACAGTAACGTAATGCTATCGAAAGAGTTTCTCCACACCATATAGCTTTAAAAATATCTCTAAAACCAACGTATATTGGCTGCTAGTCCCTATACGAGTCCTTTTGACCTATTTGATGGAGGGCGTTACTAATGCAGCCTCCGGCGTAATTGGCTCTAACGGAGGGCCTTTGTCGTGATTGTTACATATGTCATGTTACCTACCTTTGAGTTGTGAGTAGTGTGTTCTTTTGTAACGTTCATTCAAAAGTAATTTCACGATTTTAATCAAAAATATAGCTTGTATCAATGATTTATGATAAGTTATAAAGTAACAGTTCTAATATAATTTATTTATTAATATTAGAAACATCATCTGCATACTCATAAAATTAACAACAAAAAAATACGACATTTGTAGGGTAGTACAATGGGATACCATGACACTATATAATTAACCTATCTCTGACCTAGAACTAAAGGATTATAAGAGGCGTTAACTATTTTAGAGATTAACATGACTTTGCTAGTATATTTGGATTTGAAAATTAAGTCTGGTCTGTTTCATATATAAAATACGGCTACTACACTGATGTGATCTTTTATTCTATAGTTAAGACACACGTCTAAATTTTACAAAGAAAATTTAAATAAAGAACTGGGTATGAAAATAATAAGAATATAAAACACAATATGTAATACGTGCCCATGATTTTCAGTTGCCGTTTCGCTGTCTTTATCACACGTTAAATCGCAGGAAATGTTCCTTGAGAAAGTGATAGCTATCGTTATGTTTTCTCTTTCACTCGTAAGTGTGTCTACCATACAGCTGCACTTTAAGGACATTTTTCTTAAGATACTTTTTCTAAAATTTTAAATTATTTAAAAACACGGAATCATAGATAATATTATAATTTGTGTATTTCTTTAAAAAAAAAACATGTAGAAAAATAAAACATGAATATATTTGTGAGATTTGAATTGCATAAGAATTCAAAATATATTCCGCGAATAAATAAGTGTTTTGGCGAATAAATCATGTTAATTAATTTTTCCCATCTATCTTAACAGCGACATTTTTTTTTATTGTATAGGAAGGCGGACGAGCATATGGGCCACCTGATGGTAAGTGGTCATCAACGCCCATAGACAATGGCATTGTAAGAAATGTTAACCATCGCTTACATCGCCAACGCGCCACCAACCTTGGGAACTAAGATGTTATGTCCCTTGTGCCTGTAATTACACTGGCTCACTCACCCTTCAAACCGGAACACAGCAATACAAAATACTGCTGTTTTGCGGCAGAATATCTGACGAGTGAGTGGTACCTACCCAGACGAGTTTGCACAAAGCTCTACCATCAAGTAATATATATATATATCAATTTATAATTTGTCTTAAAAAAAAAATATGTGAGTCTCAAATTTGGATAATAAGATGCGGCTACCCCAGCTCACGTGTTATGTCACATTTGTAGTTATCGCATTGCTGTCTGTGAATGTGAAAAGAACCGATACGTACACATTTTGTTGACGCTAACGGTTGCTGTACTGCACGTTGAATATAGTATGAGACCTGTCGTGTCTCACGCTACCTGTTGAACTCTATCGATTAATAAATAATAAGCAAACTGGTTATGTTCGATTCTAATGTGCATTTGAAACGTGTAAATGCATGTACTTGTTCGATTGAAAGCGCTTTAAAGCAAAGTAACAGCTTACATTTACAGGCTGCTATTGCTACTTAACATTTTGTACCGAGCTGTACAATTCAATGCGGCTTAGTGATTACACATTTGATATATTTTCATACACGAATAGGTTTTTATTTTCATCACCGAGTATTAGAAGTTTGTTTGATTTTATTAATAAATTCAGAAGTGCTCATTCTGGTTCGAACCTTCTCTTTCTCTTCGTTTTGAAATCTTGACTTAAAGGAGCTTTAACTAACACAGCTTAAATACTTTACAATCGAAGGGGTTATCAAAATAAAATATATATTCATATTTATTGAAATGTATTCAAGTATGTTACCGTAAAATGATACTTTCGTTTGAACTACTGATATGGTCTCTTCTTCTGCCTAGCGTTTTCCCGGCCTAGTGACGCCAGGGTCCGCTTTCCTGCATCTATTCCTCCAGTTTGCCCGATCTAAAGCATACTACTAATATGGTGATGTATGATGATGGCTTTAATTAATATTGTAAAATAACGATTCCGCCGTTATTTTAAATGTTGTTTAGTGGTTGTTTCGTTAAGAATTATACTAGTAAGTTGATGTACCTTTTGTTTCAAAAACAAATAAAATTACCCGTTAAACAGCGTTCAGAAGAAAGGTCGTTAGATTTTAACAAAAGTGTTAAACTTGTAATTTTTTCTCATCTGTTATTGTATTTTCAATTAAACATTATAACAGAATGGTTTTATCCAAAATCAATAATCAATTTCGTGCCTCCAACATTTTCATTTTGATAGCAAAAACATTTGCTTTTTTAAAAAAAATCCAATCTTTGCGTAACGTAACCAAATTTTATGCCGCTATATATAAATTAAAAAAATATATCGGTAACACAACACCATGTTCTGGTAGTTTATTAAATGTGAAGGTAAAAGGCGTGTGTTGGATTAATTTAATATATTCGTTCGCTTTTACGAATAAATTTATTTTCGGCAGCTCACTCGTAAAACTTTGTCAGTATGAGATTGTGCGTTTCAAAGGATTTAATCTGATTTGTGGGCCTTTACGGACTGTTCTTGTATTTGGGTATAACAAATAAATCCATGGATGCTATATATATATAATAAAATAGGTATAAACTAGTAAATGTGTATATAAAGAAAAAATAATAATTTAAGTATACGTATGAATATAAGTGTAATATTCAACAGCAGTCAGTTATTCGTCTGGGTAGGTACCACTCACTCGTCAGATATTCTGCCATATCAGGATCGGAAAGCAATACGATAGGCTCTACTATGACAGTGCTGATAGGTGACGTGAACGGTCTAGTGGGCATAGTCTTAGTATACGATGGGACGCGATTCGACGGCGATGTGCCACCTCTGTAGTAGCTGCGTAGAAGGCCGTAGCCTTCTTCTGTGAGACCGTCATAGTACAGAAGGAGACGGCGGAACGGAAACGGGAAAGGGCCAAACCTGCTCGGCAGAGACGACGACGGCATCCTCTCGGCCTTCTCACAGCCTCAACGCCCGGGGCTTATAATATAGGGCATACCCTGGATTTGGCATAGGCCGTGGATGCTTCAGTTCAGGGTCTCACGTGTCCTATTTGAAATGTCCCTGAGGAGGATGGCAGCCGGGATGGCCTCGCGCTGCCTTACAAACTAGCGAGGAGTGGGGGGGGGGCGAGGTTATCTTCGCCCCTTGAGGAGAGCTCCACGGAGCAACTAGTGGAGTACAGCTCGAGGGGGCAGCTGGTTCGTATGTCAACACGATCCCGCAGCATCTCCAATGCGTGCCGAGAACGGCCGTCGCAGAGTTTTTAGTGGGTAATCCCACAAAACCTTTGGGAAGGTTTCCACTGCGTAAAAAAGTGGGCATAGTCTAATACTTTCCATTGCTAAGAATATTCTTTGTCGGACACGTTCCTATTACGGTCATAGTATGAAACGTAGTGGGCAAAGCCTTTAATTAGTAGTTTTTAAATTGTGTTAAGTTAGCACTGAGCTCGAGAATTTCATTGTTGTATATAATATAAGACTCATAATGTCCTCCTGATCGACTTTGGCGACGCCAGCAATCTCCAGAGAGATAAGCAATAGCGCAGGAGATATTATGAATCACAAGTTTGTGCGACAAATGAAGACACTGTCTATCCCCTTATATACACAATATCTATCTAATATATGGATAAATAGTATATATTAAGAAATAAGGATGACGGATAGAATTTCAAAAAGTATATTATGGAATAAATTAAAATTGTTGATCATAAATATAAAGAACGTATTTGAATACATAAGTTGTTTTAAAATACAAAGTAAATATATTGAAAGGAATCTTTGAATAATGTTTTAGTTTTTTTTTATATTCCGCCTCAATGAAAGCTCGTACTTTGTATTCAATATCATTTACATTTTTACTTAAACATAAAGAATTCTTTTACCACTTCGTTACAGACTTGTTCACATAAAAACTTCATATTATAAAAAGATTTCGCCGACAAAATTCCGCCTCTCTCATATTAACGATAACGGAAATACGCAATATGTCACACTGTTGCCCTCACACTTAATTTTATCTTGAGTACCATCGTGACTATTGAAAGATGGTCCCCAGATAGTTTCCCATCTCACTCTAATGGCAATGTGTTTTATTGGACTAGACCAGTTATAAAAGTCCAAGATATTTTAGTCGGATAGTGTAACATTTGGACACTTTCCAAAGTGTCCGAAATAAGTCTACTTACCGTGACATAACGATTCTAGTAATGCCATAGAATTGGAAAATACTTCATTTCCGGTTAAAAAGTTCTAAAAGTTCAATACTTAGCAAAATTCGATTGGTTTTTTATTCTAAAACTTACTATTAATGCAGATTCTTAACTTGCTAACTATTTGGTGCTAATCATACAAATCTGTGGAAGATAGATTAATAGACTGCAAATACTCATTTATAATTCCTCTCCTGGGATCCTAAAAAGCGATTTTACGTCATTAGAACTTTACCAGCATCATGTAGTAAGCAGCTATTAGTAATGTTATCAACGATCGATTTTTGTTTCACTTTAGCAATATAAATATCTGTGATTATGAAAGTGTTTATTGCAGAAGTATATCTTTAGGTGTTTCATAACATTGTGTGATCGAATAAAACGAAATATGAGCTACTCTACAAATATGTCATCGTAATTAATAATAATTAGCAGTTTTTAATCGTCTGAAAATAATAATGACATCGTAACAATTGAAACGTTTGGCGGCTCATTATTGATTCAATAATTACAATTTAATTATGGCTTTCTGTTTGCCAAATTTGTGCGACAAATGAAGACACTGTCTATCCCCTTATATACACAATATCTATCTAATATATGGATAAATAGTATATATTAAGAAATAAGGATGACGGATAGAATTTCAAAAAGTATATTATGGAATAAATTAAAATTGTTGATCATAAATATAAAGAACGTATTTGAATACATAAGTTGTTTTAAAATACAAAGTAAATATATTGAAAGGAATCTTTGAATAATGTTTTAGTTTTTTTTTATATTCCGCCTCAATGAAAGCTCGTACTTTGTATTCAATATCATTTACATTTTTACTTAAACATAAAGAATTCTTTTACCACTTCGTTACAGCCCTGTTCACATAAAAACTTCATATTATAAAAAGATTTCACCGACAAAATCCGCCTCTCTCATATTAACGATAACGGAAATACGCAATATGTCACACTGTTGCCCTCACACTTAATTTTATCTTGAGTACCATCGTGACTATTGAAAGATGGTCCCCAGATAGTTTCCCATCTCACTCTAATGGCAATGTGTTTTATTGGACTAGACCAGTTATAAAAGTCCAAGATATTTTAGTCGGATAGTGTAACATTTGGACACTTTCCAAAGTGTCCGAAATAAGTCTACTTACCGTGACATAACGATTCTAGTAATGCCATAGAATTGGAAAATACTTCATTTCCGGTTAAAAAGTTCTAAAAGTTCAATACTTAGCAAAATTCGATTGGTTTTTTATTCTAAAACTTACTATTAATGCAGATTCTTAACTTGCTAACTATTTGGTGCTAATCATACAAATCTGTGGAAGATAGATTAATAGACTGCAAATACTCATTTATAATTCCTCTCCTGGGATCCTAAAAAGCGATTTTACGTCATTAGAACTTTACCAGCATCATGTAGTAAGCAGCTATTAGTAGTGTTATCAACGATCGATTTTTGTTTCACTTTAGCAATATAAATATCTGTGATTATGAAAGTGTTTATTGCAGAAGTATATCTTTAGTTGTTTCATAACATTGTGTGATCGAATAACACGAAATATGAGGTACTCTACAAATATGTCATCGTAATTAATAATAATTAGCAGTTTTTAATCGTCTGAAAATAATAATGACATCGTAACAATTGAAACGTTTGGCGGCTCATTATTGATTCAATAATTACAATTTAATTATGGCTTTCTGTTTGCCAAATGAGCAGGAATTACCTCGCTATAGTAATACTGAACGAGACCTGATACGGCTCAGCTTAATTTATATGAATAATTCATCCCGTGCTTGGCCCTGAAGGAAAACGACAGGAGAAAACTTTCAAGCTTCAATGCGTCGTATGAAATTCTACAAATGGTATTCGGCAATGAAGCCGCGTGGTGGAATAAGCTCCAAGCCATCTCTACCAAAAGAGACAAGACTTAACCCAGTAGTGGGACATTAATAGGCTGCTACTTTAGAAACTACGCGATGAGCATTTCACTGTTATATACGACCCAGGATTACAGGCAAATGTTCCAAAAAATAATTTTTAGTCTGAAACGTGTTATTAAAATACTCTAACTTTTTTGTTACGCATTAGTCGAATCAAGTTTTGGTGAGATTACTAGGCATTTCAGCACGAAAAAGCTTTTGTATTTTGAGATCCAGTTAAAGCGATGGACGAGCTTTCGTTTATAAAACTAGTGTAAATTTAAAAGCTTATTTAACTGGTACATTCCTGCTCTATATGAACACAGTATTATGAATCACTACCGACCACGTCAGCCATAGAATCGGAGATATTACGGTCATTCTGCTTGTTGACACCTGATTCTCATATCGATAGGATTTATTGTCTATAAGTAGATGTGACCACATTGTGGCTGATTTATATCTTTGCTTATCTACAATGAATTAAAAAAAAACATATTTCAACTGGTATTTGTGTTTCCTTTATATATAATATAAAGGAAACACAAATACCAGTAGTATATAATGTATGTATAATTTTAGTTAAAATTCAACAAGAATAGTTAATATATTGCAAACTACTTTCTATTGGTTGATACAAGAACTAGAATTTCTATAAACCGTAACATTATTGCATCCATTCAGCCTTGATTGACTCGAGTCGAGTCATACAAGTTCATAGATGATTTTCCATTGTGATATATCATACGAATATTTTATTCCAATATCGAAATGTTCCGAATGTCCATTGTAGCGTGTATACTTTGAACATTTTAATCTAGACTAGACCGTTGCATTAAAATATAGATCGCCTCGATTTACTCGGCTGAAAGGGAAATACAAAATACAAACTTTGTTTCTTATACAAAAGGGAGTCTTTGTTACAATGGATAAAAACTTCTTTACATAACGGACTGCATCTGATGGGGTCCAGACGCAATCAAAACTGTGAGGACTGAGTTAGAAACGCGAGCGTTTTGGGTTCGAATCTTTTACTAACTTTGATTATATGTTAAAAAAGCCATGATAGCCCAGTGGTTTAAACACGAGAATATTAATTGATGAATCCAAGTTCAAGCCCGGGCAAGCATCATTCTCAATTTTCATTTGATTAATTTGTGTTTATAATTCATCTCGTGTTCGGTGAAGGTTCGGTAGCTGATAGAAATCTTCGACGTGTATCATATGTACCAATTCGCATTGGAGTAGTGGGGTGGAATAAGCTTGAAAATGGAATGGAATAAATTCAAAAATTTCGCATTTTGGTGGGCGTGGTTGGTAGATTTCTTGCATTTCGCGCCGCAGGTCGTGGGTTCAATTTCTACCCAGGACAGACATTTATGGCCAAGAACGTGCCCGTTTATCCTAAATGGGTGTAATTATCTATATACGTATGTCCCAGGATATTATTATTATTATTACTACGTTACCAGAAATTCAAACGATACCCATTTTTTTCCGGGTAGAATATTACAGAAATTAAAGTCATTTATAATAATTACTTAATATAAAAAAAATTAGGACATCCGCAGATAACATTTTATATATATGTTAAATATATAAAAATACATTATTTATATAATATATCTTATCGTATTTGTGGGTGTGGTAGTCGTCCTGTTAATATTTATATTTAATTTTCATCTGTCGTGAAGCACAGCATGAAAATAAAATAAAACTTGAATTTGTTTGATTAAATCCGTAAACCCACAGTAGACAAACTATACGCTTCTAGTGTATTCTTGCGTAGGAAATTCTTCTCTTTAAGAGCGGCCAGCCAGAAGCGAATGAGACTTTTCATGGTTGTTGCTTTACTTATGTATATAATGTATCAAATTAAATGTATTACTAAACATTAATCCTATTAAGGTTTTCACACACATTGCTATAAGGTTTTATAATAATTTTCCAGTGTTTAATTTTATCTTTATAAAGTTATTTACGTCACATTGTAAATTGATTAACTGGACAATTTGGTGATATTAAAATAATTTTAATATTTCTTAGTAATCATAATTATTCATTAAATTTCAATTAAATTAGTTATATTTCTTATTTTAAATAAATTTTCTGTGTTTATCTTATGTCATCTTTTTTGTAAATTTTGCTCAATAAAGTATGAATAAATAAATAAAAAATAAGTATAAATATTTTATACATACATTGTTCAAAAACATACCAAGACCACACGTAACGAAAATTAGGAAACCTTTTATATTTTTCGTTAATTATAAAAAGAGCGCTCATTAGTATTTTAATCAGAACTCGGTGCTGATTGAAGCTCATGTTTCACGATCATTTTTTTATCAACGCTTATCACTCGCACCACAAACAAACAAAGTCGACAGTTGATTGCGTTTGTACTGAATTTTAAGAACACGGGCTTGTTGTTCCGCGTTTTGCATTTACAACAGCGGAGAATTCATTAGAGATGCTTTGAGTGACACGTCAAACGAACGACACTCTTACAGCAAAGGATATAAAGACTAGAATGACGTGAAAACGCATACATGTCAACATGATCTACACGAACACGAAGCTTTAGTTTTACGAGTCTGGCGTGATAGCGTGGCATTTGATTTGATATGGCGTGTCATTGTCTATAATTATACAGCGTGTTTCATTTTTCATTTATAATGTTAGTAGCTACAAAGTTGCATTCATATTTTTAGTCATGTTTGTTATAAATTTGTTAACAGTGACAAGTGAAAAGTTATTATTGCTATAAAAGCGAAGTTATGGCATTTAAATTATCACATTTATTCGTATGTTTTATTATCTTATTTATTTACAATTAAGATCACATAGAAGAAACACAGTTGCTAGAACGAGTAAATCAAAGATTACGATGTTAAACTTATTTATTTTATTTTTATTGAATAGGTAGGCGGACGAGCATTTAAGCCACCTGATGGTAAGTGGTCGCCAACGCCCATAGACAGTGGCATTGTAAGAAATGTTAACCATCTTTTACATCGCCAATGCGCCGCCAACCTTGGGAACTAAGATGTTATGTCCCTTGTGCATATAATTACACCGGCTTACTCACCCTTCAAACCGGTTCACAACAATACGAAGTACTGCTGTTTTGCGATAAAATATCTGATGAGTGGGTGGTACCTACCCAGACGAGCTTGTACAACTTATTAGGTAAGCAAAATATAATTTTTGTGCGCTCCTTTCTATTTGTAATTCATGTCTGGTGATGAAAACTTTATTGTATCGGGTGAAATTCTGCCAAATTTGTATTCACGTACCTGAATTGCAGCAGCATGGTTGAAAACACTCACCTGCTATTTAAGATGAGTGACTCTTTGCCGTTCAAAGTAAAAACAATGAGAGGAGAAGATCGAATGTGTATTCTATCTGAAGATATAATTGAAAATAGAAAATCTGAGATATGAATACGACTTGCGCTCTGTTTTCTGCTTAAATAACAGAAAAGACTCTTTATTTGTTTTTTTTTTATAAATTGTAATTGTGATACAATAGTAGTTTACTTTTTTTAAGCGGACTTATAATAGACATCCATTATAAATACCTAACGAAGAGTAGATAGATAGTCGATTTCAATAGAATTTGCATAACAAAGTGAGCGGGTAATATATATGTACAGTATATTGTTATTAATGTATTATATAAAATACACAGTGTTATGTGGGCGTGACAGTTATTTAAATGTGTTGGGTACCAATATTTAATATTTAAATTTAAGACCTCCCCGCTGGTCTAGAAGATAGTTTACTTTATTTAGACTTATTTTTAGTTTTAGCCCTCGGCTTTGTTCACACGTGAACCGAAGGGAAAGGAAGTGTACCCCTGACAACGTGTAAAAAATATATATTTTCATAATGGTCTTTAAGAGTAATGAGTAGTTATGTGTAGAGAACGTAACAAAGAAACACGTTCGTATGTAGGTTGGTATTGGTTTGGATAACATGAGTAATATTTTATTACTAATATATATTATCGTAAATAGTTCTGTCAGCTAGGGAAAAGATTTATCATGACGTATCCTCAGGAGAAGGCGTGGTCTAATGTGTTATTCATATCGATGAAAAATTCTATATATTATATGAAAATGTTTTATCAAATAAAATGTCATTTTCTATATAAAATTAGATGCCGTTAATGATCAGGCTATACAAAGGCTTTTCTCTCATATAGATAAGTTACTTTAGAGAGTATTCCAACACGCTGAACTAAAACGAGCTTAAACGAGGGTTCGAAGCAAAGGTGTAAGTCTACTCATATTTTATAATTAGGCTGTTTGCTACTTCAATCTTTGCCAATTAAGGATTACATTTTTATAGAAAAAAATAAATATATAGCCTATTATTATTGTGCAATCAAATATTATATTGATGATAAAAAAGCTTGAGTTGCATGTAACTTGAATGTAAATTACATAAAATATCAACTGTGTTCTAAAAGGAAATAATTGATATATGCGCATATTATAATCAATACAACAGCAGTTTGAAATTTACATAGATATTAAGCATAAAATCCATTAAACTGTTAATAATTAAAACGAACTCTAACAAGTCGTTAGCGAATGGGCGAATAACAAACTTACAGAATTACTCGAAAGTTCTCTACTTATTTCGTGCAAATGTTTTTATTAAGATCTCCCCCTCGCTTCTCAGTTACGAATGAAATATATTACATAACGATTTTTTTTTACTTTGCCAAATAAAACTTTTCGTTTGTTTTACTGATTTGATCAAAAACACTAATGTGATTAACAGATAACTATTTCATTGATTAATGTTTATATATAATTCATAGTTTTACAACTGATTGACAAAGTTATTTTTACGTTTTGAATTCGTTTATTGCAAAATAAAGTAAGATAAGAGCCAATAAATGTCCCACTGCTGGGCTAAGTAGGCCTGTTCTCCTTTTTGAGAAGGTTTGGATCTGACTGCATCATGTTGCTCCAATGCTGGTTTCGATCACCATGTACGAAATGAATTCTAAACACAAATTAAGTCTTTGAAACTTATCCTGCCCGGATTTGAACCGGCAAAGGTTAAGTCATCTCTACTCATAGTATTACTTGTCTCACGAATAATAACACACGAGCTACTCTCTTATTACATACAGCTAAAATAAGAATACTCGGAAAAGGACCCTCGTGTCAATTTCCGCTACTATTGTTCATATGAATGTATGATTTTGCCAATGTCACATATCTGATAGGAAATAAATTAAAATAATAGAAAAAGGTATAAGGAAGCGTAACCTATTTATCTTATATCATGAACATAATTGAAAATATGTTCCGCTGTCGGGATTTGTACCGACCCGAATGAAGCAACCCTTTTCAAACATAATGAGTCAGTATATTGAAGACTTAAATGAGTATTTATTTTTAACATGAACGCATATTAAGTAAGGTTATTAGAAATAATACTATTCAATGTTTTTTTAAATATTAAAAAAGGAAGGCGGTCGGTTGAATGGGCACCTGGTATATTTGCTATAATTATCATGATATCAACCGCTTAAGTCATGTTTTAAGTCTATAATTAGCATGTTCCGCAAATTTCTATATTTACAATAATAGAGACGGTCTTACGTCACCGATGACAATATTCATCTCTCAAAGGACCCTCGTCATTGAAGGGTTATCCGGGGCTCTAGAGTCCGTCGGTTATCGATCTAATTCTTCCGCACCTTGATTGATTATTTGAGTAATTGTATTTCGTGGCGCTCTCGATAATTAAATTTGTTAGTAACGCTATCTAGCGCTATGACGCAAATTGCACGTATATTTTTGATTGATGTTATGCAATCGGGAAAAAATCGCTGTCATGCTATATTTATTTATTTATTCTTTATTGCACACACTACAATAACAAAACATAACACAGAAAAAACAAGTTTTACATAATATAGTATGCAAAGGCGGCCTTATCACTTACAGTGATCTCTTCCAGGCAACCTCTATAATATAGTAATATTTTGCCAGGAGAATTGATCGGGCATAGTGTGCAATATATATAAAATATTATATATAATATCGATACATAAAATATATATAACATAATTATATAAATACTCTTATACACATATAATCATACATATGCACTTATACATAAATATTTAGATATAAAAAAAATATATATATACTTATACAGTAAATACATACTTATATTGATAAATAATGTATGTGTCAAATTTCACTGAAATGTCACATGTTTATTCAACCAAACCGCATTGGAGCAGCGTGGTGAAATATGCACCAAACCTTCTTCTCAAAAGAGAAGAAGAGGCCTTAGCCCAGCAGTGAGATATTCACAGGCTGATGTTGTGGTTGTATAATAATTTTATTCCATTGGGATCTTATAAGCATTTAATTCCTTCTTGTTACCTTTAAGTTAAATTAAATGCCACCTGTTCGTAATTTATTCTACGTACTAAAACTCATTAAATTTATAGGTCACATATGAAAATTAGCGGATACTAATTGCACGTTATTAACTATCTTCCTTATCAAAGCACAAAGGGAGGGACTGATAGCAACTTATACTGTACATTGTATGAATGCGCAAAGTAATATTTTTTAATTAATTCGATTTCTCGTTAGTGACTCTCTTTATCTTTTTTTTACAAATGATTTGTGTATTTCATAGTTACGTGTGATGAAGCTAACACGTCCAAATGGACAAAGATCTCTAAAAAAATTAAATAAAAAAAAAACCTATATATTGATTCTTAACATAACATTAATTAATTGTATTATAAATTAAATGTCAATCTTTTTATAGAACCGAATCCTTCGTCCCTTAAACTTGTTTTATACATTCTAGTGTCAATAATAATTATTATTATATTTGTATTATTATCATAGTTGTGAGGCCGAGTGATCTGGGCCACCAGTGGTAAGAACGCGTGACTCTAAACCGATGATAGATGGTTCAAACCCGGGCAAGCACCGCTTTCATGTGCTTAATTTGTGATTATAATTCATCTCGTGCTTGACGGTGAAGGAAAACATCGTGAAGAAACCTGCATGTGTCTAAATTCACTGTAATTCTGTCACATGTGTATTCCCGCAACCCGTATTGGAGCACCGTGGTAGAAAAAGCTCCAAAACCTTCTCCTTAAAAGAGGAGAGGAGGCCTTAGCCCAGCAGTGAGACATACACAGGCTGTTACTACTGTAATTATAATTCTGCTCTAAATCCTTGTTTTCAATCGTTTATAAACATTCATCAAACGGCTACATTTGAAGTAAAAGCGTAATATATTTTGGAGTGCATGAAATACTACGAATATTTCCGTCAAAAGTTTAAAATCAGCTTATCCTTAAGTTTTCAAATAGAAATTTCGCGATACCTGTAAACTGTTTTTGGATTTTAAAATTTTAAGCTGAAATTTATATATATTTCAAGAATCTCTTAGCAAGTTGAAGTTGGCAAAACAAACTTAACCTACTTCGGCGCCGGTATTATTGTAACAAAGTTCCCGAGCTGCAATAATAACAATCAAACAAAGGAACGAAACTGTTACTTATAATTTATGAATAAAATACATAAAAACAACAAACAGCTCCATATTAAATATAGCAATATTTAAAGTACCACTAAAATAAAAGTCGAAATGGCTCAGTGTCTGGATCACGTGAATCTTAAATGAAGATTGTGGGGTCAAAGCCGAGCACTGGATTTTTTGTACCTATTTTGTTTCTGTTAATAAATAAATCTCATGCTCCGCAGTGAAGGAAAATATTGTGCGGAACCTTGCATATGTCGATTTTTTTTTCTGCATACAATGTACCTTATTAGAGTATAGTGGATAAAACTACAGTCTTTACCCATCGGTGGAATAATTACAAGCTGTTTATTTGTTTTATACCAGATAACCAATGAAACATTTTAAAATAATTACATAAATTGTGTAGTAGCACCAAATATACTTAATTTTCTTAGGCTTTTATCTACTAAATAATTACATATATAAATGATTCCATAGTATTAAGCCGCAAGAAATCGAGAGCTCACTCTGTTTCACTAATTAAAACATTAATTATATACAAACTTATACAGCCAGTTTTTAGAATTATTTTATATTAACTAATACATCATCTATATTATGTTATTGGTTAGAATCATTTAAATTGATACAATTTTTTCTCTTTTTTTTAATCCATGTCTTAAATTTGCTTTTTGCATTGTAAAAGAAATTGTAATTTTATTTATTTTTGAAAGAAAATACATTATTTAAAGACATAACACTTAGTATTATAGGTTTGCATCATTATTATAATGTATTCAGTTTGTTCCATCACTCTAATTAATCGTCAAATAATGATAAATCAAACTGCATCAATCATAGTAAACAAACGTGTCAGGTGAGGTATGTAGATCATAAATTTTGTTTACACAGAGAGCGTTATGTATCCCAAGCTGTTGATTACTTGTCAATCAATCGATGGTTCAAACCGACATCAGTTCGTTTGCTGATCCAGTGGTCAGCGGCATCCGTTGACAGGTGACGTAACAAATGTCAATAACAAACCTTCTCTAACAAAAAATTGTATATCTGTATTAACGTATTTACTTCCGATCGTTCGATACTTTAGACTTTAGAGTGTTAGAAATAACACTATGTCGATGTTTGTGTAAGCGCCGATATTGATAGCAGGTGGCAATATCGAGGCACGTGATCAAAACACTTTGTTTACAAATAGTTGGGTTGATTCTAAGCTATTCAGAGTACGGGGCTCGTGTCAATCGATAGTGCCGGGTCAAACGCAATATCCGTTCGCTTACAGTTACCTCGGTCAGCGCCATCTGTTGGCGATTCTGGGAAGCATATTTCGTTTTATAGCCTCTGCTTAGGTAATGAATAAACCTTATGTCATTCGGTGCGTAATAAAGAGTTAGATAAGGTCGAATTTTGTCTTATAGAAGATGAATGACGTTTTTTGAGTCAACATGTCCTGTATTAGAAAATACTTTGCAACCAGAAACAAAATTGCTTCATAATGACAATAAGATTCAACAACACAGAAGTTACAATGTAATTAATTTTAATTAAAATACCTTGCTCTCGAATGAAGTCGATACAATGTTTCGCAATCCTAACTAGCAATAAGCGAGGCTAAATGAACATATATTTGTATGGTGCCAAATAGACCGGCACAAGAATGTTTAGTGTTAAATGTTAATGGAGATACGACAAAACAATTTATCGTGGGCTATTTAGATAACAATGAAAATGCAATATGTATATTACAATGCTATGTTAGGCTATTTAAAATAAATGTATCTACGTTTGTTTATTTAGTGTTATCGGCTCGATAAGTATCTCATTGTTAATATTATAAATGTGAAAGTGAATTTGTTTGTTTGTTTGTTACGCTTTTACATCTTAACTACTCAACCGATGGTTATGAAATTTTGTATACACGTCGTCAGGTGTACAGAAAAGGGCATAGAGTAACACGTAACTCCAATGCGAACTCGACTTATGTTAAGCCCTAAAAATGTTGTAATATGTGTGAAAGTACAATCAATAACGCGGGAAGCTATTTGTCTACCCGTAACGCATCGTTGCCGATCCGTCTATACCTTTCTTTTCATCTATTAGACGATCATATAAATGATGACATACATTCATAATTAAATTAAGCTATTACAAACACTTCCGAAATGTTCGTGTACAATTTGGCAAAAGTGTTTTATTTAATTTATTGAGGAAAACAGACAACCAAACAGACACTCCATTCAACGCCAATGCACAGCTCACCATAGGAACGAAATCGTAATAGTAACTGCCTGTAATTACGGCTCACTTATCTTTCAAAGTGGAACTTAGCAATACCAAATATTGCTACTTTCTTAGAAAAAATTGCTGGTTGATGTAAGTACCTGCTCAGACGAGTTCTACATACCAGCTTGTGTTTGTTGAGGTACCTAATGCTATCTGACACATAAGTGCCTTCTGGATCTATGAGATATTATCATGAGATACTTTTGTGATAAGCAAATTTGGATTTTTATGGTGTGTTTCGTTATTTATTACTAAGTACGTTTATTGTTTTTAAACAAATGAAGCTTTTTCGAGAAATTAAAGTAGAGTTCTAAGATCAATGTCATCTTGAGTGCTAACGTTGAGTTATAAACAAAATCTTATGATTAAATGAAATACTTTTGACGCAATAAACTTTCATCCTTCCCATCTTCAGTTCAGCACTGAGTTTTATAAATATGAACGTTTTCTAGAAGCTTCGAAAAATAACACTGAATATTTTTACACTGCAGCTGTAGGTAAAAGCACCTTATAGAAAATGCATAAAATACCTCCTGTTTATACCTAATCCTTCGTGTTGGAGCCCTGTTAGGTGAGCTCTCACTACCCGCTATCAATAAATGTCTGCTGTTGAATTAATTATCCTCAGGTGTTCCGACAAAAGGAATTCTAAATAAATAAGTCTACCATCAATCGTCGGTTCCGCAGAATGGGACTTGGGGTCTGCTTTTATTGTCTGTAGTTGTTTAAAGCTATTGTTTTAATGTGTTTGTTATGAACTTGTCTGTTCTTATTTCCATTGTTTTTAATTTTTCGCTATTCTACTAGAGATTTTTACGTAGCAATTTTTTAATTTATAGCAAAAAGGTAACGAGCGAATTTGCCTTCTGATGAGTGAAGACCATCCCTAGACATTTGATATTCTTTATTTTGTAATTGTAAAAAAAAAACTAGCTCAATCACTCTTTAAAAAAAGTAAAGCAATACTATCTAATAATGTATCGGTAATACTTTTGATTGTCGGTAAAATGTGTGGGTGCTACCTACTCCGATGAGTTTACACAAAGCTATCACTAGAGAAGAGTGGTTGTATTTTTTACCGGTTAAGATTATTAGACATATGATATTTATACCTTCCATTAGTGAGGTAAAAATTATCATCATTATCTTAATTTATATTTGACAAATCCAGATAGTCACTAAATTAATTACGTGATAGATTTATTTATAAAATAATAATAACAGCCTGTAAATGTCCCACTGCTGGGCTAAGGCCTCTTCTCCTCTTTTTGAGGGGAAGGTTTGGAGCTTATTCCACCACGCTGCTTCAATGCGGGTTGGTGGAATACACATGTGACAGAATTTCAGTGAAATTTGACACCTGCAGGTTTCCTCATTATGGTTTTCCTTCACCGTTAAGCACGAGATGAATTATAATCACAAATTAAGCACATGAAATTCAGCGGTGCTTGCCCGGGTTTAAACCCACGATCATCGGTTAAGATTCACGCATTCTTACCACTATGCCATCTCGGCTATCTATTTATTTTATTTATTAATTTATTTAAATGCAGGAAACAAACAGCAGAATTAAAACATACAATTAATAAAAAAAGAAAGAGAGAAAGAAGACACTGTTTCAATGTATAGTGTACATTTGTTACGTGGGAGAAGCGTGTATTGATAGGTTATCGAACTAAGTATATGTATTGTTTGTAAAAATATTTGAAAAACGATTTCTATCGCAACTAATAAATGTTATACGTTCATTCTGAATGTTTCTTTTTTTATAGAAATCGTAGTTAATGATGCAGTTTTTCTTTTTAGTTTTACTGGCGCTGTTCTAGAGTTCATTAGTTCAACGATAAGTTTCTTCACGTGATTTTTATATTTAACTATTTAGTTTTAGTCTTGTTAAACTTAACATAGTTTATATTACAATTTTAATAATTCTTTATATTTGATGTCGGAGTTTGATTGATGTGTGTGTGTGTGTGTGTGTGTGTGTGTGTGTGTGTGTGTGTGTGTGTGTGTGTGTATGTGTGTGTGTGTGTGTGTGGTCTGTAAGAGTGTTAGCATTGACGTGTGTGTTTAAGTATCTCATCTGAATAAAAATATAACAAACGCCAACTAGTGGTTGATATAACGCATTTTGTTAGTATGTATGCAGTAAATTTAAATGTTATTTATGTTATGAAGTGTCTGAACACTGTGATCCATATTTTAAAAGTTCGAAGCCATGTGTGCTCCCGAAAACATATTTTCTTTGCGATTTAGTAAAATGCTATCGACGTCATTAGCTGTAATCTTGTCAGCTCAACCATTACAGGAGCTGCAGACCAAGTTTAATTGATGAAATTTATCGCAATCGATATTATCGTTATCATTATTTCCACATTGTCGGTGTCCAATGAGGCGTTGGGGTTCTGGGAAAGGAACAACTCTTATTTTTGATTTTATCGAATAAAAATAATACTTGATTAAGAAAGATAACAACTACAAACATCGCTAATGTATTTAAATGTTGCATTATTATTAATAATTATTATGATACGAGAAAATTTGCTTAGTGGTAGCCCGTTTGCGTGGTGGTGGTACCACCTCATCATATATTCTACCGTACCACAGCAATATTGTTGTATTAATTTTATAAGCACAATTGTACTAGTTTCTTAGAAAAGTCTTGAATTTTGTGAAAAATAATTATTTTAGAGAAGGATTATATCCATTCTTCGCCCAGAAGATCGCCCACAATTACGATTGGAAGGGGAAATGCTGCTAGATTTCTTGCTACCATTCAACGCGGTCACTATTTGTACAGTAGCGACATAATTAATAAAAATAAACCTAGAACATTCCTCGATAAAAGGTATATACAACACAAAAATAATTTTTAAATTTGAACCAGTAGTTCCTGAGATTAGCCGAATCAAACAAACAAACTCTTCAGCTTTATAAATTAGTATAGATATATAATATTTGTGAAAATGTCATTTCAATATTTCAAGTTTCAGTTGCGGCCACCGTTCACCTTATCCATGTCATTTGATACCTTTATATATTGTTATATCATAGTTACACCAAAAATATATATCCGCATTTTATCACAGTGATCCACTTAATCACGAACAGACCACTGGCTTGCGATTGTAGAGGCAAATAGCGAATGCTTTTAGATAAAACAAACATTTGTATTACGATTGGTCACGATGACGATTGAGAGGGCAAAACTCTGATAGTTCATTGACCCCTTGGGTGCCCTTTTAGTTATATAGATATTGCCTTTCTATGATCGTAGAGATATATATGTGTATAGATGTATAGATCTATATATGTGCGTAGAGCTACAGTTGTGTATACCTATATATTCGAAACGTAACAAATACAAACATAATTGAAGTAATTACAGTCATTATTCACATCTTATCTTATTTTTAATATACATTGTAATTTAGCTGCTATCTAATACTAGAATCGCCTGCACATTAGGGAGGATGTGTTAGGTATTTAAAGTAGTCTATGACCTTTTGGATCAAGCTCGCTTTAAACCACATCAAATTCGGTTCAATGGTGACAGCATAACAGACAGACTTTCGCATTTAATATATTAGCATAGATTGTACCTTTACCTCTCAGCTGAGCAAATGGACAATTACAATCCGTTATTTTTTACTAACTACTACTGAGATGTTATCCGTCCGTTGTGCCTGTATCTTATGAGTGGGAGGTACCTTTTTTTACTGGTGGTAGAGCTTTGTGCAAGCTCGTCTGGGTAGGTACTATACACTCATTAGATATTCTACCGCAAAACAGCAGTACTTTGTATTGTTGTATTCCGGTTTGAAGGGTAAGTGAGCCAGTGTAGTTTCATGCACAAGAGACATAACATCTTAGTTCCCATGGTTGGTGGCGCATTGGAGATGTAAGCAATGGTTAACATTTCTTACAATGTGACCACTTACCATCAGGTGGCCCATATGCTCGTCCACCTTCGTATACGATAAAAAAAATCCTACGACCAAGCAAATTTAATCCTCAAGTATTTATTTTTAATTTTAGTAAAATAAATTGATAATTCAATGAAAAATTAAACTACCTATTGAATAAAAAAGATTTTCCATAAATTGTCAATTCGAGATATAATTTATAAAAAGACCATCATTAGTAACATTGGTAACATAATCAGACAGCTGAAATGTAACATCTACAAAACGTCCTCGCAATTAGCGAGTCGGCGTTTTCCCTTTGATGTGATTATTAAATTTTAATCCTTAATAACAGTTCTGCTTCTCCGGATACGCCGTTTAATGAGCGCCGACAAACATCGTGTAACGATATTAATCCGATTAATGGAATTTGTTTGCGTTTTTATATTTCTTAACACTCATTACTTTGAGTCTTTATTGACTTTTAAAAGGGTTCTCTTTGATACCGTTGAGTTTGTTCGAGTCGTGGACAAAGTTCGCTCGGAACTCTTGCGTATCTTTTATCTCTTTAATTTCCAGTATTGAATTTATATACGTATATAGTGATCTATATATTGCTACATTAATACCTACTATATTTGTCTCGCTCCTTCATGAAGAAATATGAATAAGTAAAACATATTTTTATTAAGCATATACAATTTTTTTTTCTATTAACCTACGAGTAAATACTTGATGGGATGTTAAAGATGTATTGAAGTCATTATTGAATTTAAAATGTATATATTCATAATGTATATTATATATAGTATATAGGCATTATTATCAGTGACATTATTTTTAATGTGGTATTAATATCTACTAATTCTATTATTGAGACTTGAAATGATTCTTTTAGTTTCAACATTACACCCGCTTCGGATGTAAATAACTGATACATAGCCCACCAAAAGATTCATCAAGACTCAAGCACGAGGAACATTCGTTGAAACATGTAGCTTGCACTTTGTAAACAATCCTTCATCTTTGACTAGATTTGCATAATTCAATATAAGAGTTTACAGAGCCTTAAGCCATAAACAACTTAAAAGGCTTACATTCTTGTCTTGCCTTAACTGGGCTAGACAAGGATGAAAATAGCTTGTTGTAGTATAAAGGAAAAGGATGGGAATAAATTTTGGTTCTTCGTGTAATATTGAGCTTCATTTGCTCGGGAATTTTGGTGAGAATGTATATTTCTTTAAGACTACAACAGTCAGTTGGAGTTCACGATTTGTTTACAAGGAAAGTTCTGATTCAATATTCCGTTGATACTTTGTTGATTGTGAGAATTTTGATAAATTTGTTAATTAAAGGAAAATACGTCACTCAATATGAAATCTATTTTGAAATGATGGCAAACTGCGAAGTAAATAAATATTATAAGGAAATTTCACAATAGCTAACAAAAGCGTCCTGATATAAGTAACGTCTCAGCAAACACGTATGTCTGTATGTATACAAATTCAAATTACTTTATTCAGTGTATGTTATATATAACTTTTGTTAAAACTGTAATGTTCGAAAAACAATCAATTATAATTGAGAAATTAAAACGCTGGTTATAAGATTTTTAAACTCTGTAATTGCTTCTCTTGTAACTAATCTCTGTTAAAATATAACTTTAAAGGAGCACGTGTTTTGTAAAAATCTTGAGATTTTATAATCCGATTAATTAGTGATTCCTTCACACACCTACAGAGGAGTAAATACTACCTCAGACACATTTGCACATTATCCGTATAATATATCTATGAGCAGGGCCAACTGTAACCTATAGGAGGCCCTGGGCACATAAGGATCCCGGAGCCCTTGAGTAGACAAAAGTCGATAGCATTTTTGCCTCGAAATCAGTATAATTTTGTCATTTAATCGGGTACTTAAGCCCTCGGTCGTAAGACTTCGAACGTCGGACCCTGAGCGCTTGTCTAGCGTGTCCTTACGAGAAGACTTTTGTCTATGAAATTATATAATATCAATAAAATTATTTACATACTTGACTACCTCATTGTAACTAAATAAGTTATTAGGTTCATCTGAAACTGAATTCTCAATAGCATATCATTTTGAAAGCATATAAACTTTTTGATCTAATTATAAGAGTGAGGGAATAAAAAGTGCACCAAATCTTCTGCGTAGCTAGTCTTTGAAGAAAGGCCACCTTGGCCAAAGTGAGTCTCAATCATTACCGATATATTTTGAAAGCCATTATATACATTAATTTGATTTATTATTTACCGTCAATGTACTTTAATTTCGTGTTTAACTTTTGTATTAATTACATATCGAGCATTTGTCCATATCAGTCAATTTATATTGTGAATAATTATATTATGATAAAATTGCTTTGGTACGGATTTATTGCATTTGATAATTATTATCAATGTATTTAACTCGAATGATAATATGTTTAAAAGTTACAATTATGAAATACGAATGTGTCACTATAGTTACAGTTATTGTTGGAAGTTATATCTAAAAATTGGGTCTCGAGCATGTACATGCACTGCATGCAATGTCTGTCTGTCCGCAGCCACTAAACTGATTTTGAAGGAATTTAAAAAGTAATCTAGAAATCCAAGGAAGGGCATACTTTTATTCCTAATAACTACGTGCCTCCCTAATCATGTGCCGTTGTAAATTTCTAATATCATTTCGATTTAAGTGACTTGAATAGTCAAGTCAATACTGGTAATAAAATGTTAACTACATGAAGGATCGTTGTATTAAGATAAGTTTTAAGTATAAATAATAATTAATTATAAAAAAATATAATTATATTAAACGTTAATATATATAAAATTTACTGCATAAGCATAGTGGTAAATTTAATATCTTGGTTGTTCTAGGCCCGTGGGGTACAAGTTTTTTATTTGTGTGATGCTAAGAACAAACTTTTGATTTTTTTAAAGGTTCAAAAGTGGTTATAATGCTTACATTTTAATTTTACCCCGTTACTTTAATGTCCAGGCGTTAGACATCAATATCTGTCATGGTTTCTGGCCGTATGGCCTTCATAAGAAATTGATTGTAGATGTATCTGTATGTATTTGTCATTAAAATACTTTTAAAATAGAAAAGAGACAATAAAATTCTCGAGTATGTCTTGAGTATGTCTTGAGTATGTTGCTATATAAAAATAGAGAATATAATTCGAAACAAAGTTAAATTAAGATAAAAAGAAAAAAAAACGCAATAAACGTCCAAAGCTCTTGTAATTTAAATTTGACTCTCCTTAAGCATGATGTGAAATTATAGCACGCTAAAACAAAAGTTAGGAAATAAAAGAGAATTTTATAGTCTCAAAGCCTTTGACACGACTGTACCTTCGGCTCGAGTTATGTAGACGAATGAACTAATTATGTGACGAGACCTGTGTCTAAGAATAGCGCCCAATGGAAATAACGTGTTTCCAAGTTGGTATTTGAAACTAGAACACGCTACACTAGGAACTATATCCTAGTCATGATTACTTTTGACTTTTGATAAGACGAGACGGCGCATTCAAACCTGGGCACCACTGAATTTTAATATGCTTATATTATTTTTATGGTTTATCTTTTGTGGTGGTTAAAAAAATATCGTAAATAAAACCTGTATGTACGGAAAGATGATTTCCATATATATATATATATCTGCCAACCTGCTTGTGATCAGCGTGGTGAAATAAGCTCCAAACCTTGTATAAAAGTTAGCAATGGGACATTTACATGCTATAACAAAAGAGGCATTTTATTGGCAATATAGCTTTTCTTAATTTGTTAAATTTTTTCCTGTATATTTATGAACACTTTATGCACGGTAATTTGTTTCTATTATGCCTTTTGTTTTGTTGCAACAAATATTTAACGAAATACTTTATTTATATTTCATTTGCATCGCAGTCATTCAGACACTGCTTGATCTTTTACTCGCGAATACGTCATAGTATTTCTATTTACCTTTCGTTAAGAATATATTCCATTTTTATATACTGTCTATATGTTAAAGGTTTAATAAATATAAAAATGAAAATTATACATTAGTATATTTATATCGATTTATCGAGAAAGACGAGAATATAAATGTTATTGTACAGTTATAAAGATCACGCAAATACAGAATCAGGAGCTCTCGGATTATTATCGAAGATGCGACAGGGGACCAGTAATGGATTAGTCGATCTTATTTGTCAAACTAAAGCGCAGACTCCTGATCAAAGCGAGAGGTTGCAGTTGTGTTTTTTCTATTAAAAAACGATTACTTACGTATTTTTTTATTCAATCTTTGTTTTAATTATTTCAGTAGTAGTTCTATATTAAAGTTGAATAAGGTAGAATATTGTTTTAAATTCAATTATATCTGTTAGAACTCTCTATATTATATACTTTTATGAAGCCGTCGTTTTATAAGAAATTATTATTTTATTTTTATATTTTAATAAACATTGCATTGACACTAGCACAAAAAGTGAGTGTTAATACTTCAGACATAATCTGTTATGATAAGATTAAAATTAAGCGGCAAGTAACATGAAAAATTGAATTTTACATATATGTATAATTGACTACGTTACAACAACAGATAATCTGTGTTGTTGTTGGTGATTAATTAGTAAAAAAATAATAATTTACATATCTACTCTTTGGGAATTGTTTTAATAATAGAGTATTTTTATTGGGTGTTAGGCTAAAACTAACGGCTTTTGAATAACGAACGAACGCCGTCCGCAAATTAGAAGCGGTCCATACCGCCTCCATAGGCGGCGCAGCCTGCACAAAGCTGCATTATTCATCGGCCAGCGGCATTCACTACGGGAACCATTAGCCGATTGGGTCACTTTGCTGCCGATTCCAGCAGATTGATCTGGACAATCTGTGGTAATTGTATTTTAAAGATCTTATAGATTTAAAAGAGGGTGTTAAATTTAGCGCAAGTCCTACTGTTCCATGTGTATCTTGAAATGTTTTAAAATTACTGACAATTAGTCATAGTACTGTTGTGTTCCATTTTAAAATGTAACTGAGCCAGTGTTACTACAAGCACGAGTGACATAATATCTTATATGTTAGGAATAGTAAATGTTTCTGAATATTTGTTAGCTTAAGATGAAGAAATATTCCTACGGGCTAATATCAATATTTGATTAACTTGATAATTGAAATTGTTCAATATATTGCTTCGAGTGTAGTCTAACCTCTCGATTACGATATAACAAAAGGCAGAACTTTGCTAATAATCGTGATTATCCGTCCTTTTTATCGTTTCTCGGGAGTTTGAGTGTCTGACGGTATAATAAGGGAAGTTTTAAGTAATGGTACATTGAACTGGAGGTTTATGCGAGCGGTAATAATATTTCGTTTGATTTACCTGAGCATCGAATCATTTTTGTATGTTTTTTCTTTCTCATATATATTAAAATATATTTGTTGTGTTTTGTTGTTAATACTATTAGTCTAAAAATATTTTTAACTTTGTTTTTTGTAAATATTTATAAAAGAAATTATGATGACAACCGATCAATAGCGTTTTCATAATAGATAGTTCTTGTTTTTTATTGTAAGCAGTTCAGAGGATCACAAGAGGCATTGAGGATATATATTTGATACTTTCAAATTTTTCCAATAGTAATGTTAAAAAAATAAAGACCGTTTTGAGTGCTAAAGATTATTATAAAATTAGAAACTTCGTAGACGATGCATACCTTGAGACTGCAATTAAATTGATAGTCCCGTCCGTTTCAAATATTTTTTTATAAACAATAATTGTTGATAGAAAAACATACATAACGTAAAGTTTCACCTGAGGTATTTATTTCCGAACATGAAATCACCGACGAAACTAAGTAAATAACTTAATTGCTACGAGAACATTTAATAAATATAATGATTACATATAATACTAACGGCTCATATAGTATTAAAATTCAAGAAAGCGATCGAAAGCATATTCATATAAACCAATCAAGGTTTGATTGCAATAATAATCAGCCCCGGATGTATGCCTAGGTATCGGCCTAAGGGCGACGCCAGCCAAAAAAATATTATTCTAACTGCTTTGGAATAGGAGGGTCTCAAATATCAAAGTTCATACGGCCTTATATTTTTAAGGCACAGCCTGGTAATAATAGTAAAACATTATATTGTACACAAAATGAATAAATTATATTAAATATGCAATCGGTTATAATATCTACGTGAATTTACGTCTTGCTGTTAAAAATAAATTCCATTAAATAATCTGTTAACGAAATTATCAAGCTCAGATGTATTGCTAGAAAAATGAACATATTTTAATCGAGAAAGCATTTCATTTAAAAAATATTAAAACAATAAAACGATAATCGTCGATTTCCGGACGCCGAGAAACACAATGTTGTTTTAATCGGTAAAACATTTTAAAACGAAAAATATTAAAAGGAAGTGAGAATTAACGGATAATTACTCCGCTTTTAAATATAGTTTTTCAAGTTCTTAACTTGAATTTACTTGTTTATTTATTCATTGTTGAAGAAAACATCACTATGGAAACACAAACTACGGAATACTGTTAACCTTGATAATTATGAAATATCTTAATATATTATAATGAAAAACATAATTATGCAAGTTTTAGATTCCATTAACAATTATAAGTTTTATAATATTTTCAAAAGAATGAAAGGAAAAAGACGTTTTCAATTTTAATCCACGCTTTTAGTTAAAGAATTGCTCTTAAAATGTTTTTATGTAAGAATTTAGAATTGAAAAGGAAACGAATATCAATGGTCGGGCGCTATCTGCTTTGGTGCACAAAGAAAGATCGGTACTCACTTTACGACCTGCTCCTATCCTATCGATAGGATCGTGTCTCTACATTTCTCTGTATTTGACAATTGGTTACTACTTTTTTATTTCGATTTGCGGTAATATTCAATTCCCTACATTTTTTATTATTAGGGAAGTTCTGTGAACATTGATTTTTTTTATATAATAAATTCACTTGTTTTTAGGAAATAAATACATAATATTTTTTTTTTGAATTATTTATTAACTTATTAAGTTGTGGAGTGGTTATGGTCCAGTCGTTAAAAAGCGTGAATCCTTATTGTAGTGGTTTCAAATTCCGACAAGTGTTGTGCGTGATTTGTTATAAATATTGAAAGATGATGCTTATGATATATGCTTATAAAGTACAAGATAATGTATGTGAAAAGAGCTTGGAGATATTATTCATTGATTTTCATACTACATAATATGATTTATAAATTATCATGATTAAAATTAACATAATTTATAAATTATGATTTATAGAAGGAATTATTATATAATACATTATGTTGATATTTATAATAACATTTTAACGCACACGGGGGTGTGAATGAAAAAAGGTAGTTCACAGTGTTGATTTCATCCTATCTAATCAGGTAATTAAAGAAATACCACTAAACATTGTAATTGCTTAAAAATGTAGTCCATATAAAATAGTAACTTAATAAAAATAATCTTCGTTTCTTTCATCCTTTTGGTCTTGTAATCGCGCAATTGGTCTAAAAATCGCACTTTTACAACGGAATTGAAAGGAGAATAATAAATGGCTTGGTCGACTCCGCTATCAGTTAACTTCGGGGCACAAAGCAAGATCGGCCGTCACTTTACGAACAGTTTTATCGACGCGATCGTTCGCTTTACAAGTTTAAACCTTATTCGACAATTACACTTTATTTTTCTTTTGTTTTGATTATTTCTTAATCTGATAGATCATTTATATTTATGCTGGTTGGCGAAGTTAGCAATGACCCTGCCTTCTGTTGCATGCGGGTTCGATTCCCGAGTCTGGTTGTGTTATGTATGTATATGTTTTTATATATTCATTCAGTTGTTACCTATACCATGCTTTAAGTTGTATACGCTTTTATTACAGTTTTTTTCCAAATATTATAAAGTTCAAGGTACATTTTTTACAATCAATAATCAAGTGTAACGCTACTATAAAGAAGTAATCGAATTATTGTAACACTTCATAATCAAACTAACAAGTATTTTATAAACGATAAAACACCTCGTGAAAGAAAATAACGTTTTTAAGACGCTTCATGTAAAATATAATTACATAAATTGTAAATTAAAATTATTTGGAAGACAATAATGCTGAAGATTTATCCGGTTGTTCTTAAGCCGAATGTATTTCATTCGTAATCGGTGACAGATTCTGCATAGATGCATGGCTTTGATCTGTATACCGACTAGTCCCAATAGGTAAACTGGAGTAAATATTTTATATTTCTGAATTCACATCATTTCACAGTGTTTGTCAATTTAGTTTCGACTCCGCCAGATTTAAGACCGCATTTTACATTATGATATTCATCTCCGAGTAAATGTTAAAGTTTAAATTCACGAAAACAGTCTCAAGTTACTTAAATGAAATTCAAAGTACAGTCGGCGATGCATTTGCAATTACGTTAGTTTCTGGGAAGTGGCTCGCTAACCTCACCTGACTTCTGTTTATGTTACGAGTACTTTGAAAGCTTCACTAACATACATACAGAAATTTGCACTCAGTTACATTTATATTCAAGATGGTTGAATTATACAAATATAAGTCAAAGTATATTTGTAGCCACTAGTGAAATACAGGTCTGATACAAGTTTAAATAGTAAAGGAATATACATTAGATCTGGTAATCTATTTACTTACCTTGACTGTTAGTACAACCAAATATGAGCATGAAGTTAAACCAATTCATAGTAAAATAAACACTCATATCGCATGGCTAATTGTGGGTATATATGTCCTTATGTACCTGTACTTACACTATCACTTATCTTTTAAACCGAAACACAGCATTACAGATTATTATTAATGTTTTTTAGAAGATAAGTGTGTACACAGAGGGGTCCCAAAATACAGGAAAGATTGACAATACTTTACAAATATAAAAAATATTCTATTTCAGTAAATAATAGTAGCTAAGGATACAACGAACTAATATTTAAAGACCTTTATGTATTTATCTTAAAAAAATATCAAATATATAGAATATATTTGTATACATAATGTATTTATATAATATTGTTTGTTATTTCTTTTACATCAATAAGTAACTGAATAACTAACTAACTTTTCTTAATAATAATTGTTATAGCTATTAGTGGAAACTTCCGTGCTTATTTTTTATTTAATATAAAGACCCCCATATAAGTATTTTTCAAATAACTTTAATGTACAGACATCAATCTGATATCATTTTATTGTATACTATGTATAGATGATTGTTTCAAGTTTTCATAATGATGTTCTTTTTTAATATTATATTTGTAATTTTATATCCATTTGTTTGTGAAGTTATCTAACATCAAGTATGTATTCGGTGTGGTTTGAAATAATGATTAAAACGTCTACGGCGGGGCTATACGTCAATGCCAGGGCGATTGAGGTCCCATCATCCTTTAGAGTACAATATTATAGTAACGTCTTTGTGACGAGCTTAATACGATTCCAAAAGAGTTTTTTTCTGAACGTAACCTTACTCGTATTATACATTTTTTTTAGTTGTTAAAGTTTAAGGGTTTGTCATTTTATACGTGATCGCTACTATTTCATTTTTATTATTTTATTTGACTACTCTGACATTACTAAAATCGAAAGCGAATCTAAATCAGTCCTTAGCTCAGTAGTGAAACATTCACAGGTTGTTACTAAGCAAGGATAGATTTTGTCATATTTAAATTGCTTACCCGAGCATTCGTTAATATGAAAATTAAATGGTTATGTGTTTGTCAGTCTATGTAGATTACTCTAACTAGATGTCAACATCGTTTTGTTTTTTTTTATTGTATAGGAATCCGGACGAGCATATGGGCCACCTGATGGTAAGTGGTCACCAACGCCCATAGACAATGGCATTGTAAGTAATGTTAACCATCGCTTACATCGCCAATGCGCCACCAACCTCGGGAACTAAGATGTTATGTCCCTTGTGCCTGTAATTACACTGGCTCACTCACCCTTCAAACCGGAACACAACAATAACAAGTACTGCTGTTTTGCGGCAGAATATCTGATGAGTGGGTGGTACCTACCCAGACGAGCTTGCACAAAGCTCTACCACCAAGTGTGAATTAAACAGGATAATGATTGTGAGTGCGCGAGAATAGCTTGTATTTTACGTAAGTAGCCTATGATGGCTCTCGCATAATTTTTTGAGCCGCGGCGCAATTTATTCAAATTAAAATTTAATTTATATCGACAATGACAGAGGTAAGGACGAGTTTCCAATATTACGAACCTATTAAATTACAAAAGACCTCCAAAGTAAGAGGTCGTTATTAAAAGTTAAATTACGAAATTCTTGCTTGTTCTTAAAATAAAATGCTTCGCATTTTGATCGAAACCAGTTACCATGGACACATTTCATCATGGACAATACTTTTCCGTTCGAGCAGCGGGCTCCGATGGGCACGACGATTAGACGTGTTCCTTCTCAGCTTTTTTTTATCCAGATAAAATCGAGTACGATTTGTTTCGTAGAAAGGAAATTCAATCAGATAAAATTGTAGATATAACTTTTGTAAATACTGTTCTACGAAAAAGCTTTGTTTGAGACATATTGATTTGTCAATTGTGGTTCAAAATGGCCCCACGTTGGGCGCCATCTTAGCAAACTAATTTTTAAACGCTTTTATATAATATATTATTATCCTGACTGTGAGAGAAAATTAAGAAGAATTTTATAAGATATCAAATTATTCAATATACATAATTGCCTTCAGCGTTTCTTAATCATAATTTTTATAAATTGAAATGTTCTCAGTCTGCTAGCCTTGGAAAATTTTAATATAATTATTATTAAGGTTCATTATTCCGTAGACGTTAATTAACAAATGAACTAGTCCTTTTCTTTTTAAATAATTCTGACTTCTGTCCTACACATTGTATATGTTTTTTTTTTATGGTATTCATATCAGTCCACGCTGTTTTCCGTGGTCATGCAAATTACTCAAAACAAAGCTATTTGTTAGGTCACTGAAAATACAAACGACACAAAATACAAACTATGTTCTTGTATAAACACAACTGCACGAACTTGGTACACAAATTGAAATACTTTTTTTTAAATGAACTAAATAAAGAACCTCATTTTAAGACTTTCAGAATATGTTATTCGAAAACAATAGAACGGGACATGATACTTTGAAACGATTCAAGTTTAAAATACAAAAATTACTAAACTTGTTTTTAAATGATTAAATATTAATAATAATATATCTCATCATGAAATATGCGTCATTTTTACAAAAAAATTGCGTTTTTGACAAAAATATAAAATTATTGTTTCAGGTGAAGGCGAGCCCGGGGGCGAGCGGCGGCGGTGCGCGGGCGCGGGCGGTGTGTCGCGCGGCATGCGGCGCCGCCCGCTGCTGCTGTTGCTGCTGCTGGCGTTGCTGCGCGCGCACGGCCTGCTCGCCGCGTCCGGAGGTACGTACATAACATAATACAAGTGTATTAGTAGTAGTAGTATCTATATACTAACATCGATTAGATTATAATTATAGGGATATATAATTTATTGGAATTATAGCAAATTATAAAATTTATTTTATTACATGTGTTTGAATATATTATATATTTACTTGGTTCAGTCTGGGTTAGTACCACTCATTTATCGATGTAAGAAGCAACTAATATTTCTTACAGCGCAAATTCGTAGGAGTGACCACTGACCACCAGCCCGGCAGCATAGCAATTTTATAAATAAACTAGCGACCTGCTCCGGCTTCGCCCGGGTAGCAGAGTAAAAATTCCTAAAAACAATTTGTTTTATAATATGTAGTGATATTATAATATATATATTCTATTGTAAGTGAACGCGCATTTTCTTCAAAAAACTTCTTTCGCCAGTTCTTCTCTGAGGTGTTTATTACCGAACCATTGGTAGATTTATGACTGTCAAAAAGTAAGTGTATCGCTTCTGTATTAAATAAAGATTTTTGATTTCATTTGATTTGAATGAACCAACGAACAGAACACATTATCCTTTATTAACATCCTAATATTTATGCACAATGACGTAACCAAAACTAATATTGTTACTCGTATAAAGTTTTATCGGTAGTGCACTAATCCATTACGCTATCTCGGATGTAGCCAAGTCATGGAGATGAGTGTGATGCTGGAACTACCAGTCACATATTTAATAGATCCAGTCGATCAAGTAAATGACGGCCAGCCTTTGTAACTTGACAATAAGATGAATCATACTACTATTGTGCTTATAGAAATTCAAAGCTAAGTATATACTGATATTTGTTGAAACAGAATTATTGGTTGTTATTAGTCAATTATCTAAGTCTATACAAATATTTCAAATGATTGTTAGTCTGTCTGTATGTTAGCTTTAATGGGTAACTGAATAGATTTATATCTACTTTTTTATTTCACCTGCTCCCCATCTCTAACATGTGAGCGAAGCCAATGTCGAAAATAGTTGTTTTATTAATTTAATAAACAGAAATACTTCATATTATTGCGTTCCGATGATAAGTGTGTCAGTGTAACTACAGTTTCCAACGTTGGTGACGCATTGGTGATAAAAGTAATGGTTAATATTTCTTACATCGCCAATGTTGGCACTGGTGACCACTTAATAGCCCAATTAACCTATCTATAATATAAAAAAAAATTGGTTGCCTGTAAAGTCGGTATACGGGCGAAAGTTTTACGTGACAACGACTTTGAGTGGTAAAATAATTTTAATGTGAATATTCATTCGTATAGTAGGAAGAAGGATGAAATAATAGTAACAATTTAAAACATTTATTTATACAAAGAATTATATTTAAAACATTAATTTATACAAAGAATCTCGCACTGAATTTCACTTTTTATGTCTGTCTCTCTCGCTCTTAGGCGGGCTAACCATGCCCGAGTGGAAGGGACGCGTGCCTCTCACTCGCTCTCATTGTGAGCGCATAACGTGAGCGGAGCGTAACGCAGTTTCTTGAAGTGTCACCCGGCAAACCAATTTATAAGACGTTGTCACGTCAACAATAGAAAATTGAGTAGCAGTTTTACAATTTTATAAATTCACAAACTAATGTATTTTCACTTTTATAATTAATGTGGCAAACTTTTTTATTACTAGATATTTTTGAGCCTAAAGGAGTAGGAGAAGAATGAGGTAAGGCGTATTCTGTCTGCATCTTACGCGTATTATCTGTTTTCATTGTTAACAATACATAGTATTTAGTAATAAGTGGTATTATAATCTTATGTTTTATGGGGTATATCTGAAAATTTTAATTAATTGTCGCTTTATAGCAATTTACGCTAAAGATAATATATATTTTTAATGGTTTGTATCTCGAAGGAGGTATCATCGAATTGATTACAAATATACAAAATTAACACTTTGATTACCGTTTATCTTGTTCGTTGTTGTGTAAAATTTTAATGATTTATTAAACTGTTGTGATGATACAGTGTTAAACAATAGCGATAGGAGTTTAATTAAAGCAAAGGATTGTTTAGATGTACTCGAGCATGTTCGAGGCACAGTGGTAATAATATTGAGTTATATGATCAACTTAGATCATTAGAGTTATGGTGTTCGGGAGTTCCTAATCGTTGTGAACTACTCAAATTGCTTTTGGCTTTGTATGTAATTTTGTGATATGCTTTAATGAATTGAAGTGATTAAACTATATAAATACTTTTTAGTGTTTCTGGTTACCCGTAATGGCGCACACAGCACAATCACATTATACAATACACTGAGAACTAGTACGTTATCTGTACCCTTCTGAAAAAGTACCAAAATTATTTAGATGTGCAGATAGACGCGACAATATTGACTTATTGGTCTTATAATTTAATCAGGTTAGTTTTATATTTATCTTGGAATTAGTTATTGTTGCCAATTCTCTTTTACATGAGATATATTAATTTGTCAGGATTAAAGCAATTATATTTTAGGATTAAGTGGAAACCTTGGTAGGTTTCATCAGTAATTCATCATTAGGGTAGGGTAACAGCTAAAAAATATTGTTTCGATAAGTAATATGAGTAATAATATAGTTTAATTATTAGGACATTTTATAAATATATCAACTTAAAACTCATGAAATCATAATTTTAAATGGTAAAATTATATTATGCGTTGATGAAATTAACCTAGATAGTTATATAAAGACTGAGTATATAGAACGGCTCAAATGGAAATCCTTTGTTAAATCGGGTAACCGCTTACTTCTAGGCTAAATTAATGAGAGGACCCTAGGAGGAAATGCAAGGAGGGATTAATTACGTAATGTGCAATAAGATTTAGTTCCTAACTCAAGATAAGTAAAATATAAATCTTACTTTAATACTATGCCGAAAACTGGTCAAGATGAATCAATCAAACTATTGGAATGAAAATAAATGCAAAACTCTATTCAAGCAAGCAAAGGATTATTCATAGTCCATTTACAAATGTTTGATGCCAATCCGAAACGCTGAACATGAAGTTAATTGAGCGTTTTGCCCAATAAAGTATTCAGCGGGATTCGCTTAAAAGTAAAACCCATCAAGCATTCAGCTGTTTCAATCAAACAAATGGGTGGTGTAGCGTAGTGCGCTAAATTGCAGCGCTTCAGCGCTTACCCGGTATAAATGTTCTGTGGACAGGGATGTCTCTGACAAATGAATGGGGCAAGCCGCGTTCTAAGGTCGGGACGAAATACGGAGACTGCATTTGTCAGACACTGAAATTAAAACGGTTGGTCGTCACATACAGATATCGTTCAATTACCTACTCAAATTTAGTTATTTGAATTAGAGTCGCGATTTCCCAGTAGTTAGAACAATTAATATTAACAGATAGTAAAGTAACAGCCTGTGAATGTCCCACTGCTGGGCTAAGGCCTCTTCTCCTTTTTTGGGGAGAAGGTTTTGGAGCTTATTCCACCACGCTGCTCCAATGCGGGTTGGTGGAATACACATGTGGCAGAATTTAGAGTGAAATTTGACACATGCAGGTTTCCTCACGATGTTTTCCTTCACCGTCAAGCACGAGATGAATTATAAACACAAATTATGCACTTGAACATTCAGTGGTGCCTGCCCGGGTTTGAACCCACGATCATCGGTTAAGATTCACGCGTTGTAGCCACTGGGCCATCTCTGCATTAACAGATAGTGAACGGGTTCAATTACAAGCAAACATCGCTTAAATTTCTTCTTTTTAATCGTCAATTAAGATTCACGTGTTCAAATCACTAGACTTTGCTGCTATCATTACTTTAAATTTTGTTTAAATCTAACTGAAACGGATAAATAAATAAAAAGATATGAAAATGATATACAAGTAAACTGTATTAAATCACATTGATAAAATGAATTCCACACATGTTGCAAAATGATTATGCTGCGGCGCAATGCTAGATTTTTTTATCTTATTAAAACAAGTAATATTGTGAATAAATTATTTTTTAAATTATGTACGTAGACAAAAGGAATGAAAGCAAATGAAAGATAATGTTGGACTGCAGTAATTGTATGCAAATTCGGGAAGCCGACATCTATGTCATTATTAATTCTAAGTTGGTTTCGTTGTTCTTCAAAAGGTAATTCCATTAGTAGTGAATTTTGAAGTTTCCTTTTTAGACTTGTTAAGCTTTTAAATTAAGCTCTTTTTGGACTTTTTGTTTGATCGGTTTTTTTCGTTAACGATTTATCATTTATAATTCCATATTCGAAATGGATGATCTTGCAATTCCATACCATTGAACTGCCTCTAGAAGACTGGATCATTTTTATTTTATTAAATCATTCACCGCCTTATGTTAATATTCCTAAACAGCTGTAGGGCAAACTCGAAACAGCCCAGAACACGATGTTGTAATATCAGATCGTGATATATGACATCACAACCTTTGAAGTATTCGCGCAAGTGAGGTTCGAAATGATCTATTTCCGTACATTGTTTTACTCAATCCCTAACTGTAATAGCCTGTGAATATCCCACTTCTGGGCTAAGGCCTCCTCTCCCCTTTGGAGGAGAAGGTTTGGAGCTTATTCCACCACGCTGCTCTAATGCGGGTTTCCTCAAGATATTTTCTGACAAGCACGAGATGAATTATAATAACAAATTAAGTCATAAAATTAGCGGTGATTGCCCGGGTTTGAACCCACGATCATCGGTTAAGAGTCACGTGTTCTTACCACTGGGCCATCTCGGCTCGATCCCTAATTACATTAAATTAAAGTTATTCCGTTCATTGTGACATGACATGATCGGATTTGTCAAAGAATTATTTATGATGATAATAATTAATAACCCAACCCAGTAAAAGCATTACGAAGGAAGTTAAAAGTGGAGAGGATAATTATGTGATATGACTTATCATATATTAACAACCCTAGTTTATTTTTGTTTTAACGACATGAATGAACATTATATTATATAAAGAACGATACAATAACGGTAATAAAAAAATTCCATCGCATCTTAAGTTTTCGAAAGTATTTTAGATTAAATTTCCGAAATCTGATACATAACATAAAAATGAATACATAACTTAAATAAGTTCAGATATTCAAAAGATCCAAAAAAACATAATAGTAAATAATATATTTTTATAGCATAGGACTAGCATATGGGCCACCTGATGGTAAGTGGCCACCAACATAGTAAGAGTTGTAAGAGATGAGAACCATCGCTTACATTGCCAATGCGCCACCAACCTTGGGAACTGCGATGTTATGTCCCTTGTGCCTATAATTTTATTGATCTCTCACCCTTAAAAAAATCAACAAATGTATCAGTCTAAGTTTAAAACTTTTCGGAGTACACTAATAAATTATGTACTTTGTTAAAATTACGTACACAGCACCCGTTTACTATTGGCTACTAAATGTTCATACGTTTACGTAAAAAAGTAAAATAAAGTCCCACTGCTGAGCTTAGGCCTCTTCTCCTTTTTTGTCGTAAAACAAAACACTTTTAGAAATAATGATGGCTTAATACAATACAAACATAAGTCTGTTACGCCTCTTTCACGACTATACACGAACATGTATTTTGTATGTGTGTAATTGTGACGAAACAAGACATACTACAACAGACACGCTACTATCAGATAGCAAAGCTTAATTGTAAAGAAATCATTATCGAAAAACACAGCTATGTATCTTTTGCGGTATATCGTGATATTTTATCCGAACCGGAAGTAGTTTCTTGATAATCAATGAGCAAGTGTGATGCTCGTATTCAATAAAGATTTTGAATTTCACTTGATATATTTTTGTATATATTTAGCCCATGTATCAACAACCATCGATGTGCTAAGTTTACAAATTTATTGAAAGTATTTTTCACATATTATTTCCAGCCCATAAGCTCCACACTTTGGTTTTGGACACAACCTTAGCTGGACGTCTGCCAGTCCGGACGTATAATAGCAAATCGGTGCGTTAAGATTGCGACCCTCACTCAATAAGATAAAGTCGAAATTCGTGTAAAACAATTTTGTTATTTTTCTATTTAAGACTTACGCGTGTTTTGCAAAAATCAATGTTTGACGATCTTGTTTCTGTAATCCGAGTTGAAGCTCTTATGTATCTATATATATTGTTATCAGTTACATTCAGGTATATAAATATATGTACACAATAAACAGCATCGAGCTGTGAAAATTTTAAAGTACATATATATAATACTTTGCAGTAGCTTACGACCATTATGGAACTTAGTTTGCTATATCTTTGGTAGTATCTATATGATCAAAACCTTATCGAAATATTTCTTTAATACAAAATATAAGATAACATAAAAAATCTTCAATACCAAGTTGGTCAAGATTATTATCAAGTTAAAGTATAATTTATAAATAAAAACGTACTCCACGACTTTAGAGAATTACATGTATGCAAAATATTAAAATGTTATGGCATAGTAAAATATGCAAAATAAGTTTAGTTCCATAAACTTAAATAAAAAACTCTCTTGCGTCGTCCAAGGTTTCATTTGATTTCAACCTTTTGACCTTTGAAGTCATCGCAAAGCTTTTAGTGTAACTGAAAGTTAAGAGTAGATTCTGGTCTAGATTTATCGTAAGAACTTTTCAAAGAACAGTTTCATCAGTCTAATGCAGCTGCTTATATTTTATCTGAATTCGTTGAATCTTACATATATAGGTAAGATATAATACCGGAACATATAACTGTGAAACAGATACGAAAGTAAAAAAAATAATTAAAACCAAAGTTTAAAAGTTATAAGAATATAGCAAATAAAGTATTATGAGTGCTACTCCATATAAAATAAAATTAAAAAAACGCTTCATAAAATCTCATATCTCGCCAGAGATTTCCACTTCTTTTAAGACACACGAAGACTTGATTAGATCTTATTATACACTGCGAAGCCGCGGATAGAAATTTCTAAATTAATGAAAAAAAACTAGTGAAAATACACGAAAGCGATTCCTACCAAAATTTGATATCTGTGTGTGTGATGTAATCTAACCACTGGGTCAAATCGGTTCTTTTATACATTTCCACTTATCATCGTAATCTCGATAAATATTTGTATAAGTGCGTTTATAAATGATAGCGGTGGAGACGTGGGTGGTAATACATTAAGTATTTCATAAAATATTCAAGATTTGATAATGAATGGAAACTCGTCCATTATTCAGGAGAATGTTGCTGATAGGTCCGATAATCAGGATCATATTTTATGGATTTTCACAGAAGATAATGGTACATTATACCAACTGAGACACGGTTTACATGTAACTGATATAAGACATCAAATATATGATCAAGGCATCAATACTTAAGGAGTAACAGTAATAAATTTGTGATGTCAGAAATGTTTTGATTAATATAATTATTAATAAATGCATGCAAATACTATAATTTATGATTTATACAAGTACTTAAAATTTTCACTTTTCGTATTTGAATGACCCTTTATTTTTTATATTTTCAAATATAATTAAATTAATCCATAAAATTAGGTAATATTATTCAGATTTGACGTTACAAGATAATATTTCTTTTGTTTTGTTTTTCCTATGCATGTTAAGTTAGCCTATAAGTGAGGTATGCATTGATTGTACTTTAAATTAAGAAACTAAATTGTATACAGCGTTGGCTTCCTATATAATAAAAATAAAAAATAAAATATTGAAAAGATAAAAGGGTTTATACATTCCGTATTGTTTGAACAAGCTCCACACCTCCCTTACAAGATCTCTATCTGATTCCCAGTTGTGGGATAATCACGGGCTTGCTTACATTATAGACTAATGGCCGAATACTGAAACGTCTTTCAAATATGAAGGGTGCTCAAATATTTGAAACGTCTTCGAATTCCAAATTTCGCATACTAAATTTTGAAAAATAATGAAATTCCAAGCAATTGAGTCCTAATCATATTTGAATGACGTTTCAGTATTCGGCCGTTAGTCTATATTCTGATGTTGTCATAAATTTTAAAATACCACAACCAATGTTGTTTTTGGGATTAAAATAACTTTACATGCAAAATAATAGAATTTGGATTTATTTTTTAGTTTTGTGCGGATGTAACTGCAATTGATAGTATTATCCTATTATTATCTATAACATAAACATGTATATTTCCATCAGTCATCAACATTTGCTTTACAATTCTGTTTGCTTGTCAATATTATTGATTTTGGAACTCAAATCACCGTCACTAATTCGTCCGATATTTCACTCATCACGATTCTATTCAAATCGCACCGATCCTCGCGAATAATGACCCAAATTCAGCGATTTATTCCTCTTGTCGGTAAATAGAGCGTGGATAAATTATACTCCGTTAATTCATGTTATCACATTATGAAATTAAAATATCGCATCCGATGTTAAACTTGGATTTTCGCTTGCATTTATCGTTATGAAGTAGTACGCTTTAAATTAATTAATTTTGGAAAGGAGTTTTATTTACATATGATATAAAAGCGTAAATTGTTACGTGGTTTTTAAATTAATAACTACATAATTCAATTTATAAGTTACTTATAGGTACTACATTTTCTTAGTAGTCTGTGAAAGGTAGTTCACAGTGATAATAGTATTTTTTATTATTGTTAAATGATGATTCCAAGTATTTGCGATGATTTATGTTTTTAAAACATTGTAATATTATGCATGTCTGTTTATGAAAAAATATCCTTAATAATGGTATTGATAATAATGATAAATTCGTCGTTGAACTATCTCGCTATGATCCAATTTGATTATTTACTACTTATATAAGAATTATGACGTTTTTTTTTCTAATATTTTTCTCTAAAATTATATTTAAGTTTTTATAAATATTAAGTCGTAAATTTAATAATCATTTCACGACTATTTCTAATGTGATTCTTTTACGAATGATTTGATAATCTGTAATTAGTAGAACATTTGTCAAAAAACATTTCAACCTCTATTTACTACTATTAAGTAAACCTCCAATGTATCTTCTGATGATTGTCCAAAAGAAAGAAATAAATTATACTACTGTTAAGCACCTGTAGAAGTCGATTTAGGTGTAAACCACTCACTCGTCAGTTATTCCAATCCAGAAGCAATTATTATCAATACTTTGTGTTGCTGCATTCCAGTTTAAAAGATTATCTGGCATAATTAGAGGTACATGAGATATCTTTGATCCTATGTTGGTCATTATGTAAGAAGTGAATTTAATAAAGACGAAACATACCCCGTTAATTTTGATTATAAAGGGTAAAACGTAAGTGTAATAATAACTAAGAGTTGTGAAACTAACCGAACCCAAAATTACATATGAACGAAATTACTCCAGCATCAAGCTTTACGTAAAGACTGTCGGCCCAATTCAAAGCATCTCATTAAAACAATTAAAACGAGATGCTGCGTAATACTTGAAGCCATAGATATCAGGACACTGTTATTACTGTATAATTAACACGATTAAATTAAGTCGCTCTGCGAAGGAGACATTTCACTGGATTAAAATAAGTATAGATTATTAATGGAATGGCTTATCTTAATTTGAAAGCGGAAAACCTTGGTGGGAACGACTTGAACAATGGATATTCAAGGATAATATAATTGGAACGAAAATCATTTAAAAAAATAATATTATATTTAAAATAAATGACTATATATTAGTTCCAATGCATTCGAATGATATACTGTGAGTAAAAGTCGAACTCGATTATGTAAAATAGACGCTCCGAAACGACAAGGTAGGACAAATTCTCCAATAGCGTAACTCGAAATAAAAGATTTCGTCGTGGCATATATTACCTGTAAACCTCATTTTTAAGCCGTATCCACACTTACCGTACGACCATTATCCCGCCTTCCTCCACATCCCGCAGCAATTTGCATAATTTTTCCTTCCGAATTTTCAGTTATTTCACGTTTAACTCGTAGCAGAGCGTTCGTGTTTCGTCCCTTCGTGAATGGGTATAATGGGTTTATTAACACAGTCGAGCTGAACAGACATTAGTGATATTTGAAAATTTAATTATCTAGAAACAGCTTGCTTAGCATCATTAGGTGCAAGACAATAATATATCACTTTTGTATTGTACAAATCAATAAAGTTTCATGTTTTCGCTTATATTCAAATTAGACTATCTAAAACTGACACTAGATCACTACTTCATCTGGAATCTATTTTTTTACTTAATAGTATTATGATTGTGTCTTTATCTTCTATAATTACTTTGCTATTGTTTAAAATCATTATATTTTTTTTAGATTTTGTTGTAATATTTATCAATTAATAATTTATTATCAATTAAATCAATATCTTTCTTTTAATATTATGGTTAGAGTTAAATATTGTTATTAAATATTTTATCATCCACTATAAATATTCTCATTTATAAGGTTAGTTCAATGTAATTATAGTAATATAACAGTAAAGTAAGTAACAATAATTTTTTTTCAGTGCTAGCAATTAAAACACTAATTGATATTTATCTAATCTATAATATCTAATTTGGTATGTTGTGGTATACGGTATGGTATGTGCTTGGTATGGCTAGATTACAGAAAAAATTTAAGCATGAGTATGTTTTTTTTTAATTAACTGTGAAAAGATTATGTCTAGGGATAAAAGGTCTTTTCCTTGGCTACTATAAGATTATAAATCTGAAATATATTTGTGTCTTCAAAACTCTAATTAGCTATTAGGAAGTTTATTAAAGGTAATTAATTCGTTAGTAACCTTCAACATTATTATGTCTAGTTAATTTTTTCCTTTTGAATATTAGAATTCCTCATTATTAATTCGTTTAGAAATTGAATTGCTTCATAAAGATTTTCGAAATATGATATCATGAATTTTGATATTAAGATGAGCATAATTATAATGTGAATATTAAGTAGGATGTTTGAAAATACATTGAATAAGTCGTGTATAAAAGAGGCTCCTAAGTAAATGAGCATTTGTTTTCTCTCAGTCTTTTAAAATAACAAACTGGCAAATATAAAATAACCTTTCGTACGAGAAAGTTCTAACAGACATCGTAAGTTTCTGATTAAGGCCTTTAAAATAGATAATGTACAAGCCAATTGAAATTGGATGAATTCCTTGTCTTATATCTAAATTATGATATGCAATGCCCCAGAACCAAATATGTGGTATTAATAGGATATTGTGGATTCATATCTCATGGTCCGCTGTGAATGAAGTCGTCGTCAGGATAACTGAATCTGTCGGTGGAAATTCTGCCACATGTGTGATAACATACCACCCAACTAAATTGGAGCCGTGATGTGAGGTAAACTTCAAATCCACTCAAGATATGAAGAATGTGGCAAAACACAGCAGTGGTATATAATATTTACTTGTTATTTATATTTAACATCGGGTCTCATTACAATAATTGTTAATTAATTTAAAATTTCACCCAAGACTTTGAAGTTTCCTCTGTCGTCGAGGTATTGTTATTAAAATTCAATTAAGGTGCACTTGTTTGTAGCGTCGAGATTAAGGTTTTGGAGGTAAAATGGACATGAAAACTTCGCGGCACGTGCTATTCTTTGTTGAAGTTGAAACTTTGATAATTTTCTATTTAGGAATTGTTTTAAAATTATTTGAAATGTCTTTAAGCAAACGTGTTATCGATGTTTGCACATTTAAGGCGCTTAGAGAATTTAATCAAATTGCAAGAAGGAATTATATTAATTGAAGATCCCTTAGTAATATTGGTCTTGAATCATGTAGTCAGACAATTATGTACTTCTGAAGTCCTAGACTCCTTCACTGATTCACCTTTCACTGTTTGAAATAATCAAGAAAATATATCAAATCTTCCAAATATATCTCATCAACTAAGATTACTTTTCATACCGGACAGACTCAAAGAAAACGAAGTTCCATTATTAATCCGAGACAGAATCTCGACAATATTGCAATTGGTCCGTCAGAAACAAAAGGATTGAGTCCAAAAAGTTAAATTGAAACTTGCTTCACAAAAGATTTGATTATTGAGGGGCAGCACGATATTCGTCATTCTATTCACGATTTCAGTTAGCTTCTAACGAGAGTAATTAGCTTAAAACAATTGCTGTCTGTTAATAAGAGCATTGACCGAATATCCTCAATTATTTATACTATTTTAGTCATAATTTTTTATGGCTTTCAACGACGGTAATAATAGTTCCGCTTTGAAAGTGAAACTTGTTTAATCTGATACTGCACATTCTTATATCTTTCCGAGATCTTATCATTTATCTAATAGTGGCTATAAACTTTTTGAAGGGTGAGTGAGCCAGTGTAATTACAGGCACAAGGAACATACCATCTTAGTTCTCAAGGTTGGTGGCGCATTGGCGATGTAAGCGATGGTTGACATTTCTTGCAATGCCATTGTCTATGGGCGTTGGTTACCACTTACCATCAGGTGGCCCATATGCCCGACCGCGTAGTTTCCAGTTTGACAATCAATAAGTATGTGTAATACTTCAATATTGAATAAAGTATTTTGAATTTGAATTTTATTTTTCGGCAATATTTTGGCAATTTTTCGGTAAATTTTAAATTCGGCCTTGACGTTGTTACAATATTGCTTGGTTGGTATTACACGAACTCCTTTCCATTAGTACTAAACAAAAGAGCAACACACTCGTTGATGGAATTAGGAAAGTTCTTTTGTTCGGGAAGTATCCACGAAACTCGCATCTCCTGAACATTTATAACCTTGAGCTGGAGTATTATTTGCTAGTCCTGCCATATAAATTTTATTCCTCTGCCATTAAAGGGATATCAACCTAACGACATCATAATTAAGGTTTAATGTTGTTAAGCAAGAAAATGAGAAAGGTAGTCAAAGAAAACATTTTAGTGCGTCATAACAAGGGACCTGAAAAATGGACAAAGCATTTCGTTTGTAGCAACGATGGGTCTATAGTTTAAGGAAAACATATTACTTGTCTGGTTTATTTTGTCTGTGGCCGTCCTTAAGTTTTTTTATATTTAGTAATTATAATTAAGTTTAATTTTTGTACAATTTTACTACTCGGAAGAAAAAGGTTGAATCGCTACTAATTATAATAAAGGTAGTAATAATGTTGCTTAAATAATATTAGAATAATTCAAATGAACTGAACATTTATATTTTTTTATTTATTTACAATAGTCACTTTAAACCATAAGTCATGATTTTATATTCTTAGAGCCTCTAGATGATTATATAGTTGTACTTTATGGTGCAAAAAATATTAATAACCTTCTTTTTTTGTTTTTAGCGAATATACCAAATATCTTATATAACTTGTTAAGCTCTTAGCACTTCCTAATACAAATCCATTCGAGGGATCGACATGAACACAAACAGTTGGTAAATCCCTTGCAATTAACAATCAATGTTACAATGTTTGTCTTTATTGGGCCACTATCCCTTTCTGGGTTTTATCGTGGCCACTCTACTTCGCAACTCGCGTTCACGTCGCTCGTTAGCCCGAATCGTGTATTATCCTTTATAGCCAACGCTTCAGCAATAATGTTTTGAGAATACACTGCCGGAGCAACTAGTGTTGTTATCGCTGGTTTTTTAGAGCTCGCTTTACTAACAGCTGACGGTGTCGTTAGTCAAATCGCACTTTCGTTTTTATCGTCCCGGTTTATTATTGTTGGTGCTACTATTTCCATTTATATTCATGAATAGAATGTTAGTTGAGAATATAGTTTTTGTTGTTGTTAAAAATTAATGTTTAAAAACATTTAATGTGTACTTAATTTTCTTTATTTGTATATAATTTTACTAGCGCGTATCTCAATGTATAATGTCATATTTTTGTCATCTTTAGTAAAAAGTTTAGGAATTGGCAGTGTAAGAAATATTACCTAACCATCCCTTAAATTGCCAATGCGCCAATCTTAGGAACAAACCGGAACACAATACTAAGTATTGCTGTACATTATAATATATTGCTGTTTAACGATGGAACTAGTCATGAGTGGGTGAAAAATACCCAGACTTGCACAAAGCTCTACCATCAATTAGGCGATCTTCATAAATTACTATTTGACATTTCGTTGAATTTATAATAACTTTAGGGTTTATAAAATAAGACACAGGTAATTAACCGTTCCCTTAAATAGATAATTTTTACTACATTATTGGGACTGTGTTGCGTCGAGTGGTACAAATTTCAAATTGGGTCAATTTATATTATGATATTAAAACATCTAAGATGTATTAATATTTGATACGATATTAATATCATTAATTGCGTCATTGTCTACAGTAATTACCTCCGCGTCAATCTGACGATACACCAGACAAAGAGGTGCGTTTAGATTCACGAGAAAAACAAACTAAACGCTGAGAATATCCTCTCAAAACGGACAATGGAAGCTGTAGTTTAATAGATGTATAAACCAGAGCGCTGGAGCCCCGTTTCTTTGATCTCGCATAACAAAAGCTTAGGCCTGAAATCTCAACTTAGGTTGGAAACACGTCACACCGAAGACAATAGACACAAACATTAATAACTATCTTTGTTTCACCCCGAGCTCAAGATGGTGAAGGCGATGGATTAATAGATATGAAAAGGTTTTTTAAGATTATAATTATTCAGCTAGACCAGTGGCTTGAATAAGCAAATTTCGAATATAGGTTAAGCATAGGTTTGATTAATGGGCAAGAACAACGTATTCATGACCATAAAGTAAAGTAACAGCCTGTGAATGTCCCACTGCTGAGCTAAGGCCTCTTCTCCTTGTTTGAGGAGAAGGTATAGAGCTTATTCCACCACGCTGCTCCAATACGGGTTGACAGAATACACATGTGGCAGAATTTGAGTGAAATTTGACACATGCAGGCTTCCTCACGATGTTTTCCTTCACCGTCAAGCACGAGATGAATTATAAAAGAGATAATAGATACGAGATAACTTAAAAAAAGCACTTGAATATTCAGTGGTGCCTGCCCCGGTTTTAACCCACGTTCATCGGTTAAGATTCACGCGTTCTAGCCACTCGGCCATCTCGGCTTTCATGCCCATAATTTGGGGTTATAATGCATCTCGATCTCAGCGCTGAAGGGACACAACGATACCTGAATGTTTCTGATGAATTTGTGTAACCTGTACATACTCACTTAGTATGTAGCTCCAATGCAATTAATCTAATCAAATAAAATCTAACAATTTGCATTGTGGTGGAGGGCCTTTGCCTAGGAGAGCGACTTTTTGTGTGCTTAGATATAACTGTTTCATAATTCATTTTATTACATGTTTCTTTACTTACTTTCTATAATATTTAGAAAATATAAGAAATAAAGACTAATGATAACTTATTTTTTTTTTATTGCATAGGAAGGCGGACGAGCATATGGGCCACCTGATGGTAAGTGGTCACCAACGCCCATAGACATTGGCGTTGTAAGAGCTGTTAACCATCTCTTACATCGCCAATGCGCCACCAACCTTGGGAACTAAGACGTTATGTCCCTTGTGCCTGTAATTACACTGGCTCACTCACCCTTCAAACCGGAACACAGCAATAACAAGTACTGCTGTTTTGCGGTAGAATATCTGATGAGTGGGTGGTACCTACCCAGACGAGCTTGCACAAAGCTCTACCACCAAGTAAAATTATATTATATTGCATTGTAATTATTTCTAAAGAAACATACAACTTCGTACATTTATAAGTGAAGCAATGTGAAAAATTCAATGTTAAGAATTGGCACTAACTGCCTAGAAATTAACCCAAATACACTACTTTATCATTTTCTTTCGCAACAGACGTTCGTCAAAATGTGTTTGCGATTGACATGTGAGATATGTATTTCCGCCAAACCGCAGTCAATGAGTCTGTTGCATATCCGTTAACTTAGTAACTTCAGTCTTTTACGTGGTATAAGTAGAAAATAAATTGGAAATGAATGTTAGTTAAATGTCGAAAATTGATATGGGGAGCAGCTACATATATCATATTATTATTATTATTACACTCTTTTATCAAACTATGACTTGTCAGTATGTTGTTTTATATATTGTAACTTTATATGAAAATATCACCACCCTACCGATTGAATTGAATCATTTAACACATTTTTGGGTGCTGGTAACCCTTGTTACTTATTCTTATTAATTATGTCATTTTTATGGTACCTTATATTGTATAGTACGTATAATATCTATTTTACATGATATATATGGTCCAGTTCTAAATGAATTGAATCTTAAGTGGTAAGGAAAAGTAAGGTAGACAAATAATATTAAAAAATTTAATAAGGAATAAGGAAGTCTCATTTTTCCTCTGTTATTAAACCATTAGCAAAATGAAATCAACTTAATATTATCCGGTTCATTCTTAATGAATATAATGTTATGAACATGGCTGAATTACTTACAAACCACAAATAAGTGCCAATAAACTACGCAATGTAAATGTAATAGCACTTACACTGGGTGTTTGTACAAACTTATTGTATTTCTTAACTTAAAATTTTGGCTAGTTATCGGAATAAACTCTAACATTGTATTTTTGAATCAAAATTCCAAAAATATTATTTATGACTTTTTATATTAAATTTAAAAAGAAAATTATACACAATCCGGTAAGCAAAACTAATCAAGGAACGTTTGATACTGAAATACGAGTAATGTTAACTAAATCTTTTGATTTTCCTTGAAGTTACAAACAAGGCCAAGATTCTGCGTAATAAGCCAAAACATTATGTGAGTTGCTCCTTTAAGCAAATTTTAACTTTTATAAATTGGCTTATAATTTATCTCGCTCCACTCGACCGAGGAATCAAACCTAAATCCAGCGGAAGCGTTGAGCAAACGAACCAACTCAATTTGCATTATAACCTCAAACAAACTTGGCCTTTACGCAGAAAGTTTTTAACACCCAAAAATGTTATTTTTCGTCTCCATAAGAATTGTAAACATGAAAAAGGAGACGAGGCCGCTGTAATTCTGTTTTCTAATAATCCCCGTACAAGGCCTATTCTTAGGGCGCTCTTAATTAAAACATAAATGACTTTTCGATGGGAAAATGTTTTTAGCCAAAAGAGGGAATTAGAAACGTGAATTGCTATTTTTTTCTGTTTGTTTCGAGGGAATTGTGATCCCCTGATAAGCTTAATAATGTTGAAGGAGCTGTTAACTTGAGTGTTACTTTTTGAAATCAGATTACTAGTCTTTTTAGTCTTATTGTCAGTTAAAATCAATAAGTTAAGTTAGAAAAAGAGCATTTTTTAATTTTCATGTTCATACTTAAAACAAAATTGTATTGACGAATACCTTATAACATTTTGAGGTTAAATAGCACAGGAAATTGTATTTATTCTCATTCGGCGTATTTTTGTTATCAATTTTATATTTTTTAAACAAAGTAAAAAGTCATATAAGTTTCATTTTTAAATCTTGATTTTATATCCGGCTAGTTCTGGTGAAATATTTATAGGTTACAAGACGTTATACTTCTGGGAGCCGCTGGCTTAAGCGTCGAATGTGTTCGAAACACGTTCACTGATATCTTCGTTGAATTTCATTTTTATTATAAAACTTTTATCTCAAGTGTTGCATTTAACATTAAATTGAAGATGGGATCTGAATGCAATTATGATAAAGGATTTTAAACTGATAACATTCTAGGGTTTGCTTTGAAAATTGTTAAGCGAAGTTTATGAATCGAATATTGAATACTCTATTTATATAAAGCATAGCTATATAAGTCTTGGTCTAGTCTATTGACTCTCTCTAAATCAAATTAGATATAAGCAGCACAGCAATTACTAATAAATAAGTAAAACAAAAAAAATATTTTTTTAATAAAAACTGTTAACGAGAAGGTTGGCAGTGATAGCTTCCTAGAGGTCAGTAATAACTTCTGCCCATAGTAATGGCATTGTCATCTGCATTACTAACTTATTATTTTGTTTAAATACTACTTATTATAAAATTAAATTGGCTTCAATAATATCTACAATGATATAACATTATTTACTTATTTTAAATGTTTTTAAGTACATTAAAAATTAGAAATAAAAACTAAATATGGCAATAAAATAAAATATGTACAATATACATTATACATATATTATATAGAATGTATATATTGCGTTATAAATTTAATAAAGCAATACTCGTACAATGAGATGCGCGGCTTAAACGTTACATAAATAAAACGATCAAATCATGCGACGTTGTAATTAAAATGGCTCCGTAATCATCGGCTTTTCGTTAATTTCGCGATGCATTGCGTCAAATATTACCGATTATACCCAGTCCCCTGCTGGGTAATAGACGAGTAATAACCAAATCACGGCGCCGCTGCGCTGCTATTACCGCTGTAATATTGTTGACCTGTAATAATTGCACGTTGCATAATGTTCTGAAAAGCATTAGGTTTATGCGGTCCCAGTGTTTTTGGTAATGTAATGTGCGTCGGTTTTAGAAATGTTAGTTCAATATGTTGTTTAAATAGAGCAAATATTATACATTATCCAGCAATTCGATAAATAAAGCGATTACTGTGTATTCAAGAGGGCATCGCTACATATTACAAAATAAAATTCCTCCAGCCCTGTCTGTCTGTTTGTCTGACTGAACGTGGCTTGAACTTAAAAGTATCGAATGGATTTTTATATTGTTTTTAACAATGGATGAAGTGATTGATTAGGAAGATTTAAGTGTATAATGAAGGTTGAAACAGTGACAGGTAGCTAGTTTAATGTATTTAAATTTATTATCTGTTAAAATAGTTAATTAGCAATAGAATAACACCTCATGAAAGTGCGTGTTAATAGTTAAGTCAAAGAAATAATCAGATCAATTGAATACAATAAATATTTAATTGCGTTGAGGACAAGGAAAGTACATAAAAACCTGCTAATGTTTTTAGCTAAATAATTAATAAAGTAATCATTCTAATACGACAACAGACAAACAATAAGAAAAAAGGAAAAGTCAACAAAAAATTGTACCCACTTTTTGTATTAAATATTCTCATAAGGATTTCGCAAGGACGGTAGTTCAGTTCACCTCGCACTAATTTCGTTACCCAGATGAGCTTGCACAAGAATCCATTACCAGACACAAAGCTTTGTGTGTCAACCACCGGAAAAATAAATATTTTCATGATTGGGATAATGATTGACCCAGATAAATTAGTGAAAGAGGGATATAAAACTTGAACCATAATAAACATTCTTGATTGATTTTATTACGGAAACTTAAAGACGTATTATAATTTAATTTTTCTTATAAATTTGGTGGTTATATCAGACCTTATATTTCCGATAATTCGAGTAGCCCTAACAATAAATTGTCATTTAATCGTCCATGAAAAAACATATACTAAAGAGTCAAGAGCCCTCATACAAGACCGATGTAGTATACTTAATGAAAGGGTTATCTTTCCGAGGGCCGGCGATGTCGATGGCATTGCCGAGAGCCTCTTGTGATTTCGCAGGTAAATGTGCCTTTGTGAAATTCCCTTTATGTGTGCTAGATTTTTTTTATTTTTGTACAAGGTCTTATATCAACTATATGGAATACTCCATTTTTTATGTTGTTATTGTTTGGATTTTGGTAGATGGATTAAAAAGTTAAAAATGGAATTGAAGATAAATAAGTTTCTGGATATTTTTAATATACATATAACTATATTTATGTAGGTATATAAAATTAATTACTATGCAATACTGTACTAGTTAAAGTTATTGAGTTTTCCTGGATAGAAATTCTTAGTAGCAGATAGAGATATAAAGTTGACAGTATATCACACACTAATCAGGAAAATCACCTAAAATTGATGTTCCTGTGCCTCGGTCTCTTTATATTACCATGCCAGCGGATAACTTAGTGGTAGAACTTCGTGCAAGCCCCTCTGGGTACGTACTACCCGCTCAGCACATATTATACCGCCAAACAGATATTTAGAATTGTTGTTTTCTAGTTTGAAGGGTGAGTGCGCCATAACTACAAACTGAAAGGACATAACAATTTAGCTCCCACGGTTGGTGGAATATTGGCAATTTAAATAAATGTTTAATATTTTTTACAACAAAAATTTGTTTATAGGTGACGAAATGACAAATTTGCCCATCCACTAATCTTTTTAAATAAAAATGAATATAAACAAGTATAAGAAGATAACATGCAGCAAACTATCATCATCATAATTTATTACATCACATGCTTGACGAGAATGAAAAACAGAATTAAATTTTTCTTATCTGTATCATTCATATCTGAATGCCTCTTTTTTCCGTCCTTCTAAATTTAAATATATATCTTATTATAAATTAATGTTTTCATGTGTTTATTTTTTTCTGTAATAATTATAGTGTAGATTTTTGCCTGTTGACAATAAATATCCACCATCCCTGTCTATCACTAAATCAGCCTGGTGGAATAAGTTCCAGATCTTTCTCAATAAAAAGGAACAAGGTTTCTTCGAACCAACAGTGGTTTCATTAGGAAAGAAAACGCGGATAGTGGGAAATCAGTCTCTATACCCAAATTCTACGCAAACAATTTTGAACACACGGTTCGTGTTAACTATACAAGGCGAGGTTCGTGACGTTGATTAAGTGCCGGAAGTCGGTCTTATTAGTGGGCGGGTTTATACCGGGCATTGTGACGCAAATATATTAATTTACATTTGTTTTAATATTCATGCTTTATAAATATATATTATTATATTATTCGAATATTCTAGATTTATATATATGCATGGTACGTTTGAATTTGTTTTGCAATGTTTTGATTCGAGGTTGGCAAATTTAGGTAATTTGTCAGTTAATGGTATAATTATTTGGGATCGAAATATGTAGTTCGTAATTTAAAAAGTTTTTACATAGGAAATTATTTTTTTCAAATATTAGTATATAATAATTAGTATATAAAGATTAGTATTTTCAAACAGAAAATTAATACGTCTAAAGTTAATCATTTAAAAAATGAAAGTAGCCTCAGTCTAATTCTAAATCTGACTGGCTAGTCAGGTTAGTAATGGTTTACTAGGAAATTACCTTCTAAATTAAAGTCTGAATATAATTTAAATAATTTTAAACTTGAATTCAACGCTACATACTACTTGATTTAAATTTAAATGTCATCAAATATCGATGACCAGGGTAGCATAAAAGCCACAGCGGTTGTCGATATTATCTGTCAATCGTTCATATCGTCATCGCATTCAAATAACAATCTATATTGCTGATGGTAAAGCAAAATTAAACGCAATCAAGCTCTCGCTTTGTTTGCTCTAACAAGTACAAGTAAGTAGTAAATTCACAAGGTTCCATTATGTTCAAACTTACTTTCGAACCACAAGTTAGGCCACAAGCAACCAAGTCTGAATTGTAGATTATATAAAAAAGAACTGGTTAAAAAAGATATATACTAACTCCATATTTTTATATAATCTATATAATAGTGTACTGAGCAATATGATGTTTTTTTTTTTTTTTTTATTGCATAGGAAGGCGGACGAGCATATGGGCCACCTGATGGTAAGTGGTCACCAACGCCCATAGACATTGGCGTTGTAAGAGCTGTTAACCATCTCTTACATCGCCAATGCGCCACCAACCTTGGGAACTAAGATGTTATGTCCCTTGTGCCTGTAATTACACTGGCTCACTCACCCTTCAAACCGGAACACAGCATTATATTATATTAGATGTATATTATATTTATTTTATGATAGGACTTTGCACAAACCACATATCCTAATAAGCAGTAATACTTGGTATTGGTACAAGGGTGATTTCATCTTACTCCCTAAGGTAGAGAATGACTAATATTTTCTTATAACGTCAATGTCTTTGGTGTTACACTCACCATCAGGTGGTCCAGTAATATTTGCCCGCATATTTCATAAAAAAAAAATTGTGCGTTCGGAAGACCCTCGTCAGGAACAAAGTTCTGTGTAATATTTTGTTCGACTCAAACCGTGTTTTAGAATGTAGATTTTAATTGATTATATGACTGTGATTTTGTCACACAAAAATAACCTCAACCTCCTTTATATCGACCTCCTAAATTCGAACGCTCAATACGCATTTTGTAGCATTTGGTAGGCACAGTATGATCGCTATTTCGTTATATGACATGACCTTGGACCACTGCCATTTCACTCTAATTTAAGCCGCTTGAAAGAACTTCATTCCAAAACGTTAGGTATTTGAAACCCAAGTAAAAGTAAAAACGAATACAACACCTACCTGATGGGAGGGTGTATTTATTTAGCGGTGTCGAAAACTTGGTGTTACAAGTTTACCTTTACTTCTCATGTGTATACAATGCTTGGCACTTCTACTTTCTTAAGATCATCATAAAGTTTAAAAGGCCATTATCAACGAAAACCAGGAAGCACATATGTATCAATTATTCCATTTTCAGTTTTATAATAAATTTATATTCTTTATTTGTTTACTATTCTTTATAATATGTTATTATACTATTTATTTTCGTAACATCGTCCAAATCCATATTTAGTAAATTCTTCACATGAATTCGTATTCGTGAACTCGACCATTCCTGTTTCCGTAGAACTTTGTTCCATTGTGTGTCGAAGATAAGCTGATCGTGTCGCCGGGACCGCATTCAATGCTTGCGACGGGCCCAATTCAGCAGTCGATAGAAATATTGGAGATTTCGCCGTCGCAACGTAAATCCTCTAGAACGGCGATGCCTAAGTTTGGCTTAAGGGATCCTAACAGTTATGGTTTGTGGAATAGTTCAACTGTTTGAGTTTTATATTATAATTTAAAGATTAATTTTCTAGCGATCAGTTTGCGATATTATAACGTCTATACGTTATTTAGAACGTGAGGTTTTAAAAAAAATGGGTTTTTTTCGTGGGAAACACAGATGGGAAAGAAGTTCCTTATTATAACAATATTAATTTCAAGTTCTATTCGAAGCATAAAGAAAATAATTATTCGGGTATACATTTTTTATTATGATTTTCTATCGATAAGAAAAAAAAATACTTTACAAAATTATCTTAACACCTTTATTTTGTTAACAATGATTTATAAAAAAAATATGATAAATAATAGCAAACTGCAATAAGAATAACAAACAGTCTATCTATGTACTATGACTATACATAAAAATCTTACGCTTTATTTTTAGTTTGAAGTTACGGACGTTTTTTGCCGGCTCCCCTCCCTCCCCTCCGCAATGCCCCATAAGGAACTTCGTTCCAAAAATGCCTTTACGAAAATAGATCGTAGTTCTTATTATTTTACTGCCTAAGCTGCAATATTTGACGAGTTGGTGATACCTACCACACGGCTTGCTCAACAGTACGTCACAGGGGAACGTGAAATAAAATAATAATAATAAATAGTTTAATAAAATCATAAATATAAATTCTAAACAAAAGACCGAGAACTGTAGCCGGCTTGGAGATCTTAATATGTCAAGGAAAGGGTAGCGTAACGAAATATTCTCACCCTCATATTCCGTAAAGGTAAAAATTCCATTTTCACGGAGTCCGTACCTCAGCGGCACGTGTTAACGGAACGGGGCCAACGGCCTGGAAAATCAAGACTCGTAGACGGAGATTTACTATAGAATTTTAAAACTTTATATTGTTTAAAAAATCCTAAGCGACATTTTTAATACGCTCGAATATTAAATAATAGAACAGATAGATATTAAAATAATGATAAATATTTGTCTTGTGAAAAATTATGAATATATATCGTATTATCGTACATCTAAAATGCATAGCACAATCAATCATTTGCATCGTGATAGATGTTATAAAAATAAGAACCTCATTACTCACCCGCGAAATGAAACAACCGACTTTAAGGTGTTATACTATTTTGATGCCTTTATTCTTGAAATGCTATAATTATTACGGTCAATTTCGCATATCACTTTCTTACATTTTACAACTATTTTCTGCGGTGACTTTCGAGTAGATACGAATAGCCCTAGTTAATCATGATGAAATAATTTATTAGGATATAAATTTAAGATATAAATAGGTATTCATTCAAACTCCAATATTAATCTTAGAACAAAAAGCTATAGAATAGTGATGTAGATTTAATTACTGAAGATATTGTTGAAAGCAACTCCAGCTCGTAGTGGGAATTTAAATTGAAAGCGCCGTTTATCTTCGTAAGATGAGAACTAGATTCATATATAGAATGTATATGTACTCTTAGCCACGGCTTACTACCTAAGGAGTCTGGATTTGAGTTGATTAAGATTTAGGATTACATTAAGTAGTCCAGCTCCGGCGGATGATTAGTTTTGTACTCTATGGTTTCTTCAAGTAGCCCTCGACAGAAGTTGTATTTATACGCTAATATTTTTTTTATCATTAAATATAGTAAAATTAGGAAAGGTTAAATTCTTAGTTGTGAACTATTTCGGAGGGACCACACTACCTCACGTGAACACATCTTGCTCACCAAAGGAAAAAAAGTAACAACATATACGTCTCACTGCTGGGCTAAGGCCTCCTATTAATACTTTTTGTTGGTTTTCTTACGATGTTTTCTTACATCGTCGAGCACGAGATGAATTATTATAATTACAAAACAAGTACATAAAAATTTTGTGGCTTGAACTCAAAATTATCAAGTAATCGGTTATCATTCAATTTTAATAGATATATAAATAATCGGACGCATTTGTTCGAACCTATATATTTGTATAGTCATAATGGTAAGCCTTTGTATATAAACCCTATCACAATAAGAAATTTTTCATCATCAAAGTATATAATTCTTATAAAAAAACATACATATATATGTATATACTTACACCAATGACAGAAACTGGATCTAAGGTGTCTTCTCATTTGCCCAAAATTACACTGGCCCGCTCTCCATTCAAACTGGAACGTAACTTAGAGTACGGAATGAATGAACGAAACCAGACCTTTGACACAATAAGTATTTGTCATGTATGTTGAAGACGGGCGCGAAAGTTGTGAACAAATCTATTGTCGTATTATCCGGTATTTACCGAGTAAACTACCTTCTAAGCTTAGCTGGTTTATATTACCTAAGTTGACCGCATCGCTATGTGGGATAACTTGTAAAACCTGTAAACCCTTAGCGACGAAGTTTGGTTTTGTGGCTCGAACAACTTAACACAAATATTTCAAACATTAGGATTCAAATAATTGAAGTCCCCTTAAACATATTCAAATAATAGTAAGATGATAAAAGTTAAATAAATATTATTTAATTATAGAGGTTGCCTGGAAGAGATCACTGTAGGTGATAAGGCCGCCTTTGCATACTTTATTATGTAAAACTTGTTCTTTCTATTTGTTGTGTAATGGTAGTGTGTGAAATAAAGAATAAATAAATAAATAAAATAATAAACGTTAAAATCTTATACAAGTATATTAAATTAATTTCAAACATGTATGTAAAATGAATATTATTTATCATTTCACGTAAAACATAATATTCGATTAAAATGCTTGTTTTATACACACTTTAATGAAAATTTAATAAATTAAACAAATCTGTCTTAAGTCTTTAAAGAAGATTTTACTGACTGACTGTCGGTCACGACGGCCAGTCTCAAGAGAGACTAGCTAGACTAGCATGTTTTAACGTACATCTTTGAGCGCTAATACAGGTGCATTATATACTACTAGGTGGTACATATTTGTGCAATTCCGTCTGCATAAGTAGCACCCAGTCACCCAAAAGTCTGATCCCGTTATGATAGATGGAACGGTTATACTGTGCATTCTAATTGCCATCAAATATCGTAAATAACCACCTTGTCTCACACCATCGTGTGAAAAGTCTAGTTAACGATTTACATATTCTGTTTCCGACGCTATGTATCTGATCCGTATCGAGGTTCAGGGGTCAACGTATCGTCTTTGAGCAACGGATTTCAACCGGCCTTCTGAGTGATTATGCACTTCTGCAAGTGAAATTGATGCAAGACCTGCTATCGAAAATGGCTCAACATTGAAATTGTTTTTACATCTTCTATGTATTTACTTGTATATACAGTTGGGTTTTTGGAGGGATTGTGTAACTGTGAAAAAAAAATTTTTGAAGTGAAACTTCTTTAAAATCGTTGTGATTTCAAACCGGATGCAACGGAAAAAACGACAGGTAAGAGACACAAATACAAAAATGTGTAGGATGAAGCCAGCAAAGAATGAGACCTTGTTATATATATTCATCTCATTCTTTTGTCGATTTACTGAAGTTTCACTTCTATCGTGTGTGAATCGCACACACAACTTTTTTTTTGACGATCAATTATGATATAGTTACATTTTATTAATCGTAGTGATTTATCTATTTTATATATTTATTCATGTATGTATGTATGTATGTAAGTAAGTAATTGTTAATGAAGGGCTTTTATTTACGATTTAAAATAAGTTTAGAATATATATATATAATATAAAATGAATAAAAAAATTCTAAAATAAATCAACATTACTAAATGTTCTAAGTTAAAAATATTGTTGAGTTTCCCAAGCCCGGGAACATGCTATAAAGCAACATCTTGGTCGAGCTCCAAATCCTCTTAATCTACACATAAAATAATCCTGTAAAGAATCCGTTTCCCCACAACACTGTGTTTATATTTTCTAAAACTAATCTTATGAAAACACATTTTTTAAGCTTAGGTTTAAATAGACATATAAATAAAAAGATTAGTAGTGTTTTTATTTGTATTATAAAGTGTTTCAATATAACCAGACTGATATTTTGTTGCATCACCTGCATGGAAGTCGTAAGGCATAATATAACTTAGTTTTTGTAAGGTTCTGGAATAAAATACATACATATTTATTTATATTTGCTTCTTAAATTCTTTAATTATCTTAATCTATATATTAACGAAAGGATTGCGATTGTAATATACATTGCCATTGCATACATTAAAATAAAATTTTATAATCTTATAACACATTTTTACCGATTTCCTTCAAAAAATTTCAAAATGAAGGACTTTTTTCTCCAAAAATGAAGGTTTGTCATACACAATTTCATCCCTTTTATTAGCTTAGGGCTTAAATTTTCAAAAAAAATTATTGATAGCCTAATGCGTAAAAATACATATCCAAATATTCATGGTACTCAGTTTTGTCTGTATGTGATATATCCGTCAGACATTCTTATATAGATAAGTAAGAATTTATAGAAGTTGCGAAGTTAACAATTTTTAATCGTTAATACCGGATGTTTAAGTAAATTGAAATTTTCTTACTTTTTGTCCAAAATCCTATTAAACCAAAAGAACTAAACGAAATTATTTAGGGGCCATAATCCCGGGCAGGCGTCATAATAATTATAATATCGTATTATTTTCTCTTCTCAGTAAAACAATTTTCTCGAGCGTAATCCCTGTCAATAATCTGGCGGTGCCGCCGCCCGGCGGAAATGATTCGATTTCGTACAAATTAACGTCGAATCTGAAGGAACGTTACAATTCATACGCTGTTACATTTGATAATCTTCGGTAATACCCGGTTATCTGTCACGGATACGTCATCAATGAAATTAATATGTTCTATCTGGGGACTTACCGTCTTCAAATTGTAATTTTTTTATTTGCAAAGTTGTAGGTACATTTTTGAGGATACAAATACTTTAAATTCTGCCACAACAACCATAAGATGGTATGAAGTAAAATGTCATAATAATCATATTATTTATGTCACAATATAGAAAATTAAAATTAAAAAATAATTATTTATTACCGATGAAAAGTGTTCATTTTTTGAATTTATTATGTGTTTGTGTATTTGTTACATGTATGCGGTTTTTTTACAAAATGGATATGATGCTAAGTATAGAGTAAGATGGTAAGTATGGCCACCACAACTCATAGGCATTAGAACTGTAAGAAAAATTAAACATTCCTTACATCGCCAATGTGAACTAACATGTCATGTGTTATGCCTGTAGTTATACTGGCTCACTTACCCTTCAAACCGAAACCTAATAATATTAAGTATTGTTATTTATTAGGCCAGTCGGGCTTGCACAAAGCCCTACGTCCAAGTAAAGTAAGGGACTATAAGTCTATAATATGTCTCTTTTAATATGTGAGTTCTTAGAAAACTAGATCAAAGTACAGCAACTTTTATCTGTTATTTGGAAATGAAACGAATCACCCCCAGGCCGCTTCAAAAATAATTTATCATTTTAATATAAGTTAAGTTTTTTCGCCTCTGAGGCGTTTCTTTCCGAACCGGTGGTAGATTTTTCGATCATCAATAGAGAAGTGCAGTGCTTATACGTTGAATAAAAATGTTTGTATCACGAATTTTCATATTCAAATGTTAATATTATAATTTAATGTTTATTACGATAACTTTTTTTAATATATTTTTTTTCTTTTCAGGTATGTTGCAGATTCATTATGGATTTATTTAATTATACTTTTAGGTAAGTTCTAGTAAGAAATAAAAACGTAAATCCTTTTTAAATAGAATACAATATAATATACAAAATATTTTTTAAATTATTTTCTTGAACCGTTTAAATATTTTGTAATAAATTTTGAATTTTCTTTAACATATAGTAGCTTATGCGTCATTTTGATTTAGACACGAATAAAATAGATTTATAAAAAGAAGGTTTTAGGTCAAATAGTGATTTATAAATGCTTCTTGTCGGAACTGTGGGGTGGGTAGGGTGACCCGGCTTTTGGCTACGTAAAAACATGTTTTTTTTCTTATAGATTAAACCTAGTTTTAAAAATGGAACATCGTTACAAAATAATCTTAATTAAAATCCTATTTATTGTAATAGCGACAGCTATTCTTATATCTTAACAAGTGATCGTCACTATAGATCACTTCAAACGAAAATTTTGTATGAATACAAAAACGTGGGCTATAGTGTGGGCTAGTTTCTACTTAAAAGTTTATTTATTTGACTATAACGTAAAGATGAGCAAAATCATTTCAAAATGGTACCACTTATATTGGAACACATACAAAAATCTGTACTGTTGCTTAATATGCTATATAGATTGATCTATTACTCTTATATGTATATTGTATATGGAAAGAAGATGAACTTAAAGTTATTATTTTTGAACATAACGTGACATAACTAGAACAATTTATTGGATATTATTGATGATTGACGATTTAATTGGTTGATTTAACCGAGCAACCGAAATTTTGTTAAAGGTAAAATAATAATAATAAGTAAATAAATAAATTGTGATTAGTTTTGCGTCATACTGTTACGTCTGTCGCTTAAATAAAAACCTTAATTTATTCGAAATAAACGTTCTTATGATCTTTGTAAATAAGACTCATTTTTGCTATTGATTCTGATTTTTCTAATACTTATATTTGTTAGGACTTATCACTAAACTTTAGTTAATATGTTAGTACTTTTCTATTTTACAATGTTTATGTTCCGGTATATTTTATCCTATATTTTATAAAATTTCGGTTACCCTACTTTTGAGATTGATTTTGAATTTATTGGTGAAATGTTGCCAGTGCATTGCCAGTGGGGAATAAAGGCTTTCATCTAAGATGCACGATTTATCTTACATTGCTCGGATTTAAGAAATATAAAAATGTTTATTTCTGTCAATACTCTATGCACTTTTATCGAAATAGAAACCTGAAAACGTATCTTTATTTTATACTTTAAAAACTTTTCGGTGACATTGGTGTATTTCTGTCTATCAGTTATATATATAATTGTATATCTACTTGATAATATATTATATATTTATATTACTTCTCGATGTGTCAACAAACATTGAGTATAAAACAATAAAGATGAAAGAAATTATATATATAATAGAAAAAGTGCAGAAATATTTTTAATATTTTCTTTCCATTTCACGTCGGAACTATCAATCACGCTGAAATACCATTTCGCAAGTTAAACAATGGGAAGGAATTGTAATATATACTTTCAATATTATATTCTTCTTTGAAAGAAAAATTGTTTTAATACCACGAAATAATTTGAGAGTGTTGATTTTAGACAAGTCATATTATACATATTAATATATTTTTATAAAAACAATCAAACATAACTTTAAATGTTCGAAATTTAAATATAAATGTGTTGCAATCAATTTAAAATAAAAAAAAAAAATCGTACAAGCAATTTTCACAAAATATAATTAATTACAAATATATTGAAAACTAATTATTGTCATAAAAAATATATATCTATCAAACTATGTGTAATTGTATATTTCTCAATGATTAGAACATAATTTAATATACTAAATAACGGTTATTGATTATGAGAACGGGTGTATTAGAAACGGGACGAGTGCCTCCCAAGAAGTCGAGTTGAGATTGTTAAAACTTTACAAGAGAAAAAAAAACTGAATTATATCCAATTATTTTTAAAATACTTAGTCGAAAGTTCCAGACTTGTACCTCGAGAAGAATTTAAGAGTGGTGGGTTTTCCTTATTAAGGTATCAGAGTGAGCCTTTGTACTCATTAAAAAAAATATAATTATACGCAGTGTTTATTATAATACAAGTAGAACGAACATTTGTAGCTCTGCTTATATACTGCTGAGGCATTTATTTTAAATTAAGCATACTTGGGCTCTGCGAGAAATACAAACCAGCCCTTAAATCTTCATCCCAAAACTTTTAAAACTAAGATTTTATATTCTTTGCGCCTATAGTTCTACTGCCTTACTCACTTTTCAAATCGGAACATAACAGAACAAATTATAATATAAGGTGAAAGAATATGTTATGTGTGATCGTTAATAATCCGAGTTTGCAGAGAGCCCTATCACAAATTTGTGATACTTAGCGTTATAAACGTCTGGTTGTATTATTTGGTTGATTATATAAAATTTAGAAATATAGAATATATATTATATTTTATTTTATTTTTTATTTTATTATATAGGAAGCCAACGCTGTATACAATTTAGTTTCTTATTTCATAGTACAATGGTAAATAACATAAATATAAAATTTGCATATCTCACTCATGGGCTAACTTAACATGCATAGGAAAAACAAAAAATAGTACATTCTTTGTAAGTTAACTTAAAAATAAATAAAAAAATAAACGCTATTTTAAAATATTGATAATGAAATTAAATAAAGTAAATAAACAAAATATTCGCAAAATGTCCACCGTTTTGAAAATAAAAATATTTTTTAAATCAAATAAACTATCGACACGTACACGAACAATAGAATAAAATATTCACGTATATTTTTTTCTATTTTCTGATGCAATTATTTCGTTGGCAAACTGAATTCCAGCGCAGATTGTTATGTTAAACAAAAAGGGTACCTGCGCACAAAACGAATTAGATTTTTAATTGAATTCACTGTATATAAGTGCTGACCCCCGCTACCTGGGTCGCAGTAAAAAGTGAAAATACCTAAAAAAAATTTAGTTAAGCCTATATACAGTTGAAACATTCAACGCGATCGGATACGGCCATTGTTCTGATAGAACACGGAATTTATGGAAATGGTTATCGCTTCCCGTGGATGAAACTTTTCAGTTAAATACAAAACCCGAAGCCCCGAAGGAAAGAACTAAGTTAATTGTATCATAAATATATGTTTCGTAATACCGAATGAAAATACGTAGTAAGGGAGTCAATTATAATTTTCATGAAAATAACTTGCAAATGAACCAAATATGTTATCGATAAGATCTTTATATTAAAATAAGTTTAAGTTTACTTGGTGGTAGAGCTTTGTGCAAGCTCGTCTGGGTAGGAACAACTCACACATCAGATTTTCTGCCGCTAAACAGCGGTACTTGGTATTTTTGTGTTCCGGTTTGAAGGGTGAGTGAGCCAGTGTAATTACAGGCACAAGGGACATAACGTCTTAGTTCCCAAGGGCGGTGGCGCATTGGCGATGTAGGCGATGGTTAACTAAGTTATCGACATCAACACGGATACAGAAGACTGTTACCAGTCCCGTCGTCACCAGCGTAAAGTTAAAAAATATACCAGTATATATTTATGCTTACTTAGCGAGTTTATGACCGTATTTTTTATTATTGGTGATTTTATAGATACTATTCTTGAGAGATTCCTTTTCTTGATAACATGATCGCGTGATTGTTGTGATGTTTTCTTTATTTCGTTGAAAAACATCTAGTTACTATCGCTTGATATGCTTCTAAGATACAGCCAATGATATATACGATGACAATTATTATTGTCGAAGTGATTTCGAATTTAGGTTTCGTCTAAATTATATAATATAGGTACAATAATAGGCAAATATTTAACATTTGTCAACCGATTTAATGTTTATTTGCTTGGAATTAACGAGATTTAGTTTCATCAATAAAAAAGTAGCTTTTTTCAATTATATATATATATATATATATATATATATATTCAATTATAACACGGGACAAAACGAATGTTATTTCTATATATACCTCTTCTAAATCGGCAATCTTATGTGACTCGTCAATCTCATGCGTTGAAATTAACACACCAAAATTTTAATATTTTTAAATATAGAACACGTATACACACCAAATAGTACATGTATTATACTTGTATAATTCCACGTGTGAGATAAATCCAACGCATATATTGTCAATAATTCGACAAATCTTGTTTTATAACCTTTGCATGATATATACAGTCGGCTTCAAATATTGATGACGAAACGCGATATCATTCGCCTGCGACATCTTTGTTTCGACTTTACTTTACTTTTGGATTTGTTGGTTAGTTTTCCTCAGACTATTTTTCTTGTGTATCCCTTTTGTATCGTATTTTATGAATGTTACATTCGATTGGTGCTTTTTCTATTTACATTTTCTGTATGTTGTTATAAAAAAAATGGTTATTTATATATGTCGGTTTTCAAGGGTGCTATATATTATGTATATGATTTATTACATCATTATAATTGTAATTGATTATGTATAATATTAATTTAATTCAACGACAAGAGGATATTAATATGTTGTTGTAGGAATCAGTCATGATAGATTAATGCCGAGCCTGACTAGATACATATAACACTTATATGCAATTTTAGTGGGAATAAATTTAATGTACGTAATGGGCCTTAGTCTCTTTTTTAAAGGTCTCATACTAAGTTTATAAGGAATACAGAAAGTAATGTGACCGCGTTTATATCTGACTATGAATAAAATTTTAATCATTGATCTGTCAATCTTTTTAAACGGAGTACCGAAGCCTGAAAGATCTAGGATTTTATAAGCTGACATCACGGAAACCTAAAAATAAGGCTTTTAATGCCATCGATTTGAAGAATGATGTAATCTCAAGGAAATGGTATGGTAGAGGGTCGAAAGCCAAAATGGCCTACGATTTTTTGTCCTGTCATTATTGAGTGCAAAACGCTTCCCGAGATTGGCCAGATGTATTTTGATTGACAGATCTGTAATTGTTTCTCATTTGCGAAGAACTCAAAAGCTGTAATTTTCTATGTAATCATTTTTAAGGTTAGTATGGAAAGAAATATAATAATAATGATAGAGTTCAGAAGAAATATTTAATGGTTTGTAATTGTAACGTTATTTAAATTTTTAGTTCTTCTATTGTTTGGAAATAAAGTAACTACCCACTGAGTATCTGTTTGCTTCTTTTCGATATAATAAACTATCCGAAACGGTTGTCTAAGATTAAAAATAATCTAATAAGATGGTTTTAAATTGCATGTAAAAGTCTATATTAATAAGTGAATTTTGATTTAGTTTTTATGATTTAATAATTAGTTCCTCTAAAAATTGTTTTCAATAAAAAACAATAAAAAAACTTTGAGTAGTTTCTAAATCTTTAGATCGTCTCTTTACAAAGACATATATACGAATATATAGGGTATAAATTATCTCTCTTTGTGTGTGCCGCAGATGGTGTCGAAATTAGTAAAATTATTTATGTTACTAGTTAACAAACACAGTTTAGGTTCTTATATATGTGAATCAACTTATATACTCGTACATTTTTATTGTAATATGATTGTAACCCATGCAAGTTCAAAAGTCCATTAACATTGTTTCATGAACACTCTTGAAATTAATACGTTGATAATGTAATTGGCAATCAATTTTATTATTAAAATCTCCTTGATTATCAAGAACCTTCGTACCGCGTCACGATCCACTGTTTTAATCCAATCGCCTCTGAAATGATCGCTTCTTTTTAAAAAACATCGTCGATTGGTCCACTGTATATTGTTGAGTAAGCTCCTAAAGGAAATGAGATTTTGTTTTTTAATAATTTATCAATGCTATCAAGGGAATTTCAATGTTTTAAATAAAATCTTCAAACATAACCTTAATGATATTTTTTATCTGTTTCACTTATTTATAATAGTAAAGTAAAAGCTTGTAAATGTCCTACTGCTGGGCTAAGTTCTAGTCTTCCTTTTGCGGAGAAGATTTTGATGCTTATTCCGACATGCTGTTGCTCATTCGTTATATACAGTTTTCCTTGTGATGACTCTTCATCGAGCATGAGATAAAATTTCAGCGGTGTTGCTCGGGATCGAACCCGCTATTTTTGGTTTAGATTGACCTATTCTAATCATTATCTATCTCGACTTAGTCAGTTTTATGTGAATTCGAAATTATATCAAATTCTATTAATTAATACGACAAAATACGATTCTATTCTAGTTTCTAGAAAAGTCAGTTCATTAAAAATATTTTAAAAAATGTAAGCGCTCCCGCTGGTTTGAAATTCAAAGATATCGAGTGAACTTTTCTTTTACATTGAGATCCCAAGTTTAAAACTAGGCAAATGAAAAAACTGAAAAGTTAACACCAAACTGTTCCCCGCAAACCAATTTCTACTTTTTAAACTTTAAAAAGAGCGTTTTCTTAGCTCGTTGATTCTTTCTTCTTTCGCAATTGATAAACAGACGTCTTAGTTAAAGCGTTTTGGGAAATCATTTTATAAAATGGGGACAGTAATGTTTTTTTTTTGCTGGCTGTACTACGCGGTTTTACTAGTCTTTTTGGGTATTACGATATGCATGAAAAAACATTTAATTACATCATAAGTGTTTACTATTCTTACGGCCGAATACTGAAACGTCACTCAAAGTTAAACACTACTTAACATTGTGAAGCTCCTAAATTAGTATGCGACATTTGAATTTAACGGCGTCTCAAATAATTAAATTGTATTTAATATTTTAATGACGTTTCAGTATTCGGTCGTTAATATTAAAAATGTACATAATTATATCTCCATATATGTATTAAAACATATGGAACAGCCTATTTAACAAAAGAACTGAGATAGTCCAGGAACGAAGGTCTTAGCCGGAGATCGTTTATTTATAAAATAATGAAGGATATGCTGGTTACAAACTATTACAGAAAACTTACAAAACATCCCCTTAATACGAAAAAAGCTATTACCTAATATTGGAACATATCAGACTTTCACTGAACACAATATTAAATAATGAATTTTTCAAAGAATTCTCGTCAACAAAATAAAAATCGTTTTGTCACAACTGCTATTAAAATTTCACGTCCCCGAAAAATTATTATCGAGATATTATAGATTCCTATTAGTATAAAAGCTTGTCAAAATTCAATTACCTATCCAATAACGTCAAATATCAACATGGCCGATATAGGACGCCATGATCGACCGTTATTTAGAAAAGAAAAAAAAATCACCGTTTTTAAACGAAGTTTTCGGGCCTCCGAGTTTGCGGACACGATGACGGTGGAAAATGAATTAAATTCGTTTTTCATTTAAACTTTTAATTAGGTTATAACGAATTCGATGACGGGATGATGGGATAGGTCTCTGTGATACATTCATAATTGCTTTCCAAAATTACTGGAATGAAGCGATTATATAATATAAATTCTATTCTAAATATATTTTTAACTGGTCAGTACATACTGTCGGTGCGTCTGTTAAATTATTTTTTATCTGTTTCACGGTTAGTCTTACTTTTTTATTTCGTGCTAAATGGTGTTGCCCGTTTTTAAAAAGGCTCATCGTAAATTGATGTAAAGATCAATGATAATGTAATAAATTAAATAGATAAAATCAAAATTAGGATCATGTATTAATATTCGAACTGTGACGAGAATATTTGTATACTTTTTTACGATCCATTAATCATTAAACACGTTTATATGTAAATATTCTTACTTGATATTAAAGAGTATTTATATATTATTATGGCCGTATGACGTCACTGCAGTTTATATAGTTATCAATTTTAATAATAAAATCAACTCAATTTTAATACAAAATTAAAAAAAAACTGTACAATTTTTTTTTTAACATGGAAGCTAAACCCTATTAATATTTTTAATAAAATCTTCATTGTTTAAGACTACATAATTGGGTAAGAAGTTTAGAAGAAGGAAGATGGTTCTTGACAACGCCGGATATCCGGTACCCCTCAAGTAAACATCCCTTTGATTAAAAAAAAATAAAATTCAAAGATAAATTGAATTCCTTGTAAATAATTTGGGCGTCATAATTGAGATAGCATATTCGCGTTAAGTTAATGATTTCAGAAAAGGGACCACCAAAGCGATTTATAGGCGAGCAGATTCGTACTGAGATTAGACCCCACGTGATCTGAATTATTTGTGCTCAACAAAAGGGATAGAACGTTTTACATAATGTTGGTACAGTCAACCTCAGAAAGATGGGAAAGGACCAATTTGTTTCTCAGAGTTCTTGTTTCAAAATATCGTGTCCCAGCCGTAAAATATTTTAAGCGAAATTTCGCATATACTATCTATGTATACATTTGTTTTAGCCGACTGTACATTATTATTTTTCGTTGTGCAACAATAAGGAACCATTTTGCTAGTTGTACTTTATTTACACATTTGGCCTTTTATTCACATATTATAATTACAGGACAATACTTGCTCCAAGTATAATTATTTGTACGTACTTTTGTACGTGTTTATTATTCATGAATAAAACTCCAATTCTTTCATTGAACAAAAAATGTTTTTTACGAACACATGGAAATGGAAAAGCATAAATAAAAAAAAAACGTAAAGTACGTTCTATTCAAAATACGAGTTATTTAGCTCGTGGCACGTGCAAGTGTGGCGCTGATAAAGCGCTGGAAAGCGGCTGGGTTCACGACAGCGACGTCCGGTTAATACGCGATGAATTCAACGTATGGAGCTCGGTAACTTTTGTGGCAGACGATTTAAATGACTTTGTACAGTTTTATGGGATTACTACGAGTACTTGTTGATTTTTGAAGCTGTTTTTATATAAGTTTAATAACAGCTTGTATTTAAAATATTAATGAAGAAAATTATTTACAGTAAAAATATGATAAAATTATAACAGTGTTCAGTATCGTATTCAGTATTATTTATATCGTCGTTCGATTCAGTGTTATTTCGTTATAATAAAAACCGGTAGGAAGCTCTGTAGTTTCTCTGTTGCGAAACTTTAATAACATAATTCTGTTACTTAAATTAAAAAAATGGTTGTCTGTAAAGTCGGTTTACGGACGATAGTTTAACGTGACAACGTCATAACAGATAGATGCGGCGCAAGCGTACAATCAGCGTAACGGGACAATGAGTCATCCTTTTTTGTGCATGCAGCCAGCGTTCATCGATTTATTAGACGTTGTCACGTCAAAATCAATAAATTTTATTTATATAAAAAAAACACAATTAATAACATGACAAATAATATATAAGGCCAATAACTTATTTACAATAACGACGAATAGTAAGCTGTGGTCTTAGTTGGTCACACAAAAGAAGAATTTAATCTCTTCACTCACTTTTATACATTATTTAGAATAATAAATTGCTTAGAGCGCTGCAGTAACGAATAACCGCGCTGCAAAAAGCCACGGAAACGCGGGTGCGGTTCACGACAGCCGTGTATCGGACACGGCCGTGTCAAGTAGAATACAATACAATGCCATGTCGAATTGACAGCTAGCGTAAAACAAACCAGAATATAGTGGACTTTATAAAAATGTAATACAGATTCAGATTTTACAGAAGAATAATAAAAAATAACAAAAATAATTCGTTTTGTCACAATATGTAATTCACCATTCCGCAGTGGGGCAGTATAGTGGAAAAACCTCTAATTATTCTCATTACCACGAGCAGTATGTCCAGTTGTTCGACATTTACCCAATTATTTTTGTTAAAAAGAAAGTAAAATCATTTTCGTGATTTACTAAGTAGGGCTTTGTGAGTGCGATAGCGACCGCTTACCATCGGATGGCCCATTTGCCCGTTCGCTTAAAAAACCATGTTTGAAATGCAAATTTTACAAATATATGATGATTTATGTAGATACATTCGGGCATCGAATAACTAAATTATTATACTTATCTTCTAATATTTTATTACTGATATGACCGCGTGTATAAGCCCTAGATAAATATTGTTAGTGATTGCTAAGGAAACACTATAATATACCTAGCAATAATAATACGGGAATCTTTTAAAAACATACACATTACAATTTGACTTTTATTCGCTTCGTTAAGTTGCGCGTGCGACACAAGCACATCTCACCTACAACTATGTATGTAGTTATAAGCCCACCTTGGCTGACATCGACTCCAAAAGTAACAATAATTGTAAATAAATTATCAACCACACAACACATTCGTACCTACATATTGATGAGTAGAAAATAGTAAGTTAATTATCAAATTATAGAAGAATACGCAATTATTTTTTTACTTTTTAGTGCATATTAATTTGTTTTCCCTATGAAGTCGGTTTTTGTTTTGTTAAAATTTTTATTTATATTCATTTTAGTACACAAACCAGGTTTGTTTGTTTATATGAAAAAGAGATATAGATATAAAAAAAATCGTGACGATAATAAGAAACGTTCCTGCATTATGGAGGCTTTGAATTTGAATTTGAATTTTTTTACTTTTTAGTGCATATTAATTTGTTTTCCCTATGAAGTCGGTTTTTGTTTTGTTAAAATTTTTATTTATATTCATTTTAGTACACAAACCAGGTTTGTTTGTTTATATGAAAAAGAGATATAGATATAAAAAAAATCGTGACGATAATAAGAAACGTTCCTGCATTATGGAGGCTTCGTTTCAATTACTTCCACTTTGGTATAATTTCATTTCTAAGGAGTAATTTTAATCCCAAACGCCATGATTTCTTAGACAATCAAAGTGAATAATTTGACCGGCGATTATGTCGAGAGGTGCACGAGTGCCAAGCCATGAGTACCGAGGACTCTTAGGAGCAGCATTTAATTAATGGAACCCTCTAGAAGCCTACATGAATTTAATTGGGGAAAATTTGTTGCCACCATAAATGCGTTGAGTTGCAGGGATTGTCGCAACTTTTGAACGAGGTTTGGCGCCGAATATTAATTTGTGACATTTTTAATTGATATAATATGGAATTTAGATATTAATTGCTATATTATATTTGTAACTATATCAACTGTTTTATTATTTATAAGATAAAAATAATAACTCTTAAAGGAAATTTAAGTGCGTCCAAAATTATAGTCACAGTTTTCTTAAGCTTAACTTAAACTAGTCCAATATTTAGTTGCCATGTGAGCATTTTGCGAAATAAGATTATAAATGGAACTCGTAGCAGGAGTATCGATCCTGTATCGTTGTCCGATTTTGTTTAGAACTCTTCGACTTTATCTATTTATTAGATTTGCCAGCGATTTTATAAGGTATCTTACCGTCTAGTATCAATATAATAAAATATTTATTTATTTACGCTGCAATTTACATTTACTGCATATATAACTTACATATTGTGTCGATTCCATAGCTGCGACTTTTAATCGCACAAATGGTGTGTATTTTACCAAATGCATAAACTTAAACAATATAATATAAACAATAATAACCAAATCAAAATAAAATAAAATTAGAAAAAGTCAAATAATTGCTTCATTTGTTTTAAGGAGTGTTATCAAAATCATGTCCCCTCACGTTGTATGTAATATTATGTACCCTTCGTGGAATGTCATACAAACGAAATAAAGAGGGATAACGTGTACTCATGACGTAATACACTTTTATAAATCAAAACCGGTGTTTATTTCACTTTCAATATACCCACTTCCGTTTACATTGAACTCATAAAAAAAATACCTATAAAACATAGAATAACAATAAATTGTTCAAAAACATGCGCATGTTTTAAAGCACATGCCAAAAATATAACTTAAGCGATCAAGCAAGGGTTAAATAATCTCATCTCAATCTACATTAAGGTTATCTCGTAAAATATTCTGCATCTCCCGTTACAAGTATGGTCCATCTATCTTAAGTTTTTAATTATAGAATCAGTGATTTGCAGAAAAAGTTCGCCGGAGTAAAATATCTGTTTACTAACTTAAGCGTCGAAGAAAACACCTTTTTTCCATGTAATTGCGGAAATGAACCAACGAATAAAATACGGCTTGAATTTATTACATTTTGCGATTCGGTTATCGGTGGTTATAAGCAATAAATTAATTATGTGCCGAGGTTTAGGCTTTACGAAAATATTGATATATAACGCCGCGTTCGCGGTAATAATAACTTAATGCAATCAGCGAATGGTAATACCAATATTTTATCATTATTTCAACAAGAATGTATTGGTGTTTTTTCATGATTTATAACCACGTTATTGCTGATGCATGGTTCAATGACCTTTGATATATTTATATGCAGATAACGATCTAAGAAACTGCTCAGTAATGGTATTCACTCACAGCCATACTTAAGTTATAGTGACGTGATAATATAGCTTAGAATACTCCAAACAGTTTAGCCAATATACTACATTTATCTATGGTATATGGCCGAATACTGAAACGTCTTTCAAATATGAAGGGTGCTCAAATATTTGAAACGTCTTCGAATTTCAAATTTCGCATACTATATTTTGAAAAATAATGACATTCCAAGCAATTGAGTCCTAATCATATTTGAATGACGTTTCAGTATTCGGCCGTTAGTTTGTAATAAATAATGTTACAATTTCCACTATTACTAAGTTATAGTAGTTAGATAAAAATAAAGGTCGTATTTATGAGCTTTTCGCAATATTCTTCTAAGTTTAATGTAAATACCAATAACCATACTTCAGAGAATCTAAATATACGTAGAATAAAGAATTCGTTAGAAAATTCCTAACATGCTCTCCTTTGGGTCCCAGGCGTCCTTTACGAAGTCAATTTTTATCGACGCGCTGAAGCCGTGCCTCTGTGTAGGCAAATTGAATCGTATGCGGTCGACGCGTCCTCGAATAAAGTGGCAGACAATGGTTACATAATGATTTTATATAGCATAAATGAGCTACATACATTATACATCGAATTTATGTTACTTATCATATTTATTAGCTTTTAAATTAATATATTTTACAACGAAATGGAAACGAACAAGAAATTATTTTATTAAACAGGCAGTATTGCAAAGATACGTGTCAATAAACATGTGTGTTTTCGCATGTTTTCATTGCAAATTTATGTTTCATCTAGTTTAGGCTTCAACTCAAAATTGTTGAAGCTTATTAATTTGTCGTCAAAGTAAGCTATTTCTAAAACTATCAGAATATATTTATTGTACAAAATAAATATATTCCGATGGTAATTATATCATGTGTGTATTGATTAAACTAATTGTATGCAAACGCTAATCTACACAAAACATACTTGGAGTGAGTAAGGAGCTGTTTTTCTTTTTTTTTAAGCTAATGGTGTTTTTGTAGCTACGTTTAGTCGCTAATATCTCGTTCACGTTTATTACTCACCTTTCGATTTATATTACGAGTATATTTGTTACATTTAATATTTTTAATAATAAATACAAATGCATATACACAACATTTATAATTTTTTTTATTAGCAATATATTTTATGCATCATAGTTGTTGAATCAGATTAAATCCAATTCGAAGATTAAAAACAGCACTAAAATGAATTGGATGTATAAAACCCGCTTTCGTTTTTAACTTCAGCCATTAACGGAAACGAGAATAAAAATCTATTTGAAGCTTGTAGAGAGTCGGTTATCCTGTTATATATAAACTTATATTCGACAAAACAAATAATACAATAATAAAAAACTGGAATTCTTTACAACAAAAAAACATTATTCGAAATAAATTAAAGATACACATGGTAATTGAGAATAGTGTTATAATTGATATTTAATACAAAATACGTGATCTATATCTGTTCAGAGTGTAGTCACGAATTGCTGTGCAAATGTAGATTTTACTAACAAATACAATACGCATGGAATACGCATGGTAACACTTCAGGTTAATGATGTAAAATACGTATGTATGTTAATATTGGTTCTTATAATTTTCTTACGATGTTTCTTTCTTCGCTGAGCACGAAATGCTTAAAGTGCGTGATCACTCAGTGCGTTTGGTTAAGATTAGACACATCTTTAGTTAAGACTTGAACGTGACAAAAAAAGAAACGTCATATAAATAAAAAAAACTGTAAATATTGTATCTCTGTCGTAGAGTAAGGGATCACATCGAGGCTGTTATAAAAACAGCCTCAAGAAAACTCGGTGTCCTGAACAAGGTGCGGCGTTTTTTCACGCCACAACAACTGCTCCTGTTGTATAAAACACAGGTGCGGTCCTGCGTCGAATATTGCTCGCACCTCTGGGATGGCTCCGCTAAGTACTTACTGGAGGCCTTGGATCGGTTGCAGCGGCGTGCGGTTCGCATTATTGGCGACGTAAAGGTCACCAACACCCTCGAGCCTTTACAATTGCGTCGAGAGATAGCGGCACTGAGCGTTTTCTATCGGCTGTATCACGGCGAGTGCTCAGAGGAATTATTCTCCCTCATTCCTGCTTCCCCATTCCTTTACAAGTCTACGCGTGCTGGCTCCCGATGTCACCGCCTAACTGTGACATCAATTCCATCGCGCACGAAGAAATTTGGCAACTCTTTTCTTTGTCGCACCTCCAAAACATGGAATTCTTTACCAGCACACGTGTTCCTCTCCTCTTATGACCTGGGTTCCTTCAAACGAGGCGTGAAGAGGCATCTTGCGGGCCGGCAAGGCGGGGGCGGCTAGCGCAAATCATTCTTCGTGATTGCACTAGCCGTCGTCGCGTTTGGACTCTACTACCACTTACCATCAGGTGGAGTAGAGACAATTGCTCTCCCGAGCTATAAAAAAAAAAAGAGTGATCTTACCAAGTTATAATTATTACGTCATAACCTTAAATACCTTGAAAGACTGATCAGTCGGAATCGAAACTCGTGTAGTATCTCTACGATTTAGAAAAGATCGCTCGTTCGCTTGACTTTTAAAATGGCGCACTTACACGCATGTCATTACTCCTAGTTTTGCGTTAGTGCTGTTAGTGCTGTAGTGCGTTAGTGCACTTGGTTAAGGTTTTAGGAAAACTTCAAAAGACTCATAATTCACTGGAAAAAATACGTAAAACATCTTAATTGAAACTTATGGAAATTTAAACGCGGGTCATCATTACTAATTTACTGCTCACGTTCGGCAACTTGGTTAGACCTACATATGTCAAAATACATGTTCCCTAATCCGAAGTGTAACGATATGGTTTAAGTTCCAAACCTTTTGTGAAGCGATGGGACAAATACATGCTGCTACATAAAATATATTGAAAACATATGATTTAAATCGTATAAATTCCGATTCCAGTTCCGTTTTAAATAATGGGAACGAGATCAAAATATGATAACACTTATATATCACCTAATAATGTATCTCTTGGAATAGAAAACAAATTACAAATTATACAACTGACTGAATTATTGCATTTTGTTATTAAAGAGTCAATAAATGAATTGTAAAATATATATTTTTTTAAAACACAAATTTTGTTTAGCAAAAGTCGTGTCTACGCTGTTGTTCCTTGAGGAGTTACTTAATCTGGAGCGAATTTTTGGACTAGAATTAGACCAAGCTTACCATACGAAATACATTTTCATCGGAGCTCAAATAAGTCGTACAATTTCAACTGCTTAGCGTCCGAGGAAATAGTTCTAAGCTTGCAAGTTATCAACTAAAAAACGTTTCAAGTTATATAAAATATTATAAAACAATCTTCTATCGTTTTTTGAAGTCTTCTTAAATAAAATAAAGTAAAAAAATATTTTCACAAACCAAAGTCAATGCAAAAAGTCACGAGATTAATTTATCTTATATAAGTTCATTTAGATTAAATTTGTTACTTCGAACCTTGTTTTCCTAAGGCCATTAAACTGTGTTCATTAAGTATTGAATGGCAATAATGTTGCTACGCTGTTCGCACTTAATACACGTAATGAAGACGCACAACCGTCTTAGCTGGAATAAATATATTCCTTGTAGCTCTAATGAACTCCAGTTATATGAGATGGTTGTTACATTTAATAAATAAGTACAAGTGTATTTATTAAATGTACTGAGGCTTCGACGATAAGTAAACTGTCTTCGATGACTACGAGAATGTTGTTCGTAATAAGTGAATTTCATATGTCGTCTTACTGAACCTAAATATTTATTAAAGTTTCGTGACTTCATTCGAGTCTAAAAAAACAGACATAGTTTATCTTTACAATCTGAGCGAAATAATTCACTTGATATTTCTGCTCGTTTTTTTGTAGCAAGAGTAAAATGTCTTTGTTCAAATCTGGATAAAAAACCCTCCTGACCCAAACCTCCCGCATTCTACCCTTAACATTGAAAAAAAAATGTCGTACAAAAAGTCCTTGGCAATCAAAACCTTGCAAATTGACGCGGGTCGTACATTGTACAGTCGGGCAAGAATAATCTACAGTATTGAGATTATTTACAATACTTTTTTAAAAATAACCTTTGAAAGTGTATTATCATTCTTATTCGGTCTAGTATATTTATATAAATAAATATAATTTTTTGAACACATCCTTACATTTAATACACATAAAAGATGCATACAAATGATTGGAAGTTTGATTTTTTCATAACATATTTAGTCATTTATAATTATCAGTTTGTCATCGACTTAATAAATGTAATTAAAAAAAATATTATAAAACAATATACGTTGATAATTGAATTTGCATTCAATTCAATAAATTCATTAAAACTAAGAGCGAATCATCTTACTGTTTTTCGGTTGTTTATTCTATAAATAATAAACTTTCTTCAAGTTCTGTTTTAAGAGCTATATTACAAAGTACTTCTTAATAATTCAATGTGACCTCCGTTGCTGACGGTACAGCTGACACAGGTACGCGTCATCCTTGACACAAAAACTGACGTGCTTGACGCTGACAGAGGAGTGACGCGTGAAGATACAACTACATCTAAATATACAAACGAATTTGCACCTTAAAACAAAGCAGTAAATTATAAAATAGAACTAAAAGCTGCGATGTCGCGGTGTAATTCGAGCTATCTGCATGACTGTTGGAAAATGACTAAGATGTTTCAAGACATAAGCCGACAACGAAAAGGAAACTTACTGATTCTTTTGAAATCTCAGCTACTAACGAACGACGTTCTATCTCGAGCAAGGGAGCTTGAGTATGGGTAAAACCATTCATTAAGTCATAACACTTTCCTGGAAAGAGATTTTAATTAACATAACCTGTAATATAAGATGATGATGATAGAGGATTATGTTATGCAGGAAAACGAGAAATGAAACATTTCAAACAGCTCATAAAGTAAATTGCACAAAAATTTATTACATTAGTATTTTTTATAACATCCTGGCGTAATAGATGAGTTTATAATTTTGAAATACAATCAAATAAACCTTATAGTGCTTTTATGATTCTGTTAAACTAACGTTGAGAGTTGCGAGAACACATTAGGAACTTGCCTGTGACTTTGGCATCATTAGCAGTCGTCCTTTGAGCTTCCAACCTTATCTTTAAGCTATTTTTATGAGAATTTTGCTGATATTTATTTTAAAAATGACGTAGTACATGTTCAAAAAGTGTCAATTACAAAGATCGGTGGTATCTTCGAAGCATTATATTTCTTGTAAAATATCATCAATACAGCATAATAATAAAATATCAGAAATCAGAAACAGAAAATCTAAGCGGTGAAGATATAATGTAATCGAAGATAAACCTTAGAAAGAAATTTAGATGTTAATTTAGGTACTCGCACAAATATTTATCACTGTTGGGGTTATGTGGGCTATTACATTCGTCAGACGCTAGCTCAGCAGATGACGAAGTGTGGGTTCAAACATAACTGAGCTTAGTTGACGTTTTATAAATACGCCGGAGACTTCATTATAACGAGTGCTCCCCATTCCATAATATAAAGATGTCGTCGTGGAGATACCGTTAACGTTTGATTATTATTATTTCAAAGATTAAGTTCGTCTAGACAAGGATAATACAAAATATAAAATAAAGAGGTAACAGAAAAAATCAAGAATTGGAAACATAAAAACGTACTTGTTTAATATTGTATAGTGGATAAATATTATGTCGATTTTAGTCGATTATCATAGTTTGCAGTTAATCGCTAAATAAATTTGAAGCAACAAAAATCGATTTAATAAAACGTTGATATTTTTTCAGGTATTCTTGGATAACTACTTTTATTTATTTAAAATTTCTATTGAGCAACAAATATTGGTGAACTAAAATCATATTGACAGACAATCAGATTGAAATCATAAGAAGTTTCGGCAGAATGTTGTAACACTAATTACGATTAGAACAGTTTCCATGTTTTATTTATTATTTGAAGCAACAGTAGCATTGCTTCCATTTTTCATACAAGGGAAAGTTTTTAGTCAAAACGGTGGAGTGGGTATGGTTGAATGAAATAAATTTAGCACAACTGGCCTAATTTTATACGAGTGTACTCCGTTGCTGCATAAGGGACCACATTCAAATACCGCTGTATGTGGGTCGAGAACGTTGAAGCATCAAAATGCTTAACTGCGGTATAATTAAAATTTAATATTTAAATTAAAATAGGTGCTTTCTATTAAAACCGACGGAGTCGTTTTTATTGATTTTGAATTGTCTCACAATAACTGTTTAATATTATTTCATTACTGAATTGGATTAATGCTTGTGAAATATCATATTAATGTTTTTAAGAGCTGAATATTATGGTTCAAATATAATATAAAATTAGATATGTCTTACTTGAATTCCAATTATTTTTATTACAGTCCCTCAAGAACTCAATTTCCATATTAAAATATTCCGACCGTTTGTCAAAGTTGCCTCATCTTTATTTGGTAAAGAAGGAATACGTCTAAATATTATGCTGGGCAGTAAAATAATTCGAGTGTTTCAAACACCGTCTAAGAGGCCGTTATTAACGGAGTATTATGCAAAGATTCGCCTTGAAATAAATTTTCGTGGCTCAACAACGACAGGGATTACTTCGTCAGCTCTAGATGGATTTCTTTCTGTGTTTTATTGCGTTCCAGCATCGGGGTTCCACGGATTTATATTTAAATTATTCCATCTCGGCCAGCGTCTCTCGAGATTTTGTCGAATGGAGGCTTTGTGATCGGACTCTCAGATGGCGCTGTGCTTTTGGATGATGGTGTAACGAATATGTGTCATCTTTATGTCTCCTTATGTTTATCCCTCTTCAATGTCTGTAATGATATTTTTTTTACGTAAATAGCCATTATTTCCTATCAACGATAAGATTTAATTTTTTTTAATAACGATCAAACATATAATATTATTTATATATAATTTGCTGTATACATTTATGTATAAGACCACCACTGGTCACCGGACTGTAGAGTATATTTTGTATAATTTTTCGACTTCGCTACAGTTAATCCAAAATCAATAGACAATCCATTCGTATTATGCTACATGGATGTTATAATCCTGTTGAAGTGAAAAGCCCCGTCCCCTGGCTGGACGCCAGGGAGTTACTGTACAACTCAATTAGCAAAATAATAAGCCTGAATATAACATCGATTTGGATATAACATTGTAGACTCTATTCCAATACAAATTGTTATCATTTTAGATTGTATCGCTCTCGGATAATGATTCGCAAGATTATTTTTTGTGTTCCAATTATTTTTACAAGGTATTTATCGCTAATTGCTTTTCTGAATATATTTCATTATTCATATTGAAGATTCGTGTTCGTTCATATTTTCTATTTGTAGATAGTATATTTGATGTTTATTTGATTTCGTATATACAAATCTGCCTCGACATTTTCGCTAAGAAATTAGACGAGGCGGTGATGTCTTTTAAAATTATTTATGAGCAACAGAACGGCAGAGAGAAAAATAAAATATTTGATCTTATTTAGTAATTTCCACTCATATACAATTGCATGTTAAATATGGGAATCGTTCCTACATTCTAATATGAGTCGATTTTTGATCTTACATAGTACGTTCTTTACCGAAACACAACTATACAGAGTATTGATGTTAGGGAACAACTGATTTAGTGTACAAATCAATGTCTACTTGGACGCACTAACTTCACAAATGCCTAAAACCAATGTATATTTTATTCTTACGAACCCATGATAATAGTATATCCCTAGTTAAGTGTCGATTAAAAATTCAAACACTAAAATAGCAAATGTCATTTAATTTCGCAGATTCACCTATAAAAGACAATTGAATGACCACAAATCGCAATTTAGGTACAACTGGCGGGAGTCCAATCGCCAATTAGAGGATGTGAAACGTTTCGCTACAGAGTTTCGCCAAAAAAAATCAATTAAAATCACTATGAGTACCGTTGAATAAAAATAATATATAATGTTAATTATTATATTATATGGACATTGACATCGATATGGCCATTAGTAATAGGAACAATAAGTGCTTAAGAATTGCTTCAAAAGTTACATTCTCGTAAGTAACAATATGTGAATGCCCCACTGCTGGGCTAAGGCCTCTTCTCATTTTTTTAGAAGGTTTGGAGCTTATTATAACCTGCACTGGAACATGCAGGTGTGTCGAACACAATGTTTTCTTACAACGTTAAGCACGAGATGAATTATAATTGCAAATTAAACACATGAAATTCCGTTTTGCTTGCCCGTGTTTGAACCCACGGGCCACGATCATCGGTTAAGATTCACGCGTTCTTATCACTGGAATATCTCGGTTACATACTAAGTTATCATATATTTTGGCGTTGAAGTTATAGAAACATTCGATGTGAAGAGTTATTTTGTTATAGTTAGAGTATAGAAAATATATGATCAAAGTCAAATAGTCAGCAACATAATCTCAGAGATAAGGAACATTTGATAAAAATGGTTAACGTCACTATTTTCCGGTATATTTCATTATTGAAAGCTTTTCTTATATTTTATTTATATCGATACCTTAAAGACATTATTGAGAGTCCTATAATGATCACTTATTATACAATGCTTAATTGTTAACTTGATAAGCAATATCAATGTGGCACATTATATAATTTAATTTGTAATATCATATTTTAATGTATTTCTATAATATTTGTTTGTTCAAGTTTCAGATATATACTTATTGTGTCAATGGAATTCTTTATTAGTTAATAATCAAATTAATATATAAAAATGTATATTTGCTTTCAAAGATGTTTACTTAGGTAATAAGGGCCAAAGAGCGCAATGATCAAAGTCGGCACGGAAGAGTTTACACAGTCAAAAAAATTAACTTATAATTTATTTGCTTACTTATTTGTATATATAAAATAAACTTAGCAAATACCTTAACGTAAGAAAAATTGGCGTGTTTCCAAACGGCAATTAGATATAAAACGATCACTGATACCTGCATCGTTCGTGTAGCGAGTTATTTAGTAATTATCGCTCGCATGAATAAGGTCGATAGACTGTTATTTTATTTGTTTAAGCCGTTAACGGTTACGTTCTGCTGATTCGAATTTTAATTTATTTATTTTAGACTAGCTGATACCCGCGACTTCGTCCACGTTGCTTGATATATTAACAAAGTTTTCTTATGTACGAAGGAAAAAACATCAAAAAGATCGCAAGCAAAAATATACTTTGTTTAAACATACATCACTGAACACGCAGTGCATATACAAATCGTTGTTTCTTGAAACTTTAATAACTTTCTATTAAATGAAGATATCGCAATATTTTTTTGATAAGGGCCAAGTGTCAAAAAAATAAATTTAGAAAATTTCATTGAAATATATCCAGCAGTTTTTCCGTGATGCGCGCACAACTGCAGACCTCTATTATTTTATTTACATAGATTAAATTTCAGTGATATACGGCCTTAAAAGCGTTGCTTAGCTGGTGTTTTCAAACAATGACGTATCTCTTTCTGACAGCATTGATTTGACATTTGATGGAAAAAGACACAGCATTTGTTAACTAATTACCCACTAAACAATATTTATAAGTTAAATAAAATCAGTAAGTGATAATTCAAATTCTTTAAGCTTGCTCGTTATGCAAAGGAAATAAACAAATAAGTTTTAACCCGTTTTAAAATGTGATAATTTTCTATTGTAAAATTTAGACATTTTTAACTAATAATTGCTTTATTAAATTTTGAGTTGAATTAAATTAAATTCTGTAAAAATATATCCATGACTTGAATTTTGTTATTATTATTTTATAACCATTTCTGGAGGCCGTAGCTCTAGAAACGGTTATATCGGTAGCAAATTATTTAATTAACAGGGATCGTTGTATGTTATTCAAATAAATGGAATGAAATGTTTTTTTAGTGAAACGAAAATGCTGTTTTATGAGATGGGCGTTGTGGGTATGATTTACTTATATTCTTCAATGGCCAGATTAATTTTAGTTTATTTAGGAAATGGGAAATGAAAGCGTTATAATTGCGGTAAGGTACTTATTTTTCCATGATCTTCTACAAAAAAACTCGCGCACTTTTATATAATGGCTTTGCTAGCAAGCTATTGTGGCAAGCCTACATGAATTATTTACCGCTTTAACAGCTGTATTGCTGGGTTCATGTGTGGGTAAATGTAATGAACTCTAAAAAGCCGAGATAGCCCAGTGGTAAGAACGCGTGAATCTTAACCGATGATAGTGGGTTCAAACCCGGGCAAACACCACTGAATTTCATGTGCTTAATTTGTGATCATAATTCATCTCGTGCTTAACTGTGAAGAAAAACATCGTGAGGAAACCTGCATGTGTCAAATTTCACTGAAACGTCTCCTCAAAAAGAGGAGAAGAGACCTTAGCCCAGCAGTGGAAAATTCACAGACTGTTACTATACTGTACTGTAATGAACTCTTATTAAATAAACAAATAAAAACTTTAGTTGATAACGGTATTGCGTTTTTTTCAAATAATTTGGTCAACAAGTATCATAAAGGTGATATTATGACCATCAAACGGTGTGCTATAACATTTCCCGTTTTACGTTCTCGTCGTTTTTAACTGCCGTAGTAAAAATTACGATGGTATTTCTGGTGTTGAAGGCGAAAGGAAAGTTTATTAGTTATTTTGGAGCCCTAAATGGTCTAATCGTCGTTTTATCTTTATCACGATGAATCATTAAGTATATCTATGATTCGGTTTTACAGTTTTTATCAACTATGGCTGTAAGAAAAGTCATAATAAGTTTCTTATTATTTTTGTAACTTTTAGATATAATTACAATTTAAACGTTTTTATTATTACACAATTAACATTGCACTTATTTACACTCATGTTTGAAATACAATTTTTTGATGAACAAGTTGTAGAAACTTTCTTAAATATTCTGAGAATCCATAGTAACAATAAATAATAGTTCAAAAAAACTAAAAAAATACGCTTTTATAGAAAATCCAACTAAAAATAGAAAATAATTTTTTTTAAATTTTAATTGAGAATAGTGTATATAAGAAAACAAAATATTTAAAAAAAAGCGTGGGTTGATTTTTTAGATATTATCAAAATGATAATCCTTCTACTCATATCTGTCAATAAAATATTTATTACTATTGACAACTTGCACCCCACGGAAGGGGGTCAAAATCATGTTCAAAGATTCCGTTATATACTAACATACATACGTCTGAAGTTAATAAAAGTGTATTAAAAACATATCGTTTTATACAAAACACGAGAAGATTCAATTCCTTGTCTACTGAAGGTTCTTATAGATTTTAGTGGAAATTGCTATGAATCGCGAATCACCGTATTAAAAATATATTTAACAAGACCTTGTGCTATCATACCATACCAAAACCGCAAAGGTTTTTTTTTATATCATAGATAGACGAACAGCCATATTTACCACGTAATGGTAAGTGCCACCATTAGACACTGTAATAAATACTAATCACCACTCATATCATTCCATCCCTTATATAGAGGGAATAATGGATGACAAAAATCGCAAAATGCATTACTAACCTGAAAGCAAAGAATAAACTCAGATAATGTTCAGTATGTGTAACTTTTATTAAACAGAAACAAATTAGAAACCATTGGAAATATTTAGTTGGCTATTTTGGAAATCGTCCATCTCTGTTCCAAACATTGAAATTCGTTCAGCCGTAACGTGATTGAAGCTACATACGTCACTGTACACAACCAACACTTTCACGTAATTTAATGGATGGTAAACATGTTTTGTCTAGAATTATTAGTAAATAATATGCATTTCAACAATTTTATAAAGTAAGAAAATTTGTTAAATCAATTATCAAATCGTTGGAAAGGGACATTATTCAGGAATTTAGGTGCTAAAGCGGAGAAGACGACTTTATCACGTCCATTCGAATGCAGCGTCCGGCTTCGGATAATCTGGGATTTTATTCGCTCATTAAATTACAGCAAAAAGTTGAAGTCGTACGAATAATGACTTTAAAATTTTGAAATTGAACAAGAAGAGTAAATTATTGTCACTTTAGTATAATATTCTGGTATTGTCGAAAACATTCTGAAATGTTTTATACATAACATTGCATCAATTAATCTTTTTTTTTTATTTAACTGATGGTATTCTAGATGGTCTGTGATGCTCAGGTTATATAAAATTATATTATAATTGACGGAATTGCTATTGATTAATGAATGAATGTATAACATATATTTGGAGTATGAACGTTAAACATATTTATTTAGAAGTTTCTAGTAGTATACTTTATTCGACTTCTTCATGTGAAAGCTGATACAAGGGAAATTTTAGTGCAGTGGTTTCCCGTTGCCTTTTGCACCAGACATTTTTAAGATATTTTGGGCCCAAGGCCGCTGTAGCCTCTTCTCACTGGTTGCCCTGTTAGGTGTATGGATATACCGCCATTGCTTCGGTCGCCAGAGCCTCGTCTGTTATGTTGTAATGTGCGAAGCTGACAGCTAACTTTCACTAGTTGGAGAGGCACTGGAAGAAGTAGTATACTAAATTGTATCTTCAAACTTATAACAATAACATAAATATAATCACCAATAAATCACGTGACAATAAGTAATAGTAGTAGTAGTAGTAGCTGCTGGGCACGAGCCTTCCCTCCGCTTGATAAGGTTTTAGAGGGTATTCCACCACGCTGATCCATTGTGGGTTAGTGGTCATATGTATATAATTATCCAGCTTAAAATGAATTATAAACACGAAATGAAAACTTAGTGAATCTTGCCACGATTCGAACTAGCTTTGCTTACGTGTTCACAAGATTAACACCAAAACACCGCCAAGCTTTAGCCACACTGCAGAGTATGAAATAGGGCTGCTATAAATCTGCATTTATTTATCGGCACCAGATAAATGTTACTTGTAAGAAAATCTTTCCGCTTATATACTAAAAAAACCAACTAAAAACTGTTCCAATCGCCGGCCAGTTTACTCGGTATCCAATCAATTTCTGCGACAGATTGGATATGATTGTTATAGTTTGATTGAATTTAGCTACAGTTATCCTCAAATTATTATAACACTAGTATTAGTTACTTTTTTGATTATTCTGATGCATTTATGTATTTCAGAGCAATTTCTGTGTGATTTCTGTCTGATTGCGCCACAACCGTTTTTTGCTTACATACTTTAAAACATAATAAAATCATTCTGTATACTTCTTTTTCACATTTTTTTTTGTTTATTTATTGATATATAATTTGTAAATAAACTTAAATACACAAAAATGTGCATATAAGATTTTTCTCCAGTTTTGTAGGAATTGTGTAAGATAAATTTAATTAACAATTGCAAAAATGAAAGAAGAAAGGAAATCCGTAATTTAGATAATACAGCAGATAAATGTTTTAAGCTTTTCAGCTGCGACGTTCAGCTCTGAATTATATAGGGTTTCACGCGCTCATTAAATTACAGCAAAAAGTGAGTTGGTCGAATAATGACTTTTCGATTTTATGGTAGTTAAGCAAGGTTCACATTTCGAACTAATACGAACTGTCGTCATTTTTGTTGATGGTATAAATTATGACATTTATAATATTAGCATCATTCTAAATTCATTTTTTAAAATGAAATATAAATATTTTATAGTTTTAGTAAGTATAATATAAAAAGTATTTCAATAGTTTAGCTTAGTGTAGCTACTAATAAGTCTAATACTCGTACTTAAAAACATTGAAGTAGGAACACCGTAATAGGTGACCATAGGAATTAGAACCAACCTTTATTTACTTTTACAAAACTGGCGGTAGTTTTTAATTTGACAATTAAAGGCAATTTTAATGCTTCTATTTTGAATAAAGCATTTTGTTTTGAGTTACTCTGTAATATGGGGCCTAAATTAACGATATTTGTCCCGGTCTATGAGATAATAGCAATTTATTACATAGTATTATTAAGTATAATACTCAATATATTTATAACAGTATTCTGCAATTTTAATGAAAAAAGCTATTACCAAAATAAAACATGACCAAAAAGTATGGTTGCAATATTTGAAATTACTAAAAAAGTTTTTCGATAGCGATCATTGTCGAAACTGACCAAAATCATTGTCCCACATTATTCATGCAACGCAAAAGCTATAGCTATGACTGAAACCAGTGAATTACACGATATTCAAGCGACTACATTCATCGCGAACTATTTACAAATACAATAGGCTGAACATAATTTCAACTCCACCGGACGGGCTAACACCGGACGATGGAACGAGTTATGAAAAGCGAATCCCCCCCAGGGTGGCATCGAGGGGGGGCAGTGGAAATGAAATTCTGAACTTTCGATATTTACACGTGAATCCCAGTTTAAAGCGAATCAACTTTGTTTTTTCACCTGTATGAAATGTTTTGTAATGTATGAGCGGAGAATTATGAAAATCGACGCAATATTTGTTGTGACATCTATTTAATCTAATATATTCTAGATTAACTTAGTTTTATCCGCCGTTAAACATTAGAGTTGGTGTAGTTTTTTGGGTCGGCTGTTATTGTGAAATGATTTAGGTTATTATTTATTATATATATTAATTATATAATTATGTCTTTATTAGGTGATATCGTTGATAGTGTCATTTTAGTTATTACCTGTAAATAAAATTACTATAATATAAGACTTATATTATAGCCAAAAATAATTACTTAGTCGTGATGTCTTCTGGTTTGAAGGGGGAAAGAGTTAGAGTAACATCCCTTGTGCCCAAATTACGTATTATCTTTGCTCCCTATTTGGCTGCCAACTAGAAAATAATTGAGATAACAAAAATAAAACTAATAAATATTTTCCCACTTCTCATTTTACTCCTTATTAACTATAGGCGGTGATCATTAATTTTCTTTGTAAAGTAAATGTGTGTGATTGTTCCACTGCTGGGCTATGACCTCTTTGAGGAGAAGGCTTGGAGCTTATTCTTAATTGATCTACTTTGTCAACAAACATATTAATATTTTTCAAATAAAGAAGTAATAATTCTCTCATATGGCCTCTTTCTTAGGATCTAATATAATTTGTGCATAACATTATAAATGCATTGACTCACTTAACCTTAATATGCATATGGCGGTAAAATTACTGGTAAGAGGGTAAAAGCTGCCCAGACGTACAATATAGTAACCACTAGAACAAAAATCCGAAATGAAAATTTTACGAGCACGGGGTACGATCATTCCGAGGCCCATTGTTATTCTTGACAGCTGTTTGTGGGATTAGTTTTTAAAGAAACAATTTAGAACGTAACGAAACAGTTTGAAGGTGCAAACAAAATTCTCACCGCATAAATGATTTACTCTGAAAACTTACTCTGAAAATAATTAAGCAACAAAATGAGTTTCAAATTAATTTTGTACCGCCATTCGGTCGCAGTGAGTTTTAATGCGTACCTTTGTTACATTAAATCGTAATAATGGTTACGTCTGTTGATTGTGTTAATGGAATTATTCTGTTTGGGTCAAATAAGGAAACGATGGCGGTTTATTAGATTTTCAATTTTACTCTTCGATATCAACTTTTATCTTCACTATTGATTTCAATTCGTATTTGTAAATTGTTCCAAAGAGGTCGGCTTTTCTTCGTCTCTTTTCAATCGAAGAAAACTGTTAAATAAAAAATCTAATTCGCAATAACTGTCACCTACTGCACAAGTTACACAAGTGCTAAAATTTCGCGTATATGCGATTTTTTTTAATAATATAATCTTGTTCATTTGAATTTTGAATATTGTATTACTGTAATGCAACTTGTATGCAAAGAAGACGACCTCTTATAAGCCCAGCTTTCTAATTATTTTATTTGCAAGAAATCAAATCATCTCTGTATCGTTTAAGAGTAATCGTATGGGACTCATCAACGCAGACAATGAGTGTAAATTCAAAAGTTTGACGAATTCCATTATATACTTCATGACTCCACCATCTAAGTAAAATATTGTAGAGGTGAGGTATGGGGGACGATATTTATTCAAGTCGATCTATCAATCAGATATAGAATAAAATCTTTTTTTACTTGTTTATAGACTAAATTGATTAATTACATGCAAGTGTTTACTTGGTGGTAGAGCTTTGTGCAAGCTCGTCTGGGTAGGTACCACCCACTCATCAGATATTCTACCGCAAAACAGCAGTACTTGGTACTGTTGTGTTCCGGTTTGAAGGGTGAGTGAGCCAGTGTAATTACAGGCACAAGGGACATAACATCTTAGTTCCCAAGGTTGGTGGCGCATTGGCAATGTAAGCGATGGTTAACATCTCTTACAATGCCAATGTCTATGGGCATTGGTGACCACTTACCTTCAGGTGGCCCACATGCTCGTCCGCCTTCCTTTGCAATAAAAAAAAAGTGGAGCTGATTTAAAACGTGTATAAACTCTAGCTATATTTATCTATAATTTCGTTCCACTCCGAAAAAATGAGGTTAAATAGCTTTTTTATAATAATATATCTTTTAAAAGTCACACCCACTCTAGTACACAGCTAATATCTCTATGTAATTAAGCTTGCATTACACAGCAACAAGTTTATCTGCCTCGATATAGAATTTCCAGCACCATCTTAAAGTTTTTAACGAGATCTGCCCAGTACGGTAAACACTTTTTAATTATAATTTAACACAATTTATCCTACTTTTAATTAGTTAATTTTACTCTGCGATTTTCTCTGTTGATTGCGGTTGCTGTACATAATTTTTCACTCAAATTTAACTCTTTTACATTACTTTGTATTCTGAAAGCGTTGGTTTATATCTTCATTCACGTACATATATCCACACACTTGCAATTATTTAATGTTTTGTTTTTATTAATGATTCTTAACACACTAGGATTTTTTTTAATTACTAAATTGCCATTATTCAGGTAAAAGTCTACTAATACGTCAATTTAGTTTGTTTTATTATCGATTTGATTTAAAATAATCATAAGTTTTTGACGTGACAACGTCTAATAATTTGATGAACGGTGGCTGCATGCACGAAAAAGGATGACTCATTGTCCCGTTACGCTGATTGTACGCTTGCGCCGCATCTATCTCTCTTTCACTCGATTGGCAAGTTGCATACTTGCCATTTTTCATTTCATCAATGTTTTGTTATGACGTTGTCACGTTAAACTATCGTCCGTAAACCGACTTTACAGAAAACCCATTTTTTAAAAATAGTATTGAGATTTCAAATACAGATTTTTGAACGGAAAAAGAAGATCATATCTAAAGGAATCGCGTGTCATAATATAACTTCATATAAAAATATGCCGTCATTACACACAATATCATTCTATCCATTAATCAGATCAGAAGAAGATATACAAATACACGAAGCATGTATAAATTCATCTTACAAATTCATGACTAAGCAAATATAATATTTATTAGATTTTCCATTAAGGCTTACATTCCTTTGAATGTAACCAAGCGACAGTGTTAGACAGTATCAAAGAAATGCGAACAGTGCCCGCGGCTAATAATCTTCTATGTTGGCTTGCTCCGTTTCCTTATAGAATGGCTTAGCCCTAAGGACCCTTCGGAACCTACTTAAGGAAATGCCGACCTCTATATTTACATATATAAAGTCACCGAGCTAGCTGACAGAACATCTAAAAATTGTTATTCATATAAAATTATGTCGCAAATACTTAACGTTCTGACGTGAAGTCGTAAATTATTAATAAAATAATCTGTCTCGTATACGAAATTGAAATTTGTTGAAGATCTTGTACTTATGTGATGTTCTCGTTAGCAAGTTTCCAAGTAATACGTCACGTGATAATGTAGCTGAGAGTTTGACGACGTAAATCTTGTCTCGTTACTGTTACAACTCGTGTTGATACAACTTGATCGATGTATTCAATGTTGTCGCTTTTGTCGACAACTTTACGATATTCCAAGAAATTTAATTAATATTAGAAAATGATTTAACTTCGTACATAAGTCGCTTATTTCTTATAGCAATGTACGTGATATATATAAATTACTATTTGAATATCAATGCACATCTTCAACTATAAGACAAAGTCTTGAAATTTAAAAGAGATCTTTGTTTCGTAATGAACAAGAGTTCAGATGGATGAAACATGTAGATTTTGATCGCAAACCAAATCTGATACCAAGAAAAAATTAGTGGGAAAACCTACACGAGTCGAGTATTATACTTATTAGATATTCACCTGTATTCATTATATATGATGCGTAGTATCAGCTTATAATTGTTTTGGCTTTATGTGAAAACTCAAGTTTACATAGGATTTATCCTAAGTTTTTGGGTGTAATATTGAGACTTATAATAAATCAGTCTGGCAGTCAAATTCAAATTCGAAATATTTTATTCAACATTGAAGTATTACACTTTTTTATAGTCAAACTAGAAACTACCACCGGTTCGGAAAAGGAACATCCAGCCCTGAGAAGAACCGGCGAAAGAAATTCAGCGGGTTAAAGGGATCAGTCATTGCCATTATCTATGGTTGTCCATACATTCACAGAGAAAAGAGTCTATTGTCAGTCACTTCAAATTGCCACATGAAAAAGTCAAAGTAGAAGCAATCTCAGCAAGTAGAAAAATTAGTTGTTGAGGCAGCAGTGGTCTCTAGACTGCATTGAAAGAGGCGTCCTAAGCTGTCATTAACTACCAAGTCCTATCATTATGTACGTGTCTTTCAAGGGTCGTGTATTGGACGTGCGGTTCACGTAATGTATTTTGGCTGAACGCCAGTCGAATCGTTGCTGTCGGTGTCTCCACTTCGATTTGCTATACGATTCAACGGGTCTATTTGGTTGGATATTGGTTTCGGGGACGTGATTAAAGTTGCTTCCAGCCGTAATAGATTAGGATTGTGTACTCTGATCTCAAATTAAACGATTCTTTTTTAAACGGATTTTTGAGGAACAAGTTCTTATTTTAATAACGATTAATCTCAGTTGTCTTTATCATAAGAATGTAATGTGGCGCTTGTGTGCTTGGCGGCGCCAACAGCGTTGGAAAGTTCACCACTGATAGTCACTACTATAATTATATAACACCTGTATGAAAACCAGCCAACCTTGGCTGGTTGGCTGTCTGATTTTGTGCTGGTTAACCCTCCATGGTAATAGTTTTGCTATTTGGTTAATTGCCCGCATGTTTTTAATTCGCTAAGCGTTGGTCGTATTGTTAGAAGTGCTACAGCTAAGAGTTAAGATCAAGTGGTTCAATTCTAATTTGCCGGAACTTCACCCTAATAATATTCTTTTATAGAGGAATAATATTTTTTGCAATTATTATTTTTTTCATTTACTTTAACTAAATATCATTATCTGATTGCCCTAAATTCTCCCGTACATTGTCCAGATAACATAAACAATTCTCGTAAGTACATACTAATTTCAAACATCTTCATAAACTTGCGTAATTAACTAAAATTTATATTTAAGTATAAATTTATATTTAACGTTCATAAATTATTTTCCAGCGGACCATTTGGAAAGTCTATTTAGATGATTTCCCAGAGCGCGCGTTTTAGTAACGACCTCACCTTCAAGATGTTAGTTACAACAATATCTGTACTAATAAACTTCTGGAGTCAATTTGGTGCTTTGAATATTTATTAAAAATTTGAATATCGAAAGCTTATCTTAATCTTGTTTCCTGAAATCAATTATATTTTAACTGTTATTTTGCCTGAGGAAGATTGACAAATACTAGTACAATATTTAGTATACACTTAAACAATTGTAGGGTATCCGTTAATAATAAAACAGGCATTAAGGTGATGGTCTCTTTGGATGCTCTAAAAATATGTGCACATCGTCTCACACTAGGCTTTGGTTTAAATCATCCGAGAGCATATAGGGTGGGCGAACCATTTCGTAGCTCTTAAAATGAAGGGGTTAGGGTGGCTTTTTGTGTTACAGTTTCAAGCGAACACGCTGCGTACTGTATGACACGAGGCCGTACTTACTGATTTCCCTCGAGCTCTACGCCGATAGCCGAGTAGATCACATCCAATTTTTATCATCCACTTACTTCGTTGTTTTAACGTTATGTAAAATGTAAATCTCATTTGTTTGATGGTTAATGATTAATATGATAATTATGTTATGAAAAATAAATAACTTTATATTTAGTAAATGTAATTAGAGATTTATAGGAATATTTCTTTATCTGTGAAATATAAAAAAAATCTTCAAAAATTGTTATATTTCTTCGTTGTTTTTTTCTCTAAAATCTCTCGTCTTTAGCATTTACCAATACATTAGCCGACCGCTTCGAGTTAAATTTAACTTTCTCTACACAATTAAGCCTCGTTCCGTACCGTTTTGTACTAATGTTCTTTGTAATAGTTTTACAAGTGCTTCGTTAGCTACCTACGTGCTTAGCCTAAAACCGAGAAAGGGATGTATATATACAAATATCGTTCGCTAGACAGAGAGGAAGTCACCACCAATTGTAATAGTTTAATCTGCAAGCAATTTTCTATAGAATTTAACAATTTCAATTTGGATGATTATTTTGTAGGGTATGTAATTTTCTTTATGCAAGTACTGAGTGTTGTGCTGCTTATAAAAAGTTTTAAGCTCTTTATGTTTGTATAAATTCATAAATCTACTGATTACTAACAGTTACATTTTTAATATAATCTAAGCTTCGTTGAATTTTCGCAACGATTTATATATTATATGTTTGGTTACTTTCGAGATGCATACATGCAAATTCCTCCTTCTCCTCAAAAAAAAAAAGAAGAAGAGGTTTTAGCTCAGCTGTGCGACATTCACAGGCCGTTACTACATGCAAATGGGGCACTTGATGCTAAATTATGAGTATCGTTTTCACTCACTTTCTACACTCTTAATTAATTTGGGTTACGCATCGCTTAAGCCGGATCAAAGCAATAACTACAAAAGTGATATTGTTTCGCGGAAGGAAAATTAAGAGAATGGATGAGCCAGACGATCTGCGAAAAGTTTTAATACAGGTGAATATCTAATGAATTGCAAATATATTTATTGTTAATTTATAAACCCAGACCAAATTCTTATTTTTTTTTCAGCAAATGATTATTAAAATTTCTATGCTTAGTTTGTAGTTACCAACCTGTTTATTTTTTCTCTTGGACCCAATGGTCGTCATAATTTCACCTGCTCTGTCAATGTTATCGGCGTACCTTCTTACATTTCCCTTTTCCTTTTAAACGTCATGCCTAGCGATTCGGTTGCTTAATGTCTCCACTTATAAACAACTTTAATCAAATAAAATAATATTATATTTGACAATTATAAATATTGCCTTTTATCGCCATGTTACATAACATACTTGTTTTCATATAATCAAGATGAAAGGAACTTTAACATATTTTCCGCGATGTGAATGTGTATTTTTTTTTACTCTAGAAACAAATGGGAACCAAGGCTTTGTTATAAGATGTATAGAATGATATGCAAATACAGAACTTCCACCTTTTATCCGGTTTCGAAGAATTTGCATACGCAAGCATCTTATGAAAACAACGCGGTATTTTACGTTTTGCTATTTTTACAGATTTGTTTTCACTATAGGTTGAAATATATATTTTTCTCGCATGAAATTAGACACTCGGCATTATTGTCCTTATATATGAGGTAAAATCAATTGAATATTTATTTAAGATGGATTTATTATTCATTAAACAAAAAAATAAATATAGTTTAAATATTGAAATGAAATTGCAACGTATTTAGTAGCTCCGAATAAAAATGAACAATCCAATTCACTCGTTAATCAACAAGATAAACAAATGTGCATAATATATCATTCTCTGTAAATATTTTAGTCAAATAAACACTGTAGTTTATATTTAACAAACAAACCGTAATCAATCCCACTAATTAAACATAAAGCAGATAAATAAAACAATAAAAACTTTCCCGAACGAAATAATACCATTGACAACGCGAACTAAAACAAAACTCTAGTCATTACTAATTCTGTATCAATGAGCTAGGTGCTTTGTTGCGATGTCGATTTCCAACGGACAGTTGACGAAGTCACTGCAAGTTTCCACGCCAACGGACTAACTGGCTTCCGAATGATTCACATTGATTCGATAGTTAACATTCTGTGCCCTCGATCTGGTTGTACTGTGACCTACTTAGAAATGCGAGTCAACCATTAGACAAAAGAATGTTGCGTCGCATCATTGTGTGCGGTTCAGCATTAATTAGCGCGCGTTTAAACCTGCAACTCCTAAAAGAAATGCTTGATGAAATGGAAATTATACTTCTATAAATTAATAATTGAGAATTGCATTAGAATGTGATTTTAATTAACAATCTGACTGTGTTAAGTATCTCATTAAAAATGTAAATTAATTATTTAATAAAACAAAATAATTGATAGCGAAGCTGTTTCAGATTTTAATAAGATAATAAGAAATAAATTATGAAGGAAATAAGCAACTAAATCAAATAGAAAATATTATCGAACTGTTCAAATTACTGCTTGATGGTTCCTAAGGAAATATATGAGTCATAATTCATTTCACATAAAACCAGTTTGTCCCACACCATTAACTGCAGAAGTACTACGATCATTTGTTGGATCTCCCTCAGTCTGTGCATGTTGTGGAAATATAATAACTAAAGCGACAACCTACTATATACGTCGAATAACGTTGAATTAAATATTATCTTTTTTTTAAGTTAGTGAAAAATAATTACCTTGAGTTAAAATCAATTCATATTTTTCAATTAAATGTTGGATTTATAAACTTTATAACCTTTCTAAACTTTATATATAAAATATGTTTCAGTTGTCTTAGACTTTAGTTTTGTAGTGTACGCATACAATAATAATTATATAAAGTTAAAAAATATTAGTTAATGCCTATTGAATTAATGGAACTAGATTTGAATCTGAAAGCCACCAAGATGGATGAGACGTCATAACGATTAACTAACACGGAACACGTGAATCAATCTGATTCCGGCTCGGATAAAAGATGAATAAAGAATAAAGACTCGATAAAGAAGATCGCGTTTAAGATAATTTTATAAAAAATAAATTTTTTAAAAAGCGTAAATTCCAAGAAATGTATAGGTCTTCAAAAGTAAGTCACACAAATAATAAGGATATACTATAACGACTTACGCGCAACGAGGTAAAGTATTGATATATTTTATTTTATTCCTTACCAAAGTTTAAGCGTAAAAATTACGATGTACTGTAATTAAGTCTTAATAAAAAATGATTGTTGATTTTTTTTGGAACATATTTATTACTTTGATAAAATATGGTGCTGTTTAATATATGTACTGTAGATGTGAGTTTTCAAATAAATAAATAGATATTACGTATAACATAAATATATAAAGATAAAACAAGGGTGTCGAGGAGACAAAAAAATCTAAAACATCTTAATGCTTTCCTAGAATCTATAGACCTGTTCTTGGCAGGTTTATTTGCTGACTGTAAGTTACCACCCGCTGTGAAGAAAATATCTTTTCTTATTTTCTTTAGATTGATCGTGATACAGCGTTATTTGTATTTGGAAAATATAAAATTTGTCTTTGCTATATTTTAATTAAACGGTGATATTAAATAGTTTTATTTCATTTGCTTACATAGGAAAACAAAAAAAAAAACAGTCCGATGGTGGGTGACAACCTCTGCTCCTCTAAATGAGTTTTTATGATTTTTTTTTTATTTAATACAGAAACGGACAGACAAATAAGGCTTCTGATGGAATATGGCCTCTATCACCCATTGACATTCTCACTCTATGAATGAATGCATCGCAAACCTTGAGACAAAGGCGTTACATACCTTTACTATCTTATTTTCTAGTTTTCTCAGTCTTCGAACCAAAAATAACCAATAAAAAGTATTGCTGCTTAGCGGTAAAAGGTAAATTAATCTTACTTACCTTTACAAACATGTATAAAGCCTTACCATAATGCGGATTGTTGTATATACACATGCAGCTGAATTTCTTTCGACTCATGCAGGCTTAATGACGAAGAATAAATTAATCAATGATGAAGTTTTCTAAGATTTAAGCCCGCGATCTTCGATAGCAGATCTGTATTGTGACGAAGAATTTGAACTGTTCCCTCTCATAGCTAAAAATGCAAACGTTGTAGTTAGCGTACCAACACCCAGTAACAGCAAACTATAAATTTTTGACAATTACTAAATCCATCGAATTCATAATTAAATGGGGTATTTAAGTAGTTAGAAGCTCTAGTTACAATATTTATCAAATTTCGCGTTATTAAAGGATATGCAAATATTAAAATCGATATTCTAGCGTCGTTACCCATATCGGCATCTCAAAGACTATGCAATTTTCACACCAAACTATGATAATACACTATGACTTGAACAACTCTATTACATTTAGCTATTGAATAATAAACGCCGAGGCAGCCCCAAGACGTGATCCGCCCGACGTCCTACGTGAGATGACTTCGCAATCAACAACTCTGAGGAATAATGCACCTCCGTCACTCGAAACTAACCTAAATTGCACTTTATCACCGCACCCCAAAATCCATTTTCATTTAAAACCAATTTCAACTTGTCCCCATTAAAGGTGGAAAGTTTTTAAAGTCATGGTTTCACCAATTTTCTGGGTAATTCTCGGCCTCAATGCCCATTGTCATATAGAAATATGTGATAGTCAAATAGGCTGTATAATTTATGACAATTTTCAAAACTCGTTGAGATACGGAGCGGAGTAGTCAATGAGATGGAATGCGTTCGTGATGTATTTGAAAACTTAAATTAAAAAGTCGTGAAATTTCTTGGATATCGTCACTTCCGTGATTTCCTAAAAAATTAGGGAAGTTTTCAATTGAGGAGTTTCTGATTACGGTTGAAACTCAATTTAGATAAAAAACCACGCAGGTTTTAAATGAAATTATATTTTTTATTATTAGAAGTAATTAATCAACTTGACTATGTTGCAGTTTCCGATATAAAAGAAAAAAACGAAAAAATATACAGTAACAGCCTGTTTAATAAATATATTGTCTTGGAATGAAACATATTTAACTTCTTTTATCGCTTTTTGTCATAACGTTAACTTTATATTATCAAAAAATAAATCATATACGAGTATATTCACATTTTTGATAACATGAACGAGTGGGTTTTTTTTTTAAATAAAAATCTTCTATCTCATATTACTTGTCTTCCGTTTCAGTTTTATATTTAACTGTAGTAACCCAAAAGGCATTGTTCTATCTGCTCGTCTCATTCTAACTAATCTCAAGAGTTCTTTATTTGACGAACAATAAGTCATATCGGTAAGCTCCAAAAGATTTTGACGATTCCTTTAACAACAGTTTCATCCAAAGTTAAGCAAAATCGTTTTCCCTGTCAGACCTATAAATCCAAAAGATTAAAGTAATGTTAAAATGAATATCTGACGTAATGCCAAATCCATTTTTAACATCGGGTTCTCTTGGTACAAGTAAGTAGGGTTACTTAGGAGCACTCGCTCCAGCTTACATTGTGAGTGTTTCAACTCTGAGTCAACTTGGATCGGACTATGGAAATTAGGTCACGTTAAATGCAAATGCATATACTTGGTGAATGCAATTTCGGTATGTTTCTTTGGGATTACTAATTACCTACGAGTTTGTATCTGGTATTTAATATTAATTAATATAAATACATTTATTTATATTAAAAGATTTCTAGATGGCGTAGACGTTTCGTACGGATTATGACAATAGTAAAAAATAAAAAAAAAACCGCAAAAAAAATGAAAGTTGCAGATTGGAAATTATCCATTAATAATTTTTCGATTTTGTAAATTGTACAGTTCAATTACTTGTATGTTCAAACTCAAAAATATCTTTGTTGACCTTTTTTGTATTTTTTTTTTACAAAACATTGACAATATGTTAAGTCAAGTTGATAAAAATATCCAAGAGACTACTTTATGAATATTTTTTTTAATATTTGAGTGATAGTGATTGAAAAGAACTGAGCGCATAATTGGCGACTAGGTAATACGTACGAGTATATCTCCTAACTGAGATAACAAATTTAAAACAAGTGAAATGACAATAGAAGCCACTCCAGAAAATATATTAACAGCTATCGTAAAAGTAACGAAAGTAGCTTGGCTTGAAGTAAGATAATAAGATAGAATTGAGTCTTCATATAGGTAACCGCAAGGTGGGCTACGTGAGCGCCATACTGAGTCGGACGAGCTGCCAGGTCGAAAGTAATTTTATATCGTCACAATGGACGACTGGAAGTGCACATCTTCCTTTGCCTTATTTCGATTTAGATTTTATGAAATAAAAACTCACATTTTATATTGTGCAAGTATCACTTTTGTATTAGATATAAAAATAAAATCATTGACGAAACTGGTATTAAATCATTATTTCAATATTGCGATATTATGTTCACTTTAATTTCAAATAACACTTTGTTCTGCAACATGCTCAAAGTGTTCTAATATTTTATTGTTAATTGCAATTATTCCAAAGGGTAGATTCATAGGATGTAGGGATTCTGCAACTTACATACCATGATACATTATATATTAGTAAAATACGTAACAATAAGTTTAAATTTGTAATATTTGTAAAGATATCTATAAAATAAATAAAAATTTTAACAAAACAAAAACCGACTTCATAGGAAAAACAAATTAATATGCACTAAAAAGTAAAAAAATAATTGCGTATTCTTCTATAATTTGATAATTAACTTACTATTTTCTACTCAACAATATGTAGGACGAATGTGTAGTGTGGTTGATAATTTATTTACAATTATTGTTACTTTTGGAGTCGATGTCAGCCAAGATGGGTTTATAACTACATACATAGTTAGTTATAGGTGAGATGTGCTTGTGTCGCACGCGCAACTTAACGAGGCGAATAAAAGTCAATTTGTAATGTGTATGTTTTTGTTTGTTTTTAAAAGATTCCCATATTATTATTGCGAGGTATATTATAGTGTTTCCTTAGCTGACATCGACTCCAAAAATAACAATAATTGTAAATAAATTATCAACCACACTACACATTCGTCCTACATATTGTTGAGTAGAAAATAGTAAGTTAATTATCAAATTATAGAAGAATACGCAATTATTTTTTTACTTTTTAGTGCATATTAATTTGTTTTTCCTATGAAGTCGGTTTTTGTTTTGTTAAAATTTTTATTTATTTTTCGATTTTTAGTGAATCTGAAGTACACTCACTAATTTGTAGAATATGGGTAGACCTACTAAACGTGCAGCTCATATGAGACAGCGCCGTTTATATTATTATTTAAATATATTAATCTAAAACAGTGAAACGTAAAGAAAAATACATTTTGGTACTGAATTAATAAATACTAGTTAATATGGTTAAATGTATGATTATAAATTAACATGTTTTGATTAAATAGATTTAGTTGGTGGGGTAATTTAGTTGGGCAGCCATAACATAATCAAATAGTTATTTCTAGTAATAATTAAATAAACTGTATGTTTATAGATGTTGCGTTATACCATTCTTCACCATAAACTATGACGGAATGTCTGTATATTAAAATAAATAAAAATTTTAACAAAACAAAAACCGACTTCATAAAAAAAACAAATTAATATGCACTAAAAAGTAAAAAAATAATTGCGTATTCTTCTATAATTTGATAATTAACTATTTTCTACTCATCAATATGTAGGTACGAATGTGTTGTGTGGTTGATAATTTATTTACAATTATTGTTACTTTTGGAGTCGATGTCAGCCAAGGTGGGCTTATAACTACATACATAGTTGTAGGTGAGATGTGCTTGTGTCACACGCGCAACTTAACGAGGCGAATAAAAGTCAATTTGTAATGTATATGTTATTGTTTATTTTTAAAAGATTCCCGTATTATTATTGCTAGGTATATTATAGTGTTTCCTTAGCTGACATCGACTCCAAAAATAACAATAATTGTAAATAAATTATCAACCACACAACACATTCGTACCTACATATTGATGAGTAGAAAATAGTTAATTATCAAATTATAGAAGAATACGCAATTATTTTTTTACTTTTTAGTGCATATTAATTTGTTTTTTTTATGAAGTCGGTTTTTGTTTTGTTAAAATTTTTATTTATTTTTCGATTTTTAGTGAATCTGAAGTACACTCACTAATTTGTAGAATATGGGTAGACCTACTAAACGTGCAGCTCATATGAGACAGCGCCGTTTATATTATTATTTAAATATATTAATCTAAAACAGTGAAACGTAAAGAAAAATACATTTTGGTACTTAATTAATAAATATTAGTTAATATGGTTAAATGTATGAATATAAATTAACATGTTTTGATTAAATAGATTTAGTTGGTGGGGTAATTTAGTTGGGCAGCCATAACATAATCAAATAGTTATTTCTAGTAATAATTAAATAAACTGTATGTTTATAGATGTTGTGTTATACCATTCTTCACCATAAAATATGACGGAATGTCTGTATATTAAAAAAGGGGAAGTATCTATATTATCCTAACTAATATTATAAATGCGAAAGTAAGTTTGTGTGTGACGCTTTCACGCCTAAACCACTAAGCCGATTTAAAAAATTCTTTCACCAATGGAAAGCTATATTATCACGGAGTAACATAGGCTACATTTTGTCCCCATATTCCCACGGGAACGGGAACTACGCGGGTGAAACCGCGGGAAAAACACTAGTAATCAATATATAAATATACATAAATATAACATGTATATAAGAGTACTTATACGATATATAATATAATTTTCAAAATTGTTCTCAACTTTTAGTAGATGTTCAAATATGTTTCAATTACAAACATAACATATATATACTAATGCTTACATGCATAAATCATATTATAAAGAGGAAAGATTTGATTTTTGTTTGATTTTTTATTACGATTTAAATAAAAAAAACTACTCGACCGATTTTAAAAATTCTTTCACCCTTAGAAAGCTACGTCTTTACCGAGTAATATAGGTTTTATTATATTTTCAAAAACTTATAGATCCCTACTTAAAATGGAGCAATGTAACCCAACGTATCAAACTGTTGCCTATAAAAGTTATTATTTCGCGTGCGCTGCGAAAACTATTGACGGTATATAAAGAAGTGTTTTTTACAATAGTACTATAATTACTTGATCATAACGATGTTATGGTAGGTGAATGATAAATCTAGATAACCTATAAAAGATTCGGCCGTGTATCGTTAATTTGCTACTAAGAATTGAAGATTTTCGTTACTTTGTCATGGATCCTATAATCAGAATCTAACCAAACTATCATCAAACAACCCTTGAAGTATACTCTTTCTAATAAAAAAAAAATCATCGAAATCGGTTGGCGTGATATTGAGTTATTCGTCCATTTGTCGCGCACATACCTCATGCAAATTTACGACTTATATGGTTTTCTCATGGATTCCATTGTCAAACCTGGACCAAAAAAAAATGGGACCCCATGGGAAGCAACCCCTTTCAAATAAAAAAAAAATCATCAAAATCGATTCACCCAGTCGAAAGTTATGAGGTAACAAACATAAAAAAAAAAAAAAAAAAAAAAAAAAACATACAGACGAATTGATAACCTCCTCCTTTTTTTGAAGTCGGTTAAAAAAGGGAAGTATCTATATTGTCCTAACTAATATTATAATTGCGAAAGTAAGTTTGTTTGTGACGCTTTCACGCATGTTTATGCGTGTAGTGGTTTCACTAAGCCGATTTAAAAAAATCTTTCACCAATGGAAAGCTACATTATCAGGGAGTAACATAGGCTACATTTTGTCCCCATATTCCCACGGGACCGGGAACTACGCGGGCGAAACCGCGGGAAAAACACTAGTAATCAATATATAAATATACATAAATATAACATGTATATAAGAGTACTTATACGATATATTATATAATTTTCAAAATTGGTCTCAACTTTTAGTAGATGTTCAAATATGTTTCAATTACAAACATAACACATATACTAATGCTTACATGCATAACTCATATTATAAAGAGGAAAGATTTGATTTTTGTTTGATTTTTTATTACGATTTAAATCAAAAACTACTCGACCGATTTTAAAAATTCTTTCACCCTTAGAAAGCTACGTCTTTACCAAGTAACATAGGCTATATTATATTTTCAAAAACTTATAGATCCCTACTTAAAATGGAGCAATGTAACCCAACGTATCAAACTGTTGCCTATAAAAGTTATTATTTCGCGTGCGCTGCGAAAACTATTGACGGTATATAAAGAAGTGTTTTATACAATAGTACTACAAGTACTTGATTATAACGATGTTATGGTAGGTGAATGATAAATCTAGATAGCCTATAAAAGATTCGGTCGTGTATCGTTAATTTGCTACTAAGAATTAAAGATTTCCGTTACTTTGTCATGGATCCTATAATCAGAATCTAACCAAACTATCATCAAACAACCCTTGAAGTATACTCTTTCCAATAAAAAAAAAATCATTGAAATCCGTTGAATAGAAATCGAGTTATTCGTCCATTTGTCGCGCACATACCTCATGCAAATTTACGACTTATATGGTTTTCTCATGGATTCCACTGTCAAAACTGGACCAAAAAAAAATGGGACCAATGGGAAAGCAAACCCTTTCAAATAAAAAAAAAATCATGGAAATCGATTCATCCAGTCGAAAGATATGAGGTAACAACACCAAACAAAAAAAAAAAAAAAACATACAGACGAATTGATAACCTCCTCCTTTTTTTGAAGTCGGTTAAAAATAAACTGCAACGAGGTTTCGCAAAGTCAATATAAATTTTCACATTTACGATTCACATATCGTACCTCTGAACTGATTGTGGTGCAGAAGTTGCCAAGTTATAGGTTGATTATTAGAAACTTCGACAGAAGACAGCTACGTGTTAAGGGAAATAAAATTCTGATTTAAAATTGGGAAAGTGACTTTGAAAAGAAACTATTGACGTTGAACATTTTTAGATTAAATTCCGAATTTTCGATATCGATTTATTAAATGCATATTTCTTCCAAGATTGCACACTTTCCTTTTCGATTCCAGTTTTACATTAAAACGATCAAATTATCACAACTTATGTATATATTTAAACTATTTATATAGTAGTACTTAGTTTATAATTCTTGTTGAAAATAAGCTTAACGAATCTTTCTTATTCGTATAACATATAAAAAATATGACTCCATCATAGACACTACTTGTAAGTTATCCACTTTTTCTGACGCGTTTTAAATTATTTTATAATGCCCTGTATCCGAGCCACAGCGGAGCAATTTAAGATTGTAAGTGCTGTCCAGTTGAGAGGCGCTTTAGTTAATCGAGATCGGCTTCCCGCATTTATTTTTCTAAGAGAACAATAGATTTTAAAAACGTACGAACAACTGATAAATTATTGCTTTCATTGCTTAGAGTATTTTCTTGGTTTTCATTATTTTTCACTCGCTTCATTGCATCGTAAATTAAAACAAAAGAAGGAAGTCAAATTATTAATTTAAAACGCAAATTTTCTAACTAGGTATTCTAAGTTGATTATAACAATATTATAAGTCTGTCAACGCTTTAATAACTTAAGATGCATCTCGTCGCGTTTCATATTCATCACACAAACATACCAAATGAAATACTCCTAATCCTGCGCCGGAACTATCATTTACAACTGTTTGTATAGCAAATTCATGCGCAAGGTAATCTCTCGGAGCATTAAACTAATCTGCGGTCCTACGGTCTTATAAGCCTATAGCTGGTCCTTCATTACGCATCGGAATGTCTCACAAAGGCGTTTTAGTTAAGCAGGAATGAACTCGCTAGACAATTATTAACTACCCGGCTACCGGCTCCAACAGATCTCTGGCTATGCTGTAATAACTAAATGCCGCTTTGGTTAGGCATCGTGATTACGTTGCAAATCATTATTATTTAAGTACCTACTACAATATCGTTCAATATTAAATATTCATAATTTACAGTTCTTTCATTAGGTGTATAAAGTCTATTACATAATAATGTTATGTTGTCCGTTGATTTTAAAATTCAAGTAAATTGTCTGAAGACAATTAGTAAAATGTGAGTTTTTTAAATAATCTATCTTATTTTATTTATGGTTGGTTCATTTTTCACACAGAATACGATGATTGCTTTGATTCGTGCTATTAAGTTAATTATTTTATCTAAGTACAACATTGCTTGGCGGTAAAATATCACAAAATATTAGCAAAGGTTTTGAACAAATATCGTCTGTAAAAATATTTCTCATTTAAATTTGTATTCGATTAAATGCAGTGAAATGAAACGATATTCATAATGAGTCGTTTGCATAAATATATTGTAAAACAAAACCAATTTTACAACTCGTATCGCAATAAACATTAAAAAGGTGAGCATTTACGGACACCGTTAACTCTGATAGCATCAGGGTTAGAATAAAATCATAATTTCATCCAATATACCCCTTTAATCGGCGATCTTCGTAAATGCCCTTTATCTAGGAAATTGCGAATTAATCTTATCTGTTATATTTATTACTTTAATTATATATTAGATGAGGGGTCTTTGAAAATCTATAATATAATTAAAATATGTTTCATCTCTAATCTATATTTAAATTGCTTAACGTTAGAAAGTATAATGAGTTATACGAATATAAGAGAAGCAAAAAACTATTTGCATTCTATTTTATCAATTATACCTACGTTAAAGGCTGGAAAAAAACTTACATTATAACATTTTGATGATGTTGAAGATGATGGTGATGAGATAAGATGAAATAAATGATAATGTACGGACATATATATAGTTTGATATTATAAAAAATATTGCATGAATACAAAGTGAAATCTGTTTTGAAGATGATTTTAATATTCAATGACAAGGGTTAATTGCCTCACGTATCTGACCCAGTAGGTCTGTCCAATTTAGAAATATAAATTTCTTGTAACACTTAATCCAAGTTCCAAGCCGGAAAAGCAACACTAATTTTTTCTTGAGCTGGGACTTGCAAGAAGTTAAGAGGTATACGAAATTGATTAATTGTGATGTGAGTCAAGTCTTGTTATCATCATTATTTTATTATTCCTCTTCTCCTCCCAAAGAGAAGAAGAGACTTTAGCCCAGCAGTGGGACATTCACAGGCTGTTACTTTACTTTACATTTACTATTTATTTATATATTACGTACGTGTAATGGTAGTCAATCACATATTTATTGTTAAAATGTATTTTAGACTTAAACTTTCTATATATTTGAACGTGAAAAGTTTATAATTTATTTTTATTGTAACATTTAGTAATATTTTTAATGTTTACATAATTATATGGTATATTTTTTATATGAATTGTAACTGTATTCATTCAGACATAATTACTTTTTCTGTATATTTGGAAAATGAATTAACATAGTTTTAGAAATATGTTAATCATTTGCACACTATCGGTGATTGTTAATTGTGTAAGGGAGCTATTAAATATTATTTTAATATTGTGTTCCACGAAATAATAATAATTATTTTAAGAATTGCAGTCATTGTTTTATGTTAACCATCGCTTACATCGCCAAGGCACCACCAACCTTGGGAACTAAGATGTTATGTCCCTTGTGCCTGTAACTACACTGGCTCACTCACCCTTAAAATCGAAATACAACAGTACTAAGTACTGCTGATTTGCGCTAGAATATTTAATGTGTGGGTGGTACCTACCCAGACGAGCTTGCACAAAGCCCTACCACCAAGACAAGCCATATGTTTATAATGTTTATTTAATTAACGAACTGGTTCATTCATAGTGCTTACAATTTAATTAATTAAAAGAAGAAATCAAGAACACAACGATGTTTCAATCGCAACGAGATGAAGACGTCCATGCTGTGTTTTTGTTTTAGAATTCCTACGCTTTACCGTTGCCAAGTTGTTGGGCAAAGCGTTTGGATTCTAAAACGAAATAACAAGCGTTTCTTCGAAGAGGAATCCAGCGCCACGTGAGAAATTCTTCCCAAGATTTCGGATAAACATAACTTGGTATGTAAGTAGTTATAGTTGTAGCAACTTTATTGAATATGTCGTGTTATGTATTATTTAAATTTATAAAATATTTTATATCTTCATGTGGTACAATATTATACGAGTATATAGCACATTGAAGTGTCTCGCCGTAACTACTTACTGACTGCCTAACTATGGAAATGTCTTCGTTTTTATATATATATATATATATATATATATATATATATATGTGTGTGTGTGTATATAACATTATTTAATAAGGTTAAAATACAAGGTATTGTATTATTATTTATAAATGTGTTTTTCCTCAAGATTTTAGTTACTATTTCGCATTTAAAATGTGCATGCTTACATTAGAATTGTAATTTAGTAAATCCAATAACAAACTGTAAATGTCCCACTGCTGGTGACTTGTATTCTTTTTTGAGGAGAAGGTTTGGAGCTTATTTCACCACGCTGCTTCAATGCGGGTTGGTGGAATATACATGTGAGAGAATGAGATTTCCTTCACCTATAAGCACGAGATGAATTATAATAATCACAAATTAAGAACATGAAAATCAGTGATGCTTGCTCGGGTTTGAACCCAAGATCGATTACAATTCACGCGTTATTGACACTGTACTCGTAGATACAGATGGTATAGATTCAACCTCGTAAATAATTAAGACATTTATACCAAATAATATATCAATATAATATTTATTATTATAGGACCGTATGGTCCTAAAATATCATTACATATATAAGATAGCACTTCTTATGATTACTGATGAAACATATTTTGCTCCCCCTGGGGGGAGAATATATATTAAATTTAGTAAAGAAACTCTTTGTTTTTTTATATATATTTTACTCGTTATTTATTTATCGGTCTTCTTCAATTATTTATTGTTTCAATAACCATGAATTGCGATATCTGTAGTCCTTTGACAGTTACATTTTTGTAGATTTTCATTTACTCATATTTAGTTTATTTATTTACCAATAATCGTTTTAATAATTCGCCTTCATCACTGTATTTCTAATTACTATTGAAACTATGGGTATATTGGTAATTTAAATTATGTACATCATACAAATTTGTAGTAATATCTATATGTTATAAATATTTAGGAGAGCTTGTATATATGAGAACAATGGGGAATCTTAAGTCAAAATAAAATGGGATCTTTTAAATAATTTAATTAGAAATATGTTTTGGATATAACATAATATAATGAGCAAGCTTGGTCAATGTTCAGAAATCTACCACAAGTTCGGAAATAAAAACCTCACACCTGAGAAAACCCGGGTTTTTTATTGTATATTTTACAATTACAGATATTACAATAATATATTCTTATTGAAATAATTTTAAATCCATTGAAAGTTTTTTTATTAATTCTAACTTTATTAATGATAAAGAAAATCTACACAATCACTGTAATGTGACACTATATTTTTATTATATTACAAAATAGTGTTAAAACTCATACAGTATAACTGTAGCTTATCTGTTCTATCCGTTGGCACAGGATATAGAACTGCCAACGGTACATTTAAATGCATTAAGGCTTCGTTTTCGATTATTTCAACAATTGTATTCTGTTTTATCGACGCTTGTACGGGTTAGGACGCACTGAACGCACCCGAGGGGTGGGGAATAGGGGGGGTTAACGTTTGATTGAAACAATGTACCACATTGGACGTTTGGTGACTTTTTTTGTTCGTATCTCTTATCATTTATACGGATGTTTGTGTCTGTTACAGATTATGTTATAAAAACTGATTGCGTTGAAACGTTTCGTTTTAAAACGTTACACAGATAGTCAGTTTTTTTAAATTGGTTAAGTTTAAACGAAAAACAGTGTATTATTATAGATCTGTACTATCATTAAGGATTAGATTCTCACGAATCTTGTCTCCGTTCTTATGACATTCTTCCCTGAATCACTTTTGAATTCTCATCTTCTGGCAGTAAATCATTAAAAGTTAAAGTTTGCTTTGGAATAACTTATCTTTAGTGATAGATCGCATTCAGTTTTTAAAAATCTATTAAACACATTTTCTAAATATTTTACTTGAGTTACCTTACCGTATTGTAGTATAATATATTTTTATATATTTCAGTAAGTAGATTATTTAATAATTATTATCTGTAAAAAAAACCTTTTTTTTGTAATTGAATATAATAGTTTTTATATATCTGTCTATCTATCTATGTATGAATATATATGTGAATAAGCTCCTTCGTTTCGATGGTCGCCTAGCAAAGATACGCTGCATTTATTTTATTAATTTCACTATAAATAACTGTACGGTTAATTTACATAAAACTTTATAAACTGTAACAAAAATATATATTTAAACATCTACCTTGGTTATATCTCGTAAAACTTGTATACTTCTGCCTTAAGGCTGGCGATAAAATCATATTATTTTGTAACAGCTAAGTTATTTTGTTTTATTAGTTCGTTAACAATACTTTTTTGTTGTTAAGCATTATATCAGCCAACCTTAGGAAGTGCAGAAAATAATGTCTCGTCTCGTAGTCTGGGTAGGTACCCACTCATCAAATATTCTACCGAAAAACAGCAGCACTCGGTATTGTTGTGTTCTGGTTTGAAGGGTGAGTGATCCAGTGTAATTACAGGCACAAGGGACATAACATCTTAGTTCCCAAGGTTAGTGGCGCATTGGCGATGTAAGCGATGGTTAACATCTCTTACGATGCCAATGTCTATGGGCGTTGGTTACCACTTACCATCAGGTGGCCCATATGCTCGTCCGTCTTCCTATGAAATAAAAAAAACCTAATACATAATTTTTTATTACTGCGCTACCAAATATGAAATCTAAAATATTACATACAAGTGCCTGCATATACACTGGTTCTCTAAATTAATTATCTTGTTCGATGGTACCAACTACGACTCAATAAGTAAGTTTGCTTAAATTTCTATCGTCATTTTCTGAACTTTTGAGCTGTGTAATACGATATTGTTGTCGCAACATTATTCGTCTTAGCGTGATTATTGATAGTTTAAGTTAGAAGAATATATTTATGCATAAATAATTTAAAATAAAATTGGTCAATATCCATCGATCAATCTGTCAAATCAATTGATTTTTAAATGATTTCTGCTATATAATAAATATGTTGTCCGGCTATTCATTAGTTAATTATATAAAAAAATATATTTTTATATAAAGTGAATATATAGACCACTTAAATACTCATGGTATGCTTAACTCTCTTAATATAGGTACTACATGTTTGCGATTGCATACTTTAATTTCTTAATTATTCCTTCAAAATATAAAGTGATTGTTATATATGATAAAAATGAGGCAGGGTATATATTAATAAATATGTAACTTGCATTGCACTCTACACATTATGGCTGGGTTGGCCGCCCTCTGATGGCGGAGGCCCTAGGTTGGTGTCTTGTAGGCCTAGGCATAAATCCAGGGCTGACTTTGTGCAAGCTCCTTTGGGTAAGTACCACCTAATCATCAGCTGATATTCTCCTAATATACTCTCCTGAAATACTCTGTTAATATTAGTACCGTTATTTTCACAAAGTTTTATAAACTGGTATATACATAATACATATTCTAGTAAAGCCAAAATATAAATCCACTGGTTGACTATCGTTCCTCAAACATTTTCTCTTCCCGTGTCATTGTATCGGCGGTTATGACGTCACATGCCTCGCTTTAAGAGCAGACACTTTATGGCCCCGTTATGACCATCCTAAGGACGCCATCGTAAAACCACCGACGTTCCGTTTATGAAATAACTGTTCACTTTTGTTTTACAACTTGACCGTTAAAAATATCTTACACGCTATGCGTTTTAGTGTTATATATAATGATACAATATATATAATAGTATATATATAACATAGTAGACGTACGAGTAGGTGTACAGGGTTCTCCGTTTATGATCATTGCCTTAATTTTTCCAAGGTCTAAAAAATATTATTTCACATACCTTATTTGCACTTTGTCAGTTAATGCATTTGGACTATAAGTGGATTGCTTTTCTACTCCTTCAATAAAATCTAGAAAAACACTAAATATTTTTCAATCTGCGTATATTTTTTATCTATTTTATAACTTACTTGAACTCAAACCGCTTTCACAAACTGTGAAAAGTGTAAATATTCAACGTTAACAATATTTGTTTTATTAACGATAGATGGATGACCTTTATTACACAGGATTTTCCTAGCAAAAGGGTAACCGACCAAAACATTTAATTTGATATAAAATTTAAAGTACATTGTAAAATACGTGGTGGTAGAGCTTAGTGCAAGCTCGCCTGGGTAGGTCACACCATCTACTCATCACATACTCTACCGCAAAACAGCAGTACTTGATTTTGTTGTGTTTCGGTTTGAAGGGTGAGTGAGCCAGTTTAATCACAGGCACAAGGGACATAACATCTTAGTTCCCAAGGTTGGTGGCGCTTTGGCGATGTAAGCCATGGTTAACATCTCTTACGATGGCAATGACTATGGGCGTTGGTGACCACTTACCATCAGGTGGCCCATATGCTCGTCCGCCTTCCTATGCAATAAAAATAAAAAGGCCTATGTTTTTTATCTGTACTTCTTGTGTGCAAAATAAAATATTATTATGGTTGGTTTCTGCATTAAAATACAATCACTCTTTGGAGTTCACAGTTGAATTGCTACCAGCTATTGATTCATTCAAGTTATGCATGAGATAAATGTCGGAACTGTCAATGCGTTTTCTGAATACGAATGCTTTTAAATATATCTAAAGCGGCCAGTTACTTATGTCCTTCTTTAGATCTAGTTTAAAAATTGGGTCTTCAATTTATTTAAAAATGTTAATCTGACAAAGAGATGGCTTAGTAGTTTTAATGCCTGAATCTTACCTGAATATTGTCGATTCAAATCTTGACAAGCAGCGCTTGATTTGCATGTAAGTATGTTTTTTTATAATAAATAGAACGGTGAGTGAGCTAATATGAGCCAAACTGTAGACACGAAGAACATAATATCTTACGGCCGAATACTGAAACTTCAAATATTAAGTGTCACTTAATTATTTGAAACGCCGAAAATTTTAAATTTGGCATACTAAATTTAAAATTAACGGCGTCTCAAATAATTGAGTTGTACTTAATATTTGAATGACGTTTCAGTATTCGGCCGTTAGTTAACAAGGTTGGTGGCGTATTGGTGACGTAAGGAATTGTTAACATTTCTTATATGTTTATGAGTGGCCACTTGCCCGTCCATTCTATAAATGTATGGTACCATAACAATCAGTTTAACGAATCAAATATTAAAAGATTTCGTTCACACGTAACAAAATTAATAGAAAAGTGACTTATAAGTTCGATCGGTTATGGGATTATATGCGATAAATTATCTTACAATAACAAAGCTATTATCTGCTGGTCATTTGACTGTAGCTCTTAACGTCTAAAACATAAGGGATACATTGCTATGATAATATATAACATGATATTATAGCTGTACAAGCATATTATAGTAAATTGCGTTGCTATCTATTATTAAAATATGTGTTCCCTAAATTGGTATTGGCACCTTCATCGCAGCTTCCTATATTAATTTACAACAATAAGAAAATATCGAATAACGCATGGTAAATTAATTTTCCATACGGCTTTGTAGAATTAATCAGAAATTATTAAAATACTAGTTTCCGTCCGCAGCTTCGCCAGCGTTAGGGGCGGTTTTGGACATCTGACGTGTATGCAAAATTTTATGTAAAAAAACTAACAATTAAATCAATGAACAAAAAAACCCACTTTCGCATTTATAAAAGCGCCAAATAGCAATATATAGTAGTGTTATAGTGCAGCTGATTGGGTGAGTGAGTCAGTGTTAATGCATGCACAAGGGACAATAAATTATAGATTTCCATGCTAGTTCAGTACAATCAAAATCTATATTTCACAGTATACTGACTAACTGACTTGACATTTTTTATCGATTTCCCACACGAGAGGAAATCACATCATACGTCAAAATCAAATTACAGATAAGAAATGACGTTCCAATCTACTCATAAAACTAAATAAATAACATATATAAATACGTATTTATGAAAATAAAATGTTTTAAGTAAATACAGTATTATAAAATAATGTCTTATTCTCGAATGCTATATATTCAAAGAGTGCGCGGTCGTGATACTGAAAATCGTCTCAATCCAACTTTACGGATATTCTAAAGCGCGATGACATTTCGTTCTACTCGTATTAAAGCGGTCAGTTATATATGAATACCACAGATTGAATACGATTTATACTGGGAATAGTATACGATTTTCTTAAACACAATTTTATCATATGAAATTGAAAAATATAATTTTTAAATTTTGAATTACTTTTGTATAACATTCAAACTTGGAATTTGATAATTCTGGTGATATGTGTACGTTTATCAGAGAAGTACAAAAAAGAGAAAAGAAATGAAAAACTTTTTGTGGCTGCAATTATTAAAAATGTAAAAGGCATAACTTTTTTAACGGTTGTCCAGCAATTAATAAAAATTGTAAAAGAAAAAAAAAATATGAAAATTCAACTGGTATGAATTGAATAATAACATTATTTCAAATAGGATTGTGTAAAAGATTGAATGCACGCAGCAACGTAAACAAAAGCATTTTATTGTAAAGAAAAAACGAACAAATACAGCGTAACAGTCGAAAATGTTCGGCGTTTCAAAAATAATATCCGATATGGATATTCCATATTTTTATCCGCACTAAAGCCGGGTGATCTCTCAATCAGCGGAGATTATATCTGACTGATACAATTCGATGCCGACAACGGCGCTATAAAATGAAGCCATGTCCGTTGAAATCAAATACGAACTTTGAAATAGACATCGTAGATGGTGACTCGCTACTGGTGTTATTTTAATGATACCGGGATACGTGGATAAAAATTCCGTCCAGAAATTTAACTCTTCGAATTGATAGAAAATGTTGGCTGGTCTTATTTCAAAATGGCGACCAGGTTCCAATATTAATTCAGGCGATAATTTGATTTTCAACCATATTTTTCTAATTATTTTTTATAAATGTTATAAATTATGAAGGATTTCATATTTTGTTTGTTTAAGTTTTTATTGTATAATCGAACTTATGTAAGAAGTAGTTTTTAAAGAAATTATGTATTGCCAATCAATACCTGTTCCTTAAAACCAACGAAAAGTTTTATGAGAATTCAAATTTCACAATTTTTTATTATTGTAACTTACAAAGTAAATTACTTTATTTTTTTCAATAAAAGTGTTATCATAAGAACAACAATAGTTAAAAGTACTTACCCACTACAACAAAAAAAAATTCCCATCGCGTAGATAAAAGTGGCTTCAAATTTACTTGCAAGATTTGACCAACTTATATAAAATATATTTTGAATATATATAATCCATACGAATCAATACAATAATAGAATATATTCATAGATCTAAAGAATTATTCAAAGTTAAGTTTTTACAAGCAAATTCAGTGTAATTTTACTTTATAGATTCTATGATGCTTCCAATACAGAATATGGTTTAAAACTTGGAAAAACTCAGTTAGTCTTTTAAACCCATTTCAGCCATTTGCCAACGAGCACTTCACATCTATTCACTCCGATCAAGATAAATCTTCGCATCTATTATATAAAGCGTGCCTTTCCTTAGTTTTTAAGCAGATGAAAGATTATCTCAAGCCGGCATCCGAAGTATAAAGTGGCATTTGATCAATATCTCATAAGCATCATTAACATATCAATGGGAAAATTCTGGCCAATAGCCAGTTCAGTATTATATATTATGGACTCTAATATACTCAAAGCCACGAGGGCCCTACAAAATATATCGCTAAAACCACTGACCACATTTTTTTTAACAAATATCTGGTTTTCCTTGTATCTCCAAATTATCTATTGTAAATAATTCATGAATGGCGAGGGAAACCTTTATCTTGTGCACTAATATTAGATGTACAGTGTGCTTTAAGTTTTTGTTATCCCCAATAATTAAATATCATTGAAAATGTTTTATTAACTCTTTACATTTCGTATGTTTTGGTAATTAAAACTGTTTTTTTTTCATGGCTGGATATAATATTTCCTTGCTTAAAAGTATCTTGGAAGAATAATTTGTAGACAAAAAATTTATACACTGTGCACCTACATTTTTCCTTTTTCAATTCCTTGTACGTTGCAGAAAATTGCAAAGTTCAACAAAAAGGCTAAAAGTAGGAACGTTTCGTTAGAAGGAAATTTTGGCGACTACAAGAATACTGTCAGTTCCCAAGCTGCTCACGTAATTATTATGTTAATCACAAATGTGGTAAATTCTTTTCAATTCTTCTATTGTCTATTATTTTATTTATTATTTTTGACTTGATGATTTGCTTTATACTTCTAGAAATAAATGTATGCTATTAATTCAGCATTGTTAAATTACTTTTGATAAAAACTGTTAAATATATACCGACATATATACATTTATTATATTGGTAAATATATAATAATGTACATATTTGTGACAAATGTCTCCATGATAGTTGGTAAAAGCTTCATCATTTAAGCTTAAATATAATACTCGGGTGCTTCATTTTTTAGAATAAAATGTAAAATGAAAGAAGGAAATTTTAGTGAAATCGGTATACTAAAATACACCAAACATTTTTACAACAAAATGTAAATGCACAATTCGGTCAAACCCATTTTAAGCGAGTTGCCGTCAGCTGATTGCGGGTGAGGTTCTGGCGTTGCTCCAGACTCGAGCCTTTGTCAACAGAGATTGAAATTTTCACTCCATACTTCAGATATTATTGGAGTTTGTTTGCAAATCTCGGCAAGGATCTCGCGAAATTCACTTGTTTGAATGAAGAAAATAGTTTGTTTTACATATTGAATGTTTAAGTTAAACATTATTCTAGCAAAAATGGCGCGACTGAATGTAGCTTCGTACCGTTTACAGGTGGCGATATTGTATGTTAAGAGATTTCTTTCATTCGTGAAACTGAAGTAGCCACACACAATTGCACTAAATAAAAAAAAATTGTGCGGTCGGGGTCGGGGGCGTCAGGGACGAAGTTCTATGCGTATTTTTTCCGAATTGAATCGTGTTTTAAAATGTAGATTTTAATTGATTATGTTACTGTATTTTTCTCACACCAGAAAGCACCTCAACCTCCTAAATTTAAACGCCCAACGCATCCCATTTTGCAGAATTTGGTAGGCATAGTATGAACGCTATTTCGTTATATGACCATATCTTTTGACCTTGGTCCATAAGGTTGGATGGAATGGACTGTAAGTCGCGTAAAAGAACTTCGTTACAGAAAAAAAAACAATAATTTTATAAAACTTATCTACTTTTATCAGAAACCGCGTAAAAATTGCGTATGAATAAATATAATTTTACGCAGAATAAAAATGATAAAAAAAATAACATCTAACAATATTTGTTACACAAAGATAACAAAAATTGGTACAATTTCCTTGTGTTATATTTCCATATCGCCGTTGTTTTTTTACACCTATTCATGATTGTTGCCCCATCTCGCGGATTCGATAAACCGTGCGGCTATAAAAATGTTTTTTGCTTGCGCAAGCCACAACAAATAGCCTCGTACCCGAACTATAAACACAATACTTTCACGCTAAATTCGACCGTAAAATCTACCGAAAATAGTCGTTTCATATTTGTGTTGCTTCATTAACTCAATGTATTATCAGGAGCTCATACGTAATGAATACATAAATTCAGTTCAGAAATTTATAATCAAAATTGAACCTTATGTAATTGACTTTATAAACTAAATTATCTAAGTCAGAGTGAAAAAACAAACGCGGTTTATAAACGCAAACAAAGTCGAGGGATAACGCCTGTTTGACGGTAATGGGAAGGATATAATGTGAAATTGAATCGGTAGGTGTTTGAGGGTGAACGCTGACATTGTTCCTTTAGTCGTTTGCGAAAATGTATACATACTGTATCCTTTATCTTACACACCTTCTTTTGGTTTGTTATTTAAAATTGGTGAACAGGCTGGAAAATTGGCCACCAAATAGTAAGTGACCACTACCGCCCAGTGTAAGGAATTAACCATCCTCCAACCTTGGGAAGTATGTCATTTCCCTTTTACCTGCAGCTAGATATATATTCACGATTAATACGGTATATACGATTATAGGAACTTTATGTACTTTTCTTTTTCTACGTTGTGGCTATTTATTCCATTTATTAAAATATTATTTTGTCTTCGCACAAAAATATAAATATTGTCCGAAATTTTAGCCAATAGAACCACTTCGAAGGTCTTCGAAGGTCGTAGTCTTCAGTGTTGATCGAAAATGCTGCAGGGTTATTTCAGTATGACGCATCCTCGACCTCCTGTGTTGTGCTCGTAGTTCAGCATAACTCTATTAAGCTCGCAAGAAAGTGATCCTTCACTCTCGCACTCCTAGAGCAAACGGCAGCTTGAGGTCTTTCCAGCTGCCGCTTCTCCTTAATGTTATGTAATTACACATCACTCTAAGATCAGCCAATACAAACCTACACAAAACCCCACCTAACCTATTTCACTCAATATTTAAAAGAAGAGCATCTTTTAAAGTGAATCAAATTAAATTCCCATGCGGTCGAGGCAATCATAAACGATCCGCCAGTCTCGTTGGTGTTCAGTGACTACATGCACATACATGTTAACGTACAGGACTCGACGCTGACTGACTTCTATTATATACCTAGCGGTTAGTACGCTTATCGTATATATGTAACTGATTTATTTATTTATTTGTATTTAATTGAAACGAACAGTACACAATACATTTTATAAATATTGAGAAATAATTCCCACAATAGTTTTCAATGATTAATGACTAACATAACAGGCGTAGATGCATTGTATAACGGATAAAATAATCGATCAATAAGAGATTAGGTACAGAATTGAGGGTTTGAGAAAGGACAAATTCATTCAATGACAATTAATTAAATCACTACTACTACTATAATTACTTAATATATATTTGACTAGTTGTGCCCGGCGGTTTCACTCGCGTATAATTAATAAAAATACAATGAATAAAAATCAGCCTTAGATCCTTCCTCGACAAAAGGGCTATATAACATAAAAATAAATTTTAAATTCGAACCAGTAGTTCCTGAGACCGGATCAACCAAACAAACTCTTCAGCTTCAATGAATTCCTTGTCGACAGCATTTCGTGCTTTTTCATAATCCGTTTTTACTTTTGATATACAGGGTGTAACAAAATTCGTGTCCGACCCGTGAAGTGGTTATTAGGTATCGTTAGTCGGTTCTATTTTTGTAATAAATTTTAAAATTTTAAGCAAAATTTTACCCCGAAAAAAAATTAATTTGACTAAATAACGACAATTATATTGCAACACAGGCGCGGGCGTCAGCGCTCGATAGTTTTTACCTATCGGGTAGATCGGAGACGAGGTCATTACCTCAGTTGTCCATGAAATTTTCGTCATTTACAATTGAAAATGAAAAAAAAAATTTTTTTATGAGTAATTTTTTTGCATAAAATTTTAATTTTTTTTACATAAATAGAACCTAGTCACGATACCTAATAACCACTTCACGGGTCGGACACGAATTTTGTTACACTCTGTATATTTATTAATAGAATAATAAGATAATAATTTATTAAAGTTTGTAGTATTTGGTCAATTCATGTTATATAGTGGAATCTATTATTCGATATTGATATAATATATTCTACTGTTTTGGCTTAACACCTCTTTATTACTTGTTATAAATATATTGTCAAGCATATTATATTTTATAATACAAAATTAAATAATGAAGTATAAATAAGAATCCAACTTATAAAGTACACAAAACGAATAAGATCGACAAATTTTAATGTGTATTTTTTGTTTGATTGAACGATGTAACAAACACACAAACTAACAAACTCACTTTGAATTAATAAGGACGGTTACAGATAACATAATACGAAATATTAGCCTGCTAGACCTATTAGTTTGACATTATCCAAAATGGATCCATTAAAGTCTAATTTACATAACAATCGCGAGCATTAATGAATTATTACTGTCATTAAATACATCCGATGTGATAAATACAGATAATATCTACGAACCGATACGATGTAAGCTGTTTCTTGACACTTTAACTCATACTAGCCCGCCCCGACTTTGTCCGGGGTTGAAAATGTTAAACCTTAGGTTACAATATTTTCGTAGATATCTCGATTTTGTTTTTTAAATAATTGGATATTATTTATATGCTTTTGTTAGTCGCTTTCTGTAAGTAAATATTTTTTGAAATCGTTTTAATAGTTTTTGAGTTTATCCGTCAAAAACAAGCATACGAAAACTTATCTATTTATGATGTTAGTATAAATAAATAGTTTTGTAATCTTACGGCCGTTATTTATATGATATGTATATACAAGTTTTAAATTGATTTATATGATATATACAAGTTTTAAATTGATCTTAGAAATGTGCATGATAGGTTATCGATATTTCGAACTCTAATCTGTGTGCTACTTGATGAATTACTAAACTATAAATATCTGAGAGTCCTTCTTCACTCAAGTGACCCTATCATATCATGTATTCGTAATAAGAAAAGAAAGGAAGTCATTTTTTGCTAATTTCAATGTTATATATAAACAAACACTGCCTCACTGGCCTTCTATGTCGGAACAGAACAATACTAATTGCTGTTTGGAGTCCCATGGTGATCACTTACCATAACGTGACCTGTTTGCTAGTGCGCCTACCGATTCATATTAAATAACCTAAATTGTGCAAAGCCAGGTGCATTCTCCATTCGCTCAAAATCGTTATGTTAAGATATCATTTGCACGAATTCTGTATACGCGTTATGAGCGATTTATAAGCAAAGGTTGCCCACATTTGGCACACACCACGTGACCAATTAGTCACACGCCATTAAAACCACCGATAATCATGCAAAACGATCACCCGCCGTGCATTGCAGTTGAATCAATTTTTAATGAAATATGCTTTATCCAGGCCACGAGAATTATAGTAACGCTAACGAGTATAATTAGAGCTAGCGTGCCGTTTAGCGCTGCATTTTATATTCATCATCTTTTGCCCCAGTTGCGACTTAATGGGATTTAGAAATAGCTTCGTATCCTTACATTTTTAAAACGGTTATGATATGTGGACATTGAAGTTTCTTATGCTGGTTTTTTTTTTTTGCAATACCGGCATAGTAAGGGCAACCGTGTATTCCATGATTCTAAAGGACTGATCAAAGTTTTTCGAACTAAAAATATTTCTTATTTGGTTTTATTTAATTATAGATTTTTTTTTTAGCAAAACTGACAATCAAATGTTTTACCCGATGAAAGAATTGTCTATACAATGTGTTTTTAGGGTTCCGTATCCAAAGGGTAAAAATGGGGCCCTATTACTAAGATTGCACTGTCCGTCTGTCTGTCCGTCCGTCACCAGACCAGGTGTATCTCTTGAACCGTGACAGTAAAATGTATTTTATTAAAGTAAGCTTTGCAATAAAGCTTTATTGAATAATGAATCAATAATTTTACCACTAGTTTCTATTAAGAAGTAACTCGCGTAGTTGTTCTTTTAAAATACATAAGTTTTACGTAATGGTTAGTATAAGTAGTATTTATAATACTACTACTACTAATACTATGCTTGATAAAATCCCGCCTTAGAACCCGAGCTTTGATCGAAGCGTCTCTATCTAATTAGTATAAAAGTAGTAAGAAAAATATCACTAATCATATGGAAATTAAATTATTTATTAAAGCTGTAATTGTATGGCGATTTTTATTTTATACCGATTACAATCCGTATTAAGCAATTACATAATGCTAATTCGCGCTGGAGTTGTGCAAAGAGCATGTTCATTTATGACTCAATCTTGTACATTGCAATATATAGCGTAGGCGATAGCTGCATAAATTACAAGTACATATATGAGGTTGAGCTCTGAGAAATAATATGTCACATCTAATATTGTTGCATTGTAGATCGTAATAATATTATTCAAAGCCACTTACGTATTTAGCAAACCATATTAATAGGAATGCTAGGAAGGAATATGAGTTATTCATCGTTGTAGATATATATAGCTTTGTGCGACAATGGCTTCACAAGTAGCCATTGATTAATTAATAGATGTTTTAACAAAATTTAGTTAAAAAGGATAAATTTATGAATTTTTAGAGGCCACTTAGCGATGTTATAGTCACATCCAAGTTCAATCCTGACCCATTGGGCTTTTTGACATTTGATTTTGGAATGTTGAGAATTTCTTACAATGTTTTTTTTTGTTAATAATCATTTTAAAAATTATCTTGATGTTATTTAGTTTTAAAATCTTATACATAAAAACTCAAGCGTTTAACTAAAATATTTGAAAAACTATTGTGTATTATTGTAATAAAAAAAAAAAAAAACAACTGATGAGATGTCATCTAAGTGTGTGAAGTGTAATATAGTCCAGTAAAGTAAATTGTTGTTGTAGTAATTGTAGTTCCAGTAAATTGTAATATAGACACAGTTTCAATCAGTTGGTGTCGTAAGAGCCAATCAAGAGAATTATTGTTAAGCACATCAATCAATTGAGCATGTAAGTGCTACAACCAATACACCAATGACAGCGTTTCCAAGAAGGATTAGCATCAGGTAGGTCGGTCGCAATTGAGCGCAAAATATTCTAATAGAATCCAATTTTATATGATTTGACGAGTAACAATATTTGTCATTTATGCGGCCACTAATTAATATAAAAAGTAAAGTAAAAGTGAATGTCGGACTGCTGAACTATGGTCTCTTCCCCTTTTTTGAGGCTTGGAGCCTATTCCACCATGCTGCTCCAATGCATAATTCGAGAACAGTCTTAGTGTATCCAATAAATTATCCACTTAAATTAATAAATTATTAAGTATATAATACAATTATTGCATAAGTAGGTTTCGTAGTTGCACCTTTGAGTTTAGACTATTGACGTGACAAGCATTTGATGTTTTTATACCATATGAAATGTGGTACATTATTTATTTATAATCATATATCTAGCGTGAAAAGTAGGTAGGCTTTCATCTTCAAGCGTAAGCACGTTGCGGGCAGGCTCACAAAAGCGCACTCTACGCGAATGCCCGGCTGGCGCGTTGCCAGGCTCGCTTCTATCAATTTGAAATTTTCACTTTACTTCTATATATAAGTGTAGAGTTTACTACTTTCTAGTTATTCCACTCAAGGGGGTTTCATTTTGTAAGGAATACACTGGATTAATTACTATATTCATAGAGAACCGTTTTATAATTATTTATAAAATAAGGCAACTAAACTGCAGAATAATAATAATAATAATATCGTGGGACTAATGTCACATTAATTCACATAAGGTCGTCTGATCCCAAGCTAAGTAGAGCTCGTAATATGGAAATCAGATAATTAGAAATATACTCCAATTAATACTAGATAATTACACCAAGACTCAGGACAAACAGACATGTTACGAACAAATGTCTGTCCTGGGTGGGAATCGAACCCACGACCTGCGGCACGAAAGGCAGGTTATCTACTTACTTATTTACTTTATTCTTTTATGCTAAGCATCTACATAGGTATATGGGCGCCTAGCATATTAGACCGATTCATATGACGGCTTTTCCTTCATATGACCATTCCTTACCAACTCGTTTCGCCAATGCACCAATGGCGTTAGGAAATAAAATTACACTTGACTAACCCTTTGAAACACAACAATTTATTCTAAGTAGTGTTCTTTATAGAATAAGGAGTGATAGTGGATGATACTACTTCTACCTTAACAAACGAGCTTGAACAAAGCCTTACCTTAAAACTTGAAAACTATTAACGAAATCTAAAGGAAAGTTCTCAATAGCATATGATCATAGTAAGAGAGTAACTTTATAAAGATCACCTTTGCCTCGTTTACATTTAAAAAAAGAAACGTACACGTCTAAGAAGTATAAAGAGAACTGTAACAACGATTACAACGATCACGTAGCGTTACACAACTTATTTAGGATTCTTGAGGGTCTTAGGTCTTGAAAGTCTTTCGGGAGCTATTCTCAAATCGTTCGATTCGAATCCCGATGAGTTTCTAGTATTCGATTGAGAGATTTTTCAAATAAATTGCTTGTAGACGATACTGCTTGATATATTTTAGAGATAATATACGAAGATAGACATGAATAATGTATCTTTTCTCAGGCGTTCTATTAACAATATTGTTTTAAAATATCCTATATTTTCTATATTAAGAAAATTGAAATAATAAAAGACACAAAGTATGTAAAATATTAAATATCTTATCATTCGACATTTTTGAACTAAGGTATAGTTTGATTCGATTCACGCAAAATGTTATCGAACATGTTCGTAATAGTGGTTGAGTAAGATCACGTCTGCACTAGCTGGCTGGCTTCCAGATTTGCATTTAAGGCTGTATGCAGAAGTATGGGACACGTAGGCGTCTTGTTTTTGCTGCATTAAGATCATTATAGTTGATGATAGAAAGTTTTAAAACATTAACGAAAATTTTAAGTAACGACAAACTTGTGATTTATACAAAACCAACACTAAAATACCGGTTTTCAAAAAATTTCTTAACAAGTCTATGGACAAGGACAGGTTCTAGTAGTAGTCCATTATTGAAATTATTTTATGTTGGTATGGTAATCATGAAACAATAATATTTTATAGTATATGAGCAAACCCCTAGTTATGTTTATATAAACCAAATGTCATGGCGATCATAAATAAATTATAGTTTAAAAAACTAAAAAACACGCGGCACGGCATCGACCCGGCTGCACGATAACGCACTTTGGATGGGGGGGGGTCTTCGTTGTCACGGGGTGAGGGGACAGTTAAATTTTTTGTATTGTCATCGGTCTTTAATACGTATGCAAATTTTCAAATCAATTGGACATCTTGAAGTGGGTGAAAATTGCATTGAAAGATTCCGTTACATAGATACTAGAAATAGTCTAGAAGTTGATGTGCTTCAGCGCCACCTAATAACGAGTTATGACAATGTGAAAAATACGTCATGTTTGTGTCAAATTGCATGGTGTTCAAGTCCATAAATCTCAAACAAACATATACCAACGTCAATTTTCAACTACAAATATAAGATTTTTAGATTATTTTACTAAACGACAACGTAAAATACCAAAAGAAAATCCATTTATAAAATGTAAATGTTTCAAAACTTAAAATGTATATTTTGTGTAAATTCCAAGACAAAATAAAATAGTGAAATTCTTCGTAACGATAACAGAACGAAAAAGACCAACATAAAATGACCTCAAGTCGACTTAACATTTTTCGCTTCTCCGTTAAATTTAGGTTCATGAGAATAAGAAAAAACTCTCTAAAGTTGGTGACAGCGCACAATGCGAATGTCACAATAAGAGAAAAATAATATATAGCTGAAACATCTGGGCTATCTTTCTCAGTCGCAAGAAAAACTGTCCAGCATTATTAATTCGAATGATACGATCGTACAAAGTGAATCGCTCATCTTTTTACGTCCCTGTTTATTTTTTGGGACATGATGAGATATTTCGTTGTGCCCCATGGGGCTTATAAAATTACATTTAGCAATTCTCATCTCGGATATATATTTTTATTGATACAATTATGTTTTTTGAAATGAGTAGTACACAAATAGAATTTGAACAATATTAATTTTCAAGTAAAATGGTAGTAGGCGTGTGTGTAGTTGTAAGTATAGTTTCTATTTATATAACCCAAAATATTATATTATATCCATACAAGTGTTCTTATATTTCATAGTTAAGCACATAAATAGTATTCAATAAATCGTAAAGATTATTTATAGGAATAAAGATACATAAAATTGATTTTATATTTAATGTTAAATAAAAAGATAGTACATGCACTCCGGATCATGCTCTTTATTTAGTTCTATCTATGATTTCGATAAAACTACGATATTTTACAGTTACCTATATTTTCGTATAAGACATGGTAACAAAAACATACATCTTTGGGTAACAGCGTGCAACAATAAGTAACGCAACTTAAAAATAACAAAGAATCTTATCAAGCAAGTTAATAGGGTATTCTTGGAGCAGGAAAAATATTTTAGGAAGGATAAACTTACGGGGAGTATGTCGAAAGAATGTCTCATTACAGACACAATGAGCTTCTCAAACAATAACGCTGTCTCCGTTGCACCAGATTTCATTTAGCCCCATCTCTTTTTAACTATTTTATTTATTTTTCTTCGGTCTGCAATCCGAGATTTGCTGGAAGCCTCAGAAGCTACGAACTGTTTTATAAAGTTTAAGGCAATGGCATGCCATAAGCGGAAGCGATTATAAAATTTAAAATATATTTTTAAAGTTAGTATAGATTAATTGAACATTGAATTATAGCAAGTATATATATACTTTTAAATATTAAGTTATGCATTATTTTAGGTGCAGAAATATTTAAACTAAATGCAATGTAATGTATGATAAATAAGATTAACGGTCGAATAGTGAAACGTCATTTAAATATAAAGTGGAACTTAATTATTTGAGATGCCTTTAATTTAAAATTTCGCATACTAAATTTTAATTTATTAATTAATGAATTATTTTAGTATTCTGTGACTGTCGGTACGACATATTCAAAAACCAAGTAAATTGGGGAAAATTATCCCAATTACCAACACGATCTACGTAAAGAGACTTTAAATTCGCTTTTGTTACTGGCATTTAACACTGCGAAAAATCTTTTGACGTCAAATAAAAAGCTAAGCTTCATTTTAGGAACATTGAAGGCCGGCAACGCATCTGCATGTCCTCGGATGTTGCAGAAGTCCATGGGCGGTGGTAGTCACTTTCCATCAGGTGAGCCTCCTGCTCGTTTGCCCCCTCTAACATAAAATAAATAACATGAACGAAAATTTTAACAAACCGTGTTCGATGTTGTCAAATTATAATAAGATACGTCCGCTTATAAAATGACAGTGGTCTTACGCGAATCCATTTTGTTCTAGCAGTACGATTAGAATCTGATTATTACTTTTAGAATTTGGTATCGAATTCCTAAGCAGCGTCAAATTTGTAAGTTATCTAAATAATTTATAAATAAAACTTCTTCATTAATAACGAATCTCTTCGTTAAGATTTTATATAAATGTAATTTGGAGCCAAATAACAACGAAAGTAATAACAACGTGATCCTTAGAAATATATTTGCTAAAGTAACAAACAACGTTAGAAAATACAGAAATCTATTGTATAAAGTGTTTCGAATAAACAATTTAGGTAAACAGCCGAGGTAGGACGATGTCTTGAGATGTTTATTTTACTCCGGCGCGTTCCACCGCGGAACCGAGGGCATCTGGAACAGTCGTGGAACTATTCCGCTGTATTACGAATCTGGAACGACTTTAAATGTGGTTCTATTGTATTGCACTAAACGTTCGGTTAAGTGTGAAAAGAAATGCATTCGTGTTTGCATTGTTTTAAGCCATTTTACTTAAAAAATACTTTGCGAATAAATTTTGTGGAATGAAATTTAAATTACTTTGTCTTGTTCGTAACGAGATTTTCCTGCGTTAATTGGATCATCGCGTTGTTTAACTACGCTTTACAGCTTTATTTTCGGAATCGATGAATTATTTTGAATTAATCATATTTAAAAAAAATATACTCGTAAATACATATTATTCTGTTCAAGCATATAATTAAAATGCAAGCAAGTGGCACAACGACTTATATATACATACATATGTATGTACACTATGTACTTAGTTAGATATTCTACCGCAAAACAGCAATACTTGCTATTGTTGTGTTCCGGTTTGAAGGGTGAGTGAGCCAGTGTAATTACAGGCACAAGGGACATAAGATCTTAGTTCCCAAGGTTGGTGGCGCATTGGCGATGTAAGCGATGGTTAACATCTCTTACAATGCCAATGTCTATGGGCGTTGGTGACCACTTACCATCAGGTGGCCCATATGCCCGCCCGTCCGCCTTGCTATGTAATAAAAAATAAAAAAAAACTTACATGAAGTATATATTTAGTCTCGCGTGGTCATGAGCTGACATATATTGTCATATATTAATGTTTCGTGTATTAAAAAATCATTATGTAAAACGTTTAAATAATAAATTCTTACTATTATTCCATTCATGTACACATTACATACTCATAAGTCTTCCAAGATGTAAAATATTATTAAATTCTATGGATCTCGAAACCTGGATTTTGTCGAAATTTTGACTTTCAAAACACGAAACTGCTGCAATAACATCGAAAACAATAAGAATTTAACAAGTTCTTACTCGACGATCCATTTTCAACGGAGGTAACATTTTTTATCGGACATATTTCATTTTACGTTGATATAGATGGTATCGCTTTTTCGGTGCAGTATTTTTGCGATATCGTTTTTATTTTTCAAATAGCTACCGTATACAAATGAATATTTTCGAGAGCCGCAAGGCATGTAACATTCGAATTGGAAGCTATTAAAATGTTGAAAAGGGAGAAAAATATAAATGAATCATCGAAAATAAATTTATATAACATTAATAAGTATTATTGAAGTGAAAACTTCTTTAGCATCGTTGTGATTTGAAAGTCAATGAAACGAAAAAGCGACAGTAAAAAGAGACAGCCACATAAATTTATAAGATTTAACGTGGGAGAAAATGAGATAGGAAGCATTATACAGTGTCTCTTATGATCGTGGTTCTCTTTGTGCTCTGCTTCGTACCCCCTCCACTCGTGTTTACCAAGGCATAGTGCCAAAATTTTTGAAGGTTTCACTTCTACCACGTGTGAATTGCACACATGTTTTTTTTATATATACATATTACTACGAAATTAAGTTTCGTAGTAATATGAATATACAATATTCGTGGTATGATAAATTAATTTATCGAAAAATGCTCGACGAGTTTCGTGGAATCGATAATGAAATGAAGTTCAATCTTGTTAATAAATTTGACTTCAATTTAAATGAGTATAGTAACCAAATAAATATAACATTTAACAAATTCACAAGACTGTAAGGCTCATAAATATTTTACGTTATATATTAAAAAAACAATGAGAGCGTAACATAAGTAATAAATAAAGTTCAAATACCACACAGAAGCGTTCTCATGTAAAATTAAAAAACCAAAAGAGATCAAAATGAAGCAACCGTGTTTTAACAAAAAGCGCAAACAATAATCGAACATGAAACAGCGGGAATCACGTGAAACGTACTCAACGATGAATAGGGTTGCCGCAGTTATTGTTTTGTTCATAAAATATTATTTAAATATTGTTGAAAAATATAGGTAGTAGAAATGTTTTATATTTACAATCTTTTGTGCGAAAACTCTTGTAACATAAAAATAATTAAAATACTAAAACTCAGGTGATTTTATGCTATTCATTTTTTTATCATAATACAACTTGTTTAGTTTTAAGCCGATTTTTTTTATTTTAGAAACTATGGATATTTTAATGGATCAATTTGAAAATCAAGGGGAAGAGAGAAGAATATGAATTAATGTAATGGTAACCTCATTTGACACATGCAAGCTTTATCAAGATATTTCATAATGAGCAGATGAGTTATAAACACAATAGGAGTATAATTATGTTGTATTGAAAAACAGTGGTCCGCAATGAGCCCGCAAAGTTTCCTTAAGATATAGGTAAAAAATAACCTAACTGCACAGTTGCGGAGTTATATAGTAACATATAACAGCGCTTTCTTGAGTAAAAATACTTTATTAAATATAAAATAAACTTTATTTGCATATTCGAATCGGCAACCCTAACGTTTGGTCAATTAATACCCATACGAGTCTTGCATAAGACAGTTATTAAGAGAAATAGCAACCATCATATGTTCCCACTTCGTTGTTTTGAAAAAAAAAGGATTAAATGTGTTTTCATAAGTACCATAATACATTTTGTGACTTGCATTAATTACTCCGCTCTAGAGCTAATAGACATCCAAGAATTAATATCACGTCTCGTCGACGGACGTGACGTCACGTCCAAACGCACTACAGACAGCACATCTTCCTTTTCAACATCGGCCTAAGCATATATAGTACTAATGAATTTATTGCCATTCTTGCGAGAATCTATATCCCGAATCGGTGGTAGTTTTATATTAAAATTAAAATTGTAAAACAACGATTCAAATGTCCTTGTGTGACCTTTAATATACAGGATGTAACAAAATTCGTGTCCGACCCGTGAAGTATCGTGTAAGTAAGGTATCGTGAGTCGGTTCTATTTATGTAGTCATTTTTAAAATTCTAAGCAAAATTTTAGCCCCGAATAAAATTAAATTTAACTAAATAACGACAATCACATTGCAACACAGGCGCGGGCGTCAGTGCTCGATTGCTCTTACCTATCGGGTACAATGATATAATGATCTCGCAGAAGATAGTCTTGGAAGCTGTAACATGGATTCCTCTTTTTCGACCGATTATCGGTTTCACCGCAACCAATGACTTTAACGAGATCAAGTAGAGTCGACAGCAATTCATATTTCGAACAAAAACATCCATCAATATTCATCTCTATATTGTTATCTATATCTACACGTACATTATATCAATAATTTAATTATAGAAAAAAACTTTAAAATATGTGTCAACATATAATATCGAACATTTTTAGCCGAACGTTAACTTTTGAATTTAAATTCAACTTCAATAAGGACGTAAATGGTACCAATTTTCGCTTTCTCTCCCTTAGGTTTAAGGTAAGTTAGTTTATAAAGGTAAAAATGCTTAACGGTCAGAAAAAAACTCGAGTTCGAAATTCGAATTTATCGAATATATCATTTATGTAAAGACTCCAATTGATTTTTGTTACCTTAATTTTTTAACTTTTACACAGTCAACAGATACTAAGGTTGAAACAGTCTGTTGTATACGTCACAATTGTTAATACTTAATGAAATAACGCATTATATTATGCTCCTAATATTTGTAATAGCTAACGAATCCTTAACAGTTTTCACAAAATGATTGTTCAAATAATATTATGATAAATCAAAAGACAAGCTCACCAACCACTACACCAGTGGTTATTCAATTTACTTACTACATTTTGCCCTCGGAGGTGTTGAAACTTCGCGTGCCAGTATCTTGTTACACGGCAAGACTAATACAGGCACGCTAGTTCGCGTGACCATTTGTTTACGGGTAGTTTTACCAGATTTCGGAATAATGGTCGTTTATCGGAAACTTGTGTAAATTTTCCCACTGTCTTCTATTGTTGCCATTTTTTTTTAATTTATGTGATTTCGTCTCTTTTAAACTTAAGTTGTTTTTCTCATTGATAAATGACATTTAATAATATATATATATCAGTTCTCGTCGGAAATATCTTCTATTATAAAACTTCAAGCTTAAAGCGCAGATTGTTACTGGCAATATTTATGTTCTTAAAAAGCTAAATATTTAAATGTTGTTTATTTATAATAATTACTGTGTAAAAAATAAATTGAAATATATTTATTCATTTATTCATATTATATTTTTTCATTTTAATTAATATAGAGAAAGTGATCGTAATCAATCTATGAAATAAATATTTATTTTTCTATCAAGATAGACAAACAGCAATCATTTAGACATTATTTATCTAGGTATTGTATATAAAGGTATAATAAATAATATAGTATATAGGGATAGCTAATGAAAGAAGAGTTGACCTATTTTGATTAATTCGCCTCAGGCAATATATTTCGTAGAGCATTACATTGTAACCAAACTTCTAAAGTCCCCTGTGCATCCAATTACACTGGCTAACTCACTCTGAATCGGAAGAGCATTGGTGTGAGAATAACTAATGATTGATACTCCCCGAACGGACTCGAGTCAGTAACTTGCTACAATATCGATTCTATAATATTAATAATCTTTATGCACACTTTAAATAAACAATACAATATAAAGTAAGAGTACAAAATACTATTTATATATAAAAAAATCGACCTTATTGCTGACTAGCGATCTCTTCTATCAAAGTGAATATTGAGAGATATGCGTATATCATAAACAAATTATGTTGATTTTTATTTTATTTTTTATGATATGTGGTTATATCTTTTTTTTATAAGGGACAAACGGGTAGGACATCAGGCCTATCCGTTCCTAGCATCACTAATGCTCAACCAACCTTGGGAACTAAGAATCATTGCGACTGTAGTTACACCAGCTTATACCGGTATACGTTCAGCCCGAAACGTAACAATACTAATTAATGCTATTTAGCGGTAGAATCTGATAAGTGCATGGCACCTTCTCATACAGGATTGCATAAGCCCCTACCATCTAGTATATGTATATATAAAGAGACTAAGAAATTATCTGGATGTACAATGGATGAAAATAGACCAGTCTATATAGAAAGACTTAAATTGTATGAAGATCTGATTAACTTACTAAAATCTAGCCACTAAACAGTCACATACAAAACATTCCGCTGAAACCAAACAAGCACTCTTATTATCGTCGGATAAATCAAGCGACGTCACAGCGACTTCTTACTACTTAATTAGGGTAATTGAAGTCGCTAATTATGATTTGGTTGTGAGGAAAATGGAATAAGTGTGTGTTTGTAAGCCATAGCTAGTAAGCAAACGAAGAAGTCATTGTGATGTTACTACAGCTTATTAATTAAGAGTAGAGAATACTGTATGTCCATATGAATAGATAGTTGACGATCTAGTTGACGCAGTTGGTAGATACTTGCCTTTCGCGCCACAAGTTCGTTCCCCACCTAGGACAGACATTTGTGTGCATGAACATGTCTGTTTGTCCTGAGTCTGGGTGTTATCTATATAAATAAAATGATAGAGGTCCGCAGTTGTGCGCGCATTACGGAAAAACTATTGGATAGATTTCATTGAAATTTTCTAAATTTTATTTCTTAGACACTTGGCCCTTATCAAAAAAAAAATGATTGCGATGTCTTCAATTAATAAAAAGTTATTGAAGTTTTAAGAAACAACGACTTGTATATGAACCGCGTGTTCAGTGATGTATGTTTAAATAAAGTATATTTTTGCTTGCGATCTTTTTGATGGTTTTACCTTCGTACATAAGAAAACTTTGTTAATATATCAAGCAATGCGGACGAAGTATACGAAGGACGGGTATCAGCTAGTAATCTATATAAATATATGTTTACAAAAGAAAATTAGTATATGTAGTAAATTAGTTATCTGATTTCCATGGTACGAGCTCTGCTTAGTTTGGAATCGGATGGCCGTGTGTGAAGGATATTAGTAGAAGAAAAAACGATGGTATAATTCGAGACTACATAACATCGGAAAGGTTTTATTTTAAGGTAATATATATAATTAACGTTGCATTTAAATTCGAATTTTAAAAGTTTAAATTTTTTTTTATACATTGTTTAAATCAATTTATTCATTACTAGCTTTTACCCGCGACTTCGTCCGCATAAGTTTTTTTGTTTTCTCCCGGCTATAAGTCCCCCTGCAACAATGTCCCACTATCGTGTTCCAGTCCTCAACTTCACATCAAAATTTGTTCAAAAGCAACCTAAGCTACATAATGGATAGCTCCGAATGTTTCCTTAGTAAATATAAAAAGTAAATAATGTAAATCGGTTTAAAATACTACTAACTACCTACCTGCCAACCCCCGATGTTAGACAGTGTTACATGTTGAATAGTAAACAAACTAAGTGTAGGTGTTATAATTTCGGTGATGAACTGATTACCTATCCGTTTCTTTGTCTAAAATGAGTATTAACTTATCACTATGATTGATTACTGAGCATAAAGTTCGTATAAATGTCTATCTAATTACCTCCTCAAGTTTAAAGCGTAGCTAGTTATGTAGTACTATATTAATTCTGTGGTGTAGGTAATTAGATTTTATCTGTATGTAATTTAACAGTCAGTTGAATAAAAAATCGTATACAAATCAGATCAATAGCTATGGCGTAATGTGATTCTAGACAGAGTTTTAATGTTGTAGATAGGTAGCTGTGTATAGGTTCCTGTGGGAATGAGATATTTTCCCGAAGTAAAAAGTAGTCTGAATTTTGGTACCTTCCTACCCTATAAGTTAAGTAGTGTGATGGTATGTCGCTAAGTTTCGATCCAAGTAAAACTGTTAAATAAAGACAGATGCATCAAAATTTTATAATAAATTCCCTAAATTATGGCGCCTAACTTTAAGTCTTAGTAACACTCATTTAAAAAAAAAACATCAAAATCATTTCAGTAGCTATGGCGTCATTCGCTTCTTGACACGATCACGCTAGATTTCCGCGGGAATGAGGTATTTTCCCGCCGTAAGAAGTAGCCTGTGTCCGTGCCTAGGATCCTATCTTTATATTAACCAAGTCTTATAAAAATCCGTTCAGACGTTAAGGCGTGAATGAGGTAAACTTTTAAACCAAACTATTAAAAATCACTAACTTAATTAGTTTTCTGCCTACTGCCTACGCCTTAAGTACGATAGCATGAATATTAATAGCCCATATCCTTTTCTAGGTTACTATCTATCACCTAACTAAATTTCATCAAAATCCGTTCAGCCGTTTAGGCATGATAGAGCAAAACTCCCACCAAAAACCATAAAAAAATCACTAACTCAATTCAGTTTTCTGCCTACTTCCTGCCCCCTAAGTACTATGACGTGATCATTTTGATCTTATATCCGTTTTTAGGTAACCATCTATTACCTTACTAAATTTCATCAAAATCCGTTTAGCCGTTTAGGCATGATAGAGCAAAACTCCCACCAAAAACCATAAAAAAATCACTAACTCAATTCAGTTTTCTGCCTACTTCCTGCCCCCTAAGTACTATGACGTGATCATTTTGATCTTATATCCGTTTTTAGGTAACCATCTATTACCTTACTAAATTTCATCAAAATCCGTTTAGCCGTTTAGGCATGATAGAGCAAAACTCCCACCAAAAACCATAAAAAAATCACTAACTCAATTCAGTTTTCTGCCTACTTCCTACCCCCTAAGTACTATGACGTGATCATTTTGATCTTATATCCGTTTTTAGGTAACCATCTATTACCTTACTAAATTTCATCAAGATCTGTTCAGCCTTTTATACGTGAAAGAGCAAAAGTCCCAACAAAAACGACTAAAAATCACTAACTCAATTTAGTTATCTGCCTACTGCCTACCCCCTAAGAACGATGGCGTGATTATTTATGGCATATGACCATTTCTAGGTTATCATCTATCACCATACCAAATTTCATCAAAAACCGTTCAGCCGTTTAGGCGTGAAAGAGGAACAGACAGACAGACAGACAGAGTTACTTTCGCATTTATAATATTAGTATGGATTTTTATTTAAATCGACTTTTACAAGTACTTATATTATGAATTGTCAAGCACTACGACCGGTTCGGGTTAATTTTTTTATTAAGAGAGATCAATTCAAACGGTAAAACATTACAATTATTTTACATAAAAATACTCACAGGCACTTTTGAATATATTTGAATAATGGCGTTATATTAATTAAAAATCTACCACCGGTTCGAAATTTTAAATTTTCCTAGATATTCAGTTAAATATTTCAATTGGTAATGCACTCACAATTTTTCATTAATTAAAAAATATACGAAGTATTGACAATGAAATGATATATAATATTGTATCATTACATATAAATGCAGAATTCATATGAAAACGTTATTAAACTGAAATTTCTGAAATAGTTGGTGGTAGAGCTATGTGTAAGCTCACCCGGGTAGGTACCACCCACTCATAAGATATTGTAACGCAAAACAGCAGTACTTGGTACTGTTGTGGTCCGGTTTGAAGGATGAGTAAGTGTAATTACAGGCACAAGGGACATAACATCTTAGCTCCCAAAGTTTGCGAAGCATTGGCGATGTAAGCGATGGTTAATATCTCTTACAATGTCAATGTCTATGGGCGTTGGTGACCACTTAGCATCAGGTGGCCCCATATGCTCGTCCGCCTACCTACGCTTTAAAAAAAACTTAAATAAATTTACGCGAAAAGAAGAAATCACAAATATAATATATTAAAATCATCCTACTCGCTATAATTTAGAAATTGCTTACTATCGATAGAACCTTATTTTAATATACGACTATCCGTATGATAACAACTGACCTAAATTACATAAGCCGATCGAAATTACACCTTATCTTAATAGCGATAGAGTTGAAAACGGATTGAATGCCAAGGACAATGTTTTCCCCCTAAAACTCGGTAACCGCATTAAGTTAATGATGTAGCTCACATCAGTCCTATTTCGATGATTGCTTGAATATTATACGTAGTACTTGGTTTTAATAATAATGACGTCACAGATAGTCCGAGCGCACTATATCTTGTATCTGTTATTTATATAATAATTAATGAGATGTTTTATTATGTAATGCATAACTAAAAAAACCTTTAATTACATAAAACATATATCAGAATATCAAGGGCGTTATGTATATTACTTAATATATGTAATTCATCTGTAAGTGTGTTTGTCAACTAATACCTTTTAAACGGCTGTACCGATTTTGTGTGTATGTTTCAAGGGGTGGTGGGTTTGTAAGACAAACACCACGCTTAACTAGGCCCTGACCTTCTAGGTCATAAGAACATGACACGGCAGTTGCGACTGCCGGTGAGGAACTACCGGGTAGAGGGGGAAACCCCGAAGCCCGTACCCGGATTGACTTAGGGTCAATTAGGATGAACTCATATTTCAATGGTTTCCGGAATGGTTTGAAAACACAAATGGATCTGGTAGATGGCGCTGCTGTCAGTATGTTACCAAATGAAAAAATATTTTTTTATGACCGGACGACGTATGCCGGGTCAGCTATTAATATATAAGTAGTTGCGCTTCTGCAGTTTCACAAAGTTTAAATTTATACTATTGACGTGATATGCAATTTAATACCTTAGATCCCGTAGTTGAAGGCGCGTTGATATATTTCTAATGACGTCATTATAAACAAAAGAAATAACTTACCGCCAAGAAATCTTGAATCTAGCAATTGCTAGCCGTTTGTTAGTTAGCTTTCGTAAAATAAATTAAATAATAAAATGGTTTTGAACACCGGTTCAATAATTAATTTAATAAACACTAATCAGCGCTCGTTTGCTATTGCATAAATAAAAAAAAATATTGGTTGCCTGTAAAGTCGGTATACGGGCGAAAGTTTTACGTGACAACGACTTTGAGTGGTAAAATAATTTTAATGTGAATATTCATTCGTATAGTAGGAAGAAGGATGAAATAATAGTAACAATTTAAAACATTTATTTATACAAAGAATTATATTTAAAACATTAATTTATACAAAGAATCTCTCACTGAATTTCATATTAACAAAATTTTATTTTTTATGTCTGTCTCTCTCGCTCTTAGGCGGGCTAACCATGCCCGAGTGGAAGGGACGCGTGCCTCTCACTCGCTCTCATTGTGAGCGCATAACGTGAGCGGAGCGTAACGCAGTTTCTTGAAGTGTCACCCGGCAAACCAATTTATAAGACGTTGTCACGTCAAAAAAAAAATAACTGTCAATTTTCAGAGTATTGCTAAATTTCCTTTTTTCCCCTCTAGTTAACCGTAACCCTAGGGGTGGGCAATGATCACACAGAATTTCACATGGCTAGACAGCTCGTATACCGTATCCAAAATAAAAGCTAACACCTATAATAAATATAGAAATAGTATCTAAAATGTTTTCCCGCCTCATACTTCACCGATGAAAAAACGGAACGCAGGTCTGACGAATTTATTTGACGTATATATTGCTGGCCGGAACTTTTATCTCAATAACAGAACAATTGCTTTACTTTGTTTCTTAACAATACAAGCCCAACATTTAAATTAATCATTTAATATATTATCTTCTATTTACGGAATGTCAACGCTTTATATACATAAATCATACTATATTTTTTCTTATTGCATTGGAAGGCGGGCGAGCTTATGGGCCACCCGATGGTAAATGGTCACCAACGCCCATTGACATTGGCATTGTAAGATATGTTAACCATCACTTACATCACCAATGCGCCACCAACCTTGGGAACAAAGATGTTATGCCCCTTGTGCCTGGAATTACACTGGCTCACTCACCCTTCAAATCGGAACACAACAGTAACTAGTTCTCCTGTTTTGCGGTAGAATATCTGATGAGTGGGTGGTACCTACCCAGACGAGCTTGCACAAAGCTCTACCACCAATTTAAAATAACATATTCAATTTGTTGCCAATCGATAACCAATATATCACTCTTAAACGTTTTAAGCCAGAATTAAAGAAATTACTCCTAAATTGAGGCTTTACTCACACAAATAATTTATTTCATAGAAAACGAAAAATATATAAATTATTTACATATATTCCCTGACGCGTCATTTTATAAAAGTATTACTAAAACTCACAACGAAATGGTCTATCAGTAAAGTAATTAATTGTACATATTTGAAATTGGAATTCACTTAATTACATTTAGAATAAGAATACGTTCAGATAAAAGATACAATTAGTTGAGAGATGATTAAATGTATCAAAGATAACAATTCCCACTAGTTCTTACATCGCCTGCCGTAGCAGTAGTCATATAATCAGTTACGTAACCAAACTAAATACACGCGTCAACTAACACAGACATAATTGTCTATGTGATATTGCATTGTCCGTATGGCTGTGTTATCCTTGTTAGCGAACCCTTGTCATATACGTAATGACGCCACATGTCATGTACACACGGCTTTCATCACAATCCAGCGACATTGTACAGTAAAACATGTTTATTTAATTCGAGTTGAGCCCACAGTGCCTTTGACGCCTCGAAAATCTTCTTGTTTTAGAGATAAGATAAATGACCAGACTTCCTCGTGAATTGTATTATTGTAATTTTTTTCTGTTCGGTCAGTAGATATTAGAATACACAAATATATGTGCAAACCGACGTATTGTCTATATAACTCTCATAAATATAACTATGGTACTGCCATACGCGATTGGAGAGCGTTTAAGTTTGTGACTAACGGCTTTTCATGTTTTCCAAGACACAGGCTTGACACTACCGACTTCTAAGCTTCGGGCTTTGATATAATTTATTGACAGAAATAACTAATAAATGCCGTTTATATTTTATCTCGCTCTATCATACTGACAATTACACTTGTTTATTGATCGTCAATAACCAGTAGTAAATATTTGAAACGATGTTTCATTATTATATAAAATCATAAAGCTAAAACAAAATTCTACTCATTTCATAATAACCAGATCATTATAACGTATCTTAATAATAAATTAATATTAATATTCTCTTATTTTATATTTGCTTAAATAATAAGCGCGATTTTCGTTTATTCTTTATCTCTAATATTAATGATTATAATCTTGTCAAGTACAAATTTCATACGAATACAAAGTTATTTGGTCGAAACATTAGCGATAATTCGACACTGACTTCCTTCCAGTCACCAAAATTTAAATATAACCATTACCAAAAACCACCCTTGACAGGGTCACTTAAGACGTTAATTACTGGAATGGAGATGCCTGGCGAACCCTAATTACAGTGGTCCCGCAGGCGTCCATAACAATTAGTCAAAGTTTTGAAACCACGATATGAACAGTCTCATCGGCTCAGATTACCCCATTGTTGTTCCATCCCTTTGTGAAAACAAAAAAAAAAGGCAATTCATTACTGGCTTTGTCTTTATCCCTCGGGATATCGGGAATTGAGACTTTTTTTTGGGGAATCTCCTAATTACAACTTTTTTTTAATCTGTTTTTTATTGTGAATCAATCACTAAAATATTCGGAAGGTATTGTTTGGTTTAACTTTGAGTACTCACTTGTTAGTCTTGACTGTTTTTTGAAAGCTTATTTTGCAATTTTAATATGGTATAAAATATAATATATCTTAGGACAATTTTCACACACGGTCATCTGATCCCAAACTAAGCAGAGCTTGTGCTATGGAAACCAGACAACTGATATACTACATAATACTACTTTTTCTTTAGTAAATACATACTTATATAGATAATTACAACCAGAATCAGGACAAACAGACATGTTCATGCACACAAATGTCTGTCCTGGGTGGGAATCGAACCCACGACCTGCGGCGCGAAAGGCAGGGTATCTACCAATCACGCCAACCGGCTCGTCAATTATTGAAATTCGATGTCCAATTTCGTGTGAATTATGTATTGAGCATTAAGGTTTTTGTAATTAGAAATAAATAGGTGATATATAATACCGTATTTCGTGTAATCATAACATAATTTGGTACGTCTTAGTTTCCGAATCATGCGTAATCCTTAATACGTATTGGTAATTATTTATCAGGCAAACCATTTATTATTCTCGCTCCAATAGAAATGTAATTATCTTCGATAGGTCCCTAATTGATTTTACCGAATAAAACATAAAGAAACTGAACATCCCCGATTATTACAAAAATCCGTTCGTCAATATTGACAGCGCTGAAACAGCGAAACTAGGGACGCCATGTCACCAGATATGTCTTTTGTCAATTCATAACCGGGACGAGCTGAACTTCCAGCGGCTAGCGATTTAAAGCGCTGCTCAGCGTCATTATATTTAGTCTAATACAATAATATTTTATATCGTCTTTATCAATTCATTTCTGAAACCGATAAAGGATTAGCAAGTAAAAATAATTTTATGCAAAATTAATATTAGATATTTAAAAATAATGTTATTATTGAACACCGAGTAACGTCAAAAAACATCAATATTCAAGTTTTTTTTTACTTTATACAAAATATGATGGGGAGAGGGATACGAATAATGATGGGAAGATCTCTAATATTCTAGACTAACATTAGAGCAAGATAGAACATAACGTTGCGTTGTAAAACGATTCGTCGCTGTCCTAGGACAGGTGCCCTTAAACCCCCACCCATTCGGCCCTTCGAACCGGGTTGGCGACATAATTACGGGTTTAAGTAGACCTCGAATGGAAATTGTACCATTTCGGGGGTTGAAACCTCGAGAGGATTACTGGAGTTATACGCAGGTGAATTTTTCTCCTCCGAAATTTATTACAAATTTTCTTTATTTATTACTTATCTTCGAAGTTTAATAAGATTTATATGTGATTTACCGATACGTGTCAAATCTATCAAATTCTTTTTTTAAGCAAACCAAGAATATTTATTTAATTTTATAATCATTCTACGTATAACCACTTCGTGTAATAATATGAAGATATTATTAATAAGAAAGCTAAATAACAGGTCTACTTATTATTATCTTTTCCTACTCATCAGCCAGTTTCTTGTATTTTCATCAAACGATTTTCTGATCTCATTAGAGATGTACGAATATACCTTAAATAATAAATTAATAATTAATTTACCTAATCTTAACAACATATTCAGGCCTCATATGCGTTTTTAAGCAGTAACATCAAAAATAAATGACGTTATACATAACATATTAACTATTTGCAATAAATATAATTATTTATCCTATGTATTTATTTATACTTCAGAAAACAAACAATATAATAACAATAAATTAAATGAATATAACAAATGTATTAATCAACAAAGTTTCCAATAATAAACAAATACTAATATTTAAAAATAAAATATATAATAATATAAGCAGAAATATAATACGTCAAGTTATATTAAATTACTAATTTAAATAAAATTTTATTTATTTAATCGTGCATGCGACAGATTTGAAAATGAAAATTCATGAAAATTCCCGATGATATCCTTGATTTGACCCGACGATTTTCATTAAGAAGCACGTGATCTTACCACTGGGTGACTGGGTTGTCTGACCTCTATATCATCAATTATAAATCATTACAGTTATTTACATTTACCATTTTTTATTTTAATCGATTTTAGGATAAGAAAATGAATACGTTTCTTAATATATTTATCGGAAAATATGTAATGAACGAAGATGGAAAAGATACATGAATTCCTGCGCCTATAATATTATCTCACCTCAATCTGATCTTCGTCGAGGATGTATGGGCCGGCCTTTTTTGACAGCACAATTACCTATCACGATTTTGGTAGGATTAGACCCGAACTGCCCACTGACGTCAATTTATGGTTCGGCTCCAACATTTACGTAAATAAAAGGTCTAACTACAATCGCTCTAAATTTGAAATATTGACAAGATAACCGTCAAATCAAACCTTGGACATGGTATTCTTATTATCAAAATACATTTGCAGGCTTTGGGATATTTTGCCATAGAGTAGTATGAATTACAATTCCATAGATTACAAACTATTTTCAATCACTTAACAAAAAAGAGTTAAGGGTCTGGAGTAATACGATATAACTTAATAATATTTTTCGTTATAAAATTATACGTTATAGACTTTATTCAAAACCTAAAGTACCTAAAACAATTAAGCGCGTGGACCTCATATTTTGTGAGGCGAACGAGTCACGTAGACTCATTTAATTAATAATTTTAAGCACGGTGCCCGTGCCGAGACGGCCGGCGGCAGATCGTAATTCGATTTGTGGACGTAACATGTTACAGATTTAAAACGTGGAGCTAACGGTTATTCGATTGCGGGCGATGAAGCCTGCACGTTTAACAGAAAATCCGATCCTTTTATTTCAATAGTAATTATGCTGACAATTTTTTTTTATCTGTCTTTCTATTTGAATCGTCAAAAGTGTAACTCGGGTGGTTTGCTAAAAATTCAATTTTCTTTTAATACAAATAAAATTCTGTAATTACAAAATACCAGTCTTTTTTAACGAAAAATGCCCCCGTCCACACGATTGATTTGTCATCATGAAATTAAGCGTCGGAGGGGACTAATAAATTTATTCCTTTTCACGTCAAAGCAGACTAAAGAAGTACTCCTATCGATCGAGAATCAAATTACTACCCTTCCTGTAGTTATATTGGTTCGTTTTCTTGGTACAATTGTATCAATATTGGACATCGTAACTCGATTTCCGAACCTAGTGCGCGCTGTCAAGTCACGCTTGATGTCGGTCTACAAAATGGCGCCGATAGAAGCTAGAAATTTCGCGCGCAAACGCAAAAAGTAATTCACGAATCCAGTGTTGACCTTTCGAAAATTTGCCTACAATTTTACCGTTTTCGTCGCAATTTGATTGAAACTCTAAAATTACCAAAATATTTTTCTAAATCTTCATTAAACAGAGTATCCGTCGATAACTTTTATTCTGTAGAATTTTATCAGCGATAACGTCAATGATGTAAAATGTCTCAAATTTTCAATTTATATTATCTGCATTCGGTGTTCAATATCAAAATGGTAATACAATAACATTGATACGCAGCATTGCATTTCATCGTTACCCGGAAAACGGAGGTTAATTATTAATACAACTAGATATTAGCATATCATAATAGGGCGCCGAAATTTCGTATGTATTCCTGACACGTAAACAACGTCAGCGAATGAAATACTCACTTAGATAAAGTAATTGCAGCGTTAATGCAAACCTCATTTATATTCGAGAAACGTCTATATAACATCTCGGAAAACTTTATAACTCTATAATGTGGGTTATGAAAGCTACTAAAATAACGAATGAAATATATGTTTAAAAGTGTTTAATAGTTTGATGGTAGAAGAAAGGAATATTGCATTTGCAAGTGCGTTTCACTAGCGAAACTTTTGATTATAAAGAAAATAATTTATATTATTAAAAAAAACAGTCATTATTAATTATATGCCGCTTTTTTTATTTCGATTTCTTAGCAACGATAATGCTTATTTTTTGGGAGTTTAAAAAGTATAGTTACATGAAATGTTATATTTATTATTTTTAATTCTTTTAGCATTCAGTTTACGCAAAACTTATCATGGATAATATATTAACGAGCAATAAAAGATAAATCTAAATACAGCATAAGTCAGTAATATATACTATTAAGACAAATTAAATAATAATATATTAACAAAATTACTGTAACGGCAATTAATATCAACCGTCCAGAGCATAACATAAATATACAAAACAACTTCATAACAAGTGCTGAATGTCATAGAGGTTATTACTCAGGTATAATTAACAACATTGCACAACAGTTAGATTTAATTAGTGGGGAGAGAGGAGATAGAATAATTTAGGCAAAATCAAGAATAAGGACGTCAATATTGTAGCTAAGCAACGTTACCAGCTGGAATACCACGATACCACATGCATGTATTAATTATGCTCGTGCATACTTGGTCCACGCGAATTTGATTACTGCTACTGTTAGGTACACAGTTCCCTTTGCGACCTTCGAATCAAAACCAGTCTATATAGTGAGTCACAGCATTATGAGTAACATTTCTTAATTGCCTTTTGTTTTATCCAGTAGGTTTTTCAAAATACATATCTACATTTATATACCAAAAAAAATTGGTTTTTGAAATGAATACATCTTATATCGAAAGTGATGATGAATACTTTTCGTTTTGATTTTGTATGCGCAATATAGTAGCTAAATAAGTAATATTAAATGACTCAAATTGGGTGATAATTTCAATCACTCTTCTTACAGGCTTCCCACCAGTACCAGATATTTTACCACGAGAACTAAAAGCCCTTTGTCCTAGAAATTTAAGCCTAATTGATTACAAGTTCAAAGGTACTTTTGCAGAGTAGTCAATTGTTTCTCGAATTTAAATTAACTGTAATAGTTCACCTGTCGACTGAATTACTATCATGACTGAATCTAATCAACATGTAAGTAAATTAAAGGTCATTAGAAAATGTTATGACTTTAAATACTTTATAATTATTAATGTAGAAACTTATACGGAGTCTATAAGTTCTTTTTAAGGAGAAGGTTTGGAGCTTATTCCACCACGCTGCTCCAATGCGGGTTGCACATACAGGTCTCCTCATTATGTTTTCCTTCACCGCTAAGCACGAGATTAATTAGAAACACGAATTAAGCATATGATTATTCAGTGGTGCTTGCCCTGTTTTGAACCCAGGATCATTGGTTTAAATTCACGCATTCATATCACTGGGCCACTTCGGCTCATACGTAAAAATACGTACATGTTTATAATTAAATTCTGCCACGTGTACAATTGTATAATAATAGCCTATGAATGTCCCACTGTCATATGCAGGTTTCCTCACAAAGTTTTCCTTCACCACCAAGCACGAGATGAATTATAATCACAAATTAAGCACATTAAATTCATTGTAATCCACAAAAATTGAAGCAGAGGGTGAAGAACTTTTCCTCAAGAGGAGAGTAGGTATTTCCCCAGCAGTAGGAAATTTACAACCTCGATTATTATCAACCTAAAGAAAAAATATTAATTCTGTAATTGTTTTCATGTTTATGAACGTTTAACTTTGTAGAATAAAAATGACTAGCATAGTAAAATTGCTTATTTATTTAATTTTCAATCAGTTGTAGCCGTTGAACCGATATTGTCCCACTTGGTGTGCCAGTTCTAGGTCCGATTTGATCTTATCCGGTGCTCTGGAAAGTTTAACGCCGTACTTCCTATCTGGCCTTTTGGCCTGGAACTGAGATTAATTGACCACAAGTTCAGTGACTGTCCTATATTTGAAAATGACAAATTTGTTCGTAACTTTGTAAAATGTTAACTTTTTACGCAACTGTACTAATATCAAATCCTGTTTCTACTTAAACTTATATACTAGCTCATATAATGGATTGAATTTATAAATGATAAAAAGCATTATTGAGCAAGTGGTATTGTATCAATTATGCCTATTTAACGTGAAGTTACCACCAACTTGAAAAGTAACAAAGAAGAGTGACGTAGCATCCAGTTATTGTACATCTAAGCAAAGGCTCATCACTCGAGATTTCCTTACAATGTTAACCATCGCCAAACGCGAGATAAAAACACAAACTAAGCATATAATAGAAACAACTAAGCATGTCATAAAACTTAGTACTCAGAAGTTCAAGCTCAGGTGACGTAAACCGATAATCTTCGGTGTAAATTATCGTGGGCCATGAATTAGTCTGGGCCTTAGTCAATTTTTATCATAGGCAACAGTTTGACGTCATTTTGAATCCATAAATGTACATTTTTAATATCTCTGTTTTAGCGATTAGATCAATTCAAGAGAATGATGAAATAGAAAATGCAAAATATAAAATGTTTGTCTAAACACTTCTGCAATACATTATGTCAAACGTAGTGGGCTAGTCTCTTTAGAGAACCGCGAACACCATCCTATGTGTACACATTATCATGTAGTAAAGTAACAGCCTGTGAATGTCCCACTGCTGGGCTAAGGCCTCTTCTCTCCTTTTGAGGAGAAGATTTGGAGCTTATTCCACCACGCTGCTCCAATGCGGGTTGGTGGAATTCACATGTGACAGAATTTCAGTTAATTTTGACACATTCAGGTTTCCTCACGATGTTTTCCTTTACCGCCAAGCATGAGATGAATTGTAATCACAAATTAAGCACATGAAAATTTAGTGGTACTTGCCCGGGTTGAAACCCACGATCATCGGTTAAGATTCACGCGTTCTTACCACTGAGCCATTTCGGCTTTTTTTTTCATTATCATTGACTGTTGAAATGTTTTCGTTGTTTTAGTGTTTGTGAGAATTTCTGTAACATATACCAATTATTCTGTTTTAATTTATTCACGAAAGCGTGAAAGTAGAACATGGAACACGTAAATATGAATGAAAAACACCGTGGCTCACACAAATATGCTAAATCTACGCTGAGAAAGAAACGAAGGGAACAAGCAAATATCAGAAATAGAACGTTTTTAACTCTGGAGCGAGCTCATATTTGGAAAACATTTCATTTTCAACTTTATGAGTTTTGTAATAGAGTTAAATTTTATATAAAGTTATGATTCTTCCATTTCGAAATTAAACTAATTTTTAAAATGAAAGTTATGTGATGTGGGAAGTTATAATTTGTAGTAACTTTTAAACTGTACTTCTTAAATTGTAAGCAAGTGAACCAGTCAGTGAGATATTTTTGAATATATATAAATATAAGTATTTATCGTATATGTGGGTAGATGGTAAGTGACTACCAGCGCCTATAGACATTGACGTTGTAAGAGATCTTAAGCATCGCTTACATCGCCAATGCGCCACCAACCTTGAAAACTAAGATGTTATGTCCCTTGTACCTGTAATTACACTGGCTCACTCACCCTTCAAACCGGAACACAACATTACCAAGTACCGCTGCTTTGCGCTAAAATATCTAATGAGAAGGTGGTGGAGAGAACCTACCCTGACGACTCTGACGAGCTTGCACAAAGCCCCACCAAGTAAACACGTTTTATACTATGAAAAGTAGTAGCCATATTTCCAATAGTTGGTAGCGCATAAGCAATGTAAATAATGGATAATATTTCTTACAGTGCCTGTTATTATGTCAACTTACCATCAATTACTTCTCGAATACTGGCCGCCCACACTAGTTTCATAAAACGTACTTGATCAATTAGTAAGGCTAAGGTAAGCTAAGGCATCTTCTCCTTTTTGAGGAGAAGGCTTGGAACTTATCCCACCACGCTGTTCCAATTCGGGTTGATGGAATCTTTATCAATAACAAGTGTGTAAATCTGGGATCTTAAGCGATGATATCCATTTAAAACAGTGCATCACAAAGTTTGATAATACCTGCATATGTCCGATGAAATCCTTGCACATGTACATTATTAGTATATTTACTATCTGTCACTGAATAAGTTCCAAAGCATAAGCTTGGAGCTTATGGTTCCTTCCCTTCTTGAAAGACCCCTGAGGTCAAACCCTGACCAGCTCTGTCCCAGTTTAATTTATATGTTAATACTTTTCCGAACCGATATGACTTAAAAACCTTCAAGAAGAGAGCGTACTCTTTCCTAAAAGGCCGGCAACGCATCTGCATGTCCTCGGATGTTGCAGATGTCCATGGGAGGTGATAGTCACTTTCCATCAGGTGAGCCTCCTGCTCGTTTGCTCCATCTAACATAAAAAATGTGTCATAATTATAATGAAATTACGACTTTATTTTATATACAGACTATAATTAATAATTACTTTTTAATATATTACTATAAAAAATAATTAATTTTAATTCAATCATAAGGCATTTAATTTATCTTACAATATCATGTAACGTAATATTAACGACCCTTAAAATAATATTTACTGTCGAAATATTATTTATATATTTTTATTTTTATAATATTTTAAAACATTATGTGTGTATATCATAGATTGATAAAACATGCCTTAAAATATTTTTTACATTCTACAAAAACATTCTGCACTTCAGTCATAGCAGACTGGTCGTGGACCTCTATACACGTGATTTGCGGCGTTATTGGTGATCAAATAGAGAATCGTTATTAAAAAAAAAGATTTAAAATTCGCACAAAAAATAATAATTCGAAGCAGCAAGCTTATTATTTTTATACAGCCATTAATATAATTTATCACTAAATTGTCATTCTGTTTCGTTTTTTTTTTGTAATGATTAATTTGACAAACTGTTTAAAAGGCCAAGCAAATAAATTATCTTTGTTTGTAGAAATTTACATAAAGCTATCTTAAAAGGGAGACCACGGCAAAATGGCTTTTAATAAATCATTCTTGTTATTATCGTTTTTATATTTATATTATCATAATATGTACTTAGAACAATTAATTGTAAATAGTTTAATTGAAAGTCATTAACACCGTTGTCTCCTTGTTTCAGAAGCCGATTATACATTGGATGATTCTTTTTGGAGTGAAGATAGTGGTTTTGGTAAGTTAACTATAGTTAGCAAAGATTTATTCACGGGGATAGTAGATCCAGAAAAGCTAATAATAACTTTATTAGAAAACGTCAGAAATATTTGTTATAAATGTTGGCTGCCGTGCGCGGTTTCACACCTGTTTAACAATACTTCTCTGCCCCCGCGTCTTATGACTCGAGTTGTTATATGGTGTCTAACTTTTCTTAATGAATGAGCTATCAAAGCAAAAGTCAAGCATCGCTTAGTTATCATATGCTTTATTCATCTCGCGTTCGGAGATGAAAGAAAATATTTTAACGAAACCTGCATGATGAAATGTCATATGTGAATTCCATCTGCATTTGAGCATAATGGCGAAACAAATTTTAGATACAGTCCTTAAAACCAGACAAGCCCTACAGTGTTTATTTTAAGATTCTGTGAAGGTCAGAATCTTAAATTTCAACTTTACCAAGTCTGGTATAAAACAGAGAATATATTTGAACTTTACCGATTTTTTGTAATGTAACATAAGATAAATTATTTTTATATAAACCTTCTATTATTTTACATTAAAAATCGCAGTTTATAAAAGTGTTTAAAATTGAAACGTCAGATTTGAGATATCACAGTCGTTTCTCTTCCTAGATCTTAGTTTCTTAGCGAAGTTTCTCAGTAACGTGTAGTTGTTTCATATAAAAATTTAATACACAAAACACAAATATAGCCCTTAAAATTCAGCGAGTTGTAAAAAAACGCGTTTCCAGCACTTCCTCCGGGGACCGTACATCACGGGCAATAACCGTTTCCAGGCCCGGTCGAGTTTATTTTATCCTTTTACGGTTTCAGATTTCGGTAGATGCTCCTTTGAAAATTGGGCGGCTTCCCATCCTCGATATAATTATGTAGTTTGGGAGGTTTTAATTAATGGTATACAGTAGGTTTTTTTTTAAAAAAGGTTTTTCAACTAATTACTTTTTGAAAGGCGATATTAATAAAATATAAAATTTATTTTCGCTTATATAATATTATATTAATATCGTTGAAAATTATTCCAAAATATTTGTTAAAACAACTTTATTAATTTTTTGTTTTATTCGTTTTACCAACAATCGATTAACCTTAAAAAGTTTTAACAAAATGCCTTAAACATTTTATTGAGATGCAAGGTGTTCAAATAATATCAAAGTAAGTTCAATAGGGATAGTTCAGATTGAAACGGTGCGACAAGACTTCTCAATGGCGCACTTATTTCATAGTTTGCATATGCCATACAGTGTGATGGAGTTTCACGTATGCCATGCATGCCGTCTTGTTCAATGATTTGCATGTGAATGCATTCAACATGTAAATTTAAGCGTTCCTGAGACCGCGCAGGAACGTGTCTCTGTTCTAATCGATTCTAAATCGATGGAATCAGGTTGGGGACTTTAAAATAATTACTTTAGACGCCACCATTATTGCGTCAACTCTACTAGGTTAAGTTTAGTAAAACTTATAAATAAAATATAATAATTTGGACCAAAATAACAATTAAAAAAGTATTATTAACATAAAAGATTAACATTGTTACCAAAACATCCAGTGGCCTCGCACTAGGCAAACCTGTCTTGCGGGTAAAAATGATTAGTATTTTTCTTTATTTGTACTTAATTTGTTTTCTCATTCGGCACAGTTTTCTCAATTTGCACACGTGTATCCACTAGTCAGCAATAATACCTTGAAATGCAATTATACATGACATATACTTCACATATACATTTGTAAAGTTTGTATTAATTAATAACCTTTTAGTTTAATAACAATATAATTACATTATAAATTCAGTGTTGGATTAATTCGCCATCCCATAGAAGCGATGCATACAATGTAAAATTATACACGTCGCGCGTCGGTAGCTTGGTTGAATATAAACATGCAAAGCCGTCACTCATATCGAGCAAAGTTCATAGATTAATCTAAAATCACCAACCAGCTAACACACAATTATATGATGACAGCCAACTGATAGTTCACAATTATATATTAAATGAATGACCTTTCGACTTGCTATTTTAGGTAACTTCAAAACCTTTGTTTAATATTAAATTTCTTTGAAATGCCCATCGATCCTTTAACTATTGTGATCACTATTAATGTCGTAAGGGCAATGATTTCAAATATAACATTTTACAAAAGTTCAATTTTCTTAATTTCGTGTTCATCAAATTTAAAGTCACCAAATCGAAATATATAAAAAAATGTATGCAATTTGTTCAATGGGAATTTAATGATAGTAAATTGAGAAGTATAGATTGTACTAAAGTATCTCTTAATGCAACAATAAGCATAATAAAAAGTAATAACATTCGTCCACGTCACGTACGCTGAGTGGCGTACAGTGACGCTCGTAAAAGTCAGTATAACGCATGCTTGCGTCTCACGCCCTGTGACTGGATCACGGGTCGCTGGCTGTTACGAGTTCGTGACTGTACAAGTTACACCGTGCTCTTTGTGATCGTATGTATCTAGATCATACGATTCTTATCTGTTGTTATTAAACGGGAATTGTGCATACTAAGCTACCGTATTATAAATTTCATTATAACGTATCTATGAGCGACAGCCGATTGAGTTCTGTTTTATAAAAATCTTTTTCAATCAATTTAATATAACGATGCAGTCAAATTATATTTCTAAAAAACAGTATTTCCATATAATATTTAATAGCGTATTAGAATACACTCTTTATTTAACTTTTTAAAACATACATATTTATCTGTAATATTTTTCATCATGTTTACAATTATAGACAATCGTATTCATAAATTAAAATGACACATATACGTGCTACGTCGTAGATCTTGTAGCAGTTCTACGACGTAGCGTATTTATGTCGTTACAAATCTTAGCCGTCTAGTTTAACTGTCTACACCAAGCTCTAAATAAACATAAATGGCTAATATTTACCACATTTAGCTTCACTATCAGAGGTCGACGGTTTTATTACCGTAATAATCAACACTATTATATACAGAAGTGACTATTAGTAACGCTCAAATACTAAGCGTCAATTATAACATGCAACAAATTCTGACTAAATAAGCAAACACTTTATACGTCTGGGTAGGTAACATTTACTCATCAGATATTCTACCGCAAAACAGCAGTACTTGGTATTGTTGTGTTTCGGTTTGAAGGGTGAGTGAGCCAGTGTTATTACAGGCACAGACAATTTAATTAAATATTCCATTTTGGTACATAAAACATTCTGAGGAAACATGCAGTAAAAAAAAGAATAGACAAAATTCTCCTTTTTAATGTCGATTGAAAATCGTTAACCCTGACAACCTATTAATCTACAGCTAAAACTACTCAATCTGGAAATATGAAATTTGAAACATAAGTTTATTTTGTAATGAAAGTATCCGGTGAGGAAGGATGTTACAAATTTCAACTTTGAGGTAAAGAGAATTACGGTTAACTTTGTATTTAAAGCCGACAAATTCCGCACAGCAGCTAGTATAACATAAATCGCTATAGTTTATTTTTAATATATACATAAGATATATGGTGTACATATCAGCTGTTGCATCTATGTTTTAGTAGAGTGTAAAACAATATATACAAAAATATTTTATGATATTAACGTCTAAAATTACCAATTTTAGCAACTACATCTCTTTTACGGTTTCGTCGCATTCACCTCATTGGTTCTGAACATCGATATCACGTCATTGACTCCCAATCAGAGGCGCGCATGACGTACCACAAAGCGTCGACATCAGATTAGAGGCCGTATACTCATAATGTATACAAAAAAATATATATTACCTGTATGAATGATAATCAATTTAAAACAGCCCACATTGTTCAATCTCTTTATTTCATATGGATAAATTTTAATGTTAGGTTTTTTTATAGGAATGATAATTAGAGTGATAATTTTTTTTTTGTTTCAGGTGACCAACACGAAGAAAACAAATCAGATGGTGAGTTACATTGAAGACAATTCATCAATTAATCATTCATTTACATTTCCGTTCTTGTATTCGATATTTGAATCGATTACCAACGACAATATATAACTTTACGGTTACAATGAATATCTTACCATTTATTTCGTAATAATAACCTTGCTTATAGTAACATGATGTAAATACAAATATTTTATCAAATTAGAAACGTATATATATATCAAAGGACACAACATCTTAGTTCCCAAGGTTGGTGGCTCATTGAGATGTGAGCGATGGTTAACATCCCTTACAATGTCACTATCTATGGGAGTTGGTGACCACTTATGGTATATGGGCATTAACTCCCAGGAGGCCCATATGTTCGTCCGCCTACCTATGTTATAAAAATATGTTTATAGTACAGTTATTGATTTATAAGGCAGAACCAGTATCGAGCGGTGACCTGTGTATCGAGGATAAATTTAACTTGCTCTTGATAATAAATTATTCTGCTTGAATACATGAAGAATGAATGCTATTATTAAGGTCTTAATATTCAGCATCACTCGAGTTGTATTCATGCTAATTGTCTGAAGGAGAAAAGTATTTGTCGGTAACATTCGTGAATATAAATTAATGGAAACATCGAGATCCATTTCCTAAAACAAAAGAAAAGCGAATTGTTTGGATTACATTGTAAGAATACAATTACACGTAGAAACGTGAAAGATCGAAAACTTCGAAGTGTTCTTGTGAAAATAATAATAACGTTCATCGAATTATATAAATAGTTTTGTTATTTTGTTTAAAGATATTTAAAATAATAGATACTCAATATAGAACGTACCACATTCAAGTTCATCTTTTTCGCAAGCGGTCATTGAATAGAAATTCTTATATATACAATTATATCCTATCAGTGAAGAGTTGATAATAGAATAAGACGACGTATTATTGTTTATCTAATAAATTTTACATAAAGAAAAATGTGAGCTGCCACGGGACGCCTGGCGAAAATGATGATGGTTTGTTTATTTATTTAACGTTTAGTTTAATTAAATACAAAAATTAAAAATTCCAAATTCCATAGCGTGGCGATGCGTCGCCATTCGCCACGGAATGCATCGCCAGATCGCCACGCCAACAATCAGTTCAACCCGCGGCTTAAGATGTTTCACATCATAAATGATTAAAGTACCTAAATATTGCTGGCTACAACACAGCTGTTATAATTAATAATTATTTATTAACAAAGAAAACTAATTGCTTTTTAGATTACTCATACTTAATATGTTAAGTTCTGAAGTGCATTTATATTAATAATTATACTGTAACTATTAAAGAGTAAAGAGTGGCCGTCTTTAGATTTTCCTCAAGCAACCCTAATTGCCCTGAAAAAAGTTTCATTACGGAACCGTATCCAAAGCCTTTATGAGGTAATTGAGACTTATAGAGTTACTTTAAAGTTAATTTCCATGAATTTTATAACGGAAAGTTTGTGAGGGTTAGCGTTCGTATTTTTCATACAATATTTCTAAAGTTCACATTGTTGAGAATAACTCAGCATATAGTTAATTCCATGTTAAGTATTATATTATATTGTATTTATTTATAACTAGCTGCTCCCCGCGGTTTCACCCACGTATAATTAATAAATTTATAATGAATAAATATCAGCCTAGAACCGTCCTCGATACCATCGATTCTCGATTGACCATACAACACAAAAATAATTGCTAAATTCGAACCAGTAAGTAAGTTATACTCTGTATACAAAAACTACGTATAAAGAATTCATTGTTTTCCATTACGCTTACAAATCTCAATGAATCGTAATTTTTTCACAACATCGCATAATCGTCAACACCTTTGCAATTCAAAACTTTAGACACATAAGTACAATCCGGTATCCAGTAAATGCGTACTTACGCGTTAGAACAAGCGTGATAACTCTTAAGCTATTCTAATTCGACGCTAAGCGAGTCGTGTTCAGCGCCGAGCGAACTACAACCGACTCGATTTCCAAGCGTTCCAATAACAATATCATGTACCATGTGAATGTATGCGCCATCGCTAAATGCGAGGCATGCATAATGCAAGCGTCATCTGCGGTGTGCTTGGCCCGGGAATGCGTGGTTGTACTCGTTGTTCAAGCGGAATTTAACCTAATGTTATATCTTATGTTCATTATCTATTCAAATTTATTCATAATTCGTATTAGTGAAGTTAGTATTTTTCGAATTCATTAATGATGATAAAAGTGTTGCAACGCATCATTCCAAAGACAAATTGCAATAATCTATTCAACAAATACAATCGAGTGCTTAAGTAATAAACTTGTAATAATTGTTATATTCGATTACATTTTTTTAATGACTCAAATTATAATTTGCACCTTGTTAAGTAAAATTGGCGCTGAATTACACTGCATTCCGTTTGCACTCTGCTTCAATTTTTTAAAAATATTTTATTTGCTCGGATAAATCTAAAAAAGATTTTATCATATAGTCATTACATCGTGAATTCCATCATTCATTATCACCTCGATGTCTGGAAATCTAAAGCGATTTTTAAGTCATGCCATGCCTTCCACAACCACTCTGTGGAACCAGCATTCGCCCGCAACTTTTCCGAACGAATATGATATAGAAACAGGGAAATGATAGTCACTTTCCATCAGGTGAGCCTCTTTCTGCCATTGTGCCCCCCTCTAACATAAAAAAATGTTTTTTTTTTATGTAAGAGGGGGCAAACGAGCAGGAGGCTCACCTGATGGAAAGTGACTACCACCGCCCATGGACACCTGCAACATCCGAGGACTTGCAGGTGCGTTGCCGGCCTTGGAGGAAAGAGTACGCTCTCTTCTTGAAGGTTGTTTCGCATTTTAACAACATCCTGATGTTATAAGCAGAAGTGAGCTGTTAAGTCGCTCCGTGTAGTCTAATGCCTAAAGACCCAGGCATTAGACGCTTCATTGTATAATTTCCATTCCCTCATAAAGCTAATGAAATATTAAGAAATTTCAAGTTTCTACAAAGAAGCTTAAATTTATTTGGTGTAAAAATGCAACGTAGGTTTTGTGGAGTTTATTTTCTAGAAATATTAAGGGCTGTTGAACTCTTAAGAAATACTAATTTTGATTACATTTAAAAATCTTTATGGTTCTATTTATTTATAAATCTAATGAAAATAACGTTTCTTTTTATGATATTCTTATTCGTCAACGCAGAATTAACAATTATAATTATGATTACACTTTTCAAAAATATGTTGTCTGAAAAAACTATGTTATCTTTTTAAAAAAGAGATAACAGAGTTCGAATAAAATCGAGCCCATTCAAAAGTATATCTCCAAATTTTTCTCAATTAAGTGTTGTATGTTGTCTTCAAGTTTAAAAGAAACCATACACAAAGTACGGGTATACAGTTAGGCAAACTCATATCGGCCAATAAATGGTGGAATTTTGAGTTAACAAAATGTAAAATAATGCAACCAAATTAAAGATCTCCTGATTTTTTGAACTTTATTATAAAATATTAGTTTTTATTATATATATAAGTGACACCGTTTACTTGTTCTTGATCGGTATCATACATACAAAGACATACGGATCGGTTACATATAAAGAGTGAATGCATCCACCTTCTTAACTTGCAAGTCATTCATTCTTCATTCGTAAACCACGTCATTATCGCGACTCACGCTCAAGTCGTTATTGTTAAAATTACCAGCATTCCTCAAGTGTCATTCGCGAACAATGTCGGTTAAGCCATTGTTTAAAAAATATATTTACACACTTATTCATCGGTGAGCGATTTATGAAACAAAGCGCTTTAAGCGTTCCGAGGTTAAGCGTAATTAAGCGAGACTATTAATCACTCGTTGAAATACTTATATGAAATTTTATAACGATTTTCACACAGAAGCACTTTGTGATATGTTTATTGCTAGTTTCTGTTCGGGGTGTCACTCGCGTGTAAGAGGGACAGGTAGGTAGGTACCTTGAGTCCTTTTCTGTACTCCTGTAAACTTGTATGCGATAATTCATGATTATTTGTTTACTTTTTATTTTAAAAAATAAGAAAAGGTGAAAAGAAGAGATTGAATGATGTATTATATATATATATACTTTCCGTAATCAATTAAGATTCCACAGGAAAAAATGTTTAATAAAGGTTTCTCAACTCCAGTAACTCCAATCACTAAACGTTTAATCAAAATTGTAATTAAAGTCAAAATTATATACGAAATGAGCAGACGAGTACAGGCATAATGAGCCTTAAATAAACGATGTCAGTTGTTAAAACATGTCATAGCCTTGCATGTTGGTACTTATACAATTTTCATCATATAGGGCTTGTTAAAATATTTGTAACACACACACACCAACAAATAGCACTCGCTTTTAAGGTATATAATTATGATGAGCTATTTATTTTGAGTATGGCTTAAATAATATTGTAAGAAAATAAAAAATACAAAAACAAGATTAAGGTTAGTAGGATTACATAGATATAGTAATTATTATTAATTGATAGCTTTACGCGTATGATATTGAATTTTAATAATTCATCCCTTCCATCACAAATGCGATATCTACCTTGGGAACTAAGATGTGATATTCCCTTGGTTCAAACCGGAACACAAGATTTTTTTTTATTGTTTAGGAAGGCGGGCGAGCATATGGGCCAGCTGATGGTAAGTGGTCACCAACGCCCATAGACAATGGCATTGTAAGAAATGTTAACCATCGCTTACATCGCCAATGCGCCACCAACCTTGGGAACTAAGATGTTATGTCCCTTGTGTTTGTAATTACACTGGCTCACTCACCCTTCAAACCGGAACACAACAATAACAAGTACTGCTGTTTTGCGGTAGAATAGCTGATGAGTGGATGGTACCTACCCAGACGAGCTTGCACAAAGCTCTACCACCAAGTACTACTAGAATACTAAGTATTGCTGTTAGGTAGTAGAATACATGATGACTGAGTGGTACCTACCCGGGACTTGCACAAATAACATACATACATGTAATAATCACATCAACAAAATCTTGAATATATTTCCGACATTCGAAATTCAAAGTTTCCCGGGAAAATTTCCTTCTTTCCACATCACTATGGAACTGAAAATTACCCTGACGTATTAATCTATGACCCATTACATTGCAATCGAGATGACACACAATTAGTCACGTAGCGACGGGCGGTGCCGCATTACAAAAGATTTACTTCCCATGAATACGCTTTCAAACTTTAATGGAATTGGATGACGGCTTAATTGAATCATCCGAGACGAGCTTCCATAAGGTAGTATCAGACTGATGAAACGCGCTGCTGCGATATTTACGTAGATCGGATAAGTACACTTGTGTACGGACATAAATGATTTATTACTTGAATAAAAATGATCAGTTGTTTCTTCCATACGTAAATGAAATATAATCATTAAAATATTATAAAATATTAACTTTCAAATTGCCTATCTAGGTGTCAGAGTTCTGTCATTTCATTTGAGCAGCACTTTCAAATCTTATAGCAAGCCTATCGCTTATTTAATTAGAGTAAAGAACATTGAATAGCGATATAATACTGCTATAACTAAGTTTTTGGAACCGGTAACTGAAATATGAATTATTATACTTCCATAGTATTGTTACAATAATTATTAAAAATGCTATCAAAAACAATTGAAACTGACGTAAACTTTGAAGTTGAGTTTTTACAGGTGATTCAATTTAATTATGTACTTAAATTACACTAAAAGTATAATTTAATATAACTCTGACATTTAAATTCATACACAGCCTAACCGCTTATTTAGTTTTGTGTTCTCATATAATCGTTAAACACGGGTGCTGCGGTTACCGCAACAGCTGCGGTTACCGTTGCTGTGTGAACGCGCCCTATATTTCATTTTATATCATATTATAGATATTATTGGAATATTATTACTAAATTTATCTTTTTGTTATTGTACATCACCAAAATGAGATGAAAATGGAAATAAGTCAATTAATTTTAATATGGCGAGGATTATATACCATCCCATAGCTTGTTTATTATCAATTTGCTAATTTATTTAATATTTAATATTAAATTCGTATAAATCGTATATTAACAAATAATTGAAATGTTGAAAAAATAAAAAGCCTAAATGGATCAGTGGTTAAAACGACTGAATCTTGATTAAATCTTCAGGATTCAAATCAAGTGATGTATATATCCAGCATGCAGTGAATTATAATTCAATTTAAAAATAGAATTACAAAAATACAATACAATATAAAAAAACAGAATACAGTAGCTAAGCCATTTACAATCAAACGTTACATAATATAATAAATATGTATATACGTATTTATATAACGTTATGTGTTGATAAAGAGTCCCGAACCTTTTAGAGAAGGATAAAATGTATTTGTTTACTTATGTACCGGTGGATACCGTTCCTGCTTTTATCTCTTAATCCAACACACGCTACGGGTTATTTGAGCTCGTATGTGCAATGATTTAAAAGGGATTAATATTGGATTCTGATTATTGAAAAAATATAAATTGTACTTGATCGTTTTGAGTTCAGTTAACATGGTCTTTGCATTCGAGCACCTTGCTTATTTAGAGAGTAGTCTGTAGCTTCAGGTTTAGTTTTATAATCATATACCTTTACATTTTACTACCTATCATATTTTGTGTATATAATAACTTTGTCGTTTATTAAACTAAATTGAAGCCAAAAGCCTAAATTGACATTAAATAATAAACTTCATATACTTGATTATTTATACCCGCGTATAATTAATAAAAATATAATGAATAAAAATCAGCCTTCATCGATAAAAGGACTATAAAACAAAAATATATTTTAAATTCGAACCAGTAGTTCCTGAGACTAGCCGGATCAAACAAACAAACTCTTCAGCTTTATATATTAGTATATATTATATATACTTATAATAAAACTTATTTATGTATTAAACACTGCGTTATCTGCCTGGTGTATATAAAATAATAAGGGACTTATATCCCACATACTCTTTTCACTGTCAATTTATTTCCTCTATGACATATCCCTACAATGTTATAAACTCTAATTCGCCACTTAAGGTTAACGATTGCCAAAAATATTTTACAGTGTTACATTACGATTTATATTTTTGTTTATATAAGTACAGGGAAATTATTATATTTGGTCTGTGTAACTTAATATGTCTAAATTATAAAGAAAATTTAAAGACAAAGGTAGAACAAATGTTCCCTCGTGGTTAGAATAATTATAGTCGTCAGAGCGTAATGTAGAATTCGGAACAGTTAGGTTTAATACTTGTACCATTGTGTCGTACAGCTCCGGCGTACGCTCGGGCGTACGGCCGCCATCTTGGTAACGGACTGTCAAATGCATTTGGAAAGCGTATTTCGATGGAAATTTAATCGGATGCATGAGTGAATATGAAATTGTTGCAACTGGTTTTAAATCGAAATATTTTTTTGAAATTTATTTTTCATTCGATAAACATGAAAATTTTATGTTTGTACGTACTTACTCTTCTATATGACTGTGTTCATTACAATTATCGTTTTTATATATTTTTTATATATTGTTAGTTTTTAAACTTTTAAGTCTACAGACACTTTGTGGAACAACTGTTTAACTAAATAAACTCGATATATATCTGTAAGTTCAAAATACCTACATTTTTTGGAACGTTAGTATTATTTTGAGTGTATATAATATATTACAATGCAGTTGTTAGTCTGTAAAACCATTTTAAATATAAAAATGAAACTCTTACTAAACAGCAATACAAAAGAAATATATCACTTGTCAATCTGATTACTCAATACAATAAAAGAAAACTCAATTTGTCTATCCATCTGAGCCCACAAATTCTAAAACACGCTAAAACTCATAAAAAACTGAACAACTTCGACATTCCAATCATTTTTCTTTCATTAAGTCTTGACGTTGAGATTTTTCGGCGCTTTTACTTCACTTTAACGAAATGTGATGTTATATTAAAAAAAAATTGTCGCCGACCTGATATTTTGGGTCACAAAGCAATCAGGTCATTATTACGACAGTTCCGTAAGCGCAACTCAGTAAATTCATCTTACATATATAATTCCAATTTATTTCATATAAAATGAAAAACATGTAATGGAAGAAATTGTTGTATTTTTAATGGAGATTTTTGTTATATGAGTGGTCTGGATTTCTTGTTGATCAGGGATTTTTATCTTGAGAAGCAACACTGGATTTTCCTTTACTTTGTAATTGGTGAGTGAGTGACACCTCCGACCTCCACGCGAAGTTGTCTTTGAGAAAGGTGGTTAATGAACAAGTGGTCTTACAAAACAAGAGTCCTATGTCTTTGTATACCTATATCATGGCAATATATTTTAGAACAGAGACAACTGCCCAGAAGATGCCGTAGAAAATATGCAACCCAGCTCTTTCTATTCCATCTCCCTCATATTCTGATCGAACCAACACAACCAGGTGACCAGCTGCTATAGTAATTTTTTTGGTACTGTAATGTAAGCACTATAGTCTTTCAAACCCCCTTTTTTACTAATTTGTTCTTGATATAAACACCAGAAATAATTTTACTGCCCAAAACCATTGCCATTAACCAAAGGAATACGCAATCCGTATTCTATAGTATTTCAAAATTAGTTATTCCACAAATACAACAAACATAGCATCAAAGTAAGAGTTTCATGTTTAGTTTCTAATCTGCGAGAATAAACCGCGGTATTTTAGCGGCTACTAACTATTTTCAAAAGCTGTGTCTCAACAATTGAAACAATGAACAGCTAGACGAAAGTTTTCGAATAACGTTAACATGTAATCTCGTTTCAAAGGCATCATAACTATTGACAATTTAATACATGATTGTATGGTTCTTGCCGGTTCTACACTAGAATCTACATTTGTATATTTAATACGATGGTAGATTTTCATTTAAAAAATTTAATTTATCGTAAATTAAATATAAAAAAATTATAATAAATATTTCATTAATATTTAAAAGCCGAAAATCTCTCTTTATTAGTGAGCCTCTTTTTATTAAAATACGAGCTCTTATCTCAATATTTATGACGCGAAAGCACCCTTAAAATATTATGACGTTCAAAACCTCTTGCGTCCTTTTATATCAAACTGTGACATTTCTTGGTTGAAATAGAATTAAATCTTCTTTGAGTTGAAAAGAAATAGGAAAAGGTCTTAAAAGTTTTCTTTTATTCAAAGCAGCCAATAGACATTGTAAGAAAGTTAAACCATGTCCTAAATTGCTATCAGCCAAATTATTAACACTGAACAAAAGTTGATGCTTATGATATCAGCTATCTATTCATGCGAGGTTACTGGGTCGTTACAAATAACCCTGTATCCGTACATATATATACACATATTCGTATTATATTATGTTCATATATATTATGTTCGTTTTATTTAAACGATACACTCATCAAATTAGCTTATTAATATAAGTCACATTTTAATATTACACAAATGACAAATTAGTTCTTATAAATAAGCATATAGAGCTCAAAATGGCGATATAATATGCATAAACTAGTTTATGAGGTTAAGGAATATTGCCGATCAAGATGAATCCTATCGATAATAGGATCATCTGTAAAGCTACAGCAACACCTGTTTGACCAAACAAAATAGCTTCAATAAAGAAACTTCGCATTCAAGTAAAGTTTTGGATTAACTTATTCGTGCAGATGTGCACGATTCTTTATATCATGTTTATTATAAGAGTCACTTTTATACGAAATAACATAAAGCTATAAAGTAACTATGATTGAACGAACTAAACTATTAACCTTTTGCGTTATATAGTCTGTTATAGGCTGTTCTATGCATGACGTTAAGCTACCACCTTAAGAAACTAAGATCAAACCAGAATACAGTAATATGAAGTGTTAATTTTTATAATAAGTGATAAATTAATTGGCGTTACTCAGTGGACTGGGTAAGGTCCTACCACCGGTAACTGAGGCAGAGAGTGTGAACCTATATTTTTTATCACCAGATAGCCTTTGCTCAAATAAATAAAAAATAAAAAAACTGAAAATAAAATTATTCCAATGGTTACGTACGCATGTATGTTCTCCGTGTCCAAAACATACCTAATGTTTAAAAATTCCAAGTCTAATAAAGTCTAAAAAGAAATTTCGTAACTCTACAATAAAAAAAAAATATTGATGACATTTCAGCGCTGTCAATACCCGGTATAGGCACTTATTAATTTAGTATTCGAGGGTTCCGCAAATTAATTATTGCTGATTGACGGTTCTAGGACAAACCCTTCTATCGCTGAGAAATGTGTCAAAATGTTCCGCCCTATTTATGCCTGTGTTGAAATTCAACTACGCCCGCTTCATTTGGTTGTCTTATATTATTATTAAGCGCTTTTTGCTTATTAGAAATGACATTTTTTGCCCTTATAAGGGTAGACAGATGGATGAATGGTCAGAGGCACGTTCGAAGATATATGAATGCTGTCCTTACATCTAAAATCGCTCTTTGTCAATTTTATTAAAAATATTATAGATATTCTAATCACGTTATTTAAAAAAAAATTGTTGCCTGTAAAGTCGGTTTACGGACGATAGTTTAACGTGACAACGTCATAACAGATAGATGCGGCGCAAGCGTACAATCAGCGTAACGGGACAATTTCGTGCATGCAGCCAGCGTTCATCGATTTATTAGACGTTGTCTAATAAATCGTACTAATCGTACTAAGTAAAACATTTTCTTATATACCAATCGCGTAGCTAGGAGAACAAGGGCCCCGACGCATAGTGAAAGAATCGGGCCCTCACCCCCTCTTTCCACGTAGCTTGAACTTATATTGCCAAAATTAAAGAGGGTTACGTTACAAGGCCCCCTGAGCTCCGCGGTGATACCAATCACATGCAAATAAAAGTTGTTGCTCTAATTGACGAAAAAAAATATCTTTAATTTAAAAAACATTGAGTGTTTAGTTGCAACAATATTTGTTCAATTTAATAATAAATAAGTACGTCATGTACTTAATAATGATATTCACAATATAAAATTGTATTTCCTTGTACAGTTTAATCTTCTCGTGTATATTTCCCTTTTATAAATTATATTTGGGATTAAAGCGCGAAAGGTAACTGTTGTGGTGCTGACATAACTGTCAAGTAACGCTCACAACCACTACTGAACTTTTTCGAAACGTTGAGCAAAATAATAAAAAGTATGTGATATGAATTTACTTGTTGGTAGAGCGCTATGTGAGCTCTACCTTAAATTTAAATAAACATTTTTTTTATTGATACATAAAAATATTAGTTTTTTTTTATTTATTTTATTTTTTTATATTTATGTAAATTGTACAAAAAGTAAAAAAAGGAACTATTGAGTTTTTGAGGATGTTGGATGTTTTGATGGATCCGAATTAGTAGATTTATGCTTAATTAAATTTGAGTTGAATCATTGCAAAGATCTTAGTAGATTTTTTTTTTTTTTTATAGCTCGGGAGAGCAAATGACTCTACTCAACCTGATGGTAAGTGGTAGTAGAGTCCAAACGCGACGACGGCTAGTGCAATCACGAAGAATGATTTGCGCTAGCCGCCCCCGCCTTGCCGGCCCGCAAGATGCCTCTTCACGCCTCGTTTGAAGGAACCCAGGTCATAAGAGGAGGGCACACGTGTGCTGGTAAAGAATTCCATGTTTTGGAGGTGCGACAGAGAAAAGAGTTGCCAAATTTCTTCGTGCGCGATGGAATTGATGTCACAGTTAGGCGGTGACATCGGGAGCCAGCACGCGTAGACTTGTAAAGGAATGGGGAAGCAGGAATGAGGGAGAATAATTTATTTATTTATTTATTTAAGCATCATAATATTATATCATTACAAGATGTGAACGATAATAACTGCTGTAGTAAATTCCTCTGAGCACTCGCCGTGATACAGCCGATGGAAAGCGGTCAGGTTTTACTTGGTGGTAGATCTTTGTTCAAGCTCGTAGCGGGTAGGTACCACCCAGTCATCAGACATTCTACCGGAAAACAACAGTACTTGTTATCGTGGATTTGATGATTTGATGATTCCGATGAGTGAGCCAGTGGAATTACAGGTACGAGGGACACCTTAGTTCCCAACCTTGATGGCACATTGGCAATGTAGGCGATAGTTAACATCTCTTACAATTCCAATGTCATTGATGACCATCAGGTTGCCCATATGCTCATCCGACTACTATTGCTATAAAAAATATATATATGACAGTTTTTTGCAAAAGTTGCAATGAGGAAATAATCTTTTCCAAAAACACAAAATATAATTCGAAAGATCTCGTATTCTCTTATTTGTTCTCTCTCTCTCTGTATATTATGTGAGGCGAGAAATGCATCAAATTAGGGTAAAAAGGAAGCGCTAGGGCTTAACAAGAGTTGGCAACGAAACGCAATTTAATAGTGTTGGGCGTACATTGCGGATGCTTACGAAATTGTGTTGATTCTATTTGTTATATGTATCTTCGTTTATTTTATATATTCACTAACATTCATTTATTTAAGAAGTAAAGAAATATTAATACTCTTCAGTTTGGAATATATTTTTTATAGGTTTAAGGCAATTATTATAAATGCAAAATAACTACGTTGATATTTGTTGCTAGACATCACCTAAACCGATAGTTATGTATTTAATTAATTAATTTATATGTTTAATTAATTTAAATCGTATTATTATTTAAAGTTTTAGATATTCGTTTAATGATTTAATTTAATTTTATTAAAAGATTGAAAAAGTCGCATTTTTTTAATCTTCTACTACATGCGCATAGTCGATCCACCCGACTCGGTTGATTATTATACTAAATATCAAACCTTTTTACGACGTCCTTATCAGGACTGTTTCTGGTTTAAAGTTCGGGTAAAAAATTACATTAATTACTGTTTCCGGGCACAGAACATGTAACATTTTGATAATACGTTTAGTTGCGCATTGCTAATTGAAGGATTGCCTTGAACTTCTAACAGTACCAAGTTGAGTGGAACGGATGCTTTTCGGACGTAATCGCATTCTAAAAAAATCATCAATTAAATTGTTAAGCTACTCGTAATTAAGAAACTTTGTGCTATCGTTGGATTAGTGACAGCAGACCAGAGGTCAAAGCGGAAATCATTATATAATATCCTGGGGCATTATTCACACACAGCCATCTGATCCCAAACTAAGCAGAGCTTGTACAATGGAAACCAGATAACTGTTTTACTTACATATACTATTTTTCTTTTGTAAATACATTAAATAGATAAATACACCCAGACTCAGGACAAACAGACATTTTCATGCACAAATGTCTGTCCTGGGTGGAAATCGAACCCACGACCTGCGGTGTAAAAAGCAAGTATCTTACCAACCACGCTAACCGGCCCGTCAATTTGTCATTATCATTGAACCAGAGGTATTGGTTTTTATATCATTTGTCACACATAATTCCATAAGTAATTTACATATATGTATGTTAACACGGCGTCATTAAAATATCATAATTAGATAATCATTAACATAATACAAATAGGATTGACCACAATCCCGAGATGTCTGTTTCGCTTACTTGATTAGTGTTACAATGTGTAATGATAGTCGCGTTAAATCAATTACTGACATCTGCAACTGGTGGTGAATTAATGTTTGCTAAATGTCCTGAAGTGATCAAAATTATTAATTCATCGCTAATAAAATTTACATTTAACATTCAATTTTTTTTTCTTGTATGGTTTTTTTATTTCAATTATACTTGGCGACGATTGTATGACAATAATTCTTAAGTACATTTGAAAACGAACACGACTGTGTTTTATATTGGTAGTATGAATGTATACATGATATATTTTACCTCTCTGCATTTCTGACCCATACAAATTTCAACCATGCCGTATATCACAAATTGCAACAAAGGAGTTTAAATTTTAAGCAAGTGTAATTACATGTGCTCTTAGTCTTATTTTCCACGTTTGTTGTCTCAATGACGATGTACGCGATAGTTAATATTTCGTATAGTGCCAGTAGACACTGGTTACCTAATATGGGTAAGCACTTCCTATATGTGGCCCTTTTGCCTTATAACGATATAAATAAAAATCAGTTGATACATACATACATACATATTACAATTTCAACAATTTTGTCAAATTTGTCAAAATTCAAGAAATTATCTGGAAACCAAATATCTTAACTAATGACCATGGGCTCAAACCCGGGCAAGCACGAATAAATTTCATGTGCTTGATTAGTGATTATAATTCACTTCGTGCTTGGCTGTGAAGGAAAACATCATGAGGAAACCTGTATGTGTCAAATTTCATTGAAGTTCTGTCACATGTCTATTCGACCAACCCGCATTAGAGCAGCGTGGTTGAATAAGCTCCAAACTTACTTGGTGGTAGAGCTTTGTGCAAGCTCGTCTGGGTAGGTACCACCCACTCATCAGATATTCTACCGCAAAACAGCAGTACTTGTTATTGCTGTGTTCCGGTTTGAAGGGTGAGTGAGCCAGTGTAATTACAGGCACAAGGGACATAACATCTTAGTTCCCAAGGTTGGTGGCGCATTGGCGATGTAAGAGATGATTAACAGCTCTTACAACGCCAATGTCTATGGGCGTTGGTGACCACTTACCATCTGGTGGCCCATATGCTCGTCCGCCTTCCTATGCGACAAAAAAAAAAAAAAAAAACCTTCTCAAAAAAGGAGAAGATGCCTTAGCCCAGCTGTGGGACATTCACAGGCTGTTACTTTACTACATGATAATGTGAACACATAATACGATGGTGTTCTCGGTTCTCTAGGGAGACTAGCCCACTACGTTGGACATAATGTATTGCAGAAGTGTTAAGACAAACATTTTATATTTTGCATTTTCTATTTCATCATTCTCCTGATTTGATCTCATGGCTAAAACAGAGATATAATTTATTGAACCGAAATTGAGCAAGAATAAGCTGATTAACTTGGAAACAATGAAAAAATGTCAGTAATGTAAAACCAGCTACTAAATCCTACACGATTGCCACTTATGTGCTAAATGAGTTTCAATCTAGGCCCCATTGTTCGGTTTAAGAACATCGTAAAGGTTTTATATCTCCGCTTTGACGACGATGATAAAGAGGACTTAGTTGCAATTGCATTCTAGGCTTCACAGCTAAGACATATTAGTTTTTTATTTTATAAAAGAAAGGAGGACGAGCAAATGTGTTACCTTATCATAAGACATTTTGTTCTTATATCTAATTATAGAGTTTTATGACAGTGGTTTGGAAGATATCGTCATATTAAAACAAAATTTATATACGCTAAATTTCTCGACTAGAATTGAACTTTAAATAAGTATTGACTAGTCAGAATATTAAATTATTTATGGTATGGTATTGTTATTATATTAGTAATTACAGACTTGAAAGGCATGATGTATTTGAACATTTCAAATCAAATATTTAAGAGACGATTGGAAATATTTTTGATTTGTAAATTGTAATTAGGGCTGGTACTGAATGCGTGTTTGGCGGGAGAATAATTTAGTAGTAAGCAGGCATATTTAACCAAAAGCTATTTTTAACTTTAATGGAAATCAATATCCAATGATGCCTTACTATGATTGGAATAAGATGGCAGAAACCAACAGGATGTGGAAGGGGAAGAACCAGGAGCTTTGATGATACTTGGGAGGGGTGATGTCTGTAAATAATAAAAAAACAAACAAAGATGTTAAACATAATTCTTTCTCGATTGAAGAATTCAAATAGGAATCATGAAATAAAATCATATTCAATTAATATATTATTTAAATATTAACAATTAAAAACATATTAATTTAAAACGTTTTTTTTAGATAAAACTGTCCGTTTTTACCGTTAAATTAGCGTTATAAATTTTGGCACGAGTTTAGGGAGTTTTAGGGTATATAAAAATCCTTTTAATACCCAATTAACTTTTAATCTTCCCTGAAATATTTTTATTAACTGATGTGTTATTGACGTCTGAAGCTTTTATTAAATCGCCTCTGATAATGTTATTTATATTCTAATATTAACAAATGCTAGAGAAAATTTTATTGAAACATAATAGATTATCACTTGATTAAATTTTAAGTTTTAAAATATTTACGTTAAAATAAACAAGTAGGTTGACTTAAATTTTAAGTGAAGCTTGTATAAGCTGAATATAACACTGTTTTCGCTTGCATCGAACAAAAAGATTGAATTGAATGTATTAACATAACTTGCGGAAGACCGAGATTCAACAATGATTCTTGACATATATACTAGTTGACGTAATAAATAGATTTTGTACAACCGATCGGGTTGATTGGAATCCATTTCGTATAAAGGTTGTATAGCTTGGAAGGAATCCAAGACAATCAATTCGTTAAAAAAACAACTTCGAGATTTTTACCGCATACTTCACATTGAGTTTTATTTTTAGACAATATTTGTTTGTTTTTTTTTATTTCACCCAATTAGTTGGCAGATTCACCAAGTTACATCACTAATTCTTTTCAATGGTGCTTATTTACTTAGTATAATATAGCTATCTAAAAGTAAGTGCAACCATCGCCCATGGTACTGTAGGGCACATATTGGCAGTCCCTTAAAGTACCGTCAGTCGTGTGTAAGACAGGTTTAAAGACTCTTCAGACTCATTGTACATCTAAATAAACGAATGCTTGACCAAACCAGGCGAGATTTCACGAAAACCTACCACAATTAAGCTGAAACGTATATGAATTAACAGTTTATTATTTCTTGCAGAGGTGGAGAGGCTGCTACGGGAGTACCGTCAAAACCAAGATCTGGTCCGAAATATCGGATCACACTATTATCAAATCATCTATCCTGTACAGCTTCGACACCACGAAAAAATGGGGATTTCAACCAGAGAAATTGCACCAAAGGTAATCACTATTTATAATTAATACTTGTACTCACTTAGAAATGATAAGACCGAGATTACATATAACCATCTGTATAATGTATTTCGCGAATAAATAATTATGATTATCTACTTGTAACAGAAAGGCAGGTTTTATTTTAAATAGCTTGAGAATATAAGATTATTTAGTAAAGAAATGTAGCTTAAAACAAACACTTCGATTTTTCGTATTCGATAAGTAATTTGATAATACTAAAAATATTAACAAAAGTGCTAAGCATATTATTATTAATAAGCATTTTATAAGCCCAACGTAAGAGTTCTTTAATCTCAAAATTCATTCTTTTAAATAAAGGAGTACAAAACAGTCAAGTTCTTGTAGGCTAAAATAGGAAACCTTACGTTTTAGCACTAATTAAAAAAATAAAAATAAGCATACTAAGTAGAATACTCCTATATCGTACGTAAATTGGAATCAAAAGATAATAATCAGGTCTAAGCAATTAGCAAAGCAAAGAATTCTAAGTGTAAGGTGAGTGTAGGTCACGTGATCTAATTAGGCGAGATGAATAAATGGAGTGAGGTGTTCACCGAGAAGTTCTTTTTGTAAAGGCAAGACAAGTGTTGTATGTGATTAATGTCGCTCCAGTTTCTCGACGTTTTCTATTAACACGAAATATGCCACGACGATGTTTCGTATGAGTCACTCTTTCTAACTGTGCCCCACAGTTACACACTTCATATATTTTGATTAAACTGTTTCATACATTGTGCTAGATTAGTACACTATAATAAATATTGCTTCGATTCTTATGGTCGTCAATAAATTATTCCAAATCATGATTTAAATTGAACTGATAATTTTTGAAATTCAACTTTCAATCTTTTCAGTTTTATTTGATTCATCTATGACTTTATCACTGACTTTTTTTTATTGGTTCATAACTCTAGTTACAATCTAAGTATACAACAATAGCACACATTTATGTATACATAAAGGTAGATAGCATATGAAAACAGCATGTTTATCTGTAAATGCGCTACTACTGAAAAAATAAAGCCTACATTGTTGAATTTTAACCCATACGTTACCGTGTTAGTAGATCAAAAAAATGACATGCCAAGCAAAACTCACTTTACCGATGTAAGTACCACTAAGTGTTTTAAGAGTTAAAATTGTATTTACAATTTGTCTTGTGCTCAGAGGGGATGAAAGACATCACAAGGAAATATGTGTCGGAAGTAATCCTGAGGCGTGTATATCTACGGATCCGTATAGAACTGTATGAACGATTAAGTGGTGATCTTTTTCTTACAGAATTTGCTTGAATAAGAAATATTTATAGCGAGTTACGTGTACAATTAAAAAATAGATAGATCCTTGGATTTGATAGTAAAATCTTAAATTAATCAAGTAGACTTAATTTTACTCTTAAAATTAATGTTAAATTACAATCAATTTCAAATTTATTGAAATATTATTGAATAAAAATACCTATAAGTAAATATTTACTGTGGTCACTCCCTGATCTTTCTTAAGTACGTGACATATCGCCGCTCCATTGGATTATGAATAGAGAATGCACCTGTGTTTTCACATACACTCATGAATTATAATTATAATATATTTGGAACACAATGGACAATGATAATAATAAACCAAGACAAAGAATATTAATTTGTGGGGAATGTAGAAATTGGAGAATAAGAAATAAAAAAAAAGCTAAGCTGTCATTAAAAATCAGTACATATCACTTTAAATAATAACAATATCCTGGGACATTATTCACACACGGCCATCTGATCCCAAGCCAAGCAGAACTTGTATTATGGAAACCAGATGACTGATACACTTACATATACTACTTTTCTTTTGTAAATACATACTTATATAGATGATTACACCCAGACTCAGGACAAACAAATATGTTCATGCACACGAATGTCTGCCCTGGTGGGAATTGAACCCACGACCTGCGGCGTGAAACGCAAGTGTCTTACCAACCACGCCATCGGCTCGTCAATTTTAAACATGTTTTGGATTTCTTTTATCCTTCATGATTCGCGTTTATTTTTATATATACTATTACTATAATTCAATTATCAAAATTACAAAAATCATACTCTAAATTCCAAATTCATAATAACTTTAAAAATTGTGAAACGAACAAACAAATATTCTTGCTACTTGAATAAATGGTATTTTGATATTATTTTATTAAATAAGTGTTGTCCCTTTGAGCTGAATGCCATTTAATTAAATTGGTATAGTAGTTGCTAAACTAAATGCGATCTAATTAGTTTAATTTAATAACATTATCTGGCATCTTGTTAATTGAGTCGTATAACTAAATACCGTTATCGATATACTGAGCCATTAATATGTTTAATAACTTGTTCATTACTCAGTCGGATATCAACCACTTGAGTACTGAGGTACTTTTTATAGTTCAAGTTATGTTTTATACAAGAGTATTTTATAAATACATTTTATAATATTTTAAGTATAATAAATTTCTTTATATAGAGAGATCAAAATTATTTATGTTTGTTTTCACTTGTGTCTGTGTTGCTCGTCTGGGTTGGCATAGCCAACTCATCAGATAGTCTACCGCGAGACAGCAAAGCAATGATAAAAGATAGTAAACAATAAAAAATAAAAAAGGTAGCAAAGCAATAAGTATGTTGCCAAGGTTGGTGACGTTGGCGTTGTACAAAACGCAAAATAAAAAAAAAGCGAGTTTACTGAAACGAAAATGCAATTTATCTAGAAGCTTAACATAAAAATATATTTAAGCGCAGCTTAGAATATAATCCTTAATAGATAAATATATTTTCAATATCCATTATGCCCGGTCGTTAATATATTCCATCTTGTTCAACCTTACGCAAGCAGATTACTTCGGCCTTCGACTCCACATATATTTTTCTCGGCATCTCATTACAATATGACTCATGAGAACTTATCATGATAATGCAGGAATCTGTTATTAGATATATTAAGAATGAGAATATTAAATTATGGAATGATTTTATTATGACTTAAAATTTATACGTTAAATACGTGATAGAAACGAAATCTTGCATTAAAAATGTTGTTTCTGTGTAAACCATTCGTTATCCTTTATGGTTAATTAAGATTATATATGTAGATACGTGTATTTTTTTTTATTGAAAAGACAAAGCCGGTATAGCCCAGTGGTGAGAACGCGTGAATCTTAACCGACGGTCGAGGGTTCAATGCCCGGACAAGCATCACTGAATTTCATGTGCTTCAATTGTGATTGTAATTCATCTCATGCTTGGGGGTAAAGGAAAACATCGAGAAGATCAAATTTCACTGAAATTCTGTCACATGGGTCTTCCACCAAACCGCATTGGAGCGGCGTGGTGGAATAAGCTCCAAACCCTTCTCAGAAAGAGGACAGAGGCCTAAGCCCAGCAGCGGGACATTCACAGGCTGAACTGAAATGACAAAACAGTAACGATTTTAATAATATTCAATAAAAAGAGCTTGAACACATCCTGACAAATTGCTCACGCGGTTGGAACTGTTCGAGACAAAGGCGACGGGATATAATATGAAAATCTCGCCGTTTGATCTGAAAGCGAAGTCAGAGTTGCCGTACATTTGATGTGAATATAGAAAATTTATTCGGAGCAAATATCTTTTTTTTTTGAGGCTTTAAATGTCTTTGTAGTGATCGAACGTAATATAAATTCTCTTTCCCAGGGGAATGTAATCGTTATAAATTAGGATATGAAAATGTTTTTACTTATGTAAAGGCTTATATTGTGTAGGAATGATTACTCGCTACAGCCGGTTGCTTTATCTGATTATTTAATTGCAATTCTTGAGCACATGTTTTATCGGCAAACTTGGCGTTGAAAAATTACAGCATCTATACAAAAAAAAAAAACAAAAATTTTCAATAAATATATTATTAATATGGATTAGTATTTTTGTAAAGGTTTTCTGTATATAAAGTATTCATCTATTCTATCTTATACAATAAGGCCATTAAATTGGATCATAACTTAAAAATTTTAAGATAGTTGTATGCACATAAATGAACCCGAAACGCATCGTAAAAGACGATCGTAGAACATCAGAAAGTGATATGCAACATTGACTATAATAATTATATCATTTAAAGGACACTCGGATCAAAATAGCTTATCACCGTAAGTCAATTTATAACCTTTCACGCATGAGATAAGAAGTGAGCTCTTATTAGACATGATATTTTATATGCTCGTAAAAAAAAACTAAATATTTTTTGTTAAATTTTTGTTAAATTTACTGTCACTTTATTAAAAGATTGCAATTATAACAATAACAAAAGAAAACAGTGGCTTGTTTTTTATAAGGAGTAAATATAATTTAATAAAAAATAGAATTTAAATAAATAAAAAATATATACATACTTTATTTCAACATAAATAACCATTTTTAACGAAATGTCATTCAGTACATCGCTCTAGATTCGAATGTAATATTTTTAGCAGTCAAGAACCAGTTCAGATATTTTCCAGAGATATAATAAATATATTGAATTTCGATAAACGTCAGATTGAAAGTAATACAGCGTAATGTGAAACGCATATCTCTAAATTGAATGTTGAAGACAAATATGTTTCAAAATATTTAGTACTAGCTGATACCCGCGACTTCGTCCACGTTGCTTGATATATTAACAAAGTTTTCTTATGTACGAAGGAAAAAACATCAAAAAGATCGCAAGCAAAAATATACTTTGTTTAAACATACATCACTGAACACGCAGTGCATATAGAAACCGTTGTTTCTTGAAACTTTAATAACTTTCTATTAAATGAAGATATCGCAATATTTTTTTTTGATAAGGGCCAACTGTCTTTGAAATAAAATTTAGAAAATTTCATTGAAATCTATCAAGTAGTTTTTCATTCTATCTCTATCATTTTATTTATATAGATAAATAATACAACATTATTACATAATATATATAATTGTGGCAATATTAAATTAATTCAATAACATATACATATAAAAATCACTAGGTACATATTTTAAAATTAATTCCCTCGTCGCGTCCTTCTATCAGAAAACGATAAACTCAAAAACTACTCAACGGATTTTTACTTGCCTGAAATAAGAGGGAGATTGTTGAAGATGTCGAAAAAAAAAATATGCAGACTGAAGTTATTATACATTCATAACAGAAGTATATTTATAACGTGATAAACGTTTTAACACTTCTATATTATATCATCTAGTGTCTATTTATTTAAAACAAACATACAAAGCATTTAAAAATGAATTTATAAGATAATAATAATAATATATCTAATATGCATGTCAAGTGTACATAGCACTTCCGAATTTGTGAATTAAAACTAACCAAAAATCATAATTTTTTTTTTAAATGATTTTTAAAGATTAATGTAATTGTTATAATAAAAATCAGTAAAAAATATAATAAGAGATATAATCAAAACAATTGAAATTATTAAAAAAAAATCCATCAATTTTTAGTGATTGGGTTACTTTTGGCGTGTATTGGTACATTTATAAAAGTTGATTGAAAGTTGAATTGTATGACTTTTATTGTGTGAAACAGTGTAATCATTTCATAGCTTTGAAATTATTATAAGTATAATATTTGTAATAAGTCTATGTCCAATAAAAATAAAATCTGAAAATCTTAAGATAGTGTTAAGGCTACATGGGGTGAGATTAATAGAGTTAACCTAAAAAGCAAATTGTGCGAATCGGAAACGTTACCTACGCTGAGAAATATAAATTTAATTAATTACAAAAAGGAAGTCTTTGAAAATGTTTTTGATTAAATATCTAAAATAATTCCGCATTTAAAATAAACACAATTAAATTGCGCAAAATTACAGCTTTTTTAAAGTATTGACTATTTAAAGTTTTTTTACAAAAAATAAAAACAAAATTAATTGTTTATGCGTTTGTTTCTAGCGAAACATCAAAATTGTTCGATCCCACTATATTCACTCACAACTGGGAACTATCGTCACCGTTTTAATTACGACGAAAGTACCTAGAACGAAAGAAGTATTTTATGTTAACATTTAAAAACAAGACAATAAAAATATTTCGTTTTTGTTTTACAACAGAATTAAATATAATAGTTCGCTCTGTTGTTTATTTGTCATTGTTTAGGTAACAAAGCTCATTCCATTTTATTATAATAATAGACGTAAACTAAAGGTATGTAGTTATATATTTACTATATATATACAATGCGAGCGTAACAGGGTCGTCTGTTTATTTAAACGTTCATTGTTTTGTAATTGCATTTTGATCCGAGTTAGGCCAGTTGATACTATTACTGGGATATTAATCAAATTACAAATATACATTTAATAATTATTTTGAATTTACTGCAATTCATCCATATTGAATAATAATTCTCGCCATATTTATTGAAGTGAAACAAAAGCGTGTGTCAGGGCTAAGAACGAGTCGTATGCCGTAGCGGCAAACGGAATAACGCTCTCTTATGCGTTCCTATGTGTATACCTTTTTTGCTATATATCATAAAGAGACAAATGTATTTATTTGAATGAGAAATATCAATTTTTTAGTTATTTAACTGAGTATTTATTTATTGTTTGTAGTTTAAGTGTCGATGTCAAGAACCATTTACAATTAAGTGGCTCATGTACACGCTCACAGAGCGCCGCATGAAAAATACGAACGAAATGATGTTAAATAAAAATCAATTAAGAAACTAAGTAATATTCAACGTATTTAACGTTTTGTTTGTATAATACTAAACAAAAGCGACGCTCGAAACACTTTCGGTTATAACTCTTGCCCTATCGAGTAAACCCCGCAAGCAACATAACGCACGGCCTTTAACGATCTCAGATTTACATTTTACTTACGAGCTCAGAGTATTTGTTAATTCAGAACAAATAGTAACGAAACGAGTCGTTTGTTGATTTTCTTTTGATGTTTCCGCCGAGTAATCGTAAGAAAATATTACAATCATATCGTCTTTATGCTTTAGTTTTGTAAGCTGGTCACGTGATCGTCACGTAATCATGCTGAATGCTCGACTGATGGAAAAACGTTATATGTGAGCTTATTTTCGAAAATGATCACCTACCATCCACGGACCAGATAGTCTATCGCTGATATATGCTATGCTCATAATCTTACTAAAACTAATATAATATTAAGGCTGTAGAGATTGATTGTTTTTTTTTTCATTAAACGCGTTGATTATGTAATCATCATAATATGAATTTGATAGTCCAATTCATATTGTAGACTACTTAAAAACTCGCGAAGGCTCACTTTAACTATTTCCTAATAAATGACAGTAATTGTAAGTATAAACGTACTATAGGTATTATAGCATTATCTTCTTCAGCATTTACCCACTTACCACTTATCGATCTAATACTTGTTACTTGGGGAGCTTCAGTGTTTTAATTCTAGTATCTTCTATGAACGTATTGATTTTGTAACGAGGGTAAGGGCTGGCTTATGGTTTTTAGAATTTCAACGTTCATCGTGTTCTTAATTCAAAATTATTTCTTCAATGAAGAATTTACGCTTACTTATTGTTCGACAAAATAAAAACTACCCACATTTCGAATAAACATATCATATACCAATGCTTTTGTTAGTTTTCTTATATAATCTGATTTATTAACAATATAAAATTGCATAGTATATATTAAAGTACTTGGATTGATAAATCCAAGAAAATCAAGAAAAGCCGTTTTTCTTGACAATTTGGCACTAGCGCAGACCTAATAGATATCTTTATTCATTTAAATTGAATTTTTATTTTAGCAACAATAAATTTGAAGGCTGGAGAAATTATAGTAGTTAGTTCAAATTTTACATAATCAGATGTTACGTTAATAAATGAATGCTTGTTTGAATCGCGTTCGATCCGTTCACTCATCATTCATTCGATTACTATGGAGCCGTACAGTGAAGAATCTCATTAGAACTGTTCCGAAACACTTTGATTTTCGCCAAAAGGCCGAGAAGCGATTCCATCAACCCGCATTGAAGCAACGTGGTGGAATAAGCTCCAAACCTTTTCCTCAATGAGAGGAGAAGAGGCCTTAGCCCAGCAGTTGGATATTCACAGGTTGTCACTGTACTGTATAGCAATTTGTTATCCTGTATGAAAATGACATCAATATTTTTTGAATATAGCTCAACTTAGGACTATCTGATTTTGACTAATATCCAGTTGGATATAGATAAATAAGTCGTTAGAACCAAAGTTTCTATAATTTAAATATTTAATATTACATTAACAGAACACAATAGACAAATTACTTTTGACTATAAATAGAAAAGCGATAAGAGTACCTCGAACTAGAACGAGCCTTGTTTTTGACAAAGTTTACCCCCAATTCCTGTCATATCTTGATAGTTTGTGGGTAGCTTGCATAAATTATCCGACATCAAATAGTTTCGTCTTTATAAAGACAAAGTTCCAAACCGCTATTTCCTACGTAAAAGTTGCTAAGTTGTTTCGAATTCAATGAGGGTGGAGACAGTTACGTTATGGATAGATGGAAGATCGTTGGAGAAATTACAGTAGACGTAAAAAAAAACCTAGGAGAGACTTGGAAAAGTGTAATTTTGAGCGTGTTCTTTAGAATAAATGATAAAGTAAAAAAATAGCTATAAAACATATCGACTTAATTCACAGACGGCATATTTGACGTTCCTTCGAAGAACTGCTTCATTTCATACTAAGTAATTTTCATAGGCAAATAATTCATCATATTTTAATTTAACTAACGTGTCCATTGTCACACATCGTAGACAAGTTATGGTAATTGTTCGGTATCGCGCCATCAGCGATTTTGGGTTTGATTTCTTTTATACAGGTGAGTTATGCCTTCTAAACATCATAACTAGTATTATTATGACGGCGCATGACCTTTTCAATAAAAAAAAAAAATTAAAAAAATGTCGAATATTCGACACAAAGTTAGCCAAAGTCATCGGAAACCACATAAACTCGCGAAAAAATAGAATTTTTGACACTTTCTTTATTTCATTGAAAAAGGTCATGCTCCGTAATGATAATACTAGTGATGATATTTGGAAGGCTTACCTCACCTGTAAAAAAAATCAGCCCCAAAATCGCTGGTGGCACGATACCGAATAACTACCCAAGTTATTAAGGTCAAACTTATTTCGTCATAATGTAATATAGCCATTATTAATTATATGTAATTCGATAATTATGAATAATTTTGATGTTATTCCAATTAAGCACTTAATAATTATGATATAGAATTCCTTACCTTCAAGCCAACATTATTTAATTCAAAATTATTAATAAAAATTCAAACGTGACTGCTATAGTTAAACTTTACCCAACTAATCCGCTAACCCCAAAGCGTGTTCCGGTGAACTATTCTACAGGTAACAAGACCACAGACCGCTTGCTAACACGACAAGTTTCGTCCAACTTTACATCTTACTAAGACTATTGATAATTTAAATTACCAACGCGTTAAACTCATTCAGTAACCAATAGTTTCAGAAGATGTAGACTTTCATAAAGAATGTATTTCTATTAATAAGTAAAGTTATACAGCCCTTAAATGTTCCTAAAAGTAGTATTTTTCTTACTTGTTCACCACGCTATGTCGCTGCGGGTTGGTAGAATATAATATGTCAGAATGCCACCCAACACATCCTGCTTTCGCAAAGAAAGCAAATGTTTATTTTCCTTCGGCACGACATGAATTTTAAAGATAAATCAGGAACATGAAACTATATTCTGTCTGGCTGCACTTGATCCCTCTATAATAGAAGTGTTGAACAATGTCTTATTTTAAAAAATATATTTATGCAGATTATATTAAAACACATAGTATGAATTGTAATACTGAGAGACAGTAATATAAAAATCAAAAGCTTTCATAATCTAGAGTACGGAGCAATGAAGTTGTATCACCCAAAATGTGTGATTGATAATTTTTGATGCGATGTTTATTTATTTATTAAGACCCTCCAGGAGTAATTACATCAATACAATATTAGTAACAAAAACAACTTATAGCTTAAAACTATTTGCATTACCTATAAAGGAGAATACCTCATGCAATAATATTAGAGATAAAAATAAGCTATATAAAGAAGAATAATATAAATAAAAAAGAAGCTATAATAAGAAACAAAAGAAATGAGTACATCTACAAGTTTTGATTTTGATGTTGATAAAATTTGTTTCAGTGTGGTATAAAGATATCGTAAGTATATTTCAAAATTAAATATTTCTATTTCGTACAAAAAACGTTTAAACAAACATAGATATTATATAAAACAAAAATTAATCATGAAATTTTAAACACGCTAAAAGTTATATAAAAGCGAATATTATTTACCCCTTGAAGGGGTTCATTAAACGAAATATGCTTATTACGTTTAAAGTTAATTTAGTCCAAGCAAAAGTTCATCTTATGAAAGTTTTTTTCCTGTATCAAAAAGGGTTTCCTCGGAAGAAGGGAACGTAATAAAGTATCCAATTTCCTCTGTTCCTGAAGGTAACAAAAGAAATATTGAGGGTCAGGTCTCAAGGCGTCTTTACACGGACGTTGATCTTAAAAATTTCGCTCCATTACGGTACAGACAAGAAAGTTAATACAATTATCTATTACTCTTACGAATGATTTGTAAAATGCTCAAAAGATTCTTAGTTTATCTTATGTGTTTTGTTTAGTAAGAAGCTACAATTTAAAAAAAAACCGAGATGGACCAGTAAAACATGCCGATATGGCCCGATGGCTAGAACAGCGTGAATCTTAACCAATGATCGTAGGTTAAAACCCTGGCAATCACCACTGAATTTTTATGTTGTAATTTGTATTTATAATTCATCCCGTGCTAGAAGGTGAAGGAAAAGGCGAAGGGAACCCGAGCAAGCACCACTGAATTTCATGAGCGAATTTGTCATTATAATTTATCTTCAGCTTGGCGGTGAAGGAAAACATCGTGAAGAAACCTGTATGTGTCTAATTACACTGAAATTCTGCCACATGTGTATTCCAACAACCCGTATTGGAGCAGTGTGGTGGAATAAGCTCTAACCCTTTTCCTCAAATAAGAGGCTTTAGCCCAGAAAAGGGACACTATTATCAGCATGTTACTACAATATATAAAGGTTAGGATAAGTCAATTGATAGTCTATTGTAATACCTGTTAATTGGCATTTCGCATTCCTAACATTATTGTTATAAGTTAATGGGCCTGCAAACATTATCAACATTGCTCCCTTGTGCTTGTAATTATTGATTTGTGTTTCGAATACTGATCTGATTTGTAGAGTAAATGCCGAAATTCTGAACTTGTGAGATATGAGTGAGATAATTGTAGTTCATCCAGTTAAAATAAAAAACGGTGATCCTTATAAAACTATTTTTTTAACCCTGGAATCGTTTTCATTTGCTTTAGAACTTATAACTCAAGTTTTGTTATGGATATTAATGTTTTGAAATGTGCATTGTCGATTATATTTTGAATATAGCTGAGCAGTGTGGATGAACAACTCAAAGCTTTTCTTAAGAGAGTAATAAATGAGAGGCAGTTACCTAGCAGTATAGAAGTGACCGGCTCGTTTTTTTTTTATTTATTAAAAGAAAGGAAACGTTGAAACGTCACTGTGAAACATTTGGGTTGTAATTGGGATTAATGCGTTACTTATTTCATTAATCGGACTCGGCGAAACTCGTATCAGTGAGATGGATAAGCTTTCAATCGGGAAACAGTATACAGAGTACAGGTGTTCACAATTTTTCACATAAGAATAAAAATCGATAAAACTAGTATATAATGTGTTTTTCTATTGTATTATTATTGTGCTAATTTATGATTTCCATTGCAGGGTCGAGGTCCAGAATACCAGCAGGGGTCACGGTTGCGATCAAGGGTGAGTAAAATATTTCAATTATATATTAAATAGGTACTAATACGTCTAGATATTTTGTGTTAATATATTTATAAAAGTTTTTTATAATACGAATTATTTGCTAAAATAGTGACGAGAAAAACAATCACTAAAATAATTTTCTTAAATAATGTATTTATTCATTGTACTTAATCGCAACACAAACAAGATATCCAGCAGGTTAAAAAAAACTTCTTCATAAGAATTAAAAAATAGTGTATTGCAAATGCAAATTGCAAATTTAAACAAGAAAAATAATAAAAAGTATACTAATGTAGTATAGAATGAGTAAAATTATAACAAAATGTATTAATTGTATAACAATTTACAATGCATTTTTTGTGGTTAAATAGACCACATTTTGGAAGCATTTCGTAAACACACCGTACTTTGGCAACATAACGCGGCCACACATTGTCACGCGTTGCCCACAAATCGTCTTGTTGGCAACACTAGACACAAAATGTAACAAATTTAGCTGTGGCCCAAACTCAACTGTAGCCTTAATTTGGGACAAGATTAAAGGCACGTGTTCTTATCTGCGTGAAATCTTTTGAACATAATAAAGAATTGGTGATAAAGCAAAATGTGAACAAGAAGGAGAAAAGGAATGAAGTTAGGTTATTTCATACGCAGCGTTTTTTCAGCCGCTGCAAATTTAGCTATATATTACATTTAACTGTATCACACTACAACTAAATTTTAAACAATATTTTTCTTATGAAAAAAGACATTAAAGAAATCAATGAAACAATGTATCGATGACTTGTTAAAAAAGTATATAAGATAAATATTGTGTATGAATTTTAAAGCGATGTCGCTGATATACGTCTTCTAATAAATGTACACACATAGTACGTATAAATATACTTGTACATGTGAAGATAATCTCTTATAAAAGTCAACTTAATTAACCACGGTTACTCGTTAAGCGCGTTCACTTCACCACTTCACATGGAATTATGATACGGATTTAATTCAACGCGGCATCGCTGTTAATCACACCTGACAACACCCAACACGTGTGGATAGTTACATACTTCATTTGCCTTTGTACCTCCACGTAATCCCAAACTAATATCACCCTTAAAACAAATGACGCAAAGATCCCATCCGCCTGTACTTGAAAACAAGCCTCCCGTAATGAGAGATTGGTTACATGCTGAATTAATTCGTCCCCAAGAAGCGACGCTTCATCGATAAAGGTTGCTCTAACGAAGTTGATTTCGGTTATTGGATAATAAACTTTATTATTGTGCGGTAAAAAAGTTATTTTGATTCGTATTTGTATGGTGGTTAGGTCGATTATGTACTGTGTTAAGATTGATATATCGAATTCGGCATACAATACAGCGTTGTTAGTATTCGAAGCCGCGCAGCCGGTTAAGCCTCGTGTCTCAGACTGGAATTGACGAAGCAATTTATGGATACGTGTTCTATAGCTGAGATGACAGCTGGTTCGTGCTTGAAAGCCTGTATGAAATCAAAGCAGGTGGTCCGTGTAACTGTTATGGAAAGCATTGCGGCGTACAATGATACGCCAAACACACCACAAATGTATAATAACAAAGCTAGAGCAATAATTATTGCTTACTGATATCCAATACGCCGTCAATACGTAACGAAAATTGATTAAATATTTGGTCATCATGCGGGTTATATTTAAAATTTTGCCTAACAGTCTCAACAAAAAATTAAGTTTTAATAGCTTATTATTATTATATAAACTCATATTGATATTAATATAAGGTAACGTTATATATTAAAATATATAATTAAATTCTTCTCAATAGGCAATTACGTTTATCTTTTTTATAGTACTAACAACCTCCCTGACGACTAAGGGAGCTAAGGCCACGATACCTCTCCATCTTAATTACGTCTCCTACATGAACGCTGAGGACGTAATTATTTCTCCCTTTACATTATTTTCCCCTTATTGGAGAAAAAAAAACGAGAAATTCAATCATAACCTCTACGAATAATTTCAATCGCCCGGTGTTATTATACTCGTTCCCTTAATTACAACGATGAAAGGAAATAGGTCTGTCATTCCGTCTATTTTGGTGCGTTTGTCTGTGGTTAAACAAGCTTGGATTGGGAATAGATATATATAGATACAATTGATTGATAAAACTTATTTAATGTCACATGTGTTTCAAGAGTAAATATAATTAAATTAAATTAAGTAAATTTACTTGGTGGTAGGGCTTAGTGCAAGCTCGTCTGGGTAGGTACCCTCCACTCATCAGATATTCTACCGCAAAACAGCAGTACTAGCTATTGTTTTGTTCCGGTTTGAAGGGTGAGTGAGCAAGTGTAATTACAGGCACAAGGAACATAACATCTTAGTTCCCAAGGTTGGTGGCGTATTGGAAATGGAAGCGATGGTTAACATCTCTTACGATGTCAATGTCTATGGGCGTTGGTTACCACTTCCCATCAGGTGGCCCATATGATCGTCCACCTTCCTATGAAAAAAATAAAAACAAATAACAATTTTTCTGATCGCGGCCACACGTTTGGGGAGTGGGAGGAAGTCTTGAGAGCGTCATGTGTTAGGTAACCTGTAACAATGTGGATGCAATATTTCATGTTCATCGGTTGAGTAGTTACGGCGTGAAAGCGTAACAAATAAATAAACTTACTTTCCCAATTATAGTTGAGAAGATTTAGAACACAAATTTGATTTGTAACTGAAAGTAATTCAGGTCCCTCACTGTTTGTCTTAGTAATATATCAAATCAAATTAAATCAAAATGCCGAAAAGCACTTAAGACGTATTTGTCTAATTTAATTAATATAAGCCCGGAGTGTAAATGAACTAGAAAAACCGGGGATAAAAAGTCATTATATAGTAAGTAAGTATATAAGAAGTAAATTTAACCTGTCTAAGAATCAACGAAATTAATTGAATAACAGCCTGTGAATATCCCACTGCTGGGCTAAGGCCTCTTCTGCTCTTTTTGAGGGGAAGGTTTGGAGCTTATACCACCACGCTGCTCCAATGCGGGTTGGTGGAATACACATGTGACAGAATTTCAGAGAAATTAGACGCATGTTTCCTTCACCCTTAAGCACGAGATGAATAATCACAAATTAAGCACATGAAATTCAGCGGTGCTTGGTGGGTTTGAACCCACGATCATCGGTTAAGATTCACGCGGTCTTACCACTAGACCATCTCGATCTTATTATTGTAAATTATGAAGAGCTTGATTCAAATGCTCTGAAATATTAAAGATCGTAATGAAAACATTGATCAAGTAGAGAGCATTACTGTCAAATCCTTCGGAGCTAATGCACGTCGATTATATGAATTAACGAAGCAGATCGGGCTATTATGCAGGCTCCGTTGCGGTTAATGTCTTAGAAAATCGTCATTCCGATCTCGAGATGAGGCTGATGTCAACGTCGTGTTCAGCAGCATTTAATGTGAAGATTAGATTCTTACGATATAATAATTTTATTCATATGATATTTGAAGATGAACAGCTTTTATATACATGTATACAAATAAATAAAATTTAAGTTTGAATAAATAACTGTTTACCACCTAATAAGTACACAAGTTATATATTTCAATTCAGTATATAAAGAAAGTATATATCAACAACATATACTGGTTTTATAGACTAGACTGGTCTTCTACCAAACATATTATGTATGTCTTTAGTTCAACCTTGTCGTTGTTTTGAGTTTTTTTCATTAATTTGGTTGTTTCATTAATAATATTCTTATCTTTTTTATCATTAGAATAACAATAATCGCATATGTATCACACATACAAAAGTTGTGTGTGTTGTGAACATATTTTGTGCCTTTTTATCCATACCACTTGTAATAAAATACAGTTAAATAATAGTACTAAAAACTTCAGGGTATTTGAATAAGAGTTTTTTGTACTACCCACAAAACGAGAAATCAAGTTCCAATGAAAATCGACTAAAAGTTAGTACTATTGTCAGTAATTTGAAAAAATAAAATAAACAATATTTAAATGTATTCATAAAAATTACAACACACCATCTTAATTTATTTAATTTAAAATGATTGATGTTTATAATGATCATCGAAGTCCTAAAACTCATGAGCTGTTTAGTAAGTCTATCCTGCAAACAAAATGCTGTCAACGATTTTTTATTACAGCAGATAAAGACGCCAGAGTTAGCAGGCTCTAATTAACGCCTGCTTTTTATCATTAAACGTTTCCACGCTAATCTTCTTATCGGGCTGAGGATTTGAGAATAATCTTAAGTATTTTTTCAAGTAATGGGTTATTAGAGAGCTTAAAAAACCACTTAGATTTTTTTGTTATTGTATAGGTAGGCGGACGAGCATTTGGGCCACCTAATGGTGAGTGGTCACCAACGCCAATAAACAATGGCATTGTAAGAAATTTTAACCATCGCTTACAATGCCAATACACCATCAACCTAGGGAACTAAGATGTTATGTGTCTTGTGCCTGTAATTACACAGGCTCATTCACCCTTCAAACCGGAACAAAACAATACAAAGTGCTGCTGTTTTGCGGTAGAATATCTGAGGAGTGAGATTCTTTGTTATAAAATTATTTTATTATCACCGAATTCATAAAACATGCGCTGTTGCTATTGTGACGCCTAAGTTAGTACCGATCATTCAATTTAGCTAAATTCGTGGTTCAGCGAAAATGCATGACAGAGAAACGTTGAGAGTGATTTTACTAATTAACGAATGTCTTAAACTTCTGACGTTACTATTGTGTATGTAATAAGCATTCATAATTACTTTGTTTGACTATTGGCTAGCCATAAGAGATATGAGATCATTCTTTGCAAGTTGTTATGTGGGAGATGCTCCACAGGGAATCGCCATGGTTTCCAGGTCCACAAGAAAACAGTGGAGCCGAACCTTTAGGTCTGATCGTGCAATGTGTGTCCGATTTGTGGCTTAAAAGATACGAATATAAGGGCGTATCTTGCGTGAGATGAGAGCCACCATTGTCCAGTTTCAGTCTTCATAAATATCAGTGTCAAACATTTCTTGAGAAATGACATAATGACAACCGAACTACCGAGAAGAACGAAGTTATGTAAAGATTTCAAGAGTTCGATTGTCGTATTTCCATTTCCTAAATTAATCTGACCAATCAAGCTTAAACCTCTTAAACATTAAGCACTAATAGATGTAAGGGCTCTGTTATTTATCGAGAAAGTGACTGATCGGACGGCAATTAAGCCAGTCATGTCGGGAGACCGCATGACTGATTAGAAGTACATGACAGATACGGATGGCGTTAAATTAATAAATTGTAGTCATTTATTTTGTGCCTAAGTGAAAATGTTCGGGGCTTGACAGGATATTCAACGGTATTATTCGTTTTAAAATACTTAAATATTTACGTCACGTTCATTTATTTCACCGAAATGGTAAAAGAATTTTTTTGAATTCACAATTTCAGTTTTTAGAATAAATATTGTTATAAAATTTTAACGAAAACGCAATTATGTCTATATAGAACGGGTTCATTGTTTTTCATTTTTTTAAATGGTACTCTACATGCCTTTTCATATTATATAAAAAGGTTGGATAACATTTATAAATACTATTTCGTTGAAGTACAAATATTACAATGTTCTCAAAATAAACATGCCTCATACAAATAACAAGAATCATAAATTAGAACCATATAAATAGAAAAACGGATACAAAATATGACTAGCAAAATTTCATTCATCCAACGTTATTTTTTCCTGTGGAATAGATTCCTGATTGACGCCGAGGCCACTAATCTTTACTATGATTAATAACCCTTATTGTTATGCCCCAGCATAGCCTTGTTTAGGAAATTCCAACGTTTTCTATTATCAAATTACGACAACACAGCGTCTGATCTAATATTATTTTTTTGAAAAATTGCACGATAGTATTTGGATTGAATTATAACGACGATTACCTCCTGGTGTAATTTGGCCATTGGTATTCTCTAGAGATCTGACGTACATATTCTCTATTCTCTCAATCTCACAATTCAATTGTACCGCAAGTTGCATACGATCATTACTAGTTCTGGCACAGCTTTACGTGCTTAAAGGCTTAATAGTAATTCTGAAGGTAGTGTCCCGCAAGTGGGGTCGGATCTTTTTGATAATAACGAGAAAAATTACTTCACCACGCTCTGATGCGAATTGTTTGATAAACAGATGTTAAATTGTTCACCAAAATAGTTAGAATTCTCTCTCTTCTCTTCTCAAACTCAATCATACAAAAAGTTATTTACTAAATAATAAATACGTACAGCAAAGCAAAAAATATACGAAGTATTCATAAAATAATCAATCACTCAGTTTCTATATTCTCTAAACGAAAATTTTATTTCTAATATTGCAATCTGGATAAATCGCAGGAGATAAATCTCGTTGAACGAATCGCCTCATATCTTACGGGCACTAAATTTTCACCTAACGTTTCGTCACTGCACCAATAGGCGTCCGTATGATTTGTTGCCCGGTACAACAATTTTTCATTTTCCCTGTCGTCACTAAATCACGCTGACAACTCCTCCGAGTACAACTATTGGAACCTTATATTCTTTGAAGCGATTTTGAACTTTATCCCAATAATTATAAGAATGGTATTAAATTTATAGTGTTCTTATTGCGTGTTAAAAATGTTCCTTATGTCAGTTAAAACGATTTTCAACCTACAATTCTGTGGTATAAGGTTTCTTTTTCCATGAATAAACTTTTTAAATCAGTGCCAAGACCTTCACTCTCTAATATTTATCATTTGTTTATTGACGTATAATGAAAATTCTCTGATCTATGAAGGTAATATGTTAGATTATTATAAATTTAAATATTAAAAATATAATTTCAATCGAAATGTATTCTTGGAAAACACATTAAATATCCCGATACTTAAAATATAATATGATGAGATCTGTACGATTATGTATAGAGGGCGAGGAGTCAGCTGATGGGTAAAAGTAGTCCGGTCTTAAGATTCAAGCTTGCTTGATTGTTTCAAAATCTACAATTTATGTAGGAGTAGAAGTATATTTTCCAGTTTGAAGGGTGAGTGAGCAAATAAAACCACACAGTGGTAATTTTTATTTCTTACAGTTTTAATGTCTATGGTTAGTGGTAACCTGTAAATTTACCACTATATGTGGCCAGTTTTGAAATTTTAATAAATAAAATTAATAATATCAATTCTCTATTGCTTTATGACAATATCGATATTAATTCTATTGGTCTTTGATATGTAAGGGGCATTAATATATTGATCACCTAACTTGGTTTCAAACGGTACGTCCTATTTGTTCAATACCAAAGGGTTTTAAACGTAGCTGTTTGCTGAGCAAACCGAGTTCGACTGTTTGCTCAGGACCTGTTTAACATTCGCATCTTATAACCTTATATGGCCAATTGAACCCTGATTGCCCATTTGGAACGGGGTCATAAACATCTCGAGGTGTTGGTTAAGTTAGAAACGGCTGACACATTTACGATTTTAAATTATGGTAATAATACATTTTTATAAACTGGTTTAGAAAAGTGTAATAACTTGGTGGTTGAGCTTTGTGCAAGCTCGTCTGGGTAGGTACCAGTCACTCATCAGATATTCTACCGCAAACAGCAGTACTTGGTATTGTTGTGTTCCGGTTTGAAGGGTTAGTGAGCCAGTGGAATTACAGGCACAAGAGACATACCATCTCAACTCCCAAGGTTGGTGGCGCATTGGCGATGAAAGCGATGATTAACATTGCCAATGTCTATGAGCGCTGGTGGACCATATGCTCGTCCACATACCTATGAAATAAAAAAGAAGCCTAAGTAGACTGTAAATTTCTCACGGCTAAACAAATGCCACCTCTCTTTGTAATGAGTTTAGAGCTAATCCCACCATACTATACCAATATCAAAACCATCTATGGTTAAAAACCACGTTCTCTAACTACTGCGTCATCGTAACATATCTGATTTATCATTGTCATAGCTGTTTTTATTTAAATGTATTTACGTACTTGATGGTAAGTAATTACCATTGGCCTATCAAAAAAATAGAAATGACTCCTTATGGAAACTTTATATACGATGTTTGTTCACTCTTCAAACCGGAACATAGAAATACAGGGTTTTGATGTTTGGTGGCAGAAGGTTGGATGGGTGAGTGGTACCTACCCAGACAGCCTGCACAAGGCCTTTATCACATTAAAAGAAATAAAAGGCAAAACCGAGTCGTTTTTCCAATACGATCAGAAATGGTAATCAGCGAAGCGGACACAGGAAGAACGATTCGGTGCGCTCTGCTTAGCCCATCTGTTACTTTGATCAATTCGATTATTAAACTTTATTAATTTTTCACATATTTTTATATTATACATACCAAAACAAGAGGAATATAAATCTTTCGTAATAAATTTCATCTTATATTTATCATTGGAATAATTGAATTCAACTTAATGAAGTCAACGATCAAGTAGCTATTACCATTATTACAGTTATCTACTATAATTGTTTTTAAATTAATTTGAGAACTAAATATTTTTGAAATCTTAATAATAATAATAGGTTTGTTCCTAAATCCTTTTTAATTTTAAAACATGCGTTGCAATGAGCATTTTATACTACATTGGCGGAGTCTGAAACCTTAATTTCTCGTAATGAATACATGATTGTTGCTGATTATATCAAGTATTATATATTGTGAATATATATATACATATATAATATACACATAATGTGACGCAAGTGTGACGAAAATTTATTCAAAACAATTATTTTATTCAATACCCTTATACTGTATTATTATATTACTGTGTGTGTGTGTCTCGGTCATTTACGTATAATATGTATAAATATATATAATTGAAATACTTATATATAGTATTTCACCAAAGTAATGTGGCATATTAGAACGAAGTTTTTTTACTCGGCTTACGGTAGGGTGCAATGGCAGTGGTCACGTCATGTAACGAAATAGCGTTCATACTGTGCCTACCAAATTCTACACAAAATGCGATGCGCTGGACGTTCGAATTTAGGAGGTTTTAAGTGTGCCAATAACACAGTAATATGTATAATCAATCAAAATATACACTTTAAAAAATATCGCACAAGCCTTCGTTACTGACGGGGGTCCCGACCGCACAATTTTTTTGACATATACCTAACTAAGAAAATTATCGAAATAGACAAAACTTACTTTCTCCTTAGAATTTCGCATATATTTTATCCCAAAATTGCTTGAAAAAAAGCAATACCAAAGCAACCCCGACTGATCTTATCAAAGTCCAAAAATCGAATGTTCTCGCTGATAGTGAGAATAACGCTCGATTTGGTCGGCAAACTTTATCTTTTATGGAGTAGACGAATTTAGACCTTATATACCTTAACTTAAAAACTTTTGAAACGCATAGTATCGGAGTAGGTGAAGGACGAAATGCCTTATTGAAGGTACAAGCGATCGGCCGTGTAAAGTTTGTTAGAAGCCGAAATTGATTATGTTACGCCTCCTCTATCAAGATTTAATTATGGGAATGTAATCAAGGATGTCATTAAAAAAGGGAATTCACTTTGATTGCATTTATTCATTATACCATAGCATTATTGTACGTTATTTGTAAAAACACATTTATTATTATCAATTCAATCTTTCTTCTGTGTCTATTTATCATAATCATTAAGTTGATAAACAAGATGATAATTTAAGTTACATTTGATAGATAAAAAAATTGTGATCAAGAATTTTTCTGTTGTTCAAATCTACCAAAAAACATTATTTATAATAATAAGAATATTATCCTGGGACATTATTCACACACGGCCATCTGATCCCAAACCAAGCAGAGCTTGTACTATGGAAACCAGACAACTGATATACTACATATACTACTTTTCTTTTGTAAATATATACTTATATAGATAATTACACCCAGACTCAGAACAAACAGACATGTTCATGCACTCAAATGTCTGTCCTGGGTGGGAATCGAACCCACGACCTGCGGCGTGAACAGCAAGTGTCTTACCGACCACGCCATCGGGCTCGTCAATTATTAAGACGCATCATACCTAAGGTACCATTTTACTATCTCAAGTCCGCCTTAATTGGATGTGGGTCTTTAAATCAAATAATTATGATTCATTTTTATCAACACTCTTGCCACCTAAAATGGCCTACAAGAACTATTATCATGATCATGTTTTACATGTTCAATCACGATTTGTGTGTAAAAATTTCTGAGTGTATTTCACACAAATGACAAATATGTTGGCAAAATTCTTGCAACAATTTTAATATAACGTTGCGAATAATATTTAAATTTCACCTGGCGAAGAGGTAGAATCCGTTACAGCTCTCTTGAGATGCATTACAGGAGAACGCAAATCTCGCCCAAGACAGGCAAAACATTTTGTCTAAAAACCCAAGGCACATATAGAACACTTTACCTAAAACGCGTAAGCGACGTATATTCGCGGTCGGGAAAAGTGCTTAGTCATTTGTTACATCTGAGTAATGTGAGTTTTATTTATTACCGTGGAGTATACGTTACAATATATCATTGTTTACTGGTTTTTATATAGATAAATAGTTAAATATAAGTGAAAGATAAATTCATAAGAATTTAGATTATTTACGGCCGAATACTGAAACGTCATTCAATATGAAGTGGGACTTAATTATTTGGAACGTCATTAATTTCAAAATTTAGTATGCGAAATTTGAAATTAACGGCGTTCCAAATAATTAAGTCCCACTTCATATTTGAAAGACGTTTCAGTATTCGGATATTAATCCTTTTCTTTTCTTTTAAATATAAAATTTTTCAAACGGAAATAAAGAAAAATACTGATGACCTTAACCATCAATATATGTAAAGTAAATCATGATGAAGCCGTACAACTACTGTTGCTTTTTTTAAATTATATTTACAAAACAACCGTATAATTTCTGTATAACACAATACAAACGAAATACCAAGCTCAGGCAGCTTAACTACAACCCTTCAATTACATTCAAGCTATAGGAGATCTTATGACGTAAAATGTAAGATAGATATATCTACGAAACGTTTTATTCTCCAAGTTGTCCCGGGATACATCTCCAAGCGTGTTTCCTCCGATACTCAAGTATTATGGCCTAAGCGCTTATCTCGAAACAAAGTGCTGTTTTCATGCACTGAAATAAAATAGAAGCCTCTATAAGTGTTCGGGATGTTTTTCTTTCTTAGATCTTTTGCTTTGTTGATTGTTTCTGAAATGTATTTTGTATATTTCGGAAATGGCCCGAAAATTATTTTGTTATTATGATCATATACAAATTAATTGTCACTATATATAATGGGAGTGTTGAAAAGTATAGTTGAAAATGTCCCAGGATAGTATAGAACAAATGTTAACTTAAGACATCTCTTTCGATCTAGAGTTTAATTTATTATTTGTCATTGCCTTAATTTTTTAATTTTAAAAATGAGCACTTATCTCATATATATATTAAAAAATATCACTTAAATTCCAGAATTTTATTTATAATCTCGTTTCGTATACTTAGTGAGTTGTAGTATAAAGGGACCTTTAAAGCGGGGTTTCCTTCACATTTACAGTTAATTAACGATCAAAATGATACTTTCGCATCGCATTTTTGAGCATGCAAAAACAATGAGTAGACGTAATATGTTGACGTATAGCCCAACCCTCTTTGGCTAATTAAAAACCGGCCTCGTGACCCACGCCTAAATCAGAGCACTCCTGAATTGATTCAGTCCCGAGCCGGTAATGTTTTCTCCTCTGCCGGAAATTTTATCACGGCTTACCCAAATAATGGTCGGGTGTGTACACGCTCTCGTATCTTTTGGGTAATAATTTACGAAGTGGTTTTAGAAAAAAGTGGAAGCAATGGTTTTAGTGTTATCTTCTTGTCTGTGGTGGTTTCTTTTACAGAAAGCTCAATCTGATGAGTGGGTGGTACCAGGACGAGCTTGCCCAAAGCCCTACCAAGTAAATAACTGAATAAAAATATAAATACTATAATATAATAACATAAAACATATTATTTACAATATTTTTTTATATAATAAATTGAATCAATTAATTATAATTAGTATCCTTATAATAAAATTTTAATCAAAATGTAATCGACGAAGCTTCATTAAATTGTCGTAAATCATTGAGCATTTTAATTTTAAATATCAATGTGCAATTCGGTAACCATAGCCAACATCGAACTTTTTATTACGCGGGTACTCAACCCGACCTCGATGTGAAGCAAATTCACCATAAGGGTCGTGTTTGCAAAACCGGCTGAGGACAGGATGATATAGAGGGTGCGTTCAATCTTTACCATTATTTACGTTCGACCGTTTTAAATGTCCCTTTAACGGCGTCCTACGCAAACTAGTAGCCTACATTCTCATACAAATAGACCAAGAATGGTTGAAACGGTGTCACTTTAGGGAAATAACGGGCAAAGTGTGAGAAACGTATCCATTTAAACTTCATAGATCTGAACAATCTTTGGATATCCATTGAGGTGTTCTTATTTGTTAGAGATTGAGGATATGACGTTGAAAATAATATATTTGATGTTTTAGCTACTTATACTGTATCTAAAACATTTGGATGTCAAATCTAAATCACTTAATTAAAATAAGTGGTCTTGTCAGATAAATATATTCAACTTCTGTTAAACTTAAGACTTACAATTTAAGATGTATATTCTCCAATTTATTTGCATTATTGTCTTATTTAGATTGGATTGAGTCCGTCTTAGAATGTTTAGTCATTTTGTTTTAATACTACATTAACCAAAAAAATAGAAGAACATCTGTTTGCATCAAATAAAAAAATAGAAAATATTTATTAAAGTAGATCCAGAGAAAGTTCTCGTGTTTTACTTATCTCCACATTCAATTATGAAAGTTCGTCCCTTCAGATAGAAGTATGATAGAATAGTTCCAAACGCAATCAAGCAAGAAAACTTATATTAATTGCAAAGTTGAACTTAGGACTTCGTATTCAAAATCGATATCTAAGTATTTCCCAACATTATACATATAAAAAAACAGTTTTGATATTTTATTTTATTTAAAAATCGAACCTTATTTTTCTTTACATCGTAAATCATCGATGTTTTTGGATAAAAAGCAAAATAGGTCAAATATTTGTCAAAGCTAATGTTCCTAAAAATTATGATTCAGTTACGCTTTGTGATGTACGATACGTAATGAGATATTGATATTAGATAATCTATTTCACTTGGTGGTAGAGCTTTGCGCAGGCTCGTCTGGGTAAGTACCACCCACTCACCAGATATTCTACCGCAAAACAGCAGTACTTGGTATTGTTGTGTTCCAGTTTGAAGGGTGAGTGAGCCAGTGTAATTACAGGCACAAGGGGCATAACGTCTTAGATCCCAAGGTTGGTAGCGCATTGGCAATGTAAACGATGGTAAACTTCTCTTACAATGCCATTGTCTATGGGCGTTGGTGATCACTTAACATCAGGTGGTCCATATGCTCGTCCTATCCTATGAAATAAAATATATATATTACCAATATTGATAAATAAATCAACATATATTATTATTGCCAATAAAAAATATCATTCAGTTAATGGTACATTATAGTTTATTATTACACGCAAATTAAGTTCAGCTTACACTACACGTTTCCACCTTCAAAATCAATTTCGTTCTCATAAATTTTAATACTACATTCGCTATGTTTATCAATTTCAACGCTTGTTTGTCTTATTTATATTCCATCAAAGAATTTACTTAAGGTCCTCAATTTTTCTCTCCCAGTGCTCCCGTTTCAACTGAACTAAACAAGCAATTTATTTCTCAAGGACTGTAAACAATATAAAACTATTGAAAGAGCTGTTAGCGAAGTCTCCTAGTTACCATGAACAAAGGCGAAATCTACTAACGAGACGATCTTCAGTAACTATAAATTTTCCAACTATAATAAATTATTTTGACGCCAATAACTTTTACTCTTATATAACAATGCTTAACCAATAAATTAATTTAATGGCCCCTTTTGAGAAAGTAAGATTATTTAGAGTTTTAATTTTGAGTCTAAAATATGTCGTGTTTTTAATAATAAATATTGGACAACGACAACATTGAACTTTGTTGATTATTTTTTCTGGTCACATTACATATGTAACGACAATAAGCTATCATTACGTACAGTATGTTTAAAAGATAAATTATTTATTTATTAATGTAAATTAAAAATCTTCTTACTCAAATTTCGTTATTAAAACTGCTAGTTTTAAAATTGTCCACTACATTGTTCCGTCTTACAACAATGGGTTGTGTAATCAGGCTAAAAAAGCGAAGACCTCTCTTTAGACGAGAGAATATTCTAGAATCCATCATCTTACAGAGAATGTCTATTTAAATGTCTTATTACAAGTAATAACGACGACCGCCTCCAGATAATCTTGAAGATTAAGTCAGCAGGGCTAAGATAACTGGAGAAAGATGTCTGAGACCTCAGTAGCAAGCTCATTGAAATTATGATTCAAAATAATAATCCGATTCAATTTCATTATATTTCAAGTTTATTTTAAATTCGAAATTTGGTTACAGATAACTTTGAATAGGATCTAAAATATTTATAACCAATTTAATAATCACAAGGCAACTCGATTTATTTCGATGGCCTTTCTTAGTTTAATATTTTGTGTTGGATCTAAAGAATTAATAATAATACCTACTTCACAAAATTTAAATTACATTTAGAATAATTTAATATGATTATTTAGTTTATATTTGAGAAACAGTAATTAAGCAATTAATAAATAACTGAAGGTACATAATTGTACATTTTTTTACAGCACAATATTCTTTTTATCTCTTAAAATATTAACAAAATGTTTTAAGTCTAAGTATGTGTGTACCGAAAACTAAAGCTTATGTGCTAAAGATTGCTATACAATTAACGAATTTATGGATAATAGCACACCTTGGGAATGAGACGGTCGCCACATGGCTATTTCTTTTGTTTTTTTTTTTGTAAAAAAACAATCATCCCGCTTAGTTTCTTTCGCCGGTTGTTTCTCAGGGCTGGGTGTTTCTTTTCCGAACCGGTAAGAGTTTCCAGTTTACCAATCAATAAGTCAAGTGTAATACTTCAATACTGAATAAAGTATTTTGAATTTTGAACTAATCAACAACCATAAAAACCACTAAACAAAACGAATCTGCGTCAGAAACATTTCATGCAAAACGTGCAAAATGTTAGGCTGAAATATGACTCTCATCGCATCAAAGAAGTATCTTACAAAAAATAATATGACAAAAAGAATTATGCGACAAAAGATTGAGCGAGAAAAACATCGTCGGAGCCTCGAAACGTAACAGTGTTAAAAGTTATCTCGTAAAACGTAACATCAAGTATATTTTATTAGAGTATCGGAGGGTAGCTGTCAATTCGTGTCTCGCGGGTCACTAGAGATGTGGGTCCTAATTTGATAAGCAGTGCGTTCGGAAATTAGTGTGTTGTCTTCTACTCTGAGTGTGAGTAACGAATTCCATTAATATCATTAACGCTGACACTTTGTTGACTTGTAAACATTGATCTTTAGATGTGTAAGTTCTAATGACTTAGATTTAATGTATATTTATAAGTCGTTACCTTACTAAGATCTTTGCAATCAATCAATTAAAATTGTAATAATAATAATTTCTCGGGACATTATTCACACACGGCCATCTGATCCCAAACTAAGCAGAGCTTGTATTCCATAGTACATAGTACCAGACAACTGATATACTAGTTTTATTTTGTAAATACATACTTATATAGATAATTACACCCAGACTCAAGATAAACAGATATGTTCATGCACACAAATGTCTGTCCTGGGTGGGGAACGAACCCACGACCTGCGGCGCGAAAGGCAGGTATCAACCACGCCAACCAGTTCGTCAATGAAATTAATCGTAAAGCTTATACTTCGGATTGTAGATTGGAAAACATCCTCAAAAACTCAATAGTTACACTTTTTGTACAAGTTACATTAATATGAAAAACTAAAATAAATAAAACAATCATATTTTTATTCCTATATTATATGCATTCGAAATATTTTTTTTTTATTGCAAAGGAAGGCGGACGAGCATGTGGGCCACCTGATGGTAAGTGGTCACCAATGCCCATAGACATTGGCATTGTAAGAGATGTTAACCATCGCTTACATTGCCAATTCGCCACCAACCTTGGGAACTAAGATGTTATGTCCCTTGTGCCTGTAATTACACTGGCTCACTCACCCTTCAAACCGGAACACAACAGTACCAAGTACTGCTGTTTTGCGGTAGAATATCTGATGAGTGGGTGGTACCTACCCAGACGAGCTTGCACAAAGCTCTACCACCAAGTATATGATTTCAAATAAAATAAAATCTTATTTCAATTTTATTCCATTGCTAATATTTCGGCTATTATTTAAATAAAGTTAAATTTTAAATAACTAAGGATTTATTAAATAAATCGCCAGAAACTTTAAAGAAAGCGCAATCATTAGGCTTAAAGTATTAAAACTTTATTATCTAGCATCGTACACTCATTCACTAAGCATTTACTTGCTTAAGTAGTAATAAGAATAACTTCCTATTTATTTCTGCAAGTTGCTGAACTGAAGAAATTACTATTTGGTCAAGAAAGTTATTTACATCATATACATTACAAATATCTATATTTTAGGCTAAATGCAAAGGTCTTCTCACTAATTGACACTTTCTTTTATAGAATTGAATGGGCCCATGAGCCTCTTGTTAATGGTCACCAACGCGCCATCAACCTTAAGAACGAAGATGTTATGTCCTTTGTTTCTGTAGTTACTCTGGCTCACTCACATGTGAAACCGGAACACACCAATATTAAATGGATAGGTGGTACTTACCCAGAGGGGTTTGTGCAAATCCATACCCTACACGGCATAACCGATGTGTATAAACAGTGGAGACCACTCAACATCAAGTAGCCTGTATGCCCATAAGTCTAGCTATAAAAAAAGTTTCATTACACGCATTCAACGATACTGTTATTATATTTTATTTAAACAAAAATTACAATATAACACATTTATATAAAGATAATACATCGACCAATAAATGAAAAGAAGAAAAGTAAATTACAAGACAAAATTACCAATTACTGAATAAACATTAAAAATATTCAAGGTATAATAAATATGATACCAAACACAGTAATTGCCTTTTTAACCGACTTCAAAAAAAGGAGGAGGTTATCAATTCGTCTGTATGTTTTTTTTTTTTTTTTTTTTTGACGTTGTTACCTCATATCTTTCGACTGGATGAATCGATTTCGATGATTTTTTTTTTATTTGAAAGGTGGTGCTTTCCCATTGGTCCCATTTTTTTTTGGTTCAGTTTTGACAGTGGAATCCATGAGAAAACCATATAAGTCGTAAATTTGCATGAGGTATGTGCGCGACAAATGGACGAATAACTCGATATCTATTCAACGGATTTCGATGATTTTTTTTTTATTGGAAAGAGTGTACTTCAAGGCTTGTTTGATGATAGTTTGGTTAGATTCTGATTATAGAATCCATGACAAAGTAACGGAAATCTTCAATTCTTAGTAGCAAACTAACGATACACGGCCGAATCTTTTATGGGCTATCTAGATTTTTCATTTACCTACCATAATATCGTTATGATCAAGTAATTGTAGTACTATTGTATAAAACACTTCTTTATATACCGTCAATAGTTTTCGCAGCGCACGCGAAATAATAACTTTTATAGGCAACAGTTTGATACGTTGGGTTACATTGCTCCATTTTAAGTAGGGATCTATAAGATTTTGAAAATATAATATAGCCTGTTGTATTTACAATTATTGTTATTTTTGGAGTCGATGTCAGCTAAGGAAACACTATAATATACCTAGCAATAATAATACGGGAATCTTTTAAAAACAAACAAAAACATACACATTACAAATCGACTTTTATTCGCCTCGTAAAGTTGCGCGTGTGACACAAGCACATCTCGCCTATAACTAACTATGTATGTAGTTATAAACCCACCTTGGCTGACATCGACTCCAAAAGTAACAATAATTGTAAATACGTTATCAACCACTCAACTCATTCGTACCTACATATTGATGAGTAGAAAATAGTAAGTTAATTATCTAATTATAGAAGAATACGCAATTATTTTTTTACTTTTTAGTGCATATTAATTTGTTTTTCTTATGAAGTCGGTTTTTGTTTTGTTAAAATTTTTATTTATTACAGAACTTTATGCAATAAAACTAGGAATAATATTGATAATTTTAACTGAATTAACAATATAATATTGAAGAAAATATTTAAAAATATTTAATTATTAATACATAAACAATAGATCCCTAATGATAAAGAAAATGTGTCGAGCATGCTTCAAAATATATTAAAGCTGTAGCTTTGTCTAAATCAACTTTTTATTTAATATTTCATTGGCCTTAATTTGATCATGAATACAATTTTGACTTATTTTTACGTTTATTACGCTTTGGATTTCATTTTGTTTTTTCCCTCTTGTCCTTTTTGGTTCCGTATACACTTTAGAGTGAAGTGTTATCTTTCATATTGAAGTCTTTGATGTCTGAAGTGGTTCGTGAGCGTATTGAAATCCATCTCGGGGTAATATTAGATATTAGACATTGGATTCCAATATTATACTTCTGGTTTCATCTTAGAAATCATTATGATTACTTATATTGAATAACGTTTTTTTATAGAATTAGTTCAAGGAGTTTTTACCCAACTACTAGTAGTTAATAGTTTTATGAAGAATCCCAGGAGGTGCTTACCATCAGGTGATCCATTTACCAGTCTGCTTTTTTTATTGCATAGGAAGGCGGACGAGCATATAAGCCACCTAATGGTAAGTGGTCACCAATGCCCATAGACATTGGCATTATTTTAATTAATTAATTGGCATTTTGGCAAGATGTTAACCATCGCTTACATTGCCTATTCGCCACCAACCTTAAGAACTAAGATCTTATGTCCCGTGTGCCTGTAATTACTCTGGCTCACTCACCCTTCAAACCGGAACACAATAGCAAATACTTCTGTTTTGCGGTAGAATATCTGATGAGTGGGTGGCACCTACCCAGACGAGTTTGCACAAAGCTCTCCAACCAAGTAAACTACATTTATTATAGTCCTTGCGACTATATACTATTATATCTACTGAAGATACCATTTACAACCGGTATATAAGGTCAACTGTTTGTTAGATCTAAACAAATGTTAAAATATATTATTTTAAGATATTAAGGAATATTTTTCAAATTATTATTAACGTAACTAAAAGAAAACTTCCTTTCTTAGGAAAAATGTTATTATTATAATAACACCTTCAAAGAGGTGGTCCGAAAACAATACAAGTTTTCGGTGACGCTTACCTTGAGGAGTGCAAACTCATTATTATCAAAACAAAATCATCACAGGAACATAGACTTTATTCCAAAGCAATTAAGAACTAGGATCGTATGTGATTAGAGGAACAAAGAAACCGGATCGACTTTGATATCGCTCTAAAAAAAACAGCTACCAAATTAAATTTTCCACGTGCCTTAAGTATTACTTGTATAGGATGGAGTACTGTATAATTACTCCCCCATGAAAGAGAATCGGTTATGAATTCGCCGTCTCGTTCTCTCAACCATTGACCTATATCACAAACTTGTTTTTGCTTTTCAGGCCAAGAGACGACGAGGACTGCGAAATTCTACATATAGCTTATGTATTTAGAGCTTTTTTTTTTTTTTTTTTTTTTTTTTTTTTTTTTTTTTTTTTTTTTTTTTTTAACGTGGGGAAACCCTCATGGGTACCCTCTGAAGGAGGGTTATGTCGGACTCTTACCGACTAAAACCACCACGGTACCCTTCTCGTCTTAAGTGGAGCGCCACGGGATCGCTTGCGCATGCTACCGTGAGTGTATTTAGAGCTATGTCAATTTTTGTTGTAAAAATAATTGTTAAAAATTAACTTGTGTTGTCATTGACATTCATTGAATGACCTTGAAAATGTATTAGAGGTGAATCAATGTCATCATTCGATATAATTAATTAAGAAAACAAAACGTTCACTGACCATTAAGCCGGAACACGTGACCAATATAAACTATCGTTGGTGTCGGTAGAATAGATTTTTATTGGATGAACTAATAGACTACACTATTTAATTTATTCGAAATTATTTTTGGCAACTATGACACTGATGCCAAGTCTATTTTACAAATATGTAAAAAGTAATCATAGTAAGTAATACCAAGTTTTTAACGTAAAGACGTTGAAAACTTATAGCTTTACTTTCACTTTTCCTATTAATACAATGATTGTCACAAATGCTAACAAAATGATCGATATTAATGTACACTGTGTTGTCACCATACTATACAATAATAGTATTACGCTCAATACTTCATACAACATTTTCTTTAAAATTGTAATAGCAGAGATCGCAGAAATCGAAATAATTCAAAAACTAAAAACATTAAAATTAACTACATAATTTGGCTTTGGCCCGCACGATCAAAACTGAGTTATTTTGTGCGAACTTCCTCTGAAGATGATATATATGACTTAATTTATATTCCTTGAATATAAAGCTCATGGGAGGCTGTTTGAATAAATAATATTTTAATTTTAGCCAACGAAATGAAGGAAATTTATAATAAAAGAGGTATATTCCCAAATAACTTTGAATTTTTTTTCGTGAACATTGACACATAACATTGATAAATATCATGAATATTGTCAATGAACATTGACAAATGTCATGATAATTGACATAGTGTCATGAACATTTAAACTTAACATTGACATGTCATGAACATTGACAAATGTCATGAAAATTGACACTGAACATTGACAAATGTCGTGAACGTTGACACTGAACATTGACAAATGTCATGAACATTGACACTGAACATTGACAAATGTCATGAACATTGTCACTGAACATTGACAAATGTCATGAACATTGACACTGAACATTGACAAATGTCATGAACATTGACACTGAACATTGACAAATGTCATTAACATTGACAAATGTCATGAACATTGACACTGAACATTGACAAATATCATGAACGTTGACACTGAAAATTGACAAATGTCATGAACATTGGCACTGAACATTGACAAATGTCATGAACATTGACTTATGACAATGTTATATGGAACGTCGCAAGTTAAATGAATAACCTTTATATTATATCCCACTGTTGAAGACACGAAAATTCAGTGATCCGTGGCTAGGTTTGAACCAGTAATATTCGCTTAAGATTTAAATATTCTAACTACTAGTCCATCCTATTGATGCCAACGTTAAAATTCCAAGCTACATAAGTCAATGAGTTACGCCATACATGACCGTATCGAGCAAACTCGATGTAATTGTGTTTACCTTTGCACTTTCATTCGGAAATATAAATTTATAGATTCGAATAAAATCCACGGTCGAATGATTGCTCAAAGGCGGTTTTTCTCAAATGCACCTGCGTTATTACGGTACTCTATTGAATACAACTTACCTCGGTTTTTTTTAAATTTGTATTTCGAATCGAGGAAAAATATATGCATAACTCTTGAATCCATATTATTTCATATTTTGTCATTTGTTACGTCGAGTTTTTTGTGCGCAATAACACACACCAACATAAATGTTATTACAGATATAGAGAAAAACAATATCAGCATTTTAAAAATATATGAAATAAAAATACTTCTCAATTTTTTTCTTTAATAGATTTATTTACATTAAAACCTTAAATAAATACAAAATAATTGATTGATTTGATTGTCAATTGATTTGGCTTTAATTACACTTAAAAAAATACTTAAAAATATACAATACAAATGAAATTGAGATCCATCTTGGAATTATTATTATTATTATTATGGTATAGGAACGCGGACGAGCTTATGGCACCTGATGGTAAGTGGTCACCAAAGCCCATGAACAATGGCATTGAAAGAAATGTTAACCATCGCTTACATCGCCAATGCGCCACCAACCTTGGGAACTAAGATGTTATGTCCCTTGTGCCTGTAATTAAACTGGCTCACTCATCCTTCAAACCGGAACACAGCAATACAAAGTACAGCTATTTTGCGGCAGAATATCTGATGAGTGGGTGGTACCTACTCAGAAGAGCTTGCACAAAGCTCTACCACCAAGTAAAATTATATTGAATTACACCTAAGCAATGCCTAAGCATCATAGAGACAATCCTTAAAAGTATTATTTTTTTTAAGCAAACTTTTACAACATACACTACCACCGGTAGCCACTTTCCATCAGGTGAGCCTCCTGCTCGTTTGCAGGGGGCAAACATAAATATATATATATATATATATATATATATTATAATTTATTAATTGATATAATATATTAGTCGGCTGCTTGGAATAGAGCGCTTTGTAGCGAAAAGGTCGCCAAAGCTGTATGCTATGAGCCTTTTGATTGATATTTTTTTGTAATTTTTGCTTCTTTGAGGTATACAATAAAGTACAATTTACATATAATATAATGTAAGGCATATTTTATTTACTATTATTGACATGTGATGTCATGATTCTATGCCAGCCGCTGTTATTGATTACATTCTCAAAATAACAATCACGGATAAAATGTTACTATGAAACTTTCCAAGAAAACATTATATGTAACAGATCAAACAAACTTGGAAACTACCAGCAATATTAATTTGATATTATTTGTTTCAGACCGGAAAGCACTTTCATCGTACATCACTTCTCATCAAAGCCTTCAATCACAAGTTTCGTCTTGACCTCGAGCTTAATACGTAAGTACTTCGATAATATTTAACTAACACGACAAAATATTATCAACACTACATAAATGTGATCGTGTAATGATTGATCAGACGGAACTTCAGTATTATTTAAAAGTAAAAAAACTATTTTAAAAATTCCCACAGCCGGGCTATGGACTTCTTGGTAATTGATAAGAAGTTTGAAAGATTATTACACGATACTACAAATTCTGGTTGGGGCCTAAAATTTTCATTTTTGTGGTTGGAAGAACGGGGCATATCAGCTTAGTGATGTTTAATTGCGAACATACTGGGTAATAAGTGTCTCTAAGTTCCTTAAATAATAAATATGGCTTGTTAAGTATTATTTAAAAGCGTGAACGTGTGTTTATAAATTGAAATGATAAATATAATACTGGTAATCATTTTGAACGAAATGCTGAAACTAAATCACGACCTACTGTACCAATTGATGGCAATGTCTCAATAGTATATGAAATAGAAGCTCTCTTAAACTTACCAAAAATAACTTTGGCAATAGAGCAATGAATAATGACATTAGCGTAGTAGGTTTATATTATATTTACGAATACAAGGAATAAAATAGTATTAAGAAACGTAGCTCGAAATTGATGGATTGATTGCCAAATGTAGAATCCATAAATTTCCAAATCTCTTGATCTTTGCCAGAAAAATAATAAATCATAAATATAAAAGCAGCACTTAGCGCTCAGACACACGCGTTCCTACGGCTTATCATAAAAATGAAAGAAATCCAAACAAATGATCCCGACATCGTTTTCTGAGTAAATTTGCAAGTTTCACACGTCCCTTTCGCACTTACTTATTTCTATATCTGTTTCGTTGCTTTTATTACTTTGCCATTCAATGATGTCATATTTCATTTATAGTGTGTCTCACAAAACCTCGTTATGCAACTTTTAGTAAGTTGTTTGGCACCAACAGATTCTATCCTAAATACTAACTAGTTGTGTATCAATTCAATAAATACCAGCTTAAAAAAAACAATAAAAACAAACATTCTTCAAAGTGTACGAACTTTTTCATATTTCACTTAATATTTCTTAGTGCATTTTATTCGCTGCAAATGTATTTTTTAATCTTCTACAAATCAGATTATATTAATCCTTCATAATAACTTTGGAAAAAACTAATACATTTTTCGTTTATAATTGCAGGATTTCATTGATTGATTTATTATAAATTTATAAAAAAATTGAACGGTGGTAGTGGAAGGGCTACCTGATTGTTACCATTTATATTAACCATTACTTACAAAGTCAATACAGCACCAACCTACACCACCAAACATGTGAAGTCCCTTGCGCCTGAAGTTAAACTGGCCCACTCATCCGTCAAATATGCGATTAGTGTTCCCAATTCCGTTTCTACAGTAATCTGCCTTCCAATTTATAACAAAAGAGAACGTTACAAAACTTTTATTTCGACAAAATTTTAATTTGTACCAAAACCAACAATGCTAATTATGAAAGATTTTTGATTCAGCACCAAATAGTCCTGACCATTTTCCTCCCTTCAAATTGCTTGCACTAAGCAAACAAACAAGCCGTACAAACGACACATTCACCCTGTCATTGACGTATAAAAACGAATTTAGTACGCTTCCAGCTTTGCGAATTCCAGCACATAGCGTACAAAGAATATGACAAAAAGTAAAATTTACACTACGTAAACGGGAACTTGAAACAAAAAAAAAACGACCACAACGTCGTACACAGAAATTCAGTATTTACGGCTTTGAATTTGATTGGCGCACAAAGAGGGAACAGTATGTTTACCGCCTGTCGTGTTTGTTTTTAGATCGCTTTTAATGAAGTTGTCACGAGGTGGCTGTTGCGGATACGGTGCGGCTGGAGCGTGGTCCTCATACAAATCCAGTAATGCCGCTGCTAAGATTTATAGAAATTATATTTTTTTACATTTGATTACAACTTTGTCTAGACTGAAATTAGTACTTTTGTGGGACCAAAAATATTTCAATTGAGAAAAATAATTACATACTTTGAAAATGTATTTTGTGCAAGCCCGTCGACGTGGGTGCCACTCATTAGGTATTCTACCGCTAAACGTTAAAACATAATATTTTTGCGTTTCGGTTATAAAAGGCGAGTGACTTCAGGGGCATAGCATCTTAGTTCCCAATGTTGGTGGCGCATTGGCGATGTAAGTCATGTCAGTCTTATTATATCTCATATCGCCAATGTCTATGAGCGGTGATGAACACTACAATAGCCTCCCCTAAAACAAAAAAAAAATACTAATATTACAGAACTAGTTGTTGTTCAACAAATTTCGAAGTGTAGGAAGATATTAGGTACTCTATGTACTTTTCTATACCCTTAGCAAAATGTATCCAAACTTTTACGATGATGGGTTTAGTAGTTAAGACATGAAAGCATTACAAATAAAAAAAACTAAATAAATATTACAATTTTTACTCTTCCTTCACTTGTACATAATTTAAAAAGTGAGCAAACCCATTAAAGTCGCTTTAAAGTTCTTATTGCCAAATTGATTGAAAACTTTGCGAACAAAAAGTCTATAATTCAACTTAAGTTTTTCTTACAGATTACTAAGTGTACTATGTGATAGCTTCAACTAATTAATTATCTTCGTTTACTTACGACTTTACTAACAGACGTTGGGTAGCGATTATTTACTTAAACAATGATTTATCTCTTTCTCTCTTTAAAGATTTAACATTCCAATGAAGACATTACAGCATTTTTAAAATTATCACCCGCTAAAACATAAGTAAGACATTATAATAATAATAATATCCTGGGACATTATTCACACACGGCCATCTGATCCCAAGCTAAGCAGAGCTCGTGAAAACCAGACAACTGATTTACTACATATACTACTTTTTTTTGTAAATACATACTTTTATATAAAATTACACCTAGACTCAGGACAAACAGACATATTTGCCAAATATCTGTTCTGGATGGAAATGGAACCCGCGACCTGCGGCGTGAAAGGTATCTACAAACCACGCCGAACGGCTCGTCGCATAATATTATATATATATTAAACATCACGATGTTCGCTTATGAAGCAGAGGTTTACAATCGGTAAATTATATAGTTCATCTTGTTCACAAAGGAGATGATTAATTTTGAAGTGTATAACTCCAATAAGTTTGAATGTAATCCTGTTATAAGATCCCTCCTTTGTTAGACGACTGAATAGTTTCTGTCGTATATTATTCAATGAAATTCTCTCGATATTAATTCAGAACATAGTGATTTGAAAATTCGTGATTAATATGTAAATTTTAAATCTGTAATCGTATCTTTATTTCGAAGTATATAATTTACTTTAGCACAAGTGTTATGCAAAGCCGGGTTGTATGAAGATGTACGATGACACCTGATCGGTTTCAACCACGGCTATTCCAAATAGACTAACTACGCAGGATTTATAACAGTTTTCATCGGACATTTGCTATTTATTCATTCTCATCGTCTTCTGAGGCACTTGCTATCGTTGAAACTTCCGTCGATAACGCTGGACATTAGCGTGCGAAAATAGTCAAATGTTGCGGCCTATGTCCAGTCCATACGAACTCCATACATACGAAAGATTCACCCCCTTATACCATTTTTATTTTAATCGTAGTTAACATTTTGTAGATTATTATTATTATTATTTTATATAAAATAGGTAGACGGACGAATAAATGGACCTCCTAATAATAACTGGTTACCACCGTCCGTTGCACATTAGTACCATAAAAATATTAGCCTCCTTACGTCGCCCATGTGGAAATATACTCTTTGTCCCTCACGCCTGTAGTTACACTGGCTTACTTACCCTTCAAACCGGAACAAAATAATACTAAGTAGTACTACTACTAGTACAAAAACCTACAACCAAATAAAGATTATCGAATGGAAATTCATCAAACAACCGTATTACAATTTATTTGGTATCAAAACGATATTTATCAAATTGTGGGTCAGACAGGTACATTCATTATAATTCCATAAATAAATTTGAAAATGAGCGTCGGTTTCATTACCGAAATTGAACCGCCCGCGCCCCTATCCGATTGACGCCTGCAGGAGAAGCTTAAAAACGTCAAGTTGGATATCGCCTAACTCATATTCCCCCTGGGGCGGCAATTTCACCTTATTTACCGTCTTCCCGGTAAAATTTCCCGTAATGCGTCATATCACAAGATACTAACATTCACTCTTTACGACACTCTAGAAAATAATAAATATACCTGAAGTTTTATGACGCGTTACTAGTTGATCGGAGATAACACAGTTTCATGTGAACTTGATATCAATCTGTCATAAGTTTTAAGCGGATAAAAAGAAGTGATAACAATCTGTGATTTCTATTAAGATAATGTCAGAAATGAACCATTCTCTGATTCCATTATACACGTAAAACAGAATTTAGATGGAAACTCGAAATGGAATGTTATTTTTGTAACCTAATTAAAGAGAAGCAAAGAAGGTCGTAAGACGAAATCGTAATACTTTTGTTTTTCATTACGCCTCGGGAACGAATTGATTTAATGATTTCCAAGAAAATGTAATTCAATGAAACAAAGACGAATTATTCAACTCAGTACTTATTCAATACTTGAAGATTTATATAAAGTTCTTTTATTTTACTTGGTGGTAGGGCTTTGTGCGTCTCGTCTGGGTAGGTACCATCCCCTTATCATATATTTAAACACCAAACAGATTTTGTTGTATTCCAGTTAGAAGAGTGAGTAAGCCAGTGTAATTACAGTCGCAAGGGATATTACATCTTAATTCCCAGGTTAGTCAGTGGCGTATTGGCCAAGATTAGTTAGTATTTATATAGCGCCAATGTCTGTAGGCCATAGTGACCATTTTTAACTAATAAACCCGCCGGCCTTCTTATAATGCCTCTTACTCAGTTAAGTAGTTACCTTTTTTCATTATAATGAAATAATTCATATAAAACTTTGCAATTATCCCACTGTGGCACTTACACCGCTCACATTTGAGGAGAGGTTTCGGAATTTATTCCAGCATGATGGACTATAAACACAATTTAAGAATATGATGCTCGCCCGAGTATGAACCCGCAGTCTATGGTTATTTACGGCTTCAAACTACTGAACTATCTCGATTCTCTATACTAGAGATATGATTATTTTGTCATTTTAATATATTATAAATAAAAATTTTAACAAAACAAAAACTGACTTAAAGGTAAAAACAAAATCAATATGCACTAAAAAGTAAAAAAATAATTGCGTATTCTTCTATAATTTGATAATTAAGTTACTATTTTCTACTCATTGATATGTAGGCACGGTTGTGTTGTGTGGTTGATAATGTAGTTACAATTATTGTTATTTTTGGAGTCGATGTCAGCCATACATTTGCATACCATCTTATGGTTATTGTGGACAGGATTTAAAGTATTATAGCATCAAATGGACCTACAACTATGCAAACAAGGAATTTAAATATTCAGATTTAAAGATGAATTAGGACATACATAAGTATCATGAAACGTAGTTCACACTTTTTTTTTATTGTATAGGAAGGCGGACGGGCACATGGGTCACCTGATGGTAAGTGGTCACCGACGCTCATAGACAATGGCATTGTAAGAAATGTTAACCATCGCTTATATCGCCAATGCGCCACCAACCTTGGGAACTAAGATGTTATGTCCCTTGTGCCTGTAATTACACTGGCTCACTCACCCTTCAAACCGGAACAACAACGGTACCATTACGGCTTACGTACCAATGTCTATGGTCGGTGGTGACGACCAGGTGGCCGTTTGCCCGTACCTGCCTATAACATAAATTAAAAAAATGTATACATCTTTCGAATCTTGACTTAATTAAAGTTGATACTCGGAACAGTGAACACCTCTGAATTTTCAACTAGATTTTGGCAATGCATCTTACATTCTCAAAGAGGACCTCGTTTACTTCTCGGAATAAGTTTCAAGAGATTTATATCCGCCAGCGTTAAATAGTGCTGTGAACTTAGCTCTATCCAAAGCGAAAAGTAGCTCTTTTATTTAGCAAACATATATTTAAAGTTACTGGCGATATATACAACAATCGTGTTTTGTGATATATTTTTTTTTTCACATACAATTTTTCATCAGATCAGATGACGTATTTTAACGTTCAGTCATCGAGTAATGTGTTTTTGATTGCATTTATTGCAATGAATTAATTAATTGTCAACAGATGTGAAGTGCGGTGAATACAGGCATGTTATAAATAATTAAACGTATGCCAATTTCTTTTTGTTTAATGAAAAGTTTTCACTCGCCGCTTCACCTTTTTTAGGGATAAACGGGAGATGTTGAGTATAAAAAAGTCTACATATGTTCTTCCTGAGAATTCAAGATTGCTTCATACCAAATATTATCAAAATCAGTTTAGCCGTGAAAGCGTAACAGACAGATAATTACTATCGCATTATAATAGTATATGTAGTAATAAAAGACTAGTGACATCTTATTATCTTATTATTACTATCTTGCGTTCAGTCCTCTTTCAAGATACATATATTCTTCCAAAGAACGAATACAATAAGACTTTCGAATGTTTTCTTATTAAAAAAATGTATATAATCAAAATCAAACGAATAAAAGTCCCGATATTATTTCAACGTGTTTAAGACAGACTTTATATGCATTTACATAAAAAGATCTTTTTTTATGTACGTTCGTTATTTGTCACTATTTCTTGATCTCGAATGTTTTCCGAACATAAATCAATGTTTATCACGCCATTATCTACGTGACACGTTTTCAGCTTCAACCAAGTGACACTCAGCTTTTATAACCTAATCTTATACCTGTATTTGGATAAATCTGGATAACCGACTATTTAACAGCCTCTGGTAGTCTCTGGTCTATTGGGTGCTTACTAAGACTGCAGATCTTTAGGCCTTAGGTTCAATCATCAGGTCGACGATAGAATATGTGATGAGTAGCTGGAAGTACCACCAAGTATATATTAATTGATCTCCTTTGTAAAAAGCCGCCACGACTAAAATCGACGAGAAGACCTATCATCATAGATGAAAGGGATTATCATTCTTTGACCAAAATACAAATTAATAATTGTAATTCATTTTCCAACCAAAAAGCTTACAACTCAGAAATACCTCACATTATATATGTATAATATTTTCATATACGAAATTATAATTATTTATGCGACCAAACTTTGTGTGTCATTGCATGCAAATCCAATATTACAAAGGTAATATCCATTTCATTTCCAAATAATAATTATAATTTAGCTTTTAAATTGTACCGTTTCGAAATCAAACTGCTCATTATAGTTTGAAATAAAATAAAATTCATTGAAACGTTTAATGATTTTATCAACGAAAATAAATTGATATTTTATTTAAAAAATATAGCAACAAAATCCATCCAGGTTTATTTTTTAATCAAGAGCTGTGTTAGGGATCTCATGGCTATTTATTATATAAGTAATATGAAAAAATATTTTTGCTACACAACAGATATATAACGCAAATGATAAATACTATGCACTACATGGTAAGTAGGCTATGATACGCTTTTTATACATAGTATTAAAATATAGATATAATAAAAAATATAAATATAAGAAATAAGGCTTATTACTCGATAAAATATTTTATCGTTTTTTTTTAATAGAGAGGCGGTCCGTCATGGTAAATGTTCACCGCTGCTCATGGGCATTGGCGGCGTAAAACACTAACGCTTCGAACCTGAACGCAACGAAACTAAGTATCGTTTTTGGCGCTAGAATATAATGTTGAGTGGGTGGTACCTACTTACCTAGGTCACAAAGGCCTACCACCAAGTACCAAGAGATTATATCATGGTATGATGGAGCTGTGACCGCGTAAAACATATTACAATTTTAAACGACGACGGTAAATTTACAAAAATCATGTCAAATGTAGTGGGACCATTACCATATACGACAAAATTTTTCTTCACGATCTGTCACTTCAAATTGATTGAAGCGACGAATATGAAGTCATAAGTGGTGATTTATACTTCTAATAGTGCCTTTAAAAAAAACTTTGAATAAAAACAAAAAAGAACCATCACTGAGGACCACTTACCATAAAGCTGCGCTAGGTGCTCGTTTGTTATTTCGCTTTAGGTATAAAAAAGTACATTTCGTCGCTTAACTTTTTTTTATCTGTTTTTACAAGAGTTTACTTCAAAGAAATTAATGTCGAATCTAGGAACATTATGATTTTTTTATTACTTGTGTCGATATATTAAGATATATTCCAAATTAATTATTGTTAATAAATTATATAAACAAGATTTTGTTATCCATGTAAATTATTTATATATTATCATATTGATAAAGGAAAGTATTGTAAATGTATTTTTATGGCGTAGGAAAGCGGTAGATAATATGAACCACCTGATGGTAAGTGGTCACCGACGTCCATAGACATTTGCTTGTAAAAGATGTTAACCATAGCTTACATCGCTAATGCACCACTAACCTTGGTAACTAGGATATTATGTCCCTTGTACCTTTAATTACACTGGCTCACTCACCCTTCACACCGAATAATAATAATAAGAAAGACAATAATAGCAAGTACTGCTGTTATGCGGTAGAATATCTGATGAGTGGGTGGTACCTACCCAGACGAGCTTGCACAAAGCTTTACCACCAAATATAACACGAACGTTTCTGAATAATCCAAATCAAACAACTCGCCAAGAGTCAGTGACCTCTTGTTGGATGTCCCGAATTAGCCTCCCTAAAAGTGAATTTGAATTAATTCAGTTGAGATTCAATCACATTGAAACCTATGCATATATATGCAATTACTTCTACATTTGCTATATTTACACGAAAATATCTTCCCTTGAACTCCCACGCGTATGAGTAATTACTTGTAGATAATGTTCTCCTGACCCGTTCCGTCTACGTCAGTTATTCTCAAAGGCAATAGCCATCTGCGCGGTTCATAATATAATACTCAAATTTGTACGTAAACACAAGTTTTCGTTCAACTTTTCGTTCAGTCTCATAATTTGATGGGAAATCCAACGTGTCAAAAAGAGTTAATTAGGACCAAGTGCTAACTGAGGCACGGAATGTAAGCACTGCTAAGCATAATCACTTCTTCATTGATCCGATTCGGGGCTTGAATACAGGACATCGTGCCCTGTGACCTTATAAGCGAGTCTAACGAAGCAATCAAATTCATAATGAACTCACACACGCAAAACAAAAGAAACTTGATTTTTAAAATATTGAAGTAGAATCGAGGAAATATGATATCAAGGTTTCAATATTATTAACAATGTTAACTTCCAAAAACAATTCCCGCCGTTTTCGCCATAACCAAGCAAATTAGCGAAACAACAGCAATTAAAAATGAACGCCATGTTTAAGCGATGCACGATTGAATAAAATGAACTTTACGACATTAAGCCACTAACTACCGTTTAAATGGTAATGCTGCCATCAATTTAATTTTCCACTTTCGCGATAAAATCAGACGTTTGGATCGCAACACGCGATGTTGTCTTTTTTTATCGTCAAATATTTGCATAATTGCCGCTAGGACGACCTTTTTATCATTTCTCCCGCTTTTAATTGTTTAGTATTTATCTGTTTCACGATTGCTTTATCTGTTATGTTTGTGACGTGGTTTTAGGGGACATGAAAATAGGCACATAAAAAGTAAAAGATAAATCTTTTTTAACAAGAGTAAAAACATGTCTTTAATATATGACACTAGTTACATATTAAATATGTTTTTGGGTAATTATGTATTTGGGCCAATACCTTTTTTTTTATTGCATAGGAAGGCGGACGAGCATATGGGCCACCTGATGGTAAGTGGTCACCAACGCTCATAGACATTGGCGTTGTAAGAGCTGTTAATCATCTCTTACATCGCCAATGCGCCACCAACCTTGGGAACTAAGATGTTATGTCCCTTGTGCCTGTAATTACACTGGCTCACTCACCCTTCAAACCGGAACACAGCAAAAACAAGTACTGCTGTTTTGCGGTAGAATATCTGATGAGTGGGTGGTACCTACCCAGACGAGCTTGCACAAAGCTCTACCACCAAGTAAAAGTCTAAACAATTTAAAAAAAGTAATGTTAATCGATCACATTTATTAAACCACCTGTTTCCTTTATATTTTGTCCTACCGCTGTGCATGAGATGAATATTAAGTAAAAAGACAATTTTCACGCCAACCCGCGATCTTCTTTAAAGATTCACGTGGCCATTACGCGAATTCGCGACCGACTCGGTTTATTAATTTTAAGTTATTACTATTTATTGTTTTTTATTTATTTATTTAAATTATTAATGTTATGTTATTAATATATATTTTTTAATTTATCTTAATAGAAGATAGTTAGCAAATTTTAAGTATTATATAAATTATTATCTATGTTATTTTAATAATATATATGGTATGTTATAGGTACCTTGAAACTTTAAGCACTTTAAGTTAAGTCTGAATATGTTAGTAGTATTACATGTGTAACTGTAGTGACTGCTGATGATCATTAATTATTAATTAATTAATAAATAAATACTAAAGATACAGTGTTCATCTCCATCAAACGCATTCACACAATTCAATAAGATGTATTGACATTTATAAATGCGATATTGAAATAAAAATTTCATAACAAATAACGAACAAAGACTTGTTTTCATACAAATGAAGCTACGTTAAAGTTAACAATAGAATTGTTGATTCAATACACAAAAATGATTCCACATTCACATAATGGCTTATTAAAAGTTTCAACCCTTGTTTACAATTGACCTACAAACGGAAAATCTCATATTTTGTTCTGTTCCCTTCTCGCATAAAGGTTTTTATACTTGCGTCTCTGTCACTCGTGGAGTAAAGATACTCAAGTTTTAATTACCATTGGTATGCCATGGGGCAATCTAGAACGTGGATAGATTGCACGTTTCAAAATATTTTGTTTTACTTGATGATTAGTGAATTTTGTATAGCTGTATTTTTTTAATTAAATGCTCTCTTATAATCATATCTCTCACTCACGGAGTGAATAGGAAAATTAACAAATTAGCAAAATCACTTTAAGAGCTTTTTTAAAATTGCAAAATTTGTGACTTCATTTAACTATTAAAGACAAAGACAAAAAAAAAACAACCTGCTGAGTTTCTTTCGCCGGTTCTTCTCAGGGCTGGGGTTTTCTTTTCCGAACCGATGGTTGTTTCCAGTTTGACAATCTATAAGAAAGTGCTTAAATATTGAATAAAGTATTTTGAATTTGAATATAAAATCACTTTGCACTTAGCACTTTTAAATCGTCACAGTTATTTACCAGTACTGACAACACTTACATAATTATGTAATAATAAATAAGTCTTGAATATTATTTAAACCATATTATAAGACTATAATAAATAATCAATTGCTAACTACATTTCTATGAAAATAGATTAAGAGAAATTATTATTAACATTAGTAATAAAGCAATATAATATTATTATTAACGACTGCACTTATTACATATCAGTATTGGCCGACTAAGGCAAGATGGCCCCAGTGCTTAGAACGCTTGAATCTTACCCGATGATTGTGGGTTCAAACTCGGACAAGCATCTCTGAATTTTTATGTGCTTAATTTGTGTTTATAATTCATCTCGTGATTGGCGGTCAAGGAAAACATTGTGAGGAAACCTGCATGTGTCTTATTTCACTGAAATTCTACCACATGTGTATTCCATCAACCCCCATTGGAACAGCGTGGTGGAATAAGCTCCTACTCCAAAAAAGGAGAAGAGGACTTACCCCAGCAGTGGGAGTACAGGCTGTTACTTACTTACAGTTTTGAGTTAAATGTAATGCTTATTTATGGATATCTTACAACATCATAGAAAACACTAACCAAAGATAAATTTAATTTATTAACACCCTAAAAAACTGATCTAAAACTTTCGAATTATAATAAAGAAATGTCACAACTCACACTTAATATAATTATGTCTTAAAATCTACTTATGCCAAAAATGTAAAATGCGGTTCTCGTATTCACAACTTTATCCCTTAGTATTCCAGAACGAAGAGAATATTTAATTACACGCAAGTTAAATTACAAGAAACAGCTACTTTTCTTACCTCCTTGCATACCATCATAAAATGAAACATTATTTGCATTTCGTGTTTCAGAAGAGCTGGCGAGAAGCTTACACTTGCAAAGTAATTTAAGTGTTGCAAGATTTATAAAATGAAGTATACCGCGTTATTTTAGCGTGGTTATTACTACATTACATATTTTTATATTACACTAGCTGTGCCCCGCGGTTTCAACCGCGTATAATTAATAAAAATATAATGAATAAAAAACAGCCTAGAACCTCCCTGGATAAAAGGACTATACAATACAAAATAATTTTTAAATTCGAACCAGTAGTTCCTGAGATTAGCCGGATCAAACAAACAAACTCTTCAGCTTTATATATTAGTATAGATATGCATGTTGTCCGGTTATATTTAGTAGTAGGATATAAGATTATTTAAGAATTTTAAAAGGACAAGTATTTACAAGATTCCTCTACTAGGTAATGGTCTGAATCAAGTCCCGTCTGGATAGGTAACGACCTACACATATTACTACAGTTATTCTACCGCCAGTGTAACACAACCATATATTACATACATACACATAACATTTTAGTCACCAAGGTTTGTGGCGCATTGGCTATGTAAGCGATGGTTAACATTTCTTACAATGCCGCTGTCTATGCGAGTTAGTGACCACTTGTCATCTGATCCATAAGCTTGTCCACCTACCTATGCTACAAAAAAAATATGTAAGGAATGATTAATAGTTCTTTGAATCCAATATCTGTGGTCATATTATATCGATGGTGGTCATAACATATCGGAAATTGATATGAAAATGATGATACACTTATTATAAAATTTAAAAAACACACTTTTCGTGTTATTTTTGTGTAATGAATCTTGTAAGATGATATTACTGTGAACATTAAACTTGGTATCATGAAAACAGTTAAGAAAAAATGTTAATATACGTAAACTGAAATTAGGTCAACGAAACCTTAGCGGTCTCTCGACTGATCAAGTTTTGTTTCGAACTTTTTCTTGTAACCTCGGAGTGCAGTGGAGTTAAAAATTCCTTTGGTTAGTTGTTTTAAACTCTAAGTTTGCGCTAACATTGATAACTTTGTTCCTTCGGCATTATCTTGCATGTTGCATTTCTGCTGAGATTTCAAATGATTATAAAATTCTCGTTACGTATATTTCTTCTGTTAAAGTTAGTTATATTGAATTCAAATAAAATCTCAAGCCTTTAAATGTCCCGTTGCTGGGCAAGTGCCTTCTCTTTCCTCTTGAGGAGGAAGTATGAAGCTTGTTCCTCCGCGCTGTTCCAATCCGTGTTTATTGTATACATATAACGAATCCATCACACAATCATCCGACATATGAATGTTGCCTAGAGATAGTTTCCTTAACGAACTTAAAAATTAATTACAAATACTTTACTACATGTAAATATTAAGTTTGTTCTTATCGCATTTTTTTTTTTATTTATTGTATAGAAAGGCGGACGAGCATATGGGCCACCTGATGATAAGTGGTCACCAACGCCCATAGACAACGGCATTGTAAGAAATGTTAACCATCGCTTATATCGCCAATGCGCCACCAACCTTGGGAACTAAGATGTTATGTCCCTTGTGCCTGTAATTACACTGGCTCACTCACCCTTCAAACCGGAACACAGCAATACAAAGTACTGCTGTTTTGCGGCAGAATATCTGCCGAATGAATGAAATGAATGAAATGAATTGTTTAAAAATAGAATACTAGCGATTTATTATGACGAGCCGGTTGGCGTGGTCGGTAGATGCCTTTCGCGCTTCAGGCCGTGGGTTCGATTCCCAACCAGTACAAACATTTTTGTGCATGAACATGTCCTGTCATTGTCCTGAGTCTGGGGTGTAATTATCTATATAAGTATGTATTTAAAAAAAAAGTAGTATATGTAGTATATCAGTTGTCTGGTTGCCATGGCACAACCTCTGCTTAGTTTGGGATCAGATGGCTGTGTGTGAAAGCCACAGGATATTATTACGTGCCAGGATTTTTTTTGGAAATCATTTAGATTCCTATTTAAAACCTCAATTAAGAGCGAATTTTACATCGCTAGGCGGCTATTCACAATTTAAGGGTTGACGGTGTTGGGACCATGTTCAGGCCTGGGTTTTATCTCATCGGAGATCCATATATGGCAATTAATTTATGATCACGTATATATCTGATTGAATAAATTAAATTTATATTCAATACCAATGCGATACTGACTCGGTTATGTAGGTCGGAGTGAATTGGTAACAACTTTTTGTTAAAGCAATAATTATTGAGATTTTGATCCTTAATGTGAGAGTAGTTTACAATGTCGTGACATGAATATACAAGCGGCGATTTGATTGTTTGTTTTTTTTTAATTACACACGATCGTCTGTTCTTAACGTAGACAACTGAATGCCTGTATTCTTACAGCTGATATGCACATTTACATATATTCTTTGTTTGTGAGTTTGTTTGTCTTACCATCATGAAATTTTGCATACACGCTATTCCACCTCCCCCCCCCCCGCGCATCCAAGTAAAGCCATGGCCAGAAACTAGATATATATATATTACTAGTTTCCGGCCATGACTTTATATGTTATGGCATAGCATTATATATTTCAGCACATAATTTGTGTTAACCTAACCTAATTAAAGCTAAGGTTTGAATTAGGGTAAGGATAAACAATCCTTAATAAAATAGATTATAAAAAAAATTATAATAAAAGTACACGATACGACATCGGATAACAGTCAACAAAGAAGTTACACGTCACATGTTCATATTAGCGGAACAAGTCAATACTTGTGTATTGACTTGCAGACTTCGAGACTTACAAATAAATAGCAATTTGAAACAAGTTGTCGCTTCAAGCTTATATAACAATACATTATATAAGATAAAATATCTTTTCTTTTTCTTCAAATTCTTTTTTGAATATTCAATTATGTACGTCACGGCACCGCTTTTATTTTTTTAAATTTAGAATAATTATAAATACTTCGGTTATGAGTCACGTGTACCAACTACCAACCCTACGCTATTTCTTCTTAATTATAATAAGAAATCATTATCCGCTTGTCATAATTCCATTTATTTGAGGTCGGAGCAGTGTGTTTTCCTCGTCCATTCGTTTTTATCTCTAGTAATATTCTCATTTCCTCTCTTCCCATATCATCACTCAAATCGACTATCCTTTTTCGGTCTTCATTTTGTCTTATAACCATAACAATATGTTTCCATCCACACTTCTTGTAATAAGGATCCATGAAATGATAAAATAAAATATCTCTATTTCTCTCATTAATATACCGAGATGGCCCAGTGGTAAGAACGCGTGAATCTTAACCGATGATCGTGGGTTCAAACCCGGGCAAGCGCCACTGACTATCATGTGCTTAATCTGTAATTATAATTCATCTCGTGCTTGACGGTGAAGGAAAACATCGTGAGGAAACCTGCATGTGTCAAATTCCACCAACCCGCATTGGAGCAGCGTGGTGGAATAAGCTCTAAACCCTCTCCTCAGAAAGAGGAGAAGAGGCCTTAGCCCAGCAGTGGGACATTCACAGGCTGTTACTTTACTCTCATTAATGTTACTAGCTACTTGCCCATCTTCGCATCGGTAGAATTAGGGTATATATATAGTAAAATTTTACATATATCTGTGTTGGTTTACGCTCAACTTTAAGCTTGGCATGATTTTGACAATCATCATTATATTTTAGCCAATTTACACAAAACATCAATGAATTATACACTTATACCTTCCTCACGAATCACTCCGTCTATAGGTGAAATCTGATTGAAAATCTGTTCGGTAGTTTTGGAGTTTATCGCGTTAAAGCAGGTAGACGCGGCGGGGGCACTTTGTTTTTCTAATATGTATTGATGTACATTATTGTTCTCTCTGAAGAATATATTATATTAAATAAGTGAAATAAATATTCACATATTATCTATAAATAACAAGATTGTAGATAGCAACTAAAGAACAATAGTTAACAATAGTAAGTAAGTAAGGTCCTCCAGACCGATTTCGGCCACGGCGGCCAATCGCAAGAGAGATTAGCCAACTACGCAGGAGATATTATAGTGCACAAGTGTGTGCGCAGACACAGGTGCACTCTCTTTTCCTTAGCTCTCATAATCCGATGGGACGGCAATCCGACACGACCGGAAAGAGTTCAGGCGCAGGACCAACGGCTTAACGTGCTTTCCGAGGCACGGGAGTGTACACACTTCCAACTTCCAGACTCCGGGCTGCTACTGAGAATTTTCTGACGGAAAACCCCAATAACTATTTATTGGCCCGACCTGGGAATTGAACCCAGGACCATCGAGTCTGCGGCCTTATATCAAGCCACTAGACCAACGAGGCAGTTAACAATATATATTATGTAAAAGAATGAGCTCTATCAATAATTAAACACAGTATTATTGCTATATCTGTGTACAAGAATTATGCTTCTATATTTTCAACACATAATAATAAAAAACACTCGATTTAAAAAAGTATAAAAAACGGTGGTGTAGTTTTTCGCAAAATTGCACTCGTACCAACATAAGAACTTGCGACGCGAAACAAGAATAATTATTTCTAAGGTTAAAATATAACGAACTCTTGTTCTACGAGGTACTTAAAACAAGAACATCAACTAGATACATTGTTCCCTGTTACAAGTCAATGTCAAAGAAGTGAGATATTTATCGCTAAGCGACATTGTGTTCTTTACGAACACCTTTTTGGTTTGTAGATCTGTCTTGTAGACAAGTTGAGTATAATATTAGCCTTTGTGTTTCTTATAATAATAATAATATCCCGGGACATTATTCACACACGGCCATCGGATCCCAAACTAAACAGAGCTTGTATTGTGGAGACCACACAACTGATATACTACTTTTCTTTTGTAAATACATACTTATATAGATAATTACACCCAGACTCATGATAAACAGATCTTGAAAATATTAATACTGCTATTGAAAAACCATGGAATTAATATTATTAACTTAATAAAAAAATATTTCTGAAATAAACATTAGCGTAGGAATCTGCCGTAAATAATTGTCCGGATATTGGTCTTCCATTGGTCCCTTGATAATATTGAAAAATTCTTTCGATTATTATACACCTACTTATTGGAAAATCGCTGTCTTTCAGTTATAGAATGACACTGCCTTACTACGGAGTTCTCAAATTCATGAAATATTCTGAAGAAAAATATTTCCACAAATTTGTCCACAGTCCTGAGATAACGTTTCGCTTCATTGGGATATTATTTGGTATCTTTAAACTCCTCGCAACTCAAATTAGAAGTTACTTGTATTTCAGAGAATAGAGCATGTCATGAAGTTTCCAATTAGGTTCCAATTTTACGTGTATAAATTTGGTTCAAGTGACCAATTTGTGATCAGAAATCGTCTTGTACTACGGCACCGACTTTCTAAGAAAACGTGCATATTTGAAAAGCATTTCTGAATTTGAATGATTAAGTTCCAAAATCCTCTGAAAGGATCTTTTATTTATTCATATCATGCAAAATGCTGTACTTCAAAGCTTTTCATATTAATAGTGCAGTTAATAAAACGGTTTTTGAATAACTTGTTCAACTTTCTCGAATTTCAATTACTGACCCCAATAATTGAATAATCGAATCTTCTTGAAGATATTCAAACGCAAAATTCAACCGAGATATCGTGTTTATCAAAGACTATAATATCTATAAATTGAGTTTTATTTATAAATAGTTTTCTATTAATTTTCTAATAGAAGAATAATCTAAAAATATTTTGTTTATTGTCTAAAAATCTGGAATTACATTGTCGAATAAACTGACACACTAGCAAACAATGCAATGTGGAATGAATTTTAGAATCGCAAAACGACTCACTCAGTGCAGGTCACGTGCTTCGACAATGAAAGAACAGAAATGTCGCTCAAATGAAATCCGAAAACTTTAAAATCAGCAGTTATTCTGTAAGAACTCACTCGTGAAATGATACACTACTTTGATGTATCCTTTAAATGTTATTATTTCTTTACTCGTATTCTACGGCCATTTTTTAATTTCTTCTCATAGAATAGTTGTACGGTATGAAAATAGAGACACTAATTCTACTGACGCGTACCAAAAATGTAAAATTATCGACATTATCTTAAGTGTGGCTTTCGTACCTTAAAACTAAATTCCATATATCTAAATTTGGTGTACTAGCGAAAACGAATATATTATAGTCAGCGTATCAGTCACTTGTTCTATTCATGTGGCTATATCATCTTTTTCATCATTTATTTCTTCTTATCTTTAGGAGTGAACTGCTATGTAATCTTCTTTGAGCACGATGAGAGTTCAACTACTTTCAAAGTCAAATTTAAGTTCAACGGTTCCATTTGTAACGTTTAAGTCTGTCACATGTGTCCGAGATGCGCAAAAGTTCCATGATTTTCGTATTACTTACATCTTGGGAAAATATCACTGTAAATTAGACTGTAACTGTCTATATAACGCGTCTGCTTCTTACGTATTAACAAGGAATATCGATTATTGATCAAAATAAATAACCATTTTCGTATCAAACGTAAAACAAGAAAACAAACAGTTGGAAATAAAAAAATCTGCTTTGACGAGCACTCAGCGCAGCTCACGTGATCGGAATTTCAACGGAACAAATTCTTGTTCACATCAAACCCCTACAATTCGAAACTAGATTGAACGGTGAAATAATCCACGAACATGCGATAAAAATGTTCGTAGATAGCGAAACATTTTACAATGATATATAACTAATCATTTTAAATCAAACGTTGTGAGAATTTAAGTTATTGCCTTTAATTATATATGAATCAAATACAGTTTAGATGAAACAAGTAATTTTTTGCAATAAAATTCACGTAATTGGAGCAAGAAAAAAGAAAAGGGTTAATTTTGAAAAACAAATTATTTAAACAAATCCTAAAAAGAAATATACCATTTAATAAATAAAAACTCAGTGACAAATCAGTCAGTACCATTCGTCAGATCGGAATTGAAAATTGCCACTCACACGTAATCCGTACGCTTTGTCGCTAATACTAAAATTGGATTTTTGGTCGCACATTATACGCTGTACGTACTATTTTCACGATCTCTTCCTAATCTTATTTTTATAGCATAGGTAGGCGGACGAGCATATGGGCCACCTGATGGTTAGTGGTTATCAACGCCCATAGACTGACATTGTAAGAGACGTTAACCATCGCTTACATCTCCAATGCGCCACCAACCTTGGGAACTATGATGTTATTTCCCTTGTGCCTGTAATTACATTGGCTCACTCACCCTTCAAAAGACAAAAGACATAGACTTCAAGGGACAAAATCTTAGTTCCCAAGGTTGGTGGCGCATTGGTGATGTAAGTGTTGGTTAACATCTCTTACAATGCAAGTCCGCCTTCCTATGCAATAAAAAAAAATCACAATGAATGTGCTATTCTAGTCTCAAATACAATGTTTTATATTCTATATAGCTTGTAAATGAATGTTATTTACAAGTAAATGTATGCATATCAAATAAAGAGGCGATTGATAGTCATAATTTAAATAATGAAAGGATTCCAATGAAGGACCGTCAGTTTTCTTCCATCTTTATGAAGAGAGCCAAGATGGCTCTATATGAAGATAACAGGTTCAAGCCCAGGCAAGCACCGCTGAATTTTAAAGCTTAAATTGTGTTTTTCTTTGCATAGGTCGAATAAAAATCTACTACATGTGTATTCACCGAACCGTCAAGTTACAGTATATTCATATCCAATGTACGAAATGACTCTTATCATGTTTTAAAATGATATAAAATGCGCCAAATCCATTTAACACAAAAATATAGCACGCTTTACATGTTATCGAAACTTTATCGACAGAATATATTAACAAGTCACAATACAAACGAAGTTAGATTAAAAAAATTGCTCGTGACAGGTCAGTCTGTAAAACTTTTTAAACTAAACTGCCATTCGCATAAAATCCGTACAATTTAAAGCAAACTCTAAAACTCGACTAAAACTGGTCCCTTGTGCATTCTGGAGCGTACGAGGAACACGTACGGTACGCCAGATGCCGGAAGAAGGGTGACAAGACATTTCATAGTTTTGAGGATTAGGTAAACCGGTATAATGTAGTTTTTTACGTATTTATACGCAAGAAAAAATCACAAGTTTAACATAAATCACAAGTATGTCATTGCTTGCATAAATCTTTCATTTAAACCAGTAAGCGTAATGAAAAGCCTATTTAGTGAATATATATAAAATAATTAAGATATGTAGCTTAGATAAATACGCAATTATTTATGTTAAGTTCTGATTAGTTTGTGTGCATGAACATGTATGTTTGTCCAGAGTCTGGATATAATTATTATATATAAGTATTTACAAAAGAAAAATAGTATATCAGTTGTCTGGTTGCCATAGTTCAAGCTCTTCATGGTTTGGGATCCTTGTGTGAATATTGTCCCAGGATATTATTATTATTTACACTACGAAAAACACATTTATTTTTATAAATGACTTAAATGAATTTGATAACAACTAAATATTCTTTAATATCATAAGATTTATTGATATATAGCTTAATTGAATACACTTAAACGCAAAAAATAACCTATACTATGTAATCATAATTCCCAAAATAGCTCCGTAGAACGTCGTCAACGACGGCAGCTTATAATAATAATATCATAGCAGTTATTTAGTATTCGCAGACGAGATATACGCTGGGGTTCTAAGATATGGCTTTATCTACATAATCCGGGATGAACATTCCTAACGGTATCACATTGAATGATGGTCACCCTGAAAGCATCCGTGAGTTCTGATGAATAATATATTAAGTGTTCGTTTCCAAGTGTCACACAAGCAATAAACTATATAAAACTCCGAAGTTACCGTTTCGAATGTCATACGATCCTATAAATTGTGATGCTATAAAGTTTTGCTGGTGGTTCGTCCCTGAAGAGAGCCAATGTGACACAAAGGTTATATAAACATTGAATTTTCTTAACAGGAATTGTATTGAAGTCTGGAATCTAAAATGCTGTGTTTACGGGCATGAAATAGCACACTTTCAATTGGTATATACATAAAGTATAAAGTACCAAATTTTTAGGGGTCCGTCCGTCTGTCTCCAGGCTGTAATTATGAAACGTGATAGACAGTTGAAACTTTCATGTATTTCCGTTGCCGATATAAAAACAAATACAAAAAAAAATATTATTATTAAAATAAATATTCAAGGAAGGCTTACATAGACGGACATGACTTTATTTGCCGTTTTTTTAACGTAAACAAATTGTTAATATTTTTCCTTATAATTGATCGGATTAGAAGGAGGACCCAAAGAATATTTATGTAGAATAGTGGCTGAAATTTCTTCGCAAGTGTAACATAAATTACTCTTAAGACTATTTAATTGTACGAGAAAAATATCCCCAGACAGTTTCCTCATCAACCAATTAAGGACGACTATCCCGAGACGATACCTAATGAGAAAGCCTTCTACTTGATTTATGAGAGGTTTACAAGGAGTTAAGTGTTAAGGGCGCATTTGTATTTATTATGATCGGCTTATTACTTGAGGTTTTATTCTAGCAATGATTTAATACTAACCGCCTTGCTTACTGCTTGCTACTGATCGGGGTGAGTTTTATCAATCAGTAAGTAAATGTAACGCTTCTATATTTAATAAAGATTTTTTATTTTCACTTTGATTTGATCGAAAAAAGAAGACACGAGAGCATTGTTTAACCCTCTACACACTTTTTTAAGTAAGGTCGGCATTTTTAATTTAAATTTTGTAACTAAATTAGTAGTAAGCTTATTAATTAAATATTGATTAGTCTCAATTATTTCAATGTTATGTCTAATTTTAAAGTAGGAGAAAGTTTTTTTACATGATATTATCTTATAAACTTTTAAACTGTAGTAGAGTATAAGAATTATAAATTGAGAATTATCGAGTACTAGACAGAAATGATTCAAGAGAGAAAGAGAGAGAGTTGAGAATACGAGGTCAGAACTACCTACTTTAATAGTCGATTTTTTCGTTATTTTTAATTATTTTACATTTCGAAGATTTTTATCTATCTTTAATTGTCACAATATCTATATATATACACATATATGCATAAGGGCCATATTGACATATATGATGATATATACAAATAACACCGCAACGAGAAATAAACAGGTGTGAAGGAAAATATTTCGCCATAAAATTCCATTTCTCGAGTTCCACTGTGCATTAATGTATTTTTATTTTTGCCTCGTTTGCGTGTTTTAAACGTTCTTAAATGCCGTGAAACACATTGTTCGTAGACATTTCTCACGAAAACTAACAGGAACGGAGGGGTGATATTATGCGAATAGTTTTAATGGTGACACGACGCGTTATAACTATTATGAGATGGAACGACTTTTGTCACGATAAGTATAATACTAAATAGAAGAATTTATGTATATTTCACACGACATGTACCTATTGCCTCTGTATGTTTCAGTTTTTTTTTAATCTTCCCTATTTTTACTTATGTTTCTGTATCTTCATGTTTATCAATATTTATATTACGCAAGAAGATATATAACATCCTCACATTTATGTGGTTCATTGTTTCGTGGTGATCCAGATGGCATACAGCCCGCATTGAAACAGCGTGGTGAAACAAGCTCCAAACCTTCTCCTCAAAAGAGGTGAAGAGGCTTTAGCCCAGCAGTGTGAGATGCACAGGCTGTTACTGTGTACTGTACAGGTAGTATAGTCTCATCTGACACATAAGATACGTGATAAATTGATGATGAATGTCCTTATTCGACACATGATATTCGTATAAAACCCATCGATCCATCCTTCACATCTCGACTTAAGTAATATAAGAAACATCTTAATAGTTGATATCGGATATATCTACTTTTTTATATTAATATATTTTAGATCTTAAAAGATATAAAGAATCGAGTATTATAACCGCATTCATAACATTCCTTTCTACAAATGATTCAGGAACTATCCATTTAAAAACGCAACAAACAGTCGCATACTTAAACACAAGTCTTCAAAGAAATCGAATCAACGACGTGTTTGAAGCCGCAAAAAAATGACATCAAACAGAAGCATTTCGAGTGGACATTTCTTTGTAAACAAGATTAAGCAATTCCAGCATCTATTTGCCAAGCAATCAAGTCCATAATTGCGTGCAAGTTTCCGAACCAGCAGCGCGCACGTTTGCAGTCCGTTTCTCAAAGTCCTGTTGCTAGATAACCCTTTTAGCTCCTTCCGAGCGTAAATGAGTCTTCTTAGGTGAAACCGGAGAAGCGACTTGGAACTTGTATTTGCTTAAAATTAAAACCGCTGGAACTAAAATGTCTTTCTAAATCGATGTAGGTTTTTGTATTAAAATATAACGTTGTATAAGAAAAATATATTATAAATTTCAAACACTCATTGAAAAAACGGTAAACATAAAAAAAACAATTTCTAATTTAAATAAAACTCGCGTTAATTTGTACAAAATGTAATGTAGGACATGATATTAACAAACTGTACACAAAGAAAACCATTAATAATATCATAACATATATTTAAAAATTTCATTTATAATATACCATTATTTTATTCGGAGAGATTTAAATTCAAAAATACATTGAATAGCTTAACCAAATAGAGTTAGAGGATCTCAGGTATTTGCGCTAAGTACGCTTACACCTAACGCAATACACGAACGCTTCATTTCGTGCAAGAGATCTAAGAATTAAGCGATAGCGGAAATAAGCAATGAGACATTATTAAAATTCCAATAATGAATATCTCATACATACATACATACCTATCTAGCGATCGATGGAGTCACAGGATTGATCAGACTTTGACTATTGTCGTCAAGTCAGGGCGTAACATTCGTACATAGCAGATGTGTTACTTTTTTGTTCATAGTTTTTATTGTGTAAGTTTTAAAGTTTCGAAAATTTTCATCAAAATTTCTAATAACTATATTTTATTATATCGTCGTCGTATGTTAAATAGTTCAATAATAATTATTTATAATAACTGAAAATTTTAATATATTATAATATCCCGTATCAAGGAGCACACACACAAACATATAACACAACACACAACGACAAATATAATGTATTGTCCACGTCATGGGCTATATACAATTAATTATGTTACGAAAGAAGTATTACGCAATCCGCCGACCTATTTATTAAAAAGTAGCTGTGACCCGCGGTTTCACCCGCGTGTAATTCATAAATATAATTATAATGAATAAAAATCAGCCTAGAACATTCCTCGATAAAAGGACTATACAACACAAAAATATTTTATAATTTCGAACCAGTAGTTCCTGAGATTAGCCGGATCAAACACACAAACTCTTCAGCTTTATACATTAGTATAGACAATCAAATTTAAAAGATTTGTATTTTGCATAACAACTGTTACATTCTCGAATTCAAATTAGCAAAAAAGTTATATGTATTACATCGATAACTTTGACAACTCATAAATTACGCCACAAACTACGGGGTGTGGTTCTGACGTGACGTCATCGTCATGAGCAATTGAATAACCGCTCTGACGTCATATGATTATGTCCCAAATATCGGATCCTCGTTGCATTCAGGTCGGATAAGTTACCGGTTTTCTCATAACGTGATCGACATCGTTTCATAAATTATTTCAAGAATAATTTAAATATTCTTGAACTAAATTATGAAACATAAGTAGGTCAATTTGAATTTCACCGTTACTTTGAAAGTTTGTTGAAAGTAAACAGAATTTAATATTTTTTTCCAATCGCTTGATGTATAAAATAAATTGTTATTTGTTCTGAGATAATATGTTTAATACATAACTTTTACCGATTACATGCTCAAACATAATATTTGCAGATTGAACTAATTGTAAAAAAATATAATTTATTTTGAAATCCATTTACGTTTCTCTTAAGCAAATACATAAAGTTGAACTCGATCTTTTAAAATGAAAGTACCTTTTACCTCAAAAGGTAAATTGAGGAATTTAAAAGACATTGCCAATAAACAAACTCAACGTAATTATAAATCTACTTAAACTCTGTCATGTAGAACTAATTTACCATTGACTTAAAAGATTTAGTACTAAACATAAAAGGATTAAACTGAGACAAAAGAAAGGCAATGAGAAAGAAAATACAGAAGGAGCGAGCGGAATACTAAATGAAACGGATGTTGGCGATCTAAAAGTTTCAACCGTTGAAAGTCTTTGAATTATAAAATTAGAAAAATTTAACTCTTAAAACTTTGTTGGGTTGAACTCAATTATTTACAACGTGTTTTTTTTTTTACAATAGCTTTATTTTTTGTGTTTCTTTTCAACGTCGATTCTTTCAAAGTTAATAGGAACATACATAAAGCTGTTATATTATCTAAATAAAAACAGTCACTCAATTCAAAAACTGTGCCTTAGTTACAAACGAACTAAAAATGCTCAGGATATATTTCGATACAAAAAGAAAACTTCAAAGTTTGTTTCGATCTAAGGCTGATATGAAACAACGGCTACAGCGATACTTCCGCATGGCTTATTTGAAGATACAATACAGGCAGATTCCTTGACACGTGTCATTTTCACACACTTGTCTGTTCAAGCGTAAATGCCCAACGGCTCTCTCGCTAACGATTACGCTTCAATACATCATGGTACCTATATAATAGGCCGGGAACTGACATCAGAGGAATATTATTAAATATAATATTTACTTAGGAAAACGTGAATTAGCCAAATATTTAGAAGGGTTTTGTAGTTCAATTTTCGGCTTCTGCTGGAATAGTTTTTTAGTAATAGTTTTAAACCGTATCTTTGCTATTGCTAAACGTACGTCGTCTGCATGTCTACGACGGGCTGTAATTAAGAATTGTAATACCTAGGTAATTCAAATTTTCAAGATATACAGATGTAGCTATGCCCACTACTACAAGTGGCAAGTAGGCTTGACATACTGAGGAATCGCATTCAATACATTGCTTATATTGTTTTTGTCACCTAAAGACATTATTATACTAATTATCACACTGTCAGCAATTTTTTTTATTAATAACTAATTTGATTATGATTTTCTACTATCACTAAAATATTATAATAAATTATTCCAAAAAACGATTCTGTCAGCAAATACACGTAAGTATTAAGCTCACAGTTTATTTTAGAGTGAATGTGCATCGTAGCGTGACCGTCGTGAGTTGTTAAGGAACTGGAAAATTCTTTATTTTCCTTTGGTAGTTTGGTCGTCTGGAAGGGCTTAAGTAAATATTTACTGAGTGTTTCCGATCATCAGAATTCAAAAACAATTTCGATCTTTTCCTCGTGTTATTTTTGTCGAAAGATTGATACCAGACCCGGGAAATGTTTACTGGTTTTAAGTAAAAATTTAATAAAATATATTATAAAATTCGACGAAAGGTTTGCATTTATTCACAGAGCGTTTGAAGTAATATTAGGACCAGTTTTACTCTTGTTTGAAATGCAAATACATATAAAATTTATAAAATGTACGTTATCATATTTATGTGGGAATGTTTTTTTACGTTTGTCAATACTATTATATGACAATAGAACATTTATATTCAGAAACATATGAACTCTATTATTCAACAAATGAACGGATTCTAAATTATTTTATTGTTGTTATTAAATTATCCTATACTTATACTTCCTTATACCTACTTTACTTTAAGATATAAAAAATGTCGATAATTTTGTGAATAATGAATTTATAAATCATATATTATGTAACCAATAAAGCAACAAAATCATTGAAATTAATCCGTTCAATCAACAAACTCTCATATTTGTTGAATAACATAAAATTAATTATAGTTATAATAAAAATCTGTAATACATACTCGTATCACCTTTAACATTATATTAATAATCTTCATATAATTCCTTATCATTTAATATTTTTATAGCCAACTTTTAAATTTTTTAAAGTTCTTCAACCAAACAATTTTCATAACTTATCTCTAATACGAATATGAAATTTCTTAAAACGTGTTTTTGCCTCAGTGATTTTAATACGAAATAAACTTTCTATATTATCAATTTATTCGCCAGCTCTGCATACAAACTTCGCAGGGTCTCCTGAAACTTTTGCAAGTTTTTTCTTGATTCAGTCGTCTCTTTATAAACTTTTCTTTCCTTTACTTCTCGAGCGAAAGGTAAAAAGGCAGCACGCTTGATTGGCCAGACCATTCCTTCGATAAATATTGAATTGGGTCTCGTTCAACTAATCCAATGCATTTGGTAATGCATATTCAAATCTTGTTTTACATAACACAACTTGACTGTTAAAATGAATATTGATTTCATTTTAAAAGTAGGTATATTAGGAAATCATTTATTGAGTTACCATATACCTGATATGTTTATTTATTTATTTATTTATTTATTTATTTGGTAATCCAACAGCTTTTATACATAAGTTGATATATTGACTATTATATAACATATAATTAAAACCAAAATAGGATTACACAGGTAACTTAAACATATTAATAACTAGAAGACGGTAGTAAAAGTAAAACTGTTTATGGGTGGGAATCCAATATGTGCGTGTATGTGCGTGAGTGTGTGTGGTGTGTGTGTGTGTGTGTGTGTGTGTGTGTGTTATAATGACTTTTTATCTTTTTTAATTATAGCTTTTTTAAAAGCTAGTTTTGACATGCTGAACAGATCTATTTCTGAGTATATTGAATTATATGTGTGGACCATGCGATTAAGGACAGAGTTGTGTGCATAATTAGTGTTTAGCTCAGGCGTGTGGAATAGTGCTGTGTGACGTGTGCGGCGATTAGGAACTCTTAAATACAAGAAGCTCAATAAATCGTTGCAATCTATATCTCCGGTTATTATTGCATGTAGCATATACATATCGTAATATTCGTAATATGTTAATCGGTATTCGATTTTTAACTGACAATAACTTGGTGGTAGAACTGTGCAAGCTCGTCTGGGTAGGTACCACTCACTCATTAGATATTCTACCGCAAAACAGCAGTATATGGTATTGTTGTGTTCCGGTTTGAACGGTGAGTGAGCCAGTGTAATTACAGGCACAAGGGACATAACATCTTATTTCCCAAGGTTGGTGGCGCATTGGCGATGTTTTTTTTTAAAGAAATGTACAATGCAACTGTCTATGGGTGTCGGTGACCTCATACCATCAGGTGGCCCATATGCTCGTCCGCCTACCTATACAATATAAAAACAAAAATAAAATAATCGTTTACATTTGAACAGTCTATTTTCATATTTTGTTTTTTAGCCGTAGATAAAATTAATGTTCTTGTACGTTTACTTTTGATTAATCAACTTGTTTATCAGTGTCGGTAAAGCCAAAATTTACGGTAGTGTGCATTGTTTCACCAATTATCATATTATTTTAACGTCGTTATTATTTGTCATCGGTTTATGAAAATTTTGGATGATCTTTCATCGTTTCGTCTAAACAAAAATTTAATTCCACAAGGATTTCATATTTGTTTCACCAATGCAACGAATAACATATTTTCGATAAGTGCTATGGAAAGTCATATTCAGATGGCTCAATATTTCTCGTGTTGTACCTGTGTTATAAATCCATCTAGTTTAGAGATAAACGATTTCAGATCAACTACAGAACTATCGTATGTCTTCGGAAAGTTATTCGAGTAAATATAGAATAACGATTTGAATGTTGACTGAAACTCCGTGTCGTTCAATTTCACACAATATTAATCCTTATCCAAACATAATATATCTAATGTAAAGTAAAAAGCTTCTACTCTTTCGATGACCTGTCACAGTTATCAAATATCTTTATTCAATGTTGAAGTATTACACTTTCTTATTGATTGTCATAAATCTACCACTAATCTATCTAATCTAATCTATCTACACATCCACACTTGGTGGTAGAGTTTTGTGCATGCTCGTCTGGGTAGGTACCACCCACTCATCAGATATTCTGCCGCAAAACAGCAGTACTCTGTATTGCTGTGTTCCGGTTTGAAGGGTGAGCTTATATGCTCGTCCGCCATCTTATACAATAAAAAAAAACAATTTGCATATTAATGCCAATAAACGCTTATGAGTAAAATGTTATTTATATAAGCTTTTATTAGTTATTATAAAATGGGTCATGTAATGTGATAAAACTGTTCGGTCTATTAACATCAAACATAATTTGTTCAGTTAGGTTTCTATGATCAATGTTGAATCGCCATTTATTAAATGAAGATTAACGAATAAAGTCTCCGCCGAGAAGAATCGGTAAAAACTCACTAGCTTATCTTTTCCACCAATCAAATGACATGTGTCAACTACACGAACAACTAACTTCATGTATCCAGTATGAAAATCGCATCGCTGTTTATCATCTCTATACTTACTCTATAACACAGAATCATATGTTTTTATGATCTTTCAATAAAAACTACAAGTTGTATCATTGGCATATTTAAATGTTAACTTAAAAATGTCTGCATTAAAATAGAAGCAAAAACCTTTAAAGTATTAATGTTTTTGCGGAGTCAGGAAATATTTATTTATATATCATTATTTAAAACAATACCTTAGGGGGTAGATCCGCTACAAAATGAAATGCAAATACGAGTCAGGTAAAAATAAGCCTCAATAAATCAACGGTAGGAGAGCCGTCTAGTGAAAAACGTAGGTTCGATTTTGGCCTTTGGGATATTGTCATTCTCACTCATAACAAAATTCTTAAGTTTTAATGGCAAAAAGTCATAAACCCCTTTTTTAATTTCGAAATATCGAAATTGATGGTTATTGAAAGAATATGTAGTGGAGTAAATTAGAATATACTCTGTGGAACCAGCTTTGGCTGCAAGCAACGAATTATATCGATGAAGAAATAAGAACGCAAGTCTGCCCCTGTAAAGCACATTTGAATTATGAACACCATTACGCGTAATTATACCAGGTTTTGCATAATTTAATATTTTCAAAGAAAGCCTCTTTTGGGTTCTCGTACAAAGCGTTTACATCAAATAATCTTAGGTAATTGTTCTATTGAATGAGTATTCAGTATCATTTATTTTATAAGGTTAAAATTAAACAAATAGATGAAAAAATAATTCATTGGCATTACATTTTATAAAATGCTTTAAATTTAAAAGTAATAAAAGCCCTAAAGTATGTCATAAGATTAGAAGTTATATGAACTCCTTGCAGATGGCGCCACTATAGCTAAAGGTGGAATGGAATTATCATATTCAGAGATATAACTACGAGTAGACTGGTTATTAGAAACTTAATTTGTGGGACCTCTTGAGCGTGAACGCGGTGCTTCCAGATGTCGCTATTTTTATATAATTTTAAATATTAAATATTTTAAGCTTAAGTTAAAAACCATTTTACTTAAATAATGTTTTTACTTAGATACCTATCCAAAACCTTTATTAACGTGTCCCTGATTTTTTATTTGCTAACTTGTATAATAGGATAATGACTATATATGTAATATTTCTTTAAATATACACAATTACACATACATATATTAATATTATACACTATATTTATAAAAAAATTTAAAAAGTCCTTCTCGACGCAAAACTGCCCACAACACCGACCGCGTTTGCGCGTTTACGGTAATGTACAATCTTTGCGCCAAGTAAGACCCGGAGCAATTCTCAAAACCCATCTCTCTACGGCAAAAATATTAATATATAAATGCGAAAGTACCTATTTTTGTCTGTCACAATTTCACGGCTTCACTACTAATCTGATTTTGATGAAATGGTATAAAGCAAGTTTCCTCGGAGAGGAAAGCCCCATAAGGCATAAGCCCCCATAAGCCCCTTTTTTCTACCTAACACCTGTCCCCCCCTCACCAACACGCGAGCAAAAATTAATTATTAATAAATACTAACATATTATAAACATATTGCCTATGGCTACTGCACCCGTTATAAATTGCTGTGGGTGCTAATGGCTTCACCAATATTTGGGGACTTTCATTGTTCATAAAAACTATATTAAAGCCTCTATAAGTCCCTGTATAACCCGTATATGCCAATTTATAAAGGCCATATACAATCCTGTTAAGGTCACGTGGGATCTATTCAGAATCGTTCAGAAGGGGATTTTCTTTCATTATAAAGTAAATAACGCTGCCATGACGCCCTCGGCCAAAAGGAGCACGAGAAATATGCCAGATATATTATGCTCGGCTATAATTTATAAGCGGAAGCGAGAATATTCCAATTTTTTTGTTTTGTTTTTTAATACCAGTGAACACTGCTCGGTTTTGAATGAAATATACATTACGAAATTAAAGAAATAAGAGTATTATTCTACGGATAGAGTAAAATTCTAGGACGAGATGAAATTTTATCCATGAAATATAATATAAGGACATTTTTCGCAAATTTCCATAAAACCTTTCTACACGTAAAACCTTCTAGATATAAAGATGATATTTGTAAAAATGTTTATTCAATTTCAATTCAATAAAAACTTATTATCAGTCCGATAGTTGAAAATTAATTGATTTACGCACACACAAACATTCTTCTAAAACAAAAAATGATAGTCATTTCAGTCCACGAAGCCGCGCCCCATTTTTACAGGTTATATTGCAAAAAAAGAGTGAGGGAATATCTACAGACCACAGCACGTAAATATTAATCATCCAAATAGGAATTTAAATTTAAATTAAGCAAAGACGTTATAAGAGAAAATATACCAAAATATATAAGCTTATGTTTTGTTCCACTTTCACCGAAAATTGCCGCAAGAAAAATTATTTATTGGCGTAATTTGTTTACTACAAAAATTTCCGTTCGGCGCCGCAACGAGCGATGATAACCGGCACTCGTTATGATCTGCATTTTAATTCTTATAACGAATATACTTCACGGGTACAATTTAAAATATTTATTTGAAAAGGATTGCAATGTATTTACAATTAATAGCCATTGGATCCGGGAAATGCGAATATTTATTTATAGGTATGATGTAGCAGTATAGTAAGTTCGTGCGTATTTTTACACCAGTTTTCAAAGATCATTGAATATATATTTTTAAATTATATTATGGTTTTAATAATTTAATGTCAGTGAGCGAGTGTGAGGCATAATGGCAATCACATTTAGGTCATTTAATTGGTGAGGCACTGAAGGTAACTTCCGAAGAGGTAGAGTGGGTACCGCTAGTTTTTAGTGAAAGTTCCATGTATAGAAATTTTCATGTGGGTGAGACAGTATTGAAAGATACCACGATCAAAATAAAGTATCACCAAAATCCGTTTAAAAAAATTCAGAAATGAGATAAGAAATGAGTTCTTAATAGCACTGCAGGTGGTTCTTGTTCTCTGAATATATTTTAATATACATAAAAAATATTTTCCCGCAGTGCCAGTAGGGTCTTTCGCCAAACCATCAATAATGTAGAACAAAGATATCATAGACTCATTAAAACCATAAGGCAACGAGTCTTTAAAAAAATATTACCATTTTTATTCTTAAACAGTGTTATTAAAACTTCGAAGCAAACTCTCAACAGACTACGTTTCTAGCCTTAAAATAACGAACAAAAACAACTAATGAAAGTTTGTAGTTTATCTTTACCAGCGTTCATATTAATTTGAAACGTCCGCTTTATCCCTCAAAACTTATTGATGGATTTTCAGCCACGATAAATTAGACCGTGTCACTATGGGATAAAGTCGAAAATTAATCGCGTTGTATCGCTACGGGGTGTTCATTTATTCGGTTGCACGTCAGATGGCGCTATTAATGAGCACTGCATCCTGACGTCATGAGCGTAATTATTGGCAGCCATTGTTGTGTCCTTAGAACAAAGAGTACGGAAGTGGAACACGCTTTTTCGAAGAATAACTTATTAATGTTAGTCCTATGGACTCAATTTGCCGGATTAAGTAAAGTAGTGAATTATATTTTAGATACAGTCAATTTATAGCAATTTATTCCATTGCTAAAATTAATAAAAAAATAGTTTGGATTTTATTTAACAAATAACAACGTTATCAATCAACGTATACATTTGCACGCATTCGTTGATATCACAACAGATCTTGCTTCGTAGCTTAAATATGTAAACACAGAAACAAAAACCTAATATAATACACCCAATACACGAAATACATTTATTATTTGTTTATTTTTAATATCAATCCAATTCTGAGATCATTCTAAATAAAAAAAGTAATTTAAAACATGAATGCGGTAACATTTTGTGTCTAATAAATACCGGGTTTTTTTTTTCTCTTCATACATATTACGTTCTAAAAACAATTTTATATTTTTTAAATCGGATACAATAACAACAAAATATGTTTTTATTATTAATTTGATTTTATTAAATTATTCGAGCTTGCACAAAGCCGTACTACTAGTAAGTTATATTAGGAGTATCGTGGTTGAATAACAATTGGTCGCAAAACAGCAGTATTGAAAGGTGACTGAGCCAGTGTAATTACAGACACGACGGACATAATATCTAAGCAATGGTTCACATTTCTTACAATGCCAATGTCTAAGGGCGTTGGTGACCAACTTACCATTAGATGGTCCATATGCTCGTCCGCCTAACTATCCTATAAAAAAAGTACAAATCTTCGTAAAAAAACAGCAGCGTGCAATTAATAATGTTACCTTCACGCTCACTAGAATATGATACTGTAGCGACATCTATCTCGCCACATACGAACTATGAAAAGACGTATCCTACATCTCGATATTAAAGTTATCAGAGCGATTGAACATAAATACAAGAACCCGACAACAATCGTCGGGCAGTAGCCCGCCAGACATCAAAATCGGTCTGGTCGGAGGATCCTCCCTTTTCAATGGTGGTCGTCCCCAAAACTGGTGACCCCAAACATGAACGTCAGCGCAGCCTTCGCAAAGCTACGTTATCGTGACGTCATCATCACATCCTCAAGCTTTCGGGCAGTGAGTTATACAGCCAGCCAGTATCCCGGTACTACGGGTATCCTGACCATCAGCATGCAGCGGACGCGCCTTCCTGATCATCACCCACAGCCTTCTCAGCGACATAAAAACAAGAACCCGACAACAATCGTCGGGCAGTAGCCCACTAGACATCAACATCCGTCTGGTCGGAGGATCTTCCCTTTTCAATGTTGACCACCCCCCAAAATACCATTTCTATGTTCTCTTCTGTTCTGTGAAAGTTTCGGATAACAACACTATACTTCACTACGTTTGCAATATATCTAAGCAACCTGTGATATGTCAGACAAAGCAGTTTGTTACAGTCATTCTAAATTTAACAAATAGGTAATAAAAATGATACATACTGGCGTGCTCATAGAAAATTTAGTTTCGTTTCCATAGTATGAGAATTTTTAAAAGTTTTGCTCCTTTGTTTTTCCAGATACGTGATAAAACTAATGTACCGTTTGATATAGAACTTTTACATCTGATAGATTATATTTTTATATATTATACTGGATATAGTTATATAGGTTTGTATTGTATCTACTCTAATATTGTAATTTAAAAAACATCTCTGTCTATTTGTGGCACTTTCGCGGCTATACTATTGAACTAATTTTGATAAAATTTTGTATGTAGCAAGAGCCAGGCAAGGCTCACTAGCCAGTTTAATAAAGATGTAACATCTTAGAGAAATCAGCTTATAATTTTCTGACTGTCCGATGGGATGACCCAAGTGAGCCAATCCCCTACCTAATGTGTATAAAACATATTTGAAAGTTAACTATTAAATTTAGACCAATTATTATTACACAGTACCACTATTTTGTAATACAGAGCTTTGAGCAGGCTCGTCTGGGTAGGTACCACCCACTCATCAGATATTCTACCGCAAAACAGCAGTACTTTGTACTGTTGTGTTCCGGTTTGAAGGGTGAGTGAGCCAGTATAATTACAGGCACAAGGGACATAACATCTTAGTTCCCAAGGTTGGTGGCGATGTAAGCGATGGTTAACAACTCTTACAATGCCATTGTCTATGGGCGTTGGTGACCACTTACCATCAGGTGGCCCATATGCACATCCGCCTTCCTATGAAATTAAAAAAAAATATATATAACTACAGAGAAAACTACTATATTTCAATTTAAAACACTTCAATAATTTCCTTGATAGTTCAGTTGAGCAAAGTTCAAAATTGAGGAACGGATTACGTCACACTATGACGTCAGGAAGATGATTGATTGAAACAGCTAATAATAATCTGTTCACTATAAGTGTACATATATGTATGTAATTTCTTCTGTGATATACAAATATAGGGTGACTAGTTTCCGACCGTGGCTTCACCAGTATGTTATGGAGGGGTGGTACATACCCTACGCCCTATTCTGTACTCCTGATAACGTGTTTGAAAAATTTCACGACGATCGGTTGGGTAGTTGAGATATGAAATTGTAACAAAGAAAAACAACAAATTCACTACCGCATATATAATGTTAGAGATAATAATTATATATAATCTTTTAATTTAAATTACTCGGCGGTAGAGCTTTGTGCAAGCTCACCTGGGTAATACCACTCATCAGATATTCTACCGCAAAACAGCAGAACTTGGTATTGTTATGTTCCGGTTTGAAGGGTGAGTGAGCCAGTGTAATTACAGGCACAAGGGACATAACATTTTATTTTCTAAGGTTGGTGGCGCATTGACGATGGAAGCGATGGTTAACATTAACCATTAACAGGGCGTTGGTGACCACTTACCATCAGGTGGCCCATATGCTTGTCCGCCTACCTGTACAATAAAAGAAAGAGCAATTAGTGTGTTTGTAATATACGCAAGATTTTTGGTGAAGTAAACGAACTAAAATGGTGGAAAATTAATGGGCTGAAAGTTAAAAAATACTTTTAAACTCAATAATACTTCCTGATGCGTTATAGCGTAAATGCAAATATATATTTTTGACGATCCAGCTATTTTCGCAATTTTTTTATGCCTGAATTTCGACGATGGGAAAACAGCTCTCGACTATCCCCTGAGAACTTGAATGCTTACACAGAATATATAATATCGTGATTAAAAAATATTTTATAGCCATTCTACAATGACGTCCGACGTTTGAATAAATATATAAATTTCAAATTATTTCACAAACTTTGCGTATTTTCACCGTGCAAGCGTAGAGGCTTAAATATAAATTGAAGGTAATGTGAATACTCAATTGAATGGGCGGTTTAAATTAATTACGTTTCGCCTCAAAACATTGCAACATTCACTACTTAACAATATGCAAATAGAATTAACAAAACAATCGTTCTACGTTTGTCTGTTAAAACGGTGACGTCATTATAAAATCAATAACTAAATACGCATGTGTGCGTCTTTTAAACCAGTGTTATTGTTTTGTATAACAAGATGTTATTTACTTGGTTGTACAAGCTCGTCCGGGTAGATACAACCCACTCATCAGATATTCTACCGAAAATCAGCAGTACTTGGTACTGTTTTGTTCCGGTTTGAAGGGTGAGGGAGCCAGTGTAATTACAGGCACAAGGGACATAACATATTAGTTCCCAAGGTTGGTGCCGTATTAGCGATTTAAGCGATGGTTAACATTTCTTACAATGCCAATGTCTATGGGCTTTGGTCATGACTTTCCATCGAGTGGCCCATACGATACCGTGCAGTGTGACGTTTTAATTTTATAAAAAAAACTCTATTCTAGTACATAAACTCAAAAACAAGAAGAATGAAAAATAAACCTACGATAGTAAATATACATAAAGATGCCAATTCGTTTAATTTTGATGAATACCAAGTTATATGTTTTGATAAAGTAAGTTCTGCTAAAGTAACTAAAGAATCAAATAAACTGATAAAACAAAAAGATACGAAGGTAACTTTTGCTTTAAATTGTAACAAGTTACGAGATCTGCCAGTGAGGTTACTCGTTTTATTATCAATCTTTTACCATCTGAAGCAAGGATTGCAATAAATATAAGATATAAATCATTTTACTATTTTATCTTAAAACGCTTTTCCATGGCTTCGCTCGGATCATGATAAAGAATTGCTAAATTTCTATTTTCTATTACTCCAAAAATTAAGCATTTTCATACATTCATTCATTCCCTTTACCACTACTTTAGAGGTTTTTTTTTAAATCCTTCCTTAGTACTAACTTTTTGTGTAATATATTATATTTATAATTATTTTAAAATAAATAAACATTTTTTGTCTACTCTCAACTTTCGTCAAGATAATGGTTATGATGGGTGTGTATAATAGTGTGAAATTGAAAATATTACTGATCGTAATTTTATAATATTATAAGTACGTTACGTATAAATATCATAGTGATATAATTCATGTATAATAAATCGAATAAAGTTAAATTAAATGAATTTTGTTTCAGGCAACTGCTAGCGCCGAATCTGAAGCAAACGCAATACCTAGCAAATGGTGCCGAGAGCGAAGTGAGAACGGTAAGTTATGATTTATAGATACTATCGAATCCATGAAAACATAAAACTCCTTTTCCATTTAATGGTGATTCGAATAACAATGAAATAAATGTTTTAAAAGCGATTTTATAGACCACAGATGAAGAAATTTATAAAGAATTATCTTCACTGAATCACTTTTTGAAACCTAAATGTATTATGTAGAGATTCAAGTTGAAATAATGTATGACCTAAGGGGCGTGCATTAAATTCGTTTTGTCGTAGCTTCACGAATATCATAAGAGATAAATTCAATAGCAAATCAAATGCAATTAATTGCTACGTTATAGGAAACATAATAAATGAAAACGCGATCATGTACTTAGCGATGATATTTTTTCCACCTCTCTTTTTTCCTAGTGCTTTGGAGTCTATTAAAAAACGTAGCTTTTTACTTTGTTTTCGTTATGCACCATGCTTTGTTGATACGTAGCGAAATTTTGGTTTTCTCATTAGCTTTTGACTTCTACCGTCCATCCACTAGTGAAAATTGCAGAGACGTCAGATTTATTTTCATAATCTCGGCCGTTTCGTTCTACTCTACTTAATCCGCAAATACGTTCTAATTATACCCTTTCACTGTCAAACAAGTTAAAACGAATGCAGGAAATATGACATCGCTCAATTTTATTTAAATCATGTTCTTAAGTACACTGGAGTTTCATTTTGAAACTTTTAATCGCTGGCAGAAAGCGGGAGAGAAGATTAAGTGGTACGAACGAAACGGTTCTCGTAAACTGCAGAGATGCGAGAAAACGTCACTAGTAAAATGGAACCGGTTCGCAGTTTGTTTTGCTTTATACGAGAAGTTCGGATTCTGTAGCAATTTAGACAAATTGAGCTTCAATTTGGTTAAGTGATTCCTGAAACTACGTACGTTTTATTGTTTTGAAAATTTCAACACTCACATATCTTGTTTGAGTTATATTTTATGTGCGATACCACAGTTTCAATGCGATGCTTTATACTTTATACTTCTTTGCCTTGAGATTTTGGTACACAAATATAACTGAAAAACACATTTATCTGTAGGTTTTTAACAATCTAATCAATCAATCTAAACCATATTATTAATACGGTAGAATATTTTCTGAAACTTATACATTTCACAACCACGGATGCGTTTTCCTAATGGAGTACATAACAAATCCTACATCTGTCTGTTGACAGCAAATATTCAACAAGACAAGAATTTTATTTTCAAAGGAAAATCATAAATAAATGTAAGCCTTTTTAATATTTCAAAGGAATGTTGATATCTTACTTTACGTACATAGAAATGTATTTTAAAATATCAGCGTATCGGAAGAATCCTTTACTTAAATGATTCACATACATATATACGTATTGTAAATAAAATTTTGTACGGTGAAAGGTTCTAGGATAGCTTCGATATTGGAGATTTGTCAAATGAAACCATCTTTATGTCAAAGCTCTTGTAATGCGGAAAGGAGCGCTTGCAAGGACGCCTTGATTATATCTTCCTTCGCAAAGGATGCGAAGCAATCGCTTAGTGTATTGATTTTTCCATGCAATTTAGTTTGAGATGAAAATATAGGTGCAAAGTTTCAAACAATTTACAAGGACGTTGATTATTTATCAACATGTTGATGTTCTCTTGACCGATGTTTGAAATCTTCTTGAATTTTCCGACATGAATTCCCCATATTTTTTATCGACATCAATATATTTTTTTTGGTTTTCAATTTCAAAAATTGAAACACCAAATGACATAATATTTTCATTGTCTTGACTATAGAACACAGCATAATAAGCAATCCTTACTAATGATATAACAGTGAAAGTTAGTTTGTTCATTGGCTACGCTTTCAGCTACTAAAATGAACGTCGTGAGTATGGCCAGGGGATCAAAAAAGGACAAAGAGGACTAATACCATCAACAGTATTGAATAAAATCGTCAATAATAATGATAAGCTATGACCAATCATCAACAATGTACTAAGTAAAAATACGCACATAGATAAAGCATTAAGTATATTTCAAGTAAAATAACTTTAATCAATTGACTTTCGAACAAATTATTAATAAGTTCGAAATACCTAATGGATCCTCACAATGATTTTAAGTTAGTTATTTTAAACTTCGAAACGCCTTTGAGATATCTATCCGATGTTACAAAAGCAAATTTAATTTTCTTAACGTCCAAAAAGTTATATATTTGATAAAAACCTGTCTGATCGAATGATTTTCATTTTTGATAAGTTATCGGAAAACAATTAAGTTTACTCCATCGCTTAATCTCGATTCTCGGGTTTCGGGAAATTCTCGAAAGTCAATCAAAATTCGTCTCAGTTACTGACAGTTTGAAAGACTGATAAACTCGACGACATATTCCAATCTTTACTTAAGATTTTGTAACTAAGAACAATAGATCTATCACAAATGCTATTTCTTTATCGATCAGATATTTGTCGACGAGCCGGTTGGCGTGATTGGTGGGTACCCTGCCTTTCACGCCGCAGGTCGTGGGTTCGATTCCCACCCAGGACAGACATTTGTGTGCATGAACATGTCTGTTTGTCCTGAGTCTGGCTGTAATTATCTATATAAGTATGTATTTACAAAAGAAAAAGTAGTTTATGTAGTATATCAGTTGTCTGGTTTCCATAGTACGTGCTCTGCTTAGTTTGGGATCAGATGACCGTGTGTAGAAAATGTCCCAGGATATTATTATTATTATTTTATGACGGGCAGATAAAAAGGCACGTATACCATCAGGTAAATCACCTTTACTCATAATATTGGTAGTATAGGAACTGTTAACTTTTTAATTTGGAAATGCAAATAGGCTAGCTATGGTGTGTAGTTGTTATTGCCAAAAATACTGGCATTGCAAGAAGGAGAAACCACTCTCTACTCGCCTCAACAATACTTGCGCTAAAAATCATACAATCTGAACGATCTTATGATATGAGTCTCCAATCAAATGAGATAAAATTTCGTCATTGATTTAATAAATTCTATCGAAGGACCTTTTATAAGGTAAGGCCTTAGTTTTATTTAATATTGTGTAGTAGAACTAGTTAAGACGGTAGCTCAAAGGCTTACAATCAAAACTGAAAAATCTCAATTCATAAATCACATGTACAAATTCAACTTGTAAATAAAACAGATTATACTCAACTAGATTAATTTAAATTAAAACAAAACGCCCCGTTGTTACAACACGCCCCTGACTCCCACTTGACGTAAAACGATCTCTAGTAATAAAACAATCCGTCCGTCCATGAGTGGTCCTCGACTATGAAAAACAGTCACTGTTTGCCACTTGGTGCGAAAAATAAAATTATTACCCACTCCGAGGGTAGTTTGTTAGATGCGGGGTTGAAAAAATGTGGTTTTTTTTACAACGATTCATAAACTTACTTCCTGTTATTTATAAATATTGTAATTTATAAAGAAATAAATGAAATTAAAGACTTTCATCTTAAATAAGACGAAGTTTGTAAACAATTTCTTTGTATGTATAATAATAGTGCACTATATGATATTTTTTAATATGTCACAACTTTAAATTCCCTCTTCTATATTAAAACTTGATACACATCAAAGATAACCTCAATTAATAAAATGTATCAGTATTGATAAAAATAAATATCTTTTAAAAAATAAAGAAAATAAATTCCACTAGCTGCCCGTCCCGGCTTCGCACGGGTTTACTCACCTACATAAAGCATTTATATTGAATGACAAACATACAAAAAAAAATCTAGTTGTTTTTCTTAACTAAATCATCATTATCGAGTTAATAGTTAGAAACGCTTAACATAAAAACACTAATTTTTATTTTATTTAATACATGACACACAAAATAACTTTTTTTTAAATATACAGCGGTGACGACAAATCTATATGAAGTCCGATATGTTCGGTAGTACATCATAAATTCGATAAATATCTCGTCTCCGATACGGAATCGATACAGGCATGGAGTCTGGGGAAAGTTTAATTAAAGCCCAGCACAAAGTCGGAGCGGTCGTAATTACATATATTTGGTTTTAACCGTGGTTCGTTTGTCAAAAATAAAAACGAGCCTGAAATTCATCGAACCGTCGCGCGCTTTGCCTGTATTATGTTTGTACGGTAAATATTTATTTAATTACAGTTTTTTTTTATGTTATTGAGGTTATTTATTGATATAAATACGATATGATATATATTATTAACGCTGCTTGTGAAGTATTAGTGAGACTACACAATTATTACTACTATTGGTATTATTTATTTAATTTTTAAAACATTTCTAACAATGCCTATCTTTATTACGTTTTTTTTTATAGCCCAAGAGGGCAAATGTCTCTACTCCACCTGATGGTAAGTGGTAGTAGAGTCCAAACGCGACGACGGTTAGTGCAGTCGGGAAGAATGATCTGCACTAGCCACCTATATACAAGATATCTACGTTTGAATCTGCGATTTTCACATCTTCATTTCTCACTGCTCTTATACCATAAGATTAATTAATAATTATTATTGAATGATAGTGTAGAAAAAAATATTATCCTCCTAATGTTAGTTTAGTTAGTTTGTGAGGATGGGGAGATTGAACTTTGTTACTTTTTCATATTAATGTTTTGACCACTAGATATGGATGTTGTTTGTAACATAGATAGCCCTGGCCGGCCCTCTACGCGGGGAAGCTAGTAATTAATAAGGAGGCATTAAGCTGTTACAATAATTCTGTCATATAAAACCAATAATACTGTTATTAATTCATGAACATAATCAGCCGAGATGGCCCAGAGCCCTTAGCCCAGCAGTGGGACATTCACAGGCGGTTACTCATATGAACACAATGAAATTAGATTGTCGGTTTGAATGATGGAAACGAGGTAGATTTATAAGTATGTTATATAAAATTTATTAATATTAATTCATGGATACAATGAAATTATGTAAACGGCTCGGATTAAAATTTAAGAAAAATAATAAGGGCTAAACTAAGTACGGTCCTAAATGTTACTCTGTCAAACTATTGATTTTAAATATTTTAAAATCGCTTTTTGTACTTACATTAATACTTTTTTTAAATAGTATTTATAATTGTATGTTTCTGTGATCTTGTATGTGTTGCACAATAAAGCATATTCTATTCTATTCTAAATTAAATTATAGAGGTCATCACGGAAAAAGTACTGGGTACATTTCAATGAAATTTTCTGAATTCAATTTCTAAGACACTTGGCCCTTATCAAAAAAAAGCGATATCTTAATTTTATTAAAAGTTATTAAAGTTTCAAGAAACAACGATTTGTATATGCACTGCGTGTTCAGTGATGTATGTTTAAACAAAGTTTATTTTTCCTTGCGATCTTTTTGTTGTTTTTCCCTTCGTACATAAGAAAACTTTGTTAATATATCAAACAAGGCGGACGAAGTCGCGGGTATCAGCTAGTATTAAATTGTTCTGTAGTTAAACAGTCTCTCTGTCATAATTAATATGATTTTTTTAAGAAGAAGACAGTTTTTCAACTGATTACCTGTTAAACAAGAATTATAGATTAAGTTTTATAAACATTTTTTATAGCAATGCTAATTACGAGATGCGTTTTCATCTACTTGGAATTAGCACCTCACAACTAACTTTCTCAAATTATCTTCTGATAAAAGTCCTTTCAAAGACCACATGAATAAATAAAAATAAAACTTCAATAATTATTAATTTCTTCTCAAAACTTTAACTGATATCTAATAGCCTAATTCCTCATTTATAACATTAGCATGGAATAGCTTATCAGTTTCGAGCTACGTCTGAACGTCAGATTTGTTATAGACAAAAGCAAGTCGAAGCTTTGATGGAAGAACGCAAGTCCATTGTGCAGTATCCCTCGATAGAACTTGGGAATTTCATCGGTTACTCCTCAGGACGGAGTACTGCTTTAGCAGTTCTCTGAATCGAATACTGAATAGTGCACACGGATAGCAATTTTGAACTTAAATTCGGTAGATATTCAGCTATTAAATTATATTATATGTATAATTCATAGAATTCAAATCAAAATATAAAAAATATATAATCACAATTAATTCTATCATATGATATCATGATTATCATATTCATCATCACGATTATTATGTCATCAGACGATACGTCTTTTTAGATCCTTTTGGCTTGAAAATTTTGGATTTTTTTTTTGAATTTTAGTGATATTTTTTAGGAAACCTTTAATGAATTCATAATTACCATTTTATAATGCTGTGTGCTGGGTTAAGGCCATAAACTTATATTTCTTAATGATTAATATTTTTTTCTATATATTGAATAACTGCATAATCGACAATATTAATTAAACTAAAAAATCTAAATAATCTTTATTCAAGTAGCCTTCTTACTTATAGGATATGAAATTTTGTAAACAAATATTCTCTTTGACAACGTAATAGAAACTCACTTCAATGCAGTAAGAGAAAGTATGCTGATACAACACAAAATTCCCTAAACGTCATAAAAATCAAGCCCTAGACATACCGTGAACTATCATTTCCGTATGAATTTCCCGGCTAGGGATTAACAGCAGGCGGGGCGTGAGGAATGGACGAATTCTGTAGCTTTGCAAACACCGTGATAAGTTCGGGTCCCTCGTAAAGATACCCAGAGCGTCTGCCGCTTAGCAAGATCCTTCGCTTGAAATTTATGGGTGAATAACATTTTTGATCTATATTCTGGACTTTCAAAATATCAAAAAATATATTCTTGTTTATTTTATTAAACAAAACGGAATAAATAACGTTTTGTTTTTTTTTTAAATTGATTTTTATCATTAGTATGATAGCGTGTTTGTTGTGCCCTGACATAGTAACGTATAAACGTGATTTGTTGCTTAAAGATAAATTATTGTCTAAAGAATGACGTAGACTATGTCCTGTCTCCTGTTATCATTTCATCGGTAAATAGGAGCTAAACTAAAATTCAAAAACTTCTTACATTTCAATTTTTACAAGAAATTAAAACTGGTTTTTTTTATAAATCGATTTCATTCAAGATAACTTAAATGCAACTATTCATAACGTTTATTGTTGTTGTTTTTCACCAGAGCTTGTATGCACAAAATGTATACTGTTGACCGTTGAAGAGTTCCTTCGTCTAGAGCCAGTCCTGAATGTAAGATCGGGTAATCTTACCATGAAAATGTATTGTACTTGTCTCTGAATCAAAATGTAAAATTTCAATTCTTTAAGATAAAAGGACGTGGTTCTAAATCAACTAGCAAGGTTTGAACCGAACAAACAAATATTAAAGCTTAATAAAAACTTGTGAAAATCAATTAAGTTTGCTTGAAAATCTATTAATTTTGCTCTGTGCTTATAATAGTTTTGAATACTATAGCATACTTAGTGGTAGAGCTTTGTGCAAGCTCGTCTGGGTAGGTACCACCTACTCATTAGATATTCTACCGCAAAACAGCAGTACTTGCTACTGCTGTGTTTCGGTTAGAAGGATGAGTGAGCCAGTGTAATTACAGGCACAAATGACATAACATCTTAGTTCCCAAGGTTGGTGGCGCATTGGCGATGTAAGCGATGGTTAACATTTCTTACAGTGCCAATGTCTATGGGCGTTGGTGACCACTTACCATCAGGAGGCCCATACGCTCGTCCGCCTTCCTATACAATAAAAAAGCAAGACTTGTATTTTAATATTCGTCTTAAATTGGCAGAAAGCCAAATGGCCGAACTGGTATGTGGAACACAACAATACTAACTATTGTTGTTTGGTAGAAATTATGCCCAAACACGCGGTTTCATCCGCGTAGTTCCCGCTACGCGCTAATAATTTAACTTTCCATTGGTGAAAGAATTTTTAAAATCAGTTTAGTGGTTTAGGCGTGAAAGCGTAACCAACAAACAAACTTACATTCGCATTTTTAATATTAGTGAGTATATATTATGTGAAATATTCCAAAAATCCAGTGCTATACTAATTATAGTTAGCACATGAAGTATTACTTACGTATTACAAACTCGGGAACAACAAAAATAATTGTCGTACTTTCGTTCGATTTTTTTTTAAATTTATTACAGAAAAAATATGTTATTTTTTTACAATAATTATTTTCCTTTTTTATAACACAAAAGTTCAATAAATATTACTTACAAAATTCCTTTAAAATACTGCGCGAAAATTCACAGATAAAATATGTTTACTCTGTAAATTCTATCAAACTAAAGGGGGAACTCTAAATCAAATGTACTAAAGGAAAAGAATAAACCATTCATGAGGCAACGAGTATAACAAACTTAGTAATAGAACTTTAAAATTCTGAAATCTAAACATTTGAAAATCCATAGAAGACGTTTACGTTGAAAAGAGTTAGTTGTCGAAACGCTAAACATCTTTTCATTGACGTACAGAAGACGAGATCGAAATAAATTGCTTCGAATCTCCTCCCAGGGATGAAGGGGGGGATTTGGGGAGGGGGGATTCAAATTGGATTGAAGGAAATTTAGATTAGATTGAATTTTCTTGCCACCTTGTTTAATTTAGTAAGGGTGGCGCCCGATCGTGTATGGGCGAAACATCCGATGCCAAGACTTTTCCTTTTTTTTTTTTGCAAAGTAATAGTTCGCTTCGTTTGGAAATAATTGAAAATTTAATGGAACAATTTTTAGGTAAATGTCCGCTAGCTGTTAGCTACGAGCGTGATTGTAATTAAATTTCGGCTACGCATCGTTTTTTGAAGTTTTCAAATATTTATTCGAAATATGCTTTTTTTTTTTAAATTAATCTTTTTGTTTTAAAAATGTATAAAATATCTGTAATAAGATAAAATAAATATGTTGTTTGAAAAATAAAATGCTCATTAAAACATGTTATTTAATTTAATTAAAAATAACAACTAATTAAATTGAAAAAAATAATTAGGAATATTAAATTTTAAAATAAAAAATAAAATAAAAACAAATAAACAAAAACATAATTCACTCGAAACAAGAAAACAAAAGATTATTGTGACATTTTGTTTTTAATTCGTATTTCGCAATTACACTGGCCGCTGACATCTGAAGCGAAGATGGATCAACGGGTCATAGTCTCATTTTTCACGCTCAGAACGCTGCGAGATGTTGAGGAATTGTTGAAAATTGTGAAAAATGATATTTAATTGTTCAACGGTTTTAAAACGCCATTATAACACGATTTTAATTCATAAAACATATTTTGGTTGTAATCTTTGGGAGTGTATATTATTATTCGCTTTTTTTTTGGATAAAGTAAAAACACATACAATGAACTTAACAAATTGCGTATGTGTGGATTTAAATTCTCCTGTAGCATGTGCTTGATGTGTGTGATGCAAGCTTTTTTTTTCTTAGAATAGTTAAGCCTATTTAAGATGAACCAAAAGTATTAATTTGATTGATTTGTTATTCAAATTAAGTAAATTAATTGAATAAAACAATAAATATGCATATAATTATGCTTTGTAGTCTAAACGATTTTATACGTCACTCTTATAGCTAATTGGTAAAGCTGCATACCTCAAAATAGAAGAAATTAAAATACATTGACTTTTTCTGAAGAAATAACGTAGGACCGTTTGTCGTCTCTTGAAGTGTTTCCTGACGAGTCCGATTTGGTTTGATATTATAGGGTTGGGTAAATAGATATTTCACTGTGTTCGCGAACATACGCGTCTCTGTTGGCCGCTATATCCGAAATCGGTCAAAGGGATAAGCGGGATATAATCTCAAACATGCACATTTAAAACAAATATCATGCTTTACGAAGCTGCGCCACTAGTTAATATAAGTATACTAGAACCAAGCAACATAGAATATTAATATTTGTTAGTAAAATATTTGGTGAGTACTCGGTTAGACTCACACAGACACATATTTAAATCAATATTATGTAATTTTAGTTTACAAACCGAAGAACATTCATACACTCAAACAACTTGAATATACAAACCCAAGATGAGATGATGTACAATCAAACTAAGATTTTATCCAGAAAATTCAATGAACTTAATTTTTATTATCAAGAAAAGTAGCGACAGCACAAAACTAACGTGTCATTTTTTCAAACATCGTAATATTTAAAATCGTATACAAATAAAATTAATCCAAAGAAGATCCTTAGCAGCAAATAAAGAATCCCAAGAGCATTAAAAAGTCCATTCATTCCAGCTTTTTCTTTTTAGACGAGTTTGTCCACAAATTAATTTCTTAAAAACAAAATACAGATGATTTTGAAAACGCTGAAGCGCATAAATCTTCATCAAATCCTTCGCTTTCGTTTATAGAATGGAAATTATACGATGCTGCTTCGTTAATATTATTCTTTGTAAGCATATTTTTTAATTAAAAACACTATTTAAATTCCTAGTTTTAATTTATGGAAATGTTGCAACTTGCTAAGAGTTTTGGTGAACCCTTTTTTTTTTTTGTCGTTTAGTGTTTCAAACTTTCTATATTATATTTATTTTTAGTACTTACTGTATGCACATATAATAGGATCATTTATCTTATCTTATAAAATTAATGTTTGTCCTGAGTCTGGGTGTAATTATCTATACAAGTATGTATTTACAAAAAAAAAAGTAGTATTTGTAGTATATCAGTTGTCTGATTTCCATAATACGAGCTCTGCTTAGTTTGGGAACGGTTGCCTTGTGTAAATGTCCCAGAATATTATTATTATTAGTACTTATATGTCGATGTATACAATGTTAGTAATAGAATATAAATAAATTAAAAATAAAATGTACGTATTTGTATTGTATAATAACATCTGAAACTTGTACTACTGTTACGCTACTACAGAATTAATTAATTGATAAACATGTGAATAGCTTATATTTAATAAAGTAACAATTTACCTCAAGTGGCTTACTTGCTTACCAGCTATGTATTGAAATACGAGAAGATCAAATGACCAATACATTATATAAAAAAAGGATGAAGCATATAATTTAAATGACGGCGAAGAGTCGATGATTAGTTTCGTACGCCACAAACCTATGGTGATCACTTATCATCAAGTAGTCCATCTGTTCCTACACCTACCTCTATGATATACAAATATGAATATCCCCACCATTATGCAAACCAGTTCAGCAGGTGTTGATCCTTCAACCGTCTCCCTCCGTCACAAAACAAACGAAACACGATTACTGTTCTGATGTCACGTTTTTAATTATGACTTGTTTGTTTCCAATCAAGCGAATCCTTGAATTAAAGGAATTACCAAGATCGCACCCAATCAAGTTTACCTTGTAATTTACTATTTAGTATAATATATACAATTATATACACATACTAGGCTATGACTGAAGACAATATTTTGATTATTTTTATTCTATATTAAGATTTTAATTCTATAAACAACTGGTTTAGTTAATTGAATTATTATTTTAACTTATACATATTCAATTATTCATATCTTCAATGTACAAGCTATTGTTTCTATCTTTATCCCTAAGACGGAAATTTAAAGAAATTAAAATATTAACAGTTGCTTCTCAATACATATTATGTAATGTTCTGTATGTACGGAAAAACATTAATGATTTTGTGAGAAAATGTGATACTCATAACATTGGTACAAGGAACAAACACAAATAAATTAGTCCTATTACTCGACTGCATAGCGTCACTAACTCTTTTGTGGGGCAATGTGTACGGTTCTTCAAGAGGATCCCAGAAAGCGTTCAAAATGCCTCAGTGGCTAAATTTAAAAAAATTGTAAAGGAACGCTCGTATGCTAAAGGTTGTTATACAATGAATGATTTTATGGATGATACGCATGGCTATTTATATTTATTCTTTTGTACAACACATAAAAAAGAGACAAAAAATCCCGCTTAGTTTCTTTCGCCGGTTCTTCTCAGGGCTGGGTGTATCTTTTCCAAACCAGTGGTAGTTTCTAGTTTGACTATCAATAAGCAAGTGTAATACTTCAATGTCTGAGGCCCTAGCCAAGTTGACATTCTACATTTACTTGGTGGTAGAGCTTTGTGCAGGCTCGTCTGGGTAGGTACCACCCACTCATCAGATATTCTACCGCAAAACAGCAGTACTTGGTACTGTTGTGTTCCGGTTTGAAGGGTGAGTGAGCCAGTGTAATTACAGGCACAAGGGACATAACATCTTAATTCCCAAGGTTGGTGGCGCATTGGCGATGTAAGAGATGGTTAACAACTCTTACAATGCCATTGTCTATGGGCGTTGGTAACCACTTACCATCAGGTGGCCCATATGCTCGTCCGCCTTACTAAGAAATAAAAAAAAAAACGCTAATAGAAAACTAAAAATTGCATGAGAATGACCACGTGACTTATCGTTGAGAGATGTCATTCTCATACATTTGTTTAGTTTTCTATTAGCGTGTACGATACTAGGGTTTCTCAATCGCTTGAAAATCTGTATCCTACGTGACAATCTCTAGACTATTTTTATATGCAGTTTTTTAATGAAATACCTTCAGGGAAGTGAAGTTAAATATCAAAATTGATTGTACCGTTTGCAGATGTACCTTTTTGACTTAACTTCAGCGACGTGTACTGATTGGACACGATCTTTTTTTATTTAATTTATAAACAGACAACGGAAATAATTTAATCTGCCAACGTGATTTATTGCTTTATGAAGAGGAATTTATTTTTAATGACAAAGAAATATTACAGGGCAGCGGACCTTGCTGAAATTCTCTTATAAGATTCATTAATTTCTTTGAAGAATTTTATTTGTGAATTTCTAAACGGTTGGATATTAACATTTTTGATTTTAATAATTTAAATAAAATTTATTAAATCGTAATGCATAAATAATAATTATGAGCAGGAGCACTCTTTGTATGTTTTTAATTTCGTTGAAAGTAATTTTTACTTCGATAAAAGTAATTTCAAATGAAAAAACTATGTTTAATTTATACCTTAAGTGGCTTAGTACCTCTCACGGCTGGATTATCTCATTACATAAATAATTATATTATTTAAATTCAACTGTTTTCTATGTATATAACATCAGTGGATATTTGTAACTAAGTTCGTTAAGAAAAGTTTGTTTTCATTTAATTCCAAGTTTAGATGCAATTACAATGCAGAGACTTGTAATAGCATTTACACTAGATATTCAATTTTTAATTAACCAAGAAATATACGAATTTATGTTTGATAAATTACTTATTAGAATACAAACTGATATATTGTAATAATTACGACGCATCGTTAAAGTTTGTAGTACTTAATTCATTACTAATATGAACAAAATCTCTGCAGGTAAATCAAATTTCTTCCTTTCAACTTACCGTTGATTTACCAGGAGATAAGCCAGAACACAGTAGTACAAAGTATTAAAATATGTCTCTACCTACAATTACAAGATAAACCTGCAATTTAAAATCCATTAAATTTACTCATCATAAACAATTGGCTATTGAATAGTAATTATATTAATGAAATTTTATTTCTTTTCAGGAAATTGAGCATTGCTATTATCACGGCACAGTTAAGGACTATCCAGGCGCCTCTGCAGCCTTTCACACCTGCAACGGCGTATCCGGCGTCATTCACATTGGAAACGAAACTTTCGTCATTCATCCCTTCTACGGCGGCGATCTATCGGTCAGTGTGCATGCTTTTTAATGAATTTTTATATGTGGCAACATTTACATTATTATATGCCAGTTTCAAATATAGAAAAAGGTTAGTATTGTTTTTAATAATTACAATATTTCTCTAGCTATCTACAAATGATTCGTTAGTGTACATAAAATTACTGTTATTAATTAATTATACATTCACTTTATTTATTGAGGAATCTACGGCCATGCACGGTACAATTCGAATTCTATTGATCACATTCTATAGTAAATAACTAAGAGAAACCATTGACTATTCCGGTTCAATGATAAAATATAATCAAATGTCGTTACACAATAAGATCCATATTTAAAATATTAAGAGCTAATAAAAATAAATGAAGTATGTACATAGTTATTTTCTTTGTATTAGCCTATTTTGAAAGAAATCAAAGCTAAGAATATAATACATTATTAAAAGAAAAACTTTGTGAGTGAATATAAAATGGATACTTAATCGTAATTTACATTACCTATGTAATTAAGAATTATCACTAAAACTGCAGTGTCTGTCTGAAGATTAATAACCCGTGAAATTTTTACAAACGACTTATGCTGATATACTATTTTGATCCGTGTATTCTTAATATCTCATAATTATTACGGTCAATGTCGCATATAACTTTCTGACAGTTTCACGACCGTTTTCAGCGGTGAGTTTCGCATGTATGTATTTTCGTGTATATATTTGTAGTATTATAACTCCCACACACACGCACTTCAATGCAAATGTTGTCTTTTTATGATGGCAGAAAAAGACAACATTGCTGTGCTGTCCAATATGGCACCCCGTTTGATTGGAATAAGACAGGAAAAAAGATTATCTCACTCATCGGTGACATTACATAGTACTAATCTTTAGTGTTAGAACAATTGATGAGTTAGTGGTACCCAGATGAGCTTGTAGAAAGACAGATAAACGAATCATTAAAATCACTTTGAAATAACCATTTAGATCAAACAAATTGAATATAATTCAATTAGTGTAACACAACCAACATATTGAAACATTGACAAATAATTTTGAAGCTAAAATTATATGTCTAAATTAATTTGTAGCGACGGACTGCGGCGTTCCGCTCGCAATTAAACTATTGCTAATTAATTATTGTTTTTGGTACAACGAATACATTTATCGAATACTAATTATGATTAAAATTTGTTACACTTTTCGTTGTTGAACGTAAATGTGAATATGTCACATTTTCATATGTGACTACGTCATCAATCTATACTAATATAACAAATGCGAAAGTCTGTCCGTCTGTTATGCTTTTAATGCTAATCCACAAAAGCGATTTTGATAAAAATTAACATGATTATTATCTAACTTAATTATTAATTTACTCGGTGGTAAATGTGCTAGCTCGTCTGGGTATGTACCACCAGATGTTCTACCGCAAAATAGCAGTACTTGGCATTGTTGTATTCCGGTTTGAAGGGTGAGTGAGCCAGTATAACTACAGGCACAAGGGACATAACATCTTAGTTACCAAGTTTGGTGGCGCATTGGCATTGTCGAAGAATTTTTTTAAGAAATGCTACTCTCTATGGGCCTTACCATCAGATGGCCCATATGCTCGTCCGCCTACCTATACTATAAAAAAATATATCTAAATGTAATTTAATTAAAAAATATATATGCTTAACTTCTTTTAGACAGAGCTTGAGAAGAGATCTAAAAAACTACGTTTAATACTTTTCCTCACGATTTCTTATGCGGATGGTGTGCGACCAGACAATGAAACCACTAAACAAACGAGGCGTTATCACAGTATATACTTAATAGTATTAAATATACAATTAAATGCGAGAATAATGCAGACACGACCATTAAAACAGGTTGGGCTTGCTAGGAAGAAATACATAACAATTTATATATTATAACAAGAGTGTACTGTTTGTTTGTTCAGCTCTAAAGGATTTATAAGTATTTCCATAAAGTATGTTCAATATATTGTAGAAATATTTAAATTTAACACCGCAGTTGTGGAACGAGCTTTAATAGATCTTGTTTCGTTGTTTCAGTATATTTTGAACACAATCCTTAAATATTATAAAACAAAGTCCCCCGCGTTTCATGTCTGTCTGTATGTACGCGCTAAACTAAAAAACTACTGAAGGGATTTTCATACGGTTTTCACTAATAGATAAAGTGATTCAAGTGGATGGTTTACGTGTATAATTCATTAATATTTTCTGTAAATTTGTTGAAATATAGCGAAATTTGTTGAAGAAGTCGGAAAAAAACGAGCATATTGGGAGCTTTCATCGAAAACGCTGTACAATCCCTTTGAGTTATAACAAAACAATGTATGGTGAAATTGTTCCCCTTTCATAGATCTACAAAAAAGTCCGCGATGGCATATGTCTATCTTTTAAGGATAGCTAACTATACCCATTTTAATGTTTAAAAAATGTTTACATAAAAATGGTCAAATTGGAAAGCTATAAAAACGGATATGATATTAATCCTTATTAAAATAAATACGTTATTTACTTTGAGCATTTAATGTATATTATAATTGCCCTTTACACCACCCAATTTAAATCAATATCTTAGGAGTAATCGTAATTTTAAAATTATCGCGCACTAAATAAATTCAGGCGGTCCAACACCCATCATGCAAACGCGTGATGCAACCGCTTCCTTAAATATTATAAAACAAAGTCCCCCGCGTTTCATGCCTTTTTGTATAAACGCGCTAAACTAAAAAAGTACTAAACGGATTTTCATACGGTTATCACCAATGGATAAAGTGATTCAAGAGGAAGGTTTACGTGTATAATGCATTAATGTTTTCTGTAAATTTGTTGAAATATAGCGATAATTGTTGAATAAGTCGGAAAAAAAACGAGTCGATTGGGAGCTTTCATCGAAAACGCTGTACAATCCCTTTGAGTTATAACAAAATAATGTATGGTGAAATTGTTCCCCTTTCATAGATCTACAAAAAAGTCCGCGATGGCATATGTCTATCTTTTAAGGATAGCTAACTATACCCATTTTAATGTTTAAAAAATGTTTACATAAAAATGGTAAAATTGGAAAGCTATAAAAACGGATATGATATTAATCCTTATTAAAATAAATACGTTATTTACTTTAAGCATTTAATGTATATTATAATTGCCCTTTACACCACCCAATTTAAATCAATATCTTAGGAGTAATCGTAATTTTAAAATTATCGCGCACTAAATAAATTCAGGCGGTCCAACACCCATCATACAAACGCGTGATGCAACCGCTTGCGCGCCCCGCGTCCCGCTGTCGCCCGTACGCTAGCTGTTGCCCGCATAAATATAAGTAAAGGATAAATGTTTGCTTGAAATTTGAAAATCTGTGATTTGAAATTAATATGTATGAAATGCATTTCTGTTAAGAAAAACTTTAGTAACGGTTTTTTTTTTTATTTTGAAGTTGATGATTATTCTTTAAATAATCATCAGTGGACTTATTATGAATTCCTGTAGTTTGACTTAATATATTTATAGTTAATATTAAATAGCCCGCCGCCTATCTACGCCGTTGAGTATAGTTAAAACCATAAAAGAGCAAGCGTACAATTTTTTTTATTCTATCAAACTACAGGCACATAAGGCATAACATCTTCGTTCCTACGGTTGATGGCGCATTAGCGATGCAGGGAATGGACATTGTTTGAGCATGCACTATAATAAGTGTACATGTGATAAGAGTTCTCACTAAAATCAACCAAGGCGGTCATTGAAAACGACAGGTCTTAGAACTTTTGGTTGTCATAGGGTAGCAGTAAGACATTGTGTGTTTAGCATTTTGTTATTTGCACTCAAAATTATGGTAGTGTAGCTATTACTTTACGCCGATTTTAAGTGAGAGAGTGGTAACTCCGGCTGGGCGTGCCGGCCCATTCCGCTACAACCCGAAGGTATGCAACCTGGCACTATAAAAACCTACCTATTAATAAATTACATACAGGTAAAGTGCGTCTTTAAGCAATCGCTAGGGACTTGAAAAACCGCAAAACGGACAACCATCGATGACGTATTCCTGCATGCGAGTCGCACACCCAGCGATGAGCCGATGACCGAATTCTTCTCCCACAGTGTACTGCTGCATAGTGTCGCGCACTCACTTTGTCATCGTCGTAACTTTTAAAACATTTGTCCAAATGATATAGTGTAAGAGACAAAAGTTATCTTCTTTAAAATTCTTATTGTTATATTTTGGTCAATTTATAAATTAATAATTATTAATAGCTTTATAAATTATAGCCTATTTGTTATTTTGATGTATTAACTATATTATTGTAAAGTTTCATTAAAATCCATTCAGTACTTTTACGTGAAAGGGTAACAAATGTCCATACATCCATACAAAATTTCGTGTTTATTATATTAGTAGGAAATAGAATTATTATATGCCCTGTACTGAACATATATAAACTGTACTGTATGGGCGAATAAATCGATTGGTGAATGTTTATATCTTATTGATTAAAAAATGCACGGGATAATTTTTTTAATTTACCCGTACGAAGTCGGGACGGGCAGCTAGTATTTGAATATATTATATAACCTTTGTGTGCTCTGTTGTCTAGTTTGTGCATTTCTAGATTCAAAGATTTCAAGCTCGGATCGTTATATCAGCTGTTAAAAGAATATTAGAAAATGTTCAATATCAGACTGGGGTACAAATACCTGTATGTATGTATGGATGTATGTTTGCCTTCCTATCGGATTATGAGAAAATTATCAATGAATGAATGAAGTTTAAAGTCGAATCAAAACTATCAACTAGTTAAAATAACACAATGCGTTCATGCAAATACAAATTATTCCTGCATACAGACAACAGTATCTATTTCAAAGGATAAAATTATGTACGTATACAAAGGCTCCCAATTGTATCAGGCCAATTAGTTTCAATGAACAGTCGGCCGGTTGAAATTTAACTCTAAATTGGTAACAAAAAGATCGATCGTTTAATTTCAACATCATCATCACATTTACAATTTGAATGAGCAAACCAAAAAGATATAATTAAAATACAATGAAAATATTACAAAAAATAAAGATACCGTGGCATCTTAAATAGTATACTATGAATAATATAATACAATAATAATAAAAAAATAATACTTTCTTACAAATTAAGTATACTAATATCAATTTTCGTAAAAAAAAATTGCATTTTCATTTCATCAATAGCTTGGCCGTAGAGGAAAATTCTGGCAGATGTATAGCCAATTCACATTTGCCCAGCACTGGACTATTACTCATACCATAGTGTTGAGACTGTTAGAAACCACAATCGGAGATAATGAAAAGAACACCTTTGAATACCTAAAGAACACCAACCTATATTCCTTCGTCGTTCGTAAGTAAAAATTTAAGCTTGCACTTAAAAAATAAATTTAAATAATAAAATCGATTATACCTTACTATGTCAATGTAGTCGGAGAGAAAATTTTCATTCCAGGCATTTTCCAAGCGAAGCCTGCAATAACGCTATAAATAAAGGAACACTTTTAATGGTAGATTTGTAGATCACAAAACGTCTATATAAAAATCATTGATATTATGTTGAATAACTTTATGGATAGCTTTAGTTTAATTTTTTGTAGCACTGTATGCATCTTTTAAAAATAACATTCAAACTATAGTATGCACTAATAGTTTCTTTATGACATAGGAAGGCGAACGAGGGTATGGGCTACCTGATGGTAAGTGGTCACCAACGCCCATAGACAATGGTATTGAAAGAGATGTTAACTATCGCTTACATCGCCAAAGCGCCACCAACCTTGGGAATTAGATGTTATGTCTCTTGTGCCTGTAGTTACACTGGCTCACTCACCCTTCAAACTGGAACACGACAATACCAAGTACTGCCGTTTTGCTGTAGAATATCTGATGAGTAACTACCCAGACGAGTTTGCACAAAGTCCTACCACCAAGTAAAGTTTAGGTCATTATAGATATTAAAATATATTTGAAAAAATGCGTGACAAAAATGATAATGGATGTTGAATATAAGCATGTGAATATATATTTGTTAAATGCACTGCAAAGATCGCTTGAATCGATTGTAATTTTTAATATTTGTTCATAACTCAATATTTAAGACGTTAGGGCAAAACGCCTTATTTTTCCTCTGAAGTGGGAATAGGTACAAACATTATAAATAAGCATCAATCTTATTTACTAAATTTTTTAACACTCTTTTTAAGCTTAAAATATCATTGGACAACGACGCTGTACATTAAAAAAATGTAAATATTTTCTTTTATTACTTTCAACTCTCCATATTATTACTCACTCCCTCATTTTTAAGGCTTAAAAATTATTACGAACAACCCACTCCGCTAGAATAATTATTCGTATGACTGTTGCTGTTTCGTTTTACCCCATAAGTACCGTAATTAACTTGGTCCTCGTAAATCATTTTTTTTTTCACGCGACCTCTTAAATTCTGTTTACTCGGATGACTTGCTAATTTTCGGGTGTTTTTTTTTGCAGGGCTATTTCATAAATTACGCAATTTGGCTTGATAATTTGAAGATGTATAGTGACAGGTTATCTTTTTTATTGGTATAATTATGCACAAACAGCTCTGAAGGGAATATTAATTCATATCTAAAAAAAATACAATACATACACTTATTGTTATATGTATTCTAGTACTACAATTATTATCTCTAGTCATATAACTACTGAGTTAGTTGCTAATTATTTTCGATAGAATCTTATATATAAAAAAAAAACCTTATATCATGTATAAATGTTACTCTGTTACGTCGCTAGGCTTTTTCTTATAAGATATATACTTCTATATAAGAAACAAAGTTCTTTAACTCGAGAATCTACATGAACCTAGTGTTAACGCTGTACAGGCACGTCATAGGCACTAATCTTTCACCAGCAATTATCTCTCTCTATCACCAAAGACTGTTCAGCTAAACAATGTTTTCTCTCTTTCTGTCTAATTAATATAACTCTCGAAAGAAGAGTACACAGTATTATTTAATTAATTACCCACGAAATAAGGTTTATAAGTAAAACCTTATATTTATCTGTTAATGTTCAATGAGCCAGTGACAAACGCAACCAATACTAATCTCCATGAAAATTGGCCTCTTTTGAAAATCTTAGCACAAGTTATTGGCCTATGGCCTAGACTTTAAAGCATTGCCATGCCATACACATTAGCTACCACTAAATATATACTTGAAGAGATCACGTGACACAATAAACATTGTTATATATAATCGGTAACAGATTGATAGAATGAAACCGCAGCGCCTATATGAAATATCGAATTACGATGGCTATTAATTAAGCGACTCGTACTAGTGTTTCCGAAATATTCCTGTTAATATAATTACGAACTATTGCATATCGGGAAATAATAACGCGTTCATTTGACGCGAGCTAACTGTAACAGTAATACGCGTTTTAATTTTACACACGAATAACACTGATCTGTTAAAACGTGGAGAGTTTACGTTGAAAATATATACTGGGATTTGTGGAGTAATGAGATCAGTGTATGTATAACAATTTATATAATAGCTTGAGGGTGAACTAATGAACCTTATGGTAGTAAATGACCACCACAGTTCATTGACATTGGCTCTTTAAAAAATAATATTAAGTCCTGATATCGCCGATGCTCTTTGGAAGTATGATGTTAGTGCCTGTTTCCATTTCACTGGCTTACTCAAATCACAGACCGGAACACAACAATGTATTGGTGCTTAGCGATGGAATATAAGATGAGTGGGTACCTACCCCTATCACTCAGAGTCCATAAGTTGGCAGTATCAGTATATATATAATCATTTGCTTGACCGTGTCAGGAATTAGAGGACATCGCCAATTTCAGTGGCTTCATTGTGATGACGTAAAAATCTGATAAAGCAACTATAATTTAAATCTTTAAACAGGAAAGGAAAATACTCATTATCCCGTCCAATGTTGCGTAAAATGAAAATTTGTTTTATAAATAATAACCGCCCCGACTTCGTAAAATTAATAAAATAGACCATAGAGGTCTATTTTATTACTGATAAAGTAGCTTTCTACAAGTGTAAGATTTGTTAAATTGTTAACTAATTTTTGAGTGAACGTCTGTTTACAATATTAATATAGATAACTGTATTTATTAATTATTTTTGAAATCAAATATTGAAATACCTGGTACCTTGCAATATAACAAATATATATACAAAATATATATATATATATATATATATATATATACATACATAAAAAAATCCAAACAGATATTACCGTAGTTTTAGCTTTAACGGGCTCGTATTAATTACGGCGAACATTTTGACTCAAATCCCTCGAGTCAATAGAGAGCCCGTGAGACTGTAATCACGATACGAAATATAACAATACCATTGATTAATCTCTAGATAACGCTTTTGTTTCCGACTGCTCGTGATAACAGAAATAGCTTTTGTACTATGATAATTGTTCTATAATAATTCATACAAAAATATCAAATACTAGTTTGAGTCAGTTTTGTTAAGGTGTATTGTTCTCTACAACGGGAGTGTATAATTTACTTCCTTACTAAAGTTTGGGAAGTGTCGACATTTTCAATGTCTCAGGTCTCGAGACATCCGAGAGTCAGCGTCTCGGGACTTCCCGGGACTTAGATACTTTTCTAAACACCCATTAATTAATTAGTTGTATTGTACAATATAACAATTTTAATAATATGTAGCTTCATTTATTGAACATTATATCAAACTTTCAACATCAACTTAGGTCTAAGCAATTCACATGGTAATTTTAAAGTTTTCCAAACTTTATATTTATAAAATAGGCTTAGTAGATAAAAATTAATAGTTAAGTTTGGCGTGGGTGATAGCTAATCAATAAATCATCTAATTTTATTATCTTCTTATAGTAAAACAGACTTAGTAATTATCATATATGTGTGAGCGAATACAACGTATTATATAATTAAATATATATAACATATATAAAATCCACAAGCCTATTTAAATGGAGATGGAGATCTACAGACATATAAGTTAACCACCACACCAAGATAACACTGAGTACATAAACCAAATGAAAACCTCATTCATTCAATTTATTTGTTATTTAAATTGCCAAATAAAATCTATTTAGGTTAAATTCAGAGAATTGTATTTACGTTAAGCTCTACGCCTCCGTTGTTTTTCTTTCTAGACTAATGTGTTTAATTAAGGCTAAGTTTTACTCGGAATTTAAATTTCCTTTCATTTATTTTTCAACTTTCATTTCGAATTGCACTTTTCCAATTTTAAAATACTATTTATAAAAATACTAAAGTCGTTTGTGTGGCTTTATTAATGTTTTGCATTTAAAACGCCGTTTGAATCAACATATATATTTTAAATCTTGACTTCTTAATCTTGAATCTCAATCCTCTACGTTTTTGAGACTAAAGAAATAGAAATTGCACCTGAGTTTGTACTTATCGGCGTGAGTGAATACGATAAACACAATTAGATGTTTTAAGCACAAAGTAATAAAAGAAACTGTAATAATTCATAATAACCGTTATATGGTTTTGGGCAAAAACCTCTCATAAAAAAAAAAGTTATAATAGAGCATTTTCCATCGTGCTATTCTACGGCGAATAGAAATTTAGTTTAATTTTATTTATCCACATGTATTAAAATTATCATAATTTCGAAAATTACTACTACACTAAAATACCTCTGCAGAAAACCCGACACCGTCCGTCTTCTTTATTCTACGTGTTTTCATGAAGCTATTTCATTATTAGCGTTACTTAATATGGAAAATGGATCTTTACATAATGCAACTTTGTTAAGAATTAATTCCACCAAGTGAACAAAGCTACTCATATATCTGGTATTCACAGCTGTCACTGCGAACAGTGCCAACCCATCGGTCAATCTCTAAAGAGCGAGCTTAATGTTAAGACAAGAGTGACTCGTATTATAATTATATAAATATTCAATTATTTCAAGCCCTTTGAACGGTTCAGAATGTCTACTCTTCTGAATAGATCTTTCAAGGCACTGTCGGACAAAAGTATTAGTTATTAACAATTTGTATGATTTGCAGGAACATCAACGATTCAATACCATGATCCGTTACTACCAATATAAATAATTGAATATTTATCAACTGTTTCTTACTTTTGTATATATAACACTGTGATGCTATTTAGTATTCCAAATACAAAAATCTTTATTCAATATGGAAGTGTTACACTTTCTTGTTGATTGTCATAAATTTACCACCGGTTCGGAATAAACACCTCAGACCTGAGAAGAATGAGCGAAAGAAACTCAGCGGGACTATAATTTTTTTTAACTCATCATTTACAATTATAGGCGATTTACACAATAACATCATAATATTAAGTAAGTAAGTAATAACAGCCTGTGAATGTCCCACTGCTGGGCTAAGGCCTCTTCTCTTCTTTTTGAGGAGAAGGTTTGGAGCTTATATACTATACCACGCTGCTACAATGCGGGTTGGTGGAATACACATGTGACAGAATTTCAGTGAAATTTGACACATGCAGGTTTCCTCACGATGTTTTCCTTCACCGTTAAGCACGAGATGAATTATAATCACAAATTAAGCACATGAAATTCAGCGGTGCTTGCCCGGGTTTGAAACCACGATCATTGGTTAAGATTCACGCGGTCTTACCCCTAGACCATCTCGGCTTTCATCGTAATATTCTTATTTATTTGAAATGGCTATGTAACATAAGTAACTTGTAGTTGTAAGAATTCACTTTGTATCTCACAGACCAGACAGAGAATCGACTTACAGTGTTACACTATTTGAATGTGTATTCTTTAGATCTTATAATAATAATTATAATCAACGTCACATATCAACGTCACTATCTTACGCAGTGTGATTCAAATGTATTCTTAAAAAACCATTTTACTTTTAATAATCTGTTTTTGCAAATATTTTAATGTTTACATTAAATAGAACCTCTGTTTTTTAAATTACTTTTATTTCCGCGATCTTTTAGTTTTACTCCAAAGTCTTAAGTGTGCGCACGCTTCAAGGGTGAAACTGTCATAGCAACCGACATTTGTCAGGGGTGAGATAATCCTCGACCCTTATCGTGGAGAGCCGCTGTATAAATTTACTGACACCAGATTTGTGACGAGAACGAGGTCGAATGCTGTGTTTTTTAAGCCTTATTATTAGTTTTAATAAAATTGCTGATAGTTCGGTACAAAATGGCACTTCTTGAATATTTTTAACCAATAGAAAGTCTTTGTTGCTTTGAATATTATAAAAAAAAAAATGTTCGTTATGTTTCTTTATCTTTCGAGATCGTATATTACGATCCTGGTGGCTTACGCTTATGGATTTTAAAAATAAATAAACTGCAAATCTTTTATTTTATAAGAGCACAAGTATATTCGTAAACTCAGCATTGTCTGTCTCACTCTCTCGATGAGACGGTGAATCAAAAAGACCAGAATTTACATGCATTCCGTGAAGCAGTGCAATAGAAATGCTAACTCCGTTATCGTATTGAGTTTTGTTGACAGTAAAATGCAATGGTTTTTATCTACAGATTCTTTATCGATACTTACTTACTTTATGACCTGAACCCATATAAGCTGATCACTAACGAAGAGCAACCAGTAGAGAGTTAGAATAGATAGATAGACAATAGAAACATAATACAAAAATTACTTTTTATAGTTGCATTGCATAGCATAGCATAACTGTGCGTATTGCATATTGAAATAATTATGCGTAAAATGTATAAAATATTTTATAATTTATCTCCTAAGCCACATTTAAATTTTCACCAAGAAATTTTAGGACCATTTTGCACGAACAGCTTTTTAAAAGGCGAAAATTATCAAACAAGCGAGTCGAGTCAAAATTTATAGTAGTATTACAAGAAAAGCGTGAAATTATTTAGCGCTCAGGAACTCATTTGGCTCGCTCGATTACAACTGATTACGTGTAATTACGGAGCGAGGTGAATTGTAATTTCGTTTGCACCCGCGCGGATGCGTTTATCGAATTACGTCGGGTTTATTACAAGCCGTAATTGATTTTTGACTCTTGTAATAATTCATACATTGTTCGGGCAATGTTAGGCCCGATTTGTGATTTATTACAAATTTGAATCGGTTTTAAAATTACCTTGTACATATATATTAAATAATAAATGTATTTAAGTGTTTTTCTTTTAAGAATTTATAAATATAATAAAAACCAGGTCGCTACTGGGAAGTCTTGACAATAAAGGTCATGTTTTGTTAAAATAAAACATTGAAGCATATTGATTATCTGAATATTTCGAGTATTTTTTTTATTTATATTCTTGTAAATAAACAACAGATTATAATATTTATTAGCACTGCGCATTTATAGTATTAGAATAAATTATAAAATTGGCCAATAACATATAATATAAAAAATTATCCATCCAGACTGTATTATAAATAAGCGATATAACTTCTTTAAATATAATGAATATATAATTAGATTATATATAAATATAAAGTAGTGTGAGTTGAGTTTAGCAGTTCATGCGAACATAGACAAGTTTCAACGTGCTTTAGAAGCCAGAGTTTCGTTTATTAACGCCTCCGTGGACCACTCGAGTCAGGATAAGTTCTGCTTTGTTTAAACTTTGCGATAGGAAGACAAAAATTAACTTGTATTATAATATGAAGACTGTACCTTGCATTCATTTAAATTTCATAATGTATTGTAGCCATTTTATTTTGTCAAGTAATATTTTTTTGTATAGGAAGGCGGACGAGCGTATGGGCCACCTGATGGTTAGTGATCACCAACGCCCATAGTCATTGGCATTGTAAGATATTTTAACCATCACTTACATCACCAATGCGCCACCAACCTTGGGAACTAAGATGTTATGTCCCTGTGGCCGGAATTACACTGGCTCACTCACCCTTCAAACCGGAACACAACAATAAAGCGACAGATATTTTGTTTTGTGAATAGCTTAGATTGCTAGGTGCGGTGTGTATTCCGGGTCGTACCAGAAGAGTGCGTAATTGGCTCGACGATAAGAATTGGTTGCCGTGACCAAAATTTTTAAAGAGGAGATGATCGTCAATTAACTCATTTATTAATAAGTATCGAATATATTCATTATCTTAAAAAAAAAAAAACAATCCTGAACTTTTAAGTCGGATGGAATATCAATAAAAATCCTAAGCATCGCATTGTTTAACATAACGTACCTCCATGTTTTTACGATTTTGTAAAATACAAATAAACAATCTATTTCAAATAGCTCAAAAAATATAGGTAATTAATTTAACTTATATCGACAGATATTTATTAATTATAGAAATTTTCCATGTGTATTCTACAGGTGGAAATGATTTTAGAGGTTATTTTCCCGCACACTTAGTATTAGTACAACACTACGGTTTGATGGATAAGCGTCTACCATCATTTATTTTATCTTACCACGTTGTTTAAAATATTAAAAAAATATATAATTTGTCAACCCCTCAATCCCACTGCTTGGTTGAGGCATCGTCTCCTTGAGATAGTTGAAGCAATTGAGATAATTTCAAACTTTGTGGTTGAACACGAGCTAAATTATGAGCACAATTTAATTAACTACAAGGATATACAGTCTAACCACTACACTATGACGGCACAATAATGCCACTCATAAATGATTCTTTACAACATTAATCAACGAACAGAAATGGTCTCCCTGACAGATTGATTATATGAAAGCAGTTACTTCACATATTGGAAACTTAATCTTACACTGAAAATTGGCAATAGTCGAGAACATGGAAACTTCAGGAACAGGAGCTGACGTGACAAATAGCCTTGCGAGTTGCACACTTAAAATAATTGTCATATATCATCGTGGAAGTATGTGAAGCATCATGTGCTATGAAAGACTGTGAGATTAAAAAGTTATTAGTGTAAGTCCTTCAAAAGCATATTTCATTGGTTATTATGTGCAGGAATTTAACACTATCTTAACCTCGTATAGGATATTCCTTATTTTTATTTCGAGGAATGCAAGATTTTCGCGATTTCATTTTATTTGGGGGATTCTTATATATAAGCATTTTACAACGCTGTTATAATATGTCCTTTGAAACATAAAATTTACTGTGTCACTGTTATTGGAAACTTGGACTCAAGTGTTTAAGAATAACGCACTTATAATACATATAGTGAGGTTATATACGGTATTCTATTTGTAACATTTCTCATCGAAGCATATTAACAAACCACACTAAGTCCTTCCAACAATATATACATGAGGTAATAGGAATGTTTTGTCCGCGAAGAGATTAAGTCGAATGGGGAACGAGAATGGAACCTCGACGACATATTATTTACGAAATTATTGTACTCGTTTTGAATGCCAATGGAACTAAAGGCTACATATACTTTGTTCTAATGTGGGTTGAAGGGTAGTTTATTTATTTATTTTATTTTAACAAACAACCAAACCAAACATAAATATATGCACGAACATATTAAGGATAATGGTGATAATGTCCTCCCTGATTAATTTCGGCCACGGCGGCCAATCTTAAGGAAAATTAGTCAACTGTTCGCAGTTTATAGTACATAAGTATGTGTGCAAACACAGGTGAACTCTCTATTCCTCTTTCAACTCCTTCTCATCATGACCGAAAATATTCAAATCGCTGGGTCAACTGTTTTACGTACTTTCTGAGGCACTGTATTCCATATACTTCCAACTTCCAGACTCTTACTTGAAGCAAATTAATCTGTATGAAATTTTATTACATAATAAAAAAATTGTATGTACTAGTGCGAAAGCGGACTTATGGTCATCCCACTTGAAATCGTCTGACTTATTATGACATACATGTGTACTAAGTACACATACGAATATTACGAATAATACGAATTATCTATATAATCTATAGACATTATTAATCTTGCGGGGAGAAATCGATCATCCAGATTTTTATGTCCAACTGGGTCGCATACGTGCTCATAAAGATAATAATCATCGTTCACGAAAAAATATCCTTTTCTTAAGTCCATATTGTCGTAATGTTACCCGATCCTATACCGCGTTCATTGGAGTCATTCAACGCGTTTTTCCATAATAATTCCCAATAGGATCCATTCAATGACAAGCGGGACGATTTTGAGTAACAATACAACGTTGCTATTCAATATTGATGGAATTCTAGTAATAATCAATTTTTTATATGTACATTTATGTCTTTTCATGTGCGTCATTCAATTCATTTCAATTCATCTCGTGCTTGATGGTGAAGGAAAACATCATGAGGAAACCTGCATGTGTATAATTTCACTGAAATTCTGCTAATGTGAATTCCACCCACCCGTACTGAAGCAGCGTCGTGGAATAAGCACCAAAACCTTTCCTCAAAAAGGAGAGGAGGCTTTGTCCCAGCAGTAGAACATTCACAGAAATTTTATTTCATAGGAAGGCGGACGAGCATTTGGGCCATCTTATTGTAAGTGGTCACCAACGCCCAAGACAACGGCATTGTAAGAGATGTTAACCATCGCTTACATCGCCAATGCGCCACCAACTTTGGGAACTAAGATGTTATGTCCCTTGTGCCTGTAATTACACTGGCTCACTCAAACCGGAACAAAGTACTGTTTTGCGGTAGAATATCTGATGAGTGGATGGTACCTACCCAGACGAGCTTGCACAAAGTTCTACCACCAAGTAAAATTGCGGGTACTAACTACGAGTAAACGGCAATATTTAGTATTGTTGTGTTCCACTGAGCCAGTGTAACTACAGGCTCAAGAGTCATAACATAGTGTCTATTTTTGGTGGCACATCTGCAACTCTACTTACATTTTTATTAAAAAAATATAAAATATCTGTAATGTCGATTTACGGATAATTTTACGTGATAGCCTCATAAGAAAACGTTGATATACTCGGACGCATCGGCCGATGGAGTGGAAGAGAGATAGATGCGTCACAAGGCGAACGCTTAAGCCGATCGTGCCTCTCTATCGCTCGTTCCGTGCTCTCGCTTGCACGCTCGGCTCAGGCGGAACGTAACAATGAGTCATGCTTTTTCGTACCTGGAGCGTTTATGGATTTATAAGACGTTCTCACGTCAAAAAAACTCGAACAGAAGTCTTTTTATTTCATAGCACGGATTGAATAATCAAAATTGCAATCATTTACCCAGTAACGACCATCGCCTTTACACTGATATACCATTGTTCCCTCCATTGTTCGGATATTTTAGAGATCTCGTCAAAACGTCAGCTTAAATAGAAACACTGGCATCGTGAGACGCTATAGAAATGACTTTAATAAATATCCCCGAGAATAAATTAAAGAAACAATACAAAAAGTTTTCAATAGAAGAAACAGTTTGGGTCAGTGATTTACCAACTGACTGTTACCACTACTTTCACATCACAATATATAAAATGAGTCATATGTTATGTGGTACCCTGAGACACATTTCATTAGTGAATGCGCAGCAAATCACGAGATCTCGTGTTGTATACCTTGTGCCTATAATTAAACTGGCTCACTGAGCTTCAAAATCGGAACCCAGCAATACAAAGTATTACGATATGGTGATTACAACATCCAGTTTAAATTACAGATTATAAATGACATAGAGTATATATAAATTAGTTATAAATTACCCACAAAATAACTTATCTATAACACACATAATGGGAATAAAAACTCGATAAAAATCAAAATCCAAATCCAAATACCTCATTAAATTCATTCAATTTCCATATATTTAGCCTTTAACCCAAAATTCCATTTCAATATTACATTAATGGATAAATCTTCAAACGAGTGAGCCGCTGAGTTTTTCATTAATAACAATATATTCAGAAACGATATCCTTCAATCAATTGAGGCGTCCCGGTCTTGTATCGCTCCGAGGGCTATGAGTGCTAACACTTCGTTACGAAGCCTTGAATTATTTATAAGCTGTTGTTTTTCGTTAAAGAAAACGCGGTACATATGCAAGTATTTGCTTGGGTTTTATAAGTATCCATTAATGTACGAAATACCTCTATATTTGGAGCTCTTTATTATAACAGATAAATCTTGAGATTAAATTTTGTACGTTGATTAAAATATTAAGAGTGATCAGTAGTCTTACAAGTATTGCATATTACATTGTTGTGACATTTATGTTCCTCTATATCCCAAAAATGGGGTTGTTTGGTCTAATATTTAGCTTATACTCTGACGAATCCCGGGATTGAAGAAGACCAGTGAAATAATACTGGATTTTCTGTCAAAATCGACAGCCTGAAGTTGATTTGGCTATGATTAAACTCACATATCTCAGAACACGTACAGCTGTTGGTTCTCTATATTCGAACAAAGAGTCTTGATTAGTCCCGCTGTATCAATTTGCAAAGGCACACCGCCATCACGGGACAGATAATAGTCCCACGATCCCGGGACAATTTTTGCGAATTTGTCCCATTGACTTTTTATTTCCGTGTTTTTTATTTTCGACTACAATGTCACCGAGCACCCGTTATTTTCATTTTTATCAGCGCCGAGTGCCGTGAGCCCCGGATTACGATACGGGATCGCATCCGATGAAATCTCCGCGAATTTAATTTCAATCTGCGGATACATTTTATTCCCTTTTATGACATGGCTTAATGCCATTATAATAATTGTTAAAACTCAATGGAAAATACAGATTAAATTTTTACATTAAGCTTTATAGTTTCACAGAATTCGTTTTCCATTTGTGTCACGGATTATAAAATGTCAAATAAATAAATACGTACGTACCATATTTCTGTTAAACCTTTACATTTGTCAAAGGCTTATAAACATTAACTTCCGTCCACGGCAACGCCCGCGTTTAAGGAGAGGGGGCAGTCGTTATCAAAGTCATTTTTTTGATATATTGCTAGATCAGTAGTTATTGTAACAAACAAAGATCCATCCGTCACAAACTTTCACGTTTATAGTATTAGTATCGTACACGTTTTTTTATTAAACAAACTGTATATACCCCACTCCTTAAGTGAAGTGCAAAAGTTTCTCCTGTTCCAAAAGTTTGGCTTACTCCTAATAACTCCTATGATAGAGGTTTGCCAAACTTTCACATTATTATATATTTATAATGAAATGTTAATGGTATACATTGGCTACAACCAAAATATTGACAATACAGGATGTTCATACTTTGTAAACTTTGACTGCCTCGTTGGTCTAGTGGCTTGATATAAGCCACAGACTCGGTGGCCCTGGGTTCAATTCCCAGGTCGGACCAATAAATAGTTATTGGGGTTTTCTGAAAGTTGGAAGTGTGTACACTCCCGTGCCTCGGAAAGCACGTTAAGCCGTTGGTCCTGCGCCTGAACTCTTTCCGCTCGTGTCTGATTGCTGTCCCATTGGATTATGAGAGCTAAGGAAAAGAGAGTGCACCTGTGTTTGCGCACACACTTGTGCACTATAATATCTCCTGCGCAGTGGGCTAATCTCTCTTGAGATTGGCCGCCGTGGCCGAAATCGATCTGGAGGACCTTACTTTCTAAACAGAATAGACCGTTTTATATAAATTGTTATTGTGTTATGTGTGAATACGTAACTCATACATACAACTACTTCAATTCCCAACACCTTTTATTCTTGTAACTTTCGTTATGTCATGTCATATTTGCCATCACCATTAAACCAACTTCCATGAGCTATGTTCCACAAAGAAGCGGTTACCCTTTCAAACAGCAAGAAAGTAGCTAAAAACTCTGGCTCTGGCAGCAAGTGACTACAGGTGATGATAATCATTTAACATCCTATATAAATTAAAATACAGTAATTACAATAAATTTATAATTACAAAATTAATAAACATAATTTTGTTTGTTATGATATGTTTTATTTAATGCTAATCATATAATATCAATCAATTTCATCTTAATTAGGTTTTTGGTTCATAAATTAACATTTCAAAGATAAAATGCTTCTACTCAATCCATAGAATAAAAAAAATTATAAAAAGGTGCGGTCGCAGAACCTCGTCAGGAACGTAGTTCTCTGCGATATTTTTTCGACTATACCCTGTTTTAAAATGTAGATTTTGGTTGATTATATTACTGAATTTTTGTCGTATCGAAAAACATCTTCACCTCCTTTATATCGATCTCTTAAATTCGAACGCATTGCTTTTGTAGCATTTGGTAGGCACAGTATTTCGTTACTCACGTGACCGTGGACTATGCCATTTCACTCTACTGTAAGTTATTAAGAACAAATATTTTTCAAGATTTTCCTGTGGTATCCGAGCAACGACATCAGATGGGCGCGACAGTCGATAATTATAAATTTGAAAATAGAATCTACTCTTGACTAATTACATTAGTTAAAAATCTGATTGGTAATAAATAAACGGCTAGCTTTGTACCAAAACGAATCTTGTAAAATGATTGAGAAGTGCATATACGATATTTGTTTCAATAATTTTGATAAAAACCTTCCATTAAATTAAACTCCTTATATTATTAAACATCAAGCAACTAAAGACAATCTCGCACAATATTTGTTGTATATATACAACAACAATTATTATATTATAGCAAAATACATTCGATTTTTTGTCAAATTAACATATTTAATAAGGAGGACCTCCCTTGGAATGTCGAGTAAATACGATCACCTGTAATTTATGTACGTGTCAAACTTGAACGAAACTTATAATTGCTTTCGTACTGCCTCAGATAACTGACGACAGGTGACTAGCTACCTCCTAATGACTTCTACGCATACATAAACGTATAGAAATTGGCTTAAACTTCAAAGTAGCTGACGAAGTTTTCTTTAAGTACTCCCTAAGCTCCTGCTTTCGTTGTCTCTCGTTTGATTTAAATTTATTTTTGTTTTCATCCGACAATGGTGAACTGAAATCAGTCGCATACTTTCCTTATATTATTTATATAAAGTATAAGTTTTGCAAATTAAATAAATTTCTTAAGATCGGAATCATCCCAAAACTTAATTTCTTCCAAAATATTCCAAAAAAACTTCTGCAATACCTTGTAAAGAAATAAACTATGTACAAGAAATAAGACAATAGTCAAATTTTATCAGTTTCTGGAGTTATCAGAGGGTCACGTCAAACCTTTTTCCGCCTGCGACTTAGCCGTTACGCCCCCTTCATCTCATCAGAGGCCCTTGCCAAGTTGACAGTCTACAATTGTAAACACTAATAGAAAACTAACAAATGAATAATGACCACGTGACTATAGTTGAGAGATGTCATTCTCAAACATAGTACCTCAGGAGTTAAGTAGTGTATGTCTTTTCTACATCAGAAGTGTATGCAAATTGTCAAAACTATCGGTTAACTAATTAAAACGTGAAATTGTAACAAACAAACGAAGTCACTCTCGTATTTATAATATTAGAATTACAGAAGCACAAATTTTCAACATTTAGTTTGTGTTGCCTTAACAGATTTGTGAGTAATTGGGTGGATAAACTTCATATTGAATTACCGGAATTCGTAGTTACTTAAGCAATAACCATTAAATTTTATGTAATTGTATCCTGGCCAAGTTTAAACGGCTCTAAATCAAGTTTGTCACGCGAACGCATTTGCGGTGGAAACTTATGCAGTAAATCATAAAATGTTTCTGTTAATTTTAGAAGGAAGGGCTTATAAGTACTTTAAGTGGTTTCGCGATGTATTCCTGTAGCGTGTAAGAAGTTTATTAAGACACATTTACGTTAAATTATGGCGTCAACTGTTTATTTTATTTATTTATTGTGATAGTTACACCATCAACTTATCAACTTAAACAGTTACTCTTACGAAGTGATACGTCTTTAGTGGCGTAAACAAATATTGTTTACGCTAACCATTGTAACAAAAAATAATACAAACCAAAGAAACCTGGTGGTTTGAAAATTGAACCTTGTACCGTAAACGTAATGGTTTTTGAGAAAAAATCTCCTAAAATGCCGTTTTTTATTAGCCATACCATTTGCTGAAAGTCAATAAATTTCAAAGGAATTTAAGGACATTTGCTTAAGGCTATCAATAAGCGTTAAGGCTTATATATGATATTTAAATTTATACATTTTTTACATATAATATTATCGCATTGTTATCATAGTTAGTATACAATAAAACAACTTCTAATATTATATCAATTTATGTGTTTTCTCTAACGTTCGAATATCGATCATAATCATTATTAAAAATTTAAAGAAAATATTGTATATGCGTGTACCGAAAGCTTTTGTCGACTCAATTTTTATGATTAATATTATATATAAAAAAAGATTATTGTCATACAGAATATAAAAGGTACTGAAGTGTTTTCCTTTTCATATTATCTATGCGAAAATAAATCTGTATGTTTGTCTGTTATTACAAAATTACTAAACCAATTTCGATAAAATTTTGTACCCCAAGGAAATACAGACACTACTTCCTTTATGCCTAACACGCAGACGAAATCTAATATATATTTGAGTTGCCATAGTCCGTACGATGCACGTACACTGCTGGGGAAATACGAAAAAGGTATAAAATATATAAAAAAATAACCTAAAATACGACCCACGCACGTAAGTGCATGTAGTACGTGCGTATGTTGGTGCTACACGTTAAGAGGGTTTGAGGAAAATGTCATTCAAGAGTACAATCGAATATAGAATTGATTTTACTTTGGCACAGATTAATAATACTCAGTGGCGTAGCTCGTTTTATCTCGGGTCATGTATTTATTGAAATAAATACTTTGACTAATCAATAAAAATAAATACGACTATTAATTGAAAAATCAGGTAGAGTTAATACTAAGGTCATTGACTTCATTCTCTACATACGTTATAAGTTTTGAATTGGAATGATGTCACGTTTTCTAGAATATTCTCAATAAAGGAAAGTGTTTATCTACGCAAAAGTTTTGTGTTATATTTTTTGTAAATTGCTTAGTGTTGGTACGTTGCTGTAATCCTGTGGTAGCAGCTTCATTACTGGGAGTGCAAGCTTACGGCCCGACGAACCATTTTGTTTCGAAACCAATTTATTTAATGCCCGAAACGTAGCAATCGGTCGCGTGGAGATTTCTTCTTGAATTGAACTCCAGATCTCAAGACGATATTTATATATGTTATGGAATATGACTTTTACTGTTTATTTTGTTTAAAGGTATAAAATTCTTGCATAGTCCGTCCTGCTTTTTGTGCGCCATTAATTATATAAATTACTAGCTGATACCCGCGACTTCGTCCGTGTTGCTTGATATATTAAGAAAGTTTTCTTATGTACGAAGGAAAAAACATCAAAAAGATCGCAAGCAAAAATATACTTTGTTTACACATACATCAATGAACACGCAGTGCATATACAAATCGTTGTTTCTTGAAACTTTAATAACTTTTTATTAAATGAAGATATCGTAATCATTTTTTTTTATAAGGGCCAAGTGTCTAAGAAATAAAATTTAGAAAATTTCATTGAAATCTATTCAATAGTTTTTCCGTGATGCGCGCACAACTGCAGACCTCTATCATTCGATTTATATAGATAGATAAGTGTACCTAACATTCATAGATCATTATAATGTCGGTACTTGTAAATATTATAATGTCGGTTTCATTCGAATTCTACATACATAACGAGCCTCTATATTGACCAAAACGAACGTTACGGCCAGTCTTTAAAAATATATTGAAATCGGTACAGGTTAAAACAAATTTTATTAAATCCTTTCCGCTTTTCGTTGTGGGGTATTTTTTTAAATAAAATGTTCAGTTCCCATATTCCATTATGCACAGTGTGTGAGTGGATGAAGGATTTGTTGTTTTATAAGAAATTTCAAAGTTTTTAAATTGAATTTTTATAGCAAAACCGAACCCCCGAAACTTGCGCTGCTATTTTATGGTTTAAAAAATAAAAACGCGAAAACGCACGAGCAGAAATAGTTCATGGGAACAAAAGTTATTCATTTCATTCGAAATATTTGATAAAAAATCCGATTTGCATGACTGAGTTACTTAGCTAAAATATCCAAAAAATATTTGGGGTTTTCTTAGGAAGAAAGATATTATGAAATATATAATTTTCTCAAATAAACTATTTTGATGTTTTAAATTTAAATGTATCCCTTTTATATATTATCTTCCAATAAGGGAGATTTATTTAAGCGTTTTTTCAGTACATTAAATATTGGTTACATATAAGTATGTAGCAGTCACATAGAATTGACATAATTTAATTGAAGAAAGAAATACGATGTTACAGAAAGATAATAGTGCATTCATTTAAGTACCAAAAAAACAAGGATCAGTAGTATTATTTACTGTACATATATAATTTGTTTGATTATTTTTTTTAAATATTTGATTACATATATAGAAATATTAACCATCCCTTTCATTTGGACTCTACTACCACTTACCATCAGGGAGTAGAGTCACTTGCCCTCCCGGGCTACAAAAAAAAAAAATTCAATGTGCCACTGATCTCGGGGACTTAGATGATAAGCCCGTTGTTCTGTAATTGGTTCAATACCTTCGCCCTTCAAAACGGAAAACACCAGTACTGTTTAGCTGTAGAATATATGATTGAGAGCGACCTGCACTAAGTTGGACATAACACACGATCAACAGTAAATATGTACTGAAAATATAATTTAGTCGTTACAAACATCATAACAATTCTTGATTTAAATGAATTAATTAAAAAGAGACACGCTGGGTTGTAACCGAATGTTTACCACAGTAATCAAATAGCTTAGCGGCCATGTTTAATTCGAGAGGGATCGAGATTGCGATCTGGGTGTTATGTTTGTATTGAATTACACGTGAGAGGTGAGACGAGGCCGTAAATCGTGATCGCTTGTATTTACATTTTAAGCAGGTGGTGTGCGTCAGATTATTGCAGGGTCAGCTGGTATTTTCTACGTCACATTTTGAACCGTGTCGTATTACTTTTTAATATAATATACAATATACATACATGTTTTTATAAGATGCTTTTTAATATATGCAGATTGTTAGTATTATTTAAAATCTATTATTTTCGATTTAAGTTTTTTGGCACAAATTATAAAAACCTTGGCTGATTGGCGACTTTTTGCGAGAGAGACTAGCAGACTGCACAGGATATATTATAGTGCACGAGTATATATACAAACATAAGTCCTAACGTTCTCACTCATTTAACTCAAAGGGACAGATAAATCTGATACGACCACAAATGGTTTAGAAGAAAGACCAACGGTTTTACTCAAACTCACACAGCACTGCAGGCTCGTGTCTCAGAAAAACTGAATTCTACAAAAAAAATATCGAAGGGAATCTATATAATATAAATAAAATTGAAGTGTCTGACTGTGATTTATCTTCTAAAGGTAAGCTGGCTATTTGCTAATCACCAAAACCTAAACAATCCCTTATTTCAATATTTGTCTGTTTGCCTGTCTGTTTGTTCAGGCGAATCTTGGAAACGGCTAAACATTACAAATTGAAATAATGAAATTATTATAAGAGGGTTTTTGAGGTTCCGTTTACTATTTAATATTTTTTTATCGACCTGACCCAGGATATGTACCAAGGGCCTTGGGACCTGTGACCTTATGATCATTAACCAGGCCACCAGAACCAACATTTTTATTTACGTTTTTAACTTCCCGTATTATATTTAAGCTACTTTATAACATTTTAAATATCCCGAGAGCCTTATTTAGAGAAACGTTTCTTTAATTAAACAATTATAAAAGAAAATTATGAAATAATATCATTCGTTTGATGTTTTTAGAAAGCATAGCTAATTTACTTTTAACTTTGTAAGTATTCAATTTTCTAACTAAAATCGTAACTAATTGTTAAATCAATTAACCGAAAAGTTTTTGGTTTTAGTTCGACCCGAAACATTTCGCACGGTCTCGGAACTTTATGAGCCGGGGACAAAAACAATCGTTCCGACCGAAATTTGGGTGAAAAATTTAACCGTCTCGTTAGCCCCACGTCCGCCAACTTTTCGGTAATTTAAGCAACATTACCACCGAATATATTTCCATATTGCACTACATAGCACAATGTTCTCAGGTCCTCAATCTCAACTCAAAATAATGAAGACTTATTTTATCTATATAAATAAAATGATAGAGGTCTATAGTTATGCGCGCATCACGGAAAAACTACTGAATAGATTTCAATGAAATTGTCTAAATTTTATTTCTTAGACACTTGGCCCTTATCAAAAAAAATGATTGCTATATCTTCATTTAATAAAAAGTTATTAAAGTTTCAAAAACAACGATTTGTATATGCACTGCGTGTTCGGTGATGTATGTTTAATCAAAGTTTATTTTTGGCTAGTTCAATATAGAAATAAAATCTAAATGAGAAACATCGAAAGAAACTCCAACCAAACCAGTGTTCTTTTCTATTTCTTTTAAAATAGGAATTACTTGGTGGTAGAGCTTTGTGCAAGCTCGTCTGGGTAGGTACCACCCACTCATCAGCTATTCTGCCGCAAAACAGCAGTACTTTGTATTGCTGTGTTCCGGTTTGAAGGGTGAGTGAGCCAGTGTAATTACAGGCACAAGGGACATAACATCTTAATTCCCAAGGTTGGTGGTGCATTGGCGATGTAAGCGGTGGTAAACATTTCTTACAATGCCATTGTCTATGGGCGTTGGTGACCACTTACCATCAGGTAGCCCATACGCTCGTCCGCCTTCCTATACAATAAAAAAAAAAGGAACAGCCGACTCAATATACCTCATCTGTTGATTGTGTTAATATATATCATTACATTGTGCTATATGTTCAGAGGATTATCGGCCTAAACGATTTCGTTACCCCAAACATGTAATCACGAGTTTAGCAAAGTTGTCTTGTTGGGCAGGTAGCTAGGTCACGGGTCTATTATCAATTGAATATTATCAAACTGGACCTTAATTTCATTAAATATTTAACAGCTAATGACATACTTAAGTGTGATTTTACGTTCGTGCCTCAGGTTTTCGTTTTTCAAATAAGAAATACAGAACAAAAATATATATACTCCAATTTCTAGCATATATAGTTATGCTCTTGTGGTTTTTAACCGCAACAGTATTTGTAATGATTGTTTTGGGTGATATTATGTCACATGTGGTACCCATGACTCAACATGTGGTAGCGTAATGGAATAAACTCCAATCCATCTCGACTTAAGGGAGACGAGGTCGTTCACGGTTGAATGCGCAAGCGATCCCGCGGTGCTCCCCTTAAGACGAGTAGGTGCTGGTTTTTTAGTGGGTATTCCGATGTCCGGGGTGCACTCGGTGCCCTGGATATACGGCGAGTCCTACATACTCCCCCACTTTACTCGTGGGGGAAAGTTCATGCGCTTTTCCAGCGTAAAAAAAAAGGCAAGGTCGAAATTTAGTCGTCTTACATTATTTTGCAGCCTTAGAAAATAAGTTCTAACACAGATTCCAAAGATCTTAAAACATTTTATAGCAAGACTTGTTACTATCTAGTCAAAGAAATCTTGCGATAAACTCGTATAGCAAGTGCACAGCGATACGCGGGCAATTACTCTTTCCCCGCTTTTGGCCCAAATGGTCCGCAATGGATCCGATTGATGCTAAATGGACCTAAATGGAGCTTCGATGGGTGTACGGTCTATTTGATATTTCTTATTGCTGGTCATGCTGACGTCGACTCATTCGTTATCTCATATCTATTTGTAGCAACTTATATTTTTTTACTTAAAACGCAGACGAGTAGATAAAGCACTTGTTAGTAATAGAGATCAGTTTCGCCCTAAGACATTGATAATCTTAGAGTTACTTTGATATATTTTAAGAGACTTGAACCATTCTTTGTACACGTCACACACGACAAACGACGTAACGTCACACGACGTAAATTTAGTTACTGTCGGCCTAACGTAGCTGTAACAAAAACGTGACGTACCGCAACTTGAATATTTTGTATCACTTATGCTGGTTTTGTTTATTGTTATTGCAGTATTCGTTATGTGCATTTATACCGTTCAATGTTCAAGCTTTATGAGATATTGTAAGAATAAGGTCCTCCAGACCGATTTCGGTCACGGCGGCCAATCTCAAGAGAGATTAGCCAACTGCACAGGAGATATTATAGTGCACAAGTGTGTGCGCAAATACAGGTGCACTCTCTTTTCCTTAGCTCTCATAATCCGATGGGACGGCAATCCGACACGACCGGAAAGAGTTCAGGCGCAGGACCAACGGCTTAACGTGCTTTCCGAGGCACGGGAGTGTACACACTTCCAACTTCCAGACTCCGGGCTGCTACTGATTTTTTTCTGACAGAAAACCCCAATAACTATTTATTGGCCCGACCTGGGAATTGAACCCAGGACCACCGAGTCTGCGGCCTTATATCAAGCCACTAGACCAACGAGGTAGTATGAGATATTGTATTATACATAAAACCAAAAAATTATCAAAATTCAATATAATCGTCCTTAATTAGCATTCCTAATAATAATAACAATAGTGCAGCCCTCCCGGGAACTATAAAGAATTACTTTTGATTAATTGCAAAATAAAACATAACTTCCATTAAAAAATAAAATAAATAAGAATTATCAATCAAAATTAACCAAAGATAAAATGACCGAAATCTCTCAACCTATTAAATTACTTTATGAGCTAAAGTTGAACAATAAACTTAGAGTTTCTCCATCAAAGTGATTTGTGACGTCATAAAGGTTGGGTGTCCTATAAATATTATTAAAACGCAATAAATACATTCTAACGCGGTCAATACCGGCGCATAATGACTAAGAGCAGTGAAAAAACACCTGCTTCTTATAATGTATCTCTCTTCCCTTAAGAGCAATATGTTACACTGCGGGCGTAATTAAACCTTGTCTGAAAAAAATGTGAATTATACTTCGACCTATACAGGACATAATACATATATAAGTATGTACTAAATTTAATTTTATATATTTATTTAGCCGAGATGGCCCAGTGGCTACAATGATTCCATGATCGTGGGTTCAAACCCGGGCAGGCATCAATGAATTTTCAAGTGCTTAATTTGTGTTTATAATTCATCTCGTGCTTGACGGTGAAGGAAAACATCGTGAGGAAACCTGCATGTGTCAAATTTCACTCAAACTTCTGCCACAAATGAATTCCACCAATCCCCATTGGAGCAGCGTGGTGGAATAAGCTCCAAACCTTCTCCTCAAAAAAGGAGAAGAGGCCTTAGGTCAGCAGTGGGACATTCACAGGCTGATACTTTACTTTATACTTTTATATAGTGGCTAGATATAAAATCTCAGGTCAGACTATATTGGATTATTCTTGGAAGGAAGTTGTATACTATAGTGTGTATACTCCCGTGCCTCGGAAAGAACGTCCTGCGCCTGAACTCTTTCTGATTGTGACGGATTAATATCCCACCAGATAATGATACACTAGTCCACTATTATACGTAAATACATACGTATTTAATTAATAATGGCAATTTTTATTAGCACTTTAAAATAATTGCTTAAAACAAATTGCAAATAAATCAAAAAAAAATTCAACCATGACATTTATTTTTACAAGAACATTAATAATAATAATATCTCTTACGGAAACACACTGCAACTTCTGTTTAGTATTTTTCAGTTAAACATTACGCAAAAATATTCATAGTACATAAATACTTAACCTGTACTCTGAAATATTATAACCCAATACTAGTGCAACACTCATTCCGTAGCACTTATAAATCGTAGCGTGTCGTTACGAGTCGTAGCCGTGCTACATATTGTTCAATTATTACAACAATAATTATTACAGTTATTACGCATAAAAGCAATTCAGAGAGTTATTCAATTACAAGGGAGCGTTTTCAATATTATATTTATTTTATTGCAAGCGTTTCGACAAAAAACTTAAAAAAAATGAAATTTTTATTCAGTTACGAATTGCATTTCCCGTGTAAGCGTTCATCGAACGTATAATTTTTATTATTCTTAGCGATGATTTCATTTTATCTTCATACGTTTATTAAAAACTTATTCATATTCAATAATACATTTATTAATTATACCTCCTGCTTAGTTATATCACTATTGATTTTTTTTTCTTCCTTAATTTAGGGACTTTTGTCCTACACAGGCACGACAGTCCCATTGTTCCTTCTTCCCTTTTTTACACATTACTTAGTATTTAAAGCTATTAGATAAAATTCCAGGAGCATCCTAGCAGATTCTGATAAAGGATCTGACAGAATGCTCTGAACTATTCCAACATCAAACAAACATGTTTTTAAATTAGTTAAGAGTAATCTTCTTTGATTCCGAGTCTTGTCACATTCCATCAACAAGTGGACTATTGATTTAATTAAATCTAAAATACATTAATTTATATGCTCTATATCGGATGGTCTTTCGATAAAATAATATAGCCAAGTGGATAGAACTAGCAAATCTTATCCGAACATCAGAAGTTCAAATCCAATAAGCACCATTGTAAAATACACATTTTCAAAAAGTTTAATCTTTTAACTCTCTTTTGTATTTTTATTTTTTACATGATTTATTTTATTATAGAATCAATTGAATAACAAATAATATTATAATCTAAAACTAAAATAAATAAAAAAAATAAATAAATCAAATAAAACACTCATTAAAATTTTAAAGTAAAAACACGCCGTCTAAAAGATTGTCCTGTGGCATTGTACCCAAGACGCTGGCACTATTGCCTCTCTGCACCGCTAGACTCATCCTTTGGGCTAAATAAGCGCCAGCTCTTGGGTCACCAGAAGTGTGAACCAGTTTCTTGGAGAGATCTTTTATAAATCTTTTGTATCATATTATCGAAGAAAAATAACAGTAACAGGAAAGTATTATTGTTAAATTATGTTACGTACATAAAGTAATAATGTCACGTGTTATCACATTTAATATTTCCAAAACAATATTACATTTAAGCCGCGGTCCGTTAAAATTTTATTATTTATAACGATTAACGATTGAATATATTAAAATTTTATTGCAATGGTTCAACCGAAAGAGGGTGAAACAGGTCGATAACAACATAATAAATAATGTTATCCGTGTATGACTTACGATCCTCGCTGACCCGTGTCGAACAAATTATTATCTTTTTTTTATGTATTCGACATTAATGTCCCGCGTTACCCAATATTACCTCTTTTTATGGCTGAAAAAGTGTTCCGTTTATTGTATTGTGACTCACGTAACTGTGAATTGAAAGATCACAATAGAAAATGTACATTCGTTTCGTTGGATTTATCATTTAGTTGTGTTTATTGTTGAAGATATATTTTACTGTATGAGAGACCTTTTCTACACTATATTATGAGTACAACTAGGACATATAATATATCAATTGTAATTATTAAGAACTACAGTGTTTGTTTAGTCTGTCATTGCGTGTAATTGCACCGTTTTAAATAAACCGTGGACAAAATCTTCACCTTAGGATTTCATATTGCGAATGTAGTCTTCTATTGCAAATCAAAGTTCTATATTTTTAAGATATGGGTAGTAGATATAGGATTGTAATAATTGTGTTCCAATTCGATTTCTACTCCCGTTTATGTTTCACAGTTATTGATTTACTTTTATTGTAAGTTAACTAACTTTTTAGACTTGAATTTATCACAATTTTTCGCATCGATTATAACACTAATAAAATATTTACCCTTGGTACATAAAAATCTACACTCGACAATAACATACTGTAAGCTAAAGTATTCTCAATTTAGATATAAAGCTGAATTGTCTAAAACAAATACCCGAATCCCGAATAACCCGATCAAATAGTGTAGATAAAGAAACATCACAGTATTAAGTCTGTTATAAACAAAACAAGCAATCCAAACCGACAGTTCCGTAAAAGGCCATTTTCTCGTGGCGCGCCCTAATAAATTCAGCGTGTCGCGGAGGCTTCGCATTTTTCACATTACCACGGCAGCCCACTTTAGATATTTAAGAATAAATATGCAAAATGATTCGATATGTTATATGTGAGACCCTTTTCTTTTTTTCCATTATGTGTGCTTACTAAAAAAAAAAGATATTTATAAAAATAGAGATACATATGAACGAATGCGTATTAAATGAATAGTAAGTCGTAGTGTTTTACGCCCCCCACTTACGTCCGAATACTGAAACGTCGCTTAAATGCAACTTAATTATTTGAGACGCCGTTAATTTCAAATTTTGCATACAAATTTAGGAGCTTCTCAATGTTAAGTAGCATTTAACTTTGAGGGACGTTTCAGTATTCGGCCGTTAGTATTGTTGTGTTCCAGTTTGAAGGAGTGATCCACACGGCACATAACATATAAGTTCCCAGGGTTGGGGGCGTATCAGCAATGTAACGAAAGGTTATGTAGCACTAAAATCTATTGGTAGTGGTGACCACTTACCATCAGGTAGCCCAAATGCTCTTCTACCTACCTATTAAATGCGCGAAATTAAAAGAGATTTCAAACTTTTGTAATATCAAACAAATAGCAAATCGCTAATTGTTTTTTAAACTAAACCATCTGCTTGAGACGAGAGTTTTATATTAGTAGAACAGTGGATGCTGAACGCGAGTTGAAACCTGGATAAGGAACGATGAAATTGTGTTTTCAATTCGCTTCTAATGCTAGTTAACATGATGTTTCGGATATTATACAACTAAATTAAAACATTGCCAATTTAAGGCTTATTCCACCACTCTAGAATACCTTTGCTCAGCGGTAGCATTACGATCTTATTTACTTTTGTAAAAGCCGAGTTGAACGTTGAAGCCGAGATGGCCCAGTAAAAAGAACGCGTGAATCTTAACCGATGATCGTAGGCTCAAACCCGGGCAAGCACCACTGAATTTAATGTGCTAAATTTGTTATTATAATTCATCTCGTGCTTGACGGTGAAGGAAAATGTGTCATGTGTCAAATTTGTCAAATTTGTGTCAAATGTGTCAAATTTCACTGAAATTCTGTCACACGTGTATATGTGTATTCCACCAACCCGCATTGGATAAGCGTGTTGGAATAACCTCCAAACCTTCTCCTCAAAAAGAGGAGAAGAGGCCTTAGCCCAGCAATGGGACATTCACAGGCTGTTTATGTTAACATTACATTTGTACTATGAATATCTATTTATAATTACTATAGTAAATCACGTTTCAATAATATAAACAAACAAATATATTACGTAACAATTATGATAATTATTTGTTTATTATTATAAACAGATGTTCGTGATATTAATTGAAATCAAAGATTGAATTTGCCCTCGAGACCTGTAATACAATTCCTAACCAATAATTAATATATGACTTTCATAATGTTAACACAAGTGCTAGACGAATACAACAGATATAAGAGGATCAGAATTCATTTGTTATGTTTATGCAAATTAAGTCTCAATTTGTTTTTCTTTCCATTAAATATAAATTATTTAATTTAAAGAACATTAACATTTTATTTAAAAAAATTATCGATTGTTTTTCGGTATGTTTGAATTAGGTACGATTATGTCTGTTAATGTGTACGTCTGTAATTGTTACATTTATTAGATACTATGTAAAACAATTTATATCTATATATGTTTCATATATGTAAAGTCACCGCCGTGAGAAATAAATAAAATTCATATAAATGTTGCGACCAAGGTACTCGGTCATTTGATGTGTAAGAGATATTGTAAAAATAATATAAGGTAAAAATAAAAGCAATACCGCCTACCTATTTCATATAAATAAAAAAGTACGTAAAATACTCAAGTCACTATAGAATAGAATACATATCACAAAACATATTACTTAATATATTACAAACGAGGCAAAAATACAACTTCAACAATAAATAACTACTAACAAGTCCGCACAAAAGTCTGGGAGGAAAGAGGATTTGGTAGTGATCCGCGGACTTGAAGTTGTGACAAACATCTTTCGTAATCTCCACAATGTCCGCTGTGACGCAAATCCCTGAGATTAAAGTTCAAATTTGAATGTTCGGTTTTCAAATATTTTTCATGTATGCTACTTTTTAATTAAAAAATAAAAATCAATTTTTAGAACACGAGAGTCTGACTGAATATTGCAGGTTCAAATCCGTGTAAGCTCCCTCTGAAATTTCATGTCCTCAATTTACTTTTATAATTCATTTCGTACACGATTATGTTAAACGTTGCAGGAAACTTGCATAATATATCAGATGAAAATTTGCGAAATGGTCTCCAAACCTTCTCCTTAAATAAACTTTAATGTAGAGAAGACATTAGTCCCAGCAATTGAAGCATTCATCAATATATAATAATTACAGATAAGACGCCTTACCTTATTGCGTCGTTATGATTACACAATGTTGTGTCCTTTTCTTTCGAATGTTAAATAACAAATGATGGAAAGAGATAAAACAGAGCGTAACTATTCGCTAAGCAACGTCTATTCGTTAAGTGTAAAGCTTAATGTATTCAAGTGTATTGTATCATCTATTAAACATTAGCAATATCTTGTGTTAATTGAAACGTGTTATAATATAAACAGTAGGTATATACTATCTATATAATAGTGTTCGCAATGTTTTCAAAATTGAACTGTATTATTATTAAAAGAAATTTTATATTATGTACATTTTTTTATTGATAAAACTAAATCTCTTCAATACATGAACGAAAACATTGAAGTGTCTTTGTCTTCTTATATAAAGGTGTCATTAAAAAAACTAATGGTTAAATAACATCTAAATCGATATATTAATCAACTAAATTATTTTAGCAAAACGATTTTCACTGCAAAACCAATCGAAGTATGAAAAGACCTTATATTATAAAAAAAAGGCAAAAAATATGATTCAATAAATGTCCACGAATAAAATTGTTATAAAACTAAAAAAGCCTTTTCAATTCCTTTCAAATACCGCCACTCAAAGCAAATACACCACACATAGTCCATTTTCTGATATATTGCAAGCGGTCCGGGGTTAAATTATGACCTGAGCATTGCACAAACATTTGCCCTCCCACATTCGGGGCTGGAATGATTTATAGTTCGAGATAACCTCACGTGTGAATACGTCTTAATAGTTATTTAGTTGTACGAATATTGCATAACCGCCCTTACATTTATAATTAAACGGCGATTGATGATATAATTGGTTAATAGTTGTATGTGGATTGTGGGTGTGTGTGTGTTGTATTATTTCTTATAATTATATTACATTTAAATAAGTTATGTATTTTAAAGTGTGTCTTTGTATCGAAGGGTTTATTAATAAACCCTTTTTTGTGTACTTTGTTTCTGTGTAGTGGAAGCCGAATAGATCTTTGCTTTTTTTTCAAATCAATTTCAAATCATTTTTAAACGTTATTTATTTTAGCTAACACTATAGATGTGATATTGTGTATTTGTTTGTTTGTTACGTCTTCATGTCTTAACTACGCAACCAATCGTCATGATCTTTTTACATACATACTGAAATTGGCATCAACTCTTTAGGGGGCAAACACTTATTTATTTATTTATTTATTAGGACAACTTACAAAACACACACTAATATACATACATTTTATAAAAATTTACAATAACTTGCTGAGTGTTGTTTTATTTACAAGTTGCCACGGCATGGTAAAGGACAGTTTTACATACATGGGGAGGGCCATACATCTGACTAAGCTGGGTAAAGTAATCTAATTTGTAAATCATTTTCTTCAAGCCAAGGATGAATAAAAATAATTATTATTCAAAATACCTAGACTACAAACGGAGACAGTAAGATAAAATCAGAGCAAACAGAGTGTTTTATATTATTTCATACTCAGTGGAGAATGAACCCATCAAGAAGAAACCTATGTGGAATAAAATTCTGCCAAATATGTTCGTGGAGCAACATTGTGATATCAGCTCCATACTCTACCTAACTGACATCTTTGCCCAGGCGTGGGACATTTACAAGCTGGTACTTTCAAACAACATTCCCAGCACTTAATCTAAATATTCCAAATCTTTTTATTTATAGATATTATATATTATAACAGATAGCCGTCTGTAATCCCTAGGCGCTTGTTAATTTGTCGTTCCCCGAGGCTCAGGGGTAATATTGCCGTTGTGTAAACACTAATCAGTTATTACTAACTGCTTTCAATAGTTTGTTTGCTTTGAATTAACGAGAAATGTTTAGATAGGACATAACTTTGTTTATTGGTCGACGTGAAAAGGTTTTGATGATGTTTTTGATGTTAAAACTATTTGGGTACGATGTGGGAAATTTGAAGGTCGGGTTTTGAGAGCAACGATCCCATGTAACAATTTGGCAGCACGTTTCTGACGCTAACTTATTGTTACGTGTGGACTTTTGCACGCGCATGTGCATTTGAATTTGTGATAGTCTATGGCAATACGACTGGTTTCTTTAGTGGACCAGCGTCGTGGCATACGCTCTAACCGCTCTCATTAAAATAAAACAACAGTTGAACAGAATGGACAACAGTTCCTAGTGCTACCGCCATTTTATTATATATACATGTACCTAAGAATCATACAGGTGAATGACAATAATGTTACACCAAAATCTGTCAATTCGTGTAATATTAAAAGTACGCACACCAGGTGACACATTTGTTATATAAAGATCCGTTTAATACATGAGGTTATATCCTTTAGGACTGCACGCTGTGATACAATGCCTTGTCATCTATACACGCCATCGGCCAGAGCGTCACACCGCAGTCCGCCTCACGATGCTTCCTATAGGAATGTACTATTGTCATCTCTTTAAAACGCTAGTGTGTTATTGACTTCAAATGCGGCGTTCAAACTTTGGTTTAGTTCAAACCATTGCAGCATTAATGTCGTATCTAGCGCCTATACAAAATGTCAAAATTAGAATAGTAATATATCATTATTTATTTATAAATCATTATTATATTATCAATATGAACATTAAAATAGTAGTATATCAGTTGTTTGGTTTCCATATTACAAGCTCTGCTTAGTTTGGGATCAGATGGCTGTGTGTGAATAATGTCCTAGGATATTATTATTATTATATTATATTTAAAAAGACGAGCACTGTTTGTTATTTGTTCTGATCAAGACGTCGTTCGCTGCTGATGTATATCGTCAGCGGACTATGTCTGTTGGCAAAACGTCGATCAGAAGTTTACGATGAAAGTGGACGTTATGTATAGCATTAAATGGGACACTGCAAAGAGCGAAGTGGTTGTCACAAACACCATAAGAGTATTTAAACACAAACGCATAATAATAATATTTTATTTCAGATAATTAATAAATAATACGTAAAAAAAGTAAAGTAAAGTAACAGCCTGAGAATGTCCCACTGCTGAGCTATGGCCTCTTCTTCTTTTTTGAGGTGAAGGTTTTGGAGCTTATTCCACCACGCTGTTCGAATCCGAGTTGGTGGAAAACAAATGTGACAGAACTTCAGTGAAATTAGACACATGCAGTTTTCTTCACTATGTTTTTCTTCAACGTCAAGCACGAGATGAATTATAAACACAAATTAAGCACTTGAAAATTCAGTGGTGCTTGCCCGGGTTTGAACCCACGATCATCGGTTAAGATACACGCGTTCTTACCGCTGGGCCAACTCGGCTATTTAAACGTTTAATGTTTAATCAAAATTTAACAGCAGCTAAAACCGAAGGACACATCCCGTCATAACTAAGCAATCACATTAATGGTACGACGGTTGAGATGAATCTCCATCGAGTATTCCCAAGTCGATCTGACAATTAAGCTGTGTACCCAAATACCTATGATGTCGAAACGATTACAATAGTCTATTCAATCGAATCGCCATAATGTTTCTTTGGTTTTAATAATCTATATAAATAAAATGTTCGAGGTCTGCAGAAAAACTACTGGATAGATTGCAATGAAATTTTCTAAATTTTATTTCTTAGACACTTGGCACTTATCAAAAATTGCGATATCTTTATATTTATTACAAAAGTTATTAAAGTTTCAGGAAACAACGATTTGTATAGGCACTGCGTGTTCAGTGATGTATGTTTAAACAAAGTATAGTATATTTTTACTTGCGATCTTTTTGATGTTTTTTTCTTCGTACATAAGAAAACTTTGTTAAAATATCAAGCAACGCGGACGAAGTCGCGGGTATCTGCTAGTAGTACATAATATTGTGTAACCTACTGAAATTGAATTATCATGCACTTGATTGTAGGCAAGGTAAGCTGGAAACCCGTTTTGGTAGTTACCACCCGCATCATATATTCTACCACCAAACACCAAAATTCAATATTGTTGTTATCAGTTTCAAGGGTGAGTGAGCCAGTGTACAAGCACATTGGACATAACATCTAAGTTCCCAACGTTGGTGGCGTATTAACGATACAAGAAATGGTTAATATTTCTTACAATACCGATTTCTATAGGCAATGGTGACCATTAACCATCAGGTGGTCCATCTGCCCAGCCACGTAGATAAAACACTATAAACAAAAGTTCAATATATGTATATGAGTCAATTCAGCATACATGTTCATAGTCGACGTTCTATATTTAAAAAAAAACAAGCAACAAAATAATCAAATGAAACGAACATGCTTACAATATTAATATAACCGTAAGTACTCTTTGAAATTATGTTTTTATGTACAAACCGTATCACTCGAAACTGACAATTTCAGATCAAACAGTTGAAAATCAACCGCATTTCAGTCTGGACCGTTCTAGCATTATCAAAGTCTGGTCCAGCTTACGAACTAAACTAATTTGCACGAAACACGCAGTCAGACTGGTTAGTTAGTTTTAACTAGTGTAACGTACTTGATAAAATAGTTTCAGCGACTGTAACTGACTCATTGGTGTAGTTGCTAGCTTATACAGCTGTAAATCCGATGTCCTGGGTACAAATCCCGTGTCGGGTCAATAAATAAAATAAAATGTAAAGCCGTTAATATTTTGATAGTACCATGGTTAGGTCCCACTCTCTCATCGGGTATTCTAACTCAAAACAGCAGTACTTTGTATTGATGTGTTCCGGTTTGAAAAGTGAGGCAGTGTTATTACAGGCACAAGGGACATCTTATAAAAAAAAAACTCTCAGTAAACAGAATCTGTCATTGATATATCAGCGTATGTACATTTTATTATATATATAAAGAAAATATTGTTTCTCCAATACATACATAATATCGTTCTAATATTCCGCTGTACTACTGTCTCTTATCAATTTAACAGTGTCATGTCCTTACCCCAAAGTTGACTGAAAGATACTTACTGATAATACAATTTGTACATGCATTAATTTTTTTCACTTTCGTTCTTTATTTTTATTATACAGTTAATCATATTGTTATGTAAACGGAACATATATGATATCAATAATGATAAGATGGTAGCGGTGATCGGTGATTTAAAATAAACTTGAATATATCGCTTTGATAATTTCCTAAGCCGCAAATCGACTCGTCTACAGGAGTTTTAAACAGTTAAGTTATTGCCTCGTGATAGCGCCAAGTTGGCGCGTTACCACACGCCCGACTCCCACTACCTCAAAACTCCTACCCGATTATTCTCGAACGTGATCTACGAGTTATAGATTCGATTGCCCGAATTCAGTGCAGTTCATCTTCCCTATCTCATTAGATCTCGGTGTGGATAGATTTATACGTTCGGAAAGGGTCTTGTGACACTTAATTCAATGGAATAAGTGGAATTATTATAAACGGTACTTAGGTCTAGATAATGTTAATCTCAAATGAAAGATACGGATTCAAGCTTGGATAAGCCATATAAAATTTTCATGTGCATAGCTTATTATTAAAATTAATCTCTTGCTCGGCTGTGGAGGTAAATATTGCGAGAAAACCTGCTTAGGTGAGGAAATACTGCCTCATGTAGGATGAAAGATCGACCAAGCTTTGAATAATGTCTATACTTACACTTTAAAAGGAAAAAAGTTTAATTCGATTTTATAGTAAATCTTGACAACGAAAACAGGACTACATTTAACACTGGATATAATAGACATCGATATTAAATAATAAAACCACTTTCAATATTGCATTAGAAATATGGTTTTAGATCAAATAATGTAAACATAACAGATTAAAAAGGTCTCGTTCATTTTAATGCTCATTGGAAATTAAAGAAATAAAAAAAAAGAAAATATTTTAAAAAATAATGAGCTACGAACATGAGCCTTACCTGACAGGAAAGCAGTATGAAAGCTTATTTTGAAGTTTACACTTTATTTAATATTTCAAACTCTAAATTTTCCTTAACAGAGTTCGTTATTCAATACAAAATGTTCCAACCTATGAAATTCTCGGGCTTCCCGTAAGCCTTTCTCCGTGAAATCATTTTCAAACCACTCAGTATCTTATTAAGGTACTTGTTTTGTAAAAAAAAGTGGAAGCAACTTAATTAAATTATCCTTTAATGTTGCGATGCCGACGAAATCAGCGACGGAACCGCGAGTAGGAGCTAGTAATTTATAATTTTCCGCGGCTAATTTACGAGCCCCTTATCAGCAGTTTAAGGGAAGCTATATTTCGCCTCGTATTTATCGTAGGCTGGTAGCGCATGATGTGGGCCTTTAAATAGGCGACAAGTCGCTGTAAGAATGAACATAATATTAATTACACAACGCAATGCACTTAGTCTGGCCATAAATACTGTTACAATAAAAAATAAACAAAATATATCATTTGAATTTGGAATTTGTCATTTTATATGAACAATAATGAACAATCATTGCGTTTTCTTATTCTGGATATTAAAATGGAGTTTAATATTTATGTATTAAGCTAACACACTGTAAAAATAATAAATGTTTCAGTATTTGTTGCAGTCTGGGTGAGCTCACACAGATAGACATCTGGACTATCTCATATATTACGTAGTGACTTGTGCTGTATTATCGAATTGGGACGATCACGTCCTATAATGGTGTGTACAGTGTTAATAAATAAAATAAAAAGACAAAAAAAAACAATACTATGTACTGCTGTTTTGCGGTAGAATATCTGATGAGTGGGTGGTACCTACCCAGACGAGCTTGCACAAAGCCCTACTACCAAGTAACATTTTCGGTAAACCTTTCAAATTTGCCTGATGATAGGTTCAGTAATTAAAATGTGAAAGCGTAACAAACACACAAACTCACATTCGCATCTATAATATTGATAAGGATTGTTATATCGTATACAACAGAAGTAATGCTTTATTAAGGCTTTCATTGACACAACTAAAGAATATACTATAAAACACAATTATTGTCATGGAAAGCCAAAAATGTTACGTGCACTATAATAAAAAAATTCAAAAAGAAACAAATCGCCGTTTTCGCGGCCTAACTTATAATCCCAGCAAGTGCCATCTCGGGCGAAGTTTTCAAATAAATCTGCGAAAAATCTGATCCGTTATCAACGTAATAGCGGCTTGAATAAAAACGCCATTAAAATTGTCGACTTAACCGGGTACGCTCGCGTACTGTGGTTTATGCTTAATTGAATTTATTTACGTGACGATCTTAAGTAAATTTTTATAATATGCTTATAAATAGAACACAATTATGATAATATCATGTATTATTTTTCAATTGTAATATCGATATAAATAATAATGAAAGCGTTTAATTTTCCACGACCAGTAGAAGTTCGCCACCATGTCTTGAGGCTTGGTGGTATATGACAGAATTACATTCAGTACACATGTTTCCTCCGGATGTTTTCCTGCATCGCTGAGCACGATTTGAATTATAAATACATGTTAAGCAATGAAAACACACGGCACCTGCTCGGGTTTGAACAGCAATACATACAAATGGATTGATTTCACTTCCGTTAAAGCAGCTTCTATAAATAAACAGAGAAGTCTATGTGCTCTACATCAAATCTTTCGGCAGTAAAGAGAATCATTGATTGACAAACGTTTACTCGGCCCAGGATAGAATCCTAGCGCCCCAGAATTCGATTTTGCGTCATCCGAACCGTATTTGAAAACTAATTAACATCCCTCGAACCCGGGTCAATGCAGTTGACCGGGATTGTGCACACAAAATACTCTCTACGGAATTTCAGAACAGTGTCGACTTTATGTTATTGCAATAAAGGCTATAATTCAACAATATTATATCTCGTGGCGTATTCAAATAACTCTCAAAAGGATGTTCACCGTTAAGTCAGATTAAATAAGGATTATATTCCTTTGTCTTATTTATTTTATGCAGTCTTTCGTGTACGAGTCGACTGCGTACAGAATAATATTAAGTGGACAAACAAAAATGAATCTTAAGTCGAAGTAATAGGGCTCATTAATGAGTCTATATATTTTTAATCAGACAATAATTTGGTATTTACTAAAGCGTAAGTATTACCGTGCTTATTCAATGACACTAGCAAATAGAGTTTTCAGTACAAGTTAAATACAAAAGCTAAAATATTTTAGTTTTCTGTATTTTACTTAAAACAATGACTGGTCATGTTTATATTTAATTAAACTCGGTTTATCTAAACAGTGGTTAATTGAATATATGATTTCATTTGTTTTTGGAGAGCGTTATTGTAAAATGTAGAGATATATTTTTTTTATATATATAATGGAAAGATAGACGGGTAACTGGACCATCCGATGATAACAAAAATAATTTTTAAATTCGAACCAGTAGTTCCTGACATTTGCCGGATCAAACAAACAAACTCTTCAGCTTTATATATTACTATGGTTTTAAAGAAGAAAAAGATAACCGGAAATAACATTCAGAAATATCTTTACGAAAGTTTTTTATAAAAGATAAAATTTGTAAAATGCAAGAAAGTTCATATTAGCAATTTTTTTACTTGCTTTTTTTATTTGTTTCATATTAGTTCTTTGGTTGGTTGGATATTATCCTAAAGATACTGTACTTGGTTGTTGAGACGCTTTGTAATATTATGGAAACATAAATTTATTCATTGCATTCATTACTGCCAGTACAGTTCACTCCTTCAATGCGTTGAAACCAAATCTCAGATATTATAAACCTTGCACCTGAAATCACCCTGGCTGACTCACCCGTTAAACTGGAACAGAAATACAAAGCCCTGTCATCTATATAAATAAAATGATAGAGGTTTGCAAGTTGTGCGCGCATCACGGAGAAACTACTGAATAGATTTTAAGGAAATTTTCTAAATTTTATTTCTTAGAAATTAATACTTGTAAATTTTTTTTCGTAGACATTTGGCCCTTATAAAAAAAATGATTGCGATATCTTCATTTAATAAAAAGTTATTAAAGTTTTAAGAAACAACGATTTGTATATGCACTGCATGTTCAGTGATGTATGATTAAACAAAGTATATTTTTGCTTGCGATCACGGAGCGATATTTTGATATTTTTTCTTTCGTTCATAAGAAAACTCTGGTAATATATCAAGCAACGCGGACGAAGTCGCGGGTATCAGCTAGTTAACACAAAAATAAGTGGTAAGTCGAAGTTCTCAAATAGCAAAGGAAAAAAGCAATTTATTAAATGTTATTTTATTTGACTATTAATCTTGAACATTTATTAGTAAAATGCAAAGGAATCCGTGAATGAAATCAATTCATCCGTAAAGACCATCTAACCCCATCGACGTTTATAACCTATAAACCATTTTAAATTTTAATCTTCGAGTAGCATGGGTTATTACGATCGTAAAACTATCGAATGGAAATAAATTGAGGGAATGCTTCATACCATTCGAAATCGCTTCCCTGCGCCCGCCGTAGTATCTTCAACGATATATTTGCACATTCATGGCGTTTTATAGAGATTTTTTTTTCTTTTTATGCGATGCGTTTTTATAAAATCGCTTTTCATTTTATTAGTAAAAATATATTTACTTTTTAAATTTTAATGATTTATTGAAAAATAAACTCGAATTTATTTGTCAATACATCATGAGGTATCGTTTTCACGATTTTTTTAAATATTTTTAAAATTAATAAGCAATTTAAGGTGCATCATTTAATTGCTTACTATCTTCAACATTTATCGTCATTCGTCAAACAAAAGCAACACCTTAAGAATTATATCAAAGTCAAAATCAAAGATGAAGCGAAGCACTTGTTAATTGACTCTCAAATATCAACCACTGGTTCGAAAATAAACATATCAGACCTGAGAAGAACCGCCGAATGATACTCAGTACGTTCTTAAGCATTTAAATAAATATATATTTAAAATTGATATATTTCGTTAATCTTCTAAGGTTTTCGTCAATCGCATATTGTATATGCTTCAACGTTACAACGGACGGGGCCTGCGCCTGTTCGAAGTGTCCGAGCAAACGAGTCCAATACGTCATTCTGACAATGATAAAGCGAGGATGGAAGGGCCATCGTTTCGAATAGTCGCTTTCAATATAAGGTCCTCCAGACCGATTTCGGCCACGGCGGCCAATCTTAAGAGAGATTAGCCAACTGCGCAGGACTTATATTATAGTGCACAAGTGTGTGCGCAAACACAGGTGCACTCTCTTTTCCTTAGCTCTCATAATCCGATGGGACGGCAATCCGACACGACCGGAAAGAGTTCAGGCGCAGGACCAACGGCTTAACGTGCTTTCCGAGGCACGGGAGTGTACACACTTCCAACTTCCAGACTCCGGGCTGCTACTGAGAAATTTCTGACAGAAAACCCCAATAACTATATATAGGCCCGACCTGGGAATTGAACCCAGGACCACCGCGTCTGCGGCCTTATATCAAGCCACTAGACCAACGAGGCAGTCGCTTTCAATATTCAATCATTACTTATATGTGTCGAGAAAGTTATTTTCTATGTTCAAACCAAACTCTATGCATATAGCAAAATCTTTATTAATGGGTTTTATAGATAAAGTGAAGGCTTTAAAAATACAACGTTATCGTTGAAATTATGTATGAACGTTTTATACAGTTATTTTGTGGATTAAAAACTAATCTTATAAGAAGTCCTTAAAACCAAGGATTCTTATTTGGCGATAGAATAAACGGTGAATGGTTTGTTTCCACCCAAACAGACTTGCACATAGTTTTAGAAGAGAGGGGCCGAGGAGGGATGACTTGACGTCGTGTAATGTAAATATAAAATTAAAAAAATGTGACGGGGGTCAGGAACCAAGTTCTGTGCCAAATTTTTTCACCACAAAGCGTGTTTTAAAATGTGATTTTAATTGATTATATTACTGTATTTTTGTCACAACAAAAATCACTTCAACCTCCTTTTTCATACTTCCTAAATTCGATCGCCCATCAAAATGATGCATTTTGTAGCATTTAGTAGTTACTGTCTTTTAACTCTACTGTAAACCGCGTAAAAGAACTAAGATCCAAAAATATTAATCATATCTTATAGATAAACGATAACACGATTATAAAAACTATATACCTACAAAGATGATAAAAAGCAAACTTCACAGTTTGAATTCAACGGTTTGCATACAGGACAAATAAATTTAATGTTATATATAAGTAGTTAATTGTGAATTTCATTTAAATAGTTTATTAATAACCGTCGGTTCTTATTGGAAGAATCAATTATAATCATACAGAGCTCGTGAAAATGAGTTGTTGTCCAGATTTCAAGCTGCAATCTTTGGTTAACTTACACCCGTTACGTCAATTTGGCTATTTAGAGTCAGATAGTAAAGAAAATAAAAACATAATTTTATTGACTAAAATATTTCGTAATATGTATATGATAATATATTTCCACGTAATCTTTGTTGGCAAAAACAAGAAAATATTTAACGCCACACCCCAGAGCCGTACGTCGTAGACCTCTACGAAACAAACAACGCTCATTCTTTTTTGTATAATATACATAGGCGGACGAGCTAATGGACCATCTGCTGGTGAGTTATCACCGCCGCCCATAGACATTGGCGCCGTAAGAAATACTTGTCATTCCTTATATATCCAATGCATCACCAAGGTTGGGAACTAAGATGTTATGTCTCTTGTGCCTATATTTACACTGGCTCACTCCCCTTCTCAACTGTTACACACCAATGGTAAGTAATGCTATTTGGCGGTAGAATAGGCGATGAGTAAGTGGTACCTATACTTGCACAAAGCCCTACCATCATAAATTCAGAGCCCTATCATCATATATATGCTTTCAAAAACATATATTATATTTACAGTGAGAATTCAAAAGCGCGTATCCTTACACCTTATTATTTCTTATAACTGAATCACATTGTTTTTCGTGACAATTTTTCCTGTCGGTGTGTATTTGCTAAATTTGATTTTTATTCAGTTAGTAAATAAAAGCCTTGTTAATTGTCGCTTTCGATGAAAGAGTAATGGTATCGGCAAACAGCAAAATTCACTGTGATCCAAATTGAGTGGAAAGTGAGTGTTGACAATATGGATACATTCAAATTTACAGTTTTCATAAAAACGCTTAAATATTGAAGCAATTACTCTGTCTTAGTTTAGTCCAACTACTTGTATAATATCTTGTTCAGAAAAGAATACGACATAACGGTGACAAGTTACCGAATTAATAAACGAATATTAATTTTAATAATAAGTAATGTAATTCAACGTAAATTTTATTCTTTTATATTCTGTTTCCTACATTTATGACGTAGAAATTAGGGTAACATGAATTTGACACTTAAATGTTGCTTATATGTATATGTTCAAATTAGTTTTTTTCACAAGTTTTATGCTAGTTTTCAGACGAAATTATTTCTCGAAAAAAAACTATTTCACATAATGAAAAAAGCTAAGTAAACTGCGTTTTTAAAATTAAAAAATCTTTTTCGACGTAAAAATAACAATTTCGACTTGAATCTTTTTTTACCCTCGGGACTGAAACCTAATCTAAATCTAATTTATTTTTAAATCCAGCTTATTTTACAAAATTAGAATCCAAAATATATTACATATTAGAAATGACTTTTTTTGCTATTCACTTTCTGTCCGTACTTTGAAGAACGAAGAGAGATAAAGACAATTTTTACAAAATAAAAATAAATTCCGAAAAAAAGTATAAGCAAGTACTCTCATTCAAATCGAATAGAATTCAATGTAGAGGTAGAAGGAAAATAGATTCTAGCGAGAATCGACTCCAATTTAAGTAAGTATAAATAAGTAGTCTAAATAATTATTTTATTTATCTATATAAATAAAATGATAGAGGTCTGCAGTTGTGCACGCATCACGGAAAAACTACTGGATAGATTTCAATGAAATTTTCTAAAATTTATTTCATGGACACTTGGCCCTTATCAAAATAAAAAATTATTGCGATATCTTCATTTAATAAAAATTTATTAAAGTTTCAAAAAACAAAGATTTGTATATGCACTGCGTGTTCAGTGATGTATGTGTAAACAAAGTATATTTTTGCTTGTGATCTTTTTGATGTTTTTTCTTTCGTACATAAGAAAACTTTGGTAATATATCAAGCAACGCGGACGAAGTCGCGAGTATCAGCTAGTCACTTGGTGGTAAAGCTTTGTGCAAAAAGTTAAAGATAAATATAATATAAAAAGCACAAAAATTAACGTATCTTTAATATAAGCAGCTAAGAAGCACACAAGCATATGATAAATGTGTAAATATTTTACAGACATACGAACAAGTATTCATAACAACTGAATTAATTATCCTTTTATATATTCGCCTAAAATGTAGGCAATTTTAGGCGAAAACAAAACCTGTTTTACATACATAGGACTGAATAATTTACACATAATTAAAAAAGTACTTCTTGTGATATTTTATAAAAAATAAATGTATTTTTTAACTCTCAACTCACGTTAGTAGTTTTCATGAATATTAATGAAGGTTTCAGTATCGTCTGGTGTTAAGAATACATGCCATTACTGTACACTATGTTCCGTATCTTAAACGTTACACCTATTTATAATGTCAACCAAAATAACCTACCTATCCGTCACACACTAAATACCAAAATCAAAGTAAAAATCTTTATTTAATTTACTTGCTTATTGATTGCCGAAAATCTAACACAGGTTCGCAAATAAACACTTCAGAACCGGCGACGTACTGCCGGCGTTATACTCAGTTTTTTATCTAATATTTTACAATATGCTATATAAATAAAATGATAAAGGTCTGCAGTTGTGCGCGCATTACGGAAAAGGTACTGGATAGATTTCAATAAAATGTTCTCAATTTTATTTCATAGATACTTGGCCCTTATGGCGATATCTTCATTTATTAAAAGTTATTAAAGTTTCAAGAAACAACGATCTGTATATGCACTGCGTGTTCAGTGATGTATGTTTAAACGAAGTATATTTTTGCTTGCGATCTTTTTGATGTTTTTTACTTCGTACATAAAATGAAAACTTTGTTAATATATCAAGCAACGCGACGAAGTCGCGGGTATCAGCTAGTAAGTACTATAATTATACAATAATGTCAGGCCTGGAAGCCATCGTTTGATTACCTTTTAGATAATTACACCTTGCATGTAATTATCTAAAAGGTAATCGGTTTTGTAATATCATTAAGCAAACAAGCGTTCCTTAATATTACTTCTCTTATGGATACATAGCGTTGTTAGTCTTCCGCTAAAAATAAATTCAGAGTTCAACATCTCATGTTCGGAAATGGGTTTCAATAACAGTAATATAGTTTTTTAATTTGAAAACAAAAAGAAATATTAAAGTGTCGAAAGGGATTCAGCTTATTCAAATTAAATATTTTCATATTTATTTTATTGGGAAATATGTTGTTATTAAAAAATCTTAATTAATAAACGGAATACTTTTAACTTATTTTTAAATAATATTTTTGTTTATCTGAATAAAATTATTTGGCATATACATGTGTCAGTTTAAAGTTTATAATGTAAGACTATAAAGTATAGTAATTGTCCTCCAGATCGATTTCGGCCACGATGAAAAATCTCAAGAGAGGGAGCTAACTCTCATAATCCGATGGGACGGCAATCCGACATGACCGGGAATTCAGGCGCAGGACCAACGGCTTTACGTGCTTTCCGAGGCATGGGAGTGTACACACTTCCAACTTCCAGACTCAGGGCTGTTACTGAGAATTTTCTGACAGAAAAACCAAATAACTTTTTATTGACCCGACCTGGGGATTGAACCCAGGACCATATTAGTGTCGTGGACCAACGAAATATGCTGAACGTAAATGATCAATTGCGACGTCACACTATTGTAGAGACTACGTTATTTATAATCGATTTCAAAAATATATCAGTTAGACTGATTTTTGTTACGCGAAATTTTCGTCGATTGTAATTTGTTTTTTTTTCTTAGACAATATATTTTGTTTTAAGGGTGATATGAATATTTTTTCACATCCAATAATAACTGATTAGGCATTTTATATAATAATAATAACAGTCGTCATCACTTTCTCGCCTGCGTATTTTGGTTAAAGAGTACCGCAATTTATTGAAAAAAGATAACTGTATTTTAATATTTCGTTAATTATGTTGATTAATAAACTATAAAAATTTTACTTTAAGGAACACTTAAATATCTCATTCTTTTCCTTTTGAGATTTCGCTAATAAATTGCTTGTAAAGAACTTCTTCTTCTAATGATTCTCGCCTCTATACCCAAAGTATAAGGTTGAGATTCAAAAAACATAAATATTATGTTTCATATAGCAATTTATGAAGAAATATTAGACGTTCTAATATTATATTTCATATGGCACGGGATCTGCTACATTACAAATATGTTATACAGACGCGCGGCACTTATTATGTATGACATAAGGTCAAATATCGTTTAGGCTGGCCGTAAAACTGTTTTCGAAAATATTTTCAGGAGAATTTGAAATTTGTGAGCGTTTTACGCGGTGAAAGCTTCGTGCTAGTGATTCATTTTGCAATATTGCGTTAAAGTGAGTGAGCTATGAAAGAGATGATTTTTATTAAGTGTACAGAATAAAACAGAAAATATAAATAAGTTGTGTTACAAAAAAAAAACAAGTATTATATTAAATAATATATATTTTTAATTTAGGATGAAATAATTCATTCATATGTATATAATTACCTATAAAACTTAATATTATAATATTAAAGTCGATTTTACTTTTGTACTGACATCGTAAACGTAAATAAAATTGTGCGATGTAACCCCCGTCAGGAACGAGGTTCTGTGAGATATTTTGTAGACTAAATGTAGATTTTAATTGAATATATTACTATATGTTGGTTACATCAAAAAGCACCTCAATCTCCTTTAAATCGACCTCCTAAATTCGAACGCCCAACGCGTCGCAATTTGTAGCATTTAGTAGGCAAACGCTATTTCGTTATATGACGTGACCTTGAGCCACTGCCATTTCACTCTACTGTAAGCCGCGAAAAGAACTACGTTCCAAAAATATGGTTTTGTTGAATTTAACCCTTCAAATTCAGCAGCAAGATTCGAAACATCGTACTAAAAGGTGAAATTTAACTTAAGTTTATTTTTCACGTACTTTTATAGTTAAAATTTTTAGAAAACGTTTATTTGTGTATTTCTTTTATTATAACTACCAGATATAGTCGTTGTGTCTCATCATGTCAAACTATTAAAAAAATATACTCAAATATTGTAACTGTATCGTTTTTTTTTAATTAATAGAATATAAACAAAACAGTTTCACAGATGTCACACAGATCAAAAATGTAAACAGAATGCCAATCTAAAACACTGTTTACTCTGTTATGACAACCCATTAACCTAGAAGCTTTACCAAAACTGCTGGCAGAAAAATTAAAAAAAAAACTAAAATGCAATGGTCCGGCAAAAAACATGCGAGTAACGCGAGGTGCGAGAAATATCCAATTTGGCGCGTTTACCCGGTAAATTGCCGCCATGTTTCATTGCTATGGCAGCCATCTTGCGTAGTGGCGCCACCGCAGCGTTTTTGCTGGACCGAATATTTTTCTTTTGGACACATTCGTGATTGCATATTCGGCGTAATGAATTTTACTAATGTGTACTATTATTATTAATAATATAATTTAAATTATTTACATGACTGTTATAGTTATTTTTTGTCATAATACAACAAAAACATTTTGTATATAAATTGGCCAAATTTATATGAGAATTTATATCGAGTATTCATGAGTAAAAAAAAGTAGTAAAGTAACAGCCTGTGAATGTCCCACTGGTGGGCTAAGGCATCTTCTCCTCTTTGTGAGGAGAAGGTTTTGGAGCTTATTTCACTACGCTGCTCCAATGCGGGTTGGTGGAATACACATGTGACAGAATTTCAATGAAATTTGACACATGCAGGTTTCCTCACGATGTTTTCCTTCACCGTCAAGCACGAGACGAATTATAATCACAAATTAAGCACATGACATTCAGTCTTGCTCGGGTTTGAACCCACGATCATCGGAGATTCACGCGTTCTTACCACTGGGCCATCACGGCTATTCATGAGTGCACAGTTAAAAATATGCCACATAAATGTATTAATTTAAAACAGAAAGTACAAGTATTTTACTCTCGTATACACTTAGTTCATGATGTTCTAACAAATTTAGGTAGCCGTAAGATTATGCAATGATTATATAATTCTTAAAGTAGAATTATTTTATGGCTTTCTCATTTTTTTTTCTTGCTAAAGTAATCGCAAAATAACTTATTAATTAGTATCCTCATTATATCGACCACATGTACACAAAAAGTCCACAGCGTAGCGGACAGCTATGGTAGAATCATTTAAAAGTACTGGCTTTCATTCGTTCATTACATTCACCTCAACCATTCACTCTTTTATGTTGAAAAATTTCAGTAATCACAGGAGAAATTCCGTTTCGAAACCGCATCGTAAACCCTCCCGCCCTAGCTAAAACACCATTCATTCGACGAACCTCATCGAAAAATCGAACGTGATTGGGCCTTTAATTCAATTTATGTATTACCCTCACCTGGCAACACCAGTGAATGGAAAGTGAATTCGTGTTAGGGCTTTCATCACTCACACCAATATTTTATTCAATACGTGCGGAGGCACTTACATGGTAGACGGGGAAAATCAAATTGTCTTTCGCAATACGAGTTTCACATTTGTACGTGAGTGTGTCGTCCTGATACAAAAGTATAAGCTATTCCAAACATCATTACAATATTTATAACAAACTCATAATACTTTAATTTTCTTGAAAGGCTCTAGTTTCCATTTAGAAGGAAGACTTTTCTCTAAAATACTTCATTCCCTCACTTCATAACAACCAATGCCTGAAGTTATCATTGAAAGATAATAGTCAAATATTGAAAACATCCAAAGCAATCATGAAACGTAAAATATTATCGTCACTTTATCTATTCTTGTGCTCCTGGACCTGCAGGCTCAACAACAGTACAACAAAACTACCTATAATTCGTGGAAAAACCGAATCAAACCAGTTCAAGCCGGTTCCGACTGATGGAAAGAAAATACATTGAAACGGTTTATATTTTTATCTTTGACGAAACATCAAGATCAAACCTGACCTATTTGATTATATCGCAGTCTTCCCATTTACTTTTTCAGCGCACGTACTTCGGAAAGTCCCGGTTTATTACTTCTAAAAGTATCTGTGTCTCATTGAACTCGTCTTGCATTCGACAGATTAACGTAATTCTTTTTTTTAACTTCATTTAACGTGGCTTATGGCTTACTTCCACATTATTTGTTCTACGTTAAATATTTTTAATATTACGATGTCAAAGCAAGGTCTAATCTCTAAAAGCAAACTGAATGCACCCGTCAGTCATTCCTGAAATGTCAGAAGGTGATATGTCACATTGACCATAATAAATACAACATGTCAACAATACACGCATCAAAATAGATAGATATAGATAAGTCGGTCTTACAGACTAGCACTGCTATGAAATATTATCGAAGAGTATTTTTGTAAGATAGTTTGATGTCTATTATTAATAAAACATTTAAACCGAATTTTGTGTAAAATATTAATAATTATAAAAGGAAAATGTAATTTAATAGTAATTTAGAACATAACTAATATAGCGGTCGGTTTGTTTCAGCAGAAGCACCCACATGTGATATTTGAAGCGCGAACGAAGATGAACCAAGGCTGTGGCAACAGACTCGAACAGAGACAGAAGAACAGACGGACGAAACACATCGAATACATACAGACTGTGTTAGCTGATGATTCAAGTTACAAGTAAGTTAAACATCATATTAAAAACATACTTTACTTGCGTGGAACAGGAATACAACAATACTATCGATATGTATCACTGTTTGCCGGTAGAATAATAAGCAAATGAGTGGGGGTACCTACCCCTACAGGTTTGCTCAAAGCCTATCAAGTAAATCGATTCATCGTGGGTATGTTCTACGATATTACATCCAAAAAAACCCGCTGAGTTTCTTTCGCTGGTTCTTCTCAGGGCTGGGTGTATCTTTCCCGAACCGGTGGTAGTTTCTAGTTTGATTATCAATAAGCAAGTGTAATACTTCAATATTTAATAAAGTATTTTGAATTTGAATTTGAATCGTACTTATTAGATTTTTTTTTGTGTTTTATATATAAGTGGCATTATACATATATTATTGCAAACCTCAAAACCAATCAACAATTTTATTTACGTTGACAAAGCAGTAATAATAGTATTATTTCACTAGAACATTTAGTGAGAGGTGAACAAAATCCTTAAAAAACATTCGAAATTTCGTCGCAATACCCAAAGGGATAAACAGTGTATAAACAAATGATCAAAACGTCACGGTGAAACAGGTCACGCCGCAAACAACATTTGTTTGAAACTGGCATCCCTGTCACGACACAGATGGCTGTGTCAAGATATTTCATAAAAAAGACGCTCTCTTCATTGAGGGTCATTTTTATTGTTATTTCATGAAAACAATTACAAAATAAGAAGCAAATATACAATGATTATTTATTACAATCTTCATTTTTGTGACGTATCACTGATTGTATATTTTTTTTAAACAAAATTTATTATATATTTTTTTAAGAAGTAGTTTCTAAAACAATTACGTTTCCAATATTACGTCACAAACTATATACTCGTACAATAAATAATAATCTATACAACTTCCGAATCTGACAAATAAAATCCATTAATTTTATACATTTGACATATTTAGATTTTTGTTTATGCGAATCATTTCCGCCATTTTAGATTATCTGCCATATTTTATGACGCACGGAGTTCTAAGAAGAAGATAACAACATATCATTTCTCAAACACTGAAACATGCATAGACTAAAACCACAACCCTCTTTTAACGTCGCCGTAGTCGGATAAAAAGTATATTATCAAAATGTCACATGGAAACAGATGACGTAACACTCGTTTGGAACATAGTTATAACTGTGATGGACACGTCGTTACGGAATATCACGAAAAGGTTTTCTAAGACAATTTTGCTTCACCTACGATTTTTATTTCAAGCAATTTCTCGCTGATAGTAGACTATTTGGGCATCTTAAGACAAAATTTCTTATAGGTTGAAGTTTTTAAAATGTATAAAATTTGCATTTAATTTTGAAAGTTATTTTCTTCACTATGTATTTTGACTAAACTAATATGTGCCTTTAAGTGCCTTAGCCAACCGATGAAAATTTTTTGTCATTCAATAATTCAATATTCTCAATTTAAGGCCGGCCGCAGGTCCTGGGTTCAATTCCGAGGTCGGGCCAATACAATGTTATTGAGATTTTCTATCAAAAATTCTCTGTAGCAGCCCAGAATCTGGAAGTTAGAAGTGTGTACACTCCCGTGCTTCGGAAAGCACGTCAAACCTTTGGTCCTGCGTCTGAACTCATTCTGGTCGTGTCGGATTGCCGATCCATCAGGTTATTACAGTAACAGAGACAGGGAAAAGAGAGTGCACCTGTTTTTGAACACACAAATAATGTCCTGCACAGTTGACTAATCTCTTGGCCGCCGTGGCTGAAATCTGTCTGGAGGACTATTATTATTATTATTATTCTTAATTTGGTTATTTATATTTACTTGATTCAAACGTACTCTCTATAATCTTGTCTCAGTAATTTAATTTTTTTCCTGTAAGTATTGTATCAATTTGAAATCAAAGTTCGTTTGGCAATCTGCAGTGTGTGAATAATGCAATAGCGCAAAAGTTTTTAAAAAGTTTTTTTACAATTCCCTCTGTCCGACGGTACTCGCAAGTTTCTATGATGTATTCCGTCTGTATGTAAAAATTGTTTGCAACTATTTGAATAGTTAGAATTATAAGCTGATGTATTCAGAGTTTAATAATATTTTTTTGTTCGCTTCCATCCAACAATCACTTCAGTTATTCTACCAGTAATATCTAACAATACATTTAGGAAATATATGAAAATAATTCACCGTTTGAAAATGAACCACGAATGTACATGTTTTAAATTTTTAGCAATATTTGACAGCGTAAGTGTTACAATTGAGAACATAAAAAAATTTATGACTCTTGCCTGTTTGTATTATCATATGCATGCTCTTATCCTACATATGTAGGATCAATATTTTCGGGTGATCTCGTTTTCTTGCCAAAACCATCGGTTCCGGGCTTCTTTTTACTTGGTGGTAGGGGATTATGCTAGCTCGCCTGGGTAGGTCCACCACTCATCAGGTATTCTACCGCAAAACAGCAGTACTTGGTATTGTTGTGTTTCGGTTTGAAGGGTGAGTGAGCCAGTGTAATTACAGGCATTAGGGACACAACATCTTAGTTCCTAAGGTTTGTAGCGCATTGGCGATGAAAGTGATGGTAAACATCTCTTACAATGTCTGTGCCTCTGAGTCAAATTATTCGTTCAATATACTTGCGTATTTGTCGTCAAAAATCTAGCACCCGTACAAAAATAAATATTGACCTGAAAAGAACTCGCGAAAGAAACTTAATTATGTTTTTAAATGAGGTTAGTAAAATATTATGTATATTTTTATTAAAAGCGCCTTGAGACGACCGTTTAATTACCAAAGTGTGCCATCATTTAAAAAAGTTGACATCTTTTACTTTTCTATCACATTTTTTTTAATATGAATATATTATAATTAGACATTATAGTGATTGGCGTTGTTTTAAACATTCATAATACTTAGTTTGTACTTCCGAAAAGCGCACACCGCCGATCGATCTATATTTTGGTATAATAACGTTTCCCTACTGCACACACACATACACACACAAACATTTACATACCCTTTTTGGGGAAAACTAAACTAAACTAGTCTAAATCGTTTAGGAATGCGGGATGACGCACACCGAACGAAAAGACGTTCTCTTTTGTTTTTCGCATCATATGGTTATTTAAAAAACTACATAATACATTTATAACTATTTTCGCAATCAGATCATATTTAATAGGAAGATCGTATTTAACATTATCGTCCATATTGAAAGGCACATCAACCTTACAGAACACAGAAAACAGTACACGAAGAGATATTCAGATCCGTTCAGTTTAACGGCGAATTCGTGACAAATTGAAAATAAAGCTAATACGAAACGGACTAGAATTAAAGATGGCATTCTACGTCACGAGCTACTAGCACCATTAGCCTCTTTGTCAGTACCCTAATACAATTCTGTGTGACCTCTATGATAGTATTCAATTGAAATGTATCCCCGATATTTCGATACAACGTTTCAATATTATCGGAGTCCATTGTGCGTACTACTCGAGCGGCTTACGTCGCATAAATCATTCCAGTAGTCCAATTTGTTGGCTCACAAAGACGTTTTATATTCGTCGATCTTTGAACATATTCCTAGACTTGAGTAAGATATTTACACAATGCTACGATCGCTTAATTTGTTTGATTTAAAATATAATTTTACTTGTTTCTTTTTCTTCAATGAACGACAATGGTATCAATATTTCTCATCAATCTATTGAGAGTCCGATTATATAGAATTTAAAAATGTTTACGTGGAAATGACTTTCAGTGCGTTTGTTTAAGATTAACACACTGTTGACCGATCTGCATATAATCTGCAGGTAATCCAAATAGGGTCAGAATTCGTGTACTGATGATGAACCTGATGTTCCAGTTGGCATATGGAGTTTTTTTGACGTGACAACGTCTAATAAATCGATGAACGCTGGCTACATGCACGAAAAAGGATGACTCATTGTCCCGTTACGCTGGTTGTACGCTTGCGCCGCATCTAACTCTCTTCCACTCGAGTGCACCTATGAGTGCAATTAAAAGTAAATTTATCAATTATATTGTAGATTTAATTTCGCTCCTTCTTTGTATCCGTACAGAATAATGATAATTCATTAAAAATGATTCAATTTTATTCATAAAAGTATGCAGTCATTTCATCAATGTTTCGTTATGACGATGTCACAAACTATCGTCCGTAAACCGACTTTACAGACAACCATTGTTTTTAATCTATCCACTTCGTTGTAACTTGTCATTCAATCAAATAGCATAACAATCATTATATACACAGGCAGCGCATAATGTTACTATACTAGCCGGGTTTTACTTGCTTATTAGGATTATTTATAATATTTTATTTTTGAAAAATGCGACCCAGTTCTAAAAGCTCTGCTTTAACTCAAAAAAATCATAATCAATGATATTGTTATACTCATAAATTATAGAATCAGTAAATAAACAGTTGTACAAAAATAAAAATAAAATAAAAACTAGTACAAAACATGCATTTGTTAAAAACAAAGTATATACATTCCAGTATAATTAAAACATATAGAGTGTAGTAGCTTAGATTCCATTAGGGACAACGATATATATGTGGGGTCTTCTCTTTGCCTCAAAATACACTTGAAATCTAACTACACAAATATAAGGTATTCACAGATAAGTACAATCATCAAAGTAACGAGAAGCGAATGGATCACGACATCGTATATACGTACGTTAACCGTATGTATTACTAAATATGAAAGGATTCCTCTCGACTTGGAGTCTCCGATAATTAAATTATTGCTAAGTGTGTTACATTATAATATGGACCTTCACATATCCGACCAATATATCAACCCACAATTGCTCAGTAAACAAAACACCGAGTATATTTTAATGGGGTGAATTAATTCCCAGGGTTGTGTTCCGGAGCGAGTGCGTGACCTGTGTGATTTGTCATGGGCTGCTCGTTTCCTTGCGAAAATGTTTTCGGATGCTCCGTTTGCGCCATTGTTTGTTTTTCGAAAAGGCTTCGGGGAATTTCATTTAGCTTAGTACGAAATCACGTGAAATCGTTTCGAGGTAACGTATTTGAACATTTTTCGTGTGCTCAAACGGAGACGAGAGAAATTTTTAACGAATTAAATCTATTTATTCTGTAATTTTAGACTAAAAGGGTATACGACAGCGGTAGTCGTTTATTATCTTTCAACGAGTGAAATTTAATAGAACGTTCGGTCCTCACAACCTTCCATTTAAAATATCGCGATCGCGTTTATTTAAATTGTAACGCCTCATTAAATCCTAATACCTATTTCAATAACAAACCAATTATAAGTCCCAAAAAAAGTCCAATACCAAGCGAAAGAATTTTAATTAAATCTTTTGATATTCTGAACAGCATTCGAAATCCAATAAGCTCTAAAGCAGACCCGACTTGGCCGTTACGTTTCAAGTCAAATCGCGACGAAGCGATGAAAATGTCAAAGAGTATCATTAAAATGTTCCCGAGGCGAAGTGGAGGTGAAAGAGCCTTATCACGAGGATTCATCACGAAATAGACAGAAATTCTAACGAAAATTCCAACAGAAGTTAGCTCAAGTAAATTTTATGCAAGTGATTTATAAAGAGATGGTTTAACTTCACTCGGTAAAGTGGAGCTGGCGATAAATAAACCTGGGCGTAAGAGCCTCCGTAACGTCTACCCCGGAAATATTTTTTACGACTATAAATATTTTTACTCAGTATTTAGAAATCGTAAACAAAAATTTAACGGTAATTAAGTAGCCATGTTGGAAGGTTCTTTAGAGCGTTATTTATATAATATATACATTTATAATAATATATTATTATGATAGCTTGATATACGTAAATAGAGCTAAGATACCAGGGTAGCATAAAATTTAAAGAAGTTGTTTCAGTTTTAGATTTTCCGTAAAGGATGAAAGGATATTTAAATGGGGTGACCGCGTATCCCCAACATGCCGATAACTCTTTTTGATCCTTCGAACCTAATATGCTACACATTTATATAAACCAACAAATAGAAAATACGAGATCAGAATTTGTTATTTAATGTTGAATTTTCTTTCAAATTATCTTATTTTTATGAATTCCATTTTCGTGTTTACTGTTGTATGATTAAATATGTAATTCTAATTAAGCGACTTCAAAAAAGGAGGAGGTTATTAATTCGTCTGTATTTTTTTTACTAATTTATCTTCATACGTTTTTTAATGTTTGTTGAATAATGTTCGAATATTGTTTTAATAATACGTTTACATACCAATGGGTGTAATAGTGATTAACGATTTCGTTTATTGAAAAGATTCACCAAACGCTGTTTGTAACAGATTTATGCTATTCTGTCATTGCGCACCATCGAGTATTATTTTGAACAATTCTTTAAATAATATATTTTATATACTTATATACATATATATTATAAGCCTTAAATAAATACAAATATAAATTATAAATAATTACTATAAAAATCGTGATGTATTGGTGGCAAAATGCTAGCAGCATTTCCCCTTTGAATCGCAATTCCGATTCTCTGGGCTGATTTTTTTTATTTTTCATAAAAAATATATTATTAGTATATATATAAATTAAGAATGTTATGTACGATTCGCTATTAATAATAATTGAATTTTTCTTTTCTCATCTGTTACCAAACATCTACATTTTAGTAAGAAAAAAAATATAATTAATCTCGCAATATTTCGACGGAAAGCAAACGAAGAATTAGAAAGTTAAAATTGGTATTTTCCTCAATTTCCGATAAATCTTTAAAATCATAACAAAATCAAAAATCAAAAAAAGTCCTTGTTAACGGAAAAAATTGGCCCAATAGAAAATTCTCGAAGCCCTTCGAAATGCGTTCGAGTTCCTTGTTTCGATAATGAGGTACTTGACGGACCGTAGACAAAGTCGATTAAGGCTCAGAATTAAGGAAGCCGGATAACCTTACCCGATTAAAAAGCATTTTTTCTTTTTCTAATTTGCAAAACATTTTTGGATAAATATAATGAAGCTTATTAATATAGATAAATATAACGAAAGATAATTTTAAAAATAGATTATCGAACATAGTATATTTCTTATTTTTATGATCATTATATTTTATCTGTTCACAGGGGTAAAACATTGGAGTGGTGGCAGACCAACCTTAATCTTCGAGCACTGAAGAGACTTAGAAGAGATGTTAGAGAAACAACGAAGTACATCGAAACGGCACTAGTGATAGACAAGGCGATGTTTGACAGAAGAAATGGCAGCACACGGTCTGAAGTGGTCCATGATGCAATACAAGTTGCCAACATAGCTGACTTGGTGAGTAATAATTATAAACGCAAGTTGTAAAAAGCTTTGAAATTCACTAAGTATCAAACTTTTTACTGAAAGGTTGTGAAGTGATTGAAGTTAAATAACAAAAGAAATATCAATATACTCAATATAAGATGGACTAAGAAAGTTTCAATTACCGTGTTCAATTATAAATTATAAGAAATTATTTATTTTAGTTTAGTAATAGTTTAATATAATATATTCTGCCAAATAAATAAAATATAGAAATGCATAACATGTTTCAATATAACAGATGTATTCATAATATTAACAAAATAAACGACACAAACATTACCGATCTCAGCAAAGCCCCTTTTAACAAACACGTATGCAGGCAAGCTGCTTCATACTTCCCAACAAAGAAATCCCATAACGTCAGAGTCCCCTCCGCCACACGCATTTACACAAGTGCCTTTATGGACATGGGTTAACAACCAACATTTGCTTTCGCCATATCCTGCTATACATATGACAGCCAAATGATTATTATGGCTTCTTTTGCAGTGGTGAAACATTTACAACGAATTGACGATCTTTTATAAAATTTATACTTTATTTTGGGTTTTATTTTAAATTAGTAAATAAAGTGTTATTGAAATGGTTAATGTTATATTTGACCTTGCAAATATAGTAACGTTGGCTCTATTTTTTACATTCGCATCTCTATATCGTGTATAAGATATTCCTGACCGATTTCGGCCACGGCAGCCAATCTCAAGAGAGATTAGCCAACTGCGCGGGAGATATTATAGTGCAAAAGTGTGTGAGCAAACACAGGTGCACTCTCTATTCCCTTTCTCTCATAACCCGATGGGACGGCAATCCAACACGACCGGAAAGAGTTCAGGCGCAGGACCAACGGATTTACGTGCTTTTAGGTACGGGATTGTACACACTTCCAACTTCCAGACTCTGCGATGCTACTAAGAAATTTCGACAGAAAATCTGAAAAACATTTCATTGGCCCGACCTGGAAATTTAACCCAGCACCACCGTGTCTGCGGCCTTCATAAAATATATAGTATACATATAAGAAACCATTAATGGCTTGGTAAATTAAAGTAAAACGGCCCTATACGGCTTGTTGTTAGTCAAATGCCTACACTTCTTCTCTCAATGAGAAAGCTTGCTCCACGCTTTTCTACAAACTTATTTGACGGTCACCTCATTTGACGACCATTAGTTAAAATTTACCAATCCTGTCCACTTGCCCATAGCGGCTTTTAATAATCATTACAAAATATTTGGCATCAAATCAGCTTCTCATGGAGAATATACATTTCAATGCTTAATGATGTTTAAATTAATGCTCAACCTTCACTCAATTTTTTTGCCTATAATAACAAAAAATATATTATTTTAATTTTTAAGCAAGAAGTAAGTATTTTTAAATTTACACTGTAATACCGTCCATATATTTTAAATCACAATCTCTCCGAATAAACAACCCCAACAATTTTGTAATGAATAAAATTATAATCGTCGAACGATTACTCGATTCAGATCTATGAATAATTGATCAAAACGTTACCCGAGAGGAATTCGCGAAGGTTTTAAAAGAGATGCGAATCCGCATTTGCGATTCCAATGGCGAAAAATTCTCTCTAGAAATTTGATGCGGGCTTCGCAAACTTCGTTCTTAGTATCGTACGTACGCTAACGAGCAAGGAAGTTCATGCATTAGTGGTACATTATCTGCTTGAAATTTGAAATGCTTCAGCCGACTTATCGTCAGAACTTCATAAGTTTAATGGAGGGTTTACACGTGTTCTTGTTAAGAAAGTGCACGTAGGAGACGAAGCTGAAGCGTGCGCTAACTTAGCACGAACTACCTATGACTATAACTTCGAGCCTCACACATATGAGTTTTTAATACCTCCTAGGAATATCTTCTACCTATCTAAAACATTTTTTTTATATTTATATAATAAAATTCGTCGTATTGTTATTTTTCCGTAAAATTTATTTAATAACCTTTATAAACACCTTTGAAAGGGACAGACAAACAGAAAAAAACATTTTCAAGAAATATTAATTTTACTTAAATATACGTACATATAACAATAATGGTAACAGTAAAATAAACACGATATTTTTGTATGGTAACACTCAATCTTTCATTGACATTTAATTATTCTAATATAGTGTCAAAAACGTTTGACGGATTTTCTCATCATACTGTTGCGTAGCTGAATTTTTCAAAGTTATCTTATTCCACAGTATTTTCGCACACTAAATACCCGAGTGTCACTCGTCTACATCGAATCGTGGCAGAGTGCGGACCAGGCGGACATCGACAGGAAGCAGGACATCACTCGCGCCATCCAGAAGTTTAGCGACTACAGCGCAAGAAAACTTTTCAAGATCGAGAAGGATACAACTCAACTCTTATCGTTAGTAACATTATTTATATATATATACGTTTATTTTATATCTTATATACCTTAATTCACCTGCATTCGTATTGAAATATTCTAAATTTTAAACTTCCCCCCTTCCTTACTAATTATTCCATATTATAAAGTAACTTCAATTAGTGATTTATTTATTTTTTGCTATATATCCGTATCGTATATCACTCGGTTATTATAAAAAATGATATGCAAAATATTTTCTTCAGTAATATTGTAATTGTAAGCAAAATAGTGTTCATAAAAGTAATAATAACAACGATTTAATTGACTTACGGCCGAATACTGAAACGTCATTCAAATATTAAGTGCAACTCAATTATTTGAGACGACGTTAATTTCAAATTTCGCATACTAAATTTGCAATTAATGGCGTTCCAAATAATTAAGTCCCACTTCATATTTGAATGACGTTTCAGTATTCGGCCATTAAACCCTCAAAAATATATTTTAATAAATGTATGGTGTCTAATCGATTGTTGAAATCAGGCTCAATAAGACAGCCATTACTAATATATGTTACGTAGACTAAAACACTAACGACCGAATACTGAAACGTCATTCAAATATTAAGTGCAACTCAATTCTGAAATTAACAAATTTCGCATACTAAATTTAAAATTAACATCGTCTCAAATAATAAAGTGGCACTTAACATTTGAATGACGTTTCATTATTCGGCCGTCGTTTTTCAGTCATTGAATAAATAAATCGTTACTGATATGCAGACACATAATCCAAATAATAGAAAAATCTACACTAAAGGCACGAACAGCACGTCTATAGAGATACTATTATCGGGAAAAAAATTATAAACTAAAATCAATAAAATTATTAACAATACAAAATCAAATAAAACAAAGGAGTACTTAAGTCTCATGTCTCATTAGAAATGAGATTATAATGACAATGAGAACCTTAATAAGTACTCTTCAAAGACAACAGACATCTATCTCACTGTCCGCTTATTTTAATTATACCTTCCCGAATTTCTATACGGAGGCTCAGCGCTTTAATCTGCTTACTCGCTAAATTACGTGTTAATTATAATCTTACAAAATAATGCTAGACTTAACTTGTATTTTGGTTCTTCGTTAAAGACATGCAATTTTGGATTAATAATAACATCTAGGCTAAATTAAAAAAAATATACTGATAATTTAATTTTAATACATGTATAAGCGACAATGGGCTTTATCACGATGTAATAGGTTTGATTTTAAAATAAAATGTGTTCTTCGCGTTTTCGGCTATAGATGTCGATAACAGCTACCGGGGCGGACGTCCCGTCATAATTTGCCTGTCGGCTCCTTAACATTAACGTGACAGAAATTCACGTGTTTGAAATTTAGTTATGCTTATATATTTATAATATATTTAAATGCATGAGTTTATTAACAATCGCTAAAACATTGTTTACTCAAAAACAAATGACTATTTTCTCGACCTTTTGATTAACTAACGGCCGAATACTGAAACGTCATTCAAAATGAAGTGGGACTTACTTATTTGGAACGTCATTAATTTCAAAATTTCGCATACTAAATTTTGAAATTAATGACGTTCCAAATAATTAAGTCCCAATCATATTTGAATGACGTTTCAGTATTCGGCCGTTATAGATCGATAATCTATTAATGAGTCAAAAGATAAATAAATAATTTTATACTGGGGAAATGTGGACGCGTTCTAATGAGATTAGTTTTTAATAAGTTAAATAAAGATATTTTTTTTGTCATAATTATAATATATAGCAGCGAAATATACGCGTTCGCACAAACAAGGGAGTAGAGAAGAGAGATAAAGCATGTCACGTCGTTTGCCGTCACGGCTTACGATTCAGCTTTACATCCAAAACACATCAATAATATTCCACATCAATACTTATAAGCAAATGAACAACACTATACGGAATAACAGAAAAGTAAATAACAAATGAACGAAGCCTCAGAAAATATATGGTTTCAATATAAAAGGAAACCATCTAAAGATATAATTTTATTGCCTCGTATTCTACAAAATGAAACATCAAATCTAACAATATTATATTTATAGTCATATAAATAACATTCCACAGTCTATATCAATTTGTACATGAACATATATGCGAATATAATTAAAACATTCGATATTACGTTGTACAATATATATAATTGGAATTAAGATATATAATTGGAATTGGAATTTACACGTCAATATCAAGAACGCTTCGTCAATCGTAACTAGGGTTAGCAACTTCGTTTACAATCGGCTCTGGGTTTGAAGGGTGCATCTTAGGATCGGCATCGTATCGTACAAATACAGATCGTCTAATTAATTAATATGTCATTTGTAGGCGAGATTGGTTATATTATTCTGGTATATAGATTGTATAATATGAAAAAAAAAACAAAAGTATTTCTATGATATCCGTCCGCCTACCGATTCCATATAAAATTATATTAAATACATTTTATTCATAGTGCTAAAAAATTCATCCAAAATATTACTCCCCACCTAATTGCCTCCACTGGTGACAGGATTCAATGGGGAAATGCTGCTAGCTTTCTTGCCACTATTCCACGCGGTCACGACTTGTATGATAATTATTTTTAAATGTTATTTGTATTTAGTTAAGGTTTTAATACATTTTTTATTTTATAGAATAATATGTTTTATGACCTATTAGTGACAACAACCTGGGATATGATGACTCTCTTTCGCTCACTTTGTGAGGAAATATCACGCCTTGAAACTCTTACTAATAGAGGGACTTGGACATTCGAAATCTCCTTCGCAAGTACATTTAAAAATACAATTAAAAAATAATGGAACAATAATGCAACATATAGGTACTGCAGTTATAAGACGGAGACAGCTCAGGAGAGCTCAATAGAAATTGAATAGCATGTCTGGCTGCATCAATATACCTAGCGAGCTCAGAAGCCGTAGAAATAAAAGGACAATTAGTATTAGCTGTTGTAATAAGTAACATATCAATTGAACAATTCGTACATTCAATTGGAAAAAACGTAAATATTCTTTTATAGATTAACGTTTCAAATTGAAACTACTTTCATGTCATTAGTGAAATAGGTGTTCCAAATTTAAACATGTTGGTCACACTATTCTATCTACTATCCTTGTCACGCATATGATATGATGCCGCTGTCTGTCTCTGATGTCTTCATTTTAACGTCGTCATCGTCATTCCAATACCTGTTTTTGGATATATTTGGTGTTGGCACAGTTTGTTTCAAGTGCCTGCAAGATAAATGGTTTGACGAAATTTTACCGCCGTCCGACTCCCTGACACAACTCCCTTTGGAAATTATTTTTGTGTTTTCCTGTTTTGTTTTGTTTTTATTTCCCACAACCATAATGATTACTGGCACTCTAAATGCAGATACTATTGATAAATGTGCTTTATACAAAATAAATCCTTAGGACGGTTAGGTTGCGATGAAGTGGTTCTATTAAACTCTGACAAAAAACAACTATTATTAATAATAATAAAATAATTCATAAATACTAAATGATAGTTTATAAAATATTTCGTAATTAAGTACTTTTTATATTGTACCTTCTTGATTAGGTCTTTCGCGAAATTCAAACAACAGTAGAAAAAAAATTAGACCCTTCAAGAGTATATATTAATCAAACGATGGCAGCCCTAGGAACAGAAGATTTTTTTGTTGCACTGTGTCCGACATAACCCAAATATGTCAGTTTCGTGAGCCTGTCTAGGTCCGGGTTAAGAACATCAAATAACGTTACATTAATCCAACGTTGTATATTTCTTTAGACGCAATATACAAGTTTTTGTAAGAATCTTTTAATATCGCTCGCTATATATTACTCAGTTCTGGTATTTACAATATTGCCCCCAATAGAGTATAATTTGGTATCCTTTGTTGAGGGAATTGTTGATGAAATTATCTTGATTTATTCTTTATTATTAGCTTCGTTTTTTCGTCAAATATAATAACGAAACTAAAACCGGTATGCGAATAATTTGCGTCAAATGTTTTTTTTTTTATGTATAATTTTTAAATTTTCTTGACTATTTATGGTAAATTCTAAATCATGTTTAATTTAATCAACACCGTTATTTCGGCGTTACTTGTGAACGTTGTTTATGAGATGTTCGGTTGAACACTACTTCTCTCTTTCTATCGCCATTCATTTGATATTGGATAGAAAAAGACAGCACTGATTATATCTTCATCTTCATTTTCTGATCAACCAACAAACTGTCACTAAATTAAAGCAAATTTTCAGAGGCCTGACGTTCCCTGGTGGTGAATCCGGGATTTCCGTGCCGGACACGATGTGCACGCCGAAGTCCGTTGGTATCTCCGTAGACACGAACACATACGAACCTCATCTACTGGCCGGCACTATGGCACACATGATCGGTCATAACATTGGTGAGATCCTCAATAACTTATCTTTTATACAATTTTATTTATAGGATTTTCGTTTTACATAATACTTTTTCTAATTCATTTAAAGGATTTATCCAATTTAATGTTTTATTGACAAATTAACCATTTGTTAAAGGTCTTGAAGTAGTTTAAACTGTATTGCAGAAGCCTGAAAATATTTAATTATACAATTGGATATTAAACATTTAACATTACATATGATATGTAATTTGCCAGATAAATATAAGTTTTCATATACTCTTATCGTAACTGATACTCTCGTCATTTATTTTATTTATTGTACAATAATAGCTGAATCATGTATGTATATAAACAATATTAAATTAATCTAGCTTAAAATAATTATTTTTGCTATAAAATGACAAAATAATTTAACGTAATTGGAGCAACCTACCTCGTTCTATCCAATCGTATAACCAATTTATTTTAAATTCTAAATTGGTGAAGTATCTTGTCAAATAAATATAATATTTGTATAAATTTGAGAGAAGTATTTTGTTTCACGAAGATACCTTTGCCTATTATAGACATAGGCACATCTAAAGTATAGACCGTGCCTTAAACTATTTAAGATATTATGACCATTCTGACAAGTACGGAGCTAATGATAAAAACCCACTCAAACATGCCTCCAGTAGATATCCTTACTTTATTAAAAGAACGAGTATTATAACGTGACGAATAAAAGGAAATTATTCCAATCGCAGACCTCGAAAGAGACGTGATGAACTTTAGTTGTCCTTCTTTGGTTAATCTTAAATCTGTAATATCTTATATCTTTAAATGAGCAATTCTTGTATATATATAATTGGAATCTCGGAATCGGCTACAACGATTTTCATGAAATTTAGTATATATGGGGTTTCGGGGGCGATAAATCGATTTAGTTAGGTTTCATTTTTAGAAAATGTCGTTTTCTTCGTATTTTCAATAATCAATTTTATCGATAATAATCAATCTCTTCCTGACATCTATTGGCGAGTATTTTTTTAATTGAGAGCAACTTACTGCTTTAACGACACAACAACACTAAAGCTACTCCAGTAGATGGCGTTGTATAATTTCGAAAAATCACACAATTTACCAATAAAAAAATACCGAGCAAAGCTCGGTCGTCCAGGTACTAAAATATTAATATATGACACATATATTTCACTTTTTTAATAATAAAGGTATGGGTCACGACGACGGCCGAGAAAACTGCTTCTGCAGGGATTGGCACGGTTGCATAATGGCGCAGTCCATTGTTGGATTGGAAAACGTTCAGCCCTACAAGTTCTCGGAGTGCTCGAAGAATGATTACATCAACGAGTTGCGTATTGGACAGGGACTGTGTTTGCTCAATAAACCAAATGAGGTAAGGACATTATTTAATTTATTGGTTGAACGAAAGATTGATAGAACGAATGAAATGGAATCAGATTTACTAGCAGAAAGTGGTTTAGTTTTCTTATTAAAATTAGAGAGGTTATACGTCAGAACAAAAAGTTATAAAACTCATACTGTTTGCACTCTTTATTTTTACAATAGAGTAAGTTACTCTTATTCTATTTCATTACAATCCTTGTTACAAGCTATTAATATGATCTGATGAACTAAGGAATAAGTCCTCCTAGTTTGGATTCAATATAGCTCAAGGAAGAATGTCATATTTGATTGATATTAAACAATATTCAGTTTTATTTTTTCACCAGGTTTGTGATGCTGATAACGGAAATAAAAATTAATTATTTAACAAAAAATATGTTACAGACAACTGCTACATTAAGTACGTAATATGTTTTTGAACAATTAATGCAGTGGCACCAGCATCCGAGACCGTGATCTAGTTCTAGTTTTATCAAAGTTATTTGATTGCCCTCGCGTTATTCTCGTCACAAATTGCATCGTAAAATCCATTAAAGGTGTATGAAGCCTGTATAAAGTCCATGGCAATATCAAAAGGCATCTCATTGTTTGAGGGGCGAATAGAAATTTTCACGTTATGCATTCTTGGCACTGGCGAAATTCCTGTTAACGAAGTAAAGTATGCCAACAGCTTACCGGTTTAAATGAAGTTTGGGTCTATTACTGAGCTCATGAGAAACCTTTAAGTCAATTTCATCCTATAAACTCGAACTTAGTTGGAATTTCTAAAAAACTTCGAAATAAGAATTGATTTATTAGGCGGTTGTATGTTGTGTATTTTTTTGTTTTTGTATGCTTTAACAATTAATTAAGGTCCATATTAAAAAATAAAATTCCGGCAGTTTTCTTTGCTGTTTTTTTCATTTTCATTCGTGGACTTCCTTTTGTTTTTATATGTAACATAATACACACGAGAGACTTTTTAACGTGTTCTCTGAGCCATCAATGATTCATCGTAGTCGTTAATTAGTTGTAACTTGATAATTTGTAAAGGTTTAACTAAAACATATAGAAACCATTCAGATCGCGCATTTAACCTTCAATTCTATACAATTCAATAAACTTGTAGAAACGCACTTATAATTGGTACAAGCTCGGAAGTTACTCGACACCTCCATAAAACCACAATCCGAGAAGTTCAGCCGGCTCGAACAACACAACTTTTCAACTCCGACGTCATTCGCACTCCACTCCGGCTATTAACACGGCGGGCATTCGAATGCAAAACAGATTTCTACGTCGAAAATTAATCAGCGGGGTCGCATTGTTTGTCATCTCTCCTCGGGGTCCCACTCCTTTAATAAAAGTTATGGTAATACAGATGCCCTCCCACGGAATTATCTCTTCGTTTGCGAATATATAATAACAGGGCGCGGGCCGGGCACAGTTCCTATTGGAATAAATTTACATAGCAGCCAACGATAACGGCCGCAGCTCCCGCTTCGTTCTGAAACGTTTACATATTTATCGGATGATCGTGGACTTCCTTTTCACCTTCGATTGTTTTGTATTAAGAGTTTAAGAATTTAGGTCAGCGTGCCGTTTCTTTTTGGTGTTTGCCTGAACCTTTTGCGGCTATCTCGTGTTTATAGTATCAGAAAGAAAAACTGACTGTATTTAGTATCAAACAAATTTTGATAACTTCTGGAACATTTATCTATCGTATGATTGATTAAGCTTTGCCCTCAAATAAAGATTCATAAATAATATAATATTAATTGATATTAAAAGATAAACTTTCAACTCCTTCAGCTATAAAGGGGTATATTTCATAGTTTCCTTTTCATAAACTTTTAATCCAGCTATTCGTTAAATTTAAGTTAATTACGAAACAAAAGCTGGAACTGTGAAGAATGAAAGTTAAATTACAATGTTACATTCTTTAACTCGCTCTACTTTCCGTGACCTATTTATTATCTCAATTGTTAAACAGTTAGTGAAACAGAATTATACGGACCCATAAAGTAATCAACCTTTATTATGATCCTTTTGTTTAAAAAGCAGAGTTTAATAAAAAAAAAACACCTTCGGGATATTTTAATCATGGAGCTTGTTTAAAAATTTGAAATGTTGAAAGTTGTAGAAGAGTAATTAGTAATTATAAAGGCGTATTAATATGTCAGATGTATATCTGTTTTTAGTAATAGACGTTACTTCGTATTATGAAAATTTAAAACCAAATTAAGCTGATTCGTTTTTTTTTTTCTCATAACGAACAGATTTCCAGGGAAGACAATTACGGTATAAAATGTTCGAATTAATTATTTTTGTGAGAACTAATTATCAAAATAAGTTCTCCGGATCCGAGAGTATAATACGGTTGGATTATGCCCCTTATTCCGTTGCCAGTTAATTACTTTGTACATTACTAATGTGTTGGTAAAACATTTAAAAATAAAAACTATTATTTCCTTCGTTGAATTTTTCATTACTTGTTACCTTCTACCTGAATATACTTTTTTTTGCATACATGTATGCATGTATGCATTTTTATTCTCTAATTTTCTACTCCAATTTTTTACAGAGGTACTCGTATAGTAATATACTTCTGTTACTGTTATTTATAGTAGCTAGAATACATCAATCTAATTCAATGATTCAAGCCTGAGCAAGTATCACGGAATTGCCTTGGCGGTTAAGGCGAATATCAAGATTCTAGAAGAATACGCGCAGTGACTGGTGAAAATCTGTTACTTCTGTGTCCTTCAATTCGTCTTCATAAAGGCGAATTGAAGGGTATAGATATGACAGATAAATCTTCTTGGAGAGGAGAGGAAAGCTGCATGGATATTTATAGCTGTTATACTACTTGCTTGTAATGTTTTTTTTATGACTCTACTCCACCTTGATTGTAAGTGGTAGTAGAGTTAGTGTTTGTAAATATCGAAATCGTCAAAAGGTCACGATTCCTGTACAAAATAAAACCATTTATTTTATTTTCCTTCTCAGTTGGTAGTACATCGTCAATGTGGAAACGGACGTCTCGATGAGGGCGAGGAGTGCGACTGTGGGACGATATCCGAGTGTCAGCACCTGAACCCGTGCTGCGATCCCTTCACTTGCAGGCTCACTAAGGAGGCCCAGTGCGCCGAAGGAGAGTGCTGTGAACGATGTCAGGTATTGTCCTCGGTTTTTAAACATTTGTGATTATTGATTTTATGGTGATGGTTGGTTTTCTTTGATAATATTAGTGATTTCTTTGTATAAAATCTAGTGTTACATAATATATGTATATAACACATCACGAATAACATTTACATGTATATTGTATAACATTTTTGCTTTTAAAATATAATAGTCTTTAATTTATTTATTTGCTAATCTGAAAACTTTAACAATCGATTTGTAATATACTCCAATTAGTTCTTAAGTATTTTATGATTTTCAAGTTAAACCTAAAAGTGACAACTTAATGAATTATATTCTATAGTTAAAGCCCCGCGGTGTCACATGCCGTGAAGCGACTAACGAATGCGACCTCGAAGAAACCTGCACCGGCATGTCCGGTTCCTGTCCTGTTGACGCTTATCGGAAGAACGGCGAACCTTGCGAGACTAGCAAGGGATACTGCTTTGCTGGACAATGCCCTACACTCTCAACCCAGTGCGAAAAGATCTGGGGCACGGGTTCCAATGGAGCTGATAAAGAATGCTTCGAGCAGTTCAACTCCAAGGGTTCGGTGACAGGGCACTGCGGGCAAGACAATGGTGGCAACTATATGAAATGTGATGCAGAGTAAGCATAAAATGTCATTCTAATATCCTATTTAATTTAAATGTATGTTTTAATTATGCGATTAAAAGCGAGCTCTTATATATCCGTAGGTAAGGTAGGTCTCTTATATAAAAACTGTGTTCATCCTGTAGAACATACTTTAAAAGGCAGAAAAGTTTCCGGGTTTTTTGAAAAGTTCTTGATAAGTGTTGCCAGTGTTAAAAGCAAAAATACTTTTACAGAAAAAAACAGATTACTAACTATATGCACTACATGTGAAGTTGTATTAATATTTGGATAAACCTCCAACTATTTCCAAGAATTAGACACATGTATGTAATTAATCCGTGCTTCCAGGAACGTGAGGTGCGGTTCACTGCAATGTCAATCCGGCAACAGATATCCCGTGGTACCGGGAATGGACGAATACTATACGAGAACTGTAATTACTATCAAAGGCAATGAATATGATTGCAAGTGAGTCCACGTTTATAGAATATAAATAACCATTTTGTGCTATTTAGTAAGTGAACAAATGATTTAAGTCCATTATTAATAAATAAATTATTATGAAAAAAAATATGATCGTACAGATTATTGTCCTCCTCTTAATCTTAATGAATTTTCTATATTTTCAGAGCGACAACAGGTTTACCAGAACACTCCGAAATTGGGCGCTTGGGGCTGGTCCAAGACGGGACTCCGTGCGGCGACAACCTCATCTGTGTCAACCAAACCTGCACCTCCATCTTCCCGTACATTGATCACACCAAGTGCCCAACTGACCACAACAACAACGAATGCTCCGCCAGAGGGGTGAGTACTACAATTATTAACTAAACCGATATCGAAAAAATATATAATTAGATACATATTTACTGCGATCATAAATATAAGCGAAAAGCATTGTATATAAGACTTAAAGTAGACGTACTTAGACGAAGGCATCAGGACTCACCAGCGGGTAGTTTTTGATATGTGATTTATTATCGCCTTTTCTTCTGTTATACCATTGCAAAAAATCACAGCTTCATTTAAACTTTTTATTTAATCTAAAAAAGTAATTCTAAATTCAAAATACATTTCATACACAACTAACAATCAAAGTAAATGTTCCACTGCCTCCTCCCTATTTTGAATAGGAAAGTATTCCACCACACTGCTCCAATGCTTGTTGGTGGAGTTCACATGTAGCAGATCTTAATCTGACACACAATCGTGATGTATAAAGACAAATTAAACATTTGAAAGAACCACTGATGCTTGCCTGAGTTTAAACCCCCAATATTCACCACTGCGCACGGGGCCATGTTCGACTAACTTATTTTAAACGTAGCTTTTAACAAATCACTTGTCCAAAGCGTCCATTAAGCTTCAGGTAGTGCAGCGCGGAGTTTTAATTCAATATCATTTAATCGACCCACCGGGCTAGTTCGGAGCCCATTAATTATAACTTGCTCAATGCATTCTACTTTAAAAGTGGGGTACGATGTATAAGCGACTTATACGTGCTTATATAACCTCATTGTGTTCAGGTTCAGGGTTGCAAACATAAAAAATGAACTAAGATTAAATTATTAAATTTATTTTAAATTTTAATAACATCATAGATGAAGATAGATTGACGGATTAACTTGGTGTTTCTTTAATTTTTTTACCATATTATAACAAACATTTAACTATGTTAGTTTTTCTAACAACTCGCTAACTTACAACATTTTTTTATTTGGTACGTTAATAATTATCGCCCTTACTTTTAACGTTATTTAGCGGGTGACTAGTTTAATATATATAAAATTGAAACAATAAAAACTGAAAATATATAATAATTAATAATGTATGTACAACATAAAACGCTATAATTGAATGAACCAGAAATCGCTAATCGCTTTTGCTTATGACTCGCGCGAGTAAAGCGGCTTATACTTTGGTAATTAACACCTCATTCTGATTTAACGTAAAGTGACGGTGAACTTCAGGTCCGGGTGTGTTTATGAGTTTACATTCACAATTGTTAAACTTGTTATAATCCGTGTAGTTGTTAGTTTTGTGGATACGAAACTCTGCCCACACGATGACTATACAATTATTTTTCATGTTATACCGGTGCTTTTGTGTGAGCCCGTTTAAAATGGTACCCAATTCGAGAATTATTCTGCCGCCTAGCATTAAAACATGGGAGCTAATCCTGTCTCCTTAGCATTGGTTAAAATAATTCCGAGTAAATGATTGCTTGCACAGAAAGAATTTGTGCAAGCTCGTCTGGGTAGGTACCTCCCACTCATCAGATATTCTACCGCAAAACAGCAGTACTTGGTATTGTTGGTTTGCGGTGTTGTTTTTTTTTTTGAGTGAGTGAGGGTAAGGGTGTGTGAGCCAGTGTAATTACAGGCACAGGGGCCATAACATACTAGTTCCCAAGGTTGGTGGCGCATTGGCGATGTAAGCGATGGTTAACATCTCTTACAATGTCAATGTCTTTGGGCGTTGGTGACCACTTACCATCAGGTGGCCCATATGCTCGTCCGCCTACCTATGCTATAAAAAAAAACACTATTATATTCTTCACCGAAAGCAGGATAAAAATAATGAATTGAGAAAGTCACAATTGTGGATATTTTTCCTTATTGAAGTTCAGTAATTGATGTTTTATGTGTGTATTCAAAAGAATAATAAAATACATATTTATATTCCTTACTCAGAAGCAATATCTACTTTATTATTACTCAGAATGAATATAATACACCCGCTCACTTGTATGGTACCACCGAGTTTATATTTAAGATACGACTAAAATTCTTACTAATATTATAAAGGAGAAAGTCAGTTTGTTTGTTGGTTTCACATTTTAATTAATAAACTGATTATTATGAAATTTTGCTAACTCTCTCACACGCGGGTAAAGTCGCGGCCACAATAAGTATTATACTAGAAGCCTACGTATGTACTTACTAATTGTACAATAATAACATTTTGTAAATGTAATGTTTCTTTATGGTTTTCTTTTGTTATTTAGCTAGGCCTCTATGTTGTCTATGTGTCTAGCTTAGACGTTTCCTTAGATACCGTTGTGTAATTGACTATATACAGTCGAGTATTACAAATAATAAGTTTGTGTTTTTTCTTTAATAACAATAATAATAACGATTTTTTTCCACGTTAAACCAGTATACTATTAGTAATAATTATTATTTTAGAAAGTAGTTTTAGGACGTATTTTTTAGGCACAATTAATTTAACCAATTTTTTTTTACTTTTTTTTTTATTTACTCGGGAAGCAAAGGGATTTTTTACGACTTTGTCGGAATTCTATTCCGTGTCTAATTTAAGAAGCCCTTAACTCATATTACGTCTGTGAAAAGTATATTGTATGTGTGTGTGCGTACGTGTGAGACTTATTGAATGTTCAGTAGTATGTGTGTATTATACGTAATTCAGTGTGTGCGTGATATTTTCTTACGTATTTTAAATAACTTCGTTACGCCATTACGATATATCTCAACAATAAGTAATACGTTGAAAAAAATTATAGCCAAGAAACATGAACTTGATGGTTATTTAAATAATTTATATTTGTTTTTTAATCATTTACTAAGTATTAACTGCACATATTATGTAAAAAATGTAAAAATAAGAACATATATATAATAATTAATAAAGTATGCAAGGCGGTGATCACTTAGCGATTTCTTTCAGGCAACCTCTGTTAAGGTTATATGCGGGAACAGAAATCGGACTTAGTGTTCACTTATAATTAACTTATATTACGTAATACAATGTATACGTAGAGAAAACCAATAAATAAATATATTTTTCTTATTATATATTATAAACATAATATATAATAATATATACATTATATACATAATGTATAATAATAAGTAGTAATGTATTTCGTTGCTATATATTGTTTTAAACAGGTATTATGTAAAACAACTATTGGCGCACCAATAACCTCGAAACAAACAGCAGGAAACTGTTTAAAACTTGCTTCTATATTTACAGCTGGATAAAGCCAACGTAACATATGAACAACAAATATAATCTCAACTTCGAGGCAATATAACAATGTAGATATATTCTGGAATATATTTAACTCAGGGTTAATTAAATTTATCAGTGCCATGCGCTTTATTACAATAATTATTTTAATTTCAAAATATGGTACTTAAAGAGTATGCAATACATCAAAGACCATTTTGCCGATGATGACGCAAAATGTGTATGAAAAAGATGATCATTTCCTTTCTAAAAAAAACAATTCTTAATGGTTGATTTCTTAGCCATCATTTAAGAGAGTCTATAATATGTAGTTAGGATGCACGGAGTTTCTAACGGTATCATCAATACATTGATGTTGAAAATGGATAACACATTTGTTAAACATTGGAGGTAGCTTCATGTATCTACTCGTTGCTTTAGACCCCTTATATATGGTAAATAAAGACGATAATAGTCTAACGGCCGAATACTGAAACGTCATTCAAATATGATTGGGACTTAATTATTTGGAACGTCATTAATTTCAAAATTTAGTATGCGAAATTTTGAAATTAATGACGTTCCAAATAATTAAGTCCCACTTCATTTTGAATGACGTTTCAGTATTCGACCGTTATGTATTTACTAACATAGTTTTTAAGTTTTGTAAATAACACTGGATTTTTATCTGTACATAAACGTTTATTATTATTAACAATAATTTCGGATACAAAAAATAGTTTGTCAAATAGAATCAATAAGCTCGGTGTAATGGGTTTGACAGTGGAGTATTTTGTTTTAGATTTTTAAAAACTTAAATACAAACAAAAGAAAATGCACTACTTTAAAAATATTTAATTCTAACTAATATGAGTTAGTTTGTTTGTTTGTTAGCTACGCTTCAACGTCTAAATTTTACATACATATTGTCCTAACAAGTGCTCTATTTCCTGTCCTTGCACGCGGGTAAAGTCACGGGCAGTAGCTAGTACGTTGTAAAGTAAATTCGACTCGATTAAACCCAACGATAATCGATATAAGTTAATAATATTTCAAAGCAAATCCCAATAAATGTCAACTAACTTCAATTGAAGCGGTCCAAGTGTAATTTGTAACAGTTACGAATTCCAATTATACTTAGTTCGTTTCTGATCTCAGTCTATCCGTTATTACGTCAGCTCTATCAAAGGTTTTAGTAAAGTGACTCAACGTCACTGTTAAATATTCTTTAATTTGATCAGTTTTACCTTATTGGGTAATCTTTTCATCCCTAAGTGGGATGAAGCCTTTACGTTCGGCAAAGGCTTCATCATCAAAGTAAGATTATTAATGCAAAAGTGAGTTCATTAATTTGTTTTTTTTTTGTTACGATTCAAAGTCTCAACCGTTCAGCCGATCGTCATGTAATTTTATATACACGTTCGTAGAGGTACATAATAGGACCTAGGGTACCTAAGACACACATTTAAATGGTACCACTCACACGCGGACGATGCTGGGGTCAGTAACTACTTAAAGTATAACAAATCTTTTGTATTGAAGATTTGTCCTGTATTATATTAGACTTTTCTGTGTCTCACAATACAAAAAAATAAATTATAGTTTAAAAAACTAAAAAATCACGTGGCATGACCTCGGCCCGGGTACACTAGAACGCACTTGGGATGGAGGGGGGGGGGGGCGTAGTCACAGATTGAAATTTATTAATATTAACAGATTTAAATTTTTGTGTTGTCATCGGTCTCTAATATATATGCAAATTTCAAATCAATTGGACATCTTGTAGTGGGTGAAAATTGCATTGAAAGTTTCCGTTACATAGTTACATACAGGTCAAGCTAATAAAAGCGTGTTAATAATTAAAGAAACAAGTATCGCAATTAATTCTATGTGTAATATTTATTTATATACTCAGCTCTAGTAGCTTTATCGCTGTAGCTCAAAGAACCAGAAGACCATAAATAACAGAGTGGCTTCAAATTGATTGATTTATTATTCTTGGTATGAAACTGCGAGTATATACGAAACTTTTAATATCGAATTTAAATACAATGTTTAACTTTATTATATACTATTTTACTTATATTATTGGAACGAAGTTCCTTTACGTGGTTTGCAGTAGAGTGAAGTGGCAGTGGCCCAAGGTCACGTGAGTAACGAAATAGTGTTCATACTTTGCCTACCAAATGCGATGCGTTCGAATTTAAGAGGTCGGTAGAGGTTGAGACGCTTTTCGGTGTGAGGAAAATATAGTAATATGATCAATTAAAATCTACATATTAAAACACGATTTGAATCGAAAAAATATCGCACGGAACTTCGTTCTTGACGGGGGTCCCCCGACCGTTATCTATACTAATATATAAAGCTGAAGAGTTTGTTGGCTTGATCCGGCTAATCTCAGGAACTACTGGTTCGAATTTAAAAATAATTTTGTGTTGTAAAGTCCTTTTATCGAGGAAGGTTCTAGGCTGATTTTTATTTATCATATTTTAGCGGGGCACAGCTAGTTTATTTTATATCTCCTTACCTACGGTTACGTATTGAATTTGTTTACATATTTTACTATATTATATTGTGTAAACTAACTTGCCGGTTCGAACACAAAGCTCGTAGTAATCATTATTATCTAAATTATCATTACGCTAAATAGCCCTTAGCGAATTCGGTTATTCGGTCAGTAATTACGGCGTTCAATTAAGTAATGTTGTCTATATTTAACGTAGAATCAAATCAAACGTATATTAATTAAATTATTAAGTAAATTATATTAGTGCGTCTCCTTGAAAATTAGGGAAGAGTAAGTTTTGAAATACAATTATTGTCCTTTGGTTACCTCGAAGTGATACTGCAAGAGTTTGACAGAGCCCTACGGTTCCACCAATACTTGTCACGGTAGAATGCGCAAGCTATCCCGTGGCGCCCCCCGACCAGACGGAGAGGGTACCGATCGTTTTTAGTGGGTATGCGCCGTCAGCGCCGGTGAGCCCCACCTACCCCCCCCCCCTCTTCAAGTGGGAGAAATGCGTAAAGGCGTTTTTCCAGCGAAAAAAAAAGAAATGGTTCTACCAATACTTCATTGGAATAACATATGGGTTGCCAAGGAGCTGAGTGCTAATATACATGTATGCGTTCACCATAAATGCTTAGTCAGCTCTCGCGACAGTCTCGGTTGAAATGAGTTGGTACTATTGTCTGTCAGAAGCCATCGTCACGTTATGTCATGTCACGACACGTCACGGGCAGATGGGAGTCATTGAAATAGATGGTAACTAAATGAATTTATAGTTAAATATAACTATGGAGAAAAATAAATAAAAATATAGAGGTTGCCTAGTCGGCAGGGTATGTCAATATTGTTTCGATTTGCAAATTTCTGTGGAATAACAAAACAGCCAGAACCGTTTCATTCCCAAGGTGTGTCCGGTGTGTATTAAAAATTTATTATTATTTGTATGTACTTTTAAAACACAAGCGTTTGGTCACAATATATTTTTTGACGTGACAACGTCTAATAAATCGATGAATGCTGCCTGCATGCGTTACGCTCATTGTCCCGTTACGCTGATTGTACGCTTGCGCCGCATCTATCTCTCTTTCACTCGAATGCAGTCATTTCATCAATGTTTTGTTATGACGTTGTCACGTTAAACTATCGTCCATAAGCCGACTTTACAAGACAACCATTTTTTATTTTTAAATGACATTTTAAAAGAGCGTCATACCGTTCGTCGTAACAAGATACGAGTCAATTTATTCCCCAAGGAGGCAAAGGCATTAAATATTTTACACCAATAATAAGGTAAAATAATGTTTTTGTATATACAAACTCAACGAATTAGTAAATTAAGTGATAATTTTATTGGTACCGTTTATAATTCAAAATATACCTAAAGTATTCAGAACGACAAAGTATTGTCAATTGGTAATGGAAACCGGTTGAAACTGGTATGATTAATCCGAAATCACATCAATACCAAATTATCCGACTTTACGAACTCAATACATGCGTTTTGAAAGCAATTTCGGATGAAATAATCTAACCTATGTTATTGGTCCTACTCTCTCCATTGTGAGCGACTCGCTTTGAATTAAGTTTTATTGAACTTGTTGCGAGATGAATAGTCAAATGGTTTCATTCAAATGTGTGCTCTGACTATGATTGTGTTGAAACGAGTTTAGAGTTTGAGTGATTGATAAAGTTTGAGGGAAACATTCTGATTTGTTGATTGTATTCCATAATACCCTATTCAGTGTGTTTACGACGTTATATACGTCATTTCATTAAAGTTATTTATTAAATTTTTAATTGGTTTATTTATTATGTGATATGTATGTAACAAAATTTAATAGAAATATAAAAGGCATTTCAAATGCATGCAAAAATAATATAATTATGCTTACCGAGGATTTCTTCCAGAGTTATAGTTTAGAGTTACAGTAACAGCCTGTGAATGTCCCACTGGTGGGGTAAGGCATCTTCTCTTTTTTGATAAAAAGGTTAAAGTTTAAGGATATTTAAAAAAGTGTTATATTCTTCCAATTATTATATCAAGTGAAGACAATCTGACTACCCTCATACAAACGATAATGAGGTAGCCTTGATAGTTTGGATGTTCCAGAAGTGAGACATTAAGATTCTGTTAAATCATAATATTAGTATTTTATCACCTGTCGACGCCGTAATATATTTGTTAAATTCAAATAATAGTCATATTAATTATTTTCATCAAATCTGTTGTCTACATTTTCGTACAGTCTTCAATATAACTAAATGCAAACAGTTTGTTAGATACAAATAATTGGAAATCACCCGCTCATGTGGTTTTATGTACGAAGTTCAAATGTTTGAAATTCGCCATGTCCACGGAGGGCATTCGGAGCGCGGGAATGTTAGACATTTTTACGCTTCGGATGATGTTGTTCGTGTAATGAAAATGTTTTTCGGCTTCTGCTTAGCGGACCTAATGATTCGATTGTCTAATGAATATATATTGTGTTCATGTATAAATAAAGTAAAAGTTTTTAGAACTAAGTACTACTAGCGTTTAAATTGATTACCGTTACTGATAATGGTTGATTAATTTCAGTTAATATTCGTTTCAATTGATCAAGAAAGAACGACTAAATAAACGAACAGAATGTTCGCTGTCAGAAATGTTGGTTAATATTACTTATAATGTTATATCATATTACATTAGCTTTACAGAATAGAAATAAATTATTATTATTAGATATCATAAAAGTTATTTCAAAATAAACTAAAAACAATATTATCTAGGTAGGAATTATTGACTGGTTTAGTCTACTAGCTAACTTATAAAGAGCAATAAAATGTGATTAGTTTTTACAGTAAAGTTACATTAATAGCCTGTGAATGTCCCACTGCTGAGCTAAGGCCTCTTCTCCATTTATTAAGAAATAAGGTTTGAAACTTATTCCACCACGTTGCTCCAATGCGGTGGTTAGTGGAATACACATGTGACAGAATTTCAGTGAAATTTGACACATGCAGGTTTCCTCACGATGTTTCCTTCACCGTCAAGCACGAGATGAATAATAATAATTACATATTAAGCACATGAAATTCAGTGATGCTTGCTCGGGTTTGAACCCACGATCATCGGTTAAGATTAACGCCACGGGCCACTGGGCCATCTCGGCTTTTTACTGGTTATATGGATTAGTTTTTACTGATAAATGAATTCCGATCACAATTAGATGATTCATTTATGAATCTGTATATTTTTCAGACAGACATCCTACGTTACGTAATAATGCATAAATTCTGCGCGTAATTTTAGAAAAAATTGTCAGAGCCATGCGGTAGACGCTCACCGATGTCTGAATAATGTTAAGAAGGAAACACAAACACTGTTAAAACTCAGTACAAGTTGTTGACACCTGTAACTGTGGATAATAATTCGTTTTAACCCGAGCTCGGCGGAGACCAAACAATTTAACTTGTTAAAAACTTGTTTAAATCTTGGAAACTTACATCTTGCGTTTGAAACAAAGTGAACCGGATCGAAGTGGAAACAGACCGCCTTTATGAAAGATTAAAAGTGTACGCGCTAATGGCGTGCCGCGTGACCCTCGGCTTTGAGGTAAATTACAAAATGTTTCATTTTTGAAACCATTTTACTTTTTTCATTTAATTTCTTATTTCTATGTTCCAAAATTAAACTAAGACTGTTCTGGTTAAAGGAATAGACGAACGCAGTATTCTTCGTAGAAAATCTGAACAATGTACCAAAATTAAACCGAGGTTTTTGTCGAACTATTTAATTGTTACACCCCATTTTCACCAAACCATCTTTATCGAGAAGAAAGAATTCATTAAAATATGCTCTTTCTCATAAAAATATCTCAGTATTTTTTCACTCACAATCATGTAAAATATCCGTGATTTTCGGTAAGGATAACGTAATCTGTTCAACGATCCAGCACGACTAATAAATATATATTAGGCATTAAATTGCTTATAAACGCACACAGAGCGCCGAAGCGTTCAACCGTGGACGGCAATCAATCCTCATAATTGTCACTGGTTCTGGTAACATTTACGTTAATTCCGCAATTGAGCGATTTGGAAATTGTTATGTTAATTATATATACGAACGCATTTCACAAAATAATGACGAAGCATATTTTTAATTTTTATGTCATGTATATTGACTGCTGGGCTCAACCTAGGAGTTGTTGGAGTAGTTGTTGGTTGGTTGGAGTAGTATGGTTTGAAATTTAATCCATCATCTCCAATAGACTTATCCGACTTAAAGATTCTCTCAAGATATTTTTCTTAACTGCCGCGCACGAGATGAATTATTATTATTTGTTTTAAATTGGTTATAGTCTGGCAAATGGGTAATGGACGGTAAGTGGTCTCTACCACCAATATATATTGGCAGTGTAAGAAGTATTGACAATTCCTTTGTCAATGCGCTATCCCAATGTTGATAGCTAAGAGTACTAAGATTTTATGTTTGTTATGGCTGTAGATTTATTGTCTCACTCACCCTGTATACCGGAACGCATAATAACGTTGGCTACCTAATTGATAAAATAAAATTATCAAGAGTTAATGGTACCCGACGGACGGACTACCATGAAGCTTTACCACCAAGGTTACTATAATTATAAGCACATGAAAACTGTCTAGTTTTTAACCTCAATCTTTCGTTACGATTCACGCCACTGCCACTGCCACTGGGATTCCAGATCTCTGTTTATGATTAATGTTATTTCAAATAAATTTATCAAAACAATTAACAGTTTTCTTAGTCTAAAAACTTCATTAATTCAAATGAAATTGTTTCGAATGGAAATCCTTCGAACTAATCCCAAAGCGAAAGACGGCCTTTTATCAATAACTGTAGAAACCTAAACACCCTTTACCCCCAACAGAAGTTTATATACGAGTAAGTCGACATTGAGTTACGTTATGAGTTATTTATAATAAAGAGGGGAGGGAAAGTTTTCCGGGGCAATTCGTCCTTCATTGACTTTGACGTCTTAATTCGATTTAATGCTATTTAGTCACTCGATATTTTTCAACGAAATTCAAATTCAAAATACTTTTCAATATTGAAGTATTACACTTATTAATTGATTGTCAAACTGGACACTACTACCGGTTCGGAAATGAAACATCCAGCCCTGAGAAGAACCGGCGAAAGAAATTTAGCGGGTTATTTTTTTTTAGCTTTTTCTATGTTTTTTACAAAAAAAATTAAATTAAAAAAAAATTAAATTTGTCAATAGAATCATTACAGGGTTATATGTTAACAAAAACAAATTAGTATATATTTAACAAAAATATTGTCGTCGTTTTAATTATGCAAATGTTCAACAGCTGTAAAGATACACTTCTAGTAGACCCGATCGTAAACAGTTGAAACAAACTTATATAACTCCCAGTTATACTCTATATTCTATATTATAGGTGGACGAACATATGTGCCACCTGATGGTAAATGGTCACCAACGCCCATAGACAGTGGTATTGTAAGAAATGTTAAAGCTCGCTTACATCGTCAATGTCCTATCAACCAGTACCAAGTACTGTTGTTTTGCGGTAGAATACCACCCACTCGAATGGTACCCAGAGGAACTTGCACACAGCCCTACCACCTATAAATTATAATTGTTGTTGTTAATCTTACATACCACTGTGTTATATTTCACGATCAAGTTTCTATGAAGCCTCTTCTATATTTGATATAATCCTAAAGACATATTATATTTCCTTGTATACATTTTCCTTGAATGTAGCACGAAAATAAAAAATGGCGTGAATGACGAGGCACTGACGAAAACTGGTGGGTAAATAACAAAACTTATGATAACGTCTCCTGACGCTCGAAATCTTACGCTTACTCCTCTAACACTCGAAATCTTAAGCTTACTCGTCTAACGTCTCAGTTAGCCCGCGTTCCAAGCGCTGAGATAAAAAAAAAACAAAAGTCATCCTAAAATAAGTTCATCCCTTTTTACAGACGTGCTCGAATGTAAACAAGTGCGTGTGCAACCGAGGATGGACCGGACCGGACTGCTCCCAGCCTGACGCGCTGCCGCCTTCGCCGACGCCCTACGTTCCGGACAACGCAACAAAAGCGGCCTACAACATGACGAAGAAGGAAACGCCGTATGGTGAGTCGAAACCAGTATCAGATAGATCAATAAACTGTAAATACGATATCTCCACCGTATAGTGGTCTTATAATTATACGTCATCAATACCTTGAAAGACTGGTCAGACGGAAGCGAAACCCGTGCGATATCGCTACGAATTAGCGAGAATCGCTCGCTCGCTTGACTTTTAAAACTGACGCAGTTACCCGCATGTCATTATTCCTAGCTTTTACTTGTAAAAAATATAATCCAAACTAAATGTTACTCATATCTAGCCTATAAACTGTCATTATATACAAACCTGTTTAAAAAATATGTAGGTTGACTACGGCGTTGCGCGTAAAAAATATATATATTTAAAATGATAAAGTCTTGGGTTGTGAAATTGCGTAAGCTTATTACACAATAATATTTTTTATTATTTTACACTAATAAAGAATGTAAGATTATCGAGAGCGACAATGATATGGGATCTTTTAAAATTACATGACATCTTACTTGTAGTTAAATGGCTTACGAAGTATGTATACGGTAGATGTCTCCCATGACAAAGTAACTATTGTCCATTAGACAGCTATGTTCTTTATGATCAATAGTTATAAGTTCTAAATCGTAATTACTTTCCAAGGACTTACAACCTTATGAACGTTGTTTAGCGAGCGATTAGTTAAATAAGCGTTGTTTATCTTGTGTCTTCTTCTTTTAAATGTCAAATTAATAATGACAGAAAGAGCGAAATCAATGTGTCAATCAACAGTCGCTTCGCAACGTTTAGAAGTAAAGCCTTTAAATGTTGTAAAGATATATCTATCTTGTATGTACAACATATATATTTAATTATATAAAAATACATATGTGTATCTTAAATCTTATAACCATGACTATTTTATTTGCCGTATATATATGTATGTATGTTTGTCTGTCCCCTTTATATAAAATAAATGTTTTACTATTTCTTATTGAGTTATTTTGTGCCTCTAACGTTTCTTTTTCTTGCTTGTTTACTGTGTCATTTATTTTATTGTGATGTGCATATGTACTGTGTTTTAATTTATTTATAATTATATTGCTTTCTTTCTTACAGTTTAGTTTACTGGTGATTAATAACATGTATCGCTGATTTATGATTTCAGGTGCCTTCTTACCTCTGTTAATGTACCCCTATTTCCCTATGCTATTGATGTGATATTTTGTATAATTGGCCGAATTAATCCGAGCACTGCTCTTCGACAACGCGGGGGGCGGGGCGAAATATTAACTATATTACAATAATAATAACTAAAAGTTCTGAACACTTACAAAGTCCGTATTTAACTTATTACTAACGTTAAAATTTGTTCGAGTTTAAGTAAACTGGGTTGAAGATATTGTTAAAGTAATAAATACCGCGGAGAGCAATACTCGGAGAGGCGTGGATATAAGCGCGGGCGGCGCCGGCGCACTAACGCGCGGGACCCCTCTCTTCCAGGTGAGATCGAGGGCAATAAGATGAGCACCGTGAACATGGTGTTATTATTACTCGCGGTCGTGCTGTCCGTGTTCGTGGGTTTCGCCTGGATGGCGTACTGCTTCAGGTAACAGCGGGTAACTCGGTGTTGTCGCACTGTGTCCGTTGCCTGTGCCTGCAGTGTCGTGTCGTGTCTGTCTTGCCTCGGGTCCCGCTGGCGCCGCTCGCGTATCCTCGCCGTCCCGCCGCGTAGCAGGTAACGCGTAGCGTGTTACGAGCTACGCGGCAGGACGACGACGAGCGTGCCGGCCCGCGCGTGACTTACTCTTCTCTTTGGGCGCAGAGAACTACCACGGCTCGAACACGGTATTCCTCGTGGCGGTGCTCATGTCTGTGGTAGGGGGGGTATTCATAGTATTTGCCCTGAGCGCTCTCTGCTACAGGTCAGTCGTAGTACACAAAAACTTCTCCCTGTGCCTAAGGTTAGTGAGCAGAAAACAGACCAAAGGTAGTCTTTAAGGAGAAATTTAAATCGTCACCTTCGTATACTTGTATGTTTATTTTAGACGTTAGCGTTGGTGTTTACGTTTTTAAAGTCGACGATTGGTTTTTCGTTTTTTGATTATTTGAAGATTTTTTATGTCGTTTACGTTGTCGTCGTAGAGCTAGCTGGCGGGTCAGGCGCCCCAACTGCATTTGATCTGTGGTTCTGTGGCTCTGTGCTCGCGCCGGCGGCCGGCCCGCGGCGCCCGGCCCGCGCCCGCACGCGCCTTCGCCCCGCGAGGCGTCGCCGTCCGGCCGCCTCGCTGCATGCCGACGAGGCTTTCCACGTTGTATTCGAGCGACACCTCGATTCAAACCCTTAAAATTCTGGGCTCTTGGATGTATGCATTGGCTTATGTGAACTGTGACTCGTTTTCGTTTCCTTTCTTGGTCGGAGACCGTGTCGCCGGGCGCCGCCGACTGCTGCCCGACGGCGCGATCGCGTCTATATCTTCCCACATTGTGTCACGTCGCTCATCGTAGCCGTTACTAACTAGCCGAATATTATGTTTTAATTGAATTTGTTGACATAGTGGTTTTGTTCTCGCGTTACAATCGATGTATGACCGATCGGCTCGAACCTCATGCGAAGATATAGCACGCTCGACTCTGATATCACCGATCATTTCACTATCACTAAATTATCTAAACTTTTGCACGAAAAGCGAATGTGCGATGCACGGATTCTTCTTTCAAGCAGCTGTCTATCTAGTTAGAAACGCCTAATGTTATATTTAAGTAATTTATTATCTTTCCATTAAAAATACAAACAAACCGGAGCTTGTAAAAACATTTTGAATTTGTAGCTGATTTTAATTTTATTAAACATTTCTCATTCAAGACGCCGTAAGCTTAGACATTACGAATTCATTGTAAAGTATCATTTTTACTGGAAAGAGCCTTATCACTTAAGCTAAGATCAATTTTGATTATGTTTCCATGAACATCAATTCCCATGAGGAATGAAACGAAAAATTGAAGTTTTATTCAAAAATCAATTCAGAATTAAATTGTTTTTATTGTGATATCCAAAAGCACCAGTCTTTAAATTCTAATTGGATTAATTGAAAAGTCGAGTTAGATTTGGGATTTTAAAAGCCCATTTGAATATTGTTATCATTCCCAGTCTATCACTTTGACATTGATAGTAATTCCAAAATTAAAGGTTACGAATGGAAACTGACCAATCTTTGTAGACACAAGTAAAGGAAAAGTCTACATTGACAGTTTCTTATATGAATAACCCGTATAATATTCAAATTAAATTTACGTGCTAGCAAGTATGCTAATAAGCACTGTAATAAAACATATAAAAAAATCATATTCAAAATATTTAGAGAACGATAAATTTAAGGATCGTCAGCGTCCATTCAACCTGTCAAAATTAAATGTCGGAAACGAAAACATCGACAAACAAAATTGATCCCTGAGGTGTTCTCGATTCCGTTCCAAATCGAATGACACGATTTTTTAAACTTAATCGATTGATCTGAGTGTGCGTTTCCACGCCACGCCTGCATCAGGAAAAAGAGTACGCTACCGAAATACGACCCGCCCTACGTGAAGAAACCGATCGCGAAGAGCTTCCCAGCCGGTTCGACGACGTCGAACAATTCGCAAGAGGACATATCGCTGGACGGTGGGAAGATGCACGCCTTCAATAACACGTTTAGGTAAGTATTAGGTAACCTTTTTGGTAAAAACCTTCGATTTTGTAAACTCCCCCTTAAATTATCCGAATTTTATAATCAGTTTGTATGTGACTGTACTGATCTTAAGACATATATTATACCGATATTTAACACATATATATTTTATAATTTAAAAGTTTATGATATTGTTTTAAATTTCTCTATGTATACCTATTATTCACACTATTTCCCTTTCTTTTTTCTTAAATTCTTGATCTGTGTTTTATCTATATTTTGTGTATTAAATATAATTTAGGTCCCATTAAGTTATTATAAAGTTAAAACGTGCTCTAGATTTTATTGTAACTGGCAACATTATTATATACTTCAATTTGTAAAAACGCTGTAATTCAAACATATTTTATTAATTTTAACTGAAATAAAAGCTTTAATAAGACAATTCGGTTTTATTATACATAAAAATATCAACTTAAACAATACACTTTTGTAATAAACAAAATTACTTTATAATGATTATTATCCTAACAGGATAGCTAATTATTCTTAACTAATGTCCACGTTAAGAAATATAATATGCCTTCTTGTGCTTCCCTTTTACTAAGCCAGATGGTAAAAAAAAAAACAAAAAAGTGTCAACAACAAGCGTATATACAAGTAACAACAATGTGTGTACACAAGTAACAACAAGCGTATAGCGTAACAGGAACGCATAGGTGACAAAGAATTATTTTTATGACTTTTAAATATCGAACATACATACATTCTAGAGCACGTTGCTAATATCCTTAATTATTTTTCGAAATTAAATTTCTCTTTCCTCTTCCTATCGGAACTGGTGTAACAGAAATCTCCTCAGGTACGTTCAAGCTTGAAGTCTCACCGCTCATATAAAATTTTCTCACACGATTTTCGCTTATGTCACATACGGCTTTGATACGAAAATGCTTAAAAGCAGTTGAAATGTATGTAGCGTGTTCCAGTGTGACCGAGCACAATCACACATGCGTTAAGATACACGCTTTTTTAAATATAATTTGTTTTAGATATCATTTAACTTTGAATTTTGTGTAGGTGGTAAATATGCACATAGATTCTAACAGGCACTGAATATAATAGATAGATATACAGTAGATAATAGTACCATTTATGTAATGAAATCATAATTAAAACTGAATATAAATCCATAAAATCGTCCAAAAACGATACAAATGAAAGTGAATTAGACAAATAACCCAAAACAATGTAGCCGTCAAGATATCTTAACTCATCAAAGGTAATTACGACAAATCCAATCAGTAAAGTTACGGAGGAGATCTTAAGGAGCGATTCGAAACTTAAACGAAAGTAACGGCCTGGAATTAAAAAAAAAATTGGTTGCCTGTAAAGTCGGTATACGGGCGAAAGTTTTACGTGACAACGACTTTGAGTGGTAAAATAATTTTAATGTGAATATTCATTCGTATAGTAGGAAGAAGGATGAAATAATAGTAACAATTTAAAACATTTATTTATACAAAGAATTATATTTAAAACATTAATTTATACAAAGAATCTCGCACTGAATTTCATATTAACAAAATTTTATTTTTACCTTTACACATACATACGTATTTATACTTAGAAGGGACGCGTGTATTTCACTTTTTTTGTCTGTCTCTCTCGCTCTTAGGCGGGCTAACCATGCCCGAGTGGAAGGGACGCGTGCCTCTCACTCGCTCTCATTGTGAGCGCATAACGTGAGCGGAGCGTAACGCAGTTTCTTGAAGTGTCACCCGGCAAACCAATTTATAAGACGTTGTCACGTCAAAAATAATTCGAAAATGGAACAAAATTTAAAAGATTCCAAATTTCTCAGCCGCGGAGACTCCCAGCGCGTGATCTTCAGACACGGGAATCACACGGGAGCTGGCAACACTAGCAGATATCCGTGAGTTGCGAATCACAAAAAGCTAAATTTGTACTAACTTCATGGGGTCTATCTATCTGTCTAGGCTGATAATATTTATTGTAATTATTTTTTTCCGTACCTTATTGAAACCAAAACCGTAGTTCCCTTAACTCCTTAGGTTACTGTCTTTATTTGCTTATATCCTAGCTAGTCCTTGTGTGAAAATAATATGTTATACAACATTAGTCGTATGACAATTAAGTTTAATATGTTAGTTCTCCTCAATCAAATTAACTCAATTTTTCACGCGTCAATATGTTTTTATTACCATCACAATATTGGCTGACCATATTGGAGCCATTGGCATGCGCAAATCATTTTTGCTTAATGACAATTGTTTTTTTATATTCTGACAACATTATTGAAATTTATATTTTTTTTCAGAGACCATAAGCAAATGAAACGTGTTAATTCCGGCAGTGAGGATGAACCGACACATTCTGGTGAGTTTTTTTTTTTTGTTTATTCGTTAAAGTAAATAAGAAATTAATTATGTAACGATCAGTTTCTAGAGTAGTTTAATTTTAATAAGCAAGTAAATGGTATTCATACTGATATTACAAAAAATTAAAGCTTCAATCATAGTCTGCCTATTTCAACCTTAAATCAAAATTTAAAATAAAATATATTTATGGTTTTCCAGGCGAAGAAGATATAGCCTTCATAGATGTAGCATCCAACTCAATGGCAAAACTGCCAGAAAAGGGAATACTGAAGAAGCATGGATATGGTGCAGTGGACGGTAAAGACAAGTGGGCGGAAGACTCGCAGTCCGAGCAGCTGGAGGCTGGATCACAATCCGACGGACAGGAGCCATCAGGGGCTGTCGCAGATATGGAATACAAGTTCAAGGTAAATAAAACTAAATATCTAGTTGATTTTGTTCTTAACTCAAATTCTCTACAGTATGAAAAGTATAATGCGTTCGAACCCTTAATCACAAACCTAAGTTTATATTTAATATAGAATGATAACAATACTTTAGTATTCTAGAATACCAAAAAAAACAATAAAAACAAAGAAGTATGTATGTACATTACAGGATCTGAATGGCTATCACGAAAACATAATCGTAGCGTTGAAGACAGCCGCCGCCCAGCGAGCAAGTGCTGGAGCAGCTGTCGGCTCTGGAGACCTGCGAGCTCTCCAGGAATACGAATATAAACGGGAAAGGGCACCCAGCGCTGAAAAAATCCATGAAGCGGAATTGCGAAGGCAGCGGGGTGAAGAGGAAGAAGATGAGGCGCCACCATGCGGACCGATAAGAATCAGGAACTTAGAAGATTTGATCAGACAGCTCGAACATCACTCCAGCAGACACATGAGCCCTTCTGGCTCTGAAGACATAAGAATGTCGGAGACGGAAGCGGATAGACACTATCGGGTCGAAGGAGAAGTACCAGCGTAAGTAGTTAAAATAAATATTTGCGTTTGCGTTCAAAAATATAATTTATTGTTTTTTAAAGATTTAAATTTGCCTATTCATATAATATACATTAATAGTTGTATATTATACAGTTTGGTATAACATTTTATGTTTTCTACCAGAAATTCTAAACGGAATGGCTTCCCTCGGTTCTTTTGCATCATATTATTAGGTCCTAACATATGAAATTGGCGTTTTGTCGTACTTTGGTTAAGAATTCCAAATTTATAAATTCATTTAGCTGGTACATTTAATTTTTTTAATCATAATATGTTCGTTATAAATCCACAGTCGCTGTCGCGGCCGCATCGGGCCCGGCGAGGAGGAGTCCCGCTTCGGCTACCCGCGGTTCCGCGGCAGCGCGCGTCACCACCCCCCCATGTTCGCGGCGCCCGCGGCCGCGTCCCCGGCGCTCCTGGCGCACGCACCGCACGGCTCGCACGTGGCGCACCCGGCGCACGCGCACCCGGGACACGTCGTCGCGCACGGGACGCACCGGGTCCCGCCGGACGACGACGCGCTCTACGAGACCGCGGACACGGAGAGGCTACGCGATGCACCGGACAGCGAGAGGTGAGACCTTTATGCAGAAGGGCTAGATTTGTAGCTTAAGTTAACACTGACAAATTGACACTTTTATAACCGAGTCGAACTTTGAACAGCAAATTATGATAAAACAATTGTATGTATGCAACTCTAACAGCCAGTGAGGCGAAATGCACAAATATTTACCAACACGTTATAATTAAAATAATGTTTCTATAGTTTCCATATTTATTTGCAGCAACATCACACTTAACAACACTCATGAAAACGTCACGGGCGGGCTCCAAGGGTCTAACTTGAAGGATATAATCCTTATTACTTTCTAATTGGCTGTAGACTGACCGTTACATAAATTCAATATTCGACCGATTGGAGTTATTTACAAATTACAATGTTTGTTCAAATCTGGCATATCTATTTAAAATTTATAATCCAACAAAGTACCGGCTGGTGGGCTCCGGCCCCGCGGCGAGCGCGCCGGTCGGTCGGACAGACTCGGGAGCCCGCCGCAGCGACGCGCCTAGACTCTCCGTTCCTCTTCTCTATCATTTTCTAGTGATGAATTTATTCAAGCTCAACAACAGTTAGCCCGGTGGGCGAGTGAAGAGGCGGTGCCGGTGGAGCGCGACTACTTCCCCTCGCCGACCTCCCCGCCCCACCAGCTCGGCTCTCCGCGCTCTCCGGCCAGCTCCGGCAGCGAGCGCCCGGCCGCCTTCCCCGAGTACACGCACTGACCCCCCGCCCGCGACCACTAGCCCTAGGACGCGCGTAGTGGACATGTGAATACGTAATCGTTAGACGTCAAATGTAAATAATGAAACTAATTGCACAGACTTTAACGATGTGACTGAAAAATTTAGATAATTTAAGCGTTAAAACGTCGATCAGAAGCCGCGCCGCCGCCGGGCCGCGTTGTTTTAAATATTTATATTCGTTTTAAATCGATACGCTTTATATACTCTTATCTCGGTTCCGGCCCGGCGGCGGGCCGGCCGCGCGGCGGGACTCGAGTCGGGCGTGCGTCGGGACACGCGGCGGGACGCGCGCCGGGACACGCGACACGCGACACGCGAGCAGCCGTCGCGGGTCGCTCGCACTTGGACGCGACCGCCGAGTGGCTTACACTTAGATAGGCGTTTAACAAATTCTGGTGACGTAGTATCCGTCGAAGCTTTAATCGAGCCGGCTCGACACCGTTCGCGAGCGAGCTCGAGACGTGCGACCTGTGTCGTGTTTCGTCACCGTGTGTCCTGAGGCCGGTAGGAAGGCGGGCGTCGCAACCGTCCCCGGAGAGTAAACGATCTCATCGCACCGAATCACCTCTCCGAAACGCCCAACTTCACAGACACGCGTTCGGTTAGTCGACACTACGACGACACTACGACGACACCGAACTGTGCGAGTGCGACACAGCGGTTTCTTATGCGAGTTTCGTTGGAGAACTTATATACGACGTTACGCTCGGAGATCCCGAACCGTAATCTAATAATGTTTTTGTATTTAGATACATAAAATAATCATATTCTAAAATAGTTATCTACATTGATGTGAATATAAGTTATTTCGAGTCAAAAGGTTATATATATAAACATACATACATACGTATATATTATATATTATACTTATATATATATAAATATATGGTATGTATAATTATCGAAACGAATTTACGATGATTACTGATGTGAATGACGTATGTTGAAAAGGGACACTGCTTTCGATGGGATGTGATGCGTCGACTTAGAACAATATAGCTTAGACATTAGATATAATATTGATATAAAACATGTAAGTACCTATGTTATCGGTGAATACATTCGTGGAGGGTGTAACCATAGTTAGCGAAAAAAAATTACGTCATCATACGATTACCGAGCATCATATTTCATCGAGATAGTATCCTTATGTGTTACAGTTTTCGTTTATTTTATTATGACAATTTAGAAAGTTATCGTTTCATTCGGATTTACGCTAGGCTAGGTGGCGCCGCCACGATTATAGGTACTAGTAACTTAAAGTTATATAATATTAACTAGAAAAAAATACTTCATCTAACCCACGTTGATCGACATAGGCACAGCGAGCTTTACGAACCACTGACTAATAGAACAATCATCGGTCACACCGGTGACAAACCGATTTTAATCTGTGACCAAGTTCGTTGACCCGCATTATGATTACTCTTAAGCCGATGTCGATCGCCATTGCACAAGCTGCGGCCCTACGACCGCGATCATGATAATTAATCTCTTAGATAAACGTTATAATATATTAAATAAGATAAACTAGGTAACTAATTACGCGTACAGGGTAGTCTCGTTACTTATGCTCTGTACTGGGTGCGACACTCGCGACCGGTGCGGAGGCGACCGCCACAGACTAAAAATATTGAATGATATAACCAGTAGACTGTATCTGTAAAATGTATGTATCAATTCGTAGTAATAACAATGTTGAAAATTAGTATAGGGTATAGAGTAAGTACGTTTAATGATTTTATCGCACACTAAAACAGCATCGCTTCGTAAATAACGTAGAAAAATCGTTGTAAATAGTGTCTCTATACATCAGCACACCTGATTATATAAAATAGATCACAATAGGCACGTTTATGACTCGTGATTTTTCTTAAGGAAAATATTTTACTGCCAATTCTTAGTGTATTAAAGATTATACAGAATCTAGTATTTAAGTACGTTTCCTTTGCATTTGCTTTAAAATGCAAATTGTACGATCGTGGCGAATATAAGGATATATGTGTAACGTTTACCGATATTGTTGAAATGTGTGGTCGTGGCCCGAGTGTCCTTCGCACCGTGCCAAGCGTTCCGTTGTCTCGCGTACGCGGCGTGAACGTCGACTCGATTGAGGAATTAATGCAGAAAAGAGAGATCGTCAGCTTCATAATTCCCTTTTTATGAAGCCAATGTGAATTGTCGGTGCGTGTTGTGTATGTATAATGTACGCATTAGCGGACCGCGGTCTCGTTCGCGCAAGCGAGTGTCAATCCCAGGAGGCGTCGCATCCGGGCGCGTTTTATATCCAAACATACATGCGCGGGAAAGCATAGCATAGTCCTCTAATGATCAGTATGGCAATATTTGAATATAAATTGTCATACAATACTAGAACCAAATCTTAAGGAAACAAAACCATTGTAATTTTTCCTTTTTTATCGTTATATTTTTAGTAAAATTTCAATTATTAGTCGTAAAATCGTAAATTTAAAAATAAGAGTGAGTTTCCCGCGCATTCGTGTAACGCGTAGGCCTAATTCGTCAATTGACGGCGCCATACACGGTCATTGCTCACGGTGGTGATCTGGTGTTTTGCAAATTTCATCATTTTTTATCTATGGAATCGACTCGTTCATAAGTTTTTTTTTACCTGTGCTTATTTATGGAAGTGCCAAATAAATTGTTTTATGTTTTGTTATTTTAGACAGCAGAGCAATTATTAGATTATGTAATGTTACTTACGTTGTAAACGATTTGAATTCATAAAATTATAAAATATCTTGTTTTATTAAACCTTATAAAATTATTGTTGTAAAAGATTAAAATTAATCTGAAGTATTTGAGTACATAGTTTAGTAATATTTATTTATTACATTGTAAAAAATGTAAACATAGACAATTTTATATCATTGAAGTTCCTATTTAAAGCAAAACTAAGTTTTCATTACATTTTATTATCTGTATAACTTGTAGATATTTTGTTTTCATATTATTCATTAAGTTTATATATAATGCTGTTTAAAAAAAATGTAATGTCACAACTGTCAAACATTATTTATTACGTACATTTTTTATCTGTTGCTTATAACTAAATTAGACTGCCGCTATTTGCGGATTCAATTTAAATTTATAAAAATCTGTGGTCTGTATTTGTAGATCTCCCCAACATAAGCGGCAGACGATTGTCAGACTGCTTAGATAAATAATGACGATTATTTGTAAGCACTATCACTACCGAAATACTGTTTGTATTGTTAATTTAAGTGATATTATGTGAAAATAAAAGACGAATTTTAGCGAAAAAAAAACGTTAAGACGTTGAAATTTTCAGTTTGGTTTTGTCCTTGTAAATATATTTGCTATATTATTTACTAAATGAATGTAACATATTATTAATGAAAGAAAATAGATGAACACAATTTTCTCAGTGGTTTTATTGATACCCTTCCTAGAAGTTAAGACCATTTTAAAAAAATAATTCAAGCTGTGACACAAACAATACTGAATTTTATTATTTATGAAATATAAAGATGTTTTGAAATATGATTATTAATATTAATAATGGTCCTCCAGACCGATATCGGCCACGGCGGCCAATCTCAAGAGACATTAGCCAACTGCGCAGGACATATTATAGTGCACAAGTGTGTGCGTAAACACAGGTGCACTCTCTATTCCTTTACTCTCATAACCTTATGGGATGGCAATCCGACACGACCGGAAAGAGTTCTGGCGCTGGACCAACAGCTTTACGTGCTTTACGAGCTATACGAGGCACTCCCGTGCCTCGCATGGCACCTAAAGTGTACACAACTTTCAACTTTCAGACTCCGGGTTGTTACTAAGAAAATTTGACAGAAAATCTCAATAACATTTTATTGGCCCGACCTGGGAATGGAACCCAGGACCACCGTGCCTGCGACCTGACGTATAGCCACTAGACCAACGAGGCAGCCAGTGACTATTAATAATGATTCAATGATAAGAATTAATTTATAAACGAATCATCTCTACAATTATTTCACTGGGTATACATATATATAGATATTGGTCTCGCCGGCTGTAATGCAAAAGTGTATTTTAATTTATCTGCACTTAAGTGTCGTAATATATTAAGTTAATTGGGTGTTTTATGAATACCGGGAAGGCAAACGACATCACTCCACCTGATGGTAAGTGGCAGTGGAGTCCAAACGCGACGACGGCCAGTGCAGTCGCGAAGAATGTTCTGCACTAGCCGCCCCCGCTATGCCGATGCCGGCCCGCATGTATGTATCCTTCACCTTGATTTGTCAAACAACAACTTAAAATGTTGGTAAGTGGTGCAATCTTGAAATATTTCAAACAATGAATTTAGTAAAGAATAAATACTTACCTATATTGTATACCCAGATGTTTTCTCTATATTGACTTACTAACAATTTTTTAAATAAATAATATTACTACATCTTTAAAATTAATATTATATAAACATTAAAAAGTAATAGATATTTCAAAAGCTAAATAGCTTTTTATTTAATTATTTCACAATGAAAAAACAATTAAAGACGACTATTTTTTACCTATGAATATTAGTATATAAAAAGAAAAACAGAATCAGAAGTTTTTTGTCAATAAATAGTTTGGTGCAGGCTTTATAGTTTACATTATTTAATATTATTAATGAAAATATTTTGTAAATAATTCATAAAGCTGTATTCATATAATAAATAAATATAAGTTGGGACGAGGTAAAGTAACAATAATTATTCTATTAAGTAATTTAAACTTTCCAGTTTTTCGCCAAAAAATGTTACTAGATATATATTATAATAGAAGATAATTAAAACATCAATTGATTACCAATTTCAGTAATTTAAATAGCGTTATCAGTGCTCTCACTCTTTCTTCTTATCACAAACTTGGCGAAGTCATCGGTCTCGGGATTGAAAGAGCCGAGCTTGTCGCATTGGGCAGTTGTAGCAGCTTGCTGAATCTGACCTCCATACGCTTTGACGTCCTCTCTCTTCAATTCTACTAAATACTTTCGAGACTCCATTATAACTACAGCATCATCGCGCGCCATCGACCAGACGCTGGGCTTCACGCGCGGAAGGACGTTGTGACCAACAAACACCCCGTGGAACAAGCCCTGGAACTGTGGCTTGTGAGGGTAATGATCCAACGCGGACAGCGAAAGGAAATGGACTTTCCCATAGTCCACGTCTATGTAAGTATCTCTATCTTCACGTAAGACCAAAGGCGTCTCAAAACCAGTTTCAGAAATCTTTGCATCTAATTGGCTCAAAACAGTCATACCTAAATTCTGTTGGCTGTCTATGTTCAATGCCTTTGCATCAAACGGTGTACGATTCTCGAGTTCATACAACATTCTCATAACGTTTCGCTCAGATATATCAGTAGCTCGCTTGTAATTAACGCCGCGGGAGGATTTCAACATGTCTTTGTCTTCACAATCGAGTCCATACGCTATGTACGGTGAAGTTACCATATCCCCAAGATATCCCCTATGGAGGTATCTATCGCCACACTTGTAGACGCCAGCCGCTAACGACACGTTGGGTCGGCACACTTCAGTCTCCAACCATGTAAACGCGACGCCATGTTCCCTGAAATGCTTATATTCTTGGAAACATATTTGACTGGCAACTTCTTTCATTCGCATGTGATAATCCCAATCGTAAATACCCATTCTATTGTCATATCTAACGCCAAGACTTTGCCTGACACGATGTTCCCATAGTTCATTAGCGTTAAATTGATTCGTATTTCCTGTGGTCCAAAAATTGAAGAGGTTCTCTATGTAGTCTCTCTCGCGGTATTTTGTTTGATCGACTGATATGCACGGTAGAAGACAGCTCATGTACTCCGGATTAGTTATCATGCCCACTAATTGACGAGCTTTTGCTATTACGTACCTCGATGTCGGCGGTCGGAGTAGCAGGTTTCCGTATACCTCCAGAAATCGTCTGGTTTTCTCTAAGAGTCCACATCGAGTTGTTTTCTCTAAAGCTAGAGACAGTAAGAGAATCTGTCGAGCAATAAGCTCTGGGCAGCCGTCGACCACGAACAAATTCATGTACCGTCTCGGTTGACGATACGCTTGGGCCAAGGTCTTGATGAGATGTCGGGCGTCACAACCTCCAACGATAAGAAAATTGAGCTCGTAAGCACTTTCGTCGCCATATTTTATATACTCCTTTTGTAAATCAAGAGCTGGACTTATTCCCCAGAACATTTTGTTATAATCTCGACTGTCAACGAGCGAATGCTTCGATTGTCAATAACATGACTACGTAAACAGCGAGGTGATGAAGCGTGCTTAGGGCGTTGTCATGGCAACCGTCTATTATTGACGATTTAAAAACGGTATTGGCTCTTACACGCTCATATTAATTAAATATAGCGTGATATAGCCGATAGTTCCAGATAACTCGTCAAGTGGCAATAATGCAAGAAAATCAGTTTAGGCTGAATAAGCATTTGCGTAAGAGACTTTATATATATCTTTTGAAGATTAATTAATCCATAAACGAAAATATTATATTTAAAAAAAATATATTAAACTAATATTATAAATGCGAAAGTGTGTTTGTCTGTGTGTTATGTTTTCACGTCTTAACTACTCAATGATCGGCATCATGAATTTTTGCATACAGTCAGAAGTACAGACAAAGACATAGCACATATATAGTATATGCAGTAAATACACATGTGTATGTGCCAACACAGGTACACTTATTATTTCAATGGGATGACAAATTGGACACGACCGGAAGTAGAGGCGCAGGACCAACGTCTTCTGACCCCTCTGACCCTCTACGGAAGGTATGTCCGACAGTTCCATTTCCTGCACCGGATCTGAAGGTCGATTGGGTATAATTGTTGACTTATAAGTACTAGAGATCTAGGTTGATAAATAACGTTGACGTCACAGGTGACGTAATTAACATTAACTATATGTCGCATACATAATTTATAATTTAAATTAAGTCACTGGCGTTGTTTGATATGACAACTTACATAAATATTAGTTACTCGCATTTTTATATTTATATTTTTCCTAACGAGCTACCCGCCCTGACTCTACGCGGGAAGATGATGACATTTTTTTTTTGTATATAGCGAAAGACGTTAACTAAGCTGAATTTCAAATCAATCAGAGATATTTCTCTTATATGTGTACATGGATATAGGTTTGTTATAAAACATTGTAACAAAAAAGTTTGTCACAATTATCTTAAAGTAAATATCATTTAGCTATACCACTTATATCAGGAAAATTAATTAAAAAAAAAAATTGACAACATTTTACAATAAACTTTTGTCATTATCTGTAATGATTATCTCATTATATGTATAGTATTTCGATGACAAATTGTTCGTTATTATAAGCACATGTATTTAACATCCATTAATGGGAATATAATTATATTGATTGTGATTACAAAGTACACTCAAAGTACATTGTGTGACGAATTTATAAATGCTATATGAATGAATCTAAATACACAACTCTTATGGCCGAATACTGAAACGTCATTCAAATATTAAGTGGGACTTAATTATTTGGAACGCCATTAATTTCAAATTTAGTATGCGAAATTTTAAATTAACGGCTTCTCAAATAATAAAGTTCCACTTCATATTTGAATGACGTTTCAGTATTCCGCCGTTATTTCTTAACATATTATTATGTGATTTCGCCTCGCGAGTCTAAGAGCTAGTATTTTTTTTTTTTTTTTATTGCATAGGAAGGCGGACGAGCATATGGGCCACCTGATGGTAAGTGGTCACCAACGCCCATAGACATTGGCGTTGTAAGAGCTGTATACGATCTCTTACATCGCCAATGCGCCACCAACCTTGGGAACTAAGATGTTATGTCCCTTGTGCCTGTAATTACACTGGCTCACTCACCCTTCAAACCGGAACACAGCAATAACAAGTACTGCTGTTTTGCGGTAGAATATCTGATGAGTGGGTGGTACCTACCCAGACGAGCTTGCACAAAGCTCTACCACCAAGTATATGCTGCAGTCTCGGGTTTGAATTCCAAGTTAAGTAAGTTTTTTTATTTATTATAAATTAATGAATAACTATTGAGCAAAATGATTCTTATTTGGTTAACAAGTACCTATCGAGTAAATAACTTTTTTTCTCAACAGCAGCTCAGAGTTAGTAAAGAAATTGCTTGGTGGTAGAGCTTTGTGTAAGCTCATTTAGGTAGGTACCACCCACTTATCAGATATTCAACTGCAAAACAGCAGTGCTTGGTATTGTTGTGTTCCGGTTTTAAGGGTGACTGAGCCAGTGTAATTACAGGCACAAGGGACATAACATCTTAGTTCCCAAGGTTGGTGATGCATTCGCGGTGTAAGTAATGTTTAACATCTCTTACAATGCCAATGTCTATTGGTGACCGCTTACCATCAGGTGGCCCATATGCTCGTCCGCCTTCCTATGAAATAAAATAAAATTAGTTCATAATAATTTTAAAGTGGAATTCATATGAAGACAATCAACTTTTATTATAAATATGAATATGTACGAATATAAACGAACGACAACATCTTTCCATTCTACCCGTGCACCTAACTGATTTATTTGAACAAAGTTCTTTATTACAAAAAAAATTAAGTCCAACGGCATTTTTCAACAACGAAACACGTAAAATAAAAAATGTATACATTTTGACAATATAACGTTTCAGGTAAAATATCATAAATAAAAAAAATGAGTTGAGAAAAGAAAGTTTCGACAAACAACAACTATAAGGGACGAAGTTGCGATCGAGTTTCCAACTTTACCAACTTGTTTTACTTTCCCCCAGCCCGAGAACTTTCTCGAACTCCTGACAGATCAAAGTGCCAAAGCTTGTTAATAAACAATATTTACGTGTACAATAAAATATCACATTGGTAGATTTGCAAATGGGCCACCTGATCACCAGGTATGAGGTATCACCAGCACCTGACATTGGCACTAAAAGAAATATTAATCATCCATTATACTATATACATAAAAAAACAAATTGGTTGCCTGTAAAGTCGGTATACGGGCGAAAGTTTTACGTGACAACGACTTTGAGTGGTAAAATAATTTTAATGTGAATATTCATTCGTATAGTAGGAAGAAGGATGAAATAATAGTAACAATTTAAAACATTTATTTATACAAAGAATTATATTTAAAACATTAATTTATACAAAGAATCTCGCACTGAATTTCATATTAACAAAATTTTATTTTTACCTTTACACATACATACGTATTTATATACAAATATACATACAATAACTTGCAATACATTTGCGTACAATGAAACAGCGTTTACTACAACTTAAATTTCCTATCTGAGTGATTTTGTTGAGGATAGGGCGATGATTCACTTTTTATGTCTGTCTCTCTCGCTCTTAGGCGGGCTAACCATGCCCGAGTGGAAGGGACGCGTGCCTCTCACTCGCTCTCATTGTGAGCGCATAACGTGAGCGGAGCGTAACGCAGTTTCTTGAAGTGTCACCCGGCAAACCAATTTATAAGACGTTGTCACGTCAAAATAAAACAATTATTAATAAATATGTATATTTTATTAATCAACTGTATTTTATAATTTAATAATAAATGCTGTAATATTTTTTACAAAATTTAATAATTAGGAATATTTTGTTCTGTACAAGATTACTTATAACTATTTACATATATATTTTTTATGTAATTATACAACTGGAAATAAATGTTGACGTCATTATATAAAAAATCCGACTGATTTTACAATCACTTTAATCGATTTAATGTTAAATAAACCTTTAATGTTGATAGAAAAATAAACAAATACAACTCAAGATTCCAATATGCTGTTCAAAATTAGAATATCGTTTGTTTTGTTTTATTCTGAACGCTCATTGGTCGCCTATCGCGTCATCAGCTGCCACTGACCAATGACCATCCAGATGAATACCAAATAAGTTATTTGACTTTTAATTCCGAAACCACATTTATATGTATCAACATTTTACAGAGTAAGTGGTCACTGAACAATCACTTTAATCGATTTATTTACACTACTAGGGAGGGTAATAAAAAATAGAAATTTTATCACCACTCGTGGTATTTCTAAAACGGTTTCTTCTATAGAAGGTCTTAAAACAATTCATAAAAAAAATTAAAAATTAAAACTGTTTGTAATTTTCAGGATTTGTTATAAAAGTAAGAAAATGAATATTATAGAATTCGTAAGGTTTAGTGAGCCTTAGATTTGCACAAAAAATGGTCGAATTTCTTCCACGAGCGATTCAAGTAATCATTAAATCAAATAGTGTTTAAATTAAAACTACGATGTATGTGAAAATTTATAAATATATTATCATCTAACATCTTACTTAATACATAATAAAGCCTCATTATTTTTATTAAATATAAAACTTATATTGGAATATAAATCTATCTCTAACATATAACAACAAAATAATGACAAAGGGAATTCATTGAAATGAACATTGAAATAAATAATACAATTCCGATATTATTTGATAGATAGGTATTTTTTCAAAACTTATAAAATATTGGGAATACCTGCTACCTGGTTGTATTACCATGGCGGCTATCCCCACAGACACTGATAGAAATGTAAATCACTTCTGAGAACGAAACAGTCTTTGCTGTCAGCTTCGATCAATAATGTACTAGATTACCGGTAAGCGCTTCAAAAACGGCCCGATAAGTAAGAACACAATGACGTTTGTGAGGTTATTTCAAATTAGTATGATCCAATCATAACTTATTGCTAAGGAAATAAGGTTGAATATTGAACAACCGTTATTGTACATTTCCTATGTCTTTCTGTCATTCATGGCGAAAGATCGTAAGTGAATGTCAATACAATCTAAACCGTACTTTATTGTTCGGGAAAAATGCATAGTTTAGGTTAAAAATTAATTGAACCTTTACATCGTTTTCTTCATCTTATGTTCGGTGCCACATTTGAGTATTGTTCGTGACGCGTTATCTAGTAGTATTGTTGATCGAAGGCTGTCAGTGTCAAAGTCAATCGACAATCCGTAATGTTATTTTTTGTGAAAACCTCTGTGCCTCTGTTTCGCTACCACCAGATTGCGGTAAAAATTATATGTAAATAGCTTGAACGATGGGAAAGGAAATAGGCTAGTTGAAAATCGTTTCTTTAATTATATGTATGTAATAATTTTATTAATCCGTTATGAGAACCAAAAAACAAAATATTTTATTATACATATTAATTCAAATAAAATTATAATACTGATTATGATTGTAATTAATAATTATGTAGAAAATATTATTAGCCAATGAACACTTTCTAGCATGCATGCACATACATGACTCGGTATATGAAAATCTGATTTATATGAATATGCATACTTAAAATACATTTGTAAAATGCACTCTTACATGCGTAATACAATTCACGAATACAATAACATACAATAACATACAATACAATGCACAAAATTCTTATAATATTAAAAAATAGTGATGCTATTACTTCCTGAATAGGTAAAAAAATAATTTTCTGTAATTTTAATAATAAGATTATAATTTAATAAATGTTTTAAAGCGTCGCTGAAATATATTTTAAGTGGTTTGACAACTAATATTAAGATTTTTCATAAACAAAAAAAAATACAATAATACAATATTATATGCATGCATGTATAAATAGATATGCTAAAATATGTTTATACTCACTCTAATTCCTGATTAAAAACTTAAGAGTAAATTGTACGACTAGATAGATATCGAGAATCGATATTATGAAAATAGTTCATGTTTAAAAGGCAAGTTCATATCGAGCCTCGCTTTCGGGTTTCCATATAAATAAATTAAATTTGAATATGAAACATTTAAAATATAGAATTTTTATCTTTGTCCAACATAAATACAGGGATGTGTAGTCTAAAATTAAGTAAGAAAATATTTCCAAAAAATCCTCAAAGACCACACGAGCATCGAAACGTATCAATAAAATGTATGTAAAACTTAGTTGACAATATTTCATGAAGATCGACGTTAATCCGAAAAATGAATCCATCGAGTGCAAAAGCATGGTTTTATTAAGCTGACGGTAAGAATATAATGTCCATCGATAAGCTTTTTGCTTAATGAGAAAAGAAGATTCGAGAAGAAAACAAAATATATAATTAACGATAGACCTTTAAATGTAAAATAAGAACTAACAAGTTCTTTAAACGATATCAAATCTCTTCTTCAGCTCATGTCAAGAGAATCTGGAATCATCCTGCGCAAGGGACTTGGGCTTTGAAGCCTTGGCTTCGAAAGTATTACCCTGAGTACCGCCTCTCCAACCGGTACTCCTATTAGAATAAGTAGATGACGTTACGGGCACCTTTCGCGTCTGTTTGATCTTAAGCTTGTTCAACCACAAATCCCTGGTCTTCTTATTACCGAGGACAAAGAATAGGAACAACATCAAGCCTTGATAAGTCGCTGTTAACGTGAAAAAGTAAGCAGCGACGACATTAAAAGCGAAGAGACCGAAAATCCAAGGCAAGCCGAACAAGAAAACTAATAAGCAGCTGACCGATGCGCATCGCAGCGCTTCATTCGTATCGCCGTGCCTTTGAATACCTCTAGACGCGAACACGGAACGTACTATTAGAGCGAATAGCGTCCAGTTCACTAGCAAGATGATAGCTATCGGTGCGTAAACCGCTAGCCAGAGACCGAGACCGGAGGGGTAACAAAAGGACGCACTAGGCGTCTTCTCTTCGAATGTACCCGCGTACGACTGAGGGTTAATTGAGAGAAGTACACCAATGATCGCGCAGGGAGCTCCCCAAGAAAACGCGGAAGCTCTGAGCAGCTTGTGTGAAGCGTCTCTAGTAAAGACGAGAACTAATCTTCTGTACGATAAGACAGCTGCAACTAGCATCCAGCAGAATGAGGCGAGTACCGAATAATGCAAAATAATCCCGATAAGCATACAAAATACGTTGTACTGATTGAATTTCGCGAAAATTACTATTAAGAAACTTAGTGCTACCATAAAAATAGCTATGCAAAGTTGAAGCCAGATCTTGTTGCTGAAGTCTCTCCTCCAGGACCTGAAGATGGCAGCCGTCACTCCCACGAGTGTTAATCCAAAAAGAGATAGGCAGCAACCAATTATCGTGAGGAGTTCCAGGGTGTCTTCATCCTTTTGAGAGAACACACTTCGTGGAAAAAGAACCTCGGCGAAGTGAGTGAGATGGGTGCATCTGCAAGTATCCAACATACCTGGTTGCGTGGCAAGGATGAGAGTGCAACCTTCCTGAGACCAGTAACCAGATCCATTGTTGAGGAATTCCCAGTAAGCACAAGTTCGACTCTGGTTACGGCTCGGATCTGATGTCATAGGGCTAAGGTGGATGTCGATTACCTGAAAAAAGTCAGTATTTTAATAATTAATAAAAAAATTATACATGAACATAAAACAACGACATTATATGTTACAAGTAATTCAAAAGTATCTATTATATCCTAAATACGAAAACATGTTATACTTTTATATATTTTAACTTATCAATGGGATATATACCGTTATCTCAACTTTATATACATGCCAAATAAACACAGTCGATTTGATTACAAAACGCGCCTGTTTTTTTCTTTACAGGTATAAATTATTGTGATTATAAATTACCTGGTTTCGGATTCTATTACCGTAACGACAGTATATGGCCACTGCTGCCTATTGATATTACCCAAATAAGGTCCTCCTGACCGATTTCGGCCACGGCGGCCAATCTCAAGAGAGATTAGCCAACTGCGCAGGAGATATTATAGTGCACAAGTGTGTGCGCAAGCATAGGTGCACTCTCTTTTCCTTAGCTCTCATAATCCGATGGGACGGCAATCCGACACGACCGGAAAGAGTTCAGGCGCAGGACCAACGGCTTAACGTGCTTTCCGGGGCACGGGAGTATACACACTTCCAACTTCCAGACTCCGGGCTGCTACTGAGAAATTTCTGACAGAAAATCCCAATAACTATTTTTTGGCCCGACCTGGGAATTGAACCCAGGACCACCGAGTCTGCGGCCTTTTATCAAGCCACTAGACCAACGAGGCAGTCATACTATTACAGGAGCAACGCGCCACTACCTTGGGAAGTGAAAATATGTATTGCTTTTTCGCAATAGAAGTCTTACCTCCCCGTTCTCGAACTGCGTGACCTCCCCAACCTTGATGCTCAGAACTCTGCTGTTGACGTTGTACGTTCCGTCGGTGGGCTGGAAGGCTCTGTCATTTCTGAACACGACGAAGCTTATGCGATGAGACGTCTCTGACACGGACTGCGGGAGATGGACCACCACCTCGTTGTTATCGGCATCTAAGACAGTTGAGTTCGGCTCAGCTAAAAATATTAAATTGTTGGATATAATAAATTAATATTTATAATATGCGAGACGCGAAAACTGCTGGATGCAGTAGTGTAAAGACGGCCATCTTGGACATATGTGGGGGCCTTACTCAGCACTGACTATCGTTCTGCTGAAGTAATAATGATGAGACAAAACATGATATCCTAAAAACAGTAATATACTGTAAATGAATTACTGATTTATTTTTAATGTCTAGAAAGATTTGGTTTGTACCAGCGTAACTCTTTTGACTAGTCGATAGTACACGTAAACAGTTATAAGCAAAAGTCGTAAATTGAAATTTAATAGTGTTTAATATATAAATCGTGGTTGAGAACTAAATCTTATTTACAATAAGATCGTCGACTTTTGATCTTTAAAAAAATATTACGTTTTATTAGTAGTTGTATCGTATGTATTATTTAAATACAGCGTAAGTTATTTTTATTTTATTTTAAGAAAATTAAATCTTCAATAGGAATGCTGACGTCGACCTGCCATAACCAACGATGGACGGAGATTACAACATCCGTAGTGAGTACCAATTTCCGCAACGCGACGAACATAAGATCGAGCGCAAATATAAATATATTAAAAAAAACTATTCGTCTTGCTTACGGATAGCAATAATATCTAATTATTATAACATTTTTATTTTATAAAAACAATTGACCAAAAATATGGTATAATGATTTGGCCTTGCGATATAAATGTCGCAGGTTCGATCCTGACTCCTGGCACAAACACTAGCTTTACGCCTAATTTAAGAGGTAAATGGAGATAAAAGAATAAACGGTGCTTAATTAATAAGCATCGTTAATTCTTTCGTGGCATGACCTCGGCCCGGCTACACTATAATGCACTTGGGATGGGGGGGGGGCGTTGTCACGGGGTGAGGGGACAGTTAAATTTTTGTATTGTCATCGGTCTTTAATACGTATGCAAATTTTCCAATCATTTGGACGTCTTGAAGTGGGTGAAAATTGCATAGAAAGATTCCGTTACATAGATACACACGGGCCAAGCTAATAAAAGCGCGTTAAAAACACAGCTGACGATTCACTATAAACTCACTTGAAAATATCTCAAAAGCGTCATCCGTGAAGACATCGGTGTCCCTGGTCGCTATCTTCAAGCCCCTCACAGGCTGGCCAGGATTGGCGTCTGCCATCAACAGTGCGATGTTACCTCTCACGGTGGATGCACTTTTTGAACCGTTCAGTTCTACGGCAGAACCGAGTTGATCCAGCAGGTGTAATAATTGTCCTGGAATTTCCAGGCTATCGTGAACTTCCAGGATGTTGTCTACCTAAAATGTGTTTTTTTTAAATAACAATGATTAGATGAACACCTTAAAAGGCGATTTAAAGACGACTAAATAGTTTTGGTTTGGTTGGGAAAAGTTTTTAGTTCAAACTCAAATAAATGATAAAATAAATAAACCGAAGAAAAAAACCAAAACTTGATTAGACAAAACATTTTGACTCAGTTTTCAAATGTAGAAGGTAAAAGGAATTTAATTTAAAAAAACAATTAGAAATTCATACAGTGAACAAAATACAATAAACAAAAGCTACCTGATTAAATACATCATCGATGTCGTCAACCATCACTGGCATGCTGCCATTGTTCACCAACCTGTCCAGGTCTTGAAGAACTTGCTCCAGTTGTTCCTCCGGCTGGGGAAAAAACGATCGTATTATTTCTTTTTTTCACCGACTTTTTTTTGACAATATGATTACAAAAATTAATAACTGCTAACAGAATCTAAAATTGACTAACCTATTTGCGTGCATTTTGACGAAATACAAGTAAAATAAAAATCATAATGGGCTATCGAACATTAAAATTTTGTTACTGTTATCGTGTATATGTCATGATGGTCTGGTGTGATTTCAATTATAGCAAATCTTTGGCGTTTAATTATCCAATTCTAGCATTAGATAATCATTCTTTAAAAAAGTAAGTTTTTAAATTCTATAAGGTTTTGAAAACTCCACTTCAAAGTCATTAACCCCCAAAGCAAAACGAGAGGTATTAGTAGTTTGATGTGTGTGTCTCTAAAAATGATTACACATATAAAAACGACTCACGATACCAAATAACGACTTCACGGGTCGGACACATGTTTTCTTACAACCTGTATAGGTATATATTAGAATATAAATTAAGTATCTAAATTCTAATATAATGTACTCGGTCGAGATTTTTATATGAACCTTACTTTTAATTTATGATTGTTAATATCTTTAATATTCATATTATTTATCACTTTTCAGTTTTGTTTTAGTTTTTGCCTATTCAGACTTTTACTTTGTTTAAGTTTATAGTCTTTTTTTTGTGTTTTTAGATTTTTACATTTTTAATATGAGTATTATTTATTACTCGCCATTCATCGGCTTTCAGCGTAAATCAGCAACACTGCAATTCTCGTGCGTATTTCATATATATATAATATATTGCATAAGTCTTTCAAAAACACCGACAAAACAAAAGACACAAACGTTTATACAATCGTCTCTCGGACTTACCGGTCTAATAATAGGAGTAGTAGTTGTAGACGATGGTGGGGTTGTAGTGTTTTCTGAAGAATCTTCATTCTTATCAGTAGTTTGATTAAAGAATTCTGTAGTACTCTCAATAGTTATATTAGAAGTGGTCAATTCATCATTGGCCACAGTTGTTGAAACTGGTTCTGTCGAACTTAATGTTGTATGCTTTCGAAAATCAGCTAGTGTTGTTGTTGTTATAATTACATCATCTGTTATTGCTTCGTATACTTCTTCAGAACTATCACTGTCGTCTAATATCGGCAGTGATGTTGTCGTCTATAATTTGTTAGTTGATGGTTAATTACATGCAATGTAGGAAGTTGAGTTCATTAATTAAGAAAATGAAGTCATCATTTACTTGAATTACATATACGTAAATGAATCAAGAATCTTAAAGAATATGTATATAGTTATTATAATCGAAAAAGTATTGGTTGTTATTTAAAATGATGAAAAATAAAAAATGAGAAAAGGTACAAAATGCAAAACGTGTAATAATAAGGAATAGAAAAAAGTAAAAGGAAATTACTAACAGTTGCTGGCATCATTGAAGGCATAACGTTGATAACGTCGTCTTGAACTCTAAAAGCTCTGTCAATACCAACGTATTGGCTACAGTTGGCTGTGGCAGTGGTCACCCATTGGACGCCCTCGTTAAAATTTCCGACGCACGTGTGAGTTCGACACGCAGCAGTGGTGAATGATTCCCCTTAAAATGTCAAAACGGATTTAGTACCAGTTTAAATGAAAGATACATTTACAAGTTTGTCCCATTTCCTGCTTTTTATATATTATTTTCAAAGCACCATCAGTTTAACTGTGTATGTTACAACCCGCGCTAGATGGCGCTGATTTAATATAGCACAACACACAAAATATCTAGTCCTGTTACAAGGAAAAATGTTCCTAGAACATAAATTACTTACATTTCTTGGGAAAAGCAATTTATTTATAAAATTATGAACTCATATAAGTATAAAAAAAAGAGTGTGTGTACTTACGTACACGCGTTAGAAGTTATACTTCTTTGGCGTATGGAAAAAAAAATAACTAAAATGCAGTAGTGATTAACGATAAATATTAAAATTGATAAAAAAGATTTTATTTAAATAAAAAGTATATAAGAACAATTTTTTTCACTAATATTCACAAATAGTAAGTAATATCAATCAAAATATTCAATTTAAATCACTACTGAATATAATTTATTAGCACATATATAATTCGCACTTGTATGAAACTAAAACACGTGTTGTGAATGTATAAACTAGAAACATGTTGATAAATATTATAAATATGAAAACAGTGATCAGAGGTGACGAGCGTACCAACATGCGCGACTAATATCGAGGTTCAATTTCTATTTTGTTGGTAGCTTTGCGGTTAAGCAGACAACTTCATAGTGTTAATTTTGTGTCACAGATGCGCGCGCATCTTAAAATTTCACTCTCATCATTTTTTCATAACGCGCCTAAAGAAGTATAACTTCAAAAAAAGAATTATTCATGAGCTCCTTTAGCCTCCACACACGCTTTTAAGTCTCTGGAGCCAGTCATTTATGGCAGTACGCAGCACGTCCTGCGAGAAATTGTCTACTGCTTTTACCAGAGCAAATTTCACGCTCTCCAAATTGGCGTGCCCTTTGTGACAAGCCCTCAAGATGAGACCACACAGCTGGTAGTCCAAATGGTTCAGATCCGGGTTTTCCGAAAGCCATTCTGGAGCCTCGGTGAATTCAGGAACGTTCTCCTCCAGCCACTGCTGTGTCGTTTGAGCCTTGTGTGCAGGAGCCGAGTCCTGCTGAAAGACCCAATGTTTCCCCGCAAAAAGAGAGTATCATTCAAGGGTTTCACTACTTGCTCCTTCTAATACTTTCTACCTTCCTGGTAATTTATGGCCCGAGTTTTAACTCCTAGTTCAAAAAAATATAGTTTTGTGGTGCCATTGAAGCTGACTCCCGACGACACCATGACTGAAGCGGGATGATGACTCAACTCTCCCAATTTTTTCCTGACGTTCTTGAGAGCTATGAGCAACCGTGTCGTTTTGACGGTTAAATTTTTCTTCAATTGTGAAATTTTTTTCGTCGGAGAACAAGATGTTGCGATTACCTCCAGTAGCGTACCAGCAGCGGCTCAGCAGTGTCTTGGCTCTTTCAGTTATGATCTTTTTTAAAGAGTCCGTGTGCCTTTGTCCAGTCCTTCTTCGATAGGCACTCATCTGAAGGTCTTGTTTGATTATGCGGGTCATTGATCTAGGAGAAATATTCATCTCCCTCGACATGATTTTCTGCTTCCGAAGCGGATTTCTCCGAATTCGGTTTTCAACAGCTTTAATGGCATTTTTCGTCTTCACAGAGCGGGGACGACCTGGTCGTGGCCTGTCCATGATAGAATGGGTTGATTTGAAGCGATTTATTGTGCGCCACACAAACATACGAGTGATAACCAAAGATTTGAGAGATTGGAATATCTCAGAATTTGATTTACCTGCGTTGTGGAGAGCAACGACAGCATGACAGTTTTGTTCTAAGCTCCGCTCCATCTCAACACAATGAGTGAAAAATATGAACTGAGTGGTATTCCCTAGCTTTATATCTGATATAAACACCTGATAGGAAAGCAAGTTTCTGCAGGCATTTATTTTAGCTAATCTTTAAGTCCAATGTTTGTAACAGAACTTATGGCAAGACTAGGTATACACCATTTTTTTTTATTGTATAGATATGCGGACGAGCATATGGCCCACCTGATAGGAAAATGGTCACCAACGCCCGTAGACATTGGCATTATAAGAAATGTTAACCGTTACACTGGCTCACTCACCCTTCAAACCGGAACACAACAATACAAAGTACTGCTGTTTTGCGGTAGAATATCTGATGTATGGATGGTAGCTACTCAGATGAGCTTGCACAAAGCTGTACCAACGAGTAGTATAATATACTCGGTGGAAGAGCCACACCACAATAAGTATATATAGTATAGAAGAACAATTGTAAAATAGTCAAATAAATTGTAGTTATCGTAGAAAGCACTTTCTCAATTTCATTCAAAATTTAATCCCCTGATAATGCTTCGGCGTAGATACAGTCTGAAGCTTTGTAAAAATAATATATACAAAATATGTAGCGAGCCCTTGATCTGAACAATGAGAACAGACAAGATAATAAGATAATTGTACAATTAATTTCAAATTACGATTACTGAAGTGATTATTAGAGGAAGTACGGTCTACGGTAATTTTATAATCTGATTAATGAAATTGCTATACAATGCAAACGAAATAAATATATTAAATAAATTTAAGTTGAATCATTTCGATAAACCAGTCAAACGATTATTAAATTATCGAAGAAAATCTTTTTTTAACTATCACGGGGTTTACAGTTGTTCTTAGTTTTTGGTTGTTGTATATAATGATCTTTCTATATACCACAATGTACAAAATTCTAAAATATCTATTTTTTTTGTTTTCATTCTTAAATTAAGTAAATAAAGCAAAATTATTTTAGGACAGGCCAAAATAATATAATAATTAAACCTTATCGCACTCTGCATACAAACCCTAGTAGGGTACTTGGATTTTTGTAAATAACGAAAACACGCTAAATTCGTTTTTTTCATTCGTAGAAAACTATTTATATCTAAAATGTCTAATGTTAGTTTATTTACTTACCAAGCGCCATCTGCGGAATCGTATCAAATCCTTTACAGTAAAAAACTGGCTTCATCGATAAAATCTCCATCTGATCCCAAAACCCTGGCGCAACCGGCTTCATCTCGGGGCTCAACTCAACGTGCACCAGCACGGATCGTCTATCCATATACAATCTCTTTAGTTTCATCTTAAGAATCACAGATTTCTCGTTTTGAACAAGTCCTGAATTTTTGAAACTTTTTAAAGTTTCTTCCGTTACATTCGAATTTATTTCGCCGTAAACGTTAATATATTTTGTTCTATAAAATATGTATTCTTTCAATTTCATCTCCCATACTTTGAAAAGTTTTGGCAAATCGTCCAATTTATACAGCTTATTATTCTTTAATTTTATTGCATATACGTTAATTAGTGACTGTTTTTCTCTAACAAATAACACTTTTTTAGATTCCTTGACTCTATATTTCTTAGTATTGATATGCGTACACCAATAGTAGCCATCATCTTTAGGTTTTAAGACGAATTCGTTCGTTTCGTCGACTCGTTTCTTGTTAATCTTTACTGGATATCGGTTTACCGAATCAGTAAAGCAGTATATGTCATCTCCACTCATTGTGTCGTTAGTTATTAATGTCAATTTGTTCTCTCTAAAAAGGTAATTAATTTAAAACAATGTTTTATTATTTCATGAGTTTAAAACAAACAAATTACAATAATAAACAATTTGTAGTATTTTTTTAATTAAGGTAATAAAAATAACTTTTTCTACTAGCAAAATGATTTAATACTGTAATTTATGATTTAATACTATATGAAATTACACTCACAGATCAATAGCAACATCCAAAGTCACGTCGCTTAAGGGAACTGATTGCTCGCAGATTACATCATAGAAAATATAAGAACTATTTACGAGGTTCCAAATATCATTATGAAGAGATCCAAACAAAGTGTCATTATAGTAAAAGAAACTTTGAAAATTCCATTCAGCCAGTGGTATCTGAAAAGAAACATGAGAAGACATGTATATGATCATGGTGATAATATCCTCCTGTCCAATTTCGTTGTCGCTGCTAGTCTCCAGACCCCGGGCTTATACTGAGAATTTCTCGACAGAAAACTACAGAATTTTAATGGCCCTGAGTTTGAATTAGGATCTACAGCCCTATAAACTAACCAGTAGACCAACTGGGCAGGCAGACAGAAAAAATAAAAATAAAATATTATATCATAATTGGATAAGAAAAAACCACATAAGCCAATACGTTGAACTATTGTAAAAGAAATGTCAATGCTAGATAGCTAACCTAACCTAAACATTATTCCATACTTAACTATTATATATACTATACTAATATATAAAGCTGAAGAGTTTGTTTGTTTGATCCGGCTAATCATAGGAATCAGATACTGGTTCGAATTCAAAAAATATTTTTGAGTTGTATAGTCCTTTTATCTAGGCTAAGACTCTAAGGCTCTAGGCTTATTTTTATTAATTATACACAGGCGAAACCGCGGCGCACAGCTAATGATTAATAAAAACTTACCTCACTATGATCATTTGTCGCATCGTATCTCAACAAAGAATAATCCGAGCTCATTACAATACCCAATGGATATGTATAATTTATTCCTGAGCTATGAAACATTGGGTAATTGGAGAGTCTCCAACCACGATTCAATAATGAACCTCCTTTCTTCGAACATAGGTCCTGGGCCTGGTTCCAAGTTGCTCTAACTGCGCCTCCGCCAACCCCAGTCAAAGCAGTCAAACATGTAGATTCCGGACTCCAAAACCTGATAGAATCCTTTAATCCTTCACATCCTTCGTCCTTATCTTTATAATCATAAGCTTTAACAACGCAGAAACTATATTGCTGTTCGTTGCATTTAACTGCAGTATAATTGCTAACTGGGTCAATAACTAGGCATAATTCTTCCTCTAAGTCTAACGACGGATCAATTGTAACGTCGTAGACCGCGTCGAATTTTTCTCCAATAGTTTTCGTGTAAGACCAGTCAACGAAGAGTCCCCCTGGATGCATCGATTTGTACTCCGTCCATATCACATAATCTGGTTTCGTAATATTCATATCATTATACAATTTGGATGTGTATAAATTTCCAGAACAATCTTTGTATTTGTCCGCGAATATTTCTGGTCCTTTCCGTCGAAAACAGTATGGGCTGTTTTTATTTTTCGTGAAGAAAAGCGAATACCCGATTGGACAATAGGGTGTGTCGAAGGTTTCTTTGCCATGGGCAATGGGTGAATCTATCCATAGTAGGATTATAATAGTTGCCTGAAATACAACTTCAAGTTGTAAATGCATCTGGAACAAAGCAACATTTTCAGTTAGAAAAAATATTAATTTGCAATGAATCTTGAAACATGGTATCTTTTCTATATACATAATACATATAAAGATAATACTAGCAAGTATATGATGAATAAATTTAAGTAAATTAGTGAGTTAATACCCATTCAGAATGGACTTATTTCATAAAGAAGTGTCATTACTGAAACTCCTTTGAAGTAAGTAAATTTCATTACATAAATAAAATACGAATAAGCAATAGAATATTAGAGAAAAAAAAATAAGGTGAAAATTATAATAAAAATTCACCATTCTATGTAGATATTGGCGTAGGTTGCCAGGTAGTTTTCAATAAATAATTTATCCTATAAAATATTTTATATATACGGACATCATTGTACCTAATAATCTAATAACAAAATCAATAGATTATTTTAATATTTAAAAGTTTCATACCCATTTAAGCAACTGTTAAGCTTTCAAATATGAACCATTAAAAGTTCCAATGAAGATAAAATTAGATAGATAGATTTAAAGTAACAATAAAGTTATCGATGTGTTTACAAATATTTACAAGAATTTAATTGGATCAGAACTATCCATCTTAGTGATAAACAAAAAGTGTGATAATTCTGATGAAATATTGTTAATACAAATACTTAAATATACATACAAATGTACACTTGTTTTACTCGGTGGTAGGGCTTTGTGCAAGCTCGTCTGTTTAAGTAACAGTTACCACCCACTCATCAGATATTCTACCGTAAAACAGCAGTTCTTTGTATAGTTGAGCCAGTGTAATTATAGGCACAAGGGACATAACATCATAGTAACCCAGGTTGGTGACGCATTGGCGATGTAAGCGATGGTTAACATTTCTTACAATGTCTATTGGCATTGGCGAACACTTACCAACATGTGGCCCATATGCTCGTTCGCATTTCTATTCTGAAATAAAATATACCCAGTATATATCTATTTTCAACCATAAAAAGCTGAAACATTTGGACTGGACTTTATCTAATCTGTCGATAGTGAAAAGGCACTTGACGTTATTGCCGATACACTATCATTAACCTCTGATTATATTACCCAATGGCCATCTATTATGCAATTATGTACTTATATATTTCGCTTATTTTTATTTAGTAATTGCAGAATCTCATAATAATTTGTTAATTTTGCAAATCTGTGATATCGCTGGACGGAAATATGAGTTATTTCTATCGTTAGCATGCATCGCAAATAATGTTTTAATAATGTTTTTTTTATTGTATAGATAGGCGGACGAGAATATGGGCCACCTGATGGTAAGTGGTCACCTACGCCCATAGACAATAGCATTGAGAGAAATGTTAATTATCGCTTACATCGCCAATGCGCCACCAACCTTGGGAACTAAGACGTTATGTCCCTTGCGCCTGTAATTACACTGGCTCACTCACCCTTCAAACCGCAACACATCAATACTAAGTATTGCTAATTATGATAGTAAAAAAATTAAGCTAAATATGATAATTTTCTCTGGCGTCTCCGCTTATGATCTGGGTGAGGGGTTAGGTGTACATATAGATTGACGAGCTGGTCGGCGTGTTTGGTAGACCTCTGCCTATAGCGCCGCCGGTCGTGGGTTCGATTCCCACCCAGGACAAACATTTGTGTGCATGAACATGTCTGTTTGTCCTGAGTCTGGGTGTAATTATCTATATAAGTACGTATTTACAAAAAGAAAAGTAGTAGGTATATGTAGTATATCAGTTGTCTGGTTTCCATAGTACAAGCTCTGCTTAGTTTGGGATCAGATGGCCGTGTGTTAATAATGTCCCAGGATATTATAGATACTCTATATCCTGTTCAGTGCCACTGTGTATGGAAAATTTCGTATTGATCGATTTAGTAGTTAAGACATGTATACCTAACAAGCAGATAAACACACATTCGCATTTATATTACGTTAGTTACGTTTAACGTATTAAAAAGTATACTTAGATTTATTCAATTCGATTCGGCTATATTTTGCTTAAAAAAAAAGTCTTTAATTTCGAAGAACGATCAATAGGAAGTTGATTGGAGTGACCACTAGACCACATCTAGACCACAGCGTTTTTAATTGTACTATTATATTATTTATTACAATATTTGAAAAGATTGCTTCAAGGCGTATTATTTTACATAATACAATTAGTATAATCACGATTTAAGAAATTATATTAAGCCATGGAACCTGTGGTTTTGGTTTTTTTTTTATTTCCTTAGCGCTTTTATTCAGTTACTTTTATTTCGTTCATGACAATTATTAATTGGTGACAGTACTGTATATAATATGCTATAGTCGGATATATATGTGGTTAAATATATACTATATATTCCCGGTTTTTGAGGTATGTAATTAGTTTAGTTAATGAAGTCACGACAAATCCAAGCATATCTTGTTTATGAATTCTAACAAAAAAAAAAAAATGAATATCATTGTCTCAAATGGCAAATACGAAGAACAATAAAATTGTTAAGCAAATTAGTTGCATAAAGGTCGCCCGTTTGATAGCTCCACATAATGAGGTCGAAACATCAAATAAGATTGGGCGCGAGGCAACCTTGATGACTGTCACCGGAGTATTTTTGTGAAATACGTGACGTCATTGCTTTGCGTAATGAGTATGATTTGTCGAAGATGTATGACTTTCATAACATTATAACTGAGGTGCTTCCCTATTTACTAATATTATTACATGGAGTAAAGTAGTTCTAATTACTATTTCAATTACATTCACGCCAAATTGGCTCAATTATTTGAGGATTTTTTAATTGATGAAAAAAAGTTACTACTGATTTACTTGTCAGTTCTTCTCGGTAGAATTCACATTCCACATCAGCGATAGCTTTGTTTTAAAATTAAAAATGTAAAATAACGATTCAAAAGTGCTTTAAGGAGCGTAATGTATATTTTGACTTTGAGCTTAACTATTGAGACTTGCTTCAAGTTCTTAATTATATAATTTTTATATAGTTTTAAAAGTATAATCCAATTTTCTATATTTTTTACGATATGATATATTATTCACGTTGTTTATTGTATAGTAACCGTTTGACATTTGTTCGGACAAATACATCGTGTAGGAAGGCACAGCGAACAGATGCTTTCACAATTGCATCATACGTTACAATCGAAATTATTCATAGTAAATCATGCGCAAATCAAGTATTCATTTTTTAACCTTCATTTTCATCTACCTACGTAATATTGGTGAAATACTTTGTGCCATATCTTTCAAAATATCATGTTAATCATAAATGACCGATATAGGACTAACAAAACCTGGCTGATGACTGCCACCTTCTTTGGTAATATTGGTAAATAATAATTGACATGGCGATCGGTTGAACGAAAACTGCTTCGTTGCAGCTCATCTAGTGAAGAGTAACAACAATGTTGATAACATTATTTCCTTCTCTATTAAGAAAATACATGTATATATGCCAAATTTCATCATAAACAGATTTGAAAAGGTTTTTTAAAAGGATTGACGTATCAAAATATTATGATGTTCCTCTGACCAAACTTAGCGAAGGCTTTTACTACTTTTTACTTAGTGGTAGAGCTTTGTGCAAGCTCGTCTGGGTAGGTACCACCCACTCATCAGATATTCTATCGCAAAACAGAAGTACTTGGTATTTATGTGTTCCAGTTTGAAGCGTGAGTGAGCCAGTGTAATTACAGGCGCAAGGGACATAACTTCTTGGTTCTCAAGGTTGGTGGCGCATTGGCGATGTAAGCGATTGTTAACATCTCTTACAATGCCAATGTCTATGGGCGTTGGTGACGATTTACCATCAGGTGGCATACGCTCGTCCGACTACCTATGCAATAAAAAATAAACTAGTATATATTCGAACACTTTAAATCTTTGGTCATAATCCAAAGGGGTATATCCAAAAAAAAAAACAAAAAGAGTTCAGGCGCAGGATTAAAAGCTTTATGTGCTTTCCGATCACATAGCGCTTTAAGCTACTTCCTGACTAACGCACGTTTAATAGTCTCAAAAACAAGCAAGCTGTCAAGGCCCAAGGGTGTTAAGAATAAAAATTAATATTAATATTTTGTTGCAATCAATAAATAAATTAAAAAAATGTCGTAATCTTTTTCTTCAATTTTTTAAACTGTAGGAAAGTATCCAGTGTAAACTACACTATATTAATCATAATATTTGTGCGACTATTGAGGACCCTAAGAATCTTGTAACGGTTAATAATTTCCATTTGACACAGATTAAAAACAGGAGTGCTTATTAGAAACAAAAACAAAATTATTTCCTGAAAGTTGTGATGAGAGACGAGTTAAAATAAAACATCGTACAAAAAATGTGACGGTAATCGTAATAGTAGGAGTAAACAATCAAATAAAAAAGTATCACCTTGCCTTTTTCAAGAACGACCGTCACGCTCGCACGGTGTGGTAATGATGACGCTCATCTTACAAGATTTCCATCGACGCCCGATATCGTTTATTTTCTTAGTGATTCTTTCTTGATTATTTATCTGTAAACACACACAATAATCATTATTATGATTAATACGTATGACAACGAACAATTAAGTATATCAAGTAGCTGTTTTAATATACATTATACATTTTTAAAAAAAGTAGCTTTTCGAAAGAATGAGCTACAAGAAACTTAAGTCTGTTTTATAAAGTTCAAATCAATTTGTTTTTCTATTAAACTAATATTATAAGGACTGCGCCCTTGTTTTCTATTCCTATCAATTTTATACATCACACGAAAACAAAAGGTATCTATTTAATGAACTCTGTGAAAGACGGGAGACCGTGAACGCATTTCTTACTAACCAAAAATCGCGTGATTTACAGCAATTACTTATTAGGACAAATGATCCCATTGTATGGCTTAATGGCTATCAGAATTAAGACAGGATTTATTGGTCACCTTGACCATTTAATGGGTGAACTACGAATTAACGGTTAACGAATACAAGAGACGTCTGAAAAATATTGATTATGATCGAATATATAAGTATAAAAAAATTAAACAAAAATACCAAATATAGAAAGTATATATCTATAACTAGCTGTGCCCCGCGGTTTCAGCCACGTATAATAATTAATAAAAATATATTGAATAAAAATCAGCCTAGAACCTTCCTCGATAAAGGGACTGCACAACATAAAAATAATTTTTAAATTCGAACCAGTAGTTCCTGAGATTAGCCGGATCAAACAAACTATTCAGCTTTATATTTAAGTACACACACACACACGCGCGCGCGCTCACGCACACGCGCAAGAAATCTGCATAAAGACAGTTTCACAGATAAGAAAACAATCTCATTTAAACAACATTTGGGCATATCATACGACGTAGCAGAAGTTATTTGGAAGCAGATTGGACTTTCGGAAGTTCTGGTAAAAACACAAGAGGAGAATATCATGAGAAAATCTAATCCAAGATTTTATTAACACGTTTTTTACGTTTAGTTACCTAAATATTAGAAGGTCATGTACCGAAAATAGCTTCAGCCCTAATCGCAGTTCAGGGGAGTGGGTGACGACAAGGCGCAGTATAACGCTGATCAGACGGCAATTTTATCGAATGTTTTCTCGATTGAGTGCAATGTCGTCACAATCAATATTACTTCTGGTCCATTTGGAGATTTTCCGTAATATCTGGGTTCAAAGGGATACATTATTTATTACATCGTATATATTTTCTTATAAAACCAAATACAGAGTTGTATTAGAAAACAATTTTAGTCAAGTTACTCTCAATAAACTGGAAAAAACGACTTGTCAATAGTGTTAAAGTCATACTTCGGACAACACATATAACTATATGTGTTACCTGAATCTTTGGGAGTGTCGGATCGTCTTCTGATCATACAATAACAGTGACCAACAAAAAATGCATTCCGTATTCCATATGCTATTCCAGGGTGTTGAATGCTGTAGCCAATATATGATCAGAACATCATTATACCACCAGGCAACATCCATACACATGTTGATACAACGTACGTCATCCAAGAAGAGACATGCTTTATCTAGCGTATTATTTGTTCAAGATACCATGATTCACACAGTTATATCTACGAACGCCAAAGAAACACAATGATAAGATACGCTTATTAAATAAAATATTTTAATAAACGTCTCGTGATTCTGAGTGTGTTCGAGTTGACGCTCGACTAAGTAAATAATAATTTAATATAGATTCAAAAATCATGATTAAACATAAAAATTATAATAATTATTCGGCATAGCACTCAACGCGAGGTTATGTAGATTATATTGTACTTGTTGATTTTAAAAACTGTAAACTACTTTCTATCTCAATATGTTAATTATTATACTTATTAAACGAAATTATTAAATATTTATATCGTCTTATTTCATTTTTATTTATTTCCATTATATAAGTATATATAATTAATTACATATTAATTACTAAGGAATTAAATAAAAATGTAATTGTAAATGTCTAAAGCAATAAAATATTATAACTTATCGCATACATATAAATATAATTAATATAAAAAATAAGAAATAGTAATAAATTAAAAATTACATTTGATAATAATAATAACTTTATTATGTATATTTGAACCGTATATTTGAATGTTGGAAAAGAGTTACTACTAAATTTCTTGTCAGTTCTTTCAAAGCTTCAAAATTTGTCTGGAGACTGAAAGAAGTAGCTGCTTTAGCAATAATGCCACCTGTTGCACCTAATGCAACATTGTAAATTTATAATGCTTTGTGTACATGTGTAAATATTTTGTTAATTTAAATTCAACAAATTATAAATAAGTCTTACAAGTTGTGGTGTTGGTGTAATGTAATGTAAATCCTATTTCCGTAAGAACCAAGTCGAAGCTCATCGCAGAAAACGGTCGTGAAATAACAGTTAACGCTATAATATAGAATATAATTATAATATTTCAAGAACACACGCATCAAATAGAATATCACACTTAGTCGGTTGTCAACATTTCACTGCGATGAAATGAGTTCTTTGTTCTCTGTCTGAGATTAATTGACTTCGACACCGTTTGTCGGATTACAATGAATGGCATATATATGTATTATTTATGTAGAAAGCTGTTATACCGTACACACTGATGTCACTCACCGCTAGTTGGCGCTGCAGAATGTAATCTCGGTGGCAGAGCTTTATGCAAGCTCGTCTGGGTAGGTATCACCCTCTCATCAGATATTCTACCGCAAAACAGCAGTACTTTTGAGCCAGTGTAATTTCAGGCACAACTAAGGGACATAACATCTTAGTTCCCAAGGTTGGTGGCGTATTGGCGATGTAAGCGATGGTTAACAACTTAACATCTCTTACAATGAAAATGTCTACGGGCGTTGGTGACCACTTTCCATCAGGCCTATATGCTCGTCGGCCTTCCCCGTGATATCCCCGTGATATCCTACTGCGATCCCCGAGTTTGCTTGTTAAAATATAAATAAACATGACGATAGGCACTAATAGCTTAAAAATAATGTTCTAGTCAGGAAATACGAGTAGGTCAGCAGAGAACTCTTAAACGTATGGAATTTAAAAATAATGATACAAAGCTAAAAATATTTCGCTTCTATAGTACTTTATATAAAATCAATATTTCAAATAACACCTGCCAATTTATTTGAAGTACTCTAAGAAATATTTGCTTTGATATTCTTTTGCAAACAAAATCGAGACTGGCGAACTGTTTGCACAGTTTTGATGTGAATCGGGACACAGAATACCACTTATGAATATCCTTTAATATTTGAGGTTTTATACATTGCACAACAGTTTGTTATTTATAATGAGGACTTCAGTAACATACAAATCTAAATTAAAAAATCTACTGTATCAGTATCAGCCTGTGAATGTCCCACAACTGGGCTAAGGCCTCTTGTCAAAACAGGCAGTCTCACTGCCTGTTTGTACTGTAATAATTAACGTATAATAAATACTATCATAAATAAACCAAGTCAAAATCATTATTTTTAATAGAATTGTATCAAAGTTATTTCTTTATAACATTTAAGAGCGATAATTTAAGAATTATATTCTTTATAAGTCAACCACATATGCATAATCCTGGCAAAGCAAAAATACTAAAAATACGATCGATCGATACAATCGTATTTATTTTGTCTGTCAAACGATAAAATTCACACTATATACAACTATGTACTATATTTTTCGGGCTCAGGCTTTTTAGTAGACAATAACTGAAAGAAAAGTTGATAAACAGGAAGAATAATTAATTATAGTGTTATTATATAAACAACGAAATATATTTTACCGGCTAAATGTTATTGCCAGCAATTTCAGTCAACTTCAATCAGTGCTGATATGGTCCAGCGAAGATTACGAGTTCAAACCAAAGAATCACTGAATTTCGTGTGCTTAATTTGTTTTTATAAGTCATCTCGCGCTTGGCAGTGAAGTGAAACGTGAGGATACTATTGCTCAACAAGGCGAGACGGTACTTCACGTCGGCCCATCGCCTAAAACTTTACAAGGCGCAAATTCGGCCCCACATGGAGTACTGCTCTCACCTCTGGGCGGGAGCTCCACAGTACCAGCTTCTTCCTTTTGACCGCATTCAACGTAGAGCAGTTCGAATTGTCGACGATCAAGTTATTACCGACCGGCTTGATTCTTTGGATTTGCGTAGAGATGTTGGGTCACTCTGCATCCTCTATCGCATATATCACGGGGAGTGTTCTGAGGAGTTGTTTGGTTTAGTCCCGGCCGCTGAATTTCACCACCGGCCATCGCGCCAGAACTCAAAGTTCCATCCTCACCACCTCGATGTCTGGAAGTCCACAACAGCCCGTTTTCTAAGGCATTTCCTGCCTCGTACAATCACTCTGTGGAACCAGCTTTCGCCGGCGACTTTTCCGAACCGATACGACATAAAAACCTTCAAGAAGAGAGCGTACTCTTTCCTCAAAGGCCGGCAACGCAACTGCAAGTCCTCGGATGTTGCAGGTGTCCATGGGCGGTGGTAGTCACTTTCCATCGGGTGAGCCTACTGCTCGTTTGCCCCCTCTTACATAAAAAAAAAAACTTGAATTGCAGCAGTTTAATGGAATAAGTCCTAAGCTTCCTCAAGATGAGAAAAGGCCTTTAATCAGCTGGTTGTTACTGACCATCATATAATAAAAGTCTTCTATGACGAATTATCAAATACCTTTTTATTTGCGAGCACTTAACCAAACCATACGTGATTATTAAATATCGGCAATGCATTTATAGACTTAAATGGAACTTCTATAAATTAAGTGGCGCTTCATTATCGAATATAAATTACACGGTCGAGTTAATTAAAACTAAATATCAATAATCTTGACACTTTTATTTGGACACGATACACTTTTTGTGATGACGAATGTATTTCATTAAACAACCCTGCGGGGTCGGGTTTTAACTAGCTGAGATGGAATTTAGTGCTCGCAAATTCCAAAATTAGATTTTATTAAGTGCTTCATAACGTAGACCGTAAGTCGTATACTGTATTACATACATAAATAAAGTGATTTGCATAACTACAGCTCGCCAACTGTGATGATAAGGGCATGACCAATTTACCACAGAGCCATTCTCAATGGAGTTTTATCGTATAAGTATGCGGATGAGCATATGGGCCAGCTGATGGTAAGTGGTCATCAAAACCCATAGACATTGGCATTATAAAAAATGTTAACCATCTCTTACATCGCCAATGCGCCACCAACTTGTGCGCTAACAAAGGTGCACACTATGTTCCATCCCTTTTATAATGGGATGGTAGTTCGACACGACTGAAGAGTTTAGACGCCGGACCAATATTTGCATGCTTCTGCGGACCAAAGGCACCGAAGCGTTAACGCTGTCGCAGCTACTGAGTCTTTTTTAGAAAAAAGTCAATAACATTGGCCTGACCCGAGGATTGAAATGAGGACTTCTAGATCTGAATTTTTATAATACAGACCATTGAAATTTAATGCACGGATTGTTCGTGTTAAAATTACATACATGAAAGTATTTTTATTTATAACACTTTCATATCAGCTACTACAAAAAAAACAACAAAAAAAAAAGTAAAAATTAACCTAACCTTTCCACTATTAAACGCGGGTAAAGCCGCGGGGGGGAAGAAAATGCTATTCAACTACTTTTTTTTTATAATTATACGTTAATGTGCTCTCACACTATTTGCAGCCAAAGAAAAGTTTAAGTACATTAAACAATAGATACCTATATATATATCAAAAACTGGCGGGCCCCTAGGCCCCTAGATGCCTTGCGACATAAATCCCGGACTGAATAGATAGAACTGCAAACAAAATACAATAAGTTACTTACATATAATTTAAACGTGTCACGCACTCATACACTTCTTGTGAAAGTTAATTATAATGAATATGGCGTTACTATAGTACAGTACGGAGTATTCACAGTATAAGAACACATTAACTATGATCGTTTTTTTTATTCCATAAAACAATAGACATGGCAAAGGAAACAATGGAAGTCCCTTCGCACGGGAAACTATGTGATTTCCGTGGGAAAACTTCTGTACTTTCCGTTTCCGGTTATAATTCTAGTAAAACGTTACACCCAAGTACATCAATAATTTATTTAATAATTATTTAACAAATTTTGATTTTCATTTATAATTATTAATTACACTGTACTTATTTTACTAAATTGTATTATAACTAACAGTTCGTATATCAAGTTTTAGAAAGAGGGCGTGTTTTATATTTTTTTTAATTCAAATAATCTGGCTAACAGCTCACCACATAATAGTATGAGTAATTTGACACCGTGTGTGTGCACTGCAAGATATTTAAACAATAACTTGCATCGCAGTGCTCGTATTTAAAAAGTGACTTACCTACAAACTGGAACACAACAATGCTAACAATTGCTGTTGGGCGGTAGATTATGTAATGGATGGTAAGTACACAAGCGGGGTGGCACATTTGCACAAATTATTTACCTATAAAATATATTGCTAAGTTATAATATTTTATACGATCTTTCATTGGTGTGAAAACCGTTTCCGATACAAAATAATACTTCAAAATACTGGTGACAAAGGAAGCGAGCTGTATCATATAATTGCTTACAAAAATATATTGAACTTGAAAAGATACATTGCATACCGAGTTGATAACAGAATTTGTTAATCTATATAAATAAAATGATAGAGGTCTGCAGTTGTGCGCGCATCACGGAAAAACTACTGGATAGATTTCAATGAAATTTTCTAAATTGTATTTCTCAGACACTTGGCCCTTATCAAAAAAAAATTGTGATATATTCTTTTAATAAAAAAATATTAAAGTTTCAAGAAACAACGATTTGTATATGCACTGCGTGTATATTTTTGCTTGCGATATTTGATGTTTTTTCCTTCGTACATAAGAAAACTTTGTTAATATATCAAGCAACGCGGACGAAGTCGCGGGTATCAGCTAGTAATCTATAGATAATGCTAAAATATGTAGATAACGTCTGTCAATTCGATGCTAATCTGATCCGGATTATATTTTCTAAGGGTGTAAAATATAAACAATGGTCGTCATTTACCCAGACCAAATGTCTAGATGACTTAACAAATATTGACACGCACCCCCGTAACAGAGGGCACGTCTGTTGACCCCTATGAAAGACAAACGTTACTATCTTTTATATAAGAATCTAACAATTAATAATATTGTTTACATTAAAACCTTAACTAAATACAAAATAAAAATAAAAAATAATTATTATAAAAGTCGATTATTTCCCCGCCTTATTGCCTCCACTGGTGACAGGACGGCTGATTCATTTTTCGCCCAGAGAATCGGAATTGCGATTCAAAGGGGAAATGCTGCTAGCATTCTTGCCACCATTCCACGCGGTCACGACCTGTATAATAATTATTATTTACAATTAATAATATATTGTATTCGGGATGTAACCGCGATCATAGCTTTTAACGAACATGCATTTATCATATAACATTGATAAGATTTTCAAGAAGTATTAAGCACCCTTACACACATAATATATATATGCATATTTTATAAGCCTATTGGATAAGTGTGTTTCGATTTTGTAACGAACTTACGTTGAGATTACATGATTTTGCAAATATCGATTATAAACCTAACCTTTTTACTTTTACCGTGCTGTCATGAATAGAAACTACATAGCTATTCTATTAGAATCAACTCGAAATTCACCGCAGAAAACGATCGTAAAGCGTGAGCAAGTGATATGCGATATTGGCCCTAATCATTATAACATTTCAAAGTTATGAAGTTAGTTCTTAAAGAAACGCACTACTGAAATCATAAATTGTAATGTTTCTTCCGCCTGGTTGAATCTGCTGCGAAATATTCTATACAAATTCTAGCAAGCTTTGTCTCGCTCTTATCAAGGTTCCTAATATCGCATGATTGAAAATATTCCACGATAAACTTCATGTCTATAAGAACATAAAGCTATCAAAATAATAAACGAATATATACAAATGTTTGTTTAAAAATTTACATCTGAAATGACATTAATATTTAACCATGACATACGTAATTCGCTAAACAATGGTTGATGAACATAACGTCCAATGTTATGCTGGATTTGAATACGTAACCTTCAACGGTATGCATGTTACGTCCACTGCACTATTACACTGTATATACAACTCGATCAAGACTCGTATTAAGACGTCGACATTGCTCAACAAATCTCTGGGCACAATTAAGTCAGTCTCGCAGATAATTAGGTTAGTTATACTCCACGCGAAGGCTACAACAATTACCGTTGTGTCAACCGGGGTCAACAACTACGGACTCAATGTCAGTCATGAGTAATAGAACTGTAGATTTTTAAAATTTAAGAAAACTTTAAAATATTAAGTGTATTCGATGTTAAGCGATGTGACTACAGTTTTGGCCTACGAAGTCATAAGCTTATAAGTATAAAAAAGTAACTGCCTGTAAATGTCTCACAGCTGGGCTAAAGACCACCTCTCCTTTTTAGGGAGAAGGTATTGTAGATTACTTTTCGACGTTGCTTTAATACATATCAGGCACATGAAAATTAATTAAAGGTTGTCCAGGCTTAATTGAATAATAATTAACAATAATAATTAATTAACGTTTTCTAAATACTGGACCATCGCCGCTCTTCATGTATAATTACGAGGTACAAAAAGACATACATACGTAATCAATTTCTATATGTCAGATCAGCAGATCTGGAATTCCTGGGTTCAAACTCGGAATCGGGTCATTAAAGAGTTATTAAGTACAGTGTTGTGTGAAATTATACTTCCTTATTATCCTCCGATCCGATAATGTCGGATTATGAGAGCACTCTCACTTATATGCATGCACACACATGTCAACATTAAATTAGATATTCAATTCTTGTTACAGAAATTCGTCCGTCGTCCACGTTGCTTGATATATTCACAAAGTTTTCTTATGTACGAAGGGAAAAACATCAAAAAGATCGCAAGCAAAAATATACTTTGTTTAAACATACGTCACTGAACACGCACTGCATATACAAACCGTTGTTTCTTGAAACTTTAATAACATTTTATTAATTGAAGATATCGCAATCATTTTTGTTTTGATAAGTTCCAATTGTCTAAGAAATAAAAGTTAGAAAATTTCATTGAAATCTATCCAGTAGTTTTCCGTGATGCGCGCACAACTGCAGACCTCTATCATTTTATTTATATAGCAGATATTGAAATACAACACAAAAATATGTTGATTATAACAAATGCAATTAACGAATCATAGTAAAGTTAGTAGTTCTTAATGTTTATGTCCGAACTCTAAAGAATAACCAATCACATTTTATTATTATTCTTGCATTAAACAGATATACAATGAGAACACATCCAATCGTTACTTTTAGCTGTTAATTATTCTACGTATTAATTTATTTTTAGCGACTACACTAGACTTAAATTAACAGACTGGGCCCAGTGGATACGGAATCACTCCCTGGAATAGTGTATCTATATTAATATACTAGCTGCCCGTCCTGACTTCGTACGGGTAATAAGATATAAACAATCACCAATCGATTTATTCGCCCATACAGTACAGTGTATGTGTGTTCAGTACAGGGCATATAATAATTCTACTTCCTACTAATATAATAAACATGAAATTTTGTATCGATGTATGGAAGTTTGTTACTATTTCACGCAAAAGTACTGAATGGATTTTAATGAATGACTTTATTTTTTATAATATGTAATGATAAAGCTGAAGAGTTTGTTTGTTTTATACGGCTAATATCAGATCTCACTGGTTCGAATCTAAAAATTATTTTTCGGTTGTATAGTCCTTTTATCGATTAAGACTAGGCTTATTATTATTCATTACACGCGGGCGAAACCGTGGGGCATAGCTAGTCTAGAATATAACTTAAAGTCTCGGCTTCAAAACCGTGAACCAGGTATTTAGTAGAATGAGGATATCTACGTTGAATATTATTAAATGCCTTGTAAATACAGGGCATCCGAGCAAAGCAGCAACACAAGTAGTTTTATGGACTCAGCTACAAGACTTTTTAATAAAAGTGTTTTTTTGTATATTTGTAAATATCGGATGAAAAAAAAGTACTGAGCCGTACCTATACCTTTACCTTTTCATACGAAGATATATTTAACATAGTTGGCAGGTCATCGTTAAGCCGAAATAACAATACAAACAGTTTTGAAAAGAAATATCATTAGTCAAGTAAAACAGCAGTACTTTGTATTGTTGTGTTTCGGTTTGAAGGGTGAGTGAGCCAGTGTAATTACAGGTACAAGGGACAAATAGCTTAGTTCCCAAGGTTGGTGGCGATTTGGCGAAGTGATGACGAACATTTTTTACAATGCCATTGTCTATGGGCGTCGGTGTCCACTAACCATCAGGTGGCCCATACCTTTACAATAAAAAGTCGATAGTTACCAAACATAACAATACAGTCTATATCTCAAAGTTTTACTCCCAAATATTTGTTTGGAATTTTTGAAGCGCTGCTTTTTTATCAGTGTTTTCTTTTGTGACTCAACAATGTATTACTGTAAGATATAAAAAATCTAACGTGTCGAGATAAATAAGACCGACATACCATAATTGATAAGATTAGAATTATTCAATTTAATATATAAAGAGTTATTTCTTTAAAAACTGAAAAAATAAAACTCTATTGATATCAACTTTTGAGCAATAAATATGTCGAACCTACATATATCTTCTATATCTAGAAATCACAGGTCAAACAATGCATTCTCTATTAATAGCCGAGACGGGTAAATAATTTTCAATTAGAAAAATTACCAACAGCAATGTTAATTGCTCTAAATTTACCTTGACCCAAGTTAAGTTTAGAGCACCGCCTGTGGCATAGCCGACTTCCTATATAACGTTGAAGTTAGGAGAATTGATTAACGCTGAATAATTCGATTATTTTCTCCTAAAGTTAAGGCGAAACTGGTATTCGGACCATTTATACCCAAGATACACGGGTGAGCAAATATACGAAGCCCTTGTATTACAATGTGCCTAACTTGAAACTCATGCTGAAAAGGCATAACTCTATGTAAGATACACTGGATAAGGAAGACTCTGTACTTAGCAGGGTTGCACCTACACAATAAACAATGGAAATGAATATTCACAAGATAGTGTTAATTGTGCGCTCTGCTGTAACAAACCTGCAATTACAAAAGAGCGTCTCCCACACAAATGTGACAGTATCGTCACGTGACCAGTTGTACATACCACACGGATGATAATGGAGACGTTACCGCTGTACTCAATAACAATCGGATACAGACGCAATAAACGAGATAAGGAATGAGACCATCGGAATGACAATACCTGATAGAGACTAGGCCGTGATAAAACCACTTCAGGACATAAGATCTCAGAATATGTTTATGAAACAGCAGATTACGTCACAGTTTCATATAAAGCATCGAACAAAGGGAATTTGAAAGAAAATAGTTCAATGAACGAAAAGAAAGTTAGGTTATTATTGAGGATTAATATTTGCGATATGTTATTTAAGTAATCTCAACGTATTAATGCTCAGTAGTCAGCTCAATTTAAATGGACGAGTATATTACAAAATAATATAATTTAAGAAAACATTTGTATGATTATTATGTCTTCCGGACTGATATCAGCCACAATGATCATACTCTAAGGAGAATAGCCACCTGCGCAAGATATAGTACACAAGTGAGTGCGATATTGAAACAAACATATAAGTGCACTTTCTATTGCTTCACTCATATAATTCGTTGAAAGTGAAAAAAGTTCAGACGCAGAACTAATAGCATAACGGTAAATGTGAAAAAGTGATATGCGACATTGACCGTAATGATTGTAACATTTCAACAATACACGGATCGAAATAGTATATCAACATATTGAGCCGGTTGGCGTGGTTGGTAAGATACTTGCCTTTCGCGCCGCAGGTCGTGGGTTCGATTCCCACCCATGACAGACATTTGTGTGCATAAACATGTCTGTTTGTCGTGAGTCTGGGTGTAATTATCTATGTAATTATGTATTTACAAAAGAAATGTAGTATGTATATCAATTGTCTGGTCCATTACAAGCTTTGCTTAGTTGAGGATCAGATGGCCGTGTGTGAATAATGTCCCTGGATATTATTATTATTACCATGAGTGGGTTGTTAACATTTCACTCATGAGAAGTTCTTACATAAATAAAAAAATTAACAAAATGAAAACCGACTTCAAAAGAAAAACAAATTAATATGCACTAAAAAGTAAAAAATAATTGCGTATTTTTCTATAATTTGATAATGAACTTACTTTTTTCTACTCATCAATATGTAGGTATCAATATCTGTTGTGTGGTTGATAATGTAGTCACAATTATTGTTATTTTTGGAGTCGATGTCAGCCAAGGTGGGTTTATAACTACATACATAGTTATAGGTGAGATGTGCTTGTTTCGCACGCGCAAAGTTAATTTGTAAGTTTTTGTTTGTTTTTACAGGATTCCCGTATTATTATTGCTAGGTATATTATAGTGTTACCTTGGCTTAATTACTTGGCTAAATCAATTATACAATCATTGCTATTAACATATGAATGTAATCTCACAAGAAAGTATGAAATAACATCGTATCGTCGAGGAAATCTTCCCGCGTGACTGGGTTCGGAGCAAAAACCGAATGAAGCCGAATGATGTATATCGCTCATATAATGTTTTCTATTAAAAATTTGAATTTAGAACAGAAGCTTCGCGGTACCATTTTTACCATAAAAATCGAAATGATTAAAAAAATACATATTGGCTCAAATATCTGAAAAAGAAATAATAAAATTGGATAAAAATCGCCGAAGATATCGAGTTATATGCTCACGATAATTTTAAAAAAACCAGCACAAATATCAAGGCATAGGTTATCTTTTTTTTTTGCCATCCACTGCTGAACGAAAGCCTCCCCCATGAAACGCCAACCATCCCGATCTTGAGCAGCCCGCATCCATCCCGTACCTGCCGCCTTTTTTAAGTCTGTTGTAATTAGTTAAATATAATATAAATAATACCTACGTTTGTATTGATACATTGTACTCATGTAAATAACAAAGGTAGTAGATAGGTAAACTTAGGAAGTGTATTTTAAATTATTTCTAATTGTTGCTTTGATATAAAACTTTTTCGAATGTCTGTCTGTCTACTTTTCTGTCTATAATAATGTTGTACACAGATATTTTATAGTGACATCATCAGGTGGCTGATTTTACCTGATGTATATTGAACATACATATGAATCCCTAGCTGATACCCGCGACTTCGTCCGCGTTGCTTGATACATTAACAAAGTTTTCTTATGTACGAAGGAAAAAACATCAAAAAGATCGCAAGCAAAAATATACTTTGTTTAAACATACATCACTGAACACGCAGTGCATGTACAAATCGTTGTTTCTAAATCTTTAATAACTTTTTATTAAATGAAGATATCGCAATATTTTTTTTTTTAGTGTCTAATAAATAAAATTTAGAAAATTTCATTGAAATCTATCCAGTAGTTTTTCCGTGATGCGCGCATAACTATAGACCTCTATCATTTTATTTATATAGATATAAAAATTCGGCTCAATGGACAGAACGCATGAATCTTAGCCGATGCTTGGGGGTCAAACCTAAGCAAGGAACAGCGAATTTTCATGGGTTTACGTGTCGTGAAATTCATTCAGAATAATAATTATTTTAACTGACAAGCTTCATTTGTTACACGCCTAGTTCGTACGGCGTGAATTTAATCTTAATAATATATTTTTAATGAATTATTAAATGTATACGCTCTGTCCTAATCCACGACAAACAGCCACATACAAACTATCCCGCTTATAGTATTATTACATTGCTCCTTTTTGTTTTATTATCCTTTAATTATAGAAATATGTGTAAATGCCTTTATCTGTTTTATCTATTCTCTATTTGATCGTAAATAGGAGCAATATATACAGAAAATAGAAAGCTACTTACATCTAGATAACGATGCAGATATTTTATTAATAATAATAATAACTTTATGACTCTACAATTTAATAATAGACATTATTTGATTGGATTATTTTTTGTTTAAAGTAAATTGCATAAAAATTACTGGATATCAAACATCAAACATAAATCTATTTTATAAATATGAATGACATCATAAGTAATTCTATGAAATAGTCGCTTTAACATCAGACGTATGGCGCTTATCTTTCATTTCACTACTTTGAATGTAGTGTTTGTATGATTTATTGTACAATTAAAGTATGTGTAAACGTAATTAATGTACGAGCAAAGGTCAATGAACCCTTCACGGTCTTGGGTTTTATTACTCGAAAAAGGCATCTCAAAATAATTCAAATCTTACAATTTATTTTAGGGTACGGATTATAATTCCCCAGTGCAAAAATATAGATGATAAAAAGCGTGAATTAATACTTTTTTTTGTACGAAAATAAAATCGAACAAATTATCAAAAGTCGTAGAACAAAAGTTGTTGCTTATGGTTTTACTATCTAGACCTGCGAGGTTGCTGGGTCGTTACAAATAACCCTGTATAAAATTGTATAGATATAAATATTTGAAATCGGTTTTAGCTTACATTTAATTCAATATCATGACTTTAAAAATTGCTTATAAAATTTGCCTGTTTGGATGTAAAAAAAAAACATATTGTTCTGTGTAAACTACGTGTAAAAAGAGTTTTGCCGTCTTAAACAGCTGACCGTTCTGATGGGAGACTTCTTTAGGATTGTTTTTGCATTTGGGTTCCCCGCCACCGATGCTCTGTTGGCGATTATGGATGGTTTCTATTGATATGATTGTCATCATACTACAAACATACCATCGTTCTCAACACGTGGGGATTGAGGAAGTTGCTGCTTCTCTATCTAGTTGTTCTTCCCGAAGCACACGTATAAGCTTCAAGCACATCTCACCTATAACTAACTATGTATGTAGTTATAAACCCACATTGGCTGACATCGACTCCAAAAATAACAATAATTGTAAATAAATTATCAACCACACAACACATTCGTACCTACAAATTGATGAGTAGAAAATAGTAAGTTAATTATCAAATTATAGAAGAATAAGCAATTATTTTTTTACTTTTTAGTGCATATTAATTTGTTTTTCCTATGAAGTCGGTTTTTGTTTTGTTAAAATTTTTATTTATTTTTGATTTTTAGTGAATCTGAAGTACACTCACTAATTTGTAGAATATGGGTAGACCTACTAAAGGTGCTCATATGAGACAGCGCCGCTTATATTATTATTTAAATATATTAATCTAAAACAGTGAAACATAAAGAAAAATGCATTTTGGTACTTAATTAATAAATATTAGTTAATATGGTTAAATGTATGAATATAAATTAACATGTTTTGATTAAATAGATTTAGTTGGTGGGGTGTTGGGCAGCCATAACATAATCAAATAGTTATTTCTAGTAATAATTAAATAATCTGTATGTTTATAGATGTTGTGTTATACCATTTTTCACCATAAAATATGACGGAATGTCTGTATATTAAAAAAAGGGGAAGTATCTATATTATCTTAACTAATATTATGAATGCGAAAGTAAGTTTATTTGTGACGCTTTCACGCCTAAACCACTAAGCCGATTTAAAAAATTCTTTCACCAATGGAAAGCTAAATTATCAGGGAGTAACATAGGCTACATATTCCCACGGGAACGGGAACTACGCGGGTGAAACCGCGGGAAAAACACTAGTAATCAATATATAAATATACATAAAAATAACATGTTTATAAGAGTACTTGTAGGATTCTATGTATATATATATATATATATATATGTATAATTTTCAAAATTGGTCTCAACTTTTAGGAGATGTTCAAATATGTTTCAATTACAAACATATACATATATACTAATGCTTACATGCATAACTCATATTATAAAGAGGAAAGATTTGATTTTTGTTTGATTTTTTATTACGATTTAAATCAAAAACTATTCGACCGATTTTAAAAATTCTTTCACCCTTAGAAAGCTATGTCTTTACCGAGTAACATAGGTTATATTATATTTTCAAAATCTTATAAATCCCTACTTAAAAGGGAGCAATGTAACCCAACGTATCAAACTGTTGCCTATAAAAGTTATTATTTCGCGTGCGCTGCGAAAACTATTGACGGTATATAAAGAAGTGTTTTATACAATAGTACTACACTTACTTGATCATAAAGATGTTATGGTAGGTGAATGAAAAATCTAGATAGCCTATAAAAGATTCGGCCGTGTATCGTTAGTATGCTACTAAGAATTGAAGATTTCCGTTACTTTGTCATGGATCCTATAATCAGAATCTAACCAAACTGTCATCAAATAAGCCTTGAAGTACAATCTTTCCAATAAAAAAAAAAAAAAATTGGTTGCCTGTAAAGTCGGTATACGGGCGAAAGTTTTACGTGACAACGACTTTGAGTGGTAAAATAATTTTAATGTGAATATTCATTCGTATAGTAGGAAGAAGGATGAAATAATAGTAACAATTTAAAACATTTATTTATACAAAGAATTATATTTAAAACATTAATTTATACAAAGAATCTCGCACTGAATTTCATATTAACAAAATTTTATTTTTACCTTTACACATACATACGTATTTATATACAAATATACATACAATAACTTGCAATACATTTGCGTACAATGAAACAGCGTTTACTACAACTTCACTTGTTCCTATCTGAGTGACTTTGCCCGAGTGGAAGGGACGCGTGCCTCTCACTCGCTCTCATTGTGAGCGCATAACGTGAGCGGAGCGTAACGCAGTTTCTTGAAGTGTCACCCGGCAAACCAATTTATAAGACGTTGTCACGTCAAAAATCATCGAAATCCGTTGAATAGATATCGAGTTATTCGTCCATTTGTCGCGCACATACCTCATGCAAATTTACGACTTATATGGTTTTCTCATGGATTCCACTGTCAAAACTGGACCAAAAAAAATGGGACCAATGGGAAAGCACCAGCTTTCAAATAAAAAAAAATCATCGAAATCGATTCATCCAGTCGAAAGTTATGAGGTAACAACACCAAAAAAAAAAAAAAAAAACATACAGACGAATTGATAACCTCCTCCTTTTTTTGAAGTCGGTTAAAAATTTAATACATATTTAAAACAGAGCAACGAATATTCTATTTACAATTAAATTTTCTGTAAAATTTCTCTACATACAATGCAAATATAATTGAAATCTAATTGGAGTGTCCATCTTTACACATACATATGTTACCATACATGACTTTCGCAGTCATATCAGTTAGCTATAGTACTCGTAAACGAGGATGGAATTCAAGCACCGACCGATCGTACGGCAAGGTTAAACACTTTTTCTGCCATTACCTTCTCATTTAGTATTTCAAAAAGAACTAGTGGAAGTTAGCAGCAACTCACTCCTGGGACCTTTATATAAGCTCTATAATTCTATATAGACAAAGACAAAACAGCTTAGAAATTTATTCTCCTTTGTTTTTTTTTCTATCGTTTTAATTTTTTTATTTGTTTGTTTGATAACAGAACGTTATTTATTATCGTTAATGTTTGCTGAAAGCTCTTAATATCTTACGGTCGAATTTCGACCACTATGCACTAAAACCTACAATACCTACAATAAGATATAATAGTAATTTAACCACCTAATTAATCTTTGATATAGTGTAGACATACCTTAATATATACAATTAAAAATTCCTCGTGAAAACATACTTGTAGATAAACCTCTATATATCATAATGATATGACATGAATATGTCGTTTATACGAAAACATTTTGACCTTTTATCGAAGAATGTAGTGTGTGACCTCATTGAATGTCAAGCAATGTTGTATTAAATGCATAAATAATTACGAAAGTTATACCTGGAATACTTACAAAAGCTGAGATCAAGTTACAATAATTATAGAAACCTTCGTATTCCAAAAGCTAAACTACAAAATAATATTTCGTCCTTACTTATTAAGTGTTGTTTATTTAAACACGAGCCAGGCGGCGAACGTTTCATTTTCAAGATGTACATCATCTCTAAACTAAGTAACTGTATATACCATTTGCAAACAAATCGGTCCTTTACAAGTATTTTCAATTCACCAACAGATATAATTTTAATGCACAAGATACATTTGAAAATAGGTGTTTACTTGGTCGTAGAGCTTTGGGCAAGCTCGTCTGGGTAAGTACCACCCACTAATCAGATATTCTACCGCAAAACAGCAGTATTTGAAACTTGTTGTGTTCCGATTGGAACGATGAGTGAGCCAATTTAATTACAGACTCAAGGGACATAACATCTTAGTTCCCAAAGTTGGTGGCGCATTGGCGATGTAAGCGATGGTTAACATCTCTTATAATACCATTGGCTACAGCCGTTGGTGACCACTTACCATCAGGTGGCCCATATGCTCATCCACCAACCTACGGGTATTGTATCGTAAACGCGAAATTTGCTTAATATCTCGTTCAAAGCCAATATATGACTAAGGACACTTCACATCAAGTGGACCACTTGCACGTCCGCCTACACGCAAGCAATAATAAAATACAATCAAAGTCATTCGATTAACCTTATTAACTCCATTACATAAAAAACAATCCAAGTAAATATCTTCACATAAGTACATTAATTATCCCATCTACATTTAAATAAGGCTAATTTCATATAATGGTACAGATTAACAGTTATTTAACCGACAAGACACGACAACCAATTATAGTATCAATCGAGCGGTTTTTCCTTAGCGTGCATATGTATATCCGGTTCCTGGTAAGAATGGTAGAAGATCATGATCACTTAATATGCCGTTCGAAGAAATGGTTTTGAAATATGACACGCAGATAGTATCTCATTTTTATTTTAAATCCGTTTCCGCCCACGGCTTCATCCGCGTGTATGAAGCGGTAGGTGTTACGATGTTAGGTACCCTGTGTCATTTTCTGTACCCTTGACAACATGTATGCAAAATTTCATAATAATAGGTTGAGAAGTTAAGACGAGAAAGCGTAACTAACAAATAAACCAATTCACTTAGTAAGAATAATATCAAAATATTTAAAAGTGCACCAAGTGGCATATTACTTATTACTTCAAAGTAAAGCACCATTGCTTTGTCCCTCTTCGACTTGATGGATAAACATGTGACAATTTTCCGAATGCAGGTTTATCGATTGACAATCGCAAGTATTTTAAACAAGTCAAGATACTAAGCGAACTTATATCAAATATGGAAAATATAAAAAAACATTAAAAAAAAATCAAGGAATAATCCTAAATCGACGAGAAGAGACATACCATAAAGAAGATAGCTTCATAACAACGACATAACAAGAATAATACGTAACAAAAACTGAAATTAACGACCGCAGAATATAATAACATAACAAATGAATCATACAAGTTAATCATAAAAGCAATAAAGGTGGATGAAAATAAACTAATAAAAACATAGTACAATAATGAACTTTGTAAACTTGTGATAAATTTTTATGGTACGGTATGGTTGGAGAACCGATATACCACGTAAGAGTGACGTGGTAGTGCTGTCCTTGTCACTCTTGCGGTACCAACATTTATAACAATTACATAGATGGAGAATGTTTAACATTTGATATTGAAATTTTGACATTTTGAATTTTTAATGTACATTCGAATGGAGACCTAAACACTACGTTCGAGATCGTTTGAACTGAAGGAGTAAATACTTTTCATTTCCATTTTCCATAAAGTATACTATTCTATCTGAAAAGGTCTTTACTGAAAATAATGGTAAGAGATCTAATGGGCAGCAGCATTGCCTATATAAAGAATGTCTTCTACGTTTTAAGAGACACCAATCAACTGCATCTGCAATCTCACTCGGTCATTGATCTTCTATATTATGAATAATTGATATTTGTGACCGAGTGAGATTAGTGAAAATTCAGGCGATCACCAACAGCTTTACGTGTTGTCCAATTAACTAGATTGTAAACACGGGCAACTTACAAATTCCAGATTGATTTTTAGCCAATAGCTTCTTGGTTGAAAAAACTACTAATCTTTTTTAGTTTATTGACATGAAGCCAGATATGAAGATTGAAGAAGATAAATATCTCAAAATCACTATCATGTTGGAAAATAAACAATAAAAAATGGTAATTACATCATCATTAACAAAGTCAGTGACGGGTTGCTGAAGATATTTTTGCAGAAACCAGCAATATTTGACAGCCAGCCAGCAACAACAATTATTGATATATAGAATAAATACTTTATTACACTCCATTAACCAAAAAAACGGGAAAGTAATAAATTGCATGGTGGCTCAAATTAATAAAATAAAAAATATAATTCAAATTCAAAATACGTTATTCAATATTGAAATATTACATTTTCTTATTGATTGTCAAACTGGAAACTACTACCGGTTCGGAAAAGAAACACCCAGCCCTGAGAAGAACCGGCGAAAGAAACTCAGCGGGTCGTCTTTTTTTATGTGTATCATTTACAAAAAAAAGAATTAGATATGTGTGCTATCATTCATAAATTAATTAATTGTATAATAAATATATATAAAAAACCTAACTATTCTAAAGCCTTATTTTAGCCTAGTGTCCCATTAGCTATTAACCATTAATATTATTATTAACTCATATAAGTGGGCAGTGATGCATAGCCGCCATAATGTGATCAGATTATACACAAAATGCTAATTAAAATAATGATCTAAAAAAATGTTTGCTTCATATTTCTTATATAAACGCGATAATAGCATACGTTATGTATTATCTAACAATTAATCTGAGCTAAAAACGAGTTGATTGATGTTATTTCGTGCAGTTTTCTCACAATAATGCCACTTTCGATAAACGACTAACACGCTTACAGTAACGTGAATTCCACGCTAACTTTTAAGGTAGAATAAGACGATTCCTTTTTCGTTCATTATCATCTTTCACTTGTCTTTGCAAGTGACATGTTTTAACAAAAAAAAAGGAACAAACGAGATAATAATACATTAGTGAACCGATCCAATTGGATATTGATAATAATCGGCTTGGAAATGAAAATTAACTGAGTGAATGATTCAGTGAATATTATTGTCATTTAACATATTTCACTTTCACTTCACTTTGCAATTGACATGTCTTAAGAAAAAAGAGTAACCGAGACATTAATTCATTCGTGAACCGATCCAATTAGATATTGACAATCGACTTGGAAATGAAAATTAACTCGAGTGAATTATTCAGAGTGAATATTATTGTCTGATATCATCTGTACTAATTGTTAATTGATGCCGACGACCGGCTAATATATGAAACAGATTTTACACAGTTATACTAAATATTCTTTTATTATCAGTTTTGTCAGAAAAAAATTTTTTTGATAGATAAACTATATACATAACTACCTATATATATTTTGGTAGAAAAACTAGTAATAGACAAAACTAATAGTAGAATAAAGCGAACTTAATATATACAAAGCTGAAGAGTTTGTTTGTTTGATCCGGCTAATCTCTGGTTCGAATTTAAAAATATTTTTGTGTTGTATAGTCTTAAGGGGGGCTCTAAGCTTTGTTTTCATCATATTATTATTAATTTGATGCGGGTGAACCCGCAGGGCACAGCTAGTGTAGAATATATGCACATGCCTTCGGTTTCACTACACGTACCATATTATTTCGGTTTCACTACACGTACTATATTGCTAAATACGTTAAAAGTGTGTCTCTTCACGTGTCTATCTTGAGAGTTCAGACAAGAGGAATCTCCAATGCGAAAATGTATTAAAGTAAACGAATAATTCAAAATAAAGTAAATCTAATTATAAAGAAAATACTGTACGTTTATGAAAATTAGTCCTCACTGTTACTGTTATTATTGCGAACGTGAGTGGGTTAATTTGTTTGTTTGTCAGGAGTACAGGGGTAAAAGCACAAGAGGTACAATATATATATACATATATATAGTTGTATTGTAACTTTATACTTATGTGAGCATTCGTCACTTCGTCTCACGCTCCTTGATTGAGTTATAACATACATTGCCAAGTTGACGAAACTTCGGAAGTACTTACAATAACATCTTAAGTATTTATCTTATTTTACTCATAACATCTACCAGCAAGCTGCAATACTTAGTATTGCTATTTTAAAGATTAAAATTAAGATGTATGAGCCAGTGTTGTTATAGGCACAAGGGATGTAACAACTTTATTCCCAATGTTGGTGACGCATTGGCTATTTAGAAATTGTCAATACTTCTACAGCGCCAATGTCTATCCCGGTGGTGATCAATTAACTAGCAGATGGCCAATCTGCCCGCATGGCAACCAAAGAAAAAAGGTAACATAGGATTGTATATGTTATTTGAATTTCGATTCGAATCAAAATCATTCGTTTAACTGATTTGAAATGGACACAGTACTCGTAATTTAAGTTTGTAACATCATATTGTTAATGTTCATTAATTACTTACAAGCAATTATAGTCTATGAACATAAATTAATATATTCTAGCGTTTTATAATTAGCTGCTCGTCTCGACTTGGCACAGTTAAACTACGGTTTTACGTTACATGTTTTTATATAATGTATATTATATACGAGTATATAAATTGATGTTTGTATTTATCTGTTTGAGATAAATAAACTTGGAGACTTATCCGATCACCATATGGCACAGGCACTTGTAGGTAGGTATTTTGTTCATGGAAAATGTTTTGATACTACTTACTATCCACTTTGCTCTAATTCGCTACTAAGTGTCGCTGCAGCATATCAATTTGTTTGTTGTTCTTTTGACGTGACAACGTCTAATAAATCGATGAACGCTGGCTGAATGCAACGAAACGACTGCACGAAAAAGGATGACTCGTTGCGCCGCATCTATCTCTCTTTCACTCGATTGGCCTATGCGTCAGTCATTTCATCAATGTTGTGTTATGACGTTGTCACGTTAAAGTTAAACTATCGTCCGTAAACCGACTTTACAGACAACCATTATTTTTATTTATTTTTTATTGTATAGGTAAGCGGACGAGCGTATGGGCCACCTGATGGTAAGTGGTCTAACCCCCATAGACAATGGCATTGTATGAAATGTTAACCATCGCTTACATCGCCAACGCGCCACCAACCTTGGGAACTAAGATGTTATGTCCCTTGTGCAATTACACTCACCCTTCAAACCGGAACACAACAATACAAACTGATGTTTTGCGGTAGAATATCTGGTGAGGGGGTGGTATCTACCCGGACGAGCTTGCACAAAGCTCTACCACCGAGTGTACTTAAATAATAGAGAAATGTCGCTTTGATGGCGGGCGATTATCGTTCACATTTTGTTATATAAATGATGTATTATTATTATTGAGTGTCTAAAAAAAAAGAATTTACGGAATTTTTTCCAATTTTTTTGACTCGTTCTAACAATCATCGCTGAGTTTATAGAAACAAACAAACAATATTCCTTTTATGGATAAAACGAATGAGTCGCGCTGAAAACTCACAAATGCCGCAGCTGAAATCGCAACGATCTTTCCTGATTATAATCATAATACAATCATAGACGAGCCTCTACTCGCCCTACCGCCACACCGTCGACCGTCTCGTCAAACGTTTCCAAATTCAAATTTTATAATAAGCTATACCTGCGTTGTAAGATTCAAACGAAACTTTCCTCTTTAGATTAAACTTCTATTACAAGCTTTGATAAAACATCTATGTTTGGTTCTTCTCATTTATAGATAAAACATAAACATAAAATAGGTCGCTTTGAATTATCTATGAAAGATACATGTTATCGCGGACATCTTAATTTTCATTTAGCAGATCTACAAATGTGACATGTCATTCTTTTATCTAGTATAGTTTTGACAGCGTTGACTTGGGTTATTCCCCGAACAGATATATTCTCACCATTCATTACAAGCTATATTTTAAAAACGATTATTATTTACATATAAGTATATAAGACTTGTTTCCGCAAGAAAGACAACAAAACATACTTCTTTAAAATACATTTTTCTCAGCAACCCTTGAATTTTTGAACCAAAACCAACCAGCAACCATTGAACCCTTATTTGGAAGTTATTTAGATACCTATATGACATAAATTACATATTATGTAGGTGCAAAAATACAATTTAAATATAAATAATGGAGAACATACACCGCGTTACTCTATTAGTAAAAAGTAAAAAAAAAAACAACTTTTTATTTATATTAAAAATATTATTACTCTATCGTACATAGACTATCGAATGTCTTGGAAATATTTAGATTCAGTACAATGACAATAGCATAGATTGTTTTCTTGAAACAATTTGCTATTTTATAACAATGCTCTTACAATGGAGCCCGGATCTGAATCTACGACCCTCAGAATACGAAAGACGGAAACATATTGTGGATTATCATTACAATACCGTTTTTATTACGAAAAAGTATCTTTTATAATTTAAATATGGACTTTTAAAAAAAAAACAGACAAACATTAAAATAAAAAATAGCAATTTAAAGAAAACTTACTTTCCTACAATAATTATTTGTGAATAATAAATCAATCCAAATGACACTAACACTTTATACAGAACACAATCTATCCAAACAAATCACCAACAATAAAAAGTTACTTATCAATGTGTCACTCAAATCTAACACGATAATTTTATTTGCCTGAGTAAAACGTATATTTCTATCAAATATCCCGCTAACTTTCGTTCGGAGCGCGACGCGCGCGATCACGGCCGAGAACACAGACTAAACTAAAATGTTTACTAAATGGTAAAACCTTTTTTGTCGCGTGAACGCAATTGCGCTAACAAGAATAGGCGTTTTTTCATTCACTATTAATTACATAATAAAAATCATGCTGCCAATTATATAAGTTAAGATATATATTATAAATAAAAAAAATATACAGTTATTTTTTTTAAATTGTATACCAATATTTATACACTTATTTATAATATTTATTTATACATTTTATTATATGATATATAAAATAATATAAATATCTTACTATACATTTAGGATTACATCCAACTAATATTATAACCTAAAACTAAAATAAAATAAAAAAATAAACACATTAAAATTGTAAAGAAAAAAAATATTGGTTGCCTGTAAAGTCGGTATACGGGCGAAAGTTTTACGTGACAACGACTTTGAGTGGTAAAATAATTTTAATGTGAATATTCATTCGTATAGTTGGAAGAAAGATGAAATAATAGTAACAATTTAAAACATTTATTTATACAAAGAATTATATTTAAAACATTAATTTATACAAAGAATCTCGCACTGAATTTCATATTAACAAAATTTTATTTTTTATGTCTGTCTCTCTCGCTCTTAGGCGGGCTAACCATGCCCGAGTGGAAGGGACGCGTGCCTCTCACTCGCTCTCATTGTGAGCGCATAACGTGAGCGGAGCGTAACGCAGTTTCTTGAAGTGTCACCCGGCAAACCAATTTATAAGACGTTGTCACGTCAAAAAGCAGGCCGTCTAAAAGATTGTGCTGTGGCATTGTACCCAAGACGCTGGCACTATTGCCTCTCTGCACCGCTAGACTCAGCTGGGCTAAATAAGCGCCAGCTCTTGGATCACCAGAGGTGTGGACCAGTTTCTTGGAGAGATCTTTATCTGAATTTCAAGTTTTGGTTGTTTGCAACAATAATAACTTTCTAAAGCTAAAATATTGTTTTACGATTAAAATATTTTCTATATTTAGCGAATAAATCGAAACTGTATACGACAAACACAATTTAAACGCCTGTAAAAGTAAACATTCATGTTTATTTAGCTCTGTAATAGATCGTACTTTTTTTAATTTCCCTAATATGTTTCTTATAGCTTCTACCGTATAACATACGAGTATTTAACTTGGCCATAATTATAGTCTTACAAGTTATATTAATCTGGTAGTATGTAACCCCATAATGATAATTTTATTAAAAAAAACTAAATTTACAAGCAATATCATTATAACATAAATATACTTTATTAAAATATTAATTCATTTAAAGAAAGAAAGAAGATAAGATAAGAACGTGAATCTTATCTTATCTTCTTTCTCGTAATATCTTGTCTTATTTGTAGGAAAATTTAAATCTAGTAATGGGTACTGACGTATACATTTAGTACATATAAGCGTAGGCAATGTTTCATTTAATTAGATTCTGTTTGTGAGTAAATTTCACGGTCGGATGTCACAATAAAGGCATTGTCTAAACACAATAATATTCTTTGTATTGCACCACGTCGGTGTAATAGAATTATATATATTATATCATTTGCATTTTATAAGCGAAAGGAGCATAGAGCCCCGGATTTATGTCGAGGCCCCCGAGGCACCGACCTATGGGCCCCGCCAATTAAACCACACAGCACAATAAAATAGTTTTAATCTAACCGCTTCGGAATGGGAGCCTAAAATGCCAAAGTGCCTCCCCTCGGCACTCTCCCTAAGACCGGGCCCAGGATTAGGCCTATAAATAGGTACTGATTTACTGAATCATCGATAGTAAGTTCAAAAGAGTAGATCGTGTGTACATATCCAATTATGGATTTCAGTCTATACATGATATTGAAATGTAAATATCATGAACATAGCTTGCCCTAGATGAGCAATTTTGGTGAGGGGTCCATCATCTTGTCTGCATTGATGAGCTTTATTTTGCAATGTGTATAATATTTTCATTTTGAATTCGTGTGAGATGTTGAATAACATTTTACGATTTTTTTTACTTGGGTTTCGGGGCCGCTATTCTTTGATACGTAAATATCCCACTACTGGTCTAAAGCTCATCTCTTCTTTTGGAGGTCACGATGTCTTTTTGTACACCTCCCATGGTAGGCTAAACTATAATATAATAAGCTAACTTTAAATACAGTAATTTAAAAACTTCGCAAAGGAAATTCCGAATACAGATATTATAAATACTTAGACATTTGTGTGCATGACATGTCTGTTTGTCCTGAGTCTGGGTGTAATTATCTAAATAAGTTCTTTTACAATGTTTAATAACATTAAAACCTTAAATAAATACAAATAAAAATTAAAAATTATTGTGACCGCGTATCCACGCATTGGTAGCAAGAATGGTAGCAGCATTTTCCCTTTGAATCGCAATTCTGATTCTCTGAGCGATAAATGAACCAGCCGTCCTGTCACCAGTAGAGGCACTAAGACGGGGTGTAATATTTTGGATGATTTTTTTGCACTATTACTCCAAGGTCCAAGCGTGTTCAACTGTAAACAGAACAAAAATTTAATTTGTAATAAGTATGTATTTACAAAAGAAAAGTAGCACTTATATGTAGTATATCAGTTGTCTGGTTCCATAGTACAAGCTCTGCTTAGCTTGGGATCAGATGGCATTGTGTGAGTATTGAGTAATGTCCCAGGATGTTATAATAATTACATATTACTAAAGATATATTTTTTAATATTAATAAACTAGTGTATAACAAACAGTAAGATTTTGTAAATGTGACGAAAGTGGTGTTATTAGGTCACCATTGTTTTAGTAATCACCTATATTTTGGTTCTAAATGTATTCAGTTTTTACTTGGTTTACTTGGTGGTTGAGCTTTGTGCAAGCTCGTCTGGGTAGATACCACGCACTCCTGGTGAGTGATCCAATGTAATTACAGGCACAAGGGACATAAAATCTTAGTTCCCAAGGTTGGTGGCTCATTGGCGATGTAAGGGATGGTTAACATGTCTTACAATGCCAATGTCTATGGGCGATGGTTACCACTTACCATCAGGTGGCCGATATGCTCCTTCGCTATATGCTTTGCTATAAAAAAGGAACTTCTTTAATATGCATTTAGTATTACCATATTTAATTTCGAAAAGGTGCATTGAGCTATGCATGTCAAAATGAGAAATTCAATCCGACATGTTTGTTTAAGGACTATACATAAAATAAAAGAATGCTATGCGACGTTACTCTCTCATATTCATAGATATATTTTTTAGATAAATAGTTTTAATTTAAATTTTAATAAAACAGATAATCAACAACATTTTATTTAAAAAAAAACCACAGATTATGCGAGTATGACTTATATATCATTAACATCGAAAACTCATATGTACTATGTATTTTATTTGTTAAAATTGACACATCCAGATATAGTCGTTTATAAGAGACAAAAAAGCGAATGTTAAAACATACTCTTAGTAAATAGATATTAGGCAAAAAATATTACGAAAACGTTATGCTAATTTAATTATTTTTATTAGCATAGTAAAACTTTATTTACTTAACAGATATATTATAGAATATGTTTTGATAAAGTAAATCTTTTATCGATAACGAAGGTCTCGGGTTCATGGGCTCTTGCTCTATGAGAGAAAAGAACTGCACTAATAATTGCATTGGTAGAACTATTACTACTAGTACTACGTATTGGTACTACTACTACTACTACGTATAACAGCTCATCTGATTTTCTTTATCCGACGACAACTTTTATTGAATTGCTAGAACTCAGCGACTATTGATTTTTACAAAAAAATTAGGTAATTTGATGATCTCCGACTTTAATATTTTATTTCGTATTTCCAAAAATGGTGAAGATAGATTAAGAAAACCAAAATTTGGTTTTTTTAACTAAATAAAAAAAAGTTTTTAACATAAAACTCACCGTTTCTGAGATATTTGCCAAGGGACGTATTTCAAGATGGCAGCTGACGCTCGCGATCTAGGATAGAAAAATACTCGGTTTTATAATTAGGGGGCACCCCTAACCTAATCCAATCAATAAATCGAGTAGCCGGATTTTATGCAGAGTGAATGTCTAAAAATCTCGGACTATAGTGGCTACATGTAAGCCCACACACGGTGGTCCTGGGTTCAAATCCCAGGTCGGGCAAATAAAATGCTATTGATATTTTCCTTCGAAAATTCTCAGTGGTAGTGGCAGCATGTAAAACCGTTGGTCCTTTGCCTGAACTCTTTCCGGTCGTGTCGGATTATCGTCCCATTGGATTATGAGAGTTAGGGAAAAAAGAGTGTACCTGTGTTTGCGCACACACTTGTGCCCAATACTATGTCTTGCGCAGTTGGCTAATCTCTCGAGATTAGCCGCCGTGGCCAAAATCGGTCAGGAGGACCATTATGTCCTAAGCAGTTGGCAGTTGGTTAATCTTGCGACATGCCGGCGTGGCCGAAATCAATCGTGAGGGCATTTCTTCACTAAATTATTTAAATGGAAATATAAGAATCTACTTATAAAGATATAGTAGTAAATTAATGGACTACGTTCTTGATTTACAAACCGGATAAATTCTTGGTAACAAACAATGGATGAGGCAAGAGAGCGATTGTTCTAAATAATAAACACGAACAGTCCTAATATTTGTAGATACCTAATATTATTAATACTTAACATCCGTTTTACGTACTGTCAACTGAATATCTTGTTATTAATAATGATGATAATGATGGATAGAAAGACAAAACCTTTATTTTTACTTACCACACTACAGAAAAATCCAATAAAATACCAATTTTGAAAATGTGTCCCTGAACAATTCCTAAATAAAACATCAAACATTATTAAATTATTTTCCGATATTGTGATATTGTCACAGTATATTTTTTACGATAACTTTGGGGGTACTTAGGAAAATATATACCTATTTAATTTTATGGCATTTGGTGGCAGTACAATCTGTTTTACAATCAGGTGGCCGAAAAAGTCTAACATGCATCTATTACTATATTTAAATAAAATGTAAAGATACGTTTATTTGCAATTATTATTATTTATTTATTTCATCCATTTACAATTAAAAACAACTACCTATGCAATTTGACAAAAATAAATGGGCATTTTTTTTCGGCGCATAGACTTTTAGACTTTGTAATGTTGCAATAGTCAATTTAAAATACGAATTTACTAATATTAGGTAATAAGCTGACTAAGAAGAACGTATTTATTTTCATAGATTTTTTTTTTTATTTTGTGAATATAATTATTTTACATGTTTTTTACAAAAAATACACAAATTTAATGCTAATTTTTTATAAGATATTCGGATTGTAAAAATCATTGTTCTCTTTTTATCAACTGTGTGTTGAACTCACAACTGAAACCTTAGGACTTTTAGGTAACTCCTTAGTCCTTGCCAACATTAGCGAAAATCTTGCCACACTTGCGTTGTCAAATCGCCACATGTGAGGGGCAGAAGCATGGCAACATAGTTGTTAATGTTGTTATCTGTCAGTTGTTTTCGATTGGTCAAGTCGTCATTGAATGAATTGGGACTTGAGTACGACGAATATCATCCTTTTGTCGTGAACTAGAACATTCGTAATATTTTTTTATTGATTTCTAATATGTAGTTACCTAAATTTATCCTATGGAAACGTAAAACTCCAAATATCAACTACGTATATTTTAACTTTAATAACTTAATGCTAAGGCCGAAACTTTACCGATAAAAAATAAAACATTGGCCTCCGGAGCTGTGATGGAAACTAACTTTAACAATACAAGCAGACGGAAAAAGTCTACGGTGGAAGGTTACAAATGATATAAGTAATTAGCGTACGACGGTTATTTCAGAAAATTTGTTAATTAATCACGATTGTGTTGATCACTGATCGACGGATTTTATGTGCGCGTGACGGTGACATGAGCACAAATAACAAGAGGCGCGGAGCTAGCGGTTCCAGTTGTGCTGTCCCTGGGGTGCCCGCGCTTGTCAACGTACCGACCGCGATGTCTGCCGATTTAGCCTCCCTTTTTGAATGCCCAGTGTGTTTTGACTATGTCTTACCGCCTATCTTGCAATGCCAGAGTGGGCACCTCGTGTGCTCGAGTTGTCGACCCAAACTGTCTTGCTGCCCGACATGCCGTGGCCCTCTGGGCAACATACGCAATCTCGCGATGGAGAAGGTTGCTAGTAATGTGATGTTTCCTTGTAAACATTCCAACACAGGATGCACAGTAACATTGGTACATACAGAAAAGGCGGATCATGAAGAAGCTTGTGAATTTAGACCCTATTCCTGTCCATGTCCGGGAGCATCATGTAAATGGCAAGGAGGTCTGGATCAAGTCATGCCACATCTTATGATGTCCCACAAAAGTATAACAACATTACAGGGTGAAGATATAGTGTTCTTGGCAACTGATATCAACCTGCCTGGAGCAGTGGACTGGGTCATGATGCAGTCTTGTTTTAACCACCACTTTATGTTAGTACTTGAAAAACAGGAGAAGTTTGATGGTCATCAACAGTTCTTTGCCATCGTCCAACTTATAGGATCTCGTAAGGAAGCAGAAAACTTTGCATATAGACTAGAACTTAATGGCCATAGGCGAAGACTTACATGGGAAGCAATGCCTCGCTCTATACACGAAGGAGTTTCATCTGCTATTATGAACTCAGACTGCCTTGTATTTGACACATCCCTTGCACAATTGTTTGCAGATAACGGAAACCTGGGGATCAACGTCACAATATCCATTGCATAATAAAACATTGCCATGTTTTAACAATAGTTGTAACACTCAACTTTTTATTCAAGTGTTAAGTTTAATTTAATTAATTTTCATGCCAATGAAAAGATACCAGAACTAAAACAAAACTATAGATAGAATGTATAATAATGATAGCAATAATATACAAGTGAAATTAATATTTTTGTGAAGACCACAAAAAAGAAATGGTTACTGATGTGTTTTGTATCAAATTGTTTAATCATATAAATTATAATCAATGTAAAAATGAGCCAAAAATATTTTTTTTCATTTTTATTTTTGTAAATGTGTGTTCAACTTTAGAGTTAAGTAGTGTAAAAGGAATCCTTGAGTGATAACTTACAAATAAACATCAGAAAAGCAAGGATTTTTTTCCGGGAGAGGATCTGAAAAGCGTCTGAAGGATATTGGTATAATGTTTTGCTTACTTGTATGGCAGTTAAATGAATTTGATCAATAATTTGGATTTGATAATTTTAGATCTATTTATTTGTGTAGGGGGCTGGCTTTCCCTGTTAGGACCATGCCAAATTTTGGCTCCTGCTTGGTAGTCCAGATAATGAAAATATTTTAACATCATAAAACTGTTTTATGTTATACCAAACAATGAACAAATAACTTGTATGAATATATTATCTGTATATATGAATGAAGATGAAAAAGAAAGCTATTTAAGATTTTCTTGAGTTAAACAAGTACTGGAATCAAAGGTCACTTATTAATGGACACTGATACAAGGGATATACTCGGGATAGACAACTGATATGTGATGTGACTCACACCAATGTTATAATTGTATTTAAGTAAAATTATTCAATATATTTTTGTAACATCTAACAGAAATGTGATGATTGGGCATCTAATTTGATGCAATTTATAGAACTATAATAATATTAATTTCTTTATTGAAAATTTTAATTGAATGACTTGTGAGTAATAATAAAGAAATAGTAATTCAAAATTATAATGTGTACTTGAATCCACTCTGACATTATCAAGTTTCGAATGTTTAATTATTGTTTTTATAATGCATGCTAACGACAAAGTGCACATTTACATACTTTTTATTAAATTTCTTAATACTAACCAATGTTTTTGTTTAGCCGACTCTTGGTTAAACATATTATTAGTTTTTATTTTAATATTGTTTTATTATTTATGCAAAATTCATGTTACTTAATTGTAGAGATATTTACTCCCAAGTAAAGTTATGTCACTTTTAATATAGTGGCATTCAATTTCATTAGAATACTTCTTTATGATTTAAACTTTTTTACATTAGATAAAGCCTTATGAAATGATTCTGGTTGAATTAAAATTTTTGTAATGTACATGCTGTAGTTTTAATTTCAATTTGAGCAAAAAATTCAATGCATTGATTACTTTTATTAGTCAATAAACATATGCACAGATATGACTGTAACTTCTAATATGTTACTGGTGTCCATGCCAACACAAATTTAAACTGAATATGACTATTTTTTAAATCTATATATTCGACATAAAGGAATTGTTTATTACATCCACCAACCATTCCATCCAAATCCTTTGACAAAATTTTAATATCCGTACCAAAAAATAATATACCTAAATAGAAGTAAAGAAAAAAAATATGGACATACAGATGATTTTTAACATTTATATTATATGTATATATTGTGGTATTTATGTATCACTTCCGAGTGGTACCACAATAATGACAATTGATATTCTTACTCGATATATTAACCTATAAAATAAATAACATTTACAACAAGATAAGTCTATTGGAAACTCAATTACAATTAATTTCATAAAAAAACCAAACCATTTAGCTAGGCGGGAGACTTTATAACGGCTTGCTCGTTTGCGGCTGCATAGGTGATGGTAGAAGGCAAGCGGAAGTAGGGGAACCGGTGTCGTCTAAAATAGACGCTTCTTTTTGCACAGGACTGAACGGCTCCCCGGGTCCTTTGGCAGCAGGCGAGAAGGAATCCTGCGTCCTGTGCACAACTTCAAATGCTTCCGAGGTTTCATTTGATTTCGGATCAACCAAACTAAATTCGTCGAACTTCTCCAAAACATTTTTATATGAACTTTGACTCGTTTGTGGCTGAAACGGGTCAAATATCGGTTCTTTCTTAATACCGTCTGGACTGAATGGGTCTTTCGGTTCCTTGGGTGTGTCCTCGGCTAAGCTGTTATCACCGCTGAAGTCTGACAAATCTATGTCATAATTTATGTTACCTAAACCAGGTGCTAAATGGTCCGAACCGAATTCATCTGGAGTTATCAATTCATCTATAGATCTTGAGTCGAAAGGTGCGAATCCTAGTGGCGATGGAGTGAGAAGTTCGAATGAGCCAGTCTGTTGTTCCCACGGCTGATTCTGCGGCGACTTGGGTGGTGACGGTTTCTCCAGTGATCGGAAGTCGATAACATTTTGTGTGACATCACCATCGGTCGTCTTATCGAAGGCGCCTGCGACGGGTTCTTCGACCGCCATTATTTCTGGAATATTTATCTGTGGAATGTCTTCGGCTTCGGTCGGCTCGGGTGTATCGACCGGTGTTTCGAGGTCAATTAAGGGGATATTTGAATTCCGGAGCGCACTGAGTCTCGGCAGTTCCCAACGCGGTCGTATTTCCAGAGGTGTGTTGGCCAGCACGTCGGTGACTTTATACGCTATTTCTTTCTGCAAAATGTAACAATAAATTTTTAAGTTTTTACTTTCTTTTCATTTAAAGGTTGAAACACGCTCGTATAATAAATAATGTGAGTTACTAAACCGAAAAATTAATATAGTTTTTACTTTATCAAGGGAGCTGTGGGTAACGTATAGTACACATACGTATATGGTATATTACGTATGACATATAGTCGTAACGGATAAAGTCGTAGCCTGTGTTTATCATTACTACACACTAAAGTATAATTGTGTTTGAATTATTTCACATATAACCAAGTAGCAAAGCATATTTATGTTCCGCCAAGCGAAGTCCTCCTCTTCTCCTGAGAAAAAGGTTTTAGAGCTTCTTCCCAACGGTCACGAAACACGCATTGTTCGACACAGGCGGCGAGTACCTCGAAGCTGTCGGCGTTGACGGCGAGCTGGTCGGCGCGCGCGCGCAGCGCGGCCACGTCGGCGAGCAGGGCGCGCGCGGCGGCGCGCTGCTCGTCCGCCTCGCGCGCCGCGCCGCACAGCGACAGCGCCGCCGCCTGGCGCGTTACAATACAATTAATAACATAATATATCCTTTGCCATACATCGAGCTCCCATTTCAATCATCAAACTCTGCTATCAAAATCTAAATGCCGCATCGATAGTCCGACACCTCAGACATTTTCTGAAACTTTAATATCATTAAAATTATTACATTACAACGGATCGGCCGCGACTTCGCCCGCGTCGTAATCGTACATACAGTTAAACGTGAAAAAAGATGTATTATAGCCGATATGAAGCGTGGGAAAGTAAATACAACCTTTCGTATTTATTATATATGTCCTGACTGACATGTACTGAATTATTGTAATGCCATTTGCTAGGACAACGATATATTTGGGCTTTCGCTATAACAAGCTGCACATACTTGAATGGGTAAAGTAACAGCAAATATAAAAATGACAATCCTAATCTTATTAAATTATAAATAAGGTTAAAACTAAACAAATTAATGCCAATTTTGTAAAAAATATTAACCTTAGCTTACTATGAATAAAAACACCAAACAAAAAAAACTTTGTCTAATGTTGAAAATAAAAGATTATACTTTATTACCTACAACTAATCTATAATAATATATAACGCTGAAGAGTTTGTTTGTTTGATCCGGCTGATCTCAGAAACTTTTGAAAATTTAAAAAATATTTTTGTGTTGTATAGTCCTTTTATCGAGGAAGGCTCTAGGCTGATTTTTATTAATTATAGGCGGGTGAAACCGCGGATCACGGCTAGTTGTCTTTAAAATATGAAACAAAAATATTAACTTAAGAAGTTAAGACTAATAAAACAAAATTAATAGTTGCAACACCACAAAGCCACAAAGTATTTCTTATTAATTATTATTTTCAATGTAAATTGTAATAATGAAATTATTAATTTAATTAATGAACAAAACAAAACTTAAAACAATCAGTCGATACGAAGACAGAACAACGTCAATGCATATTTGATAGCAATGCGAGTATTAATATGTGGCAAAAGGGACTCTACTCCAGAAAATCTAGACATCGCGATTCAGAAATTGAGACATTAAGCACACCGCCATCTATCGGCTAATGGCCGCAACATATAGTAAAACATCAAGACTAAAAGGAGCCTTGAAATACTTCTTATAACAAAAGTCAGTTATATCAATTTGTAATTTTTAACAGTTTCAAAGATTAAAACGGACAAAATCAAAAATAAAAATGATTGATTTGGTATTAGTTACCTAAAAATAGCCGTATTAACTTGAAATGAGGCAGTTATACAGACAGAGACAATTCAATTATATTTATTTGTATAGTAATGGAACGTTTCAACTGACCCATGCACTACCGCCGATGGAAGCGGGCATCGCCATGTAGCAATCGAATTCTTTTTTATCCATACTAAGAGATTCAGCTGTTAAATTTTCTATGAAGGAAACCGCGCAACACTGCAAGAAAAAAAAAAGAAGTAAGTCATTCAAATGAATCATACAAACAAGTTCATATTATTAAATATATTGTTAATAGACGTGATTGCTCATGTAAATGTTAGGTTTATATATTTCTAATCTTTATTCAATTGGAACAGGCTATATAACTGCCGAGATGGCCCAGTGGTAAGAACGCGGGAATCTCAACCGATGATCGTGGGTTCAAACCCGGGCAAGCACCGCTGAATTTCATGTGCTTAATTTGTGATTATAATTCATCTCGTGTTTGACGGTGAAGGAAAACATCGTGAGGAAACCTGCATGTGTCAAGTTTCATTGAATTTCTGTCACGTGTATTCCACCAACCCGCATTGGAGCAGCGTGGTGGAATTAGCTCCAAAACCTTCTCCTCACAAAGAGGAAAAGAGGCTTTAGCCCAGCAGTGGGACATTCATAGGCTGTTACTTTTACTTTATATAACTGTGGCCTGATGAGCCAGAGTACATTGTTAAGAAAACAGAAAGCATATTTGTCCTTTGTCCATAAATTTATTTGTGCTAATACGGCATAAGCTCAGCATTGGTAATACCTATTGGTTTTTATACATCTTTATTACATAAAAAGGCACCCCAACTAAAATTATAAATGCGAAAATAAGTTTCTTTGGGTACCTAACCTCGCTACTGCCGCCTCCCCCCCCCCCCAACAAGTGGGCGGTAACAACATTTTACAAACATTTATTATTTCCATTTTGATTGCCAAAAAACTATGTTTTACGATATACGGCCCTTTTTACCATTAGGTCACAAACATATATATTTATTTAGTTACCAGGTTAGTGAAGTAGTACCCTCCCTCGCCGGTCATCAGTCGCTGCGCGTTGCAGAAACGAGTCACGAAGTTGATGTTGCTGACGAGACGCGGAGGATTCGCTTTCAGTACCTTTGAAATATACGTAAACAAGTTCATCAATATTACATAAATAAAATCGACTCACGATACCTAATAACTACTTCACGGGTCGGTCAGAGTTTTTGTTACACCTGTATATGTATGTGTCATTCATGTTAAATATGTATTATATGAAAGTTCCATGTCAATCGGAGTAGTATGAACAAACACACAAATTATCCATTTATAATATATAACAATATTATACTTATTGATATTTGTACACTGATAGCCGTTATTTAAAATATTTTTGTTCTCTTGATGTCCCTTGTATGTTTTGATGAAAATTATAAGCTTTCCTTATAGGACAGGAAAGTTATCACGAACACCAGTCCGTCCGATGTGGCGTATGCGTCTATGTTAGTTCCTAAGCGCTTGTGTATATATGAGTGCATGTACTCGTTTGTGTGTGTTCGTGCGTGCTTGCGCGTGTGCGTGTACTGACGGTGAAGATGAGCGCGGGCAGCAGGTCGTCGGCGGAGGCGGAGGGCCCGCACAGCGCCAGCACGTGTCTGTGGGTGCGTGTGTGTACGAGCGTGCGCGTGTGCGTGTACTGACGGTGAAGATGAGCGCGGGCAGCAGGTCGTCGGCGGAGGCGGAGGGCCCGCACAGCGCCAGCACGTGTCTGTGGGTGCGTGTGTGTACGAGCGTGCGCGTGTGCGTGTACTGACGGTGAAGATGAGCGCGGGCAGCAGGTCGTCGGCGGAGGCGGAGGGCCCGCACAGCGCCAGCACGTGTCTGTGGGTGCGTGTGTGTACGAGCGTGCGCGTGTGCGTGTACTGACGGTGAAGATGAGCGCGGGCAGCAGGTCGTCGGCGGAGGCGGAGGGCCCGCACAGCGCCAGCACGTGTCTGTGGGTGCGTGTGTGTACGAGCGTGCGCGTGTGCGTGTACTGACGGTGAAGATGAGCGCGGGCAGCAGGTCGTCGGCGGAGGCGGAGGGCCCGCACAGCGCCAGCACGTGTCTGTGGGTGCGTGTGTGTACGAGCGTGCGCGTGTGCGTGTACTGACGGTGAAGATGAGCGCGGGCAGCAGGTCGTCGGCGGAGGCGGAGGGCCCGCACAGCGCCAGCACGTGTCTGTGGGTGCGTGTGTGTACGAGCGTGCGCGTGTGCGTGTACTGACGGTGAAGATGAGCGCGGGCAGCAGGTCGTCGGCGGAGGCGGAGGGCCCGCACAGCGCCAGCACGTGTCTGTGGGTGCGTGTGTGTACGAGCGTGCGCGTGTGCGTGTACTGACGGTGAAGATGAGCGCGGGCAGCAGGTCGTCGGCGGAGGCGGAGGGCCCGCACAGCGCCAGCACGTGTCTGTGGGTGCGTGTGTGTACGAGCGTGCGCGTGTGCGTGTACTGACGGTGAAGATGAGCGCGGGCAGCAGGTCGTCGGCGGAGGCGGAGGGCCCGCACAGCGCCAGCACGTGTCTGTGGGTGCGTGTGTGTACGAGCGTGCGCGTGTGCGTGTACTGACGGTGAAGATGAGCGCGGGCAGCAGGTCGTCGGCGGAGGCGGAGGGCCCGCACAGCGCCAGCACGTGTCTGTGGGTGCGTGTGTGTACGAGCGTGCGCGTGTGCGTGTACTGACGGTGAAGATGAGCGCGGGCAGCAGGTCGTCGGCGGAGGCGGAGGGCCCGCACAGCGCCAGCACGTGTCTGTGGGTGCGTGTGTGTACGAGCGTGCGCGTGTGCGTGTACTGACGGTGAAGATGAGCGCGGGCAGCAGGTCGTCGGCGGAGGCGGAGGGCCCGCACAGCGCCAGCACGTGTCTGTGGGTGCGTGTGTGTACGAGCGTGCGCGTGTGCGTGTACTGACGGTGAAGATGAGCGCGGGCAGCAGGTCGTCGGCGGAGGCGGAGGGCCCGCACAGCGCCAGCACGTGTCTGTGGGTGCGTGTGTGTACGAGCGTGCGCGTGTGCGTGTACTGACGGTGAAGATGAGCGCGGGCAGCAGGTCGTCGGCGGAGGCGGAGGGCCCGCACAGCGCCAGCACGTGTCTGTGGGTGCGTGTGTGTACGAGCGTGCGCGTGTGCGTGTACTGACGGTGAAGATGAGCGCGGGCAGCAGGTCGTCGGCGGAGGCGGAGGGCCCGCACAGCGCCAGCACGTGTCTGTGGGTGCGTGTGTGTACGAGCGTGCGCGTGTGCGTGTACTGACGGTGAAGATGAGCGCGGGCAGCAGGTCGTCGGCGGAGGCGGAGGGCCCGCACAGCGCCAGCACGTGTCTGTGGGTGCGTGTGTGTACGAGCGTGCGCGTGTGCGTGTACTGACGGTGAAGATGAGCGCGGGCAGCAGGTCGTCGGCGGAGGCGGAGGGCCCGCACAGCGCCAGCACGTGTCTGTGGGTGCGTGTGTGTACGAGCGTGCGCGTGTGCGTGTACTGACGGTGAAGATGAGCGCGGGCAGCAGGTCGTCGGCGGAGGCGGAGGGCCCGCACAGCGCCAGCACGTGTCTGTGGGTGCGTGTGTGTACGAGCGTGCGCGTGTGCGTGTACTGACGGTGAAGATGAGCGCGGGCAGCAGGTCGTCGGCGGAGGCGGAGGGCCCGCACAGCGCCAGCACGTGTCTGTGGGTGCGTGTGTGTACGAGCGTGCGCGTGTGCGTGTACTGACGGTGAAGATGAGCGCGGGCAGCAGGTCGTCGGCGGAGGCGGAGGGCCCGCACAGCGCCAGCACGTGTCTGTGGGTGCGTGTGTGTACGAGCGTGCGCGTGTGCGTGTACTGACGGTGAAGATGAGCGCGGGCAGCAGGTCGTCGGCGGAGGCGGAGGGCCCGCACAGCGCCAGCACGTGTCTGTGGGTGCGTGTGTGTACGAGCGTGCGCGTGTGCGTGTACTGACGGTGAAGATGAGCGCGGGCAGCAGGTCGTCGGCGGAGGCGGAGGGCCCGCACAGCGCCAGCACGTGTCTGTGGGTGCGTGTGTGTACGAGCGTGCGCGTGTGCGTGTACTGACGGTGAAGATGAGCGCGGGCAGCAGGTCGTCGGCGGAGGCGGAGGGCCCGCACAGCGCCAGCACGTGTCTGTGGGTGCGTGTGTACGAGCGTGCGCGTGTGCGTGTACTGACGGTGAAGATGAGCGCGGGCAGCAGGTCGTCGGCGGAGGCGGAGGGCCCGCACAGCGCCAGCACGTGTCTGTGGGTGCGTGTGTGTACGAGCGTGCGCGTGTGCGTGTACTGACGGTGAAGATGAGCGCGGGCAGCAGGTCGTCGGCGGAGGCGGAGGGCCCGCACAGCGCCAGCACGTGTCTGTGGGTGCGTGTGTGTACGAGCGTGCGCGTGTGCGTGTACTGACGGTGAAGATGAGCGCGGGCAGCAGGTCGTCGGCGGAGGCGGAGGGCCCGCACAGCGCCAGCACGTGTCTGTGGGTGCGTGTGTGTACGAGCGTGCGCGTGTGCGTGTACTGACGGTGAAGATGAGCGCGGGCAGCAGGTCGTCGGCGGAGGCGGAGGGCCCGCACAGCGCCAGCACGTGTCTGTGGGTGCGTGTGTGTACGAGCGTGCGCGTGTGCGTGTACTGACGGTGAAGATGAGCGCGGGCAGCAGGTCGTCGGCGGAGGCGGAGGGCCCGCACAGCGCCAGCACGTGTCTGTGGGTGCGTGTGTGTACGAGCGTGCGCGTGTGCGTGTACTGACGGTGAAGATGAGCGCGGGCAGCAGGTCGTCGGCGGAGGCGGAGGGCCCGCACAGCGCCAGCACGTGTCTGTGGGTGCGTGTGTGTACGAGCGTGCGCGTGTGCGTGTACTGACGGTGAAGATGAGCGCGGGCAGCAGGTCGTCGGCGGAGGCGGAGGGCCCGCACAGCGCCAGCACGTGTCTGTGGGTGCGTGTGTGTACGAGCGTGCGCGTGTGCGTGTACTGACGGTGAAGATGAGCGCGGGCAGCAGGTCGTCGGCGGAGGCGGAGGGCCCGCACAGCGCCAGCACGTGTCTGTGGGTGCGTGTGTGTACGAGCGTGCGCGTGTGCGTGTACTGACGGTGAAGATGAGCGCGGGCAGCAGGTCGTCGGCGGAGGCGGAGGGCCCGCACAGCGCCAGCACGTGTCTGTGGGTGCGTGTGTGTACGAGCGTGCGCGTGTGCGTGTACTGACGGTGAAGATGAGCGCGGGCAGCAGGTCGTCGGCGGAGGCGGAGGGCCCGCACAGCGCCAGCACGTGTCTGTGGGTGCGTGTGTGTACGAGCGTGCGCGTGTGCGTGTACTGACGGTGAAGATGAGCGCGGGCAGCAGGTCGTCGGCGGAGGCGGAGGGCCCGCACAGCGCCAGCACGTGTCGGCAGGCGCGCCGCACCCGCGCCAGCTTGCCGCCCGGGCCGGCCGCGCCGTCCACCGCCAGCAGCTCTGCGGACAACGTGCTCCTACATTGTACTTCCTCGATTACGATCGACTCAGTTCCCTACAACACAAATTATACCATGTACAACCTCTCGTTGAATATCAATAGAATAGAAAAAAGAATTATTTAAAAATTGTTATTATTTATCTTTTTGATATACTACACAATAAGCTGCTATCAGCATAATGATTGTCGCCGACATGGGTCAGTCAGGAAGGAGGAGGATCACTCACCACTGATGGCCTTGTAGAGCAGTTGGCTGCAGGCGTTGTCAGTGCGGTCCAACTTACACTCCAGGTGCTTCTCCCCTACCCAGCTGAGCTGCTGGATGCGCTCCGACATGGCGCGGTCCAGGCGCTCGTCCTCCGTACCGATCGGAGAGAACACCACGCCTGGGAGGCTGGAATATATTATTTATTTGAAAGCAATCATATTTTAAAATTACAATGGTTCGGATATTCACTTCGTGTTAGATACATCGCATATTCGGTTAATTTACTGATCATACTAAAGCTATTGACACGTGGTATGCCCCAGGGCTTAATCTTAGGACCAATACTCTTTCTTATATACATTAACAGCTCACATGAGCACGCTCGTCACTCAAACGATTCAAAATATTTTATTCAGTATTGAAGTATTAAACTTTCTTATTGATTGTCAAGCTGGAAACTACTACCGGTTCGGAAAAGAAACACCCAGTCCTGAGAAGAACCGGCGAAAGAAACTCAGCGGGTCAATTTTTTTTTTCACTAATTAGAATTATGCTGGAATCAGAACTTACTCGTGTAAGTATGTCATGGCGTGCTTTTCCACGAAGTCGATCAGCAGCTCCTTTACTTCGGACTCGGAGTTCGCGAAATGCGGCGACGTGTCCATGTACTTCATGAAGTGCTGTTCGACAAATTGAACTAATAATATATAAAAGTTACGATAAGGCTTTATCCGTTGTTTCCCAATTAACGCAATCTAAAACTACCAAGCTCGTTTGTACAAATATATAATTATAACATCGAATTTAACTTATCAATAACTATTGGCATGATGATGGCATTAAGAATTGACAGGAATAATAAAACAGGAAAATGAATAAAATAAAATTTAATGGGAAACTTTATCTAGAATGAGATGGATGTAGATTTCGTCTCCCTTTAGCTGACAAATATAGTAAGTAACAGTGTTTTTACCTGGTAATGTCTCTGCACTCTCTCCGATAGTTCGTCAACGGACATCACGTTGGAACACTTGATGACATCCATGATGAAGCTGTGCACGAACACTCTCGCGTCACGGTCGACTTGGGGGGGCAGCGTCGAGAATCGAACCCGAAACTCGCGTTTCATACCCTCATTAATCACTGCTGGTATTTTGAATTCCGGCGGTTTGCGTTCCGGTGTGTGATCGTGCTCCTCTGTGGATGCATAATTACTATCTTAATGCAACCATTGAGGTGGTGAATTTATCAATAGAATAATGAGCCTTCCCCAAAAAAAAAAATACCTTGCAAGAAATAACATTGCAAACCACATAACCATGGGCTCTAATATATCACCTGGACTGGTAATTAAACTGGCTCCTTAATTTTATTTGTAATTACCGGATACAACACAAGCACAATATATACATTAATTGTACAATGCCTGTACCTTTGCAAATATCTAATACTTATTTATCTATACTATGTGTAAGCTGTATGTAAAGCATGTATTGGCTGAGATACTTACCAGTGTTACTCTTTTTGAAAACGCTAAACTTTAACAAATTAGCTTTTTTAAGAGTTTCGCTTTGCCTCAGACGTTTTTCTTCAAATTTTGAAAAGGACGAGTTAGAGGCGAGCTTTATCCCGCGTTCGGGCTTCTTCTGCTCAGGTTTCGGGAGAGTCGCTGAAGATGCTTTCTCTGATGAAACACGTCATAAAATGAAAATTCACAGAAAAAAACGTCAAGAGGCGAACTACAATAGATATTCAAGTCAATCAAAAAAAAATCTTTTTTTATTAGCTACTTAGACGGACGAGCATATGGGTCACCTGATGGTAAGTGATCACGAACACCCATAGACATTGGCATTGTAAGAGATGTTAACCATCACTTACATCGCCAATGCGCCACCAACCCTGGGAACTAAGATATTACGTCCCTTGTGCCTGTAATTACACTGGCTCACTCACCCTTCAAACCGGAACACAACAATACCAAGTACTGCTGTTTTGCGGTAGAATATGTGATGAGTGGGTGGTACCTACCCAGACGAGCTTGCACAAAGCTCCAAGTAGATCCCGCAATAACCAGACTTCTAATGAACTTTTTAACATTTTAAGCCTTTTACTTTATTAATGATGAACATTTACATCAAACTTCATATTGATAATTCCAAAATGTTCAATATTCCCTTGAACGCAAACATTATCCCAAGTATTTTAAGATTTCGTGATAAGTAAATGAATAGCACTCAAAACATCGAGTGTCTCATATCCAATTATATTCAAAATCAAGACAAGATATTTTAAGCACATATGCAAATACCTAATATTAAATATATTTTGTTTTATTCATCAAGCATATAAGTGTAGTAACTATAAGAATTATATATTAAATAATATATTGTTGCATTCAACCTTCATACAAAGATGACTTTGTTAGTATACAACCATTTGGTTTGAGATATCGACACAAAGCACAAAGTTGGTGGACGGGGGACGGGACAATAATAACTAAATGAAATTTGGTACTCCTGCTACAGAAAATTATCAATATAAATATATATTCATACAATAAGGACTTTAAATCTGACAATGATTCATAAATTCAATAATTGCTTTTAATCAATTTGTGATAAATATTTATGTTCATTAATTTCAATAATTAACAATACCAGTAAACTTAACCTATATAATAAACATTAATGATTAATTGATTTCAACTATTAGTTTTACATTATGATAATATAAATAGCACTCAAGGATGATCATGATTAATAATGCTGATAATTAATGTATTATGTACACAGAGCTGGATTTAAAAATTTAACAGACCTTTTTTTTTTTTATAGCCCGGAAGGGCAAATGACTCCACTCCACCTGATGGTAAGTGGTAGTAGAGTCCAAACGCGACGACGGCTAGTGCAGTCGGGAAGAATGGTCTGCACTAGCCGCCCCCGCCTTGCCGGCCCGCAAGATGCCTCTTCACGCCTCGTTTGAAGGAACCCAGGTCATAAGAGGAGGGGAACACGTGTGCTGGTAAAGAATTCCATGTTTTGGAGGTGCGACAAAGAAAAGAGTTGCCAAATTTCTTCGTTCGCGATGGAATTGATGTCACAGTTAGGCGGTGACATCAAGAGCCAGCACGCGTAGATTTGTGAAGGAAAGCAATTCAGAAGTATAGGTGACTTTCGATCAAAAAAAAAGCCCAAGTGAAGGCCCCTACAGCCAGTTGAAATCCAGCCAGCAGTTGAAAAGCCAGCCATACATATATGAATGAAGTGTTATCGCGCTATTTTTTTTCCATCTCTTAATTACACCATAATAATGGACACAGATTACCATTGTCATATTGGAGTGTTATTAGTATAAAATTCAATTTCAAAAAATCTTTATTCAACGTAGAAGTATTACACTTGCTTATTAATTGTCAGAAATCTATCATCGGTTCGGAAATAGACATCTCATACTTGAGAAGAACCAGCAAAAGAAACTCAGTGGGATTTTTTTTTTATTGATAAAAATTGTAAAGTATTAACAATTATGCCATAATAGTATGGGTATAATTCTGTTTATGAAGACATTAAAGAATTTATTGTATGAATATAATGAGATAAATTCAAAGACACAATAAGTGTTATTTTAACAATACTTGCATAATTATAATAATAAAAATAAAAAAACATTGCACTAACAAGACATTAATTTGAATTATATTTTTTTACAACATTCTAATCTAATCTAATAATAAATAGAAGGAGAATAAGGAATAGTTTATACAAACAATAAAGTATTTATAAATGAAAAAAAATTGATTTATCTAAGATAGATAATATGTAGGAGGCATGATTGTGGAATTATATATATTAATGTATTGTTTAGATTATGAATATTATTCAATTAATTATACCTGCTCTTCTTTGTCGCTGAAGTTGTTCCCGGTGACATTTCGAACAGTAGCCTTGCCACTGAGGGTTACCGAAATAATCACAGCCATTTTTGCATTTCAAGTCGCTTTGGTCTATCCGGAGAGATGGCATCTTACTAGCAAAAATCATATACTTATAAGATCTTTGAAGATTATTCCCATACCACATTTTATATAAATAAATATAAAAAAATCAAGTTAATTTTAATACACGACACTCAAAAAGTCTGCCATAAAGCGACTCAATCAAAATATCAGCCCATTTTTGTTGAAAGTAATAATTAAAACAGATTCCACTTTCGGCGTGTGAGTTATGTTTCATCGCAATTTTACGGCTGTAACGGTGGCCGTTGAACGACGTTATATAGGCTATTCTTATCGTAAAATGTACTTGAACCAGTCTACGATAACTATTGTGAAGCTAAATACGACAAATAAACGATTTGTACGTCATCACTCACCTCTACGAAACAAACGGGTTTTATATCACCTTTATTATGTAATAATTATATTGCTTTGAAATTAATTTGTAACACAATAAAAATAAATAAAATTCAAGAGGAAAACTTTTGATCTGTCAAACGGCAAAATAGTCATAGGCAAATTAATATTTCTAGAGCTGTAACAAACCGTATGTATTCGTTACTGAGTAACGGGTACGCCATCTAGTACCGAGTAACGAAACGTTACCCACGAATACTTTTCGTTACTCGCATGTTTCGTATCATGGTTACATATTACGCTGTTTCAATGACGCAATGTAACGCTGCGTTGATGCGTGTATTGAAACGTATCTTACTGATCGTTTTGCGCATGCGTATTTTGAATTTACCGCGAATTAAAAAGGTAACGTAAACTTAAGGACGTACAAACAAAATAACGTTGTTTGATGATTTGTGAGATTCGTTATCCAGGTTATTTAATATTTAAATATTCATTAGAGGTATTGTGTTCGTGTGTGGAACAGAAACAGGGTAAGAAAGATATTTTACAAATTTGTAATAAGTACTTTACGCACTATAGAAGACACAAGACGCAAATTCTTCACTTAGTCGCATTCTAGCTCTTTCGCGCCTTGTACTTCCGACAATTAAAAATTAATACATTGAAAATGCCTTGGTGTGGGTTGAGATATTTCCTAATAATTTAAGGAACACGGAAAAGTGCAAAGAAATAACTTGTCATCTGTAAATAATCTAATTTTCATATTTTACAAATTCAATACGAATCACGCCGTATTCTACTATTTGTCATAGACAGAGACTAATAACAATCAGCATTCTTATTATGTTTATTCAATTGGTTTGAAATGAACCTAATTACTTCACTAATAAAGCACCAGAGAGCGCTAATTTCGGCAGTAGTGCTGCCTCTTTATTTCACGCACGATCCCTGAAGATACACGAACTAAAGATTCAAATATCGAAAAATAGAACAATAATTAAATTATATAACGTATCTTCTCTAGTACGTAAGTATTTAATATTTATATCTCGATCCATATGTATGTTTTCGTTTTTAATAAAAACGTATTTTCACTTTATTTGGTTCTTATGTTAAAAAGATATTATAATAAAGTTCAAGTGAGATTTAATTGTTTCTTGGTTATTAAATGTTGTTAATTACTAATTGATAATAAATAATTACCAAATAATGGTTATTGTTTATATTCGATTTATTATTATTGTTTTTTTTTAATATTTTTTAATATTTGACAGTTTAATTTACCTACCTGCTACAATGGATAAGAAAAGAAGTAAGCTATGGGGTTTTTTTACGCAAGTTAAAGATGATAAGGCTATATGTGATCTTTGTAAATCGTTGTATTCAGTGAAAGGCGGCTCTACTACAAATTTAAAAAAGCACCTTTTAAAAAAACACAGATCAACCTATGAAACCATCAATCCATGCTCTGGGTCAGATGTTGCAGTTCTGGAAGCTCCTGAATCATCAATTTCAGCAAGTACAGAATCTACTATACCTGAAATTAAAACCAATGACAAAAAATCGCAACAGACTAAGTTAAGTGCCTTTATTCAACGTCCTGTAGGTGTAGCAAAAGAAAAACAAATTAATAATTTAATTTTTAAAATGATAGTTAAAGACCTGCAGCCTTTTTCTGTAGTTGAAGACGAGGGTTTTAAGGCTCTCATTAATTACTTAGAACCAGGCTACAAAATGCCTTCAAGGTACATACTAAGCAACACTTTATTGGATGCGCAATACTCAGAAGCCCAAAAAAAATTAAAAGATGAATTAGAAAATGCAAAATATGTATCGATTACCACCGATGGCTGGACTTCAAGAGCAACAACTTCTTACCAAGCTGTAACAGCCCATTATTTATTAAATTGGGAGTTGAAGTCTGCTTTATTAGGATGTTTTGAATGTCATGAGAGACACACGGCCGAATATATTAAAAATGAGTTGTATAGCTTGCTCTGCCATTGGAACATACAAAATAAAATATTTGTCTGCGTTACAGATAACGCAGCGAACATGAAGGCGGCTATACGATTAACAAATTATGAACATTTGCCGTGTATAGCTCACACTCTTAATTTAGTTGTGCGTGCAGGACTCCAGGACTGTGATCTCGGGGAGCTAATAAAAAAAATAAAAGCCATTGTGGAACATTTTCACAAGAGTCCAATAGCTACGAAAAAACTAATTGCAATGCAGGAGCAGCTGAGGCCTAATCAAAAACCATTGAAGCTAAAAATGGACGTAGTGACCAGATGGAATAGTACCCTGGACATGATTGAGAGGATTTGCTTACTTCAAGAACCTTTAGAAGCGTCTCTTGGAATCCTACATAATCCAGTAGAAAATCTTTTGGAAGCTGAATGGCAGACACTGCCAGAAATAATAAAAATTCTGAAGCCATTCAAGCAACTCACTGAAGAAATGTCTTCAGAAAAAAAAGTTACTGTTTCAATGATCCTAGCTTCGACAGAAAGTATGCTTAGTATTTTGTACAATTTAGAAACAAATATTATTACAGATACTGGGAAGAAACTGGCAAATAAAATTTTAACAGAATTTAAAATTAGGTTTAAGAATTGTTACAGGCACCCAGTGTTATCTAAAGCAGCATTGTTAGACCCGCGTTTTAAGAAGCTGGCATTTAGGTTTGATGCGTCAAGTTATGAGTCTGCCAAAGATGCATTGAAAACTGAGCTGCAAAACGAATTTAACTTAAATAATCAGCCAATAGAAGCTAACGAGAACGAATTGATATTAGCTACATCTACTGGTGACACCGACGCTAATAACGACTCTATCTGGATAGATTTTGACACTTTGGTAACGTCAGCGTCTGCTTCGAACTCTAAAGTTAGCAGCAGCATAATTACCTTGAGGCAATATCTAGAAGAACGTTTTATACTTCGAAATGAGTGTCCTTTGAAATGGTGGCAGACGAGGGCACTTCTATACCCCGAACTATCAAACTTGGCTGCGAAATATTTATCCGTGATGGCTACCTCGGTACCATCTGAGAGGACTTTTTCCAAATCGGGTCAAATATTAAGTGAGAGGCGCAGCTCAATTCAACCAAAGCGAATGGAAAAGATTTTATTTTTAAATATCAACCAAAGATTCCTGTCATAAAATGGCCCAACGAGCATGTCTCAGATCTTAAATGTTAACGCTTGCTCAAGCAATTTCGGTGCTCTAGGCTTAAATTCATTCTAAGAAAGAATTATTTTTTGTTATTTTAGTTTTGTTTAAAATATGATTTTATTTTTATGTTTAATTTCACTTCAACAACAAAAGAGATTTGTTGTCATTTTAATTGATTCAAACTTTTTTATTTAATTTTATGTCTAATTTCGTTCTAAGAAATAATTATTTTTTGTTATTTTAGTTTTGTTTAAAATATGATTTTATTTTTATGTTTAATTTCATTCCAAGAACAAAAGAGTTTGTCGTCATTTTAATTGATACAAACTTTTTTATTTAATTTTATGTTTAATTTCAATCTAAGCAAAACTATTTTTATGTTGATTTATGGTTGAAATGTTGTTTAAATTTTATTGACAATAAATATTATTTTTAAATTTCAAATATTCATAACAAAGTTTTCTTTAACAGAGTATACAATAAAAAAAAGTATATACTTGTGATAAAGTGTTTTCATAAAATTTTGCCACTAAAATTTCATAAATTTTATGTAATAGTATGAAATAAACGAATGTGAAAGTTTTAGTCTCTCATGAAATTCTAAAATTATTTCACTGTAACTTAATTTTCAAACAATTAATTAAATCGCACGCTTGCGCGCGCAATTTAAACTAGTTCTTACACAATATGCGCCGCGCCGGGATTGTATACTGTACGCGTACGCAATACGACTCGATTAACGATTTGTTTCTCTAGCATACCATAGCATGTTATGAAGTATTAGGAGTAACGAGTAACGATACGATAGTAACGAGTACTGAATGTATAGTAACGAATACATACGGGTACGTTTTTTTTTCGTTACTTTTACACCTATGAATATTTCCCCTATTATGACAGTCTGACAGTTCGAAATACGCAGAAATGTTGTAATAGTGCCGACAATCGTTATAACCGTTAACCGATACTATCTCGACATCGAAAATAGTTTCTACACCGATAGCTCCTATCGATGTGTTGAAGGATTTTCGCGGTCAAATACAGGGAGCTTTGATAACAATATAACACTGTTTTGATGATACCATCGATATTTTGTAAATGTAGTTAAAAAAAATTGGTTGCCTGTAAAGTCGGTATACGGGCGAAAGTTTTACGTGACAACGACTTTGAGTGGTAAAATAATTTTAATGAGAATATTCATTCGTATAGTAGGAAGAAGGATGAAATAATAGTAACAATTTAAAACATTTATTTATACAAAGAATTATAATTAAAACATTAATTTATACAAAGAATCTCGCACTGAATTTCACTTTTTATGTCTGTCTCTCTCGCTCTTAGGCGGGCTAACCATGCCCGAGTGGAAGGGACGCGTGCCTCTCACTCGCTCTCATTGTGAGCGCATAACGTGAGCGGAGCGTAACGCAGTTTCTTGAAGTGTCACCCGGCAAACCAATTTATAAGACGTTGTCACGTCAATATATTTTTGTACTTTGTTATTAAAATTCGTTATTCTATCAAATATGTTTCAAGGTTCAGATCACTAATCTTGTTTATAATATTGTAGTTGTACACATTTAAATAGAATAAATATTAAACGTGACACAAATTAAATTGAAAATTTCATAAAAAGTAAAACAAAACCAAGATTTAAACATTCCTTTATTGTAAAATAGATTTTGCACGCATTTTACGAAAGGTTAAATTTATTCTTGCATCCATTATCCGTTTACGAGTAGGCAAACTATGATACCACACTTCATTTGTTGGGGGATTCATCAACAGTATACTTCCATGCTCCAAAATGATTGTAACTAAAATATATATAACTATTACAAATTTCGTAATTATTGTAAAACTATAATTAAAAAACTATTGTTTTTTGTAATAATAGAAGTAAATATTTAATATATATTTAAATATAAAAACGAAACATCTAATTAAAATCATGAAATTTCTATAATATCATGATTTCAAAACTGTTGCCATGACAACTAATAACATACAAACATTAAATGTAATAGCAAGTGAATATAAGAAAACGAATTGGAAAATATTTATTGTTTGAATTTAAAGCAAGTATGGAATATGCACAAATATCTGATGGACAATATACGAAAACTATTTATTCCATGGCAAGTATTTTTTTAATATTTTAAATAGCCTATAGTTAACATAAATGAAGAGAATTCAATTATGAGATAATTATCTTAAATTTATACCTAATTGTTTAATAGTTTGTAGAATAAAAGAAATAGACTATAAAATAAAATATATTTCAAATATATGTTTACTTATTCGCATTTCTTGGTAATAACCGTATAGCATTATTTACAATGAATCAAGAACATTGCTTTGAGGTTTCTTTTTTTATGAAAATTCTCGTCTAAATCTATATTTCACAATTATTTATTTGTATATTGTTGTACGTATTCCACGGCCGCAAAAAAATTTAAAAGTTGTTCATAATAATGCCGATTCAGATTTACATTATAAAAATACGTAATTGGTATAATTTTTTTAATCACAATTGTAACTTCCGCTATTATCGTTTAAGTAATAAGTATTAATATTATTTTAAACCTAACAGCTATACATATATATTCTAGAGTTATACAAAGTTAAACGCCCGTTAATCGTTATCGAAAAATTATCACAAAGTGATTGATTCTCTTGTTATTACCTACATATTGTGTAAGAGTTTCTATATAATATTTTATTTATATCTTAAATCGATTATTATCAGTGACATAAGTTGACCCAACCCTGAAAAGTGCCCAACCTATGCGGAAATGTTTACACGCGAACTTTTAAACGATAAACGAATATTATCTGTAAGTGCCGTTGAATGATAACAGCTTATTGCACTACGCATTCCGTTTAACGAGATTTCAAATATGTAGGGCTTATATAATCTATAAACGAAAATAGCACGAATTTTAAAGATAATTTAGAAGTATGATGTTGAATTAATTTTTGATATATTGTTCGGCTTACATGGGTTAAATTTTAAAACATTTTTATGTTTTATTTATTTATTTTTATTGATTGGCATTTTACTTTTAAAACTGACACTTAAGTAATACGACTGAATAGGAACGTATATTTATATTTATTTCTAATTTTGTTTTATATATAATTAAATAGCATACTTTTTACGCGTTAGTCTTTTATTACATTTGACTATGATTTAGAAAAGAACCATTAAGTAATCATTACAACCATCAACTAAATAGATAAAATACTTAACACAATTTATTATTTTTAGATAAAGGAATCCAGATACGAAGATGCAATTAAGACTTTGAACGATGCCATCAATTTTAATCCTAATCGAGCCGGATTGTCCTTACTAGGTTATTGCTATTATAGAACGCAATCGTTCGTCGAGGCAGCGAATTGCTATGAACAACTAACCGCTATGCATCCCGATGTTCCAGAATATAAATTCTATTTTGCCCAAGCACTGTACGAAGCATCAATGTTTGATGAGGCGTACAAAGTTAGTATACAAATTACAGCACCTGAATTAGAGAAAAACGTAACAAAATTACAATCCGCAATTAAATACGGCGAAGAAGATACAATTACAGCGAAAAGTCTCGTCGATTCATACCCTCATGACGACGTAGATAAAGACATCAACTTGGGATGTTTATTATATAAAGAGAATCAATACGAAGAAGCGTTACAAAAGTTTTCGAGGAGCCTAAGCATATTAGGTTTTAACGCTCATTTACATTATAACGTAGCTTTATGTTACTTTAGATTGAAAGAGTATCCTCAAGCTTTGAAGCACATAACTTTAGTCATTGAAAAGGGTATTAGGGATCACCCCGAATTAGCAGTAGGTATGCAGGCGGAAACTTCGGAGGTGAAATCGGTCGGTAACACGTTGACGCTTCATGAAACAGCATTGACCGAAGTGTTTAATTTAAAAGCGGCTATAGAATATCAGTTGAAGAATACTGAAGCTGCGAGAGAAGCCTTGTCCGATATGCCTCCAAGACACGAACATGAACTAGACGCAGTAACATTGCATAATTTAGCTCTCACATCTATCGATGTTAAGCCAAATGACGGATTTGAAAAACTCCACTTTTTGCTACAGCAAGATCCCTTTCCGCCAGAAACGTTTGCTAACCTACTACTTTTATACTGCAAGTTTGAATACTACGATCTTGCTGCAGATATATTAGCTGAAAATGCACAATTTACCTACAAATATTTGACGCCATATTTATACGATTTTTTAGATGCGATAATAACCAGCCAAACTTCACCCGATGAAGCCTTTCAAAAATACGAAGATATTGCTTCAAAACATGCAGAACAATTAAGAAAACTTACTAAAGTAGTACAAGAGAGTCGATCTCAGGGAGACAATGATCAAGTTAAGAAGGCCGTAGTCGAATATGAAGAAGCATTAGAACGATACATTCCAGTAGTAATGGCTCAAGCGAAAATTTATTGGGACATGGAAAATTATGGACAAGTCGAAAAAATCTTTCGCAAATCGGTTGAATTTTGTAATGAATCCGATGTATGGCGATTAAACGTAGCACACGTTTTATTTATGCAAGAAAATAAATACAAAGAAGCAGCGAGTTTTTATGAACCAATCGTCAAAAAACAGTACGACAACATTTTAGATGTAAGTGCAGTAGTTTTAGCCAATTTATGCGTGTCCTACATCATGACTTCTCAAAATGAAGAAGCCGAGGATATTATGCGGAAGATTGAAAAGGAGGAAGAACAACAAATTTTTGAAGATCCCCATAAAAAGTTCTATCATTTATGTATTGTTAACCTAGTTATAGGAACTCTCTATTGTGCTAAGGGAAATTACGAATTTGGTATTTCTAGAGTTATCAAATCCTTAGAACCCTTTAACAAGCGTTTGGGCACCGATACGTGGTTTTACGCGAAGAGATGTTTTTTATCTTTCTTAGAGAATCTTGCGAAACACTTGATCGTCGTCAAGGACAATACAATCAAAGATTGTTTGCAATTTCTTGAAGGTTCTGAAACTTACGGTCGAAGCGTCAGTACAGTTATAGAAACGCCTTTCCAAGAAGAAGATGCAAATAATAAAGCTAAACAAACAGTTACGTATGAGTCCCGGCTCCTACGTTACATGTTTTTTAAATTAAGAAGCATTGATGATTCAGTAACGATTAATAAATATGAAGATTTAAAATAAAGCGAACATGAACATACTTTTTGGTATCGCCTTTTTATTTGGCCCTGGCTTCCTCGCATCTCTGTGTTTTAATATGAACGGTCTTTCTGCCCCCAAAGAAACAGAAGCTATTGGAAAATTGTGATCAAGATCGGGTTCATTGTCTCTATGTTCACCCATATGATCATTGCCATTTCTGTACCTACAGAGAAAAATAGGATTTAAAAATGTGGTTAGTTTTACTTATATATTTTATATATTAAAACTTAAGAAATTATGTGACTTACTTATTTACCAAGACAAAATCATATTGAATACCCTTCAATTTGAACAAAAAGTCTCTTATATTGAGTATTTCTGGAGTCCATGGTCGTGCCGGAACTGTGATACCAGAATACGTGTAGGATATGCCGGGATCACCATAGGCCACTTGTTGGCGAGGTAACGGATAAATCTTACCAAAAATTCTAAAATGTTTATAATATACAAACTAAAATTTTAAAAAATTAGTGAAAGTTTTATACTACTATAGTACTTGCTTTGTGTTTCGTGCAGTTTTGTGTAAACATTACTATATTTTTTAATAAATAGCTATATATAAATGTATAAAAACAGAATTATACTTTATTTTTGCTAAATCTCCAGTATAATAACAAAGAGTTTCTTCAAGTTCCTTCAATAAAACATTAGCTATTGGTCTGGGGATCGTAACGGCATATTCGAGATCAAGGCTATCATTCTTAATACTTTTCCACGATACTGAACTTAAATCGATTTCTCGTAGACATTGAGCCATAAATATTACTTCCTAAAACAAATACACTTATGTAATGGCAATATTTGAATGTCAAAAGATTTGACATTTGACAAAAACGATATACTAAATTGTAATGTTTTTGTTTTGGCAATTGTTGTTTATCGCTCAAAATAAATCAATAAGTAAAGCAATTGTTTTACTCAATATCAATTTTACGAGTTGACTTACCGAAGAAAAATATCAATAATGTTCATAAAAATAGCACTCAAATCTTTATAAACAAAATTGCATCTGGCAGCTGTAAAGTTGCCATATAAAAGAGATTTGCTAATTGTGATATTAATATCTTACCATGAAGGCTTTGAAATAAAACTAATAATTAATCAAGATAACATTCCAATAAGGTTTATCTGTCTATAAATTTGAAATTAATATTGTTACTTACGTAATAATTAGGTGTTAGTAGGAAGATTCTAACATGCAATGTCCATGTATATTTTTTCAGAATAAATTAAGTAACATCATTAATTGACAACGTTAATTCGTTTATTTAGAAAATAACAAATACATTTTAATTTGTTATTGGAAACTATTAAAAAAAACTTAAATCGCTATACATATTGTTGAATTAGGCGATCGTGGTCGTTTTATGACGATACTTTTATTATTTTGCAGAAAGCTTTTAAATGCTTGTGAACCAGATAAAAACCTTTGGTTTGTGACACAAAGTAAATTCGACACATCTGCTTTTTGATTATTAATAAGCGTCGTAGAACTGAAAGAAAAATATAAATAGTTAAACATAGGTATAAAAAATGTAGGCTTACAAACAAAATTGCTTACTGCTCAAGCTTACTTAGATAAGTCTACGAAACGTTCTGTATCATAATATACTGAATATTGTCTTATTCTTCTGACCGTATCGCCATTTTGAAAATCACCATCATATTCGTAAAGTTTTTCAATAATTCCGTCTTTATTTTTCACTGTCCAATAGTAGTTTTGAATCTGCGTCTCGGAAACGCTTTTTAATTTTGGAGCGTTTTCTTTCATGGTAATTGAACTCTCACTGTTAATAAGTTCAGTTAGTTTTAAAGAATTAACGTTATTAACCATCTGCTCGGAAACCCTATTTTTTGGAAAACATATATCATCAGAGGATTTTTCGAGAAATTTTTGTATTTCAGCTTTTACATCGGAATTAAGTAAATTATTTTTAGTTTGAACTATGAACTGACTGCAATAAGCTTTGAGATCATTATTGTTTGACTGGCAAACTCGGTTTATTAATTTTATTAGTTTTCTTTCAACATCTTCTTTTTGTTGTTTTATGTTTTTGAGTCTTGATTTTAAGAAAATATTTTCTTGGTGACTCACTAAATACAACTTTTGAAAACCCACATTTATGGATCGGTTCTCCAAATTATTTTTTTGTGAAAATACATTATAAACTATATTTTCATTATTACAAACTGCCTTTAAATTATATTTCATTCTCATGTTTTTGTTTTTTTGGATTGCAGGCACTAAAATGTCATTTAAATTTCTGCACTCTTGGTTCAGTTCTTTCAATTTATTGAGCAAAATTAAATTGAAATTAATGTCACGATCTTTTTTTACTTTAAACCGTGAATATATATTTTTTATAATTTTCAGTATGGTATTACTAACTTCTTTGGCGGTTTTTTTCAAACATATACATTTTTTCCGAAAGTAGGCTTCAATTACATCAAAATTTAAGTAAATTAATTTTCTTTTCGTAAATGTTATTGTTTCATATTTTCTATTAACTATTAAAACCATACACACGCCAGTAAAACACATAAAAATTAGAAGATAAATATTATTATGTAGATTCTCATTAGATATTTTTATTTCGTCTTTCGTTTCAAATAAGTTTTCTTCTTTAATACTTGTATTTTTGTAAAACGGTAACAACAGATTTTGAAAGTCATATTCTGAAATATAAATAATGTAGGTAATTATTTAATTTATCTCGTTAAATTTGGAGCTTCTAAAAACTTACCCAAATATTGTTCCATATTTCTCTTCCAGTAAATGTCAAGAGAACATAACAAAACCCACATGGTCACAACCATACCAAATAGCCATTTGAAAGCAATATACATTTTTTTATTAACTTATAAAACTCCAAATCATATACCATCAATTTATACATAATTTAAAAACATTTAGTAGCAGTATTAAAATATTTGACAATATATGTCATTACTTCCATTAAATTATATGTGGTATAACAATTATTTCTGTGTTATAAAAACTTTTTCATTTAGTCAAAGGAGTATAGGTTACAATCATAGAATTTATACTATACTTACTAGGTTAGCTTTATTTTTTACAGTTTAATATAAATATAATACTTTTACATAACAGGATTTCCAACATGTGTTAGCTTCATTTGAATCAACATTAAGACAAATACTGAAATAAATAGCAAAATTGCTTTGTCATTAAATCTGTTACACCATTACTTTATACACTCTTTATTTTATTTGTACACTTTGTAAATAGACTACTTGTTTAAATATCGAAAGATGTGTTTGGGAAACAAAAATAGATTATTATTTTGAAAATAAAACTTTATTTTGTTACATTATATTACATTCCTATTACTATAATATACCAATTCAAAATGTTTTTGTAAATGATATCTTGACTAATTATTCACAGTTAATTACTACATACAAAGCATTACTTTGAATCTTTCCTACGAAATATTTTTGTAATTCTGACTTGAATAGCTAATCCTAGTAGAGTTAAATTCTTTTTATACCACTCCTTATTGTAATTTAGATGAGTTTTCCAGTTTTTATCAAGAAAAGCTTTATAAAATACACTCATCTCATCAGCAGAAAGATTTGTCTTCCCTTCGGGCAAATTCTTCTTCAAATATAAATCTCGCTCCTGTAATATAATAATTACCATAATAATAAACAAGGCAATATACTAATTATATTTTTCAGTATGAGATTACAGTGAATAAAAAACTATATTTATATTATTTTATTATCAATTCAATCAATCAATCAATTTGGTTTCAGACCGGGTCTTTCGACAGAATCTGCTATACTGTGCTTAAAACAAACTGTCAAGTACTATTCCGATCGATGTACACCTGTTTATGCCTGTTTTCTCGATTTATCGAGGGCATTTGACCTGGTTAATTATGATATCCTGTGGCAGAAATTAAAACTTACTGGTATGCCCGATGAAATCAACAGGATCTTTAAATTTTGGTATAATAACCAGGTCAATGTTGTGCGGTGGTCAGAGAGCTACTCAAGGTCGTACAGGTTAGAGTGTGGGGTGAGGCAGGGCGGCTTGACCTCACCTAAGCTGTTCAACCTATATGTAAATGCGCTGATAGATGAGCTCAGTAGTACGCGTGTCGGGTGTCATATAGACGGAGTCTGTCTTAATAACATTAGTTACGCGGACGACATGGTGCTGCTGAGTGCATCTGTCTGTGGGTTATCGAAGATGTTGAGCATTTGTGAAAACTATGCCTATAATCATGGTTTAATCTACAATTGTAAGAAATGCGAATGCATGGTCTTTCAGGCCAAGGGAAAACCGATGCCTTCAATTGTACCTCCTATTAAATTAAACGGGATTACATTAAAAATAACCGAACGGTATAAATATCTTGGGCATGTGGTATCCTATGACCTGAAAGACGACGCGGATATTGAGAGAGAACGCAGGGCTTTGTCTGTTAGGGCGAACATGATTGTCCGCAGGTTTGCTCGTTGCTCTATGCCAGTCAAAATCACTCTCTTCAGAGCTTACTGTACTTCATTCTACACGAGCAGCCTGTGGGCTAACTACACGCAAAAACAGTATAATGCCCTGCGTGTACAATATAACAATGCCTTCAGGATGCTAATGGGTCTGCCCCGATTCTGTAGTGCGTCGGGGATGTTTGCCGAGGCGCATGTAGACTGTTTTTACACAACTATGCGAAAACGGTGCACATCCCTGTTGCGTAGGGTTCGGGCTAGCTCCAGTGGCGTCCTAAGGGTATTCGTTGACAGGTTCGATTGTTTGTACTTGAACCACTGTTGTAGGATTCATGTGCTGACAAATCGATCCTGTCTTAGGTTAAAGTAGTCTTTAGAATCTACTAACACATAGGCTTAAGTTACTTGTATTACTAACAATATATGATCCATGTTGGTTGAAATAAAGTATATTATTATTATTATTATTATTATTGCTAATATTTGTTGTAATATGCTGTACTGTCACAAATTTTGTTTTATTCTTGAGACTTCAGTTTTATACTTATTCAAGTTTTCATACTATTTTGGCACAAGAAACAGGGGCAAAATATTTTTATATGCATATAAATATATGGCATTATGACAGTCACAGAATTTATATTTAAATTAATAGTGTCACATTGAAATCTATTACAATGTGTTACATAGTAATTTATTACGGAAATTACCTCAAAAAACCTTGAATTGTGCTGAGCCCAAAAATTGTGGTTCCATTCCTGCACTTCCATCCTTAATTTTCGATATCTTTCTTCTAAAAATGTCTCAGTTTTAGGTTTCTTAAATATAATTTTTCTGAGATTGGACACGGGGTCGGGAGGACCTATCATATCACTCGAAATTTGAGCCGGATTTGGTGATTGCATAGATTTCGTATCTGATGTAGTACTTGTCTGTCTTGCTACAAGCTTTACCTGGAGCCTATAGGCTTTATTAACCCGAGTAGACAACATGTTCCACACAATAATAAGACAAATCACTGTTTTAATATGCGTAACATGTTACAACGTATGACAAAATACAAAGTCTGAAATAACATGAGACAGTTCAAAGACAACTAAAGAAATATATAAAGTTTAAGCCTTGATAGAATGGATTTTGATTCAAATTACATGACGATTAATGATAAAGGCGAAAACATTTGTATGCTCTCATAATTCAATTAAAAAAAATTGCCATCAAATGCAATTGTCAATAATATATTGTCACTGTCATTTTGACAATTTATATCTCAGCTCAACAGCTGTTTTGAAAAAATATACGTTTCTTTATACACTTTTAAGTTCTAGCGCACATACAAGAAAATGTAACTATATATACGAATCAGTTAAGTTAACAATTGGCAATCCAATTGATAATCTGATCATTACTGATGATTATTTTTTTTATATAAATTTTGAGATAAATTCTCATATTGCTATATTTACCTTCGCTGTTGGTTAAGTCATATTATATTATGTCATGTGTGTGGATGTCAAATTCTCTTTCAGTGCCGAATTATGTAAAAGTTGCATTACTTACTTTGCAAATAATTCAGAATTATTTACTGGGAATAAATTGTTTCTAATCAAATAATTTTGTTACCAGAATGGCGAAAGGCAAAAATGATATGGAAGACGAATACTCAGCGAAGTTAGACATGTGTCTAACTGATGGAATTGTTAAAACTGGTAGGTTTGTTTTATGGTTAAAAATGAGTCTAGCAACTAGGTATAGAAACCGTATAATTCACGTAACTCTTACATGAAAAAACTGATATAGTTATGGATAAGTAAATCATTCAATTTGATTGTTGTCTGCAATTACACTAATGTTTATTTGCAAAAATCTATAGTTATTGTAACTCGATATAATGATAAATTAAATGTTGTAACATATATGTAATTCCTTTACAGGAAGTGGTGTTTTACTGGGTGCCCTGTCCTCTGTTTTATTCCTGGGTCGGCGGAGATGGCCAGTTATAGCTGGGATGGGCATGGGAATAGGTCTAGCATATGCTAACTGTGAATATGAGTTAAATCCAAAAAAGAAAAATACTTCATAATAATTAATTTTTAATATCAGGTGAGACAGGAGAATTTGAATTGAATGATGATTGTTACATATTAATGTAACAATCATCATATTTTTTCTGCCTTTTATCAAAGTAATAATGGCCTGTGAATGTCCCACTGCTGGGCTAAGGCCTCTTCTCGTCTTTTTGAGGAGAAGGTTTGGAGCTTATTCCACCACGCTGCTCCAATGCGGGTTGGTGGAATACACATATGACAGAATTTCAGTGAAATTTGACACATGCAGGTTTCCTCACGATGTTTTCCTTCACCGTTAAGCACGAGATGAATTATAATCACAAATTTAGCACATGAAATTCAGCGGTGCTTGCCCGGGTTTGAACTCACGATCATCGGTTAAGATTCATGCGGTCTTACCACTGCAATCATTTTATCAAAACTGCACATCAATTATATTCCCAAAATATATACTACATAAATATATGTCTGAATGTTTTTCAAAAGGCAAGGCTAGCCAATTGCAATAATTATTCAGAAACACCTTTTATACCTATTGGGGCAGTATTCTAAATATTATTTTATCCCAATCTAGCAAAATGATTATCCCTAAATCAATGTCCAAATATTTCTTTCAGATAAGAGTTTAGTTGAGAAGACTTGAGTGATGCAAATCATGTCCAGTAAGCAATTTCAATTTCAGTAGATAATTTATTTTAAAAGCATTCAATTTTGTTTTAATGTACAAATAATTATTAATTATTATAATGACTTTTATTTATACCTTTATTATTTAATAAATAAAACAATCATACAAGAACAAATTTTAATATTTTATTGTACAAATGGATACTGGAATAAAGATCAAGAAAGTGTGTATTTTAAAAGTAGAAAATAATATAACAGTATAATATCATAGGAATAGACAAAAAGCTCCGATAACAACCCATATACAGACACCAAACATGGTGATAATTAACCTAAATTAAACATAAAGTTCACAATAAACCACACCCATCTTTAGAAATTAAAACATCTCCGTGTCATGAGAATTATTTTCTTTTTGAATTGAATAATATAATAACATGTTTAAATAAGATAGTTACCGTTCTATTACAGTTTAATAATAAACAAATGTGAATATATATAAATAATTGGGTTGCAAAAGTGAATTTTAATACTTATCTATGATATATTTGCTTTTTACCACCAAACTTTACAGAAAGTGCATTACACACTAATTCTTTAAACTAAACAGATTTAAAATTGGAGACAAAAAATAGTATTCCAAATGCAAATTATTAAATAAAAATGAGAAAATCACCTTTAATGTTCAAACAGGAATCGATTCACCCAAAACATTTACAACACTGGACATCACATAATTTTTCTTTGAACTTCTATATTATTAAATCTTTGAATAATGGTTAAGAATGGCACATTACAATTTCATTTATACACATCTCTCTTCAAACTAATTTGACAATATTATATTTGTTGTCTAACTCTAAATGTACTGAGTTTGAAAGGAAAAACTCACTTCATCAATTTGCCAAAATAAATTCTTAAAAATGTCCAATTCCAATAAGATTTGAATAGGAATATTATGACCTATACTAAACCCAATGCAAAAACGAGAACCTAAATAAATATATTTATATATACATATATACTCCTATGCTGAACCGCCTCTTTTTTTTCAAGTCAGTTAAATATGTTTTAGTACTGTCAAATTAGTAAAGAGATTGTGTACAACAGAATCAAAAGTAATACTACCATAATTATAAATAAAAATTTTAACATATTTACTTTAAAATATCTTAGGAATGAAGCCTCTAGAACTGACTCATATAAAATTTAATATAATTTTATAAATATAATCAACCATACATAATACAATGGATATTGAGTTCAAAATATTGTTATGTTGCATTTCTTAACAGAAAATAAATTCTTCAAAATCCAAAATATAACAAAGATTTATATGCATTGTTTGGTTATAAGATGTAATTATTTCTTAAGATATCAACTTGTAACCAACACCAATAACATTTGTCTTTCAAACCCATATAATCTAGGACTGAATACAGCATACTAGGACTGAAATGTGTATGTTTTTATATATTTCCTGTCAAGATTACAGACTAAAAAAGTTGAAGATAATTCATTCATTTCACATACATAAGAAATTTTAACAATTTTATATAAATAATATACTGGCTTATTTCTGACAAAGTAAACTAATGGCAAAGTAAAGGCAAGATTAAAATTGTAACTACTTAATAACTATATAACCATAGACAAAGATTGCAATACTTTCTTCAATTTACATATAGCCTTACAATTAAAATGACACAAATTTGTTATTTTGTGTACATTCATTATAAGGTAAATAAGTAAATGATTCAACATGGTTTCGTGATCCTGGCCAGTTACATGGATTTTTTAACGAGAATGTGTTCGTATCGACTTTTGCAATCTATGCTATTTATATTTAATACAACATTTAACTAATATTTGGTAACATATTGACTAGTAACAATTATAGTCCTTCGACAAAAAAATCGCCTAAAAGCAATATATTTATGATTTAAAAATATTGTTGATAGATATGGAAAGTTCGAACCTTTTCATAAAGACTGAGGCTGCTATACAACATGCTGGAAACAATTTAATCTGTATGACGAATAAGGTGGAAACTGTATTTAAAAACCAATTATCTTAACAAAGGAAAGATAATAAACGATAGTAGTGCTTACAAATTTCATTGTTTTGCAATTTGACATCCATATTGTGGACTGTATTCCCAAGCACAGATTATAAAAGTTAACATGAGACCATAGACAAAGGATCATAACATATTAATATAACGGTCTGTTCACGAAATTATGAAACTGATTCGATAATCTGTATATAGGTAAAATTTTAAAGTTTTGTATAACATTGGGGCTGGCATAGATTACTTAAATACACCTTATCAACAATTTAAGATACCAAAGTTTATAGACATAACTAACCATTAAAACTCCTGTTTTGGTGTCTACAAATATTACTTCTATAATTAATAAATATTTAGGTATTAAATTGTTCAGAACTTAAGTCAGAGACCGTTCTTAGGCACTGATACAAGTTTAATAATATAATAATAATAAAAATTGCAATTTTAGCATATAGAGAGAAATGTTTGAAGCTAGATTTATTTTATCTATGGATATTTAAATCCGTAATTATAAAAATATACATTGCCATAGACATTACACTAAAGAGGGAGAGTATTTAGTCCGACTCACACTATCTGAATGTATTTAAAATCAAAAGAGAAAAAAAACAATATCTTCAAACTATAACATATGATTTATAAGCATTGTTTTATTATAAGATATATTATTTTTGAAGATATCAATTTGTAACCAATACCAATAATATTTGTCTATCAAACACAACATCAAATCTATTCTAATGACAATATCAGTATTACGTACATGAAGTATACTCAACATAATCAAATAACTTGACACAAATATATTTATTTCGCGTCGCAAACATTTATGTATGCGTTTTCATATCAATAAGAGTATATTGTCATTAAAATCGAATGACAAAAGAAAAATGTGTATGTTTTTTAAATTTAAAACAATGTCTATGGCAACATACTTTATTATTGTCAAAAAACGACTATAGTGCGTTTAATACTGTCGTTAGCAAGACTAGCCGTGTTCATAGTGACAGAACGTCTAATTTCTACCTCTTAGAAAAGTGTGAATACTTATCGAACGTGGATATCAGTTGAATTCAACATAACATTCACTAATACATTATGAAAATAAAATCGAATTATTGACATCACAATAATTTTTTTTTATATTAATTTGTTAATGAACATATTATCATAACAAATTAAATCTTGTTTAATATTGATTAAATACATAAAAACATTAAATAAAATTATTTTAAACATATTGAGATTACCGCATCAACAATTTAGACATTTCTAACTTTTAAAATAATTTTATTTAATAAAATTATTAAGATCGCAAAGACCGAAGAAAATATAATTAAAAAAATAAAGAGTTCTTTCAAATAAGACACATACAAGAAAAAATAATAATAAATAATCATAAACAATTTGTACCGCAGATCCAGTGACGATATTAATTATAATATATCTCTATCAGACTGTGCCTCTACCGTGATACTATCAGTAACTATTAAATAGACAGGCACCATAACCTACACTATTAACATTCATTGCATATTGATGATTAATATTTCATCGGTGGCAATTTAAAACAAATTAATTTAACACTTACATTATCTCTAACAATATGTGAGAAAGAGACAGTAATATCTTTAGTTGTAGTGTTCTAATTAGTGTGTGAATTATAATTTTTAAAACTGATTGATTTACATTGGGTGAATTTATTAGTATCTCATGTTTAATTAAAAAACTACATGAGTTAGTATTCATTGATTTTCATACATGATAAATTAATAGTTTATTTATCTTACCAGTTAATTTAAATTTGACTTCGAAAGCATATTCGCGTTACGGTATACCATCGAGAATAAAAACATCATTATACTATGAATGTCAAAACACCATCCTACCATTTAAGTGGTCGAAAAAATCTTATTATATCTGGGCAGTATATTTGATTACAGACAAAAAAGGCTGTGAAGGTACCTCCGTTACCTTTGAACATAAACAGCCAACTCATCATTGTAACAAAAAAAAAAGTCCATAAATGAGGCTTTGGGGGTAACCAAGGAGTTTTTACGTATAGATTCACTTGGTCGTCATATCTGGCCAGTAGTTGACGTAGTATCGGTGGGTGCTACCTTCGAACAGGCGATCCAGCCAATTACCGAGACCATCCAAAAGGTTTTCTAAAATTAAAAGAAATATATAGTGTAAATATATATGCGGTGTATTAATGTATAATAAATAATAATATTAAAAAATGGGAGATATTATCTGTACCGAACGTGACCAAAGCCAAAACTATTGATTCTAGAATACTGAAATGTGTATTTTTTTTTGTATTAAATTTTGGAATATTACCAGTGTGAAGTCGTGAGGGACAGCTAGTGAGCAATGTAACTTGTGGGATACCTTGCAGCAGCAGCGGCGGGTCGTAGCGGTCGTCGTCGGAGGAGTCCGGGTCGGTGGTGAACCCGATGAAGGCGCCCGCCTCCGGGTCCGCGGCGCGCCCGCCCAGCGACACCGTCATGCGGCTCATGCGCTGTTCACACCACACACGACATCATCGCTAATCTCTCTCTCCATACCATCACATATATATTGAAACGACACATCGAAACATGTCATACATTGTTTTATTATTCATCGAAAGGGTAGATTATCTGGTTTAATGAAAATTAAATATGTAACTTTCGACTAGAAAATCTCTAACCTTAAAAAAATAATGTTTTAATAAAGTTTGGCAGCATTTGAGGCAATGCGCTATGGCTGTGCGTCGGAAGTATGCGGAACGGATAGTAGTACATGAATGCAGTCTGTCGGTCGGTTACCTTGTGCGGCTTGGCGCACTCGGGGTGCTTGGCGTGGTAGATGCAGAAGTACTTGCGGTGCGGGTTGAGCGCCAGCACGGTGCCGACGCAGTTGCGCGCGTTGACGCGCAGCTCGCCGCCGCCCAGCGACAGCTGCAGCACGCGCCGGAACCACTCCACGTGCCGGTCCACGCACAGGTACGCGAACACCAGCGTCTTGTTCCTGTTTACAGCGTCACCCTCACCATTTTATATCTTTATATCAAATTGTATTCTAGTACTGTTGTAGAAGTTCGACGTCTAATTCAAATACGATATTATAACTATTTTTTTTTCTTATTTGATCTGCAATCAGTCAACTATGAGCATGAGGCAAGTATGGCTTAATACTAATTTCTTCATAAAGAATTCTCTTAATTTGTGCTAGACTATGGCAATGTCCAGCTTGATAAACATAATATAAGATAACAATAATATAAGATTTAACAACAAAACTTAACAATTGCCTCATTATTGGAATATGAGCAAGAATGTTGCCGATGAAAGTGGACTGCTTACAAGCACAAACACTGCGTTATGTGCTAGTACAAATTGTACTTACTTGCGATAAGGCCAAACGATCTTGTGGAATTTAGACAACAGCTGCACTCGGCTCTGCCCGTCGACCAACAGGACAATAGTTCGACAGCCTGGCTTGAGCAATCTGCGGATGATAAATTTTTAAATCAATAATCGTAAATTATAAAAGTTGATACATCATAAATAATAGGATAAGCCATTCTTATATGTCCAATCAGTAAGAAAAACTAAAGTGACAGCTTACAAAGCTTACAAATGTCCCACGGCTGGGTTAAGAATAAAAAAAAAACTTTGCATAGAATATAAATAAATAGTTATGAAAAAAAAACACAGAAAAAAGCAGATAACATAACATTATCTGCTTTTTTCTGTGTTTTTTTTTATATGTTTTTTTTGTTTTTTTTTTTATATCGTGATTTTTTTTAAATACTTGTAAACAATTTTTTGACACCATTACTTTGTTACTTTGATTATTCAATGGAATTCATACACAAAACATGTAATATGTTCATACGTAAACATGTTTTTTTTTTTCGCAATTGAATATCTATTATTTTTATTAATGTAACTCTGTTAGTCGATGATTGCCTATAACAAATTGCATGCTGTAATTACCTGTAAGTAAAAGAACAATTGAAATGTACTACTAAAAATTACTGCTGTACACGAATTATTGTATCTTTTGTTGGTAGTTCTAAATAAATAAATAAATAAATTTTAGTGGAAGAGGTTAGGAACTCACTCCACTATGTTGCACCAAAGCTGTCACATACATGCACATTTTTTTCCATCACAGCCGAGCACGAGTTGAAACACAAATTAAGAATATAATAATACATTTTTTTATAATTTTTTTAAAAGTCCAGTTAGGATGCAGGACCTTAACCTATTCATACCGATCGTATATCCTTCGGTGGTGAGCGATGCTTTTTAAATTTTGGTGTTCCTAGTAAGTGTAGCCATTGTCTGGTTATTTTAGCATCAGCTTAATGTGCTGTGGTAGCAGCGGTTTGAGATCAATCACTCACAACTTTATGATCTCCCTGACCTTTACGACTCATGTTTTTTTTTCACCACTTTCTGAGAACCCAGAGTTACGCCTTGGAGTCTTACAAAATAATGGTCATTATCCAGATAGTCAACTGACCTGACTAATCCGTTGTACTTCTCGGCTCGTAGCTCGTGCAGTCGCATCTCAGGTTGCTGCTCGTTGTTGTTTTGCTTCGTGCCATTCTGCCGACGTCTTTCCTCTTTCTGGCGTTGGACCGACTCCTCTTCCACTCGTCTGTTATATTACACATTTACAAATTAATAATTAGAATAACTCACCTAAACCTCTATTGCTATATAACACTTTGTGGTGCCGTTTTCTAGCGTGAGTAAACAACATGCACAAAGAATATGGAGTAGGAGTCCCAATAGTTACGAACACAAATTTATATAAAAGACCTGCCTCAGTTTTTGTGTCCGACTCGCCGGGGCGCGTACTCACATGAGGTAGGCCATGAAGTAGCCGGCGGCCAGCACGAGCGCCACGGTGGCCAGCACGGACAGCGCGGACAGCGCGTGCTGCGTGCGCTCGCCGGGGCGCGTACTCACATGAGGTAGGCCATGAAGTAGCCGGCGGCCAGCACGAGCGCCACGGTGGCCAGCACGGACAGCGCGGACAGCGCGTGCTGCGTGCGCTCGCCGGGGGGCGTACTCACATGAGGTAGGCCATGAAGTAGCCGGCGGCCAGCACGAGCGCCACGGTGGCCAGCACGGACAGCGCGGACAGCGCGTGCTGCGTGCGCTCGCCGGGGGGCGTACTCACATGAGGTAGGCCATGAAGTAGCCGGCGGCCAGCACGAGCGCCACGGTGGCCAGCACGGACAGCGCGGACAGCGCGTGCTGCGTGCGCTCGCCGGGGGGCGTACTCACATGAGGTAGGCCATGAAGTAGCCGGCGGCCAGCACGAGCGCCACGGTGGCCAGCACGGACAGCGCGGACAGCGCGTGCTGCGTGCGCTCGCCGGGGGGCGTACTCACATGAGGTAGGCCATGAAGTAGCCGGCGGCCAGCACGAGCGCCACGGTGGCCAGCACGGACAGCGCGGACAGCGCGTGCTGCGTGCGCTCGCCGGGGGGCGTACTCACATGAGGTAGGCCATGAAGTAGCCGGCGGCCAGCACGAGCGCCACGGTGGCCAGCACGGACAGCGCGGACAGCGCGTGCTGCGTGCGCTCGCCGGGGGGCGTACTCACATGAGGTAGGCCATGAAGTAGCCGGCGGCCAGCACGAGCGCCACGGTGGCCAGCACGGACAGCGCGGACAGCGCGTGCTGCGTGCGCTCGCCGGGGGGCGTACTCACATGAGGTAGGCCATGAAGTAGCCGGCGGCCAGCACGAGCGCCACGGTGGCCAGCACGGACAGCGCGGACAGCGCGTGCTGCGTGCGCTCGCCGGGGGGCGTACTCACATGAGGTAGGCCATGAAGTAGCCGGCGGCCAGCACGAGCGCCACGGTGGCCAGCACGGACAGCGCGGACAGCGCGTGCTGCGTGCGCTCGCCGGGGGGCGTACTCACATGAGGTAGGCCATGAAGTAGCCGGCGGCCAGCACGAGCGCCACGGTGGCCAGCACGGACAGCGCGGACAGCGCGTGCTGCGTGCGCTCGCCGGGGGGCGTACTCACATGAGGTAGGCCATGAAGTAGCCGGCGGCCAGCACGAGCGCCACGGTGGCCAGCACGGACAGCGCGGACAGCGCGTGCTGCGTGCGCTCGCCGGGGGGCGTACTCACATGAGGTAGGCCATGAAGTAGCCGGCGGCCAGCACGAGCGCCACGGTGGCCAGCACGGACAGCGCGGACAGCGCGTGCTGCGTGCGCAGCGCCGACAGCGCGCGCTCGGCCCACTCGCACAGGCGCCACACGGCGCGCCACAGCGGGCCCTTCACCGCCTCGTCCACCAGGTCCTGGGGGACAATATCTTCCATTAATATATCTCATATTTATAATCCTAATTTTAACTTCTAAATTATATTTGTTTTTCTAACTTGTACATTTAAATAAAATCATTTGGTCCCAATTTGTAAAGTACAATATTAGTATTGATTATTTCGACTCCTAATACAAAAGCGACATTTGTTATGTGGACTTACCTTAACGCGAGTTTCGTATGCCACCACTTCATTGGGCTTGAGCAGTCTCTTCACTAGCTGCTCCAGTGCCCTCTTCGTCTCGTTCAGTCGCTCGTGGTACCTCACGGCTTCCTCCCCCCGGGCGGCGCCCTCCTCCAGCTCGTCGGGTCGACACTGGCTGCACGTGGGCCACGTCTCGTTGAGCCACTCGTACTGGATGCGAGTCGCCTCGCGACGCCAAATCACCACGATGCGATGTTCGAGCGATGATATGTCGATGCCTGAAGCGAATATATACAAATATTTTAGTCATTAATTCAAATATGACTGTAATTTATATAGGAGTTAGATCTTTTTGAAACGAAAATAACGAAGATAAGAGAGGGTAGCTACAATATGCATATCGCACAAAATCATTTGTGAAATGTCGATATAAAATGGGCACTTGGGCTGAGAGAGGACAACGCTGGGGGTATTTGAACAGTCCCTAAAAAGTCGGACGCTCTGAGATGTCTTGTGGAACACAGAGGAATCATCTTCCTCCTTATCTTATCTCATTCTTCAATCTCAAAACGTGTAGGGTATCGTGCGGCGTCGCTCACCGGAGCCGTTGGCGAGCGCGCCGACGAAGTCTGGCTGCGCGTGCGCGTAGACGTAGGCGTAGTTGAGGCGCTCGGGCGCGTGGCGGGCCAGCGCGCGCAGCGGGGCGAGCGCGGCGGGGGGCGCGGGCGGGCGCGCGCCGCACACCAGCACGCCGCACAGCCGCCGCCGCGCCGCGCGCCACTCCACCGGGCACACCGCGTCCAGCACGCTCTGCGCGCCATATGTTAGTGAATTCAATCATTTTTGTCTTGTATATTTATAAATGCTAATTTTCTTTTTACAAACAAATGTTGGAAGAATTGAGAATCTTATTTTATACATATGTATACTTTGAATATTACACACACTACTGGTTCCAGAAATAATGAATTTGACAAACTACCTAATTTATCAATTATATTGGCTAGGTTGTACGAAGTAGTTGCACTCACCTGAGAAGATAATCTCGGCAGTGTGAGCATCTGGTTGGCCTCTATCAATTGTCGCAGAGTCTGCGAGGGGATCTCGGTGGTGCTGACGGTGGCGGCGGGCTCCTCGCTGTCCTCCTTGAGCAGCACCATTGTATCCATGCTGCGCTGGATCTTGTACCGGGCTGTGATCTTTTGGGTATTTTGGGCAGATATATCCACGAAACTGGAATATTGGATAAAAACATGATTAATTCAACACTTTTTTATTCTAAAATGACAGAAAATGATAGTTCAGAGGTGACATAACCTCAAACCTTTAATCATGATGAAATATATTGGTAACCATGAGTTTGTGCGGGGAGGAGTGGTACATAGGGTTTGTATACCACACCCTGTACCCCCCCCCCCCCAGCCCCAATTCCCACCCAAAATCGAGATGCGAATTTCTAAAGCCAACCCGAAAGTTTTATCCAGGCCATTCAATTACTAATATGTTACGCTGACGTAATCTGAGGCTCGAACTCTCGGTCAGCCCCCATCGTGTACCTAACGCTTAAATGACTACACAACAATCAATTATAGATAAATTAAATTGTATAATAACTTACGCGAATGAAACACGATCCCGGTAATGAAAAGCGGTGATCAAGTATCGGAGCCGGATGACTTGCCGCTCCTCGAATATCAGAGCCTTCACCTTGTTGTCTTCGAAGTCGCTCACGAACACGTCCGCATTGCGATCAGTCAGGTGACTGATCTGTTTGTACGGGAATTTCCAACGAATGAAATCTAAAACAAAGAATTATCGTCTGCTATGAGTTTGTAATTTTATTCTTTATTAAACATATTAGCCTAAGATGACATAGTAAACCTTTATTTATTTTTTTTCGTGGGAAAATCCATCATGGATACCGTCCATCTCTGATGACTTGATGGAGGGTTATGTCGGACTCCTACCGACTAAAACCACCACGGTACCCTTCCCGTCTTAAGGGGAGCGCCACGGGATCACTTGACCATGCTACCGTGACACTCCGAATCACATAGTAAACCTACGTTAATTGAATTTAATAATAAAATACTAGTGATCACTTGAGAATGTGGACCTTGGGAACTAAGATGTTATATCCCTTGTGCCTGTTACTGGCTCACTCATCCTTCATACCGGACCACAACAATACAAAGTACTGCTTGTAAGCTTGTAAGGGCAAGTTTTGCAGTTGAATATCCGATGAGTGGGTGGTACCTACCCAGACAAGCTTGCACAAAGCACTACCACTGAATGGTAATATATAACTCACCCAATATCTTAGGCAACGAAGACAAGCTTTCCTTATATATGTAAATTTGTTTATCAAGTATCAAAGTTAGACATGGGACTCCGTGGACGCCTATCCGCCTCGCCAAGGTAGCTTCATGGCCAGCATGGACAGTGGCCAGAGTGACCCCTAACGGCTGTAGAGCTTCAACGAGTCGTCTCCATGCAGTCGCTGACCGAACACAGTCAAAGCACCAGTCAGTATAGAATAGAACAAGTGCAGGCGTGTGAATACTCTTCTCTAAGATATTGTTTTCGAAATGTCTGTAAGAAAAATACAAAAAAACACTTTAAATTTCATTGTTCACTATATGAAATATAAGAACAAGAAAAATGACATTCATAACAATAGTCTAAATTTAAAGCATTTGAAAATGAAAAGCTCCGCAACTCATCTAATAATATCATTTAAGAAATATAAAACAACCTTATTTATTAGTGTAGCTGTTACTGTATACTATATAAATAGTATTACATACATATATTTAAGCCTATTAGATTAACAAGTTTTAATCTCATTATCTTTATTTAAACTATAGCTTCTTTGGATTAGAATGTCAGAATTATTTTATCATTGTTTCTGGTTCTTTTGTTTTTGGAATAAAGTTCATTTACGTGCTAACGGCCGACGCCGTTAAATTCAAACTTCGCATACTAATTTAGGAGCTTCTCAATGTTAAGTAGCGTTCAACTTTGAGGGACATTTCAGTATTCGGCCATTACAGTAGAGTCACGCCATATAACGAAATAGTGTTCATACAATGCCTACTAAATGTGACAAAATGCGATGTATTTTTATTTCTCAGTGGTCCATTATGGTGGAAGTTGACAAACTGTACTTAAAATTCATCTTGCATTACATAAATATTTTGAAATAAAAACACCAGAGTTCAGAGAGGTACTACAATATATTTACTATCTCTGTGTGGGCGGAACTTTTTTGGCCACCTCATTACCTCAATAATTTATGTAAAATAATTAATTATTGAGTAAGTTACTACTCTATCATTGTTTTTCACAGACAGTTTCACAGACCTAATTACAACACAATAATAATTTTTTTTTAACTTACCTTGCTGTAATAGACAACTTGTGAAACAAGGTTATGTCTTGGTCTTGGGTTCTGAAGTGTGTGCTGAAGTAGTCGAATGGGTCATTGCTGAAACAAAATAAAGAAATTATAAAACTTTAAATGTGCTATTATATAAAAAATATTTTATTTATTGTCACTTTTGTATTCAGCTTATAAATTTAACATACATACATGCATAATTATTATTCAATAGACAAATAAAAAGAGCCTGTCTATGGTTGTTAGAAAAAAAAATTGAAAACAAATCATCTGTTGATAGAAATATACCTCCTACCCAAGTCTGACACCCATCATCTTCAGTTCTTTATTTCTTTCTACCTAAATGAACAATTTGTGGTTTACAAATTAAACATACCTAAATCTAGCATATTGACTGTAATCATGTCTCTGTTTGTACATGTGGTCATCTTCGTTGGTTATCCCGTACAAATCGTAAGCCTGCCGTCTCTCTGTGTCTGATAGCAACTCATACGCTTGCTTAATCTCAACAAATCGAGACTCAGCATTTGGATCTTCATTTTTATCAGGATGCCTGGTAGAAGGTTTAACACATGTAAAATATTAAACATAAATCTAATAAAACATACTGTTTTTTTTTTAAGTGAAATCTTTTTAGTGGTGTTGTGCACTTTTATGTGATGGGTAAAAAATGTTAAACTCACGTCAGATCACATGACTCTGATTGAAAATTCGTAAGATGGATTCTGAAGTGTTCAATTTTTAATGTAATATAAATTGTCAGGTTTGTGTACAGTAGCGCAATAAATTAATATTGTATTTTATCACATAAATGATAGTACTTTTATACTAATAATTAAGAAAATTTTTACCTTACCATATCAAAATGCACAATATTATTGTTCAAATTTTCACTTCTGCCGGCACTCCTGGAGTGCGACTTGTTGTTTTTTTTTATTTGTTCATGGTATGATGTGTATGTTAATTATTATGTATATAGACTTTTTTTATAAAACAAAATAAATATTATTTTTATTTATAACATATGTATATTATTTTAGGATTACATATTGTGTATTTTATAACTGTATAAAATACTCATATGTTATATTCAAAACTATGCTAATAGATCTTATACTTAAAACAAACATTAGTCTGAATATATAATGATTAACATAATATTTAATCATTACATGGACATAAGAAAATGAATAAATAAAGACTAAGTTGATAACAATAGTTATTTTATGTCAATCACAATAAATACAAATTCTATTGCAGAGGTGTAATGAGTTTTAAATAATTAATGAATATTATCACTTATACTTTAATAATAAGTATTTTAAATTATCGATTAAATTTTATGCCAATAATGTAAAAATTCGAATAACAGCAATATATACCATTCTTTAGCTAATTGCCTGTACGCTTTGCGTATCTCAGGAAGACTTGCCCTTCTATGGATGCCGAGAATCTTATAAGGGTCACCGATCTTTTGTGCAACCAATATCGGTAGCACTATCACCATCAGCAGAACACACAGCCATCGTCCCTTCCAACTCTTGCATTTCCATAGCATATTATTGAGCGCTAGCGACAAAGCCCCGTACTCGAACCTCCGCACTATTCATAGAACTATCTTCACACTAACATGACTTACTCTATGACAAAATTCATTACTAATGAGAATTAACAGATAATTGGAAATCTCTTATCACTCATACGTCCTAAAATAGAACGAGATGGTTGATAATTCGTGAAAATTTTGGGAAAACTGAAGACTCTTGAGAAAAGTGACAACCACAGATTGATAAAACAATTATGATAGAATGCTGCTAGTACCAACTGACATTTATTTTTCACAGAATATTATCGATGATGTTAATGGACAACACACATATAAAATTATTGATATCTTTACCCACTTAAGTATCTAGGTAGATAATAGATATGCACAAAAATCGAAGTCGCATGTTAAAATTTTTCGTTGACATGCGAAAAGACCAGACTACTCTTTCGTGTTGAAGACTGTTTACAGATTATGCATTGAATTACTTTAAACTTCGACTTGCAGCTATGGATGACGTATTATACGTCATCCATGTTATATTACAGTTTGTCGCAAATGTGAATACATTATTAGGAAACACTTTAGCCTTAATAAGACTAAAATATAAAAATAATTTTAAAACTACCTATCACTGTCAATGTCAATGTCAATATTCACAACACGATTGCCGCGACCTGATTGCGATAATGCTTTGTCTTCGTGTTCGTGTCCATCAAATGTCAATCGTCTTTCTTTATGTTTAGAGTTTAGTTTAGTATTTAGTTGAACTTTGTATTTGTACTAGGTTCCATACTTCACTCATTCACTTGCACTTCTCTCACTTAGTCAGTCACTTCTTGAATAGCAAACTTCAGAAGAAGTTGTGTTGTTCTAGTTTAGATTATTTTGAAAGTTAACGTTATATATTACAATTATTTTTAATACCTATATATAATTATCTTCTTCAAGTTTAGTTGACGTATATACAAAACGCGTAATATAAAAAAAGGTAAGATAAGGTTGTTTTTTCTTTAAATAGGTACTAAAAATTATCTTATTTTTAGCTTACATAATATTTCAAAGAATATATATTTTGTTCCCATTATATTATATGCTTTCACTTTTTGTCATACATATATATTTAGTAAGATTTTATGATGCAATACATTATAAAAACTGCAATATGTATATTATATGTATATTTAATAGATAGTAAAATATTTTGTTTCATATTGTTAAATATTATTTTTAATAAAATGTTTGTAAAGTAATGTAAAATGTATTATAGTATATTTAAATTACAAATATTTTATTATAAATTTAATGATAAGATAGTAAAATACGATTCAATAACTATTAGCTTAAAAAACTCCCATTCATTAATACCATAGTTTAAAGTTAAGATATATCACCAAGTTACCAACTTTGCCAAGTCAATGCTTTTTACCTCAGATAAGTAATTAAATATTTCTATAATAAAATTCCTCACATATGTATTGTTTTACAAGTTAAATAATTTAAATGTTATTGTAAAAAAGCAATTTTAAATAAGGCTTATTAAATTACTCAATACAAGATTATATTGATTTTGGGTTATTATTTGTTATTTTTATGCAGAATATGTAAATTTACTTGTACATAGTTGATAATTTAATTTATGAAAGGGTAATTTTGTTTAAACAAAAATAGTGGTAACTAACTGTTTAATATAATCATAAATGGTGATGTTTCAAAACTTTTTATTGTAATCGCTTAAAAGATATTTTGATTTAAAATGTGGAATGTTTAAGTTTGTTGTAAATTACAGTGAAATTGTTTATGATACAATAACTAAAAACTTTTTGCATCATAGGGACCTTCCCTGAGTCATTTGGTATCTTTTGGATATTTTTAACTTATAATTTTATAGCCGTATAAAAAATAACTGAGTTTAGTTTAATGACTAATTAATGTAACTATGTGCGACATTTATACAATTACAAAGACGACTCATATTCTGGCGATAACAAGATTTAGGAATTTGGCAAAACTTTTGACTTTCATATAGGATTTGTCCCTTTACAATCTCACTATCAAAGATTGTCCTTCCATGAAGTTTTAGATATGATGCAAGTTTTTTTTTTAATATCATTGCGTAACCTTATCCAAGTAACAAAATGAAAAGCCATGTTGTGCTGCAAAAATTTTGCTGATTTAGAATGATTGTTATAGATATAGATCTTTTCAGATTCTGTAGTATTACTAAAGCTTAAAAGAAAATGTTTATTCAGATCAAACAGATATTGTAGGCAACAATAATATAAATATAAAAAATGCATATAACTTTCAGTTCCAAGCTGGGTTGGAAAACTCAATACCAATCTTAATCTATAATAATAGTTAAATGCAAAAGTGACTGTCTGTTTAGTAAGTTTTCACAGTTAAACCATTGAACCAAATTTGATGAAGTTTTGTATAAAGTAAGCTTGAACCCTAAGAATGGACATAGCCTTTTTTTACCTAACATACCCCCCCCAGGCCTCATCATGCAGATTAAGCCTCAAGCAAAATCTAGTTATATTATAATTAGGAATTTTATTGGTGCAATAGATTTAGTCAACATAGCCATGTAGCGAATTGCAAAGTTGTGTCATATTGCACATTGTTTGCTTACTTTGCATTAATTGTACTCGCAATTCTTAAAAGTGTACAATATCGTTAAGGTTACTTTGCAAATGCAACACTGCTCCATATTTAAGTCAAATAGTAATATGGTCCAATTAAATATAAATGACTGAGCTATTTGTAAAATTGAAATCATGCTAGGGGGAGATTTGTAATAATGTCTGACATATTGGAATCGAAAGCTTTATTCAATTAATATTAAACCAATTTAATGAATAAAATTATAAATAATTGACTAAATAATTAAAAAAATATCACAAGACTTTTTCTTCAGAACTTATATCTCTGTGTTGGGTATACCCGGTATCCTTATTAACGGACAAGCGTAGTGACGTCAAATGTCGTCGGTGGGTGTGTAAATGACGCACTAGAGTCAATTGATGGTCATTTGTTTCAATAATATGCAAGGATGTGATTGTTCATGATCATACAGTCAAATGGTTTATTTTGAAGTCGTAAACGTACTATTAATTTTTAGAATAACAAATCTCAAAGAAACATTCATGTGATAGTTGATTGATAATTTATTGGAAATGTTGTGTACATGACATTGATTTCGAAAAATAAATGATTTAAAGTAGAAACTAGAAATCAATATCATTAACAAGTATTAGCTTTACGTTAATTGAAAGATAAAAAAATGCGTCCTTTGTAGCATATGAAATATACAAAAAGTAAGGAAAGTATGAAGTTTAATTAATCAAAGGTGAATGAACTCTGGTCCCTCCCTCCAATAACGACATGTAATCCTTGGACAGGTATTTATAAGTAAACCAAAGGATACTGTAGCGCCAAGTTCCAAATCTTAGTCCGTTTAGAGTTTTATTTATTTATGTATTATAGCTATTGGAGGCCGAGACAAAAATTTGCATTCTCCGAAGGTGGTTGAAAGTAGTTATTTCACTACGTTCAATTCAGATTAAAGAACTTTATTACTCATATAAGAACCTTACCTTAACCTTAGTTAACTTGTAAAAATACATATTAACTTATATACAAAGTTTAAAGAATCTGAGGCAGTACATGCCCACAATGACCGAAAAAAGAAAAGGATATGTGATATTAGTGCTTAATTAATATAGCGATATTAAATTTAAATAAAGAATAACATTTACTAAATTTATTCATATATATTTACTCTTAAAAAAAAGTTCTTTTTTAAAGGTAGCCAGCCATACTTACACATGCTTTTGTACTGTTCGGTAAAATATTATATAATTTTACACCGCTATATAGAATGCTTCTGTTACCGTATTTAGTTCTAGGATTATAAAGATATATTTTGTGTTCATTTCTTAAACTGTGTGTATAATATTTATTAGTTAGTAGTATATCCGTATGAATTTCGCGAAGCTGAGTTTTTAATGCCATAAGCGGTAAATAGTAAATTTAACAAAATATGCAGAATCCCACATATAACATTGAATGCTTATGGATCGAGATACCAGTTGAGTAACGTAAACAATGGCAAATTTGATTTATTAACATCTTCCTCTTATTATTTGCCCTCGTGTTCCAATGCTTCATAATTAAGAATACGCTATAACACTGCGAATGAATTCATGATAATATGGTATTATTGCTTTTGGCTTAGAACACATTCACCTTCGTGTAGTTTAAAAAAAATATTAAAAATTTTAAAAAGTTCGATACCATCGATGTTCTTTTTTATTTTAAATTTGCACACTTATTATACTGGTTACTTTAAAACAGGTTTCTATTTTAAGAACTACCTGGCTCTTGAAAGGTGAAAAGAAACAAAATTTGAAATGAAAATATTTAGGTTTTATCACAATTTTATAACTAAACCCCAGCAGACATGGCCTTCTCTGTTGGTGTTTTTAACCAAGTGGATAGTATAAAACCTGTAGGAAAAATACACATAATTGTATATGTGCCCAATCCTTCTTTATATAACTATACATTCATAATATGTTTTATAACCTATAAAAATATTTTGTCTTTTTTTATTTTTTATTTAGGAACTGATTGGGTTTTGTTCAACTGTTTCTAAAATTTTAAATATATAGATAATATTAAATATACGCAGAATCAAAAATAAAAACTTTTTTTTCGACGGTAACACAATTTTTTCTTGTTACAGGTGAAAATGGAGGCGTTAGGCGATATCCTATTGCCTTACAAGGAACCTGTCGCGTTAGTGACACGAATTGTTACCATGGGTCAGATGTTCTCTGGCAGCTTCCTCTGTTACGATATATATAAACAGGGTAACACTAAAGGAATACCAATTATGCCTTTCCTCGGTGGTCTTATCATGTGAGTCCAATTTACATTGTAACATCTATACTGTTTTGTTTTGAGATTTTTGCAATGACAACATTTCCCCGAAGTGACGTAAATGTTCTGATATTGTGTACATAGTTTACCTACTATAGAGAAACGTAGGTAAATATTTTATTTATTAATAAATAAATACTAAAACTAGGTATAATTCATAGAATAAGTTATAAATATTTCTTAATTCAATTGGCTGTTTATTATTTTTTCATGATTACATTTACTTAACTTAAAAAAAATAAAAAATAAATTGCAATGCCTAACAATTGTAAATCTCATTAGAATAATGGTATTTGATAAAACACTTAAGTTAATAAATAAACAATTTGTTTAAACAAATTAATGGCATGAAATATAGCGTTTTTAATAACATTTTATATTCAATTGTATTCGTATTCATTCGATTCGACAAATCACGCAAGCTCGTTTCTATTATAATAAGCAATTTTAATTATATTAAAGACTAGATGGGCCCCGCGGTTTCACCCGCGTATAAAACAAATATAATTAATAAAAATCAGCCTAGAACTTTCGTCGATGAAAGGACTATACAACACAAATATATTTTTTAAATTCGAACCAGTAGTTCCTGAGATTAGCCGGATCAAACAAACAAACTCTTTAGCTTTATATTTTAGTATAGATGTATAATTACTTATATTAATTTTATATTAATAAACAATTATTAACATATTCCTTGCATATTATGCACTACAAACACTTTGTTTATAATACAACGATGTACCACTTAATTACTCCAAACCACATTAATTTTACTTCTGAAGATCGAATAATAGCTTTGCGGACGTTCAAAACGCCATTTTTCACAAATCCAAATTGAATATAACAGTTTATTTAGCTCACGACCAAAATCATATGAATTTAATGTCATAATTATTTATTTATCTTTACTCTGGAATCTGCTGTGTCTACGTAGCGTGACGCGTAAATAACGATTTTAAACGTATTGAGTTAGATATAAAAAAGTGCTTGCTTGGGTTTTAACCCGCCTTCAATCACCTGCTCTAAATACTGGGTTATATAGCAAATACAATCTATACATATAAATAAAATTGGAGTGTCTGTTTGTAATATTGAAATAACCACTTTTTACTACATGCATATGAATATTTATACGGTACATACACCAAAATAACATTTTTCATAATTTTTGTCTGTCTGTCTGTTTGTTCAGGCTAATCTCTGAAATGGCTGGACCGATTTTGACGGGACTTTTATTGGCAGGTAGCTGATGTAATAAGGAGTAACTTAGGTTACTTTTATTTTAGAAAAAAATGATAATAAAAATAAAAATGATAATTTTTTTTGCTCAAATTCCACGCGGACGAAGTCGCGGGTACAGCTAGTCATACATAAAAAAATCATACAATTATTACTATTATGAAACCGTAACAATATCAATATACCGATAGATAATATTATCATATCTTTAATAGCAATGTATTATTTTTTCAAAGTCACGATATTATTGATTAATTATCCCTTAACGACAATATTAGGTAACTCTGTGAGTCAACCTCATCAGCAAGCCAAGTGTAGCGTAACCCTTGATCGGAAGACGTGTTGTGGTGAAAATGGATGAAAATAAACAAGTGTCTCTTTAGTATCATATGACATATCACTACATATTATAAAACAAAGTCCCCCGCGGTTCCTGTCTGTCTGTATGAACGCGATAAACTAAAAAACTACTGAACGGATTTTAATACGGTTTACGTGTATAATTCAGAAAAAATGTCTTGCGTGGGAGCCGCCCTTAAATATTTATTTTATTCTGTTTTTAGTATTTATTGTTATAGCGGCAACAGAAATACATCATCAGTGAAAAATTTAACTGGCTAACTATCACGGTTCTTGAGATACAGCCTGGTGACAGACGGACGGACAGCCGAGTCTTAATAATAGGGTTCTCTTTTTACCCTTTGGGTACGGAGCCATAAAAAACAACTATTGTACTAGGAAATTATATAAAAATGCTTTTAAATGCATAGTTTTCGCTACAATTTTTATTCGGTCACGCGTCGGTAGATAAATTGCAAATAACAGTCAATGTCATTGAAGTTAGCGGTAACAATTGTAACATTAATTATAAGTTTCAATATGTGCAAATCAAAGAAGTTAAAACATTCATTGCAGACTGACGCCTTGACACGTTAGGAACAATAGGTGGATAAAGTACGAGATTTTTAAAAAATACCAACGTTTTTGTCGAATTCGAATTCCCAAGATATAAATATCTATATAAATAAAATGATAGACGTCTGCAGTTGTGCACGCATCACGGAAAAACTACTGAATAGATTTCAATGAAATTATCTAAATTTTATTTCTTAGACACTTGGCCCTTATCATAATAAAAAATAATTATTGCGATATCTTCATTTAATAAAAAGTTTTAAAGTTTCAAGAAACTACGATTTGTATATGCACTGCGTGTTAAGTGATGTATGTTTAAACAAAGTATATTTTTGCTTGCGATTTTTTTGATCTTTTTTCCTTCGCACATAAGAAAACTGTTAATATATCAAGCAACGCGGACGTAGTCGCGGGTATCAGCTAGTACTTAATAAATTAGTTCAAATCTATAGCTACTAAAATACGCCTTATTTTTATTTCATCATAAATAAAGTCCACACTTTGTAACATGGACCCCAATCCATTTATTTTATCAAGAGTCCTTGATCCAAATAGGCTGATCCTAGGTTTGTTCGCCCTAGATTAGCTCTCTCTCTCCCTCTCTCCCATACAGAGCAGGTCAACATCAAATCTCTCATTAACATGCACAATGGCATTATAGGTTAACACCTATGGCGCATTGTAATTTTTATGACAACATATCTTTACAAATGTATAACGTCTAAGAAAATAAATCGAACCGTCCGTATGTTTTTTTTAAAAAGGCCTTTTATAAAACTTAACAAACCAACCGTTGATTATTATCATCTTAATTGTCTTTTTGGTCTAGTCAGTTATCCTGCCAGATTTAAGGCCATCTTCAAACTCCAGGTTGGGCCTATGAAAAAAAGTGGTTTTTTTTGTCGAATATTCTCAGTAGCAGGAAGTATGTACAGTCCCGTGCCTCGGAAAGCACGTTAAGCCTGAACTCTTATCGGTCGTATCAGATTGCCATATCGGTTTATGGTTTATTCTGTATTCTACAAAGTGAATCTGTATTTGCGAACACGCTCACGGTCAGTAAGGTATTCTCTCAAGAATGGCCGCCTTGGCCCCAATTATATCATCGGACATCATCACTAAATAATGAACAATTAATATTATAAGTTCAAAACCAAAAATGTGAACAAATACAATATTTACTATAAAACCACTAATTGCTCACATTTTGGGAAATTTCACCGGCATGACGAGCCGGTTGACGTGGTAAATACTTGTCTTTCGCGCCTCAAGTCGTGGGTTCGATTCCCACCCAGGACAGACATTTGTGTGCCATGTCTGTTTCTCCTGAGTCTAGGTTTAATTGTCTTTATTAGTACCTATACATTTACAAAAGAAAAGTAGTATATGTAGTATATCAGTTGTCTGGTTCCATAGCAAGCTCTGCTTGGAATCAGATGGCCTTGTGTGAATAACGTCCTAGGATAATATTTATCAACCTTTTTTTTGTTATCATATTTGACAGTCATTACAACTTTTTAGGGGTGTCCTCAACTTGAAATTCGGTTTTATCCTCCGCGACGACACGGTGATTCAAGTTAACTTCTTCGGTTTGTCGCTGAGTATCCTGTACATAATGATATACTACTTCTACGCCAACAACAAGGGTCAGGTCTGGCTGCAGACGGGCATAGCTGGTGCGTTCAGTGCTATTATGATCGCTTACTCGGAGTTTGAAGATCCGAAATTAATAGAGAACAGATTTGGATCAATCATCACAATATTCATGTTTTATTTGATTGCATCGCCACTGTTAAACTTGGTAAGTAATTTATTGTATTTTTTTTAATGATTTAAAGTAACTATCTACTAAAGTCCTACTGGCTAGGGCTCCTTTCGATACTTTGACAACCAATAAGAAAGTGTGACACTTCTATGATGAATAAAGATGTTCGAATTTTAAGGAGTTTCTACCACCACGCTGTTCCAATGAGGGTTGTGGGATACATATGTCAGTGTTCATTTGTTTTTTTTTGTTTAGTTTCATCAAAATCGTGTCACTCGTTATTTAGTACTCAGGATCATAGTAATAACTTTTAGCGTAGTGAGATATCAGTCCAAATATCTATCGTTCTTTTTGGAAGTGTACAATAAAGAGTATTTTAATTATTATTATTGTGCGAACCAGCAGGTCCTTAACCTTAAATCTCGGGTGTCACTTGGCCGTATAGCCTTGGACCGATACCCACAAGGTGCAGGTTATTTAAAAATTTAGATGATTCTAAATTTGAATTTGTACGAATAACATTTATAATTTAAATATAATAATATAATTTAAAACCATTTTCAAATCAATCGGCCTATTTAGTTGTATCGCAGACGGGTAACAAAAGTATTGTTTTCATATTGTAGAATATAATAATGTTACTTTGAATGCAGTAAAATTTACTGCAATTTATAGAGATAAGTATGTATGAAAAGAAGTTAAAATCTAGTTTACTTTGAGCTGTTGATCTGTTTTATATAGTTAATATATATAGTTAACTAATAATATAATCGTTGTTGTCTCCGTAACATATTATTAATAATAATTGAAGCAGTAGAATAATTTAATAATATAATCAGTGAAAATTTAACCATAATTGCGATATGCCTTTTATATATATTATAATATTATATATATTATAAATATATAAACCTGTACGTATATTTTGATGCGCCCGCGCCTACATGGTTCGTTGACCTTCTCAGATCCTGTCCCTGAGGAATTTTATTATTGTGCATAATTCTGTATCCTTATAACGTTTGACATTAAATATATTTTTTATTCTAGTTGTTGCCCGCGGTTTCGCCCATGTTTGCATAATTGATTGATGTTCGTCAATAATCCGTTCCTTAGAATTCTAGTGTCAAGTTTTATAACTGACCTCAATAAGCGGGCTAGTGATATAGGTAAATGTTTTTTCAAATCGCACTTAATTTTATTCAGAAGTAGGTATATGTAGATAAATGCTGCATAATATTTTCTATCTGTCTTATCCGTATGGCATCTCCCTTGTCAGATAGAATACGCGGAAATGTCATGATTTTACAAATAGTCACAGTGGAATGCGTTTACAATGACATCGAAGGGAAATAACAAACACGTCATACAAAGCGGACATCATAAAAAGCATTTTGTAGAAAATAAACAATGACCTATTTTTGTTACTATGTACTTATTTTAATAGAGAGAAACAAAATAGAGATAATAAAAATAAAAATTGTATGTCATAAGTACATAATATGTATGTATGTTTTTTCATTTTTTACATAAGGAATCAGTAATGCTTGTTTGTTTTTTCCTTATATATTGTATGTTAAAATCTCTCCGAGACATTTTTTTAATAGGTACGCTTAAACTGATTTTGACAAATACTCGTCTCGATTGTTTTAGTATAATTTATTTCGCCAACGTCACTTACGTTGCAATAGATAAAATATGATTGATAAGTGCGATCAAGGGTACATAATCTAAATTCTGGACGATCACGGACATAATATTAGAATTTTTGTTAACCTGCACATTGTATATGGGAATATAACTATATTTATACATTTTTATTACATACCAGCTAGAAACTATGTTATATTTAAACAAATTAAAATATAATTATTCATACAGAAATAACTTTCCTTTTAGATGGATTTCGTAAAAAAATCAAGGTTTCAGTTTTATTTGTCGATATATGCAACTGCAGCGGTACATACAGCATTTAAAACCAAGGGATTGAAATAATTCTTATTTACCTTAGACGTATTATAATTACATATATTCTTATTAGCTAATTCACAAGTATGGAAATAATGATTATATAGCACTGCTTAAGGAAATAAGTGATTACAAACTAAATTTTCCTTACATATCCAACGGCTAAATATTAACTTATTTCTGTAGAGTTTGCTTGTTTGGCTGTACTCGTAATTACCAAAAGCCTGATTTCACATCTTGGAAGTCACGAAAAGGTTTCTTGTCAAGATTTTCCAAATTTAAATTTGTCAGCCGCTCGAAGTTAGGAAGGTGAAGGTGTCATTATTGTGGCTCGTTAAAAAAAAAAAAACGTTCCACCTTATTTCTCTTCGTTCGTGTCAGATTGCCGTCCCATTGCAAAGTACGGGAATAGAAAGTGCATATATGTTCGCACACACTGCATTATAATATCTCGCGCACAGATAACTTATCTGTTCGGTCATTTCGATAAAGTATTTACATTATTATATTATTTAAATGTTATTGTTACAGAAACATATAATCAAAAACAAGAGCACGGAGGGCATGCCATTCCCCATAATCTTCTCCGGTACCATCGTGACCTTCATGTGGTTGCTCTATGGAATAATTCTAAAGAATAAGTTCCTTGTTGTAAGTATTCATTTCATTTTTAAATACTAGTATAAATTAAGGTATCACAAAAGAAGATTTGAAGAGAGATGAAAAATTAGTCCGACTGAAAGCTAAGCAAATAAGAGAGGCAGGAATAACGATCGAATTGCTTTATAATAATCGTATAATTAATTAATCGTAAAAATATCAAGTAAATGTAAATCAGTTTAATTTCAATAGCAGTTAGTTACTAACGTACTACCCGTTAATTCCAAGATAAGATAACGTATCTATTATCAACATGATAACGCTTTAATTTGAGACTTATTATTAATGTTATGTTATAAAATTTTAATACAATATATTCTAATCCGAAATATTTTTTTTCATTAAATATGATAAGAATTATTAATATTATTATTTAGTCGTGACTGATGTGTATCGTGTTCGTGTCACGAAATTCATGTTTACTATTTGCGTTAATTATTGCAGATGACCCGGCAGATGACAGTAGACTGTGCTCATATTTTTTTGGGATTCTGTCAATGTCAACTAAACAAATATATTAAGATGAACCATAGACAATTAATTATTATGATTTAACATATCATACAACACCTAGTATGAAGTCCACACTGTAACACACGACTATTTGACATTTAATATTTAAATAAAACGAAATGTATTTGTTTAAAAAAAAAATACTTTTATTTCAGCTTCAAAACGTAGTCGCGTTTACTCTGGTCGGATTCCAGCTGTCACTGTTCGCAATTTACCCATCGAAACCGAAGAGCAAGGACAAGGCCAAGGCGAAGGCGAAGAAGACAAACTAAACTAACATAGGTGTGAATATAATCAAACATTACAGATTAAAAAAAACAATTAAAATTCATACAAAATCAACTAGAAAAAGTTGTTAAAAAAACAATATGATATATAAATTATATTTAATAAAACGGTACGTTATTATTTAGTAAAAAAAATATCTTCATATAGATAAGTCAATGACTTACGAATATTTATGATAAATGATTATATATGTCACATTGTGATATCTATTTCGATAAAATGGCGATTATATATATTGATATATTTATTTTTCTATTACCAAGAAACTCTTATATAAGACATAACTGATACAATCATGTAGACAACTTTCAAGCTATAGATTTGAGTAATGCCATTAAGATTTTTAATTTTTATAAAAAATATATTATTCATATAAACAAATATTAGATTATTGATAAATAGCTTGTGAAAATAATACCGTTAAATATTTAATAAAAAATCGTAGAACAATTAGTTATTCTTCTTAATTCAGTGTTTTTTTAATTATTCATAGGTATTTGCTTGATAAAATATTTGAAAAGACAATGTTTATTTTTCATTCAAATATTTATAATATTGATTCTATAAGTAAGCTCAAATGAAGTATTTATATTAATTTAATTCATTTTAGTAATTAAAGAAACTAAGTTACGGTGGTCCCATGCTGGGCGCCAATTAGCTAAAAATGTAAGAAATAAATAATTGTTTGGCGATATATTGCCTATACATATTTCATTCTTCCAATTGTCAAATTCATGTGTATTGTATTGTATATGATAATATGGTATTTATTTATTGATTGAATATTTGGTGCATTTATGTAAATAATATTTAACATTCAGTCATTTTTATTTTATTAATTTGAATGTATCAATCAATGATTTGCATTTGTTTTAGTACAAAATGTAAATAAATAAACATTGAGCTATATTTTATGTATACAAATTTTCATTCAATCAATTAATAAAAATTTCATTTTTTTATATAATATAATTAAATAGTACCTTGTTGTATTTTAAATAAATAATTATTTTCGAATGATAAAAGTATTTAGAATGTGACAAAGTTGTATTTTTTAATTTACCAATTACTTTGTGACTTGTGATACATTAGTTGTTGTGTAATTGTGAACTATTTTTATTAATAAAGTGATTTTTTACGGATTTTTTGTTATTTCCTTTTTACTCCTTAATATTATTCTTCTATTTGTATTCTTTTTCGAGTACGTCTAGATAATTCCGCTCATTGATTAGTATTCTTGTCGTATTTTGTGAATAAGGAAAATAACGCAGCGGGTTGGTGGATTAATCAAAATACAAATTAAACCACTGACTGCCATACACTAACTGACTGACTCGTGGTCACAGCACTTCAGCAGTGTTTGAAACGTCATGAAATGATAAAAAATGTCAATATATATCAATCCCGAAACATAAGATATCATTACTTAAATATTTTGATCGCTGCCCGCGACGCCGTGACTAACACGGGTTTGTGACCCCTATAAAGAAAAGGTTGAGTATCGCTGTAAGATATAGTTTTTCTAGAAACTTGGCCAATTGATAAAAAAATATTAAAGAACAAAGAGAAATAAAACTATGATAAATAAAAGTTTTTAATTAATAAAGAAAAAGTATATTTTAAAATTGCATTTAATTTCTCGGAATTTTATTCTTGAACGATGCGTAGAATTGTACCAGGACCATGCTCTCGTTGGCGGAAGTGTTCTCGACGTCCATACGCGCCTTCTCAAACGGAAATACGTTTGGGAAGTTGTCCATGGGGACCGTCATGTTCGTGAAGCGATATGTTCCCTAAAGATATTTCGTATTTTATTGTGAGTTTTATGAATTTTAAGGCCGACCCCCTTTCATAGTTAAAGTATGTGTTTATACCTACTTCTTTCACCTTCTTGTAAGTATCTATAGGTATACGGTAACAAAATTGTTTTAACTTTAGTGTCGGACCATACTCATCATTTTATTTTATCCATTGCCGAAGGTATAACCAAAGGCTGCCGAAGCCGTAGACAAAGGTTCGCTCGGACCGTAGAAAAAAAACGTAATATAACACTTACAGCGGGTAGAGGACATGTGATGCCATACGTAAGAAGTGTAGGAGTAAACACTTTTTCATAATTCAATAAATCGCAATACTTGTAATGCAATTCAATAAACGACCGTCTGTATTCGTTGTGAAGGTACTCGTAGAATACTAAATGTATCTAAAAACATATAGACATATTTTATTTATTTATCGCAAGTTTCAATATTAGTCATAAATAAAAAAGGTATCGTCTTTTTATTACCGATACATTATTAGTCCATGTTTGTTTCAGGGTTGTCTCAATATTAATTTTGTATCCGCCCTTCCTGCTATATCGTCTGATATCAAATGTGTAGTTATAAAAATATTTGTTATTTATGTGTACTATTTTAGCCCTCTCGGGTATCACTTGAACACCCTGCAAGATAAAATAGGATATAAATAACGAGATGTCACACCTCCACAAACCTACATTGAACCACCAAATATGATTAAATAACCTAAAATTAATACATATTTTGTAAGACGATCGCTAATATACTGATATAATTATGTTCTAAGTAAATGAAGATATACGTGTGCTCCACTTCCACTATTAACTTCGTTTATTAATATTGATTATACATGTATAATTCAGAAAAACAATTAACTCACACAATAAATTGGTAAAATAACAACTGAAAATATAATCACAATTTCATGATAAATGGTCATTTTAAAAACGAATAAAACAAATGACACAACAACAAATATTACGATATCATGTGTATTAACTTCAACTGCCTAAAGTTAAATTCTAAAATAAATATATATTCTTATACTTTATGAGATATTAATAGCTGTATTTCATTAGCATACAATACAATCCTTTCTATTGTTATAAATGTATATTAATATATTTTTAATGTTTGTAATGAAAGTACGATTACGGTGATTGATGAATAATAACAACCTTCAAATATATATCATATGCAATCATTATGTTTTAAATTTATATATATATATATATATATTAATTGCAGAAAAATTTCTCTAATTTAATTTATTCCATAATTTTTTTCATCATAAAATAAGTTTGAAAGGAGTTATTGTCAAAAACTGGTTTTGGGCGACATTTTTCCAATATAGCGGCACAAGCTGCAATTATACGAGGTGGCAAAGTGAAAATTTGAAAATAGCGCGTCGAAATCTGAAAATCACCAATTTTCAAAACTCCCGGAAAACCTTCCAGGTAGAACCACGGACTTGTATACAGGTCTATCAATGGAGCCCAATTTCAGTGGTGAGAGACTGGTGCGATTGTGATATAACGACTGTGATGTAATATTTTTCTCTCCGCAGTATTGTTATTTAATCATTGTTATATCGTTTTGTTGTTTTGCGGATTTGTTGTTATTTTTGTTTTGTTATTCAACTGTTTTGTTTGGATTTGAAAGTGTTCAGCACATCCATCTACCAATCGTGATGCCTCTGGCGGCTGTAAATTGAACTAAACAGCAATCATTAAGTTGAAGTACCCCCACGAATGTATATAGTTGATAGACCCGTGTATATTGTATAAGACAGTGATAAATTGATAATATGAACAATACATTATGTCAATGTCAATAAATTGTCATTTGATAAAAACATTACAGATGTCAGGAGTCAGGACGTCAAGTTTAAGATTCACGTCTCAATTCTGTCTCACAAGTCACAACATCGTTAAGTTTTTTAAAATTATCTGATTATTTTTTTGTATACAAATGTCCCAATATAATAATCAGAATATTGTTCTAGACACAGAATATGATAATAACAAACAATGCATCATTGGGACATGTTCGGATATGTGTCCACGAGAAGAAATTACATTGTAAGATCACGATTAGTTACAAAAAAATGATAATAATCGTAATGCAACATTATGTGCATAATTGTATTATGTATTTATTAAAGGCGGAAAAAGGAAAAGTTGGTGCATGTTTTAGAAGTTACTGCTTCGGGATACAAATTAATTAAAAGTTATTCCCGTTCGGCGGCGAGTGCTAACATGGCAGTGCCTCGTCTGTTGAGGCCATATCCAGTGCTCTGCGACACTATACACTATTTATTGCTGGAGTAAATTTCTGAGTATTCTTTCAATGGATATTTTTTTTAAATATTTCTTATGTTCTTAATGAACAATTCTCTCACTGATCTTTATATTTTCTATAAGATAGCTTTGAGTAGATATTTTATGGATATTTAAGAGTTAATTTAACAGAACTTCTCTTCTTTACATTACAATAATAAAATAAATACAACAGATTATATGTTTTTTCAGGGTATCAAATAGATCAGATGTTCCAATGTCAGTTATATATGACTTTCTAAATGATCGTCTGAGGGCTGTAAGGCAAGATATGACAATACAACGGCTCCCACCAGAAGAGTGCATTGTTCTACTAGAACCTATGATTAGGTTTTATGTTTACTATGGCTATAGGTATTAAGCTTCTTACTAATATTATAAATGAAAAAGTAACTGTCTGTCTGTTACACTTTCAGGGCTGAACAAATGAATCGATTTTGATGAAATTTTGTATGAAGCCAGCTTGAATCCTAAGGAAAGACATAGGCTACCTAATATCTCCTCTATAATGCGGGGGAAACCACGGGCGATTCTAGTACTCAATAAATGTAAAATACATTATTAAATCAAGGAATTAAATTTAAACAAAATCATTATACATATATTCTGCTTAAAGAGGATTTTTTTAGGGCTTTTAAATAAGAGCACAATTCTAAAAACAATAGTTTGAAATTCTGTATAATCTAAATGGAAACAATAATTAATTATGCTTATTTAAAAACATAAAAGTAATAATAATTTAATAATATAATAAACAGCAAATAACAGTATACTTTAAAAATATATGTTTTTTTGTTTGAATCAGGTGTGTGTATGATTGTTTTGAGGCAAACCATATACATAAATTCATGATGTATATTAAATCTAAATGATGTATGTAATGATTTTTAAATACTTGTTATAGGTTATGTGATCATCCCTTGAGGGAATATGATCCTGTTCTTAACAAGAAATATCTGTTGGAATGTCTGAAATGGTACTTAAGTTGTTGTGACATTATAGAACAGAGTAATATTGGAGTCAGTGATGTTGACACAATCATTGATAATTTATCAACTTTGAATATTTATAGAGGAACAGATGGAACACTCTCGTGTGACAGAATATTAATGGAAAGCTTGTATATCTTGTGTAATTTAGACGATACACACCCACTTTATAGGTATTTGAACTTACCAAAATCGATAAAAAGGTTAGTATTCTAATATTGATATGAAAGTAATAGTACCTGTTGTTAGATTTGTTGTAAATATAATTTTGGTTTATTACATTGCTATATAAATATTGTAGAGTTTCTATATTAAAGCTGACCTATAACATAGCAGTGGCTCACCTGCATGGGAATTACATCAGGATGTGGAAACTGTCTAAAAGATTATGTCCACTTACTTTCTCAGTACTCTGCTTGCATCTGCCGTCATTACAAAAGTGAGTTGAGATATTATGATTTTAACATAATTTTATCTCTAGTTTGTGGGTAATTTTATATGAAGTTTGTGTCATCTCCTTCTTGTTGGATTTCTTCAGGGAAGCAGGTCAACTGTCGTATAGTTGTGTATGTTCGATAGAGAGATATTTAACTAAAATAATTTGTGCATACTTTTAAAAAATAATCTGTATTAAATTCTGAAAATCTGAAAAGTTGAGGTTTTGTTTCGAAAAAAATATTTTATATGTAATTAGATAAATACTAAAAATACATTATATTTGTATTTCAGAAGAGCTTTGCAAAGCCTCAGTAGTGCATTCAACAGTAAACAACTGACTGTGCCCGTGTCGGTGATACAACAGTGGCTCGCATTCAACAGCGAGGAGGAAGTGCGCACAGCTTGTACACATTATGGTCTGAAGGCTACTGATGGCGTTTACTTTAACAAAAATAATTTTAAACTCGATGAAAATACGGTACGACATGATTTATATAGGTACACATTAATAAATAATTATGTAATATCAAAATATAAAGTACACTATTTTACTACTTCTTATAAAAAATAATAATTCGATCAGTAGCTTGCCTAAGATGTGCACCAAAAATCATCGAATTTCAATCCCACACATTAGAATTTTTTTTTTATTGTTTTAGCTCCCACCGAAAAAATACTACAAAGCAAAAATACTATGTTTGAAGCTAGAAGATGTACTATCCTATACTATCTAATGATGAATAATTTATGAATGTTACAACTGATCTCATCGTTTTATATTTAAAGTTTAACTCGTTTTTAAATAAAACAAATAATTATAAAGGAATCCTTTATTTATTTACATAAGAAAATTCACCTAATTACGCATGACTAATTACATTTGACAACAAAATCTATCTAAACCGTACGTGGCCACAACTCTTAAATCCATAACATAGAAATGGGGCCTCATATATTTACTACGTAGTAACCAAAATCATGATTACAAAAAAATAATTATATGTATGCGATAAATATATTACGTTTTAATCCGTAATTTGTACAAAAATAAACAGAATTTTTAGTATTAGTAGATTACTATTTTTATTTTAACATTATCACTTTTGATCATTTGTAAAATTTTATTTAAGAATGTAAAATTATTTAAAAACCAGTTTACATATGTTTCCCATTAGTTGATTTTTTGTACAAATTAGATTAAACAAGATAATACATAACATTATCTAAAATTAGCCAATTGTATTGGTACTTTGTACCGGAGGACACATGCATACATTTTAACAAATTTACATTTAATTATAAATATATTCCTCCATTATTAACGCGTATTTTTTATTTTATAATATCATACTCGAGAGCGCTTCTAAATTGATAAAGCAAATTAATAGGCATTAGGCTGAATAATTGAAAATTTATAGTTTCAATATTTGATCAATTATTCGTTGTTTTGTAACGGAACATAATCGCAGCTCACTCCGTCTCACCCTCCCAAACGTAATCGGTGAAATTTAGAGAGCTGTGGCATTGTTAAAGAATTTATGAAATTACTTATATTTTCCCAATTGTATTGACTCTAGTATACTCCGGAGTTTCCCCGCATTTTCTATTATTTGTCTTTCAAAGAGGACAACATCTCAAAATTACTAAGGACCTTTGCAATTTGGTAACATTATTTTCGCATATATTATACATAATTTCTTTCGTGCTTTACATGTAATAATACTTTCTGTATTAATCTTAATTAAAAAATGTTCTTAATTTATTCGAATTTTATGACAAATTAAACAGCTGCTCTAACTTTTTTTATTTTCAATGTTATATTGCACTAGTGCATAGCACCAAGCAGGAGTAAAAATTATTATAAACAAAATTTAAAATTCAATAATTTTTTATAATAACAAAATTGCTAAGACTATACAAAGCTGGATGTCACGTGGCAATATTTTTTTCATCATTATACTGACAAAAAATGTGACATTTTAAAAATTTGCCCTAAAATATGTCACAATCCAGCTGGAACTCTTTCATTGTTACATAATATGTTAATGCCGCAATACAAAATAATAACAAAAGTAATTTACATGCATATATTAAACTATGCATGAGTAAATATACAGGATTGACCTTCCCAAGGTCACATCAAGGTCAACATTTCAAATCTCTTGTGAAATAATCGACAGAGCCTGACTCCCCATCGCACTGGTATAGCTATGAAAATAACACTGTCCGAGTCCTCTAATTTAATTTCTTTGTTTGATGGCTGATACGGTTTTAATAGTGAAGCTCAGCGGACCGAAGACCCCATAATTGTCATGTCATTACAATGGTGCTGGCAGGGGATTAAAAATATTTATACACATTGAAATACAACAGGCTACCAAATATAAAACAGCGAAGTTGTATTGTATGTCTTTGTACAAACTGTTATGTTATTGTCATAATTTTATTTTAGTTTTAGACTCCTTGAGATAATTGAATCATCAACACATAAGCCATACTTATATACAGTCTTTATTGAAACAGACCTTTTACATAAAACAGTTTTTTTTTTAAAGTTTTTAAGCCATATTTGGCTCAAACAAAATGTTATTTTGTGCGTTTACAATAAAGTCCTAGTTTCGCTGCAGAATTATATAAAGACATACATATAACCTTACATATTTAAGACATCTACAACAACAATAATCAACAGTAAATAAATAGATCATGCACACATAATACCCTCAATAGTCCCGACGGTAGCGTCTCCGCCGACAAATGGTAACATTATTTTAATATCTAATGCCATATGAAAAATATTTATATATCACAAAATATTCGAATTTATTTCGTTTAGCTTACTTATTCTTTGAGACTTCTAATGTTAGAAGAAAATTAAAATTGGTCCAATGTTTTTGAACTTATGTCTTTAAATAAATATCATATGTCAATCCTATACAGAGGCACAGTTTTCTCACGGTAATTAATTCATTAAATGTCCGGTGTGATGATTACTTTTACATATAAAAAGTAAAAACATATTAAAATTTTAATTTCCTTATAATCAAATGTCATAATTATTTTCACAATAAAATTCCCCAACAATAATTATTAAAAAAAAACTTATTCCAAAAAGAATAAAGTATAGTACGCTCAGAACGAGACACATCAGAATATTATTGTCTATGTAACTCACGGTATATGTAGTAAGATCACGTTAAGGGAATGGTTGCACTAAATATTATAAAACGTAGCGCGCTACCGTCGAGACGACACGACATAACAACTAAGATAATAATATTTAATCAGCTGCGCCGCACCAGAGCTCTCGTGTGAAATGCATCCCGCGACTGCCGGCCCGTTCAGGGGTATCTTACAAACCTGTAAAGGGTGACAAAAAATTAACAATAATGAATTACTAAAATTTTTAATTAATTTTATTTAATACGTAAATAAATCAAATATTTATGTAATTTATTATTTACTTATAAATTCATATTGCATGTAAGACTCACCAATAATCTCCTAATGTTTGAGGAAAGCGTCATCGAATAGTTCCAGTTCGTGGCAGAGGTAGTTCGCCTTGTTCCTCAGTTTCTTGGCGGAGGTGGACGCTCCATCCAACATCTTAATAGCTTCCTTGACTTCGGTCAGCTCGCTGTCCATATCGGTGGTCGCCTCGTCCACCAAGCGACAGAGCCGAGCGAACATCGTGGAGAGTTCTCTATCGTAGTAGATAAACTCGTTAGTTATGCCATTTGGGATATCGATATAATCATTACTCTCATTATCCAATAATATATAGTTCATGGTATAAAGTGACATTACTCGAGAGAGTAAAGGTCCAAGGGCTTAAAGTGCGCACTAAGGCCCTGGATATAATATATCAATAATAGCAATGCCCGTTTTTATTAAAGGAATGTTAAGATTCCTATTAGCGTATGGAGGTGTTAGGAGTGGGGACGACAACAGACCAAAGGGTCAGGATAGAACCCGCGCCTTCTACATCGCATTTTTTATTTGCCTGTCTCTCTAAGTCCAGTGGCCGGGGGGCGTGTCGGATACGTACTGCTGCACCTGGTGGCTGCAGTTGGCGGAGGTGAGGTCGACGATGAGGCGCAGCTTGCGGCCCGCGTGCGCCACGTACTGCCGCTTGAACACGCGCTCCTGCGCGCGCGTCGTCCACGTCAGCCGCTCGTACGCGTACAGCGCGCCGTACACCAGCCCCGTCACCGCCACCACCCGCCAGCCCACCGTCTTCAGCAACTGCGCACACGCACGCGTGAGACTACCGCACTAGCGCGCACCGCCACCACCGTGCACCACGAGTACTCGTCGGCGCTCACCAGTCCGGACAGCAGCAGGCCGCCCATGGTGCCCTGCGAGGTGAGCGCGCCGAGCGCGACCTTGGACACCATGCTCCACTCCTCCGCACTGAGGGGCCCCACGCCGGAGGCGGCGCGCGGGGGCTCCTGCGCCGCGGGGGGCAGCGCCGGAGGGATCTGTTCGAGTTATTGTTTGATGTTAGTAGCTGTGATAGTTTAATTTATGGTATTTATAGATATGCTCGATACGTCCGCGTTGGACAACCTATGGCACGAATGAATCGCGGTTTTAACAGAAAACTGTCAATTCCCCCATAATATTAAGTATATTGAAAATGAATCCGGATTAATTAAAATTATGAAGTGATCTTGTTTTAGGTGTGATCAATCGGATGACGGGTAGGTCCGGGTAGGTACGGGTAGGTATACCTGTGTAACTGTTGGAGGATTCTTTAGGGCGATTTTATTCGTGTTCCGCCCCTGGAAGCGCTGGATCAGAGCCGTGATCCCGTAGGAAAAGCGGAACGTGAGATCCTCCTGGAAGTCGGCACAGAGGTTGTCACAGTTGAGGCGGTAGAGTACTTCGAAGGGTTGCTGGTGGGGCACGATGTAGCTCGCAGCCGCCGCTCGCTTGTGCATGGGCAGTATATTGTACATGCGCTCTAGGGAGTGAGTGTAAGACGAAACATTATTTACATAAAAATAAACAACGGTATTAAAAGATTGCTTATAAATGTCAGTATACACGTCGCTCACCAGCCATTTCCTTCTGCGCCTCGTCCATCTCGTGGCCGATGTCGGAGGACAGGCGCTTCTTGAGCCGCGAGCCGAGCCCGCTCTCGACGTGGCGGTGCAGCGCGCGCTTGTACTGCTCCAGCGCGGCGCGCTCGCTGCGGAACGGCGCCTCGTACTCGTCCACCAGCGCCGACAGCCGCCGGATCTCCTGGCTCAGCGTCAGCGACACCTGCCGGCGGACCACGAGCGTGTCGGTTACGCGCTGACACTGCGGCGAGCGTGCCCGGTGCGACGCGCCGGGCCCGAGGCGCTCACCTTGTGTTCCACGCTCTCCACCATGCGCCCGATCTTGTCCTTCATCTGGCGCGTGATGGCGGTGAGCTGCTCCTCCACGGCCGACAGCTGCTCCTGCAGCACGCGTTGCTTCTCCACCTTCGCCGCCTTCTGCTCGCTCGAACTGTTGTACACCTGAGCCGCAGTAAATAGTGTAATGCATTATTGATTAAAAATTGGCGTACAAGCCTAGTCACCAAAAAAGAATCATGGATTAGAAGAAAAACGAAGTTAGCTCTCAAATGTTGTTATTTATTGATATTTATAAAAGTTGCTTAGCGTTATAACAAGCTCAAACAATGGTTAGGCTCTTTCTTTCATTATCGATTTGATGTTCGAAAGAAGAAGACACAGTATCGTTAAACTAATCACCCGCTAAACAACGTTTACGCGTGAGGCAATAGATCGAATGTATGAATGTACTGACGAGCTCGAGCGCCGCCATGACGTCTCCGGCGATGTTCTTCCCGCGGCGCGAGTGCTGCGCGAACTTGGTGCGGACGGCCGACTGGCTGATGCACTCCTCGAACTTGCGCTCGAAGTCCACGAACTCGAAGTAGCGCACCTGGTGCCCGTCCGCCAGGATCGGAGCTGAAGTCACAATACCAATATAGCGCATTAATTCTTAGTCAAAGTTGTTTATTTGGGTTTTGTCCTCTTGTGGTTGGAATAGGCTATATGATTTGATTTTCCTTGTGCCTGTATTTAGGTGTCTGGTCTACTCACAGGAGACTGGTTTCTCCCGTTCGCGCATGCGTGTAAGCAACGCCTCCTTGGCCGAGATGAAAAAGATGCGTTCCTCGGCCTCCTTGGGGGAGCACACGCGCAACTCGCGGGACAGGAAGTCAACGCAGCGGTTGGCGTGCTGGCTGCGCACCTGCGGCGGGACAGCTCAGCGTTACTTAATTTTTTTTTAATAACTAATCTATTTAAAATTATACTTAATATTGATAATGCATAAAGTGTTAGTTTACAAAATAAATCTCACTTGATCTAAGTATTCGGGTTCCGAGGCGGAGGCGTCCCATCGATTATTCAATATGAATATATTCGGTTGCGATATCTTCGTCGATACTTTGTGAAAGAAGTTCTTCTCCTGCGAAGTCGATTCGAAAACGGGAATAAATATACATATAGGAAAAAGCGTAACACATCGACAGGTCGACGACTCACCGTGACCATGAGCGTGGACTCGGCGTTGGCGACGAGCACGAAGACGTCGGCGTCGAGGCAGTGCTTGTCGATCCACTGGTCCAGGTTGGGCGTGACGTCGACGCCCGGGCTGTCCACCAGCACCACGTCGTCGCGCAGCAGCGCGCACAGCTCGCGCGGCCAGTGCACGTGCACCAGCGAGCACTCCTGCAGCCGCGACGCGCACAGCGCGTGGCCCAGCTGGCTCACCGACTGCGACACACACACACACGCTCACTGCTTCATCTACTGACTTTGAGATAAATTCTCAGGAAAGGCCTGTAACCATTTTTTACATTTCGTCTCCAGTGCGCCACCAGCCTTGGGGACTAAGGTGTTATGTCCCTTGTGCCTGAAGTTAACTGAAGCGTACTGTTCTACATAGAGATTGAGCGAGCGGTGATTACCTGTACATTGAGTTTCTCCTCGGAACCTTCTGTCCTCATGAAGGCCTCGTCTGTATCGGATCCCTCCACCTGCAGGAAGCAGTTGGTGGTGTGACCTATGCCGCTCGGCAATATCTTGTCGTGAAGCATAGCGTTGATGACTGTGCTCTTGCCATTGCTCGTCCTAAATTAACGAAATTTTAATATTATTATTATTAATCTATATTTTCACAAATGTAAATAACAATTGTCATCATACTATTATCAAAATTGATCATTCGACAAATATCAATAGCAACACAGTAGTTCTTTGTTATCAATTACATTGTATTGGAAACTTTATCAAAGTATGTACAGTGTTCTCTTATAACAAATTATACATTATTTTTATTTTTGTCAGTTGACTTCTGTCCAAAGTATCCACATGAGCTACTATATTTATATAACTATGCCTAACTAACAATAGTACAGTTGCATGTGCTAGGAAACCTTCTAAAGGTATTCTTGGGGTGGAACCAGGCTAATGTGAGATTCTTACCCACTAAAGCTTCGATCAACAATACTACTACACACCAACCATAAAATGAAGAAAACGATGTTAAGGTTTAATAATTTAAAAACCTAAACTATGCCTGGTTCCCGAGCAATAAAGTGCGGTTGAGATGGTATTGACATTCTCTTACGATCTTACGCCATGAATGACAGAAAGACATAGGAAATGTACAATAACGGTTGTTCCATATTCAACTTTATTTCCTTAGCAATAAGTTATGATTGGACCATACTAATTTGAAATAACCTAGCAAACGACATTGTGTTCTTACTTTTCGGGCCGTTTTTGAAGCACTTACCGGTAATCTAGTATATTATTGATCGAAGCACTAAAGTTACTGGTATGCATGTGCTAACCCTACACTATGGCTTCAACTTAGTTTACAAGTGGGCAGTGTACTAGTGCCTGGCAAACAAATTTATTTAATATTGTATATAGGAGCTAATATATGCCAGTATAATAACCATGATCGAAAAAATGAATGATCTGTACATTTAGAAATGTGTAACCTGTGTTACACATAGAATGCTACAAATTCTTTTGTTGTAGATATATATATATATATATATTTAAAAAAATATCCACAAGGAAATCGTACCAATTGCCCATATACTTGCCAGATTGTGCCATACCAGAGGGAACAAGGGTTTATATATAGGCTAACACTGCTCAATAAAGGAACTATTTAAGTGGAAAAAGATTATTGCAAATAGACTGCTTCCTTAGTTAGTGAGGTCAAAAATAGAATCTCAATCTCTAATAGATATATTTATATAAAAAACATTGAGATGGTATTTAAACTTACCTTCCGAAGAATGCTACTTTCATGTGATCTCGTTTAAGAACCTCCCGTATGGCCTGTACTTTACTGACATACGCTTCAACATTCGCAACATCTTGTGCTGTTGCGATACCATTCTCACCGGACACTGCTAGAAATTGGAAAAGTAAAACAACATTTAACATAACAAGGAATTGAAGATCAAATTGTGTAAAAAAAAAATATGTCTATCATAATCTTGTTGGAATGCAATAAGAAATTAAACTCCTAATAATTATAATGTTTATTAAAAGAAATAGCCGAGAATTAAATAAAAACTATTTCATTGTCATTCTAATAACACATAATACATTGTTTATACCAATGAGCATAATTTGTTATATTTAATATTATATAATAGGCTAAGCAGCTTGTATGTATCAGTAATTTAAGACAAGCTTCACTCTCCCTCTCTTATTATTGTGATAAACTAAAACTAATGCTTGGTGCTTCATTATAATCTCCTTTTAAAATAAAAACATTTATACATGTCTCATCTTCTTAACAATTAATAATTATAGTAAAAAAAATATTGTAAGTAGGTATTTAATTAAAGTATACTGAAGGATGATGACAAAAATATTATATAATATGAAAATTAGTGTTAATTTTTAATTTAAATGCATATGTACATTTATCCTAATACAAACAGGTATATATATGAGGAGGAGAAATATCTACAAATTAGTAAATCATACCCCTTGCAATTCATGCCTTCATGTTTTCTTTAAAATTTTTGTAATCACTAAATTAATCCCATGATATAATTGCAAATTCTGTTGAGTAATTTGCTACATTTCACTTATTATAATATTAATATACAAAAATATTTCTAATATTATATTGCATCAATGTATTTAATACTGTTATATTAAATTAATTATATCTATACAAAAAGAAGGATGACGAAGATAAATATGAGTATTCTATCTATTAACATAGTTATAGATCTAAACTTACCATGCATAAATGTAACTGCATCCTTGACATAATCATCAATTTCAACGAATATGTCATTAATCTTCTTTTTAGCTCTTACAAAAATCTGTAGGGGCGAGTCCACATTTGACATATTGACACGCACAGTCCCATTGTTCATAGCGACGTTATGAGGCCCGTCGCCAGCCATCATCGATATTGTACGGTTAACATATGCAGCCATACGGGAAGGAAAGATTCACTGTGTTCGTTAGCTGTACCTTACACTGGACAATGCCAATTATATAATTACAATACCACTTCTATGGTTTAAACACAACATGCACGGTACAACTGCAACAAAAACAAAACAAGCATAAGTGCATAGCAAAACAGACACAGTGAGATGGGATTATAGCTTTTGAAACGGTTCTTTGCGAGTTGATATAGATAAAAAAAAAACAAGATCGTGAAAGTAACAGCCAGTAAACGTCCCACTGCTTGGCAAAGGTCTACTCTCATTTTGGGGAAAAAAACATATGTTTTCTAACACAAATAACCTAGGTGTTTGGTACATGTAATGGAACAAAATTAACAGAACTACACCATTAGCGACTAAATAAAATCGATTTTAGTATAAGGTTGAAGGAAGAATAGTTTGTAGATATTCATAACTTAACTGAAATTCATACAGCTGATGTGCTTGACTGACTTTATTACTAGGTTATAGTAGCTTTTTCATAAAAAAATAAAAGACATTATATACAACGAGTAAAGCTATAGAATATGAGTAAAGTGCAGAAGAAGCAAAACATTGAGCACTACATAATTGGAAATATAGAGCACCTTATCATTCCGTTGCATCATAGACATCACAAACACATCCCTGCAGTCCGAGCCGCGTGAAAATTTATGTAAACTTTAAACTATTTATAAATTTTATCCATTACAAAAAAAGACGTAAAACAAATGACAGCCGCTGAATATGAGACAGGATATGTGCGCTGAATTTCAGGAATATTTTACTTTTTAAGCATATAAAGGAAATTTTAAACATCTAACGTTAAATAATCTTACCTGTTTTAAAGCAACATTATATTACATCACATAAACTGTATTTAAATTTATTTTTTCGGCAGAATATACCTGTAAAATTTTTCATTTATGATTTTTGCATGTTTTTGTTCTCTATTACTTTTTATTACTCCACTTCAATTTACTGTATTAAATTAAAATTAGAGCTGTAACAAACCGTATGTATTCGTTACTGAGTAACGGGTACGCCATCTAGTACCGAGTAACGAAACGTTACCCACGAATACTTTTCGTTACTCGCATGTTTCGTATCATGGTTACATATTACGCTGTTTCAATGACGCAATGTAACGCTGCGTTGATGCGTGTATTGAAACGTATCTTACTGATCGTTTTGCGCATGCGTATTTTGAATTTACCGCGAATTAAAAAGGTAACGTAAACTTAAGGACGTACAAACAAAATAACGTTGTTTGATGATTTGTGAGATTCGTTATCCAGGTTATTTAATATTTAAATATTCATTAGAGGTATTGTGTTCGTGTGTGGAACAGAAACAGGGTAAGAAAGATATTTTACAAATTTGTAATAAGTACTTTACGCACTATAGAAGACACAAGACGCAAATTCTTCACTTAGTCGCATTCTAGCTCTTTCGCGCCTTGTACTTCCGACAATTAAAAATTAATACATTGAAAATGCCTTGGTGTGGGTTGAGATATTTCCTAATAATTTAAGGAACACGGAAAAGTGCAAAGAAATAACTTGTCATCTGTAAATAATCTAATTTTCATATTTTACAAATTCAATACGAATCACGCCGTATTCTACTATTTGTCATAGACAGAGACTAATAACAATCAGCATTCTTATTATGTTTATTCAATTGGTTTGAAATGAACCTAATTACTTCACTAATAAAGCACCAGAGAGCGCTAATTTCGGCAGTAGTGCTGCCTCTTTATTTCACGCACGATCCCTGAAGATACACGAACTAAAGATTCAAATATCGAAAAATAGAACAATAATTAAATTATATAACGTATCTTCTCTAGTACGTAAGTATTTAATATTTATATCTCGATCCATATGTATGTTTTCGTTTTTAATAAAAACGTATTTTCACTTTATTTGGTTCTTATGTTAAAAAGATATTATAATAAAGTTCAAGTGAGATTTAATTGTTTCTTGGTTATTAAATGTTGTTAATTACTAATTGATAATAAATAATTACCAAATAATGGTTATTGTTTATATTCGATTTATTATTATTGTTTTTTTTTAATATTTTTTAATATTTGACAGTTTAATTTACCTACCTGCTACAATGGATAAGAAAAGAAGTAAGCTATGGGGTTTTTTTACGCAAGTTAAAGATGATAAGGCTATATGTGATCTTTGTAAATCGTTGTATTCAGTGAAAGGCGGCTCTACTACAAATTTAAAAAAGCACCTTTTAAAAAAACACAGATCAACCTATGAAACCATCAATCCATGCTCTGGGTCAGATGTTGCAGTTCTGGAAGCTCCTGAATCATCAATTTCAGCAAGTACAGAATCTACTATACCTGAAATTAAAACCAATGACAAAAAATCGCAACAGACTAAGTTAAGTGCCTTTATTCAACGTCCTGTAGGTGTAGCAAAAGAAAAACAAATTAATAATTTAATTTTTAAAATGATAGTTAAAGACCTGCAGCCTTTTTCTGTAGTTGAAGACGAGGGTTTTAAGGCTCTCATTAATTACTTAGAACCAGGCTACAAAATGCCTTCAAGGTACATACTAAGCAACACTTTATTGGATGCGCAATACTCAGAAGCCCAAAAAAAATTAAAAGATGAATTAGAAAATGCAAAATATGTATCGATTACCACCGATGGCTGGACTTCAAGAGCAACAACTTCTTACCAAGCTGTAACAGCCCATTATTTATTAAATTGGGAGTTGAAGTCTGCTTTATTAGGATGTTTTGAATGTCATGAGAGACACACGGCCGAATATATTAAAAATGAGTTGTATAGCTTGCTCTGCCATTGGAACATACAAAATAAAATATTTGTCTGCGTTACAGATAACGCAGCGAACATGAAGGCGGCTATACGATTAACAAATTATGAACATTTGCCGTGTATAGCTCACACTCTTAATTTAGTTGTGCGTGCAGGACTCCAGGACTGTGATCTCGGGGAGCTAATAAAAAAAATAAAAGCCATTGTGGAACATTTTCACAAGAGTCCAATAGCTACGAAAAAACTAATTGCAATGCAGGAGCAGCTGAGGCCTAATCAAAAACCATTGAAGCTAAAAATGGACGTAGTGACCAGATGGAATAGTACCCTGGACATGATTGAGAGGATTTGCTTACTTCAAGAACCTTTAGAAGCGTCTCTTGGAATCCTACATAATCCAGTAGAAAATCTTTTGGAAGCTGAATGGCAGACACTGCCAGAAATAATAAAAATTCTGAAGCCATTCAAGCAACTCACTGAAGAAATGTCTTCAGAAAAAAAAGTTACTGTTTCAATGATCCTAGCTTCGACAGAAAGTATGCTTAGTATTTTGTACAATTTAGAAACAAATATTATTACAGATACTGGGAAGAAACTGGCAAATAAAATTTTAACAGAATTTAAAATTAGGTTTAAGAATTGTTACAGGCACCCAGTGTTATCTAAAGCAGCATTGTTAGACCCGCGTTTTAAGAAGCTGGCATTTAGGTTTGATGCGTCAAGTTATGAGTCTGCCAAAGATGCATTGAAAACTGAGCTGCAAAACGAATTTAACTTAAATAATCAGCCAATAGAAGCTAACGAGAACGAATTGATATTAGCTACATCTACTGGTGACACCGACGCTAATAACGACTCTATCTGGATAGATTTTGACACTTTGGTAACGTCAGCGTCTGCTTCGAACTCTAAAGTTAGCAGCAGCATAATTACCTTGAGGCAATATCTAGAAGAACGTTTTATACTTCGAAATGAGTGTCCTTTGAAATGGTGGCAGACGAGGGCACTTCTATACCCCGAACTATCAAACTTGGCTGCGAAATATTTATCCGTGATGGCTACCTCGGTACCATCTGAGAGGACTTTTTCCAAATCGGGTCAAATATTAAGTGAGAGGCGCAGCTCAATTCAACCAAAGCGAATGGAAAAGATTTTATTTTTAAATATCAACCAAAGATTCCTGTCATAAAATGGCCCAACGAGCATGTCTCAGATCTTAAATGTTAACGCTTGCTCAAGCAATTTCGGTGCTCTAGGCTTAAATTCATTCTAAGAAAGAATTATTTTTTGTTATTTTAGTTTTGTTTAAAATATGATTTTATTTTTATGTTTAATTTCACTTCAACAACAAAAGAGATTTGTTGTCATTTTAATTGATTCAAACTTTTTTATTTAATTTTATGTCTAATTTCGTTCTAAGAAATAATTATTTTTTGTTATTTTAGTTTTGTTTAAAATATGATTTTATTTTTATGTTTAATTTCATTCCAAGAACAAAAGAGTTTGTCGTCATTTTAATTGATACAAACTTTTTTATTTAATTTTATGTTTAATTTCAATCTAAGCAAAACTATTTTTATGTTGATTTATGGTTGAAATGTTGTTTAAATTTTATTGACAATAAATATTATTTTTAAATTTCAAATATTCATAACAAAGTTTTCTTTAACAGAGTATACAATAAAAAAAAGTATATACTTGTGATAAAGTGTTTTCATAAAATTTTGCCACTAAAATTTCATAAATTTTATGTAATAGTATGAAATAAACGAATGTGAAAGTTTTAGTCTCTCATGAAATTCTAAAATTATTTCACTGTAACTTAATTTTCAAACAATTAATTAAATCGCACGCTTGCGCGCGCAATTTAAACTAGTTCTTACACAATATGCGCCGCGCCGGGATTGTATACTGTACGCGTACGCAATACGACTCGATTAACGATTTGTTTCTCTAGCATACCATAGCATGTTATGAAGTATTAGGAGTAACGAGTAACGATACGATAGTAACGAGTACTGAATGTATAGTAACGAATACATACGGGTACGTTTTTTTTTCGTTACTTTTACACCTATGATTAAAATTATTTCATTGGTTCACACAACATTTCTAGTCATTCGTCCAATCACATTTCATTATCCAACGTTCGACGTTTCGTAAGTGCTAAAGATACTTATCAATTGTCTATTGTATACTATAATAATTTGTTTGCTAACTAAAAAATAACTAAACAATAAACATATAACTTAGTGGTTTTTTTCATTATATAAAATTCGAATAAAATATTCTTAAATAAATAAGCATAAGATTGTACTGTAACACGGACAAATTTTTTGTCAAAAAGAAACTGTCAGTTTCATAAATGGCGGATTTACGCAAATGCGAAAGAACGCCAGTTGTATTTAATTTAATGTAATGAAATAATTTTAGATTTTTATTTAAAGTTTTAATTCAATAGTATTTTATTATAACTTAGAATACAATGTCTCGTTCCGTGCGTGCTGAAACTAGGAACCGTGTGAAAGATGACATCAAAAGAGTCATGCAAGCTGTTGAAAAAGTTCGCCATTGGTAAGCTACACATCTTCATTTGATAAAAAATATAATAGAATATCGTAATTACATGTAAAGCTTAAATTATAAATTAAACCTAATTGTAGGGAGAAAAAATGGGTTACTATAGGAGAAACAACCATGAAGATATACAAATGGGTGCCGATATCCACGAATGAACAGAAGAAGAAACATGCAGCGAAACGAGAAAATAAAGAGAATACTCTAACGCCTAAAAAAATGCACGACTCTTCAAATTCCAATTTCGGAATGGCTGAGGACTCGAATACATGTGAGTTTAATTCATCATTTTATCTAAAAAATATTAAACATTAAGACATAAGTATAATTTTCGAAATGTTTTGAAAATTAGAAGAAATGTTTTTTTTTAGCAAAAAATTAAGGGTTTTAATATAACTAGACTAGGCTAATTAAATTCTCTTTTCGCACTCTTTTCGATGTTTAATAAACTGTTTTGTTGTGTCAACAACAAACAATAGTAGATGATAAAAAGTATTTGAGAAATAGTTATTTAATTTAAAAGAATTTAAATAACTAAGTGGATCATGTGATACATTTCTTTATATTTTTTATAAGATTGAATTATTTGAGCCAAAATAATAATAAAAAATAATCATACCACTTTTATTCTTTACTTCCAGGTTTCTCAACAGTAAGTGACTCGCAGGGTCCAACAGATTTCACATCGACGCACATGAACTTTTCTGAGGACTCCAATTCACAGAGCAGTGGTACCACGACACCAGCAAAAAGATTAAAAACAGACTGAGGTATGACCAAAAGTTAAAGTTTTTGGTTTTCAAATATACAGACTTTATACAAAGCAAAGGACATACATAATGAAATGTGAGCTGTGTGTCAGTGTTAGTGATGTGTTAATAAATATGAATGCATATATGATCTTAATTTTATGTAGGTTTCACAGAAATTATTATTAATTGTAAAATATGATTATATTTTATGTGAAGACTGTTCAGAATATACTTTTTGAACTGAGATCTTTGTTATTTGCATTTTATAAACCAGTATGTGTACATTTTTTAAATTATAGTATGTTTATGATGAATTTATATAGTTTTAGTACAGTTATATGTACAAGAATACATAATAGAGAACTCGACAGAGTGACAGATTATATATATCCTGTTCTAGTGGAAGAAGTAGAGTTGAACAAACATTAGATTAAAATATTAAATGCAATTTGCTAACAGCTCAGCTATATATTATTATATTATACACTTACAAGCAGTTCCTTCTTTCAATAACAACTATGCTTACATTGAACACACTATTTTTTTTATGAATTCGTAATTAATAGCATAGATTGTTTTCAATCTCGACCAATTGAGTCAATTCAAGGTTTCTTTTTTAAATTTTCTTATATTATTTGAATTGGCTAGATAATTAGATAATTTAACAAGTTTTAACAGTATGATTATTTTTTTCGGTTATATTAAATTACTTAAAACTCATAATGCAACATTTTTATTAAAAATGATGCCAAATCTAATAATGCCACAATTTAACTAGTTAAGGCATGTAGATTATAGTTAATTAACTATAGGTCACATATATGCAAAGTATATGATGTAACTTATCTGTTATACTTTTGAGATTGAAACAGAATATCTTCAACAATAACATGGATTAGCTAATGATTTTTTATTCTGTCAAATTGAGTAACAATTTTCCAATTACCCAATTTGTTATTCTGTCAAAAGTTCTGTTTGATGCTCAATATAAAAATCATGCTTAAAAAAATAAGTTTTAAACATATTTGGCAGTATTTTATGTAAATGAGTTGAAATATATAATTGCATATAGGTAAACTGGGTATATGAAGTGTACATAGTTATATAAGGTTATAATAGTTTTGGGTTATATCAATGGAGTAAATCTATGATCATGCTTTTAGTTGTATTATCAAAAATATGATTAGGAATTAAATTATATATTGAAAATAAACAAAGTACAGTTTTACAAGATATTCAGTTAAATAAAATTTTAAAAAGGAAACTTTTGTACAGGGTGTTTTATTTGTAAATTCATTCATTAATTCAATTCAACCTCATGTAACAGATAGCTGCGAATTTCAGTTCATTCCTAAAGTTTCATCAAAGTCTGTCTATTGGAATTTTGAACTTGAAATCAGTAAAAGACGAATCAGTAAAGAAAGTGTTTATGTATTATAGTATATATTGACCATATGAGACAAATGACTATTCATCATCATTTCAGCCGGAAAACGTCCACTGCTGGACAAAGGCATCCTCCAAGGATTTCCACGATAGCCGGCCTTGCGCTACCCGCATCCAACGGCTTCCCGCGACCCTCACGATATGGTATCGCGGGAAGCCAGCAGTTAATGTTTTCAGTCTGAAAGGATGATGATTCTGAAGTAATTTGTCCACCTTGTAGTCCTAATTTGTCCACCTTGTAGTCCACATTTGTCCACCTTGTAGGGGGACCGACGATATCGTGAATTAGTAAATCAATATTTACAGTTTATATTAATAAGGTTGCTTTAAATAGTCAATATATTTCTGTGTTAAATCTATAATACTCATTAAATAAAAGGCCTCGTTATAAATATGATTTAATGTTAATCAGTGTAACTTACATTATTAAATAAATAAAGAAAACATTTTATTTTAATTATCACAGTTATGTTTATTATTGTTATATAGTAATAAATAATATCATACATAGGTATATTAAAAATAGTATATAAATACTAAAACAATGTCTCTCCACTATTTACTCATCTCTTTTGGATGTAAAATGACAATGTTAATAAAATATAAACTTAAATTTAGTAATTTACATTAAATATTAATTAGATAAGATATTATTATAGAATGGTTTTAGTGGGATAAGTTGGATATACTAAATCTGAGTCACGGAGGTTAATTGAAAACCATTCGTCGGCTTGCTTCTCCATCTCCTCGTCGAAGTATTCGCGCCAACTGCCAACTTTACCTAAAATAAATGAGATTGATTATTATTACTATTATTCGAAACAAAATAATGGAGGCTATCGTTTGTACTCCCACCAGCGGGCGCCACTAGCAAGTAAGGTCCTATCACTGGTAGTGGAAAAAGTATTTGCTAGTGCAGCAAGGACTATAAATTTAAATTTATATTTGAATAACTGTTAACAGAACCCGCCTAAAACAACGGTTTGCCCTTAATAACAATCATGAATAATAAAATTAGAGAAAATCCGCGATAAAAAAACAGTAAAATTTCACTTCATTTGACATTCCACTCTACACTAGCGTCTCTCACGGCGAGATTTCTCGTAATTTGTTTAATAATTCTCTAATTCTCGTAATTTAATGGAATCTGTCTCCTTTGAGACATTTATAAATATATTACACAATACAAAACAAGAGCCTTGGTTGACTTAATGGGAGTGCAACCTGTGTCACATCAACTTCTTTAGTGCAGTGTTGTTCACACGTACGACTAATTTTTTTTTTATTGCTCAGGAAGGCGGACGAGCGTATGGGCCACCTGGTGGTAAGTGGTCACCAACGCCCATAGACATTGGCATTGTAAGAGATTTTAACCATCACTTACATTACCAATGCGCCACCAACCTTGGGAACTAAAATTATTGTCCCTTGTGACTGTAATGACACTGGCTCAGTCACTCTTCGAATCGGAACAACAATACCAAGTACAGCTGTTTGGCGGTAGAATATCTGATGAGTGGGTTGCACCTACCCAGACGAGTTTGCACAAAGCTCTACCACCAAGTAATGGGTTGTCATATGTATAATGTTTGCAGCGATGTTGAATAGAAATTGTTTTCCATGTTAAAATTCTGAATGTATATTGCTACTTAGAAAATCGTTCTTAAACAAACCTTTTCGGATGAAAGTCTGATCCTTGTTGACAAAGTTAATTTTGCTGAGTAAAGAGTGGTTGACGGCTTTGTTGTTCTTGAAATTGTTAAAGCTTAGGTGGTCACAGATCTGCTGAACTTGCTCGTCGGTAACCTTTTTGCCCAAAAATGACGCGACCTTTCTAACAACCGCGGGAAGATCCTGCCAATAAATAAAAATTATAGTAAAACTAATGATGAAATAATTTTTGCATAGAAATATACAAAATATTACTAAATTTGCGCAACCCTAATCTAAACGAAGAATCCATTAAATATAAAGAATCTTTTGTGCTAATTCATAATTGTTGCATAATTGCAAATATCGAAAAAATCTTTTTTTATTTGAATGATCTCTTATATTTTATTACTCAACATTTGGGTGAATCGTGATCATGCACTTGTCCCATTTATTTGATGTTGGCGCTGAGTACAAGTTCCATTCGATTATCCGATAATATTCTTCAGTACTTCTCTAATACACTTTTTTTTATTGCATAGGAAAGTGGACGAGCGTATGGGCTATCTGATGGTAAGTGGTCACCAACGCCCATAAACATTGGCATATAATCTAGCCATTTCATTTGGAAACGACTTTTCTATATTTCTACATTCTTCCTTGCTCCATAATCTATGGTTTAATTAGCACACTTAGTATTATTTATCATCCTGATCCCCAAGGTTGGTGGTGCATTGGCGATGAAAGGGATGGTTCATATTACAATGCCGGAGTCTATGGGCATTGGCGACCACTTACCATCAGATGAAAAACATACTTCATCTAATTTTTGGTAGAGTATTGTTATATGCAATTTTAATGTCTCTTTATTATGTTCCCTACCGCTTTCAATTCTTCGTAAAAAAGAAATAGCATGTTTGGATGGTTTCTCTCATTCCACGCTTCCTTGACGTGTTCGAAGATCGGCGCGTAATGATCTGTAAATAAAAACAAGCAAATAATATAAACAATATGTAAATGGGGACATTTTATTTCTAACCAGTAATGAGCTCACAAGGGTTTTGTTTCAGACAATATTATAAGGATTTATATAAGTAGTAGTGCTGTTCTTTTATAAATTCTTGAAATATAATAATTTATTATAATTAACGTCAATGTCGTATATCATTTTTTAACATTGTACGATCGTGTTTCCAGTTTCGAACAAGATCATGTTTGTTCCTACAGAAAAGTTCTATGTTGATATATTTAACAAATTCAGAGTCTATACGTACGTAAACCTTTCCTGAAATAATTCCAAAACGTTTTAAAGTTGTCTGGCGCGCCTTGAATTTTATGCATTTTGCAGAAATGGTACACCGATACCACGACATCTCTCGGGTCACGGGCCACATACACCACTTTTGCTTTATCCAACAATGTAGGGGGTAGCAGTGACAATGGTATATGACTTTTGATGAAGCGGGGAGATGGTGTGTTCTCGACTTTTTCTACACCAGGCATGTTGGCGATCTTTGCTATGTTTAGCTTTTCCTCGTCGTGTTTATTCTCTTCAAACATTTGTTTCTCGAGTTCTGGGTGGACTAGCATTGAAAAGCTGAAATAATCAAGTTCACGTGTTCTCTATATATTTGCATTGAAAATATCATGAACTTAATAAATAAAATTAAAGCGAAACTGTACATATATGTATATAATCTGTGTTTGTGTTTTATTATACTAAATGTTCTACGCGATTCACTCACTCTAAGAACGGGAACCTTAGGGCCAAGGGAGTATTTTTAGCTTTTACAAAATTTAAATTGTTCTGTAGCAGCCAAATCATTTCTTGTGTCCATGTTGTACCTGTCAGTTTAATTTATCATCGTTATACAGGACATCAAATAATTAAATAAATTGTCTCTATTTAAATAGCGTCAAATACCTGATCTTGGAAATGTGTTGATGAATATGTCGTCTGGTTTCACTGACATGTTGTAAAAATTCGCCGCACATTCCTTGTATTTGTGAGGGAAAAAGTAATTTTTCGGTCCTATCCTTACAAAACCAGTTAACTCTCCTGAAAAAATAAAATTAAGTTATTCAAGTTACTCAATCGGGGTATTGTTATGTTTATATATAAATAACAATACAGGGTGTAACAAAATTTGTGTCCGACCCGTGAAGTGGTTGTTAGGTATCGTGAGTCGGCTCTATTTATGTAATCAATTTTAAAATTTTAAGCAAAAATTTTCTCCAAATAAAACTTAATTTAACTAAATAACGACAATTATAATGCAAAACAGGCGCGGGCGTCAGCGCTCAATAGCTCTTGCCTATCGGGTAGCTCGGACACGAAGTCATAACCTTAGTATTCCATGAAATTTTCGTCATAAACAATTGAAAAAGTCAATAAAAAAATTTTTTTGGGTATTTTTTTTTTATATAAATAGAACCGACTCACGATACCTAATAACCACTTCACGGGTCGGACACGAATTTTGTTACACTCTGTATATGTATGTATATCAATACTGAGTTTTCCGATTCGTGGTTGCCACTCCACCATTAAATATGTTAACTATAACCCTTTCTTTATTCGATCATAATGTCACTTGATGGTAATTGCTCACGCAGTCTAAGAAGGAGTGCGCTTGCCTAATATATGCCTATGCACTCTTGCCTTAAAGAGTTACTATCACTAATTAATTAATTAGCGTAAAAGAACCATTCCGGGTGTAAATGTTAGACGCAAACACCAACCTATACCGAATAGCAATAATTATTTTATTTGGGTATGATCTTAGATTCGCAGTTGCCAGGGTGTAAGTGTGCAAAAGTGGTCAATATTCTCAGTTTCTTGTCAAGCCAATGGAAAAAAAGCCGAGATGGCCCTGTGGCTAGAACGCGTGAATCTTAACCGATGAACGTGGGTGCAAACCCGGGCATGCACCACTGAGTTTTCAAGTGCTTAATTTGAGTTTATAATTCATCTCGTGCTTGACGGTGAAGGAAAACATCGTGAGGAGACCTGCATGTCTCAAATTTCACTCAAATTCTGCCACATGTGTATTCTGCCAACCCGTATTGGAGCAGCGTGGTGGAATAAGCTCTAAACCTTCTCCTCAAAAAAGGAGAAGAGGCCTTAGCTCAGCAGTGGGACATTCATAGGCTGTTACTTTACAATGGTAAGACTCACATCAGTTCAGTCAAAAGTTAATGTAGAATGTTGTCACTTGTCACTATGTTATGAAGAATTCACTTGATCGATGTAGATCGACTTAGAAAAGTAACATATTATGTAGAGGTGACGATCCTCTGTTTCCTATGCTTCAAATTTATTTTTGGCCCCAGTCCATACCAAACCAGACATGATGATCTAAAGCTATGTAAGCTGACCACTGTGCGAATACCATTTCACTTTATTTGAGGCAAAAAGTTTTTCAGCGACTTTAGCCTACATAAAATTACCTGTATAATGCTTCATGAGTTCTTCTGCAAGCTCTGGCTCCACATCTTCAATTTTGTGTGGAAACTCCTTGCGTTGCTTAACCATTGTTAAATAAAATATATGCAATTTGTAATATAAATTGAATCGATTTTTTAGTTTTTATATCAAATAATGCTATCAAACTCGATAGTGTTATCAATTATCATGAACTTCATTTCAGGTACTCGTTATATGCATGGACAAAAATATACATTTCGGTGTCTGTGTGTCCTGTTGTAGTTAACGATTGTCATTTGAAACTTTTGAATGATTATTTCATCAGAATCAAGAAAAACTACCCCAGGAGGGTACCATCTGCGACTGCGGTGGACAATCCCTCTCTGGACATCCATGCTCAGGACATACACCGCCTGAGCAGGGATGCCCAGGCTGCCCTTCGAATTCTGGGGGGGCAATTTTGCGCTCCAGAATGGTCGGGGCAAACGGAGCAGGCATCTTAAGGCAACCCCTTCCACCCTTACTGTGGACTTCTGCAACATCAGGGGACTGAATTCCAACTTAAACGCCGTCCACTACCATCTTGAGACGGCGAAGCCGGCCTTGCTCTTTCTAACCGAGACCCAGATATCGTCTCCGGCGGACACCTCATTTCTCTCCTACCCGGGGTACAAGTTGGAACATTCCTTTGTACCACGGGCTGGAGTGTGTGTTTATGTCAGAGAGGATATCTGCTCTCGTCGCCTCGCCCATCTTGAAGGGAGGGACCTATCTATTCTCTGGCTGCGCGTAGACTGCGATGATCATCCGCGAATCTACGCGTGCCTATATAGGTCCCATAGCGGTAATGCCGAAACAGACCGGCTCGTTGAGCACATGCAACGGGTTACAGATTCCATGCTGCAGCAGATCCCATCCGCAGAGATCGTGATTCTTGGCGATTTTAACGCCCACCACGCCGAATGGCTAGGTTCACGTACCACCGATCATGCGGGGAGATCTGTGGCCGATTTTGCCTTGGCATATGATCTGACACAATTGGTTACCTCGCCAACGCGAATCCCAGATGTGGATGATCATACACCTTCCCTGCTAGACCTTCTGCTGACCTCTCATCCGGATGGGTACCATGTTTCCGTCGAGCCTCCTCTTGGCTCGTCGGACCATTGTCTTGTCCGGAGTACAGTGCCGATCTTACGCCCCTCACGGCCTCGGTTCGTGGGATGTCGGCGAGTGTGGCACTACAGGTTAGCGGACTGGGATGGGATGCGGTCCTTCTTTGCATCCTACCCATGGGGGCGGATTTGTTTCTCGCCGGATGATCCAGATGTCGTTGCTGACTCGGTCGCCGATGTGGTGTTTCAGGGTATGGAACTTTTCATTCCGTACTCTGCAGTACCCATCGGTGGCAGATCCCGGCCCTGGTTTGGTGGCTTCTGCAAAACGGCGTCACGCCGAAAAGTAGAATGCTATCAAGCCTGGGCTGAAGCGACGGCATCGCGTGATGTAAATACCAGCGCATTTAAAAAGGAATATAACTCTGCCTCCAGGTCTTTCAAAAGAGTTATTGCCAGGGCAAAGTCGGAGCACATAGGCAGAATTGGCGAGAGATTGGTGCGTCTTCCTTCGGGAACACGCGCATTTTGGTCTCTCGCTAAGGCTGTCTTAGGGAATTTCTGTAAGCCCTCCCTTCCATCTCTACATAGGAGCGATGACACGTTGGCTCATACCGCGAAGGAGAAAGCTGATCTTTTGAGCACTCACTTCGCATCCAACTCGACTCTGGATGACCAAGGAAAAACACCACCGACAATCTTGCGGTGTGATACCACGATGCCGGAACTTAAATTCCGACAAAGTGCGGTTCGTAAAGCACTTTTTTCCCTGGACATCCATAAGTCGAGTGGGCCCGATGGCATTCCTCCGATTGTGCTGCGTACTTGTGCTCCCGAGCTGGCACCGGTCTTAACGCGCCTTTTCCGCCACTCCTACACATTAGGCGTAGTCCCGAATTCTTGGAAGACTGCTTTGGTGCACCCGATCCCTAAAAAAGGCAATCGCTCTGATCCAACAAACTATAGACCTATTGCTGTCACCTCCTTGTTCTCCAAGATAATGGAATCCCTTATTAACTGCCAGCTCTTGCGGTACCTAGAGGAGCACCAGCTGATCAGCGACCGCCAGTACGGCTTCCGTCGAGGTCGCTCAGCTGGTGATCTTCTAGTTTACCTGACTCACAGATGGGCTGCAGCGGTTGAGTCCAAGGGAGAGGCAGTAGCAGTCAGCCTGGACATGGCGAAAGCCTTCGATCGGGTATGGCATAAAGCGCTTCTCTCGAAGCTTCCTTCCTACGGGCTTCCCGAGAAATTATGCACGTGGATCACCAGCTTTTTGGCAGATCGGAGCATCAAGGTCGTTGTCGACGGTGCATGCTCTGACTTAAAATTCGTCAATTCTGGTGTTCCACAAGGCTGCGTTCTTTCACCTACTCTGTTTCTTCTGCATGTCAATGATATGTTACAAATCCGTAACATTCACTGCTATGCGGATGACAGCACTGTAGACGTTCTTTACACCGGCCGTAGCAATATTTCTCGGGAACACGTCGACGAGTGTCGGAACAAACTTGTGTCTGAAGTCGAGACCTTGTTAACCAAAGTCTCGGACTGGGGCCGACTAAACTTAGTCCAATTCAACCCCAATAAGACACAAGTTTGCGCGTTAACCGCAAAAAAATCTCCTTTTGTCATATCCCCTCATTTTGAGAATACTCCCCTCGCTGCCACAGCCAGTATCGGGATACTTGGCGTCGAGATTTCGAACATTGTTCAGTTCCGCGGTCAATTGGAAGTTAAAGCTAAATTGGCTTCAAAACAGCTTGGAGTGCTCAACAAGGCGAGACAGTACTTCACGTCGGCCCATCGCCTACAACTTTACAAGGCGCAAATTCGGCCCCACATGGAGTACTGCTCTCACCTCTGGGCGGGAGCTCCCCAGTACCAGCTTCTTCCTTTTGACCGTATTCAACGTAGAGCAGTTCGAATTGTCGACGATCAGGCTATTACTGATCGGCTTGATCCTTTGGAATTGCGTAGAGATGTAGGGTCTCTCTGCATCCTCTACCGCATATATCACGGAGAGTGTTCTGAGGAGTTGTTTGGCTTAGTCCCGGCAGCTGAATTTCACCACCGGACATCGCGCCAGAACTCTAAATTCCATCCCCAGCACCTCGATGTCTGGAAATCCACAACAGTGCGTTTCTTAAGGCATTTCCTGCCTCGCACAATCACTCTGTGGAACCAGCTTTCGCCGGCGACTTTTCCGAACCGATATGACTTAAGAACCTTCAAGAAGAGAGCGTACTCCTTCCTAAAAGGCCGGCAACGCATCTGCATGTCCTCGGATGTTGCAGATGTCCATGGGCGGTGGTAGTCACTTTCCATCAGGTGAGCCTCCTGCTCGTTTGCCCCCTCTATCATAAAAAAAAAAAAAAAATTATGAAAAATCCTTCCCATTTGAGACTTACAGCACAGTATTCATCTCCTGCTAATGATGTCTTATCTGAACTTCGAATCTATCTGTTCGAGTCCATTTGCTCCCATTACACTATGAATTAAAGCATACCTGCATGTTCTCGTGTGCTATAATATGTCCTGTATAATTGGCCAGTTTTAGCATAGTTACTCTAAGCGAAACTCTTACCGCTTCGGCGGAAATCGGTCAGGACATAATCATGATGTTTTAAGTCGAAGTTAATGAGAGCCAATTGTTGACAGGCAATTAGGCATCTGATGAGGCAGTTTAAAGTCCATATCAATTTGTATTCAAGACTTGAAATTGTGTGAGCACAGATATTTTTCTAACAATGACTTTTGTTTGAATTGGATGCTGAGAATCCACAAAATCAAGAATTTGCTTAAATTGAACTTTTCAAAAGTTGGAGCGATTACAATAATTTTCTAATGATAAGCTAAGCTTATGACTAGCAACTGGACATTAGATACGCAATGTATTGAACAATATTTGAATTAGGAACCTTGTCGAAATATAAATGTATATGGTAATGTATGTGAATGTTTTCTCGATTGTTGAAGAAAATTCCGAAAAGCATGAGAAGTTGCGCTATTTTCTAAAATGGTAGGTATTAATACTTACCGCGGGCATTGACCTGCCCTTGAAGTTCTTTATTACATATAAGATAATTATTTAATTAAAATTATAGCGATCACTGTAGATAATTTTATTTCCCTACAGAATCGTTTATTATATGAAGTCCCTTTAAAAACGGAACAGAGTGAGCGATACGATCAGTGACGACCGTTTAAACTGTTAAAAGAGATTACAAGATCAGAAGCTGTAATATACAGATAAAATTAAAATGAAATATAAAAATGATTGCACTCATAAGAATGAATTCAAATCGTTGTTGTAAAAATGGAAAGAGATCTCTGATTTCGGTTTAACATTCCGGTAAATGTTCCACAGAGGTCAAACCTAGCTTTATCTCGTAGATAACAAAAACACGATATTATTGATATTGTTTGCGGATTACACATTATTTTTAAACGACAATGCTATGCATAAAAGTGCATTTGTTTAGTACTTCAATCTTAACATTGAATAGTAATATAGCTAAATGTATTAAAATGTTATACATAATTAAATCTAATCATTGATCTAATGCCTTATTAGAACTAATATTAATAATATTACATATGAATCGCATTCTGTCTGTCAACAGTGCGTTTCTTGAGGCATTTCCTGCCTCGCACAATCATCATCATCATCAGGTGAGCCTCCTGCCCGTTTGCCCCCTCTTAATGTTTATACTCTTCAGTAATGTTTATACTATTATAAATAACTTTATTATAAAAATAGGCGAGTTGAGTGTCATAATAATACTACAATTTTCGATGCTCCCCTTGTTACATATTTTTACTAACATTAAAGAAAAACAGCAACATGTTAGAATGTATTTATTTTACACAAAACTCGTATTCGCCGCTTCTTCGGAATCAGACGACACTGTCTGTTGAGACCCAAGTGAGTCTTTAATTGAATAAGCATCTGAATATATGTCAGCACCATGAATACCTATTATATTGGTTGCCAGCTCTTCTACGGTTATTACCTGCAAAATCATCTTATTTTTATAATTGGAACCAACTATTTGTCCTTAAACATTAACTGTCGTAATAATTCTGACGAATGGTGTAAATAACAGTTCCAATTTGCTGATACGGTTTGCTTGTTACTAATGAGTTTCTCAATTTAAGACCAGACTTGGGCAAAATGTAATCAGTTTAAAAATCAGCCAATTACGATTACAACATGACAATCATTACGTAATCATTCATGAGTTTTCAATCACATTTATAGATTAACTTTGACTGATTCAAGAGGGCGCGTGGACACGGTCGGGGAAACGTTCTAGGTCACTTACGTGACTTACTAACTCTACTATTTTGATTACTTTCCTTATGCTGTAATCCTGATTGAGGATTACATATTAAACTCGCAATCGTTAATCAATCGTGAGTGCCACAAGGGCACGTAGTTTAATAACATATGAATGTCAAATGTTTATCAATAAATAAATAGAATGTAAAGTATGCATGCATTTTCACATGAGAAATTAGTAATTACATTATTATTATGAGCGTATATAATAAAGCAGAATAACCTCAGGCAAAAAGGAGAAGTCGTCTTCTAACATCGCATTCCTATCTTCGAATGTCTGGCCGTACAGTATAGAAAGTAAGTACCGAGAAAGCTCTCGTGAGAAATATTCACCTGTTAATGTAAAAAAATAAAATTTAAAACCAAAGAAACCTTAAAAGAACGATTAAAACAATGAAATGTAGTGATGTGTTTATGGCATACGTCAATATAATTACGAGAACTTTTTTTTTTATTGTTAAGTATTGCTATATGGCGATGGAATGTAATAAGTGTTATTATCAATATTTAAAATCGTATTTCTGCAATTAAAATAATATAAATTATTAATTACCATTATTATTGAGTGCAGATATAAAGTCTTCACGATTCATATAGAGATTAGTGTCGTCCATTGTACCGAAGTAACGAAAAGCGTTTCTGATCTTCTTGAAGCTGTCACCTAAAGCCGGACGATGATTTATATATAGCTTCACGAACTCCTCGAAGTCTATCTCGGTTGAGGGGGAGCGATTGTATATTTTGTACTTTGCCTCGACTATTAAGTTTTCCACCTGAATAAGAGGATATTATAATCGATATATCTATCAAATATATCGTACATATTCCTTTCAAAAGTCCACTTTAGCTTGTACATAATGTTAAAGCTTTCGCAAGATGAAAAGCGGGTGAGACTCGACGGCTGGAGTGCAAGGCCGTGATACCCACTAAAACCACAGCGTATACTTCCACGCCTTTAGGGGGGTGCCAAGGGGTCGCGTGAGCATTCTACCCTGACACCCCGGCGGATAGCCAAAAGGCCACAACCGCCCTGGCGACGGATGAAGATGTTGTGCTCCGCCGCCAGCGACACTCCCAGCGGCCGCAGAGGACAGGGAGGACGGCAACCTGACAACACCGCATCTCCTCTTCCTCTGCGGCCCCACCGCAACGCAACAAGTGCGCCCCCATTTGGTCGCGGGAGATAGGGCGCGCGCCCTATCACTCCCGACTGCGAGGGGCAGACAGAACTGTCACCCGCACCCGCCCCCTGGGCGCATCCCAAGGGCGCAGGCCCAAGTATATTAAGAGTTATCCTTGACTAGAAACTAAGTATGATACACACAAAGACCCTAAGATAATTTTCTAATTTTTACTCGCGATAGTCTTTATTAAGACCACCAAATCTGCACACCTCATAATCTGAAGGGAAGTAACCCAAGGCCCTCATAAGGTCAGGCAAAGATTCAATCGGGATATAGTCCTTCACACGTCTCATCGCAGGGGAGAAGGTACCCTGGCACAGGATCTGGATGTAGTAGAATAGGTCTCGGATCTCGTGGAACAACCAGCCAGGCCGGCCGTTCTCGATCAGACAATAGTACGGGTCTAAGTCGCCACCGCCTTGTTTTGATGTTGTCTCTACCGATCTAAACACAAATTATTCTGATTGATTATATCTACTTCTTCAATCATTGGAATATAATATATGTATGTCTAATAAAGTATAAATTAACGCAATTAGCAATATAAAGCACGAGCTGTGCCGTCCGCGTTTAAAGGACTATCCAACACAAAAATATTTTTTAAATTCGAACCAGTAGTTCCTGATATTAGCTGGATCAAACAAACAAACTCTTCAGTTTTATTTATTAGTATAGATTCAAGTGGTAATATATTAATATTACCAACATAAAGCTAATCTATGACAATTTCAAGCAAAGTTTTTATTTATCATTATTATAATTAGTTAACTTAATTAGTTTTAAGCCCCTAATCGTTAAGATTGTTTCGAAGACGTTTTTTATGTAATGCATTTAAATATCTTGTTGACAACAACATATAATAAACATTTTTTATCATAATACTCTCATATATTGTTATTGCAAAATACTTTGTAATTGGGCTTTATCAAGATTTATAATAAAAAGATAAGATAGCGATTTCGTAAATATTATTAACACTTACTGCTAGAATGTCACTATAATATCTACATACATTTATTTTATATTTCACCCTAAAAATATAATCAATAAAAACCAGCCTAGAGCCTTCTTCGATAAAAGGACTATACCACACAAAAACATTATTTAAATTCTAAGCAGTAGTTCCTGAGATTAGCTGGATCAAACAAACAAACTCTTCAGCTTTATATATTAGTATAGATAGATATAAATTGAATTTCGATTGTGCAATTCACCTGTAGTTGGCGGCCCACTGATACACGCAGTTGTCTCTACTCCCTATTGTGAATAAGGTTCCGCTGTCTTCGCGATAACACATGTCGATTACCTGTTAATTGAAGTGAAGTATTGTAGATGCGACACATTATACGTCATTACATAAATATCTACGGACTTGATTCAAACCAATAGGAAGAAAAATATGACTGGTTTTAAATCACAACTAAAACGCCATGTACAATTTTGGTACGGTACGATTTGGATTTTTTTTTTTATTGCATGGGAAGGTGGACGAGCATATGGGCCACCTGATGGTAAGTGGTCACCAACGCCCATAGACATTGGTGAAGCAAGAGATGTTAATCATCGCTTACATCGCAAATGCGCCACCAACCTTGGGAACTAAGATGTTATGTCCCTCGTGTCTGTAATTACACTGGCTCACTCATCCTTCAAGCCAGAACACAACAATACCAAGTACTGCTATTTGCGGTAGAATATCTGATGAGTGGGTGGTACCTTTCCAGACGAGCTCACACAAAGCCCCACCACCAAGTGGCAAACTATGATGTCCAAATCGTACCGTTACACAAAATAGTATGGTTAGTCCTATAAATAAAGATGACGGTCACGGTGGTGAGTTTCAATGGAGACTAGACAACTTCATAGAAAGTTTTACAGTGCAGAAATGCGCAAACTCTCTCTCTCTTTTTCATCGATTCTCACATTCATAATCGATGCGATGGCAATCACGACACGATCGCAGGATACATTACGTGCCCTTAGAGGCCCATGATTGTTAAAGCTACCACAAACTACACACAACATAAACTACGATCTGGGACTCGGAATCTGAAGCGGTAAAATGATACCTGTATTGGATGGCCAAGTAAAGCGACATGTTTCCAAGGGTTACCATCAAGCGGCATCTTTCGCAAACCTATAACATTTTTCGTCGCAAACAACATGTACTGAGTCTCAACGTCGTCCTTTCTATTCGTTATCAATTGCATGCGACACACAGGGTGTTCGTATTTCGGTCCTAATATTGTCGACAATGTCATTGTTGTCGCGTAGTTTACTATTTTGTATTTAAACTAAAATTGAAAACTGTATTATTTTGTCACTAGTATGCTTCAGTTTCATATTTTTAATACTATATTCATCTCTGTATGGTATCCACTTATAAAATGTTTTTATTGCATAAATAGGCGGATGAGCATATGGGCCACCTGATGGTCACCAACGCCCATAGACAATGGCATTATTACTGATGTTTTGCGGTAGAATATCTGATGAGGGGTCAGTACCCAGACAAGCTTGCACAAAACTCTCCCACCGAGACATTAAGATATCGAGACATCGAGACATAGACCTTTATATTATAATTACCTACTACTTTTTACTAGTTCGTCATATTTCTAGCAAAAATTACTTTCAATATATAAAAGCTAGGTTTAAGGCTAGCGATAATCTCGAAGTAACCACGGATAGAAAAAAAACCATTTTCAATAACTTCTAAGTTTTTGTCGTAACAATGCTCTCAAAATATATTTTTTATGTCCTATGGTCAATGGTCACGATTAAGTAAAGATCACGTGAGGGTATATAATTTGTAGCGTTACGAATCAGAATAATTACACTAAATACATTATTTATCACTTAGTAGTTTCGCCATCTTTTACTTGGAGTTTTTTTTTGGTACATTTATCAAATTTGTACTACAATCGGTTTGTTGAATAAAAACCTAACTTACTTCATCATTACAAATAAGAATCATTGGTAAATCAGTGCGTTGGGTGTCAGGATCGATATCGGGAGGATTTTGCCACGGTATCCCATATAGAGGCACAGCACTCTGATCAATTCTATCTAAACTGTGAACTTCTAAATACTCATCAGAACTCTGCCCAATGTCGTATTCTACCATGATTCTGTCAGCACCGAGTGACAGTAACTTGAACTCCCCATCGGCATTCTTCTTGGGTAAAAATATAACTGCAGTAATATCTTTGTAATGGGCCCTGTGTTTCCCGACAAAATTCCAGACGGATTCCTTGCAATCATACTTGTACACACAAACTGTCCTACCCGTATCCTGAAATACATAAATTGAATTGTATATTATGATTGATACTTTTGTACATATATGTTTAATTTTTAGCTATTAATGGATAAAGCAATATGAGCTTACTTAATAGATCTAACATCTAATATGCTCGTTAATAAATATTGCCCGTCAATAAAATACACCATTTTGTTGCACTTGGTGGTAGAGCTTTGTGTAAGCTAGTCTGGGTAGGTACCACCGACTCATCAGATATTCTAACACAAAACAGCAGCACTCGGAATTGTTGTATTCCGGTTTGAAAGGTGAGTGAGCCAACGTAATTACAGGCACAGGGGACATAACATCTTAGTGCCCAAGGTTGGCGGCGCATTGGCGATGTAAGCGATCGTTAACATTTCTTACAATGCCATTGTCTATGGGAGTTGGTGACCACTTACCTAAACAATATGTGTACAATGTTACATATCAGATCAACATCTTCATAATGTGCTTGCTTGTTTGTTTAACAAAAGTTTGTAATGTATGTAAGATTAAAAGAAAACACCTAATAAAAACTTTTTATCACCCAAATTTCGAATTCTTTCCATTTAACTATCTGTGCTCTTAACCCGTGATATAAACATGATATTTTTATTCTACTTTTCTACGACCTAAAGACAGCATTAATTTAAGAAAATTGGTGTATTTTATACAATTACACATAAGCTCCAATTTTTTAAAATTCTTATAGATACGGGACTGTTAATGTTTTTTTGCGACAGACAGAGATGCCGAAATTAGTTGATTGTCTCTTTTTAAAGGTCGATGTGCAATATTTATTAACGAGTACTAAGTCGTTCATTAATTTTATTAAACGGTCTAGCGAGACTTTTATATGAATTGCTTACAGCAATAGCCAGTGACAGAGAATCAGGGCTGAATTCTATGTGGGTTATGGCATGAGTCGTATCCTTGTGTGGCTTCTGAGTGAGGATATTCATTATTGTCGGATGAAGAAAAATTAATTCGCCGTTGTCTAAACCACATGCCAAATGAAGACCTAAAAATACATTCATATAATCAGTATCAATGACAGATAGGTATAACGTAAACGATAGAATATATGTTACAACACTATATCAAGAAATATTGTTAGCTGTATCAATAAAGCAATATGCACATATATTATAACTATCCAAATAAAAGAATTACTTTTTTATAAAAAATATGCGGTCGGCGGACCTCAGTAAGTAACCAAGATTCTGTGCGATATTTTTTCGACTCAAACCGACTTTTAAAAAGTAAATTTTTATTGATTTTATTACTGCAACTTTTCAAACCAAAAAGCACCTCAACCTCCTAAATTCGAACGCCCAACGCATCGCATCTTGTAGCATTTGGTAGGCACGATGTATGAACGCTATTTCGTTATATGACGTGAACTTGGGCCACTGAAATTTCACTCTACTGTATTCGTTCCAATTGAAACAATATTAAACGTAAAATAATAAACGATAACGGGCCTTGGAGACGGTAATTGAAGCCACAAGGTTACATCATAATTTTTGTTACATTTAAATTAATAATAATCAAACATTAATTCCATAGCCTCTTTTTATAATTATGTTACAACGCATCATAACCATATGGTTGTAAATAACGCTGATTTACAACTTAAACTAACCTGAAGGTGAATATTTTAAGCATCTCACACTAATTTGTGGTTTCGTAATCTCTATGTCTCCTTTTATCGAGTCCTCTTTGGGTGGGATCACTATTTTGTAGTGCTCTCTTAAATCGATTCTTACAAAAAGCTTGTGTTGTATGTAATTAAATAACTCCATAATACCATCGACATAACCAATGCAGATGTATGGTCTGTAAGAAAATACTCAAGCTGTAAACTTAATTTTCAAATGTGAATTTTATAGTGAACTTGCATGAGTCTTGAGAATGTGAATTCGTAAATAACAAACAAATCTTATACATATAATTTTCCTATCACTACATCACGTGTTTTTCTAGATACGGTGGAAAGACACGAATAACACTTTAATCGAGACAAGTAATATATCTAACCGATTGGAAATGGAATTTGAAACGACGAAGTTTAGTTTAATAACATAATTTCTACGCAATCACCACCCTAAAGCTTAATAAAATATTTCCTCACCTTTCTCACTCGACGCAAAGTTGCCCACCACACAGGCCGCGTTTCCGCGCTGTACGGCAATGGACAACCTTTGCGCCAAGTAAGACTCGGAGCGATTGATCTACGCTACATAATAAATAACGCAAATGTGCATGTGCATTGTGCATGTAGGTATGTATATTCGATTACTTCTCTGGGTGTACTGCTAGGGACGTTGCATGCGATGGCTTATTGTCCATTATTGTCACTAACTTCTCTGTTATGAAATCTACAAAACCAACGCCTTGATTGTTCGTGCCTGTAATTGGGCAATGCAACTGTAGGTTATTGGTTTTGGTTCTTGTACTATTTTCGTATAGCGAGCAAATAAAGAACCTAAGCGCGTGTAAAAGATTATCGAGATATTTTTTGACCCATAAGCTAGCTAACAAGATCTTTTTATTTATATGCAATCAACGGTTAAGATATGAAGTCAGACCCAGAAATTCTGCAATTTGTAGTGGAAAAATATTGTAGTAATAGGGTCATTTGCGAAACTAAAGTTTTGTAGTTGCTTGGTCCGTGGTCTTATCATTAAACCACGTTTTTCGATAACCATATAGGAAGTAAATTTTAACCCATTTTTTTAAAGTTTACTTAAGATAGCAAAAGGTCAAAATGGCAGTTGTAAATTAGGTAACAAACATCGTATCAAATGTAGAAGAAATGCAGTTCGATAGAATTTAAATAAGCTTCTTATTTTAAGTGAAATTAAATCCTTATTTAAACACATACATCATTTAAAAAAGAATTATGCTTAGCAATAGCTAAGGAATATGTGCAATGAATTAATATACGAATTATATTTTCTATGCAATTATCTTAGTAGTATACATATAGGCTATATGTATGTTATTAACAACACGCCAAACGTCTTTAAGTGGATAAGATTATAAATCCAGACTAGAGGCATAGAGTATGATACCAATATATCTATGTAATTAAAATTTGCAGTAGTTTGCGTAATATCTTACTCTTGTCAACATACATACGATGAAATCCCGTATGAGAAATGGTTTGCCAGCTGTGGTGGCGTCTGAAGGAATATCCTTCATTATGAGTTTTTGTTGGAGCTGGCCGGTGTTTGCGTCCACTTCAGTTACTACATTCTCCCAACAAGGACATAACGTTTTACCTGATCGAAAATAACTGTAATTATAATTAATTTAAGCATTGTAATCATAATCAATATGAATGTTAATGATTAAGTTAGGTTAACTGAACTTATGATACTTAGTGGTAGAGCTTTGTGCAAGATTGTTGTGTTCCGGTTTGAAGGGTGAATGAGCCAGTGTAATTACAAAAGGCATAACATCGTAGTTCCCAAGGTTGGGCACCCTTTGACGATGTAAGCGATGGTTAACATCTCACAATACCAATGTCTGTGGACGTTGGTGACCACTTACCATCAGGCGGCCCATATGCTCGTTCGCTTACCAATGCTATAAAAAAACACTTAGGAACAACATTTTTAGCTTTAGACAGTGATCGTCAAAATAAATGCGTTGGAAACAAACGAAGTGATCCGACTACCATTACTAACAAAAACTAACATTTAGGATCAAAAATTTTGTAACTCCTCGGTGATATATTGAAACTGATTCCTTTAATGCAGTCAACGGTGAAGCCATGCACCCAGTACAGCAGCTTCATCTGGTGATCGTAGAAGTGAATCTCGCCGAAACTGTTACCAGTAGCGATAACTCTAAGGACAAAAAGACAAACTGATTAGCGAATACAAAATACAAGACTTCATTTAACAATTTCTAGTGAGGTAAAAATAACAAAACTATAATATACATGTATAAGTGAAATGTATTCTTAAAGAATATTATTAATAAATTTTGTTCAAAGGCTATTATTAATTATTATTGTGCTTATTTTATTTTGATACGGCAATGTTTAATAACTTTTTACTTTGCTGATATGATGCTTAAGCTAGTATGTGCAATAAAAGATTGGTCTATGTACATGTAATTAGCGACGCGACGGTTAGGGCAAAAGACTACGCTATCCATTTTATTTAGTTTTTTTATTTTAGAGTACAATTATAAATACCATAAATATAAAAATTGCACACCTCACTTATAGGCTAACTTAACATGCATAGTTTTCAAAATAACTAAATCTACAATTCCATTTATTGATAAAATTTAATTGAACACTTCTCACCCATCAATACTTTTGATAACATGAATTTTTCCCTGTTCCACTTTTAACACTTTGATAAACTTTAAGCCTTGATAATTTGCAGATTCAATGTTTTCTTTTTTTTTATATTCTATGGTGTATCCGTACACGAGGACTGATCCCCGACTGGTGGCGACGAGGACTTGTGACGTTTCTTGGACGAAAGCGAAACATGTCAGCCGGCCGTTTTCAGGGTTCAGTTTGTGTTCCACTATCCTTATTTTTAATTCGTAGTCATCTGTTTCTTTTAATAGTCCTCTTTCAATGACGAATACTTTCTGTTTAAAGAATATATAATAAGTATATTTAACTTGTGGACATGCAAAAACGATCTTAAGTTTTAATTGTCTTTATATTAAGTATACTATATGTAAGTGCTTTTGTAATTAACTCTTTTAATAATAATTATAATAATTTATTTATTTTAAGGGAATCATGAATGGCTCTTGGCTACCTGTATGCTGTACTAGGTATAGTGCAATGATCTTTCGATAAAATCATAAAAGCTAAATTATTCTATTAAAAATAATCAGTTTACCAAAAAAATTAAACAGAAAAGAAAACTTAATTCATTAAATGTTTTGTTGAGTAGGTAAGTATAGATTCTATTCAATTTTGGCTGATGCCGTTTTTGTCTCAAAACCTAACAGCATAATGTGTACAGCATATACATATGTCACATACTTACATAGGTATTATATAACATAATTATAATATATAGTACTTTTGTTTTATATCCGTTGTTCTCTCTCAAATATACATTGTAATAACGTACGTACGATAATTTATTGTAAAATATTGTCAATTAATTAATTGCACATTAACATAAGGATCTTTCATCATTTTTCGCCCTTCGATAGTAGGGCCCTGGCCACTTGGCCAGAGTGCCCTTACGAGAAGACGGGCCTGAATAAAATTACGATTCAACAGGAAAATACTGCGTTCATGGCTATCAATCCACAGGCTTCTGATAAATTTATTCGTATATTATTACTTTTTTTTTTTTTTTTTTTTTTTTTTTTTCGCTGTGGAAATGCATTTACGCATACCCCCCGCAAGGTGAAAAGCGGGGGGTTATGTGGGACTCGACGGCTGAAGTGCAAGGCCGTAATACCCACTAAAACCACAGCGTATACTTCACCGCCTTTATGGGGGTGCCAAGGGATCGCGTGAGCATTCTACCCTGACACCCCGACGGATAGCCTGAAGGCTACAAGCTCCTTGGCGGCGGATGAAGGTGTTGGGCTCCGCCGCCAAAAAACACCCTGACGGCCGCAGAGGATAGGGAGGACGGCAACCTGACAACACCGTATCTCCTCTTCCTCTGCGGCCCCACCGCAACGCAACTTATGGTGCGCCCCCATTCGGTCGCGGGAGATAGGGCGCGCGGCAACGCAACACCGACACGCCTCTCCTCCCGCGACCGCTCCCGGCTACAGGGGATGGACAGAACCATCCCCCACAGCGACACACCCAGCGGCCGCAGAGGACAGGGAGGACGGCAACCTGACAACACCGCATCTCCTCTTCCTCTGCGGCCCCACCGCAACGCAACACATGGTGCGCCCCCATTTGGTCGCGGGAGATAGGGCGCGCGGCAACGCAACACCGACACGCCTCTCCTCCCGCGATCACTCCCGACTGTGAGGGACAGACAGAACTGTCCCCCGCACCCGCTCCCTGGGCGCATCCAACGCAAGCCTCCTCCTGAGGCCCACGAGGAGCGCCCCACGTCCGGGATCCCTCTTAGCTTCCCCGTGGCCGACCTTACCACGGGTACTGAGCCCCCCCACCACGACAAGGTGGAGATCCCACGCGGGGGGGATATTATTACTTAAGCCTTAGAAAATAATTTACAATTAATATAAAAATAATTCTTACAGCGGATACACCAATCCAAATGTTATTTTTCGTCATCAACAGGAATTGTTCAGATTGATGTGGATTGAAATCCATCTCAATGACTCCTCCGCGAGGGATGCCGATATCTAATGAAGCTGAAAACGTAACAATTTCATGTTAAAAGTTAATAATTTACAACGACATCTTCTTCGCGGAACAAGAATTAACTTCCGGATTTTATTCTGATACAACTTTAATCCAACCTCAACTGGGTCGTGGTGTTAGTGCAATAGGAGAACGGTTACACAAAAACAATAAAGTGTCGATTCAATTGCGATAAAGTAACAACTTGATAGTATAATTAGTACACAGTAAGTAAGAATTTTATATATTAAACCTTATTAAAATGTTTGCCTAAATATGAAATTACCCACTAGCCAATACGAAATTATTTTAAATACTAAATGAGTAACTAAATTACTAACACCTCTAAGAAATTTGTATGTGTTAATATAATATAGTTTTGAATCGTTTTATTATTTCATATGATTATTTTTATATACATTTTGTTATGCATTTAACGAATTACCTATCTACTCCACAGTTAGTGCGTGTTTGTAAAATAATTTAAAAAATATGATTATGATTTTTTTTTTTACATTATTAAACTAGAAACTAAAACAAAATCGAGACAGAAAAATATTTGAAGTTACCGTGAGGAACATCGTGCCCATGAGACCATATCCACCAGCTTATCGTCGCTTTCTCCTGGTATCCGAGGGTTAATAGATACTTAGCGTCGGCGCTCATGGTGACCTTTGCCAATTTCACGTTTCTGTGAGGATTGAATATTGTCTTCTGAGGGAAGTAGTCAGTGCTATCCCAAATGATTATAACGTTTTCTGATCCTGTGTCAGCGGTGACCAACCATTTGCCAGCACTGTCTGATGATATACACGTAACCACGTGTTTCTAAAAAAAAAAAAAAGAAAAGTAATAGCGTCCATCATAAAAATAAAAACCTTTTAATTATTTTCTTTTAATGTATTATTTAATGTAATTTTATTTAATAAAAATAGTAACGATGAATTGCCTGTCTATATCAGAATATAAATCTTGATAAATGGTTGTCTCGTGCTAATTCTACATTTCTACAAAGTTACAATTATGTTCCAATTAATCCTATTGTAAAGAAAATCGAAGAGTCAATTGTAATTTGTTCTTGATATCAAAATATGCCTTACTTAATTCCACTCCAATAGAAGTTATGACTACCAATAACAACAATATAAAATATTTACATTTTGTAAAAGATGACAGTGGTACCTTATTACAAAAAGTTCGTTGTAACTTTTTATAAATAATATCATTATTAAAACCACTATCGGCAATGCTAACGTCTTATTTGGTGTAAATTTGGTGGTGGTAGGTGTAATTTGAATACATTTATTCCTTATTTAGCAACATCGGGAAACGGGATAATGACGCACGCAATTTTAATTGCTTTGAATCTGTAAGTTGCCGCTGCAACCGGCTTCCCGGTCATTGACTGTATTATTATTATTGTGATCATTTGATGAATTGTAAAAGTAACTGCTTCCACTTTGGGAAATATAATTATATATTTCGCATACTAAATTTTGAAATTAATGACGTTCCAAATAATTAAGTCCCAATCATATTTGAATGACGTTTCAGTATTCGGCCGTTATACACCAAATATATTTCCCAAAGTGGAAGCAGTTACTTTTACAATTCATCAAATGATCACAATAATAATAATACAGTCAATGACCGGGAAGCCGGTTGCAGCGGCAACTTTTGCAATTTAGTATGCGAAATTTTGAAATTAATGACGTTCCAAATAATTAAGTCCCACTTCATTTTGAATGAAGTTTCAGTATTCGGCCGTAAGACGGGTCAATTAATTTATCTTAAGTTTCATGATAAAATATATTAATAAAGTAAACATCTATAGTGTCATATATATTTTATTAAAATATGGTCATACAAAGTCGCTTTACGAGATCAAATCAAATTTAAAGGTGCCACCGTCCGTTAGAATGTCCGTTTTAGAAAAACCAGGAAGATGATTAGTACACTTTTATATCAATAAATAAGTAAAATATTATAGTACATACAAAATCGATAAGCCTAATAAAAAAGGTAGCAAAGGACATAAACTACCTATACTCGAGGCGGGTTGGGAAACTCAATAAATTTCGAAAGGTAAGTTTTTCTTAAACTTACGTGTCCTTGTAGAATCATCATATGGTTCGTGGTCCAGTTGTACAGCACTGCACAGTTACCTGCTGCATAGAACGCCATGGTAGATCCTTTGTCGTTAAGGTTGATCACGCCTACTTTTGGATTGTATCCATGTATCCAACGTAAATTCTGTTGATATAGACATATGTATATAGCTCGTGTTAAACATCATATCAAAGTTTGCCAGCAATTCGAAGAGCTCGTAGCTTCAGCGATTATGTTACTTTGTACAATTCGACTATTTATTATACACCTATGTAACGTATATAATTTATTTCGTTAATTTAAATGCAATATTGTATAAGCAAATTAAAATTATTTCAACTATTGTTTTGTCAGTACTTATTATCTACTCGTTTGTACGATAATACCATATGAAGTCGTCTTTAAAATATAAAAATTGATTAATACATTTTGTAACATAACATAGGAACATTTATACGAACAAAAGGCGATGGTTTATAGTTGTATTCTCCGAATTCAGCTCGTTTTCTAATCTGGGACAGTGAGAGGCTGTACAGGTGTCGGATGTCGTGTTCACTGCTCGTATTTCCTTGAAGATTAGGGACGGAATGAAATTTCTCATCAGAGCTTTCCATGTTGTTTTAAATATAGGAATGACTCTTAATTAATAACAATTTACTAGTTTCGTTTTAATGCTTTATAGCTTTCAAAATTTGTCTCCGCAATTATGATGACATTCGCTTACTACAGCTAGCCAGTAATACACAAGGAGTATAAATATAAACTTATAGTATTTAGTAGTATATCTTTAACACAATAATAATACAATAACACATTTTAAATAAAAACAAACTAACTTTTCCGATTTTCCAATCAAACAACGTTTCAAATGTTCTAACTATATTAATTTAATCAAATCAAACTATTAAGTGGAATATAAACTAATTTGCATTCTTACACGCAAAAAAATAATAAACGAAATGTAGACAATTATATTATAAATATTATGAATTCATTATTATTCTTAATTTATGTACTTATATATTCATTTGTAAAATATTTTCACATTAAGCAGCATTAAAAACCCCTAACGTTAAAAGGTGGACGAATATCAGATGAAATTAATTTATTTTAAAAGCTTCGTAATTTTTGTTATATATATAAATAGCTAAGTGAGAAATTTAAAGATTTATTTATATAAACAACAATGTAAATAGCCATTATACGTAATAATGATTCTAAGAGTTCCCATTCATTTACGCATTAGTCACATCTGAAACAAAACCAAATCAATGTCCTGTATACGCCCAGTGCATCATTAAAATAGCGCATCAAGTAGGAAATACATGAGTAAGCAAGACAAAGGGCGTTAACCAGGGACCGTATTTATACATGGCTCATTATCTGCAGATGCCTGTCAAAGGTCGGCTCAGTACAGACGTATACGCACATTCGGTTTGTCCACACGAATGTGATCATGGATCCGCGGAATTATGTTCTTCTGGTGTCCATACTTGTTGGGTGCAGTGTAGCGACGGCAAAGACGATATTCCTGGAAGAAGATACGCCGAGCATTGAAGAGGTCAGTGGTCGTAATTCAACGTATCAATTTTTTTTTAAATTTGTTTTTATTACACGTGCTCCGGTGACCTAATTTTTTGTTTACATTGAGATCACGATTGCTGGAATAATAAAATAAGTTTTATAATTTTATTGTTTTAAATGTGAACAGAAATAATTGTAAATTAATTGTAAAAAAAAATAGCGAACGTACTTATGAGATAAATAAATTTCGCTATTTATGCATTTATAAAAAAAGGTCATTTTGGTAAATTATTTTGATAAAATATTTATAGCTTATTATGTATGTAGTAACAGCCTGTGATGTTGCACTGCTGGGCTAAGGCCTCCTCTCCTCTTTTGAGGAGAAGGTTTAGAGCTTATTCCACCACGCTGCTCCAATTCGTGTTGGTGGAATACACATGTGACAGAATTTCAGTGTAATTAGACACATGCAGGTTTCGTCAAGATGTTTTCCTTCACCGTCAAGCACGAGATGAATTGTAATCAAAAATTAAGCACATGAAACCAGCGGTGCTCGCCCGGGTTTGAACCCATGATCATCGGTTAAGAGTCACGCGTTCTTACCACTGGGCCATCTCGGCTAAACAGTTTAACTATATATATATTAAAACGTCGAATAAAATAATCACGAAAGCTCTTTTTGCAAATAAATAATTTCCACCTTTGTTAAGGGAAGTTTCAAAGTCTTGGTCTATCCGAATGGTGATGCTGCTCAAGCCTCATATCAATAATTTTGTAATCTTACAATTAGGTAAGCTTCATGAAGAAGTATGGCTACCTCCCGGAGAAGCAAGATGACATAGATTTCGCGTATACATCACAATCAATTGCCGAGGCACTAAAGAAGATGCAAGAATTCGCTGGTCTCTCTCCAACGGGACATCTTGATTCCGAAACTAGAAAAGTTAGTTAAAATCTAAAGTGTGTGGGTGTGTGTGCGAGCGTGTGTGCTATTAGAGTAATATCTTGGGACATTATTCACACACGGCCATCTGATCCCAAACTAAGCAGAGCTTGTACTATGGAAACCAGACAACTGATGAACATATACTACTTTTTCTTTCGTAAATACATACTTATATAGATAATTACACCCAGACTCAGGACAAACAGACATGTTCAGGCACACAAATATCTGTCCTGGGTGGGAATCGAACCCACGACCTGCGGCGTGAAAAGCAAGTGTCTTACCAACCACGCCAACGGGCTCGTCAATAAAATAATTTATTATATTTTTATTAATTATACTCGGGTGAAGCCGCGGGGCACACCTAGTACCTCTATAAATTTTAAATACACTTTAAGCCCCTATGAATTTATTTTAGTTCTTTCTTTAAATAAATTGTCGGTGGCATAATTTCTCATGAATAATCTAAGAATTATATTTTTTTGATTAATCCCAGAGAACATTGCCTGCTTCATAGATGCCTACTGACTTTATAAAAAAAATATGTAGTCAATTTTTTATGCAATATTTCACATAAAGGATCAACAAATTGAGACATTCATAAATACATATTTTCATACAATATCAGTAGCACCAACACGCGGTGTACCCACGTACCTACTTACTAAATCTGCTACCGAGCACAATTTAAATGCAATCTCATCGTATGGTAACTTGAAACCCCAATATGTAAATGATTTTGTCATTGATTTTGCATAAAATAGACAAGTTGGCAAAATGTAATATACTAGCTGTGCCGCCCGTGGTTTCAACCGCGTATATTTTATAAAAAAAAATGAATAACATATAATACAACAGCCTAGAACCTTCCTCGATAAAAGGACTATCCAAAACAAAAATATATTTTTGAATTCGAACCAGTAGTTCCTGAGATTAGCCGGATCAAACAAACAAACTCTTCAGCTTTTTATATATAAGAAAGCATAGATATATAAATAAAAACATCGATGTAAGCTCGTTGTGTTTTTTAGCTATTCAAAAGAAAACGTTGTGGTGTAAAGGATATTGAAACAAAATCAGCCTCACATCGACGGAAGCGCTATATCCTGCAACAAGGATGGGGCAAAAAGGCAATCACATACAGGTGAAAAAAACATAAACAAATTTTTAAGTATTTTATATTTAGTGTTGAATAAATTCATTGTTTACGACACATTACAGATTTTTAAAAAACGTAACAATGGCTCAGAAGGAGAAGGAAAATCTTTATACAAATAAATATAAAATAACGAATTCGATGTCAGCTTAGAAAGAATTCTTATTTTTATCGAAATACCTTTTTCAGGATTCTTAATGGCTCGAGCACGCTTGAGAGAGAACGCGTGCAGTCGCTGATGGCTAACGGGCTGGCGGTGTGGGCGCCGCATGGAGGCTTAAGGTTCGAACAGCTAGACCGTGGCAAAGCAGACATACAAGTATCTTTCGCAAGCAAAGACCACGGAGATGGGTAAGAGCAATCTACAAATAAATTATTAAAGAAAATTTGTCTATGGATAGAAGTTACAGCTTAATTTTAGAGGAATTCTGTAACGGGTTTGTTATTTACTAATTTATTTTCGTGTTTTATCTATTATGAGAGAGAAAATTAAAATAGTTAGGTACTATACAAATCATGACCGCATTGAATGGTGGCAAGAATGCAAGCATTTCCCTTTTGAATCGCAAAGATCATTTAGATTAAGTGATTTAAAGCAGTTAATTCTAAGATGACTCTGATAAATCTCTCCTCTAGTTTATTTCGCTGGTTCTTCTCGATGTGGCTATTTTGTTTTCCGATTCACTTTTAGTTTTTACTATTACTATTAATAAAAGAATATTATTAATAGAATAAAAGCATTTTAAGGCCGTCTTAATGTAACACACAAATTTACGTTGCCCATCATCATGGAGTGAATAATATAATGATCACTTACGGCATATTTTGAAATAAATTTAAGCGAAATTTAAGGAATTGATTTCGATTTGTCAAAGACTTTTTTAAATAATGTAATCTTTATTTTGTTTTCGTATTCAAATACTTATTTTACAACTTAATTTCATTTGAATGGTAAACAAGTGCAACTATATCCATCCCTCTCTAACTTAGGTTTCCTTTTGACGGGCCAGGTCACGTGGTCGCTCACGCGTTCCCGCCGCCGCACGGCGCGATGCATTTCGATGACGACGAGCTCTGGGGGGACAACCCTGACGAGGAAGACGAGGACATTACGGACTTCTTCGCGGTCGCCGTGCACGAGATAGGACACGCGTTGGGGTTGTCGCACTCGAACGTGAAGGCGTCGGTCATGTACCCGTACTACCAAGTGCCGGTGGAGAAATTACACGAGGACGACATTCTTGGAATGCAAGAACTTTATTGTGAGTTTATTGATCTTTTACGGTACTATTTTTGTAGCTTAATGTAAACATTGAGAGATTTAATTAATACAGAAACCCTTACCATTCCACCCATTACATTTCTATTAAAAAATAATATAATGGAAGAAACTCGGCATTGTCTCAGGCCCGGTTTTTACCATGTTACTTACAAAAATGCATCATCAAATGCAATTAGGTGCACTTTATCCACCTGAGTAAACGAGGCATATAAACATAATTTTATATATTCATGTAACAGTAAAGGATGAAGTTCCATCCATCTCTGCGGAGAGTACGGAGCGGTCGGTGGCGTCGCGCTCGTCGCTGGCGCCGCGCCCCACGCTCGCCGACGACGACGAGAACGACGTGCCCGACCTCTGCTACACCAACTACGACACCCTGCAGGTCATACAGGGCAAGATCTACGTCTTCGAGGAGGAGGTGAAGATAGAGACGAGTGGACCTCGATCACATTTGAATGACATAGGAACGGCATTCTATCTATATTTTTGGTTTTTTCTTTTTAGTGGGTGTGGGTATTAACAGAAAGAAAACAAATCTTAGAAGGTTATCCAAAGAGATTTCACGACGTATTCAAAGGGCTGCCCAAACACATCAACGTGATCAGGACGATATACGAGAAACAAAACGGACATATTGTTGTGTTTTCCGGTTTGTATAACTTTTAATATGCAATTAATACGTAGTTACGTACTACAAACCGAATAGTACACCATATTCCAATCAAGTGTGTTGGATCTCTCCAAGAAACTGGTCCACACTTCTGGTTACCCTAGAGCTGGCGCTTATTTAGGCCAAAGGCTGAGTCTAACGGAGCAGAGAGGCAACAGTGCCAGCGTCTTGGGTACAATGACACAGGACAATCTTTTAGGCGGCGTGTTTTTCCTTTAAAATTTTAATGTGTTTTATTTTATTTATTTTTTTCTTTTTTATTTATTTTAATTTTAGATTATAATATTAGTTGGATGTAATCCTAAATGTATAATTAAAAAAACGTAAAAATAAAAAAAATAAAGTTGTGTGAATAGAAGGATAGAGTGAGGGAACTAACATGAGCCGAAAAAAACCTTTGACCTTATTGATCAGTTGTTTGCCTATTGATGATGAGCGTAATGGGATAAAGTTCAGAACATTTTCTTTACTATTAATAGTAGCTTCCAGCTGCTGGATATTTTAATGCTGTTTCTTTTGCTTTTGTTAATTAATGAGTAAAGATGCTTAAAATTAATAATATACGCTATAACCCTCAACCATTGATGTTAACGTCACAGGTAGAAGTTTCTGGGAGTTCAGCTCCCGGTTTCGTCTGGTGAGACGAGGCAGAATCAGCGAGTACAAGATCCCACCTCAAATATCTGAACTAACAACGGTCTTCCTCTCCAACTACAACAACAAGACCTACCTCATAGAGTACGAGAGGTTCTGGAGGTTTGACGAATCGACGGGTAAAATGGATAAAGGATATCCCAAGGAAATGTCTGCGTGGAGACAGGTTCCATATCCTGTAGACGCAGCGATTATATGGAAAGGAGGTAGGTTCTATAATAGCCACCGACAATACTTTAAATTACACATGTTGTGGGTTGTAGGGACTAGTAAAATTATAGGCACGAGGGGTAACACCTTAAATCTCACGGTTTTAATGATGTAAATAATATATTTTTTAATAAGACCTACATGCTCAATTTGTGTTTATAATTCATCTCGTGCTTGGCGGTGAAGGGAAACATCGTGAGGAAACCTGTGTCTTATTTCACTGAAAGTCTTATGTGTATTCAACCAACCCTCATTGCAGCAGCGTGGTGGAATAAGCTCCAAACCTTCTCCTTAAAAAGGAGAGGAGGCCTTAGCCTAGCAGTGGGATTAACAGGCTGTTACTTAAATACTTACTACGTATGAAAACATTCGTCGCCTTTTCCATTTTTTTAGTCATTACGAGCTACTCTATACTCTAGCTACTTTTAACCAATAATTTTGTAATTATATAGAACCAGTGTTGAAATATTTATTACTGACAAGAAGAGTTAAAATCTATGATGCCTAATTCCATACGGAACTTGTCGGTGGTATGGAAGGTATACTAGGTATACACCTATTTCGTGAGACTGCGAGCTTTCATCGCACAATATTAGAAGATGTATAATCAATTGGTTATAATTACGACTACTGGATGTCAACAAACACCACGTTAAACAGGCTTGGCTGCTTGTATAGCCCATTCAACCACAGGACTATTGATACTTTTTGGGAGTGAGATAAGAGTGTCCGCTGTGTACAATATGACATCAGCTGATGTTATTGAATGCTTTATTCTTTAGTAGTATAATACAATATTGGCAAGTTAAGATGTATTTTCGATACCACCAGATACGTATTTCTTCCGCGGTCCACGCTTCTGGCGCTTCGACAACACGTTAGTGCGCGCGCACGCGTACTACCCGCTGCCCACCGCGCAGATCTGGTTCCCGTGCCGCCCCACGCCGGACATGGCGCGCTACGTCTCCAACGACGAGCCCTAGCCTACCCTAGCCTATCCTCGCCTATCCTAGGGGACGGCGTCGCCGCCTTCTTTTATTAAATAACAGCTTTGTGATATAACTTACTTGCTGTTTTATTTATTTATTAGGAAGCCGAGGTCATATAGTGAGAAATACATTCTCTAAATGCGTTTATAAAAGTGACTTACTGTTTATACGACTAACAGGCTAACATACCATGCAAGTGAAAGTGATGTAAAATAATCCATGTTGATAGAATTAATTGTTTGGACTATATTGGGCATAAAACCGACACATCTACGACGACATCATATCTCTGTCTAGATAACGACAATGACAAACATCGTGTTTTTTTATGGTTTAGGTAGGTGGAGGAGCATATGCGCCACCTGTTGGTAAGTCGGTCACCAGCGCCCGTAGAAATCGACAGTGTAAGAAATGTTAACAATCGCTTACATCGCCAATGCGCCACCGAACTAAGATGTTATGTCCCTTGTGGTTGCAATTACACAATAATACTGCTGTTTTGCGTTAGAATATCTGATGAGTGGATAGTACCTTCCCAGACGAGCTTGCACAAAGTTCTACAACTTGGTGGTAGAACTCTGGGCAAGCAAGCAAAGCTCCATATTATATTCAAACTTACATATTAATTTAATTTGTATAAAGCTAATCTTTTTTATAGTAAATTCATAAAGTCTTTTGGTCGCGTGCTAGACTAATTCACATCAATTATGAAAACAGTGCTTAAACCCTTTTCATGAATTAATCAAAGATATTATTAATGTTAATATATTGAAACGGGAGGTAATAATAATAGCATATAAATAATAGAATCTATATTTCTGCGTTTATAGTTTTTCAGTTTACAACAACACTGTTATTTTTCCGTTGCCATGGACACATCCTCCCTTTCGTTATTCTCGTTGCCATAGCAACATTACGACGATAATGACATTACGAAATGAGCCGATCGGGTATTCAATTCTCTTGTCACTCGAATGTGACGTCAGTAATGGTTACGAGAGGGCTTGAGGAATATTTCCAGCTTTAACTGCATGGCATGGCTTGGCTTTGGCTTGGCTTGGCTTGGCTTGGCTTTGGCTTGGCTTGGCTTGGCTTATCTTGTCTTTATGTAGCGTGGCATTATGTGGTATGACGTTACAATCGGCCATCCTGTAACAATTGCTCCCGCAATGAAGTAAACGATATTTATTAGCTTTCTAGTAAGTCAATAAGATCTTCGGTCTCTAATTGGTCGTCAGAGCTGCTGGCACTGTCAGATACAGGAGCTATACTACGATAAGGTCGCAGAGAGTCTGCAGACACTAGCCCCATAAAGTTTTTATAACCCCTTAAACCCTTTATGCTTTTGATCCTGTATCTATCATTACCAACTACTTTCGTTACTTTATACGGGCCCGAATATAAGTCATCTAATTTTGTGTTAACCTTAGCACCACTACTTGTCGGCGCCTGCCTCCAGAGAACCAAGTCTCCTTTTTTATAAACATGACAATTTTTGCGTCGTTTGTCAAAATTCTTTTTCATCTTAGCGCTGGCTTTATTAATACGAGCACTAGCTTTATTACGCTTGGACTGGGTAGGTTCATATACGCGATCCGGGATAGTAATATCGCACACTGACCTTCCAGTACGTGCAAACATCAAATCATACGGCTTAAATCCGGTAGTATCATTAAAAGTATTATTTATTCCCCAAATTACATCAGGTAGACAGCTAGACCAGTTATTAGCTGCTTCACTAGGGTCAGTTGCGCGTAGGCCATTAAGTATCGTACGATTAGTGCGTTCAACTTGGCCGTTGGCACGCGGACACGCAATTGCATTTAATGTGTGTTTAAATTGCTTATCCGAAGTAAACTTTTTGAAATACCTGCTCGTAAAAGCTTTACCATGATCAGTTACTACTCTATCGGGGTAACCAAACAATGCAAATATTCTTTTAAGTATTCTAATGGTTTCTACCGAATTAACTGTCCGAGTACACTCCGCTATTACAAATTTCGAGAATGCATCAGTTATAACCAACATATATCCGTAACCTTTTTTTGTCCTACAAAACGGGCCTAAATGGTCAACATGGATCATTCTAAAAGGTTCATTTGGCTTTGGTATCGGATGTAACTTTCCTTGCTTTTTACCATATTCCCCCTTTCCATAAGCACAATTTAAACAAGATGTGACGTACTTTCGAATAAACCGTGTCATTTTAGGAAACCAAAAACTGTTTTTAATCAAGTCAGTGCAACGTTTTAACCCTACGTGTCCTATCTCATCATGATGCATTTGAACAATTTTCCACCTAGCTACCCCAGGCACTACGAGTCGATTACCAGTAAGCGTCTTACGATATAACCTATCGTCTAATATCACATAGTTATTAACTATATCGGGTCCAGCCGACCCACTTTTTAGTTGGTCAATAATATTTTTCAATTTATCATCCTGATATTGAACGGTATAAAACCAATCAGTGACTTCTAAACGATTAATATTTACAGCGTCAATCGGATTTCTGCTTAAGGCGTCTACATGTTTCATGCGTTCGCCAGGTCTATACTCTACACTAATATCATATTCCTGTATTAACAACCACCATCTTGCAATACGGGGAACGATATCACGTTTCGTAAGAGTGGCGCGGACGGCGGTACAGTCGGTGACTACTTTTACGTGTTTACCTACAACGTATACCCGAAACTTACGCAAAGATTCAACAACTGCTAGTGTTTCAAGCTCATAGCTATGATACATAGTTTCTTCCCTAGACGTCACTCGGCTAAAATACATAACTGGACGCAGGGTATTATCAGACTGATGTTGTAATAATATACCGGCTACTCCTAATTTGCATGCGTCGGTATGTATTTCAATATCTAATTTAGGATCATACAAAGCTAACACTGGTTTAGAGCACAAACGTTTCTTTAACTCATCGAAACTATCGACTTGCTTATCATTCCACTCCCACGGCACATTTTTCTTGGTTAATTCCGTTAAAGGGCGGGCAATAACGGCAAACTTATACATAAATTTTCGGAAGTAACTGCAAAGACCTATGAACTGACGTACTTCATGTACATTCCTAGGTACAGGAAACTGTGAAACTGCAATTAACTTTGACTCTGATGGCTGTACACCGTTATGAGAAATTTCATGACCTAAATAGATCACTTTGTCTTGCAAAAAAGAACACTTTTTCATATTTAATTTTAAATTTTCTGATTTAAATTTTTGCAATACAGATGTTAACATTTTTATACCGGAATCAAAATCAACAGAAGGTAATAATAAATCATCTAAGAAGGCAAGAATCTCATTTGTTGCACTGTTACTTTGAGAAGTTTGTGTATGATGGATTGAATCAATTATTTTACTGATCATTCGCATAAAAACTGAGGGTGCATTCGCTAAACCAAACGGAACGCGCAGATATTCATAATGACCCTGAGGTGTAATAAAAGCTGTTTTATGAGTGTCTTCGGGCGCAATTAACAATTGATGATAACTTTGCGCCATATCAAGACTTGTAAAATATCTTTTACCAGCTAACTTTGATATCTGATCGTCAATATTTGGTAAAGGATATCTTTCTTTTATAGTAATAGAATTAAGAGCACGATAATCAACACATAACCGACTATCACCGTTCTTTTTCTTTACTAGAATAATCGGAGAGGCAGAATCTGACTCGGATTCTTTGATAATACCGGCATCTAATAACTCGCGAACCTTGGAATTAACTATTTGTTGTTCAGCATGCGATAATCTATAAGGTTGACGATATATAGGTTGCTGCGTAGTGAGTTTTATTTTCATGTGTAACGAGTTGGTGCAACCGAGATCTTTTGTGTTATTTGCAAAGGTGTTTTTATATTGTAATAATAAATTTATTAAGCAATTACGTTCGTTTTCATTTAAGCTTCCTATACTGATTTCGGATATAGCTACTCCGCCTATACTATTATTAGTTATGTCATTCGTGACTAAGATAGAGGCAGACGGAATTATAGGACCACATAAATTTGAAACTCTAGTCAATAAACAGTTTGGCTTACGGTTTTGCAAAGTTTTAGGCAAGAAAGGTAATAATGGCTTGGCTCGATTCACCTGGCATGGCTGGTTGGCTGATTCGTCGCAGTTGTCTGCTCGCGCTAGAATCTCGCCGGCTTTCCAGTTGACATCTTTGCTTCCAGTGTTAATAACCTTCATGTAGCCCTCACCACCTCGAAACAATGTAGCTGGTAACGCGAAGGAAACTCCTTGCAACTCATAATGACGCGGTGCTGTGCAGACATTATTACCGTCGGCGTTGCCTACCACTTGAACCCTGATAATTGAAGCGCCAGGTGGTAAGGATTCTTTGCTTAATGTCACCACCCTATATTTTTCGACATCTTCAATAACTTGAAGTTCTGCAAAAGGGTCATGATCCAATCGCAATGAGACCGTCCTATTAGTCACCACAAGTGATATGCCATCTGCGTTAATAACTGGCTGGCCGATTAGTAGATGAATATCTTGCATGTCAATCTCTACTACATGTGCGGTACATTTTATTTCAATATTATCGATTTCCAGGTCAAAATTTACTTTACCATGGCTTGTTAGTAAGCCACCAGAAAAGCCTTTTAAAATAGTGCTTGTAGGTATAACGGTAAGGGCCAACAGATTAACAATTTGAGTATTTATAACATTCACTTGACTTCCGGTATCGATATAGGATTTAAGAAAAAATCCGTTTACCTTCACGAGCTTTTTGTAAATTTCGTTGTAATTTTGCACTAATTTTATTTCTTTTATATTACTGTTTGAACTGGTAGATGGTTTGGTATGAGTAGATACAGAGTTAGAACAGCGAGTAGCAATATGACCTTGCAAACCACACTTAAAACAAACCCGTTGATCAGGTAATGAGCAATTTCGTAAGACATGACCAGTCTTTTTGCAACGCGGACAGGGATCGGTTTCAGGGTTTATCTTCTTGTCCTGATATGGCTGTTGTTTAGCATCCTTGGTCGGCTTGTCACGTATTTCCAATGTTGGTGAACGGTAATCATCTAGAGTACAGAGGAAGCTCTCGTACAATTCGTCTGGGCGTTGGCATTGAAATGCACGCGCGTTTGGTTGTAATGAAGATGGTAAGCCTCTGATAATGCAAGAAACACTAGCGGTATCAGATAAGTTACAACGAAAACACATCGCGATTTTATCTTGATAATATTTAGTCATTGTTTCATTCGGTAGCTTCTTTCTAGTAATCATTTCGTCTAATAATGCACTAAAATCACGATGTTTGGGAAAAGCTCTTTTCAACATGTGTTTCCATTGGTCCCAAGTATAATTATATTCATCGAGTCGGTTATACCACTTACGGGCTTGACCACGAAGTTTATCTTGTAAGTGGAATGATTTTACTTGGTCACTCCAACCATGAATATCTCCCAACTGATCAATTTTTTTTAACCACGCCGATACTGTACAATCATCTCCTTCGGGGTCGAATTCCGGGATAAGAGACGCTGCACGATGACCTTTGAAATGACTAAGCGGCGAGGTTTCTTGTTCGAGTTCACGTATTGCCTTATTAACTTCGTTTTCAAGCAAACCTTTGAGTAGTTTTCTAGCAGGCGGTGGCGGATACTCTTCATCATCGCTGGAATGGTTTTGTTCTTGCTCACACCATCCAGGCGGGCGAACTTTATCGCCAACAGACTCATTAGGGCGATTACGCTTCATATCCCACTTCTGAGTGAAACGGGAGGTAATAATAATAGCATATAAATAATAGAATCTATATTTCTGCGTTTATAGTTTTTCAGTTTACAACAACACTGTTATTTTTCCGTTGCCATGGACACATCCTCCCTTTCGTTATTCTAGTTGCCATAGCAACATTACGACGATAATGACATTACGAAATGAGCCGATCGGGTATTCAATTCTCTTGTCACTCGAATGTGACGTCAGTAATGGTTACGAGAGGGCTTGAGGAATATTTCCAGCTTTAACTGCATGGCATGGCTTGGCTTTGGCTTGGCTTGGCTTGGCTTGGCTTTGGCTTGGCTTGGCTTGGCTTATCTTGTCTTTATGTAGCGTGGCATTATGTGGTATGACGTTACAATATAGTTAATATAGAGATCATAATATAAAACAAATTCGAAAAGATTATATTTTAAGAGCACACTGTTTTGCGAAGCGGAATGTTATACTAGTGTTAAGAAACTTTAATAATGGTCATTAAGTTTCATTATTTATGTTAAGTATATAAATAAAAAATAAACAACGCAAAATTACAAAATATATCACTTTATTAGAATGGAAATAATAATAAATGAATAGTGATCAACACTGAATAATCCGTGCGCGTGCGTCGACGGAATGTGAGCCTGCGTGCGTACACTGGAGTTGACACAACATTAATCAACATAGCATCAACTAACATCGATAATACTGAGCTGACGGTGTCGGAACATGACATACTTTTATAATATAATTTTGTTCTTAAATTATTGTACATATCTTATAAATTTTAATTCAATGTCTTTTGTACTGATTATAACGATACGAGGCAAGAAATTCTCCAAAAACAAAGTTTAACAATGATACCGACATAACGTTTTTTATCTCTGCGCTTACAGATTAAAAAAACGCTTGCAGTGAACCTTTAACATGTATTACTAAATTAAAAAAAAGCCACATGCAATATATTATACCCTAACATATAAGGCTAGGAAAAGAACTGATTGTTACTTGTTAGTACATAAATAATTCTAACTACTCTTTTGTTTTGTTCGAACATTACTTATTGATGGTGCAATATAATATTTTAAGTTTTAACATCAGATTAATAAACAATAACTCAATTTATTTCAGCAACTAGGCGGTTTCAACGCGAAAATATAAATTTTAAATTTATAAGTAACATTTAGAATGATTATAATATGACAAATATTTTTAACTAATCTTTTCTTTTATTAATGTTTACCGCGATAGAATCGATATCCGGCGCTGTAGTTTAGCTGCAGCAAGACGCGGGGTTGGGGTCCTTGCCGGAACGTTTGGTGATGTTGAGCCGGGTGAACTCCTCCGCCACCGTCGGATGGATGCCGACCGTGTTCGTCAGCTGTTCCATTGTGATGCCGCACCTGATAACGTTATTTATACTTATTTTAAACACCTACTTATATTATAAGTGACAGTCTGCTTGTTAGCGTTCTTAATTATAATTTATTAAACAGCAATCGAGCGAAGAATTAAAATTATTTTTTGCATGGAGATTTTTTGTGGGCAATGTCATGGACCACATTTTAACCCCAAAATAATGTTCGACAACAAAGCCGCAAGTAAAAACTATTCTTTTAGAACATCAAAGCACTTGTTGTTTGTCAGATATGAACATTACGCAATTTTTTATTTTTACAATATCAACAAATTATGGTAAAGTTTAAAATATAAACCAGAAAAAAAACCGTAGAAAATCTGCAAGGTTCGAGTTCTATCCATCTTTGGAAGATGTAGCTCCTAGCTATACTTAGAAGACATTTATTTAATATAAACGGGTATAAATTTCTAAATACTCACTTCATAGCAGCAGCGAAGCCCTGTATGACCTCGCCAGCGACCGGTCCCACGAAATGCAATCCCAAGATACGTTGAGGAGCCTCCCGTAACGCTACCGCCTTAAGGTAACAATTACGGATGTTTCGTTGCGGGATGAAGAATTCGGTTGGCTTGTAGTACGCGTGGTAGATTTCTAGATTATCCGCGCCGTATCTGCAAGATAACAAATTATTTGGTTAAAATTATTTGGTTTTTATTAAATATAGTATAGTAATGTATTTAATATTACTTTTCAATACATATTAATTTAAAAAACAAGTACTTGTTTAGGAACAATCATTCACAATAGATATTATAAAGAGTACAGTTACGGAATTCTATAACTTAATGTGTGAATGTATTAATATTAACCTCCATAACAGGATAATTGACACAGATGTACGTACAGGTTTATGTGCATCTGACAGAATAAGAGCCCATAGTCAGATAAATTGCAATACTACATTGTTTTAATATTATCATTAAATGTTAAGAAAAAATAATCTGATAAGGAACAACGTGAATGTAAGGTAACATGATAACAGAGAATCCTAAGAAGACCCCCCCCCCCGGTGCTCACCTCTGCACAGCCATCTCCTCGCCGAGGCCGACGCAGCCGTACTCGAGCGGCGTGAAGACGGTGGTGGCGACGTTCTCGTAGTCCATCTGCTGCTGCGCGGCCGCGAACAGGCGGCGCGCCAGCAGGCGGCCGGCGAGGATGGCGACGGGCGTGAGCTCGGGCCGCGCCTCCAGCACGTCGCCCACCGCGAACACGTGCGCCACGTTCGTCTGCTCGCCCGTCGCCACGATCTTGCCGTTCTCGGACAGCGACTGCAAGCGGAGGTCGACGTTAGCTTTGGACCACTTGTACCGTGTCGGAGGACCGTTAGCGACGCCGTCTGTCCATGATAAGTTTTGACCTACCGATGCTGAGGGATGGTATGAGTTCGTTCTTTGGAAAGGGTAAAATGTAGCACTTTATTAAAAGTAAAAAAAGATATACATATGTGCAATTGGTGGAATTGGAAATAAATAAATGTAAATAATGATAAATTATTTACAATCTTTATTATAGCAAAAGGGTACTTTTTTATACTTCTGCATATGTTTTGATACTTGTATCGTATCCGCTATTATTCTTATTTTAAGCGTAATTTACAAGGCTGTGTTAACTGAGACGAAATGAAAGGTCAAGTAATTTATCAGACATGAAATTTGGCATGCATTTGATACTTACATTGACGCCAGCGGCCGCCAGGTTGAGGTCGTCTGTGAGCGCATATCGTCCTGTCGCCAGCAGTACCGTGTCGAAGACCTCTTCGCTCCTGATAATACAAAAGAAACAATTAATTAATGTTAAAAATATACTAAGTTACAATTATACATACAGCATTTTTGTGCTTATATAATATAATCAAACTAATTATAGAAAGGTTCAAAATTTATGTTTGTTTAGGAATATCTCAGAAACTACCAATCCGATTAGATGAAATATTTTATTGTAAATATTCTGTTTATTGTGGAAGAATGTATTTATATATTATATTATCTGTATTTTATGTAATTTTAACTTTTTTGCACAATATGTTAAAAATTATTACATAAATAGAACCAACTCATGATACCTAATAATAAACACTTCACGGGCCAGACAGGGTTTTTGTTACATTCTGTATAATTGATGTGTGCTCTTAATTAAGAGATAACACATGCTTTAAATAATATTTAAAATGTGTACCAACGTTATTTTGGAAATCTTTATACACTCAAATAAATAATTCAATAGAACTTACTGTTCCTTCGTCTTCGTGTTCAACCAGCACGCTTTCAACTGGCCAGACTCGAGTTTCTCAACCGACAACGGGATGCAGTTGTGGTGGAACTTCACGCCCTTCTCCTCCATTTCGCTGGTGACCATGCTGGCCATCTGCTGGTCGAATCCACGCAATGGAACCGATCGGACAAGAACCGTCGCAGAGTAGCCCAAAGAGTTCAGGAAACCGGCGCATTCTAGACCAATATCTGTAAATAATACCAGTTATATTATGTAGGTATTATATAAAGCTGGACACTTGATGTTTAAAAGTTACCAATAAAAAATCGTAACTTTACCCTACCCTAAATAATAGGGCATATGGTCCTACAATATGGTTATATACTTTATGTGTTTTTATAAACCTTGTGAAACAGGGAACTAAAATGAAAATTTTACCGAGGGTGTAACAGCGGGCTCAGTAACCGATATCATACAATTTACTTCACAGACGATTTATCAATCTAACTAATCTTTATGTAAACCTTAACAGTTAACAACGCCTTTATCATTACTATTACAACATAGAACAACTAGCAACGCACGAGTAATATAAACGTCGCTTCAATTAAAATTGAATTTATAAAAACAGCTGATACATATATCGCCGAATACTGAAACGTCTTTCAAATATGAAGTCCTACATTTAATTATTTGGAACGCCATTAATTTAAAATTTCGCATACTAAATTTTGAAATTAATGACGTTCCAAATAATTAAGTCCCACTTCATACTTGAATGACGTTTCAGTATTCGGCCGTTACTCTCTCAACAAACATCCCTTTTTATACTCACATCCAGCTCCGACGACGAGCGTTTTTCCAGGCGGATGGCTCAAACTGAAGATATCGTCGCTGGTGATACAGTACTCCTTAGCTCCCGGTATGGGTGGGTAATGCGGTCTCCCTCCCACGGCAATCAAAATGTTCTTTGCCGTCAGCTCCTTCTTGCTACCATTCTTTAACGTGGCTATGATCGTGTGGGGATCTTTGAACTCGCCCAGACCGTTGATGTATTCGATTTTCTTTTCCCTCAGATCGACCCTGGTGACCCAGTTGACAGATTTGATGTGGTTCTGGACGGATTCAGTCAATGCTGACCAGTTAATTTTCACATTGTTTATCGAAGGCACTTCCCATCCATACGATACCGCTTCCTGAAATTGAATAAGTGTTCGATTACTTTTCAAGTATATCGAATAATATAAACTACGAATAATCGATTAGACAATACGGGAATAGTATTAATAACAGAACCTAAGAAATTATTTGGAACGTACAACAGTTTATTTGTTACCATAAACTATTCAGAGCGAATAATTAGAAATACTTTATGAAGGCACAATTACTTTATTATTCCGTAAATAATGTTTAGAGAAAACTCTTATTCTAGAATATTCTATAATTAGATCAAAGTACTAAATGAAAAATAACAATATCAAAGCCGTCATTGATACCCACGAAAAAAATGTTGACCTCGATATCAATAATGTTACCATTTGTAAATTAAATTTACACATAATATGGTACACATCCGCAGTTTTATCCGTTACGTGCAGGTTATTCCTTCACAGCCGAGTACGAGATGAATAAATAAACTCAAATTGAGCACAATAAAACTTCAGTGGTGGCCGCCACAGGGCTCTTAAATAACAGTCTATAACAGTGATAGTTTTGAAACATACATATATAAGAACTAGCATTGAGAGACAGACGGCCTTATTACTCACAGCGAACTCTCTAATAAGTAGCCTCGGATATAGAAACATTAGACTTACAGGGAAGGACTAGGAAAATAAGGATTTAAATATGCTTTTAAGACCAAGGAATAATTTACTAATACATATTAATTCCTATACTAATATCAGTTTTCAATAATAATGTTGCAATTACGTCACATAAATAATACTTATTAGAAATATAAATATACCTATAGATGAGAAAGAATGAAGAAGGACAATCGTTAAGCATTAATACTTAAATTTAAAAGTGTGTTTCCAATGAAATATTAATAATGTATTTATTCTTATACTAGCAAAACCATCGGGTTATAAGAGTAAGGGAATGGAGAGTGCACCTGTGTTAGCGCAAACACTTGTGCACTATAATATGTCCTGCGCAGTTGGCTAATCTCTCTTGAGATAGGCCGCCGTGGCCGAATTTAGTCTGGATGACTGTTTTTGTTATAACAATAAATATGACAGATGATCTTCGATCAACAATACTACTAGATAACGCGTAACGAACAAAAACAATACTCAAATGTGGCACCGACCATATAATGAAAAAAACGATGTAAAATGGTTAAATAATTTTAACCTAAACTATGACTTGTTCCCGAGCAATAAAATGCGGTTTAGATTGTATTGACATTTACTTACGATCTTACGCCATGAATAACAGAAAGACATTGAAATGTACAATAACAGTTGTTCCATATTCAACCTTATTTCCTTAGCAATAAGTTATGATTGGACCATACTAATTTGAAGTAACCTCACAAACGTCATTGTATTCTGACTTTTCGGGCCATCTTTGAAGCGCTTACCGGTAATCTAGTACATTATTGATCGAAGTAGATGACATACATAATTATGACCTAATCGTAGTGACATAAAAAAACCTAATATCGAAACGCTCTCCAGGTCTCTAGCCACATACGTCACAATTCTCGTTATAGATTGAGCAATATCGTTTTACATACAATAATGAATATCATATGCGTTAAATTAAAAATAATAACAATAACACAAAACATACATATAGATATAAGAGTTAGATATAACAGTTATTCTACTTTTCTACATTACTCTATGTATTTTCAGACAGAACCACAAACAACGTCTATTAAGGTTAATAAAAATGTAATTATGCGATAACATCTTCCAATTTCGTAGTACGTATTACGATGAGTGGCATACCTAACGACGATATTTTTTATTTAATAACTATATATTGATTATAAAATTTGCGATACTGTAATTTAAAAGTATATGTATAGCGCTTGACGCTACATGAGTTACTTAAGTCTATTTGAATATTTTTAATTTACATAATATATGTATACAATTACTAGCTATGCCCCGCGGTTTCACCCGCGTATAATTAATAAAATATATAATGAATGAAAATCAGCGTAGAACCTTTCTCGATAAAAGGAATATACAACACAAAAATATTTTTTTTAATTCGAACCAGTAGTTCCTGAGATTAGCCGGATCAAAGAAACAAACTCTTCAGCTTTATATATATTAGTATAGAAGTATAGATACTAACACACGGTCCCTTCTAGAATAGGTTAAAGTCAATACATTAAATCGACGAATATGAAGTTAAATTATTTAAGAAGTAATAAATTGTTTATGAGTCACAACATCCGTGTTTGTACGTAGACCGTAGCGTTACAAATCGAAACTGTTGTTCAAGCACGTTCACTAGATACGGTATATGGATACAGAGTCAAGGTTATGTACTCATATTCGAAGAGAAAAATCAATAAAGTTATTATAATTTCATTTTTTTTATAACATAGGCGGACGAGTATATGGGCCACCTGATGGTAAGTGGTCACCAACGCCCAGACATTGGCATTGCAAGAGATGTTAACTATTGCTTACATCGCCAATGCGTCACAAACCTTGGGAACTAAGATGCTATGTCCCTTACGCTTGTGATCACACTGGCTCACTTACCCTTCAAACCGGAACCCAACAATACAAAGTACTGCTGTTTTTCGATGATTCGTGAGTTGGTTGTACCTACCCAGACGAGCTTGCACAAAGCTCTACCACAGAGTAAATGGAAGTGTGACTAGTGAATCAGATTAGTACGTTCATTTTGACGTTTTACTGTTACGGACTTTGTATTAATATAAGAGTGCGTGTAAGTGTAGCCGCACAATAGTACAAAGGTTAATTTTATAATTAACTAGCTGATACCCGCGACTACGTCCGCGTTGCTTGATATATTAACAAAGTTTTCTTATGTACGAAGGAAAAAACCATCAAAAAGATCACAAGCAAAAATAAACTTTGTTTAAACATACATCACTTAACAGACAGTGAATATACAAATCGTTGTTTCTTGAAACTTTAATAACTTTTTATTAAATGAAGATATCGCAATATTTCTTTTTGATAAGGGCCAAGTGTCTAAGATATAAAATTTAGAAAATTTCATTGAAATCTATCCAGTAGTTTTTCCGTGATGCGCGCACAACTGCAGACATCTATCATTTTATTTATATAGATAAAGATATAACGGGCGCGACAACGCGACAACTGAACGATTACACCGTATCGAAGTAGTAACAAAATGTATGAAGACGTTTTCAATTTATTCGAGGTTAAACTCTAATTACCTCATCGGTGTAACGTGCAATTACTACAGCACGCCAAGAACCAGCAGGCAAGAAGTCGCGGTTACATTTTGTACACATACAATTAAACAGTAATGTTTGACATGTTATGCCATTTTAATTAAAGTAAGGTGAATAAAACCACGTATCCGTTGTATTCCAATTTCGGGTATTGAGGAAATTCGACATGATAATAATGGACATTAAAAATTCACGAGCGGCTAAAATGAATTCCCTGGGTGGGCAGAAAATAAAAATCATTTGCTCTGAATCGTGACTAGATAGTAATATAATGACGGTGCTTTGCACTATGGCAACGGCAGGTTACCTACACTGTGGAGAATTAACAGCAAAGTCATACAATCGATTTTACTTATCTATTGAGGGGCTACTGTAAATTCGTGTTGTAGCGCGTTGTACACGCATTGGTAAATCGTACATAATATCGTATCGTACATAAAAGGATACATTACCAAAACACATCTATATAAATAAAATGGTAGAGGTCCGCAGTTGTGCGCGCATCACGGAAAAACTACTGAATAAATTTCAATGAAATTTTCTAAATTTTATTTCTTAGATACTTGGCCCCTATCAAAACAAAAAATGATTGCGATATCTTCATTTAATAAAAAGTTAATAAAGTTTCGTACATAAGAAAACTTTGTTAATATATAAAGCAACGCGGACGAAGTAGCGGGTATCAGCTAGTAATATATAAAACCCGTCTTTTTAAACTTGATAAAATAGAAATAACAAATACGTTGAATATATTTTTATACAGAGTGTAAAGAAAACACGTGTCCGACCCGTGAAGTGGTTATTAGGTATCGTGAGTCGGTTCTATTTGTCATCATTTTTAAAATAGTAAGCAAAATTTTTACCCCGAATAAAATTTAACTTAACCAAATAACGACAATTAAGTACATTGGAACAAAGGCGCGGGCGTCATCGCTCGATAGCTCTTACCTATCGGGTAGCTCGTACACGAGGTCATGACCTCAGTTGTCCATGAAATTTACTGTCCCTGTATACAATCATCAACTACTATGATGTGGTGGAAAGAACTACACGAATGAGTTTTTATTGTATACATTTTTTTTTAAAGTTATAAAATCATTTTATTACAAATTGGCGGCAAAAACTCAAAAAGCGCCTTCATAAAAATTTAATAGCTAATATGTTATGCAATGCATTCGTAATCTTTGTTATCGTTATCAGTGTTATATTAACATAATATTTATGACTTTCTATAAATACATAAAAGAAAAAATGTTCGGGGAATAGTTTTAAAACATGATCAGCCGTTAAAAATATTCTTTTTGTATTTCAAAGTTGTAACTACACCACGTTTTGCAAGACAAAAGACCCTTAAATATTGTCCCTACTGACTAGAAACCCTTATAATTTCGAAATTAATATTTTTAAATACCTATTTAAAAACAAATCCTTCAATATTTTATTTTTATGTGAAATAAGAAGTGTATTAAATATAAAAGGACAAGATCTCAGCACGTTTTACACATGTTTACAATATTTTTTCGATTTGCATGTAAAAAAATGACCACTGCTTTTAAATCATTATGACCAATTAATGGCCGAATACTGAAACGTCATTCAAATATGAAGTGGGACTTTATTATTTGGTACGTCATTAATTTCATAAATTTAGTATCCGAAATTAAGACGGCCTTAAGACTCCAGTAACAATCCAAATCTAAATGCTGAACTTCCATAAACCCCTATTTTGTAAAAGTAACGTATCATTTCATTATTTCTTAACTAACTAAAATTACTTATTTAATTTTCAAATGAGTTTATCATTTCTGTATAATTCTGAATTTTTATTTAAATTTACACACAACTCGATTTCAAAAATTAATTTACATTCGATAGGTGAACAAATTGATAAGTTACTTGTTTAAAATAAAACAAACTACTTGTTAAAATTATCATATTATTTAAAAATACCATTAAAAGAAATATAATATATAAAATTAAAAAAAATAGTTTTTTTTTTAATTACACTGACAAATTATGCACCATTTTAAGACTGCTACTACGAAATTACGAGTACAAATATATATAAAAGACTAGGTATGGTTGGTTTTAAGCACAGAACTCAAACGAAAGTGAAACTATACAAGAAAAAATCTATAAATGCTTTTACGGCTAAAACTGAACCAGATATTGATAAAATTTGGTATGAAGCCCAACGGCCGATATTTATACCTAACAGGGCAGCTAGGTATAACAGTATAAAAAAGAACGCCTCAACGACCGGGAGGGGGGATGTTGTGATAAACCTAGTGTGTTTATAATGGAAGGAAATAGACGTTATTTGTTGGTATTACTTGACGGGTTTCCCTAAATTTAACTAAATTTACAGTTCATCCACAACGAGGGTTTTTGCATGTCTACGAATTAAACAATTCAGATAATTGTCCATTGTTTTAACATATTTTAAAATTTTACAATAAATTATAAACCATACAATGTGAGAATAGTTAAATACATATTTCAAATACATTTATTGTATATTTTAAACAGTATTATTACTAGTTTTTTATTCAAAAATGTGGATTTCGTTTTCTTTTATTAACCAATGAGCTATTTGTACGATTATAATTTTACTCAATTTAATTGTTTAGAGTCATAGAAAATCTATATACGGACATGTTGTGCAATCAATAATCAATACAATTCTCAGTCTCATATTAAATAACGTATTATATTCCCATACCAGTAGGTATGAGTAACAACCATCTTGTGAAAACAATTGTGCAATCATAATTTTAGTTCTTATTGTGAACGAAATAAGATTGAATTGAAACTTCAATGTCAATGTCTAATCTATGTTTAATTAGAGTAGTAGTGTTTATTAAAAAATGTAACGAGTCATCAAGAACTTAAATTTTACTTTACTTTTATACCTATTTTTTTTATTGCACAACATGGATGAATATTTGTGGAAGGTTTTATTGATATTAACCCTCTGTGATGAAATAACATCTAATTTCATAAAGGCATAAAAAAATAATAATAAAAACTTTTTTCTATTTATTATTTATAATTAAGTACCTAGTATGATTAAATGAGATGATAAATTATTTTTGACTTAATAGAAATATAAAAAAATGTTTAAAAATAAAACTACCAACATCATCCATAACTCCAGGATCAGGAAGGAAATTGGTGAGGGGATATCCAAGGATCGTTCACTTACCATATCCTACAATGAAAAATATATTTAGAATGCTAATCACATTAAATATTTCATAAAGCTACATTTTTATGTGACAAATTGCAACATTATTTTATTAACATTAATAAAATTATATTTATAACGCCTGACTAAAAATAAAAGGGACCTATTTCAATTCTATAAAATAATAACAAAAATGACAGACCACCAAATACCAAAGACAAGACACAGAAATATGAACCATACTTACATGTATGCTCTCTCCGAGTATAGCAGCTTGATGCATTAATTTCTTCGGAATGCACCCAACATTCACACAGGTTCCTCCAAGACCCCATTTTGTGCCTTGTGGTGATGGTGTTACGTAATCTAACACTGCAACTTTTGCTCCAAGATTCACTGCCTCTTTAGCACAGGCCAGGCCTCCCGACCCACCACCGATAACGGCCAAATCATAGTCGTAAGTCCCATCTACAAAGTGCATGTGATGCCATCACTTAGTGCATTTACAGAGTTAGTACAGATAATGCCAGCTTGGTTATTCTCTTTATTTATTTTAAGAATGTTACAAATAACATACCATGTCTGTTTTGGTGACAACACATATGAGGAATAAATGGTAGTATTAGACAGCTATGAATTTTTCGAAATCCGAAATTTTATTAAACATAATTTACTTTAACATCAAGTTTTACATTTAGGAATATTTACAAATTGAATTTTATGATTTCCTTTTAAGACTACACATTCTAATTTCAAACCCTTTAAATTTAATAGTATTTATTGAATGAAAATGCATATCATTGATAATTTTTATCTTGTCCCTTTATTTTTTGTTAATCCCTGTACCAACCCTGTCCATATGAATTAACAGTGCAATGCTGAATAGGCAGGTTGAAACATGTACCATCGCAGACAGCACAAATGCCTATTATAAAATATAAATTACTGTACCTTGGTCATTATTAACCATAGGGGCTACCAACTTGCTCTTACGTCCACAACACATCCATCCACCTAGTGTTGTCACCAAGCAAAAGAATGAAACATTATATGCAAACTACTGCCACTATGTATCAATTATAATAAAGCAAATGACGAATTTTACAAATTCAGCAATAGCAAATTCAGAATCAAGTAAATATATTTTACTTTCAAAATGTAATTATTATTAACAAAACTCAATAGTTTTTTATCAATAAAACAGGTTCAAAGTATCAGGTCTGTCATCGGTGAGGTTACTTGATATATATAATGATTTCAAGGTTACATGTTTTAATTGCACCATCAAACTTACTAGCGAGGCAGCGTTTAGTGATCACATAAAAACTCTCCGTTCTATTGAGAGGTTTCACAAAATTAGTTAATCTTCGAAAATTGTTAAGTAGTGTCATTTTTGACGTATTTCATGTGACAGAGACAAGGAAATCACACGAAATATTTACACGAATGAGAAGTTATGAAGTTAACTTTCTATTGACCGACGCATGTCAAACTTTTCATAATACACCACTGCTGTTATTTAGTGTTTCACCATGAAATCTATCTTAATAACAGGAGCAAATCGCGGCCTGGGACTGGGTATGATCAAGTACCTAACTAAAAACGACAAGGCCGGTATTATATTTGGGACCTGTCGCAAACCATCCGAGGTATGAAATAAACTAAACGTTTTTACTTACCTATTGGTGCCATTTTCAATTAAAACTTTGTCACTAAATATTCAACACGTTAACACGGTATGCTTACGTCTATTCGACAACGGTTCAATTAATATTCTAGACTTGCTGTCGCGTATTTTATAAAGATACCTTTTGGTAACTGTACGGTGCCAGAAAGAGACAACAGTCACAAATCACAATTCGCAGGCAGGCGGCGCGGCGTGAGTCGAGGATTGCCTATGACATGACAGATGACGTCACCGTCGACGTATTAGTAGAGACGCACGATGACGATGCTAAACCCTAATCGACATCGAGATGTTTCTCTGAGATGTTATAATTTCACAATCAGTGAACACCAATATATTTGCTTTTTAATGTTTTAATTTATGTTTACAGGAATTAACAAAATTATCTCAAGAGCACAAGAATCTACACATTTTACATTTAGGTAATATTTAAAATTAAGTATTAGTCATATAACTTTTAAATTTATCTTAGGTTTTCACAAACGAGTAAAATCAACATTAAAAAAAGTATTCCTTTCCAACAGACGTTACAAATTTAACAAAAATTGGTGAGATAGCATCAGAAGTTTCTAATGTCGTAGGAAGTCAAGGATTAAATGTCTTAATAAATAATGCAGGCGTGACTACTAAATTCACAAAGCTACAATTAGTAAAAGCAGAGCAGTTATTGGAAAATCTAACTGTTAACACTATTGCGCCCATTATGCTGACCAAGGTATTTGAGGTATTTCATATTTTAATTAAAAAGCTTCCGATATAGACAATAATCGTTAATTCGTTTTCTGGAACAGAGTCTTCACCCGATTTTAAAACAAGCTGTTGAAGCAAACAGTGACAAGCCGATAGGTGCACAACGGGCCGTTGTCATAAACATGAGCTCCATACTTGGATCTATAGCTCTGAATGACCAAGGAGGCTTCTATCCCTACAGATGTTCTAAGGTATTTTACATTAAACATTTATTATAGTCTTTTATTGAATATTGTGAATTTGTTTCACCATTTTTTTTTTAATTTTACAGATTTCTCAATCTTAAATTGAGAATGTAATTAAAATAACCTACCTAAACCTTTTTTTGCTATAATATAGTACGTATAATATAACTATATACAGGTAGATATAATGGTAACCTTTGGTTTATTACAGGCAGCATTAAACGCAGCTACTAAATCAATGAGTATTGATTTAAAAAAAGATGAAATTGTTGTAGCTTCGATGCATCCAGGTTGGGTTAAAACGGATATGGGCGGTAAAAACGCGCCACTAGATGTCGACACAAGTGTTTCTGGTATTTTTAATACTATAGAAAAACTAACGGAAACAGATAGTGGAAAATTTTTACAATATGACGGTACTGAGTTGGCTTGGTAAATATAGATTATAAATTGAAATTATAAAAAAATGTAACTATATCAAATATCAATAACAATAATTGATATAGTTATACATAATATAATTATATAAATTGATATAGTTATACTTTTTTTGTGGATATACCAATATATTTCTCATTAATGTCTCTCTCAGTCGTAGTCTTAGGACACTGGTATTGTAAAAAATAATAAATCCATACGCCGTCAACATTGTTTTATTGTAACATTATAAAATTTAACAAAATTGTTAAAGTATTTTTTTTAGTTAAAAAAGCAGAAAACAGCCGTGCCTTACGCTAATTACAGGACGTTTATCACCGAGTGAATAATGAATTGATCACACTTACCTTCGCAACTAGATTTCACGAACTCTTTCACGACGGACAATGTGTTAATTATTTCCGGCTTGCTTGTATTACCTTTAAAAATAAATTTAATATAATATATATTTTAATATCTAGGTGTATATATAAATATTGATACTGATGATGCATATTATTTTTAAGTTCACCGTACTCACCAAACTTACTGCACATGTGTCTGTGCGGGCAAAATGCACCAAGATCCATTTTATCACTACCGGAATTATTAATTTACATCATGTGGTGTAAATAATTATCAAACGTGAAATTTTGACATTGAAAACTTATATACGTTAAAATAGGCGACCAAAGAGTATGCATTAGCAACTAAAACTTAGAAAATATAAGTCGTAATTTAAATATCCTTAACGACATCACTTTCTTATAATTTTTTTATTTCCTTTTAAAGTATCTTACATTCAATGCATAAAACCGTTGCCGGATTTGTCTAGTAAGTATATTATTAAAATAAGGACATATGTGCGAATTCGTTAAATGTAGTTCATCGTCATCAACGTTTTGGCGTTCACTGTTGGACATATCTCTCTCAATATCCATCCTCGTCCATCCAGGAGTGCGTCCTTACGCTAAGACGTGGTCTCCACTCCATTTCTAAATTTATAAAAAAAAAATCACATCGATCCGGAACCAGTAATTCTTAACGGAATTCCTCTCGAAGTTGTTCAGGAATATGAGTACATTGCAGTTGGGTCGAAAATATAGTTAGAATGACAAAAAATTAAATAATTATTCTTGATGAAATGTTACTTAACTCAAACGTTTCCAAAGCTATGGCTATGATAAATTTTATTTGCGGCGCTGTATCCACTAAGTGGTACTCATATCAACGCATTCAGTGCGAAATTAAAATAATACGTATTTATTTATTAAAACCATTAAAACTACATAATATACCTTCAACATTTTTACGACTTCTGATTCATACACGCAATTTTAAAATTTGATGTGAACCAAAAACCGATACTTGGTGGTAGAGCTTTTTGCAAGCTCGTCTGGGTAGGTACCACCCATTTATCAGATATTGAACAAAACAGCAGTAATTGGTATTGTTGTGTTTCGGTTTGAAGGGTGAGTGAGGGACATCTTACTTCCCAAGGTTGGTGGCGCATCGGCGATGTAAGCGTTGGTTAACATTTCTTTTGGGCGTTGGTAACCACTTACCATCAGGTGACCCATTTGCTCGTACCTATTCCATAAAAAACATAAAGATTCAGAAGAAGAAAAGTTCTACTCGTAAGCAGTATTTGTAGTCTTTTTTAGCGACTTAAAAAAAGAGGGAGGTTCTCAATGCCTTTGTATTTTTTGCTACCTCTGAATTCCGCGATTTATAACCAGATTTAATTTTTGTATATATATACATGCTTTACATTTTCATCACCCATAAGGCTGATATGATAGATGAATTTGATTATGAGTTCGAATTTTTGTCAAGTTTTTGTCATTTTTAAGCAGAAAAGTAATAATGGTTAAATATAATTCTACGGTCAATGCGTTGGACTTAATACGATGACTTATATTTATTCATATAAAAAATATAGTGTAAGCACTGTAAGCCAGGACACAACAAATCCGTAGGCACCGCTAAGTTTTTAGCTAAATTTGTGTAAACAATAATTAGATTAATTATGGAAGATGAAGGAAATAATAATCATGAAACTGCATGTGTCGAATAATATTCTGCTTTGCACCCCGCCTGGAGCGGCGTTTTGGTTTACGCTTCCTATACTTTAGGCAGATTTGAAAAATAAGAGGCCTTGGACTTTATGATTATTAAGGCAGTTTTGCTTTTACTGCGAGGGTGGAACACGTAAGCGGGCTCTTACAAGCTTTTTATTTATGTATGTTATTTGAGACGCAAACATCGTTATTATAGTGTGACGCGATATCGCGTCCACGGTAAAACAAATGTTTACATAATTTATAGGTAACGATTTTTACTTATCGTTAAATATTTAACAAAGCTACGTTCAGGACTATTCTACCTAAAGCTGTTTACCTTCAAGGTGGGAATCAATCAATGAGACAGACGTAACAATTTATTTATTTAACTTTACATACTTATAATGTCAAAGCATTTAACTCTATTTTTATAATATAATGATTACAGTAGTTATATCACTTTATTTTTTATTTAAGATATTTTTAAATTACATCAAGCAAACATTAAAATAAATAAGAGTTATAAAAAGAAATTTAATGTAATACGGCTCTAAAACAGGCCAAAATTTATTTATCTATACAAGATCTTTTGCTTAATTGCGCTTTATTCCAACGAGTTAAGGTTCATTATCGGAGTTTATACTATATAGCATTTTCCCTCTATTTTGGCGCGCTCAATGACCCTTCAATTGTAATCGAGCAAATTGTCTGGTACCCGGCACCATTTAATAAAAATGCATACACTTCCGAGTAAAATATAACAAGCAGAGTACGGCTCGGCTATTTAATATCACAACATATTCGTAATTACAATTTATATGTCAACGATTTTCTAAAAATAGGGTGTTAAAATAACAATACGATGGTGGTATCAAAAATTGGATTTATATTTCTGTTTTGCTGTATAATGTCAGTAACAATTTGCCAGGTTACAGAGTCGGCCGCTCAGCCAGAATCAAGCATAACATGTACTTTTATAACAATGATACATTTTATCAGACCTAATATCCTAACTTACACGAACTAACTACAAAGATATACAGGTAAAGCTAAATTATCTACAGTCATCAATAAGTTATATACAGATAACAATACAGCATAATTATATACAAATGAATTTCGATTAGACTTATCTGTAACCTGAAAAACTCGGATTTTTCCTGCACTCCGGACAGTACCATTTGCCTTTAGGCGGTACCATGATACCGACACATTCGAAATGGAACCATTCAATAGAACAGCCCTCCGCGTCACAGGCAATCATCTCTGACACCTCGTCATAAGGGCAACGGCAGTAGCAGTACACACTCTCGCCTTCGCGCGCCTGTCGCACGGCCGGCCTCTGGAACGCATAGGGCAGGCTTGAAGTCCCGGAATTCAAATAAGTCGGGGGTGGAACAGGTGGCGGATTGGTGGCGCTGTTCTGTTGGAAAATTTCTAAGGCACCTTCATTACTAGATTCCGAATCGCTCGATTCCATGGACTCAGAGTTCATCAAGAAACGTGGAGGTTCCGGATCTGGTATAGGCGCTGTCAACCTTATTGGTTCATTGTAATTAAACATTCTTTGAGGAATTACTGTGGATGGCATCTCTTTTTTAGATTTGTGCGTGACGGGTGAAGGCAAGTCTTCTTTCCTCCATTCTAATTTAGGTGGTAGTTGGGGTTTTAAAGCTGCAGCAGTTTGTGGCGAATCCTCATCACTAGAATATCCATAAAATTTATTAGGCACTCGTCTTCTTTTTGATGCCCGTTTACTTTCTGTGGAAGTCTTAACGCTACTAACACTAGCCGGTGGTATCGCTGGGACTGCTATTTGAGGCACTTCAGGCAATTGAACTGTATTTGATTGTAATGATATCGTGATTTTATTGGGAATTAAAGGTAGTGGCGTTTCTAACTCGGATCGTGAAATAACGTCTTTCGGGATGGTCACCTTGATTGGACCGTGTTTACGAGAACTCCTAGATTTCTTTTTCTTTTTGCTTTTCTTTTTACTGCTGCTCGTTTTTTCCTTTGTTTCAACCTCTTCTTCTTTAACTTCACTAATCTCTTTTGCTTCTTTTATTTCTTTAGGCTCTTCCTCTTTTATTGGTGTATTAGAACGACTAACTTCGGCCGATATGGAACCACCATCGGATGGCGCAACTGATGCTAAAAGCATTAATTGGTTGCGTTTCTCATTATACATTTTATTTGCAATGCGCTGAGGATTTTTATCGTAAAACTCTTCGTCAGTTTCACTTTCCTCAGTTTCAAGATCACTTTCCGCGATAGGCGGTTCAGTTTTCTCAGGAATTAAAACAGGCGTTTCAGACATTCCCATAACATCAACATTTGACCCATTACTAATTCTTCTATTTTGAAGCGACTTTTTCTGTTGTTTGTTTTTTTTCTTATCACTGCCAGACTCATCAGACGAATCAGAATCTGATGAACTCGACGATGAAGAACCACTACTAGATGAACAACTACAATTAGAACCGCAGGAACAACTTGAATCACTATCACTGCTGCTACTGCTTGATGATGAGAGATCACCATGTCTTTTCTTAGGCGATTTTTTATTTTTCTTTTTATCAGGATTAAAAATATCGTCTTCGCCATTTAAATCTGTTGGTATGAGGCAATAATCATGATCAGATTCGCATACGTGTTTTCGTATAGGTACTAATGGAGGTGTTTTTTCTTTTTGTTTCTCGACTTTAGCTTGATACTTTTTAAAGTTATCCCAAATTTCTAATACCTGTTGCTCACTTGGTTTGTCTTCTTCTATGAACTCAGATTTTGATTCTACCTTTGATGACATTTCAACATCTGCAACATTGGACTCTACTTTAATAATAGATTCGGTTTCACCTTCTGGAGTCTCACCTTTAGGTTTATCTTGTGATGTTTCATCCTTGGGCTGAGAAACACCACTATCTGATTCATCACTACTGTCACTTTCAGATAGATTAAGTGCTGGTAAATTTACATCTAATAATAAAGCATCTTTGTCTTTTACTCTCTTTTTTTTACTTTTCTTCGGTGTTCGCTCCGTTTCTTTGTCAGTTTTGTTTTCGGAAGATCCAGCTCCCTCTTTTGTTTTCTGGTCAAGATCTAATACGGGTATTGGTTCTTTTACATTATCTGTACTGGGCTCATTTAAAACTGGAGGTTTTTCTTCGGTTAAGTCTTCTGTAATGTTTTTTTTCCTGTGTCCATCTAAATGCTTATTAAGAAGTTTTTTTGAAACAAATTTTTCTGTACAGCCATCTTCAGTACATAAATGTGGGTATTCCTCAGAATGAAATCGTTTATGAACCTTTAAGCAAACCGCTCTCGTAAACTGAAGTGTACATTCATCACAAACAAAAACAGCAGGAGGTGTACAGAAATGATAAACATGTGGCCATTTCTTCTGGAGACATTTCTTACATAATACACTCTCTGTTCCATGCTTCCAAAATAAATGATTTGTAATGTCTGGTTTATTTCTATAGGCTATACCACATCTGTAGCATAAATGATGCAACTTATGTTTCCACACATGATTCGACAGGCGTGCTTGACTTTGGCAAAACTCTAAACATACATCACAAGTGTGGTGTATCTTTCGAAGATGCACCATTAACCTAAACGATGAAGAAATATTATCTACATTACAAAAACAGCATCTAAACTTAATTTCATACTCAGAATCATACGTTCCTGGGCATAAATGACATAATAACTCACTATAACTATAAAAGTTGTTTTTGCACATAACACACAGTAATATTGTTTTCTGGTGCATTTTTCGGTTATGCAAGTAGAGATCTTTATGAACAGCAGTTTTAAAATAACACTGAAAACATTCGAACATTTGATTATGTTGTACCGTTTCACACTTATCTATACTATCATATGAGTCCAAATTAATATAAATAGAAAATAACTCTTCAGCTCCAGCTTTCACTTTAGCTTTAATAGTTTCAGGCATTAACTCCTCCGCCGTTATACTGTCAACAGTTGCAGAGAATCTATGTTGAGCCACCATATGAAGTGCAAGCTGCTCACAGTTTACTGCTATCTTGCGAACATGATTACAATAAGTACAGTTGAAAACAGTTGATGCCAAAAAAACTTTTAATAGATCTTTGAGAGGATACTTATCAATTGGTTTATCTAAAGTTAGTTCTGTAATTGGAATATCATCTGCTACTACTGGATCAACTGGTTCTTCAACATTAATATCTTCAGTCGTGTTCTCATCTACTGGCTCTACTTTTGGCTCAAGCTTCATTGTTATTTCATCTTTAATTTGTACTTTTTCCTCCTCAAGCTCTTGATCTTCTTTTTTTTCTGTATCCTCATCTACATGAACTGGGGACAAAACGGAAGTGGCAAGATCAGATGGTTCTTCTTTCGTTTCAAAAGGTTTTGGATCTGTATCAATATTTTCCATAATATTTAACTTTTCACCAACATCACTATCTGATGAATAATCACTGGATGAATTTTTATCTAAAAATTCTTTAGGAACTCTCACAGTTAGCTTTGGTACCCTATTCAAAGTATTGACGTCTTCTAATTTGTTATCATAAATAGTAGATTTAATTGTGTTTTCTGGTTTATATTCTGGGGTTTTATTTAATGTTTCAATATTATTATTCACAAGAGTTTTTAATGTAGTCTCTTTATTATTTTCAATTATTGTAGTTTTTACAAATGGACTATCTGCTTTATCACAAATTGTCATTTTAATTGACGGGGGTTTTATTACAGCTCCTTGGTCTGGAGATTTATCTTTTTCATATCTTTTGGGTGGCCGCCTATTACGTGATGGTGGTTTATTGGCATATTGCTGTCCAACAGTAGGATCTACAGTGGAATTAATAATAACTGGTGAATTAGCATTATTTAAACTTAATTTTAGTTTTATACCACACTCTTTTTCCTTTTCTTGGGGTTGAGGGGGTGGGGTTGATGGCTCCTTAGGTTTTGAAAGTGTGTAGTCTGACATTGGTACATGATCAACTGTATCTGGTGAATCACTTTCATCGGATTGTTCTAAAGTTTCATTACCATTAGGCACATAAGTAGTACTAGATTCTTTATTGTGTGTTAAATTATCAACAGGACTTAAAGGAGGTTGAGTACATGAACTATTCATCCCAATAGTAGAATCCAAAGTGCTGCTAGTATCTTTTGCAGTCGATTCAGAATTCTCCGAACTAATACTTGTATCACTATTTGCAACATCAAAACTATTAATTTTCGTATCATGTTTTTGAGTTTGCGATGTTATTGTCTCAGGTTTTGGCTCATTCATATCTTTTTTTTCAATAACTGGTTTTAATACGTCTTTTGCAATGCATGGAGGTCCATTTGTGGTAGCATCATTACCAGTTTTAGCAAATTTTGCATTGTTTGTTTTTATTAAATTTTTACTGATGAGAACTGGTACAGGTTTAGGTTTCACATTATTACAGTCATGATTAAAATAATCATCTTTTTCACTACATATTTCATCACAGGCACAGCACATTAAATAAAAGGTCCCATTGTACACTTTACAGAATTCATCTTTACTGTCATAATTAAATTCTTGGACATTGTGTTTGTTAGTTAAATGTGAGGATAACTTTTCAGCTTTCGAAAACATTCCAAGACAAAAGAGACAAATGTGCCTATTGTGTACTTCTCGCATGTGAAGAAAGAGATTCCAATTCTCATAATAGGTACCACACGCTGAACACAGGTATACTTTACGGGTGACTCGGGAAGGCCCTCCAGCATTACACTCTGTGTTTGGGGCAGCTTCAGGACTCAAAGCTGGCTCCTTGGCCTGTGCTCTGCAAACAAGTTGATGTTCCTTCAACATGGCCAAAGTTTTAAAAGACATTGAACAACACTTTCGACACTTAAACTTCACCATTGGCTGTAAACCTAGGCTTTGAGCATATTCTTTCAGCTGGGTTCCTTTTTCCATTTTACTCTTTTTAAACTGCAATAGCTGACTCTTAGGCACGAGTCGAGGCACCGGTTTATCTTGTTCATTATCCAATACACTATCCATGTGTGGTGTAACATGGTGAAATTGACTATGGTCTAAGCGCTTTGGAATTAATTTAGGTACCCTTGGTGTACTACTTTTGGGAGCGCTAGCGTCACTAGGTTTTATCACAGACTTTCTTTTTTTGTTTACACTATTGTACGGTACCGAGTTATCCACGAAAGGTCGTTTACCAAGGTGTATTCTAAGCGGATTAATGCGTTTTCTGAACTTCTCTTCCTGTAATGTGTCGGCACTGTGTCGTCGGTGCTCAAAAGGCTTGTCGTGAGGACTAGACGGTTCGCCAGCAAAATCGTGTCCATTTGCCCTCAATTTACAAGACCGTTCACTATATAAGTTTGTCAATGATGCGGTAGCGATTTTATCGTCTTTAGTGTTGACAATATTACCATCTTCCATAGTTTTCTGAAAAAATAAAACACGTGCTCAGTTTGACTACCGAGAAACAAAAGACATTCAAACAAGAGGAAATCAAAACTGATTCGAATTACGATAACGACAATAACAATTAATAACATTGACCGTACCTCTGAAGTCGTACGACCAGTACGAGTACAATAGAAGGGATTTGTTTCCATGCATCCGTTTAAATAGAGCACTCCTTACATCAGACCTAATAAGAGGCAGCCGCGGGCTGGTCATTCCCGTAAAATGGCGTCACTTCGCTGAGCGAGGATTGGTGTTATCAGAAGCTTTGCATTTCTTTAGTACCACAAACATCACGATGTTTAAACATTTTATAGCTTTTAAACAACTCATATAACTGATGATAACTCAAATTGAGCTTTTCCAACTGTTTATTTCCAAACACACTATGGAAAATCGTAGCGCGTTACGAGAAGCTAATTCATGAACCATAGACTAAGTTTTTCTTTTTAATTTTTTTTTATTTAAGTGTTGTATTCAATGCTTTGTATCAAAAACACGTGGTTTTGCCCATAGATTAACCGGTATTTAAGGTAGATTTTATTTTTTTACGTAATGAGCGAGTGTAGAAATTGTGTTTAAAAATCAAAATTGATATTATGAGTATTATTATTTTTTACTTTAATAGTTAAGCTTAATAAAACCATACATATATATTATAACCGGTGTAACTGTTTAAACGAAATTACGATTCGATAGCTATTTTAGTATAAATACATATTACCTTTTACGAAGTTATCGGTTTTTTTTAAACGAAATGTTAATCATTATATTTTATTTACTTTTGATTGAATTCGTATACCTGATTTAAGAAATAAAGGAGAAAACAAATATCCTATTATGAAGTAATTATTGACAAAAATACTAGATCACCATTAATTATAGCATAGATTAATTTTATTAACTGTATTCTGAATACAATTTAATCTATGTATATGTATAGATAATAGATATAAAACGCTAGATTTTAGTTATAGTATCTGTGATCAGATTTCGTAAGGAAAGGGAGCAGACTCTTCGTTTTAGTTTTTATCGTTTTGTTTAAGAAAATTTCTTTTTTATATTTCTTTTTATAGACAATGCATATGCAAGATGATGTCTGATCAGTTTAGAAAGGTAGAGCCTTATTCACCGAAATCCTCGCCTAGAGGAGCGAGGTCACCAGTAGTTTCTCGTCAGGATTCTTCTGGGACCCTCAAAACCACTATTTCACTGGGCAAGAACCCTTCTATAGTGCATAGTGGGCCTTTCTATTTGATGAAAGAACCTCCAGGTAAGGATCAGTAAATATAAATATAGTATACAATAATTTCAAGTACACTTTTATATATTCTTTCTTTTTATTTTAGGAGAATGTGAACTCACCGGAGCCACGAATTTAATGGCGTATTATGGATTAGAGCACTCTTACAGTAAATTTAACGGAAAAAAGCTTAAGGAATCTTTATCATCATTTCTTCCAAACCTACCTGGTATTCTTGATGGTCCAGGACAGGAGGACAATAGTACATTGGGTTCTGTAATAGCTAAAAGGCCTATTGGAGGCAAAGAATTGTTGCCCTTATCAAGTGCACAGTTAGCAGGCTTTAGATTGCATCCAGGTCCTTTGCCGGAACAATACCGCTATGTTAGTGCAACTCCACCAAAGCGGCATAAAAGCAAACATAAGAAACACAAGCATAAAGATGGAGCACCACCTGGACAGGACACACCATTACAAGGTGAGTAATAATTTTGATAAGCTTAAAATGGTTAGTAGCCTATAGTTTATTTATATTTTTTATAATGGTGAAAGCATGAAGTGTTAACCTTGTCAGTATGTGTGCATGTTGTCAATATTACATTTACCGAGGACTTCTCACCAAAAACTTAGGCTGAGACTAATGTTAAACCTGGTATTTACATATGTCAGAATATTGAGTTCTTACCTATTCTGCTTTTTCATATGATTGAATTGACTCAGACAATATACATTTAATTAATATATATATATGTATATTACAGATTCATCTAATCCAGACACATATGAAAAGAAGCATAAAAAGCAGAAACGACATGACGATGACAAGGAACGTAAGAAGAGGAAAAAGGAGAAGAAAAGAAAAAAACAGAAACACAGCCCAGAACACGGTGGCCTCACACCCAACCAGCACCCGGTCACATAGGGCAGATTATTTATTGTTTAAAAATTACCTAATTACACTCATTGGTCATTGTCATTAATTTAAACACCAACATGAATGACTTCAATGATAAAATTATAATTAGACTGAAATTTATTGTTTCCATAATAAGTAATTATATAAATAATACATACATTCATCTTAACCAGCTAAGTTTCTATCATGTTTATGTAAAATTATTGAGTGACATGAGTTTATGTCTAAAAAGTTTTTTTTTATTTGAATTATTTCAGCTTTATAAGAAATGTCAAACATTGCTTTTGATATTAAATTTTTTCTATTGTTAATTACTTATACTAAAACAACTGTTATAGTTAATTTATTTGTATAGCAAGGAAAAGGAAATTTGTGACCACTAAATAAAATTAACAATATAAAGGAATATGTACAAAATTACGAAAATTAAAAAACTTAAATATAATGTTTCAATTGTAAGTATATCTTACTTTAATTTACTTAATTTATCAAATTGAATGCATTTGAATTTTATATTTATATGATTTTCTTACCATATAGAATATTGTTTCACCTTCAGCCTGTTGCAATCTACGTTTTGTTATTTTAATATATTATAAACTTGCTCATACCAAACTATGATTCAGCCAAATACTGGGCCCAAAGAAATTTCACTCATCTTTCTATATTATTTCTTAGTGTATTTATTCTATATCTTGAGTTTCTTGGAGTCTTACAGCTGCTTAATCAAAACATTCAAACGCTTAGTACCGTAACTAAATTATTTGAAACTATACAAAGTTTATATTTAATTGGGATTTTACTCTATTTTTTAATGAAAAAATTGTGACATTTAATATTTAGTCTGATATTATCAAATACATACCGAAGAAATTTTTTGATTATTATTAAAAAAGTTCTTTGGTGTTTCAACTTGTATAAAGTTAAAAGTTAGTTCATTTAAACATAAAGATTTTTGTACACTTAGGAGATCTAGATCTACCTTTATTGTTTAGCATAATTAACAAAAAAATTTGTACATAGTTAATTCTTTCATATAGTTTCATTCACTTTTAATAATGAAGTGGTTGTTTTAAATTGATCTCTAAATCCATGTAATATTTATACCATACACAATATAAAAAAACACTAAGGAATATGTGTCTTCAACTAGATTTCTGATATTATCACCAGCTTTTAAACTATTTTTATGTATTATTCTATAGGTATATGAATATCGATAAGATGAAAAGTACCTTGTGAAGTTAGATTTATCTACATATTTCATTAAAATATAGTTTGTGCTATTTATCCTTCTGGCTTCTTAGTTATGTTGCTCTAATACTGTCAGATGATATACATGTAGTATTAATTAGAAAGTAATTTTTAAATACAAACATTCACAAACCTGGCAAACAATGTATATGTATATAAACAAATGCCACAACAAATGACAAAATAAACATTTTGATAGTATGGTTGAAAAGATTTTTCTTTATTTTACCCACTATTAGATAAATACTTTATTAAAAACTCGAATTTTATATATATTAAAATATTTATAATTTCTTTATGATAGTTTTATTTTTTATTATAGTATTATTAGTAGAATTTTTATTTTCAATTTCCATCCAAAGTAAAAGGTAAACTACGACTGCTGGAAAGTTTTCAATATTTCGTAATTGTATCATACTTTTTATTTATATTTAATAGAAATTTGTACCCAAAAGGTATCCTAATTTCGGGGTATTTGATATGCACAACATCGACCATTACGATATTTTTTATGCATATTAAGACGAGTCAAATATTTATCTATATCTGCATGTTTTTTCTTTTGCATGGCTTGTCCAACTATCTAATTCGCGAGGGCGAAACTTTGCCTCATCATTTTTAGGGTTCCGTACCCAAAGGGTAAACGGGAACCCTATTACTAAGGTTCGGCTGTCCGTCCGTCTGTCACCAGGCTGTATCTCATGAACCGTGATAGACAGTTAAAATTTTCACAGATGATGTATTTCTGTTGCCGCTATAACAACAAATACTGAAAACAAACAACAGGTTGTTTGAAGTATTCACACAATATTTAGTTATAATTAAAAAATATATTTAAAAAAAAATAATTAAAATAAAACTAATATTTTATATCCCATACAACAAACGTGATATTTTGGCTTGTATTTGTAATAGGAAGACGCTTAAAATATTTACAGAATACTGAGTTATATTGTAGATAATGGTACTAAGCCGAGTGCGCGAGTCCGACTAGCATTACTTACTTTTAGTTATTATTAGTCCGGGTAGAACACAGATAAATAATAATAATCAATCAATACGAATTCAGTAAATAAAACAAGTATTTGAGGGCGAAATTTATTCAAAGTATCCAAATTTATACATCATTTTAAGTCAGTTTCGCTTCTTGTAAAAAGACTGTCATTCTCAGTTAAAAAGAAATAAATTAGTAATGCAGCACCAAAATACATACATCATACTTACAAAATGATAATTCCTACTTATATTACTTACATCTCGACTTCTCACACACGTAATCAACTCGCAACATACGTCAGAGAAATATTATATCTTGCATATCTAAATTAATTAGGTATACATTTAATTACAAATAATATGTTATAATCACAAGAAATAATAGTTCCCTTTATGTTATTTAATACATTACATAAACTATTTACTATTTAGGTATATTCGGTTTTCGTTAAATGAATATTTTTTTAAATATTTTCAAATAAAACATTTTATCTGGATCATATTAATATAAAAAATCTGTAAGTCAATATGGAATACGAGTTAAATTCAACTAGTCTGTCGAACCGTCACAATGTATATATGAAACAGTATTATCGTTGCACTGATGGCGATTTATAAATTATATATTACATATATATATATACTTCGGCTAAATGCTTTATTTCCACATAACCATATTGACTAGTAGAATTTAACATTCAAAGAAACACATCACGTCTGAACCGGCAGGTAACGTCTGCGTTATTCAAAGCATATGCTGTCAAACAATAATCTAACTAACAGTAGGTAATATACCCGCAAATATCATTCTCTAGACGATACTAACTAGACCACCAAACTACAACTATAATACATTTTGGTGCGCCATGGCACTGCGTACGTGACTATTCCTATCTACGACGTATCAGATAACTAATAATCAACGGTCGCGATGTTAAAACAATGCAATATATTATTGAATATTTATACAATTCTATTATGAAATGCGAAAATTACATTGCGTTCGCGCCATCGATACCACGCAACCCATTTTAGTAGTTAAATGAAATTGGCATTAAAGAATGACTTAATTTATAGATAAAATAAACTTTTTCCATTTTACGCAAACTGTAATTATTGAAATAATTTTATTAATATAAAAATGAAATTATCATATGAAAATAATTCAATTATTAGTAGATAATGTTGTGGTAACTTTAGAAGAAAAAACAAATCTCTAAATACACGTTATTCCGATATAAAATTCAATTACCCTCGAGAAATACTGTTACAAGGAGATCGCTAATGGACGTGTACACTCGCTACCGACTATCACAATGTATGGAGTACAATTTTGAGCAATTCATTTATTTAATCATACACATTCGCGTAACCAGAACAGCCGAGGCGAGGGTGGCCGGTAACATAAAAATTACTCATATCATTCAATCTAGGCCATAATATATATTTTTTTATGATTGCAAAACTATTTAACTTTGCACTTCGACTATAGACAAGCCTACTAGCAATAACCGCACCCCTGGCCACACTAATGATCATACATTCTTGTTAAAAAATCCTCAAAATGTTCAACATTTAAGGCTAGTGCGAGGAACTTTTCTCAAGTTTTCTAACTACAGTATAAAATATTTATCTACATCACATTGGCGGTTTAACAGAATTATTTCATCGTATTCGGGTCATTTATATTAGAATTATAACAAAATTTGAAATGGCAAGTTAAATATATAATGTGATCGCTATCATCTTTTCGATTAGTAAAAAAGCGAAACTTGGGCAAGCTAGAATTATATAAAAAAAACCCTTATCATATAGAACCTATACAAGTAATGCGAACATATTAATATGCGTAACAAATAAATAATCAGTTATATTTATAAACATAATGCACATATTTTTTTTTACAAATAATTAATAAAATTACATTTACAAAGAAACTATTATCATTATATATAACAAATATATATTCCTTATGATTTATTATCGTCTATATGAAAATGTTATTTGAATATTATCTTATATGTTATGGATATTTTTTGATAATCAATTTTCAACGTTGTATTGTTTATTGTTAAACATATTTATGTCGTCATACATTCCCATCAATATTATTTGTGTAAATATTTAATTTATTAAACAAAAACTAAACATGTTTCTTGTAAAGGAAAACGTCAAAATATTTAAATTCGCACAATCATCGCTACAATCGAAAATATACAAATTCTTTTATTTATAGAAACCACAGACTCAGCTCGATGTTTTTAAACTGAATAACATAGAATAATAATTATAGACTGCGGAAACACATTACATTACATACATTATCTGTGGCGTAGCTTGTATAATACAAACATTCTTAAAACGTTCTAAATTTAAAAAAAAGAAACGACGGCATTATATATTAGTGTCTGAGTGTACTATGTCACACTGTGTAGTGATTTCGTAATATTTCCGCGCGGTCAGTTGTGTCACAGGTCCTTCAGGAGGGCGGACTTCGCGTTCTTGAGTTTGTCGAGCCGTTTCGTGAGGTGACTGTTCTCCGTTTCCAATTCCTCAACTCGGTTTAATGCTTCCCGCGCCTAGAAACATTTATTAAATACATTACTTTTTTGAAAACGTTATCCTAAAAATAAATCTTAGAGGTACATTCAATTTATTGTTATTGTAAATTCATTTGGGATCGGAGTTTATTATTATTAAATCACCAAAGTTCCTTGATTGTTGAGGTAATGGGTTTTTTTATATACATTTTTTGGGACTGTAGTAACTTGTTCATTCAAACATTTGATAAAACAAAAAGATTAATATTAATCGTATTATAGTTGTAGTAAAAACCACTTTATTTAACTACAAATCATTAGTATGGTGTTATTGGTATAATAAAGGGACAAAATGTGTACTTTGTACATGTCAGTGCTACGGTACCACGGGGACTTGTTATACTTTTAACTCATTACACAATAAACGGTTATAACAGTCTCAGGGATCACACCGGGAGTACGACGGGCGACCGTACCGTTATCTGTCGCCGTTATTTAGAACGGCCCAAAAATCGACCACATCCTGAAAATAATGACTCGCTTTACATATGAAAAAAATGAAATATATAAAATCGCTCCGTCGAGTTCGCTTCGAGGCGGGCGCGCTCACCTCGCGCTGCAGGCGGCGGCGCTCCTGCTTGAGCAGCTCCTCGTGCTCGTCCTGGTGGTCCTGGCGCGCGCGCAGGCGGGCCACCTGCGCCTCGAGGCGCACGACGGCGGCCGCGTGCAGCGCCGCCTCGGCCTCGGCGCGCGCGGCGCGGGCCTTGGCGTCGGCCGCCGCGCGCCGCAGCGCGTCCAGCTCGCTCTCCACGTCGCGCTCGCCGTGCGCCACGCCGTTCTGCCGCGCCGCGCGCTCGTCGTTGAGCTGCAGCTTCAGCTTGCGCACCTCGCCCTCCAGCGCCGCCTTCGCGCCCGCCAGCCGCTCCAGCCGCACGTCGAGCGTGCCCTCGCCGGCGTCGTCGAGCAGCCGCTGCGAGCTGTGCGACACGAGCGCGAGCGGCGGGACGCTGCCGCAGGGCTCGCCGGCGAGCGCGTCGGGCGCGGCGGCCGCCTCGACGAAGGCGCGTCCCGCCGCCGCCGCGGCCGCGTCCCGCGCGCGCACGGCGTCCCGCGCAAGCACCACCTCGCGCTCCAGCGACGCGTGCTCGCGCTTCAGGCGCTCGTGGCTCGAGCACTTCTCTTTGTGTTCGCGCTGTCGATGGAAGATGGCATCGTTAACCATTCGATACGATGATACCACGATCGTTTCCCCCGCCGTCGTTCCGCCGAGTGTACGGGGTGCGTACCTGTAGCTGCGCGTACTCCTCCTGCAGCTCCTCTATCCGGTCCTTAAGCAGCTCGAGCTGGTAGCCGAGCGCCGCCTTGTCGTTGTCCAGCTGAGCGTTTAGGATCATCGCCTTGCGAAACTTTTCCTCGACTTCCTTCAACTCATGCTGGAACGAATTAAATTCATTATAATAATACATTATATTTTCTAAATTAAATTTATATCTATTCGTTTGTTATTTAAAATTATACGATTTATTTTTAAAATTGGCCTCGGTATTTTCTGTCATGGCAATAATTAAAAATATAAAAAATAAAATATGTTTGTATGTTTTCTTATAAAGTACACAATTCCATTTTTGAACTAAAATAAGAGACCTCTAACATATCAACGAGTTACCCTGAGGTCCTTGATGCTGAGCACGTCGTCCGAGTCCTCCGAGCTGCGGCGCGGCGAGTGCAGCGCGCTCGGGCTCATGGCCGCCAGGCGCCCGCCCGCCCGCCGCCCCACTGTCTCTGTAATAGGCAGCACGCCTGTAATAACGTACATTGTCTCAGAACTCAGAAATTGTTAATATTTTTCTTAATTATATATAATAAATAAAAAACTTATGTTTTAAAAATATATTCATAAAACTAGTAGTAGATTTTATAGTACCTATACTTAATTATATACATATGTAGTATTATGTAGGTATGTAAATGTATATGACATAAATATAATGAAAATTAGTATTCGTTGATTTTGGATCAGGATTACAAAAAAATATTGTTAATTTATAAACCAAATCATCATGTTGCAGGATGTCAACTAGATGAACAATGAACATAACTTTACAGAGAAGTCAAGAGACTCGGTATCCTTTTCTCAAATTACATAATAACTGATTGCACATTGGCAATGTATGGGATCGCCCTTGCAATGCCTGTTGTCTCTTGGCTTCGGATAATTAGAAAGTAATAAACAATTGGAAATACTATATAACAAATCGACTCGCGTGGATTATTAATATCGTGAAATATTTTCCACCGAACGAATCAAAGGTATCGTAGATCCGTTCCTCACCTGCGTACATGTCATACGCCTTGTCGGCATGGTCCTCTTGCTCGCGCTGCTGTCGCTCGAGCTCCCTCATCCGTATCTCTCGCGCCTCCGCCCGCGCCGCTCGTCGAGCAGCCAGCCGTTGTTCCGCCTGTAACGATAAAAACATTATCAGTACGTTATTGTAAACAAGCAAGAGATCATATTGCGTGACATTAATAGTTTGGGATGTTAAACTAAAACTAAAACACCTATCCTTTAATATGGAATTCTATCGCTTATCCAAGGATTGCGGTCCGGTGAACCAAATAATCACAGCATTCATAATTGTAAACTGCACACTACTGAAATATCATTGTAATTAATGCATCATATGAATGGACACACTTTGTTTAAAATTGATCCGATGCGATTGTAGTCATATGTGATGAACAGCAGTACTTGGTATTGTTGTGTCCCGGTTTGAAGGGTGAGTGAGCCAGTGTAATTACAGACACAAGGAACATAAAATCTTAGTTCCCAAGGTTGGTGGGGCATTGGCGATGTAGGCGATGGTTAACACTTTACAATACCAATGTCTATGGGCGTTGGTGACCACTTACCATCAGGGCATCAGGTGGCCCATATGCTCGTCCGCCTTCCTATGCAATAAAAAAGAAACTTAATTTGTAACATTATATTCAAGGTGAAGAGAACATCATACATTCGTACAATACGTAGGTATTAGGTATTTACTTTTAAATATAATAATTAAACCGTAGCAGAACTAAGTGCAACAGTAATAACAATAGGAAATAAATAGCTCCAAGAAAATAATAACAAACTCTCATAGTTAATTATTCTCTTATTTATAGAGTAACAAGAAATACTATACCGACCGCAAGATGGTTTTCATCGCAAGGAATCCGCTTATTTCATTCTATTTCATTACTTTTTATTTTTACTTATTTGTATAACCGACTTTTTATTTCATATGATTAGTGCAGTAATGTCTGAAATGTTTTCCTTTTCTGATTTTCTTATCTACACTATTATATTATAGCAATATAGATACATACATTTAGCAAATTATTTTATAATCTCATGACTTCGAGGATACGATTACATCCCGTTGAAAACATTTAAATATAATCATGTATATATTATCACGATGCGTTGCGAATTCATACATCTAAATTAAAAATGTAAATTTCCTCATTGATAAATATATGACAAAAAAACCTAAGCCAAAGGAAGGACTTGAACAACTAAGCATACGGGTTGAAGGATGCGTTCACTCGAAGTTCACGTCGTCGTCGTCTATTTCCTCTACTTGTTCACAAGGTCGGTCTATACACACCAAACCGGAGCGATAACGAAGTTTTGTTGGTACAAATAATTTTTCCTTTAAAATTCAATATGTCATTATAATATATCTATATAGCTATCGCCATAGATACCACAAATATATTTAAAACCAGAATTCTTTTTTTAGTCAGTTTTTTTTCTCGTTCTTTTTAAATAACTTTCGAATTACTTTCAAATATTAAAAAGTATTTTTGAGTAAAAATTAATTCTCAGGATACACGTGTGTCATTTGATGTATTGATTCTTAGCAAAAGGATCATATGGACCCATACCCTTTACCAGATCAGTAACCTAACCTACGCAGAAAAAAAAAACCTACGCACTTACAGTAATAAAACTTACCTAACCTATATCTTTTGTCAAAAGTACTCGTAGTAAACTATAAATTTTGTGGGTCAAGTTTTTTTTATTTTTTTATAATAGACGGCCGAGCAGACGTGAGACCTGATCCATAGACATTGATTCCGTAAGAAATACTAAACATTCCTACCATCACCAATCCACCAACCTTGGGAACTAAGATATTAGGTATATCCATTGTGCCTGTAGTTACACAAATTCAAATTCAAATATCTTTATTCAATGTTGAAGCGTTACACTTACTTATTGATTGTCATAAATCTACCACCGGTTCGGAAATAAACACCTCAGACCTGAGAAGAACCGGCGAAAGAAACTCAGCGGGATTTTTTTTTTCATCTCATTTTTTACAATATTTATATAATATATAATAACAATACAATAATAATATTCTTCTTTAATTGAAACAGCCTGGAGGCGATCGTTTCATTCCCAAGGTGTGCAATCATCTAAAAAGTCATTGATTGTATAATATCCTTTAGCACACAAGCGTTCCTTAACAATTCTTTTAAATTTCACAATTGAATATTTTTGAACGCTTTCTGGGATCCTGTTGTAAAAGCGTATACATTGTCCCATAAAAGACCTACTAACCCTGTGTAATCTAGTAACAGTGGTTGTAAGTTTATACTTGTTCCTGGTGTTAACAGTATGTACGTCACAATTTCTGGGAAAATCTTTTAAGTTTTTGCGGACATACATAACATTATCAAATATATATTGAGAAGCGACAGTCATTATTTTAATTTCTTTAAATTTACATCTTAATGAATCTTTCGGGCCCAGGTTATAAATTGCACGAATAGCCCTCTTCTGCAGTACAAAAATCGTATTTATGTCGGCTGTATTACCCCAGAGTAGCTCAAGCTCAGTGTTCTTCTAACCAAAATACAACAATACAAGCATTGCTGTTTGGCGGCATAATATTTGATGAGTGGTCGGTACCTACCCAGACGGAAAAGGCCCTACCGACGAGACAACAAACTTTAACATGTACACGTTTCAAAAATATTCTGTCACGTTAAGCTTTGGGCTCTGATTGACATACTTTAAACCGTACTCGTTTATTGTCAACCCATTTGTATTGTTATAATATAAATACATACGTGTATTGGAAACGACGATATGAAAACAGGTTAATGTGTAGAGCGATTAACCGATAACTCGGGAAACCAGCCACACGATAGCAAACATAAAGCACGAGATAAAACTGTTATTGTTTCAAACACAATAAATAATCCAAAACCATAACTACTCTTAATTTTTTATTCAATTATTCAGTGAAAGCATTTTGAAACAAGCTACATACTAGATATATTTTTAATTCATTTCGTAACGACAGACGTACACATTATTCACCAGCGAGATCGGGCGATCAACAATTGAAATATTCATTTGAATAATTAAGACGAAAGCGAAGTTCGACATCTATCATCTCGAATGATCTTTGTCTGCGCTCGTCTGATGATAAGAGGTTACCTTCGTACATAGAATGCAATAACACCGGGCCATTTAAATTCAAATCAAGACAAAACAATTGTTAATATTGATATCCTCAGAAGGGCAAACGCAATATCTCTACCAACGGGCAAAATATCAGTCAGAAAGTTATTTAAATTAATAAAAGTTAACGATCGATCATAAAATATCGGTAATAAGAATACCTACTTTACATGGACATAGTTATACAGTTCAATACATTCTGAAGAAATTATTTCTAGATTCAAAATCAATTTAGAACCTGGGGGACCATAACATGACCAGTATTATAATAATGATTTATATTCAACGACAAACCTGGTGAGTACTAGGATATCCTGTGTCGAGAGTCCGGAGTCAGACATAAACAAGTAATAGTAACTAATAACTACTATATAATATAGAAATAATATACATTTTGTTAAGAGAAGAACATGGGGGCATATACCAACTGCTACCATATTTTTACAATTGCAATGTTCCTATTTTCAAATTTAAGATTCTAAGTATTTGGAATTCATCAATAAATATATTTATTAAATAAATGAACTAAGTACTAAAAATACAAATGCAACTCGCAGTTATCGAAAAAATAATAGAATTCATTCGATATTTAAAATTAATTTCTAACAAAAAAAATTAAACAGATCAACACAATATTTATCATTGGGAATATAACTTTATATCAGGCTAAGAATTAGGAATAAAGATGAAGATAATTACTAGAGTTTTATGTAAACGTTATGTACTACTGACACTGTTACATAGAGCAACGGACGTTAATGCTTGATTGAACATGATTATAATAACAATATTTACGTCACAGTTTGAATTAATATAATTACAACGTAATTTTAATTGTTCGAATATTTTCCTAATACATACGAGTAATAGGTACTTAGATTACGATTATAACAAAGTGTCGAAATAGTACTTAGCACGTTTGCATGAAGTTATTAAACATTTTATTTTAATGAATGGACTGTCAAGTGGATCTTATACAATGAGATGAATAAGAATACATAAAATATAACTTTTTATTTAGGATGGCAATCGTGCAAATATCTGTCTGTTTGTCTAGTGGTTTATGGTCAACATAGTCCTTTGATATCGGTACTGTGTGATTTATAAACAATTTCTTAGGCAGTCAATGCGAGCAAAACTTGTATAATAAAATTGCAGAACGTTAAGACATCCTCTTTGGAACTTATTCACCTAGATTATTATTGTAGGAGTATGTACCACCGATGACTGTCTTTGTTATATCATGTGTAAAAATTGATTTACGTTACTTTATTGCCATGCAGCATTATAATCTAAATACTGGTGCTACACTGCGGGCTGATGGATATACCTACATACGTGTAAATTGCATGCAATACATGCATGCAGGTCAACTCACGTCGCCGTCCTTGACCGTCGGTCATAAAATGGATTATTTTATAAAATAAATCAAATTCTTGTCGTCCGGCTTATTTATTTCCACATTAACAACAAAGGTTAATAGTTCGAATTATCACACATTATCCTGGTTTAAACGAAGAAAACCAAATCGCATCACGCGTTAGCAATGCCTAAATCTTTAAACGTATCCACTTGTACAATCTTCAATAAAGTATATTTGGTTTGATTCCAGTACATTTACTCAATAATTCTTACAAATTCTGTTTTCGACTTCGTACTCATCAATTAGAACAATATGATTAATTCTTGGGAACCATCCAATGTATTAAGATTTGTTTCTTAATAAATTGGGTATCAAGTATCTCGCCTAACTGAGATGGCAAAGAGGTTGACCCTGTTCAAAAGCTAATAGTTATTTGCATGCCAAGTTTTTACAACTTTCCAATGGTTTCGTGTGACTCACGAGACAGATGAAACAAAAACTTAATAGGTATTTTTTCTCTTTTCCTTACTTGTATCAGAATTTATTGATAACTTATCCGTCATTGGTATTCAAACGGTTCGTCATCGTTCGTCGATTACAATAAATATTATGTTACATTACGAAAGCATTAAGTTCAACATAACGTTTTTCGTTCCTAAACGTCTCGTGATACTGACAGTGTGTGAAGCCGGCATTATGCATGTATACACCGGCACATATGGTCAAGCGTAAACCAATGCCGTCGCTCGAACGGGGTACGATGACATCATTTTCAAATTAGGGTTTCAAGGTCTCGTGTTATTCCCCCACGTTGACGAACTTAGCGAATACTTACGTTGATAATGTCTCTATTATAAATGTTGTTAACTTTATCTAGACCAATCTATAAACCTAAAGAGTTTGTTTGTTTGATCCGGCTAATCTCAGGAACTACTGGTTCGAAACCTGTGTTTTTATTAATTATACGCGGGTAAAACTGCGGGGCACAGCTAGTTACATCTATTCAAATTACATATTATATCCAAATCTCATGTCACGTGGATAAGGTTTGATATCGACGGCCCGAAATTATTTCGTTATACAGTTCCATTATTATTATTAGGTCAACCATTTCATTGATGATAATTAAAGTTTATTAATAGCAGTAAATATAACTGAACATCCTGTATCATTTCCCAACATTGACGGAAACCATGTGTATTGGGTAGGCGAAATGCTTATAGTCTGATATATTGAACAAAAATATGCATTGTTAGATTTTTTAATTTTCGGAAAATGGGATACTGACACCTTATTATAATATTTGTCTGTTAACTAATCGTAAGTTTAAGATGTTTGTCTCATATTTTTGTGATGTTTTGGTTATTTCCATTTATTTTACCGCTTAATATTATTATTATTTCATATATTCATTATTGCTGGTATCAATTGATTGAATTTAAATTTACGTATTTTGATAATTAATTAACACAGTTTGAATCAGACGAATGCATTTAATTTTATATTTAAGTTTCGAAACAAACGGGTTTTGAACGTTGCGAAATCGTGCATAGATAATTAATTACGTTTATGGATATTTTATCAACACGATACAAAATCTATTTCTTTCACATTAAGACCTTTCTTAAAAAATATTATATCACAGAAAGGGAATAATAAAAACCGGTCACGTAATCTTTATGAATATCGTCGAACTATACAGGGGTGTAATAAAATACGTGTCCGATCCGTGAAGTGGTTATTAGGTATCGCGAGTCGTTTCTATATATGTATTTTTTTTTTAATTCTAAGAAAAATATACCCCGAATAAAATTTAATTTAACTAAATAACGACAATTACATTGCAACACAGGCGCGGGCGTCAGGCTTACCTATCGGGTAGCTCGGACACGTGGTCATGACCTCAGTTGTCCATGAAATTTTCGTCATTTACAATTGAAAATGACAATTAATATTTTTTATGGGTATTTTTTTGCATAATATTTTAAAAATGTTGACACAAATAGAACCAACTCACGATACCTAATAACCCCTTCAAGGGTCGGACACGTATTTTGTTACGTATAGTTCGACGATATTCATAAAGATTACGTGACCGGTTTATAATAATGATAAAAATGATAAAAAATTATGGAGTGTACGGTATAAATTATGGAAGTACAGTAGAATGTTGCACGATAAGAGATCAGCTGAGAGTTGTCAACAAGGACGAATGAAGGTGTTCCAGTTAAAGGACGATAATCCCAACCGGTATAAGTTTATCTCAAATATAAATTTCTTACAGAATCAAATATTAAAAACACATTTATCGTAAAATATTGAATAAGTAAAATTATTATTTCAGTATTAATTAGCGACCGTTCTGAATGTCGTTCTTATAGAACAAGTTTTTGCAAAGACCTACTCGTGTACGCGAAACGCTAGTTCAGATAAAAGTTATAGATTTTAATCTTTTACAGATACATATGCAAATTTTTGTATGTTTGTTATTCAATCAGAATAAAAAAAGTTGGTTATTGATAACTTTTTTTTTTGTTTTTTAGAACATTTTAACTTACATGTACCGAAGTGAGCGGGTAATAGAGATTGTGTCGATAACTCTTATTTACACATACACAATCCTCTTTGTCATAAAGTATTGTTATTTCTTGCTCACATGTAATGTTATGGGTTTACAAAAGGATAACATCTCGTGTAGTTTTGTCAAATAAGATACGTTTAGTGATTTTATGATGTTTGTGAGCTCTAATCCACCTCTAATGAGGTTTATATATATTTCATCGTGTTCTTGGCGGTGAAGATCTTAAGGAAACGCATGTTTCGGGCGAAATATTGCCTCATGTGTATCCATCGATACGCAAGGAACGAGAGTTATGGAAGAAGCTCCAAGCCTACAAGACAACATAGCAACGGTACATTTACAGATATGCCAATTATGTATACAAAATAAAAAGTAACAACTTTTTAACACAAACTCTAAAAAGTAATAGTATTTTTATATAAATCTTTGAATGAAAACGTATTATATAAATAAAGTGATAAATTTCTTAATTGTTATAATAGAACAATGTTTGTATTTGTTGTTTTATTTGTTATCACATAACGATATTTTTGTATCCTATTTACTATAATATTGAACAAATGTCTTTCTTTCTCTATGATAAAGGTCACGACTACATAAGTATTACTGAGTTTCTTGCACATTTTTTCTCGGTATACCGTACATACATTCTAATCCGTGGTATGTTCAATTCCATATAACTCTATAAATAACGATTCAAAAGTAGTTTAGAAGCCTACTTAAAAAAATATATTCGCATTTGATCTGCAGTACTATCAAATCGTATGGAAAATTAAATTTAAAGATTGTTATCCTTACTAGAATACAAACAGTACACACTACTTAAGTCACTACTACATCGCGATTCCGGCCGAATACTGAAACGTCATTCAAAATGAAGTGGGACTTAATTATTTGAAACGTCATTAATTTCAAAATTTTGTATGCGAAATTTGAAATTAATGGCGTTCCAAATAATAAAGTCCCACTTTTGTATTTGAAAGACGTTTCAGTATTCGGCCATTAATGGGTTAAGTAATTAAGTTACACTGTCCTTAAAATATATATCTGTAAAAGATTGGTCGAAGGAATAAGTCTATATTTTATACGAACTCTAATAAGTTGTTTAGTACATATTTCACTTTTTTATTTGCAATAAATACTTATTTCTGTCGCCTTTTTGCAGCTCCAATTCTAAAAAATCCAAATATTTTTAACGATTTGTTTAACATAACCCAATGGATTGCTATTATTATCGAGATAATAATGTTGTTTTATTTTATTTTAAAACTAATACCATTATAATATATTTTGTAAACAATATCAGTTGTATAAATAACACAAAGCTAATTAATAACTTCAGATACTACATAGCTAGAATTAATTATTTAAATATAAATAATAATTATTAGTAAATAGATTTTAGGCACTTAAGACTTTATTTGCTATCTTTTGCTTGTTGGATTGTCTCAGACATATTTAATCAGAGTTATAAATAAACATACATCTGTACAGTGTATATATAACAAAAAATAGTATATTAAGCCGTTTTATAAAAAGTAAATTATATAAACTAGAACATATTCGTAGTTTCTGTGTTTTGAGGATCTTATGGCGGGATCTAGCAGTGTGATTTCATAAGCATTTCGCGTTAAATATTGAAACACTAGCTGTGCCCCGCGGCTTCACCCGCGTATAATTAACAAAAATATAATTAATAAAAATAAGCCTAGAACCTTCCTCGATAAAAGGACTATATAACACAAAAATATTTTTTTAAATTCGAATCATTAGTTCACGCGATTAACCGGATCAAACAAACAAACTCTTCAGCTTTATATATTAGTACAGATAGATTAAGAAACGCTATAGATTATAACACCTTCACGCTATGACTCACGAGGGCGTAAGAGTAACGTTTAACGCCGCCCATTGAAACCGCGTTGAGCACCTTTACTTATTTAAAATCCTATCATACAAGCCTGAATGAATTCCATGTGGAATTTATGATGATTCTTTCTGACGATGAGAAGTTGTTACCTTCGTCTGCAAACAGTAATTACTCATTATGATATCGACAATCGTATAACTAATATTATAAGTCAATTTTATTTAATATAAATAAATAATTATACTTAATCAGTTAAAATAACATGACTAAAGTCATGTTATTTTACTAAATAAGCAACTTGTTACACGTATCGAACGCATTAGTCACAGTTAATATTTACAAACGCTTACACATATCTCACACGTTTGAGCAATCTGTTTCGAAGCGGAAAATGTGACCATTGATTGCGTATCGTATACAATTTTAAGTACATATTCGTTATTTTCAACGTATCTATAACATGTAATAAATATCAAGTGGATTTAGGTAACAATACATTGACAATATTATATTATATCATTTATAAAAGCAACAAAATGTCTGAAAACGTTGATCGTAATGCATTAACATTAATATATCACTATATATGAGGACGATAATATGGACTGTTTCTTATATAATAAAAGCCGAGATGACATCGTGAGGAAACCTGCATGTGTCAAATTTCAATCAAAATTCTGCCACATGTGAATTCCACCAATCCGCAATGGAGCAACGTGGTGGAATAAGTTCTAAACCTTCTCCTAAAAGAAAAAGGAGAAGAGGCCTTAGCTCAGCAGTGGGACATTAACAGGCTGTTACTTTACTTTCTTATATAATTTCATGGTTATTAAATCAATATCATTGATGATTGAGAAGGACAAGTTATGTCATAATGAGAGTTTCATCGTACATGTTTGTTTCACTTAAAACATTAACGTGAAATAATAAAACAAAATATTTATTATGTACATAACACATTACCTATAAATTATGTATATAAATTTATAATTCCTTTAATTTTAATGTAATTATTTTAAAGAACGTGGATTTTATATGTTAATGCATTTATATTAGATCATCAAAGTATGTCTTGCTTTGCAAATCTGTTGCTAAATTTGCAACCTTCATCTTATGTTTCTCGAGCCGGTATTAAAACTATGACCTCAGACAGCAACACAAAACATCTGTGCTATATTTTTGTTGAATTGAATAATTCACAAGTCCTTGCTGAGTTAATAACCATTACAATTATAGAAGATGTTTAACGAATTTAGTTGACGAAATAACTGACAACTACTTTATTACTTGGTGGTAGAGCTTGGTGCAACCTCCTCTGGGTAGGTCCCATCCACTCGTCAGATATTCTACCGCAAAACAACAGCACTTTGTATTATTGTGTTCCGGTTTGAAGGGTGAGTGAGCCAGTGTAATTTGAGGCACAAGGGACATAACATCTTAGTTCCCAAGGTTGGTGGCGCATTAGCAATGTAAGCGATGGTTGTCATCTCTTACAATGCCAATGTCTACGGGCGTTGGTGACCTGTTACCATCAGGTGACCCATATTGTGCTCCTCCGCCTACCTATACAATAAAAAAAAATCCCAAATAAAATGAAGTAAGCCACGTTAATGCCTAGTTAATTCGCTAATCGCTAAATTTATGAATCCAAAGGAATACCTGTATCACAAGTATAACGAAACTTTTTTCGTACGATGTTGAACTGTTTATAAAAGATAGCCAATAGCTATTTATAGTCTAAAGTCTTAAACCTTAGGACAATATTTATAAATTCTTTATATAAAATTTTCGTATTCCATTTCAGTAATACTTCTCGGTCTGCGGTTAGAGCTCTCCCATATTTATTGTTGATAAATATTGTGTGACAAATGAGTATTATTTACTTTGTGTTTATTAAAATGTAGTATTTCAAGTGAATCAATGTTTATTCTTTAATCAATATATTTTTTAATTAGTCTAATTAACAATGTCTAGTACTTAATTAACGAGGTCTCTAGACTCAGCGTTTTTAATTATTATACCCGTGATTATACCGTCAATATAAACGTACCCCCTTACCGAGTTTAAGAAAATGTTAGTTTTGTCGCATCGTATGTGTAATACTGAAAAATATATAATATCGAGATAATTTAACGCTTTTTCTATTCTTCTACTCTCAATTGTTTACTTTGGTATTATATTATACTAGAGGACACAAAACATTTACTTGTTCTCGACGAAGAATCATAATGTTTTGATGAGCGAATTGTTTTTAGTATAATCCATACTAATATGTAAAGCTGAACAGAGTGTTTGTTTGATCCGGCTAATCTCAGGAACTACTGGTTCGAATTTAAAAAAATATTTTTATGTTGTGTAGTCCATTTATCGAGGAAGGCTCTTGGTTGATTTTTATTCATTATATTTTTATTAATTATACGCGTGTGACAGCTGGCTTATAATATATATTACCTTTTTGGTAAAGGAAACCGATACAATTCTATAAGCCACAGATAGTGCCAGTAAACAATTGCCGAGACCTTACCGTCAATCAATCTACATCTAAACAGTATTCTTTAACAATAAATAGCATAGAGCCGATTCTCTTTAAAGTATCACAGTTTCGTTTCGTATCTAAATGCATACAAAAACGTTAACAAGTTAGCGCAACATAAATACCGTGTTAACTATTACTTGCAACATCGACGTTGCGTTACAAGTTATTTACATTAATTACATTTCTCAAGTTACGAGACAACTCTACCAATAAGAAATGACACTTTAAAGTATATACTTTTTAATTTAGTTTGTATATGTTATGACACTTTGTTAGGAGCAGTGAGGAAGGAACACGATATTGTATTTGACACGTGCGTTAATTGGATGAATCATTACCATGATGTATTTCCTACCTTCGGATATATTTGTACCCCAAAAAGTGATAAAAGAAATGAAGATAACAAAAATGTCCGATACTCGACCACACGCGATATAAATCAAGTACTGTAAACTCGATCCTATTTGCCAATAATAATAATTATTTACGACGAGACTGTCCCTTACGATATAACAAGTTCATTCAGCTCATTAACCTTATCGAAATAATATATCATGTTAATTCGAAGTCGAATATTAAAGTAAAATTAGTCAGTAAAAAGAAACTCATACTAAGTTGGCCAAGCCCATTTATAGCTTTATTTTTGTTTATAAATTAAATATCCAAGGATAGATCTGATTCATCCAAGATAACGTAAATAATAAATCGATTGCCACTTAAGAATATAATATTCTAATATGAAATAACATAATATTCGAAACTGAACGTTAAAATCGTAAATTACTTACATAGAGAAGAATCAATCGAGCCGTGATCCGAATAATGAGCTCCGGGGTTGACATGACGAATTCTAGCGAAGGTCACGATTCACATTCAACACAAGTGTAACCAGCTGTCGCTACAAATGTACTGGCATCAGACAATACTATGTTAAATTGTTTGTTTGTTGTAATCTATATTTACTTTACATAACTAAGATGAGGTTCACGACTCTACGTTTATTTAAAAAAAAAAAACATTGATCCGTTTCAGGAATATACGCATACGCCAACATATTCCAACCTAAAGATATATAACGTCCAAACCATAGGTTTTAATATATATGCCGTGAAACGTGACATTCAAATTACGCAGACACGAAGTACCTATAACCTTAACAGACGCTAGAGGCACCTGACAAAAGGCAAATTCTTAAGGCCTTACGTAAACAGTGACACAAAATTAGACACCTGCTTATGATTAAGGCAAACACTTCACGTAAGATAATAGTATTAGACTGGCCTTCCATAATATGTGTCCAAGTTGGCATAGAAATTTTTAGATAAGATAATAAAAACCTTGCCTTATTTATTCGCTATCCACGATCTGATACCCGCGAACGAGAAATCCTGATAAATTCTATGTACATATAAGACAACATTTATAATAGGTCATAGTTATTCTAAGGTTATGATACCTTAAGCAGAAAACAAGTATAATTCAATCTCATTACATACGTGACTTTGTTGATCTCCGAGTATTCCAACGATAGACCCATTGCTATCGCTCTGCGAATCTATTTCCAAATCTTCTAACGAATTATCACCGTTCCTCTGATTATTATTTATTTTTACATTTTTATCATCATCGCCGTCACAGCTGTTAAGCTTCTCCGTGTGACCGTTGATGTGTTCCTCTAAAGTGTCATCTGTTTCATCAATAGTACTGTCAATTTTAATATTAGAATTCACACTTTCGTTGAGAGGGATATTTGCCGTTTTACTGGAAGCACTACGTTCGATGACCGTCTCATCATCTGAATCTTCAAAATCACCATCAGTGAAGGCCTCACCGCTCTCCTCGTCGCTGTTCTCTGATGTTGCTAGGTCAGACCGCTCACCCATGATCAGTGTCATTGGTACGACTTTATGTCATAGAAGTAATTTCTTTAATACACATTTTAGTTTAAGCCCTCCAACTAATCTATCAAGTGGCAATAGTCACAAACTACTGCGCACGTTTAAATGTCGTTTGAGGCACTTAAATGGAAAGGAAGGACGCAATTTTTGCACCGCACTCTTGCGCTGCACTTCGTAACTACGAACCTGATAAAATATTACTTTATCTTATCAATATTATCCACTTATTCGAGAATCACTCCTTGGTCTACACATTCTTTGTTTCAAATAACAATAACATTTTTGTTGTCGATAACAATACTTAAACTATTTTCACGTCACGTCACAATCACATATGTTTTATAAGCACCAGCCCGTTCATTGACACGTCTATGTAAGATAAATAAGTAATTTAATAAAATTATTTTCAATATATTATCGTTAGCAACTCGTATGTTTGCTGGGAGGGAGAGACACGTGCGCCTGAGGCCGCGCCGGTGATATACTGTCAGTGTCATTTGTAAGCAACCCGTATGTTACCGCGACCATCTTTGCGCTATCGCTTTCGTAATCGCACCGTTACTGCAACATAATCCTAATACTGAACGGAAGCGGAAGCGAGTGTACGGCACTTTTTTTAACTACAATAGAGTACATATTATACATATGTAAGGCTTATACTTCACTTGTTACAAAGCATACAACTTATTTGGTTATTAATATCGGTTAATTATATAGATCATTTACAAATTACTAACAAATATTGATATTATTCTAAAGTAATATTTAACGTAAATTACAGAAATTTATAAAATAATTGCTTTACTCGACCCTAATCGGCAAATGAGGCGTTGAAAATAGCCTTTGTATTGGTGTACCGAAGTCTTTGAAAGTTATATACGTTCGATTTTTTTTATAAAATAATATATGAGAACGAATATTCATTTTTATATATCGCTACGCTTATGTTCTATGACCAGCGGCTAATTTAAAGGCTTTACCAGGTGAATCATTCCGCTCGCAGACGACACAAGCATTTCCCGCCCTCGGCTTTAGCGTGCGGTGATTAATAGTCCATTGTTACAGTGTGCTTAGACCTTTATGGTCGAGGAAATACCCTATACGTATTATATGCAATACAAATAACGCGTTAAACACTATCACATTAATAAACTATTTATCATAGGTACAATAAAACCATCTGTATATTAAATATTTTTTGACAATATAAAGCGTTTGGAGATTTATTACCCTTATGATAGAAACCGAAATCCCCTCCACGGACGCTTCACGGACAACTTTAAAAACGGTATAAAAATGGTTACTTTGTATGACTTTGTAATAAGTTTATGTGCAAGCCTGTCTGGTAGGTCCACCCGCTCATTGTTATATATTTAACCGCTAAACAGCAATACTTATTATTGTCGTGTTCCGGCTGTAAAGACGAGTAAGCGAGTGCAACTACAGGCACACATGATATAACATAGTAGTTCCCATAATTGGCGAATTGGCGATGAAAGGAACCAGGCGGTGGTGGTGACCACTTAGAGAAGGTAACTGGGAGAAAGGCGGGTTGTAAAGATATGTAAAGTACCAGATGCATAGAGAATATACACAACTGAAATGACCTTAGACTTAAGTACATAACCAGAACAAGGTCGTGTCAGACAGCGTAGAAGTTACCCAACTTAGTTGATCGTGCACATGTAATTTACAAATTTAGAGTTCCCAGTTCAATCGTTTCGACCTCGACGTTGATAGATCAGTCAATCAGTCAGGTAATAATAATTAGTGAGGAAGTTTTATAACGAACAATATAATTTAAAACCTATGTATGTAACTGCCCATTGAAGGTCTGATTTTTAAGACTCTTATAGATATAGAATTTGTTTTTGAGATTTTTTTTAATATATAATACATATACGTATGTCTTTGTCTAATTGGCTTAACTAATTGTCTCCGAATCCGATTTACAGTTTATACAGATAAATGGTTATTTCCCAAATAGCATCGAGATCTAGAGCTTTAATTTAGTAAACGATATTAGCAATTCGAGTTTTAAGGCATAACTTACATTTTTAATTACTCCTCCATTTAAGCATCATAAGCTCGTTCGGGTTAGTTTTAATCAAACTTGAGACATTACGTTGCTAAGAAAGCTTCTCTCTCTCTCTCTCTCTCTCTCTCTAAAAGTAGTTTGAACTTTGTCACTGATTTTAAAAGTGGAATTGATAAATGCTAATTACTCGTTACGAAATAACGGAATAAACATTTCACAATCGTTTACGTCAGAACAGCGGAAGTGTTTACATTGTAATGTCTTAATCATACTGATTGTTCGTTCATTATGTTTTATGTTTTATATTTTCTAACGAACCAAATGACTTTGGCAGTTCGTTAAAACTAATATTCGTTTCATATTAGAACAAACATTGAATATAAAAATACATTACAAATATATTTAAATATAATTTCTTCTATTTTAATGAATCGTTTTAATTACACAACGAACGAGTCGTCACTAAACTTATCAAAAGGAAACCAAGTTTATTGCAAAATAATAGTTGATAACAATATATGTATATACTTATTATAATATAAAACAAAAAGTTTAGATTAAAAAAGTAACCTGAACAAGGAAACGAAGCACAAGTAATTTTAAAAAAATGTATGTAGCTTATTATTATTTTTTAAATTAAGGAAAGCCATAGGTAAAGCCATAGCCGAGATGGCCGAAGCTGTTAGATAACGCTAATCTTAACCGAGGATTAGGGCTTCAAGCCCGGGGAAGCGCCACTGAATGTTCATGTGCTCAATTTTTATTTATAATTCATTTCGTACTGAGCGGTGAAGTAGAACATTTAGTAAAGATGTACGCGTATCCAACAACCTGCATTGGAGTAGGTAGCGAGATTGAATTGAGATCCTTCATTTTGTCCTCGAAAGGATAGGAGAACTTATTAGCTCAGCAGTTTAATATTTAGAGACTGAAAGTGTACATTAGACAAATATTACATCATTACTGAAATTTACAAATAAGAAACTGTGATCTGTTTTGTGTGGTTTTGTGATGAAAACCAGTATTTGCATGTTCCTACCAATTTGGCCGCGTTCCGCTTGACAAGAGCTATTGAAACTGAATAATAAAATAACCTTGACGAATTGGATAATGCTCATTGCCTAACGAAACAAATAAAAATAATGTCTCATTTAAGTAGGTAGGTGAAAATGATAATTTACTTCATTTTGTTTTTATAAACAAAAAAAAAATTGGTTGCCTGTAAAGTCGGTATACGGGCGAAAGTTTTACGTGACAACGACTTTGAGTGGTAAAATAATTTTAATGTGAATATTCATTCGTATAGTAGGAAGAAGGATGAAATAATAGTAACAATTTAAAACATTTATTTATACAAAGAATTATATTTAAAACATTAATTTATACAAAGAATCTCGCACTGAATTTCACTTTTTATGTCTGTCTCTCTCGCTCTTAGGCGGGCTAACCATGCCCGAGTGGAAGGGACGCGTGCCTCTCACTCGCTCTCATTGTGAGCGCATAACGTGAGCGGAGCGTAACGCAGTTTCTTGAAGTGTCACCCGGCAAACCAATTTATAAGACGTTGTCACGTCAAAATGTCTGGTTTCGAACAAAATAAAAGCAAAATAGTTAAGAAAAACATTAAAAAAAATATTATTTAATTAAATATTCGACCTTCAATCGTAACAAGGATAATAAACAGGAAGTTGTTATGGATGATATGAAGTGAACGATGTTTACTGGAATATTGCACGTTTTTAGACATTTTTAGTAGCAGCGATTAATGCTGACTTACGAAATTCAATAAAGTACCTATTGGTTTTGCTTACGGATTGTAGAAGTGTCAAGTTGTGATTCAGAAACTAACATTGGTATGCTACTTACGGATCAGAAGACTACGACGAACGGATAATAAGATAAATTTACTAAGTGTTTCATTAAGAAATCCAAAACGTCAAATTGACGCTTTATCCGTAAGCTTTATTTATCTTGAGAGGCCATCACGGTCATTCTTTGGGAAGTCCATAGGACTTGCAGTGAACGTTTATAGAAGAGACAATAATGATACTGTATAATCGTTATTTTAATGTAGTGAACGGATGGCAATTAATTTCACTGGATTATTTTCACCGAAAGTATCTGATATCTAACAATCTCGGTGCGGACGGCGGAACAAGGACGTCACGGGTACCGTAACCAGCACAATGCATTGGTATTGTCGGTTAGGTATTGTGCCCGAACAGCTGACTGTCGCACATCACTGTGATTGGCCGAGGTAAAACGGATAGTTGCTTGCATGACACATTTAGAAGTATTTGAAAAAGGAAAAGGTTTAAGTATCAAATAAAAATTCATTTTTAGTTTGATACTGTTGAAATAATAAACATCAAATCTGTTAGTCATTCCTAAACGAAATTTTCTGTGTCACTCGCTATCGTGTGGCGCTTGTTTTTCTCTCTGTTCTGTCACTTGCTTTTTACCGAATAAAACCGTTGTTAAACCTTATCTCGGATTATTTATTTCCAACAGGTTATGGGCCCAGACCGTATACCTAAAAGATTCAAGGTTTAATATTTATTATCATAAAGTACAGTACAGCTGTTGATATTTCGTAATTTCATCGGAAATCGTCCCGAGAAAAATGGCTATGTCTAACCTACAAATTGAGAAATTAGCCGGACGGGAAAATTATTCGACTTGGAAGTTTGCGGTAAAATCATATCTTGAACATGAAGATTTGTGGGAGTGTGTCGATCCTGGCACCGAAGTCGACTCCAAGAAAGACGTCAAGGCCAAGTCTAAAATCATTTTGTTGGTGGAACCAATAAACTACGTCCATATTGAAAATGCACAGTCATCTAAAGAAGTATGGAGTAACCTACAAAATGCTTTCGAGGACTCCGGGTTGTCGAGAAAAGTCGGCTTATTGCGAGATTTAATCAATACAACACTGGATAATTGCACAAGCGTCGAAGAATATGTAAATAAAATGATGAGTACTGCATACAAATTACGAAATATCGGTTTTCAAGTTGATGACGAATGGCTGGGAACACTCATGTTGGCAGGTTTACCTGAGAATTATAAACCGATGATCATGGGTTTGGAAAGTTCCGGCATAAAAATTTCGTCAGATTTTGTCAAGATAAAACTTTTACAGGAAGTGAAAGTTTCCGAGTCTTCAGCGTTATTTACAAAGCACAAGAATAACTCTAAAAGCAATGCCAAGCAAAAGGGAAAAGGGCCCCGCTGTTTTAATTGTAATAAATATGGACACTTCAAAAATCAATGCACAGCGAAGAAATCTGACCAAAACAGTTTTTCAGCAGTTTTTTCAGCTTACAGTAATGTGGAACCGAATGACTGGTACATTGACTCAGGTGCCACATCACACATGACAAGACGTTGTGATTGGATTTATGATATGCAAGCATCTCCGATTCAGCAAATAAAGGTGGCTAATAATGATGTTGTCTCCGTGCAAAATATGGGTAAAGTAAACATTCTAACCATTTTTTGCAAAGATGATTGTCCAATCCAGGTGAGAAATGTTTTATATATTCCTGAGCTGAGTGTAAACCTGTTATCGGTTAGTCAATTAACCAAAAATGGCTGTAACGTGGAATTTAATGATGTGGGCTGTAACATATTTAATGCCAATAAGATACTTATAGCTAATGCAAGTCTAATCAATAACATGTATAAATTGAACACTGTTTCTGCTAATGCTTATGCTGTTGCATGTGAAAATAAGACAGATATTATTACATGGCATAAAAGAATGGGGCATTTAAATTTGGCTGATGTAAAGAGGTTAGAATTGTGTGCTGAGGGTATAACTATCACAGATAAAGATGTTGATAGTGTTTGTATAACGTGTTGTGAAGCAAAACAAACACGATTACCGTTTCCACATTCTGGTTCAAGAGCAAAAGCACTACTAGAAATAATACATACAGATCTATGTGGTCCGATGGAGACACCATCTGCTGGTGGTGCGCAGTACTTCATAACTTTCATAGATGATTATTCCCGTAAAGTATATGTGTATGTTCTCAAGAACAAAATGGATATTAAATCGGTGTTTCAGAAATTTAAGGAAGAAGTAGAAAACGAATTAGAAAAGAAAATAAAAATAGTAAGAAGCGACAATGGAAAAGAATACTGTAATAAAGAATTCTCTGATTTTCTAGCAGCTTCCGGCATCAAACACCAGACCAGTACTCCGTACACACCTGAACATAACGGGCTAGCAGAGCGGATGAATCGGTCGTTGGTGGAGCGGGCAAAATGCATGTTATTTGGTGCAAAGCTGCATAAACATTTATGGGCAGAGGCGGTCACTGCTGCTGCCTACGTCATAAACAGATCGCCGTCGCGGGTTTTAGCTGAGGTAACTCCCTATGAAAAATGGACTGGTAAGAAACCAAACCTTTCCAATTTAAAGATTTTTGGTTCCAAGGCCATGGTACATATCCCAAAACAAAAACGCTTAAAATGGGATCGTAAGTCAAGGGAATTAATTTTTGTGGGATATTGTGACAACACAAAAGGCTATAGACTATATGATCCAACAAATAAAAAGGTCATAATTAGTAGGGATGTTATATTTATTGAAAAATCATTAAATAATGATGATAATAATATACAGCAACCTGTATTTACCAAACAGCTTGTGGATATTCCTCTAAGTACAGGAAATGATGAGGTGACATCTATTGATAATACTCGGAGTGAGACCCAAAATGACACATTGTCACACTCAAGTACTGACACATCTTTTGATAGTTGTGTGTTGAATAAAATGACTGATGATGAAACATATTATCCTAGTTCCAATGATGATAGTAGTGCTGATGGTAGTTTTACAAGAAATATCACTTTAAGATCACATCAGAGACACAATAATTTCATGTGTGTTCAACAGATTTTAGATCCTCAGACTGTTGAAGAAGCCTTGTCAGGCTCTGATGCTGAACATTGGAAAGCAGCAATGGATGAGGAGTTTCAGTCATTATTAGAAAATAATACCTGGGACATCACTACTCTTCCAGACAACAAACGTCCCATACCATGCAAATGGGTCTTCAAGAGGAAGACTAATGAAAATGGAGAAGTAGTGAAATATAAAGCACGGCTTGTTATTAAAGGTTGTTCACAAAGACCAGGTATAGACTACACAGAAGTATTTTCACCAGTGATAAGGTATGCTTCTTTGAGATATTTGTTTGCGCTGGCAGTTAAATTTGATTTGGACATCTGTCAAATGGATGCTGTGTCAGCTTTTCTTCAAGGCGACATAGAGGAGGAGATTTATATGCTGCAACCACCATTGTATGGCAACGGTAAAAATGTATGTCGTTTAAAAAAATCTTTATATGGATTAAAGCAGGCAAGCCGGCAATGGAACAAAAAGCTTAGTTCTGCTCTTAAAAGTATGGGTCTATTACAGAACAAGTTAGATCCATGTATTTACTATAAAATTGTTGACAACAGTAACATGATTTTTCTAGCTACATATGTTGATGACATTATTTTATTTACTAATAATATGGAGTCCAAAAATTATGTCAAGGAAGAGCTAAAAAAACATTTTAAAATAAAGGATTTGGGAGATATTAATTATTGTATTGGCATACATGTAGAAAGAGACAGGAAGAAAGGAGTTATATATTTAAATCAGAAAAAATACATAACAGAAGTTCTAAATAAATATGGCATGTCTGATTGCAAGAGTGTTAAGATTCCAATGGATACTAATACAAAGTTAAAAGGAATAACTGAGGAATCCAGTATCTTGAATGGAATCCCTTATCAAGAAATTATCGGATGCTTATTGTATATTTCACAAATTACTCGACCTGATATAAGTTTCGTTATAAATATGTTGAGTAAATACAATCAAAAACCTGAAATGACACATTGGATGTCATTGAAGCGAGTTATGAGATATTTGAAGGGGACTCTAGAATATAGATTGAGTTATAAACACAACTCAGAAGAAAATATAACTCATGGCTTCTGTGATGCAGACTGGGCAAGCTCAGAAGATGACCGGCGTTCCTGCACTGGGTACATATTTTTGTTTCAGGGAGGAGCAATCAGCTGGAATTCTAAACGCCAGCCAACTGTTGCTCTGTCCACGACTGAAGCAGAGTATATGTCTTTGTCGTCCTGTGTTCAAGAGGCTATGTGGCTAAAGTATTTTCAAGAAACATTTTGGCCTTTACTGAAGAATGAGGCAATGATTATTTACAGCGATAACCAAAGTTCTATTAAACTTTCAGAATCCGATGGTTACCATTCCAGGACGAAGCATATTGATGTGAGGCACCACTTTGTACGCGATAAGGTTGTTAAAGGGGCCATTGATGTGCAGTACATACAGACAGACTTGATGGTAGCTGATGCACTCACTAAAGCGACTCCACATTCAAAACTGGCATACTGTGCTTCCAAGATGGGGTTGATTTGAGTTTAAGGGAGGATGTTGAAATAATAAACATCAAATCTGTTAGTCATTCCTAAACGAAATTTTCTGTGTCACTCGCTATCGTGTGGCGCTTGTTTTTCTCTCTGTTCTGTCACTTGCTTTTTACCGAATAAAACCGTTGTTAAACCTTATCTCGGATTATTTATTTCCAACAGATACGTTTCGTTTCATGTAAATAATGATATAAGTGTTGTCCTCTTTGATTTAAATAGGAACCACATTTAAAGAACATATTTAAAAAAAAATTAAACGATTTAAGATAGGTATCTAATAAAAAACGAGATAGTCGCTTTTCATAAACAATTAATCTCGTGAAAAGGAAAACTTAATTGTATATTTCGTATCGTATACACTTCACTTGATCTACAACACAAAAGGGACGGTTCGTGCTTTGAACATTCCACAATCACATCGGAATGATTGATAAATTAAATTTTCACAATTAACGTTCAGTCTTGAATCGAAAACTTGTAAAATGTTTTACAAAAACTTAACGGTTACATACGAAAAAATCCAAAAACGTTTAACAGGGCACTTCAGGGCATTTACGGAACGCACCGATCTAAATCACACGCCGCGGAGCACTGGCCAACGAGAAAAGTTGTCACATAAAAAACAGCGCGAACGCAACTAAACGCGCGGAAAAAATTAACGAGCCCACGGAGTACATGGCGATCGCGGACAGTTAACTGTACGACCGCGACGGTCGAACGGGATCGGTGGACGGAGATGTGATGGCTTGAGTGATGTTTGTAATCGATTAGGTAATTATTCATCAAATAATCGGGACCAAAATAAAAACGTTTGTTGCTGTCGAATAATTGCTTTCGTTAATGTTAATAATACACGATGCTAAGACAACTATTGAACAACATAACGATGCATGTTTCATTAGCAAATCAATTAGAGGATAGTACTATTTTTACAATTATAGATAATGAGATACTTTATACTTACCTATTTGCCGTAATGCTACTCAATCGAGATAGTAATCGAGTCTAATCAAAGCCGGTCCACCACTACCAGGTAGCAGCGCACGCGACGTGTACGTAAATACCGTGACATTTGCCGCACATCTGCGAGCATCAAAGCGACGCACACGCACGTGAGATACGCTTTCGTAATAGCAAAGGTGAATGATCGATGTTTGATCTAGATTTCGTGTCAATAAGATTGATAGAGTTCTACAAATAGATAAATATATTAAATTGCATATTTATAATTTTTGATTGGCGCGCTTAATCAAACATGACATTAGCTTAGTGCGTAATGCGTATTATTGACTTTTTTGTACATTAGTCACAATCTGTTATATTTTGTTTTACAATGTAATAATTATTATGATTTGATATGTAAATAAATATTTAAATCCGATTGCCCAAATTTAACCCTACGAGGGTACATGGATGACACAATGTGGTCTATATACATACATACAACTTTATAATGGTCTCTAATACGAGTCTATAATAGTAAATAATTTATGAGGATGGATTGGTTTTATACATATATAACTCTTAAAAATAGATATTGAGTTATTTCGAAAACGACCTTCAATCAATCGAATAATATTGTAGATTGCATTGTCACTAGCATAGATTAGAATAGATTGAGCAGAAATTTTGCAAACACATCTTTGCAAAATTTCTGCTCAATCTATTGAAACGAATCGTTTTAAAATTCAATTGCATGATTTCATCTACAAATACTATTTCACGAAACTAAAAAAATCTCTCCATACGGCTTGTTTGAAAAAACATATTACTTACTAATTATACAAATATAAATTACAACCATTTAAATAATGTTATTATTGTCTTTGTGTAACTTTCCGTTATTTATATAACTACTAATTATCGTCCGCGCGTGAGGGGTAAGAGGTTTTAACTCTATATCCTTCGCTGTACCCCTGAGAATATGTATGCACAATTTCATAATGATCGTTTGAGTAGTGAAAACGTGAAAAACAACGTATTTTTGCAAATATCTCAGAGACGGTGAGTTTAACATTAAAAATAGTAGAAACCATTTTTGTAGAGGATAAAATTTTCCATCTCTATTATTTAAAACTTTTTTCAATATTGTTAATATATTCCGAGATATAGTTACTTCTCCAACCTTGATTATACCTTTTTTTCATATTTCCAAAAATAACCAAGATATTTTACGAAAACCAAAAGTAGTCGGTTTTAATTAACTATATCTCGGAATGTCTAAAAATCTTGGAATAAAAGAAAACATTTTCACATTTACAATACATATTTGGTAAGGATAAGAATAGCACTTTAAGTATACGTTTTGTATTATATATTTATACATAAAATTAACAAAGTTAAATAAAGTGTATTCATAACATGCATATTAAGTAATTAATTAATTATTATACAACGCAACGAGCGAGAACGCTACGTACACCTCACAGTTTTCATAATTACGAGCGCTCTCTTTTTTATTATCGTATAATATGTTATATACTCGTATATTCAATTAAGTTATATTTTACAAGTGCCTTACTATTCTACGAAACGTTTCCATCACTCGAATCACGATAACTGACACGAGATTAACATTGTTTGGATCATTTATTTTCAAATAACACTAATCTTCTCGAACTTGACGATTTAAATTCCTACGACACATCTATGGGAGTATAAAATAAACTATAATGAGTCATCGTTTGAGTTTATTTTTGTACTGTCTGATATAGCAATATGAATTCTAATGCGTTTATATTTTTACTTTATGCGTTCGTTCGTTTCAGTTCATAAATCGAGCATATCTCAACTATTACTCACTTGAATTTAATAAACGCTCGCCTTTGCAGTCTCGGATGGATATCCGACTAGAATCTTAATATTATATTAATATATATTTTATACTATGTAGACGGACATGCAAAGGGATCACCTGACGTAGTAGCTATCACCGCTCATAGACACTGGGACTGTAAAAAATACTAGCCAGTCCTTATATCATATGATTAACTTGGTTGAAGAGCTTTGTACATGCTCGCCTGGGTAGATACCACTCACTCATCAGATATTCTGCCGCAAAACAGCAGTAGCTGGTATTGTTGTTCCGGTTTGAAGGGTGAATGAGCCAGTGTAATTACAGGCACAACGGACATAACATCTTAGTTCCCAAGGCTTATGGCGCATTGGCGATGTAAGCGATGGTTATAAAGTCCTACAATGCCAATGTCTATGGGCGTTGGTGACCGACTTGCAAAAGGTGACCTGATGGTAAGTATTTACCACCGTTTATAGACATTCGTTCTGTAATAATAATAAATCTTCGTCGTCCCTGGTATAGCCAATGGGCCACCATCCTTTAACATTAAGAAGTAATGTCCCTGGAACCTGTAATTTTAATTCTACTGGCTCACCTTTTAAACCAGATCAACAAAATGAAGTTGTGCTGTGTAATAGTGGAATGAGTGATATGCGACGAGTTCTATAATTTGAAATTAACTCGGTGCGCAGTAATGAATTACAAATATGAGTCAACTCACTGTTACTTACTTTTCTTTGATTGTATAATTAACTAACTATAAATGTTTGTCATCTACTTTCTGACTTCAATGATTTTTACTAACTTATATTTAACTTGCAACATTCGTTTGCTAGTTCTGTTCTTGCCTTACGGATTTGAAATTAACAGGTTGGTCAGTTCCGATTCTGATACTACATTCATGATTGGCTCCAGACGAAGGAACTCCTCAACGGTCAACAGAATGGACACGAAGTTTTATAAATCAAAGTTTGTTTTAATACTATGTTTTATACTATGAATTTATTTTTTTATGCGTTTAAAATGTTACTTATATTAAATTAAATAAATAAATAACAAAACGCGAAGTTTTTCGTTTCATTACATCCTTTTACGAACCGGTAGTAGTTTCCATATTGACAATCAATAAGAAAGTGTAATACTTCAATATTGAGTAAAGTATTTTGAATTTGAATTTACATGCATACATATCTACATATATATACATATGATAAACACTCAGATATCCTCACCCGTTATGAAAGTTGGGAACTTATTACATTATGATTTATTATATTAATCATATTATAAAAACATATAAATTCAAGCGAAACAAAAGTGTTATTTGCTAATTTGCAATTTTGCAACGCGGCCATACTTGGGCTTGCTTGTGTGCTTCTGGTCACGTACAAAGTAAGCGTAAAGAGACCAATAAGTATCGCCCGCAGAGTAGACAAGATATGTCGTCATCGCTTGTTGAAAACGATATGACTGACGAATGATTAGTTTAATCAGACTAAAGAATGTTCTTGTGTGGGCGCAATGCACAATACGACACGAGAATGCCTATCCTCATACAAAATCACTAAGCTGACGAAGAAACTTGCCATGTTTCCTAAGGTACACACATAGAAATATACATATATAATTATCATGTTAATATCGTTAAATTACTTAATATATTTTGTACAAAAGAATATGAACCGTAATTTCCGGCGGCGTAGAAATTGTAAATGAATTGATTATACCAATTATCGACACTGTTTTTAAAAATACTATATTTAATTATACATATATTATACATCACTATATATCTTGATAACATGATCTAAGCTAAGGTCTTGTATTATTAGTTCACAATGATGTCGCCAAAGTGTAATCTCCGATTTGTTATGTAAATTCCGCTTTCTTTTTCGCAGAAGACGGAGCACGGCGCAAAAAAACCGGTCAAGAACCTGATGATCGTTCGATGGAGGTTCTGAGTCAATCTGATTTGGCATTCATTGTTTAATTATTTGTTGTTTCATATTTGGTAATTGTATGTTTCAAACGAACAAAAAAATCAACAAACATTCGAAATAAAAAATTACTGTGGACGAGATATTCCTTCTATTAAAGTTGATAAAATATAACAAACAATCGAAATAACAATGTACTACATGTTCAGTATAAGTTTATAACAATCGCTACGGAACCCTAAAATACAGATTTTGTAATAATTATCTCGTAAATATTTTTATACGTATGCGCCTTGCATGTAGGCTTAGACCATAAGTCATAAAGTTATTATGAAATGAAAGTAATATAAATACCTTTTTTGTAACTATATAGGACACTTCTCGCTCTTTTTACATAACCATTTTTCGTATTTGAAGCAATTTTTAGGCAAGATTAATAAGGTGATTATTCTTTACTTACTAATTTAGGTCTCACGTGGCAGACAACCGAGCGGGCGGAGTCCTCGTCGCTGGCACTCTCCAAACAATCTGACAACGAGGGCGATCGTCGTGCCGGCCACTTCAACGACTTCTCTGAACATGGACTCTGATCAGTCAACGGCGGAGGCAGCCAGGGGCCTTGGCCTCGCCACCATGACACCAGAGCCGGCGCGACACCGACGACCATCGCTAAGCCGAGCCGAACCATCATAACCAATAAGTCAAATAAATTGAAATAAACTCTTATATATACATAATAAAGTTTTTCCTAACGCGAGCGAACACAATCGTTAGCGGAGCATCGCTCATAAATAAAAACGCAGCTATTTTCGATCGATGCAGCTCACACTGTCACGCGGTGTCACTGAAACCTGCACACTAGGGTTCGTCCGTCAACGGTACGCCGGCAAACGTAAGCACGTGTAAGTCAATAAATCACGTACCACCGGAGCGATCGCGTCATCCCAACAATTCGAAACGTCTAAAGAGGCACGGCCATTCAACGCGACGCAGGAGCGAACATTCGATTAATCACGCGCGCGCGAAGAAGCTAAATAACATTAAACTGGCGACTGGCAAAGTTTAAGTTGCACGATGCAGCAAACGGTTTCCTCTCGCGCTCGCAGACAACCGAGTGGCGGTCGTTGACGCTGGTGCTCCCTCCCATGCAGAGTGCCCCTCTCCAGCCGCCCGCCCATGAAACCATCCCCCTTTACTCGGTCTCGCGAAGTGACCGCCCGCTGAAAGAGTTCCTACAGATTTATAGACAAACTGCATTGGGATTTTAGCCTTATTAATATTGAAATAATAATGTAGTGGTATTATTATTATTTTTGGTTCGATATTACAGACGCTCTGGGTCAAAACTCGAATGAAACATCATAAACACAAGTCATATATAAACAAATCATAAACTTTTAAAATAGAAACTCAATTCCAAATGTCTATGTATCGATGTGTTTCATTTTAAATATTATATTTTTCAATAGAAACCACGAACACGAGCTGTAACAAAAAAAAGACTAAGCACAAGAAATAGCCTCGATTATTTAACAGTCTATTGAGTTTTTTATTTAAAAGCAAAACACCTTACTACGCAAAAACAGTTTGCAAAAATAATGTTTTGTATAAACTAGATTTATATATTCTGCATTTATATTACTTTTGAAATGGAAAAGTAGAACGCAGTTTCATTTAAAGTGGTGTGGGTTGAGTTTGCTCCGAGGGTGTACACTCCAACCACTATTCAATTTAAAACGCAATAGAAAAATGAGGCAGCCATCAAAATACAAATTAAAATCGTTGACTTGTTATTTGCGAATTTAAATACAAATGTAAAATGAAAATTAATTGGCGTGCGTTATTATTTTAATTATCTTGATGTTTCGAAATAAATTAAGATTTCGAGCTCATGGACAAACCTATACATCTGTTTATTTTTTATTTATAAAAAACAAATATGTATCTGCTACAATACTATGAAGAATGAAAATAATTAGTTTCGGGCATCAATTACAGGATGTTTATTATCACATTTCATAATTACAAGTATGCATTGCAATACAATTATGATTACACTTGACACAAAACGTAGCAAGTTGCATCAGCCAGACCACCTCCACCCACCAGGAGGGTTGAGGCAGACGGATCGATATCTGACGTCAGCGTTTACAGACGAGACGTCGCTGAGACCTAGGTACTGGATTTTACAACCTAGCTTTACGTTCCAATATACCATATTATATACCACGGAAGTATAGGAAACTTTAGATTTGAGAGTCTAATAAAATATGACCTTATACTACGTATTGCGTAACCTGATCAGTGTTACATCATTTTCGTTTTATAGGTATTTGATACAGATACACAGATATGATATGACAATAAGCACATACCTACACATACACTTACCAGTAACACGTTTTGAAATAAGTAATTATTGGTCAGCAAATTTAATATGTAATCCGCAATTAAATAAACAAATAATTGATTTGATTGAATGTACATTGCGGAATACATATTATATTATACAATTATTATAAAGTGACAGAAAGATCAATTTTGTGTTTATTTAAAATGTAATTGGTAGGTAGTAAAGCATAGTTTAAGCATGTGTGAGTACAGTTACCGCGCGTATATCACTTATTACAATTATTTGTATGTATAGTAGTTTGTTTTTTTTTTGTTTCAGTTTGAAGGATGAATGAACCAGTGTTTTACATGCACAATGGAAATCTTCATTTTAATAGTTCCCAAGTTTGCTCCATGCATTGACGACGTCAGAGATGGCTTATATATCTTAAAGCTCCTATATCTAAGGGTGGTACTGACCACTTACTATTGGTGAAATCGATTCTTTAAACGCTTTATTTTAAATAAATAAAAATCATTAAAAACAAATTATGCCATAAATGTAACATAATATTTTACGTCGAAAAATAATGATTACATAATGAAGATTTCTCCAAAATTATTTAAATAAAATATTTTTGCAAAGACTTATTTAGCCAGTCGCTTATTTTATCAGACGATATAAATATTACTACGATATCAATTCTCGTATAAATTATACTGGCTTCAGGACGTTGACTTCGAACTGAATCTGGAACACAGGATCGATAGAACCTAAGTTAAGATCGCTACAGTTCAGTTACAGGAATAAGGACTATTACAATCAAATCACGTGACAAAAAATAATTAACTAGTCGTTCCAATAATGCCCTAATCTAATCGCGAGCAACATGGGAATTTCTAATAAGGTTAGCCCGATAACTTTAAAAAGGCAAAAGACTTTCCTTGCATTACTGTAATACGATTTTTTATTTAACTACTTACAACTAAGTATGCCCAAGTATCAGAAGTAGTTCAGGAAATGCAAATTTTCGCAAGTTGTTTTTTTTATTGATTTACCAGATATAATAATTTTAAACACTTATGACTTGCTCCCAAATTACATACACAAATGAATTTACTTAAATCTAAATATACAATATAAAAGGCACCAATATACATGTTCATATACCAGTGGAGTCACCTCTTTTAATACAATAAACATATGTAAACTTTATAGTAGTAAACTCATTTTAATATTTAAAAGTAAATGTAGAAAAACGTATAAAACAATGAAGGTCAGATTTTATCCGCAAATTGAACTCTTTATGAAAGTTTAAAGCACAGTTACTACAATTTTGCATGCGATTTTCATTTAAATTTATTTGAGCCCTAGAAAAAAACGCTCTAACTCTGAATGTACAGAATTGGAATCTATTTTCCTACACATTTACGAGAAAAATGTGTCATTTTTGAAATCCACTCCAAACACTAACTTTCTTAAACACATAGTAGATATTCTACTTATTTAGGAAATATACGTGCTGTTTATGTATTCAAACTTACATTTATGTAAACAAAATTATCAATTAATAACATAAGGCTGTGTTTATATTGGATGTCGCTAATCTCTATTTCAACTAATAAATATTGATAGAACTTTTTACTTTTTGTAAAGATGTCTAGAACGAGTTAAAACAGAACATGAGTTGCACCATCGGTGTCAGCCGGTTTGCAAGTCCAATTCCTTCCTGGGTGAGAAGGTTTAAAGCATATTTTTCCACACTGCACCGCTGTCAGTTCGTGGATATACATGTGGCAGAATTACATTCGACACCTGAATGTTTGTCGGGATGTTTTCGAACACCACATGAGTTATGAACACAAACTAAATACATACCTACATGACAATGACAACGCATGACTGCATATTGGGATTTCCAAAGATGAATATTTAATTACATATATAGTTTAACAATGGTTTATATAAAATTTATAACTTAAATAATATGTACTTATTTTTTTTATTTAACATAAAAAACAACTGCTGTTAAATGTTCGTTTTATATTCCGCATGAAAATCAACGATTGCGACAGTACCAATAGTTAGAAATACGAAACACAAACACCAGTTAATAATGCATTTTTATTACATAATTTAAAGAAACACTGCATTTATTATAATTTATACGTGTGCACGTAAATTAATCAGATCGAAATCTTAGCCGTTTCCGGTATGCACACGTTAATATTTTCGCGGAAAGATATTCCCGTTCGTTCACCGAAACAAGTGACCTATAGAGACGTTCTCTTCTCCAACCAGTTGATTAAGTATACGAGATTGACACGAGCTTGTAAACATGTATATGTATGTTAACATATAAATGGATAGTTTTACCGATTTTAATTAAAAAAATAGTAGTTCTTATTTTATGTAATTCCAGATTTTTTTTTGGTTTTCGTTAATACTTTTAAGTAAATTGAATATCTTTCATAAATACGATACATTCAATAGGAGAACGATATCAATATATCCGTAGTTACGACGTCTGGGTATAGACCTGTCGCAGACGTTTCGCAATTAACAGCATCGTATGCACCACGAACAAAACATGGGACGTGAAAGGTGAGGTTCTCCTAAATAGCTGAGGGCCCGGGAACGGAGCTATTTCGGCATTCTCTCGTCTCGTTTCGTAGCGGTCGTCGGGGAAACTTGTAAGTGCATAAATAGATTAAATTTTAAAAGTTGACATTTATTCACTTACGACGTTTATCAATTGCATGTTGCATGTTACTTTTAGCTGTGAGAAGCTGAAAATTTTTCCAAACATTGTACATACGATAGAAAACTTTTGCCTAACAGTTAGTAGTGTTGTTAACGAAAGCAAAAAAAAAAACACTTTTGTCACATAAAGCCTTTCCTCATAGTGGATTAAGGAAGGAGAAGGTTGTATAGAAACACTCTCAGGTTTTGAGATTAAAAATATGCATAAATATAAGAAATATAGATTTACTTAAGTAACAGCCTGTGAATGTCCCACTGCTGGGCGAATACCTCTTCTTCTCTTTTGAGAAGAATGTTTGGAGCTTATTCATTATGACAGAATTTCAATGAATTTTGACACATGCCGGTGTTCAATGTTTTTCTTCACCGTCAAGCACGAGATGAATTAGGCACATGAAATTCAGTGGTGCTTGCCCGGGTTTAAACCCACGATCATCGGTTAAGAATCACGCGTTCTCACCACTTGGCCATCTCGGCTATCAAAGATTTACTTATTTACATATAAATACAACAGTCAACAAAACAACAACAAAACTAGTAAAGGGATATCAATGCTACTTATAATTTGTTTGCCAATAATGTATTCCCTTGGCAATACGTTTGATGAAAACACAACACGTGAAATAGTCGAGTGTAGTATAATAAACGTACATCGTCTCGTGAATCAGGGACGTCGCCAAAGGTGTTTGCATGCGGAAGTTTAATTTTATCTAGTCTCAATTCACACCCTCTGATCGGTGCACTGCACATTGGGTACGTCGTGCTTATGTGTAGAAAAAATATATTAAACAAACATAATACAAAAACATATACATTTTAAATTTCCCGACCGATATATATGTGTTCTGATCAAGTTAAACTTTTAACCAATGTGTGTTGTATAAACTCGCCATATGAGTCTGCTACACGATTTCTATTGACCGGTCGAAACTGATTAAATTTGTGAGAAAAATTGATTCGTTATTATTTAGTGGTAATATTTCATTATTAAATATATTATAACTTATTATGTGACACTATATAGTACGCATTAACAACTGTAACAATAATGTATCTCTAAAGCAAGCAAGCATTTAAGGATTGTACCATTATGATTTCTTAGAATATAAATTGTATACATATTTTATACATTTGTATTATAGGTAAATTAACACATCTTTATTTTGCATCGACTAACATATTTCAAATTTCGATTTTGTAACTTGTTATGTGTAACGTATTTTTTCTATGATCATAATAATCCGATGCACTGTGCAGTGCAGCAAGTATGACGCGGTCATATGAATCTATTACAAAGTGTACCGAGATCGTGCACCGTGCAGGTGAGTTGTCTTACTGTTTACTGAATATATCGCGTTTAGATGCTAAATAATTTCCTTTGAAATAATAAAGTGGGTGATGATCTCAATGGCGATCTTTATGTTCAGAACTGTATGTCGGTCATACTCTGAATGCATTTGAATACATTGCCTCAAAGAGCACTAATAAAGCACTCGTGAAGTTTATCTATTTAATATCTTTTGTTCGTTTCAAATTTTTCTTCGTCTGTATATATTGGATCTTTAGTAAATATTTAATTTGTTAATACTTTTCTTATTACCTAAATGAAAAAAAATGACAACGCAAATAAATTTCACCGACATACGTAATATTAATTTTCATTTATTTTAAATAATAGTACGAAAACATTTTAACATTACTACTGTATGATTGCATGACACATAATATGAATGTATTTTACATTGTATTTATATAATTAACCAATTTTCGACCGCTGACCTGCCCCCTAGTCAGGTATTAGGTAAAAAAAATAGCATATGTCCTTCCTTAGGTTTCAAGCTTGGTTCTTACCAAATTTCATCAAAATCGGTTCAGTGTTATAGCCGTGGCTAGATGAGATCGCAGGTTGTATGATTACTATTTAACAGAATAATACAGCAAAAACGTTATAATATCGTTTATAACAATTGTACGATGTCTTATCTCGTACCGATTTACAATCTTATCGCGAGTCATACATATCCTTAATCATCGACCAGAAAATACGATCACTTGCAGTGAACCGTGAAATGTAATCAGAATTCGTTTTAAAATAGTGCATGTAATTTTAAAATCACTGCAATGTTACGTGTAATAATAATCCGAAATTGATTTGTGCAATACGTTTAATAGATTTGTGCAATTTTTCTTGAATTCAGGACAATATCAAAATGTTGCTTATGTTTATATAATAGCATTTGATTAAATTATTTCCTGTTGAGAAAGGTAAAGGTATTGCACACGATAAATAATAGCTACTATAATATTACAAGATTGCTTTCCTAATATGAGTTTTCAGTCATGCATGCAGCCTAACAGTAATCATTAAATGATCCAAATGTATTCATATTTAATCAAAGACTAACCTCTCTTGCAATCTGATCGAGTGCCTGCTCCTCCGCCGTAGCCTTGGTCTGGGTGCGCTGGCGCCGCGACGGGTCCATCTTGACTGTCGCTGCACTCGCTAAAAAAATAACTATTTTTGATTATTTAATTTGGATACTTTATACATAACAGTTTAATGTTTCATTGACTTTAAAAGTTTCTTGTCGATAGCAACAATTTATATCATTTATTATAAAATTTTATACTTTGTGTTATCTCCATTATTTGTTTCATTAGCCAACCTAGACATAGAAGTTATATAATATTGAATGATATTTGTACAAAACACCAAAATTTATAAATTTTCCAAAATTATTTAGTTATATATTCTTATAATATTCCTAGATCATATGTATTTGTTTAAGCCAATATCATATTTTTCAGCATAAGAAAACAGGCACATAACTCACTAGGCAATTTTAAGCATGAAAATGATTGCCTTCATTAAATCAATGTAAGTACGTAATCATAATGTAAACTAAGTTTCCAATTACTGTAATATCCTTCTAGCATATACCTAGTTATATTTGCTTTACGCTTGCATTCAATAATTATTCATTGTAATATTTCCCTTGATTTTTATCAACTAGCGTTGCTTGATATGAGAAATCTCCTTATATTATTATTTTATTGGTTGTTATTTTATATGGTAAGTAAAATTGCATAACTCTTGTCTTAAATAAATACAACATTAAGTATTCTGAGTATCAAAACTACATAATGCCTATAATAGATGATTGAATGTAATACAATTACTGAAGTACAACATAATTTAAATAGATAAGTTGAAAATTTTAAAAGAAAAAAATAAAACCATTACTTAGCTAGTTTTTAATTTTACATTTATTTAACTTTTCTGTCAAACATGCTGTCTATAATTATATTAATTGTTGTTTCCTTGACATAATTATTATACATTTAAATTAAAAATAAGTATGCTATTCTGTCATAAACTGTTATCACCATGAAAACGCACATTCAAAATATGTTCCCATATTATGCATACATTCTTATCAAAGTAGTCAGGTTGAAATAAGGTTATCACTTGCTTGTGATCAATTTCACACTAAAGACAAATTGTGACAATACACATATATCAAGATTTATTTCCTATTAACTTTATCACTTAGTCCCACAGTTGCCGCAAGTAGACCAATCTGAATTTTTCGAGAAAATCTATGGGTATTAGTTACCATTATTAATTTTAATAATATATTAGCGTACATTTGAAAGGGCATAAGTACTATTATGGGCAAGTAAGATTTTATAGATATTTCAGTTGCATATTAAATTTGGATTACTTTTTTGTAATTAAACTTTATTCTATCCCACGACTGAATTTAAAAAAAATTATAAATGTATTCCAATATAATGCACACATCAATATTTTAATAATGTATAAATTACTAAACAGAAAAACTTGTAAATTTACTTACTATTCTCTTGCAAATTGACCATCTCTGATTAATAGTTTTGGTATTTATAAACTTATCACCACTGAGACTGTAGAATCGAATTTGTTTCACTATATTTATGCACCACCACCATGCACCAGATGCAAAAATGCTTTCTAATCCTCTCAGAACAGTGAGAGACTCTCATTTACATATTTATCTAGTACAAGCCAGCTATAACCTAGAGGGTTCGTTGTGCTTTTCCGCGTGGTTGTTTTCACAAAACATTATTAGAATTATAATACTAGCAGGAAAACGGGTGGGCACAAAGCCAACATATTTTTAATGGCAGTCACTACAATGACATCATACTTACGGAGACAATTTACAGATGTAAACACATCACTTTTACAACCACTGCAACTTTTTAACACAGAAATATAAAGACCTTCACTTGTATCTCTTATTGGATAAAATCTATAATGCAAACATTGAAAAAGGCCAGTTTAAAGTATTACGGGGAAATCAAATCACTGCCTACACGATTCACATTAACAGATACGTATGTACACAAATTCTATAAATAATGAGGAGTCTGTTGGCACCAATATGTATAAATAAATATAATTAAATCGTGTTTAACAAGGGAAATGTTTAAAATCGAACTATTTTTACGAAAAATTAAGACATTCTATGACAAGCATGCCATTTTTTTCTGCCATTTAAAACCGTTGCGTTCAAGACTGGAATGTCAGTTAACTATGGCTTCATTCGTCATTGAAAATGAAATGTATTATAATTATATCATTAATATTTTTTTAATCAAAAATAGTATTAAAATATTAAACTTTTATTATGTGATTTCAATATTTGGAAGCAATTTAAGGATTTTTAACGCCTAAAGCTTACATTGCTAAATTATATCTGAAAGCGGTATTATAAATAACTATATCAGTTCTTTTATTTCATTAAGGTAAAATAAAATAAAATATGGTAAGGTACCATATTTTATTTTATTTGTAAATTTTTTATTATAGTACTACTTTTTTTGCGCCATTTTGCTTAAATATAAATAATTTAAAAAAAAACAATTACTTTAGTGTCCATAATTTATTCATATATTTTATGACAATTTTATTCAAACTATACATACACGCACGACAAGGAATAAGAAAGTATTTAAATAATTTCTAAGTTTATTCACTCTTGCTCTTGGGAGTCTCCTCCTTGTAATAAAGGAAGACAAATGAGAACAGGAACACTCCAACCATCATGGAGAATGCACTCACATAGTATGGGTAGGCACTAGGTATGAATCTCTCATACTGTGTGTGTTGCAATGGACGAACAGACACCTAAAAAATAGTTTTATTCAATAAGTAATAACTTTTTAGTTGCGTCCAAAAAATTTAAAGTTGTCTACTACCTTCTATGCATTATTGTTTTAAAAATAAATTAAATTGGCATAATAATTTTTATTTATAAAACATATGTCAATAATTTACCTGTGTCGAGTGATACAGTCTGGTATACCCTATTCTGTCATAATCAACCTTGAACTGATAGACACCCCACACATCAGGAACTTTAAAGATACCCTCATAGACTCCATTGGGTTTCTTTTTGAGTGTGGTGCGTATGAATGGATCAATCCTCACAAACTCCAATTGCACATCATTAGCTTCGAATGGTTGCCATTTGCCATTCTTTAACTCTTCAATTTCAATGTTGTAAACCTGAAAACGACAAGGATTATCATACTGTTCGATCATAAAATTAATAATTTAAAAATAAATAATAATTATTATAACCGCATGGGAATGCATTTGTATTACAAATATGATTTGTTAATTATAATACTAATGTTTAGACAAATTCAAATAAAATTTTAGTTTACACCTAGTGAAGTGGGTAGTTTAGAGAGCAATGTCAGACAAGCAAATTATTGTAAAGTTATATCTTAAGTCTTACTTACAACAGTGTCAGTGATAGTATAAGTATTGGACGACTGTTTATCCTCCAGGCGGTGATGTTGGACGCGGCGCACCCGTAATTGTCCTTGCTCACCAAACGCCCACTCGCTCAAATGTACTGCAAGTGCTTTGTTACCAGAAAGAGATGCTTTTGTTTTATCACCCTGTAAAAATAATGACTAATATATGCGGAGTGATTGTAATTATTATGCATTTTAATTATATAAATTTCAGCACTATTAAATATTATACAAACAACAAACGTTTTTTTTCCTCTGCAATCTTTTTATATGATAATCGTTTATTTAATATGGGAAATTATGCCAGTTAGGCCACCTGTTGGGAAATGGTCACCACTCACTGGTTATACAATAAACATTCAACATTCATCACCACTTTTACATATGTTAATGAAATTCATAAAGCCCTCCTATGATTGAAAAGTTTTTTTTTTATATACAGCTTACTACTAGAGATAAACATGGTGAAAATAATAATTAAATTTAAAAAAAGCAAATAATTACTAAAATATAATACTTACATGAACTTTAGCTACTGGGGAATTAAAGGCTTCATCAGAAAAGAAGAATAGTGACCCACTGAAAATAATTCTAGCATTGTTCCTGGCTTGCAGAGCAGCGATAAGAACAGTCTTTTTACCAACAGCATGAGGGTATTCCTTCACCTGAAATAACACAATTATTTAAAACTATAAATAATTAAGAATAAAACATACAACATTTTTTTTTATATTTAACTTATTACATAAACCAATTTAACATTAAAAATGTATTAATATTCAATAATTTGAAATATATACCACAAAGACATAGTGGCAAACAAATACTACAATGTTATTTCTTAGTATTTATATTACATATATCAATACTTTTCAAATTTCATTAATGATACATTTGTATGTTATCTTTACAGATTATCTTTTCTATCTTGTACCCTTTAATACTTCTAATCACTTCAAAAGATGTACTAAATCATGCTTTTATATATAATTTTTTTTAATATAATATGAAAGGCAACAATATACATACCAGACTTTTAGGATTGTAGCTGTAAGCGGTACTATCAGCCGTCAGTATAGGCATAACTAAACTATTGTCTTTATCCAAGATCAACCCAGTGCCTTCAAACAACAGTGGTTGTGTGTTCTGGGTACCAACAATAGTAGGAGCATTGATAAGGTTCTTAGGAGACACAACAATTCTTGTGTGGTCACCTTCATCTAGGGCATCATAGTTGAAATGGTCTATCACTGCTGCAGACTCTTCATCCATCTGGAAATTAAAAAAAAATCTAGCTTAATAATAAGTACCTTTATTGTTAGATCATGAAAATACAACCATTATTTTATACATAAAATATTAATTCTAATTTAATTTTGTATCAAGATATGTATTTCATTAAACCTTACTTCAAAACCACATTCCGAAGCAATTTCTCTGTATACATCTCCAGCTGCTGAATTTCCAGCCATGAGGACGTTGCCACCATCATCAATGAATTTTGAGATACCTTCCGTGTCAAGCTGACCACCGAATTCAACAACGGAAGGCGAAAACACTATAAGATTCTTATACAAATATTCTCCGTACTTGGAGAGCACTAGGTTAGCATCGTCGGCCAACTTAAAAGTTAGGCTGTACCCACGATCTGAAAATAGTATTAGATTGCGGAATTTATTATAAAAGCTTTATAAGGCACGGCATTATGAAAAACTGGAATACATAAAGTTAAATTTTCTAATTGAGCCGGCATCTTATCGACACGACACCGAATTAATTACGGTGCTTACCTTGCAAAGATTTAAAAAACTGTGAATGAGTTTCTCTTATATTTAAATTTTCCACTAGGACTAAAGTCTCCTGTTCCGCATATGCTATTGAAAAGCATGCTATTAGACCTAAAATAAGTGGAATCTTCATTTTTGTTACTGTAAGCCGCTACCGACTCCGATAACTCCCATTAATTTTTTGACACTGTCTTAAAAATTTGTTACTGACGTGTTCAATAATCAACAGACAAAAAATCTGTGTGTATTTTTTTAAAATAGTGTAACGGTATTGGTTCTGGATATAATATGTCCTGGTACTTATAATATTTGAATAGTTCTAATTGTCTAATTTTCACTCTTTTAATAATTAATAAATAATTATTTATTGCTTATGACATGTACTGTGTCTGTAACTTTTATATATTTTATCTGTAACCCTTATTTTGATTGACATTTCGCGAAATGTTTTATTTTTGTATCAAAGTTAATTATGTCTATAAAACAAGTTAGTTCTATTAATTAACAGTGCTTAAAGCTTGTAATAAGATAAAGTCCTCCAGGAAAATTAATAAAAATGATGATATCACGTTCAAAGCACCGTTCGTCGGTTGAAGTGTGCTCTGATTGCGGAGCATCGGGTTAGATGATGTTCCAGATTCGTTTATCGCTTTTAATTACTTCAGTACTGATTATTAATTGGGTTGGGCACTTTTTTGTTTTAGATCCATCATGGGCTTCTATTAACCGTGGTTTGCTACTATGTGCCGAGTGCTGTAGTGTTCACAGGAGTATGGGAAGACATATTTCGCATGTTAAATCTTTACGACAAGGATCTTGGCCTCCTTCGCTTTTATCTGTATGTAAATAAGATAAGTTATTGTTTATGTTGCGATTGTTTTCCTTCTTTAAATGCCATGCTTTTGATCCAGATGGTGCAAGCGCTGACAGCTCAGAATGTCAACAGTATATGGGAACATTCATTACTGGACACTTCAGCCCCTAAACATTTAAGGAAGAAACCACAACCAAAAGATCCCCTTCAGTAAGAACTAAACAAAAAAGATTGTTTCATATAACTTCCTATGACAAAAATTGTTTATTGTGAAAATCATTTTTTATATAAATGTAATCTAACTAATCTATTTTAGCCCAATAAAATCAGAATTCATACTAGCTAAACACCTAAGGCTAGCATATGTACTGAGAGCAAGACGAGATGAACCACCAAGTGAGCTAGGAAGACAATTGCACAGTGCTGTGAGGAGTGCCTCACTAGACACTGCTATGAGACTTCTTGCTCAAGGAGCTGACCCTAATTATTATAATCAGGTATATTTTTTTAAACTGGTGTATGTTGTCAGAAATGTTTCAGCCTTCTCTTGCTAGCCAAACTGCAACTTACATAAGCACTTTGTATACAATATTGTTGTATGTGCTTGGTAAATAGAATGTTCTTTAACTATTGAGGGAGTAATTTGTTGCAAATTATTAAATACATTTCTAAAGAACAGTTTAAGAGAAAACATAATAAGTATTCATTAAATTTATTATTTTGAATTTGCCTATATTATTCATTCTTTATCCAATCTACTAACCTATTTTAGGTTAGTAGATTGGCAAACAGGCACTTGATATTAAGTGGTTATGACCATACACAGACATGGACACTGTAAGAAATATTAACATTGGCAATTGGCCATCAGCTTTGTTGTTATGCCCCTAGTTAATGTAGTTACACTGGCTTACTCACCCTTCAGACCCAAATAAAACAATACTAATACAATTTGTACAAATTTTATTATCGTTGAGCCTAAACATTGTTTCTTCTAAAAGTATCATTGTATTGTAGGAGAAAGGTAGCACATGTCTTCACGTGGCGTGTCGTGCGGGACAGCCGGCGCAGGCCGAGTTGCTGGTGGCATGGGGAGCTGATCCCACTGCAAGAGATAGCACCGGCAATCCACCAGCCGACTGTGCTAGGTAATATTGAAATATACAGCAGTTTATTTTATCATTTAGTCTTTCTTTTTGCATATACATAAAGTAACAGCCTTTGAATGTCCCACTGCTGAGCTAAGGCCTCTTCTCCTTTTTTGAAGTGAAGGTTCTGGAGCTTATTCCACCACGCTGCTCCAATGCGGGTTGGCAGAAATGCAGGTTGCATATACATACAAAAATAATATTCCATAATTGAATAATTACCCATTTTGTATAAAGAGCAGTTTATATTATACAAAATAATATATGTACTCTTGTTGTACAATATTTTTACTATATTGCATGTATAACCCCAGACAAGGCGGGCACTCGGAGCTGGCGGAGCGGATGACGGAGCTGGTGTACGAGGCGACGGACCGCATGATCCACTTCCTGACGGGCGAGCGGCCGCAGCACGCGGCCGGCCGGCACTACATCGTGCCGCGCGCGCACGACACGCACGAGATGACGGACGTGGCCAAGGCGGCCCGCGGGAAGCTGCAGCTGGTGAGTGACGTCACTGCCTTGAACGCCGCGCCCCCTCGCCGCACTAACCGTTGCTCAACTTGCAGCTGCCGAATCATCTGTTCGAAGAGCTCGTTATGGATATCTACGATGAAATAGATCGACGGGAGACTGAAGCTAGTAAGTTTTAATGCTTTTTTTGTATTCCATTTGCTAAAATTAGTGTTATTTATCTACCAATAATCACTATATAAGTGATTATGACAACAAGCATCTAGCAAGGATTAACGCTTAGACTTATGGCATACTGTGACTGTCAATACTAATCAAAAACATTACGATGAAACCATAGACAATTTACCTATTAACTAATTTACTAATATTCCTAACAACTTGACAACTGCCTATGCGAATTTTACATATCACGACGTATACTTGTAAGCTATTATTGTGGAATACATAAATGATTAAAGGTTAAATATGACAATTTCAGTCTGGCAAACGAGTGCGACCGGGCTGGAGCGCTGCGGGGTGGCGTTCCTGCCGGTGAACCCCGCGCTGTCGGCGCCGCGCAACCAGGGCCGCCAGAAGCTCGCGCGCCTGTCCGCGCCCGAGCTGGCGGCGCTGCTGCGCGACGTGCTGCTGGACGCCACGCGCCGCCAGCGCCTCGCCACGCTGCAGCCCCGCGGTACTGTCCCGCGCTTTGTACACTACGACCACGTTATAAACGATCTAGTCGAAGCGCCGTTGTGCTGCCCCGCTGTGTGCGGGGTGTGTGGGTGAAAATTAAAATACTATGACCCGAAAAGAAGCTCAGCGGAATTTATTTTTTTGTAGATTTTATAATTGTTCAGCTAGCAATAGATTAATTCCCGAGGTGTCATGTATACATATATATTAGAATACATTTTATCTATTACTTATCTACAGACTCTTATCTCTGACTACAGTTTATAATAAGTGCTTCAACAATAATAACGATTTCATTAATATGTTCTAGGATTATCGGGACCGCTGAATCCTTTACTGTCTGCGAGTCACCTCAAACACTTTTCCCAAATGTCCGATGACGAGCCCTTATACGACTCAGTCGCGTCAGACGAAGATTACGCTGCGCTTGCGCCGATAGATTTGGATGTAAGTGCGATTTAACTTATCAATTAATTAAAATATAATATTTATTTTTATGTTTTAATGTAATATTGACAGATGTCCAGCGCAGACCTACGGACCGCCGAGACGGTATCTTCTACTTACAATCCTTCGCTTCCAACTGACCATTCCAACTTGGAGCTGCCTCGCACGCACTCCCCCAGCCCCGCACACAGCCTGCCCGAGCGAAAAACGGAAATCGAATCACTAAAGAAAGAACTAGACAACCGGGATTCCACCATCACAGAACTAAAGAACCAGCTCAAGAACCTTCAAACGATAGTGGAACAATTGACGAAAGAGAACAGCGCTCTGAAGACCACCAGCAGTGTCGATGACGACCAGAGTATGACCTCTCAAGCGTCGATAAACGAGAGCAACAACACTCTCGACTTGACTCCTCAAGAGAGAGGCCGGAGCCTGGAGACGGACCAGCTGACGTTGTCCGAGGATGTGGACGTGAGGCAATCGCTGAAAACTGTTCAGCGACCGGTCAGTATGTTTGAGGCTAGGGAGGGACCAAAGAATAACTGGCAGGTTACTAAACACCAGGTACTAATCAATAATTTACTAATTTCTACCTACCTTTTAGTATTTCAGATGTAGTCAGTATAATAATATAAATTTGTTTAAAATAAATAATATCAAATTCGATATTAAATTTCAGCCTAAAAGGCCAACATATTATTAAACTGCTACATTACGTAGACTAACTATGTAGAGTTGTAAAGATGAGGGATGGTAGGCCTGTTTAATGAAATGTACGGTACATTAAATTAAAACACCATTATCCTATTTATAAGGCTATCAGTTACTGCTGACACTTAACGACTGAATATTGACTAAATGAAGTAGATAGTTCAGGTCAACATTTACCACTACTTTACTAATGTTATTTTTAATTAACAGATGTTTTTTGCTCTTGTTGCTATAAATAAATATAAAAATTAGACCCTATCAATAATCCAAGGATACTAATCTATTATCCACATAAGAGTGTTTATCAATATTTTTAATTTTTACTGGTTGTTGAGATATCATCAGATAGTTTACTGCACAAAATAGTACTTAGTATTGTTGTATTCGGGTTTCAAAGGTGGGTGAGCCAATGTAATTACAGGCAGGAGAGACAATATCTTAGTTCCCTAAGTTTGTGGCGCATTGGCGATATAAGCGATGGTTAACATTTCTTACAATTCCAATGTCTATGGGCGTTGATGGCCCCTTACCATCAGTTGGCTCATATGCTCATCCGAGCATATCACGATACTTAATAACCACTTCACGGGTTGGACAGGGATTTTCGTTAAAGCCTGTATAAAGCTGAAGTTATTTTGTTTGATCCGGCCGGAACCACTGGTTCGAATTAAAAAACCTTTTAGTGTTGTACAGTCCTTTTATCGAGGAAGGCTCTAGGCTGATTTTAATTCATTTTATTTATATTTATTATACGCGGGTGAAACCGCGGCGGCTTGTCATATATAAAATGTCTGTTTTGGTAGAAATCTGGTAAACACTCTTAATAAAACTAACAGCGACCGTCTGACTGACTGATGATGACAACTTAAGCCATTGGGTGTGAACTGTGAAGTGTCCGACTTTGTACAGAACATTCTTATATAACGTATATAATAATTATATACCTACTATATTTTACTGCAACGAGAAGCTATTATTTACTTACATTAATATCAAATATTAAATATAAACCACTACCACAAATCGATCGATCGATATCTGCAAGCGGTCCCCTCGACTACTCGGTCGGTCATCGCAAACGAAATAAGATACATAAATGAGAACTATTTTCCGGCGTCACAGCTGACGAGCATTCCGGGGCTGGAGCGCTCGCTGACGCAGAGCGCCATCGAGGGGGCGGGCGCGGGGGCGGGCGCGGGGGCGGCGGCGGGCGCGGACGCGGAGGCGGGCGCCGAGGTGCAGCGCCGCGCCGAGGCGGTGACGCGCTGCATACAGGAGCTGTGGGCGGCGGCGCGCCTGCACCGCGAGCGCCTGCCCGAGTGCGCCGAGTCCATCCGCGCGGCCGTGGCGGCGCTGCTGGCGCTGTTCCCCGCGGGGCGCACGGACGCGGCGCTGGGCGCGGTGCTGCAGCAGCTGCGCGCGGCGGGCGACGCCGTGTCGCGGGCGTGCCGCGCGCGCGCCGAGCTGGACCGCGTGCGCGCCGCCGCCTACGAGCTGGCCAAGGCCACCAAGCTGCTGGTGACGCACGTGCAGCCCTCCTAGCGCCCGCCGCGCGTCGCGTCGCTGTAGGCGGCCGCGCGGGCGCTGCTCCGCTGCTGCGCGCCGCTCCGGTAGTGCGCGACGAGTGCCCGACTCCCCGGTGTCTTCCTCGTATTCTGATCGCGAGCGCGGTGGAACGATCCCATCGGCTCGCACTTAATGCATTCGGGTATATTTTTTATTACTTGAGACGTTGTCGATGTCTAGTGTGTGAAAATGTATTTTGTGAGGAATTCAGTAGCAGATTGCTGACGAGCGAGTCTACTGGGAGAACATTGCTGTTGACGAGTATTTTTTTTTCAAGATACTATTTCTAATAAACGATGTTTCGCCATTTTTCAAGTAATTAGTAAACCATCAGCTTAATTGGTCTGTCATTATTTTTTGTTTAGACGCTCGTGCAGTCGCCGTCCGTACGCGGTGCTCTGACTCGTTGTTCGATTAGATTGGTACAAGATTTTTGAAATATTTGTATTCAATCGTTTTTCAGTATGTATCTCACCCAAAAGATGTGAATTTTGACTCATAAGTGAATATATGCTAATCAGTCGGAATGAAATATCGCACATACTTGATCTAGACAAACTCACTGTCACCATCTTATTCCTGTAGAGTCGGTGCAGTGTTTTATGTAAATTGCATGGAAAAGTAACCCAGGCTCAACCGCCTGCCCGACGCCAGCCTTATTTAGGAATGTTTTTCCTAACACTGGTTCTAAACCACCATATGAGGAGTGGTTGAGGTGCTTAAATGCTTGATTGTTGAATTAGTCTCATAAATTTTTCCTTAGACGGCTCTTGTTGTAGCCGAGGGTATAGTATGGCTTTCTTCTCTAGAGCCAATTATATGAAATTTATATATAAAATGTAACAATAATATTTTATACAGTATTGCTTACGATTTCATAATGTGTCAATGTAAAAAAATAAATAGATAACACCTGATATTAAAATATGTAAACAATGCCTATTCTAATCACAGATGTCAGAGACAAACAACTTTGACATTCAATTGACGTGATAGAGGTTCAGTTGACAGTTTATTGACATGGAATGGATGTGTTCTTTTTTATAATCTATGGTATTCATTATGGATTCATAAAAACATAGTAATGCACTATAAACAGATTATTAAGTGCATCACTTTAGCTATTACATGGATATGTAAATGTAAGGCGATTAACACACGGCACCGCGCACCGCCGCGGAGGGCGGTGGCTGTAAAACGGATTTCGTAGCGGTGCCCCGCGGTAAGGCGGTTTACGCACCTGTACGCGCTGATGGATTAAACGCGGTTTTGACCAGTTTGATCACACACTCGCAAGAATGGATGCTGAAGACGGGCGCTGCTGCTATCATGCCTGGCGGCAGCAACGATGAACCGCGCGGTTATGCGGCGGCCCGTGTGTGGGGCGTGATGCCCCGCCTGTGAGCGGTGGCGGCAAAAACACCGCGTGTGTTTGGCATCAACGGATTTATTAGACCCCAATACGACATGAAATCCGCTTCACCGTCTACCGCGGCGGTGCGCGGTGCCGTATGTTAATCGCCTAAGGTTTGTTTGTTTCAACATTTTCTATGATTGGAATAAGCTAGAGTTTAGTCAATTCATTCATATGAATGCAAAATAAAATTATTTCGAGTACTATAAAAATGCTTATAAATAATTGTTGTTTAATGCTAATAATTAAATTTATCGTTTTTATGAGGTTTATTAAATTTGAATTAAGCTTTACTTTAAAAAAAAATGAAAGTACTATTGGTTGTCGCTGGTTGTTGTCTATTAAGTTAAGTTATAGTAAACTCTGCTGGCTAATGTCCCAGTAAAGTATAAGCTAAAAAAATTATTAAACTCACAATTATTTTATGCACTTTAGTTAAATAAATATAAGCTTAATTAAATATAGCAATTGTGCAAAGCAATTTATAGTTTTTTTATGGGCAATAAATTTACAAAATTGATCCTAAATTTGAAGGATACAGGAAAAGAGTTAATAATGGTTTGATTGTTTTGAGTTTAATGACTCAATCAATAACTTAATTAATAATTTCAATAAAAAAAATATTATTTATTTAATATGGGAAGTAGGTACTATTACCACAATATTCGCTTTATTTTATTAATACTGTGATTCTGAATTATTTAAGATATGTTTCATAACTCAGTCGTTATCATATTTTACAGTTTCTCTTTCGTATGAACTTAAAAATATATCACCCTGCGCATGATATGCAAAATGTCTGTGTAATTAAATTGTATACTTTTACAATTAGTTATGATTAAGAGAACAAATCTCTTGTAAAATTGTTTTTAAATCGTTTTTTTATTCATTTGAAAAAAAAAATTGCTGTCTACACTTTATGTGATATGATGCGAAAAACATATTTGTTAATAATTTAAAACAATTTGTTACACTGTGTTGTTTAAAATGGTTCTGTATTTGAACATTTTATTTTTTCAATAAATATAATTTGTAAATACATATTACACAGTGTATAAAAGCTTCAGCAATACAAGATCTAAAGCTTTCTAATTTAAAAAAATACCTATCTCGATAAAATGCTTTCGGTGTCTTCTTAAACTATGTCTAAAATATTAATGATTTCATATTAACGCAATTTCTAATTACTTAATTTTATAAATAGTTTGATAGATTGTTATTCAATGTATATTTATAGAATTTATTTAAATACAGTCGCTGCACACAACGCGAGCAAAGTAATATTGATTATTATTTATTGTTGATTTCGATGTGTGCAGATATTGTAGACACCGCCTTCGATTATATATAAATATATATAGTGGTTTTTTTTTAATGAATCAAAGAATTTGTAATGATTTCCATGTTGTTCTAGAGGTGCTTATTGTCGTATAAATTGCCCATTGTTAAAGTACAGTCGGCGACAGAAATACGTAGTCATAAATAATACAATGAAATATTAAATATCTGGTTAGTTTAAAAATTACAATAAACTTTGATAAAAAAAATCTTACAACAATTTTATCGTCACTGTTTACATTTTTTAATTAATTTCCGTCGCGGACTGTACTCTGGGGGTGTTTGATAAAATCGTGCCTGAAAGATGTTGATGTTATTCCTAAATTTTTAGATTAGATTAGATCGATATTTACTATATATGAGTTGAGTAGATTTTATACCGACGTTCCACGATATGTTCATAGCTGTATGTATAGTTGAAATGGTGTAAATTTTAAACGTAGTTAGGCTGTATTACGGTGACTTGTTGTAACGCTGACGTGACGCTCTATCGCTCTTGTATACTGGAATGAATTTAACCTACATATATAAACTCTTTATTCTCAGTTTAAATACAGTTGTGTTGTATTATATTGACACACAATTATATAAATATTTGCATTAATTTTACAATTCGAGCTGGTCTCACTCATATAGATAAAAATAATTAAATATCGTATATTTTGATTTTAACCCTTACGTAATGTGGCAACATTACGTACTTGCCATCATGGGGAGATTTTTAAAAAAATTAACTACTGAATATTTCGACTTGAAAATTGTTTTTGAACATATTGAAAGCTTTTTTTAAAAGATTGTTTACTTTATATAGCCAAAAATAAAATTGAAGTACAACAAAAAAAAATTAAGCCAACAAAAGTAGAAAAAATAATATTTTCCTCGATAGGCATGGGGCAGTTTTGTACCCCAAGGTGGATGACTATTTTCCTCAATAGGCCTGGGGCAGTTTGGGTCAGTACCCCAAGGTGGCAAGTAAGGGTTAATATTGTATTAACGGGTACGAAAAAGAACGCGTTTACAAACATTTAAAGCTTAGTTTAGATAACAATTTATATAAATTTTTAGTTTTAATTTTTTTATATAAGTTTTATTTTAATAAAAAAATAATCACAATTACAATGACGATAGAGTTGTCGAATATCTATCTGTGAATAGAAATCAATTATAAATGGCGCAAAATAATTTCTGTTGTCTATGAAATTAAATTACAAAATAAAAGCCTATATTATATATATCAATTGAAAATATTAATACTGAAATCTGTATTTGTAAATGAGTCCTATTCACAGATAGTTCTGTATCGAATGCTTGCGTAAGGAATGTTTAGGCGATATATAAAACAAATATACATTTGTAACGAGTATTATGTGATCACTATATGTGCCAATGTATATGTAAAAGATGTGTTATATTGGTGAAGCACTTGTAAGGGATCCTGTTTCCGATCAATAAGTACACAAATTACGATACAAATAATAAAAGACTGTATGAAAAAATACCTGGTGTATAGGTTTTGGTCTGTTTCTAACTTTCTATATGATGAGGTTCAGGTTAATATGTTTATTATACAAGGTTCTTGTAAATTTATACATGTGCACCAGTCTGCGCCTCTAACAAGGATAAACTCCCTCACTCGCATAATAAAATAAACCTGTATAAAATGCTGACCATTTTGTTTCATCAACCATTATACACTGCTTTCCGAGGCAAGGGAGTTTACACAAGGCCTTTTTTCAAGCTCCGAGCTCTACTGAAAGTTTATCGTCAAAGAAAAAAAAAATTTTAATATTCCGGGGTTGAATCCGCGACCCGAGAATCAGCTGCCATAAATCTAGTAGACCAACGAGGCAATTAAGACTATTTAATTGTTAATGTTCTTATTTGTACAGAACCCTCGATTAACGAGTTATTGTCGTGTTTTTCAAATTAATCATTTTCATACGTTTTATATCCCGCACGAATCTAGTACATAATGTCACCTTTTATATGAAATATTACCAGTAAGACAACATTCTCTCAGGAAACAGGATACCAACTTGATCCTTTTGAAATTTATTGAAATTTGTAACATTTAACATATTAAAAAAAATGATTTTATTACGTCGTTTTTTTGCCCAAATTTTACTATACCTTAATTAAACATCGTTTTTATTAATGTATACATATTCCCAAAAAATATATTTATTTCTAATTAAGTATGTGTGATTGGGTGCTTACTGATACTTATTGAGAAGGCTAAGCTTAAAATTCTTAGAAGGTTCACACAAAACGTTTTAAAATAAAACAAAAAAATATTGAAATATATTATATTTTCTCTCACTTCACTACAATTACATCCAAATCCGTATAAATATATTATCTATAAGATAAAGGCAAAGTTCCTCAACGATCTGGCATCCATGTTCGTCACCAGGCTTTGATTACATTTTGTACATTGTTTTAAAAATTATATATAAACTGATATTTATGTCTAACTAGCTAATTTGTTAGCTTTGTTCTTATTTTCTTCACAATGGCCAAATAAGAGCTTATGATACTGACACACTGTCAGTGACAGTACCTACCTTCTTTGTAAAAAATGGTTTCTACAAAATACATTATTACGTAAATACTTTAGTCTCGTTTAGAAATGTAATAAGTATCTATTAAATGACCTTTAAATCTCAAGCTCCTTGAAACATAATTACATTTCATAGTCAAAAGTAATTGACAAAATAATTTCAAAAATAGCCACCGTAATGGCATATCCGCATTAACATGACAACAGAATCATGTTTCCAAGAACGATTGTTGCCGAACTTAAAACTAATTTTCAAGGTTAATTAACTGTAGTTTGGCATTATATTTGTTTCCTTGGTGTTCTTAAAATGGTCAATGTAATAAAAATTGTATTCTAATACGTTTAGAAATTAAATTTCATTGGTTATACTTTTAAATGCCATGCACTTGATTAAATAATTATATTTGTTATTCGATTTTAAATAATATATCGGTTGATATTTTTTGCTCTATAATAACGAAGGCGGTTTTCTAATAAGTATGTTTTTATGTAACTTATTATAAGTTACTCTACTAATAATTATAAATAAGTCATAATTTTGAACGATATTCGAAAATCGTTTAGCTGATAAGATCGTTTAAATGCTACATACAGTTATTAACTTAAAATAAATTATCCAAAAAAACTTATAACTTTAGATAACAATAAATACTATTAAGGCTTAGTGCAATACCTTCTATCATTTAAGATATAATAAAACAGTTGGTATTAAGATGATGGCAAAAAGGGATGGGTTTGCTTAGAAAAAAAACCTTAAATACATGTTCATATTCCAAGTACATACACAACTATCTAATACTTAGCTTATAAGTTTGTTTCGTCCGATCAATACCAACCCTCGTGTCGAGCGTAGTATAGGGGATGAAATGGTGATTTGGTGAATCAAAACATGTTGATAGGAGCTAAGCTTTTAAAGGAGGTACTTTTATAGTCATTCTGTATATTATTAATCTTTTACTGTCTTACTTTCATCTATTTATAACGTAATGACTAAATATAAATAATGAAAAATATATTCTTTTTAATTTATAAATTGACATAAAAAAGTGTCATAAAAAAGTGTCTGCAGTTTTAATCTGAGAGGCTTTATATATTATATCAACCTTTACATATTACAAATTCTATTGAAAATAAAATATATTGTTAATTTTTCCTTTCATAAGAACAGCAAGCTCTTTTTTACAGCACAATAATTTGAAAACACCGTCAAACGTTCGCATAAGTAATGCATTATATTCATATTAGTTTCAGCACAAGAAACCGGTCAGATCCGTGTCGGTAAACGTAACGAATCTTTGGAAACATATCAACAAAAGAAAAAATGTCACTCACGAACACTTCCAAATACAAACAGCCATGTTCCCGCCAAAATACATGTAACATATTGTTGTGCACTCGTAAGTTATTTCGAAACCGTAACTCTCGCCGACGACCACATGGAATGCCGGACCGAACTTTTTATCCATGGACTCTTTGACCATACGAGCGGCCATTTCATTGTTCGAGGAAAACTTTTCGCATGCTGTTACTGACAATTCAACAGCTTCTATTCGCATCTCTTCGGACATGTCTGAGTGCTGCAAATATAAAAAAAATACACAAATGAGATATACCTAGTATTTGATATCTACAGTTACTTATGAACTGCATTGCAGTCGTAGCACAGCTCCACCAGGAAGTACATTGTGGCATTTATCATATCATTCATAATAGCACAGTAAAAACGTTTTGGTATATTCTCTGAATAGTGCTAGACAAAAAAATATTCTGAATTTAAATACTATTCGACGACCTGCGTCGATAAATCAAATCGAATCAAAATACTTTATTCCAGATTAAAGCATTACACGTGCTTATTGAAAATCAAACTAGAAAATAGCACAGGTTCGGAACAGAAACACCCAGCACCGAGAAGAGCCGGCGAAAGAAATGTCAGCGATAACTTTACATTCGGCAATTTTTATATAAATACAAATATAAAAAATGTCGGTATTTTAAATTTTAGGAGTTGTTATCAATAACTCTTGTCTATTTTCAGCATCTACAAATCACGTATTATGATGTGCAACTATTTATTGATCTGTTAACGATCGACAGACGTAAGATGCGACGGCCCACCTGCCAAAACAAACAGAGCCAATTGTGTAATGTAACTTAATGCATCGCGGCTGTAACTGATGATTTTTTTAAAGTATGTAATTTCTTAAAATTAATTATTTTAAATGAAAATATACTTTTTATTTGAAGTATACCTAAATGTTTAATATACTTGAATATTTGAGTTTTTTTTAAATCGTTCCTTTTTATTACCCATACATAATAAGGACTTTTGTTGTAAAATAAATTACCTACTTATTACAAAATCGGTAACTACATACTTCCTCGTACTATAAAAAATGGTAACTTTCGGTGGGCTTTTAGATTATTATCTCCCGTAAGCGTAAAAATGACCAGTTTAAGGCCCGTTAATTAAATCTCATTTAATCTCGATATTATAAATCTAATATTTAATTATAACGTGACCATCATTCATTGTTTAGAATGTGGTAATTTGATATGTCACGGTGTGCGGAGATAAACCGATGCGCAAGAGTGGCGTTATGCTGATCCGAAATCAGACCTTCACTAGGATGAATTTTGATGTATCGACGACTACAATACACAGAACTTATACATACTTTACTTTGTTCAATAATTTAATTAAAATATAAAATTCCAATTACGTACCTATTAAAAAAAAAAAAGATACTAATCATGTAGGCTGACTATTTACTAATTTACATTATAGGCAAGAACCTTACACATGTATGCACACTAAAATCATTTCTACACACACCTACATATTTCTATTGAACAGACAATAAAATATATAAATGCAACCCCTAAATAAAATCAATACGTGATTATATTATATAGAAATGCACACTAAATTATAATAAAGTTAATTTACCCTTATCAAAGGATACGTGTGTACCACTTTTTCCGCCACAGCACCACCCGCAGCTGCTCCTTCTTCAGCCATTCTTAATTATAACACAGCTGTATCACGAAAATTGAAAACAAAAATCTTTAAATTGTAAAAACAGACGTGCGTCGCTCGTCGCGACGTCTCCCTACTGTTTACGCGTCGCCTTGGATACCGTAGGCGGGCGGAAGATACAATTGATTTTTCTCAATAGTTTGAATCAAACTTGAATCTAGATAATATTCGTTTCTGTCGGACCATTTTTGACACGTATTGGTTACCAAGGTCGACCGTGGGAGCAAATAGTTAAACGGACCAAGATCACTAAATACATATTATAATATTTTTTTAAGTAGCTAGCAAGCAACTGAGATAAGTAAAATGAAATTGTTATGAAATTGATACATATATTGTAAAAATAAAAACTTTTTAAATATACTTAATTGAATGCAATTGGACACTTTAATTATTTTTTCTTTGAAATGTACCATTTAGATTTCGGACCTCGTTAGAATAGAATTAAATCATATTTAAATAAAATGTAAATACAAAGCAAGGTTGTTGGTGGTAATTACTTGGTTTTTCGCAATTCAATTTTATTATATATAAACTGGACACTATAAATACTGCAAATAAATTTACTTACAAAAATAATATGATTTCATAAATTCTACATATTTTATTCAGAAGAACTTTGTTCAAGCCTCCAAGTCCAAGTTCATCATTGCGTAAGTCGCAATACCAACCTCCCATCAGTTACCAATTATAACAAAAACTTAGTGGTTATGCATGAAGGTACCTATTCTGTGATTATACCCCCGGTTTGAAGGGGATATAATCACTGATATTAAGAGACACAATGGGAATGGCCCTGGCATCTGTAAATCCCATGGTTGGCGTTGCATTGTTTTAAAGGTTTTAGCCGTAACCAGTGGTTTTTACTTACAATGAAGGATAACCTGAATCTACCAAAGGGGTTGCTTGCCGTCAAGACGATATGAAACATCTTGTTGATGGATATTAAAATAATATATACTTAATAAAAACAATGGTTATTAGGGAGTGAAATGTTAAAATACCTAGTACATAATAAATTTTGCCGCATGTGTTCTACAAGCAGTCAAAGTATACTGAATACCTGCCAACTGCATACATATATACCTAGATGAATTAATCTTTAATTCAGTACTTTCTCTTTTTTATTAATTGCTTAATCTTAATCAGTACAAATAAAATAAAATATGTTTGTATTTAAAAAGTTAAATAATTACAGATACGTACAGCGTTATTTTTACGCTCCTCAAATAATTTATTCCAAGCGAGACTAAACTCGCATACGCGTATTTTTTTTTATTTTATTTGAAGTCACATTTAGTCTTTATAACTTTTTATGTTGCATTTATAATCATTCCTTATAACGTAGAAACCGAAGTTCTGGTAGTCGATCTTCGGATCACTTGTCTTATAATGTTATAATTAAATTGCAACATTACAAGACCAATGTCAACGTCACATGGACATCAGTTAAACGTAAAGTAAACGAATCAGCTGTGATGTTACTAAATTTGATGTAAATAAAATACATTTGCAATTTAAATAAAAAAGTAATTAGTGATACTTAATTTTTTTGTAAGAAATGGCTTCTCGATTTAGTGGTGCATTGCAATTAACAGATTTGGACGATTTCATAACTCCGTCGCAGGTGAATATAACCTTTCGTTGATATAAATCAGTTTTAATCATAAAAGGCAAGTTTTTAAAGATAATGTAACTTTTTCGGCAATGAAAATACACTTTCCAAAAACATTATAATTAGCTTAATATTTAATACCTACACCAGTGAAGAATAACAGTTTTTGCTTTATATTGTTTTGGGTTTTATAGGAATGTATAAAACCAGTGAAAATAGAGAAGATTAAAAGCAAAACCGGTGCCAAAATTAAAATTGGAGAAGATGGATACTTCGACCTATCTACTGGGAAGGAACAGAAGTTACAGAAAGTGGAAATAACTCTTGCAGATTGCCTGGCGTGTAGTGGCTGCATAACATCAGCTGAAAGTGTTTTAGTGACCAGACAGAGCCAAGAAGAACTTTTAAAGTAGGAGATTTTTTTAATTTTATTAGATTTTAACAACCCTTTTTTAAAGAGAAATTTAAATATATTTCTTAAATAATTGTTTACAGAGTCTTTTCTGAGAGAAAATATACAGATACTCAAGGTGTAACACGAGATGTCACTTTGGTTGTAATATCAATATCTGCTCAGCCAACTCTGTCTTTAGCTGCTAGGTATAAGTTAGACCCTGAGGAAGCAACACGAAAACTAGTTGGTATGTATTTTAAAATGTGAATTTAAAACCTTCTTGACCTCTATTGACTGCTGGCTCATGTTTGCTTGCAATCAAAGGTACCTCAATTTTAAATGTAATCTCACATATTATCAGTGCATCATGAAATGCTAAAGTGCCAAAATGATATTTTTGGTAAATGAAGCATCATTTTTTTATTTTCATTTATATAAATATATTAAGCTTTATCAGTTTGTGATATAATTGTCGTGTGTGGAAAATCTTCATCATTCTTATGGGGATAGAAAAATAAATGTGTAATATTAATGTTACTTTTGTCTAAAAACAAATGCAAAAATTATGTTTTCAAGATTAAAGAAAGCTTATATATTTTTTTAAATGTTTAAAATATGCTCTGATGGGCTTTAAAACTGCATTGATGAACTATATGTAATATACATAGATCTTCAACCTACAAACTGAGAAAGTATATAAGTTCCATATTTGTGGCTCTTAACATTTAACATCTGTCTTTTATTAACCTTTTATAGGATATTTTAAGAGTCTTGGAGCAGACTTGGTATTGGACATGACAGTTGCTGAAGACTTGTCCCTGCTAGAAGCACAGCAGGAGTTCTTACAGCGTTACCAGAACCACCAACACGATCCTTCTGCTAAACAATTACCAATGCTTGCCAGTTCTTGCCCAGGTAAATTTCATTTAAATATAATAATAAATTGAAGTATTTGATAATTATTCATTACTCATATTACTAAAGTTAGTATAAATGGTTTATACATAAAATGTTTTAGGTATTAAACAGGCCTGCCCCAAAAATCAACAATTATTTTAACCCAGGATTTATCCCGGTGTATAAAAAGCGATTTATTATATTTATAAAAATAAATATAATGAATCACTTTTTTAAATTGTGGACAATGACATAAAAGTTAAGTCATATTTATTTCTTTTGCAATTAGGTTGGGTGTGTTATGCAGAAAAGACACATGGCAACTTCATTCTACCGTATATATCGAGTACTAAATCACCTCAGCAGATAATGGGTTCACTGGTGAAACAATACCTGGCTAACAAGCGAGAGTTGAATCCCAGTGAAGTGTACCACGTTACATTCATGCCCTGTTATGATAAGAAACTTGAAGCTTCGAGAGAAGATTTCTATAGTGAAATATTGAGTTGTCATGATGTAGACTGTGTCATCACTGCAAGTATGCTTTCATTTATTTTATTTACAAAATGATTTATCTACAAACAATACTAATAAATTTTGCCTAAAATAATTATTAATCAATAAAAAACAGCCTAAACTCTATCAAAATATATCAGTTCAGTGATTTAGCTGTGAATGTGACAGACAGACAGAGTTACTTTCGCATTAAATTATAAATTAAATGATCTAGTACAGGTACAGATTAAATTAAACCAATTTCTTTAATTTCGTGTTATTGAAGAATGATATAAAACTGTATTGCTATAATTTCTCTTTGGATAAAGTTTGTGGTTTTTTGCGTAGGTACCTAATGAAAAAAGTAGTAAAGAATTAATTTCTTATATATAATTTTCTTTTTACACAGTCGAATTAGAACAAATGCTGGAAAACAGTGGCAGATGCTTATCTGAAGTGGAAGGTTTAAATTTGGATTGGCCGTGGGATGATTCTGAAGGATCAGGCGTGAAAAGCCATATCGGCTCAGGGTCTGGAGGTTACGCAGATCATGTGTTTCTGTATGCCGCTGAACAACTCTTTGGGGAGACAAACGCACCGCTGGTTTATAAGAATTTAAGGTTTGTCTCGTTACTACACTTATTACACTTTGAAATTGAATTGACTTCATATCATTGGACGGGATCTTGAATATAATCTATGGTTTTCATTATGGATTCGAAAAAATGTCGTTTTCAATGTCGGCGAAGTTGTTAAGTTGAAGTCGGAACTTTGGAAGTAAAGTTAAAGTGTATCCGCTTGATTAGTTCAATGGAATAGTTTTGTATTATAAATAAACATACATAACGTATTGATTAATATTAAAAACTTATTGTAGTGCTATTAGCAAATTGTATAGAATATGTAATTCTTGGTTTGTTTATCTCGAATCCTTCTTCGATTGGATCAGGTCGGAGCCGGATATAGAGATTTGGAGGCCCCTTACTATGTCACTATCACTACATATTATAAAACAATTCCCCCGCGTTTCATGTCTGTCTGTATGATCGTGATAAACTAAAAAACTACTTAACGGATTTTCATACGGTTTTCACCAATGGATAAACTGATTCAAGAGAAAGGTTTGCGTCTATAATGCATTAATGTTTTCTGTAAATTTGTTGAAATATGACGATAATTGTTGAAGAGGTCGAAAAAAAACGAGCCGATTGGGATCTTTCATCGAAAACGCTGTAAAATCCCTTTGAATTATAACAAAATAATGTAAGGTGAAATTGTTCTCCTTTCATAGATCTACAGAAAAGTCCGCGATGGCATATGTCTATCTTTTAAGGATAGCTAACTTTATTTTTTTTTAAATGGTTACACAATAATGCTATATGACGGATATGATATTAATCATTATCAAATTAAATACGTTATTTACTTTAAGCATTTAATGTATATTATAATTGCCCTTTACACCACCCAATTTAAACGCATATCTTGAGAGTTATCTTAAATTTAGAACTATCGCGCGCTAACTAAATTCAAGCGGTCACACACCAATCGTACTAGCGCGCGATGCACGGTAGCATCGCCTCGCGGTCGCCTGCGCGCCCCGCGTCCCGCGTCCCGCTGTCTTTTTTAGGAATATTTACTCTGCTACTCGAGCGAAGCCGGGGTGGGTAGCTAGTTCTAAATAAATTGAGGTGGTATTACGGTTACGGTCCACTATTATTGTTATTAGTAGTGTTTCGAGACGGTGTAATTGATTTCGTTTATATTTAACTAGCGGTTCACCCACGGCTTTGCCCGCCATAAAATAAGAAATAATATATTTTAATATTTCTTATTTTATGTTTAATTATGGTCTATTTTTGCTGTAAAAACAGTAAGTTTTAAGCAGATCAAATCATTTTTTATACTAAAGTTTCCGACCCATTTCTCCCGTTTAGAGTTAAATTTTCAAAAATTACAAAATAAGTATGCATTTATTTATGCTCAGAAGCTTGCTTCTTAATTTCATGCTTCTCACATCAAAAATGACCGACCTTCAATACAAACTTTCAACCCTTATTTCACATTCTTGCGTGGTAGTTTTTAAAAATTCTTGAAATATGAATTTATTTATTACTAACCTAGGCCTAGGCATAGGCTTGTATGTAGAATTTCATACTTCTTAGTTCTCATATCAAAATAGATGCTAACCTTCCATACTATCTTTCCACCTTTTTCACACTCTTGCAGTTTTTAACCCATAAATACGTATTTATTTATTTCTAAACAGAAGCATGTATATAAAATTTCATGATTCTTAGATGGAAAATGACGGACCCGCTATACAAGCTTTAAATTTCAACTCCTATTTCATCCTCTTAGGTGGTGAATTTTGGAAATGGAATGGAAAATGACGGATTTCCATACAACGGTTCATCCCTTATTTCCACCTTTTATGGGTGGAATTTCCAAAAATTATTAGTACGCGTTTTCATTATAAAATGCATCAACTGTCAAAATTTCAAGTCTGTAACCGCAGTGGTTTATTAACATATTATTTTAAAATAATACTTATGGTATTTTTATATTATTGCTTTATTTTTATTTACATTAACAAATGATATATTTCAAGTTTTATGACAATCGGTTGAACGGGACGGAAGTCGATACTTTACAGCGCCGCCTGGTGGCGAGTTACATCAATGGGCATAGTATATAAACCTTCTCCGCGGAAAAATACATATACATACCAATTTTCATAATGATCGGTCGAATAGTTTCTGAGTTTATCGATGTCATACATACAAAGATCCTCTTTTATATATATAGATTATAGAACATTACCTACGGGAAAATTTAAGTACATAAATAAAAATATTTTTATTTTTTAATTATTTTGCAACTTTACTGCCAAAAAATTTTTTATTTGAATTATGAACGCCAAACCTCAACCTTATTGCTTACGCAAAAGATAATTAGTAATGTGGCGTGCAAGTATATAATTATGTATTTTTCTTGTTGTTAATTAATATTCTTAAACGTATTGTCTATGGTACATAGATTGTGGGTCGAAAGATGCGATCTGTTTCCAAATACACGCCTTTTGTCTTTAGTGCTCAATAAACTAAACTGTGAAGAAACATTTGAATTCAATGCATTAACCTCATTATGTACAAATTATGTATATAGGTATATTGAATAGAAATAATATGAAATGTTGTATATAGATCGAATACTGAAACATTGTTGTTTTTATTGCATACGTAAGCGGACAAGCATATGGGCCACCTGATGGTAATTGGTCACCAACGCCCATAAACATTGGCATTGTAAGATGTTAACCATCGCTTACATCGGCAACGCGCCACCAACCTTGGGAACTAAGATGTTATCCAGACGAGCTTGCACAGAGCCCTGCCACCAGTAAAATCACTAGATTAATTACCTACCTAATATTTTAGATGTATAAAGACTTGATTAGCAGCAGTGTTATTCTGTAACAACTCACTTCGTATCTCGTACTTGTAGGAAGATGAAAACTGACTCACGGTAAAACGTTATGACGTCTACTATATTTTTAAACAATGATATGATGTTCACGCTTGTCAGGTAAATAATGTAAACTCAAAGCGAGTTCTCTGAAAAGCGATTTTACTCTTATTATATGTAGTTAATTTCGCATATGACTTTCTGACAATTTGCAATCGTTTTTTGAGGTGATTTTCGAGTTTGCCCTTGAAACGTTTGTCGTTTGGATTATCATACATTAAAGTGAAATAACTGTTGAAATATTCTAGAAATCCAGATTTCCGTGAAGTGACACTCGAAAAAGATGGCAAAGAAGTTTTGAGGTTTGCGATCGCGAACGGTTTCCGCAATATACAGAACTTGGTGCAGAAGCTGAAACGCGGCAAGTCACCCTACCACTACGTGGAGGTCATGGCGTGCCCTTCAGGTGTGTATTCAAGTATTACATGCATAATTGTGCATATTTGTTGAATCAGAAATGATCGTATAATTCTAGAATAATTTAGCTACACTAGTAGATATTTAATATTATGTTTTATTATGCAATTGCTTAGATATTTGAGTTCCAACGGTTTGTCATGGCCGTCATTAGTCTGCTAGTTTCAATTAATTTCACACAGGCGGTAGCAAAAGTAATTCTTAAAAGTGAAACATTAAATATAGATTTTTACCTCCGTGAAGGTTGTCTCAACGGCGGCGCTCAAGTGCGGCCCATGCAAGGCGAGAGCGGGCGAGAGCTGGTCGCGCAGCTACAAGCGCTGTACAGCCGCTTGCCGCTCGCCCGGCCCGCGGGGAGCAAGCTCGTCAAGCAGCTGTACGCCGACTGGCTCGACGGCAGGGACTCGGACAAGTCGAGGGCCTTGCTGCACACCGCGTACCATGCCCTCGAGAAAAACGACATAGCGCTAAATATTAAATGGTGATCTGGTCATCAGGTGAAAATTGTTGGGATCAGGTTCCATCTGGCAGCTTCCGTATGGGATACGGATAAGTTGCGCTTAATTAATGTATAGATGTATATTATTTTGTATATAAGTGATTTTCATTATATATGTTGTAAATATTGTTATTTAATAAACAACATGTTATTATTACTTCTGCTTTTCATTTGAACTTGAAATAGTTGTTTTGTACGGGATAGTGAATCAAGTAAACGAGTGCGCTTTTCCAACGTAACACACGTTCATGTCGACATTGTAATAACTTATGCATTGTCACTTACCGTGCCTTTTTATGTTAATTTGAACCACCACGTGTTAACGAGACATTTACAAGCGACGTGACGATTTGCCGGCGATGCTCATTTTTGGCGACAATTATTCGCTTTGTCCTTTATTTAAACAATCACTACACAGATTATCATGTTACTTGATTAAATAAATACATAAAGTGTTATGTATTTATTTTCATTTTTAGTACTACTAACTTACGATAAAACTTAGCAACCGTAATACAACATCAATCGATATGTCGTCACGGTCACTTGTCGTTGCTTATAAAATGTATAAATGTGTATGAATAATAGTCTATTAAGTCGGACGCGAATGGGTCAGTGTGAAGAACGGCCGCAGTGGTAACGACTGCGAACAGCTATTTTACAAATACTGCGCACTGTTTACAAAACATTGACCGCGGCGTGCGTTTAAAAAGTAATATAATTTTTTCTACACAAAATTTGTTTGTGAAATTCAATGGGGGACTTCCGTATACAGGGCACTAATAGAATACACTTCATACTGCTGTGCACGATCTTCAAAGCTGTGATTAGTACTGGATTAGGAAAATGTCCAATATATCCACAATTTCCTAACTATGATATTAGACGGGTAAGTTCGATTTAGCTTTAATTAACTTTTAATAAAATAGATTTATTATCTGCAGTAGGTAACCATCGGACGTTATCTGTCATTAACAAAACAGCGGGAAACCTAACTTTAAAAACGTAAACTTAGAACGTAAAAATTAAACGTATTTATTTATCTAAATATAGTATTATTATCGTAAATAAATTGCGTGCTACAACTTACCTATAATATTTTTATAACAATCATAGAGTGTCGACCTTAACCCTCAAGCGGGCACTGTGGTAACTTTTGCATGTTAATAACATTACTAAACCGTTTACACATTACTTATGCGTAATATTATTTTTTATATATATATAGTTGTAATATGTAGGTACGTAAATAACACTTCAAGAATATGGTTTTGCCATTCAAAGGACAGAAGATTTTTTTACTTATAAAAAAATATAAGGATTATAAAAAAACAGTCGTCATCACTCGTAAAATGGAAGGAGTGTTTGCTTCATTCTGTGAAATATGCTTATATTATACTTCGTGCTTTGTCCTCGAGATTAGTTTACTTGTAGTAGACACTAGGTGTCGCCAGTCTGCACTGTATTTGAGATATCACTTTTTTTTTTTTTTTTGTATGTGGGTAGGCGCAACACCGTTGATGCCGGTGCCACTTTCTAATATCTCCATTACACGTTCAGTGCTCCGCCAGTCAGTACGCGTCAAATTATTTTGTGCGATTTAAAACGTTCCGTTGTAAAAGTGTTTATTAAACACGTATACGTGTTGTTTCGGAATTTGTTAGCGATGAGTACATAGCTAACAAATTTACAAAGTTGGAACAAAAGTTTATGTGCACACGACGCAGTGTTCGACATAGGATATCGAGATCGAGGAGACTGTCACCGTCGACGTCGTCACCGTCATATACATCGCGAGCGTCATCCAACTCGAGTCCCGAATTCGCAATCGTTGCTGACAGAGCACGTATATTCGGGCGGCGCCTTTGCGGGCGCACTGCCGTTGGAGACGCTATGCATAGAAGGTATAGTATAGGCATATTCTTTGTTTAAATTGATAGCATGATTAACTCATGGGGTTATCACCTTATTGATTGAATAACATATTCTTACGTTATAATAGTACTGTGGGTAGTCTGTAGGACTACCACTTTACTTTAATTAACGTAGTCAAACACTAAAGTAAAGCAGTTCATTACATATTTTGACTAGCTGAGAATAGCAATAAATAAATAATGCGGTCCGCTACTAGGGCTGTCACTTTATTTAATATAAAAGTATTGATTTGAAAATGCGGTCAGTCTATGGGACATTCACTTAACTTTTACAAATTATTAAGTTTAATAGTACTACGGGTAGTCTTTGCGACTACCACTTTACTTTGATTAACATAGTCAAACACTAAAGTGGTAATGCGGGCATTCTCTGGGGATGTCACTTAATCACATATTTTGACTAGCTGAAAATAGCAATAAATAAATAATGCGGTCAGCTACTAGGGCTGTCACTTTATTTAATATAAAAGTATTGATTTGAAAATGCGGTTAGTCTATGGATCATTCACTTAAGTTTTACAAATTATTAAGTTACAATAGTAGATACTACGGGTAGTCTTTGCGACTACCACTTTACTTTGATTAACATAGTCAAACACTAAAGTGGTAATGCGGGCATTCTCTGGGAATGTCACTTCATCAAATATTTTGACTAGCTAAAAATAGCAATTAATAAATAATGCGGTCAGCTTCTAGGGCTGTCACTTTATTTAATATATAAGTATTGAATTGAAAATGCGGTCAGTCTATGGGACCTTCACTTGTTTTACATATTGTTAAGTTACAATAGTACTACGGGTAGTCTTTGAGACTACCACTTTACTTTAACTAACGCAGTCAAACACTAAAGTGGTAATGCGGACATTCTCTGGGAATGTCACTTCATCACACATTTTGACTAGCTAAATAGCAGTAAATAAATAATGCGGTCAGCTACTACGGCTGTCACTTTATTTAATATAAAAGTATTGATTTGGGAATGCGGTCAGTCTTTGGGACTGTCACTTAAACAAAATATACTACCTAAATTTTATATACTATTACGTTACAATAGTACTGCGGGTGGTCTCTGGGACTACCACTTTACTTTGATTAACGGAGTCATTCACTAATGCGGTGATGCGGGCATTCTCTGGGAAGGTAAGTATTGATTTGAGAATGCTGTCAGTCTTGAGACTGTCAGTAGCAGCCTGCGAATGTCCCACTGCTGGGCTAAGGCCTCCTCTCTTTTTATGAAGAGACGTTTTTGGAGATTATTCCACCACGTGGAATACACATGTGACAGAGTTTCACTGAAATTAGACAAATGCAGATCTCACGACAGTTTTCCTTCACTGGTAAGCCCGAGATAAATTAGAAAGCATAAATTAAGCATATGAAATTCAGTGGTACTTGCCCGGGTTTGAACTCATGATCATTGGTTAAGATTCACGCGTTCTCACCACTGGGCCATCTCGGCTATGGGACTGTCACTTAACCAAACCTACACTTTAAGTGGGATTTCATTAGACAGGTGCCACTGCCGCCCGCCACCTTCATTGTCAACAGCGTCAAGGCCTCCGGGTCGTTATTGTACACTTCCGAGCTGCCTTCAGGTAGTGCTGACTTCTTCTTGGGTCATCGGAACTCTTAATTTCGTTTAATTCTATGAAACGACCCTACCCGAGTCATTGGTGAAGATGTTCAACCAGATCTAGCTACAAAAAGACATCCGCAGGGAGCTCATGGCCATTATAGAAGCTGTGATTAAATGAGACAGGCAATCGAGAGCAGTACCTCCGTAACTCCGAACCTCCGTAGAGTCATACGTAGCCATGCTTACTTCCCTTATGACATCAGGTACAAGAACAAATAATACTGACCTCATTCAAACATTGATGAGCTTATGTGCAAAAAGTCAGTACACTAATCCAATAATAAGAAGGAGCTTCCTTCTTAATACATTAAGAAAGAAGATTAATGGTCAATTACAAAGGACAAAAATTCACAAGTTGCCTTTAGCAAAAACCAAACGAAAACTAAAAGCAGTTAAGGCTATCTCAAAATTGGGCTGAAAGGGACTCGGAGGACGAAGGAGCCTGCAAAAAAGGATCGCGTCGACAGATCATCATCTTCGAAGCAGTTGTCGCGTCAAGCGCAGCATCGCAGCCGTAACCACCATGAGATAAGGTAAGTTCCTACTTTCGCAGACATCGGTCACTCGTTACGCGTGACAAAATTATTCTGTCTTTGGTACAAATCCTCTTCTCTCGTCTAGAAAAATAGACAAATATTCAAGTATCAACAACACTTTCCGCCACGGAAAGTATTAAAATACGAACGAGTCTATTCGTGATCCTTTAGAAATAGGAACTATTACGAAATGTAAACCCTGTCAGAACCAAATTCTATCTCCTGTATTTTTAGTAGCAAACCAAGTGGCAATTATGTATGTATATAGTGGTATATATAAATACAAAAGCATTGATTAAACTCATCGATCCCTCACACTTCAAATTCGAAGACCTGAGGAAGGCATTAAAGCTTACCAAGGGATTTTTTATGAGTAACGTGGATCTGAAAGACAAATATTCTTGATCCGTATATATGATCGTTCTTTCGAATGATCTAAAGTACCTACTGATTTCAATGACAAAAAAAAAAAAAAAAAAAACCTGCCTTATGTACTGCCACTTTCGTATTCACCTAGATTATGAAATCTGTGCCACTTACTTATCCACAATATATCTAGATGATATTTTAATGATGTCTCATAGTCTGAAATCGCGTTTTAAAACATACATGATACAAGGAGGCTTTTAGAAGCCCTAGGCTTTTTTATAAACACAAATAAAAAGTATATCTCTAGCTTCTATATTAACGACGACGAGCCCGTTGCACGTTGGCGTGGTTCGTAGATGCCTTTCGCGCCGCAGGTCGGGGGTTCGATTCCCACCCAGGACAGACAATTGTGTATATGAACATATTTGTTTGTCTTGAGACTGGGTGTAATGATCTATATAAGTATCTTTTTACAAAAGAAATGTAGTATACATTTTTAGTATATCAGTTGTGTGATTTCCACTGTACAAGCCCTTGCTTAGCTTGGGATCAGAAGGCCGTGTGTGAATAATGTCCCAGGATATTATTATCATTATTATTACTAATAATGTTGACCTCACTTTCAAATAATTCAGTATGACACATACTTAATACAATGTTTTATTTTGCAAAAGTAAATAAATATGATTAATACCTAGGATCTGTATACCATATTATAATATTTTTTAACGCAATAAGATGAGTCTGGTGCAAATATGGAAATTTGAATAGCTGAAGACTATCTATATATTTTTTGCCCAAGAAATAATAATATAAGATAATCATATCATCATATAGAGATTAAAAAGACCATAAAAAATAATAATAATAATAATAAAAATAATGTAAACAGCTTCACTTGCAATAACGACAGCACATAGTGCAAACGAACACATAATTAATATACTTATAGCCTATTCCAACCACAACAGGAATAAAGCCAGATTAACAAATTTGACACCGAATTAATGTGATATCATTGGTCATCAATATCAATTGACGCGATGTCATTGTTCGATGTCTTGAATAAGCTATGACATTCACTATGGATACGCGAAAAGATGGCGTTTTCAATGTCCGCGAAGTTGAATTCGGAAATCGGAAATTTAAAAGTTAAATTAATGTGGTTATAACTAGTTAATTGGAATAGTTGTTGTGTTCTGAATAAGGGTAAAATAATCAAGAACTGTTTACAGTACATAATAATGCAGAACGATTTGACAATCGCATGCAATTTGTAAATCTACGGTGTGTTTACATTTATTTCTATTCCCATTGGAATAGGGTATAATATATATTTTGACTGCCTCGTTGGTCTAGTGGCTTGATATAAGGTCGCGGACGCGGTGATCCTGGGTTCAATTCCCAGGTCGGGACAATAAATAGTTATTGGGGTTTTCTATTAGAAAATTCTCAGTAGCAGCCCCTAGTCTGGAAGTTGGAAGTGTGGTACACTCCCGTGCCTCGGAAAGCACGTTAAGCCGTTGGTCCTGCGCCTGAACTCTTTCCGGTCGTGTCGGATTGCCGTCCCATCGGATTATGAGAGCTAAGGAAAAGAGAGTGCACCTGTGTTTGCGCACACACTTGTGCACTATAATATCTCCTGCGCAGTTGGCTAATCACTCTTGAGATTGGCCGCCGTGGCCGAAATCGGTCTGTAGGACCTTATTTATTTTTTATTTATATATTTTAACGTCATATCCTTCTCAAGGACGTGGCAAATTTCTGTATTGCGATTTGCATAGGTATTGAATTCAATTCACACCAATGAGTTGTGGTATTTTATATTCGTGAATATTGGGAAATTAAATTGATATAAATAAAAATCTCAAAAAACTCGGCATTACAACGCCTATTCTAGACGTAAATATTCTCATAAAATCCTTTAATAAGATTGCTATCAATAACTATAGATTAAGATTTTGATATAAAATGTCAAATGGTTTGATAAGTATTTATCTTTCTCTGTGACCCACTATGGTCGAAGTTGACAAATGGTACTAAAAAGTCATCTTGCATTAATTGCTTAGTATTTTAAAATAAAAACTCAGATTAATACTCAGAGATTAATACTTAAAAACTGCACCACAGTTTTACACTAGCAGTTATTATGGTTCAAATCTTGTTTATGATATAATATGATATTTAAATAGATAATTAAAATATATATATATATATATATATATATATATATATATATAAAACTACATAGTAATTAATTGTTGATTTGTACAATTATTATACAATGGGTACTTTTTTGTGAAAGTACTTTTTTGACCACCAGATTTATAGTCAAAAGTTTACTTTTGTAAAAGTAAAAAGGTTACTTTTGTAAAAGTACGTTTGTCAAATGTTAGTTTGATTATCAGAAGAATATAAATATATAAAATGTACTGTTCTTTGAAAGTTGATATTTTCACTCTCAACATCTACAAGTAAACTAATCTCGAGGACAAAGCACGAAGTATAATTAATGATTAAACGAACTTACCTGTACGTGAAGTTCAATCATAATTATACGAGGGCTTTGTCCGAAGAGATTAGCATCCCACCCACCCCATTTACCAATTCCCATATAACAATATTTTATATAGGACAGAGAGTATCTATCCAGGTGTAAATCTTCTACTTGATATTCAAATATCAACATTTGCAAAGAAGATGCTCTGAACAAAATGAAGATATTAGAAAGTGGCACCGGCATCAACGGTGTTGCGCCTACCCACATACAAAAAAAAAAAAAAAAGTGATATCTCAAATACAGTGCAGACTGGCGACACCTAGTGTCTACTACAAGTAAACTAATCTCTTCGGACAAAGCCCTCGTATAATTATGATTGAACTTCACGTACAGGTAAGTTCGTTTAATCATTAATTATAATGATCTACTTGATTGAAACAGTAATTACGTAATAAATTTCATGAAACAGTACATAGTTCGGTAACACACCCACGGAAATACGTTCTGTTATTTATTAATGTTAATGATAATTTAGGCAGTTAGAATATTCATTAAGAATAAAACTAATGCACTTATAAAAACTGGTCATTGAACTTATTAACTAAAACTATACCTATTCGAACAGTCAGTAATCAATAACTGGACTGTCTACATAGGGAACAAATATGTTATATACTAGCAAATCTTAAGTCTCGTCCTAATGGAGCATGATACTTGCACTAAAACCAGAAGGCATTTATACAGTCTCGGCCCTGGGGTAACGCGAACGATCGTTCTAGGTGTACAGTAACTGCAAATTATGTGAACGTTGACCAAGGGGCGCTGAAGGCTAATCTCGCTCTACCATAATCAATTAGTAATAAAACATAATCCATTCAATATATCATCATTTTGTATCAGTTATTATAATAAACGCGTTTGCTTGATTTAGAGTATTCGTCGTATCCTAAATCCCGTAAATTCTGTAAATAATTGTTTCATCTTGAAAGATAATAATAAAATACAAAATAAATAGGTATGAAGAAAGACTGAAAATGAATAGTTGTGTTTGTTTGCATATATTAAAACATAGAATTTCCTGTTAAATAATCAAGTTTTAATAAACTTAAGAAGTTCTCAGTAATTTTATTAAAGTTAATCAACAAGGGATCGACGTCTATTCGCCGTACAACCAATTTTGTAGTCTGAACTGCTAAGTGAGAACTGAGAATATTTTGAAGGAAAACCTTTTTAACTTTTATCGGCCCGTAACAAGAATCATTCCTGGAGGCCTCAAAATCCGCTGCCATATTTACTCGGTGGTAGAGCTTTGTTAAAGTTCTATGGGCGTTGATTTACTTACCATTAGTTTGCCCATATGCTCGTCCGCCTAGACTAAAAAAAGAAACCTGTAATCTTCCAACGAAACCGAACAACGACACTTACATCATAATGGTCAAAGTCTAAAAGTAGGTATAATATATATAACTAATACTATTTTGTTTAAATTATAGAATATATATTATTTATTTTAGATGACGGGTACGTGGTATGAAGTGGAAAGATCGTTCCACCTGATGGAGATCGCGGCGAGCTGCACAGAACTCGACGTGATGCTCAACGAACGAGGTTTCCTACTCATTACCGTCAGCACTATCAATAGATGGTATGATCATTCTACACATTATCATTTTAATTAATTGTACCCATCGTTTAAAATTTAAAAAAAAAACCTAAATAAATTCCTTAGGTCAGGTAACCGTTCCACGAGTTACGGGTTAGGGATCCCGAGCCACAACGGGTCGTCCTCGTTCAGGTACAAGCTGAACAACCGGATGCCCTACATAATAGGTCGTATGCTCCCCGGCGCCGGCCACTACAACATATTATTCACAGACTACGACCGCTTTGCGCTTGTCTGGTCCTGTACTAACTTCAGTGTCGCCCACTCTGGTACGTCTGATTGCACTTTTATTACATCTTTTTTATCTAATGACTCTTTTTAAGAGCTTTTTCTTAATACATATAATTAAGAAGGAATAGTAGTCCTTTAATTTAAAAAAAAAATACTTGACTATTTCATTATCCGTAAAGAATAAAAATTAATCATTAATTGCTTACATTTTGGTTTCGATGACTTCTTAGTAACCTATTAATTGTTTTATAAATTGGTTTAAATACATTTAAAAATATATCTCATACTTAGACTATTAAAGCAATATGTTTTTATTTGTTTCTTCCATTGAGACATTAATTTCCTTATAAAACAGATCGCATGTGGGTACTGGGACGACAACGGGACATAGAAGCAGAATTGCGAGCACAGATATACGACATAATTCAGGAGCTGAATCTCGACCCGGACCGACTCATCCTATCAAAAAACAATAATTGTACCGAATTCGAAGAACAAACGACTGAAATAAACTAATTATTTATTGATGTTTGTTTTCATAAGTTTGTTATTTTTTAATAATCCTGCAAGACATTGTACATGAGCAATCAGAGGGTAGTTCACGTTTTCCATAGACAATGACATTTGACATTGCAAGAAATATTTTTATATATATACGGTGCCACGAATCAATAGGTACCTACATCAAAATTAATTACTTAAAATTATTTCCGTCATTTATAAACCAAGCTCGAATTACCCTGTAATACGTACCCAATATTATATTATAGTAAATTATACAATAAAAAGAAAATGGTAAAAAATGTACGCATAATATTAATTCAAAAAATAGAATTAAACGCCTTTATTTTGGAAAAATATTTATTTACAACAATATAGAGTAAAAGATATAAGAATCGAAATACAATTTAATTCTTCCCTTATAGAATGGTGACAGAAATCACAGCTGCCTACATACAGGCACAGATTATAACAAACCAGACACACACCACACACACTGACTTATTAAATAACTATAAATTATTACTCGTAAACATTACACTTCTAAAAATGTAAAAAAGTATTGCTTTTTGTTTTAACAATAAATGGCGGTTATCCTCTCTTAGTATATACATTCAAGATTATAAACAAAGTAGAATAAGGATAACTAATCAATAACATGTGAAAAAAATTACAATTTTATTTTTTTAGCGCCAATAACACAATAAACTTTATGTAACCTATAACTATCTACACCTCATGTTTTTGATGATTAAAATGAACTAATTAAAAAAAAAAAGAAATCTTTATAAATTGAGAAAAATATTTTGGATTACAATCATTATAATTAAATAAAGAGTATGTATTAAAAAGGATTGTTTATTTTTATAAATTATAAATATTATTAGCAGGAAGACGTAGATATTAGAGAATAGACCGAGTGATGCGATGTGGTCACAACCGCCCATTGACATTGTCAATATAATAAATGTAAACTGTTCTTTAAGCGGTAATATACTGCAAGCCTTGGGACTTGAGATAGAAGTTCCAATGTTCAAGAATGACGTCGGGCATGTCGGGCCTACACGGAACATGTCGGGTCACCAACAACAAACATATTGAAAATAACAATATCAAAATAAAAACATAATTACGTCATAATAGAATTAGCTACATTTTGAGCAAGCGTCGCATCTGTAACCAAGTGTAACAGTTTACTATTAGACATTAGAATCACCGTTTTGTGATGTTCGAACATTGCGAGCAAAATATTTGTGTGCTGTTAAGAAGTGGAAGTCAGTTGTTTGAATGTAAATATAATAATATATACTATAATTACAATTTTGGTTAGTATTTGGCGTTATATTGAATTAATATTATGCTGTGAAATTAAAATAAATCAGCTATTTGACATTTCACGCAATCGCAATCCAATTTAATTCGAAAACATCGCTTTGTTTTTCACTCGCTTAATTTATGCTTATTAAATTAATCTTAGGCTTGGTATTAAAAGAAAACGTCGTGAAACTACCTGAACGAAGTCGAAAGAAATTATTTCAAATATATTTTCAAAAGACTGGAATAACTTCCAGTATCATGCCTCAAACCAACCCTGTTTACATATTCCAAACGAAGATTTAAAGAAAAACGAAAACTTAGTTTATATTCCATTCAATTTGCTAATAGATATGCTATGGAATGCGCTACAAATAGTTCTTGATTAAATTTACTTTATTTATAATAAATCACTATACTTCTAACCAATTTCATTTCATTTCCAGTGTTCCGAATACAATTTTGCGGACATTGAAAACGTACTTTTTTTGCGAATCCAAGTGAATGTCATACATTATTCAAGACTTCAAGATCTCGACCAATGATATCGCGTAAATTCAATGTCATAGTTGTTTATTTGTCTTTGCTCCTCTTGTGGTTGGAATAGGAACTAAGAACTCTCTGGAATTTGTGAGACATGAGGACATTGGTGAGACATTTGAAGTTATATTTGATTAAATTTTGTCAACTAGATGAATCTATAAGTTTTATTTAATTTCACAGCATGTTGACATTAAATATTTATAATATAAACTATTGGTTCCAAGTATACAAGTGTCTAATTGATAGAGATAAAATTAATTATTCAATTAGTACTTTACGAATTTTGATTATTTTTTATCTGACTCTTAAAAATTTACTTGTTCGAAACCTATACTCGTCTACAACATTTTTAAGGTTATTGATTGATAAACATTATGTATTTATAAAATAGATCGCAAATTCTACATGATCAGAATATTTTTTATACACTGTCAATGAAACACCTTGCATATAACTAACCAAAATATTATGTAAATATTTTTTTTATTTACGACTATAGATAGTAAAATTACATTCTATTAAATATACATAAAAGTCTATTAGAAATACAAAATATTCAGTCCCTTAGAGATCTAATTTACTTTAGGCCGTTATATTGATCTCATTCAAAATGAGATATTTGTTATGTAATTTTTAACTAATATTCAACAATACAATTAAATGCAACTTTAAAAATCAAATCAATGATAATAACAAGAAACAAAAAAAACTTATAATTTATAAATAACATTCAAAATTAAGTACTTAAAATATTTCTATTTGTATTTATAACTTCGGAATAGTTTAGTCCTTCGTAGCGAACCACCAGTAAATATTTTTAAATACAATCTTATTAAATTGAACTTTGGATTATATGCATGTGCATATCTACATAATTATGCATATGACTATGATTTTCTTGCAGTAATGTTTTTTTAATATTATTTTGTTTATGGTGTAATTATAACAGTTACTAAATGGATAAAATAATTGATGTCAAAATCTTATCACTTTACTATAGTATCTTACATTGATTAGTCACACAAACACACAACTGAACCAATGTGCTATGAAAGCACTTAAAAGTTTTCATTGTTAACAAAACAGTTTCTGACCTCACTTAAGCGCAGACATTCCGAATCACGGTTGTTGTAATCAGAAGACATACTATCATCTGGACTACCACATTGCGGCTCAACATCCTTCTGACTGGAAAATGTCTCATGCCCCCGGTTGTTCACTGTGTACTGATGCATCCATAATTGTTTTTCTTCAACCTCTCTACTCACAACCACAAACAATTCCTTTTCTTTGCTGTCTAATTGTTCTTTTAAATATGCTATTAAATCACTACTCTGAAACGATAGTGAATTTAGATACAAAAATGCAATAAATTTATTCAGGATAATTTTACAATTGGGTGTGGTTTAAGAAACAAAAAAAGGCTGTATTATTGCACCAGCTATAATGTATAAAGCATTGTTCAGTAAACTTTATATAGCTAAATTTAAGATCCTTGTGGTGTTTTCAATATTTTCAAGTAAGCAAAACTGCCCCTTTGAAATTTATACAATAAGATATACTATTTATTCCTTACACTGTGAATGTACCTTGTGTAAACCAAAACCATAGGAATATTGTTGTGTAATTGATGAATGTGTAACAAATAGTACCTACCCAATTGAACTTGATCAATGTTTATCACCATTAACCATAAGCCCATTCAATGTGATGACAAGATTAACTTTTATTGGCCAGGTAAAAACACTGACAGGGTCAGTCCTTACTTAGATTGTGATATCATGATAAAATGAGTATACAGTGAAAACAGAACTGATGTGCTCCAAAACTATTTTATCTTTTGTAAAATATATTATTTACATACCCTTCCTATTAACTGTGGAGATTCTAACTTAGAGTCGAGATTGTAAAAGTTGCCCTGTATTTGTCTGATAGTGATCCAATGCCGTCTTCGAAGAGGCAACATTACAAAACCCAGCTTATAGTCTGAGGGCACATTCAAAATAAACCCACATATGTTTGAGAGGTCTAAGCATCCAGGATCTCTGAAGACAAAAGACAAATAGGCATAAGAATAATCAAATCTTTTAAATTTAGTTACATTAAAACAATTTAATTCAATGTTAAACTTAGAGACAGTTGTTTTCGTTTCTAATTAATAAATTTCACTGTTTGAATAACAATTTCTGATGTAATGTATATTTATTATTTAAAATAAAATTATTTTACAATCATGTGATATACATTTCATTTAATATTATAATATGATGACTGAAATGGCTGAGTAGGTAAGAGTTATGCCTTATCTATATACAATATATTTCATATGCTCTATTTGTGTCTTGTGCTCATTAGCAAGGAATTCTATAAGGAAACCTGATTAAAACATTTCTGACACAACTGGAACAGTCTGGCAGAATAAGGCCTTTAGGCCATAAGGTGCCTCAATAAAAAAATGTACTTACTTTCTTTTATCAAACCACACAGCCTCACAACCTTTCTTCTGAAGAGCAGCCATGATTACATTAATGTCATAATTGCCAAGACCCAGCATGGAGCGGTGAGGATTAATCCATACATTTGGAGATAGCCTACTGCAAATTGTGTCCAATTCTGACTTCGAAAATGTATTTCTTGTCTAAAAATCACAAAACATCTTGTATGTAGTAAATACCCAAGGAAAATTCCTTCACACTATAACATTTAAATTATCAGTTACTACTCCTCTATATTAAAAAGCAATTTATAATAGTTTAAAAATGTTATCACATCTAATTGGAATTAACAATGAGTAACGAAAATATAAAGAGGCGATAATTAAATTCTAATGACCGTAGCAAGCCAATTTGTTTACTTTGGCTTGTCGGCTAATGCTATTCATGGTCGGTTTTCACGTGATAAATTTTATTTAGCCTCTGGCTCTTTAGATACGATAAAACTCACCTGAAATAAATTATTCAGTGCATGCAATGCACACAATTCTTTTACTTGTTTTTCATGATAAATTTGCTGTTTTGAACCCATCTCGTTCATACATTTAGCATGTTTTGTCTTTGAATTAAGCGCTAACTTATATGTTAAATTTTGTAATTTATTATGTTTTTTAAAGAATTTTTATAATCACTATAATACTGAAAAACAATTTAACAAATAATTTGGTATAATAATCTAAAAAATTAAAGTTTGCTGATGAATAACTTGACAATTTTAATGACTTCCGAAACAGATCTGACAAATTGACAATGAAAACAGACTTCAATATAAGAGAAAAAGATCACTTGGAAGCACTTAGCACTGTCTTGTATACATGTCTATCAACGGAGCCTAATTGCAGTGGTGCGAGATTGGTGCGATTATGATACAACTATTATTTCGCGTCAACGCCGCTGTAAGTCGTTGCTATCGTACATGGTTGAGTGACACGCGGCGTATATTTTTCTCTCCTAAGTATTGTGTTAATTAATCATTGTTATATCGTTCTGTTGACTTTTGTTGTTATTTTTGTTTTGTTATTTAACTGTTTTGTTTGGATTTTGAAAAGTGTCCGGCATATCCATCTATCGATTGTCATGCCTCTGGCGGCCGTAAAATGAAGAGAAAACAATCATTAAGCCGAAGTACCCCCGCTACTGTTGATGATAGACCTGTGTATAAGAATGCTAAGAAGACCTTTTAAGCGACTTCACTGTCTTTACTTATGGAATAAAACAAATGCGTTCAATTAAGGACATTAAAAAGTAATATAAAAAGCTTCTTATACACACATATATATTTATGTATAAAAAAAATATTCTACTTAATAATTTTTACTTGATTTACATATGTACATAGTTAATGTGAACTTAAGTGGGGGTTAAAGCCGTTAAAGCTGATCAATTTATATTCTATATTTTTAACATAAATCAAACGTCAAAAAATAATGAAGCGAAGCATTTTGTCAGTGTCACATTCGTATATTGCCGCGTAAATACAATTTAAATAGCAACAAGAAAAGCCATTATTTTTCTCTGCTTATTATTATTTTAATCATTGCCGTTCCAAAATTATTAATCTTAAACGATGCAGCTATCACCTGAATCACATGACGACGCTAAAGTGTCTTTATTGAATAAAGAAATTGTACATCAGTATAAAAATTCATTAAACTGGTGCGTTAGATATCTTTTGGACCTGTTTATTGTTCCAATTTTGCATGTTATACTAACTATAATAATATTAACAACAAGCATTAACAATGACTACAGCAAAATTACACTAAATCTACTATATAATAATATATACTGTAAGAGAAATACTTATTTTTAGTTTTTCCAACAATTCATCAAAAATTGCATTGCAAGAAGCATGGCAAGCAAATGTAAAGCTGTTTAACAAAAATAAAGATCAACTTATAGCCTCAACAAGGGAACTCTTGACTGGCTCTGCTTGTAATGAGATTCAATCTTGGACTACTTCCCTGGGGTAAGTGTTGTCATCAATATAGGAGTATTCATAAATTGTGTATGACATATAAAATTATTCTTCCAGTGAACTGCCAGACCCATTACTGTTATTTGAAAAGTCGTCACCGCAGTGTAAATGCTTTAGTATTAATCAACACTTGCAACAAATTAACACTAAAAACATAATGCAAGGCAAATGCATATGTAAATTTGATATTCCTATAACAGAAAAATCTGACGCTACTTACTTTAGAACACATTCTGAGAATTCTAGTCAAGAATCAAAGTCTGGAGATGACAGACTCTTAAGACCTAAGTTTGGTCGTTTAAAAGCAAAGAAATCAGTAGTTCCATCAAAAAATGTATCAGAAATAAATATGAGTAAAGAATTTGATATGGACATAGATAAGCCATTAGCAAATACTGATGAAGTTGAAGATGAGAAAAAAGCACATAAAAGTCAAGTAGCAAAAATAACATTTAAAACTGCAAGAGAAACACTCCTTGCTTCTAATCCTGCCGCTCGACGCACTTTGGGTGCTTCAAGAAAGGCTCAGGCAAAATTTGTTTCTCCAATGCTTGGGGCTCAGTAAGATTGATTGTATTATTTTAAATAGCAAACTTGAATGTATATGGTGTATTGGCACTACATTTTCTTTTTTAATTAGAGTTAATTTTATCTACATTTTATGGCACTCTCTTCCCTCTAGCTCTCATTATCCGATGAGACAGCAATCCGACACAACCGGAAAGAATTTAGGCACAGGATCAATGGCTTTATGCGCTTTCTGAGTCATGGGAGTGGACATACTTCCAACTTCCAGACTCTGTGCTGCTACTGAGAATTTTCTGACAGAAAAACCCAATGACTATTTATTGACGTAACTTGGGAATTGAACCCAGGACCACCGGGTCTATGGCCTTATATCTAGCCACTAATGACCTAGAGTCTAGAGTCTAGACTAACGAGGCACTCAGTCATTTATTTAAAAGTACAATAATAACAACTTTGCTTATTAAATGTTGTTTAATTAAACACATGCACATAAATATTTTTTTCTAACTTAGTCCTTTGATTGCAGTATGATCTTTTTTGCAGAGAAAAACAGGAGGTCAATGAACCTGCTGTAACTGATGAGAGTCTGAAACACATTGACCCGAAAATGATAGAGCTGATAGAAAGTGAAATTCTTGATAAGGGATCTCCAATCGGTAATAAGATTCTTGTGATTTTATCTGTAAAATAGACTTAAAAATGTTTCTTGTAGTAGTTTCTATTGACAGTCTCGACCATGCATTATTAGGAAGAATATCACTCTCTTGTGCGTTAAAAATACTACATTGCTTTGTGGTGTACCAAAGAAGGATAAATAAATCAACACATTTTCACATTAACAATCTTAGTATGAATGACCTCATAAAAGGGTTTGACATCAGGTTGGGACGACATCGCGGGGCTGCAGCAGGCCAAGAGCGTGCTGCAGGAGGCCGTGGTGTGGCCGCTGCTGCGCCCCGACATCTTCACGGGCCTGCGCCGCCCGCCGCGCGGGGTGCTGCTGTTCGGCCCGCCCGGCACCGGCAAGACCTTGATCGGTGAGCGCCTGATCATGACTACCTATGCCCATAATATATATCTAGAAGTATTGGGATTTGGGACTATCGATTCGTACTAAGATTAAACTTTACTCTGTCGTTCGGGTCGCGGTCGCTTAGATGTATGCTTTAAGTGCAAATTGAGTTTACCTACTATACTGTATTAAAACTTCTCTCTGTAGTGTTAAAGCCGGCGGTCAGTGATGTCGCCGATGGCACATCTGATGTTTAATAAAGTTTGAGTTTGAGATATGTTCAAACATAGTACTATCTATGTGATGTGACCGTGTGCAGGGCGCTGCGTGGCGGCGCAGTGCCGCGCCACGTTCTTCAGCATCTCGGCCGCGTCGCTCACGTCCAAGTGGATCGGCGACGGCGAGAAGATGGTGCGCGTGCTGTTCGCCGTCGCGCGCCGCCACCAGCCCGCGGTCAGCGCACCACTCACCACTCACCACTCACCACACGCCACTCATTACGTATCAATAATTGTAGTAATTTTGTAGCTGACGACTTCCCATGTTTAGGTGATATTCATAGATGAGATCGACTCGCTGCTGAGTCAGCGCAGCGACAGCGAGCACGAGGCGAGTCGGAGGATCAAGACGGAGTTCCTAGTGCAGTTCGACGGCGCTGCTACCGGTATAATTTGCTCCTTTATTGTATATTTTTACCAATCGATAATAAACTGCACATGCTCTATAGCAAATTCCAAATATCGACATCGAAACAAACTAATGATGTCTGCCTTAGTCAAGAATCGAAAGCAATAAAAAATATTGATATATAAACATATACTCACGATACCTAATAACCACTTCACGGGTCGGACACGTTTTCTTATCGCGTGTATATCACTGCGCGTACATCACACGCTTATAAAATTGTACAACGACCAACAGGTGAAGACGATCGCATTCTGATCGTGGGCGCCACCAACCGGCCGCACGAGCTGGACGAGGCGGCGCGACGGCGGCTCGTCAAACGGCTGTACATTCCGCTGCCCGATTGCGACGTCAGTATTTCAAATATTACCATAACAACGTTACGCAATAATAACTTGTCGCAATATTCCCTTTTCGGTATTGATATAACAAATTATTGTATAAAAATTAAGCTTCACCTGCTGCTGTTCCTGCTGGCTGCATAATTCGACTTTCTTTAATTTCTGATTTCTTTCAATAAAAAATATGATTTCTTAGTAAACTCAAATTATGTATAATGATTTATTGTCAGCTCCGATATTCAATAGTAATTGGTGTATATAAAAAAATCGTCTTGTATTTAACAATCATACTGGCACAAGTGTGAATTTATATAATGTTTGTTTGTGTATCGTGTTTTTTTTTTAATTCAAGGCACGTAAACAAATAATCAGCAACTTGCTGCGGAGCGAGCAGCACGAGCTGTCGGCGAGCGACGTGGCGGACGCGGCGCGCCTCACGGACGGCTACTCCGGCGCCGACATGAAGTCGCTCTGCTCGGAGGCCGCCATGGGGCCCATCCGCTCCGTGCCGCTGTCGCAGATCGTCTCCATCCACAGGGACCAGGTAACACGCCAGTCGGTCTACACTATGGAGGCAAACTTACACATAATATCAGGACCATACCATCCCACGGGGTTCGGGGTTAAGAACCCCGCTTATCGAATAAAATTAAGATTTTTTCTGAATTGGAGAGCTGTGTTACTCTCGTTCCTTGGAAAGCCCTTAAATCCGTTGGTCCTGTGCCTTCCTGTCGTGTCGAATCGCTTATTCTATCGGCTTATGAGAGTCCCTCTCAATATGATATGATCTCTTGAGGATGGCTCCTGCCGCCAAAATCGATCATAATCATCATCATTATCATTGTAGTATGATAATAAGTGTTTGTAGACAATGATTTACCTTGTAATTAATAAAAAAACGGTTTCTTTTGCAAAAGTTTTGTACTTTGTTTCAGGTGCGTCCGGTAACTGTCCAAGACTTCAAAATAGCACTTCAACGAGTTCGACCGAGCGTCTCACAGGACGACCTCGGGCAATATGTTAAATGGAACAACACATACGGCCATGGCTTTTAAAGTTGTACAAAAAGATTTTATTATTAAATTGTTATGTGTATCTATATCTGCCTTTTATTAAATTTGTAATTAGAATTTATTTAGCCAACTTATATTTTGCACTTGTTATTAGAACATGACTCGGATCACTGAAGATTATTGTTTCAAATCTCGCCGTGTCTCGCTAACTTGTCTCTTGCTTGATAATAACAAAAAATCTTATTTGAATCTGAAATTAATCTGATACAGCGTCAAGAAATATACTATAAAACTTAAAGAGAGAGGACAGACCAGGCTATATGGAGTATTAACGGGTCGTTGCTTTTTTTAGCTTTGATCGGTTTTCAATAAAAACTTTATTATCCCTATTCTACCCGTATGGAACTAGAACGGGTATTAAATTAATAAAGGATATTTAAGGAATTATATAATATAAATAAAATTATGAAAATTAGAGCAGTGAGTAATGAATCTTTACTAATATTATAAACATAAAAGTTATTACATATAAGCAACATTCGTTAAAAATAAAACACTTGAACTACGGGACCTTACTCCTTAGCCCACGGTCTTACAACAACATGAGTGGGGGGGGGAGGGTACGTCGCGTCGGCGTAATGGATGCACTGGTTTTTTCAATTTACGGCCTCCAGAGGCATGACGATAGATGAAGCGCGCTGAGCAACGAAGACAATACAATTCTGCCTCTTTTTCTATCACGTAACGCATGCTTACTAAACCCTCATCACATTACTCGAATTTATTTCTTATTTCATAAAAACCATTAAATTAAAAATACAGTACAAAGCTCATATAGTTTTATTCACATATTTTATTGTTAAAACTGTGCAGTAGCATTGACGTGAAAGAAATGTTATGACACGATTGTACCAAGAACGTGCTTATCCAGAACGGGACATTTCCGGCCGAATACTGAAACGTCATTCAAATATGACTCAATTGCTTGGAATGTCATTATTTTTCAAAATTTAGTATGCGAAATTTGAAATTCGAAGACGTTTCAAATATTTGAGCACCCTTCATATTTGAAAGACGTTTCAGTATTCGGCCAATAGATTATTTATTTGTCATTTCTACATGTATTATTTATATTTTCCTTGATTTCTATCAAATATTGAACAAAAACGTTAAAATTACTTTAAATTATATTAATTATAATTCATGACTGATTATTTTATGATGAGGTACTTGTTAAGCTTATCTTGGTAACCCTGGAATGAAATTGACTGATCTAAATGTCAAGGAACATCTTTTAATTTAATAAGTAATAACATGACATTTTTTCAAATGAAACTAGTTCTAGTTTTACCGTAACAAATATTGCGTTATTTAAGTAGTTATTGATAAAAGTTAATTGTGTATGAAATCGCATAATATAAACGTTTAAAATGGATTCGGAAAATAGGATAGTTGTATTGATAGACATGGATTGTTTTTATTGTCAAGTAGAAGAGAAATTAAATCCGGAACTCAAAGGAAAACCTATAGCTGTTGTGCAATATAATCCATGGAAAGGTGGAGGGTGAATAAATCTATTAATTAAGCTTTACTTTTTGAATTGATGACAGTATTAATTACACAATATTTGCTTACAGAAACTTATCAAACTTAATTTTTTCGAACATTTAAAAAATAAGGTTACGAACATAATAACTACAAGTATTGCTTATACTTTTCGTGCCTAACGAAACATATGCTTTTTAAGCTGCAGCAGTTCTTAAGCAGCAAAATTGTTTGAAGATACTTATTAAACTTTGTTTATTTACTTAGAATCATTGCTGTCAACTATGTAGCCAGAGCTATGGGAGTAAATCGACATATGCGAGGTGATGATGCCAAGGAGAAGTGTCCTGAGATCCAGCTCCCGTCAGTGCCATGCAAAAAAGGAAAAGCCAATATTTCAAAGTATATATATATTTTTACATATATTCTTGATGTGTTATAAAATATTTGAACAATTTAATATTTTGAACGTTATTTCATTTTAGATACAGAGATGCAGGAATAGAAGTAGCAAAAGTACTTCAAAGGTTTACAACTTTATTAGAAAGAGCATCGATTGATGAAGCTTACTTAGATATAACTATTCCAGTAAGTAGTTTGTGTTTAACAGTATTTTGCAAAACAATTAAAATCAACTGGTATTATTAAAGTCTTTAAATAATTTACACAATGTAAAGAAACGTCTCTAAATATTCTTACTACAAGTTTCTTTTTCCTTTTAAGTGATATCTGCTTAAAAGGAAAAAGAAACTTAATATGGATGTGATAATAATTATCATTTCAGGTACAGAAAAGAATTGAAACAATTAATGTTCACACATTGACAAGTAGTATGATGCCTAATACATTTGCACTGGGATATGATAGTTTTGATAATTTTATCTCTGACATTCACAGCTATGGTTCTGATTCTATCGAGTTTGATTATGATCATGCGCAAAAATTACTGGTCGGTGCACAGATTGTTAGTGAGATAAGAGCTGCTGTTTTTGAAGAAACAGGTAACACATTAATTAGAAGGTTGAAATTCTTAATTAATATAAATATTTTTTCCCATATTAATTACACTTGTTGTGTTGTTGAAGTTGTATTTTATTATTCTTTCTTAACTCGAAATGATGTCTGGTTAATTATCATTAAAAATGAAAAACATTAGACTTAATACATATTAAAAATTTTAAACAGCTTGTTATATTGTATGCAATACAATCTAAATATTGTGCTCCTCATTCTTGTTTAAGGTTATACATGTTCAGCAGGAATTGCTCACAATAAAATATTGGCTAAACTTGTCTGTGGCATGAACAAACCTAACAAACAAACAGTGCTGCCGAAACACTCTATTAACATATTGTATAAGTAAGTTTTTATCATTATTTATATAATTTAAAAGAATACTTATTTATTTATTCAATATAATTCTAATCACAGGACTTTGCCAGTAAAAAAAGTTAAACACTTAGGAGGAAAATTTGGAGACAATGTCTGTGAAATATTAAAAATTCAAACCATGGGACAATTACAATCTTTCACAGAAAGAGATCTTCAGGCCAAATTTGATGAGAAAAATGGGTGAGCATTTAAGACTTGCAAATAATATTAATTGTTAAGATTCAGCAACAATTAAACAAAAAACAAAAATATATTATATGTATCACAATTTTTAACTTTATTTTTAATTAAAATTATATTATATCACAATTTTAAACATAATTTTAAAAAGTTTAAATTGAATTATAGTCATTTGTTCCAGAACATGGTTGTACAACATAGCTCGAGGAACTGACATGGAACCAGTTCAAGCAAAGTTCAATCCAAAAAGCATTGGATGTTGCAAGAATTTTAAAGGCAAATCGGCTCTTCTAGATTTAGAAAGTGTAAAAAAATGGCTAAGGGATTTAGGTGACGAAATTGAAGAAAGATTAGAAAAAGATGCTTTAGAAACTAACAGAACACCAAAGCAAATGGTAGTGAGCTTTTCAGTACAGCTCCAGGATGGCAGAGACACAAGTAGTTCAAGATCATACAATTTCTTACCTGATGATGAATTGTGTGGGGAACTGTTTACAAATAAGGCTTTTGATATCCTAGTAGAAAGTACTGAAGGTTGCAAGCCAAGAGGTTTATATTACATACATAATAAAACTAATTATAATATATATGTCTGTTTTAAATATATTTTGTCTAATACCAGTTGTATTTCCAGAAGCCGACAGCAATAAAAGATTAAGAGCACCAATAACATTTCTCGGTATAAGTGTTGGGAAGTTTGAAGATAACACTGAAAACAAGAAAACGAAAAAAATCAAAGACTATTTTGGCGCTGGTTCTTCTAAAGAGACAATACCAAAATCCAATGAAGCTTCCAAAGAAAATGAAACAAAAAAAGCAAACAAAAACATACATGTTGATAAAAATTATATACTACAAAAATTTTTGCAAACAAATAATGATAAAAAGCAAATTTTAGTTAAGGAAGAAACTATTGTACCAAAAAATGAAAAAGTATTAGAATCTCCATTAGACAAGCAAGAATCATTCTTTGCCAAATTTTTGAAAAAGGATCAAGAAAATATAAAATGTAATTTAGAATCTTATGATGATGGATCTTCTGAATCTAAATCTCTAAATAAAGTAAATAGTCCTATTTGTAATATAGTTGAATGTGGTGACGATAGCAATGATACTGTTTATTCAGGATCAACCATTAATGAAGAAATAAATAAAAGTATAGCATTATTTGAAGAAGATCCACTTGATATAGCTCGGGTCAGTAACATGAGGGAGCTTTTAAAAACAACTGAAACTGTAGTGGATAAAATTGATAAACCTATACCTGATATTCCATTAAGAATTGTAACACCTGAAATTACAGATAAAAGCAACATAGAAACAGTTGAATGCTTTGAATGTGGAAAACCTGTACCATTAGATAAGTTCGATGAACATGCAGATTACCATATAGCGCTTAAGTTAAGGGAGGAAGAGAGAGAAGAATTTCGTAAAACAAAAGAGAAAGCCATTCTTAAGGACCCAAATAGAAGCGTAAAGAAGAATCTGCATGAGACTATTAAAAATGAGGCAAAACCTTCAATTTCCAGATTTTTCACGAAATTCGATATCACAGCCCCCATGAAAGCGTGTACAGAGTGTGGTGAAAAAGTAGCAATTGAAAAATTTTCGGAACATCTTGACTTTCACGAGGCTCAAAAATTAAGTAGGGTGTTAAATAAAAAAACGATTAACCCATATGCTAGTAGTACTATTAAAAGACAGAGAATATCAACATCTCCAATAAAAAAAACTAAATTACCTTGTAAATCAATAGACACTTTTTTTAGGTAATATAATATGTATAAATAGCAAGCTAAAAAATAAATATATTAAACATTAAGAAAATAAATGTGATATATTTAATAACAGTTTTTGTACTCTATATTCTTTTAATATTGTTAAAAAATAAATTAAGGAAATAAATCACCATAAATTTTTACTATTTGATATTGGTTTCTTTTTTTATCATCATTATATCGCTATTCGGGCGCACTACCATTTGGTCTAACTGCAACGCGTGTGCTAGTAGTCGCGCTAGACGAGTCACTCTTATCGCATGACTGTGACCACAGTCACGCAATTAACTCAAATAAAAAATATAAAACATTTTTTTAAAAGGGAATAGAATGAGCATTTACAAAAGGAATAGCAAGCCGACTGATGTTGACATAGATAGTTAACCGGCCATCAGCTGCCCAGCAAAGCAAATTACTCTACTCCACCTGATGGTAAATAGTGGAGTCCAAACGCGACGACAGCTAGTGCAGTCAGGAAGAATGATTTGCAGTTTGCACTAGCCGCCCCCGCCTTGCCGGCCCGCAAGATGCCTCACGCCTGGTTTGAAGGAACCCAGGTCATAAGAGGGGAAGGGTGCTGGTAAAGAATTCCATCTTGTGGAGGTGCGACAAAGAAGAGTTGCCAAATTTTTAAGTGCGCGATGGAATTGATATCACAGTTAGGCGGTGACATCGAGAGCCTGCACGCCTAGACTTGTGAAGGAAAGAAAATAATTCCTCTAGCACTTGCCTAAGCTGGCTATCAAAGTACAGATCTGAGCTGGCAGAACATATGCAGCTTCACCCCAGAGGTGTGTTACGTACGCTAGATCACCTGTGTGCCGTTTTAATCAGACAAGTGATCTTCTTAGTAATGGATCAGTTGGTTATTTAAGATCCGTTCTATCACCTTACAAAGTACTTAAGTGATAGCTATTGGTCGATAATTTGCCGGGTCAGACCAACCATTCATTCTGTAGCATTGAAAGTTAGTATAAAAGGAATCTATAAAAAATAAAAATCAGATATAATACATTATTGTTTATTGATGTTCAATACATCTATACACTGTGTAACTCGGTCTGAAACTTTCTCCACGTGTCAAGAGGTCCATGCTTGGGGCGGACCCTCACGTTGCAGCCGTCATTGGCGAGACAACCATCATCACGCAGTTTCTCGAACTCATCACGGTCATACTTAGTGAAGCCCCACCTCTTGGACACATAGATCTATAAGAAAAGAGAAAAACTTCTGATGTAGTTACTGAAAGCTTTTAAGGATACTTTTCAAAAAGCATCTTTTGTAGATATTTTAGCGATAAACGTAGTGGTTTATGGTTTTCATTCGCATTGATATAAGTGTAGTGTATGTGAGAAAAAAAATCTTATCTAGTAATAGGAAAAATCCATTACAAACTATCATTTAAACTGTTTAAGGATACAATAACTTCATTTTATTATTAAAAATTGGATACTCCTTAAAATACACAAGAACAAACCTTCTGACGGCCAGGGAACTTGAACTTAGCACGACGCAGAGCTTCGATAACTTGCGCCTTCCACCTGTCACTGGAGCGCACGGACATAATGGGCTGCCCAATGCGAACACGCGCAACGGTACCTTGCGGCTTGCCGAAAGCACCTCTCATTCCAGTCTGGAGCCTGGAATTTATAATAAAAATAATTATGATATGAGACAGTTAACATTTCTTACAATGCCAATGTCTTTGTGCACTGGTGCCTACACAATAAAATAAAAATAATAATCCTGTCACATGGACCACAATAAAAGAATTGTTTGAAACCTTCCTTGTAAGTTTAAAGACTTACGCGGCCGAACACTGAAACTTTAGTCAAATATTAAGTGCAACTTAATTATTTGAAATGCCGTTCATTTCAAATTTAATACATAATATGTAAAATTTTAAATTAACAGTCTCAAATAATTAAGTGTTTAATTTTACTGAGACTCAAAGTAGTCTTGTTGGTCTTTCCCCAGTGTTTTTAAGAAACCGAAGGCGCAAAGGGTTTGCAGCATGCACATCCCGTGGCGCCGAAGTCCTCTGAGTTTCGAGATTGTTGACAGACAAACAACCTAATTTTGAAGCTAGAATTATAAGGTTTATTTTTGCCAATATCTCAGGAATGGAGCATTTCCTCAATATGGGAATAGTCCCAGGGGATAGGGGAGAATCCACCCCCTTCCCCCTTACAACACCCCCTCGACCATCCAGATACTAAACCGCACCCATAAAACTAATTATAATAATCCAACACTCAAATGTAATATTTCATTCAGATGGCACAAACAGATAAGCTGTTTGACACATTATGAAAATTTGCAAATCATCACATCATGATAAATAAGGGTTTATTGATACAGAACGCCTATGATTCATGTATGTTTAAATTCAGAATACAAGTTATAGGGAATTGCAAAATCAATTGTCTTTAAATTGACTACATAAATAATATATTATTATTATTCATTGATTTGTCAGTCAATTTTAACAAATCACGACATCAAAGTTTAAAAAGCACATTCTCAGCTAATCTGTCAAATTGTATGTGTACTTGGGGTTATAGGTTTCTTAAGATGTGTGTGGTTAATTACGATTATAAATATAGTTTAATTTTCTATGACAAGAGCGACATCTGTCCGATACGGATAAAAGGATTGAAGTAACACCTTCAAATAATATTTTATATTTGAATCTTTTAATAATTCATTTCTTGGTAACAGTAATGTATGGACACAATCAAATACGTTCCTTGAAAATGTTGCACAATATTTTAACATATTTTTATCGCTTTTGTTCTGAAATAATAGGGAGTAATTTTTGAACAATTTAGATATTATTTAATATTCATAAAAAAGGTTGAAGCCCAGTAATTCAGTACATACCTATCAGCTCCAGCGCACGATAACATTTTATTGATGCGGATAACGTGGAAGGGATGCAGTCTCATACGAATGTGAAACTGGTCCTTGCCGCAGTTTTTCACGAGGTACTTGTTGCAGCAAATACGACCCGCTTCTAGAGCTTCTGAACTCAGCTGCTCATATTCATCAGACACTAAGTGCACACATAGTGGAAAGTCATCCACGGTAGCCTTCTTCTTGCCCAGGTCGAAAATACGAATTTTCGGATCTGGTACACCACGGCAAAACCGAGATTTGGGATATGGTTTGTTTTTACAGTAACGATAGCTAAAACAAAAACAAATGCGTTAATATTTCAGATTAACTTGTAATTATACCATTCTGTTAGAACTTCAATATATATTTACCATCTTGCTGGACGGCGCCCCATTGTGGCCTGAAATAAATAAAATTAAATATTTAGAAAAACATAAGCAATCAATTTTTGTTGAAATAGTATAGAAATATTAAACATAAATAATGATTATTTAAGATTTAATACACATAAAATAATAAGCACCTTCACAAAGTGACACCGACAACTAGTAAAAGAATGTTGACAACCGAACTTTTACAGACTATAAAAAATACAGATACCATAAGTGAACGCACACACGATTGACTTTTGTCACGGTGACGCAACAACTTTTTCTCACTGTCACGTCACATATCCACTCTCCGCATGACAGTAATAAAACTATTTTGAAATCAAGTTTTGATAAATTACTTCACACTAGGACCTGCATTAACTGAGTATTCTTTTTAATTTTTTACATTAAATGTTGATCTTTTTTCCAATTGTTCTATAAGTTAGAAAATAGATCTTATAAAAAATTTGTTTTATTTCTGTTTGTATGTATTTTAACATATTTTTGAACTGACTTATATATTATAATAATATTTTACAGATTATAAATTAGATTAAATTAATTCGAATAAAATCAAAATACCAAATTAAATAAAATCAGTTCAAATTCAATCACATTAAATTAATTTAAATTAAATTCATCATAATAAATTAAAATCAAATTGATTGCAATAAAAGTTTTTAAGTCGCATTGTTGTTTTTGTTTGGTAAGGCTGGCAACACTGAGTGACAAATTTTCTAAGGGAGAGCGCTCACGAGCAACTTTAGTTGCGGCGACAGTCGTCGTCTCGTCACCTATCCAAAGCGGAGCGCGCTCACGGAGGGCGACAGAGACAAAACTTTTTTGAAAACAGATTATAAATTAGATTTAATTCATTCGAACAAAATCAAAATACCAAATTAAATTAAATCAAATCAGTTCAAATTCAATCACATTAAATTAATTTAAATTGAATTCATCATTATAAATTAAAATGAAATTGATTGCAATCAAAGTTTTTGCTAAGCAGAGTGAAGAATAGCTAAATTGACAGTCTAATACGTGTAACAAAGATTAAAAAATTAAAGGTAAGTAAAAGATTAAAGTTAGCTGTCTGTTGCATCCATTTAGAAAGTAAGTCATTCATTTATTTTTTGATGTTATTGACGCATAAGTTTTTGGTTTAATTTTATTTATGATAAAAGGCACTTTAATACTTACTGCTTTTAATACGGAGATGAATATTTTAAATAATAATAACAGTAAATTATATATAATTTATTAAATTATTAAGCTATAAATTTAAATAGTAAATAATGGCATCTACTATTGAATTCGTACGAATCCATAAGAAACACCATTAAGACAGTAGTTTAATGTTTTAAAAACACAATTTTCTATTTTCCGCTGTTTTTTTTTAAGTCGGATTGTTGTTTTTGTTTTGCTAAAGCTGGCAACACAATGACAAATTTAGTTGTCCTTGTGTTCGCGGTGACAGCAACTATTTCGTTGCCGCGTGAGCGCACCTCCATACAAGCCCATGGACGCGGCAACTGTCGCCGCAACTAAAGTTGCTCGTGAGCGCTCTCCCTAACACACCTTGCACGCTCAGTGACAGAAATGTCACCCAGCTGTTTCGTCGCCGCGAGAGCGCATCTCCATACAAGTCAATGGACTTGATGAGGGTGGCGAAACTGAAAAAAAGTCACCCATGAGCGCGCTGCCTAAGTTCTTACATATCCAAAATCCAAATATCAATTTAGGTGCCAATCTTTAAAATAAAGAAAACATATTTTCAAATAAAAAAATATTAAAGTTATGTTTAAAAGACTACTTATATATATATAATAAATTCAATGGCATATTTCATTTTTAAAAGTAATTATAATTTAGTGGACGAGCATACGGGCCAATCTGACCGGCAGTGAAGGGAATAAAAATATATATGTAGTTACAAAATTTCTCACATATAAAATAATACTTAACAATTCAATAATGGGAATATAAAGACATAATATTCGTTATAGTCTTCTAATACTTGATAGTGTATATTTTAATTGCTTATCAATTTATAATAGTCTGTGATCTGATATTTATGTGTAGATGTCTATGTATTTATGATAATATTTTGATCTGAAGACTGAAACTGCTTTTGTCAATAGTCAATACATAAGTGACGTATAGTTAATGTCGTCTATCACTCTAAAAGTAATAAAGTACACTACCTAGTGGCTAGTAGGTAATCGTGGACGAATTGTACCTATAACATAATATATTTGTTTTATAGATGGTAGATATATATTGCATTTTGTAAGAACGAGATAACATTTGTAGTGAACAATGGGTGCTTTAGCCAGTAGGCAAAATGCTGGTGTCGAAGAAGCTGATGTAGTTTCCAATAATGCCTATAAATATCCACCCAGATCTGGTTAGTTGGCCTATTTCTTTTGCGATTTTTTTAAACAATTAAAGGAGAACATGTTAAACATTTTATCTCTAAGAATCCAGATTTATATTCGTTTAAAAGTGTAATTTATACATTAGTTCTTGTACTTGCCTATTACACTTTTTCTTTGATAGTAGATTGATTTAGTATAAAATTATTTTCTGTAAAATGAAAACAGCATAAATTATTGATGAATGCTTTATTTTTTTAGGTAACTATTTTGGGAGTCATTTTATAATGGGTGGAGAGAGGTTCGACACCCCACAACCAGAAGCATATTTGTTTGGTGAAAATGCTGATCTTAACTTTCTTGGTAACAGACCTACACCAGTAAGTTAAATAATTTATATAAAGTAAATAATTTATTTAGTTTTTTGTTAAACTCTAATATTTAAATAAAATGAATCATAATTGTTGTTGCAGTTCCCATATCCACCACCGCAATCCAATGAACCAACTAAAACTCTTAAAAGCCTCATTAATATTAGAAAGGAATCTTTGCGATTTGTTCGCTGTCCAGAACCTATTGGTAAAATAAGCGATACAGATAAGATAGGAGATGGAGTTACAAAGACTGTTGAGTGCAATGGCAAGGGCACCTATTATAATATAGAATTTACATTTGATTGTGATGTCCGATGTGCTATTACAATCTTTTACTTCTGCACGGAAGAAGTTACACCAACTGGAGTTGTGTTAGTATGCAAATTATTTATTAATATACTAGAAAATAAACAGAAAGATTATCAAGATATTAAACTACAAAAAATAAGTTTTTTGTTTACTATCATTGAATAATTTTTCTCAACAATTTTCAGTTACTATCCTCGAGATCCATCTATGACGTCTCAGACATATCACTATAAGAAAGGTGCCAACCAGCAGTTCTGTCAAATATCCCATGTTTTTGATCCTTCAAAACAGCCAGAAGAAGATTTGGGGTACCATGCTGACAAAGAAATTATTCCTATTGCCATATATTGTGTAGTTGATGAAGGACAAGATGGTATGAAGTTTTTGTTTTTCTTTTTAAATAAATTATGTTATACAGGCACTGATGTTAAAGTTCATTTCTTTGCTTTATAGCAGACATAGTAAATTACAAAAGTAATGTTATCAAAAAATAGTTAAATAATTTTTTCATAAAACATTAGGATTCTCGTTAAAAGGTAAGAAAAGGAGACTCGCCACAATATTACTTCTAAACTTCTGTATACGGCTTCTGGTCAAAGGAACAAACATTATCCTTTGCGATTTACATATTTCTTTTGTATCAAAATTGAATGAAGCTAATTGTTCACAGTGATCTGAGTTTAATTTACTAATAATGGTTTTATTTGTTGGTATAAGATTGTGAATATATTATCTATACAAGTTGCTGTGGACTCTGTAATTGTAGTTGGCTCATTGAATAAATTTACCAGATTATATGAATTTTACAAAGATCTGAATCTAATAGTTGTGGCTGAGTTATCTAATAAATTTATATTAAAATCACCACAAACAATAAATAATTTCTTTATTGTAATCAGACAATTTCATTAAGACATCTTCCAATATTTTTTCAAAAAATTCATATAGTCCATTGGGGGGCTTGTATATGCATACAACAATGACACGCTGAAGCTCTGCACAGTCTATTTCTTTAGTTCACTCAATAGAAAGGCTCACAATAGGTTCTTTAAATTTCAATTTTTTAACGATAAGTAATAAAGACCCACCGCTTATAGATTTTTTTTCTACTGAACAGACTAGCCACCTGGTGCCCATTGAAGTTAAACATAATTTGATAAATAAATAATTATTATTATAATAAATAAATTGTAGAAATACGACAATCACACACAACTATATCAATGGTGGAGAAATATTCAGATGGCACCTATGTCTTGAAAGCCCTCAAACAGAAGCTCTTTGTCGACGGTCTCTGCTACTTGTTGCAAGAAATCTATGGCATAGAAAACAAGAATCTCGATTCAAAGGTGAGCAAGTAGTTTTTAATTTTCTTCAAGGAACTATTTGCTAAGGTTATTATTCAAGTATTAGTCAGTTGTGAATATTTTAGATTTATAGTCTTAATTCTTATAATTCTTAGAAGAAGGATTATTTATAAGCATTTATTAACTAATAGTATGTAATATATTAAACACAATGAAACACAATTTTTGTGTATTGCGTATTTGACCTAATTAATGTGAAAGTTGCTTTTAAACATGTCGACCTTTTCGAGTTTTCGACCTCTACGATGTCGTGATCGACATCCATCCCGCGCAGATAACCGCGGAGGAGGAGACGGAGGACGGCGGGTCGGAGTGCGTGATCTGCATGTGCGACGTGCGCGACACGCTGATCCTGCCGTGCCGCCACCTGTGCCTGTGCAACTCGTGCGCCGACTCGCTGCGCTACCAGGCCAACAACTGCCCCATCTGCCGCGCGCCCTTCCGCGCGCTGCTGCAGATCCGCGCGCTGCAGCGCCTCGCCGCGCCCGCCGCGCCGCCCGCGCACACCCCGCCCGGCAGCATGGAGAACATCCCGGCCGGCTACGAGCCCGTGTCGCTGCTCGAGGCGCTCAACGGGCCCCCGCCCGCGCGCCCCCGCGCGCCGCCCCCCGCGCCCGCCATCGCCAGCCCCGACACCGACACCGCCTCGCAGGTACCCCGACGCCGACACCGGCGCTCTGTCCCACGTTGCGAACTATTCGTGTAATGCGCATTCACATTTCTCTAATTATTATTAATAACTTCGGGATCAGCATAATTATGATGATAATTTCGGATAAGTAGAAATCCCTATAAATGAGTCACATTTAATGGTCAGGCGGCGGAGGCGCTGAATCGTTGCAACCTGGAGCGCAGCTCGTCCACCAGTCTCGGCAGCGGCGGCAGTCGGAAGCCCCACCATCCGCTCACACCCGAGGTACCGCGGTCGGACGCCGACGTTCCGAGACGCGATCGCCTGTCTATAACGCCAAGTTTATCGTTAAATATGTACACCGACGAATGAGAGGACGTTCGTTTTGTAATGCTTATGCTTAATATACAAAAAAAGTCCCAAAATACACATCGCGTTTCGGAGGTTTTTAGTATAAATGTATACTATTATAATGATTTCACCCGCTTACATTTGGACTAGTGTAGTATACAAAGTAAACAGCCCCACCTCGCGCCGGTGCGCTGCCCGCAGTTCCGCATGTCGGTGCTGCTGGCGCGCGAGGACGGCGCCCGCGAGCCGCGCGCCGCCACGCCGCTGCTGCACCGCCTGTCCAAGGTGCGCCCCCCCCACACACCCCCACACCCACACACCCCCCGCCCCCATCGCCGCTGAACTAACGCGACCGTCGGCCGGCAGAGCTCGCTCAACTCGCCGGCCCGCAGCGAGGAGGAGGCGGCGGGCGCGGCGGAGACGGAGCCCGACAGCGACGCGGAGAGGCGCTCGCCGCTGCTCACGCAGCTCGCCAACGGGGTGCGTCCGCCGTACAACTATTCATTTCTTTCGTATTAATTACTGCTTTCGAACTCATTGTGAAGTGGACTCTCTCACTTGAGGCTTTTCAGTTCTAAAGTTGGTTGGTTTGGTACTATATATCTACTTGCAAGTTTCGCATTTACGTCGCTCGTATACTTATATCTAAGTACATGTTTTACATTCAGAGACGGCGCACGTGTTGTGATGTTTATTTCTGAATTGACGCCGATGGCCACGATGTTGCAGGCGGTGAGGACGGGCAGCAGCTGCGGCTCGGAGACGCTTCGCGGGTCTCCGCTGGCGCACATCGACGACACCGACACCGACGAGCCCGACCAGCCGGATCAGACCGACCTACCCGACGCGGCCGACCGACTCGACCAACCGCTATGTGAGTCAATCCTATAGAATGTGTATTGTTTTCAATTAAAATACAATCATATTTAAAGTTTTTAAAAAGGTTATTAATAAAATATCCTATGGAAATTAGATCTCACATTATATTGGTTAATTCAGTCAATTCAGGTAACCATTTTTTTACTTTTTTTACTTCTATGTATTTTGGTTTCGATAGGCTATACTTATAATGCAAATGTTATTATATTTCGTGATGACATTATTTGTGTTTTAAATCGTGGGGCTTAAAATGTTATTGGCAGAGTGTCCTATTGTGTTTTATTGGCTTTTATTACAATTTTCAAAAGCTCGTAGATTTAATTACTTAGATTTCAAAAAATAGATAGTAGTATAATTAATAACATAATATGAGTACTGAAGTTAACTATTTTCTAGTGAATAATATTAAATAATAGAATTTAGCATCCCTAACGAAGTTGTCTTTTTAATTTTTCTCATGTAAATGCTTCGTAGAATCGACCATACTGTAAATCTAAATTTAATCCGATATTATGGAAATTACCTTCTATATGATGTTTAAATTTTTCCGTTGATTAATTTTTACTACGTAATTAGTGCTTACCGATATATATACTAGCATCTTTTGTAATTTATGGATTTTAAAAATCGAATCACTACTTACATCTCGCATAAAAGACAAATATAAGCTTAAGATTAGTATTTTGGGAAACGCGAGTTTTATCCTCGACACGGCCGTTGTCTAACACGCCTGGTCACGACGTAATGTACGAGCGGTGGTTTCACGCGCACGCAGCGGACGGCGCGGGCGCGGCGGGCGACGACTCCGACTACTTCACGCCGGAGGAGCCCAGCCTCGCGCCAACCGTGAGTCCGGCCGACATACCGACCGCCCGACCGACCGACCGACCGACTGACTGACGCATACAGACCAGATACATGTGGTCACTTTAGACGACGCCGAAGGCTCCATTGACGATCGATAGATGTGACGTCAGTTGCTATCATTCGACTTTTTGTTTCATTTTTCGTTGCTCCCTCTTTGTTTCATTTGTCGCTGTTTTCGTGCATTTAAAATTTTTAATTTTTTTTACCGGCCTTTTCATTTGTACTTAATTTGCAGTAGTATTTTTGTACGGCGCGTGTTTGAAAGTATGATGTGTGTTGCATCGAGTGTTTTTTTGCAGGAGATAATCTCGACCGCGCCGGAGGAGTGCACCCCGCAACGCTGGGCGCTTCCGCATCGCGTCACCTCTCTGCCAGGTAGGTTTTATATCACATATATTTTTTTGTAATTAATATTAATAAACTATAAATGAGATATCAATGCGAGATTAAAACGTAAAATTAAATTTCATCTAAGTTGTATTGTGTTGCCAACTCTGCCATTAAACAATTTTTATTTAAAATTAAACAAAATACATAAATGTCGATCTCGTTAGCTTTTTAATATTAGAGAAAATTCAAAACTTTAGAGCAGTAGATAGACTACCACAAAAAAAAACAAATGCAATGGTCCAGTCCTCCACATATTTTGTTTTTTTTTTTTTATGATATCGATATCCATTGAATACTAAGTGTCGTTGTGACGTGCGCGACAGGCACGCCGCTGTCGCAGGCCAGCGTGCGCTCGTCGGGCGAGTCGTACAGCTCGGGCTCCAGCACGCGCGGGCTGCTGGCGGGCGCTCCGCTGGCGGCCGAGCCGGCGTGCTAGCGCTGCGCCCCGTGCCCGCTGTCCGTGCTGCTGTCGCACTCCGCCACGCACTTCTAGGCGCGTCGTAACAAAACAATCAAAGACTGTACACGTACGACGTGTATTTTGAATACGGGACTTCCCCGTTTATCTCGACGTTTTAAGTATTAACTGATTTATCGTTATAATTTTTACTAATTACTACAAACAATATTGGAATCAATATATCATTACCATCCTTCATAAAATAGGATTCTTATGATACTAATTATTAGCATTAAAATTTAATATAAACCTGAGTAGGTAGCCATACATATTTGCTATGAGTTGAACTTTATATAAAGCTTTAATGCATTAGAATTCTAAATATCTATTGTATTGATAAATTAAACACTACACAAATATATATTTAAGGTGTTAATTTTTTTAATTGTATTTATTGAATATGGCTGCTATTAACACAGGACCACACCTGATTATCTTTTAACCAGTGTAGGCAGTCTAGAGGCCTCTAGCGGATGGTGGGCCCTTAAATAAATGTTGAAATCAGATACGGACAAAGGAGCCCCGACATGGTCAAATCGGCCAATTTATTTCACATCACAATCATAGCATCACAAATTGTTAATAAAATTACAATATTATTGTGATATTTAATATAAAAATGAAATAATTATAATGAATTTATTTAGTGAAGTAGAAACGATATCGAATATGTCAACTAATAACACTTATGTATTCTTCGTAACATAATACATATTTTAGAAGAAAGGTGTAGGCGTTAAATATTTAGAACTATTATATTAGCTGTGAGGGGTAACTGTAAGAATAACATTCTATTGTAAGTCTTGTGATTCGGATTCCATTCGCTTTTGTTCCATTATATACGTATTCGTTATTATATAAGTGGCATGGTTGTAATCTTTGGGTATTTCAGACCATATTTTAAACAATATAATTAAATCTAACAGTACTGTAAGAAATCTATTGACAGTTTAAAAGTATATTTCGTGTGATAAGTCATTAAAGTTTACCTTTTGAATTTATTTCTTTCAAGTATTAATCTCGAATAATCTGTTGTTCTTGGTCGAGCACCCGAATACAACGCTTATGGCGCACTATGAAATCACACTTCGCGAATACAAAAATAGTGTGATTATTATATAAAAGAGCTAAATAATAACTAGTTTTTAAATATGTAGTATGCTACTTCTATTTCGATTACTTGAGTATTATTATTACATGGTAATCAATTTAATGTGAATGTATTAGAGAACTGATAAAAACATTCCTCGGCCGGTTGAATCTCAAATGTTTACTTTGAATTATATCAAATTTAGTTTATAATTTGTTGAAATAAAATATGCAATTAAAGAAATGTTTTATTTTTTCATGTGCATGTGAAACATGATTCCTTGATTGAGATGGCCTTTGTCTTTCATAAAAAGTTCTAACTGTCAGTATTATCTAAACAAAGTTATAGAAGGTTAAATCTTAATGTTGATATCTTTTATGTGTGTTCTAAATTTAAAAATCACCATTGTTTTGTTTTTTTTAGATACATCATTTTCTTTAAAGGTGCACTGTTTATATAGTCAGTTTCAGTAAAATTTTACTTTTATATTAAGAATGAATAAAAAGTTCTGGCTATAAAAATGTATTTATTATACTGTAGCACACACTTGATTTATCAGCTGCATAATATAATATGTAATGTAAATGTAAGTTACATTTTGATATAGTTACCAGATCCTAAAATGTCTAAAAATATATTTTACAAATTAGTTCATATTAAGACAGTGGTTTAATTAAAATCACACTCAAAAATTTACTGTTAGCTTAGTAAAAAAAAATATAATAGTGAAAACTATTATTCACTATTATTTTTATACAAAACCATTATCTGGATTGCCTTCAATATTAAAAAAAAATACATTTCCTTAACATAAACAATTAGTAAATTATTAAATATGTAACTATATATTTATTTTCCTTGGAAATATAATTATTTACATTTAAATTTTCTTTACAAAAAATAAATATGACAAATATTTTGAATACTCTAAAAATAGCATTCTTTTAGCATACTATGAGCATGGGTATGTTTATTCGGAAAGAGCCTGCGATGACCAACAGCTGTATCACCGCCTCAACTGTGATGAGGCATTATATTATTAATGATATCATAATTTGAATTTGAAGTATCAAGAGTACTACTAGGACTAGCACTAATTATCTTTTTCATAGCTTGTCTCCGTGCTGCATATGCAGACATCCGAGCTAACCTTGCTTGTCTCTGTTCCGGGCTTTCACTTGCAAGTCTTTTAGCTGCATATGCTGACATACGTGCCAGACGTCGTGCTCTTTGTTCACTAGTCTCCTGTGCAAGGCGCTTAGCTGCATATTCCGACATACGTCGCAACCGAACTGCACGCTGATCAGGAGTTTCATTTGCAAGTCTTTTAGCCGCATATGCTGACATTTTTGCAAGCCTTGCCGCTCTTTCTTCTGGTGTCTCATTTTTGGGCCCAGAGCTTTTTCTCCTTGTCCTCCTTGCAGGTAGATCAATATTAAGTGGGTCCATTTCTTGTATCATAGATTCTGTTTCAACCATTTCTGGAGTACTACTTTCGACATTAACGCCGTCATTCTCTTTCTTTATTTCTCTAAAACCAAAATTGCTTTCGCCAATAGAAAAGTTTGTAGTATTCATCGTAGTAACAATAGAATCTAAAGGTTCAGATTTTATCGTAGAAATCCATTTATTGTTTGATTTGGCTATCACCATTTTCTTCCATGAACTATCAGATGCTCTTAGATCACCCATATTGATTATTTAATGATAAAGGTATCCACAAAACCATTGTTCGCGAAAAGTATGAATAAACGTGGTAATTGAAATGTAAATCACAGTAATATATTATTGGAAAATAAGACAAATTATATATCGAAAGTTCAATGTAAATATCATATCAACATAGAATATAGATTAAATTGAAATTTATAGTTTCAAATCAAAGCAAATATATCACACAGATGCAAAATTTAGTATGAAATTATATTCAATATTAAGTGTATTTCAATTTCGAAATAAACCCATTTAGTAATTACTTAAAAATATAGTGTTAAATGAATATTAAATTTATTAATGTGATTATTATCTTGGAGATTGATAAGCTGATTATAATTATGTAGACTAGTATCCGACTTCTGAGTTCTGACGAAACGAAAGCGGCAATACTGGCGACGGCGCCTGAGCTGAGTTGTCAAAAAGTTGGCATTTCTTCCATCTGTTTTATTTTGCTGAAGTCTATTTCTATACACTATAGAAGAAGAATGTAAATGATTTTATTTGTGCCGTAATAATTGTGTGTCTAATTACTTACGGACAGTTAATTTTAGTGTCATATTCTTTGGCAATAATATAAAAATATTAAATGAGAACTTAATTTTGCGCGATGTAAAATTTTTCGGTTTCCAGTTATTATTTAAGTTGAGATATAAAGAAGTGTCGTTTCGGTAATAACATTTGTGATTGTTATGTTAGTGGCGACATAATGGTGTAATCGTTATTGTTTACAATATAAATTTGTGTACAAAATATAATAATGGACAAGAACATGGATTCCCCGACGGCTGCTAGTCCTCTGCCAGAACTTGAAGTTCGGAACTGCGAGACTGACTACTCAAGTATTCGAGGAAAGGTATAATTGCATAGTTATCAAATAATATTATGTTGATAATGTTTACGCGCCAGTTTCTAACCCAATATTCATTCACAGTCAAGCCTACCCTAGCCACCCGTCATAGGCATGAAATTTGTAAACAAATGATGAAATATGTGACAAAAGAATAATTATGTAAAAAAAATATTATAAAATTTATGGCTTCACCTTTACTTTATTAATAAATTATTATTGATATTTATAATTAATTATTGTAATTTTTGTATAGAATAATTGAATCACATTTATATTTTAGATGATACTTGTGAGTCCATCTGCAGATGAGTATGATCTGCTACGCAAACAATTGCTAGAGAGGCTGGAAACGGGAAATGGTGAAATTATTTATGACATTGGCCATGGAGAGGGTGAGTAACAAATGATATAATTTGAAAAAAAAAGTATGGATTAATTGACATCTGAATGATTAAACATTGTGATATTTGAAAATTATTATGAAATTCTTTGTAACATGTGGTGTATTGGAAATTTTAAATATTGGGCAATATAATTAATTTACAATTAACCTTTAATAATAATGTTGTCATAATTAATCAATAAATATATTAAAAACAAAACTATTTTTGGATAAAGATGCTTAGATTTAAGTTTGAGGTTCAATGCAAGATTGATCAGGATTAATTATTGTGAACACAAACCACACTGTAAATCTGATTTACTCTTAAAAGAGCATCTACGGGAATTGCCGTTTCTTAGCACTAGTGGCTGCTTTCCAAAATAGTGATAGACTTTAAAATAGATGATTCAAAAATGTTTTATTGTAAACCTTATTTTAGTAGAATACATTATAATTCTAAAATACTTATAAACATTTATTTATCATATTATTTTTGAGATTATTACTTTGGAGAATGGAAAGTGATTGACAATCGAGTGTCAGTCACAAATTATGTACATTGTTTGAAAGACAAATTAAGTACTTATTCATTAACTTATATTTGATTGATTGGGTCATTGTGAAATAAGAAGTTTTTTTTGATGAACCAAAATCAGTTTTATTTACTAAATAACATCTATTGGTGCATAACTTAATGTATATTATATCCATTTTTGATTATTACAATCATATTACGTCATGCAATCATTGATATGATTTCTTAACTTATGATAAGCTTTGCATTTCAACAGTTTCAGATGATATTTTAATTTTTAATTATTTTATAATATTGCTTAATCTACTTTATTTGTTTATTTAGAACCAATAACATTAATATAGTATAAAAATGGAATTAATCGGTGGTAGACCTTTGTGCAAGCTGAATGTTCAATTTACTATTTCGAGATAGTATTGTTTTAATTTGTATAATTTTGTGTAATATCTATACAATACATTTTTTTGAAGTATGTTTCGCTAGTAGACAACATCGCGATCATCTCGCGCGGTTTATCATTTCGTTCTCACCTTGGTGGTAGTTTTATACAAGCCCGTCTTAGTAGGTACCCACTCATAAAATATTCTACCGCAAAACAGCAGTACTTGGTACTGTTGTGTTCCGGTTAGAAGGGTGAGTAAGCCAGTGTAATTACAGGCACAAGGGACTTAACATCGTAGTTCCCAAGGTTAATGGCGCATTGGCGATGATGTTTCAAATCTCTTACAACGCCAATGTCTATGGGCGTTGGTGACTGCTTACCATCAGGTGGCCCATATGCAAGTCTGTCTACCAATAAATGTACCATATTATTCCATATCTTTGTATAGCGATGCTGTGTTTGGATGTTACTCATAAGAAAATGTTAGTAAAATACTGTAATAAATACAGTTATAACACCTAATTTGAATTTAAGCTCATAGATGACATATTAAAAATTACAGTTAAATAGATTCACAATTGAATGTGAAAGACTTTGTATTAAATGTTATTATCATTTATTCTGTTATTCATATATATTAATTGTTGATAATGCAATACTCGTTAGCATAATCTGACGTTGCACTTGCAACAATCTCCTTTCTCGCACGTCTTATCAGTTCTGACAAGTCATATAATATTACCAAGAATTAGTTGAATGAAGATTTCTAAACATTTTATTTTTAATATGTGTTTATTAACTCTTTAAGAGTTTGCATGTGCAAAATTATGTTTTGTCATAGCGACTATAATTTTTAGTTTAGTTTGAACTGAATGAGTTTCCACTTGTTAGATGGTCGAGGGTTAACGGAGGATGAATACAGCGCGTCGGTGGCGACGCTACAGTCTCTGGTGAGCGGGGAGCGTATATCGTGCGTCGAGCTGCGGCGCTGGGAGTGCGGGACCGGCCTCACCGGCCAGTATCTGTTGCGCACAGAAGTAGACCATAATGATTTCATGGAAATAAGGTTTATATTCATCTATTTATCTTATTAGGTTCTTCAGAATAAAACATTGACAACTTGTTTATTTATAAATCTTGCGTATCTAAATAAAACAAAAAAGTTATGTTATTTGAAAAAAAAAACATTTAAAAAGTTTTTTTTAAAATGTTTTAAAAATGTAATATAATAATGCCGAATATATATGTTGGTTTCTACAGGGTCGCAGTAGTGGGCAATGTAGACGCCGGTAAGTCCACCCTGCTGGGTGTGCTGACGCACGGTGAACTGGACAACGGTAGAGGCTACGCCCGGCAGAGGCTGTTCAGACACAAACACGAGGCTGAGAGCGGGAGGACCAGTTCCGTCGGGAATGACATACTGGGGTTCGATAGCGTGGGTAAATAAACATTTTTTTCCATATGCATATACATATATGTGTCAGATAGAGGGAAGATATGCCATCTGATAGAAAATAGTACATCAGATTTTGAAGAAATTATTATTGGAATTAAAATATAAATTTGGTAGTATGATCCTTTGAAATAGAAAGATTTATTTGGTAAAATTGTTTTTATAATATAAAACTGCAATTAGCTTATTTTTAATACAATAATTAAAATGAAACACTTTATGAAATGTAATATATTATACAGCTATGTTATTGCGGATGTGTGTCTGCAGGTAATGTTGTGAACAAGCCGGAGCACGGCGCGCTGGACTGGGTGAAGATCTGCGAGAAGTCGTCCAAGGTGATCACGTTCATCGACCTGGCGGGACACGAGCGGTATCTCAAGACCACCGTCTTCGGCATGACGGGACACGCGCCGGACTTCGGCATGCTCATGGTATAACGGCTTACGAGCCCAACACCTGCACTTGCTCGTCGCTATCTGCTATATAAAATAGTGCTATTTAGAAGACGGCAATTTTTGCTATAAAGATTACTACTTTTCTGATAAATAAGGTCAAACTTACTTTTCATATTTTCGATATTTGGAATATGTGTATGGTCATCAACTCCAAGCGGTGTAGCGTGTGAGTGCCTGTCACAGATCGGGGCGAACGCTGGTATCGTGGGCATGACGAAAGAGCACCTGGGGCTGGCGCTGGCGCTGGCCGTGCCCGTGTTCGTGGTCGTCACCAAGATCGACATGTGCCCCCCTAACGTGCTGCAGGTAACTCCTTAAATTATTTATATTAGACTATATTTTTACAATATAACTTAATATATATTGGTGAAAACCTTATAAAAATCCGTTTTGTAGTTTTTGAGTGTATCGCGTTCAGACAGACAGACATAGCCGTGGTATATTGTTTTATAAAATGTATTGAACACGTGGTCCTTATCTTTTGCAGGATAATCTCAAATTACTAATCAGGATTCTGAAGTCTTCGGGATGTCGCAAGGTTCCGGTGATGGTGAAGACGAGAGATGACGTCATTGTTAGCGCAACCAACTTCGTCTCGCAGAGGTGAGCTAACTGAGTATCATCAAACAAACATATAACCGAAGATCGCTGGTTCAAAACCGAGTACTTGTAGAATATATATCGGTCAGATAACATTCTGATATATGTGTATTTATTGACTCAATGGAGAAGGGAGGAGGTGTCCTTCGCGCAGCAGGACATTTCCGGGCCTGCTATTATATTAATTAGTAATTCTGTTTTCCAGGCTGTGTCCCATCTTCCAAGTGTCCAACGTCACCGGGGAAAATCTGGAGATGCTGACGATGTTCCTGAACCTGCTGAAGACCCGGATGCCCTCCCAGGACGACAAGCCCGCCGAGTTTCAGATCGACGACACGTACTCCGTTCCCGTGAGTGGTGGCCTCGGCCGAGCGAGCGACCGGCGTCGTCCGCGCCAGCCAAACTAACGTGGGTGTCGTGCAGGGCGTCGGCACGGTGGTGTCGGGCACGACGCTGGCGGGGCTCATCCGGCTCAACGACACGCTGCTGCTGGGGCCCGACCCGCTGGGCCGCTTCACGCCCATCACCGTCAAGAGCATCCACCGCAAGCGCATGAGCGTCGCCGAGGTGCGCGGCGGCCAGACCGCCTCCTTCGCGCTCAAGAAGGTACGCCTGCTGCATACCTATGATTGTTTTTTATAGCATAGGTAGGCGAACATATGTGCCATCTGATGGTAAGTGGGCACCAACGCCCATAAACAGTGGCATTGTACATTTATTTAAAAATAAAACATCGCCAATGCGCCACCAACTTTGAGAACTAAGATGTTATGTCCCCTGTGCCTGCAATTACACTGGCTCACTCAACCTTCAAACCGGTACACAACAATACCAAGTACTGCTGTTTTGCGGTAGAATATTTTATGAGTGGGTACCAACTAAGACGGGCTTGTATAAAACTACCACCAAGGTGAGAACGAAATGATAAACCGCGCGAGATGATCGCGATGTTTATTCTACTAGCGAAACATACTTCAAAAAAATGTATTGTATAGATATAACACAAAATTATACAAATTAAAACAATACTATCTCGAAATAGTAAATTGCACATTCACTTAGTCTGATCCTAAATTGCAAATTAAAGCTAAAAAATATGATTACAATTATACATAACAATAATTTATTTGTGATTCAAAACACACATATATTCGCTTGCTCAAATAACATCCTATACGGAATGTTATTTTAGTAAGCTATTTTTTTTTTGACAATAATTTTTCTTTTTTATAATAAAAATATATCACTTCTCTCGAAGTCTCTAAGATCGCCGATACAGATATCTTCGTAGTCGGGATTGGAACTCTCATCCGTCGATCGTAATTCAAGAGTGGTCTCCGTTAGACTGTCGACGGTTGTGAGGGGGTGGCCGAAATAGTTGTTCTGTTTTCGAGACTTATAAATATCGAGTTCGAGACGTGAAAACTTAAAATATAATCTTATAAATTATACATTTTTTATATAAATTTCCATATTATAATATAGTATCAACTTATATGTGATCTGTTAGCTTTTTTTTATATTCTAATCTCGAAACATACACTAAACGACGGATATATTTTTATATAATACACAAGGTTATTTTTAATGACCCAGCAACCTCGCAGGACTAGACTAGACCTACAAATGTCATGACAGTACGACAAAAACTACGAGTACGAGTTATGTCCGAAGTCGTAGAACAAAAGTTGTTGCTGATGGTGTCAGCTATCTAGTATATTTTAAATTATTTCATTTAATTTTCGATATATTATTATTTTTAAATGATGTATGTACACAGATCAAGCGGTCCCAGATCCGCAAGGGTATGGTGATGGTGTCTCCGGCACTTAACCCACAGGCTTGCTGGCAGTTCGAAGGAGAGATCCTGGTGCTGCACCACCCGACCACTATCTCCTCGCGGTACCAGGCCATGGGTTAGTATTGTGAACTTGCAAACGATTCTGTAAGTAACAGTGTCTTACCGGCTGAGTTTTTGATAATGATGATTTGATTTTGATTTTGATGATTTAGTTTAAGACGTTGTCGATAGAGCTCAGTCTGGTGGTGCAGGATTTTCACCCTTTTGAGGATATATTATGTAATAAAGTGATACGACACTAATGGCAAGACAGTTGGAAATGTTGTTGTCAAAGGAATTAAAGATATACTTAATGCATTATTAAGCTGTAGTGTTATGTATTAATGTTAATTTTATATTCGCATAAAAATGTTGCGTCTAATATGTCAATCCGTTTTTCCGTTTACTGATCGTAATGTATCATTCTCCTGAAATAAAAGTTCTCTCCAACTTGCAGTGCACTGCGGGAGCATCCGGCAGACGGCGTCCATCCTGTCCATGTCCCGCGAGTGCCTGCGCACGGGAGACAAGGCGCTCGTGCGCTTCCGGTTCATCAAACACCCCGAGTATCTCAAGTGCGGCCAACGCATGGTAACGTCCTCGACTTCACAACTCATTGTAGCGCTATTTTACTCTAGAATTAAAGCGCACGTCGTGATCGTGAGCCAGGCTGACCGGCCGGGCCATATAAAAGTCCACTGTGTCAGATCCACCCGCTCGTGTCCGGCAGGTGTTCCGCGAGGGCCGCACCAAGGCCGTGGGCAACGTGCTGCGCCCCGAGCCCGCCGCCGCGCCGCGCGCGCCGCCCGCCCGCCCCGCCCGCGCGCCGCGCGCACCCGCCGCGCCGCAGGCCCCGCCCCAGGCCCCGCCGCAGGCTACGGTTCGTGCAAATGCTAAGATGAATGATTAACAATTTCAATTTTCTTTTTAAATATCGATTTCATTTGTTTTTACTCGCTATTTTTGAGCCTGTGGTCTCAGAGAGGCTTCGACAAAACTTCGACTTCTCTCTCGAACGAGGGAAGGAGATTATGATCCGGCGTCGTTCACGCAGACGCAGGAGAGCGACGTGACGGCGGTGGACTCCCCGTTCGAGGTGCAGGCGGACAAGCGCGCGCCGGCGCGGCGCCGCAAGCGACACGACAAGCCCGCGCCGCCCGCGCCGCCCGCGCTCGCCGCCAACTGACGCGCCCCCCGCCCCCCGACCCCCGAACCTCTTACCGGCGACATCTATGCCAGCGGGTAGGGGACGCTCGCCGCCATAGATGTCGCATCCGCTTCCTTCGAGCTAGCACACCGACTGTACGACCATATTGGAGTTCGACTGAATCGTACGGCTGATCGATATCGATAAATAATGCTCCACGAGGGCGAAAATAGCAGAAATATTCGTGTGGCAAAACTTCTCTTACTTGTAAATGTTTTTTCATGACAGGATATTTTATTGTCGACCTCGGCTTAAAGGAGCTCAAACTATCCCTACTAATAATTAACATGTTTGTCACTTGAGTTATTATTGATATTTAATTACATTAAATTTTGATGTACATTTTTAGATTAAAGTAATAGTAAGTATTTTATAAATCTCACGTGTTTAATAGCTCGATACCCACACACACCTGCGTGACTGAACTAAAACATGATTCGATGCGACTTAGAACTGTAGTCATAAATAACGCCTGCGACATAATTTTTGCTTCAGTTATAATCTGTGGTGGTACAATGTTGTCACATCTGTGCATTCGTTAACAGTTATTGATCGCCTCGTCGTACTCAATTGATGATCTTTTTTTTTATCTCGTACTAAAAACGTCTTAAAGAAAACTATTTTGTCTTGAATTCATATACATGAAAATATTTATCTACTTTTACATACTCTTATAGGCTATGTTTACATATTTTTAGAAGGTAACATATAATAATATGGGATAAAATTAGACATAATAGTGCTTGCAATAGATACAATAGGATCTGCTGATTACCCTTTGAAATATATTTTTTTTATATGATAATTAACATAATTATACAAATATCTCTTTCAACAGAATCAATAGGAAAAGCAATTGGCTTAATATTCTTTTATATTATACTGATCTTAGACATTTAAATATATATATTTTTTGTTTAATTTTAAATATAAAATTGTTAGCTTTTTTTTATTTTTATTTTTGTTAAATTATATTTTCAGCAGATTGTATCCGTGTCATATAGAATTTGTGTTAAAAAAATACATTTTGAGTTTTATTTTGTGTGAAGATGACAATCTTTTATGTATAAAAAAGTACCTATTCAAATTTTTCAGTAATAAATCCAAATCATTCAGGGAAAAATCATTACAAAAAATTCTAGTAACTGACACTTATTTAATTCTTCCCGTGCAGACTAATTTGTATAATTACGAGAAATATTGAATAATGGTGTATTTCCTAAATTTTCTATAAGTCCATGTAATATTTTCAATAAAGAATAGGCTTTTTATAATACTTTGGAATTTGATTAATAAGCCTTGAAAGCCGTTTTTATAAATAATTTCTATATTTACTTTTTTCCCTTACTATGGATCAAAAGTATTGATTGATCAATTGATCCATTAGTGTTGCTAGCTCTTTGCTTCATATCATAGAACAGTATTCACTATAAGTACCATTTTAATGTGATTTTCTTAATAGTGTAAGTAAGAGGATATTTTTATTGATTTTGAGAAATAAAACTAGCTGGAAGTGTAAATGGTTTTTTATTACCTAATTAAAATGTATACTTCTAGCTTAAGACTAGAAAAACCAGATTTTACAAGATAACAAATCAGCATAAGCATACATTTTTAAATCTACAGCCAATTGTGGTTTTTACATTAAATTATTTTTTTAATTTAGTTTTGGCATCATCTATACCTTCCTTTATATTTTGGCTGAATTTTCTAAAGAATGATACAAGTCTGTTAGCTTGTTGGGGATCCATAGTTGACAGCTTTTCCTTTCCTCTAAAAAACACTGAGACAGCAAGCTGAGCTGCTCTTCTTACTGGATATGAATCTGCAATCTTCTGAACAAGCTGTTCATTATTTGCTAAATATCTGAGTATTGTTCGTAATGGCATTTTTGTATCATTTAAATGATGTTTCAAAAGAACACATATTCCGATACTTTTGTAACAGTTCTCTTTTCAGTCTTAGTTGAGTTCGGAGAATTTCAAACTGTTTCAATTGATCTTGTTTGTTGTATTCAATTCCCGGAAGACGTCGAATCTGAAATATAATTATACTTGTTTTATATACGTTATGAAAAAAAACACGACACTAATATTTGTGACCAACAAGAACATGTTAAATAGTGCCAAAAATGTGAACCTAGCCTATAAAATACGAGAATATGTAAACTAGATAGTTGTATATTAGGTAGGTTATATTAATATAAGGAAACCTGTGAACGAGCAATGTCGAATTTCTTCTGTAATTCTAAGACCTTCAAACTGCAATCTTGAGACTCTCTGGCTTTAGCTGAGTTGTCGTGAAAGTCCCTTTCGACGCTACGTAATAATAAAAACATACATAATTAAACTATTGTCAAATATATGTGACAATATCTTATCTAAAAATAAAATCGTACAAAAATATACCTTCGTATGATTTCGTAAACAATCGGTAAAAAGTCAACGTCTACTTCTTGGACAGTTAACGGGCTAAAATTATTGGGATCGGAATGATCAGTGTTGTTTTCCATAATTAGCAATTATGCTTATAATAACTTATAAAATGCACTTGCCTAAAATATTAATATGACTACAAAGCCATAGGTTTGATAAAAATTTAAATAATTTCACATTCTTGGTAAATTATTCAAGACAAAGTTGACAATGAAAATCTGAAACGTCAACTGTCATTTGTCACGTGTCAATAATCAACATAATCACGGTCTTGTATACACATACAGGTCACAGGTAAGAGATAGGCGCGATTGTGTTACAACTTTTATTTCGCAACAGCGCCTGCTGTACGTCACTGCTATCACCTATCGGACTTGGTTGAGTGACACGCGGCATATATTTTTTATTACAAAATATTATAATTTTAATATCTTCTAAAATTGTTCATATCGAATTTTGCTTAATTGCGAAAAAAAATTAATCGTCAATGTATTAATTCAAATTTTTTTCCCGATATAAAAATATTTAAAATACTGCTCTACACTATACGATAACGAATTTTACTTTAGCGCACAGTAAAATAACTCGTGTTGTGCTTTGTTATAATTATATATGTATATTGCGCAAATCCGCAAAACTTAACAAAACGATATAACATTGTTTAAATAACACAATCCTTGGAAGAGTAATATATACGCCGCGTGTCAATTAACCACGGACGATAGCAACGACGTACAACGGCGTTGACGTGAAATAAAAGTTATATCACAATCTCTGACCACTGAAATTGGGCTCCGTTGATAGACCTGTATACAAGACCGTGATTTAAACCATAAATATCAATGCATGTAATAATAATGCAAAAATCATGTACATAGTGGATATTTATTCTGTGCTAATAACCTGTCAATGTCAGTAAAGCAATGTTACTCAATTACTGTTTGTGTGTTAAAATTGTGATGTGCATGATTTTAATGTAATATTAATGATTAAACAAATTTAGTAACAAAATGGATGAGGTTGCTAAGTTAGAACATCTCTCGCTTGTATCTAAAATATGTACAGAATTAGATAATCATTTAGGATTAAACGATAAGGATTTAGGTATGTTTTAGAGAATATTACAAAATATTTCATTTAATTTCTTCATTTCACATTTCTGAATTAACATAGAGATAAATTACAATACCCGCTGGCAGGAGTTTGGGACAAAGAAAGCGGTGGCATTCATTTTCATTTATCCCTGGCATTTTGACCCTAGTTGTATTGTTAGACTAAGTCGCCAAATAAGACACTTTCCCTAATTTCTGCTACGGGATAATCATCAACCATAAACCGAAATATAACATCAATTTTTTTTTTATTTACAGCTGAATTTATCATAGATTTGGCGGATAAGAATCCCTACTTTGATGACTTTAAAAAAGCTCTCATCGAAAATGGAGCTGAATTTTCAGACTCCTTTATGACGAATTTACTACGTATAATACAGCACATGAAGCCAGTTCCGAGTGCAATTGATAAAAGTGAGGAAAAAGATAATAAATCAAATCCATTAGCTAACAAGTTTCCGGGGTTAGCTATTCCTAATGATAAGCCTCCAATTTTTTCCTCCGATGAAGAAAGTGATGAAGATAAGAAAAATACAAGATTAACTTCAAAGGACATATTCAAAGTTGAATCGAAAGTAAAAGGATCCTCAAGTAATGATGCAGTGGATGAAGCCATGGCAGCCTTGGAGGCACTAGCACCTTCGAATGCCCAAGTCAAAAATGATGACACAAAGAGAGAGCATGTTAAAAAAAGAGAAAGAGATCATAGTAAGGAGAGTTGTATAAAAAGGGATAGTTCAAGAGACAAGAAAAGTAGAAGAAGTATTGACCGTCAAAGTCGTATAAGAGATAAAAGAACTAGGAGCAGAGATAGGCGTAGCAGAAGCAGAGATAGGCGTAGCAGAAGCAGAGATAGGCGTAGCACAAGCAGAGACAGGCATAACAGAAGTAGAGATAGGCGCAGTAGAAGCAGAGATAGGCGTAGTAGAAGTAGAGGTAGAGACAGAGATAGAAGACGAAGGTCTAAGAGCCGTCAGCGTCACAGATCTAGGTCAAGAGAAAGACATAGGAGATCAAGATCAAGGAATAGAAGGTCAAAATCTAGATCCCAATCTCGTGGTAGAGAAGATAGAAGTAGGTACAGAGATAGTGATTTTGTTAAAAAATCAAGAAAAAAAAGTCCTGACATAGTTATAAGTGATGATCCTGAGCCTGGAAAAGTAAGTAGACTTTATTTTAACATTTGTGTAAAAATATACTATAGCTTACTTAAATAGATATTGTTATTGATAGACTTATTAGAAAAACCTCTTGCAACTTTAATGCTGGCTAATAAGTTTACATAAATAATAATATAAAATATTTCTTTTTTAGATTTACAGTGGACGAGTGGCAAATATAGTGCCTTTTGGATGTTTTATACAAATGGAAGGCTTGCGTAAGAGGTGGGAAGGCCTTGTTCATATATCTCAGCTGAGAGCTGAAGGAAGAGTGACTAATGTTTCTGATGTAGTATCTCGAGGTGATAAGGTTAAGGTATGTATTTATTTAATTATAAATAATTTTGGTTTTAAAAAATGGTGGTTGGTTTAATTAAGATTTATAAATGCAATTGAGCTTTTTAATGTCATCAGTAAATGGGGCACTCGTAGGTTAAATTCAAACAACCTGGCCTATTTTGGTACCAATTCTTATAATCAGCGAATGGAAGATTACAAATTTAATAAATAAAGAAACTTTTTCTATGAATTGTTAATGTATAAAATAAATTGTTCTCTGACTATAATCTAAACTGTCTATAATCTGACTGAAATAATTTTGTTACAGGTCAAAGTGTTATCTGTGACAGGACAAAAGGTGTCATTAACAATGAAAGATGTTTGTCAAGAAACAGGGAAAGACTTGAATCCTGCATCTCATGCACATTTAGAGGTAAGATAATCAACCTTTTTTTGTAACACAATATAGGTAATAAGTTTACTTTTTTACTTGCTGCTTTAAGCTAACTTTTTTTGGGATATTTTAATGAAATGGCAAAAGGTTTAATTTGACTTTGAACCAGGAGGATCATGATTTATAGCTTTATAAGTTATACACTGGAGCAACTTTCTTAAACCACATAAAAATATATATATTTTTATTTTAGTGTTAAAAAGCCATGAAATGTGTACAAGCAGTGCAGTTGCACTTCAGTAATAGATCGGTTGATCTATGGTATACATTATAAATCTTTAATAGAATAATGATTTTAAATTTGTGTATAGGCAGAACGCGAAGGTCGTAACCCCGACAGACCGCCGCCGGCTGCCACAGTATTGGCGGGACTGCAGGGCGGTCTCGATCCTGACGAAGACTCGAGTCGTAAGCGCGTAACCCGAATCTCTAGTCCAGAGCGCTGGGAGATTAAACAGGTAGGAAATTGTTAATAATAAAAATAGTTACAATTGAAACAAAGAGTCGTAAACAGTTTTCAAATGATTCATTATACTATTTACGTGTGTTTACTAATTATATTATTCGTATACACAGATGATATCATCGGGAGTCATAGATAAGAGTGAGCTGCCAGATTTCGACGAGGAGACAGGCTTACTACCAAAAGACGAAGACGGAGAGGCTGATATCGAAATCGAACTAGTCGAAGAGGAACCGCCTTTCCTTCAGGGCCACGGTCGAGCTTTACATGATCTATCTCCCGTCAGGATCGTTAAGAACCCCGACGGCTCACTAGCACAAGCGGCTATGATGCAATCGGCTCTAGCTAAAGAGAGAAGGGAACAAAAGATGTTGCAAAGAGAACAGGAAATGGAGAGTTTACCGACCGGCTTGAACAAGAACTGGATCGATCCACTCCCGGAGTCGGACGGCAGGGCGCTAGCGGCAAACATGAGGGGGACCGGCATCACGCCCCAGGACCTACCGGAATGGAAGAAGCACGTGATAGGCGGAAAGAAGTCATCGTTCGGGAAGAAGACTAACCTATCTCTCCTGGAGCAGAGACAATCGTTACCCATCTACAAGTTGAGGGACGAGTTGACGAAGGTAAGTCCGATTGGTTCCCTTCCCTTCTAGTATTAATATAATATTTGGTCGAGAACGCTCTTGACACGCGTGCGGTTAACATTTGGGCGACGTCGGCAGGCGATATCGGACAACCAGATCCTGATCGTGATCGGCGAGACGGGGTCGGGCAAGACGACGCAGATCACGCAGTACGTGTGCGAGTGCGGGCTGGCGGCGCGCGGGCGCGTGGCGTGCACGCAGCCGCGCCGCGTGGCCGCCATGTCCGTCGCCAAGCGCGTCGCCGAGGAGTTCGGCTGCCGGCTGGGCCAGGAGGTGGGCTACACCATCCGCTTCGAGGACTGCACCTCGCCCGACACCGTCATCAAGTGAGTCGCGTCTCCGTCTCATTCTCCGCTTCGTTCTTAAATCGAATAATACCATTAATAGAATAAACTTTTCTGGGTCGTTCTCTGTTTTTGGTGTAAACATTAAATATACGTTGATCGTTGTATGGCTTTGGCTTTTAATAAATAATAACTAATGAGTATAGACACAAGGGATATGACATCTTATTTACCAAGGTTGGCAGAGCGTTGACAATGGGAGGTCAATATTTTTTACAGCACAGCAAAGTCAATGCGCTTCCAATTTCATATTTCATCAATAAATCATGTGTGCTAAAAAATAATTTCATTATATTCTATATCCATAAGTAAATTACTTGTATGGTGCTTCTTTTAGTTGAGGAATATTTCGATCTGATTACAATACCTGTGTCGCTACGTAACACGATCGTTACTCGTTTTCTATTTGCAGATACATGACGGACGGCATGTTGCTCCGTGAGTGTTTGATGGACTTGGATCTGAAGAGCTACTCCGTCATCATGTTGGACGAGGCCCACGAGCGTACTATACACACGGACGTCCTCTTCGGACTCCTGAAGCAAGCCGTGCAGAAGAGGCCCGAACTGAAACTGATCGTGACGTCGGCGACCCTCGACGCCGTCAAGTTCTCTCAGTACTTCTTCGAGGCGCCCATCTTCACGATACCGGGACGAACTTTCCCCGTCGAAGTGTTGTACACGAAGGAGCCGGAGACGGACTACCTCGACGCGTCGTTGATTACAGTTATGCAAATTCATCTGCGAGAACCGCCCGGCGACATACTGCTGTTTCTGACTGGTCAGGAGGAAATCGACACGGCCTGTGAAATATTGTATGAGAGGATGAAATCCTTGGGGCCGGACGTGCCAGAACTGATCATCCTGCCGGTGTACTCGGCCTTGCCATCGGAAATGCAGACGAGAATTTTCGAGCCGGCGCCGCCCGGATCGAGAAAGGTCGTCATAGCCACGAACATAGCGGAGACTTCCCTGACTATAGATGGTATTTATTATGTCGTGGACCCTGGCTTCGTTAAACAGAAGGTGTACAATTCTAAGACAGGCATGGACTCGTTGGTGGTAACTCCAATATCACAGGTATGTATTGTTACAATATTTTTATAATTAATAATTATTGCATAAACAATTGAAATAAACAAACAATTTTTATTCTAGCTAAATAAAATTTATGTTCTAAAATAAGAAAGAGTCACCAAGAGCTGATATTTATTATCTGTAATGCTCATCAGGCGGCGGCCAAGCAGCGTGCCGGTCGCGCCGGCCGGACGGGGCCCGGCAAGTGCTACCGGCTCTACACCGAGCGCGCCTACCGTGACGAGATGCTGCCCACTCCGGTGCCGGAGATACAGCGCACCAACCTCGCTACCACCGTAAGTACACGCTCACTTGTACAATATTAGTAACTACGATTTAAAAACTCCCATTAAATAATATGTAACTCATATTGCACATCTTCTAATGACAGGTCCTGCAGCTGAAGACGATGGGCATTAATGATCTTCTCCACTTCGACTTCATGGACGCGCCGCCAGTGGAGTCTCTTATCATGGCGCTGGAGCAGCTGCACTCGCTCTCTGCGCTGGACTCCGAAGGGTTGCTGACGAGGCTCGGCCGGCGGGTAAGCAGACAATGTTACTATTACAAAAGGATTTTACCAGAGACAAGACTTTATTCAGACCGATTGAGTGGATACCAGATATGTTCACATATCATATGTTCATACATCTTGGTTCACGGGGTTGGTGGCGCATTGGCGATGTAAGTGATGGTTAACATCTCTTACGATGCCTATGTCTATGGGCTTTGGTGACCATTTACCATCAGGTGGCCCATATGCTCTTCCGCCTTCCTTATAATAATAAATGTATAACACCAAACATCGCCATTTTTTAGTTTGTTTTGTTTTTTTTATTTCGCTTGATTCCACAAGCAACATGATATATTAATACTGGTGCGTTAACGGTATTACGAGTAGTATATACGGCTAGTAGCACCAATGTTCATCTGCTTAGTTGCCTTCCCAAAATATATATATAACTTCATTTTTATTTAAATCTTTCACAGATGGCCGAATTCCCACTGGAACCGAATCTATCTAAAATCCTCATAATGTCGGTAGCGCTACAATGCTCTGATGAAATACTGACGATCGTGTCTATGCTGAGCGTTCAAAACGTGTTCTATCGACCTAAAGACAAACAAGCTCTAGCTGATCAGAAGAAGGCGAAGTTCAACCAACCCGAAGGAGATCATCTAACATTACTAGCTGTTTACAATAGTTGGAAGAACAACAAGTTTTCGAATGCGTGGTGCTACGAAAACTTTGTTCAGATCAGGACGTTGAAACGGGCTCAGGATGTTAGAAAACAACTGCTCGGTATCATGGATAGGTGTGTAAATTAGTAAAACAGATTATTTTAAAATTTATTTTGACTTTAATTATATTTATTCTGGGATAGTTTCATTGTGTAATTAATATTTCAATTGAATATTTTAGGCATAAACTAGATGTGGTGTCAGCGGGCAAGAACACAGTTAGGATTCAGAAGACAATATGCTCTGGTTTCTTCCGAAACGCTGCTAAGAAAGATCCGCAAGAAGGTTACCGGACCCTAGTGGATAGTCAAGTTGTCTACATTCATCCTTCAAGCGCTCTGTTTAATAGACAACCTGAGTGGTAAGTTCACTCATCACAAAACAATTTTTTTGAATTAAAAATGCAACATTGCATAGAATCTATTAATACATTATTTAACTAAATGAACCATCCTCGATTTTAAGTAAAAATAGTTGCATATGTGTAGGTTATACTTTGTTTCCAAAAATATACGTTTGATATAACATATCTTTATAAATTGCATGCTCTCTGCATAAGGATAGAAACGTAAAACAATATTCAATCTTTACCTTAAATATTAGTAGTAATGTTATTTAATTATCCTACTTGCCTCATTCATTTCTATTGTTGGTAGTTGTTTGGTTTATTTAATAATTAAAGTTTTAATTCACCCATATGTTAACATTAATTGCAATGTATAGTTATCTTTATAATAAAACGTCTCTTATTTTTAGGGTTATCTATCATGAACTAGTACAAACCACAAAGGAATATATGCGTGAGGTTACTACAATCGACCCCAAATGGCTTGTGGAGTTTGCACCAGCCTTTTTCAAGTTTTCTGACCCGACAAAACTGTCTAAATTCAAGAAGAACCAGAGATTGGAACCCCTATATAATAAATATGAAGAACCTAACGCTTGGAGAATATCAAGAGTACGACGACGCAGAAATTAACTTAAATTACATTGTCTGTTTAAGAATAAAGAAAATCAAGACAATAAATACGTTTTTCTTTGCTTTCTGAACTATTTTCATAACCAATTTTATATATGTACGTATAGCCGATAGCCTATTCCAACCACAACAAGAATAAACCCAAATAAAAATCTTAGACACCGAATTAATGCAATATCATTGGTCATCGATATCAATTGACCTGATATCACTATGGACCCGCGAAAAGATTGCGTTTTCAATGTTTGCAAAGTTGTAATTGGAACCTCTAAATTATCAAGAACTGTTTATAGTGCATAATACAGCAGAACGATTAGAAAATCGCATGCAATTTATAAATACCGTAGATTTATTGTTTACCTTTATTCCTACTCCGATTGGAATAGGGCATCAAATGTCAAATAAAAAATACTGATAGAAAGTCATAAATTAGCGTATAAATAAACTGCAGCTATTTTTGTATGATATATTATTATTTTATACTTATCTTATCTCAAACCATTGCTTACGTTAGGTAATTTAATATTATATTTTTACGGAATTAAACTTTTCTTTGGCAACACCACTAAAAATAAATACTGAATATCAACAATCAACGATTGACTTTGACAACTTTGAGTTTTGACATGAATTATTGTTGTTGTAGGTTATGTGGTCTAATTACGAACTATTAGATAACTTTAGCAAAATAAATAAGATGATATAGAACTGAAAATTATACTCCTCAAAATTTTGTGTATACAGTTTTATACCATTAGTTAAAATGGATTTCTTTTCAGAGATAATAGGTGAAACCGTTATACTTGGAATTGATTCGTTAATATTGGGAGTTTGTGTAAAACAGCTGAGCAAATGTAAATATATATTGAACGCATTACAGGTTGGTTTCATTCATATTAAACGTATGTATATGTTAGACCTGAATGAGAAGTTCAGATAAGGGTAAGAGAAAATGTAGTAATTACGAAAAGAAGTTGTTTTCTTAATCATACTTGTAACTTAAACAAGTGAACTATTACGTTCATACAAGCCTGTTTTTATCATATTACTCTGATTGTCAAAAATATTTGATCTGTTATGATATCTATTATTTTTAAAACTAGTCCATCGATTTATTTACTCATATGTATAACAATTTTTTTGTTAAACAAAATGAAATAAAACACCCAATGTATGTATGTATAATTAATTTTCTTTTTAGTCAGCCCCAGTACTAGACATAGACTCAACTTTAAATAAGGAGATTAACAAGTACCCCAGCCATATGATCCCATATGTAGTGATAAGGGGCCTTGTGAAGCCACTCGGTAATCCTATTACAAGCAACTACCACCAATCTGTCACAGGTGTAATTCAAAGGTATGATAATCTATATATATAAACAGGCAAAGACAATCAACAGTTTTTCATAAATATTTTTCTGAAATTGTAAAACAAAACAAGCCTTTTAGTACTAGAAAAATACTTTTTTACTTTATGGAATACATTTATTGAGTAAGTGGTGATATAAGACCCTTATAACATAAACCCTTATAATATAAAACCCTTATACCCTTATAATATAAGGGCTTAGAGGGATATAGCCTTGTGTCAAGTATTTATATAATTACAGGCTTACAATAAAAGAACATGTCATAGCAAGAACATCAGCTGGATTCTGGTCGGACCAGACTCGCACAATTCATGAAGTGTACAACTCAACCCCTTTTGTACTCAGTAGTGGCAAATACAGCATTGAAGTTGTGGATGCTCTAGCTGCAGACATATTAGGCAAGTGCACAATGCACATTATTGATATTGAATTTAGTTTATAAAAAAATAAAACTTGATTTTGTCCAACGTAAGATTGATTTTTTAAGATTTGCCTCGATTAGGGGTAGCAGCTTTTAACATAGGATCGAACAAAATAGATTTTGCATTCTAGTAATTGCAAAATAGATCCAAGCAAGTGTTTTCCATAAACTAAAGTCTATACTATTAGATCAGTCTAATCAAGTGTAATTTTCAGGAAATGTTAGTTTTTACAAAAAATAAAAATAATGTATTTCGTGTTTTAAATTTAAACTTTTTTTCCATCACATAGATTTGGATGTTATATCAGATAAATTTGAGCCACTATCTCCTGGAGTGATTGATCATGTCTGGGGGTTCTTTTCGGGAGTTCGGCAGCGTGGTCTTCAGACAATGGAGGAAATGCTTCGAGACGGATCCTACATAACTGTTGTAGGGGAACTGAGTAGGACAAGTTCTGGGTTAAAGATTCAGCCGCCACGAGATGGTCTGCCCCTATACCTTACCACTGCTACCAAGTCTAGTTTATTGAAGAGGCTAGCTAGCTCGCGGGATTTTTTGAGGTATGATTAAAAACTTAACTTTTATTCATACATAATAAAAGTGTGGAATCGTGCATATACCTGATCAAATTAGTTATTTGCTTTTGCTCTAACTGTAGATTAGTATATAATTTTAAAATATGTGAGTATTTATTAATTAACATCTTGGCACTAACATTGTACATTGCAAGTTCGTATCGTGTGTCTGAAGCAAATTTAACTGTAGCAGACGAACTCTCACGTAAAGACTCGCACACGACATAATTTATGCCTCGGTACAAGCTTAGTGACCTCTTAATTGTGCATGTCAATCAATTTTTATTAAGTATTGACTTCACTTTGTGACTATTGAGTTCATATTCCTGTGTCTTATGTCATGTTCGTCACAACCATGTAAGTCAAATTTGCATTCGCAATTTTAATATCGAGACATTTTATTAGTGGACATTCAAGGTTTAGAAAAATTGAATATGGGAGTGTTCATTATATGGAAAAGTATAAACGCCAAGTGTAAGTGTTTTATGTATTAAATTATTTTTCTGTTTTCACAAGAGCCATAAGCCAAGTGAATTTCGTTTTTTGGTAGGACACATCAGGCAGTAAGTATCGTATAGATTAGATGTAGGGCTTGTGTTAACAACTCCTACACTGGTATAGGCCACTGACTTAAATAGTTCTTAAATGAAAATAATTTAAAACAGTAAATAATAAAGCGTAAAATATTCTTGACTTTTTGTGTCGTCATTTTACAAGATTAATGATTTAACGTAAATTTACTACTGACGGAGTGAAGATTCTACCGAGAACTACCAGCAAGTAGTATATTTTTAACAGTTCATAATATAAATTTTCAGAATTCTTCTAGCCGTATTCGGCACTTTCGCCGCCATAGCGTCCGGTCGCATCCTCTACAAGTACATGAAGAGACGTCGGCGGCGCGAGGCTGAGGAGCAGCTGAAGAAGCAGCTGGCGGCCGGCCGGCGCCAGCGCCGCGCGCACACTCGCGACCAGGCGCTGCCCGACCTGCAGCTGTGTGTGGTCTGCACCGAGAACCCCAAGGAGGTCAGTCCCGAGGGTTACGTGATCGCTGCTCGTTCGATTCCGATGGAAACGTATTAGGCGTAGCGCCAGTTTGAGGTTTAAGTTCATTTTTGAAAAACAAAAAAAATATTATTTTTACATAGTCTGTAGAATAAAGCCTTACGTTATTCAAAAGACAAATGAATAGAAAGTATTTGAACTTGAAACGCATTTTTTTAGATTAGCAGTGCTGTTGAATATTTCATATGGCATAAAAGTTAATGTTACATACATACTATTTTTGTGTATTTCAGATAATTCTGCTGCCTTGTGGTCATGTGTGTTTATGCGAAGACTGCTCGGAGAATATCAAAGACAAGTGCCCAATTTGCAGAGAGAGGATAGAGTCCCGTGCACCCGCTTTTATAACGTAAACAATAAATTATATTAATTAGTTAATTTATTTAAACATATAGTCTATTCAAAGATATAATTGTTTAATGTAAATATTTTATTAAAGAGTATCAATTAAAATCAGTATCAACATGTTTTTTTTTATTTTTGTCAAATTTCAATAAAGATTGTTCCATTATAAATCAGTACAAAAGATTACATTTTTTTTTCTAGTCACAATAATTTTTCTTTTTTTATTTGTGCTAAAATGTTAATCATATCAACATTGCAGAAAATTTTGTTTGTTGTATTTGATAAATTATTCAATAAGGATTTGCACATAAAACTTGTTAATGTTTTTGCTTTGTATTAAATGCAAGAATGTGTATATCAAAATGGTATATTTGAAAAATAGTGTTTGTAAGATTTGGATGAAATAAAAGTTATTTTATGTAAGTAAAGTTGTATATTATTTACATAAATATCTTCTGTAGTCTGTATCAGAAACCTATGTGTAGTGAATCTATTTTTCCACAAGCTCCGCCACAAGTATCATCTTCATCAGCTATTTGTTCTTCACTATTGAGTGTGTCTACTTCAAAATCATCATCATTTGTTTCATTTGTCAGTTTTTTAGGAACTTCATCGTAAACTGTTTTCTCTGCTAATAAATTTTGACAATCACCTTGTATTGTTTCAGATAATCCATATTCTTTTAAAATAACTTTTACTTTTGAATTGGTAATATCATTATCTGTGTTTGGTTTTCCATCACATTGTCCGTTACAACATGTCCCTGAAGTCTTATTATGATTTTTCTTGTTTGTTCCTGCTGTTTGCTTGCTCTTACATGATGATCGGCAAACTTTACCTTTTGAAATGCAATTATTTTTCTCATATTCATCATTGATGTCTTTTATTACTTCTTCTCTAGATTTATTCTGTTTTGCATTATATTCTTCTAACATTCTTTTTGCTTTCGAACTTTTGCCTATACCAAGCTTGGGAAGCCCTTTGTTCAGGCCTTCTAAAAGTACACAAGCCTTGCATACTTCCTGGGAAGACACAAAGTTGCATCTAATGCACACTCTTTGTGAGGGCAGGGAGACTTCTTCTTTAACTGCCATTGTTTCACCTGTAATTAGTATGTTATATTACGTTTTCCAATGTATTATGTTTTCAAATGTTAAAGAGAGTTTGTTATAATTTCGCATCTCTGTTAGCAGCTTAGGCCGTATACGGAAACTATATTTACAATAAATCCTGTGTACTACTATGAGACACTTGTTGTTGCTTATTATTCTATTACCTGAATATATAATATCCATAATGCAAGTAGGTCTGATTTTCTCCATATCCTTAAGGAGTGCTCGTGCATGTCCCCTGTAGGCATTCGGAGCAAACACACACTCTGTTGAGAAGTATACTAGTTTCTTGTAATGTGCATACATCACTATTTCCTTTTCATATGTGTACTTTAGAGGCTTTACTCTGGGAATTGTTCCTTCACTTCCCTAAAAAATATTATTTTATATCGTATGTATGGTAACAACAATTATGCTAAGCTTTCTACAAGTTTAGGTTTATGCCATATTAACTGTATGCTTCTATAATGTTATAAAAGTTTGATCCATATAAATAAACTGTTAAACACATAAGGCACAGGGATTTTAAACAAAAGCTACAATTGCACAACAGTTCATGTCATTATTGCAATAACGTGTCACACAAAGGACTATTATACCCATGATGGGAGTCATTGTAATATATACAATGACTCCCATCATGGATTGACTGGCTGAGCACTATCCAGACCAGCTTAGGACCACAAAAACATCTGTGGAGACTCAAATTTTTCACTTAAAAATAATTAAACATCATTGGCATACTCACAGTGGATATAGCAGTACATCTTTTTAATCTAGCAATATCACCTCTTAGCACATTCATGAGCACTGTTTCTGCAATATCATCTGCATTGTGTCCTGTTGCTATACATTTTACATTGAGCATAGCAGCTCCTCTATCCAAGGCTTGCCTCCGGAATACTCCACAAAATGTACAGTTATTTTTCCTTCCTATTTGAGCCACTATCTCATCCATGGTCCAGCCATACAGTTCTTTGTAAGACAATATTTTCAGTGCCATTTCGTAGTCATCTCTATTCTGTTTGACTGTTTCAAGACTATCATCTCGATAACCAGTGATCCCCTCATCAATAGATAAAAGCATTAAGTCAAGGCCATAATTATATCTTTCATTCAGAGTTTTTAAAACGTGAGCCAATACGGTTGAATCTTTGCCACCTGATGCAGCTACGGCAACAGAATCACCTTTATTGAAAAGTTCCCCCTTTGTTATTGTGAAGTGTATCTCTGTTTCGAACGCCCAGAAAAAACATTCTTTGCATAGAGCATCTCCTGTTTTAGGCCGCTGCAATCGATATTTAAGAAATGAAATCAAATTAATAAATATTGCATTAAATATTATTTGAAGTTATAAATACCTTCAACATCGCATTTTTCCCACAACCAGATCTACACGGTACTGGCATTTTCGTATTGTTTTTTTCAAATTAATAATGATATTGAGCAAGATTGCGTTGTTTAGCCATTCAGGTTATCCAATAATTCCAATAGATACCTATAATGCACAAACTTCCTGATTGTTCACTTAATATGTTATCGTAATTTAAAACATAAGGTACTGTGTAATAAAACTTGATTTTATCCCCTAACTACTTGTTCTGAAATGTATGTACTGGTGCTGGTAAGAGGTACTGTTATCACACCTGTCTGTACTGTATGTCAAATGTCATATGTGTATGAACTATGAATGATATTGATATTTGACACTGACAATTGCCACTTGGACAGTGACAAAAAAATACAACCCCAGATAAGAGTAGTTAAGTATCAAGTAAAATCCAAATAAAATATCATAATATAGGTTTTTTTGAAGTATCACCAATTTTATATTTAAAAAATATTTTTTAAAGAGAATGCAGCATTTGCGTTTTAGTATGTTTTTAATCATGTTTATAAAGTAATATTTAAAGTCCGCCTATCCGATTTTTAAGTTCATTGACTGCTTGACGTTTAAACAACGACAGGTCGACTGAATTACCTTCTCGATTTCAGAACGAACGAAGTAGACTTCTTATAAATCACGAATTAAATTCTTTAATAACACTATTTAAATTTTTATTTCGCTAGAAACTACAATTTTAAGTACGTAAAACAATGAAAAGAATAAAATAAAGTGTCTAATGTTTCTTCGTAAAATTATGTAGGTTTATGTACGAGGTCGTGTTAATGTGTACAGTCAGGTGTTTGTTGGTGGTATATCTTGTATTTTTGTGAATTGATGTTGAGATTAAGACAGCAGTATGCACGAATTGCTGAAACACGTGCTAACTGAGCGGGATCTGACCCGAGCTGGTGATATTTTCGCTATCACGGATGCCGATATTGTAGACGACTTGAATGAAGTGGTAAGTTACGAAACTTGTTTATCGTGTTAGTTGCCAAACGTAGTGCATAAAATTTAAATTTTAGTGTTGAAACATACATATAAACTCTTTAATTTAATGTCTTTAAGTTAAAATATACATCATAATGCTTTTAATTGAAATATCAAAATTTACTTGCTATTGATGTCTGTATCAATTGAGGAAATAGTTTACATATATTCAATAAGACTACTGATATATTTTATGTACTTCATAAGATTTATGAGAAAGAAGATATAAAGAGAAGGAAATATAAGAAAATATATATATATTTCAAGAAAGGTGATTCGGGTACCTTTGTGGAAATATTCACATCTCTCTGTTCATATTGTTATTTATTTCACATCTAAGTTAATTTTATTTAACAAAAGTTTTTTCACAGTCGCCACTGATCATTCTCGAAACTCCAGCAACACTTGTTCTGTGAACAAATGATATCTTATTATGAATAACAATATTTTCAATATCGCCATTAATCTTTTTGTTATTATGTAATATGAATGTTATAATCATGAACAAATAAAACATTGCCATGATACAATATGTTAATAATATATTTTTGTAGGAATACAATTTATCGATAATTTCCAAATTTTGGGTGCAATGAAACTTATTATAAAATTTAACCAACAGGTATACTACAGACTACAGACTATAGTATCATATATTTCGTATTGCTGTATTAATATTTCTATATATATTGCATTGTATTAGTATAGGGAATATTTTAATCAACTTTTATTACTATCACCTAGAACTATAGCAATATGTAATACAGTAAGAACATAATATATATCAATATTTTTAATTGAATCGACCAATCAAACAAATGAAATAACAAAAAACCTTGGTTTTTTGTTGTCATATACTGTCTGACTTATTTTTATTTAGTCTGACATTTTGTCATGGGGAAATATATATAAAATATTATTGGTTAAGAAGTTAAACTTAAGTAATAATATTATTGCTTAAGTTTAACATGTACAAATTTGAGAGTTATATATTTGATTAGGTTATAAGACTAATTTTATTTTTCTACCTTAATTTTATTTTTTTAAAACAGAATGATATGCATTATGATGTTAAGTTTAGGTGCTAAAAACATCTTACATTGCCCTTAAAAGGCAGATACAACATGCATTTGTATTTAATTTGCAAATGTAAAAATATGTATATTTATGAACAAATTGCACCTTAATCTACAATTATTTTCAGTTGAAACAAATCACAGACATATCGTCCAGACCTGATTATATCAGAAATGATCGTGATCAAGCTCTTATTGAGATATGTGTGACGAGAGTGACGTCATGTATAAAGGAGACGGGTACCCTAGAAAAGTATTGCGGGGCTCTTGTTGCTTTGCTGGAGTCATGTCTCCATCATAACTTAATGCCTGTTGGACATTTACGTGATGATGACCCACCCCATGCCAAGATTGCGTCTGATGTCATTGCTTGTATTGTTCTGGTAAGTTATAATAGAGGGATATTAAATATATGCATGTGGTAATATTTTACACTTCTTATGTGGTTGTAACTATGAGTATAGGATATAATATATCATAAAGTTATATAATGCAACATTTATTTAGTGTGGCAATACTAATCTATATGTCTCTACTTTCTTAGGTATCATTTCCTCTTCAGTCTGACAAGGAAACAAGCGGCAACGCGGAAGTAATGGAACTCTTCCTGCCCGTCGCGGTCCAGTTCCTGCACAAAGGCAATAGAGAAATATCACGACATATGGCCCGATACCTTTCTCTAGCTGCAGTACATCATGCAGTACTATTAAAACCCCATGTTCAGACAATCATGGATTCTATTATGTCGGGTACAATCATGTTTATTTATTCACTAACAACATTATTATATTAATTGTCATATACAAATATTTTTGCACTGAACTAAAATGATTTTTGTTTATATTTAATTTGCAGGTAATTACCCATTATGTCGAATCCTGACGAACTTGTACGAAGTATGTCCGGAGCCACTCGAAGGTCACGTAACGGCACTGGTGTCTCTGTTACCTCACGCCGAGCCCGTGGAGAAGAGTTCACTATTCGCACTCTTCGAACAGATAGCTGCAAGAAGACCCGAAGCCCTGAAGACAGCGATTCCACAACTATTGTCATATTTATGCCCAAATACCGCAAGTCAGAATGATCCCGGGTGCATGTGTATAGATCTGTTGCAGGTAAAACTGAACTTACAAGTTATACTCACTTAGTTAGTTATACTCACCTCCTTAGTTATACTCACTTTAACACCCAGCAGTCACTGTTCTATAATAGGCATTGGTGATTATCTAACCTTGCGTATATTTCTGTTTCCAGGTAATAGCTAGTGTGAGCCGCAGTCGTGCGTCGCTGGTGGCGGAGCACACCGCCGCGGTGAGACGAGCGTCCCGCGCGCCGCACGCCTCCGCCCGCGCCACCGCGCTCGTCGCCACCGTCCTCGCCACCCTCGGGTACACCAGCAGGGTGAGTGCCACTACGTACCCCGCACCACCGGGTACACCAGTAGGGTGAGTGCCTCTACGAGCCCCGCGCCACCCTCGGGTACACTAGCAGGCTGAGTGCAGGGTGGGCTACGTGCCCCGCACCACTCTCGGGTATACTATTTGTATTTATAGAAACAATCTATTCATATTTACAGGAACGAGCTCAAGAAGCTTTAAACTTCGTGGTAGAGCGGCTGTCTGGCGCTGAATGGCCCGAGCAGGCCGCCCTACTACGAGAAGCGACAGCCCTGTGCAGCGCCTACCCTTCGCTCTTCACCGACCGCCTCCTGGCTGCGCTTCGCGCCAACAACAGGTGAGGTGCCGCCGTCGTAAAAGTGAATGCTCATATTCGACGTACTTCGAACCGATCACTCTCAATTGTAGCAATCGACCTAAATCGAGCCACGGCGAAGTGAACCGAACGCCAGGCGGCGTGACCATAGTCAAACTGGGGGGCCCCGCCGCGCCGGCCCCCGCCCCGCCGAGCGCCGCCCCCGCGGGGCCCGGCGCGCCCGCGCCGCCGGCCGGCTACACGCGGCGCGCCAAGCTGGGGGACTCGCGCAGCACGGGCCGCCTGCACCCGGGGCCCAACTCGCACCGAAGTATGACTCGATTGAATGTTGCCGGTTAGAACGTTTCTTCGAATTTGTTACTATATTACTATCAACCAAGTAAATAAATATAATTAAATAATTGTGTCCATTTTTTATCAGTTCGTGTTGTCCATAATACAAAAATAGAGCATACAAAATATAGAGCTGATTATATATATTTCCAAATAATAATACTTCCAGGCGGTTCGGTGGGAGGTCTCCATAAGAGTATGACGCGCCTGTCTTCGTCCCAGCAGATCAACGCCCAGCAGGCCGCAAATCCTCCGCCGAGTAAGATTCGTCAGTTATTACTCCTTATTTTTTTATGTAGACCCAAGCTGCAAGATATCAAAATTATTTGTATATTTATCTTTTATCTTTGACTGCCTCGTTGTTCTAGTGGCTAGGATTAAGGCCGCTAACTCGGAGGTTCTGGGTTCAAATCTCAGGTCGAGTCAATAAAATATTATTGAGATTTTCAGTCGAAAATTCTCAGTAGCAACCCGGAGTCCGGAAGTTGGAAGTGTGTACACTCCCGTGCTTTGGAAAGCACGAAAAGCCGTTGATCCTGCGCCTAAACTCTTTCCGGTCGTGTCGGATTGCTATCCCATCGGGTTACGAAAGTTAGGTAATGGAGAGTGCACCTATGTTCGCACGCTCACTTGTGCACTGTAATATCTCCTGCGCAGTTGGCTAACCTCTTGAGATTGGCCGCCGTGGCCGAAATCCTTCAGGAGGACCATTATTATTATTTATATCCTAAGGCAAAAGGAATAGAACGTTATTACTATTGACAGTATAAATAGTAGTGTCGTGTGCGCAGGTGTGGGCAAGGCGGGCTCAAAGGGCGCGGTCACGGTGGGAGCGCGACCCGCCAGGCATCTACACAACATACACATAGGACCCGCACCGCCCACTGTGACGGTGAATATTAATATTTATTATCTTAATTTTTTTCAACAAACACGCTAGTAACAGATTGGTAGAAAAATACTTAGTGCTTATTCATGAGATTGATTGATTGATATTGACCATATTGACTATACATATTGACCCGATTTTTTTTTTGCGTCACTAGGCGTTGTTACTTATTTATATTTGTTGGTAATTCGTGAATAGAAATAAAGCGGCAGTTATTTTTAAAACATAGACAAAAATTACTTCTATTTATTTGTAAAAGGAATATTAATAAAAACTACAATTGTACGATGGTATGATGATTTTCAGAATACCGGGCCGACGATAATCTCGGGGCCCTCCTCTCTCCAAACTCAATCGATATCTGTGAATCCATTGACTTCCGGAAAATCTTCCGACGCCCTCGCTCCGACCTCGTCCGTCTCCATCCAGCACTCGAACACGGCGCTGGGCCAGGTGTCGGTGATCACCACCTCGCCCGGCGCCGGTCCCGTCCCGACCCCCGGGCCCCCCGGCCCCGTCGGCCCCGTCACGGTCACCTCGCGGCGGGCGAACAACACGAGCGTGACGATGATCAACTCGAGCGACTCCAACTCGACCTCCAACTCCAACCACAGAATAAGCGTGTTCGAGCCGTACCCGATGCGCGACACCGTGCAGCACTTCTGCGAGAAGCACCTGGACAAGATCAAGGCGTACATGGACAACGTGTCGGTGCGCATCCCGCCGCCCGCCAAGTGCACCATCGAAGGTGAGCGGCGGGGCCCCCGGGCGGCGCGCGACCCGGGGGCCCCGCTGACGCGAGTGTGTGTGCAGAGCGGCGCTCCAAGAAGCAGGCGCGGCTGTCGTTCGCGTGCGGGCGGCGCGGGCCGCACTGCCTGTACGCGCGCGCCGCCTTCTCCATGCGCACGCGCCTGCCGCGCGTGTGGATCCACCTCATGTTCCTGGCGCTGCAGGCGCGCCACGCCGCCGCGCTGTCCTCGCGCGACCCCACCGTGGCCAGCCTCAAGCACTGCTGGGACATCCTCAAGTGCGAGAACCGGACCTTCCTCACGCTCGTCACGGGCGCCTTCCCCGGCCTCAAGGTGCGTCCCCGCCCGCCCCGCCTCCCCCTCCGGCGCCCGGGCTCACCGCGCTCCGTTCGCAGGAGCAGGAGATGCTGGTCAACGAGCTCCGGGCGGCGGGCTTCTTCGACGTGTTCGAGGTGAACGCGACGCGCACGGACGTGCCGCCGACGCAGGCGCCCTGGGGCTGCTTCCTGTGCAACCACCCCGAGCGCGCCGTGGGCTTCCTGGCGGCCGACGGCCAGCCCGTCATCGAGGGCCAGCTCAAGGAGAAGAAGGGGCGCTGGCGGCTGTTCCGGCGCTGGCGCACGAGGTACTTCACGCTGTCCGGCGCGCATCTCTCGTGCAAGGGAGCCGTGAGTGTTCACATTCGACTCGTTTTTAAATTATTGAACTCATCATAATCATCTTAAAATCCGTATCTTAATCGAATACTGATCATTTTATTTTGTTTCAGAGCGGCGGCGAGAGTATAGACATAAATCAGATTCGTTCGGTTAAAGTGTCACGAGGTGCTCGCAATATTCCTAAAGCTTTCGAGATCTTTACGGGCGATCAAACCCTCATCTTGAAGCCGAAGGACGGGAAAAATGCAGAGGAATGGGCTCAGTGCTTAAGCATAGCGGTTGCACACTCGCAGGCGAGAGACGCACCCGCGAAAGCCAACAGCCTGCCAGCACGAGGTCTCACGTTGAAGAGCTTCTGACGACTGCTGCTACCTTAAATTATTAGGTCTCTGGAACACTCAAAATCACAGACCTTTTAACTCACTCCACTGTCGATTGTCTTCACTCAGGTAAACTAATAACTGACTAACTCATTTACAATAATTTTAATAAATAGCATTGTCGTTTGTTTTCGCAACATTTTTCCTGTTCGCACGCTTTTACTATATTTTATTTTTATTACGGTGCGACCAATTTATAATATTTTATTATTATATGCTTAAATAAGCCATATATAACGTGTCGAACAGGAATTTCGTATAACATAATTTTTATATCGACCTATGTTGTCGCTTTATTTTCAAAAAATATATATATTTAATCTTACTAAAAACGATTTTATATAACGTACTCTAAGAAAACGTACTTAATATTTTTGGCGCTGACTGACACTAAAGACTTTTTATGCATTTCATATAAGCTAATATTTGTTTATAAGTTAGTTAGTGCAAGAAAATTTAGTAAAAACTGTCGCGAGTTATATTAAAGCTTAATATCCTTCATGGTTGTTGTACTTTTGTCTATTTGAACTACTTATTAAATTTATTGCCAGTATGTGCCTTAAATACTTTGTGATATATATATATTTTATATCGCAATAAGTTATTGCTTAAATTATAAACGTTTTTTGTTAAGTAAGTATACTTGAAAGAAAAAGAGCGTTTTAAGTGGCAACACAAAAGTGACAGATATTATAAGCTACCAAAACATTCGTGTTTCTTATAACGAATAAATCGAGTAGTTACTTATAAATATACAAGTAATTTTAAATAATTTAAAAGACAAAATAAAAAGCGATGGTACCATTTTGTAATATATAAAGATAGGACAGAGAAGTACAAGAAGTTTTTTTAATGTTTTTAGATTACGTATTTTTTAATTGTTGGGAAGTCAATTTATAAAATTGAAAGTGTTGTTAATTGTGTAATGATTGTTTTTTTTCTGTATATACGTGGATTATTAACGATTATATTGACAATTGAGATGTTAGAAGGTCGAAGACTGAGTGCTGGTCATAGTTGTACTTAATGAAGTAATTACATTATGGTTTTAAATATATACATTATTATGAATACCATAAAGTTTAAAATAAATAATGAATTTATAGTTCAATTCAATAGAATTAGTAGAAAGAAATTATATACAATTATTATTGAACTTGTAAAGAATTTAATAACAATAATCAATGAAATACAACTAAATCTGTACAAATTCCCAAGTTTGCTCGCATTATCAAGAATGTAATGATTATTGCAGCTGCACAATTCTAAAACCCAGTAAAAGCCAATTCCTTCTCTGTTTTAAAAACCTTTTATTTCTACAAATGCTCATCTATTATAAAGTATTAGAGTTATTTAAATATTTGACAACAATAATCAGTGTACTGTTGATAAATATATTATTAGATATGAACAAGATATAAGGATACACAAAGGTATATTGACTCAGAAACTGAGCAGTCATATGAGGTTGTTTGTTTTTATTACTCTGTAGGCAAAATATTTGCTCAGTTATTACAGTTTATCATTGAAGTAATTTTAAAGAACTTATCTTAGATTGTATTGATTTTTTTTTTTAAATATTTTAATCGATTTTAAGTACTTATTGATATTTTGATTAATTTATAATTGACAAAACAATTTTTTTAAGTTTGTCGCTGAAAATATGAATTATTATTTTAATTGAAATAGACGAGTTGTGATTCGAAATTGACATTCCGGTTGTTAATAAATTATCGTGGTCTCAAATTAAAAATGGTTGTTATATTTTTGTCGCGTATATGAATAAGACAATGTATTCGTATCATTAAGGTTGTCTGGTGAATTTATTGAACTGTTAAAAAAAAATAATTGAATTCTATAAGAATTTAACAGTTACCTAGTTCAAATTCACGCTTGCACCGTAGCCATTAGAAAAAAAGAGTGAAGCGCAACATTGTAGAATGCACTGGCTATGCTGAGTCAGTTAATATCTTTTGTTTAACTTTTCAAAATTTGAATCTAATAAAAACTATTTTTTTAGTATGATTTGGTCGGTTGGTTTTGTAGTTGTTATGTTAAATATTGCGTCCAATAGTTATTGATTAATATAACTGAGTTTAAGTAAATAAAAATGAAACGGACTTGTTAAAGAAGTGTACGATTAGAGGTTTATTATTTAAAACCTGCAGGGTCATAATTATTGCTATTAAAATTTTAGATTGTATTATTTCCCAATTTGGGGTTGCCACTAAATAAAAGATAAATATCAATATACAACAATTATTCCATACCTTTTTAAATCGTTTAAATGATAAATACTTTACTATTGTATCTGCGTTTGCAACTCAATTTAGTAAATGTAAGAAGATATTTATTATAATAAATGACAAATAGATTTAAGTTAAATAAGATCCACTTGATGTGCCAAGCTATACAAGATATATACATAAAGCTCTTTACCTAAAATAAAGCGGTCATCTGTTTACAAAATAACACAAATTAATTTTCACATGAGCTATTTTTATTAAATAGGGATTAGGACAAAATACTGAAGTTAAATGCCCAAAAAATGTTGTTACAGTTGATTTTTTTTTCAATTTAATGATATAAAAATATCGCTATATTGAATAATATACCCCAATTATTATATCCCACCGCAGTGTAATAAGTGTTATTTGAAAGTGGATGCTCGTTTATATGCCTACTTGAACTAAGCACACATTTTTAACATATTAAACGTATAATTATATATGAATATAAAAAGTACTTGAGATGTTGGTGCTACTTTACAACCCTGTACCTTAGAGCGCTTCCTGGTGTTCATCGCATAGATTTAAGATGTTATTGCAGTTGCTACGTTACACGACTGATGATCGTACTTAATGCCTTATTTATTAGTTAATAAAGTTCTGTTTTAAACGTAGTTTTTTATTTTATTTTACAACCCGTCTTCGAAAAGCATTGGGAAAAATATAATCATATAATTTTTTTGGAAAATTATTTAGTAATCCTATTTTACCATGGAAATAAAATGTAAATTGTCTGAAAGAGCTTTGTTCAAGTTACAGTCAAGTTAGTTATTTATCAGGTTTATAAGAAAACATATATTGGAAAATATATTTATATTAAAAAATTACCTTATATGTAGGTATCATAATATAACATACACTAAACATGTTATAAAAATTTATCCCAAAGAATGACTAAGGTATTATTTGTCCTGGTGTCATTGACAAAAGTTGTTTTTTAAATCCAGCGTTTGGTTGTATCGCTGGTCTCTTTCCCTTTACTAAGTTGTAAGCCATGTCATAATCTAACAATTTATATTGCATTAAATATGCAATGACAACCATCGAAGTTCTAGATACGCCAGCATTACAATGTATTAACGCATTTTGCTTTTTTTCTACAGCATTTCTTAGAAATTGCAAGCAATCGACTAGAGAGGACCTAACGTCTGTTTCTGGAAGGTCCAAAATATGAACAAACTTATGGTTTATAAAAGAAATATCAACATTTATGCCTAGACTTAAGACATGCTTAATATTATATTTGTCTAATACACATTTCACTGCACAATCCTGTGAACCTATGTAAAGATAGTCTACAATGAGTACCGGCACGTCATCTGGTTTGGTATCAACTACAAATCCAGGTGATTTAGCATCAACGATTGTCCCAGAACCTTCGATGTACTTAACACCATCAGCGCGCGTAACAACAGTTTCTGTTCCTTTTAGTCGATCTCTTTGCCTCTTTAGTTCATTCAAGAAACTCATTGTCATTCACTTTTTCCGATTCAAGTGTTAGTTTTCTATTTGGGTCGTAGAGCAAATCTTCAGGATTATATTCGACGTTGCAAAGATACAGGCCGTCGGGAGGACAACACTGTATGAAACTGTGCCAGGAATGCTTGGACGGTACTTGTAGCATCACCTTGATATCCTCGGGTTGCAATTTGCCCGTCGCGACTGTTATGAGAGTGCCAATCATACGCCGTATCTGAAAATAAAATGGAATAACCATGATTTTCTGCTGATCGATTTCGACTACGGCAACCAATCTCAAGGGAAAATAAACAGCTTCGCAGAAACTAAATAGTGCACAACTGAGTGCGAACTGCACAATACGATGGGACTGGAAAGAATTTAGGTGCAGGAACAACGGTTTTACGTGTTTTCCGACGCCAAGGGAGTATAGACATTTCTTGAGTGAACCCAATAACTTTTTATGGCCGACCCTGGGATTTGAACTCAATATTAGGCTGAGGCTATCAAGTGAAAGATATGTTGCAGGTTCAAATAGAGCAAGCAACACTGAATTTTTCTAGTTAGTGTATTTCTAATACTAATTAATGGATTACAAAATTATTAGTAAAATATATTACCTGGTTATGAACAAATGATCGTCCATTTATCGTTATGTCCCAGTAATCAAAACTGTTATTACTTTGACTTGTGTATGTTGTGACACAAGGCTGACCTGGCCTTACATCTATTGACTTGATTGTACGTCGGTTGTGCTTATTCTGTTTCAATTTATCAAACTTCTTGAAAGTTGTGAAGTCGTGATAGCCCACCAGATATTTAGCGCCTTCCTTGAACTTTTCTATATCAAATTGTTTTAATCTGCAAGGAAGTTGTCAGAAATAATTAGTGGTAGAAAAGGTGAGGCTTAAAATGTCAATGTTTGTATTGAAAACCTAAACATTGTGTGGTAACATATGGCTGAGGTCAGGAATACCACCTACTATATTGGGTCTCACAAAATTCTCTGTAACTACTGGAAGGAATTCATCTGTGTATATGCACATTTTTTACAGATGCAGGTCTTTGAAATCTACAAGGGCTATCACCCATTATATAGGTTCAGTACTGCAGCTGAATTCATTGAAACAAAAGCCAAATTGCACATGACTTATAATAATTATAATCACTTTGTTTAATGTATCATTGAAATAAGTTACAAGTAGGCTTAATTATATTTATTTTATGTCTTTTACCTCATAAAGTCACACCTTTTCCATTCTTCTATCGGTGTCAATGATGGTATACTATAATTATTTTCATCAATCTGAACCTCCGGTTTTAGTATTGCTAATCTGAAAATATTGAATCACATATTTAAGAAATTTCATGTACTATGACAAGTGAAAAGTGATATGCAATTATCAATTTTTCAAATAACTTGCTTATGAAAATAGGTTGGACCAAATCGATATTTTTCAGCATACCTGTATATTGTACATGTTTGAGTAAGCAAGAAAATGTAAAAAAAACTCTAAACTTAATTATATTTCAAGATATTGTGTCTATTCTGCATTAGATAATCTCAGTTCATGAAATGTACTTTTTAAATTATAGCAGTATTATCAGTATATAGTCCTCACTCTTGTTAATTACATTAAGTGGAAATAAAAGATGTATTTTATTAACTTGCCTGTACAAATATGTCCTTGACGTAGCTATAAACCTGGCATTGAAATCATCATTAACTCGTAGGCAGTCTTTAACATATATACTTATTCTATTCCTGAAGAAAAAACTATTCATTTCATTGATGATGAATTGTGTATCATATATTTGGTTTCCACGTCTTTCCAAGTCAAAGTGCGCACTGGAATTTAATGCATGCACCCCACCATCTGTGCTATAAAAATTAAAATAATATATACTTGTAACTAGAAGTTTAGGACAGTATAAAAGCTGTTCTGTAAAAATTTGTGTTCTGATTGCTGAACAATATTGTACGTTGATTTTTATTCTGATTAAATAAAAATAACAACACTTACCGGCTCGATAGACATATATTAGGATAATTTAAAGGCTTGAATTTCAATAAAGATATTTCCATTAATCCTTGGACACTCTCGGTATCAGGATAGTTACGACCATTTTTAAGCCATATTTTTTCGGAAGACCTGTGGCGTTATTTTTATATTTTATATAAAAAGAGGAAATTTTTAGCCATGATAGAACATTTGAACAGACACTAACCTAAATTTAGTACCTATGTAAGAGAAGAATGTTAAATATCTAGCTTTCATTATTTATATCAACAAAGTTCAGTATAGTTATAATTTATTTATTGATAATAATTAATCATAATCCATACAAATCACGTTCACGACACAAATCCATATTCGCCTCACAAAATTACAAAAGCAAAACAGCTGATTGATTAAGACTTTTTTTTATTCGGTTATTTCGACAAACTAGGAAAAGCTGCAGTACTAAGCCATACAGCCAATATTGTCATAAATATAGCTACTTAAACTAGGTTTGTACTTTGTACTCAAAATAGTTTTATATTTAACATTAAATAACATTTGAATGAAAATGTAAATTGATCTCTGAAATTCGTACTTGTAATATTATAACATATTGCGTCGACTTTCGTTCGAACACTTATAAAAACTAATAATAAGAAAATTGACTGTTATATAGAATAGAACATTTACTACAAGGAAACGGAAGATTTTTAGACTAAATTATAATTAAATATAGTACATTTATGGATTTCATGTTAAAAATGGCCAATAGATGGTGTAGAACAGAATGCTTATATGACAGATACTCAGCCGTAATCAGTTTATTTAGTCCTTTATCTAATTCTTACTCGTAGTTGTATCACACAGAATACAAATAATATATATCATAACCATAAGTCATTTTGACAATTTAACCGTTTTCACTTTTCAATTCATCACCCACGTCAGTTTTAAAAAATGGCTCATAGGACGTGGCATATGTTTTCTGTAATAACACTAATATTTACAATTTTATCACATGTCGGCGAATCATCTTCGTCGACACCGACACCATGGTACGAAAATCTACCAGCAGTAACCATGGATTACAAAGTACACATTGACGCTGGCAAAGAAGATTGTTATTTTCAGTATGTCCAGCAGGGCGCTACTTTTTACGCGAGTTATCAAGTAATTAGCCTTTCTCTCTAATCAGTACATATGAGATAACTAAACTAAGCAATAAATAAATAGATTTTGTTTGTTGTAGGTGTTAAAAGGAGGCGATGGAATGTGTGGGTTTGCGGTTCGGCATCCTAATGGACAGATAGTGCATCCATATGAGTGGCGCCAGAGTGCCGAGTATGCCGACCAGTCGAGTTCTGGTGGCTATTATGCCGTGTGCATAGACAACCAGTTCTCAAGGTTTGCAGGAAAACTAGTCAACTTGTACCTTTCTGTGATTAGGTACGATAAATGGGAGCAATATGCAAAGGAGGTAGAGGAACTCGATATGAATATCAAGAATTTTACAGTAAGTTTTTTTTTATATTACATTTATTTTCAATAAACAATACTACTAATTTTTATTTTGTTCCATGTTTATTACATACTTAAAGAATTTTAAAATAAATTATGTTTATCAAAACAAGTTTTATCATAAACATATGTATATAAACATAACAATGATATTTAACTAAACTTGTTTTTTCCAGACTTCAATACAATTTGTTGAGCGCAATGTCAATGACATATTACAATATCAATATCATTCCAGAGCAAGAGAATCTCGAGATTATAATTTACTAGTCGACAATAATGCTTATGTGTTAAGGTATGTAAAAGTTGTGATGTCAGATAGTAATTGTTTAGCTCCCATAATCAGATATTGGAATTTCGACATATTTGAGATGAATACTGATACAGTTTTTGTTATATTATAAGTTTATAATGTAACAAATACTCCATGTATACTAAATTCGTCGAACTTATATATCATATTCAATCTGATATTTGCCAGTCAGTAGTAAATCGCCAACCTGAGCTGGTTCAGCTCACAATAATATATTTGGTGGCCATAAATTAATTAATTATTTTAAAAAGCAAGACTTAAGAAACAAGATAGGTTTATAACATATTAGTATGTATAATGTAATATTTGTCAACTCCATGTGATTAATTTTGATTTTTGCTATGTAGTCAAAATAAAAAGTCGTAATTTGGATTAACCATGTAATCAGTTATCTGTGGACCTCTCGGTCCTGACCGCCCCAGTTTATTGGGTTTGTACTGTACAAGCTGATGCAATAGCTCTAACTTTCTAAGCCGCAACATTCTTCATTGTGCATGGTATTTAAAATTGGTTTAGATCGGCTAATATATATTTTTTTCTTTTGAACAATGGAAAAACATTCGAGAACTCACTTGTGCACAGCAGCAATAACACCAAGAATATATAATTAAGTTAATTTATTTATTTATTAAGCATCTTGAATGTAGTTTACACACTTACAAGTACATTAGAAAATGGACATAAAATTAAAATTCTTGATCGTTTAATTTCTCTAGAAAGTGAAATCAATCTTTTTAATTAATTATTAAGCAAAGTATGGCTGCCAAATTGTACCTTAAAGCACTGATTTACTATATCAACCTTATTTTCAGGTGGTCTTTCATACAAATTATAGCTGTTGCAGCAACAGGCACACTGCAAGTTTATTTTGTAAGAAAACTCTTTGAAGTTAAGGAAAACTCATCTAAGACAAGAATATAAATTTTTAGATATTCTATTATAAGAAAAAGACACAATTAACTCTTGACTGAATCAACTCATTCTTTATTAATGTTATATTCTTTACATATTATCTGATCTCTTTTTTTTTGCTATTTTTTCTTTACCTGACCATAATCATAATTAGTATAACATACAATAGATTAAAAAGAATGTCATAAATATTACTTAAAATAGAATTTGGTAAGATATTTTTAACAATTTTTATTTTATTTTGTTTTTACTTTTTTTAAAATATTTGATTATTTTTTATTGTTGTTAAATTGACATAAATTTTATTAAAAATTGAATAAAAATATTTTGTTGTATGCATTTTTTAATATAAAGGCAGGTTGATTGATGTTATAAGTTTAAAAAGGCCTAGTTTTGTAAAAAGTTAAAATTACCTTGTAATGACTAAAATAGTTTTAACAATAAAGTACAAGATAAGCAATTAGTTTTTCATTTTTATGTCCACCAAGTAATATGTGCATGTTAGCATGGCAGCCTGGCACCGGAGTCAGAGCCTTATTCAAGAGATAGAATAGATTTAGAGAATTTATAATACCTGCAACACTAATTACAAGGAGTACACGTTAACTGTAATTCTTTCCAACTATTATAACAAAATATATATATCTGTCTTCCTCCCATATTACTCTTACTTTGTCGTTTGGCCAATCAGCGACGACAATGGTTTCGCGCCATCTTGAAGAAACTTCTTGAACGCGCGGAGACGTTAGCGCAATAAAATATAAGTGAAAATTCGGTGATTAGCTAAGGAAGCTAACATCAATAAATATAAAAGTGAGTGTTTGAGTGATTGTGAAGGACTGATAATAATTCAAGTCTTAGGTAAGCTTAGCATATAACTTATCTATTATAATTGCTCTCATTACAAACACAACTCGTCGTATGAATACTTTTCGCATTAATGATGAAACGAAACAAAATTATTCCACAATATAGTTACGATTTCATTTACAAGCTTTACAATAGAATACCTGCTAAAGTGCCTGCACTTACGAGATACAAAACACGTCTACAATTTGCAAAGAACTATAATTTTGAAAATTTAGTTAAAGGTATTTTGTTTGTTACAATACCAGGTATGAAGAACGAAACATTACCTGGTAACAGAAGTGGAAGACTCACACTGCAGCTCTGGGGTTGGATGTCCCAAGATTGGCCGGGAGAAATAATTGGAGAAAAACTAAATAGTCAACGGTATAAAGACATTCTTAATTATGTTTTGCTGCATACAGCCCGGTTATTTTATCAGAACCTAAAAATCCACATTATTCAGGATATCACTATCCTATGGACTTATGTTCAGGATAAAAATTGTGGGGGAAATATAAACTTAAGGTGTCTTACAAGGAGAGTTTCTGTTCTAACGCGGTGCGATTCATTCGTCTGCGACTTATGTACGACGTCATCGATGATGAATGTGGATTATTTAGGACGTCTTTGATTTTTATTTATTTTTCTAATTATTTTATTGAAATATATACAGGCATTATATAAAGGATATTAATTCGTATATAAAAATAAAGTCTTAATTTTACTTACACATCCCTAGTATACTGATAGTCGAACATACTAAAAGGCCTAGTAAATTTTATTATTAGCTTTCCGTGGAATCTACTAGGTTTTACCAAGGGAATTTTCGCCATCAGGGCAATTATATCTTATTACTAGCTGTGACCTGCGTTTTCACAATGAATTCAGACGTACATAGAAGCGCGGTTCTTATGGGCGCTTTGAAGACAAACTTTCTGCGACCCAAAATGCCGGTTGGCGGCGTGGCATTCGCGCTGCAGCAGCTTTCTCATACGCATTGCAAAGCGAAAACACGTTTCAGCTATGCACCCAATGTATCTTAACTACGAGAGCAAGAGAGACTGATAATGACGCCAGCGCCGCCAACTACGAACTAAACTGGGGACAGACCCCACTTGGAATCGGCACACGAAATCCTTAAGAACTGCGCTTCTATGTACGTCTGAATTCATTGCCTAGAGCCTTCCTAGATAACTTGATTAAATAATAATGTGATTACAAATAAAACAAAGAAGTTATATTTATAAAATTATATTTGATGTAATTTACTCTGTTTCATGATCTTAATTAATATTATGTCTAGATTTTTACATTCATTAAAATAATTTAAGATACTACATAAACATAATTATGTTGAACAAAAATTGTTAGTGCAACCTTCTTAACGAATTTGAAAATACTAAGTTTCTGAAAAAATCAAAGGAATGTTGATGGAATCTACATTGTGAACTGTCTTCATTTTATTTTTAGAATATTCAAATTCCACTCGTCCGCTATTTGACTAGTTAATTTATGAATCAGCGGACAAGCGAATGGTATACGTACCTAGGTTTAAACTTAAATTATAAATCACACACATCTAGAATTAAATTTAGAAAGATTTTAATGAAAAATTATTTAATTATAATAAATTGTATTTATTAAGTTCGAAGTTATCAACGGTTAACGATAAATATCCTAAATGTGTATGTTTAGTTAGTAATAGACTTAAACTAAATATTAATTTTTCATTTCAAAAACAATTCTATACAATATTTTTCCGTGAATCTCATTCGTAACTGTACATATCGCATACTTACTTATGTTAGTAAAATAGCTACACATCAGCGTGTCATATTTAATATAATTATACGTTTAATATTATAAAATTTAAAAGCACCAAAATTAAACCACGCGAAATTCGGTGCAATGTATACAACAACAATTCGACAATATCTCAGGCATTAAATACTCCAAAAATTGTCTTAAAATTACAAAAGGCAGTTTCTGGACGGAAACACTTTGTTACTCTTAAAAAACGGTCATAATAAATGTGAATTAATACTTATTACTTAGCAACAATCGCATCTTATAAATAACTATACAAAATGATAACACACCTTAAGATTTTTTTGAACTTTACATTTTTTTCATAATAATAATAAATTAAAAACAAACACATTTTTTAAATTGTAAATTATACAGAAAGGGATGGTATCCATTGTCATAATATATGTATAAGGGGTTGGTGTGAGCGGCGGTTTTGTAAGAAGCACTTTCTTGCTTTATGTGGTATAGAAATATATAGGGTCATTTAGTATTATTTTTTTTTTTTATGAACTCGGACGATATCATGAATAATGATATTTCGAAATGTTATCGCGTTTTTAACGATCTCTCAGACAGATCGTTTCTTCTGTCCGAGGTAGGTGGCGGAGAGCGCCAGCAGGCGGTACCGCTGGCGCAGGTTGCGCGCGCGCACGTGCTGCGACGCGATCTCCGCCGTGTAGGCGCCGGGGAACCAGCCCGCCTCGCCGTCGCGCGTGCGCTCGCCGTAGTACCAGCCTGCGGCCGCGACGGACAATCTTAGATATCGACTAAATCATGCTCGGATTTCGCGTTTAACGCTGTGACACCACATTTTATCACCCAAAAAACTAACGGTGAAACGAAATCACCTAAGTCGATATTTTATATCACAACATAAGGGAAATATTGAAATGGTGATTACTATGATTGATTAGTTGCGAAACGCTCGAGTTGGGAAAAGATGAGCAGATGTCACAAGTGGGTACCCACCCTCGCTGGTCTTGCGCGTGACGTTGACGACGTCGCCCTCGGCCAGCGCCAGCTCGTCGGGCTGCGCGGGCGCGTAGGCGTAGAGCGCGGTGACCTGCGGGCAGTCCCAGCCCGCGTACAGCGTCTCGCCCGCGCCCGCCGCCGGCGGCGCCAGCGCCTCCGCCCAGCGCCGCGCGTCCGTCTCGCTCGGGCACGACAGCAGCTAAGGGCACACCACGCTGTACTACGCACTCTATAAGTCTGTACTACGCGACGGTGCGTGCGGCTGACAACAGCAGCAAACGACATTCGACACTTTGATAGACTTTAATGAGATGTTAAAAGGAATTAGTTATGTCGAGTGACTGTTGTAGACTCAGTAGGTATTGAAAGACCTCGAAGCATGAATATGTAAATTAACATGAAAGAACAGAGCCGCCGTAGGTACCATCTCGATGGTGCGTCCCTCGTGGTTCTCCAGCAGAGTGAGCAGCAGCGCGTGCTTGGCGCCGGCGGCGGCGTCGCTGGCGCACACCTCCACCAGCGAGCGCGCGCAGTGGTCCACCGCCACGAACGACTCCTCGCTGAGAAGATCATTGTTATCGTATATGTTACAACGCCACCGATATCCCAACCACAAAGTAAATAACCATTACATTTTTATAAGAATTAAACTTAGATAGCAATTTAATGTATAACATATGATGATAATATTAAAATAAAAATGTAATATTTTTGTTTCCGTATGTATTTTTATATAAATTCAATATACATCTTAGAGGTATAGGTAAAATGGACCTTTATAGTTTATTTGGTGCGCCCGTGTACTTATTAATCGACTTACCCCTTCTTCTTCGTGATAACGAGGTGATCGTTGAAGAGGAAGAGGTGTAGCGGTACTTTGTGGAACTTTTTGCCGAACGTGAGCTTCAGCTCATCGTTTTTCCAGAGTAGCTGCGTCATCTCCCCCGAGCGGACTAGCCAACGAACTGGTCTGCAATATAAGAGCCGAAATTAATAACAACATTGTGTGGGATATATTTTTTTATGATGGTGTGTGCGTCGTGCGCATGAATTTGCGCGTCAACTTTCGTGTACACGTTTGCGCATGGGCCTGTCCGTTAGCGCCTGGTGTGTGCAGCCTTATAGCATGTGCCTAGGAGCCGTGATCTCACACGCACGCGCGTCGCCGTATGGGGGCACGCGTGTGTGTATATGCGCGTGGCTGTGTGTGTGTGTGTGAGAGAGTGTGTGTGTGTGCGTGTGTACCTGCGGTCGCGGCGACAGAGCGCGGGCCCCAGCTCGGGCGCGCGGCGCAGCGCGGGCGGCACGTGTGTGTGTGTGTGTGTGTGTGTGTACCTGCGGTCGCGGCGACAGAGCGCGGGCCCCAGCTCGGGCGCGCGGCGCAGCGCGGGCGGCACGTGTATGTCGCGCGCGACGCGCCACATCTCCTCGACGCGCTCGGTGTTGCGCGCACCCTCGTTGCACTGCGACACGAACTGCACACATCAGTCGGAACTGGCGTTAGATGGATAGTAGTCGCCATTGTGGTCCGTTTCATAACAAGTTTAACGTGAGATGAGCGAAAATAATAATCTGTATTTATTATAAGCCACTTGCGAATGAATGAATTTACCATCAAACAGCAATACTTATCGTTACTAGTGTTGAGTTCTAGTTGTTATGACCTTTCAAGTGACCCAGTGTATCGTCAGGCAAAGACACATAACACTTATGTTGTCAAGGTTGATGACGGATTGGGGATGTAAGGAACGGTTAATATTTCTTCAAAACCAATGTCTATGGTCGATGGTGAATGCTTACCATCAGGTCACCTATTTGAAAATCCGCCTAACCATTTTACTTAAAAAAGTTTCGTATGGTAACAGACTACTTAAACGAGATAAGTGACGTGAAGATTATGGTTGTTAGGTTGGGCACGTACGTCGTTGAGCGTGGCGAGTGCGTGCATGCAGCCGCGGTACTCGTCGTCCGCGGGCGCCAGGTTGCGCAGCACGGCGTCCAGCAGCAGCGGCAGGCGGGTCACGCGCTGCATGGGCAGCAACAGGAACGAGTGTAGCGACAGGCTCTGGCACGCGGGTTGGCCTTCTAGCCTGTGGACGACGAGAGACGTTTAATATTTTATGCTTTCTTGGACCAACTCGCGCAAGACTAAGAAGCCGATCTGCATGAGAGATTTATGAGTGGGTATCACCCACTTACTATACTACTGTAAAATTATGAATATACCTTCTAAGCGCTGCAGCGAAGGACGGACGCTCTCTCAAGCGCTGCAGCGTCTTCACCATAAGCGGCTGGTTCTCACAGTACTTGACGTAGGAATGGAATCGAGCTTCGGCGTGGCGCTGAACGATGTCGCATATATCTTGGAGCAGGATGTTCTCTTGCCAGCACTTTTCTAATTCCGTCATCAGAACTTGAGAACATTTGCGCACTAGAAAAAAAGCAATAGTTATATTACTATAAGTAGGTTAATTTGTCAAGGACATTACTAAACTAAGATTATTGATTTAATAAGGATTATGGATTTATTTCAGCTTATTTGTGGCAAACATTTTATATCAACAGTAATTTTTTAGTGTTTTAAATAATGAATAATTGTTGGCATGGCTTTTTAAAGCATATATGTAATTTTATTGTGTACATATTATACTGTGATATTAAGACTTAACTTTAAATTGTATTACAAAGCCAAATTAATTATATATATGCTAGTTTAAATAAACTATGATACATTACCTGGTATGATGGTGGAGAACAGCGTCTCCCAGTCCTCCCTCGGGAGCACGTGTCGGTCGCGGAAGGCGGGGTGCGAGATGAAGTGCGTCTCGAGCACGTTCAGCGAGTTTAGATATGAAGCTTCTGATGTCAGAAGTTCGAACTTCGCTTCCTGGAGTCGTTTCTGAGCCGGAGCTAGAGAACCTTTATTGTAAACAATACATTTTAATATAATAAAACTCTTTTATAAAATAATAATTCATTGGACTTTGTTATAAGAAAGGTTGGGTGGAAATTAAAATTACAAGAAAAATCATTTCGATTACATGGCAGTAAATATAAGTAAATAGAAAATAATACACCTGCATATACATAATATATCTGATAATACACTATTCTTTCTATGTTTTGTAAGCAAACTGTACAAGGGTTCGTTAAGAGTGGACACTGTCATGTGTTAAACACTGTTTAACATATGCCATGTAAACAATGGTAAATATTCGATTTGATTTTCAAATGAATATACCAACATCCATTAATTTTGTATATAACATTCTTGTGTGCTGTGTAAGTGGTGTAAGCGATTATATTAGGCCCGGTGGTTAGTACTCACTGAGCACGGCCGAGTTGACGACCTCGGGCACCTCGCACCAGAGCGTGCGCGCGGGCCCGCGCGGCGCCACGAGCGCCATGGCGGACGGGCGCGTCGCGCTGGCGCCGCCGCTCGCCGTCGAGCCGCCGCCGGCCTCGTACGCGTCCGAGTCCGAGTCGCCCGTCTCGCGGCACGCCGACTGCAGACCGTATATCACATTTATGAACGATTACGATATCTCAGTTTGAAACATTGCAATCTAATTGAAGATATATAAGTGGAGGATGTCATGAAATAAAAAGACGATTTTAATTGGCAGTTCTGTTTTTGAATTGATTACTTACTTACTTTGTCGTACACCAAAAATAGAAAAAAAAACAATACATTTATTATTAATTTATTATATACAAAAAAAAATACAAAATATAAATTAAATACAAAGTACTTTTAAATGTACATTGGCCATTGATCCATTATGGTTCTTAAAGATTGAAAACATAAGGGTTGGTGGTACCATCATGTGACTTTAAATGCAAATTGATGTAACAAATTCAAAAAGTTTGAAAATTTGACATAGCACCTTCATCCATTTATCTCTTCAATTAAATACCTAAACAAACGAAAAACGATTACCTCAAAATAGCACAACACATAATTCATAAGTACGACTTCCGCAAACACTAATGGTCATAAATATGAATGGGATCTTTGTAATCGTGCTTCAAATAGACCAGTAACATGGCAAACATGGAGATGTAAGGTCAAGTTTAACGTTGTTGGAGGTTACATCAATTACGAAGCAATTAGTATATTAATTAACACGCTAAACGAGATAAACCTGTTTGTTTTGACGTTACACTAAACAATTAAATTAATTATACTGACCCGTTTAGTCTGATGTTTACGTTTTAAATGTAAAAATATTTTTGATAACCTACATTTATAAATTTTAAATGTTAAACCGCAATTTCCCTTCGAGCCTTATGTGTGTCAGAACCACCGGAAAATGGATTATTAAGAACACAAGGACTGACAAGACTGAGTCATCTACGTCGACGTCATAATTCTCAGACTTACCAAACGTCAGTGACATACAAAAAGTACCGGCAACGAGTCTATTTCAATATAATTGTACATCATCATCTTCATAATGAAACATTTTCTTTAGAAATCGCTTTTTATTTTTTTTAATTCCTCAATTTACATATCGCGTTTTAATATATTTTTTAAATTAAATTCTATGTATCATTATGATGTGTTTATGTAGGCTAGCCTACAGAACCTTGAGAAACTAAAAAAAATGTATCTTACCTCAATAAGGACTAACGTACCGCCAAGTTTCACTATGATTTACATAATTATTTTAAGCAATTTAAGACACGGGATATCTACATAACGTTTAAGTCGATGTACCAAAAAGGAAACACTTAATTGAAAACCGATTAGCGATGTATTGAAAGTTTACCTCGACTTTAGCGGCGTTGTAGAACTGGTAGAGCGGTTCGTGGGTGAACAGCGAGTGTGGGAGCGGCGACGCTGGGTGCGAGCCCGAGGACGCACCCGACGATGACGAGATGTTGCCAGCCTGGTACAGACCGGCTTCCGCGTACCTAGAATTATGGTCAATAACGAATTTAGAACAAGCGATTCGTATATAAAATCACACCTTTACGTTAAAATCTGTGAAGTTACTTGTAAAATAACACACACAGTTATTCATCAATTTTGTTTCACATTTATTCAGATTATTCGCGGCAACACGAGATAAGAAGTTTAAGGTTAAAGTTGAGAGAAAGTCTGGGATCGCGATGTGAATTACGATATGTAAATAATAATAATAATAACGGGTGAAAACAATATCGGAACGACCGCGACGCGATCGAGCGGTCAACGCGATATTTTAAAACAATATTGCGATCCATAAAAAACATTAACGTAACATTACCGATAACCGTCAGCGTTCGTTGTATCTTCGAGTTTGATTGTAATGAAAAAAAAAAAAACACTTTTCGAGTAAGAACCGGTCCGCACTGATTTTTAAAAGATATCAAGCGCCAATAAAAAATATGCAGTAAAACCTGAACGTGCAATGTTAATAACCTGATAAATATAAAACACAACATTGTAAATAAAGTTTTATTTACGGAAGAAAAGAAAGTTAAGAAACGAATTAAAAACACATAACAAAACGAAAGTGACAGTATGAGATAAATAATGAATGTTTAATATCCGACCTTTACAGATCGAGGAGGTCACAATACGAAACTAGTCGCGCGAACACTAATCGAACAATATAACATTGTCTTTCAAACATCTGTTTTTATTATTATAGACATGAATAATAACAAAACTTCCACAAAATTTGTAAACAATTATCGTCACTCAACGGCAAAACGACAAAATATTACTGAGAGTATTCGTAACTCGGTGATGACCATACAACAGTTGATATAACTATGTAGGTACATATACAAACATTAAATTCATTGGTGAGTCAAGTTATGGACGTTTAGCGGTAATGATAAATTCACGTTTTACTAATATTTTATATCAAATAATTATTAATTTAGCTCTTATCTCTAACGTAACAAAAGCTATTGTCATAAAAAAAAAATTGCATTCTCTATGAGGAATATTCATACATTTTTGATGATGAAGCGAATTAATCCTAGTGAGAATTATTTTGAGTTCAGAAGAAATCCAGTCGATATTTGTTAAACCGATAATTTTGCTTTCTCTAGCAACTTCTATATCCTGTTCTAATCGAAGGAGTTAAAATCTAAGATTGTAAGTTTTAGATTCGGTATTTTATGCACTATAGACAACGTATTATTTATAACAAACTTTATTTATAAAACACTATTATACATTGCTTATATCCACTTATAGCCATTAATACCGACGAAGACAGAAACACGTGGAAGAGCATAGTGCAACGAGCGATCAACTCGTCATACTAAACACGACCTTCAGTAATGAAGATACCGACTTAGAAGAGATATCCACTTTAATTTTACTTCATAAGTTCCTATAACATCTTTAGCGACATTCAAAACGCCATTTTTTAACAAATCTCTGATGAATATAATATATTACACAAGATCTCGACCAAATATATCGCGTCAATTTAATTTCAAAGTCGTTTATTATTTATTTGTTATTATGTATATTGTTAGTATGTTTTAGAATTTTTATATTACTTTTATTATTATTTTTCAAATTGTATTTTCAAATTGTATTCTTTATTTTCTAAAGTTAAACTTTAGTTATTTAAAATAAGAAGTTTTGTAGTTTGTTTTTTGTTTTTGTTCATTTAGTATTTTGTAGTCATTAATTTTAATATTACTCTAATAGCTGTTACTTAGTTACATAAGATGGATGCTGTGGTTTCCTGTAACTGAGGGAGCACATAGATTTGTAACTAACATAATTTATTTAAACATGTCATGTGTATTCCTTGTTGGTAATAAAATAAAATAAAAATAAAATATTTGTCTTTCCTCCTCTCGAAGGTGGAACGGGCTATACAAAGCATTACGATAGGTCAATAAATAAATTATTTTGTATGGAGTCTTTGGAAATCGTTAAAACGTATTGAATAGATTGATCTATTATAAATGGTCTACGACATTTTCCATTTATCAATAACTGATCACGTGACATCGGATATCGATACATGTATACTTAGGTAGGTATATACCTATGTATGCAAATTTTACAGAATAAATAATAAAAAATTAAATGTAGTGTTAGTTTTGACTTCCGTATGATTAATGGCGATACTGACAGTTACATGAGTTTTCGTTTAGTAGAGCGGGATTCGAAATCACTGTACACTGTTATCATGTCGGACGAATAAATTATATTAAATATACACTTCCTCGGATTCTGCTACATATGTTTTCAAATCAATTCTTTCATCAGCTTACTTTGAGCTTTGTTTGATGTCGCAGCAGAAGTTATGTCATCAACTTTTAATTGATCGAGAACTCGCTGCTGCTTGTGAACTACGACGAGCCTAACTGTCCAGAACAGGCTTGTGAGTCAGCGCATAATGGCCGCGTCATGTTGAACGGCTCCGGCCCGAAGATTATAATCCGCAATCAACTTATATCCTTACGAATCAGGACTATGAAGAAGTTCGAATTATCCCACTAGTACGAGTAGCTCAAGAAAATGAAGAATTTTCTGTTATCGGAATAAGTATAAAAAAACAAAATTGTTACTCCATTGACAGTTGGAAGGAACCTCTGCCTAATGGATAATAAAGTATGAGGAAAAATGATAGCCGAGTATGAAATTGTCAAAAAAACAATACTGTATACCTTTGCCTTTTCAAGGGAAAATATTGATCAAATAAAAAAAAAAATTAATATCCTGTCAGAGCAGAGTTGACAGCCGTGGGATCTAAGTCGTTAATGCTGTGCTTAATGTCCATTGTGTTTGTAATCACACTATCATTATCAATAGATTGTCTGTCTGTCCTTACTATATGCTATAGATGCGACTGTGTGTTTGTTTGTTACGCTATAACGGCTTACATATTTAACCGATAAAGTACAAATTTCACATATAGCTTCTCAGGGGTACAGAAAGATACCTAGATCACGTAATCTCATCTTTATGCGCGGGCGAAGCCGTTGGCGGAAACTAGTATTTACATAAAAAACAACTCTGTATTATGTTTTCTTTGTTAAAAATATAAATTAAATTTACGTTAACGGAACTTACGTGGTGTGAATATATTTTTTGTAATTGATAAATGTGAGAAAAGAACCGCTTTAATATTTCAATACATTTTTTTTAATTAATTCAAACAAACAAAGAAAACAGTTAAACATATCAACAGTATTTTATGGTTCTTAGAAGGTAATTGCGTCGATTTTATTTAATTTGATTCGAAGGATTCCAAGTACAGAGTACTACACAATGGTGGTAGATAACTACATAACGTCATTATATAAATTGAATGAATAGTCTATTTAGATCTGTGTATAAGCTTAAAATTTACGTCATATCATTTTTTTGTACTTTTATTAATAACGGGTTTTTTAACTGTTTAATTTTGTTAACATATAGGAGCAGGTTGAAAGTCAGCACTGCTATACTGTAGCTGAACTTGCCGTACCATTGTTTGATAAACAAGTACAACGTTTAACTTTGAAACGTTACGTCTAGTAACTTGCTATTAAAGTTGACGTTCAACGTGATCTTATTCTATACTAAATCCAAAGAGTATAGCTTCAGATAAATTATAACAAATAGATTTTTTTCTTATCATTTCGTAAAACTTACCAGGAGGACGTAGATGTGTGCGGGGGTACCGCGTCTGCGCCGCACTCCGCGTACCACGAGGTTCGCGTGCGCGGCCCCTTCTCCTTGCGCGACAGAGTCGGCAGGAGCCGCTTCAGCTCTGTTGTTTTTATAACATATTTATTAGATTTGCTACTGATGATTGTTGTGCACAATGAGAGCCATTCATTTGCGTTGCGATTTTTTGATGTCTTATAAACTAATTTTTAAAAAATAGGAATGGTCCTTAATAACACCTTTTAAACTAAGAAATAGTCTTGTAACAATTAGAGATACACAGAATTAAATATTTAAAAAAAAAATCATCAAGTTAACTTCATCGTATTAAATTGTATTTACAATTTATTTGTAATTGTACAAAACGGTTTATTTACAATTTAACAAGTCAAACGCAACGACCTGAATTTAGGCCACTCAGTGTACACAAAGCGAACAAGAGATCATTATTAGACGTGGGTGTACATATCATTTGCTCGATGTGCATAAATTATTCTACACTTTCATGCACTGCACAGATTATAACCACATCACTGCATGCATATATTAAAATGTTAATATCTATGATATGCTCTATACGTCATGCTGACATAATCTAACGAAATGAGAAGATAAAACGATAAAATATTAAACTCACGACCCATTTAGAAGCGAAACATAAAACAACACATACACTGATTGAGCAGAAACTTTGCAATTACACCGATTAACTATATTTATTAAACATTGGAACGTGTATCGCGTGCAGATAATTCAGAGTGACTAACCATAATAGGTTATTAAAGATTCAAACGTCTCTGCCCACACGTTTATCTGTAGGTCGTCAAATGATGCACTCTAAGGCCGTCCGTGTAATTAAACCGCTAGGAAAATCGTTATTTATAATAATAAAAATGCTCAAGTCGCCTTGACAACGATATAACAAGTTCGCATCACGAGTTGAATTCTATTATTCTAAACTTCCAAGATTTTCCTTATGTCTTTGACATTTTAATATGTATCTTTCTTTCTTTGTATCTATATGAAAATGTTTTAGACGCTAATTATTCTAAAGTAAATCGATATAATTGCAAATCATTATATAATAACATAAATAAACAAAACATATAATGAATATATTTTTGTGTTTTAAAGTAAAATAAAAGTGAAATGTATGTAAAGAATCAGCTTTAGGAAAAACAACTAATTTTCTTGCTGAAAATGAATGTTTAAAACCAAAAACCCATAAAATGATAAGAAATAAAATATATTGTTTAACAGATGAGAGAAGAACAAAGACAGTGCAAACACATGTATATGACATTCACGAAGCTGTACGGTTTGTGCCTCAACCATCCTCTGACCGCTGAAAACAACTGATATTAAAAAAAATCAACTTCTTTATTATTTTTAATAAATTCAAAGCACCGTTTAAGCTGTGTCTGCACAGATACAACACTATTCGATAATTTGAGTTTTTTAAGAATAAATAAAATATTTTTACATGTTATGAACATTTTACTGGAAGTGGACCGGACACTTCTGGAATACTTCGAAATAGATAATAAATATTAGTTATTTGCAGAGGGACAGAGGTTCTGACCTTTGTTTAGCGCTGTCTTCGTTTTATCAAGTAACCCTTTAGGAACGATTTATTGTATAAATTACGATGAGACGTCAACTGAAATCTTTACTTATCGAATCAAAGTGCTAATGTAATGTGTTTTAAACATTACAAGGAACTGACTTAGTTCTAACGTCTAACGACTTCTCACAGTTGTAATCCATTTTGGGTAATCGTAATTGCTAAATACTACACGCCTCCCCTCCTGCTTCAAAAAAACATTAAAAAGAGTGCAACTTAGTACACTTGGGAGAAAAATGAAATATATTGCGTCAATAATCTTATCATTTAATATTGTTCATTATAATACTTACGTTGCGTTCAAATTAGATCTTGAAAATTAACCCATAACACGCCCAAAACAGTCTCGCTTATAAAATACTACTTAATTTTTTTAATTTTAATCACTATTCACGGGTAATATTAATATATTATTTAATAATTTTCACAAACCCATTAACAATTATTCAAAAACGCCACAACCGTTCTCGAAATTTAAATTAAGATTACATAATAAAAAAATAGCTCGTCTTGAATGTCTAACGGATATTTGCTTAATATAAAAAAACATAAAAATGTCACTTGAATACAATGTCATTTGTCAGTTAAAAGGCAGATGTTACCGACTACTGTAACCCCTATTATAAATATAACGTTCATCAACCTTTATCTTTAATCATATAATGCGTATTAATATTAAGTATTCCGGTTTAATTCAGTTATTTGCTACTTGGTGGTAGAGCTTTGTGCGAGCTTGTCTGGATAGATGATCTATGGGCGACCATTTACCATCAGGTGACCCACATGCTCGTCCACTATTACCAATAAAAAAATATCTCTACTCGTGGTATCCAAATTAGATTTAATTAATATTTTATAGAAAATACTATGGTTTTCATTATGAAAGGACTGGGTGTGGTCAGTTGACATTTCGAAATCATGTATTATATAATTATATAGCTATATTATATAATGCGATTATTTAGATAACATATTTCGATATGAAATGCATTGTCATTTTGAATGTTTATCAAGTTAGAATATAATACATGTAATAGAGTTGTGTTATTTATGATCCGTCTTTTTTCCTATTTATACAAATATATACAAAACTCTTCCTACATTTTTAATATCAAATTGTGCATATAATGAATAATTTAGATATGATAAATTAAAAATGAATAAAAATTTCGATATGGTACAAGACAAATATTAGCTTGTTTCATGAACTAGAGTAAAATACAATCAAATTAATAATAAACAATTACGATTACAATGTGTTATCATCAATCATTAAAGTATAATGAAAGTAATCAAAAAAGTACACTGAGTGAGAGTTATGTAAGTAGGTATCCCAGGGCATAACCGCGCGTCCTGTTAAAAACCAATTTAAGTTAATCTGTAACCGTCATTAATGATTACATATTGTGATCGTTAATCACTAATCTGATTACATTTTGCATAAGTATTCTTATAACCACAGCAGAAGTAAAGGCAAATAAACAGCTATAACATAGAAATTACGCGATATTATTGGTAGTGATCTTGAATAATCAATTGTTTTTATTATGTATGTATGATCACGTTATAAGATTATGATGAATATAAGGCAACTGGTAGTCTTATTCTTGAATAAAATTAGGTAGTCAACTTTTTCTATATGGCTAAATGTATAATTATATAGGTATCCTAAATGGAACTCAACGTAGTACTCCATTGGAACTCCATTTTTTTCGACTATAAATTCTTGTACCGTGTAACTACCTAATATTGTAATGTACAGTTTACAATATGAATTATATATTTTAATATTTTGAAAAAGTGTCGCAAATTGTATGCTTATAATGCTCCGAAGGTAACAGGCCAGGAAAGGAAATAATACATTTGTAGTACTTTAAGTTCTATATCACATTCCAACGGTCACCAGGGGATAAGCTCGTTTAAAAGACTTACGCTGCAAGGACATGAATATATATTACGAAATGTGAATGAGATTGTTCATCGAAATGACCGAGCACACCTAGACCTGACGGGCATAGATCCATCGCCCTAGATAACGTCACAATCAGCCCCTAACCAGCCGCAGTTCCAGTCGACGTCTCAAGTAAAGCGAATAGTCCCGACCTTCGTTGACAGCGCTAAGGTCAGTGTGCGGCGCGCGGTGCGCGGGGGGCGGCGGGGGCGGCGGCAGCGCGGGGCGCTCCAGTGCCAGGCACGGGGACGACTCGGACCACGCGCGCAGCGTACCGTCGCGGTCGCGGCGCCGGTCCGCCGGCGACAGCGTCTCCGCGCCCGTCTCGCTGCTGAAACGAACTCGTGCTGAGATACTGTACATTAACTATCTACTATAGATTAGACATTATAATCTAGGGGCTGCACAGAACAATGGGAAAAGAGTAGGGGTCAATTCTACTAACAAATTGACACTTTATCAAAATCGAAAGTAATCGGCCGTTTATAAGTTTTTCCATTCTTTAATTTAATTATACTCTTGGCATATAAGTTAATATGGTAACATTATATCGGTTCTATTTCGATCCAAATAAGTATAGAATTGTCAAAGTTGGATAGGAATTGAATAGGGAACGTATCGCAATTGTTATGGATTAGTAGAATCGTCCCAGCTCGCAATCAAAATGTCTAAACTGTTAAAATTAATATTGTACACAATTCAGTAAGTCGTTGTCCGCAAATAAAAATCAGTAATGGAGTCTTTAGCAAATGCAAATGGATATAAGGACTCCATAACGGATCAATTACATATTACTCGCAGTTATTAAAATAACGAGAACACAAGGTTATATGGTTTTGGCTTGAAATATCTTCTAATACATATTATCGTTGAATATCTGCTTCGTTGGTATAGTGGATAGTGTATAATGATAATAAAAGGTTTTTCTATTGCGGAGCCTTAGTAGAAAGCTTCCGTCAAGCTCTGAGCTTCGAAGTCACTGCCAGTGCCAATAAATCGATAGTTCACATACCGATTAAAAGATGGGAAATTTTATCCTCAACAAAGAAGGTTTCTACTATTTTTAACGTAAAACGCACCGTTTCCGAGATATTTCTATAAAGTCGTAGGGGGTGCCCCCTAATAGACTCCAATCGAAAAATCGAGAATTTTAGGCAGAGCGAACGCATTTTTGGTGCTAAAATTCCTGAACTATTAGTCTGAACATAGGCATATCTATTATATTGGGGGCGGCCCCACTCATAAACGATTTTGTAATAAAAAATCCTTTCATAGTAATTAATTGTAACATTGAGTACATACAGTCGTTTATGTTAAACTATTTAATGTAAATTATATAATTATTTCAGTTCAGTAATTTTAGGCATTTTAAACCCCAATCTGCGGTAATATTCCTAGTGAGCTGTTTTTTTTGTTTACAACTTTCTTACGATATTGTAATTAAGATGTGAAAACTCGCGCCGGCTAAAAAAGTTATAAAGGTCAAAAGGTCACGAAAAACAGTTTTTCGCGGATATCTCACGACCTATTGCTCGAAAATCAATGGTAGTTGTTATAAAAATTGTTTGTCTTGAAATGCCTGTTGGATTTTTCTGTAAAATTAACCGTTTTGGAAGTAGAGCGCTGAGAAAGCAGGTGTATACAAAAATTCAGCTCACTAGGAATTTTTCCGCAGATAAAACCTACATTGACTGGACTATTTACTGTACGTAAAACAGTATAGCAGAAAATCTTAATGTAGTCATAATTACTAATATTAATGTCAGTCAAAATGTCATGTTAATTTATGGGATTATAATTTAGTAGAATCTAATACAATTTAATACTGTTCGATATTAAAGCGATATCAACGAAACTGATTAACATTTTACGCAACGAAATATCCCGTCTTCTCAGATATCTTACGACACGGAGACGCAACAGGGCAAATAACTGTCAGTCATTAATATTGCAAATAAATTATAAACCTGTATACTTCGAAAACGGCACGTACAGCTTTAGCGTAATAAAAATAAACATTTTTAAATATATTTATATATAGAAAAATAAAAATCTTTTTACAATTTTCTAATTACAATAAAACATACGCGCGAATTAAGATGTTCCTACTTTTGTCTTCGTCAAATAGAAAAATATAGTAAGTAATATAGTATTCTAATATACTCTTTATTGTAAATTTGTATGAGCTGAATTACCCGAACTAAAATAACTCGCCACTACTTAATTACTCGGAACTAGTTAATTTTTCAGCACAAAAAAACGGAATACTAGTATTACATTATCATTAGAGTAAGCTACAAACCTTCTCATCAAAAAAGAGAAGAAGCGGCCTTAGCCCAGCAGTGGTACATTCACAGGCTGTTACTGTTATCATTAGATTGCTAGATATACACACATATACGATTCTTATAATTACTGCTTGCGAATTATCGTGAAGACCGTCCGCTTTCTTTTAAAACATTTTTACAGTATTTATGATTATCTAATTACATGACAACTAAGTTATGTTTAGGAATTCTATAACAATATAAGTATATATACTATATGTACTTGTGTTTTTTAAGGTGGTAAGTATCGATAGTTAAATGTATCTTAATTTACTTTTTTACGTTTCTTCAGTTCGTCTCCATGTATACCAACAAGATCGCAATCTACATTTTGGAATTATTGATTGCATTACAAGAATATAAATCCAATTTTTCATTGCTCTACGAAAACGTCCATTATTGCAAAAATAAATACATATTTTTATTTTGTACAGGAAGGCGGATGAGCATATGGGTCGCCTGATGGTCAACAACTCTTATAGACAATGGCATTATAAGAAATGTTAACCATCGCTTCCATCACCAATGCGCCACCAACCTTGGGAACTAAGATGTTATGTCCCTTGTGAAGATGAGGTACATAAAAGAAAATAATGATAAATTACCAATTGCTGAACCCAGAGTCACCATCCATAGAATCCGTCAAGTAGAACGTCGAGTTGGTGATCTTCAACGCGCTGGGAACGTCCGAGTTGATGTCCACCGCCATGGACGTCGCTCGCCTGAACCGAGACTTGAAGGAGAAATATGCTTTCCGTGACAACGTGCCGCTGCTTTTAGTATCACTAGTGGGCGTCGTGGGCTTGTCTGGAGGGGGTTTATCTGGTAAGGGGGGCGGTACTTCCCCGTGACTATTCCTTTTTTCTGCAGGCTTATTAGTCTTTTCCCCTGTTACGGGTTTATTCGTCCCCTTGTCTGCTGCGACCTTGTTAACTTTCTCCACTGTCCCATACTTGTTAATACCTTTCTCTCCGATCACAGTCTTCAATTCCTCTTTGAACGTTCCAGTTATCTTCGCCAAGGGATTATCGGTTTTATTTAGAACATTTCTGGTGTCATTAAAGTTTATATTACTATATATATGCTGGATCTCTGGTTTCTCATAATTAGCGTATATCGGTGACTTTGTCTTTGTTTGGGTCTTCGGTACGTCGTATGTCCCGTTTTGATTGTTTGATTTTGTAAATGTTTTACCGTCCATTGCCACTGCAAAGATAAAAAATATAATATATTTTAATACGACATAAACTTAATACAAGTTCTCTTAGTTTGGAATCAGATGGCCTTGTGTGAATAATGTCCAAAAAGAATATAGAAATACGTATTAGGTAAATTAATAATATTATATTTATAATACGACAGTTAATTCAAATCCATTATTTCGAAGGAACTAACAACATCCGATATGGTCTAGTGGCTAGGATACCTGGCTCTCACCCAGGAGGCTCGGGTTCGATTCCCGGTATCGGAATAACTTTTTATGTTTTATTTTTGCCATAAATCATATTTTTTTATTAAATATATTTTTAATTAATATATTATAATATAATGAGTATTATTTTACCAGAGTATCTTTTTGTGAGATTTCGTTTTATTTGTCGCATCTTGCGTTGCGCGGCGCTTGCTATTTTAGTGAGGGTATATGGTCCACCTCCGGGCGGGGAGGGTAGTCTGGCCGCAGGTAGCGCAGGTGGTACATCAGGTTGTATAATCTGAAATAATTAAAAAAATAAATAAAAATCAATATTATATCAAAAAACATCGTGTGCAATATTTATGGCCATAGGTTAATAAAGGTTACGCTTAGTTTACCTACTATTTAACTATTAGAGAGCACTCATCCGATTATCATGAAATTAAAAATACATAAAATAAAACAAAAACTAGACAATAAAGTTCCCTAATTCATTCTTATAATTACGTACATACTCAACATTTAGACGTAGCATGCTACAGCACTGGCAAGCCTAAAATTCGCGAGTTATTATGATAGTATTCACCTTCTCATGTTCGTCTGAGTCAGTGTCGCTGTCGAAGGAGTCGAAATCGTCATCAGGTATAGGCGGCGCAGGCAGAGCTGGTAACGGAGGCTGCGGCGGTGGCTCAAGGGACTCGTAGAGGTGGCCGGAGTCGCTACTGTCACAGTCTGGAAACAGAAATGATTACAAAATTACAATTACGTTTTTTTGCGTTACTTAAAAATACTAGCGACGTTTATTTTCAAATACCTACTATTATTTTTGTTTGGTGAATTGACCATAAAGCTAGAATTACCACTGAATACGATATTATTATCCGGTACATAAGCATACAGACATAAGTAAGACAAAGGCATAAGTAGAGGTAAATTTTGATCCAATTTGACAGGACAAAAAACGATCTCTCTTTCTTACATATGTTGTAATAAAGGATAGCAATATTGTTATACATAAATTAGTTATCATAATATGTATGAAAAGGAATTAAATATTAGAGAATTTTTTGTTTTGCTATACTTATATTTTGCTTGCAATTAGTATGTATTTGACTGGCTAGTTAATGATAAATTTAAGAAAAGAAAAAAATAATAATACATTTCGGGCTTAATAAGCGTGGTTTAAAATACATAAAATAGAACCTCTATATATATTAATATTTGACACGATATAAAATCATTCGATACATTATTTTAATACATAATCCAGTTATTATTACGGTTATAATTTTAATATATTATCGCACATTGGCTAAACTAAATATACTTTCTATAAATAGAATAAAAAACTGTAATAAAACTAAACAGTAAATATAACAAGTATCGGTTTTCCAGGTCAAGATAATCAAACATTATAACCATGTCAAGAATATGTGGTATTACTTTACAAATACGTTTAACTATCGTCCGCACGTGTGCCACCAATTTAATCAAAAGGTGAGCAAAGACTACATTCTACATATAAGAAAACTACACCGCTTAAAAACCATCACGAACTTTTTTTGAAAACATTGGTGGTAGGGCTTTGTGCGAGCTCGTCTGGCTAGGTACCACCCACTCATCAGATATTCTACCGCAAAACAGTAGTATTTGGTATTGTTGTGTTCCGGTACGAAGGGTGAGTGAGCCAGTGTAATTACAGGCAAAAGGGACATAACATCTTAGTTCCCAAGGTTGGTGGCTCATTGGCGATGTAAGCGATGGTAACATCTCTAACAATGCCAATGTCTATGGGCGTTGGGGACCACTTACCATCAAGTGGCCCATATGCTCGTCCGCCTTCCTATGCATTAAAAAAAAAATGATCAAACTATTACATAACATATTATAGTCTGTAAATGAATGTCGGACATAGGCCTTCTCTTGTGTTGAGGAGATGGTTTGGAGTATATTCTATCACGTTGCATCTTTATGACAAGTTATATCAGCACCTGTCTATCCAACAATCCGCATTGGAACAGCGTGGTGGATTTAACTCCAAGCCGTTTTTTTCAACCTTCTAAACCCAACAGTGGGACATTTACAGGCTGTTGTTTTACTTTTTATATCTATATCAATAAAATGATAGAGGTCTGCAGTTGTGCGCGCATCACGGAAAAACTAGTGCATAGATTTCAATGAAATTTTGTAAATTTTATTTCTTAGACACTCGGCCCTTATAAAAAAAAAATTATTACGATATCTTTAATAAAAAGTTATTAAAGTTTCAAGAAAAAACGATTTGTATATGCATTGCGTGTTCAGTGATGTATGTTTAAACAAAGTATATTTTTGCTTGCGATCTTTTTGATGTTTTTTCCTTCGTACATATGAAAACTTTGTTAATATATCAAGCAAGGCGATCGAAGTCGCGGGTATCAGCTAGTTTAATATATAACATATGAGAGATGCATATGAGAGAACCATATGAGAGAGGCATATGAGAGAGGCATATGAAAGAGGCATATAGCCAGCAGTGAAATAAAAAAGACTGCGGATGGTGATGATAGTCTTAAAGAAACATATATTTCTTTTGGTATGTAAAGACAATCTCAGAGAATGATTATAGATTAACTGATTTTATGAAGACAATATTTTTTTTAAACAGTTAACAGTTTGAAAAATAAAGTTAGTGAGTATTATAAGTATGATATAATGTTCTTATCTATACTAATATATAAAGCTGAAGAGTTTGTTTGTTTGTTTGTTTGTTTGTTTGATCCGGCTAATCTCAGGAACTACTGGTTCGCATTTTAAAAAAATGGTTTTGTGTAGTATTGTCCTTTTATCGAGGAAGGTTCTAGGCTGATTTTTATTCATTATATTTTTTATTAATTATACGCGAGTGAAACCGCGGGGCACAGCTAGTACACCATATACGTTTAAGATGTAAACGAAACTAAAAACATTTAAAACGGACATTCAAAATATATATTTATACTTTTCTTCAACTTAACCGCCAACTTAACTTTTTTAAAAAAAACCCCATAGTAATAAACATTAGTATGTAAATGACACATGTTAAAGTGGCGAAGGCAACAAAACGTAGCCATTGTTGGTAGTCGGTGTTGCGAAAACACGACGTGCATACACGGGTTGCCTCAGACCAAGTTATGTAAGTGCACCACGAATAATCGAAACCTTGACATTTTATTGCAAGTTTCGAGTAATTTTTTTACGGAATACTCAACAAGTGTTCGACAACATATTTCCTTTGCTTTAATATTTTTAATATACATTAACTTAGTATGCATTAAATACCAAATACCAATTTTTTTTTATATATTGTAACCCTTATTTTACCGGGAACTATAAAAATATAATGTTCTTTAAAAAATTAAAATATTTCTTATATGTATATTTTGGTATCGCTTTAGCCATTACAATAATTAATAATATAGCAATATATAGATATTCTTATCTTTCATTCAGACGTTTAATTTCAAGTGACTGGACTAATAGCGATTTTCCAAGATAGAAGATGTTGCAAAGTAATGCTGGCTGGTGAGAGTTTTGAGTTCAGCCAGTATAACATATATACTTAAATTTTCAATAGGCCGCGATCTGGCTGACTTACATACAAACTGTGTGGGATATAGGTATATTAATTATTATTTTCATCATTATCATTAATTTCAATGTACCAGCACAAATATTTGATAATATTTGAACAGATGACATTATGTAATCGTTATACTAATTAATGAACTAAACATTTTTTCATGCAATTGTCCCGTAAGACCAGGCTCCTAATAACTGAGCGCCCTAGACCCTCAAACTTTAGTTAATAGAGGAAGAGAGATATTTTTTTATAAAAATTACAAACATTATATTCATAATCATTTTTATTAAGACTCGACTTATTAATGAGACTCGTTGGTAATCTTTAAGATTGGTCAAGACCTTTACGCTGCTCGGTAATGTTGAGTAGCATAAATTGTTATTATGCAAAAAAAAAAATCTGATCTGAAGACACTGCAAGTGTTCAAGGAAATCACAATTTCAAAGACAATAACTGATATCAAGATGATTGCCAAAATTCCGTGCAATTATAATGGTATACTTGGTGGTAGGTAGGTACCACCCACTCATCAGATATTCTGCCGCAAAACAGCAGTACTTGGTATTGTTGTACATATATGTGATATAATAAGCTATCCCGTTTTGTATCTACAAAGTATTTATGAAACTACGTACCCATGTAATATATTGACCATCATGCTTCAAAAGGTTTTTAATATAATAAATAGGACAAGATTTTTAATATAAACTTACAACTTGTTCAATTAACACCCACCGTGTTAATTATAATTATGGCTATGAACGTTTGTTTTTGTAGTTTTATTATAGAATCGATAGAACTTCCGCTAAAACTTTAATGCTAAGATATATTCCACGTTCAAATTTTTGCTTAGTTACCTCCGATCTGGTTGCGGAGCGATTCTTTCCGACATCTTACAGCTGAACATTTTTTTATTTATTTTTTATTGTATAGGTAGGCGGACGAGCATATGGGCCACCTGATGGTAAATGGTCACCAACGCCTATAGACATTGGCATTGTAAGAAATGTTAACCACCTCTTACATCGCCAATGCGCAATTTGGAATAAAACTTGGTTGTTTACGTTTTCAAAAAATGTTTAATAATAATAATTATTAATTTAATTATCTATATAAATAAAATGATAGAGGTCTGCAGTTGTGCGCGCATCAAGGAAAAACTACTGGATAGATTTCAATTATTTTTTTAAAATTTTATTTCTTTAACACTTGGCCCTTATCAAAAAAAATATTGCGAAATCTTCATTTAATAAAAAGTTATTAAAGTTTCAAGAAACAACGATTTGTATATGCACTGCGTGTTCAGTGATGCATGTTTAATTAAACAAAGTATATTTTTGCTTGCGAATTTTTTTGAAGTCGGCGGGTATCAGCTAGTATCATATATTAAGTTATTTTTATTATTCATGATTGAATTATTTATATATTGGTTTGTACAAAACAGAACAGTTAACATAAGTTGTAATAGTGCGGGGTGACTTAATATTATATAAATTGTATTCTTATTTATTTCAAATCGAAGATAGATTTTCAATCACAGATAAGGAACGCATATTATATAACTTTCTTATAACTTCGCTTTTAACCGGCACGCATTGAAATGTCTCTATTTTTTTGTAAGCAATTATCTGATACGAGTCACGCTTGCAATGGTACTTACTATAATTTCTGTTTTAGTTATCCTTCACGCAAGAGCTCACAACGAACAACGACTGGCCAGAGTATCAACTTGATCGGTTGACCGATACGTGAACGCAAAAACAAGTACTAATTTTTATGTAAGACTATTACTTATAAAAAATATAATCGGTATAAAATAAATGTATGTTGGTATAAATTTTTCTTACCGCTTTACAAACTATCAAAAGTGACTTCAAGAAGATGAAAATTCTCTTTACATGTACAGAAATGATGTTTTTATATGTTTGTGTAGTATGCTCCGAATAATAATCTGATTAAGTTGAGCTTTCTTGAAGGTTTTGGAAATCAGTAAATCAGGGCACCAAAACATTTTCTCGTCTCTTAAATTTAAGCGAAAAGATAGGTATGTATTTTATTGTTAATTATATTTATGGAATATGTTTAAGATAAATAAAGGTACATTTCAATATGTCCCATAACAAGTTATAATACCATTCATTCGATATGGACTAAAGTATATTGTTTTGTTGTGCCCGCAGTTTCTGACATAGTAACATCAACGTACACTACGAGTAAGAGGCACACGGTTATTCTCTCCCCTTTAGGATTGTTTTTATCACAATATACCCATACCAACATACCATTGAAAGAAGAATCATATAAATCGGACAACACATCGAAAAAAATATATAATTTAACACGTCGACTTGAGAACATCATCATTTTGTTTTCGTCAGATAAAAAGACAATTATTTGAACCTGCGATCAACTCATACAGTTAACATCGCCATATTAACCACTGTGCCATCGTCTCATCACATTCATAGACATTCGATACCAAATAAGGCACCTTGTAACCTGTTTAAGTGAAAGTAATCTTCCGTCGTCTATCAATGGAATATCCCACACTACATGATATGCCCATGTAGTTTCATCTAAATATAATTATCGAGTTTCAAGTTACAGTTTCACAAGAGTTTATTTTAGAAGATTAACCAAAATATATTTACCAAACATCTCGTCCCATTTTTTAACAATTAATGGCCGAATACTGAAACGTCCCTCAAAGTTTAACCGTAACGCTACTTGAGAAGCTCCTAAATTAGTATGCGAAATTTTAAATTAACGGCGTCGTAAAATAATTAAGTTGCATGTAATATTTAAGTCACGTTTCAGTATTCGGCCGTTAGTCATTTTCAGACCCAGTTTGTATTTAATATATAGATATTGTTTTCAATCTATCATAGAAAACTGTTTCAAGCCTATCGCTCCATGAAAATGATGGTCGTGTAATTTAGCAAGTTCACCTTATACAGCACACGATTTTTCTGAAGTGTTTGTTATATCTCCGAAACTATTTGAACATACTAAAAGTAAATTGAATTTATAAATTTCAAATAACGAAAACATAATTTGGCAATTTAATTTAGTATTCGAAATAAGCTGCTAAGCTATTATAAATTTTCCTAACAGATTGATATTTTGATTGTGTGCATTATGTCTGTCTACGTTAGTTATAGTAACTATTAATTATAAAGTCTTCAATGATTATTACTATATACTAAATTATGTTTAATAATTACTGTTATTAGATATATATGCCGGTTATTTAAATGCATACCAATAAATGCAACGAGATCCTGGATTTCGAAATCTCCTTCCCGGAGAACAGTCCTCACGCTGAGCCACCAGGTCTGTTCCAATACTTCAATAAACTTCACTTTATCTTCCACATTCTGATAGAGACTATTTGGTCTCTCGTCATTTTCGCTATAATACGAAGACTTGGCGTTCGTCTTGATGTAGACTTTCGTCGGTGAAGTCACGGATACTAGAACGAACGGTCAAGGTGATATAGGCTTTGGTTCCGCTCCGATGTTTGAAGTTTAAATCGAGCAAACAACGAAACGAGATCACGGCGTTCGATTCGGTTTTCAAGCATTAAAAGGTCAAACTTATGAGCGGTGTAAAGTTAACGATTTGATGTCCTTGTATGTAAAAGAAAGGCATCGAACTAGTGATTGAATTTTAACTTTACATTGTGGTACAGTGCTTCTACTTTATATTATTATTAATGGTTTCGGAAAACTTCGTATTTCGACTTTCAGCTGTCGTCGTTTTTCGATCAGCGGAGTAAACTATGGCACATTCGTAGAAAAATTCGATTTCGATTTATAACGTGATTAGCAATTGTCATTATCGAAATCGTTTCGACAATCGTCGAATGCACTCCGTTCCGTTTTGTTTGAAAATATATAGAGTTGCTAATACAACTTTATTTTTATAATCAGATTCAGATTTTAGAGTCATAATTGCAAATTAGTTAAAAAGTATACTATATTATCTATTATACATTTGTCTACCTAGAAAGCTAGCTATAGATACATTTATTACTGTGAAATTGATGCTACTTAATAAAATAGAAGCACTGTTCAAATGTCAACACATTTAGTGTATTACTTTTTGTTTGCGAAAGAAATCTAAATGATACGTTTAAGTCGCAACTGAATCACTAGTTTTAAAAGCCGGTCTCGCGTCATGTTCGCCATATATGTTAAAATGAAAAGTATCAATAAAGCAAAACAACAGCCCAGCACCTTGATCGCCACAGTTCCTCCGAAACGTCCGAGGCCTCGGCGGACCGACTCCGCCGTTCACTGGTGGTCTCTCCGATACCATTTTCCAACATTTTTCACTGCATCACATCACTTAACACTTCACATTTATGTTGCCATATACGCTGTTAATAATAATCAGTGTTTGCAATTCTTAAATAAAATAATACATCGAATTACAATCGAGATGTCTGGTCTGTTTGCAATGGTTATAGTTACTACTCGATTGCAGGAAAAACTTAAACGAGACACCGGCAGCTGTTGTCCGATTCAGGGTCGACCGGTTGCTTTATATCAAGAGCTGATTTTTTCTCGATTTAAATCGTGAACTACGTAATCATAAAGCAAAAAAATTACTCTTTGATATTTCGATGTTTCGTGGGAAGTTTAGATATATCTTTTAATTATGTTTTGTCGTTTTAGATTCGTTTCAATACATATAAATAAGTTTAAATTATTCCGTAACGAGATATGTCTAGTCACGCTCCACTTAATTTAAAAACTAAACTATGCTTAATGTAGGTTTTATAAGTATTATTTGATTCATGAGTTACGAAACTTTGTCCTCAACGAACAAGATTGTAGAAAGGGTTATTTTCTGTTAATAATTTTAGCATTGACACGCTTCGCGGTTTTTATAAAACCTGTATTTGTTTTTATTTAATTCTAGTTCATATACACTTAGTAAAATGTTCTGTTGTTCGAATCACTGTATCACTGAATGCATTTCATTTATGGTATTCCGTCTCGAGCTATCTATTTGTACTTTATTACCGGAACATTCATAGTTTCTAAGCAAGGCATTGCAATCAGAGCATTGCGTTGCAACACAATGACTAGCGCATAATCTGTTCTGGTAAATCTATTGCTTTGATGTCGTTCTATACGGTATTAATATCATTAATAACTTAAGCTCCTTTGATAATTTATAGTTCATTATTATCAATACTAGTATGTATTTAATTATCTATATTAGCCTTTGCCTAAATAACTAAATTAAATACTGAAGTATATACATATAAAAATAAAAAAAGAATGCAACTACGAATTCTGATCGCGTGGAATGGCGACAAGAATGTTAATATAATAGCATTTTGTTGAATACAATTCGGATTTGTGGGCGAAAAATGACCAGCGCTTCTGTCACCTGCCTCTCTAGAGGCCGGGATATTGGGGGGGGGGGGAGGGAGGGTGTATAATTTATAAACTTAAGTGAATGCGACGAGTAACCTTTAAATGCCACCCCCTTAGCGGTTTACTAACGACTAATTTATGTGTATTTACTTTATTATTGCAATTATATTCAAAGTTACTTATTCTCCGTGCACATTGTACAAATCAAATTATTATCGCAGCGCGAAGCAAATGATCAAAAATTGAGTTTTGAAATAGTTGAGTAGATGGAATTGAATGGATTGATAAGTTTTGAACCTTTACCCTTGTTTGAAGTTCGTGATATTTAAAGTTCATTACTATTTGTATCGCAGCCTGCATCTTGCGTCTGACACGCGATGCACTTTCTAAGTGGCGGTGATGGAAAATATAGACAATACCCACCTTGTTCAATAATGCCGCTATTTGTGATGGATCTTTGAACATGTTAGCCTAGTTTATAACACGGTGAAAATAATTACATAACCACTACAGCCGCGTCAGTCTATATGTCTGTCTGTCTGGATAAACTTAAAAACAACCAAATGGATTCTTACGGGTTTTCCAATGGTCAGGGAATGATTCATGACTTCACGAGGAAGGTTTATGAGGAAGATTATTTTTACCACTGTATGTTGAGCGGTACCGTATTTGTTGTTTTGAATGATTTGTTTTATAAATTATAATTTAACAATTTGTATTTCTTCATTACAAGGTTCCTTGTCTAACTTACTTCTTGCAATGTACATTTGCATTATTTATACTTAATATACCAGCCAGAACAATCGACAAAAACACAATAAATACTCTTTTATAAAATAATTAATATGTACCTATATACAAATTAAAGATTATTTTAAAAGTTAATTATCTTTTGTAAACACGCTATATATGTATCCTTTTACATAAGAATGTGCAATATGCAGTAATCTGACCAAACGGAATATTAAAGATAGCGTGACGTAATCGCGGTTCCGGCTAGTTGGCGGCTAGTGGCCTGAAACCGGTTTCCGGATGCATGTCACCCCGTCCAGTTTTATATGATAGACTCCTTTCTTCTTTTTAATGTCGTCTTAATTCGTTGATCTGATAAGAAATTGGATTCTGTGATCTATTTAATTACTTTTTGAAATTAAAAAACCTACTCGAAGGTTTTGTTTACATCATAGGTAGGTGGACGTGCATATAGGCCACCGGATAGTAAGTGGTCACCAATTGACATTGTAAAAGATGTTAACCAACGCTGACATCGCCAATGCACCACCAACCTTGGGAAGTAAGATGTTATGTCCATTGTATCTGTAATTACACTGGCTCACTCACCCTTCAAACCGGAACACAACGATACCAAGTACTGCTGTTTTGCGGTAGAATATCTGATGAGTGGGTGGTACCTATCCAGACGAGCTTGCACAAAGCCCTACCACCAAGTACAGGGATATGATGGTAGTTTTGTTTTTTAATTTTATTGGTTATTTCTTTATAGTTTCAACGTATCGGCTTAGTTAATAGTCTTAGTGCTTTCTATTCAGCCAGTCTAACCGATTGTGAAAGTATAATAACTTAAGGAATTCGATATAATCAATGAATCATAGATTATATAACATAGTAAATTAAGAGAACCAAACTCTCCGCGATATTAAATAACAAAAAAAATAAAACGTGCTGCTCCTAAACCAGTTTAACTCGTATTTATACGCAAATTATTTTTTTATTAAATTCGTATGTGAATAAAACAAACAAATAATTAAAATAATATTAACAATACGGCTATTGTAATTTTATATGAAGGTTTATCTTTATATATAACGTATAGATAGATTTATTGCTATGTATTATACAATATAATAAAAAAAACTTTAAGTAATTATAAAATTCTCAGGAGGAAGCAAAATTATCAATGTTAACTATTCATTTAATTTGCATGATTATGATAATTGGTTTTTTCATTGATTTAATAGTTTCGATAAATCGTAAAACTAAAAACGTAAATTTGAGTATATGATGTAAATACAAATAATAATAATGTCATCCAGACCGATTTTGATATTATAGTGCACAAGTGTGTGCGCAAACACAGATGCCCTCACAATTCCCTAGCTCTCCTAATCCGATGGGACGGCAATCCGAGACGACCGGAAAGAGTTTAGGCGCAGGACCAACGGCTTCACGTGCTTTCCGAGGTACGAGAGTGTACAAACTTCCAGACTCCGGACTGCTACAGAGAATTTTCTGACAAAAAAACCCCAATAACTATTTACTGGCCCGACCTGGGAATTGCACCCAGGACCACCTTATACCTAGCCACTAGACCAACGAGGCAGTCGAAATTATATAAAGATAACAACTATGAAGCAAGAGCAAACATTATAACTTAATGGACCGAAGCAGAGCGTGACGAATGTTAAAACGCAATCTGACGATAAAGATGTGTTTTCGCTTAAAGAAAAATACTACATTGTGTTTATACTTAAAAACTCTTAATCGTCCAAACAAAATCACGACATTACGAGACACGTTACGTTTGAGTGCACACAATGGATTTATCCTGTTAAATGATCAAATTTTAATTTGGCAAACACTGATTATTTTATGTTATTAATTGCACTTGTAAATCTAATAACGCCAATGTATATATTTTTTCAGATACACACAGCTGCACTATATTTTAAACTTTCACTAACGGTGCGGGCGGCGCGTGCATCACATGCGCGGGCGCAGGGCTAACTCGCGCCGACGCCCCTCTCCCTGCCGTGTCGAGTGTGGGCGCACCTGAATCGCCATTTACGTAGCACCCCTTTAATGAAACACGTTTCATATTTGCACGAGAACGCATGGACAAATGGCAGTTATCTACGTCATAGCCGTAACCTTGTTTGGTTTCTTAAATTATGTACCACGTGATCAACTTAACAGATATCATTATATAATTTAGATGGTTTACATTGAAAGAGCGTTAAAGTCAAAAGTCAAAAATGTTATATGAGATGTATTACAGTTACTCATTGATGACTTACACGAAATAAATACTTTAAAAAAAACTAGAAAAAATCAATATTGCTGAACCAAACGGCGTTAGTGTTATGAAAAAATATAAAAAGTATATTGTAGATTAATTCATTACAATTAAAATCATTACAGAGGATACATATTTTAAATAAAATTATTAGAAATATGTGTGAGAATATAAGTTATAAGTGAACTACAATATATTTATGTATTGTTGCAGCATTGTATCTGTCATTGTTAATTTGCTAGAGTCACAAAACGATAAGATTGAAACCCGTAAATACATTCAAGCAAAGCTGCATTTTACTGAACTGGTTCCTAGAGCTGGCACAATCTGGGGCAAAATGTATCTACAGACTAATAAATTTGGATTTCGACAGAAGAGCGTACGTTGTAAATGCAATGATAGAGCCGTCACAAATAAAAGCCATTAAGCAAAGAAGTGAATTAGATTTACCGCATATCTTGCAAATAGATTTTTCCTATATTAATGCCTCCAAATATTTAGAATAATTATTGTGTAATAGCTTAAATGTCCTACAGTTGGACAAACTCGTATTTTCTTACGGATAAGCTTATTCCACCACTATGATCTATCTTAGTCGGGATTATACATGTGTTAGAACTTCATCACCCTGAAGCAGGTTTTCAAACGTCAAGTACGAGATGAATAATTATAAAAATACACAAAGTAAGCTCTTGAAAATTCTATGGAGCTTACCCGCTTTTGAACTCATAACCTTCGGTTAAATATCACGCATTCCATCCACTAGCCCATATCGGCTTTTAATCGGAAGAAAAACATTTAAAGTTTATCAAGGCAAGTGGATTAAATGTTTAAAATTACTTAAGTATGATTAAGAGAAATGAGATTTATTTTCGTCTCTCCTATTAAAAAAATCGAGTCAATCGAGTTAAAATCAAATGTAGAGAATGAATAGTTGCACTTACACAAGCACTGTGCCCCTGTTAGTGTCGATGCATGCAAGAACGACTAACGCTAAGAACGCCTATGATATAACCGGTAAGAAGTGGAACAGATAAATTATTGATCCCACGTTCGATTTCAACGTGTTCTACAATTCGTTCAATTTTAAATTACAATGAACTGATTAACGGGAATAACCATGTATACACATATAAACGTATGCATGTCGTAGTACAAATGAATGCAAAGGTAATAATTACAAAAAATGGGTTTGTTTTGAATACAATTTTTAATTATTTATGATTTATTTTTCAAACAAACTAGTCATAAGACCACACCATCTTACTCCGCAAGCATCGCTAGACTGATGAGCGAAAATATTTTATGTGTATCTCTCTTAAATCGAGAATAAAAAACACTTCAACAATTACTTAATTTAATAATTCCACCAACAAAAGTGTTTTTTATAAATGCTTAGCGTTAGCAGATGAAGAAGGTGTACTAAATCCTTTTTATACAGTGTAGCGTAATAGACGAAAAAAGTTCATCACAGTAAGGCCATGTAATATTGAGCGGTAAATGTAAGAAGACTATAAGGCAAGTGATCATTTGAAAAGAATTGTTGACTCTGATGACATATGCCAGAAAGAAGTACAGAAGCATATGACTAGATGTAGGTACGCCAAGAGGCACACACATTATGAAAACTAAACTTACACATAAGTAAGACTCATAGAAAAGGTGACTTTATTTTTAAGACAGCTTCAGAAAATGGAAGTAAAATAAGGTCATGATATAAATATTTCTTATGAAATAAAATAAATATAAAAACCACTTACACAAACAAACAATTCAGTCGTAATGTTACGCGCAAAATGCAAATTATATTTATAAAAAGTCAAAGTGAATGTGTGAGGTATTTCAATACTTTCATTCGGCTCGTGTTTCAGGTTGCGGTGGTGCCAGCGGTACTTCCGTAACGCCACACGAAGGCAGTCGAATCGATAAGACACATTTCCTTATGCTTTTTGTAAAACATTTAACCTTTTAAATGTAAAGCTTTTTCAATTAATTTGAATTTTAAATCCGTAGTTATAGCATACAATTAAAATAAGTGTACACATATTAAAATATAATGTTTATTAAAGCGATTCAATTCAAGCTATTTGGGGCTTATTCAAACTGGAATTTTAATTTTGATATAATTCGATCTTAATTTGAAACGGATGTGTATACATAATTAGGTTTAAGATCATGTTTACGGATGTTCAGTTTTCTCACTATGTAAGAAGTTATTTTGACTCAAGACTCGAATCTTGGCTAACCACTGACGAAGTAATCAATGTAACGACGACGCGAAATGAATACTAATATTACATCAATTCCTTCCTTATTCTTAATGTTACGTATTTTCTATATTTTATAAATATATGTCGTTAGCTTAAATGTTTTGTTACGCTTATATAATTCTTATATTTACTTTTAACTAAACAAACAAGTTTATAACAAACGAGTACTCTCAGTCAACTTTAATCATTGTTCAAATATTCAATACCGTTATTCGGATAATACAATTGTCTAATTTTTCCGTCGTCTTCATCAATTCTTCACTCTTCTATCAGTTTTTTTTTATATTATGTTTTCCATAGTTACTAGTACTTAGTAACGTGGGTATGTAAGTGTCTTGTCCAAAGTTTTGGTCTCCGTTGGAGGAGAAGGTTGATAATCTTTACCATACCATTCCATTCTGCTGCTCCAATACAGGTCGATAGTCTTATAAACTATTAGAAATACTTCCAGATCAGCATCGAAGGAATTGAATTTCACAAAGATTCTGTTTACCAAAAAAATATATATCTGAGAAGTTTCCATTGTTCGACTTTTTTTTAAATAAAATGCAACGTTTATAGACTTACAGAAGGTCGTAACGTATATATCGTCTACGCAATCGAGATTATAATCGGCTTATTGTTGTACAAACTGATTCTCACAATTTTCGACTATTTCACCGAGAAAGTGTTCGTTTACATGAGTTTTTAGTGAGGAATACAAAAGTGATTTCGTTGTTATCAATTCAGTACGATGGCTTGCATGTGTAAAGCTCATTAAATTTATAATAATCTTATTGTGTAATATTCTGTCTGCACTCTCTTATTATGCTTATAAATTTTGCCACCTTGCAAAGGTTTGTCTTAGTTGGTTGTTAGCGGAATAGTATTCGTATGTAAATTCGAATAGAAAAAAATACTTACAAAGCGTCATTAATCGTGGTGATCGTGAACCTTTAAATTTGGTGGTAGAGATCTATACAAACCCGTCTAGGTAAGTAGTACCATCCACTCATCAAATAGTCACATATAGTATTAAAGGTTTGAAGGGTGAGTGACCCATTGTAGCTATGCGCACATGGGACATTACAACTTAGCTTCCAGTTTGGTTTCGCAATGACGATATAAGCAATGGTTTCAACATTTCTTACAGCGCCAATGTCTCTGGGAGATGGGACCATCGAGTGGCCCTTTTGCCCGTTGGGCTTTCTATTTTATATATAAAACTCAGATTTCTCTATTTAATTAGCAGTTTTACACTTACTTATTAATAGTAAAAGTAAAACTATCAACGGCTTGTGTTCAATGCCTCAATACCTATTACGAAATATATGTATGAAATATCCTGGAAGCGAAAGAAGCATTAAGCATTTACAAGGTATGCTGACATCTTCAAGCTGACTAATCGCATGACACCTCTGACACACAAACATTTAAAGAGACGACTGTGTGATTCTTTAAAGGTATGACAAAAAATCTTCGTCATATAAAATGGTTGATAGTGTTAGCATTTATTCGTAATAGATACAGTTTCTCAAGCAAGAGTTGAACATTTTTTACAACATAATTATGTAGAAATTGTTTCCGAGAGACTGGAGTACCATTGTAACATATGTCTCAAGACTTCAAAGATAATAAAACAAATCGACAATGCCGTCTATATTTATCATCGTTTAAATTGAATAAATAATTATAGGACTAATTAATCTAGATCCTCTATAGTATATGATATAAGTAAAAGCCTCTGTGTAGTCCACTGCTAGGCAAGGCATCATTTCCGTTTGAGGGTTTTTTCTTTCAATATTTATCAACGCACGCCATTAAAATAGTTTTATCTTTTTATTTTCTATCTATAAACATATCCCAATCCCTCTTGAATTAATTTACATATATATTGGTGAACGTAATGAAATAAATAAATTCATCAGATTGTGGAGATAACGTTAGCATATTTCAAACTAGTTTACTCCCGCGGTTTCGCACGTATGTTTGCGGTAAGGAGTTTCGTCGAAAAAAGCCTATGTCGTTCCTTGGGACTATTCTAGCTTTATGCCAAATTTCAACAATATCGCACGAGTGGTTTAGCCATGAAAACGTGACACACACACAGACAAACAGTTACTTTCGAATTTCATTATTAGTATATTATTTCACAATTTCATCGTGAAAATGGAATCTAATACGAAATATAAGAATAAATGTCAATAAACAATACCGGAGACGCTGAACGGTGAAAGTATAAATATTGCAGTTTATAGAAGAGTGACAATAGAATGATTTACTTTCGTTCTCATAACAATATCGCCGACGCTGACGATAGAAAAATACTTTAGCAATAGATACCGTTGCTAAATATATATTATATAACAATATCTTATTTATTACATAGCGCACGTTTGCATTACATAATTTGAAATGGAACTTATATTAATTTTACCAAATAAATTTAATACTTATTTACTTAATCATATATATATAATAAGTGCAATTAAAGCTATTTGGCAAGCATATAACTCATAATAAAATTACTATTGTGTGAATTATATTTACAGTAATTAACATATTTTACATTAGGATATGTTTGAAGTTTTCGTTAAACGTCGATCCGTTTATTCACGCCGACGCTGTCTATGATACCGATTTTATCTATCAGACCGATTTCGGCCACGGCGGCCAATCTCAAGAGAGATTAGCCAACTGCGCAGGAGATATTATAGTGCACAAGTGTGTGCGCAAACACAGGTGCACTCTCTTATCCTTAGCTCTCATAATCCGATGGGACGGCAATCCGACACGACCGGAAAGAGTTCAGGCGCAGGTCCAACGGCTTAACGGCACGGAAGTGTACACACTACCAACTTCCAGACTGAGGGCTGCTACTGAGAATTTTCTGAAAGAAAACCCCAATAACTATTTTTTAGCCCGACCTGGGAATTGAACCCAGGACCACCGAGTCCGCGGCCTTATATCAAGCCACTAGAGTCTAGACCAACGAGGCAGTCCAATTACATTTACCTACTTAATATTTCGAGATAATTTCACATTCATCTGATAAACTCCTAACGCAAGTGGTTTTAATACCTTACGAAATTAAACAACACTTGAGCAATGAATGGCAAATCATGTCGAATTACACACATCATTGCGTGCGGTAGTCATCGACACCCCACCAGTGTAGCGCGACCCGACTCGGACGTAAACATCGAACTTAGTGAAAGCGTATTTATTGATCTGTGGTTCAACTTATATTTGTTGAATGTCCGCAATGCCTTGTCATAATTTTATACGGTCAAGGATGAGTATACGTCGGGTTACGTGAGAAGATATTTGTTTTGGAATGAATGACGGGTGTTTTTTTCCTTTGTTCGGAGGAATGTCGCGTCGGCCTTTGAAAAACTGACAAAGCATTGGTTATATCATAGTATTGAGTTATTAAGGTAGAATATCATTGATAATAATATACTGCGTGAGGTAAATTTGATATTTTGACAAATATAACAAGGTTAATTTAATATAAAGATTCATATTTATTTTAAACCATATATAAACCATTTTAAAAAGTGATGGTGGAATCCTTGTTCGAATTTAGCTCGGCAATAAATAAAATCAAAATTTACATTAGAAACTCCAGTATGTTCTTACATGAGAACTTCTAAATCGTCATTCTATAAAATTAGCTACAATCAGAAACCGGTAGACTCAGTAGTTGCTCTTTTCCGCTAATTAAATAATTCAAGTAGGTATATTAAAAAATACACTCAAACTTATACATAATATATGTATTTACGGCAAATTCGGCATCTCAGTTTATTAATAAAACCGATTAAAATTAAAATAACGCTTTAGAAACAATGAAAACTTAATAAAATAACGCAAACATATCAGTATTTAAATCTGGTAGTTCTTCAGACCCCAATAACTTCAGGCCAATTTCAGTACTACCAACCCTCAGCAAAATATTTGAAAAAATTATTTTAAATCAATTGCTTGCTCACTTTAACAGACACAATCTGCTTCATAGAAAACAATTTGGATTCACAAGGGGTCGTTCAACAACTGATGCTGGCATTGAACTAATTAAGAATATCTATGAAGCATGGGAGGAGTCGCAGGACGCTTTAGGGATTTTCTGTGACTTATCCAAAGCATTTGATTGTGTTCAACATGAAACTCTGGTCAGGAAATTGAATCACTATGGAATCAGAGAAGGTGCGCTCGAGCTTTTGAATTCTTATCTTAAGAATAGAATTCAGAAGGTCGACGTTAATGGAAAAAGATCTCCTGGGGTTTCAGTTGGTGTGGGGGTCCCTCAGGGATCAATACTCGGTCCTTTTCTATTCTTGATTTACATAAACGACCTGCCCTATCTTGTAGGTAATAAACATGACATAGTATTGTTTGCTGATGATACCTCTTTGGTTTTTAAAATTAAAAGAAAACAAGTACAGTATGACGATGTAAACAATGCTATCTCTGATATAGTACATTGGTTTAGTGTTAATAATCTTATGTTAAATAATAAAAAAACAAAAGTTGTAAAATTTAGCGCGCCAAATGTAAAAAATGTAAAAGCTAATGTACATATCAATGGGGAGTCGATGGATCCAGTTGAGTCCGCTGTATTTCTTGGCATTACTGTTGATGCCAAGTTGCAGTGGGCCCCCCATATTGACGGATTGGCGAATAGACTAAGCTCAGCGGCTTTTGCAGTTAAAAAAATAAGATTTTTTACCGATATCGATACGGCCCGTCTCGTATATTTTAGTTATTTTCACAGTATCATGTCTTACGGCATTATGCTGTGGGGTAATGCGGCCGCTATCAATACGATATTTGTATTGCAGAAGAGGGCTATTCGCGCAATCTATAACCTAGGAGCTAGAGAATCCCTAAGACAGAAATTTAAAGAAATTAAAATATTAACTGTTGCTTCTCAATACATACTATGTAATGTTATGTATGTACGGAAACACATTAATGATTTTGTGAGAAAATGTGATACTCATAACATTGGTACAAGGAACAAACACAAATTAATTACTCCCGTTACTCGACTTCATAGAGTCAGTAACTCTTTTGTGGGGCAATGTGTACGTTTATACAACAGGATCCCAGAAAGCGTTCAAAATGTTTCAGTTACTAAATTTAAAAAAATTGTAAAGGAACGCTTGTGTGCTAAAGGTTATTATACAATTAATGAATTTATGGATGATAGCACACCTTGGGAATGAGACGATCGCCGCATGGCTATTTCCTTTTGTTTTTTTTTGTAAAAGACAAAAAACAGACAAAAAAAAAAAAAAAAACAAAAACATCAACCCGCTGAGTTTCTTTCGCCGGTTCTTCTCAGGGCTGGGTGTTTCTTTTCCGAACCGGTAGTAGTTTCTAGTTTGACAATCAATAAGTAAGTGTAATACTTCAATATTGAATAAAGTATTTGAATTTGAATTTGAGTATTTATATTAAAAAGGAAACTCACCTTCAGTTATATACGTATCTATACTATACTAATATATCAGCTGAAGATTTTGTTTGTTTAATCCGGGTAATCTCAGGAACTACTGGTTCGAATTTCAAAAATATTTTTGTGTAGTATAATCTTTTTTATCGAGGAAGGTTTTATACGCGGGCGAAACCGCGGGGAACAGCTAGTTTATAATAAATGTATTTGTTCAGAACAATTTTGATATCAAAGGCGCCCTAGGACGCCTGTTGTCTGTACAGTTATTTGTATTGACCATGCATCGGTTTCGGCCTGGATTTGATCCTCGTGGAACTTCTAAAAACGGTATATATAAGATGTCCGGAGTTAACCAGTTATTATTATTTTCTAAAATATCACTCTTATTACTCACTTATTAAATTTAAAAAAAACTGAATTACGGTGATACACGTACGCATTTGTGATGTGAATTTTTTTGATAAAATTTAGTAAGAAGCAAGATTGATCATAAGACATAGGCTACTTTTTTAAACCTAATATCCTCCAAAACGCGGGCAAACTCGCAGCCGAAAGCAAGTAATTAATTCAATGTCGCATATCAAAATTGATGTGTCATATACATATTACAAAATGATTATATCCATTCGTATAATAAATAATGTCGAGAAGAATGAATACGAAATTAATAAGTCGTAATAATGTTACCTCAAAAAGTAAAATAGACTTATATTATGATTATGGTGAAGCAAAAACTTTTCTAAATTACAATGTTACTGAAGCATTGCAGTTTTATATAAAACAAGGTTATCTATGTAGGTCGACGTTTATCGTTCGAGTCTAAGCAGTACTACGCCCTTTTATAAAAAAATCAATACAATTAATAATACGTACTGTATTATATATAACTTTTTGAACCGAAAGAAATTCTAATTTACTTGCAAACATCGAAATGAAATTATTTAAATAAGCATTGTTTAAATAATCACCCGCAGTATTATTAAGTAAACACTAATATTTTACAATGACTTTAAAAACTGGTCACTAAATACATACGAGTCGGTGACTACTATTATAGATATAATATATCAATTAGTGGAGTATTTACTAATAGGTGAATTTCTATATTGTTAAAATTACATTGTTAAATATTTCCTATGTACAAATATTCTAAGATCTTGTTTAGATAGCGAATGCGTCGGCGCAGGAATCCGGTAACAATTACATTAGCAACCGCCCACTTCAATAGGCGCGTGCGCCGCCTATTTCGGCTGGAGGTTCATGAACTTGTCTACCAGCTTAATTGTGTTTAGGTTGAAGCAATTAAGTTTTCTATACTTAAATAAGTTAGAATTTAATACTATATGATTACTGATAATATATACTATTAAATGAGTTTTTTTTGTAACACCTAACTGAACGATTAAACCAATATAAATAAATCTTATAACAAAAGATGCAACGCATCCCTGAGGTTTTGGTATATAATTTTTGTATATAAGTAGTTGGCTTAGTGATTTCATCGACTTTAAATTTAAACTATTGACATGACTAGCGTGAATTTAATTTTTTGTATGTAATTGAAATTATAAAACTGTAAACGAGAGGTTTTTAAAGACAAATTGTTACGTAAGCAGAGTCTCTTTATAATTGCAACAAAAATACAGGAAATCGAACCTGGCTATGTAGGTATTTAAATATATACGAAGCCTCCTGTCACTATATTAAAATATTAATGGCTATCTTGCGTAACTGACACATCCTCAGTTCTATGTTTGTTTAATTTTTTAATTATTATTAATTGCTATATAAGTTTCGCTTGCATATTTATGAGTTATGACTTATATAAGCCTAGACAATCACTCTTTCTGATAGATATGAAAAATGAAAAAATATATAAGTACAGAGAGTTAAAATATCTATGTAGTATATTTTAAATTTTATAAATACATAATTTATTATGTTTAATTCAGTCCAATTAGATTAAACCTCCAGCGCCATCTTTTACAATTTCTTTACATCACTCCTAGACTATGTCTTTTAGTTGCAGCTATGTGAAGATAGATGGCGCTTATTATAAGTTTTCATTATTCTTTTTTTAGCAATTTTGACAATAGAATGAGATATAAACGATTTTAAATAATAAAATTTACGTTAAGCTTACCTTGATCTTTATTTTGCTTCGGTGAATTCACCCACTGATGACGAACTTTCTGCGACCAGCTGACCGGACTTTTTCTTCCCCGGCTTCGTTCTCTTACTCTACAAACAAAAACATCCATGGAATTATCTTTATGTAATAATAAAAAATAAACAACGCCTTATAGTCCCGCACTTTCCCCTTCTTTTTTCATACTGATCGGGACGTAAATATGATGGTAATATCGATCTTAGATAACGCTGTTTACACAACTCTTTGAAAAAAATATTGCTCGATATGCGTGTGGTGAATTTATAGGTCACAAGAATAAATACTAGATAGCGTGAGCGAACGCACTCAGAGTATATGTAGCTGTTATGTAAAATATAAAACATTATGTAGTTTAAGATCTAAGAAACTTAAACTCCATAAATTACCATTATTTCTTAGTTGATTCAAATTTAACTAAAGTAATTTTTTGGCTAGCAAAAATAGTCTTAACTGAGGGCTTTATTCGCAAGGACTAGCATGTGCCGAGTTAAATTCTGCGTTAAATATATTTAAGACTGGTGTGACTTGGTAGAGTAAGCCCCCCCAAACTTGTCACACAGTGGGCTGATATGAACTGTTACTACTGATTTATAAAACTATATCTTACATGATTATTTTCTTTTCTTCAGTCTTTTCTTCGTCGGAAACATCGACCCAGTCGTCGCTCCTGTCACTTCGGTCACTCACACTCGTTTCGCTGCTAGGTACTTGAAAAGCAATTTCCTGCCCATTATAACTGAGCACAGACCTTTGCCCATAGATACTGTTAGTTTTCTGCTCACTCGAAAGCGTTGATTGACTGATATTTGAAACATTATCGAAGGATAGCCGTTTTTGCACTGCGGAAGCCAACTGCTTCTTTAAATTATTCCTAAGTTTCACCATGCTCGGGCTATTCGGTATGCTCTCGTAGCAGTGCGACAACGAGGTACCATCAGCATGCTTGATGGTATCATAAATGTTTTCATTATCATTGTAATCTGATGAGACGAACGAATGTCTAGTGCTGTAATTCGGACTGCTTCCTTTTGACTTTGGAGGCCGCGGCGGTATTTTCTCATAAATTCTTTCGGAACCGATTTTTTCGTAACTAACCGTTGATGTCCCGCTAGTAGATTTGGTGATATAATAGTTTTTGTCATTTGTCTTTGAAATACGTGGATTGAAATCTTCAGCTATTTGAATGCCCGAGCTAGATGTATGACAGAATGGTTTGACGGAATATTTACAGTACTCGTAACCATCGTCACTGTCACCGTCTCCTCGCGTCCTTTCTTCGAGTTGGTTACCACATAGCTCATAGTTATGAAGACTGTTCTCATCTCCTTCAGGATGCGACCTCATTTCTAAAAGGCATTGGTAAACATTTTCGCCTTGATTTGTCGCTTCTTCTTTCGGTATTTCTGGTAAAGGGCAATTAATTTTTGATGATCGGTCACTTTTTATTGATATTATAACTACATTATCTGATTCTCGTGGTTCTAATGGTTCGTAATCATCTTCAATTACTTGTTCATTTTTTGACGATATTTTACTTATAAGTACGTCTTTGTTACAAGCTTCTACTAAATTACTTTCAAAATCAGAATTTGTTTCGTTTTTTAGATCTATTTTATCAGTACTTTCTTGAGATTCATTATTTGTTTCTTGTAGAGATTGCTCTTTATGAGTACTATTTGTACTTGAATCGGTGAAACTAACAGTAGTTTCGTCCATCATCACACTAACAAAACCGTATGTACTATCTGATACGGATTTATCGTGGTCTGCGTAGATCTGTGAACTTTTTCTGCGCCACAAAAAAGAATCATTGGGCGTAATTTGCGAGTTAATTTCTTGATAGGTATGTTCGTCATCCTTCTGTAATATAACAGGGCTTTTAATTTCATCTGACACTATAGTATTTGATACTTCATTGGCATCTTCTTGTATTATTTCAACTAAGTGAAGTGGTAATTTTTCGGAATGTATATAGTTTGTCTTAAATTTTCTCTTATCGTATATTGGTTCTTTCTTTTTTGTATTGTCTGATAAATCCGTAATTTGCCCTTGTTTCAAAAAATCTACTGAAACTGGTGCTTTTATAGTTTTAATTTTTGGGACACCATCCTTTAATACAATATTTCTTGTTAAAACTAGCGAAGATTTCTTTTCAGGTACTTTAGGTTTCTCTTTTGGAGTTGGTTTGTTGGATATTTGACTGTTCGATTTTCTTATTATATTATTACTGGCTTGGGCACTTATTTCACATTCAAACTTCTTTATAACATTTTTTACATTAGTTTCAATTGGTTTTTCAACTGAATTTTGTTTAGAATGTTCACCATTATTGGATTTCGAAGGGCAACCATCAATTGTATCAGATCCACTTTGTTGTTCACTGGAGTCGTGATATTTCGAACGTTTTTTGGGTGATTTTGGAATTTTAGTACCATCTGATTTTGATCGTATTACACGATATTTGCCATTAGATCCTTCGGAAAGTAGTTTATCTATTGAATTTACACTTGAACACCTTTTTCTGTAGCCTCGTCTTTTAGAACTTCTTCTATGCCGTAACACTATTTTAATGTTCGGACTAGAGCTAAGTGTCGATGAAGGTGTAGAACTATTGCTAGCAGCAGAACATCTGAATGATTGAAGATTCTCAATTGTTTTTACTAACTTCGACTGTTTAATTGGTGTTTTGTTTCCGTCAGTAACTAAGTCGTTGAACTTTTTAGTCAATTCTGAAACTTTAGTACTAGTTATAGTCATTGTTGTTTTAGTAACTAACGGTGGTCGTCTGTAGCATGCAGAAGCATTTTTTGTTTTAAAGCTTACTTTTCTCTGTTGCTGTTCTATTCGTTTTTTATTGTTAGGTGTTATATTCAAAGGTGTTGCAAGCTTATTATTTTTTTTTGCTGGAAATGGCAATTCATTACCTCCTCCAGTACTTCTCGTATCATCGCTTTCTGTAATTGTGGCAATTTGTGCGTAATGCAATATTGGATCTTTATTAAATTGTCTTGGATACAAAGATGATGGGTTTACAGTAGCATTTAGAAAGGCCTGTTTAGCTTCATTAATAGATTTAATTCTTTCATTTTGGGGCGACGATGGTTTTATTGGTATTGAGTAAATACACTTCTCATTAAAATTTTGCTTATGTTTTATTGCCATGTTTTCAGAATCAGGTAGAATGAAGTTCTTCAGAAGTGCCTTTATAGTACCGTGTTCTTTTTCGTCTGTATTAAATTTCTTTATTGATGAAATTAAATTCTTTGTAGTTATCGACTCTCCTTCCATTAGATTGTTTAATAACATTTGTGCTGGATATCTCTGACTGGTTTTCTACGCCATCTGAAACAATTAAAATTTTAAGGTGAGTAAACATTTGAAAAGAATATACGTAGGTAGTATATGTTTAAAAGGCAATTTTATAGCTGATTGATTATTATCAACGGACATTTAAAACTACAACAATTTTAAACTAAAATATGTAAATGACCGTAAATGTTAAGCGCACTACAAAAAGGTTTTTCTCACAAGTTACTAAGTACATGCGATACTTTGTTTTTATTTCTGTCCCCTAGTTTTAGTTGTTTCGTCGTTTTGCTAAATACGTTACCAAACTCTGAACAAAATATTATTTCTAAAGTTAAAATGTTTTTACATCATAAATCTGCAGGAAATTATAAACTGAGTCGTGATAAATTATCTAAAAGCGAAAGTGGTTTTTAATTATTAAATAATTCTAAAATAAACAAAACGTTACAAGAAAAAATATTAGCATTTAGGCTAATATTGGTTGGTGAGAGTCAGTATTCATATGAAAATGGAACTAGAACAAATAATTGTTCCAGCAAACACTATATTAAGGATGGCTTGCATGATTTTTTTAAATTCTAATTCACTCTAACAAAGTCGTAAGTTATATTCGTGAATTTAAGAGTAGTATACAATGCCTGAATTGGAGAACAGACTTAAATTATGCCTTTTCGTCATGGCAGTGTGCGAAATGTTAGGTTATCCATTCATTACACCGTCCAAACCTAATATGTCCTTTGTATCTGTTGTTTTATATTTAGGATTTTACTTTAGACTTACTAGAAACATATATATACGTACATATCATGCATCCATCTGAGAACTTATGTTTATAATTATCTTAATAATTGTGTTTTTACCTCAATTGTAAGTATAAATTCCGCATTCAAAGAGCGTACGTGCCTTGATGGTTAATAAACAATGTTGTTTTTAATGTAGACTTTATTTTAGGTGTTAACAGTATGACGATTCTATATGTATTATTCAAATTGTATATTATCGAAAATAAATACATGTGAGAGAATTTTCAATTTATAGTGCAAATGTAAAAATAGATTAATTACGTAAGTATTTAATTCTCCATAGTATAATATTATATACAAGATATGAGTATATTAATATAGTACATAACATATTGACTGCTCGTAAAACGATTAACCAAATTAGATTTTTATCAAAATAATATTATTCTAACTCTCTTAAAAATGAGGTAAAGTTGTCGTGCCTCAAGAAGTTTACGTTGGCCTACGCGCGAACCAAATAAGGTTCTATAAGAATTTGTAAACAAGCACCGGTCATTGACCGCAAAATATTTAAATAAGAAGTTTTAGCGGCAAGAACTTTATTTTTAAATTTACGGTAAAATTTTTAATGTTTCAGTTTATTAAAGATCATGATCATTAGTGATTATTTTAGATTATTTCGCTCTACCGTGAATGATGTCAACGTCCTCCTCATCGATTTTGGCCACGGCGGACAATCTCAAGAGAGACTATCCAACTGCGAAGGGCATATTATAGTGCACAAGTGTACTCACAAACACAGGAGGGGTGTATATTCCTTCACTCTCATAATCTGATGGCATGGCAAATCCAATACGACAGGAAAGAGTGCAGACGCATAGCCAACGGCTTTACGTGCTTCACACACACACACACACACACACACACACAAACACACTCACTCACATACGCTCACACACACACACATGTACAATTTTCAAACTCCGGGCTACTGAGAATTTTTCATCGTTAAATAACTTTTTTTTATGTAATAGGGGCATACGAGCAGGAAGCTCACCTGATGGAAAGTGACTACCACCGCCCATGGACATCTGCATCATCCGAGGACTTGCAGGTACGTTGCCGGCTTTTGAGGAAAGAGTACGCTCTCTTCTTGAAGGTTAAAAACCTTTCTGTCACCTGTCATATCGGTTCGGAAAAGTCATATAAATATTTTTTTTTAAATGAGATTTTTTACTGTGTCCGATTTCACGCAAAAAGTACACATCCGATTAATATAGATCTTTTCTGTGATTTGGATTTATAGTTTTAGGTTTTTTATATAACTTAATATACTGATGAAATCAGAGAAGACATTGCGTTCACGCGTCGTTAATCGGATTGAGTTATACCTTTACACAGTTATTCTTGGCATTTGCGTTAAGGTTTCCGACATAATATATTATTATCGTATATATATCATACATATTGTTTATATAAAATTGTATATATGCATATGTTTTTAATCAGAACTGTCACTTGTGAATCGATTTGATCTTATTTTTTTGTTTTGGAAGATCTTAGCGGTCCCATTTAAATTTGAATTTTTTTTAAAAATTTGATAAAATTATTATGGACTCGATTTTTTTTAGAATTAGCTTTGTTTTTTTAACAGATATTATATTCTCTCCACTTAATCATAAATATACTTGCGTAAAGGGATGGGTCGTGTCAGAACAAAACCTGCGACTAGCTCATCGCGAGACGCTTGTCGCATATAGTTAAGCTATCGAGACTTGTGTATTATTTAATTAAGTCCTCTACTTATAACATGTAAACAATAATTTATTTTTCTTTGTTGTCTAGAAGCTAAATTGTATACAAAGTACGCTGTTGCGAATTGGATACAGCTGTTATTATTTTCGCAACTGTCTTGTTTTATTGTAAGCCATGATTTTACGGTTTATTTCGATGACAATGGTTTGTTCTGCGTGTCCTTTGAAACAAAAGGCATGACGTTGCCAATAAGTGGGTCTATAGACTGACAGTCCACTGAAAGCGTCATATATCGCTTCAATATATCGCCCGAACTTAGATTAGTATTTAAACTAGTATAGGCACCGTTAAACGTCGCGCCATCACTTATTTCTACTTGAAATATTCAAACATATATATCTTACATAGTCGAAGAGTTTGTATGGTTGAACATGCTAATATCGGGCACTACTAGTTCAATTAAAATTATTTTCTCGTTATTTATAAATGATGCTTAGCTGCTGATTAGTTAAAGAATGCCGTGTCTTTTTCTTTCGAATACCAAATGAATAATGACAAAAAGGGACAAATTTTTTTTTAACTAAACAGTCACTATACAACTTTTTGAAGTTAAGCTGTATGTTTTGCTACAAGCATTTTTTAAGTTAGTAAATCATAATTTTAAAAATTGAATTAACGATCTTTAGGACCAGTAATTGTAAATGTCAACTAACTGTACCGAATGAAACCATGTGTACAAAACAGACGTAATTAATGAAACGAAACTATAAAAAAACTATAAACAATATTTTGATTTTAAAAGCTATATATTCAGTGGACGACCATCTTTGTACCGATGTTAATTTAAATCAGACAGCTCGACGCTAAAAACCTCGTCTACTATTTACGTAATCATTTGACGAATGTATATTTAATTGATATATTCAATAATGACTGTTACCAAACGAACAAACTAGATCTTAAATAGAAAACTGCATCAATCATGGAAAAAGGATTCATTAAAAACCTGATTATGTTATAAATTAAACTAACTTAAGAGAATTGCTATTTTTAAAATGTAATGGCCTCTATAAAACCAGCAAAGTTGGCTTATGTATGGATAAAAATAAACATCTAGAAACATTTTGGTTTTTATTGCATAAATAAATATATTACAAATTTAGAAGAAAACGTGGCAACGTGAAATATATGTTGTAGCCATTGTATACATCTGCATAACATATAAAAAAAAAAATTGGTTGCCTGTAAAGTCGGTATACGGGCGAAAGTTTTACGTGACAACGACTTTGAGTGGTAAAATAATTTTAATGTGAATATTCATTCGTATAGTAGGAAGAAGGATAAAATAATAGTAACAATTTAAAACATTTATTTATACAAAGAATTATATTTAAAACATTAATTTATACAAAGAATCTCGCACTGAATTTCACTTTTTATGTCTGTCTCTCTCGCTCTTAGGCGGGCTAACCATGCCCGAGTGGAAGGGACGCGTGCCTCTCACTCGCTCTCATTGTGAGCGCATAACGTGAGCGGAGCGTAACGCAGTTTCTTGAAGTGTCACCCGGCAAACCAATTTATAAGACGTTGTCACGTCAATATTTAAATGTTTGTTGTAAGTCATAGTCTAAAACAAAAAATATATTGAAATGAAATGATATGATGACTTCTATTTAAAAATAAAATTATATATGAAATATGATAATGTTCATCAACAAGAAGAAGTACCAAAACACGTAACGAGGTAATAAAACACGTAAGAACATATATACTTACTCAATGAATTAAAATTAATACTATTAAGACCTAAAGGTACGTACTTACGTACTTGGTGGTAGAGCTTTGTGCAAGCTCGTCTGGGTAGGTACCACCCACTCATCAGATATTCTACCGCAAAACAGCAGTACTTGTTATTGCTGTGTTCCGGTTTGAAGGGAGAGTGAGCCAGTGTAATTACAGGCACAAGGGACATAACATCTTAGTTCCCAAGGTTGGTGGCGCATTGGCGATGTAAGAGATGGTTAACAGATCTTACAACGCCAATGTCTATGGGCGTTGGTGACCACTTACCATCAGGTAGCCCATATGCTCGTCCGCCTTCGTATGCAATAAAAAAAAAAGTCGTTTATTAGACCAAACAATAAACCCAACATTTTTTGAATAACGTTTTGTTTTTGAGGAATCTGTTCCAGATAGAGTGCGTCTCCGACCCGTACAAGTGGGGCGAATTAGCAGTTTTCAAGCGTTAATTCCGACCTCGAACGTTGTTCCTAATACGTGACGTCTCTTTTCCTTGTGTTATTTGGGACGAGAAATTGTTCTGTTAACATTCGCGTGTTCGTTTACAAAACTGTGATTGTACTCTCATGTAAAAAGTAAAATAACAGCCTGTTAATTTCCCAGTGCTGGGCTAAGACTTTTGAGGAGAAGTTTTCAAGCGTACTGCACCACGCTGCTCTATTGTGGGTTGGTAGATAATCGTGATTCGTGGCAGATGGCCTGTGTTTAAGTTAATCCATTCGTATAAGCCTAGATGCCTTAGTGGTAAGAACGTGTGAATCGTAACCGATGATGGTGGGTTCAAACCCGGGCAAGCGCCGCCGAATTTAATGTGCTTAATTTGTAATTATAATACACATCGTGCTTGACGGTGTAGGAAAACACCGTGAGGAAACCTGCACTCATTGCATACATTTGTGTATTCTCCCACAACCCGCATTGGTGCAGCACGGTGGAATAAGCTCCAAACCTTCTCCTTAAAAAAACAAAGAGGCCTTAGCCTAGCAGTGGGACATTCATAGGCTGTAAATAAAAAAAAATGAATTCGTATGACAAAAACCCATAGAATCATTAAAATGATAAAACGTTCGATAGCACAATGTATCCAGTATTTCCTTATATTTGACCTCCTAAAATCGTAATTGGAAAAACCTATGAACGCTGAATGAGTTCGGCTTATTGTTTTGTCAATACTCTAGGCTTATATACAATTGAATAGCAAATAACAAAACTTGCATTTAATTACATGTACATTGTTATTCAATAACAATGTGCAAAGACTCAGTACGAGTATGGAGCCTAATTCAATCTAATACATTTGGGTTTAAATAATTAAATTGCGTTTGTAAATGTAACATAAACTTCCTGATAAAATCAAACTCACGGCCCTCGACGTTATCAGTTCTATGTCGTTTCAAATACCTACTTGTAGGGCTGTTGACCCAAGGGTCAAACGTGTAAGCCACGCTTTCACTGGGATCTGGGAAAGTACGATTAGCGCTCCTAAATGGCTGTTATCAAGTTCGAAGTTGTTTCTCGTTTCTTACGTAGACATGTATTTGATACGTATAATGCTATTTTAGTCGATAAGTTATTTAAAACTTGACAAGAACATTATCATTTTGAAATATAAAATTATCATTCAAATCTATACTAATACTATAAATGCGGATGTTACCCTGATTGTATTTTCCGCTTTCACGGTTAGAACACTCAACCGATTTTGATGCAATTTGTCCTCCGAGGAAGGACATAGGCTGCTTTTATAACAACCGTTCCGTCCCCCAACATCTCCCCCCCCTGATCGAGCATGCGAGATGCGATAAATATACTGTTGGAAACCATTAACGGAACAAGAAATTTTCGTCATTTTTTCACCAAAGTTTGAAAGTCGGTTTCTCCCTGCGGTGGTCCTATTTTTCTCTTATACATTTTGGTTATTGAGAAAATTGATGAAACATTATCATACCTCTTCAATAATCGATATTTCTGCAACAGATTAATCAGCTTGAAATTTGGAACTTTGGTGAATCAATGACGAAAATTTCTTGTTCCTTTAAGTGTTCCCAGAAATGTATATTAAATCGTATTTTACGATGTTTTTATTGGCGATTTCATGTGATGATAATGTCCTCCAAACCGATTTCGGTCACGGCAGCCATTATCAATGGAGTACAGCCAACTGCGCAGGCGATATTATAGTGCTCAAGTGTGTGCGCAAATGCAGGTGTACTCTCACAATTCGATGGTAGGCCAAATTCGTCACGACCGGTGATAGTTCGGGCACAGGACCAACGGCTTAACGATCTAGGCACGAAAGTGTTCAAACTACTCTTCCAAACTTAAGGCTGCTACTGAGAATTGATGGAAAACCCAATTTATTTTGTTAATGCGACTTAAGGTTTGAACCTACGGCAGAAGCTACAGCTTTATATGTGATTAACTATATAAAGTAACGTAACAGCCTGTGAATATCCAACTGCTGAGCTAAGGCTTCTCCTTTTTTGGGGAGAAGGTTTTTGGAGCTTATTCCATCACGCTACTCCAATGTGGGTTGGTGGAATAGACATGTGGCAGAATTTTGAGTGAATTTTGACACATGCAGATTTCCTCACGATGTTTTCCTTCACCGTCAAGCACGAGATGAATTATAAACACAAATTAAGAACTTGAACATTCAGTGGTGCCTGCCCTGCCCTCAGGGGTTTGAACCCACGATCATCGGCTAACATTTACGCGTTGTAGCCACTGAGCCATCTTTGCTTTCTTAATTATATACAAACCGTCACTTATACTTTACTCAACTAATCCGGTATTTTATAATAACTAGAAACATTAAAAAACTGGTATCCTCCGGAAGTATCGATGGGACGATCTCCTGCGCATTGCACAATGAGGCGTGCGTCGCTAACATCGCCAATTAACAATTTGACATGCGCACGCGCACGCGTCCAAAGCTCATAGAAAGCGGTTAATACGTGATAGAAAATGACGGCCCGTTACGTCTATTACATTTCTAACAGGTGGCTTTTGTTATACAATTGTTGTTTATTACCGCTAATGGTATGTATTGAACGTTATAAATAGTAGATATGTTGATATTGAATGTTTGCGTTCGAATTTGTCATGTTGTTAGAAATTAAAGTTAATCTTCAAGATATCTCTTTGTTTCCTGATAAAAATTACTTAAAGTTTAGCTAATGCTTTATTAGTTACAATCCAGCTTATAAGACTGTACATTCCGAGGTACCGATAGAAAGCAAATGTATTCATAGTTTATAAAATTATTTAATATATGGTATAATACCAAAAAAGGTAGAATTCACCTTACATCGGTTACTATGTCAAATTGTCTAACGGTTTCGTGTAACGGAACCGACACACGGCGCTCAATGAAACAGAAAAATGTAACAGAGTAGGTTGAGTAAAAAGCGATTTTAAAGTTATGTCACTACATAAGATTTAATAGTAGTATTTCATAACTATTAATAAACTTTAAACGAGATACTTGGCACGTGTATTTATGTAGTTTTTATATTTCAAAACTATTTCATATATAACATGTTTACTGATTAAAAACACGGTTAAACTTTTTACTAATGAAATATATTAGGTTGGGTTCGATTTTTTCTTATTTTTTTCTTAAATAATATAAATGCATAAGTATGTCTGTCTATTACGCTTTCCCAGTTAAACTACTGGATCGATTTTTTTGAATTTTGTTATGAATCCAGCTTGGACACAAAGGAAGAACATAGGCTACTTTTTAGCCGTGCCATGCCTTCCTAACACGCGAGTAAAACATACAGATGTATTACAGAAGTTTCATATTGGACGTGTTGATCTTTTGATGTTTTATTTAAATGTTTCTAATAGCTATCGCCTTATTGTATATACGAGATAGTTTTATATTATTTATATCATATAATTTAAACCGATGGTACAATTTCCGATGGTAGAGCTTTGGGCAAGCTCGTCTGGGTAGGTAGCACCCGCTCATCAGATATTCTACCGCAAAACAGCAGCACTTGGTACTGTGGTGTTCCGGTTTGAAGGGTGAGTGAGCCAGTGTAATTACAGGCACAAGGGACATAACATCTTAGTTCCCAAGGTTCAATCATCAAAATTGTAAATTACAGTAAGTCGGTTGTCACTATTTCACGGGCGATTGATAGAGTTAGTTCTTACGAATAGCACTTACACTACAGAAACTAATCTATCTTCAAGCGATCATTGAGATAGCAACTAACCCAGATCAACTGGATAATCGTCTATTATTAAGGCGTGCTCTAATATATATATATATACGTAATCAATAAGTATATATCAAACATAGATGATGTAAGAAAAGTATTCATAATTTTCATCCACAGATTATTTATTTTATAAATGCAATAATATTTCTAATTAAAATTTCTTTCAAACATATTTATATATTGTTTGTAGGTATATTATTATTAGGTAAGAAAATTCCTACAAAAAAACTAGAATCGGCCTATTTCATGCTCTAATAAGTAAACGTTTAATAAATTGCTTTAATTATTGCATTGTTACCTTGAACGCTGTAATTAGATAATGTCTTTATTAGATATTTTGGGGATATTATATACAATATAACAGTAATCTCTGTTATTAAAAATAGGGGGTTTAATTTAATAATAATTACGTTTTTAAAACATATTTTTTTTCACTTTATTTACATTAAAACCTTAACTAAATACAAATAACATTTAAAAATAAGTCGTGACCGCGTGGAATGGTGGCAAGAATTTTTTTCATAATATTATATATTATGTATCTTAAAAGGAACATAATATAAACATATACGTTCTAGAGAAAGAGGGGTATGTTTCCAATTGTAATTAATTTTTGTAAAATATATTGTAAAGTAAAAGACGTTTCTATCGTTGATAAATATATTTTTAGTAGCAACTGCTATTTTTCATAATTTTAACTATGTGAAACGGACACAGATTAATTAATTGCTGTATGGGAAGGAGAATACACAATAGGAACTACTCGGCGCCCTAATTTAATTAAGGCATAATATGTTAGTGTTTTGATTTGATATTGAAATTCGGAGATTAGTTCAAACTATATCTACAAAAGCCGAGATGGCCCAGTGGCTACAACGCGTTAATCTTAACCGATGATCGTGACCACTGATTTTAAGTGCTTCATTTGTGTTTAATTCATCTAGTGCTTGACGGTGATGGAAAAAATCGTGAGGAACCTGCATGTGTCAAATTCCATTAAGAAATCTGACACATGTATTTACCACCAAACCGCATTGGAGCAGCGTGGTGAAATAAGCTCCAAAAAAACCTTCTCCCCAAGAAAGGAGAAGAGGCCTTAGCTCAGCAGTGGGACATTCCCAGGCTGTTACTATACCTACAAATAGATCCTTAAATTTCAGAAGTACTTTTTAACAACAGTTATACTTTATCAGACGTGTTGCTGGTTTTATATTATGTCAAAACAAAATTTTATTCAACTTTAAACAACATTATAAAGTATCTGTGTCATATAATGCAACACATAAAATATAGATTATAAAAAGATATGACACTTGCTAATGATAGCTGACGTCACGCCATTATTACCGATATAATATGACATGGTACCACATTGTTGTACAAACTCGTCTTGCCTAATGTGTAATGTAACTTTGATACAATAGGATTTATGTAAGGAAACTGACAGATAATAAAAGGAAAGAAATGAATAAGACTTAGTGCGATTTATTTTATAGTGACATGTATATATTTTTTGATTACAGGTTAACTATTCTAATATTAATATATTAAATCGAAGAAGGAATAAAGGTAAACCTTTTATTTTCATCATTCAAACGAGTTTTAATAGCTTTGCTATATTACAAACAAGTCTTGATTAATTTTCTTTATTTATATCTAACAACACTATTCAACTTTTAATTATATCCACTTTAATTTTACTTCCAAAGTTCCAATAACAATTTCGTCGACATTCAAAACGCCATTGGTTGGCAAATCCATAATCAATATAATTTTAATTCAAGATTTTGATCAATGATGTCGCGTCAATTCGATGTGACAACTGCTTTTTGTCTCTACTCATCAGATTAACAAGATCATTTGAGAACATTTATTTTAGTCAATATGTGAAGGCAAGGCATTGTTGAATGGGATTTTTGTATTTTTGTTTGTAGGGCTTAGCTCCCACAAACTGGTTTGTTGGGACCCCTCATTGAAGAACGCCAAAGGTTTTTTTGCTGTTAGTAGGTCACTTTGAACCGGTTGACTTTGTGTTAGAAAATATTAAAGGTATAATCGTAAATTCGTAATCGGAATGCACTGACGTATGTATCGAATAAGTCATGAGAAACTTATAACTAACCGTTGCTCTCTTTTTTACTCTGTGCATTAGTCCTTATTTATTTCTTCGTGTGTTATAAAGTACCCGTTGTTATATTTAACGATATAAGAGACTAAACTAATCCGATCAGCTCTATAAACGTGAATTAGTAACAAATGTCTAAAACAATTTAATCTATATAAATAAAATGATAGAGGTCTGCAGTTGTGCGCGCATCACGGAAAACTACTGGATAGATTTCAATGAAATTTTCTACATTTAATTTCTTAGACACTTGGCTCTTATCAAATAATTATTGCGATATCTTCATTTAATAAAAAGTTATTAAAGTTTCAAGAAACAACGATTTATATATGCACTGCGTGTTCAGTAATGTATGTTTAAATAAAGTATATTTTTGCTTGCGATGTTTTTGTTGTTTTTTCGCAACGCAACGCGGACGAAGTCGCGGGTATCAGCTAGTTATTAATAAAAACACAAATAATACCTACATATCTATACTAATATATAAAGCTGAAAGTTTGTTCGTTTGATCCGGTTAATCTAAGGAACTACTGGTTCGAATATAAAAAGTATTTTTGTATTGTGTAGTCCTTTTACCGAGGAATGTTCTATTTTTATTCAATATATTTTTATTAATACGCGGTTGAAACCGCGGGGCACAGCTAGTATGTAATATACATACAGCCGTTATTTATATTCCCCTTTTTATCAAATTTAAGGGCATTTTAAACGAAATATGTTGTTACATTGCCGTATCATATATCTTAAGCACGCCGCTAAGTGTGAAGGTTCTATCGCCATATGCTGCCATACATGAGTTGAACTCAAGCATTGTTTCACCACACAATGCTCATTATAAAAACGGCTACGTCCGGCCGTTAGGCCAGCCTTGACGTCTCCGTGTACGTCTTGGGGGTTTCTACACTATCACAAACTTTAAACCATTGATAGGTCGTGTCGTGTCGTGTTTTTATTTTTCATTTTGGCTATCAAAATTCAATACGCGTGGATAATCGCGACAATGTACTTGTAAAACAGTCGACTAGCCGTCCGACGCCGACCCTTCCCGCCTCGCACCCCGTATTTAGTTAAAGACGTGTTTGACTTTGAATGGCTGTAAAATATTAACTACTGAAATAAATTATTAATATTGTCTATTAGTTTAGTAAGTTAATAAAACTATGTTATCTTGAATCTGCTCTTACGTCATCTATGTTTAGTATATAGTTATTGATTACGTATATTACAGCACACCATAATACGAGTAGATTATGAAGATTATCTGGGTTAACTGTTCTCATTACGTGACGCAAAATGACTCGCAAGATTTTTGCGCTGATTTTATATTTTCCTCCGTCGTAAGCATTTACTTTTCTAAGTTTTTTACTTTAATATACTTCCATACTATGGTATTTGTTTGTCTACGTTGTATTACTAGTAAAATAAAATTGATTTGTATTGAGAGACGTAAAAACTTTTAAAACACTTCATTAAAGTAAAAAAGAATCCCGAATGTTTGTACATACGATCTTATGTTTACGTAGAAAATTGAAACTGTGCGTAATTTTCTCAGAAACCAGAGTAAACAATGGTATTAGTACATAGATTACCTTCTCATAGTAAATATCACTCCCTATAGTATATACATAACTAGCTGTGCCCCGCGGTTTCACTCGCGTATACATAATTAATAACACGTTTTTTTTTTAATTCGAACCAGTAGTTCCTTAGATTAGCCGGATTAAACAAACAAACTCTTCAGCCTTATGTATTAGTATAGATTTACATAAAGATTTTAGATAGAATAATTTGTGTGTAAATAAATTTTAATAATAATTACTTGTTGTATAATTGATTGCGTATATAGCTATCTAGTTTTGTAACCGATGCAATTATTGTTGTAGAAATTTATATTTTGTCATATTTACTACATACACAATAATTTATGAAGAATTTCGAAATCAATTAAAGTAAATTTATACGTTATTTGACCAACGTGTTTTTAAATATTTTGTATCTTAATTTTCATTATTAAAGAATATTGGTATTTTTTTTATATAATATAACCGATGATTAGTAAATCATACACATTAAAATTTTATATTCTACGGTTGAGTAATAGGGTTTTTTTTTTCTAAAAATACAACATATTTAATATGTTTTACTTGGTGGTAGTAGTGCTTAGTGCAAGCTCGTCTGGGTAGGTACCACCCACTCATCAAATAATCTCGCCCGCCTTCCTAGTTCCTATACAATAAAAAACACCTTAAATTGCCTCTACTGGTGTGACAAGAGCTCATACGATAAACATGTATTTAGCAATTAATAATAGCAATAGCATTAAGAATACATGATATTTACTTACATGAGAACATTAAATAAACAATTACAATAATTGCCTAGCGGCGTAACAAAGTAACATTATCAAGAAGCATAATATTAGTAAAAAATAGATAAATACAATTACAAAGAGGGTATCTGTGAATACTTTGCATTATTGTGGATGGTCTGGTCTTATCGCAAATACACGGATCCTTTTGAGCGCACACAGGCTAATGACTATGTTTATATGTATACCTACGTGCACGCACATATATTATGTAGGTATATTAGTTTTATTTATAATTTGTTATTTAAAAAAAAATAAACGTTGTAAATGTTTTTGTTTACAAAAGTTTACAAAATTGTGACGTCGCCATCGACGAGTAGTTATACACTTATTATAAAACACTATAAAATATAACGTTCATCTAGATTAAAGGATGGATTGCATTGATTGTGCCGCCTTACCTCACACAGTGAACAGCTTAGCTAATCGCGTCTACTCGCGTGAGACGATGACCCACATATGCCTTGCATGTGTTCCGATACGAAGAGGAAAGAAAATTAAATTAAAGAGAGCGAACGAGACAGGAAATGGATATCCTCTACGACATGTATCCTATCCCATTCGAATAGGATATGGTGATGTAAAAAGTGATTACATGGTGTTACTTCACAATGTAATCGTTTACAATCGGACGTAATCACTAGCGTGTGAAGATGACCTTATAATATAAAGAACATTTCATGGTCGTATTGTTTTTACAAATTATATTAGCCAAGAAAAACGGAAGATACACAAACATCGATCATTGTGAATGCCTTCTGCGTCAGGGATTGCGATATCGATTATTGCTCGTTACAAATTCTTCAACTTACATAGCAACAGCTTAGAATATTGCAGGGATTTGAAAAGGAAATAATTGAATTTTATGATCAAACACTATTGTTAACTATATTTATTTTATGAAGGTGAAAAAAATCTTTATAAGTTGAAAAGAACATTGCTTTAGAAATATGTTCGTATAAGCTTAAGAAATTAAAAAATTTAAATAAATTATAGGACAAACACTACACTCTACCATAACTACCATTAGTTTGAAAAATAAAATTCCTTCTTACATATCAGAATGAAAGGCTAATTGTGTTTTCAAATCTTTACTTAGTGGTAGAGCTTTGTGCAAGCTGGTGGCGCATTAGTGATGTAAGTGATGGTTAACATCTCTTGCAATGCCAATGTCTATGGGCGTTGGTAACTACATAACATCAGGTGGCCCATACGCTCGTCCGCCTTCCTATGCAATAAACAAAATATTTTAGGAACTCAATATACACACAAAGTTTCATCCAAATCGGTCCAGCCGTTTAAGAGGAGTTATGTGACAAATGTACACGTACAGAAGAAATATAGATAATTGTATTTAAAAATAATTTTGAAAGTTACAATTATTATAAACTGTTATTTATTTCATACGCAGTTCTAGTTTGCTAATAAAATCTTAATGATCGGCATAATTTCTAGAAGTCGTTTCACTTTCATTTGCCGAGAGCGTTACATAAAGTTTATTGTATGTACCAGGATCTTGTAAATTTGTAATTAAACACACGTAACTCCGTCTTTTGAAAAGACGAATATATAAATGGATCAACGGATGGTATTTAGATATAAGTATACAAACTTCTATTCTGTAGGTACTGCATAGGGGGACTGGCAAATTGACCACTTGATGGTAAGTGGTCACAGCCGCGTATAGACATTGGCGCTACACGAAGAACATCATACATCTCACACACACACCAACATACGACGCTAATGGACCGGGAAATGCTGAAACAAAATTTCAGGTCATTTATTCCAGTATGGCGACTCTTCAGGGGTTTAATTACTTAATGATCATAAGGAAAATGATGGTCATACCGCTAATACGGACGGACGGATAAACTACGAGTCAAACGATTTCCTTTTTTTCATTACGTAATTAGACCTCTGAAGAGTTGCTATACTGTACAAATGAACTGAAATTTTGTGTCAGTATCTCCCGGCCTATGGTAAGTTATGCCATTGTTATGCCTGCAATAGCAAGGGCTAACTTGCCCTTCAAACCGGAACACAACAATACTAAGTAATGTTGTTTAGCCGCAGAATAAGTAAGTGTGTGGTATTAACAGAGATGGGCTTGTAACTACAAGGAACTTCCACCTTTACTGATGACAGGTATTTGTGCAGCTCGACTAATAGCTAGCAGAAAATGACCATGCTAAAGATATTCAAAGAAATCAAATTGGAATAATATATTTTTTTGATAAACGATTGATGGTAAAATCACTTTAGGTAGTAGTCAATATAGGCTATGTAGGCTGATTATTATGATTATATAGAGCATGTAATTATCGTCGACAATATTAATTCAACGTGGAATTAACCTTATATTCTACATATGAAACAGTAATAAATCACACATCAATCGCATCGCATTCAATTAAGTTGCTATTTTTAACATATCTTTGTAATATTTATAGCCCAAGTACAATATGATCAATAATAACAACAGTCAGTGAGGCAAATAGTTTATCAACTCAACAATAAGCAATATAATTTGAATTATTACCGATAATTGAATGTATGAATATTGAATTTTATAATATTTATATGTTATAGTTTTATCCCGTGACTAGCGGAGGGGGAGGGGGTGTTTCGGATATAAGGCAACAATAGGATGTTATGTTATGACGTTTATCCGTGAAAGTGTGACAAACAGACAGGGTTCCATTACCATTTGAGTGAGGTGAGTGAGCCAGTGTAACAACAGGCATAAGGTATGTATATGTAACATCTTGGTGCCGAAATGGAGTTGTATGAAATGTAAAATTCCTTAGGCCGGTTGTGTTGTGTTGTTGTTGCTTACTGTCAGATAGTCCAATGGTCTTTCCGAATTTATTTAATACTAGCTGACCCGACAGACGTCCTGTCTTAACTTTGAATATTGAATTCGAATTGGTAGAATTAATAAATTTAAATTATTATTTAAAAACATAGTGTTTCTTATTAATTTTTCTCAAATTTTCTGAAGTATTTCTAATGTTCCGCTTAACAATCTTAATTTTTTCTTTCATAAGAACCTTCTTCAGCAAATAACAAACACAACAAAAAAGAATTAGCGAAATTGTTCCATCCGTTCACGCGTGATGCGATGACCAAGGGAAATAGAGATTCATTTTTATATAAATAGATTACAAACAGCGTCCACCATCATTTCGCTTTGCTTCCGCGCACATTCGTAACTAACGCATTTTTGCCATTAATAGGCGATAATATTAATACTTAAGACAAAAGTATTAGTCATAGACGGATAGTATCGCTTTTAGAACGCAGCTTAGCGTCCAACAGTCATGTTATTTAAAATAACCTACATCATCACGGTATTTCCGATTACATTCGATATTTTTCATGTCATACTAGTTACGTGAGCAAGTTCATATGCGATATGTTGATTTAAATCTGCAAATTTGAAGCATATCAATCAAAATAACTTATTAAATGTAAGTCTAGCTGTCGTTGTTGTTTGATGGGTGAAATGATAACGACAACAAATAAGAATACACAACACAACACAGGAAACAATAGATCTTTCAGTTTATTTTCTTTAATAAAAGCTAGTATACATCGATTAGATAGATGTAGGATATCTATGTATATCCACATAGGTGACAAGAATATTCTGAGCTGATTCCAGATAAGCTTATAATGTTAATATATATTAAAATTGCTATTAATGCGACTGAAAGTCATTTAAAAAATACAATAAAATATATTCATCGCTAATACTTAATTCGGTTCCTTTACCGTTCAATTAGAAAAAGCTCGTATGTTTTGACGCCTCGCTCGTTAATTCTAGAAATGTTGTTAACATCTATACTACAAGTTGCAAATGCATATTTTATAAGTAGACTAAGTAGTATAAACGATGGTTTAATTAAGGTAGGAATGTCACAGGTGGATTTCTGATGATTATGAGTGATATCAACATAATTGATTGATGAATAATGATGAAAAATATTAACAAATTATGGAAAGTATTGTAATTATGGAAAGGATTCATATTAAACTTTTTTTAAACTAATTTATTTTAGGAAGACCAGAAAATAGGCCATCGCATGGTTAGCGGCTAGTTTCGCCCACCACGCCCACTGGGAGAATCAAACTTTAAACAAATCTTGAAACCGTTAACGGCTCGAAGTTGTTACATAACTTGTGCCTGCATTACACTGTCACAATCATTCATCAAACCGAAATACAGCAATACAGAGTATTGATGTTTGCCGGTACAATAATTGATTAAAGGGTGGTACCCACCCAGACGGACCTGTACGTAACATACCACTGTAAATAATCAATGTCATTTGACTGAATTAACAGGTATATGTCTAAATAACAGTAGGTTTAGTGATACATAGCAGAAGTATATTATATTTTCGGTTACTTCGTCGTTTCTTGTTTTTTCTTTCATTAATTTTAAAATTTGGCGTTTAATTAAGTCCCACTTCATATTTGAATGACGTTTTAGTATTCGGCCATTAGTGTGATATATGCATTCATATATGTATATATCACACTAACTTTTCCGAACCGATATGACATAAAAACCTTCAAGAAGAGAGCGTACTCTTTCCTCCAAGGCCGGCAACGCACATGCAAGTCCTCGGATGTTGCAGGTGTCCATGGGCGGTGGTAGTCACTTTCCATCAGGTGAGCCTCCTGCTCGTTTGCCCCCTTTTACATAAAAAAAAAATGTATTACACTTAAGCTTTAGACATATAGGAACGCATTTAACGATTAGTTACCAGTAACTCAAACTGAACTCCAACGATCGGTTACTGATTTACAAAACCAACGATAAAAACAGAAACTGATATGTATTTAGTGTTATTAACACACGCCAGTGGCTCGTTGAAATAAATTAATTTAAAACCTTATATAATTATACATATCGTAGATAACGGCCTCAGTTTACAGAGTTAGGAAACATAGCCTTAGTATTTACGAAACCTTTACAATTCTGTGTAATATGAGATACGGTTCAAATAACACGTATAATAATCACATTCACTCTCACTCGGACCGAACATTCTTCGGGCCTAATTTACCGTATTATAATAAACTATGTGACTTTATGAGAACTTTTTTCTTAATTCGTTTGGTCAAATAAACTCATTAACACTACTGAGCCGAAAGTATCAACACAACAAAACACGATCTTCTATTTTAAATTTATAAATGTTGTTAAATATAAAAATAACCCCAAATATTACCCTAATTACTTCTATTAACTAACATAATATATAAGTAATAATAATTTATAATGTGCATCGTATAATTATTGCCCATGCGGAATATGAAGCAATAAGAGTATTTTGGAATACTTATTTAATTACGAAAACGTTTATGAATACAAAAATTTATTACAAAAAATAATTGCTAAAAAACAAAAGACTAAAAACTAATAAAAAAAAACTGTTAACATAAAATTACTAAGTACCTACACAGATGTCAGATTCGTAGTTGATTTACTATCTGTTAATAATCGAACATATTTGAAAAAAAACTGTTACGTATATAATTACCAACATGAAAAAAAAAAACAAACAAAACGTACGTAAGTATTCAGCCTGTTATGATTTATAAGGTTTAAAAACTATACGAGCTGTCGCGTCTTTATCTAACATACCTGTAGCGTACAATCCAAGACACAACACTTCACATCACTAACTAACATACATAACTAACAGTCACAATTTCATTAACATTGACGATTATTAATAGTACGTTTTCTTAGCGGGAGGTTTTATAACGCGAATAAATCGATCGTACACATGTTACCGTCGGAATGGTCGCACCGACTCTACGCGTCAAACGAACGCCCGCCAACTGACACGACCCAGACGGGGCAGTCGGAACTGGGTGAAACGGACGGTACCACCTACCTGTATACATTCTTAAAGCCTTCGATAAACAAGCCTTTATCGTTACTTTTGCGAATAATACGGTATTATAATAGAATTTTTAGGTCATTTTTCGGTGAGAAAGAAGTAAAAGAACAAAAGACGTAGCTTCCATGACTTTTTGTTGTACTAAAAATAATGAGTTTCACAATAATGTAGCTCGTTATCGGATAACGGTCATTATAGAATCGAAAGTAAAAAGCCACTATTATCACAATGACACTAATCACTATATTGTGACGAACACAATACTTGTAAACTTAATGTATTGTACAATTAGTATCTTTATAATTTTAACCGCTAATATTGGCATTGTTGTGATAGACATTTTGAGTGCTTCTACGTATGTTATTGAAGTTGTATTCGCTATCTACAGTAAGAGTCCTTAAATATTACAACTCATCTCCTGTTAAGGAAACGACGTGGAGCTTTATACTTTCGGGCTGTTCTCGAACAGTTTTATTTACATGTGGCAGAATTTTCAACGACGCAACAATGTTTTGTAAACATATATTTTCTTTCACCGATAAGGTAAATAATAAACATGAATTAGTCGAACCTCTGTGGTATCTGTCCGGATTTAAGCTGTCGATCTTTCTCTACTGATGGTATGTAAATTTCAACTTAAGGCTATGTATGCCGTAGACACATTTCATAGCTAATTTATGTCAATGTTTGAATGACTTCTTTTTTATGAGGAATATTTTCCAGGTCAGTAACAGAGTATGTGTGCAAGTCAAGTCAGCCGCAGTGTAATTACACATGGAATGCATGTCAGTAGACTCGTGGACCTCAACCCGTAATTATCGACACGATCGCCGAGTTGATTCCATGGAAAATATTTTTTATCGTCATCGATATCTACTACGTGCCAGTAACAATAGCATAGAAACAAAAACCAAAATAAAATCGATTTTATAAATAAACCAGTTATTTTATTTTTAATTTTTCTTTAATAATACAAAGTTGTGGATAAATATTCATCTCTTAATTCGGACACAAGTGTGTTTGGTTACAAGCGTGTTATTTCAATACGGCGACTCGCTTTATTTATTCGAAGCGGCGTATAAGACCTTCAATACCGAGCATTATTCAATCAACCAACCTTCTTTCACCACGACCATCGGAATTTATAAAACCAATAGCAATTGTCTGACGCGTTTTACTTTTTGAAATAAAATGTCGTTATTAAGTTTAGATAGTAACTCACTTTCGCATTTATAATTTAAATAAGGAACTAATATGCGAACGGAGTTTGTTTCTTTCTTACGATCTTAATCAATCAACGGATCGTCATTAACATTTTACTTATATGTTGTCAATTTAGAAAAGGACAAATCTGGTGTTACTAGTAAATGAAAAATTAAATGTTTAGTTCGCATGCTAATATTTATACTCTTACGTAATATTAAGCTTGGTTAAAGACGTAACATAAATAGTCTTCAAAACATAATCTTTAATGAAACACGAGTCGTGTTAAAAGTCACCCTATTCCAACTGATATTCCTACTGTGTTGACAATTCAGTTTTTCCTAGTTCAAAATATCATAATAGTACTAATGACGCTATATCTGATTCGAAGCAGCCTTTTCCATCACTAGCGAAACGTAACACCCAATCAACTGTAACAAATCTTCTCCTGAACACATAATTCAACTGTTCAGATTACACGTCTTAGTTTACAGAAGCCCGCTCGGCCACTGCTAAGGTTTCCTTCCTTGTAGAAATGTTTATTGTGTAACTGTTTCGATGCATCTCAATTTCTTGAAAGTTTGTCAACCTGCGCTATTTACGTATCTTGTGTCTTGATTCTCGCTTTCTGTATTTAATATTATAGTCCTTCTTAATTGATCTTGTGTCTTGTTACTCGCTTTTTGTATTTAATATTATAACCCTTCTAAATTGATTTTTATCGTTAATTCCTTGAAATGTCTTTTATTTTTATGACATTTTTATTTGTTATTCAATATTAAATTCGTGTCAATACGAGCCAGTCGTACTTTTATATGTTTAAAAAAAGTACCTAATATAGCAGAGTTAAAGGTCAAATCATTATAAGGTTTAATTTCTAAATCAGTTATATTTTTTTTTTATTCCGAGGCGATTCTATTTAGGTATTTATTTAAACATATGATATCATACCAGACATGTAAGACTGGTCGGCCTCGACAAATGACTGCTGAGGAATTCGACTCAAATGAAGAGGGATAGGATAAAAAATAGGCAAGTTAAATAACTACATTGTTTCCATGTAAAAAAAAAATAGCTATGTAGTTATGTCAAAGTGAGTCACACCTGTTTAAAATGTAATATAACATTTATAGATTTAACTTCACATGCCATACTGAAAAATGCTTACGTATTAAGTTAGTGAAGATTTACAAACGATCCGAAAAGAAATGTCTTGAGAAGAACTGAAGAAAGGGATGTAGTAGTGCCATTGTTATTTTTAATAAATTTATAATATTAAAGAGATTACGAAAGAGGTTTAAAAAAAACATTAAATATTAACTACACGAATACATGTACTAACATGCGTTACTTCTAGGATCGTTTATCAATCAAACGAGACACAATACAATTTCCATTACAAAAAGTCCGTGAATAGGCAACTAATGCGATGTAATTAGATTTCAGTGTACATTGAACTATATCGCGTTTCTATTAGATTGCAACACTTGATAGGTTTGCTTTGAGACTTGCAAAACATCGCCTACTTCATTTTAATACGACAATTGTACCGTGCGAACGCAATACAAACGCATTCAATGTTTGGAAAACAATTCAAGGGGACTCCGTCTGAATCGAATTCTAAAATACTCGACGCTATTGTTTTTAAAAAATAACTTTTCTCCTTTAAGAAATAATTTAAAATATCTTCCTGATTAATAATTTACATAACGAATCCTATAAAATTACGTTACAACTTTACGAGTTTTACCGGTTTGGTGTTTACTTTGATAGCGGAGTTAACGAACTCTAGTTAAAGATAGAAACTAAAAGTAACTGGAATGAATAATTCTGATACAGTAATAGCAATCATCTTTACATTAATCCCGAGAGAGGATATAATCTATTACTAAATCTATTAATAAACCGATTAAAGCAAATCGCTTTTCAAGCTTCCATAGCTTAACGATAAAAGCTGATTAGAGAACCGACTACGTTGAACTATTAGCTATTGATCCTTCAAGCTTACTAACACTCCACGACAACGCTTCATTGTATCGATTTTAAATGCTATATTCAAAAATTCAAATATTATTAAAGTGCAGATGTCTAGTTAAAAAGGATAGTATTTTTTAATTTATATAATAAGTTTTTTAACGTAATGATCCACATCTGGTATTTGGAGTTTTTGTAAAAAATAGGTATCTCCAAATTTTCAGGCAATAATATGTATCTTGTGAATGTTATATATCTGAATAGTGTTGTCGATCATCATCATTTAATTCTACTCCACTGCTGCCATAGGCCTATACAAAGTTTTTTTTATTGCATAGGAGGGCGGACGAGCGTATGGGCCACCTGATGGTACGTGGTCACCAACGCCCATAGACATTGGCATTGTAAGAGATGTTAACCATCACTTACATCACCAATGCGCCACCAACCTTGGGAACTAAGATGTTATGTCCCTTGTGCCTGGAATTACACTGGCTCACTCACCCTTCAAACCGGAACACAACAGTACCAAGTACTACTGATTTGCGGTGCTGTTTTGCGGTAGAATATCTGTTGTGGGTGGTACCAAGCTCCGCCTTCCACGTCCAGCTTTCTCAAGTCATCGGTCGATCAAGCTAGGGCACAGCCTTTGCCAATACAAATAAAAAAAAAAGTAAAACATTCACACTAATAAAAATGAAAACGTTTATAGTCGCTAACATTGAGATACAAATATTACTCTGTACAAACAGATACCCTAACCGATACCAAATTTCTGTTTGCATACAAGTTATTATAATATGTTTGAAAGCATTATCTTTCGCTGCCTGCATGTTGTTTAATAGTCACGATTTATATTAGCAGCACTCGTCGTTTTTAGTCCATTACCTATTGGTGAATGCGATCGTCACGTTGTCAGAGACAGATTGTGTTTTTGTCCTATCACGAGAGCCAATATTATATTGATATTGACTTCAACAGTTCTTTATCGATTTCATTGCATCAACAGTAATGTTTGTTTATCTTATAATTGTATGTTAATCATCGTAATCTTATTGGACGTTTTTTTTTCAGCAAAGTTTAAGTAAATCTGCACCTAAGTGAGGCCGTAAATGTCCTACTACTGAGACAGATCCTCTTCCTCTTTCGAGGAAAAGATTCCTGGGCGCCAATGCAGGCTCCAATGGACGATAGAAACAAGTGTATTTACTGCAATCGACTCATGCAGGTTTACTCAGGACACTTTTCTTCACCACCGTGCGCCATATTTAGTATAATAGTATAATAATATAAACTCAAATTAAGCACGTGAACACTTTGTAGTGTCTGTCCAGATTTGTATCCGTTCTCTCAATCATCGCATCCCACATCATTAGCAATCTTCCGCGCTAATTAATTATTTTTATAAATAGATAACTTGAAATGTTAAGCACAAACATGGTCATCTTACGATCACGGCCGTACTAATAAGTCAAAAGAAAAAAAGAAGTCTATAATAAAACATGACTGGTGAAAAGCGAGTACCTGTTAAGCGAAGTTAAGGTAAGTCAGGAAGAAGGGAAAGTGTTCAGGTCGTTGAACTTGAAATCGAACTTGCAACACAAGAACTCTCCTTTTCGTGAGCATAATTTATCCTGACTGAGCGCTAACTAGAACTACCGTGCATTTATATGGACATATTTATTTTTATTGATTGGGAGGAAGTTCACGTACATAAACAGGAAACAATTCCAGACACCTCTCAGTTTTCATGTGCATAAATTGTAAAGCATGCTAAATACTTAGACTGGTGTTCATTCTTCGCCACATCTGAGCGGTAAGATCGCATAAATATAACAGATCAACGAGTGTTTTAGTTTGTTTCTTTTTACACTTCATATTACTTTTTAAAAATACTTTAATTACTTGTTCTTATTAGGTTCACTCCATGTTTTAATGTAACAGTGGAAACTTTGGCGACTTATGTGAGACTTATTTTGGTATCAAACGTTTGTGTTATACTGTTCTGTATGTTTCCCAAAATAAATAAATGAAAAAATAATATAAAATAAGTCTACTTTATCGCAATCGAGTCGAAACATTATCGTTGACATTTAATCGTATTCAAATAACACAACGATCCAGTTGTGGTTCGGTCGAAGTTGGATCGGAATAGAATCGGACACCTATCGTTACTGTTATTATAAAGAACTGACGTATTTTTAATAAATACACGACTTCAGAAATAATAATAAGTTTTAAGTGCAATGTTGATATAGTTTAATAATATTTATCAATATATTGTTGTTAGTAAGGGGAGCAATATATGTATAATTTTACCTATTTCAAAATGAATTACCGTAACTGCACTAAAATTGTTTAATTACAAGCAAGCAAGACACAATTTCCTGCGTGCGGTTAAGCCGTAAATATGAAAGCTTAGAAATAGCAACTTTATGTTTAAAGAAAAATTATATTTATGGTTTTACTTGATTACATTAACGGAACTAACTATATACAGTATTTTTAAATAATTAATCCATTGATATATATAAATGTTGCATCTCAATAAAGAGTCGCTTTATATATATATAACGATTATTAAGACAACTAATATTAGTGTATATACGCCATTGCCAACCGTACGCATTTATTATAATATGCCTTTTTTAAAATAATTTATACTAACCAACACACCAAAATAAGCTACGTCACTCGTTCAAAAGGTGTAATGTTGCAGCATCTCCGATTCATCAGAAAACTAGTAAGTAAAAGTTTTTCGTCGTAAACACGCGTAATGAATGAACGCACGTAACATTTACTCAATGACTCATCGGTGCGAAATAGCAGGGTATGAACTCAGTATTGTCAAAATTTCCCCAGCAGTTAATGAGACAGGTTAAACAAGTGCATTGAAGAATGCATTTCAACATGCAACGGAAAAAAGTTTACATTTTTATAACCAACTAGCTAGCCCGTGCACACTTCATAAGTCTATTCATTTTTTGGGTCAATATATTATAGCTTATGACACTGACAAATAAAGTGGCTTTCTATTGATAAAATAATTTATTGGGAACTAAAATGTTATGTCCCTGTGCCTGTACACTAGCTCACTCACCCTTAAAATCGGAACACAACAATACCAAGTACCTACTGCTGTTTTGCGGTAGAATTTCGATGAGTGGCTGGTTCCTACTCAGATGAGCTCGCACAAAGCCCTACCGCCAAGTAGTATGTACTATTAATATCATATTATTTTCTAACAATTAGTTATATAAAGCCATTTATCAAATATAGATAAAAAAGAAATCCGTTTCGGAATATTTTATAATGATATAACTTTATAATCGAGTCCCTTTTTAGGTAGCATTACAACGTTCATCTTTCATCTGCCATTAACAGAATCGGGTTTCGCTTTTCGTAACCCTTAAATGTCAAATTTAATATTCGGTTGTGGTAAGCATCATCATTTCCGCTGGAATGTGATCGTACGGTGTGATACATTGATAAATATGTTCAAATTAATAATGATATATAACTCAATATAATTCGTATGAAGTAATTACACTTTGAAGGATATCTCTATTCTATTTTTAAAATTCGTACAATTAAAAAGGTCGGTGTCCTAGACAGTCGAGTGCAAACATTATTTCAATTACGTTAGTTTACGTACAGATTTTAAGATATTGCTTTAGTTATACAATTATACATATTGTTTAAACCAAATCGGTTTAAAACAAGTACAAAAATAAAACAATATTGTAACCAATAAAGCATACTTGTGACAATGTTCCTTTGAAACATGAAGTGAAATTAATTACACATATTTAATACAAACATATCATACCAGATGTGGGAACGACGGCGCGGGCGCAGCAATCTGTAACAATGGCAGAATTCAGAAATTATAAGAGTCTCGATGATAACTTTCACACAATTAGCACTTTATCGCTTATCTCGTACCAAATTAAATTACTCTTAAGATAGAGACTAGATTACTCCAAAAATTTTAATCCACATTTTATACAAGAATATATCATCAATGTAACTTTGATTGAAGAAATTAGTTATAATGAACAATCAATCTGTCGTATCGAAGGAAATATTAAAACGGAAATGTGATAAACACGAGCATCAATCGAGAACGAATGTAATTTACACGGAATCGATGTTTTGTTCTCGTTACGGAAGTGTTGATCACTCGTATTGTTGTTCAAGTTATTGTTCCTGATTTGAGCGAAAGTCATTACAATTATAATACAAACGACTGTCGCAAATTCATACGTAAGCTTTGCATTTGTTTTCGTATGCAATACAAATAAGTTGGAGAAGTATTGTATGCAATTTGAAATACATTCAATTATGTAATTTCCATTTTGTTAGATATTTAATACCTAAGTCTAATAATATAGGAAAAACCACTTTTTGTTATAACAGTGGCACATAAGAAAACATTGTTAAAGATATCACCGGATGTATTGCAACAAGTTTTAGAAAATGACATAAACAGAAAACGAATCTTCAAGTGCTAAGGGGACGAAATTTCATGACCCCAGTGTATAGTATAAAATAAACTATTCATTGTTAATACAAGTTGCATATTTTTATTTGTAGCGTTAACAGATTGATTAAACCCTGTTAGTATTACATGAAGCTACTACCGATTCCGAATCTGGTTGTTATGAATAATGTATCGACTGAAGTATAGAAAAAGTATATAACATTATCAACGATTATATATTTAAGCTTAGAGATTAGACGTAAAGGAAAAACATTAAACTGACTCGTAATGCAAAACATTAAAAAAATATACATAGTTGTTAAATGCTGATAGACTGTTAAAAGCCGCGACGAGCCAGTTAGTGCCATACCATGAGAAGTTGATATATATACCTATATACCTTTACCCCTTGATGGAATAAGTCTCAATCCTTATCCTAAAGGTAAAAGAGCACCCTGTCTAGTAGAGCGACATCAACGGCGGTTACTTCAGAAGATCTCAGTACACTATATTTTACACTAATACGCAGTTTCGACACGAGATTAGAAGAACATACGCAGTCCGTTCATTGTCCTGCCCTTATTTCCCGTCAATTAAATTAATATAAAATTCATAAAACAAGGAGCCAGTCGTGGTATTTTTAGCAGATAAGCACAGCTGTGTACACCGAGCTCTCGATTAGTCACTACTTATTATGTTCTATGTGTACAACGGACAAAGCGATACGAACAAAACCAGGCCTCATATAAATAACAATGTATTAAATATTACAATAACGTATCGTATAAGAGAAAAATGCTCAAGTTTGCGACATTAAAACTTGCATATTTTTGTTTATTACAATTTACAACATACTAAATATACTTGGTGGTAGAGCTTTGTGGAAGCTCGTCTGGGTAGGTACCACCCACTCATCAGATATTCTGCCGCAAAACAGTAGTACTTTTTATTGCTGTGTTCCGGTTTGAAGGGTGAGTGAGCCAGTGTAATTACAGGCACAAGGGACATAACATCTTAGTTCCTAAGGTTGGTGGCCCATTTGCTCGTCCGCCTTCCTATACAATGAAAAAAAAAAATTACAAACTCTCAAATCAATCTGGTAGTCAGTTTTGTCATTTTGTGTCCTGTTATGTTTTCTAAATTGAACTATCTGCCCGTCGCGACTTCGTAAGGATGAATTAGGGTAGCTTACAGGGTCTTATCTTAACGGGTGTCTTAAAGTCTCCGTCCAGGCGTTCAGGAAGACTTCAGTGACATACTCAATTACATGTTCAGAAAAATTATATATATTAAAATAAAGATTTGAGTTTTTTATTCCTATTCGAAATCTACAACGGAACGAAATAAGTATGCTAACTTTAATAGGATTGCATTTCCTCGTAATTTTGTTAAGCAGCATTGTTTATTTAATTTTACAATACAATCGCAGTCACAGTAATTGTCATCGGTGTCGATAATAATTGTAAATCTATGATTACAAAATAACATACCAAGTGTGCAAGTCATTGGGCCTATCTAAACAATGTATGTTTTACAAATGATAAAATATAACAATGTATATACATTATACATATAATTTCAATACACTGTAATACAATTAAATTATTTTATCAGGTAAAATACTAGATATTATTGTGATTACGTAGCTTATTTATTTAAAACATTATGGTCTCGATTTTTTTGACGTGACAACGTCTAATAAATCGATGAACGCTGGCTGCATGCACGAAAAAGGATGACTCATTGTCCCGTTACGCTCATTATCCCGTTACGTTGATTGTACGCTTGCGCCGCATCTATCTCTCTTTCACTTGATTGCAGTCATTTCATCAATGTTTTGTTATGACGTTGTCACGTTAAACTATCGTCGGTAAACCGACTTTACAGACAACCATATTTTTTAATTTAGTATAGGTATAGGTATGCAGGCTGACAAATACATAACTGGTTACAACCTAGACTTTAGGTTGTAAGAAATATGAACCATCACTTACATCGCCAATATTGGGAACCAACGTTGGTAACTAACAACGTTGGTGTCTTTTGTGCCATATCAACTACATACGTCATAATTATTTTTAATGTAACAGTGACGACAAGATACACTAACATCAAAGGATTAAGGTTATATTGAGAATATCACAATAACTGGATACCGAACAGAATTTCAATATGGCCACTAAATAATACAGTAGTTATAAAAATAATTTTATTTTTTACGAATGTTGCATGTTACGCACTACGTTACTTTTTAAGAGCATATGTACACTGAAGATATGTTTGGATATTTCAATAAAATAATATATTTCCGATATTAACTCAGAAGTTTTAAACCGATATGCTTAAGTCATTTTAAAAATAAAGACATTCAAATAAATCCAAATTATTCGTATGAAAGTCACACATGTGAAATATTCGTATGTGAAAGAAATTAATGAAACCCATGCGAAGCTTAACGAACATATGTCTGATGACGCAAGAAGGAGCTTCGTAACTTCACAACAACAACACGTAACATCGTAACGGGACAAGTGTTTAAGTAGAAAGCAAGTTAAAACGACAATGAGTGTTAATTTGTTTTATTACATCCTATTATATAGCGATGATAACTAAATAATGAGTTATGTTAACGGCAATAAGGAAAACTTTCTAACTAGGCTTTCATCTATACAAATAATACAAATGCGAATGAAACTCTTATACTCGTCTGTTTGTTTGTTAGCTAGTCTCGACTAACCAATGAATCGATCGTTATGATATTTGACGGAGACACACACACAGGCATGTACACACATACAGGCACATAAGGTACATGAAAATATGATGATGCGGATTGTTACTGAGAACCATTGCTCACAGTAATACATGAATATCTTATATGCCTGTATAAGTGTATATGAAAAACACACGAATATTGTGTGATCAACGAAAATTGCGGGCTTAGAGTCCAGGTCAATCACAGCATTTTTATGTCCTCGGAGACTATGTACACTGGCCGTTACAACAATAAAAATTTGATTTATTGTTGTAACGTCAAGTGTATTATTATGTTGTATTGTAATTGTAATTAATTGATTTGAAAAAAAATCTTGAACTCAAAAAAGAATGCTGAATTACATTTCACCAATAACTATTTATTTTTGCTTATTTAAACAAAACGGCCGAATGCTGAAACGTCACTTAAAAATTAAATGCAACTTAATTATTTAAGACGCCGTTAAATTCAAATTACCTAAGCCGTATACCATTGAGTCATAGTATACTTCGTTAATGAGCGCTCTTACACGAGTTTAATGCTGCCGTACAAGACAAGATAAGAAAATTACACCGGATGTGATTGAGAAGAAATAACAATAAATTAAGCTTTTTTAAATAAATTTGTCTATATGAATTACATATACTCGTAATTAATGAATGTATTCAAATTCAGAAATACTCGTTTCACGTTTTTTTATCCTCTGTATAATCTTGTATCAAATAAGTTATCGAATCGACGCAAATCACCTGGAAAAATTACGTAGGAATCAAACCATCAATCAATATTTATTACCGTTGTATCGGGCTGTTAATTTTACCAGTTCCACGTAACGAATTCAACTGAAATTTTGATATTCTGTAAGTAAACTTGCTTTTGCATATTTGCATTATAAACATATTATTATATTTGTCATATTATTTGTTTATCTAAGACTAGTTTTGCCAGCGGTTTCACTCGCGGAGTTCCCGTTCCTGTGGGAATTCGGGGACAAAATATAGCCTATGTTACTCGCTGATAATGTGGCTTTCCATTGGTGAAAGAATTTTTAAAATCGGTTTATTGATTTAGGCTTGAAAGCGTAACAAACAAACTTACATTCGCATTTATAATATTAGTAAGAATTATAGGTAGGTATCACACAAACATCACAAATTCTATTTCCGAAAAGCAATAATTTTGTTCCTTTTCGAAGCGCGATTGAGCCAGGGTCACAGGTGCAATAGTCATAACATCTTAGTATCAGTCGTGGAGAATTGCGTTTGGACGCTGCTGTTGATAAGGGCAACACGTGACTTATTTGCCAGTCTGCTTACTTAGTTCAAACTAAAAAAAACTTTGGTTATTGTAACATGTTCAAATTGATTTATCTGGAAAAGTTTTTTTCTAAGTTACATTTATATGAGATTTACTCGTTTTTAATATTTGCGCAATTTGCCAACGTCACTAGGCCACTCAACTATACTCGAGTAATACGTGTTATTCAATGTCAAATCTCGTACGACAGATTTCGACTTTGTACGTTGACCTACAATATTGCTTCTTGGGCAATAATCGTGAATCACGCTTAGAGCACGTCTGAATGAAAGGCTTTTAAAAATACATTGATAGTTGAGGTCTTTTCTCTTATGGTCTACGATATGAATCGTAACAAGATATTATTCGCTCAATATATGTAAGAGTGAGTAAAAAGCGAATGAGTCATCGTATTATAGGTTTGTTTTATTTTGGAATTTGATTAAAAATAGTTTTTAGTATACTTTTATCATCATCTAGTTATGTCGGTTTTATTAGCTTGTAACTTGGTGTTTATGGATTTTTTTTTAATCTATAAAAACTATTATATAAGTTTCAGGTTACAACGTTTTACTAAATATTTTTATAAAATACTATCTAATCGTCCCGGCTTCGCACGGGTAGATAAGAATAAAAATGGATAGGATTTGCGTAAAATCCGTTCTTAGTGATTGATAAACGGTTTGTTGATTCATCTTTACCGTAATATGTCTTCAACAGTATCGTAGCCGTAGCGAGTTAATAAGGCTGAAAATCTCGAGATGCTCTCGAGGTTCAAATCACAATTCAGGCTTATAAAAACATGTTGGGTTTTTTCGTTTAGAAATTCGTAGGAGCAGTTCGATTTTTGAAAGCTTACACATCCACGCTTAGGAAATGTGCTGCATCTTAACTCTGTGGCCGTGTTCAGTCCGCCTTGATCGTAATCGGTTATGAAGACTTAAATAAATAATTAAAAATATTCATTGTAAACATCGATTGAATTGAAATGTGTATTTCTATTATTTAAAATGAAGTGAAATTATTTAATTAATAATTGATTGCATAAATACTTTTACTCTAAAAGGTTTTGCATATGAGAACAATAAGAGAGCGTCTTTATAATATACATCACATAATGTCTATATGCACTTAAATAGATAACCGTGTATAATTAATTAGCTTAATGTGCGATAAACATAATATTGATATTATTTTTTGTCGAAAGGAAACACCGAAAAGAAAAGAAGAAGAAATACTTTTGTTATAATTTTCTTTACAAATACTTTCGTTACATAGATAAGATATTTTTTCAAATATTTTTTAATCACAACAGTGAAAGCACACACTATGATTATATGTGTGTATTTGAAGACGCCTGTCTAATACCAAGTAAATCGTCGAAGATCTATCGACACGCACTTTTAAGATTTTATCTGCGCGGGCGCATGTTATCATCGATCATACAACACGATTTCGTAACGAAGAAAGTGAATGTTCTTCCGCTTCGACAAAAAAGCTCACAATTGAATTGTTTATAGAGAATAATGAAACCTGTTCTGAAGTTACTGATTGTTAATTATCTGGCTATTAAAATCTAATCAAATGCGTATAATTTTTGTATAATATAATATTTGCATAGAAATCAAAATCTATTTATTAATAATAGCGTCTTACAATTTCGAAAAGTCATTTTACAATTCTAATTACTAGATTTAACCGGTTATCACCGATTCAGGAAGTCGATAAGAATCGATACACAGACACTTTGTAAGTATATACTATAAGTATTTGAAATTTAATAGGTATAATAACTTTAATAACTTAAAAATGTGCAATTTTTACGCGAACTTCCATGAAAATTAACTACATGCTTCTACATTTAATAATAATAGATCTTAAAAATAGACGATATATTTTTAATATTTACTATTATTAAATGTAAGACAACTTACAATAATATATAATAATATAATTATTTTCTAGAAGGTTCGGAACTATGATGTTACATTATTTTATGCCTGTAGTTACACTGACTTACTCACTCTTCAAGCCGGAACACAACAATACTAAAGTATTCCTGTTTGGCGATAGAATGTTGATGAGTTGTTGGTCCTACCCAGTACTTGCACAAGGACTGACCAACAGTAAATATTTTCGCAGTTCAATGCAATGAAAACCACAGCCACTAACAAAAAGACTAAGTATGTAACGATTGTTATAAAATACAATACAATATTTACCTACTTCAGAAACCGTAACTGCCCAAGGCCTGAGTTATCTGTTTGGTAGAAAACAGGGTTGTCATCAACATATTTGTTAATAGATATTAAACCATTTTAAAAATATGAAATTTATCTCAAGCTAAATTGCGCCTTGTAACTGTTTTCGTGAAGAAGAACTTTTACATTCATTTTACGTATTTTTAGTAAATTAAAAAAAAAATAAGAAATAAGTATAAAGTAAATAAAATAGCTTAAGTTCGTACTTATATCTAACAAAAGCGACACTTTTTGGCGTCTTTTTAGCGTCTTTTTGGCCTTTCTCTCACACGTTGCATTGAGAATGCTGAACCTTATATTAACGTTGAAGTTTTACTCACATTATATTTACCGTCTAAAACTTTCGGAATAAAAAAACATAAGATTTATTTCGTGGTACAAAATATAATTAAACTTTGCATTTTATTTCTTATAATATTTATAGTGGAAAAAGTTTTATTAAAAATGCAACATCTCGTCTTATCGCCACTAATGATTACAAGAGCGCTGGTTTATTTTTCGCTCAGAGGATCAGAATTGCAATTCATAAGGGAAATGCTGCCACTATTCCTCTTTTTTTTTTTTTTTTTTATTTCATAGGAATGCGGACGAGCATATGGGCCACCTGATGGTAAGTGTTCACCAACGCCCATAGACAATGGCATTGTGAGAGATGTTAACCATCGCTTACATCGCCAATGCGCCACCAACCTTGGAAACTAAGATGTTATGTCCGTTGTGCCTGTAAATACACTGGCTCACTCACCCTTCAAACCAGGACACAACAGTACCAAGTACTGCTGTTTTGCGGTAGAATATCTGATGAGTGGGTGGTACCTTCCCAGACGAGCCTGCACAAAGCTCTACCGCCAAGTAAAACTATATAACTCACGGTCATAACACTACAGTAGCTATTTTTAATTTTATTAATTTATATTTAAGGCCTTAAATAAATTAAATGCTTAATATCAAAGATAAAATCAATGTAACATTTAGTTTCTATACGTAAATAAGTGTATTTTATCACGTACTGTGAACGGTACGCATCCCTGGTAATGTTTATTGGTGGTCTTCAATGTAGGGCGTCGGCGGTATCTCGCCGCGCCTTAGAAAACTTTTATTATACTAGTTATGCTTATTTCATAACTTTAACGAGCTCGACAACTTTTTAATATTGCTTCGAGATTTACTCAAATATAGAAATTATTTCAAAGTGACAGAACGGTAAGTACATTGCTGCGGTTTCATCTTTCTAATGCCAAATCAATAATGAGAGAAAGAGAAAAAACGCAGTCGCATAGCAACGTTTTAAAGTAAAGCTGTTATTAATTAATTCTGATAAGTGAAACTGTTACAGATACAGATAAAGACGATTTCAAAAGTTCTGAGTATCGTATTTAAATGAATACTCATTTAAAATCAATTAGTTATAATCGAAAACAAAATAACAACGATAATTTCGATTTTATTGTAATTAATCGAAAAAATAATAATAGCAATGTAATAAAACGTTGCCAAGAATTAAATGTTACGAATGCAGTATCTACTTTCCTCTATTGTATTCGGTCCGAATTAAGTTGATTAACATTTATTGCAAAAAAATTGAAGATAATTATAATAATTCAACAAGTAAAATCGTATCGTTTGATGTCTCAAAGCTGCAATCTACAAAAACTATAGATATAGTTGAAAGAAAATATGCTCGACTTATTTCTAGTAAGTGGTATGTTTTTTATAAATCGATTCCAAGGTACACGTAATCAACCGTCCGTCGCGCCAGACTGAAGTATCCACACATGTGAGCCAAGAAGTTCATCCACCCTCTCACCCGTGACTCGAATGTGCATTCTTGTTACCTATTACAACTATAATGCACATTTTTATAAGGAATTCACTCAATGAAAAAGAAAGAAATAAGAGGAATTATGCTTGTTATAATTATGGCATTGAAAATTAGATTATCTTAAAATTCATATTATGCTATTTTATGCATAAATTTTATTTCCATAGGCATAGAAAAAAAAGAAAATTGTATAGGAAAACTGCTGGACTGGGTTTAAGAAGAAGATTAAAATGTTAAATGAAAAATATTACATATTTCAAATTAAGAATGGAATAATCGATTAATTGAAAACATATGACATGTTCCCGCAAAGCTCATCAACTAAACTAACAGCATAACTAAAAACATAAAATCATATATAAAATAGTTAAAAATTTATTTAAGACTAGTGTTCGCCCATGTTAGGTAAATAGCTCGGGTTTCAAGCTTGCTTCATGTCAAATTCCATCAAATTCGGTTCAGTTCAGACGAGAAAGCGTAACAGACAGACAGAGTAACATTCTCATTTATAATATTTGTATAGATATACCAATTATCAAAATAATAATTTTAGAGTCATTAAATAATTTTATATTCATAAATTAAGTTTCAATGTTTTTACGATAATTGTACATAAAATTGCGGTACGTCTGAGAAATGTGTTTTTTGTTTCAGAGAAATCTTGAGTGTTTAAATAAAAAGTCGGTCTTCAAATAGATATGAAATTGTTTGAACAAGAGTTTAGGAGATTTTAGTTTTCACCGGACGTCTGGCTGTTTTATGACGTTCGCAGATATTATTTATCTCTGATTAGCTGGTGTCATTTTATATATTTACTCGTCGTTGTAACGGCTTAGCTCATAAAACTGCTGGTATCGGGGGCCTCGAGTTAGAATTGCGGGTGGAACTAGTTAAAATTTATTGGATTTTTCTTTCAACGAGTGCTTAGCTGACTCCCTGTGTTAGTGGTCTTGCTCGTGTTTTCTGGTGTGGTCTGGTCTTCTTGCATCTGCGCAGATAGTCAGTCTTTAAGATAGGCAGCAGCGAATCCTTTCGCTGCTGCCTATCTTAAAGTTGAAGTTTTATTAGTGATGGACGTTGCTTTGAATTTGAAAGATAACATGATTTTTAAATTTAGTTATCGGTAAATATAAAATGGTCTTAAATGGTTGTAAATGAATTTTACTATCAACAAATAATGGAATAATTAGAGATTGACATTAATTACTTGGTCAATTGTGGTCAATGGTGGTAATCAATTTCGTAAATATATAATTACTTTACTATCTTACCTATCTTTCATTCGGCATATATATACCAAGCATGTATAAGATTTCTGGTGAGCCCGGAAATGACAGACGATTATTTTGTCTCTTTAGTATTTTCTTTTGTATTCAAATAATACTTCCGTAAGTTTAATTTGTTTTTTTTTTCGTATTTATGCAAAAACTACATATCGAATTTATGCGGAACGCTTACAATAATTCAGGATGGACGTAGGCTATACGGTATGTTTATAGTATGATATATATTATTTGAAACATAGTTTATTATGCTAATGGTGTAAGTCGGGGCGTTTATTGCGACTCCGAGCGCTTTCCGCGTAAACGTAAATAAAAAGTGTAACAGATACATAAAGTACTTTATATGGGAGACGTGTCGATATAAAAAATATCCGCAACACACGACAAATATGTGTCTTTAATACATATGTTATATTATCATTGTGCCTCGGAAAGCACATAAAGCCGTTGGTCCTAACTCGTTCCGGTCGTGTCGGATTGCCGTCCCATCGGGTTAAAAGTGTTAGGGAATGGAGAGTGCACCGGTGTTTTCGCACACACTTGTGCACTATAATATCTCCTGCACAGTTGGCTAATATCCGGAATTGGTCTGGACGCCTATTATTGTAATTTTTGCATTGAGTAAAATAAAAAGATAAGTTATTTATCATACCTAAATGATCTTTACAAAAAGTAATAATAGGTATATAAACTTTAAACGCTTTCTGTTATTTTTTTTTACATTTGCATTTAAGATCAGTAGTTTTAGATATATGTATTACAAGATATATAGATAAAATAAACCCTTTAAAAATAAAGTGGTGTAAATTATACTGTACACCAACTTGTAATGTTAAATTGAGAAACAAAACGTGTCAACCATAGAAATAACCAATGTCATACTCGCAAAAACGTGATAATTACGATAAAAAGAATAAAAATAGAAACTATCAAAATACAATTTCACGAGAAAGTTTGAAGAAGTAAAATACATACGGTTTTATATAACATTAAAAATAAGTTACTTTGAAAGAATCAAACGACCGAATACTAAAACGTCACTTAAATATTAAATGCAACTTCATTATTTGAGACGCCGTTAATTTAAAATTTCGCATACTAATTTAGGAGCTTCTCAATGTTATGTAGCGTTTAACTTTGAGGAACGTTTGAGTATTCGGTCGAGTGTATTTAATGCGATCTGTTCTGTAAGAGCCCACTTCATTACTCACCCGTGATATGGTGATAACCGACTTATTTTGATATACTATTTTGATGCTTGTATAGTTGAAATTTTATGATAATAATGGTCAATGTCGCATGACACTTTCTGACATTACACGACCGTTTTCTGCAGTGAGTCTAGAGTTCTTATAAAATTAAGCGATTGCGACTCGTCGGAAAGTTCATCATTTCTACCGGTTTGGGCCAGTTATCTCAAATATTCATAATAACTCACTAAAACGGTACTTATAAATGCAGGGGACATATTTCTATCAAATTTTATTGAGACTGTCTCAGGTGTTTATGATTTTATTAAGTCATAATATTTTATGTAATTTTATATCGATTCAATAAATTTACAATTCAAAAATTAAATCAAAGTGAAAATTAATGTTATCGATGAATAATTTATGATATATTTAAAAATCACGAATGAACAAATACATAGCATAATATAAGCTACGTTATATAATATTTAATATTATAAGAATATAAGTATATAATGTAGGTATTTAATTGAAAATTGATACTCAAATCGACCTTTGCCCACGGATCAATTGTAAAATGCAATTAATCACAAATTATGAATTAATACGAGAAATTAAATCGTTATTTAGATAACAGCTGATACAGAACAAATGACTAACGTTAGTATTTTAGAGCACGTTTCAGTTTTGAATACGCATTACGTATGGAAGTGGAATGAAAGATAAATCAGGTCTCCGAGATAGCGCACTTCGATAGGGACAATCAGAACGTTTTTTTAATATAGACTTTACTTAGACCTTTAATTTACCTACTTATCTTATCTTATAAAATTATGTATGCTAAGTTAGCCTTTAAGTGGGGCATACAATATGTTAAGTTACCTATAAGACTTACGGCCGAATACTGAAACGTCACTCTAAGTTAAACACTACCTAACATTGAGAAGCTCCTAAATTAGTATGCGAAATTTGAATTTAACGGCGTCTCAAATAATTAAGTTTCATTTAATATTTAAGTGACGTTTCAGTATTCGGCCGTTAGTTTTTTTTATTGTATAGGAAGGCGGACGAGCATATGGGCCACCTGATGGTAAATGGTCACCAGCGGGTATAGACAATGGCACTGTAAGAATATGTTAATCATCGCTTACATCAACAATGCGCCACCAACCTTGGGAACTAAGATGTTATGTCTCTTGTACCTGTAATTACACTGGCTCACTCACCACTCAAACCGGATCACAACAATACATAGTATTGCTGTTTTGCGGTAGAATATCTGACGAGTGGGTGGTACCTACCAAGACGAGCTTGCACAAAGCTCTACCAACAAGTAAAGTTAATATTGTATGTAACGTTGTATTCCTATCAAAATAAATAAGCGTTGTATACATTAAGTACATAACGCTTAGCTTTGAGTAAGTATATTCTTTTATTTCAACATAATTCAGCTAATCGCAGTTGATTGTTATACATTGACGTTTCCCATTACATTTTAATATGGTATATCTGGCAGCAAGCCACATCAGCAGAATCATATAAAAAAATGTTGCAATTTATTATTAGTGTTCATTCCAAAGTTATAGAGTAAACTAAGAATATTATGAATCGTATACAAACACGTACTCATAGTTTGTAGCATTCCGTATTCATCATGACCAGGCTCGCCGGCTGATTGAGTGTTTTGAAACATAGACTGAGATTTGAAGACATAACAATTGTCATACATAACAAATCGGAGACAAAATATAGCCTCGCTGATAATGTTACTCGCTGATAATGTAGCTTTCCATTTGTGAAAGATTTTTTTAAAACAAACTTACTTTCGCATTTATAATATTAGTTAGGATTTCATTAATGTTGTAACTCAAACTTACCGCGCTATTGCACGCTCAAAACATTTAACAAGCATCTGGAAAACAAAACAACTGAATAAATAAAAACTTGTTTACTTTGTTTAACACATTCCTCATACATATTATATTGGTATAATTTATAACTAACATTCGGTACTTATTCTTTAATAGGAGAGAGGGAAGGAGGGACGGAGTGATAAATAGGAGTACATTAGGTAAATTATTATACAGGATATATGTTAAACTAAATATGTCCTTCAAATGAGATTTATTTTTACATTGTACATTAATATAGAAATACTTTAGACAGACTAAATTTTTTTCTTAATATTTTCACTTAATAAAATTAATCCTCTGAACTGGTTTCTTATACGGCATTCTTAACGAAATCCGGACCGCAAAAATATTGTAGTGTAGACATGCGTGAGTAAGCAAAGTGAACTTCTCTATTCTTTTAAGATCATTATCGATGGGACGGTAATACGTCATGACAGGGGCCGAATTCTACTAAACTATAACGATAACTATACGTTCAACTTTGACTATCCTATATTTATTCGGATCGGAACCGAACCGACATCATGTTAACATATACCGTTATGTCGAACCAAGCTTAATTGGTAACTTTTATGCCAATAGTCGATAATTAAATCAAGAATAGAAAAACAGGATAAACGGTCATGATCACGCATCGATTGGATTGCGATGACAATTTTTTAGTTGTTAGTCGCAAGTGAGTTATTCGGGACACAGGATTGTCACCATAAACTCCGTTACCCCAAATGACGCTGAGAATAACTAATATTTGAACTTGGTAACTCATGACTCGAAGTTGTATAAGCTAAAATATATTAATTTACAAGTCTAACTCTCCATAATGAATAATAATACATTAGCTAATAAATGATATGAGGTGTTATATTATTGGTTATGTCATCGTTTATAATACATATTATATGTATTGCTTATAATTAAAATTTTAATTTGAAAATTTCATTTTATACGATTACGTCATAGGCGTTGTTTCTTTTTTTTAATTCTAGCGTAAACTTTCTTTTTTTTATAAAAAGAGTTAATTTGTACAATTTATATATAGTTAAAACTGTTTTTATTTTATTCTTTTATTTTTCAAGGGTAGGTATTACCATAATATGACGAAATTACACTAACAAATTATGGAAATCGTCACCATGATCAAATCAGCCCAAATCTTATAAACAAGCAAATCGAGCAATAAATGTTGCCCCAAGGAAATAAAGTCGTAAATGGCTGACCATTATATATTTTTTTAATTATTATAAAGGACAATTATTTTTAGAAAATATTTTAATATTTACAACATGTAATCTGAGGCGAGGCATATGTATATAAATACATCATATAGATACGCCTTCACTTTGTTTCCCATGCCTTGATGTAGCGGATTTCTGCTATAGTATTTTATACTCAATATAGGTGTCCATCAAAATGCGTTGCTCAAATGAGACATCGACAGCATTCAGACAAATCTTATACATTTCTAGGGTTCAAGACTATTTTCATAAATATCAAATTCAAATTTGATTACCATCATAGTAGAGGCAAAATTCGATAAAAAAAACATTAAAATGGTCCAGAATCCGCAAATATATAATCTAAAACATACAGAAATAAACTTGCTAAAATTGATAACCTCCTCATTTCAAAACTTAAGAAAGGTATAGAATATCTTAAGACGTTGTTTACTTTTTGAATCTCAAATATTCCCTTGTGTAATCGATCAAACCGTTTAAGAGTTAAAAACAATAATTAAACTCTTGTAATGATATAAAACAAAGGAATTTTGTATCCTATAAATTAAAATAAAACCGTTTAATAAAACAGCGCGTGTCAAGTAGACGAAAACGCTGTACATTAGTAGATATTGACGTAACTCAGCCAACAAACATAGGACAGGTGGAACCTGATTTGAAACGCATAATACACATATTATATACACTAATAAACTAACTCACCGTAGAAAACATAAGAAAATCCAGTATTATTAAATTACAGCAACATCTATCCCTCTATCGCAATGAATAAAGGGATGATAAGGACACACACATTGATAATAATTTGACACTTCACTGACACTAGCTGAGAGCTGAACGTGTGCGCGTGTGCGCATGCGCACGGGCCGCGGTGAACTGGCGAGAGGCTTCGAAGGCGATTCTCGGGATGATTTGCGTAACCGAGAAATGTAATTAGACGATAATGATTTAGAAAACACAAAAATCCTTGGTATATATTTTTCAATGTCGATGCGAAAATTGTTTGTTTTATATGTAAAAAGTAAATAGAGTAATATTTACTTAACAAATTCCGTTAATATTAGATTGTACTCAACAAATACTATTTAGACTTTTTACTATAAAACATTGTGTGAAATGTAAAGTACATTGCTTTTTGGCTTTGTTGTTGCTCTTTTTAACGTCAGTATATTTCACATACTTTTATCATTTCAATACAATTTACAAAAGCATGAATATATTTGTACACGTCACAGTTGTAATATGAGGCAATGATTCTACAGTTAAAGTGTTATCAACATTGCACAAACTAAGAACAAATATGCATTCCGCAACAAGGACGAAGCTGATAATCGTGCATAGTATTACACGATTGGACTCTGGCAACACTGCACACTAGAATTGGTAGTACAATAGGAGTTTTTTTTGTTATAATTTCATTTGTTTTTGTTTATAAATATATATTACGTAACATGGGTGCGATAACGTTTAGGATTTCAAATATTTAAGGATGCAAAAAAAAAACGAATGAAAAAATTTTGATCGGATTTTTTAGCGAGACAAATTGTATTAAAAAACTAGTCAATATTATTGACAATATCTTGGCAAGAAAGCAAAGGCATTTTTTATTATTTACCAGCAATAAAGTGAAATCGAAATACAAAATTCAATATTTACGGTACTCTCACTGTTTGAAATTATCAAACAGCAGTCACTCGCAAAATTGTGACCTTCCTAATACGATTTAAGATTAATCTTGCAGGTTTATTATTGCATCAAAGTAAATACATATTTTTTATTTTTTAATTACAATTAAATTACATATTTATTATTAGGCTTTTGAACTTACCGGGATATTTAAATTGAGAAATGACGTATTCCGAACTATCTACATTACTATTTCGAAGAAAAGTTATGAAGAGACAATGATATATTTAAAAGATCATATATTTCGGAAATGTAAAACATTGGTATTGAGTACATTTATAATGGCCAGCGGTTTGGCGCGCAAAGAAATCGCTCTATACTTTATTCAAACTTCAAATAGTTATTTTTAATTGTAAAAATATATTATGTAACATATAATTGAATGTTTTATTTTCTATATTTGTATAGTAATCTGTATGTGTATACTTTTTTTAAATCAATTCAATTCCTTCTATAGATTTAACAGATACGTTTTTAGATAATTCCTAAAAACTATCATGAATACAGTCATATATACGAGTATAAGGGCCGAAATATTGCTTCAACAACAAACACTAAAAGAGAAAGTGCAATTTGCACAACCCGTTAGGGTGTTAAGGCGAATATTAATAGGCTACCAGCGTTTAATAGCTTATGGGAACGTGCTGTTCTTACCAAATACGACGAGAGACATTCGTATGCCATCGACATTTGTATTAAATAATACCATTAAAAGACGTATCACACAACATCATTGCGTAAAATATAATCTACAAATTATATTAACTACTAGCTGTAGACGCGACTTCGTCCGCGTGGAATTTAACAAAAAATTTAATTAGTTTGTTTAGTTTTTTTTTGGTTATTGCATTTTTTATTTTAATTATAATTTTTTTCTAAAATAAAAGTAGCCTAAGTTACTCCTTATTACATCAGCTACCTGCCAATAAAAGTCCCGTCAAAATCGGTCCAGCCATTTCTGAGATTAGCCGGAAAAAACAGACAGACAGACAGACAGACAGACAGTCAGACAAAAATTGTAAAAAATGTTATTTTGGTGTATGTACCGTATATGCATGTAGTAAAAAGCGGTTATTTCAATATTAAAAACAGACACTCCAATTTTATTTATATGTATAGATGAGTGTATAACTTTAAATATATAATACTAAAATGTTTTCCATCAAGAAATACGTAAAACTTTTCTCATAAAAATTATGATAAGTCATTATTTCCAAAAAAGAAATTAGCTTTCATTCTTAATCACTATCGTTTTTTTTTAAAGAATATTAAAATGATCAATAGGATTTTTAACAAAGGACGGACAAAAGGTTGTATTACGTTACTTTTATATATGGAAAGCTAAAAGAAATGTTCCCAAGCTAAGTGACAAGACGTTATCTAATTTCGGTAGTAGATGAGACAATGAGATATAATGCAATGAGATTACGCAAACCCCTTGTAATAGCTCTGGGAACTAGACGTAGTTGTAGTATTGATGAGTAGGCGGAAATGTTTGAGGAAGTAAACAATTGGTAGGCATATTATACTTGACGCTTTCACTGACACCCTAATTTTCACGATGGCCGTTAAGATGAGAAAACTATTACATAGCTGGTTTACCACAAAAATATTTTTTAACTATAATTTTATTCACCACAAAAAAGAGTTAAACAATATTTAATGCGTTCTAGGCATTTTATTTAAACCACACAAGATATTACATTGATGACATTGTTGATAAATAGTTTTTGAAAGTTCCATTTTGATACAACTTACTGGATCAGAATAAAAAGTAATCCGTCTCGAGCTTAATGTTTTAAACTCCCCATATGGTAAATATCTGGACGGTCGAGGCGTTGAAATATTTAAAGCAGAATAAAGAGAGGAACAAACATTCATATTCATGATGTATTATTGTAGTTTAAATTCTTACATACATGGTTAATTATATAATTATGATCATGCCGTGAAAATTAAGAAACAATTACTTATTCGTAGCTAGGATAAAGTGCATTATTCTCTTTGGTTTTCAATATAGCAAACAAACTTCGAATCGACACTAGCTTATCTATATTCTATCCTGTATAGAATAAAAAAAATCATAATAAACCTTCAAACCGAAACACAACAATACCAAGTACTGCTGTTTTGCGGTAGAATATCTGATGAGTGGGTGGTACCTACCCAGACGAGCACAAAGCTCTATAAAACCACCAACAAAAATATTCATTTCAAATTAGTTTTAACCTTGCTATACTCGTGGGTAGGTAGGCAGGCGGTATTTCATTAAACATTTAAAACAAAAAAAAAAACAAATAAGATCCAAATAAGTAATTCTCCTGCACAACTCGTTTGAAATTTATTGAATATAGATCTAAAAAGTTAACATTCTTGGTATATATCAACCATATGATTGGATTACTTAAAACCTTGCGTAATCTTTTTTTTAACGATGTCACAAAAAGTTGATTTCTGAGTATGTTCTAGAGTCGAGCAAGGTTTAGATAAAATTAATACGAAACCAATTAGATTCTAGAGAACGCAAGTTGTTGCTTGAGATACATTAATACTAAAGCAATTAAAAGAATAAATAGTTTACTTTGTTGATATGTATAGGATTATATTAATCACATATCGATTTACAGTAAACAGTAACAGCCTATGAATGACCCACAGCTGGGCTAAAGCCTTTTCTCCTCTTTTTAAGGAGAAGATTTGCCATTGCGGGTTGGTGGAATCTCGCATTTACAGTAGTCAAACCGAACAAATAATAAATAAGTCGGTAGATGGAGAATTGGTTAGTTCTCATAAGCACACTACCGCCAATATACTACATTTCCAACATACCAACATTCCAACTATATCACAAATATAAATGTGTATGTTATGTCTTTATATTAGAGATTGACATATTGAAGTTACTTTTAATATTGTATAACGTCATTGGAAGAGACTACCGTCTGAGACACACGCTCGTCCTAGTTCAGACACTTGTTCAAGTTGTAGCCGTCCAATAAGTACATCTTAGTAATCTATCCATAAGTTAAAAACACTAAAATATGTATACATAATTGTTTGTTAAATAAAAAAAATGAAGTTGTTTACAAAAAACATTAATAAGTACCGAACCTTGTACGTTTTTATCACCTAGAATAGCCAGATATGTATATGATTAAAGTTAAACCAGTTTGGGCAGGATAAGAGCAAATTCAATATCAAATTTAGTGTGCACCGTTACGATATATAAAGTTTTCGACGCACAAAATGACTCATTTCTATCACTTACGAATTTGCAAGTTCATATATTATTTTTAATTACCTACAATGTTAGAAAAACTCATTGCGAATCAATGTCAATGACCTTAGTCCTAAATGTTTATATATTTAGTCATTATTTCAATTATAATTATAACTAAAATATATATTTTTTAATATCTTTAGAACAAAGTGTTACTTTTGAGTAATTTTGTAGAATAAAGGCCACTTTTAATTGTATAACATGCCTTTACTAAGTAAAGTACCAAGCTTGTTAAAACAGAGCTTATGTTCCATCGACATACCAGGGAAATATTACGTATTCCAAAGTGAACAAAAGAACACACAAGTATGGAGCTCAGACGTCATTCCTAAGTTAATTTGTATAGTAGTTGATTATTTTATTTACTACTGTTCTGTACGAACGAACTCTCAACGCAGAAAACGGTCGTAAAATGTCACAACCTGATATGCGATATTGACCATTATAATTATAGCATTTCACTGATACATGCATCAAAATAGTATACTTACTCACTTTAAGTTGTCAACATTTCAAGGATGAGTAATGAAGTGATTTCTGTACTGTAAAGCTTTTCGGTGATGATAAACTCGAAAATCATTGCATCCTTTGACTGTGAATATTACTGAAACCAACTTATTATTTATAAATGTTACTAGATGTGTCCCGCGGTTCCACCCGCGTATAATTAATAAAAATATAATGACGAAAAATCAGCCTAGTATCTTCCTCGATAAAAGGACTATACAACATAAAAATAATGTTAAATTCGAACCAGTAGTTTCTGAAATTAGCCGGATCAAACAAAATACTATTACTATAATTAATTCGATATTATCAAACTCTTCAGCTTTATCTATTAGTATAGATTATACAAAGACAATGATCGAAACGGTGTTTGTATCATAGAGCTAGTTTCTTGCCGGTTCTTCCCAATGTACACCTTTGCAAACCGGGTGATAGTTTCACGTTTAACAAAAATGCTTCGAGGAGGATGCGTAAATCACGTTACATGAAGTATGTATATTTTGATTTCATTCTATCATAATTTACTTAGACATTCCAATAAAATTAATTACGCAACATATAGAAAATCGTCGATCATTATAACTTTTACCGTGTTCGTATTAATTTTGCTAATAAAATTTACTTGAGTACGTATATTTTAAATTCGGCCTTTGATTTATCAAGTCAAAATAATCTTATTTATTTAATTAAAGTACGTAGTTATATGTCCTCAAGTTCGATCATTGGTAATAAGTTACAACATTTTAAGGTGCGTATACATATATGAAAGGAATCGCGCTTACGATCGGAATGCGTTTCGGGGCCTTGAATGAACAGCTCATTAACCGCTAATAGCAAACCGCCTGTCGTTTTTACGGAGAACACAAAGGCGTTTTTATTTCTTTTAGCGCTGTTGTGTATATTTCATTGTTTTTATTTCTGATCGCGAATCTTTCACATCCATCGAATATTTTCATTATCGCTTAATCACAGATTATAAATAAAAAAAAACAATTAACGCTATAACTGTAAAATAAAGTAAAAATAAAAAAAAGCTCTAACAAAAAATATCTTTTGTAAAAAAAGTTATTATTTAAAATAAATATAGATTATACGTCTCGGATAGAATGATAATTATATTCGACTTAATAAAATTTTACACTTAAAATAACATTCAAAAATAAATGGAGCTGAAAAATATTTGCCTGAGGCAACAGGACGGACGGCAAGTCGGCGCTGTGTTTCAGTTCTTGCAAACACACACCTCCGACATGAGTCATGCAGGGACAAGTTTTTTTTACTCAGTTCCTGGCACCTCCTGGCACGACGTGAATAAGATAAACAAAATACTATGATTAATTTCATATTCTTTAGATATAAAACATGACAAAATTACATTCGTTAAATATGTATTTATCAATGTTTACTAACTGATATGCATTAAGTTGACAAAGAAGTTTGCATTATCCGGTAAGCCTTAGTGACTTCATTGTGTACTCGAAACACAAAATTAATCGTACTTATATAATCATGCTGAAAAACTAATTAAAGACAGACTTACGGCCGAATACTGAAACGTCCTTCAAAGTTAAACGCTACTTAACATTGAGAAGCTTCTAAATTAGTATGCGAAATTTGAATTTAACGGCGTCTCAAATAATTAAGTTGCATTTAATATTTAAGTGACGTTTCAGTATTCGGCCGTTACAATTATATCAGTCGCAAAACTATTTAGTTAACTGTTTAGTTATTTCTTTTATTAAAAGTACATTATAACGCATAAACCAACGTCTCGCTATTCTAACTTAGCTGAAGTAAGATTTTGATTTGATTTCAAGATATAAATTCTATGTGTGGCCGGTCTTTTCCCGATTAGGACATTAGCTATTTGCACACACGCACCACTGTATTTTTGTAATTTGAAAATATTATATACGTATTTATTATATTATATGACAAATATGGTAACTTTATGATAATAAGATCATTATGGTCCACGTCACTGCCACCTTTACCAGGCCTGAGGATCATATCTATTGATAACAAACTAACTCTGTCTGTCACGCCTTCACAGCTTAACTACTTAACAAATTTTATATGAAGCAAGCTTGAAACCCAAGGATGGACATAGCATTACCGAACATCTTCCTGCTCCCTGAGCTACACGCAAGCAAAAATTAGTTATACAATATTTTTTGAATATATCTACCTAAAACATAACAGTTTTATGTCATTTATCCCAGGTAGGCTTTGTGCGAGCTCGTCTGGGTAGGTACTACCCACTCTTCAGATATTCTACCGTAAATCCATAAATTGCTGTGTTCCGGCATGAAGGGTGAGTGAGCCAGTGTAATTACAGGCATAAGGGACATAACATCTTAGTTCCCAAGGTTGATGGCGCATTAGCGATGTAAGCGATGGTAACATCTCTTACAACGCCAATGTCTATGGGCGTTGGTGACCACTTACCATCATGTGGCAAATGCTCTTCCGTCTTCCTATGTAATAGAAAAAAAGGTATTTAATTGAGCTTGTATCTTTGCATAGGCAAGTCGACGGGCCGCAATCCGCATACATAAAATTGGAAAGTTAGAATCGTAACGCAAATGTTACTAGACAGACAGTTTACTATATTATAATATTCAAAAACTTAGCGCTACACACGGTGAGAATTACTCTCACTGCCAGATGTCCAGATCAGATATAAATCTCGGTGGTGTACCATTATATATCATAAATCAAATAGAACACTAACGTAAAACGTTTTGAAATTCGAATATATAAAAATCAATTTTATAAATATACTTTCCATTAATAATATGAGAAAAAAATTATTTAAACAAAGAAGAAAGTTTAAAATAAAATGGATAAACTTGATGGAATGTCTTCAAAATTAATACTTTTGGACCAGATTTGCAAACTCTACAGTTACTGGTAAAAATACTTTTGAGGTTCGAAACAGTACAACAAAAAATAAATGGAAAAAATATTTAAGAATCCATATGTTTTGTTAACATATAAATAAGTGAAAACATACATATTAACGTTGAAAAATGAGTTTGTCGACTACAAACAGACTATTATGTATAAAATTGACTAATTTACTACCTATATATTTCACATAATCTATACTAATAAAAAAAGCTGAAGAGTTTGTTTGTTTGATCCGGCTAATCTCAGGAACAACTGGTTCGAAATTAAAAAATATTTTTGTGTTATCGAGGAAGGTTCTAGGTTGATTTTTATTCATTATATTTTTATAAATTATACGCGGGTGAAATCGCGGGGTACAGCTAGTCTTCAATAAAAACATAGAATTATTACTTTCTGAGCGTCATATGTGGGAGTACCCGAAGGTCCGTTCAGTAGACGCGACGGGCATCGTAAATCGCTCACTTTGATATGTCCTTGCGCGGGAGTCGAAAGCTAATGTTTAGGATTATTTTGCAACACACACTCGTAACAAGCGATGTTTAACGAATAACAAACAATAAACGACTTATGTTAACAGGTTGTCATGTCAATGGCGTTACCGCTATAAAATTCTAATGAAGTTTTGCCAATTAATTAAATTCAAGGAAATTTGTACATTTCTGCATCTAACCCACTTAAGAGTGAAAATGCACACAGAACTCAGGTGAAACGGTAAAAGCGTAGAATTACACTTTTATGGCAATCTTAAAATGTCTCGACAACTTTAATCGATTCGTTCGAACTGTCACATAAAACTGAAAAACAAAAATCCGTTATTCGAAACAAGTGGGCAACCCTGATCGTCAACAAATCCAGGCGTTTAACCGCATAATGCTTTTCGCGAGCACGTCTCGCGTCAATATGTCGACCGTACAAGTAAAACGTACTCTCTAAGTCTACATAACTTTACTAGTATTATAAATACAAAAATAAATTTGTTTCTTTGTTACGCTATCACGTCGTAACTACTCATACGATCATTATGAAATTTTGCCTACACGTTATCAAACATACAGAAAAGACTACCTGGCACACTTCCCCTTACACTCGGCCTAATTTGTTGTAAGTGAATGTTATATGTAAATAATACGAAATAAATGTTAAACTATACAAAAATATATAGCTGTTGTTCGCGAAAAAATCTTAATAATTTACTGGAAACGAAGCCATTGTCGCTATTTAGTCGACTGGTCGTTAACCCACTACCAACGATAAAGAATGATTTAGCTCATGGAGCAGACGCGACGGATTGCCTGTTAATTGTTTACGTTCTAAAAATAGTCAGGACTTTCCACGAAGCACAGAGTATACAATAAATAATATTTTTCTGTGTGATATATGGATTATAATACTGTATAATAATAAAAAATTATACGCTTGAAACTTTACAGCTATTCGACCTTTGTAGAAGCGTTATAACAAACTTGTAGAGTTGTATAACGCTTTGAAATCTACCTGAACATTATATATATATTATGTAGGTACACATATATATAATTAATATTTAAATTAAGTACGTTTGTTTATAGGGAAATTCCGAATGAAAAATGAAAATACTATTTATTGAATAGAATAGAATAGACTTATCTGTTTCGTTTTATTCTTTATCACATTAACGTGTAGATATCCGGCGCAGGCGCAGGCAATTTAATGCACGACTGCATCAGATGATCATTTCATAAATTGTTCTCAATTGATTTTCTTTGATGTTTATTCAAACATTTTGTAATGATAAAGGAAATATTATAAATATGGTATTAGCATAAATATTGATTACTATCACGACATATCTTACGTCATGTTAAACATATTTTAACAGTAATTAAAATATGTAATGAAAACCTTTTAAATTTGATCCGTAATATTTTAGTTTGTATGTATGTCATGGGGGAAAGTAGAGTCGTTTTGAATACAGGGATATAAAATTTAAAAGTATTATAAAAAAAGTAATGTTTGTCCCACTGCCGATGCCGGGGCTAAGGCTCACTTTGAGGAGGCTTGGTGCTTTTTCCGCCACGCTGTTTTAATGTGGGTTGGTGGATACACATGTTGTAGAGTGATTAGACAATCAGGTCTCCTCACGATGTTTTCCTTGCCTGCCGATCAAGGGCATTTATTTCGCACATGAAAATTAGGTGTTGCTTACCGCAGATTTTTTTTTAATCAAAATCAAAATTTTTATTCACGCAATATAAGCACGCCCATCACGTCTTTTAATTTGTATAAAAATTAAATAAATGTTCGATATTCAAATAACAAATATGGCATTACTTATGGACGTTGCTTAGCGGCTGTTTAGTTAAACATTTATACAGAAAGGGAGAACTTTCTGTCGTTATTGATTTGACATTCGCAAAAAGAAGACGCGGCATTGTTTAACTAATCACCCGCTAAGCAACGATAATTAAGGTCGATTTAATTTTGAAATACGTATAGATGTAAAAGGAACCAATATTAATTTTGTGTACATATCAGCCTGTGAATGTCCCACTGCTGTGCTAAGGCTCTTCTCTTGTTGGGTTTGGAGCTTATTCCACCACGCTCGCTGCTCCAATGCGGGTTGGTGGAATACACATGTGACAGAATTTCAGTGAGATTTGACATTTTCTCAGGATGTTTTCCTTCACCGTCAAGCACGGGATGAATTATAAATCACAAATTAAGCACATGAAATTCAGTGGTGCTTGCCCGGGTTTGAACTCACGGCCATCTCCAATTTTATGTCGCCAATATCTTTACATGTGATAGATTTAATTCGAGTTTCAATGTCCAGGGTGAAAAATACACAACACAATAAGTACTTAACAAAGCGTCAATCATCGGGTTTCCTTAATTAGATTGACAGAGTCATTATACAGAATTCGCAAGTTATCTACAGGATACAAACCGCGGATGCGAAGTCTGATAACTGAAAATTGGAGCAACGCTATTCGATACAGGACCACTGGAGGCTTTGTAGATATTTTACATAAACAACGCTTGTTTGATTGATGTTAACTTTGTAATTTTTGATAATACTAACTACCCGCCCTTCACATGTTTATAATGGTACGTACAAAGAAAAATCTGATTTTTGGAACGAAGTTCTTTTACGCGGCTTAAAGTAGAATGAAATGGTAGTCAAGATATATAACGGAATAGCGTTCATACTGTGCCTCCTAAATGCAACAAAATATGATACGTTCGAATTTCGGAGGTCGATATAAAGAAGGTTGGGGTTTTTTGGCGTTAATAAAATACAGTAATATAATCAATTAAAATCTACATTTTAGAAAACGGTTTGAGTCGAAAAAATATCGCACAGAGCATTTTTTTTATTTGGCCAGGACCTTCACTTAGATACCCAATCATCACAGTCGAATAAATAGAGTAGGAATTTATTGAAGACAAATATACTAATACTAATTTTTATTTATTCAATACAACGAGAACTTTTTCTTATACTAAGCAGAAAATAAACTTAAGCTGTTGCCACATAATTACGTACAAAACTGTTAGCAATACAAAATCAATGCAGCATCCAGCAGAACCATTTTGTCCCATATCCGTCCATCCGCCCAACCGTCCATAATTGGTGGTAGGGCTTAGTGCAAGCTCGTCTGGGTAGGTACCACCCACTCATCAGATATTCTACCGCAAAACAGCTATTGTTGTGTTCCGGTTTGAAGGGTGAGTGAGCCAGTGTAATTACAGGCACAAGGGACATAACATCTTAGTTCCCAATGTTGGTGGCGCAACGGCGATGTAAGCGATGGTTAGCATCTCTTAGGATGTCTATGGGCGTTGGTGACCACTTACCATCAAGTGGCCCATATTGCTCCTCCGCGTTCCTATGCAATAAAAAAAAATCTTTATCGTACATCAATACGAAATCATCGAGTACGAATAATAACCGAATCTGATAATCAAGTGTCATTTTTGTTAAGGCTGTTTAGCACGACACAAAACGCCATGGCTGTGTAATATGTCACTGTCAAACATGTGTCAGCGGTACAGCGGTGACAGGAACTCCGTTAACCGAGTCTGACGTTATTAAGTTTCAAAATGGTTGAATAAATATTTTCAAGAATCTATGATTTCATATTACAGACCGAGTTTGCGTTAATTAATTCCTAAACGGAAGCAACGTGATAAGTAATCAGACACTAACTAAACAATCACTAATGCGGCCAAGGATTTATTACTCAGAACAAAATTATAACGTTAAGATTAATTATTATTTACAATTGTATACATTATTTAAAAAAAGTTAAATGCTAAACAAAATGTTACCAGTACCTACCCAATAAAATTTTCAATTTTACTTATACCAAAATCATATTCAAATACTACATTTGCAGTCGATCTTTTATTTGATCTGATTGAATTGAAATAATTTAGTGTAACCGATATAACGAAATCTTAATTTTATTAGTCTCTTTTTAAATACGTTTTTCTTATTTAAATATGGACACCAATGGACATGCAACACCCGACTTGCAGGTGCGTTGCCGTCCTTAAATGATTTTATTAACTTTACTATTTATAATGTTTTCAACGCTCAACAATCTATTTCGTATTTGAACAAAGATTTAAACACACAATCGCCATAAATTTTATTCATCCAGCAAGGACAACAGATAATGTTTAAAGAATATTATAAAGAAAAATAACTTTTAAGTGAAAGATGATATACTATTTTGATGCATGTATTCTTGAAATGTTATAATTATTATGTTCAAAATCGCATATCAAGTGATATGGCGCGAATTTCTGCGGTGAGTCTCGAGTTAATTCTTACAGAATAGTCCTGCTGATTGATATTTATCGTATGCTCGAAGGTGAAGTGAAACATACTAAGAAAATCAGTATGAATATATCAGTTAAAATTCTAACACGTTTATCTACCAACTGGAAATAAGGAAGAGTGGTGGAAAAAGTTCCAAAAACTTCTCGTTAAGAATAATAAATTGCCCAACTGTGGACTATTTACGGATTGCTACTGATAATGATAATGAAAATGACCGTTACGACGTCTAATCCCAATTATAAGAAGTATAAACGGTAACATTACTTAATAAATAGTTCGATGATCTTTGTCCATTGGCTTGGAACAATACTTAACGCAGCTGAATCAGTGACCGGGCAGTTATTTCTATCTCGGACCAGGTGTTAATAAAGGCAAAAATATCAGTTTTCAAATACCTAATTCAAGTATGTTATTTTATACTAGTTTTTCTGGTATAATCTTATTGTACGATGTGTTTTTGTTAATATCAAAACATCGTCTATTGGGAGTACTGACCTATTAATTAAAATACATAAGTTATAAATGTAATATTGACCAATCATGACATGATATTAAACTGAAGTTATTTGTTTTCACTTGGTTTGAATGCGATATTCACAAGATCTAGAGGTCCAATAAAAAAGTATATTGAGTTTGATGGCTCATTTACCACGAAAGGTTATATGTACATACATAATATAATATATAACATCACGCTGCGATATCCGAGGGCGGAGTTAACGCGAGTGAAACCGCGCGAAGCGTTAAACATCGTCTTCCCAATGAAAGTTAATATTATGTAATGAAAGGATTTGGCTACCTTTCAATTATTCCAACGCTCGATCATGTAACAGAGCGGAAGATACTTATGACTGTATTTAAATGAACACCGTAACTAATCAGTGTTTGAGAATTAATAATATTTCAGCTATATACATTCACGGAACATCTTAGTAACATTTGGTTATCATTGCATATTTTGAATTGAATATAAATAAATATGGTAAAAATCTTCCAGGGTTTAATGATTAATTAAAAATTAAGATCAAATTTAAGGAAGACGTGTTAATTCTCAATCGTAACCCGCAAAATGGATAACTGCAATAATACTTAACTGTTTAAAAGTTTGTTGATTTTAGATTTGAAAATAATTTTATTTAAGTTCTCAATGTAAGTAAATCTTCTGTATGCAATGTAAGTAAATGTCTTATCTTTAATATACAAATTACCGAAATTCATCGAACAAACTTGTAAGCTAAAACTGAAATTATCATATGAACAACAGATACTAGTATTCGACAAAAAATTAATACAATTCTACATTAGCTAAAGATCAAATCCGTTAACTTAAATAGTGCAAGTAGACACGATTGCATTTTCCGTTAACCGAGGTAATGATTAACTTGGTAGTTAATTCATAAATTTCATAAATAAATCAATCTTTTGCAATGTTTTTATCGTTGCAAAATTAGGTACGTACTGAACAGGCGGATAGTATTCATTCGACGGGATGCTAATAAGAATGACCGGAGGCCGGATAGTAAACGTCCGCAGGCATCCGTTTCATCTCTAGTTTATACGTTTAACAAACGTAACCAAGATTTTTAGCCGACTTCAAAAAAAGGAGGAGGTTATCGTCTGTATGTTTTTTTTGTGTTTGTTACCTCATAACTTACGACTGGGTGAATCGATTTTGATGATTTTTTTTTATTTTGAAATCTCGAATCCCTTGCATGTTACTTTTTATGAAATTTAATTAAAATATATTTTTCAATATGCAGAATTTACGGTCAAGGAAGTGACTAACAAATTAAGTGTTCAGAAGGTCTAAAATACATAAGAATAATAAATTACCTTATAATGTGGTTAATCTTTCGGTCGTAGATGGCGAAGTACAAAATAATTTAGGATATAATAATGAACATAGTACACAATATTGATGTCGTTTGATAGTTTGGATATAGTAACAAGGTAAAATTAGTATCTATTAAAAGCAGAGATGGCCCAGTGACTACAACGCGTGAATCTTAACCGATGATCGTGGGTTCAAACCCGGGCAGGCACCACTGAATGTTCAAGTGCTTAATTTGTGTTTATAATTCATCTCGTGCTTGACGGTGAAGGAAAACATCGGGAGGAAACTTGCATGTGTCAAATTTCAGTCATAATTCTGCCACATGTCTGTTCCACCAACCCGCATTGGAGCAGCGTGGTGGAATAAGCTCCAAAACCTTCTCCCCAAAAAAAGGAGAAGAGGTCAGCAATGGGACATTCACAGGCTGTTACCACTAGTATCTATTACTTATATGTGTAGTTTTTCTATATATAATATACCTATTATCTTTTAATATGTAAGCTTTGTAAATATAATTTACAATTGGCTCCCAGTTGTATGCATCTGGGTCGTATGCATTAACCTCCAATCGATACAATTTAGAAAATATTGGTAATTATTTAATCAATAACTCGAAGAATATTTCAGTTGCTCAGTATAATAAAACCGTGACACGTTATCGGTCTCGGTGAACCGTTGCCAATCTCGACGCTGAGCGACTGTGAAGTTATGGAGATTGAGAGAATAATGCATTTACGTATAATATGTCTGGGAAGTTCTGTAGTTAAATAAAAAACGCACAATTTTGAACTTTATGTACGGTATATCATAAATAACATTTTAAGTTGAAGTAATAAAGGGATCGATCTATGTGAGAATGTAGTATTCCTCATTGGATTTCAACCACGGTGGTCAATCTCAAGAACTACAGAACTGTGCACGAAATAATTTAGTGCATAAGTTTCTGCTTTGTTTCACTTACTCTCATTATCAGATTGGACGTACTCTTATAGTCATCACATATACATTCCGATAATCTGATAGGACATGCGATGACTATTAAGAGATCGGGATTGTCAAAGCTCTACCACCAAGTATTAAGCTGCTATGCGTTTACAAAGAACACAAATAAATATATAATATGATTACAATTAAAAAAATACTAAATGTAATATTTATAGTCTTTAAATTCGTGTTTAATTAGAAAGCGAATGAACGGAATTGATAAAACATAACTGTACAGTCAATTCATCACTGCGATGGTGATCTATTGATAAGTTTTACATCGCGTGCTAAAACTTAATATTAACTATTAATTGATTTACAGGGAAGTGTAATAGACGAAGTAGTATTTTTCAAACTTATTGCATCTTTACATAATCAAGGGGAAAGCTAATTTTTAATATTTGATTTCATATTTGGAAATGATGGTTTATTAATATTTGTATAATAAAAACGTATTTATTTAATTTATAAAAATAATGTTTAAGGTATTATTATTTGATGACAATTTAATAACAACAACAACAAATAAATAGACATAAAAAATAAAACAATAGAACATATATTAAAAGCTCCGGATTTATGCCTACTCGGGCCTAGGGCCCCGTTCAGCTAAAAACAAGATAATTTTACTTTAACCGTTTCACAATGGAAACCTCAAATATCCGTGTCTAGGGGCCTCGGATCTGACTGCGGGCCGGACCATTAAATTTAAGAATATATCAGTTCAACAAGCTAGTATTTATTAAAAAATGCAAGCCCTTCATAACGTACTCTCGGGAAATTATAAGCCTTGAGCCGTAGTGAGCCGGTTTGTGACTCAAAACGAACAAAACGATTTCATCTACGATCGGCAAACAAAATAATATAAAACACCAAACTAGCGAAACCACTCTCCGAGTTTTACCTTCTGACGTGAGTCATCGCGAAAGTAACTGTCGTTATTTTAAATAATACATCTTTATCCTTAACTAACCGCTGCTTACGATTTCATTAAACTACATACTAATACTATGTACATACTAATACTAATTGAAAAAACACCTTACGAGTATAATTATCAACGACAATTTACCTTATTCATTTATCAATCAACAAGTACTTCTAAGACGTAATTTCTCAGATAATATTAAACTACTTTCCGAACGCCGGCCGCTTCGCGTGTTAGGTACCCCTTGTCTTTTTAGGGAGGTTCCATCATATCGGATGAGTTGTTAAAACGTATAAGTGTAACAAACAAACAACAAAAAATAGTTCACTATATTATAATATTAGCTACTGCTGTTTCGGAACGAAGATCCTACCGAAAAGAACTGGCAAGACTTATTTAGTTATAAAAATAAAAATAAATAAATATTGCAACACTTGTATAAAAATCGGAAATAGCGTTCGTGTTTTCGTTAACGTGTCGGTTTTTCGTTACCGTCGCGTCGCGTTCTTTGTAAATAAGCAAATATTTCGTTATGATTAATTGTTTGCGGATTCTGTCCATGTGTAGATTTCATGTTTATTATAATTGTAGGTATACCATATGCCGTCTTTACGAGTGTACAAATTACCTCTCTAAACTTCCATTACAATTAAATTCAAAACCGGACACAGAAATTTGACTTTTGACGTGACAACGTCTAATAAATCGATGAACGCTGGCTGCAAAATTGTCCCGTCACGCTCATTGTCCCGTTACGCTGATTGTACGCTTGCGCCGCATCTATCTCTCTTTCACTCGATTGCAGTCATTTCATCAATGTTTTGTTATGACGTTGTCACGTTAAACTATCGTCCGTAAACCGACTTTACAGACAACCATTTTTTATACATTTATAATTTTTGACATCATCTATATTTTAATGATTTATTAAAATTATAGAAAGACTTTCACTACTCACTACTATTAATCATAAATTAGTTTTTTTTCTCTATATGATTATCTAGGATAATTTTAATTATTACATAATTCCATTTCACTTTCCAATTCAATTTTATAATACTTTTTTTTTTGTTTTGAATTTAGGCGGAGTGGCAAATAGGCCAGATGATGAAAGATGATGAAGTCTTTACCACCACATATTGTCGATGTAAGAAATATTAACCATTCCTTACATAACCGATGTACCACCAACCTTGGGATTGAAGATGTTATGCGCCTTGTGTGCAATTCTAGTAAAGTATAATTAATAAAATTATGGTAAATAAAACTTGGCCTAGTAACTTAGCCACTAAGCTTAGTTAACTTCTAAATTTGAACTAGTAGTTCCTGAGATCCGGATCAAACAAACAAACTCTTTAGCTTTATATATTAGTATAAATAAAAGAACGTCTTACACAATATTTTTAAGACGTAATCCTTTAAATACTATAAAAATAGGTAAGTATATTTAGTCATGAATATGCAGTTTAAAGTAAAGTGCAAATTGTTAATATATTTTATAATGATCATAAATTTGAACGGCAATCTAAAATTGCTAAGAGCATTATAACATCCTGTTTACTTAATGATAACCTGATGAAATCCTCTAAGATATGTTGAACCTTTCAATCATTATATAAAGTTGCAACATTACAGTATTGCATGTTTATAGTGTACACTAAGTTCCAAGTTAATATTTCAGAACTGAAGACCTTTCTATGCTTTTTAAGGTCTATGTTTGTCTTTGTTTATGTATTTATATCTTACATGAGAAAGGGATAGCTTTATTTAAAGGCAAGTTTAGTTTTAAAATTTTGTAAAGTCAGCTTTGGTATAGAGATATGATTATCTCTCTCTCTCACCTAGATGCTATGACAGTACAATAGATGGAAATAAATAAGTGAAGTTTATATTTTGACATTAATAAATATTATCAAAAATGTAAATAAGTGTTATTTACATTTTTGTTTATTCATCTGTCATTATTTTCCTAATATTGTTTTGCTTATTGAGAAAAAAAACAGAAAACAATAATTGAAATTAGGTAGTTAAATTTACACCTATAATGTTTCAATTTTATATTACATACTATTAGCTTATAAAGATTATTATAACTGTTACAAAAATTAAAAATAAAATTTAAGCAATACGTACCATTTATACAACTTCCACAAATGTTTGTTAACACTAAGAACTTTTAACTTTTTAATAATTACGAACATAATAAAAAAAGTCATACAGGGAACTCATAACTTTAATAAAACAATTTCAACATAACTGAATAACAAAAATCTGCCGCGGTGAGAAGTTTGCAATTACAGATAACTGTCAGTGTCAATGTCATAATTAATTGAACAGTGTCGATAGGTAATAAGAATAACGGTTATTTTATTAAGATCATTTGGCTTACAACTTACTTTTTAAAATACTAAATCCCAAAATTTACAAATAATTTATAATGATAAAATATAACTTTCGACTGTGTTTTTATTAAAAACACAGCCAGAGTAGTTAATGAAATATTTTACAATTATAACTATTCCTTATTCTGAGCTAAAAATTAAGATTAACAATTATATGATAATTAATTGAGAAATCATTGTGGCCTGGTGGAAATCGTTTGCCTATCTTCTCGAATGGGAAAAAAACTAAAACTTATTATGTCAATTGTCAAAACTGTCAAATAGTCGCCAAGGAAACCAAATACAAAATAAAATATGAAAACATATTTTCTAAAGTTTAGATACTGTTTAAAAGGATTTTCTCTAATAACTATATATATAAATAATAATAAAGAAATAGACATTTGAAACGGAGATAATGGGAGGTATGAGCCGTTGGTTAGACGTTGAAGCAGCCACGGACGATATAGATATAAATTCTTTGCCTTCTAATTTGACTCTCACTGATTTACAAAACGATAATGAATTTAAACTTCTTATTGGTGATTTAGGAAGAGGTGATGAAGGTCCGAGATTAAAGGTATGCTATGTCTCGAAATTGTGGATGTAGCTTTTGTTAACAATTACTTATTACTAAATAATGTTTGTTTTTTTCATGGCAGCTTTTGATCATATAATTAAAAAAAATTCAGTTTGTTTTTTAACATTGCATTTTATTTACTTTTACAGATATTTAAAGGTGCCATGCAGTTATCTGATATTGCCCTACCAGATATACCACTAGGGGTGGAAAGTATCTACTCCAGTGACTCCACACCAAGAACATTACCGCTAATTGCTGTTGCATTTTCTTCAAGTATTTACATTTATAGAAACTTAAAGTTGTTCTATAAGTATTATCTGCCTTCTATGGAGCTCAATTCTAGTGAAATGGAGATCTGGAAACAGGTTGTTAATTTTATTTTTTTGTTCAGCTTACGTCGTCGAATCGACGAAAGCCTCCCCCAAAGATGTCAAAAATATTTTTTATAAATGAATTAATATTACAAATTTCAAATTTAAGTAGATAACACATAACAGATTCAAATCCAGGCAAGCACTGCTAAATTTTGATATGTGATAATTTGTGTTTTCTAATTCGTATTAACAGAGGTGAAGACAAACATTGTGGCATTTGCTTATACAGAAATAGCGATTATGCTAAGATATACAATATTATGGTAGGATGTGGTTTCATAACAGTATATTACAGGGTGCAAACACAATAAATAAGAAGTGGCTCACTGTTATAATTATGGTATATGGTTTGGAGTATACCTTTCTTTCATACCTAAAAAGATACTATATAAACATGTGTATTTGTTTTGTTTTCAAATTTAAAATAATTTTTAATATCCAGCTTACAGATCCGGTAAACCATAAGGAGGAGAAAGTGTACGCACTCACAGACACCCTGCACAACATGCCACATAAAATTCTAAGTTCTCAATCGAGACATTTCTTAGAACTGACCTTAGAACAGCAACTTGAATTTTTGGATAATGCAGAATTACCAAAGAAGACTCTCTCGGAAATATCTTGCATGACTACTTTGAAAATGTGCTCAGTTGACAAGTATGCGATGAGCTGTCTTGTCGTGGGTACAGAAGATGGGGAATTAATTGTGCTCGATCCACAAACCTTTACACAAATTCATTTGGTAAGTTTTATAGTATTGGAATTGTAAGTTGTCATTATATACAACAAATAATTTGATAACGCATTAGTGAGCTACATTAGTATAGAACGTGCAATCTAAGATGGCCGGCCTGAAGAAGACTTTTAGACAATAGACTGTTTCCGTAATTGCATCCGCGCACTTTGCGTATTGGCATATCTAGAATTTTCCAAGCGCACTTTTCGGTCATGCTCTTAAAAATATCTCTTTATATTTGTGCTGTAATTTGTAACAATTTCCAGTCCGGCTAACATTACTTTGCGTATATTTTAATTTATTTAATCTGTGTTTTTTTTTTCTTGTACTAAATAAGCATATTACTTAATATTTCTGTAAATTAATAGGCTGTAATTGTCTAAGTATCAAATCTTTATACATGTAACACAGGCAAGGTTATGTACAGTCAAGAGAACACCGTATCAGATGGTGGCAACGGGCCTGTATAACGTTGACTACCGAATAACCGTAGCTACCAGGTGAATCAACAAATACGCACGGTTGTCTGTTTCTCTTGGCACTTTAGATATTGCATGAATATTACACGCAAATAACTAGCCAAGCTCTTAAAAATCACATACACTGAGCGTACACCATAATATAATATTTTTGCAGTGTGTTTTCATTAATAAAATGCAATGTAAAAGTAAACATATTAGTTTAATAGCCGGTAGCTGAACTGGTTTTTGAATATGATATGTATTACAAGTTCCCGCCCGCGGCTACACCCGCCTGTCAGGAGGGAAGGAGACATTAGGCAAATAGGGAACACTAGGTCCTTTTCCGTACTCCTCACAACGAACAATGATCGGTCGTGTAGAGATGTGAAAACTTAAAAAAATCGTTACTTTCGCTTTTATATCAAAATGGCTTTTGAAAATATATTCGATTCTAACAGGAACAACGACCTACCTTACCTACCTCACACAATACACATAAAATGCAAAATTTGTATCACGTTTTCTAATTTTAATATTTCTTGATTAGATTATAATGTAAAGTTTATTGTTATTTATGCACGCTTGATTTATAAATAGCTCGCAAAACATGTTATAGGTATATTTGCGTTTTAATATGTTGATTTTGTTTTTCAGAGAAAAGTCTGTATGTTTATTGAAACGAGAGTGGAAAGAGGGTCGTCTCCTGTTCAATACGGATGACAATATCGTCGCTATAGAAGTGATGACGACAGATAACAGCGTGATGGTCATATCGACCGATGGTACCTTGGCGTGCTACAGCAGAAAGGTATCTTTAAGTCTGGTGCTTGCATCCGCAATAATAACTTTATGCTGACGACTTACAAATTTACTTGACTTCCCCAGTTGAGAACATTTCTGAAGCGGTAGGTAAATTAAATACCAACCTAAACATTATTACCAATTGGAGTAAGTCATTTGGTTTGTATGTCAATGCAAATAAATCGCAGCTTTGTATTGTAGGTACCACTAAACAGCTATCCAAAATTGACTACGCTGGCCTACCGGATGTTGTTTTCAACGACTCGGTTTTACCTTACAGCGACGCTGTTAAAAATCTAGGCGTCATTATGGATAGATCTCTTTCGTGGCGACCTCACGTAGCTGAAATAAGCCGCAAAATTTTTTCAACAATTCACTCATTAAAAAGATGGAAAAATTTCTTACCTATTAAAACCAAAATAACACTTGCCAATACTCTTCTCCTTCCAATTTTGGACTACGCGGACTCCTGTTATCCTGATTTAACGGAGGAGCTGATTCACAAACTGGAACGACTACAGAACCTATGCATCCGTTTTATTTTTGGACTCAAAAAATACGATCACGTATCCCAGTATCGATCTGAACTCGGATGGCTCCGAGTAAAGCATCGCCGCAACTTACACGTCCTTTCGCTCCTTTATTCCACACTATTTCATCCTTGCTCCCCGTCCTATTTGAAAGAACGTTTTTCCTTCCTTGGTAACCTTACTCTTCACCTTAATCTTCGCTCTCAGAGTGATAATAAATTAAGCGTACCTTCCTGTAACACCCATTCCTACATGAATTCATTCACGGCAAAGGCGGTTAGATTGTGGAATGCACTACCAACTCAAGTCCGTCAGTCTCCATCACTTCAGTTGTTCAAAACCCGTGTTAAATTGCATTACCTATCAATAAATTAAACCTCCTCTAACCCTTTCACTACTAGCAGCTAAGTATGCTCGCACCTATCTGTTGTATTGCCTATTGTATTTTGTGTGTATGTATATTTACTTTTAATTTGTTAATGCACTAGCCCACTATGTTTTCTCTTGTAAGTCTCTTTCAGTAGGGTTGCCTGGAAGAGATCACTACTTAGTGATAAGGCCGCCCTTTGCATACTTTTGTAGTGTTTTTGATTTTAAGCTTTTTTCTTGTATTTTGTTTATTTTCTGTGTGCAATAAAGCTGTTTATTATTATTATTATTATAACCATATATTTCTACCACCATTGTCACTAACAATATAACAATTAAGAATGTTAATAGGTATGCCAAATCGGTTGAAAGTTGTTGTAGTCAGAAATACCTATTAGTTTTGATTTAACAGGTATTTAAACTTACGATAAATATCGAGTCCCGCTAACAGTCACGTGACCGCATGTGACGTCACTTTACAACGCTCCGCTTAGTAGCAAGTCGCCAAACGTAAGACGACACCGTGCTGAGAGCGCGAGCGGACTGAGCGAGTGTTGTAAAATGACGTCACACCGAGTACGAGTCCGCAGCGCACGTTTTCTTCAATAAATCGGAAACTAATTGACATATTCTTTCACTTGTATTTTTGACAGACAGTAATGGAGAGCTAATAATCAAAATTAGGTAACATTCTTAACTCTATGCCGTACGCTCAATAATACCGAGATGGTAAGAACGCGTGAATCTTAACCGATGATCGTTGGTTCAAACCCGGGCAAGCACCACTGAATTTTCATGCTTAATTTGTGATTATAATTCATCTCGCGTTTGACGGTGAAGTAAAACATCATGAGGAAACCTGCATGTGTCAAATTTCACTGAAATTCTGTCACATGCGAATTCTACCAACCCGCATTGGAGCAGCGTGGTAGAATAAGCTCCAATCCTTCTTCTCAAATGAGGAGAAGAGGCCTTAGCCCAGCAGTGGGACATTCACAGGCTGTTTCTTCAATGATCTAAATCAAAATACTTTGTTCAACATTGGAGCATTACACTTGCTTATTGATAGTAAAAACTGGAAACTACCACCGATCCGTCGACCTTTCTTCTAACACAATAATTTACCATAGGATTTACGATACGGGTGAGCATGTGATAATGTATGCAGTGCTCCATTAATGGATGTACTTAATGAAATTTAATCAGCTCTTACCACACCCATGCATTGATGCTGTACTACCGGCACACGAGCCTGTCTGTTTTTATATATTATTTCTATATAATTTTTTTCAAGGGTAAAAAAGTATGGTCCATATCGCTAGAGCATCGTCCGGTAGCGATGACTCTTTTGCCATTAATGCATTTGGGAGTGACGTTGACGGCCGTAGCGTTGAGCTCCGGACACGTTCATCTGTACGAGGGGAAGGCTCGCAGGGACACCATATTTATAAGAGGTGCGTTTTTTTACACTGGCTTACTCACCTTTCAAACCGGAACACAACAATAGCAAGTACTGCTGTTTTGCGGTAGAATATCTGATGGGTGGGTACCTACCCATACGAGCTTGCACTAAGCCCTACTACCAAGTAAAATTTTGTTGTCGAAAATAATTCATAGTTCCTCATTAATGTAATGTATATATTTATTTTATGACGAGTCGCTTGGCGTGTTTGGTAGACATCCGCCTTTCGCGCCGCATGTCGTGGGTTCAATTCCCACCCAGGACGGACATTTGTGTGCATGAACATGTCTGTTTGTCCTGAGTCTGGGTGTAATTATCTATATAAGTGTGTATTTACAAAAGAAAAGTAGTATTTGTAGTATAACAGTTGTCTGGTTTCCATATTACAAGCTCTGCTTAGTTTGAGGTCAGATGTGTGTGAATAATGTCCCAGGATATTATGTAATGCAGTGTACTTGCTGCACTCGCATGTTTTGGAATATAAATTTAGTTGTAAATGATTTCTATGCACGCTTCGCGTGTTTCAACTCAATCTGATGAACAGGTCATGAACGAATAGAAGCCGTCTCGACAACGATTAAAATATTTTATTTATCTCTATCTAACATGCCAAGTCAAATTTGCATGTTTAGAACCAGCTTAGCGAGCACTCTTTTTTTTTTGGTATCTTCAGAAAATCATCTATGACCTATCCTTTGTATATTCATCAGATGTAGTCTCGGTGATGAAGTTTGGACAACTCGGTCAAGAGGAACATGTTTTCACCATCGTAACTGCAAGTAAGTGACAGATTTATATTTTTATTTAATATGTCATATATAATAAAAATATAAATCAAAATTATACGAGTATATAAATATAATGAGGCCGAGTTATAAGGTAACTTAACTATTATTTAAATATAATTTTTAAAATATTCTTTCATTCATAGTCAATTATAGATTGTATAGAATTTTTCAGCCGGTGACGCAGTCGAGGTCACTTGTTCTAACAAAAAATTTGTAAAAGAAAAAAAATGACTTAGCATCCATTAGTTTCCATTACTGTCATATTTAATGAAAAAATGTAAATTCTGATTCTTACTACCTGGCTTTTAGGATATGTCTTATTGTATATGTGAGTGCCCTGCCCGATTGGCTGCCGATAGAGCGCCACGTGCATAGGGCATACAAGCTACTAGCAAACATGATTTTGTTGCAACCGACATTCTGTACTGGTGTTGGCTTTACATTCAATACGGACAAATGAAAAATTAATCAAATCATTTTTCTAGTAGACTCGTAAAGTTACGACTTGACGGCGAGCACCTGGAATGCTTCTGATGTAAGCTTCAGGCTTTCAGCTCCAACACAGTTTGTGTTACGGACTTAATAATAACAAAAGTTAACAACTGTTTTTAAACTTTCAGATGGCAACTTAATGTTGAAAATCCTTAAGCGAACGGCGGACTTCAACGCGCACGCAGCGGGAATCGAGCCGTCCATTAGTGCGACCGTCGGACAGAAGCCGTGGCTCATACCAAAAAAGTCGAAGCTGTTTCTAGAACAGTCTATGAGGGAACGGGAGAACGCTATACGTGAGTAATATGCAACATGTGTTGTCTATATCATTATTCATTCTCTTACCTAATAAGAACTTGAATTTGATTGTTTGGTCTGTACCGTACTGTTTACAAACAAGAGGCCCCTAGCCAAGTGGACATTCTACAATCGTACACGCTAATAGAAAACTAAACAAATGTATGAGAATGACATCTCTCAACGATAAGTCACGTGATCATTATCATACAATTTTTAGTTTTCTATTAGCGTTTACAATTGTAGAATGTCAACTTGGCTAGAGCCTAAGATCAGATTTTAGCGCTTGAGTTGGTGTCATCTACTCCTCAATTACTATTATACCACCAAATTACAATACTTGGTTTTGCTGTGTTTATCCAAAAAGGACAGTGAGTCCATGTTATTTCAGGCAAGAAAGTCATAAACTTCTTTTCCCAATGGTTATATGTGGTAGACTTATGACAATCAATAAGTAAGTGTAACACTTCTACATTGAATAAAGATATTTGAATTAGAATTTGAATTTGTTAGTTCCTATTAACAGCTTTATGAGTTATTCTAATAGTATACGATAAACAGTTATTAGCTTGTGGCTCATTTGTCTTTTGGAAATAAAAACTTCTTACTCGAGATTAGACGATGTAGGTGAAACAAAATACGTGCAAAAATTACCCGTAAAAAATTTTAATTGTCATTTTCAGTTGTATATGACGAAAATTTCATGAACAACTGAGGTCGTGACCTCGTGTCCGAGCTACCCGATAGGTAAGAGCTATCGAGCGCTGACGCCCGCACCTGTGTTGCAATGTAATTGTCGCTATTTAGTTAAATTAAATTTTATTCGGGGTAAAATTTTTGCCTAGAATTTTAAAAATGATTACATAAATAAAACGGGCTCTAGATACCTAATAACCACTTCACGGATCGGACCCTTACTTTGTTACATCCTGTATAATTTAAAGATATATCACAACACAACGTAAACTAACGATATCCGAATAGCGGTTTTCTTGATATACATTCGACTACCTTGTCTAATTACCTCCACTGGTAACAGGAGGGCTGATTCATTTTCCACACGGAGAATAGGAAATATGATTCAATGGGGTAGCTCTGCTAGCATTCTTGCCACTATACCAGGCGGTAATAATTTGGACAGTAGCTGTTTTTTATTTTTGATTTGTGTATAATAATTTAAATATTTCTCTTGTTATATTACTTGAAATATATAATAAATTCTGTATTTGTAGCGATGCATATAAACTTCCAACACGAACTCAACAGACTCAGGTTGTTATCGGCAAAGACTCTTCTAGAAGCTCACACGAAGTCTGAAAATTCTATTGGAACGGGACATATGGAACCGATACGATTATCGGCTGAGGTATGCTATTTATTATTTTTATTTCCAATTAAATATCGGCTAGCGAAACCTATCGATTCATATGGTTATTATATGATAGTTTCCTCAATTGGGTGTCTCAAATAGATGGGCAAAGTTGTATTTTGCGCAAGGCCGTCTGGGTAGGTGACATTTATTCTCCCGGTTCCAGTATAAAGGGTGAGTGAGCCAGTGAGAAGGGTGGTGCGTTGACGATGGAAGGAATGCTTAATATTTCTTATGGCGTCAATGCATACAGGCGGTCGTGATACTTACCATCACACAGTAGGCCTTTTCGCCTACGTATTTTTATAAATAAAAGGACTGTTGTAGTTATTTCAAATCTACGCCCCACTATTACAGCTTATATTATACACTTGCACTATTGGAACAGTGGGCGCGTCATCGTCGACTGAGCGAACTATATTGTCGATCACGTCAACTAATCTACGAGGACAAAACTATCGCATAAGTTAGTCCTAAATATTTATTATCAATGACTTCGATGTGTTGATGTCTTCAATTACCCGATAAAGTATCGGAATGGAAATTTTGTTCGCGGTAATCGAAGCGAATTATCGAATCGGCGTTAACTGATTAGTTATTTAAATAATTGATATATAATTATATAAAACATTATAAACACTATGATGACTCTCTCGCTGGCGTTGTGGCTAAATTATAAGACCGCAGCTACTTGGTTCAAACAAACTCATGCCGTTATAAAGCTATTAAATGTCGATACATTGTCAACTGGCCAGTGATTACACTTTCGTGCCTCGGAAAGCACGTAAATCTGTTGATCCTGTGCTTGAACACTTTTCTTTCATGTCTGGTTTTCTGTATGTATGAGAATAGGAGAACAGAAAATGTATTTATGCGCTACTAGGACCGCTCTGCGTTCCTGCAATTACTTTAAGAATGGATACATCCACATTCCACATATTCGATTGCAACGTTGCAATTTAATTTTTATTATATTCTTAAAATTCATCCCACATATGCGGGTTTCTTCACGATGTATCCCTTCACCGCTGAGCCCCATTTTAATTTTAAACACAAATTAAGCACAGAAAAACTCGCTAGTGCTTGCCTGGGTACCTCAATCTTTGGTTAAGATTATCGTGATCCAACAGGCCATCTCGACACGAGGCTTTCTGGATAACATGGAGTTATTTTTGATCTGGTTTAACCTACATAACCTCGTTGTGTCATATTATTAAAACTCCAAAATTGTCGATAAACGTATTTATTTGATATCAGCACACTACTGATAAAAAGTGTTGAAATACGACCGTATAAATGTTATATAAATATATAACATAGTATAGACATCAAATGCGGAGGGATTAATCATTGATTTATTTGTATAAGACTGTTAGGTATAGGGTTACACTATGACCAATAACATTATTTTTATATATATTACACACACACACACACACATCAAACATATATACATACATACGTATTTATGTATGTATATATGTTTGTTCATTTTAAAGTTGAATATGTGATGTATTTTTATATATGTATATAACAACTACAAAGTATTTTATCAATTCTCGGAAAAAATCCACATTGTGAGTGGTCAATGTAGATTTCAGAGTTTGATTGATGTGAAAATAAAATAATCTACTAAGATTATTTAATTAAACGAATGTTCTGATTTGGCATTTGTTACTTCGAGCTTATACATGTAGCTATTTTCTTCAGGTTGAAGGTCTGGGACCGGTTTTCCGCGTGACACTAATAGTGGAGAACACGTCAACCGATAAGGCTGTTTTAGGCCTCTCCATATTGTTTCTCGTGCATTCCACAGCTTATAAAGTCTATAACCCTTATATCAAGGTATTTTATTATATTTATTTAATTATTTATTAATTTTTTATTTTAAATAAATAGCAACAGTAACATTTAAACTTAAGAAACAGATAAGATATTTCCAACACTAACGACCGAATAAACTGAAACGTCATTCAAATGTTAAGTGCAACTTAATTAGTTTAATGACGTTTCAGGATTCGGCCGAAATTGGATTAGCTCTTAATTGTGAATGTGAAGTGGCATTAATTTCATCTGGCACCTTCTGGTCTTGTATCTTTATCTCTTCTATAAATCTTTAAAAATTTCAGGTTCCCCTTATATCTCCGGGAAACCGACTCAAGTTTCCCGCAAAGGTCGAAGAGATATTCGGCGAAAATTTAAATCCCGATATTTTTTTTCGCAACGTCACCGGACAAGCGGGCGAGGGGTCGCTCGTAAAAGTTCTCCTTTTGAAGGAAGGTAAATCTAACCCCGTATTGGCAGCGACCGTAACGATGCCCCCCACAGACCCCATGATGATACCATATGACAAAATACAAGCCACGAGCGATTTTAAACAAGATGACGATAATACAACGTAATGTCATTGTGATGCGTTGAGGACATTTTGATTTTGATAAAGAAGTAATTACATCGCTGCATTAGTGAGATAAAATACTGATTGACGTATATAAATATAATTCCTAATTAAAATATTGTGTTGTTTTCATTGTTTTTCTGTTCCTTTACAATAATAAGTAAAAAGCCTGTCGACATACCACAGCCGTGCAAAAGCAGGAGGCGTTACGTTTTTTTTTTGTTGAATGATTTGCACTAGCCTTGTCGGCCTGCAAGATGCCTCTTCACGCCTCGATTGAAGGAACCCAGGTCATAAAAGGAAGGAAACACGTGTGCTGATAAAGCATTCCATGTTTTGGAAGTGCGACAAAGAAAAGAGTTGCCAAATTTCTTCGTGCGCGATGGAATTGATGTCACAGTTAGGCGATGACATCGAGAGCCAGCACGCGTAGACCTGTGAAGGAAAGGGGAAGCAGCATTGAGGGAGAATTATTCGTCTTTCTATCGACAGTATCACTCGCCGTGATACAGTCGATAGAAAGCGCTCAGCGCCGCTATCTCTCGACGCAATTTTAAAGGTTCGAGGGTGTTGGTGACCAATAATGCGAACCACACGTCGCTGCAACCGATCCAAGGCCCCCAGTAAGTACTTGGCGGAACCATCCCAAAGGTGCGAGCAATATTCGATGCAAGGCACAGGGGGAAGTAGGTTAAAGGGTAACCCTTAACTAACCAGGTTAGGCTATCTCGCCATTTTACTGATTAAAATATTTTATTATATCCAATGGCATTCTCGGCTATATAAACTGGAACCGTTGCTTTATTTTATTTTTAAATATTGTAACATTGTTTTTTTAAACATTACTTTGTAGTCTTATATGTATATCGGTATTTGATTGTACATTATACATATGTATTACTTTTAATACGTGTGAAGTAGATAACGAATTTTAGTCTGTAGACTTACTAGACCAAAAATTCTTGAGCGTTTCTTTTTGGCAGAATCCAAATTAGGGGTGGTATATTTTAAAAAAGAAAAATAATAAAATGCATGATCAATTTTTGAAGAGGTTTTCTTCTAGCACACTACCATATCATATATTCTACTGCCCTAAAAAACACTTCGTATTATTGTGTCCGTGTTCGTTCTCACTGGCAATATAACTGGTAATTTACTGGTGGTAGATCTTTGAAGATTTGACCGATTTGAAGCCAGCGTAATTACAAGGGACAAAACATCTTAGTTCCCAAGAATTCTTACAATGTCAATGTCTATGAGCATTGGTGACCGCTTACCATCGGATGGCTCATATGCTCGTCCGTCTACCTACACTATAAAAAAACCTGAAAAGTGCGAGTCGGACTCGCCCACCGAGGGGTCCGTACATATTTAGGGTTGTGTTCATTTGCTAATTTTCTAAATTTTAAATTAAATAAGCATATATGCATAACAGTGCAAACTGTTAGTTTTGGTTAAGTACATATACACCAAAATTATTTGGTTAGGTTTTTTTTCATTCTTCGTCATAAATCGAAAACTATACATCATAAAAATAATTAACACTCTGTTTAAGCTTGTGCCAATGAAGCCCTTACATACGATACCCAACATGACGCGGTTAACTCTATTCAAAATTTGCACCGCCGTCTCTTGCATAAAGACCCTGCTTTTTATGATTTAATTACAAATGTATAGTTTCAGATTTTTCCCTATACTTGTAGTATATGACGTATTACTTACCAAATTTCATAGTTCTAGGTCAACGGGAAATACCCTATGAATTTTGATTGTCTAGTGTCGAAACATGTTTTTTGAGGCATGAACGGCCGTATCTTTTTTTGACGTTAACTTTGAAGTTTGATTTTTTCACAGCTTCAAGAGACCGTAGACTTGAGTATATCGTTTTAATTTCAACGGACGGACAACAAAGTGATCCTATAAGGGTTCCGTGTTTTCCTTTTGAGGACCCTTTCTAGGGAACCCTAAAAATACAGGCAGGGCAGAACATACCAAGTTCGCAAGTTTGGTGGCGTAGCGCCAAAGACTACGGACGTTGGTGACCATTTCCCAATGACCCATTTGCTCGTCTGCCAACCTATTTACAATATAATAAACAACTCTGAAAATGTTAATTTCAACTTTTAAGTCAAAAACATTATTTCGTTTCACGAGAAGCTTATAACGATTTTTACTAATTATAATGACTTCTTGTCTTGTGGCATCTTAATTTTAATGGATAAATATAAATCATGATTTTCAGCTGTGTTAATAATATGAAAAAAAAGACCACATTAAAAATAAGAAAACACTAATAATAATTAAATGGTGCTTATGTACAATTGGTTTTAATCTTTTAATCCGACTATCAGATTTACGTTATTTCTTATTAAAGTGCTTAAGTAAGTTACTAAGTGACTTACGAATGTAATTATAAAATGATTACAGTCAACTAGGACTAGGAACATGATAATAAGCGTGTTTCTTGCATTCTGTGCACAAAACATAAGTATCTTTTTTCATTGAAGTTCTTATATAAAACCAAAAACGCAATAGTTATAAATTCTTGGCTGTTCAAAATGATTCATAAGGATTTATGATTAAACATTAGGCATCTCTTATGACCAGTATATATTGATCGTGGCAAAGAGATTTGGTAATAAAATTATAAAAGCGGGAGCTGCTGAGGAAAAAGCTGAAACGAACAAACGTAACAAATATTCGTCTCTTATTCCAAATTATATTTTTGTTCCGTTTGCAGTTGAAACGCTTGGACCTTGGTGTAATAGTGCCAAAAAAATGAACCAAAATATTACTCCCCGCCTTATCGCCTCTACTGGTGACAGGAGGGCTGGTTCATTTTTCGCCCAGAGAATCGGAATTGCGATTCAAAGGGGAAATGCTGCTAGCACTCTAGCCACCATTCCACGTGGTCACGACTTGTATAGTAATAATTTTTAATTTTTATTTAGTTAAGGTTTTAATGTAAATAAAAAAAAGGTTAAACACAAACAGCTTGCCGTTGTTACTAATAAATTAACAAAATTTTATAATATGTACGTTTTATAACGGCTTACTTCGAAACCGATAAGAGGCAATTAAATTTGATAAAAAGAGTATGTGTTACACTCGTGGATTATAAAGTTACCAGTAAATGTATGATAGTCGGTATTACGCACAGAGAACAGTTGAAATAATCGTACTACATGTTTATTTGAGATAATTTTTATTTATTGATAGTAAATCATTCCTAACGATATTTTTATAGATATAAAATTAAACCTCTACGTTTTCGAGACACGCTGAAGTGATAGGATATATCAACAAATGGCTGAATATACCATCTCAATTGACAATTACGAATTTAAACTTTATTTTTAAACTAATATTAATAATTCTTATAAATCTAAAGCATTTTCCTGGTTGAGTATAGAATTAAAAATATTAAGTAAAAATAAATTAGCTAAGAGAACCTCTTAATTTTACCAACATTTATCTCAAGAAGTTTTGGTTATAATAATATATCCTTGTTCAGACTTATAATTACCTATTTGCCTATCATATATTTCAGTTTATTACCTTATTATCTTTTCCTATAATATAAAGTTAAAATCTATTTTTTTGTCTATAAAATAATTTTAATAGCGTCACAAGTTTATTTAATGCGTAATAACTGTACAATGTTGCTTAATCACTATCATATAATTTTAAACTTATTTTTTAAGAAGTGAAGTTAACTTATACAGAGTGTAAGAAAATTCGTGTCCGACCCGTGAAGTGGTTATTAGGTATCGTGAGTCGGTTCTATTTATGTAAAAAAAATAAAATATTATGCAAAAAAATTACTCATAAATAATTTTTTTTTTCATTTTCAATTGTAAATGACGAAAATTTCATGGACAACTGAGGTCATGACCTCTTCTCCGACCTACCCGATAGGTAAGAGCTATCGAGCGCTAACGCCCGCGCCCGTGTTGCAATATAATTGTCGTTATTTAGTCAAATTAATTTGATTTTCGGGGTAAAATTTGCTTAATATTTTAAAATTTCTTACATAAATAGAACCGACTAACGATACCTAATAACCACTTCACGGGTCGGACACGAATTTTGTTACACCCTGTATAAGGGCTGGTATTAAGGGACAACAATGACAAACAACAAGTAACTCTTTTTCATTTACAATAGTTATTAATTGTAATTTAATGTAATGTAACTTTTCCTTTTGTATTTTTAACCAAACAATTACCTTTTGTAAGTAGGTATAATTACTTATTGCAGCAAAACAATGGCCTTGCCGTTTTTTCTCGACAAAGCACATAAAAACCAATCTAATTAATTAATGTAATATAAGACTGCGCTAACCATTGTGTACTTTTTGCTCATTTTTAAATATTGACTTGATATTTTTCTAGTAGAGGCAATTTTTTTTTTAAATAAATTAGCGAGACTCCCTTGTATTTGTTTGTGCGCACGTCGAGTATATTTCCATTTTTTTTTAGATAAAATGTTAACAGTTTATATGCTACGAAAAAACATGGTTTGAAGATAATTTAAATTATTTTAAGAAATAAAAAGCTTTGTAAGTGAGATTTTTTTGTATTTATTTTATTATATTTTGAAGACAAAAGTAACAGCCTTTGAATGTCTCAAACTGGGCTAGAGCCTCCTCTTCTTTACAGGAGAACTTCACCACGCTACCAAAGTACTTGGTGGTAAAAAGTTGTTGGTGTAAACTTCTATTTTCTAAAGGAAAATATAAGTTACAACTTATACATACAAACATTTCTATTTATTTTTCAATTTCAATTTTCTGAACGAAAATTCTTGATGAAAAACCTTAATAATAATTTAACTAATAATCACAAATTTACAAATTTAATAACAATTTAACAAAACACAAATGGAACATTAAACTAATGCAGTAAAATCACTTGCATATCATATCGATATCTATCGATACCATTCTAATATGACCCTGGTCAATAATCGTAACTATAACAGCCGCTAGCAATATAAAGAATAAGAAAAACAAAAGATGTATGTAATAGCTTCGACATCTACAATACTCTACATGCCAGTTCTATTTTCCACAGTAAAAATTTAAATTTCATAACATTTTTTTATAGTTGTGTTGGTCTAACAACTTACTGCTAATGGATTGTCTTTGGGTAGACAAGTAGACATTGCTTCAAATGTCTAACGGGTGTTGCTTATTTTCGTCGGAACATAATATGCAAAAATACCTTTTGCACTAACAGTACAGCGAAATTCCTAGTAATTTTATGTTTACAAGGAACAAAGGACCGGTTACAGTTAATTGTGTGTAGATAATATCGCTATCTTTTGATAATATATTACACTTTAAGTTTGTTAACAATAACAAGTTTAAACAACAAGACTCATAGATTTATATTGTTACTAGTTGATTCCTACGGTTTTACTAATAAAAATAAGCGTAGAGCCTTCTTCGATAAAAGAACTATCCAACACAAAAATATTTTTTCAATTTGAACTAGTTGTTCCTGAGATTAGCCGGGTCAAACAAACAAACTCTTCAGCTTTAAATTGTAAATCTAAACCATTCTCGAATCCACCTGAAGGTACACAGAAAAAATCATTAAAATCGGTCCAGTCGTTTAGGAGGAGTTCAGTGACAAACACACGCACAGAAGAAATATTTATATATAAAGATATGCTATGTAGTATAGCCTCTACTAGACAAGCGATTTGTAGAGTAGTAATTGTTGGCCAAAATAAATGATATGGTAATATGGCGTTCCTGCTACCATTCAACAAGATAATCTGTGCAGTAGCTATTTTAATTCGTACATTTAAGGCCTTAATATGAGTATTTCTTATGTTTTTCAAGTGTAAACCATGAAATTATAATTTTATTAGTTATGATTTCACGGCAATCATAACTTCAGTAGTTACAATTACAAGGAATTTTAAACGAAACCGGCGTGTAGCTACCGTTTATAATTTAACCAGTATTACAATGTCACTGTATGCGTCTAGTGAAAACACAATTTAATTGAAAATTTGTTATGTGTTGTTTAATAAAATTTATATACTACTAGCTGATACCCGCGACATCGACCGCGTTGCTTGATGTATTAACAAAGTTTATGTACAAAGGAAAAACCATCAAAAAGATCGCAAGCAAAAATATAGGTACTTTGTTTAAACATACATCACTGAACACGCAGTGCATATACAAATCGTTGTTTCTTGAAACTTTAATAACTTTTTATGAAATGAAGATATCGCAATAATAAGAGCTAAGGAAAAGAGAGTGCACCTGAGTTTGCGCACACACTTGTGCACTATAATATCTCCTGCGCAGTTGGCAAATCTCTCTTGAGATTGGCCGCAGTGGCCGAAATCGTTTTGGAGGACCTTATTTTTTCTATATTCCGTATACCTAACAAGGGTAAACCGATGTAAATGCAAGGGAAATAATGACAGGTTCTCAAACAAATCCTGTGGTTCGCACTGACGGTGACGTCTAAAGAAGTTTTATTACCTTCATGTCGAAGGTGGGTGTTGACGATCTTGAACCGTCTGATCGTTCATTACTTCGTCTGGTTTCCTTAAAGTAAATAAAGAAATCGAGAGTGTACGAGTATCTATTAAAACGGGCGTGGCTGTGATAGGCACGACCACTTCCATCAGATAATACAACACTTGAGATGACCTACTTTGTAGTGATAGTATACATGTGTTTATATATAAAATATAAATAGTTTTGAATATTTATGGTAACTATAAAAAAGACAAATGTAAAATACTTATGACTTAAATATATTATATATTTTTTTATAGAATACCATTGCTGATTCATCACCAACCTTGGGAACTAAGATGTTATGTCCCTTGTGCCTGTAATTACACTGGCTCACTATTCCTTTAAACTGGAACAACAATAATAAATACTGCTGTTTTGCGGTAGAATATTTGTTGTGTGAGACGAGCTTTCACAAAGCCCTACCACCAGAAAATTAATTAGTTTTTATATTCTAGTTCCAGATTCTAAGACAATTATTTAATTAAATAATTTCCTCAATACAAATGAAAATTTAGCTTTTTAAATACAGTTATCGTTATGATTATCGCATACTTTATCGCAGTGATTAAATACAATGAAAGTTTTATCATGCGTTTTATTTCTCTCGTTAATATGATAAAATAAATTAACGATTTTTTTTTTGAAATTAGAATAGATAAGGAATCTTATTAATATTAATATTTAAAGCAACTGAATCGACTCGACTCGTACACACAAGGGAGTGGAGAGCGGTGTGGTGACATGACGACATAAGAGAGCGCAATGGCGCTTTCTGTTACGTCATACACATCGGTCTTACCCACAATGGCACGCCAATAGATAATATTGCACATAAAGGAAATATAATATAATATAAATAAATGAATTGACGTTACACTACGGTTTAAATATCTGCTTTCATTGTACTGTTTGATTTTTTTTGAACAATTCCTGGGAATAACCAGTGTTACAGTATGTTATTATATTAAGTATCATAGTCGTATACCTATAGAATATGTTTGTGCATATAAGGTGATACACGCCCCGTCGAGAACCAGAATAAGAGGGCCTCCGTTTTTGAGATGGAGATCCAAGCCTCGAGCCCAACATTTCAATGCGGTCCAACATGAGCGATGTTCCGACGTCGGCGTCGGCCAGGCGGGCCAGGGCCTAATAACTGCAGTGCGACAACGCCATTTCTGTCACTGATAATAATATGCCGTGGTGTGCAATACATTGTATATTTTTATATCCGAACGTTAATAATTAAGTATTATTAACGATTAGCTCGGCTCGTGATCTGTACATAGTTTCATTTTATTTTTCATATAAATCAGTGAATGAATGAGCGGAAATGAACGATTAAATGGTTCTGGATTACTTGTTCCCACAATAAGAAAACCTTTATTTTTGATTATATTTGATTATATTATTATAAAATAGTATTTAAAAGTTGTATTTTATTATAAAAAATGTTTAAAAGTTGAGAGAATGTATGAAATTAAAATGGTTATTTTTCTAACGAACTGCTAGGTCCTCAGGAGGACTTTACTTTACTTATATGGTAATACGTGACTGCCTCGTTGGTCTAGTGGCTTGATATAAGGCCGCAGACTCGATGGTTCTGGGTTCAATTCCCAGGTCGGGCCAATAAATAGTTATTGGGGTTTTCCGTCAGAAAATTCTCAGTAGCAGCCCGGAGTCTGGAAGTTGGAAGTGTGTACACTCCCGTGCCTCGGAAAGCACGTTAAGCCGTTGGTCCTGCGCCTGAACTCTTTCCGGTCGTGTCGGATTGCCGTCCCATCGGATTATGAGAGCTAAGGAAAAGAGAGTGCACCTGTGTCTGCGCACACACTTGTGCACTATAATATCTCCTGCGTAGTTGGCTAATCTCTCTTGAGATTGGCCGCCGTGGCCGAAATCGGTCTGAAGGACCTAAATACGTGATTGCTTGTGTATACAACAATAAAAACAAAACTATGTCAGATACATTTAATTTTGATCGTGGTATGATAGAAAAAAGGTTAACCTTTTAATGGCTTTTAGTGTGCCAACTGGGCATAGATAATTTCGATCAATGTCACGAGAGAATAAGAATTCACTTTGGTGAATATGTAATGTAACAGTTGACTGTGTTGTTATAATATTATATTGACTATTCTATAATCTCAATGGTCTCAGATCCACTATATGGTATGTCCTTAAATTCTCAGTATCGCTTTGGATGTTGGCAGTGTTGACACTCTCGTGCCTCGGACAATATGTATAGCTATTGGTCCTGCGCATTAACACTTTCCGGCCGTGTCGACACTGCCATCCCATTGGATGATGAGATCGAGGGAATAGAAAGTGCACTTGTGTTTGCGCTCACATTTAGGCACTAGTACCTACATGTAATGCCAGATACTTCTGAGAATAGCCAAAATTGGTCAGGAGGACAACTGTCAGTTAAAATCATACTGATAAAAGTATTTCGAGTTGAGTCTAGCACATGATTCCTTTGCCTACCATTTCGAAGATTTTATAGATGTCATAACATATTCTGACTCTGGGTATGTTTCCTGTTGATATTTCTTTTCTACTCCTAAGCTCGAGATGAACTAGAAACACAAAGTTACGTCTGAAACATATGTTGTTTCCATTACTTTTTTTTAAAGCTATTGAAACATGTATTCAGAAAGGTACGGAACGGTAACGTTGTATTGTCACCAACAACGAGATTGAAATATATCAGCTTTGATGAGAGGAACCTTTGTAAAATGTATTTGCAAGACGTGCACATTGTAATTGCTAGTAGCTGCACTGTGTTATATAATTTGAAATATTGTATTCAGTATTTTTTTTATAATTCAATATTTTTGAAAAGCATGATTTATACTAAAAAGTATACGATCTTCATGCATTACATATTATATGTAACAAGAGAATCCGGACTAATATATAGCGTTTTTAATTTTTGCAATTGATATAATTTTGTAAAATGAAAAAAATAACTACTTGAAATCGTAAGATGCTTATGTCTGGATTTCAACATGCATCTTCCGGTTAGCAACAACGTTATTACTGCGAATGTGCTTAAAAAAGTGTCTGGAGCATCATAACCATACGTATGCATATTATAATACCACCAGATAGACTGATGCGAACTCTTATTATTCTGTCTTTCACGTCTTCTACCATGAAAAATTTATTTAAATATTCAGCAACATTGGTAACATTTTTTAAAAGAGTTGAGTCGGTATAATCAAGGCAAGGCAAGCCAATCGGTTGTATTTATATTGTTGCTCCTTTTTAGCTATTTTCCTTTTTTAATTAGTATTTTTAATATTAAAGTTGTCGCTCAGATAGCTAACGCAAGTTATATACATTACTTGGTGGTAGAGCTTTATGAAAAAAAAAGCCAAGATGGCCCATTGGCTACAACGCGTGAATCTTAATCGGTGATCGTGGATTTTATTTTTTATTTATTTTTAAGATTCACCAGTGGTAAATACATCAACACGTACAAAGGTATACAATTTTAATACAACTTAAAACTAAATGCATTACCTATTAAGGTGAATACCACATGCAAAGATAAAGTTGGAGATGACAAACTTACAAATAATTAATTGTTAGTAAATCAAGGTTAAGAATGATAAGAATTAACAATAATAGTAAAACAATAAAATACAAATATAAACAAAATAAATTAGTTAGCTGACAATTTTGACAATATTTTTTTGTGAAACTTGTTTGATGAGTCTCCAAAAGGGTCTAAAACAGCACTGTGCTCATTCAAAATTTTACATAAGCGAGATACAGGTGAATTGCTTCCTAAAACAGTTTTGCGGAAAGGTCTTACTAATGGTGTTATTGGTTTACGTGGAAATCTAATGGGAACATTCAATTTAATTTTTGATATCAAAAACGAGTTATCATAGTTGTTGTTAAGTGTTTTATAAAGAAATTTTAAATCCAACAAATCCCTCCGATCACTTAGTGAAAGAATTTTGAAATATTCCAATCTTTTTTTGTAAGAAGGAAGTATTTTCCCTTTACCTAACGAGAAAGTAAGATGATAAAGAAAACGTTTCTGTATCCTCTCAAGTCTTAGGCAGTGTGTTGCATAATGTGGCCTCCAAACAACGCTTCCGTATTCCAGTATACTCCTGACTAAGCTATTAAATAAAATAATTTTTGTTCTAGGATTTCGAAATAATCTTCCATTTCTTATTACAAAACCCAACATTTTCGAGGCACGGCTAATTACACCATCAATATGAGGTATGAAAGTTAGTTTTTTGTCGAAGATTACTCCCAGGTCTGAAATTCTGTCCACAGATTTAATAGGGGCACCAGCTATGTAATAATTCGTTTGAAATTCTTTTAAGCTCCTGGTGAATGATATCCATGAACATTTTACTGAATTAAGTCTCATGCCGTTATCGTTACACCAATGGTATAATCTTGTCAGATCATCTTGTAAAAGAATAGTGTCATTTGGTTCTTCAATTATTTTAAGAAGTTTGACATCGTCAGCATACAGAAATGGTGTAGAATATTTAAAACAATTAGGCAGATCGTTTATGAATATATTGAAGAGCAGTGGACCCAGGTGTGACCCTTGTGGGACTCCAGATTTAACATCGCATTCAACCGATTCATAACCGCCGGCAACAACATAAAAATGTCTTTCTGTAAGATATGATGCTAGAAATCTCAGTAAAGATCCGACAATACCATAATTGGACAACTTCAAGACTAGTACTGAACATGGAACCAGGTCAAATGCTTTACTTAAGTCTGTGTAGATAACATCCACTCTCTTGTTCCTATCAACAGATTCAAATAAGATTTCGGAGTAATTTACTAGATTTGTGCATGTAGATCTACCGGCTATGAAGCCATGCTGGTGGGTACTAAGAAAACATTTAACATGACTGTAAATATATGGATATATTAGAGACTCCAACACCTTACCAAAGATAGAAAGGATTGAAATAGGCCTATAGTTTTTTACATATTTTTTTTCTCCACTTTTGAAAATAGGGACTACTTTCGCAGTTTTCCACTTAGAAGGAAATATTCCGGTGACTAATGCTTTGTTAAAAATAATTGTTAGTGGTACAGCAAGACTTTGGGCACAGTTTATAATAAAATTAGGCGGAATATTGTCAAATCCAGCACCCTTATTCATATCTAAATTCTTTAATTTATTAATAACTTCGGATTCATCAAGCTGGATTCAAACCTGGGCAGGCACCACTGAATTTTCAAGTGCTTAATTTGTGTCATCGTGAGGAAACTTGCATGTGTCAAATTTCACTCAAAATTCTGCCACATGTGAATTCCACCAATCCGCATTGGAGCAGCGTGGTGGAATAAGCTCCAATCCTTCTCCTCTAAAAAAGGAGAAGAGGCCTTAGCTCAGCAGTGGGACATTCAAAGGCTATTACTTTACTTTTAGAGCTTTGTGCAAGCTCGTCCACCACCCACTCATCAGATATTCTGCCGCAAAACAGCAGCACTTTGTATCGTTGTGTTCCGGTTAGAAGTGTGAGTAAGCCAGTGTAATTACAGTCACAAGGGATATAACATCTTAGTTCCCAAGGCAGGTGGCGCATTGGCGATGTAAGCAATGGTTAATATTTCTTACAATGCCATTGTCTATGGGCCACTTACCATCAGGTGGCCCATACGCTCGTCCGCCTTCCTATACAAAAAAAAATTATCTATAATTAATTTCACGGACCTATAGTAACTACAGTTTAGATAACGATTGATTTGATTGATTTATACTGAGTCCAATAATAAAATTTATTTAACAGATAAACCGATAAGATTGTAATAAGTTTTATAATTCCTTAATTACGATATTGATATGGATTTGACGTTATATGTGAGTGATCCAATTTTATTTGTTGACCATAACATAATGCTATAGGGCTGTCGCGTAATATATAATATAGTACATTTTATGCTTACTTATATTAGATATCTTCGGAGCTAAAAAGGGTACAAACTACAAACGCTTAAACGGAAAGACTGAAAACAGGTTGCTTTGTTTATTTCTGTGTGATATTGCTAAAAGTAAAAAAAAGTCTAAGCGGAAATGTAACTAATAATGTTAAACTTAACATCTTAATCTAAAAATTTAACTTAACATCTCTATTTTTTTAATGTTTTTTCGCTAAAAATTCCCGAGACAAAAAGGTTTTAGTGCAACCCAAATAATACTTTTTCCATTTAATCAAGAATGAAATGAAATCACTGTACAGCCACCATTTCGAAATAAATTGCTTCGAAAAAATTAATTTAAACAGTCAATGATTTACACAAAAGAATCCTGTTTTTGAAATTCTGATTTATTCTGTTGTTGTAGGTATTTCAGAATAAAGCCTATTTTTTTCGGCCCCTGGAGTGACAAGTACTTATTACAATTTAAAATGTTGGAATATTACGTCTGAAATATTTGGCAAAGCTAATTGTGCCAAGGTAATGGAAACTACTATGGAACGAAGTATATGAACATGTCTACAGGGTTATTTTTAATGACCCAGCAACCTCGCAGGACTAGGTAGCTAACACCATAAGCAACAACTTTTGTTCTACGTCTTTTGATAATTTGTTAGTTTTTTTTTTCATTCAAAAGATAGTATTCCTTTAATTTCCCGCTTGAACATTTATAAATCTACGTGCAACGCAAAGATCGACGCGTCGCGTCGTCCTGTCGTGTATGGATGAAATATAGACTTACAAATACGACAAAAACTTGTAAAATCATTTTTATTTCATGTATTGAGTTAAGTCCAAAGTTCTAGAACAAAAGTTATTTCTTATGATGTTAGCTATCTAGTCCTGCGAGGTTGCTGGGTCATTAAAAATAACCCTGTATATTATCTTCAATATTTATGTTAAAACTTAAGGCCCATCAAATCAGACCTCACGTGACTAGCCCAGTGAACAGTGCTAAATATTTTTATATATGTATTTACAATCTAATTACAACAAATTACAACATTAAATGTTCTTGTTAATTAAATAAGAATAACATTTACTCTTTCTGTTATCATCGTTAAATATTTCGTGGCTTCTTATAGTAAGCAAATGTTTAGGTACCTAAACAATATTTGAAAAAAAAAACGTAATTTATGGCTAGCTTTAACTTTGACAACCCTATTACAATCAGCAAAACAGATAAGGGCCTGAGTTTGAAAATTTAATGAGAGATCCGCGTCAAAATAATTCATTTTCTCGTTTGCTTGCGATCCGATCCTACCCCCCGGTGAGTACTACTATTATTTTAATCATTTTTTACATCAATAAGAGTCTAATTATTGGTTCTATTTCAGCTTTGTGTTGTTATATATGTATATGTGTAGGTTGACCTATTGCCTCGTTGGCTAGTTTGTGATGCTACAGATTCTGAGGTCCTAGGTTCAAATCCTATGGACCAAACAATAAAACATTATTGGGTTTTTCTGAAAAGGAATTGTCAGTCCAGAAATAGGAAGTTGGCAATGTTTACATCCCCGTGGCTCGTATAACACGTTATGCCGTTGACCTGATGATATCGCTAATTATCGCTGATTAAGGTGTCATCGGATTATGAGTGCACCTGTGCCCTATAATATATATTGCACAGATGACTACATATCCGTTGAGAATGGGCAACGTGGTCGGATCGACAAGTAGGAGGTACACTAGGTAGGAGGTCATGAGTCATGTCATTTAATTAACTAAAAAAGATTGACACGTCACAATGGATGGAATACTCACACAATTGCGACCACTATGAATAGAGGTTTTGGGTGAAAACTCCCATCATTATAGATTAATTTAGACTTAAATAAGTTGGTAGTTAAAAATAAAAAGCGACTACTAGTGCTACTGAGTGTCCCGGTTCTAGAAACGAATGTCAATTGCAAAATTATACATTTATATTTGTTTTAAGTACAAATATTATTTTTATTAGTTTTATAACTAACTAGTTTTCACTCCGGCTTTGCCAGCTTGTTGGGGAGGTCTTAGATAAAAAAGTAGACTGTGTCTTTCCTTGGAATTCAAACTTGCTTTATATTAATTTTCATGAAAAACGTTTAAGTTGTTAGCCGTGAAAGCGTAACAGACGGAATAGATAGGGACTTTGTCATTTATATTTTTAGTATAGATTTATACGATTAGTATAGATATTGTAACGTGATTATTGACGACTATAGAGTGAGAGGGCGAGTGTTGGAAAGTGCGGTAACGTCTGGTTTCCGTTACCGGCATACCGGTCAACGAACCTAAGGAATGTCCAAGGCAAATAGCGCGAACATTATGCGCGTGCGCAAGTAGTCCGAAGTAAACTCATTGCACCTGTTATCTTTTCCCAATATAATAAAATTAAAAAAATATATATTATTGTATTTTATTTTATTTGAAAATAATCAGATATTCAGAAATAAAATTTAATTACTTTTTTGACGAAATCAATGAAAAAAATGTCTTTATAATTAAGCGAGGCTCTTAGAATGTTCCAGTGCACAAGCTTAAATACTAATAATAAATGTAAATGAGTAAATGAAATAGGTTCGTTATATTATAATATAAACTTCCCTTTTAGTTCGGATTTTTAAGAACTACCATTATCTAATTATCATTATTAGCTATAACTACTATTATCTGTTGGAGTAAAGTTTTTTATGTGAACACAAATCATAACGAAAAAAATAATCGCTTATATTATCCTCAAAACTAAAAGCCTACAAATACCATTCAACAATAATCTAAGTTATTTTTATAAAACATCATTTTTGGTGCATCGTTATTGCCCGCGACATTCAAAATTATTTTTGGCCGCCATTTTGACATTCACCCTAAAGTTCGTTACAAGTGGTCCTATGTGTCAATCACATTCTCATTATATGATAATAATTATTATCAGCGAAGTATTTATTAATATAAAAAAATAATAATTTCTTTTTCTTTTCCAGATCTCACCACATTCCAAAATGTCTCTTGACGAGGTGAGTGTACCGGTTTGGAATACTGGCTTTGCAAATAAACTGGCGTATTATAGTATTAGTATTAGTAGACTAAGCTAAGTAATATGATTATGTAGAAAGGAATTGATGTGAAACTGATTTTGATAACAGTAGTTGTTTTGCTCGGTCTATTTTATTATTTAAATGATGTCACGCTTTACATAAGGGCCATAATGATACTTCTTTTAGCGTGATTAGTTTTGATGATGAGTTTACGTTTAAGTGAAGTTCGAGTATGAGTGCAGAATGTATGACGAAAAATATTTCATACCTGTCACATGGAATTATTACCACTCTTTGTCATATAAAGTTTAAATCGATTCTTCGCATTATTTATTGATACGAATAAAAACATATCGTTCTTGAAACTTGTAAGCAGTGCTAGTTAACGATATCATGATCACCTATCTATACGTCGATGAAATGTATGTAATGCAAAGTATTCGTTAATTGTATTTAAAATGGAACAGGATAACCGTGACGATATTATCTACCAGGTTCAATTTCGGGAAAGCACTAGTGTTTTAAATGTTCAGTGTCGGATGTTTGTTAAGAATATGTCAAGTCTTTAAAAATTACTGAATTGTCTATGGTTTTATCGCAAAATATTTAATTTTGTAGTACACATAGACTAAAAATGTAGGTATTCAATATATGTATAACATAACAAATAATACCATAATGTACAGAAACTTGTTTGGTGTAAAATAAATTTTGATTATATATTATACTAGCTGATACCCGCGACATCGTCCGCGTTGCTTTATATATTAACAAAGTTTTCTTATGTACGAAGGAAACATCAAAAAGATCGCAAGCAAAAATATACTTTCTTTAAACATACATCAGTGAACACGCTGAACAGTGCATATACAAATCGTTGTTTCTTGAAACTTTAATAACTTTTTATTAAACGAAGATATAGCAATATTTTTTTCGATAAGGGCCAAGTGTATAAGAAATAAAATTTAGAAAATTTCATTGAAATCTATCCAGTAGTGTTTCCGTGATGCGCGCACAACTGCAGAACTCTAATAATTTTATTTATATAGAATTATAGATTACCCCAAAGCCAGAGCGAAGCTTCAAATAATTTTGTTCAAAAAGAGAAGTAAGAGGAATTTGTCCAGTTGCGGGATTATTTACGAAGTATTGATCAGTAGTATTAAAGGAGATCGGTACTTTTTAATCGCCAACCAAAACACAATAAAACCGTACCGACGAAATAGTATATTATTATATTATATATTTCTTAATTGTTTCTATATTTACCTGTTTGTTAGAATATGGGTTTTCGAATAAGTCATATGAGGAAATATAATATAGAACGACGGTCTTTTGACTTACATAATTAGTACGGTTTACGTATCAAGTGTGTTTCATTAAATGTGACGTTAAGCGTTAAGACGGGTCATAATTGTCAATTGTCTAAATAAAAAGAACAACAAAAGAGGTTGCATTTTAAATATAACCGTTGACGTTAAGAATTACCTTACCTGAGTTAAATATTATTGACAGTTAATTTATTACATTTATTATTTGGACGTATTACTTATAATATATTATTATGATAACGTTCAAATTATCTATATCTCAACAACGTTAAATGTGATTATGGGAATCATACACAATCCATCATTTCTGTAAATTGCGATAAGCTATCAAAATTTATTATGAAGATCCTTTGTCAGATATAAATACATAACGATGTTTTCGGAAAACAAGTATTTTATTAGTAATATCGATTTAGTAATAGCTAACTATTAGTCATATTAAGCTTGTCATTCTATGAAAGAATTAATATATTTAGTATTCATATTATAAATATATGAACATTATAAGTATAGAATAGTAGGATTTTATCGTAGATTTTAAGAAAAATTAATATTTGAAAAAAGGCTGTAAATTATTCTTGATATCATAATTTTAGTGTATTTTACTAATAACGTAAACATGTTGTTTATAGTAATGTAAATTATAAATATTTATATTCTTATTTATTTTACAGCAATTCCAAAAAGTCGCCGCTTCAGTGAGGAACTGGAAGACCAGGCCAAGCGACAGCGAGAACCTAGCTCTCTACTCTCTTTACAAACAGGCCACATCCGGCGATGTTAACATCGGTTCGTATAATTGAAATAAATAAAAAGTATTTTGTACATACAAGTTAGTACCTACAATTATAAATTAATATGCTATGATCTAAATAATCATTTCAATATAGGTATGGGGTCAAACTAAAAGATTAGCCTTACTAATAAAAGTTATACACCGTATGAACATCACACCGATATCTCTCTTTCTATCATCAGATATTTAACATTCAAAAGAAGAAGATAAAACATTATATGTAACTACATTAGGGGCTTTATATACTTTAAGCAAAGGCTATTCAAAGGCACATAATAATAATATCTTGGGACATTGTTCACACACGGCCATCTGATCCCAAACTAAGCAGAGCTTGTACTATGGAAACCAGACAACTGATATACTACATAATATACTACTTTTCTTGTAAATACATACTTATATAGATAATTACACCCAGACGCAGGACAAACAGACATGTTCATGCACACAAATGTCTGTCCTGGGTGGGAATCGAACCCACGACCTGCGGCGCGAAAGGCAGGGTATTTACCAACCACGCCAACCGGCTCGCTACATAATAATTTAATGAATACACTTGTACATAATTTTTGGCAAATTAAAGTATGTTCGAATTAATTAAACTGTAAATTGATAGTTTTTAAAAATATATATTATATTATTTTCAGCTGAGCCCAGTGAAATGATCGCCAAGGCCAAGTTCAAGGCGTGGACCGGTCGCAAGGGTATCTCACAAGACGATGCCAAGAAACAGTACATAGAAATGGCTGAAAAATTACAATCTAAATACGCTTAAACCTAATAATTATAATTGTAAGTTAGTTAGTGTAACGTTGTGTAACGAAATTAATGAAATTCAAAATTAGGAATTCCTTCAACATTCTCATTTTTATATTGTTTTTTCTCGAAATTTATACGATTGTGATTTTCTGCATAAAGATTTTGTAAGTTTATAAAATTATTAAATAATAATTAAAATTTAAAATTTGTTTCCTTAATCCCAATGACGTCAACGTTTGTTTTTATTAGCTGTGTGAATTATATTATTATTAATTAGAATTTAAATGATAGTTAATTACAAGTTATCTAATTAACACGTTTATCGTCGTTGTCAAAATTGTCGTTGTCCTTTTAGAAGCGCTTATTTAAATTTACCGATTTAAATGTGTTTCAAATAAAGCAACTGAATTATGAGACATTCCCGAACAGTGCTGAATAAGCTTAAATTTTCACGGCCCTTCTTAATTCCTTCAGACTCATAATCTGACGGGACCGGTATGAATATATCTATATCTTTATCCAGGTTTTAAGGTACCTCTATGTCAATTTGGATCAGTTCAGTGGTGTAGTCGTTGTTGTAATAGGCAGGCATAGTTTTTTTTTGTTTTAACTCTGATAACTTATAAAATATTAAAAGAAGTGAGGCCAGCGTAAATATATATCATACGAAGTTGATTTGTGGTCAAATATATTTCCTGAATCCTTTGTTACTCTTGTTCTAAGCAATGATATTTTCCTCGCTCCGCAATGCGCAATATCGAGTAAAATAGACCCACGTGAGAGGAGATCAACGGCGCCCTCAGCGGAGAGACGGAGCGGAGCACGGGTGAGGCCGAGGATGAATTGTATTAGAATTATGCTATAACCTTTCTAATCCGTACAGACAACCAGGGTTTTATTGGTCAAAAATCTCAAATAGCTCGAGTCATCTTCAGGGTCCTTTTTTGAGGGTTTTCTCTGCTTAAAAAAAGGCATGACAGGCTCCTCGTGATGTTTGCCTGCACGTGCGAATGTGTGATGGAATCGCAGTACCCGGGACTATGTTGATCAAATTTTTTTCTAATATATTCTTTCGATGTAATGGAAAACTATCTAAAGAGTAATAATTTTTCAAAATCCCCAATTTTAAGGAATATCGAGTTTTATTTCGTCTTAAATTTCATATTACTTATATAATACTGCCTAAATGATTTTAAGCCGTCTCCATAAAAATAATTTCTTGCACAATATACAATATGGTCTCGGTTATGGTATGGGACTCGGAACATCAGTTTTATTTTGTAAAAAACAGGTACCTATATTTTTTTTGTTGTATATTAGATGTTGGTTGTTATGTTATTAAAAAATTAAAAATGTTAAAATATCAATTGTTGTAATGTTTGGCTCGTAAAATATATTATTTTAATTTACCTATAAGATATATTTTGATATATCTAATACTGCTATATTCAAAGATGATAGCCGTTTGCATTTTTGATCATCATGATTTGTACTGTTTTTCCTAAATTTTCATGTATCTTTTATATTGTTGCTATTTAATAATTAATTTCTGTACATAAAACTGCAGTCACTTTTCAAAGGTGACATCTTCTTGATTGACATTGACAGAATATGTACCGATATTTATTAATCGTTATTATATAACAATGTAATATAAAAATTATAAATTTTATTCAGCACCATATTATTACTAGCTACCTACAGAAATCAAACACGTCAGCTCGCCGCTCGGTTTGACGAGACGCGACGCTATTGCAGTCAATTTAGAGGTCACTTTACTGTTCAAGACTTCAAGTAGTGTTCAGTCATTTTCATTACTCTTGCTTTGCTTTAGCTTTAGTTTTATACGAACATTCGTTGAGAGTGCACGGCGCGCTAATTTTTATCAGTAAGTTGTGTAGTTAATTCAACCATTATAAGTTTTTTTATACTGCAATGAACAATTGCCTTTAATTATACGTAGAGTTTATACATTTTGAAGTATTATTTTTGTTCTTTTTTTAGTGATGTAAATCACAATTAACACTGACATGTAGGTATTTAATATTATTTAGTATTGCTCGGTTTTGTAGTGTAAAGTAATTTTTTTATGATTATAGATTAAGTAACTGCTGATATACCAAGCAACCATGTCACTCCAAGAGGTAAGTGTACTTATACTAAGTGTGGTCTGATAGTACTTAGTTCAAACTCACTTTACTGTAATTTTAAGTTCTTTAGCTATTCATATTAACGATATTTCTGTATAGGGTATTTGTTATATTACATTATACCACCATAATTTATATAGTTAAATAAATATGTGCTGTGATCAAACAAAAAATGTAATGTGTTTTATAGATACATCAAGTGACTTAATTAAGAAAATAAATAAAAACCTAGGCTCTTATATTTTTTTGTCTTTAAAAAGTATTAGAAGAAAAACACTTTTTTTAAATTATTTTCTTACAGGAATATGTTATCTTAAATAGTAATGCCTATCAGGCAAAGAAACAATTTTTTATGCATTTGTCATGTCAATTTTTAAAATAGAATTTGTGTATGGACTTTTATAAATACTACAGGATGTTATAATAGATGTTTTTCACATAACCTAAACACCTAATAATAATAAGATAACAATTTTTAAAAAGAATTAACAAAATATTATTTTATTATTTCAGCAATTTGACCAAGCTGCTGCCAATGTTAAGAAACTGAAGACCCTTCCCAGTGATACTGATCTTCTAGAGCTCTATGCATACTTCAAACAAGCAACCGTCGGTGATGCCGACCCTGCAAGTATGTATTTTCATTGTTGATGTCATTATTGAGAATAATCTAAAGCTCTTTTGAATACAAAGATAATTAGGTCTTTTTTTCTTTGGTTCTAGAAACTTCTATTAAAATCTCTTCCAAGCAGAACTGAAATATTTTCGAATATTGACCATAAATATAATATTGCAAAAATATAAATAAATTAAATTTTTTTATTACATATGCAACATTTTTATATAAAATATTGATATTAATTTGTTAGTAGTAGTCAATAACCTGTATTGTATATAGCAACGGATACAATGGGAAGGTTAGTGGGGTCAAAACTTCCATTTTAATGGCAATCCACACTTGTTTGTTGGGCACATCAGTTTTACCTTTTTGTTTTAATCTTGTGATCGTTGTAAATTATTAGTAAGACACCCTCATATATATACAAGGTGTCTTACGCTTCTAGTTATTTTTACAATAATTTGACAGATTTGTTCTGACCACTGTATACAATACTCATGGTATTGGCACAGAGCTTGCTTTTATACATTACATTATTGTTATCCATACAAATTATGATTGGTTGGTACCTACACAGGTGGACCAACACTATGCCACAACCACGCGTTTAATAGTGAATCTCTTATTCTTTCATTCGTAATTTGTATGTATCATTGCGATACATAATTGAACTAAATGCTTTCAATGCTAAACATAATTATCCTCAATATGCTATAATAGTTGTTAACATGTGTTATATTTTCCATGTGCTAACAGTTGGTTCAATCTTGACCACTTCATCTATTCATGTCCATTTTTTACACAAGATTTAGCAATTGTGACTTTTAAAAAAAAATTACTTTGTCTATTATAATTTTAAAAATTATAATGTTTATTCATTCTTTTCACTAAAAGGAAAGTAGAATGTAATAAAATTTATGGTAATTAATTTATTCTTTGTTTGATAGTATATTATTTGCATATTCATGCAGATATATTTGTACAAAATTCCATTCTTACAATGTTTAAATGCATTTGGAGGATATATATATATATATATATGTATGTACTAAATAAATTGAAAGATAAAATAAATTGTACTTTATAATGTAGTCAGCAAACATTACAAGGTTTTCTTTTTAAATATATTTAATACAATGACGTAAATATGTAGGTTTGGATGTTAGCTTTTTCCTATTTGTAGAGTTTTTACTTAACAGGAAAACATCTTCGTTTACATAAACGATACTTGGCAACATTACAAAGTTCATGTTTAAGTTAGAAGGATGATTGAGCTATTTAATAGAAGAGCCCACAATTACATTTTCTTATTTTCATAAATATCACTCTTTTATTCTATTAAGCTATCTTTGGTGTTCAACATTTTCTTCTGCCTTCTGTCTGGATTGGTTGCATTATTCGTCATAGTTTAGACCGGCATAGTTGCCGGCATATGTTTTCTACTATTTTCAATTCTCTATTACGTGATAATGACGAAATAATCATTACCATTTGGCACAACTAAAATATATCACAAAATATGCCACATTAATCCACAATAAAAAAATGAAATCAATGTCGCTTGTCGATTATTTTCGGACTTACATAATGACGATATAAAACAGCTTGCTAGAACTTGAATAATGTATATTTTGACTTTGTTTTTATTAAATGAAATTATCGGCACTGGTACTCCGTCTAAATCAAAATAGATGCATAAAGAATAAACAAAGTATGTTACAGAGCCAGTAAATAATAATTATAATGTAATATATAAGGTCATAATTAATGTCAAAGGGCAAAGGTGTAAAACACAGATCAGAGGTATAATAAATAATGTCTTTGTAGTAAGCAAAGGTGCGCGTACAAAACTTTTGGCATGATGAGCGTCTTTTAAAAATGTCTTAGATTATTAAAATATCACTTTACTAAGCTCGAAGGATTAGCCGGAATATTCTGACAGACAATTTTATTACAACGTTTTTCTTGTCTATTGTATACTTAATTTTAATTAAGTTTTTTGAATCTTTACAAAAGCATTAATGAAAAATCTCCTGTTACTTGCATCAGTCATAACTTGTTGTGTATTATTTTAATAGATTTACGTTTTATCAGACGTTGATGATGTTATTATTAATCATTATATAATAATAATGCAAAATGGAGTACTTAATAATTAAAAAAAGTAATTTCAGTATTAATTACACAAAAATTTCACCTCATTGTAATTAATGATATAAGAACTCATACTATGAACATATCAAGTTTATGTCTATTATACTTTCATTTTTATTTCGCAAAATTTTTAATTGTTCAAATACAAGATACATAAGGTACATAAAGTCTATTTCTATTAGATAACGTATAGATAAAATAGATTATTGCCGCCTAGGCAATATTTATCTTTACTTATTGATATACATATTTCCGATAAAATATTAATTCCGTATGAAACATAGAGTTGTTATCAGAAATTTGTTTATATATATGGTGGTTTTATTCCATTAAGTAATCTACTGGATTCTTGAAACACTAATACAGGTTGTTAGTTAATAATAAAGTAACAACTAGACATTTATAAGTTCCGTGTTCCTGGTAACACTATCAGTATTATTAATGAATAACATATACTTGGAAAGTTTGCAATGGTTGCGATAGTTTCGTAAAATTGACTTCAAGTTTTGTTCACATACTAACATGTATGTAACTATCATAAGTGATGCGTAAAATGATAGAAGTCGTAATAAATAATATTTAGTGAATTTATTTTATTTCGTAAGATTCGAATCGAATCGTCTATGAAAACAAATAGCGCTTTACTCGTGTATTTCCATATTCCATAAACATCATGAATGTTCCTGCCTCGCACAATCACTCTGTGGAACCAGCTTTCGCCGGCGACTTTTCCGAACCGATATGATTTAAATACCTTCAAGAAGAGAGCGTACTCTTTCCTAAAAGGCCGGCAACGCATCTGCATGTCCTCGGATGTTGCAGATGTCCATGGGGGGTGGTAGTAACTTTCCAGCAGGTGAGCCTCCTGCTCGTTTGCCCCGTCTAACATAAAAAAAAACATACAAACTTTTATCCCTTACTTTTGGAAGTTCAATTTTCAATAATCCATTCATAGTGCAAGCCTTTTTTTTTTTTTTTTTTTTTTTTTTTTCTCGCTGGAAAAACGCGTTTACGCGTTTCCCCCACTTGAGGTGGGGGAGTATGTGGGGCTCACCGGCACTGAAGGCGCCGGAATACCCACTAAAAAACCAGCGGTATCCTCTCCGTCTGGTCGGGGGGCGCCACGGGATCGCTTGCGCATGCTACCGAGACGCCCCGACGGTCGGCCCGCCTCTGCGGGCCTCCATTTCTAGGGGGGTTCCCGGATACAGGGAACCCACCTAGCCCAAGCGGTCATAGTGCAAGCCTACTTTGTAAAAGGTACTTATAAAATTTTCATGAGGCTAGCCTCCTATAGTTTGGGTTGTGTGCGACCTTGTCAGATTTAATTGCGGTCATTACAGTGTGTTGTATTAAACAGGAAAATCGATTCAGCATTTTTTTAGTGACGTGTATGGGATTGCTTTTGTTCGTAAATCGGTTTCTCCGTCATGTTGTAGGTACATTCAAGTCCTGATTCGCTTTACACAAAAATCTCTCATCAGCTACAATACTGGGTTAAAATTGACTGACTATATTTGATTTGTCTTTAAATCGCAAAGCAAAAGTATTCCATTCATTTCCTCCTTAGGGCTTAGCTGATAATCTCATATCATTTCGTGATAACTTTCATATTAATATCATAATGTATCGGTTTTGCAACGGCCTAGCGATAGTTAATCTGTTTTATTAATAGGCAGATTCCGATACGGTTAGGTAAGCCGTACTGACTTTTACCGGAAATTATTAGGTTTTCGGAGGGTAGTGTCGATTTTTTATTACGCCTAGTATAATACCCGCTCAATAGCGAAGCGTTATGTTGCGGTGTACATTAAATTATGCGTACTGATTATATTATATCTAGTTTTCCTTTATTACAAATTCATTCAGCAGTGTTGGCGTTATTGAGTTACAAACACACAAAACAATCGTTATTTGTATTAAAAATACGAAATATACTAAGGATTGTTTTTGTAAAAATAAGTTAAATTTACAATTTTTTTAAATATAATCCTCTGTATAAGAAACTTATTTTTTTTTATTATGACAACGCAAGTTTTTCTTGCAATCTTTTTAATATCCCAAAATTAAATAAACTACCTTGCGACGCTATTTTGCTTTAGTTCAATTATATATTTAATCGTGTAAATCAGTGATTAAAAATAGTACTAATACTTTAGGTTGTATTTTTAATTGGTTGTTATCTTTTAATAAGATTCATTTAGATTTTAACATTTGATAAAGTGTAATTTGTTTTAATTGTTCAATGTAACTTTTTTTAATTTGAAATACACGACTCATTTACACCTAACTGCGATTTACGTGGAGCTCGCGCCCTGCAGGTCAAGGAACGGTGTTTTAGTGCATATATATACATTTTGCATACATTTTAGTCGCTTATTTAATAATATATAATTACCTGTACCTGAACACGCCGCCTCTGACCTTCAGTTGTTTTTAATAATCACTCATTACTCAATGATTCATTACCTTATACTTATAAAATGTGTTTAAATATAAATTGCAAGTAATTTGAATAATCCTTGAAGTAAAAAACGCGAAAGTAATTAATACTGTCGGGGGTCACAGATAGTTAATTGTTAAGTCAATGTAATGAGTGCCTCGTTGTTTTGAGTATTTTTTTATTCCAGTCGCCACACACGAATAATACTTTTGAGTTATTCGATGTACGTGCTTCTCAGTTTTACGATTGCCCCTTGCAACTTCTCAAGCCATTACTTACATCGCTATGCTTTCTAACTTATGCGCGCCTAACGGTAGCCATGGCCGGCAAACACTCTGTTTATCGAATAATGTCCAGATTCTATTTTTCTGTTATAGTATCTAAATAAAAACGTAATGTAAGCAAATAGGTAATCATTTATAAGTATTTTTATATCGTCGCATTATAGTACCGGAATGAAAGTAATATTGAATAACATGAAAGTAACATTAATCGGAATGTGAAATCAAGCGATAAGTTATTAATATTTAGAAATTTCGCATAAAAAAACCTCATGTGCTTGTCTAAACATGTCTAGAATCTAGATAATTTCAATGAGCGTTTTTTTCATATTGGCTCCTGTATTTCATCCTATATTTTTAAAATAATACAAGTTTATGCGAAAGAGAAATGTTTAAATTATATAAATCTGATGATAGAATTACAGTTTATTTATAAAAGTTGTAAGTATCGGTTGTTCCTTCGTCTTCAACTCTCTGTGGTTTTAGCTTTTGTATCACGTTTCAAAATATATTCTTTGCATTATGGTATTTCTACAAATCTATTAGTAAATATATCAAAAACAACTAATTCAGTTTTTTATGATAAAATATATAACGATGACGTCAATTCGTCGGCTATAATACTTACGGCCATAATATCTGCTGCTGTGAAAATTAGTGTTCTAACCGTAATTATAAATTAGTGCTGCATGAAGCATGATTCGCAGATGTTCTAATTATTTAGTAGTTTGAATATCTTTCCACACATGTAATGTGAATAAAGCGATGTCTGTACCTATATTTGAAAATATGTTATAACACAAACTCAATCCGGTTCAGTTTAAGCGACATTATTTAATATTAATTACAAGAATCACAGAAGACTCTGATCAACTTGTAAGACAACGCCTTACGCTTTAGTCCACACACTTATTATATTACTAATAAATAGCTATTTTACGGTTCGAAATGTATTATGTATTGTAATTCTGAGCTAAATATAAAACTGAGATATACCAATAAGAAACTCACGGCCTCACTTATAAACGTTACTTGGTTAAACAATGCTGTCTTTTTTTTTCGAATGTAAAATCAATAATGATCGAAAAAGATATAGGCGTAAACTAAACAACTGCTAAGCAACGTTTCATTAATCAAATATATATATAACAATACATTATATATATAACAAAAAAAAACAAATCTTTTCTCATAATAATAATTATAGAATTGTATATTTGTTTGTACCTATATATATATATATATATATACATATATATATGTATTGGGTTTAGTCGGTTTACCGGTAAACTTTGGGTAACATACATCGTATCATCAAAATTAATTGTACCTAATTATTTTGTTAATTTATTCATTTTTTTATTTTCAGATAAACCAGGAATGTTCGACCTTAAGGGTAAGGCGAAATTCGAGGCGTGGAGCGGCAAAAAGGGTCTGTCGAAGGATGACGCACAGAAGGCTTACATCGCGAAGGTGGAAAGCTTAGTCGCTTCCCACGGCCTCCAATAAACTAGTTCTAAGTCAACAATCAACATGACGCTATATTGATAACATGTCAATCTAAAATCTGTGTTGCCAACATAAATTCTATGTTGCCAGCCTTATTGACATGATATCAATAAAGTGTTGTAATCATATTTTTTATATTATGTCGGTTTTAAAAATATTTTAGCATTTGCTGTGCAATAAAATGTTACTATTAAGTTTTTGAACCGTAAAGCACAATCAAACATTAAATCCATATTCTTCCTCTATATAAGCATTTATAAGCTATATATTTTTTAATAGTACAGTTTTTTTAGATCTATTAAAGTTTATTTATTGAAGCGACTAGTGATGTAACTTTTTTATCTGTCTGTTATAGCTATTTATGCCTAAAATGTATCCTTATTTCGGGATGAATAAGTTCTACATCTATTCTTGAATCACATAATAGTTCGTACGAAAACTATGATTATTTATTTATATGTTTACATCACAACGTTAAGGCACAAGATAAAGTGTTCATTAAATTTTTTTTATTGTTATCAGTGTGGTAACATATTTTGTTATTATTTTTATATTGGCGTGAAATAAATTAATGAAAAATTGTGGTTTTTTTTTCTTTAATAAAATGAGTGTCTTAAGTAACAATAACATCAGATATTATATAGGTACTAAATCCGTATAACAATACATTTAATACTAATACCGTATCTATCGATAACTTTCATTACTTGTTTGTTACTGAATATAAAAAAAAACTAATCACATATTTATACAAAAAGATAGTGATGTGATACTTCATTTCAGAATAATTTTATGTATTAATTCAAATATCCGATAATTCCGCAAGCAATAGTTGGCCCAGAAGTGCCAGTGAGAGCGCTGTCTTCCGTGCCCGCTCGGCCGTAATCATCTTCACTTTTCGATATGGCTATGGACCTTCCGACCACTGAGCGTGGACCAACTAAAGATATCAAGTGGTCCACGATTTTGACCTTAAGCGTTTCTCCTTCTTCCGCTTTAATGTTACCGAGGTCGCCGACGTGACGAATTTCATCGCGTGGTCCGCCATGACGACCCTAAAGAAAACAGTTCTTATTATATCCTACCACCGTTCACGCTTCAAACGAGATTTCTCTTTACCATACCTTAACCCCTCAATAAATAACATAAGTGAAATCAAAATAATATATAATATAATAATAATAGGTACTTTAAACGTTATAGCTAGTTTATTAGCAAAAGTACCTGCAGATCATAAAAATAATAATTCTGTCTGCTCGTTACCTCGAACGGATCGTAATAAATCCAGCTTATGAATAGGTAAGGCAAGCTAAAAAGGCTTAAATCAAAAATATTTAATGACAGCTTTGTGTTTGAATGTTAGTTAGATTTTTTGATAAAAAAATCAATTACTTTGTCGGAATTTACTTACGAAGTAAGCTATGAAGTGTGGTCCTATTTCTTTGCAATTATCTTTTATGGAACCAGCTTGATGCACATGAAGTCCGTGCAGACCAGGCGAGAGCCCAGTCACGTTGCCTTCGATCGTAACGGGACCGTTTGGTAAGATTTGGGTGAATACCAACTCACCACCTACTCCTGACTCTTCGTCGGCTTGTAATTGCGCAATAGCTCGCAAACCAGGTGTTGAGTGAGGAACCTGTAATAAGAGTAAGCAACATTGTTATTCTACATATACAGTTTAATATGTAATGGGATGTATAGGTACGTTATGTTAATGTTAGTATTATATATAGTCTGTGGCGTGGCGTCACAAAAAAAATCGAAAAAGATAAAAAGCAAGAAGGTTTGTCGTGAGTTATTGTGTTAATTGATGTATTTTTTACACGGTGTATTGCACGGTAGAATTACCCATTTATATTATAGTATCGTAATTGATAACAAACAATAACTAAACACAATTACACACACACAAACACAAAACACAAAAACACAATACAATACAGTAATAAACACTATTAATTGCTTGAAAGTATGTTAGATTTATTGAAGATAAAATTTTTAGTTGTAGGTACAGGTAGTAGTCTAGATGTAGGTACTTACAATAGACTAAACAACTAGTAAAGTGTTATTAAAATAAGGCTGTAAGTAAAAGGAATTTAATCGTTAAGATTATAATTACTAACTATCAACATGGTCATCACGATTTAACGTGTATCATATGAATCCTTGACACGGCATTAAATCTCAGGAAAGACATTACTCACACGCGATATTTATCTTCTGTAAGATTAATTCAAATTGTAATATTAGATGTAACACTAATTATTAAATATCTGTCATTTTTAAAATTAAACAATTATTATCCATATTTTTAATCTGGCAGCAAGAACATTGACAGATAGCTTATGGCGGGAAACTGATAGACTGAAGGTTTTTTATGATCACTGCGGTTATTGGGTGTTGAGATCTAGCTCTTACACTTTACATTAATATTATTGCTTTTTAAAAATAAGGTTTTTTTAATTAAATAGATGAAATTAATCACCAGCGTGGAATTTAGTTTTACCGTTTGTAGTTTTACCGGGAAGAACTAACGAGAATCAAATTAGTTAGGAACATAAACTCGCCAAAACCTGTCATCTGTCAGATGAATATTATTTATTTTATGTTGTAGTTTAAAAAGATTCAACGGAATTTTTGTTTTAGTAATTCATTAAAAAATTTTTTAGTAATCAAATATAGGTAATCGTAATAAAAATAGTATATTACACAATGACATTATTTGCCCCGTTTATTCTTTTACGTTGCTTATAGAAATAAAAATGTTAAAAATTGTATGCAGGAGCAATAGCAATTTTTCATATTTGATAATTTTTTGACGTGTTACTGTTTATCGTGGGTCAGAATGCGCGAGTGAGGTTTTTAAAATCTAGACATAAATGATTTCCTTAAACAAAGCCACGAGAGTCTTATTAAAATCTAACTAATTAAGCTAACATTCACGTAAATCATTGTATCGCGCTTAACAATAGTGCAAAAATGTTATAATTTATTTCAATGCCCTCGTGCGTTGCAATTCCTATTTACATATTTTTAAAAAAAAATGCCAGATACCAATGACACGCCATTGGCTGTACGTTGATGGTACTGTGCTTGTAACCACACAAGCTACATTACAACTATGCTGTTTTAGTTTAATCAGATGGAAAAGGAACGGCGGACAAAGGTTATAACACTTATTTTTTGACAGCGTTTAATATGTAGTACATATACAATATGGGCACTACACAGGTTTTGGCCATAGATTACGCAATATTACGGCGACTGCCTCGTTGCTCTAGTGGCTAAAATATAATGTCGCAGATCTCGAGATCCGGAGTTCAAACAATATTCTCAATAACAGTGCTGGAAATCGGAAGTGGATATTTTTCCATGCTTCGGATACCACGTAAAGCGCATGAACTCTTTACGGCCGTGTCGGATTGCCGTCCCATAACATTATAAATAAATAGACAGTGCTCTTGTGTTTGCGCACACACTTTTTACATAGTGTGCTTGTCTTCGTTGAGATTGGCCCTGGAGTCTGTTAGAGGTCAGGATTATTATTTACAAATTAATAATAATCTTTATTATCTAACAGACAAAAATATAAAAAAATATAATTCTTTGAATATATGTAATGACTTAAATATATAAATCCTTAATTAACACATATTAATTACATCACGGAAGTTCCAACGCTCGAAACAGTTTTAATGGAGGAAGTTTTTATATCACGATTGTTTTTAGTATTGTATTCGTGTCGCAAATTACAATCTACGGATTTTATAAATATTTAAACGCCATTCGAATAGACAAAAATAATTGTTGTACTGCAACAACAATACGACTTGATATTTACCTACTAATTAATGATACGAGATGGCTCAGTACCAACGATTTTCGGTTCGAAACCAAACAAGTATAGTAAAAGTAATAAATAATAAAGAAATAATATTATTAGTATAAGTAGACAGCTACTTATATAAACATAATTACAATAAAACTTATATATTGATATTTTTCTAACACACAGTACTAGATTTACAAACTCACCACTTGAAATATTTTCAAAATTTGTGTATGAATCACACGCGTACGAAGTCGGGAACGGCAGCTAGTATACATACATTATGACGTCAGAGAATACTATCATGGCGTACAGTTTTAATGGAATGGGCTTTTAACGGCTTAACACTAAAATGAGTAAATCTACATAAGCTGGTCACGTTTAGGTAATTTTGTGAGCGCGATTATTTTTTTATATTCAATTCGAATTGTAAAATATATGTCGGTACCCCGTTGATATATATATTTGTAAATGTAAATAAAAAAATTTAATGATCTAGTTCGTTTTATATATTTTAATTAAAATAAGCTTTTGTTAATTTACATGATATTTTAAGAATTTAAGTAGTCTGTAATAGTTCGATTTGATAGATCGGCAAACCCTTTGAAATACTTACTACGATTTGAACCTAAGAGATTAACCCAAAAATATGTTTGTTAGTATTATATATATATATGATCAAATACTTACGACAGGAAATTCTATTTGTTTATCTGAACGTTCGCTTCCGAGGGGATAAGACGAGCCGAGTGCCTGAAAAAATGTAAATTATAAATTAACAAATAATAATTAATTGAAATATAAAACCTTCAACAATTTAGACATGCTTTTTTGAATATGATTGTGATATTCTAAAATAAAACAAAATTAATGTGAATGCATTGTTTTGAACTATGTGAGTGATCGGATACCTTATTATTAGGTTTATTGTACCTAATTGTAGTATTAGTGGAAAGACGTTTAAATAAACAAGAAGACGAGGCCTTACGAGGTCATTTTCGTTTATAAATATTGATTCAAGTGGAATAGCGTGTTTCAAATATATAGACCCGGACTTGACATTTGAGGGTCCTCCCATTCCGAAGCGGTTAGAGCAAAATCATATTATTTTTGAGAATCCCTCTTGGCTGACTGGGCCCCTTATCCTTGTAGGACATTACTTAAATCTAGAGCTGACTATATACTTTTATATAAGTTCTGATTCCTCTGCCAAGTAACATTAATATTTCAGAATAAGAATGTTTCCGCTTTGATCGCGATTGAAACACCGTCATTACAGACAAGTGCAGTTATTGTTATTATAATTTAATACTTTTTATTAGGAGAAGACGAAATCAAACAAAAAATCTGACGGATATGGCTAATGAACAGAAATAACAAAACAAAAACCGACTTCATAGGAAAAACAAATTAATATGCACTAAAAAGTAAAAAAATAATTGCGTATTCTGCTATAATTTGATAATTCACTTACTATTTTCTACTCAACAATATGTAGGTACGAATGTGTTGTGTGGTTGATAATTTATTTACAATTATTGTTACTTTTGGAGTCGATGTCAGCCAAGATGGGTTTATAACTACATACATAAATAGTTATAGGTGAGATGTGCTTGTAACGAGGCGAATAAAAGTCAATTTGTGATGTGTATGTTTTTGTTTGTTTTTAAAAGATTCCCGTATTATTATTGCTAGGTATATTATAGTGTTTCCTTAGCTGACATCGACTCCAAAAATAACAATAATTGTAAATAAATTATCAACCACACAACACATTCGTACCTACATATTGTTGAGTAGAAAATAGTAAGTGAATTATCAAATTATAGCAGAATACGCAATTATTTTTTTACTTTTTAGTGCATATTAATTTGTTTTTCCTATGAAGTCGGTTTTTGTTTTGTTAAAATTTTTATTTATTTTTAGATTTTTAGTGAATCTGAAGTACACTCACTAATTTGTAGAATATGGGTAGAGCTACTAAACGTGCAGCTCATATGAGACAGCGCCGTTTATATTATTATTTAAATATATTAATCTAAAACAGTGAAACGTAAAGAAAAATGCATTCTGGTATTTAATTAATAAATATTAGTTAATATGGTTAAATGTATGAATATAAATGAACATGTTTTGATTAAATAGATTTAGTTGGTGGGGTAATTTAGTTGGGCAGCCATAACTTAATCAAATAGTTATTTCTAGTAATAATTAAATAAACTGTATGTTTATAGATGTTGTGTTATACCATTCTTCACCATAAAATATGACGGAATGTCTGTATATTAAAAAAGGGGAAGTATCTATATTATCCTAACTAATATTATAAATGCGAAAGTAAGTTTGTTCGTAACGCTTTCACGCCTAAACCACTAAGCCGATTTAAAAAAATCTTTCACCAATGGAAAGCTACATTATCAGGGAGTAACATAGGCTACATTTTGTCCCCATATTCCCACGGTAAAAACACTAGTAATCAATATATAAATGTACATAAATATAACATGTATATAAGAGTACTTATACGATTCTATATATATATATATATATATCTTATAAGTACTCTTATATACATGTTATATTTATGTTTTATATATATATATATATGTATAATTTACAAAAAACTTTTAGGAGATGTTCAAATATGTTTCAATTACAAACATATACATATATACTTATGCTTACATGCATAACTCATATTATAAAGAGGAAAGATTTGATTTTTTATTACGATTTAAATCAAAAACTACTCGACCGATTTTAAAAATTCTTTCACCCTTAGAAAGCTACATCCTTACCGAGTAACATAGGCTTTATTATATTTTCAAAATCTTATAGATCCCTACTTAAAATGGAGCAATGTAACCCAACGTATCAAACTGTTGCCTATAAAAGTTATTATTTCGCGTGCGCTGCGAAAACTATTGACGGTATATAAAGAAGTGTTTTATACAATAGTACTACAATTACTTGATCATAACGATGTTATGTTAGGTGAATGATAAATCTAGATAGCCTATAAAAGATTCGGCCGTGTATCGTTAATTTGCTACTAAGAATTGAAGATTTCCGTTACTTTGTCATGGATCCTATTATCAGAATCTAACCAAACTATCATCAAACAACCCTTGAAGTATACTCTTTCGAATAAAAAAAAAATCATCGAAATCCGTTGAATAGATATCGAGTTATTCGTCCATTTGTCGCGCACATACCTCATGCAAATTTACGACTTATATGGTTTTCTCATGGATTCCACTGTCAAACCTGGACCAAAAAAAAATGGGACCCCATGGGAAGCAACTCCTTTCAAATAAAAAAAAAATCATCAAAATCGATTCACCCAGTCAAAAGATATGAGGTAACAAACACAAAAAAAAAAAAAAAAAAAAAAAAAAAAAAAAAAAAAAAAAAAAAAAAAAAAAAAAAAAAAAAAAAAAAAAAAAAAAAAAAAAACATACAGACGAATTGATAACCTCCTCCTTTTTTTGAAGTCGGTTAAAAACAAACAACGTACAATGAACTCTTACAAAGGCTGACTTCATAATTTGACACATGACTATTCTATTATAATATTATATTCAACTATTATGTACAATATGGACGGCATTTGTGGGAATGATATGTTAAAGATTGGTATTTTCTTTTGTTCATAATAATCTTTTAAGCATAATTTTTAGTTTATAAATCTAAATTTTGATTTATATGTAACTTATTTCCTTTTATATATACTCTGATCCAAATGACGAGCAGTAGAGCTATTCTGTTAGAGCAAACTTGAAACTCACAGCAGAAATCACTCGTGAACGTCAGAAAATGATATGTGTAATATCATGAATTGAGTAATGAAATGTGTTCCTATAGAATATCACTAAAGGAGTCCAACCCCTTACAACTAGCGGAGAACGTTATCATTGTACAACGGGTACGTACTGGTCAAACATTTAAAATATTTAAAAAAAAGTAAGGATATGGCAACTTACATACAAATAAGGTTCCATGAAAACTTCATATATGTTACTTTGGTAATCTTCGATTGCCGGTAGCGCTTTAATCAACAAGTTTCTCCCATATCCAGGATCGCCATGGAAACTTTTTCCATTGAGGACGGATACCAGCCACAAAATCTGGCCGAAAAATAAATGTAACCTAAGATGCATATCGAAAAAAAAAATTTACACGCGCGGTTTTTAAAAATGGAACAGATTAAAGTCGGTAGGCGTCTTGGCTTTGCAAATGTCTGTCTGTCAATGATTGTTGTACAGAGTAGAGGTGGTAGGAGATGTTTTTTCTTGTATATTTTAATGGATGTATATGAAGATGGTTTGTCATTAGGTCTTCGTGAGCAGCCAAGGTCTCGTGATTGAGGAGCGTGACGTGTTAAACGTTTAGATACGCCATTGTCGAACTGGAAGTTGGCAGTTAATTCGTGCATATGTTAGAAAAATTGACGTTATATTAACTTGATAATTACTGTGTTAATTTGTCAGAAAATTACCTTTTAACCAACTTTTTTATTCTTCAATTGTACTTTATAGTATCAACATATACGCATGTAATTGCTCTATGTTACTTTTGTCACCTAATTTTAAATCAAAGCATCAAGATTAATGGCTTTATCTGAGCTAATATATACTAAGCATTCTCAAGCTTTGGTTTGAGAATGCTTAGTTAAACAATGCTGTCTTCTTCTTTCAATGTCAAATCTACAATGACAGAAGGATAGAAACGAACGTTCAAAGAATCCCTTACTCCCTTCCTTTCAAGTCCCACTCCATCGAACGTATTCATCACTCGAAATCGGAGCCCTCGACAGGTCGAAATGATCAGTATAGTTTCTAACAGTTAACAGTAACAGCCTGTGAACATCCCACTGCTGAGCTAAGTCCTCCTCTCCTTTTTGAGGAGAAGGTTTGGAACTTATTCTGTACCATGCTGCTCCAATGCGGGTTGGTGGAATTCACATGTGGTAGAAATTCAGTGAAATTAGACAAATGCAGTTTGCCTTCCTCACCGTCAAGCACGAGATTAATTATAAATACAAATTAAGCACATGAAAATTCAGTGGTGCTCTCCGGGCTTGAACCCACGATCATCGGATTCACATAAGATTCACGCGTTCTAACCACTGGGCCATCTCGGCTCTCTAATACCTTTATAATTCGATGATCTTAAATGAATAACATCTATAGCTCGAAGAAAAAGTAAGGTATTTAAGATTAAATTAGTACCAACGCACCTTTTTTTACATTCATAATTTAAACAAGCAATAAATAAGAGAATAAATTCCATTTTTTTATTTAAATCTTTATTGACACCACAATATAGCGGTTGGAACAAGAGGCGGACTTGCCTGAAGGCATTCTAAGCAAGTCAACCTTTAGGCTAAACAGAAATCCGGGAAGGCTTAATTCTAGTAAAGCATTACCAAGTTAATAGATTATTTTATTTATTTCCCTACAAAAATCTGTAAATGTTTAAAACTCGAAACTATTATAACTTCCATGGTAACATCGCTAGATTAAACTCTGTTTTTCTTTCGAAAAACAACATTTAAGTATCATTATAATTCATTTAATACTTAATCGTCTACAATTTTTGTTTATTTTACTAAAGAAAATCATAGTCAACACCGAGTTAAATACAAAGTTAATCGATGCCAGAACAAAAACTTGATTCATGTATAAGTATTCGTTATGGTTGTGATAATATAATTATAAGTTGAATATATTATAAAAATGGCTATTTTTGAGCAAATTGAAAGCAACGGAATCCCCAGATAAGTGCATTTTAATAATTAGAAAATCATCTAAATTAATTACAATATTGATATTTATTCAACAAAAAATATTTATGGTTTGGTGTTCGTTGGTTGGTATGGTATGGTTTCGCGTACGAAGGGTTCTGTACCATTATATATAGAAACGAAAATAAATCATGTCTGTTGTAGTTGTATGTGAGCCCCGTGTGTATGTGAGTATTTTTTGTTGTTATAGCGGCAACACAAAATAAAAAAAGGTGTGTGTGCGATTCACACACGATAGAAGTGAAACTTCAGTAAATCGACAAAAGAAATAATATAAAATAGTATGTATATTTCTGTCTCATTCTTTGCTGGCTTCATCCTACACATTTTTGTATTTGTGTCTCTTACCTGTCGTTTTTTCCGTTGCATCCGGTTTGAAATCACAACGATTCTAAAGAAGTTTCACTCCAAAAATCTGTAAAAAATCTGTAAAAAATTCAACTAACTCTCGCGGTTCATGAGATACAGCCTGGTGACAGACGGACAGACGGACGGACAGCGGAGTCTTAATAATAGGGTCCCGTTTTATCCTTTGGGTACAGAACCCTGAAAAAAACATTGTATACTTATGTATTTTGCTAAGTACATTGAAATCAACACAACAAAAGAACCGTACCTGCCTTCCAGTGATATAAAAATCTTGTAAGAAATATTTACCATCAAAGCAAAAAACATCAACTATTCGCTTCATTTATGTTTCATTTATATAACATGACCTAACAAGTAACAATACAGTTCCGAAACTGTACTGTATGATATGTCAAAACAAGCCTTTTAAATTATATAGACACTTCAAAAATGAAAATTAATTTAACTTTTAATACCAAAGAGTATTTATAACGCTAATGACATATTACTTTATTTATTGTCAACTACAGTCAAATCAATTTGTTGACAACCTTATCCCACTTCAATTAAATTACGTAATTAAAAAATTGGAGTCATACCAAGATATAGTGTATGAAGAAAAAGAAATAGTTCCGTATTTAAAATGTAGTTGTAAGTAGCATGAATCGCGACTTCGTATACGATGATGATAGACCTACAGCCTGGTCGCGAGTTGGTACCACGTTGAACAAGTGGATGTGGGGAGCTCTTTGTTGTGGTGTTCCGGGTATCCCGTGCTATTTTTGTAGCTGCTGTGAGAAGTTTGATGATAGAATGGATAGGGAAAGGCCAAGAGTTAATCGTTAGTTGCTTTTCACTCATCTTAATAAAGTTAATAACAATCAATTACTGATACTAGGTAACAAGAGAGAGACTACAACCAAGTAAATCATAATGCATCACTATTCCACTCAACGACACATGTTATAGTGTTCGGCACATGTTGTTAAAGTTCTAATAAAACAGCACCGATATATAAAACATCATTTTTTTATCAATCCATATAGAATATCATACATTATTAAACGTACCGCGACACATGTATCAATTCAATGCCAAATCTGTTTATTTTTATTTTATCCGTCTTCGTTTGAAATAGGTTATTGCTATAAATATGACTAGACAGCGAAGATTGATTTATTTCTAATTTGCTCATAAAAGTCTTATATATTGGTAGAAGGTACCGTAACAGCAGAGCGCATTTCAAGACAACATCGTCCTCATGCACCACGTGGTAGAAAATCTACGCCTGAAATGCTATCTGCAGTTCGATGTGCTCTAACGCAGTTGGAAGGCGAACCAGCTCCACCCATAACAGCTACTTCCAAATCTGTACCTCGGATCTCTGAGCCAGGTTAACCTGTTAATATTCGATAGACATATTAGTACCACGAATTCCGGAACTATTGCAACACTTCACAATATTATTTGACCCCATTGAATAGATCTGTTATTTGAAGTATAAACCAGCAAAGCAAAGTAGGTTGGTTAACTGAATTATTTGAGATGATTAGACTTTTAATTTTTTTCCATTATACCAAAAGTATGTTCAGAGTGTGACACAAGCGTTAGGCAGTGTAAGCCATTCCTTGGACCGTCAATGTGTCGCCAACCATGATCTAACTCTTTGTTGTTTCCCTTGTTTAATTACCCTGGTATCATTGTCCATCACAGCGGAACACTGTACGTCAGAATTACTGATCAGCGTCTCCAGCTCTTTTTTTCTAGCACGCGCGAACGATAACCATCTTTCTCTTTAATACCGAATGCTTTTTCGTAATTTTTTTTTGAATTCAAGTAATGAATTCGTATATATTAATAAATAACTTCTTACATCTAATACTAGATTTTTTTTAGATACGAGATTGTTCAACCAACACAACGTCGTGCCATATTTTGGCCCAGTGGACCTTAACTGAAGATTAACAACTTGTGTTTATATCTCGTGCGTGCGCTTAGAGAAAAGCCCGTCAGGATTGTATGTCGCGTGATAATTCTTCTTCAGACTCAGGGTTGGGACGAATCAACATGCTTTGACTTATAATAAAATAATCCTGCTTATAAATTGCTTGTTTTCTAATTTGGTAAGATATTGGGAATTGCTAGACTAGTATTGTATATAGTGAGTATTATTACTAGCATAGGGTGCGGCATTCCGAAGAGGTTAGAGTAAAATTATATTTTTTGGCGGAGTAGGTCTCTCGGCTAATGGGATCTCAAGGCCGGTGCCTTTTAGGTCTAGGCATAATTCCGGGGCTGTATTGAACATAAATATAATCATAGGTAAAGTTTTATTTTCGAACAATAAATAAATACACATATTATATTCTAACAGTATAATAACATGTAAGATTTGTTGCCTTTATAATTAACAAGTTTTTCTGACAATCGAAGTTTTTGTGTCATTAATTATACAGTGCTTATGACGATATAAATGAGATGTAATTAGATTTAGTTGTTATTGTATAATGTTTTGTTTTAGTCAATTAAATTTAATTGCTTTAAATATTGTATATATTTTATTATTAATTTGAATTATCAATAAAACGATATTTGTAATACAAAATAAATAGTTTATTTTTAAACATGGTCATCATAATATATATAGTTATAAATGTGTGATTTACAGTATATTATGGGATATGCAAATGAGGTTCTACAATCAGTAGGAGCATACAATCAGGAGTGCTAGATTAAGCGTCCGTGGGGTCCGTAGCCATATCTTTCGAAGGACCCTTGATCTAATCTGATCTGATGAATTCCTTTCATCTCTCTTAAATTAATAAAATATATTATTTTCATTCACAAAATGCTCCTTCGGGGCCCGTAGCTATTGCAACTCTTTCGACGCGGTCAATCCTTTTTGGGAGGATATAATAAAGACATTTAGAACAACGATTCAGTTATGCGATCAAAACCTTTGTTAGTGTACAAATCAAAATATATTTCATTAAAGTAGGCTTGCTCGTCATTTGAATTCAATCGTCAGTTTACCGGGTTGTATTGAGTTCTAGCATAAAGAACCGCCATAAATTTCAGTACATAGTTTGTGACTCTTTTTCATCATTTCTGTTACAAATAAATATCAGTGAAATACAATTAATTATGTTATTATGTCCCACTGCTGGGCTAAGGCCTCTTCTCCTCTTTTTGAGGAGAAGGGTTGGAGCTTATTCCACCACGCTGCTCCAATGCGGGTTGGTGGAATACACATGTGACAGAATTTCAGTGAAATTTGAGGTTTCCTCACGATGTTTTCCTTCATCGTTAAGCACGAGATGAATTATAATCACAAATTAAGCACATGAAAATTCAGCGGTGCTTGCCCGGGTTTGAACCCACGATCATCGGTTAAGATTCACGCGGTCTTACCACTGGGCCATCTCGGCTTGCGAGTTATGTTATTATAGTATATATAACATAAATTTAATAAGCAAATTGATAGCAAAACGTATTTTTCTATATTTATCGAATGAAATATCAAAGATTAATTATGCAATGACTATTAATTTAAGAAGATTTCTGAAGAAACATTTTAAATAATGATGAGGCTTAACTAAATATTGCTTAGAAGATGTTAGCAAACGAATAGAAACAAAATACCACCTTATTTATTATTAAATTTTACTAAGCAGACACTAACACAAATTGGAAGTTGGAAGTTGGAACGAGTTAATGTGTATTCTTTGTAATTAGTGTTGCGAGTGTAATAAACAACTACATATAATTAAAGGACTTTTTAAAGAAATATAAAAATTCTCTAACTAATTGCAACTACCTGCATAATCATAATATTTATTTAAATTATAATATTAATTTACCTTTTATATTTTTATAGCAAAGTTACAAACCGTGAGAACATATTTAATTATCGTAAGTCGTAACGGATTTTAGTCAATTCAATTACCATGATTATACATAAATATATAATTGATTCGTTGATTGCTATAATGTTTTGTTGTTGACTCTGATAGCTGGTTTGTAGAAGGGGACGGGATTGGTCTTAGGTACCTTATAATTATATACCTTATATGTACCTTTTCTATACCCTTGATAAGTGACAAACTGTATGAAAAATTTCATTATAATCTTTTAAGTTAAGACCTAATAGCGTAACAAATAAACAACACCCGTTGATATTTGTAATATCAAAATTATTTAGATTTTTTTAATAAATCTATAGGTATATCATATTAAATTGTGTATGTAATTATATAAGGTAAGTTGTAAGTGTTGTCATATTTCTAGTGGCCTCTAAAAAGTAGGCAACCTCTTAAGTTGTTCCACTTTGACGACTAACAATTTGTCATGATGGTGAAGGTTTCTTATCAAAGGTTTCGTGTGTGTCAGTAAGACACGCGCGTTCAGACACGATCATCTAGCGATATTTATTTATTTATTATATATTGAATAATAATAACTGATTTTATAAGTAGACGTGCCTTTCCTAAATTTTAGATCTGTTGATTTTGAAATAATACAAATTAGAATATAGTGTTTAGTGTTGTATTTAGGTGTGTAGTTAATATTTCATTTTAATTTATTCGGCTTATCTGCTAAGGTAAGTGAAATTAAACCATCTTTTTTTGAATTTTTATTAATTATAATAAGTGATTTATATTAATATTACTTTACTAAGTGTTGTTTTCTATAGTTGGAATTGATTGATTTTGGCGTTCGAATGATGATGTACTTAGTAGAGTTTAATGAGATAATATTCTGTATTCATGGTTAAGTCGAGGTTGTTTTGTACGTGCTTAGTATTCAGTACACAGTTAAGAAATATATTATATGTACTCGTTTTTCTTAGTTTCGAATGAATTATAATATACGGGACTTTAGTTTTATTTAAATTAAAATAAATGGAACTTGATATGGAAAAGTGTTTTTAGTGGAAATTTATAAAATAGTACGTTATTTACAGCGTAAAAATAAAAATGTATTACAGTCGGTAAATATAACTGTTGGGCAAAATCCTCTTCAGTGGGTTTGGAGTTTATTGCACGCTGCTAAAATGCGGGTTAATTTCATTTGACCACAAATTAAATTTGATACATGAAGATTTATTTTCCGCGGACTGCGTGAATTATAAACATAAATTGGTAAATGAAAACTCAACCGTGTTTATCCATTTTTAGTTCAATAATTATGTTTAAGCCAATGATCCCTCGGCGCTATAGTATATATATAGTAGATATGATATAGTCATTTTATTATCGTCAGCACCAATTTCGTCCAAAAATTCAGGTCTCTCAACGAGAGTGAAACTGGCATACAATTCAATTTCAAGAATTTGACTGCGACAGTAATAAGTAGGTGAAGTTCGTAAAGCTTTTATAAATTGTGGTTTAATATAATTATAATAAATTAAGGCTTTATCAATTGTGAGAAGATAAAGGTTTTTTTTAAAAAGGTAAGTTTTACTTTAATTGTTCGAGATATTTAATGTATAAAGAAATATGTTTGGTACTTTAGTTTGATATTTATTATTTTTATAAGAAAAAAATAATATATTTTGAAAGGTAAGGTTATTGGACATATTTGTATCGTTACAGAATTGCATGACTTTAATCTATTTTATATGGTAGTAAGCTTAATGAAAATTGTTTGAATTAATCAACTCTAGAGAATACTGATATATTCATGTAAGTTTATAAATATAAACAGCATACTGGCTTTGGTTGCCAGACAAAGCCTTATAGACAGCGGATTAATATCAGTCATGTGAAGCTCTAGGCAACGTGAATAACTAGTGCCAATATTATTCAATAACAATTTAAATTGATTACTTGGAAGTATTTTGACCTAATTTATTCCGTTTTGCTCTTCGCTTGCGTCTGTCCTAAAGGTCTTCATTGCACATAAAAACTGTTTTTTTTTGTATCTTCTCCATTTATATTATTTAACAAAATTGATATAAATTAATCGAAAGTAAAACGGAGCAGGCAATATTTTCTTATATAAGTGTAATAGATTTATTTATTAATACCTACGCCTACATTGCAGCAATAGCAAATTTGAATTCTCACTGATTGTTATTATTTTATTCAAAGGATTATACTATTTAATTAAAAAAATATACTATACAATAAATTTGTGGAATGGACAAAACATTTAAGATTTGTTTTTAATTTACTAGACTGACTAGTTTGGATAAAATAATAATAATTATTGAAGCTCTTTCAAACCAAATTTTCCGTAATGATTACATAGTAAGTAGGTAAGTACATTTAATATTTGAAATGTAAACGATAAAAAATATGCAATTTAAAAATCTACATGACAGTGGTTATTTGTTTACAATTTTCTATGCAAACCTTATGCAATCCAATTCAAATATACTTTAGAAACTGGGCCCGTTATCGCTATGAAACTGGGGAAGCATAACTTATACTAGTGAGCGCCCAGTGGTCGAAATTAGACCATTATCATTGAATATATGAGTTAAACATATATTAAGTTCCATATTAAAGTGTGAACTTCTATCAACTACTCTAAGCCGTAACGTCGGTAACCTTAAATTCAGAAGAGCGACAGAATCCAACAAGAATCAAATCCAAGCAACAGGAGGGTCCTTTTAATTTGAACACGATTGCAATTGTGGTGATTGCTAGCTGAAACTTGTTGAGCTGAAAGCTGAAAATGTGAAAAGGGTTTCACTCACTCGATAAGACATGTTATGTCTTCGAATGACATATCTAGTGCACGTCCAATTAGAACAGGTATTGAACATTGTATAGCAGGCTGAATTAATGAAACAGACAGCCAGTCGTAATGCTATTGAACTTTCAATGCAAGTAGATCAAGGTGTTCAACAAGCTTTATACATTTTCACAATATATAATTGGTAGCAAATATTTCTTGCAATGTAACTAATGTTCTTATTTAATGAAGATCACCTTGCCATTGGGTATGTTTCAATTAACGTAAATATTTATACCTGATCTTGTATTTCTTTTAGCTGTAAATAAACATTTATTGAAGGTCTGTTTGTTTGTTACATAATACGGTAGTTGAAAAATTTTATAGAATTATTTTTAAATGAAGTTGTGAAGTTAGTTGTGTGCAAAGTAAAATAAATTTAATTTATATCTTCTAAATATCCCTTTGTCCGCCTCTCTGTACTCTTGATGACAAGGTTTCGACTTATTCCATCACGCAGCGCTTATGTGGGTTGGTGAATTAACATGGGGCAGAAGTTTAACCCACGCATGCTGACGCCGCATGATGCCGTTCACCATTGGGTCATCTCAGCAACAATAAGTTTATTTTTAGGAGACTACTAAAAAAGGCTTAGAACTCGCGAAGTTGTATTCACCCGCACCTGCCGCGGTGGCGGCTGTTTTATTTCTAAACTCCCAAGACTGGAGTTCTTTTGGGTTACCGCAAACGTCGTGGTTGCAGCTGTCGCGCGCAAACTTAGCGGGCGATTATAGCAAGACGAGCGCTTATAAAAAATTGCCAAGATTTCTGTACGTGCGCCGCCCACCAACCAATCGCAAAGCGAAATCTGCATTCTACAGAAGCCGCGAGCTCGAAACCAAGGCGGGCGCGGTTGAAGCTTAAATGTCAATTGACCATACGGAACTCTTGGTGCAGTGCAGGCTACCACATTTGCATATATGGTTGGCAATTGTCGCTTTACGGGAGGGCTTATACTTCTCATGGTGCTACTGACAAAACATATATGAATGCGTTACATACTTTTTATTCGTATTTTTACAAGATAATGTAAAGTTAATAGTCTCGTTCGCGTTTATGATCTCAGCGATTCATTAACGCTTTACTAAATAGTTTCAATTAATGTAATATTATTCAGAATTAAATTAATTTGAGTTACAACTGTATTTTAATTAAATTAAAATATTGTGCATCAATAAAGAAAATTCCAAACGACGTCGTTATGCTCTGATCTTTGCAAAGTATTTAGTAAGGAGTTTCCTCATTTTTACCCCTTCTTTTATTTTGTCATCTTTTTTTTTAATAACAGCTTGTACATGTACATGTCTAAATAAAATCTACTATTCAAATTTAGTTTCATTTGGTAAAACCCGATTTTTAAAATCAAGTATTTTTTTAAATACCTACTTAAAATTTATGAGTAATCACATATATATATATATTTTATTACTTAGGAAGGTGGACGAACGTATGGGCCACCTGATGGTAAGTGGTCACCAACGCCCATAGACAATGGCATTGTAAGAGATGTTAACCATCGTTTACATTCACTAACCTTGAACTAAGATATTGTGTCCCTTGTGCCTGTAATTACACTGGCTCACTCACCCTTCAAACCGTAACACAACAATAGCGAGTACCGCTGTTTTTCGGTAGAATAACTGATGAGTGGATGCTACCTACCCAGACGAGCTTGCACAAAGCTCTACCACCAAGTATACCGATCCGAACCGATATGACTTAAGAACCTTCAAGAAGAGAGCGTACTCTTTCCATAAAGGCCGGCAACGCATCTGCATGTCCTCGGATGTTGCAGATGTCCATGGGCGGTGGTAGTCACTTTCCATCAGGTGAGCCTCCTGCTCGTTTGCCCCCTCTAACATAAAAAAGAAAAAAAGTATACCACAAAATATAGTTATTTTGTTTAACGGAGTGTTTTAAAGAATAACATTCTGTTAATAGTAGAATTAACCTAATTTTTAAAACTATTATAATAGTAATTGACATTTTACGCACGATAGAGCCATATGAACTTATTAAGATTACGAAGTTACTTGTTAATCAAAAAAAAATGGTTGTCTGTAAAGTCGGTTTACGGACGATAGTTTAACGTGACAACGTCATAACAAAACAATCTTCTCCTCGGACGCATAGGCCAATCGAGTGAAAGAGAGATAGATGCGGCGCAAGCGTTAATCAGCGTAACGGGACAATGAGTCATCCTTTTTTGTGCGTGCAGCCAGCGTTCATGGATTTATTAGACGTTGTCACGTCAAACATATTTATTTATTTTTTTGTATGAATATTTGTAACTGTTAATATATGCGTTTCAATTATCACTATTTAATTCGAGAAGTTTCTATGAGTTAACGATTCAAATTTCTTATTAAGTCCGCTTCGATGCTACAGAGACAAACAGGATAACAGCATTTTCTCCATGACTTTGGCGACGTCAATTAATAAGTAACAACATTATCCTTTAACTCTACCTTGAAAGTTTAATGAACTGCCAGCCTTATTTATTACTCGTTTACAATTAGATAGAAAAAAAACCAACAATGCCTGGTTTATAATCTGTGCGTAATTTTTAGTCACACATAAAGACTAATATAATTTTTTATGTGTATGTTTCCCGTGGGGTTTTTTTTATGTCACTGTGCGTATAATTTATGTGTGGCAATGAACATAAAACATTGTGCCAATGTCACTTATTTTATATTAGACACAAAAAAGGTTAATTAGGCATTTATTACTGGTTTTAGTCTGCAGCTTTATTCTTCTATATAGGCAAGTATTACTTATAAAAAAATCATTAGGGTTCAAGCTGGCTACGTACCAAATTTCATCAAATTCGATTCAGAGGTTGAGCGGTGAAAGAGTTACTTTAAGCATTTATAATATTAGTATAGATGTTGTCAGGTAAAAGGATAACGAGAGATAAAGTTTAATCGAAAATTATATTTAATAGTACCATTGGAATTTCCAAGTGCTTGAACATTGTGTTAAATAGTATTGACTAATGGTTATAATATACTAGCGTTTTGCCCGCGGTTTCACCCGCGTAGTTCCTGTTCCAGTGGGAATACGGGGACAAAATGTAGCCTATGTTACTCGATGATAATGTAGCTTTCCATTGGTGAAAGAATTTTTGAAATCGGTTAAGTAATAATAATAATATTCTGGGACATTATTCACACACGGTCATCTGATCCCAAACTAAGCAGAGCTTGTGTTATGGAAACCAGACAACTGATATACTACATATACTACTTTTTCTTTTGTAAATACATACTTATATAGATAATTATACCCAGACTCAGGACAAACAGACATGTTCATGCACACAAATGTTTGTCCTGGGTGGGAATCGAACCCACGACCTGCGGCGCGAAAGGCAGGGTATCTACCAACCACGCCAACAGGCTCGTCTAAGGGGCTTAGGCTTGAAAGCGTCACAAACAAACAAACTCATATTCACATTTATATTATTAGTTAGCATAACTTTTTTGTTCATGTGGCTGTCACAGAAATTCTTCTACATGCTCGACTGATTTTGATGATTTTTTTGTTTGTTTTATAGTGTAAGTATGCTGGGCGCATATCAGAACTTTAAAATCAGCTTCCAAATGCTTTATTTTCTTCGATTCATATTGCTCATACGATTGATATTGTGTTTAAAAAACGTTAGTCGCCCTCAAAACACGAGTCCCATTAAAATATGTTAAATATATAAATAATATATTCGTCCTTGGTCAAGAGACGGTTTTCCCCCTAGATTTTTTATAAAAAATAAATTGTATACAGGTTAGTTTTGTAAAATGTAATAAATTATAATTGAAAGCCAAGGGGCATGATATGATGATACTGTTATTTTACGACTAGAAAAAAAAACAGTTATATTTTTATTTTATATCTAATGTTTTTATATAATATATGTATCTTATATACGATCCACGAAGTCAAGGTACCTGTTTTAATATCATTGCCAATGTCAATCAAATGATAGTAAATACAGCTTATCTCACAGGTGATATATTTTTATATAAAAGTATCTTAAATAAGCGGTTGTTAAAGGAATTTATAATCACCTTGATTAATTTGTTTATTATTTCATATTTTTTTAAGATTATTATAATATTTATATATAACATTAAGATTTTTTAGTGAATAAAAAATCGTTCGATTTACTATTTAATAAATAAATATTATTGACACCATTATATAATAAATAGTTTAATATAATAAATGCTATATAGGTTTTCTAAGGCATTTAAATTAAAAAAAAAGAATAATAAGTTGAATATTGATATGGAAATCACTGTCCTATATCTGGGCAAAAAAGTAAAGACCATATTCCTTTTTTTTCTCGTTAAATCTTTTGGTCTGTGCCAACTATAAAAGTTGATAATTTTATTATGTGCAACTGTTTGTAATAAGACCATACACTAACGCAAAATACAATATTGAACATTCATTTACATTGACAACTTAATTAAGGTAATAACAATATCTCTTGTTATGCTAGTTTGATAAGCGAAATAATATCTGAGGCCGTAGCCAAGTTTACATTCTACAATGGTAAACGCTAATAGAAAACTAAAAGTTGTATGAGAATGACCACGTGACTTATCGTTGAGAGATGTCATTCTCATACATTTGTTTAGTTTTCTATTAGCGTTTACGATTGTAGAATGTCAACTTGGCTAGGGCCTCTGAATCGATAATATTATCATCTACATTCCAAACCGATGGTGACACGAGACTAAATAAAAAAGAATAATAATAATGGCGCTTCAGAAGAGCTTCAATGAGCTTCACGCTGATAAAGTTTACTTGGTTTCCGAGGCACGGGAGTGTACACACTTCCAACTTCCAGCTTCCGGGCTGCTACTGAGAATTTTCGATAGAAAATATCAATAACATTTTATTGGCCCGTCCTGGGATTTCCACCGTGTCTGCGGCCTCACATGTAGCTCTAGTACCATGTACCCTACATGTAAGGGCGCAACGAGGCAGTCAAATAACACATTGAAACTATTATAACATTAGGTATATTGCGCTGTGAACTAATTTCTCCTAAGTGTCTCAATGTGAACATTGAGAGCAAACAATAGGATTACACATGCGTGTAAAAACTACAATGGAACTGCGCAAATAATTAAGTTAAGACGTAATAAGTTTGTTGTTGTTTGTTCTTAAGGAAAAATTATATAATGTCTGTCATAATTAAATAGTCCACGTTTAATTTGAACCATCTACGGCGGCAAGAAGATTTTAAGGATGAACGTTTTTGACTTTTTTTTAAATTTGTGGTGAAGGAACCATTTTGTTTATCTAAAAAGTTTAATTGGTGCTTTTATTTAAGTACATTTTGTTTTTATTTTTACATGTTTATAGTAATATATTTGTATTATATCCAATAAATAACACATGGCTGGACTGAGGCCGCTTCTCTATTTATTATTAGAAGAAGGTTAAAAATGATAGTTGAAAAAGTAAGTTAGTAGTCGGCACCAAAGCAAAGTAAAACATATTTAATTTTAATATTCAACCGCAAAACAGCAGTACCAGTTTACTTGGTGGTAGAGCTTTTTGCAAGCTCGTCTGGGTCGGTACCACCCACTCATCAGATATTCTGCCACAAAACAGCAGTAATTTGTATTGCTGTGTTCCGGTTTGAAGGGTGAGTGAGCCAGTGTAGTTACAGGCACAAGGGACATAACATCTTAGTTCCTAAGATTGGTGGTGCATTGGCGATGTAAGCGATGGTTGACATTTCTTACAATGCCAATGTTTATGGCCAATGTCATCAAGTGGATTTTTAAATAAAGAAAGAAAGTTCTAGAACATTAAACACATAGAAAGTCTTGGCATATTACAATATATTATTTATTTTTCTCCCTCGTTACAACAACGTACTTAAATATTTGTATGTACATTGCTGTTAGAACTAGAACCTTTTAGATATAGATTTTAGGTTTTTATTGACACAATTCTAATAACTGCATTGTTTTTCAAGTACCTAATTAAGCAATGTACACACATAAACTTAATAAAAACTATAAGGAAAATGTTGTAAAATCATAATTTTCAGAAACAGTAGGTACTGTCGAGGGCCATCCCCTTAACATAAATTACTTGAATTGAATAAAACACATGACATGTTCTTGCATTCGTCTGTTTCTTGTAATACTTTAGGATATTTTTAATATATTTTTTTTAATTTTCACAGACATTGACATCAACAATTTAATAAGGTAGCTTGAATAGAAATTGCATCAGGCGTGGGTCTGCAATTTCTAGAAGGCCAATTTTCGAATTGATTTCAATTGAAGTTAGTGTGGCTATTGACCATGACCCGAGCCGAGAGACAGGTCACCTAACAACACAATCTTCTTCAAACTTCATATTAAAAGGTTTCCATGGAAATCAGAAATGTTTTGTTTTTTTCAAAAACATCAGGATAGATTTATCGGAGTATTTCAAGGGGTTTTATTATTATTGTGGTAAATATATTATAATATAAATCATTTCGTTTTTATATCAAATTGAATATAGCTACAGAATTTTTTCCTTAATTTTATTGCAACTTTTTTTTGTTTCGCTCCATTAATTGCTAATTTGTTATGTTATTTATTATATGTCTATATATGTAATTTTATTCTAATTGACGCTGTCTCATTATGGTGGACGTTGAATAATTAGTGCAGTAGTGGGACTTTCAAATGTTGTTATACTTTATGGCAACAGTTTAACTTAAAACAAAAATATCGATGTTATTATGAATGACATCACATTAAAAGCTTGAATGAAAAATTTGCAATTTAGTAATAGTGTGAAATGTTCAATTTCATTATTAGCATACAAATTAAAAATCGATCTAGTGGTTGTAACATATATATAGATATAAATATATCAATCACGCATTGCGGATATAATATTAATTTCAACGATAAGAGTTAGGGCAGAAACACACAAATGCGACATCGCAACGCAGAAATGTGCTCTCAAGACGGTGACGCGCCGTAAGAACTAGCGAATGCGTTAGGTGAATTAAATACTCTTAACCGAACCACGATAGTGCGCCTTGCTGCATTCAACAACACCGCAGTAATTTTCCCAGTTAACTTTCCCAAAAACGACGACGCATTACAACGCGATTTCCTACTTCTAATTGATTTAAGAGGCATAAATTTAAACAGAATAGAAAGTACTGAGTGCATCTATATCTAACTAATTATCTACAAATAACTATTAAAAGTAACGATGGAAATTACTTGAAATGAAAATGTGAAGCTAAAATGTTAGCATCGTACTCTGTACATCATCGTACTGTTATTGTTGTACTAAACGAATTAGTAATTAATCAATGTAGTGCACATGCGCAGGCGCAGGGAAATGCAGATACCGACTAAACGGTAGAACCGGACACGTCATCGCTGCACAGATTTATACTTTGTAACGCAACAGAAATTTCCACGATGCGTTGTGCCACGTCGCAGAGTAATACTATAGATGCGACGTCGCGCAACAGTATTGTGGCCTCACCCTAAAACTTTAGACCGAAACAGATTAATGTGATACTCATGTATTCATCACACTAAAAAGGTTATACAAATAATGAAATTTATTTAAAAAAATATATAACATTTCTTTTTTGACAAAGATTAAATTGTATTCAACATTCCCATGTTAATTTTAAATCGTGACAAATCTTCAAACAGGCTATCTGACTGAATATGGTCATCTTCGCTTATAGACACTAAAAAAAACCTAAATCTTCTAATCAGCTACGGCACCTAGAATGTCTGTCATGCTTGGCTCGCTCACCATTGAAACCTTATCACAGCAAAACAAAATATTATTGTCTGCGATACTATAACTAAAGGACTTAACTCATCAGATATTCTACCGCCAAACAACAGTTCATCATACCGTTGTGTTCACCTTTGAATTGAGTGAGCCAGTGTAACATACATAACTTGTACCTGTATGTGAATGTAACAAGGTAAAGACAACCCTAGATTGGCACAAAACCCTACCCTGACTAAAATATAAGTTCTGAGTTTTGAGCATTATCGTAACAAACAGACAGTATTTTAGTTTTAAATTATATTTTATTTATACATATATAATAAAACTAATAATATTTTCCTTGAACATGGATAAACCCTATCAACTATATCATTATTATATTAGTTATGTATATAAAATCACACTTGCCAACAAACCTGTTCGGATGCACACTTAATTATGTTTACTTTTTTAAATTTATTTATCGACTATTTACATAACTAGCGATAAACTATATCACATAGTGTTGGGGTAGGCTATAGTGATGGCTTATTTTTAATTATCATCGATATATTTACGTTAAATTTTTAATCATTTCTAACTTTTGATGTATTGATTGCTTTTTTAAATGTATTTTATATAATATACTATTATATATTTTGGCTATTTTACTGTTTTCACTTAGTACAAAAAATAGCTCGATTGATTCTCATATAAATACATCTATCGATTTTAATTACATTTAATTACATACAGTTGAATTGGTTCTACTCTTGTCTCGTTTACGTTAGTAGATATCTATATAATATGTAACTAGATTGCCTCGTTGGTCTAGTCACCTAGTGGCTAAATACAAAGCCGAAAATCTCAAGGTTCTTGAGTCAAGACCCAGGTCTGGCTATTAAAAAAATATTGTAAGTTTTATCCAAAAAAAATTCAGTAGCAGCCCGGAGTCTGAAAGTTGGAAGTCCCATGCCTTGAAAAGCACGTAAAGCCCTTGATACTTTTTCATAATTGTCAGATTACCGTCCCATCGTAATATGAAAGTGAGAAGATAGAGAGTGTACCTGCGTTTGCGCACACACTTTTACACCATAATATCCTGCGCAGATGACTAATATCTCTTGAGTATGCTCTCCGTGGTCGAAATCCATCAGGAGTATCATGATCATCATCAATCACTTCAGAATAACAATTGCCTTATCCCTTTAAGAAAATAGCAAGTACAGATAGGGGTAAGTACCACCTATAAAAACGAACTAACAAGAACATCACGATCAAAAATATAATTAACGCAAAACATTATAGAAATAATGAATCTATTATCAAATAGATATCAAGCTGTTAAGTTAATTGAACTTAAACAAAGCCACTACACAACAAACACAACAGAGATCAAATAGATATATCAAGCAATTAAGTTTACTGAACTTAAGCCACTACACAACACATACACAAAGACAATCATTAATATTTAACATATATTATTTCCTTATAATAAAAAGCTAAGATGTTCATTCGATTACCTATCGATCACTATCGACTCACCACAACACTATTTCGTACTTTTTGCCGCTTACTTAGTCGTACACATAAACCGGTCTAGTGACCATAATGTCATGACCCCTTTTTCTTGTTGTTTGTTAGTTATATTCACAATATAGGTCTCGTGATGTCGAACAAAATAGATCAAACTATAGTGGTCAGTTACATACGATATAATGTGTACAGTGCAATTTGTCGACATTCGAGATCAGACAACGCTGAGGTAAGTCGTGCACATTGATAACAACTATTATCCCAAAGATTCTTAAGATAATATTTATTATTTATCTTATATTTCTGAACGTACGTGATCTATACGAATTTTGATATATTTTGTTACGTGGAGTTTTTTTTGTACGATTTATTTTAAATAAATTGTTTTATAATACGAACCGAATATTATAAATTAATAAGAAAAGTTTGTCGTTTTCATTTTTAATATTAGAAAACTATTATTATATATATAGGGTTCCGTGCTTTAAAAATATAGACAGAGACGAATATTTTCCTTTCAAATATGTTTTTTGCTAAATACGAGATTTTTTTAACAGTTTTCACACGTTCATTGTCGTTATGTCCATTGACTATGCAGCTTGGGTTCAATTCATTTCAATCATATAATAAACTTGTGTTTCTTTTTTCCCCTTTTGTTGTTGCATAATTTAAAATTATAGTTGAATGTGACCATTCATTATTTTAAACTATATATTCGAAACCAGTATTGAGCTGAAGGTCTTAGCTTTCCATCAATTAACGTCCCAATAAAACTTGTTTAGAAAATTTGGAGCAATATATATATATATTATATAGTGAGAACTAAATTTCAATAAATCATTTTTATTAATGTATGCGCAATCATTTAATTACGAAATAATGCATTAGAAGTTAGTTATAGACCATGTAAATTTTTAACGAAGACGTTGGTTCAAACTAGGGCAAGCACTACGGAATTTTCATGTGTTTTTTTTTGTAATGCATCTTTACAAATATTATATTCATTTATCATCATTCTTGTCAATATTATATTTTGTTATTCGAGTCATAATGTTATTAAAAAAGTAAACTCTATCTCGAACTCGCTCTGACGTCGTATGTTTGACAGGGACAACAATATTGTTGCAACATAACAAATAAACATTGATTCATAACTGTAATAAAAATCCAATTTGAAAACAATTTATGAATATAAATAAAGTAACTTTGGGTTACAAGAAAAATTTAATGATGTGTTTCACCAAAATGTTCTTATAAATAAGCAGAGATCTCCCTTATTTGAAATCGGTTAAAAATACATAAATATTTACGAATGCATTTCATATTGGTAATCAATGACACGACCTTTACAGATAATAAAAATGGTCTGATATATTGTACATAATAAAACTCAAGAACCTCGTTATAATAAATACGATTTTTATTCTAATTTATGATTTTTCTTTGTAATCTTGCAGCTTCGCTTCTTTCGGGATACTTTTAATGAAGTAGTAAATACAGATACGCCACTATCTGTTTACAGGAATATAATGTACTTATATTTATAATAATATAGAAATGTTGTTAGCATTCTTAACACCATTCGACTAGATTCTGATACGCTCCGCTAAGGTCTGGAATACCCTCCCGACTTCCATTTTCCCACTGAATACAATATGGGTACTTTCAAGTCAAGAGTCAATAAGCATATTCTAGGCAAGCGCGCTCCATCTTAGACTGTATCATCATTGTCAAGGTGTGATAACAGTCAAGCGCTAGCCTACATATTTAAAACAAAAATCATGATTTGTGCATTAGAGATATTTAATTTTCATCAATATATACATATATATGTAGTTAGATCTTCAATTTTAATAATTATTAACTAATATATAACCGTAGTCCTTAGAGTATATAAATATAATAATGATTTGCATTACTAACTCTAGGTTCTTATATTTAACGAACCGTTATTTTACATCACTAACCGATAAAGTATGCGATGTCGAAACTTGTGAAACGCTTTCATAAGGAGGCTTTTGATTAACACCTCGTACACAATACTACCATCCATAACCATTAGGAATTGGTACTTGAACATAGCAGCACATATTAATGTTCATATAAAAGTATACAACTACCGAACAGAGAAAATGTGCTGTAAATAATTACATACATTCGTAGAGATTCACTGAATCAATCTCGATGAATCAATATTGAACTCATAAATGCTTCAACACTGATCAATAGTCAACTAATGTATCTGTAGTATTTAATGTAGCGAATGTGTAACGATATAATCATTATAATAATTTTATTCGTTTAAATAAAAATAATAACTTATTGATACTTGATGATACTAATAATAATAATACATATATTTGTTTTTTTTTTAATAATACTATTGACTATCTAGCCGAGATGGCCCAGTGGTAAGAACGCGTGAATCTTAACCGATGATGGTGGGTTCAAACCAAGGCAAGCATCGCTGAATTTGCTTGACGGTGAAGGAAAACGGTGATGGAAATTCTGTATTCCACAAACGTGTGGGTTTGGAGCAGCATGGTGAAATAAACTCCAAAACCTCCTCTTCACAGAGAGGAGAAGAGGCTTTAACCCAGCATCGGGACATTCACATGCTGTTACGTTACTTTACTGACTATATAGCCGAAACGGCCAAACTGCCGTTTAAGTATCATTGAGTACAGGATTTAATACATTTTTTTTAATTCATTCTTTCTCTATTAAATTGCCATTACGATTTATTGATTGGATTTATGTTACTCGATAATGAGACTGCAGCAGGGCTATTATGTAAGAACAAACTCGAAACGCATCGCAGAAAAAAGGTCGTAAAATGCCATCAAGTGAAATGCGAATTTGGCCATAATCATTGTAACATTTCAAGAATACACACAATAAAATAGTATATCACGGTATAAGACGATTGTCAAAATTTCGCGGGTGACTATAATGTGAGTTTTTACGGAATTTCACTTAGATCTCAATGAAAAGTTATTAGATTTTCTGTCAATAAATAATCATAACGGAGTTAGGTTGCTTGCAGTCTTCCACATCCGTATTCGGAAATCGTTATTGCTGTTAATCTTGATCTCCTCCGAACGTTTCATTAAAGTCCTATTATTAGGTGAGTAGAGAAATTGTGAACCCGCGCTCGCGCAGTTACTTATTCGCTCTCGTATCTTCTGGAAATATTTTTAGTCTTTGATTTTCCGTCTCTTATAAGTGTAATGATCCAGTTGAGTGGATAAGCGTTCAAATGGTACTCTGTCAGTTGATTTCAATTCCTCTTACAAATTGCTAATAAAGCGTTAACAAAAAAAATCAAATGTATTCAATGCATATCGTTGCTTTTGTGTCTTTATTTAATTTATAGCTCAAATCTGTATTAACCTGTAACTAAGGCAAAATTATTTAATCGAATTGTAATATTTATTAACCCTCACTTTAGATGGAGGGATTCCTTAGTCCAATTGTGGGATAATTACAGACATGCATTTATTTTGTTGTTGTTTGCTGACCACGGCTCTTGAGTTTTTTATTTTAAGCCGCAAACTGATATTTATGACCAATTATTGAGAACTCAATTATATCTCAACTTTGCCTGCTCTACATTCCCTGATGCCCTGAAACATAAATGTCCATATATTGCTTGGCGTTCCTCGTTCGGTGTTCGTTTTAGTCAAAGACAAATAGAAAGAAGAGGGAGCGTTGTGAGTTGTCATAATTTTCACGTAGAGACGTGCGAACCGCAGCTAAAGTTCCCGGCCGCGATTCATAAGACATAAGTCAGTGTAGAACCGCCTTTAAACTATTTCGCCTGCACCATATTGTATGTTAACTCGCTGTATCCTGTTGTTCGTTGTATCAAAGACTTATCTAATTAAATCTTTATTACTCTTCATTAATCTATTAAGCAAGGTCATAGAGCCGACTCAAGTACACGTTAAAACTTTTTTTTTCAATAATAGAGTTTTTTGGTTGACCTTGCCGACTTATAAATGCAAGATACTTTAAGATGTTTTAGTATAATATTATATTAGTTTGTTTAGAAAATATCTTAACTTTATATGTAATGTAAGTAGTCCACAATTGAGCATGATCGAATAAGGTCTTAAATTCTTACGATATGAATAATACCAATTGGTTGAAAAATAAAACCTTAGCTCTACGGGTCATTTAAAAGCTGTTATTTAATAAGTTTATTATCATTATAAAGGTCATATATAATACAATATTATTTATTACATATATTTATTTTTTATGCAAATATGTAGTTCTCGGATGACTTCATACCTTGTTACGTTGTCATGTAAAATAAGTTTATTGTTTATGGTAATTAATAGAGCTTTTCCTTAATCTGTAATTCATTCGAATGATTAAATAATAATCCGATGATTATTATCGCTAATTAATATGAATGAAATTTTCCTGCTTTGAATAGCTTTAGGTATCAATAATATAACCATATTTCCTTATTGTTTATTTAAATTAGTGTACTACATAAGGTACCTACTTTTTGATTTAGATTTAGATTTTTTATTTCTATAAAATATCTTGATTATTATAAAAAACGGTAAAATTAGGTCGTAAAAGCGTAAACGTCCCAGAAAAGAGTTACTAACCAGATATACAACTTCATCATATCACAGCTTGTGTTAAATGATTGGTAATAAAGAAATGCCAGAAGTTGCTAGAAGGAAATTCAAACAAGTTCATGGTCAAAATTAACAGGTTACTTACTTGAGGAAAAAGTTAAGCCTAGTCTAGACGGCTTTTTATGTCTGGAAATTTCAAATTAATTTGTTTCATTTTTTGGCAATTAGGTATTATGAAGAGAAGATGAGTTACAAAACTAATGTGTATTTTTAAATTTTTATTTGATTTTTAAATCACTATAAATTATACATTTTTATTAGGTTTTTTCTTAGGTTAGAATTTTTAATTGAAAATTTAAAACTAACATGATTTAATTTAAGACCTGAGCAATAAAGCGGTTCTTATTTTGAATAATTCGCTTACTGGCATTCTAAACCATATGTTACATTTTATCGCTACAGATAAGCAATATATAATGCATCATCAATACTAATTTACACCAATATTATAAATGCGAAATTAACTCCATCTGTCTGTCCGTTACGCTTCCATGGCTAAGCTACTGAACCGATATTAATGAAATTTTATACGAAGTAAGGTTAATCATAAGAACGGACATATGTGATGTTGGTTCCTCCCCTCCCCCCCCCCCCTTCATATGCGGGTGAATTTGCATTCAGAAACGACTTCCCATTAAAAATAATCAACTACGTCCCATGCAAAAGTAATTACAACGCTCATTGTTGAAAGTGTAAGTTATGATGTTACGTACTCATTATTTTTTATTTTCAGGAATATAAGTAATCATGATGTATCAACTGGTACTCCTCGCTACGGCAGCTATTTTCGTGGGAGCCCACACTAACACACACGACCATACCCACAAACACGATGAAGTAAGTATCAATATATATAACAATATTAGTTAGTCATAACTAAGTCAACGTGCTTTGTTGGAATCCAGAATTATTTTCGTAGCTAGAAAGTATGCCTGTTACAATTGACAAAAAAATAATGGAGACTAAGAGAAAACCACTTTTTTTTTCGTGGCGAAATCCTGCATGGATACCCTCCATATGTGATGACTTGACGGAGGGTTATGTCGGACTCCTACCGAATAAAACCACCACGGTACCCTTTCCGTCTTAAGGGGATCGCCACGGGATCGCTTGCGCATGCTACCGTGACGCTCCGACGGCCGGCCCGCCTATGCGGGCCTCCATTCACTAGGGAGGAATCCCAGGGTACTGGGATCCCCCCTATTCCCGGCGGCGCCTATTGTGGCGGGGGGAGAAGGTGCGCAAAACGTCGCTTCCTTCCCCCCGGTCTTCTACGACGGAACGAGTATTCAGCGGCTTTAAGAGAAAACCACTAAGTTAACCATCACTAACAGTATCATCGCCACCGACTTGACATAACATGATTTCTTTAAAGATCACAACGCTTGCGGAATTAAAAGACCATGTTTCAGGTCGTTTGCTTTTTAATAAATGCTGCAAATAAAATCTGTTGGTGAACAAAATATTGGATGTATTGTTTTCCAGACGATAGTAGATATTTGATACTCAATATCAAGACGATAATCAAGTGTAAAGTTCTAATAATAGTGACTTCTATTGAATATATGCAAAAAATCTTTAGCAAAAACCAATTTACAATAAATCCGTTGGTACCCACACTAGGAGATCCATATCGTGGGAATCCGTTTAACAAAGTTGGTATTGGTGAACGCTCGGTTAACAATATTATGCTGTAATTAACATATTATGGAATGATAAGAAGTTGCCTGATAGTATATTCATAATTAAGGTAAAAAATTAATACGGTTATATGCCCTTAGGTAATTCGACTTCGAGTAGCCGTCGAATCATGATTATTTAAGGCAAAACTTTATGCTGCGACGAAATTATACTCGTACCACCCACTCAGGGGATTAATTGATTACTTTATTTCCAGCCCACTGCACCTCTCCGCGGAGTTGTTCGCTTGGCCAGTCCTGACGGCCATGATGTTCACGGTAACGTAACCTTCACACAGCTGGAGGGCAAGGTCGAAATAAAGGGCAGGATTTATGGTATGCCACCCGGAGAATATGGATTCCATGTCCACCAGACTGGAGACATCACTAACGGCTGCCTCTCAGCTGGAGCGCATTTCAACCCGGATATGGTGAGTAAAATATCTTTAGTAATAGAAAAATTATTTGAAGTCTTCGTTTAAATCAGCATCATTTTAAAATGTAAATGTTTCATCTTAAGACGAATATATAGAAGGCGTTCCAGGACGTTAAATTTTATTCCATTTAAACGATCGCCATGAAAATTGGTATACGTACGCAGGCTTTTCAGATTTTTCTAGTAATATGTAGTTTTAGTTTAAATTAAACCTTTCTTTTATATACAGATATTATCTAAAATATTTAATTTCACATGACAGAAGGACCATGGTCATCCTGAAGATGAGAACCGTCACGTCGGTGACCTCGGCAACGTGCAGTTCGATAATGAGCAACTCAGTAACATTGACTTCACTGACAGCGTGATAGCTCTCTACGGATCGCACAACATCATCGGCAGGGCTCTCGTTCTTCATGCGATGGCAGACGACTTTGGCAGAACAGACCACCCTGACTCGAAGAAAACCGGCAACGCTGGGGGTCGCGTCGCTTGCGGCGTTATCGGAATTTTGTAATTTTCGTTTCATATAGACTAAACTAATCTCTCTTTATTTTATAAGATGGTCAGCTCAATTTTGTTAATAAAGATTTATATGATTGATTAACGTCATTTTTGTCTCTCTCTCTCTTTCTGTCTCTATGAAGTGGAAGTAAAGATTAAAAACAAAGAAAACACTAATCAAAGAAAACTTCAATTAAAAGATACAAAAGCCCAAAGATTTAGATATTTTATTTATTTTTTTAAAAAAAATTAGATATTTATAAAAAATAATCAATTAAAAATATATAATAAATGAAAATATACTATAAAACTTTTTGAAGTTATACTTCTTTTGGCGCGATGGAGAAAACTGATAAGAGTGAATTTTTACGATGCGCGCGCACACCGACACCTGAATTCTACAACGTGAAGTTACTAGGTGGCATGAAAATAGATAACTATGTTCAAGTTGTATATTCTAGTATTTTTATATTTAGAGCACGTGTTTCGTAACAGTACAATTAAACAGTGTGAATAAATAAATATTATTAATATTTATCGTTAATCACTACTGCATTTTAGTTATCTTTTTTTTCCATACGCCAAAGAAGTGTAACTTCTAACGCGTGTACATAAGTACACACACTCTTTTTTTAAATTACTTTGGTATATTGGATGTTTTTTTTTTACAATTAAAAAAGAAATAGACAGTCGGTCTCAGCCGACTAGCCGTGACCGAGAATGTCCTACATTTATAAGCTGTTTATTATTCTACAACTTAAATAAATGTGATATCTTTAACGTTAAAGTTAAATCATATTATGATTAAGGAATTTGTAATGTCATGTCATGAACTCGTGACCATTTTTTTAAAAGTATTAACAATCAATAAAAATTTTTATTGAATCTCTACAAATATTATTTATGCGACAGTAGGATCAATTCCTCTCTGTTTGTTACCTCATCATGACGGAAACACTGAATAGGAATAACCTGTAGGATCTAGTAAAGAACTAGGTTCGGTCAGTAAGGACAAAAATTTCTCTTGAAGTCACTCATACCGCCTAACAGCAATACGTACCTCCATAGTATTGTTGTGTTCCAGTTGAAATGTTGAGTGAGCTAGTGTAGCTACAATCACAAGGGACATAGCATCTTAGCTCCCAAGTTTGGTGGTATATTGGAGATTTAAATAATGTCTAGTATTTCTCATGGCACCAAAGTTTATGAGCCAGTGTCCTTATTAAAATAAATTATTTATGTTTTTATTTCTCAAATCTACCACGTAGTAGTAGTTAAAAAGTTTTTGTCGTATAATTAATTTAAAAAATGAAAATTTCATGGATCACAGACATTATACACTCTTTTTCTACATATTTTTAGTGCTCGAATAAATAAAAAAATAACTTGTAACTGGCAATACATATTTTTGCTTAGTATTCCGAGTACTAGTAAAAAATAGTTGAAGTTTTGTAAACTGTACAGTCAATTACTAATCAAGTCACTAGTAATATATTTTTTTATCTCAGCACAATTCAATCCATTTACAACTTTTACATTTACTATACCGTCTTCCTACGCTAGCGCCATTCTGCATGATTTTTGAACTGTTACAGTTTACAGCTGGAAAAAAATTCAGGTTCTTCCCTATAATAGACCGTCCTCTTGACCTCTACCCTCTTTAAAAACAAGAGAAGACACTTTTAACTCTATTATAATAATATGGAATCCGGAACAAACAAAGAAACATTCACTTTTACATACAAGATAATGATACACATGATGGGAGTTCTAATTTCAAGGTATCCGGAACCTTCCCATGACAACTCATTGACGCTTATTTTTTTGCATTTAATGCTACGATTGCATATATTTTATATATATTTCCGAGATATAGATTGCCGAATATTCAATCGAATACATGTATATTAAATATAATAGTATATGTATGGCTTTAGGCCAAGATTTTTAGACATTTACTTTGTATAAAATCTCGCTACTCGATTATTCGATTGGATTTAGTTAGAGGATGTCCGCTAAGTATAAAACCGAGTTTTTCTTATCAATCGCACCAAACCGCAATCTTGGAAAACTTATTTTTGCAAATATCTCAACAACTGTGATTTTTACGTTCAAAGTAGTAGAGACCTTTTTTGTTGATGAAATTTTGCATCTTTTTATTTGATTTTTTTTTCTTTTTTGTTAATAGCTTCCGAGATATAGTTAAGTTAGTTGTCAGCGATTATAATGTTTGGATGTGCTTGCACACTGTCGTCTTCGTTATGTCTAGGTTTGCAGTTTTTTTTTCAGAGACTTCTCCAAATGTAGCTAGATGTAGCTAGACTTTCTTACGGATTTTGAGATAGAAAGGAAAAGAGACAAAAAATAAAATGACATAGTCTTGTGACCACAAGACTCTTTAGATAAAATTATGAGATCACTAAGTTGATTAGTTCTGCTATTATCATACCGCCAAAATCTTTATTCGGACTGTAACATAATCAAAATAAGACAAAACCAAGTGTAAATACTTATATTTGGCAATATATCTGTTTCAGTGAATTCCATGAACATTATAATTAAAATTGTATGTATTATATATTCATTTCTTTCATAAACAGTTAACATTATGATAACTTATTTTAGTTTTTAACCTTATTTATTTATGAGTAATGTCTTTTCTTTTCAGGAGTCCTGTTAATGGATGGGTGAGGAACACAGCATCCAAGTTCATAACCGCTACGATTGCGACCTTCTTAGTATCAGCTAAAGTTATTCTGTTCCAGTAAATATTTATCATATATATCATGTAATACATACATAAATTATTTTTGTTATTTTCATTTCGATAATAAATCAGCTTTAGAGTTGTATGTTTTTGTTTTTGACTGCTATTTATATTTAAGAAAGTCTTATAATATCTGTATAACTGCCATCTCGCCTGTTGGTCGAAGCTAGCATAGTATCTAGGGTTGGCCCAAAAATTAAATAAGTTTTATTTTTATACAGTCCGGTGCCTTGAAATCCACAACAGTCTAATATGCAAAAATCCTATTGAATATACAATACAAACATATTTATGTATATAATTTTTCTGGACGTATGTGTTGTCACCTAACTCCTCCTAAACGGCTGGATCGATTTGGATGAAAATTTGTGTGTATATTTCAATGGGTCCAGGGTGGTTTGAATGTCACAAAATGAAATGTATATATGACAACGTCTGCGCGACCTTTATTTATAACATAATATGTAGTAGCAAAATTATCGAAAAGTGAAATCAATATTTTTTCATTTACAGGCACTTTTAAAACGTCATTTTACAGTAAGTATTAAGATAATTGAAAGCTACCGTTTAAGAATTCTACAAAGACGAACCGGCAAGAAACTGTTGTTGCCATGTTGTTGCTATTTTACTTCAATCATATACATGTAATAATCATACATAATATTTATTTTAAAATACGATACAAGGCTAAGTTTATATAACATCTATATAATCTTGACATTGTTTTAAACTGAATGGCATTTAATTATTTGTGTCATTATAAAATTATGAATTATTGTGACAAAGTACATAGAAGGCACAATAACAAAAGATATAAAAAACGATATTCTCTGTGTGTAATCAACGTGACTAGGTAGGTACATGTGATGCACGTCTTTGATTACATAAGGAAAGCGAGATGGATATATATAATGAAATCGTCGGTAGTGTCTGTTTATAAATTCGTATATGATGACATTTATTGTTACAAACCTTATTGATTGTGTCTTTTTGTATTCATTCATGTAAGACTATAGTTTTTTGAAGGTTTCTGCCATAGAACTTGCGTCGTGTGTAAGTTATGTCAAATAATAGATGTGCATTTAAAAGATACATTGTAATGAAGTCCGGTCATTAGTAAGTAACATTTTATAATGAATGACTTTGCATGAAACTCAGTGAGATGCAAATGCCTTGAGAAGAATTTAGAATATTACTTTAACTCTGCATCTTGGGGTAGCTTGTCTTAAATTCTCTTGGCATATGATTTTGTAGAAATAAAAACCTGTATGTAATGCTTCTTATTCGATTGCATTGAGACAGCAATTCTTTGAGTAAATATATTGCAGCTGTTTTTCTTCAGGATCTCAGAAATAGTCCGAGTTGAATCTAATGCTTATTTTTTTAAAACGCATATTTCTAGAGGGATTTCCATATTTTATTCATGTCTTGTATTTACTATCTCGTCTACTTCTATCGACCATCGTACTATTGGGATATAATTATTGTATTGTAAGTTAAACTAGATTTAACATTTTTACGTCTGTGTATATCATACCAAATTCTCACTTATCAAGATTAATCAAACTTTACGTTCCAAAACGTTGTACTCAAGTCGATGATTATTCGAATTTAAAAATGTAATTCGAAATTATGTTTCGAAATAAGAACGGGATTTGAAAGAGATGTCGGGATGAAAAGCTAGTGAATGATAAATCTATCCAATGTCAACTTATTCAATTCAATTCCTTCGCATCGGTAACTGCTTCCAAGTCAACAACGTCAAGTGGTTAGGGTGCATATTAGATAAATGTGAAGTTAAATTGTTGACAACATCTAACTACGGTGGAAGATAAAGAATTTGTTTTTTTAATGTTGCAAAGACTATTCGGTCGCAGACTAAATACATATTCGGCCAAACTATTCGCCTGATAAGTGCACGTTAGAAAATTGGCGCTCATAATTATGACAATTATTAATTAGAATAAAACATTAATAGAAATTTAGTTTTCAAGTATATCATTTTAATTTAAGATTCGTTGTATCGTCGCTTATTTTACTGAATTTTAATAATTCTATTAAGAATAATAAAAAGTTTGAAATAGTAGAATGTTTGTTACTACATAATACCTTCGAAAAATTATATTTAAAAACTACATTGTTTATAAAAAAAATAACTGGTAGTGAGTGGTCTCTACCGCCCACCACCCTAAACCACCCGAAATTTTTAACCACCAGAAATTGCTACGGCAAGATATGTAAACCATTACTGTCTCGATTATAGCCGTTTTTCGTAAAATTACACTGACTAACTCATCTCTCAAACCTTAATATAGCAGTATATCTTGAAAATTTCAACTAAATACACTACAGTGTGATTATGTTTTTAAAAGGCGATTATTGATTATTTTAATAAAAATAAATCCTATACATGAAAGTAACTGGCTATAATATTGATTTTACGGTACTTGAAACAAATTTATATCATCTGTTAATTCTCAACATATAAAACACAGTAGCTTTACAATATAAAAACACACACACCATTATATGCTCTTTGTGCAAGTATATAAGAGTTATAACTGCATGTGTTACTTTAGTTCTCTGATGTTCGGTGATGACTGTTCATAGCGTTTCATACAATGGAAATCGACCATAGGCTTAGTCAATGTCAAATGGTCGATCGACACAACAAGTGTATTAAGGTAAAACCAACAAGGTCTAGCTACAAAAATGTTTGTGGATGTCAACGATATAGGTCGCAGCTGTGTTAAAACATTACTTCTGTTGCTGAACGGGTGTTGCATTGTGAGTATATTTATAAATAAAAATAGTCAAATTTTAAAAATATCATTTGCGAACGACAATATTTTTGACATGTTTTCTACATATTTTGATTCTTTTGCTCACTATTGAATAGATTTTCATTAAATACCATGATTATGTATTCTTTTTACTATATAAGCGAGCGCTTGACTGTTGTCACACCTGATGGAAAGTGATGATACAGTCTTAGGTATAAGGAGCGCGCTGGGTCAATATTATTTTAATTAGTTCATTTGCGTCAGAATGAAAGTATTAAGACAATTATTTAAAGAAAAGTAAAATACTTAAATATTGAATTTCTTAGCTCATCGCCAAATATTTGAAAATTGTCTTAACATTTGCAACAGAGTTTTTCATCTTTAGTGAGTTTTTTCATTTAACTAGGAGTTTTAAATTAGGATTTATTTGTGTACAATTTCAGCTCGTAGCATTATGCACCTTCATCTTCGCTGTGGTGGACACCAAGATACTTAAGCAATATGGCGAGGACCGAGCGAGTGGTACATTCACCGGTGACATTATCATTATCGTCGCCTGCATGCTACTTATATCTTTGGCTTCATTTGGATCTGTAGGGGCTTTGAAAGGAGATGTGAAGATCCTATATTTCGTAAGATTCACTAGATCTTATTTTAGGCATATAATAATATAACAATTTGTACCATTCATTTACTACTCCAAAAAAAATTCAGTCAATTTTTGTTGATTAAGCTTGCAGAATATTTTATACGTAATTTACAGATATATTATCCAAAATGGATATATCTTACTTGTTATATAATAATTTGCGACTATTAATATATCAGCTTCCCTACCTAGTTCCGTACTTATTACACCATAACACTGGTACACGGCAATGCAGTTTCTCAGTATAATAACTGATAGCTACACAAACCTTTCATCACTAGTTAGAAAAAAAAAAGATATAATATATATATTTAATAAAATAGACAAACCTGACACCACTATTTAAAAAAAAAGTTCCATTTAATTTTGTAATTTAAATGAGTTTAAAATATTTAAAGTAAATTTCTAAAATATTTAAATTTTATTCGAGGATATAATATTCTCTTGATTTCATCCAGTACATCGGTTTCCTGATGATCATGGTGATACTGGAAATGCTGATCGCTATATACGTGTCACTGCAACGCTACGGCCTGGAGTTCAAAGTGTCCGAGTGGTTGAGGGAGGATTTCTTCAGGAACACCACTGATATCGTCCATAACGACCTTTGGGACAATTTGCAAATCACCGTAAGATTTATTTTGGGTTTATGTACAATTATGTTTTTTAAGTTGTTGTATAGTTGTATGTATTTCAACCATCATTTTAATGTTATCTGTCAAAACGAATGAAGACAGGGCCGGATCTACCATATGGCTTTTTGGGCTTCAGCCCAGGGCCCCGTGGATTCAAGGGTTAAGTCAAGTCAAAGTCAAAAATAGACTATAATACAAAATAATCCATAATTTTATTAAATTAAACAGATCGTATGGTTTGCAGTCCTACGAATCCTGCGATCAATCAAACCCATTCACTACTTACACTAATTTTTTTCTATACTTTGAGTAATTAGGTGGGCCCCTAAGTAGTATCAGCCCAGGGCCCCCTTAACTCACGGTCCGGCCCTGCATGAAGAACATGTGTTTGGTACAAATTAACTTCTTATTTTTTTATTTTTGCCGGTAAATTTCAAGTACACATTCAGTCTGTTCAGTACTTAATATAATCACTCTTTTATAAGTAAAAGAATATGTTCGAAATAGCGCAGCCTCTAGTTATACTGTAGTAAATATGATTGATGTCTAATAAATGTCTCTTAATATCTTCGCAGTCCACAACAAACGTATCGACTTTTTTGGCGTTCTACTATTTGCATATTATCTCCTCTCAAATTCACTTTATATTACTTTCTGTCTCTGTCTTACTTGTGACTTTTATCTCATTAATCTTATCTTTCTAATTTTCTTTTTATGAATTTAAAAGCCGAGATGGCCCAGTGGTAAGGGTGCGTGAATCTTAACCGATGATCGTAGGTTAAAACCCGGGCAAGCAGCACTGAATTTCATGTGTTTAATTTGTGATTAGATTTCATCTCGTGCTTGACGGTGAAAGAAAACATCGTGAGGAAACCTGAGTGTGTTAAATTTCATTGAAATTCTTTCCCATGTGTATTCCACCAACCCGCATTGGAGCAGCGTGGTGGAATAAGCTCCAAACCTTCTCCACACAAAGAGGAAAAGGGCCTTAGCCCAGCAGTGGGACATTCACAAGCTGTTACTATATATACTAAAGGCACACGAAAAACGTTTTGTGTTTTTTATTGTACCTCCATTATGTTTTTTTTATTGTACAAGTTTTCCGAATGGTTTCAGGCGCTTATCAATTCCCTGTTTTTTTATCTAGTATGAATGCTGTGGACTCAATGGGCCGGAAGATTACCAAGCTGTTCGTAAGGAGATCAGCTTATCATGCTGTCCACGTGCCTTCCGCGCCAGGACGGCATACGCACGCGAACAGCTTTACCGTACTTGTGTTGAGTTAGTATTTTATTCTTATTTATTACAGAATTTGTATAATATTGTTAAAATATAAATGAAGCAATTTATTTGTTCGAAGTAATTGCTATTTTTTAACAACAATTAATATTATTCAATTATTTTGTATTACCAATGGACAGAACAATTAGTACCTACTATTCCCTCTCACCAAGTATCTGACTTGTGAAATATTAATAAATATATTTTAAATGTTATAAGAATTTTTACTTGGTGGTAGAGCTCGTCTGGGTAGGTACCACCCACTCATGAGATATTATACCGCAAAGCAGCAGTACTCTGTATTGTTATGTTACGGTTTGAAGGGTGAGTGAGCCAGTGTAATACAGGCACAAGGGAAATAACATCTTAGTTCCCACGGTTGGTGGCGCATTGGCGATGTAAGCGATGGTTAACATCTTTTACGATGCCAATGTCTATGGGCGTTGGTGACCACATACCATCAGGTGGCCCATATGCTCGTCCGCTATCCTTTGCCATAAAAAAATGTAATATTTTTACAGGTCCTCTACTTTCTACGATGACGGATGTGAAGATGAAATCTTGTACGCATTAAGATCAGATGCTAATTGGCTGATTGGAGTTGCCATTACGAGTTTTTGGTTTGAGGTTATATAAACGATACTTGAAATTAACCAATTACTGTACCTACCAGCTCCATTATGTGTTCTCGTTGGTTTAATTACTTAGCTCAAAAATCCATTAATATTACAAGGATTTGACCAGTAGGCGTAGACCATGATTTATTCTGGAAGGTCTTTTTAAAACCCCAACGTTAATAACCCAAAATTTAACAATATCTTGTGAAGTTAAGATTGTACAACTCAACTAATTTTGACAATTTACTATGAGTATGACGAAAAATCGTACTAATACTTCTTAAAATGTGATATTTTTGCAGTTCTATTGGTTTTTATACAAATGTTTTGTTTGCAGGCCGCGTGCATGTTACTCGCAATGTGGGTGGCTAACAACTCCAAAAAAGAAGTATCAGTTTACATACAGAGTGTTAGATACTAGCTTCTAATATGCGTAGTATTCAAATAACAACAAATAAATAAATATGTACGTAATAATTTTTTTTATTTTCCTGTTATCATCTCATTTAGTACAGAAAAAAAAAACTGTATTCATCGTCATTGTCAGGAGCGAAATGGTAATGGTGATGATAATTATTGGCTTTTTGGCTTTTTTATGGCAAATCATGTAAATATATTGTAGTCATTACTTGGTATGGACGGGTAGGTATCAACCATTCATCAGATATTCTACCAAAAGTTGCCCGTCCGCCACTCTATTTTATAAAAACGGTAGGATTACCAAGCAACTGCATAATTTAATACAAATATGCATTTATATAGATATTTAAGAAAGCAGTTTAACTTATATTCAAAAGGCAGTCTTATCATTATGATATTACATAATATTATTTTGCTGAATATATTTTTATTTGTGAAAATGATTCGATTTCTTTTTTCTTTTATAAAGTTGGTAGGTTGGTTGGAAAATGGGCCATCTGGTGGTAAATGGGCATCACCATACACATCGATACTGTAAGATATATTAATCGTCCCTTACTTGGTCTACGCGCCAACAATCCAACAACAACAACAATTAAGTAAAAGTCTTATTTCTACAAACAAGTTCTATTTTCAACAATGATAATATCATTATCATGTTATATATCATATCGTTAAATCATATTACGAGATTATATGACTATATTAGAGAAGATATGACTCCACGGTAATAAGCTTTTAATATATCAGTATAATATAATATACTAGCTGCTCTGTGAGATTTCACCCTTATATGTATAATTGTTATGTTATGTAATGTATAAGCTTACTCAATATATAGTTATCTTATTCAAAGCTTACTCAATACACAGAAAATGGCGAGTAACATTTCTATATGATTTGATCATGTCTGCCTCTGATGCTGATATTCAAAATTATTATTATTATTATTATTATCTTTGAGCGAAACCCGAATACGAAGTTAAGAGCTCTAATTTTGATATTACATTAACGCGTCTTTTTTGTTTTATGATTAAACGTACAAATGTATTAAAATGTACATGCATACAGGGCAGACCCGTATTGTCCGATTAATTACCTTGTACAGACTACAGAAACATATATATTTCTTTACCCGTTATAGGCTTGCATTTGACATAATAATAATAATATTTCATACTAAAATCTGCTATGTATTGGGCGTCTAGTATAAGTATATTATAAACTAGCTGATACCCGCGACTAAGTCCGCGTTGCTTGATATATTAACAAAGTTTTCTTATGTACGAAGGAAAAAACATCAAAAACATCGCAAGCAAAAATATACTTTGTTTAAACATACATCACTGAACACGCAGTGCATATACAAATCGTTGTTTCTTGAAACTTAAATAACTTTTTATTTAATGAAGATATCGCAATACATTTTTCTTGATAAGGGCCGTGTCTAAGAAATAAAATTTAGAAAAGTTCATTGAAATCTATCCAGTAGTTTTTCCGTGATGCGCGCACAACTGAAGACCTCTATCATTTTATTCATATAGATAAATAAATAAGTAGAACTTGCTTTCAAAAATTGCAAAAATTATAAGTGCAATTGAAAATATCGTCTACAGTACTTGCAAATTTACGCTACAATAAAGATCGATTAAACGTTACATAAATCGCAATCAATTTTATAGCTTAACATTAGATGAATAGGAACTATAATTGTTTACCAATTTATTTGAAACAAAGACGTCCATGAAACACGATGTATGGGTAATATGACATCTGTTTTCCCACGCCCTAGATTTTCCTTCTTTAAATATTAAAGACGAGGCGAAGCGGTGGACTAATAGATTTCAACCTTTTCAGAAATGACATGATACATTAAGGTAGCGTAAAGATATGAAAAAAATAAAAAAAAAATATTTGAAAAAAAATCTGTGAAAAAATAGAAATAACTGCACTTTTAATTATAATCAAATAAGTAAATATATATATTTTATTTTTTTATTCAAAGTTTATAAATTAAAGCAAGAACTTATTAACATTTATTAACATTATAATATGTCAATAAAAATAAAAAGAACAAAATTAATGATTCGTTAAAAAAACAACATAAAATGAAAACTAACAATAGTCTCTAAATGATTGTAAAATGCAAAATCAAGATGAAAGACACCAAACTTAAAATTATATACAAACATTTAAAGAAATAACAAAACACGCTTCGCTTATCACTCGATCACTGCCAGTAATGACCACCTACCACCCAGCAGGTCGTCAAATGCATTGATCGATACCACCATTTACCTTCCCAACCTCACCGTCACCGGACATCTGATACTGCGCCGGCCACACAATGAAGCCAAGGAGTATTCGTTGTATGAAGTTCTTTCTTGCTCTCTTCAATATATTATTTATTGTAAGTTAATAGTTTTTTTTTTAAATATTGATCGACCTCATTTAAATACAGAGTATATAAACTCAAATGCCGCACGCGAGAATTTTTTAATTGTTATTTAGACTTTATTATTCGCCTACGAGCTTATGTGGTTGTTTTTTTAATTTTTAGTTCAATATGTTTCATTAAAATTTAATTAATGATAATTAAATATTATTTACAAATAAATTAAAATTTGATTTGAATCATACAATTGTTTACTTTAATAAAGATTTTAACAATCTTTCTTTACATATTATGTAGTGGCTTTCTTAAATATATATTGAATTTGGGAAATATTTAATTAACTCTTATTATTTGTTTTAGCTCTTTGGTCTCGTGCTGTTGGCGGTGACTGTTATTAACATGCGTGAGCGCAAGTCTATGCCTGATCAGCAATCTACGCTCTCTCGAGGTGTACTGTCTTTCCTCCTCTCGCTTGGCATTGGGCTGGTCGTGACTGCAGTGCTGGGGTGCATTGGTTCCTTGAGAGAAAACATTAAGATACTTTATGTGGTAAGTATAAGCTTAGCGAATTTCTACACATTTAGTTGCATTTTGAGATTTTGTAGTTAGTTTTAGCATAGCATTGTATATTAATTATTCGTAATTAATATGTATTTTTAATGTGTCCCCAATTTAAAATTAAATATAATAAGGCTTCATAAATTAATCGGAATATTTGAAAATTTGTTATAGGATAAATATTAATAATGCGTAAATAGTTCTGTATATTTGTTTGTTACATCGTCTTGATAAAGTCACTGACCGAGATCGTGATGAAATTTGATAGGGGTAGCTTTCGATTGTGTCATAGGTCAAGAGGTTGGAGTCCAGCTAGTAGACAAATACTGTAACACAACTTATTTTTGACGTGACAACGTCTAATAAATCGATGAACGCTGGCTGCATGCACAATAAAAATGTTCCGTTACGCTCCTTGTCCCGTTACGTTCATTTTCCCGTTACGCTGATTGTACGCTTGCGCCGCATCTATCTCTCTTTCACTCGATTGCAGTCATTTCATCAATGTTTTGTTATGACGTTGTCACGTTAAACTATCGTCCGTAAACCGACTTTACAGACAAACATTTTTTTTTATAAATTTATTATCGATAAATATATACTTAACTTAAAAAAAAATCAACTTTCTCTTTACAATTTTACAGCCCGTTTCTGAAAGTTGTACTAAAATGAATAACTAATATCAAGTAGTATCTATAATCTGAAAATGCGCCGGCTACCTTAGGAACTAAGATGTTATGTCCCTTGTACCTGGAGTTATACTGGTCACTCACCCTACAAACCGGGATACAAGAATACTAAGTATTGCTGTTTGGTGATACGAGAGACTTCGTCAGAAATTACTCGTACCAACTTATATTGAAATCGTAATCGTTTCGTTTCCCACTAACCACACCGATTCGATTCGACCCGACGTCCTAGTTACCTTATGTTTTTCAGAAAGCGACGCATGGTTCTAAGAACACAGACTTACCGACTCATTGTAAGCATACATATGTATGTTTACCATGCAAAAACGCACACAGGCGCGCGCGATATTCACGCACGCGACCACGCACGCAAATTGTTAAGAACATTAATTAGATTAATATATTAGCTTATAAATTTAAAAAATGTGTCCATAAAGAACTGTAGTAACTTTTTAAAACCGCCACTTACTTAGCCATTTATGTAATATTAGCGTTTTGCCCGCGGTTTCACCCGCCTAGTGCCCGTTTCAGTAGGAATATGGGGACAACATGTAGCCATGTTACTCGCTGATAATGTAGCTTTACAGTGGTGAAAGAATTTTAAAATCGTCTTTGTGATCTAGCCGTGAAAGCGTCACAACAACAAAAAAACTCACTTTCGCATTTATAATATTAATTAGGATTATGTAATTTTATGGAAGCTACTGGCTCATAAAACACAGTTTACATAGAGTATAGGTACCTTAATCCAATCGAAGAAGGAACAAAGAGAAACAATCTTATATTTACGTATCCATTGCGATGTTCTTATAGCTTAGTAATATTATATACTGCAAACATTTCTTGATGAATATATATTTATTTATAACACAACATTATTCCACATAACTCAGTAACTCACTTTAATTTGATGTCTAATGTTCTATGGAGGACCTCCAGACCGATTTCGGCCACGGCGGTTAATCCCAAGGGAGATTAGCCAACTGCGCAGGAGATATTATAGTGCACAAGTGTGTGCACAAACATAGGTGCACTCTCTTTTCCTTAGCTCTTATAGTCCGATGGGACGGCAATCCGACACGACAGGAAAGAGTTCAGGCTCAGGACCAACGGCTTAACGTGCTTTCCGAGGCACGGGAGTGTACACATTTCCAACTTCCAGACTCCGCCGAAACTGAGAATTGTCTGACAGATAACCCCAATAACTATTTATTGGCCCGACCTAGGAATTCAACCCAGCACCACCGAGTCTGCGGCCTTATATCAAGCCACTAGACCAACGCGGCAGTAGATTTTAGTTTTATGTCTTTTTCCACAAATCTATAGTGAAAACCTCAGATTATACAAGATCTCGACCAATGATATAACGTCAATTCAATGACAAAGTTATTCATTAGCGTTTACTGCTCCTGTGGTTTGTATAGGCTATAATTACTCTTATTTCTATAATTATTTTTTATTATTTTTAGTATATTATTTTTATAATTTTTACTATAAGCTACAAGAACTGAGGGCTTGGCAACCAATAATGTAAATAAGCTAGTACATTTTTCTCTGCTGCCTGTCATATATAATAACAAATTAACGGCCGAATACTGAAACGTCATTCAGTTAATTAAAAATTGCGCATACTAAATTTTAAATTAATGGCGTCTCAAATAATTAATTTGCACTTAATATTTAAAATATGATAAGAATTTGAAGCGGAGACGGTCCAGTGGCGTGGGTTCAAACCCGGGCAGGCTCCACTGAATTTTCAAGTGCTTAATTTGTGTTTATAATTCATCTCGTGCTTGACGGTGAAGGAAAACATCGTGAGGATGCATGTGCATGTGTCAAATTTCACTCAAAATTCTGCCACATGTGAATTCCAACAATCCTCATTGGAGCAGCGTGGTGGAATAAGCTCCAAACCTTCTCCTCAAAAAAAGGAGAAGAGGCCTTAGCTCAGCAGTGGGACATTCACAGGCTGTTACTTTACTTTTGACTTTACTTTAATATTTGAATGACGTTTCAGTATTCGGCCGATACACTATTACCTTATTACATAAATATGGCTATATACATCGGTTGGTTGTATATATATATATATATTTTATCAAGGCTAATCTTCAAAACTGGTAAGTAATTAAATTATTACAATGATATCGGTAAATGTGTTTAGTCAGTTAAGTACCGTTTCGTCTTTATTTCACCAAAATCGATTGAGTTTATCAAGTGAAAATCTACATAACATAACGATAATGTGGGTAAAACCGCGGCGCGCACGGCAGCTGGTTATAATTCAATATGCAACATTATATTTAATGACTAAGTATTCACATTAATATTATATACAACCTCATTATTTATCGTATGAAGACAGATATATTCTATGCATGTACAAGGACGATACTGATATGAATATTTGATACATTTTTAATACGACTACGGTCTATCAAATGAAAAAAGTATATATGACTGCCCTGTTGGTCTCGTAAGCTAGCGGATTCCAAGGTGTAAGCATCAAGCCCCGGACATTTGTACATTAGACCACTGATAAGTTTTGGGTTTTTCAGTCGAGTTATACATTAGTGGCTCGGAAAACATATAAATCTATTTCTAGTCGATTGATTTCGGTTAATGTGTGGGCACCTGTGTTTGCACACACAGTATTGCTTGCGAATAATAGTTCCCATAGCCGAAAATTTTTATATTATAAAAAAAACTGTACTTAATCCCTTATTTTATTGTTGTTAGCAATTTGTAAGATAAAAATATGTAATACTACATTACATACATATATGCTTGAAATCCCATAGCTACTTGCATTACTTGGAGGATTATGAGCGTTTTGGTAAATTCTAATTGGTAAGAGCTGTATTGAAAAGAGTGCCTTTTCCAGCACGCCTGTTTCCTGTTATTCCTGGTGACTGTGGAACTCATCGTGGGAGTGGGTGGTGCAGTGCTGAGTGCTTGGGTGGGGAGTTCCAGCGAGCTAAGCGTACAGTTCTATAAGAACACCACAGTTGAAGACGTAAATGGATCTAATCAGAAGATGTTTTGGGATAATTTGCAATCTGAGGTAAATAAAAACTTTATAAAAAAATAACTGACTAAAACCGTTGAGATTTTTTTAATTATTATTTTAATTTATTGTGAATTATAATTTGGTATCATTTTCAAGTATACATAAATATAAATATTTAAAATAATTTTCCCTATAGAATCAATGCTGTGGTGTTGAAGGACCTGAAGATTATGCTATCTTGGAGCGTGAGATCCCCGCGTCCTGTTGCTTACGTGCTCACCCTCTCCGCGAGGGTGGGGCGCGTCGCCACCTACACTCGACTTGTGTGAACGATAAATTGTACTACATGAAAGGTTGCGAAGAAGTTTTAAGACAGAAGAAAACGTTTAGAGGAAACATTTTTATAACTACAGTTGTAATATTTGTGTTTCTGGAGGTAAGTTTTATAAGTGATCCGGAAGAGAAAGTTAAACATAATGAACCAACTCATGATTATGATCAACTAACGGCCGAATACTGAAACGTCATTCAAATATGAAGTGGCACTAAATTATTTGGAACGTCATTAATTTCAAAATTTTGTATGTGAAATTAATGGCGTTCCAAATAATTAAGTCCCACTTCATATTTGAAAGACGTTTCAGTATTCGGCCATATATCTTATAAATAACAAGTTAGATTTTTGGAAGAATTGTGTTATTTTGAGTAGTATGAAGTTCAATGTTGATTCCAATTACACATTTGACAAGCCGGGTGATGTGGTTGGTAGATTACCTTTTGCGCCCCAGGACAAACTTTTGTATGCATGAACATGTCTGTTTGTTCTGCGTCTGAGTGTAATTATCTATATGAGTATGTATTTATAAAAGAAAACTACTATATTATGTAGTATACCAGTTGTCTGGTTTCCATAGTACAAGCTCTGCTTAGTTTAGGATCAGCTGGCCTTGTGTGAATAAAGACCCAGGATATTAGTAAGATTTGATGATATAAACGGTATAGTAGAACTTCTATTTGCAGATGATTTGCATCGTACTTTCGCTGTGGATGGCTCGAGCAGTTCGCAACGAGCGTCGTAAGCTGCAGCAGAATTTACAAGCACATTTTGAATCTTAATTAATTATTTATCGTTACGATATAGTTATAAATTTCACCTGTTGTGTTCATTGTCACTTAGCACATTTAATGCAAAATGTTTCATTATAGTACTGTTCTAATTAAAATCGCGTGGACTGGTGACGACAATAGAAGACAAGAGGAGAAAAAGAGATGGGCGAAAACATTAGCCCTCCTGTTACCAGTGAAAGCAATAATGGGGTGTCAAATCTCTTTTAAATTTTCGTAGTAAAATAAACACAACAAAATAATATAAAAAAACACTTGCGCATTTTTATCTATGGAAAATATTTTGATACTAATTTTAATTAATTATAAATGATTATTAGATTTTAATTTGTTTTCTAATGTCTAGAAAAAATAAATAAGACATACAGCGGATACTGTGATAAAAAGTAGAATTATAAGTTAAAAGTTTTCGATCAAACAATTAATATAAAAATATGACATTGTCTGTCCTTTGCACACTCACGTTTAATACTCTGATTAGCACAACGGTCGTTGCTTATAGGGTTCGATTCTCTCTTGACAAATATTTGGATACCAAGTTTTTGTCTGGGCGTTAGTTTTGCGTACATTTCCACTCCAAATTAATTTGTCTAAAGCAGCCATACTCAACCTCTTCTTTAGAAGGGTCAAAATCACGTGCTAGTCATGGCGTTGCGGGCAGAACAAAGAATATTTAGGAAATAATTTCTAAGATTTGGTTTGCTACAAACTGATTATTTAGAAAATGTTTATTTAGATGTGCATAAAAAGCTTTGAAAATAGTTGAAAATAAAGTAACATCAAGTCGTCCAACCAAATAAGGTGGGCGGGCCGCAAGTTGAGTACAGCTGATTTAGAGGGTACAGTTCTGTGTATGATATTCGCACCAATATAATGTATAAATATGAATTATAAATAAGACAACTAGTCGTGTTTCAAAATAGATGAAGATGCTTTTTAGGACTTTATTAATAAGAAGTCTATGTGTGACGACATTTTGATCTCTGATAGAGCTATTATGCGCCTGCGCATTTTTGTAATGGCAGCGTTATAATGTCGTTGCATGATAATATTGCTATAGAATAAAATTGTGGGAATGATAGATAATAAAATGTATCTTACAATATATTTTAAGATTCTAGGGCTTTTTATGTGTGTTACATGTTTCTAGCAATTAAGTGTGGCTTAGAGTTGTATGGGACCAATTTATCAAAATCATCATCAGCATTTCTGCTGTTTTTTTAAATATTTTTATTTAATCTTGTTATTCACCTGACATGTATTTTCGACGGATGCTTTGAAACATTTATTGGCGCGCCTTAATGGTAAGCCCGACTCCTATGCCGTGACAGCAAATCTCTCTTACACCGTCAGGCCTCAGATAACCTAAAGCAACGGTATCATAAAGCTATCGACACACCTGTGTAATTCATACACTTTCATTAAAGAATCTACGTAGGACATAGTTGCGTAAATGTTGTCGACGCATTATAATTAATTTGTTTTCGTTGATTCGTGATTGGTATTATTATAACACAGCATAACATACAAAAACAAAACTGTAGTTTTATAATGCTTGTGTTTATAAAAAGTGTCATTCATATGTCATTAGAATTTAGTGGACGTAAGTGAATAAACGAACTAAAAATATAAGTTTGAATGTATGTTCGTATGTTCGAAGTATGTTTGTAGATACGTGTTGATGCTAAATGGTTTATAAATGGCAGTACGTTAAAATTATGTCGTATGCCATCATATTCGTTTTTACTATATACTTAGTATACTGCAAAAATATGGAAGTATTGATCTTATTAAGCACGTTTTTTACATGTTTGTTATAAGTACAGATAATGGCAACATTTGTGAGAAATTTTAGGGATGGGAGATCAGGATATCGATAATAAATCGATAAAAAGTAATTGTAGTAATGTATGTATGTTTTCTATTTCTAATCACTATTGCACTTACTTGAGTGTCGCTAAATATTGTTAGTTGAAATAAAAGTCACATTGAGAAACACTGATAGTTTATTTTAGAATATGTAATAACATTTATAATTTCATTCAAATTAAATTTACTTAACTAAAAGTGGAGTTTTATTTACTAATTTCACAATTATTCCTTATAGAGGTTTTAATTTAAACTATAATATAATAGTTTATATAAATAAATATATACAATTAAAATAATTAGTTAAATAAAAATATACATAATCTAGCAAACATGATGACGTAGTTAACTAAATTATTAAGAAATAAATACTAAATTAATTGTCTTATTCAAGTTTATCTTTATGTCTAAATTTGCTGTCACTTAATTGACTAGTAAATGCTTATTAACAATTACGACAAATTTAGTTCCAAAAGTCCTAAAATCTCGTAAATGCTTAAAATATTTAAAGTCAAAGAAACCTGTGCAATTTACAATAAATTTCTTAATATTATAAGGTTCAATAAAATACTTGATAATGTCTTTCTCATAGACTTTTTACTACAATATTCTTTGTACTTGCAGATAAGGTGGGTTAAATTACATAAAAAATATATTTAATTTTAATTGCAATACATTTAAATTATATCGACAATCGATACTCATTGGTACACGCACATCACTAAATGTTTTATTTTACTAATGTTAAAGTGTTGCAAGCTTAAATATAGTAATGATAACTCTTTAATAAATTGATTTTGACAATCAAAATTAATTAAATAATATCTTAAAATAAACAATAATAATAAATAAATATAACTATTAATAATATATAGAACATATATTATTAATTAAATATATTTATTTTTAGATCAAATAATACAGCACCATTAACCAATTCAGTGCTAGACTTAACGGATACTTTTAGGAATTACAATTAAGGTTTTTTTTTAATTTTTAAATGTATGTAAATATGACATAGTAAACTCCCGATTAAACGTATACTAGCTGTGCCTCGCGGATTCACTCGCGTTTAATTAATATTAATATAATGAACAAAAATCAGCCTAGAACCTTCCTCGATAAAAAGACTATACAACACAAAAATATTTTTAAATTCGAAATGGGAGTTCCTGAGATTAACCGGATCAAACAAACAAACTCTTCAGCTTTATATAATAGTATAGATTTAAAACAAATTTTAGTATTCAAAGACAATTTAATGGACTAGATTATTTTTTATTTAAAAATAATATTTAATAAACAATTTAACAAGTATTGTTCTGTAAATTTCGTCTTAGATCGTATTAGATCGCTTCAGCTTATGTACCACACTCAGCACGAGTGTGGTACCTACATATAGTATTTGTTCGCATACTACTTATTATATTTAGTTTTGATTGTTGTGTAAATTCATGGTATTCGTGGAGATGATAATTATCGGGAGTTTAATATATTTATAACAAAAGTTTTTAAACTCTAATATTAATTTAATTAAAAAGTACCATTTCTAAAACGTTTTTGTGTAAAAATAAATAATTTGATTTCAATACGGTGCTTTTAACTAATATTCTAAGCTGTCTCTCGTCCCTTGTCTTGGGTCTTGATGGAGTGAGCGAGCCAAAGTGCGAGCACTATTCCTATAACCTATAGAAAGAGAAAAAAAAAATTATATTATTTCACTTTATTATAAAAAGCCAAGATGGCCGAACGCGTGAATCTTAACCGTGGGCTCAAACCCGGGCAGGCACCACTGAATTTTCAAGTGCTTAATTTGAATTTATAATTCATCTCTTGCTTGACGGTGAAGGAAAACATCGTGAGGAAACCTGCATGTGTCAAATTTCACTCAAATTCTGCTACATGTGTATTCTGCCTACCCGCGTTGGAGCAGCGTGGTGGAATAAGCTCTAAAACCTTCTCCTCAAAAAAGGAGAAGAGGCCTTAGCTCAGCTGTGGGACATTCGCAGGCTGTTACTTTAATATGTCGATGAACACCAACTTACCTCCAAGAAACAGAAAAGTATGCCGCAAACAATGACAGTCATCCCAGCGCTGTGTACGGTACTGAGCACCTTGTCCTCACAGCCTTCCTGGTAGAACTTGGAGAGGGAGATGCAGTCGGAGCGTTTGATTTCATCGGCGCGGTCAGTGCCATCTGGAGGGCAGCAGCTGAACGATGGGTTCAGGCGAGGCTCAGAGGCTACGTAGTTATCAGGACCGGTGACTCCACAGCATTCCAGCTGGAAATTAAAGTCGATGCTGGACTTATCGACTTAGCGACAATGTCTACTGATTTGTTTAGAAATCAATAATGAAAATGTATTATATAATATATTATATATTATAAATTTTCTGAAACTGTGTAATTTTCCTACTTTTTATCATGTGAACAGCGTTATTAAAGAAAAAAAAAACTCGGCGCTGATTTAAAATCGGCATTTTTCAGGTGGACAGAAAGGTAAAGTTTTTAATTAATTATTGGCACGACATGTGATTTGTTGGATGTGTTTAATTTCCTTATTCCGATTCACTTATAGATTACAATATTATATTTTATTAATACTAGATTTAAAATGACTATTTTAAGTAAGTAATAAGCCATTATCGCCGGGATCAAGCTAATTACTTGCTATAAAATAATAACCATATTACCTATAACTTAACATTAGACAGAGTTTGAATTTGATACCAAAACGTTTTATGTTTTTTCTTCTTTAAATGAAACCTAATACGACTCGCTCGATTGCGTCCTCTATAATTTTGCTCTGAAGATAATATGTGGATTTAATTAAGTTTATAATTTAGTGTTTGTAATTTTAAAAGTGAATTTCCTATTTATTAATTAATGTTATTAAATAAATCAACATAAATAACTAAAATACCACATTCAAAAGGAAATAAAACAATATTACAAATGGCCCTTCTTGCTTATCACAGGTTTTTCAAGGATTTCCTTCAGAAATAAGAACTACCTTCTTAATGTATTACAATAATAGCCATATAATAAAATTACGTATTTTATGTACAGCGTAAATCCTTCAGAAATCGCAACATCTGCATTAACATGCAGATAGCATGTCAGTATTTTTTGTTACCTAAATCAAAAAGGCTTTATGCTAATAATAATAATGATATAATACTTGTTCATTATAAATACTAAAGCTTACGTTGGTCTGAACGCGATCCCAGAACTCCCTGTAGGTAGAGTCTTCCTCTCGTGTAGACTTGTTCTTGATGAAGGAGGCGCGCAGTTGGGTCTTCAAGGTGCCTTCGATTTGAGGGCGTAAGGAAGCCGCTGCGATTCCCACGGACAGTTCCAAGAGGATGATGATGATGAGAAATCCGACAAACTGTAGAAGAAAATATAAAGCAATTAGCCGTCATTCCTATCAGCTGTAACCTTTTATTAATTCTTCCAAGGGTAGAATGTAATTTCTGTAAAGCAGCCTATAAAAATGCAAGACAAAACTAAGAATTAACCAGTTGATTAAGTCTATAAATACAATGAACGAAAATTTTCTACTTTAATTTCATTTCATACAAAAACAGACAGATTTAGACTTACAATATACAGAAGCTTAGGACTCTCCTTCCAAGCCCCGAAACAGCCGAAGGCGGCCACGATGATTATGAGCACACCGACGACAATCAGCACGACATCCGTCTCGTGACCAGTCGTCTCCATCCCAGCGAAATCCTTGATCATTCCCATGTCGACACATGCTGCTGCTATGATCACGACACCGAAGATCTGGAAAAGACGTAAATAGATTATACGTGTCGGTTACTGTAACTTGGAAATACATGAACTATCTTAACTAATATTATTAATGTGAATATCAATTTGTTTATTTGTCACGCCTTAACCTCTAAGCCGATTTAAAAATTATTTCACCAATTAAAAGCTACATTATCAGCGAGTAACATATGCTACATTGTCCAGCGCGGGCAAAACGATTATATAAATCATATCATGAGCTCCAAGGCCTGAGTAGATAGATCACGTGAATTTTAACCAAAGATTGGAAAATTCGAGTTATAATATTTATGTTGCGATTGCGTGAAACTTGGTTTAGTCAGTATCACTTAATAAACATTTTCTTTGTTGGTGTATCCACCAACCCCAGGCTAGCTGTGGATCAGACACAGAACAGATTTATAGGTTGATTTTTTGTATATATTAATATTATTTTAAATAAATGGATTCAATATTTCTTATCACGTTTGTAAGCTATTAAAAGGAATGAAATAATGTAGTTTAAAAAATGGGTAAGGTCACATTATAGTCATTGCGTGAGAGGAAAAAGTTAACCTGGTTATATAAATCTTATTAACATAATCAAAGGTAATTCATGAATGTTCTAGAAAATGTATTTACTAGCATTAATTAATTTTGTTTAATAATTTAAAGTATACTATGTTAGTATATTAGTTCCATATTAGTTTTTGCCATTCTATATATTTGGTGATAGAGCTTTGTCTGGGTAGGTACCACCCACTCAGATATTCTTCCGCCAAACAGCAGTACTTTGTATTATTGTGTTCCGGTTTGAAGGGTGAGTGAGCCAGTGCAATTACAGGCACAAGGGACATAACATCTCAGTTCCCATGGTTGGTGGCGCATTGGCGATGTAACCAATGGTTAACATTTCTTACAAAGCCAATGTTGCGGGCGTTGGTGACCACTTACAATCAGGTGGCCCATATATTTCTGTCTTCCTATACAATAAAAAAATTACTTTTAGTACCTATATTAGTTCATCAATATGTCATTCTATATACGACTAATACCAGTGGCTGTTGTGAATTGTTAAAATTAGTCCTGATTATGTCCTTCTGATTGGTTTTGGTCACGACAGTCATTCTCAATAGAGAGATACCTAACCTCACATCACAACCATCACAAGAGCCACGCCATTTTCAACGACGAGTAGCCAACTAGTAGGCATAGCCAATCACAGACACATTCATTGGAAATAATATGAACCATCACGGCACATCAATTCAAAGAATTCGCTGCTATCCACTTGTCTCTGAATATAAAATAATTTGATGTTATTCTAACATTTACTCCATCTGATGCCTGTTACCGTACTGACAGTGCTTACGTAATAATTTAATAATCTGAGACGGAATTCGGACGCAATATATTTGTCTGCAATGTGTGCTGGTGCAAAGAAACTTTTCTTTTTTTCTTACAAATATAAAGTAAAACTATCTATATTTTATAACGGACTTTTTTAAGCAAACGTTGTCATTAAAATGTAATTGAAAATACCATGTAAGAGAGCTTCACGGATTCAAGCCTGTCCGCTTAGAACTAGCAACTGTCTCGAATTATCTTTTCAAGTAATGTTAACAATATAACAAACCATACTCCCAGAACCGCGGAACCACATGGGACATCAGAAAATTACTCAAAAAGCGTTACAAAGATTTACGCTTACATATTTAAATGAAAAAAAAAACATTAGTTTCTTAAAAGGTAAATATACTAAGATGAAATATTTTCTGGTTTGCTATTTGTCTTGATAACTATTTAATATGTAGGTTTTTCCATATATCTGAGAGAGACAAACCACGATATTTGCACTGACAAGCTTCAATTTGGTTTATACGGCCGTGGTTAAAAATAACTATTTATAATTACCGTCCCAATTAACGTACGCCTAGCCCATCCCATGACAAGAACGCGTTATGTTTATGAGCCACGCCATCAGCTGCCTGCAAAGAGGTCGCTGTTTAAATGGGTCAATGTGATGAATCAATGTGATTATATAACTCTAGTAACACTAAAGACTGATTTATTTACGAAGAGAATGACTTGTATTCTTTTTTTGAATTTGTAAATATTTTGAAATCAAAGAGGTTTTATACTCTATTCAGTAACAATATAGTAATCTTATGTATATTTAATACATATGAAATATATCAAGCATAGTTTACCGTATAGTTAGATATTTACATTATGTGGCATAACTTGAAAATATATTTTCTAATTTTTTTTTTTTTACTAACTTATTACTATATAAATGAATGTTATCGCGAAAAGACATTGTTGGGTGGGAAGTTTAATACTTACATAAGAATGGACTGACCAATATCACCTACAAAATGCGTTGGCGCGTATCGTGGGCTTTGAATTACTGATGAAGTAAATATTAATTGTGATATTTTATTTCTAAATTACATTTATTTTGTTCGTCACTATTCTGATATCTTTATTATGTAAATCTAAATTTGATAACCGAGACTACTCTTATACGTTTAAAGTCTACAAACATGCTAAATGATGGTAAACTAGTGTTCGCCCTCGGTTTCGCATGTTAGGTAAGGGGGGAGAGGTTGTTAAAAAAAGAAAGGAAAAACTGATGGCGGCTTATGCAGTGTTCGAATTTGGTCGGCATTTTGAATTTAGAACCCCCTGGAAATTAATGCAAGGTTCGGCAATTTTTTCGACTAACCCGACTGGGCTAAACAGACAGACTTACTTTCGCATTTATAATATTACTACAGATGATTAAAAAAAGGTTGGGTGTATGTAAGGTCCTCCAGACCGATTTCGGCCACGGCGGCCAATCCCAAGAGAGATTAACTGCGCAGGAGATATCATAGTGCACAAGTGTGTGCGCAAGCACATGTGCACTCTCTTTTCCTTAGCTCTCATAATCCGATGGGACGGCAATCCGACACGACCGGAAAGAGTTCAGGCGCAGGACCAACGGCTTAACGTGCTTTCCGAGGCACGGGAGTGTACACACTTCCAACTTCCAGACTCCGGGCTACTGAGAATTTTCTGACAGAAAACCCCAATAACTATTTATTGGCCCGACCTGGGAATTGAACCCAGGACCACCGAGTCTGCGGCCTTATATCAAGCCACTAGACCAACGACGCAGTCAAAGAGGTGTATGTAATGTGGTTAATGTAATGAAGAGAAGAATCGACAAGAATCATTGTAGTAACACTCTTTCACCGATGAAATAATATTTATATATTGTATATCAACGAATAATTTTTAATGTTCACTTAAGTATTTATTACTTATTTGTAAATATTTAATAAATACTTTAAAAAAGTTAAAAAAAGGCTAAAAGTCAAGTGATATGACTTTGTCCAAACCCGACTTGGTAAGTACCATCCTGCTGATTAATATTTCTTACAGGGTCAATTTCTATGGACAGTGGTGATTACTTACCATTAGGTGGTCTATTTGCCTACCTACCTATATAAATTAAAAAATCAAATCTGCGATTTGACTATAGTAATGAATACCTTCCAGGAAACCGTGCCACCATTCAGGATAACATGGATTATTGACTTTGCGGGTGTCAGAGACGACTATACCGGAAAATATCCTTATTTGAACAATTGTACACTTTTAATACGCCACATTGTGCTCCCCAAAGTTATCAACAGGAAAATCACACTAGATGGTTCAATTAAAACGAATCGACCTTCAGCGGACACATACAAATGTCACATAGACTAATATCATTCATTAAAACTAACTGCATTGTTGGAAAAAATCCAGCCATGTTGGAAATATACAACAATTAATGAAAATTGTTTGAAAATGAGTGTACCATCCGCGGCTACGCAATTTGTTTGTATTATCATTGATTGGAAATGTTTTAAAACATAATGTCGGAATGTTAATAAAGATTGCTCAACGTAATGTTATGTACCTTTAGATTAATTGTAATAAACATGATATCCACAACACATTGATTACCTCGATGGTGAAATGGCTAGTTTATAATGCTGTTGAACCAAAGGTCGTGATTACAATGCCCGTGTCCAGAGTTTAGAAAGTTCGCAGTATCAACAATCCCATTCGGAAGTCATGCAAGTCCGTTTCGAACCGTTGCCATGAACCTGATCTCTGCCTGGTCCCATCGAACTATGAGTGAATGAATAGAGAGAGTGCGCTTATGCACTATTCTCTTATACAGCTCTTTTGGCTAGTCTCTTATGTAAATGGCAGCCGGTAAATCCTTTCAGGGTGACATAATCACCATGACTAGTAACATTTCAGTCACAATTTTTTAAAAACACCAGCAACTCGAGAAATAAAGTATAAAATTAATTACTAAATATAAGATATACAGATGTTATTACGCAACTCTCTGATTCTTATAACTTTTAATTTTATAACTTTCATTTTTACAATTCTCGTAGATAAATAATAAATATATAACAAATATTACGAGTAGTTCCTGAGATTAGCCGGATCACACAAACAAACACATTAGCTTTATATATTAGTATAGATGTTACAAAACATTTAATACGAAATATATACAAATAAAAATTCAAAATAGCAACTGTATACATCATAAGCGCATGGAATGGTGGCAAATTTGCTTTCAATCGCAATTCTATTTTTGACGTGACAACGTCTAATAAAGCGATGAACGCTGGCTGCATGCACGAAAAAGGATGACTCATTGTCCCGTTACGCTGATTGTACGCTTGCGCCGCATCTATCTCTCTTTCACTCGATTGGCCTATGAGTGCAAATTAAACTGTTTACCTACCTGTTTGGTACCTATCCAAACGAGCTTGCACAAAGCTCTACCACCGAGCAATTAAAGTTGATTGTTACTGACGTATCACGGTGTCACTGAGATCATTATTAAACAGACACATTAATTTATTTAAAATAGCTTAATTCTTGTCAATAAAAAAACACTATAGGTACAAATAAAGGAACTGCCTTAATGGCCAGTCTCTTAGTAAATTGCTTAATTGGTGCAATTCAGGTCTAAAGTGGGAATGATTTCATGACTGCGAGCTACGATCTGTTATCAAACACACATACACGCCGTATATGAACGTTGAAGTGATAAATTTAGTACTATCGAGACTTCTAGAAACTAGTTTACTCAATTTAACTCAATTTTGGTAGTATTTATATTCGAATTTATTAATAAACCCTTTTTATGACATACTTTCATAGTTTTTTGGAATCACACCTTACTGCCGTTGTTATTTGAAACATAAAGGTAGGTACGTGAAATGCCCTAAAATACCCTAAAATTTTAGTTTCATAAAGTTAATTTTTTGACCCATACGATGTGCATGCAAAAAGACAAATTTAATAGATATGAAGATGAAAGAAAAAGTGTTCTAGGGATTAAATCGATACTAATTGACCCTACATTGGATCTTATGGAACCCTATTCATAATGTTTTTAAATGCTTGTTTTTCGTGGGCTATGATGCTAATAATTGTGTAACACAATAAGTATTAGAAGAAAGATATACAAACGTTTTTTATATTGGTCGCACATTAAGAAATGCAATTGATGTTTGTGTGTAGGTAGTTGACTTATAATCAAAGTCCTAACCAAAAAATGTATTTAGAATAAGGATCTTAGTAATGTTGTGACTATATATATGATAAATAAATTAACGAAGATCAAAACCAAAATATACTTTATTCAAGTAACTTATACGAACAATTTTAAATTTACAAAATAAATCCAAATTTTAAGTTACCATCGCATCGGTTGAAAACATGGAAGTTCTATTCCTACAATTAAATTACACAGATAATTAAATACAACTCAATTATTATTTATCCTGTAGGGAAGTCAACGATTTCCAATATTCCTTTACAAATAAACAGTATACATAGTACACTAAAGGTATACGTGTATTCAAAACAGTAGCATTTATCAAACATTAATTAATGTTTTATTATTCATCGTCCACTGTGTCCAACCTCACCCAGTCATCGATTTGTCATTATCGAAGGGAACGATTTGGAAAATACTTTAACTGCACGAATGTAGGTTACGGAAGTGTCAGTTGTTAATAATGAAGCGCGTGTCGGCTTCAAGTTGACCTAAATTTATCGTTAGATGTTTTTCAAAGCTTTGTCTACTATAAGTATAGTTTGTTTGTTTACTTTGACTTCTTATATAAAGTTGCGCTTTCAATTAGAGGACTATATAAGCTTTGGGAACTGAGTAATACGTGCACAAATGTATAGATAAGTAATTTCAAAAAAACATCTGTAGCATAAAACATGCCACCAAACTACATTGGAGCAGGATGTTGGAATGAACTCCAAGCATTCTGCGGTCTGCCCATGAGAAGAGGAGCTATTTGCCCAACTGCAAAACAAATAAAGGCTGTTGCTGCTTAGACAATTTATTGATTACGATTTAAAGTATATGGATATATTTTGGCTAGTCCAACTTAAAGGTTGAAATTATTTTTGATCTCAAAGTATGTCTGATACCAATTTTGTATTAAATTCAAGGTTAAATCCTTAATCAGTATATAATAAACGTCGGCACGTTCTTTGATATATCATATAGTAAAAGGGTATCATTTCGATCTGAATTTATAATAATATTTCAGGAAGCGTTCAAGTAATAAATATTCCTCGAGTTATATCAAAGGATTACATAAATCAAAATTAGGCCTTAATCTAATGAAATAGAGACTAAATTACTTTAAACATTTTCTTAACTATACAACCTAATAATCTGCTTTATGTTGGTCATCACTTTGTTTTAAGTTTCAACTCTATAGGAAAGCTATAAAGTTAATTTTACTTTGTCAAGTTTATTTGTCTAAGAAGCAAATTCAATACCCTTTTCTTTATATTATTGTCATTTAAATTCTATAGGTCTCTCTAATGTCATGATTAGAGTAACAATGATATTATTTCTAAGAGCGTTTTCAAATAGATATTCCATTACACACATAAGCCTTTTTAAAATTCTGTTTTTATTTAATAGCAAAAAGTTGAATAAAAAAAAAGATGTCTAACATTACAGTATTTTAATTAAGAATTATCAATTATGAATGATATCTGCTTTACTTAAATTACATTTATTTTCATCCTCCAATTGTTATTTAATTGTTAATTTTTGACTAATGACAACTTAATTGCAAGTAACGTCCATCCGTTTAAAAATCGAGTTTAATATTTTATTTGTAGTCAATCTCAAAATATCGTGTTCAATTGTTACTTTATACAAAGCAATACATTGTGACACCCACTCGCCCTAAATCGACCTCGCTCAATCAATCCCCATACAGCCATAGTACAACACAGAATATTTAAAAAGTCGATACTATTGTGATTAATGAAAGATAGAGGTGCTATTTCGAATTTTTATGGCTTATAATGCCTTTAACACGTGGGTTGTAACACAACACAATTCGGAAGTCGATTTGTTTAGGAACGATTAATGATAGAAGAGGCTATTTAATCGAGCTGGATTATAGATGCGATGACTCACTTGAAGGCGCCTAGTTTTACTATGGATGAATAAGTAATTTGAATATATATGAATAAATAAATATGAAAATCATAGGAATTATTTATAAAACGGGACCGTTACATTTTAACGTATATATTTATATACACGTTAAAATACGTAAACGTATATAAAAGATATATAAGTAAGATTTCGGCGCGACACAATTGTATTATGACAAAAAATTATATTCCACATATGTTTTAGCTATATATTTATTTGTCTCTATGTAAAAAGATAGACATGCCCTACATTGTGTCACGCGCCTACATTTTAATCTATTCTTATTTTAAATCTATACTAATATATATATAATAATAGCTGAAGAGTTTGTTTGTTTGATCTGGTTAATCCCACTGGTTCGAATACTGGTTCGAATTGAAATACAAATTATTTTTGTGATGTGTTATCCTTTTATCGAGGAAGGTTCTAGGCTGATTTTTATTCATTATATTTTTTATTAATTATACGCGAGTGCAACCGCGGGGCACAGCTAGTAGTATATATAACGAATCCTAGAATTGTACATCTTTTAGTTGTACTACACAACTAAAGTTACCACTTTTTGAAATTAAAATATGAAAAAATAATTATGTCAGAAGTATATTGACTGCCATGAATGAAATTAAGATTATATTAGACAATACAAAATTAACCATCTGCTCATTTAATAGTATAGACAATAAAGTGACAGCCCTAATAAAAGCTCAGACTTTAGCCTGCTTTGTTAGTGCTAAAAAACTGGATCAACCTTCACGCATCGTTTAATATATCCGGAACAACATATGGGCATTGTATTATATAACACATTGCAGTGGAATTTATTTTATGTAAATCAGTTTAAGTAGACAAAGGTATAAATATTTTTTTAATTCTAGCTAGGGTTGGTAACAGCCCGTCTTTATTTATTTCGCCTCGTTATTTTAGTGCCTATCTAACAATTAAGTCCATAGTCCAGTTTGCTGCAACTGATAAGGCCCATGGCTCGAAAACTCGTGGTCCAATAGGTATTACATATATAATTATTATACCATTCTCTTAACACGAAAATAATGTTGAGATGTCTATAGTTACTTACAGTTTTAAAATCCTTGCAATTATAAACTTCAATATAATCGTAAAACATTAAAACGCAATTTTACATAATTATTTTTTGAAATTTCATACAAAATTACTTGTTTATCAGAAGTGAGTGCTTCATTAGATTTAATTGTCTTAACCTTTTAATGCCTTGTATCTAGATTATTCGTGAAGTAGAGTCAGAAAACATTACCGACTTCATCGTACCCTCGCGTGACTCAATTGAAGTCACGCCTTGATGTACGTGACGTGTTTCATTTATTTCAGGATTTAGAATTACACGTTATAAGTTTGCTTAAATTAAGTAATGTTTTTTTTTTTTGTTAATTTGACTGAGATGTTACATTTGTGTGTTAATTTTATTAATTACTCTTTTTTTAATTTAATTATCTAATTCCTATTCTCATATTTAATTATATTATTTGTATCGTTGATAGTTAGGTCTAGGTGCAGGCCAATCTGAGTGTGTATGTCTCTTAACATTATTCTACCACACAGTAATACTTTGTATGTATGTGTTTTGAAGGATGAGCGAACATGTCACACGAGCAAGTGACATCTTACAAACACGAGGCCCATTTGACCGGCAAATGAACACTTGAATATTAACCGAAGATTAATACCAGGCGTGCCGCAAGGAGCTTTCGCATACCTACCTTATCTGCGTTTCATATGCAATTTCTTTTTTCATTCTAGAAGAGTTATATTTGTCTGTAATTTGTTAAAAATCTACCACGAGTTCGGAAAGAAACACCTCTAATTCTAAATGGAGCAGCAATAGATTATACATATTTTCTTTTCCAACAATTTGTTCTTTAATAGATAATTTATATGAAGTATTATATTTTAATTGAGTTATAAAATTAAATGCCAGTTTTTTTTTTATTTGTCTCCTGTTCGTCTATCTCCTATATGAAAAATGTGTTTATGGAAAAAATCGAGACAGGAAACCTATCTGCATTGGATAAAAGTATCATTCCTATTACATATAAGTATTTATTAAGCATTTAAAAAAATCTTATCTAGTACTAATTACAGAATATAAGTAAATCAACAAGCAAAGATGCTCTATTTACTTGCATTTACATATTATTGGATGCAGGAAACGAGGCGGCAGTACACATCACCAAGACTACGTCATTCATTGTAGATCGTGATGCATGACGCATATTGAACAATCGTGAGCCTTATGTGATTCAGAATTAGTAATTATTTATTCTCGCAGGTGTTTTATTAAATATACATCATTTACAAATACCTTTTATATGAACTATCTCTTTTATAGTTTTGCTTTATTTAACAGTATAATTAATTGAACAAGTATCAAAATTATGTTTTGTGATATAATTTTTTATGTGTATTGATATTTAATCAATAAAACCTATTAATTCCTTTTCTATTAATACAACATGTCGAAAATGCCTTAGACAACATGAATTAGACAGAATTACAAATAAATTTATCCCTTTTAATGAATGGACTTAAAAAGGATAGCAAGTATAGTTAAGAATTATGTACAAAATTATCAATTGCAACTAAAGAAATTTTAAAATTAAGTTATTTTTTGTCATCAAATATATAAATTATTTATACTATACTTTGTTTTCAATATATGAATATGAATTTTAAAGCATGAAATATAACTATGAGTATAACGTACATGTACATAATATATTATGTGTCATAGACTAGTAATGCAATATTTCTTGGATAAAATTAAAATTTGCTGTCAATTACCGTAACTTAACTTAAGTACAAGCAGTTCAACATTCCAGATTAATATTTAATGAAGTTAATATCCGAACTCGTGTGGCAATGCTATACATACCTGTAATTTATTATTTTGGTCCTCCTTCTTATAAGTTATACAAAAATATTAGGAGCTAATGTTCCAAAAATCGAACTTCTTTAACGCTTAAAACTTAAGCAGTAAAATATATGATTCATATTTTTCATCTGTTATTGTAAATGGATTTTAATTATTATTAATATTTTAAGTGTTTCCCATGACGTCACAAAGTTATTCTACTATGCGCAGTTTTGGGAAACACAGAATTCAATATATTATATATATTTTGCTTAAAAGATATCAAGGAAATACATATTATATTTCGACAGATCAACATGCTATTTCGTTTTTTTTTAAATAAATATTGAAGAGATCATGAATACATTAGGTAAGTTTCATTTTATTATATCATTAAAATAATATACAATCCCAACCGACGGTAGTTTTAAATTTGTTTGAATCCTGTAATATGATTAAAAAGATATAATATACATGTTTATAGAATTGATACATAATGGGTTAGTGTAATGTTTTTATACGTTTTAATATTATAAATGCAAAAGTGAGTTCGATCGTTTGTTACGCCTTTCTTAACTACTCAACCAGTCTTCATGAAATTTTACATACGCGTTCTCAGAGGGTAGAGGTACAGAAAAGAACAATGGGCACTTAACAACCCTCCTCCTTCAAGGCGAAGCTGCGGTGAGTAGCATAAAATATTTTTATTTATTTATTAATACAATGTCAAATCTGGAGGAGGATTGTTAGAGATAGACAACATTGAAAGATTAGAGGTGACTTAAGCCAAGAGGCCTGAACTAAGACTAATTATGAAAACACATGTAATAACTGCAATATCATTTCAAAAAGTTCTGGATAAAAGGCTCATTGAATGATTGTTTGTTTGAAATATAACGCAATTTTAAAAATATGCAGCTAAATCTATATTATAGTTAAGATTGTCAATACAAACAAACTTGTCAAGGCTTTTGCGTAATAATTTTCCAATCGTCCATTTAATATGTTTATTATAAAAAAAACACAATTAACATAAATAACTTAAGAAAGTAAGTACCTAAACATTTCATCATCGAAATAGGAAATATGTTATATCTCGTTTTAATCTAGAGTACCTAAAATAGAAACACTAAGGTCTACAGGTTTAACGTGTAGGGTGGGCATAACCTGCACTTCCTTCCTCTATGAATAATAAAATATCAGTCGTTAAAAGACTAATGTTCAAACGTTGATTGATGTTATGTGATAATATTCGATGTACGCTGATGTAAACGGTATGTTTATTTTTGAAATAAAATTCATGCATGCGTTATAAATAAGTAAAAAAAAAAACTTAATTTCTTATTTTTTTTTCTATTTATTCATTAAAAAACTTTTGGTCGAAGGTACGTTTACATAAATCTTTAAAGTTATTAAACTTATATATACGACTGTTTCAGTGTCCGATTTAGTATTTTTTTTGTTATTATAATAAACATAAGCCAAAACAACAACGTCGTCGCAATGAAAATACAAAATGAAGCGCGAATTCACAGGCTGGGCTATTAACGAGGCGACAAAAATAACACGCGACCTACTAAGAAACTATATGATTTCTTATGATTAAATAATTTTACAAAAATACTACTCACCACAAACAGCGCGTTAAATACAACCAGAAGATATTTTATACAATTCATTCCGCAGCCCTCCATCTTTAGTTTTTTAAACACACGTTATAAATGTAATCACACAACAAATAAATGACGCGGGAATATAGACGTTCGAATTTCAAATGTTAATTTTTTAAACGCGTTCGCGCGGCTCACCGTCTCGACAGCTTGTGATTCGGCCAGAGCTGGTGGCGTAATGTGGTATTTTTTGGTTAGTACGGTATTTAGTACCCTTTGGTATATATCGCGTGCGAAGGGTTGAAATCACGCACCGATACCACCCTAAAAATCCTTTGACCTCTAATTGTTATGTCGTAAAGTATGATAGGGATCTGATGAATTATTGGTCTAGGAACAAGCGATAGGTTATTGATCTTGTATTTTCGGCCAGTACCCACTGATATTAGATATTAAGATTAATTTTTCGAAAATTTTCTACATATTATTTCATTCGTACGCGAATACGCGTAACTGATGAGGACATAGACAGCACTGAGTGTAATCATTCTGGATGCAATCTACTGTGTGAGCTTTCATTATATAATTAGAGAATTAATAAGAAACACGACAGCGTGTTAATGCACAGCTAAAACGCAAGGTGTGGCAGTGTTCTATTTAGCGTCGAGATAATAAAAATCGCTATTCCTTACTTTTAAAAGTCTATAGTCGTCTGCTTATTATACAAGAGAAAAAATGAAGTTATTTCCTTATCCATAATAATTATAATTATGTACATAATCTTCTTCGTTTTTCTTAAGATAAAACAATTTGAACTGCATACTAAAATGCAACGAATAACAACCGATTATTTATAGAATGATTTGGTGATAATAAAATCGTCATAGTTTTTTCAATTTACCGTAAAATTTCATACGATATATATATATATATATATAGTACTTGATATAAGAATTATAAATAACAATATGTATATTATCTTTTTAACCTTCAAAAGTAAATTTTAGAGCTTGAAAAATTTTGTGTAGCAAGCCCTAACTAAGGATTTAGGAATTAACATTTTTGACAACTGACCAAAATCTACTTTTAAATTTAATTAGCGATATCAATTAAATCTAAGAAAATATCCTCATTACGGTTGGGTACTTGCTTATATTTCAAGTTTAATTTATGTTCTTATAATTTTTACCTTTGAATATTATTAAATTTATATTTTAAATTAAGAAAATAAAGTTAAAGCTTACACTATACAAAAATATCACATGATAAAATGCTTGGATTTTGTATTCGTTGATTATTATTAATATTTAGTTAGTAAAAATACATAAGAAACAAATTTAATTGTAAGTAGTTGATTACGTATTTAATTTGTGAAAAACTGATCAACGTATTCGACACTTGAACACCTTCGTTGCATGATAACGTTACTGCTTTTATGATAGTAGGAGTTAGGGCACGTAGGCTCATAGACTCCTACGGGTTGATACTGACTCATCAGATATTCTACCGCCGACAATACTAAGCATTGTTGTATCCCTGTGTCAAAGTGTAACTACACTAGGGACATGTCATCTTAGTTTCCAAGGTTGGCGTATTGGCGATGTACGAAATTGTTAATGCTTCTTACAATACCAATGTTTATTCGGTGGTTACCACTTACCATTATAATTCGAATCGATTACAATTATTACCATTCATAAAATAATCAATAAATAATCAGTTATTTAGTACATAATAATATTATTAAAGTTTTAACTTTATCCGTGAATGAATAGCTCTCTGATCTGCTTAACTCTCATTTCGATTACCGTAATTTTCTAACATTTGGAGAAGAAATATAAAAATATTATTTTGTATCTTCCTTCCATTATGAGATAAAAAAAAACATATTTTATCATCTCTCTAAATGGATGAAATTCTGTAAGCAATCGTCGTGATCTGGCTTCATACATTAGTGTGCCAGTGTAATTTTAGGGACAGATAACATAACATCTTTGATTCTATAGTTCGCAGTGTAATATTGGATTTGCCATCTGATCGAATTATTTGGAGGGGATATGGTAAGAAGGTTAAATGCATTTGAAGTTTGACCTCAAGCCAGCGGGTTATACTTTTCATATACGGCTGGAGAACGCCATATTAATTTCAAGTTCTAGTTCCATCTTTGTTCAACACGTTTTAGAATAAAAAATAATTATTTTAAGCCAATCAACTGACTTCTTTGCATGTATATGAGCTTATTGTTAATGTAAAGCTAATTGTAGTTATTTGGTGAGAGTTCCTGGCATCAGGACTTGACTTATTTTAGGATGCTCAATGTCAATTTTAAATTCATTCTTCCTATTATATAGGTAGCCAGTTCTATATGAAGTAACTAGACATTGATAAGTCATTCGTGTTAAATTACTTTTCGTTTTAATAGAAATGGTTAGCACAATAATTAATTACGACAAAAATGTATATTATCGAATTTTTATATATTTTTAAGCAGTTAATTTCCTTGGCAGGCTAATATAAATCTGTTACCAAGCCGACTTGGTTTTAAAACATCCAATTTTCGTATTGTTGAATAAATTTACATTTCCCACAATATATTATCAAACACTTTTATTTCTTGGGCGTAATACGACAAATCACCATGGCGACCAAATCCGACCACTTCAAAGTCCCCTTACCCCGAGGTCAATACACAGAACAGCATGTTAGCCATAGCTTCTACCAACGTTCAATGACTCAAGAACATTGTAGGAATAACGTGTCTCGAGATTGATGTAGTTCGAACAACAATTTTGACATTGTACTTTTCCTTATAACTATAAATAGTCAAATTTCACCTACTTCATTCAAGAAGGCTCTAACAAGAAATTTTCGAATCGTTATTTTACACAATTAAATTTAATATAGAACTATCACTGGATCAGACTTTTGAGCATAACGAGAAGAACTGCTTAGAAAAAAAATTAAATGATCATAATTAAACAATAGAATGTATGTATCCCCGTAATCATACTTACTACAAGTTTTATATCTTTATAATATCCTGGGACATTATTCACACGGCCATCTGATCCTAAACTAAGCAGAGCTTGTAATATGGAAACCAGACAACTGATATACTACGTAAATTACTACTTTTATTTTGTAAATACATACTTATATAGATAATTACACTCAGACACAAGACAAACAGATATGTTCATGCACAAAAATGTCTGTCCTGGGTGGGAATAGACCCCACGACCTGAGACGCGAAAGGCAAACACGCCAACCGGCTCATCTGTATATCTATCAATACTAATATTTTAAATGCGAAAATTATCTGCCTAACTGTCTGTTACATATTAACGACTTAACCACTGAGATTTTTATGGAAATTGTTATGAAGCAAATTTAAACCTCAAGACACGACATATGCTTTTTATATACCTAACAGCCTTTGCTTTATGTATTCTTCTTATTTAATGGCGTGAATGGCGTAATTGTTATCTATACTGTAATTGAAATCTTATTTTTATTTCTTTGGTGGTAACGCTTAGTGGAAGCTCGTTTAGCGTAGGTACCACCCACTCATCAGATATTCTACTGCAAAACAGCAGTACTTGCTATTGTTGTGTTCCGGTTTCAAGGGTGAGTGAGCCAGTGTAATACAGGCATAAGGGACATAACATCTTAGTTCCCAAGGTTGGTGGTGCAATTACAATGCCAATGTCTATGGGCGTTGGTGACCACTTACCATCAGGTGGCCCATATGCTCATCCGCCTTCAAAACAATCATCAAAATTAATGTTCAATTATTGTTTTAATGTCCAAGCAGAGTTCATTTCAAATTGTTAACAATATTAAAATTAATAATTATTTTCAAGACTAGGTAATTTATTTTCTAGATGGTTGGTTTTTTTTTAAATCGAGTGTAATGCTTCTTTATTCTATGGTGAAAATTAAGTTTGTATTAAGTAGGCCCTTCTGTTTCAGTTTCAGGGATAATTCCCTGGACAGACAAAGTTAGCCGTTAAAGTTTTCTATTCATAATTGACGATAAACAAAAATATATGTAACTAGCTGTGCCCCACGGTTTCACCGGATTTTTATTCAATAATAAAAAATAATGAATAAAAATCAGCCTAGAACCTTCCTCGCTAAAAGGACTATAGAACACAATTTTTTTTTTTTTAATTCGAACCAGTAGTTCCTGCCGAGATGGCCTAGTGGTAAGAACGCGTGAATCTTAACCGATGATCGTGGGTTCAAAACCCGGCCAAGCACCACTGAATGTTCATGTGCTTAATTTGTGATTATAAATCATCTCGTGCTTTACGGTGAAGGAAAACATCGTGAGGAAACCTGCATGTGTCAAATTTCACTGAAATTTTATCTCATGTGAATTCCACCAACCCGCATTGGAGCAGCGTTGTGGAATAAGCTCCAAACCTTCTCCTGAAAGAGGAAAAGAGGCCTTCGCCCAGCAGTGGGATATTTACAGGTTGTTACTTTTACTTTTCAGTAGTTCTTGGATTAGCCGGATCAAACAAAGAAACTCTTCAACTTTATATATTAAGTATAGATATTATATGTTTTGTTTTAGATCGTAGTTTTCTTTAGTTCTTAGATTTTTTGCTAAGCCTGACCCACATGACGGTCACGGTTAGCTCTCACATAATGTTCTAAATAAAGACAGCACTTAGAGGTCATGTTATTTTCTTTTATTTCGAAACAAAATATTATGAAATACTAGCGGAACCGGCTGATATCGTCCTGCCATACCAACGTTTTTTTATTTGTTGACATACCGTCAGCAGCGCCACCTATCGGATCCAATTGTGTTTTCAAACGTTGAAATATACGCACAAAATTTCACTCAAATCGGTCCAGCCGTTAGACCGAGTTAGGTTAGACAAACACACGTACAAATTATATGTATTAAGATATAGTTAACTTTGTGATAGGGCTGTTTTTATTCTAGCACCAAACAGCAATACTTAGTATTGTTGTGATCCGGTTTGCAAGGTGAGTGAGCCGGTGTAACTAAAGACACAAGAGTCATCTTCTCATTTATTTCTTACAGTGCCACTATCTTTGGGCGGCGTTGACCACATACCGCCACTTATAGATAACCTAATAGTCATTTCAAGTTCATTGTGTTTGATCTTTATAAAACAAGACATTGGGAGCTGGAATTGACCAGGAACACCTTCCATCTTTTATAACCATATAATTTTGGGCCTTAGACTAGAAGTCAGCGGTCATAAGCTAATTTAAAAAGCTGTTAGGTGATATTTCTTATCAAATAAATAATAAGTAAGAATTAATAGTCATTATGAAAAATAAAAAGGTCAACGACCAAGCAAGGTCAAGTTATGTTTCATTACCATATACTCCGGAATACTAAACTAATAAATCACTTCTAGAATTATTTAGAAACTGTTTTTATACCTACCATTTATGTTCCTAGACTGTTTTAAGTGTAAGAAATCAAGGTTTTTCTTATATAGTCCACCTCGACCATTAACACGGTTTACATAGATCGTTACTTAGATAAAGGGCACCTTTTATTCATTAGGGGTATCATTATGCATAAACCATGAAATTGACAATCAAAAGTAACCCTAATCATTTTAATGTAACTCAGCGTTCGTTAGTTGCTAGTAGTAATAGGAAGCCATTTTGTTTGTTTACTTATTTACGTGTTTAGTTACAATATTTACATACGTGTTTTGTTTTGTCGCAGATATGAAAGATTGATCTTTCAACCTAAAATCTGAATTGCGTTTTCATAACAAAATCTTTATCTTGAAATAGTTAAATTAAAAAATTGTTGTCTGTAAAGTCGGTTTACGGACGATAGTTTAACGTGACAACGTCATATCAAAACATTGATGAAATGATGCATAGGCCAATCGAGTGAAAGAGAGATAGATGCGGCGCAAGCGTACAATCAGCGTAACGGGACAATGAGTCATCCTTTTTCGTGCATGCAGCCAACGTTCATCGATTTATTAGACGTTGTCACTTCAAAAAAACGTTCATAGTTTGTTTTAGGATATACAACAATATAAATAACATATTTAGTGCACTGTTTTCGTTTGACTGACTAAACTTTTTCATCGAAATCGTTAAACAAATAGCTAGTTTCATATCAATTTCAAGTATCGACTTTTACAAAAAGAAGTCTAGTCTTTTGTGTTTTGTGTCTTTTATTCAAATTTCAATAACAACGACCTAAATAATACCTTTAAGGAACATTATTTTCTAAGCAATTGCAAATTTTCCGCCCATGGATAGTGGGTGGTGGTGGTACCCTTTTGTGCGTGGTGTTTGCGGTACGGTTGCTATGACTACGTCGCTACACAGCCTTAGCTTACTAATACCCAACGTGTTGTATGGTCCGAAAAAAGTTTTTATTATTTTTTTAACTATATTGAAAATAATACGATTTATTATGAGAACAATTTTCATTGAAATATCTGTATAAATTAATACATACACCCAACAAGATAAGGAAATTACATGAATTAGACATATCTCTCGGCTTAAATGTAAATTACCTACGCATATAATAAACAAACTACATATATAATAAAAACACGTAGGTAAAGTATATATGTTGACAGGCAACTGAACCTGATGGTATATGTTCGCCTGGTAATAGTTTAATGGCGTTGTAAGAAATATGAATCATCCCTTATATCGGCAATGTCGCAGAAGTTATACAGGCTGCTTACTCACTCTTTAAGCATAATTATTTCTGTTCGGCGATAGAATATCTGATGAGTGGGTTGTATCTATTTAGACCGGCCTACGCAGCGTCCTACCACCCAATATATTATGAACTATTCGAATTTTAAGAAAGAATACGTTTAGTGTCATGTTCTAGGAGTAACTAACTGTCATATGAAGATGCCAATATGGCACAGTTGTTAAAACACTTGAATTTTAACTGAAGATTGCGCGTTCCATCCCGGACACCACCGCCTAAATTGCATGGATATAATTTGTGTTCGTAATTCTTCTTATGCTGGGTTGGTGATGGAACACACCATGTGTCATAAAAAATCTACCACATGGGATTGACCAAATCGAATTTGCGACGGCGTAGTAATATAAGTTCCCAACCTTTCAAATTTAATTTCTTGCCTAATTGCCTTTGTCCAGCTGTTAGACACAGGCTTTATAAGTATTACTTGATGTAGCAAATCATATTCAAGTACATTAAAAACAATAATGATCGCTTTTCCTGACGCTACAAATATAAGCTTGTACATTGATTGGTTGTGATTAAGCTTTACTGGTGTGATGATTACCTACAACACTATAATACTGAAAAACTTAACTTTTAACAAAGTTTTAATTAATAAAGTAAACTGATAACAAGCAGCAATTTAATTGTAATTTTATGTATTCACTAGATAGATATAAGGCCGCAGACCCGATGGTCCTGGTTCAATTCCAAGCCGGGCCAATAAATAGTTATCGGGTTTTTCTGTCAGAAAATTCTCAGTAGCAGCCCTTCGTCTGGAAGTTGGAATCGTGAACACTCCGTACACGCTTCCAACTCGGAATCTTGCCTCGGAAGTCACGTAAGCTGTTGTCCTGCCCCTGAAGTCTGTTCGGTCGTGTCGAATTGCCGTCCCATCGGATTATGAGAACTAGGGAATAGTGAGTGCACCTGTGTTTGCGCACACACTTGTGCACTATAATATCTCCTGCGCAGTTGGCTAATCTCTCTTGAGATTGGCCGCCGTAACCGAAATCGGTCTGGAGGTCATTATTTTATATTTTATACCATTAAATTTTTTAATTGAGTTGAATACTTATGTTCAAAATTTCAGTGATAGATATTTTGGAATTGCGTAAAATACATTCTTAGTACAAAATAACGTTTCTAATTAATATCGGATCAGAGGCCCTAGCCAAGTTGACATTCTACAATCGTAAACGCTAATAGAAAACTAAACAAATGTATGAGAATGACATCTCTCAACGATAAGTCACGTGGTCATTCTCATACAATTTTTAGTTTTCTATTAGCGTTTACAATTGTAGAATGTCAACTTGGGTACGGCCGCTGTAGTTTCGCTGATTTCACGATGAGTCAGACACACGATGTTATTATGCTTATATTTGTATATAAATTTTAGATGACATAACCGTAATCAACTCACAAAACGAGTCATTACAATATTTTGTTATAATTTTTTAGTCACGCTATTACTTTGCTCTTTAAAATTAAAGCTTGGTCATTTTGACAAATGCTTCCAGTAATAAAAAGAAATACAAGGTGCTTAGTAAAAAGTAATTTAATACGTGAAAATTTTCTTTGTTAATTTCTTTGTTTTAGTATTGTCACAATTCTTTTTACTTTTATAGTCATTTTTGTTTGTGATTTGTCTTATTTTTTATTTAGACCGTGGACTTGAACTTGCAAAGCGAATGTATTTGAAAATGAGTTAACTAAACGGAAGCTGCTACTTAAGCTGTAAGTGTCATTGCAGAAGCGCAATACTCTAAAGCAGTGTTTCCCAAACTTTTTAGGCCATATTTTTATACCATACATAAATTTTAATCTTTAAAAATTATTTTGTTCCCTTAATAAATATAAATGATAACCTCTAGGAAGAAATCACTACGAAATTGTTATCAAAACATTGTAATTAAAATTTCATAACATATAATGAAAAACTGAAAGTCAAAATCATTTTAATGAAGAAGGGCTTTAACAGTCGTGTCGAGTCCATTTTTAAATTAACTATGAAATTGACCCCCTGTGGGCCGTGAGCCCCACGTTGGGAAACACTTGCTCTAAAGAATACAAATATATGAGTACACACATTGCACAATACGAGTCATATTTGAAATCACAAATACCGCAGTGAAACCAAATTGAGTGATATTTCGGCAAAGTTTCGGAAAATTCATGTTAGTTGAATTTTCTCGACCCAATGAACCCCTGAACCTGCACAAAGTTATTTTATGAAAAAATAATACAGAAAATTAGACGACTGATCCGCTTAATCAATATTTTTGACCTTTCATATATTGTAAATCATTGATTACAATATAGGTATATATATAAGCTAAGAGCTTAAGCTTCAAGCTTAAGCTACCATATTATAACGACTGATTTAATTACTCCAAAAATGTTAATATTATATTTTAGTACTTTTAAGGAAACGTAAATGTGCATAACAAACACTTAAATTGGTGTAAATAATTCTTAATTATTTTCAACAGCAACTCTCAGACAACACAGAGATATTTTGTCATCTGACAATTTCATGATTCTTTCCTGTTATCAGATATTTTTTTCATTCGGCAATATTTCGTAACAATATAAAGAATAAAAAAAATATTTTGAGTTTCGACTTTTTAAATGTGTCAAAACATTTGATTGATCGTCAAATCGTTTTTAAATTATTTCATCCAAGTTCGTAAATAAACTATGAATATTTAGAAATCCATATACTTAGATATATAGCCTAGAGTTATATTGAATAGTCGCCGCTACAGGCCTGAGAATTTCATCATCATCATTATATTCAGCTCACATCCAATTACCTCTTCACCGGCGCGCTATTCTCCCGGTCCTGTGCTAATCGCAAATATTGAGCAGCCGGCATTTTTCTAAAATCGATTTAAAGTCATGGAAGTATTTGTCATTTAAAGTGTGGTGATTTTTTTAATTAACTAAATGGTAACTACACATGGTTGTAATAAAACAAATACACGCGGATCGCGTTAATGTACAATCTACGCATAAAGATAAAATACTGATAAACGAAAAAGTCCATTCCTTCGTCAAAGCACAACGCCCATGCGCCACTAAAATTGGGGACTAACTTATATCGTCGGTGCCTGTTGTTACACTGACTCACTAACTGACTAACCCTTAAAATCTAACAACAATACTATGTAATTCTGTTTGGTGATATCTGATGATTGGGTGATACCTGCCTAGACGAGCTTAACCTACCGACAAGTGGTAATTCATCAATATCAGCAATATAAATACCTACTTATTCAAATACATACATATTTTGTCTTTAATAATAGTTATTTTAAAAGCGAGGTTAACATGATTTTCATATGCATTTTACACAAATGTAGGCATAAATTGAGAACAGTTTACATAAGCTATTATTATATTTTGTCTTACGATTAGATATTACGAAGACCACCACACGTTACTATTAGCTCTGTAAAACAATACTAATATGTATTCACTTAACACCAATAAAAGCAATATATATCTTAAAATATATCTTATCATAAATAACAGTTCTAAATGTATCGTCAAGGTTTACATACAACAATATATGTAACATTCCTTAACTAAACAATTATTCTGTTGATATTTTAAATCTAGAAATGTCATCCAGTCATCCAGCCAGTATTTAATAAAATAATTAAAACAACTTAAGTCAGAGGATATAATTAGTTTTAATTAGTAAGCATATCTAGAAAAAAGTGACGTTAATTTTACAACTAGCAAATCCTTTTCATTGTTTCTCTTAGTTATCTTATTATTTAGCATCATTTACGTATTACGTATATTAATGTGCTAATAAATATATCTCCCGCGTATCGTCGTGTATCAATAAAGAACCTAGTAACATTGCAGAAATTGAGCGCGAAACACATGATGGTATCATAAAGGGCCTTTTTAAAAAAAATATATAATTAATTTTGTTTTTTTTTTTATTATTTAAATTTAGTGTTCTAGTGAATATTTATTACGTTTAAAATGGTTGTGTGTAATTTTTATATCGAAGACAGAAATCATCGTCGCATATTGATTTATTCCGTTAACAGTGAGTAGACAAAGAATATTATGTACTCGTAGTTATTAATTAAATAATAACATAAATTCTAGTTTTAGCCCAGTCAATAAGTATTGATATTAAAAATGTTGTAATAACAAAATTAAGAGTTTTATTTCAATCAAAATTAATGTAGAAAAACTACAAAAGATCAAATAGAGGACATTATTATTTGAATATAAAAAGTTCGTATTTATGCGCATAGTCGTATGAATGTAAATTAATGTTTCGTTTAAATTAGAAACCAGTATAGAACCAGACGTCGAAAATGTATTCCGCAAAAGAAAACTCTCATAACTGAACTCCAACTCCATGTTTGTGTGCTTAATAGGAAAACTACATGTAATATCATCGTTTTCATACAACACATAATTATAATACAATATAATGTAATAAATAACTAACATAATTTTGAATCATTAACTACATTTATGAAGCAACAATATGAGAATACTTTATCATTTGATACTATTACCAAAATAAAGTAAAACAACTGTCTATTCAACGACTTGTGACCGTAAGTCAAAAGTAAGTATGTTTTAAATATATTTTAGGTTGTCTTCCGATCAGCTCCGGTCCTGGCCCTCGATCAGGATAAAGCGTTTATCTATCAACGCCTTTCGGTCGACGATTCACTTTACATAAATCGCATTTCAATTAATTTTATATAAATAACAATTACCACATTTATAAAAAATCAAACAACAACAACTTATGTATCTCTACTACCACTTACCATCAGGTGGAGTAGAGTCAATTGCCCTCCCGGGCTATAAAAAAAAAACCCAAGGATTTTTTCGTGTATCTAGCTTACTGGCGCTTAGAGTAATCGCTCTATTCCTCTACCCCAGGACCCGCGCAGCTTCCGATATAAAACATTGGCCTTTTTTAAGATTTAGAAGAAAAATTACATTAAAAGAGTTATTGATATAAATGTCAAACATATTAATTAATTAAATTTATTAATATAATTTAAGGAAAAATTATAATCAAATATTGCTTTTGCAGTTTAATAATAGATCATTTTAATTACAATGCATGCCACAAATATAGTGCTTAAACTGAAATTTTGCTTATAATTATGGTGTTTGTACCTAAAACTCTAACCTTATTAGTCCTACTCTAAATAGGACGTAGATTTTTTTATGTTTGAGATAGCGATCGGCTAATGAGGCAATGGTAACTGAGTGGGTGTTACCTACCCATAAAGACTACCCATAAAATTTTCTTACTTAAGACTTATTAACTTTATTTTAAATAAGAACACGATATAAAATGACTAAGTTAATTTTACGATCGAAAATATCGATAAAGATAAACTAACAACACTAGCACAGAACATAAATACATTGTACCTAAAATGTCGATATCTTGAAAATTCCACTTGATAAACCAGTAAACCACATGAATGACTTTATAGCCCATTATTGTTGGTTAGTCGAGCATGTGTATGACCGTGGACTATTGTGAATTTGGTTATAAATAGGGGACAGGATGGCTTTGTATCGTTACTGGATCGCTAGCTAGTCATGGACACAGCCACAGGTAATTCTTAACCCCAGGATTTTTTTATTCGTAAGACAAAGAAACTAAATTTGTCGTTTTAACATAGTGTCAATTTAGTTTTTATGATTTAGTAGATTTAATCAGATTATTATTATTTTTTAAATGTATTTATGTATTTAAAAAATAATCCGTAAATTAAAATTACATAATATTTTAAAAGTTAAATTAATCTAATGCTTTACATTTACGTTAATTGACACATTCATAGCTTAATTATACATATTTTTTTACCGATATTTAAATGTAAACCGTGAACATGTTATAAAGACCATATTAAAAAAACGTTATATTGTATAGTGTCTTTTGCAGTATGATAGTAAAATGCCAGGTATTTATTTCTATTTAAACTAAGACGTCATTTTTTCCAGTAGAAAAGCCGGAGCAAGCGCAATCTTCCGAAAATGTAGAGAGCAGCTTCGGCGCAATGCTAAGTAATCCATGTTGCAGCAAAAGCATTAAAATCATGTTCGTGGTGATCAGCGTCATAAATATTGTAAGTTTTAAAAGTAATTAGTTGCTAGAGACATATGTTATTTTGTAAGATATCGTTAAACGTGTTCCATGCTAGTCGTTCAGACCTGATCAATTACAGCTTTTAAAATGTAATAGTTATAATGTGCGAATCTTAATCGATGATGGCGGGAATTACCCAGATAAATACCACCGAGTTTTCATTTGATAATTGTTTCGTGTTTATAATTCATCTCGTGCTTGGCAATGAAAAGGAAACCTGCATGGGTTTAATTTAAAAGGACTCTTTGTGTCACTAAAATCCAGTCCACGAAGTTTAGACTCTACTGTCCATAACGGGTCGGAGGATTTGCCTTCATCATCATCATCACCATCATCATGGTGTAGAATTTAGATCATGAAAATACTTACCACTGGGGAGAACACTAGTATTGTTTAATATTCCTCGTTTTATTTTTAATATTATTTGGCGGACCGACAAATGTGCCACCTGATGGTAATGGGTCACCATGGTGCTGTAACATCATTAATCATTAAACATTACTTACAACGAAAATCCGCCACCAACCATGGGAAGCAAGATGTTATGTCCCTTGTGCCGCTAGTTCAATAAGATCACTCAACTTTCAGGATATCTGCTGAATGCTTAGATTCTGAAAGTAATATCTGGTCTTTGATACTTCGCAGATAGAAGCCATTGCTCTGATGGCCGTGGCGGTGAGTGCAGCTATAGCTATGAAGATATTTTCAAGCGAACAGTCTGGAAGATTGGTAGCATTGATTTTAATCGCCGTCATAGCTGCAATCACTCTGTCCATCACCATTTATGCAATGGTTGCACTGCTAAGGAGCCAAAGAAAGCCTGTTCACTCGGTAAGTAACTATAATATAGAGAAAAAAAAATGTATTCAAATGACTGCGTTTAGGCTTTCTAATTCTCTTTTTTAACCGGCTTCTAAAAAGGAGGAAGTTATCAATTCGTCTGTATGTTTCTTTTTTTTTGCGTTCGTTACCTCATAACTTTCGACTGGGTGAATCGTTTTTGATGAGGAAGCACTATAATAAAATAAGCAATAATAATACGGGAATCTTTTAAAAACAAACAAAAACTTACTCATTACCAATTGAGTTTTATTCGCCTCGTTAAGTTGCGCGTGCGACACAAGCACATCTCACCTATAACTATGTATGTATGTAGTTTTAAACCCACCTTGGCTGACATCGACTCCAAAAATAACAATAATTGTAACTACATTATCAACCACACAACACAATCGTACCTACATATTGATGAGTAGAAAATAGTAAGTTAATTATCAAATTATAGAAGAATACGCAATTATTTTTTTACTTTTTAGTGCATATTCATTTGTTTTTACGTTGAAGTCGGTTTTTGTTTTGTTAAAATTTTAGTTTATGTTTAATGAAAATACAATTAGCTTTCTTTCGCCAATTGTAGTGTTTTATAAAACTGATATAATATATTATAAATATTTTTTAACACGCTTTTATTAGCTTGGGTTGTATGTAACGGAATCTTTGAACTTAATTTTCACCAATTTCCAGAAGTCTGATTAATTTGAAACTTTGCATACGTATCAAGGACCGATGACAATGCAATAATTTGATAACAGTTTTTTTTTTCGACGTTTCGCTGGATAATCTTAGCGTGTTTTTTTAGTTTTTTTATTTCATCATAGTTTTTTTTAATTATACAATGGTTGACGGATTTATTTTCAACATAAATAAAGATCTATTAAAAAAATTACATACATAAGAATTTAGATTTTATAAGCATTATAATTGCTTTCGTCGATTAAAAAGCTGAACATTTTCGTTATCTCGGTTTTCCAAGAAAATCAAGGTAAATAACACTTAACCTTGGACTTAAGTATATTCAAGTTCAGAAACACCACAGTTACGTGGTTAGGGACGGCATATCACGCGATTGCTGGTTCTTAAATTACCGCTTATAAATTTGTTGAATCTTGTAACTAGAATTTTCGAATATGTTAAAATGAAAAGCAATTGATGTTAATATAAATCTTTTTTTAAAACAGCGTTTTTGACGGCATTTCACGTAAAAAAAATCTTTTACATTCAGATGGTTTTGTAATATCAAAAGTGGGTTCAAAGTTTCAGCTCATTTGATTGAGCAATTTAATTTCCCTCTGCGGTCAAAGGAAACATTTTGGAAACCTACTTAAATCCCACTTACATCAACTCTCAGTACAATAATTTGTTGGAATAAAGTCCAACTCTTCGCCTTAGGTCTTTGCCTAGATGTGAGAAATAAGGGGTGGCTGGCTAATGTTAGTAAAAAAAATATCACAACTGCCTTATTTCCAAATCTATGTTAGATTTTTTGTTAAGGGAGTTTTGGATAAGGATGGGTATATTAAATAATATTTTTGACTCTGGCTTAGACCGTAATATATCTCCTTTAATTCCGCAAGGGTTTTTTTTATTTGTAAGAACTATATGCAAATCGATTTAAAAATAAATATCCTTTACGGAACATCGAGCACAATTGCATATCTTTTTTTTTATTACTTTTTTTTATATTTTATTAATTTATAAGTTTTTATATTATGCACACACAGTACATAATATAAAAACTTATAAATTCAAAACTATTAAGTAACATCTATCTGATATATGTACCAATTTCAGATAGGTATAACAGTAATAAAGATAAATTTCAGGGTTCCATTGTTCTGCTGATTCTTGCCATCATTCTGGCAATCATCATCGGGGTGACGATGAAGATACGTCAAGAAGATGAAGTTCAGCTGACTCAATCTCTAACTCAGTCCTTCCAACAGTCGCGGGAAGATAATCCGAGATATGTGAAGCTATGGGCCGCTATTCAATATGATGTAAGTTATTTTTTTAATTCATCCTAAATTTAATAAGTACATAAAATAATGTACAAAATACAGTGGTTGTAGCTTAGCTCATTTATAGATTGAAGGATAGTAAAAGTTATGATATTTCATATAAAAATAAGAGTTAGTAAAAATAGCTAGCTAGATTTGTATAGATGAAATGACAGAATCATTGCGACCATCGCAGCTTAAATTCGAGGAAGAATAACTATAAAAGTTCATTCATATTAATGATATACATCGCAAGAAAGGTTCTCATCACCGAACCTACCAGCCTTAAGACCCCATGCAGCCAAAACTAATACAATTTTACTTTACCCGCTTCGAAATGGGGGTAGGCTAAAATTAAAGTGCCTAGGGGGCTTGGATCTCTAAGTCTGAACTATGTGGTTAGTCAAGAATCACAAGTTACTTACAATAATTTATCATTTTCAGTTAACTTGCTGTGGAGTTTATAGCTCAGAAGATTATCGGAATCCAAATCTGCCTATATTCTTTCCTCCTGACGTCCCCATCCCCTGCTGCCCCAGCTACGACCCAAGTCGCTCTCAGCTGGTGCAGGAACGGGAAAGAGAATCCTGCAAAGTCAAGAAGGAGTACTACGACATGGGCTGCAATAGCCCGGTGATAGAGCTGTTCAGAGATATGACAAATCGGGTTATGACCGTTTCAATTCTACTGATTATAACAATGGTAATCATTTTTTAGAGATATTATTTGTTCTTTTACGTTTTTATTATGAGCTTTATTAACGTTAAAAACCAGATTAAAAGTGGTCACAGTTGCCAATAGTCATTGCTACTGTAAGACATACAGAGACACACACTGGTAAACATATAAAAAGTTTTAAAGTATGGTGATAGAGTTACGTGAATGGGTTGTACTATTTATGAAAAGGTGTGGTAAATATTGAAGATGATAAATAGGATAGGATAATAAGGGATTTTATTTTAATTTGCAATGCTTATTATAATTTAAGAACTTTGTGGGCTTAAAATAAGCTTTTTCATATCATATCATGATCACTATGATACGTCAGTATCAGTTATCACACCACTCTCCACATCCATCTAGGAATTCTAGTGCATTAATCAAACAAAAACATAAAATCATTGAGCGTAGCGTAACCTGAGTAAATATGTAAACAGCATTCATAATGATATAGCGGATGACTTGATAAAAATTTCACGCGCCATCATGGATTTACAATGATTCAGAATTAGTATTACATTTTATGGTTATCAGTACTAAAGGTGTGTATCAACTATGAGAACAATCTGTCAACAGGAAGGGGGTCAAACTTCAATTACTAAATTCGACCCGAATAAATAAAAAAATAAACAGGGCATGCTAAAAAAATAGTGGAAAACTATGAGATTAGTCATTTGTTTCTGTAAGCGACGCTATTTGAATAGCTTATTCATATTTAATATTAGTAACACTTATTAACAGTAGTAAGTAAAGTAAAGTAACAGCCTGTGAATCTCCCGCTGCTGAGCTAAGGCCTCTTCTCTTTTTGAGGAGATGGTTTGGAGCTTATTACACCACGCTGCTCCAATGCGGGTTGGTGGAATACACATTTGGCATAATTTGACACATGCAGGTTTCCTCGCGATGTTTTCTTTCACCGTCAAGTACGAGATGAATTATAAACACAAATTAAACACATGAAACTTCAGTGGTGCTTGTCCGGGTTTGAACCCACGATCATTGATTGAGATTCACGCGTTCTAGCCACTGGGCCATCTCGGCTTACAGTAGTAGGTAATTAACACTTTGCATTTTTGGCTTTATTATAAATAAAAAATCATGGATTTAATTTTAGGATTTGACCTACATTAAATGAAATTGTTTCTGCTGTCACCAGGTCTGGCTATCCATTCATGGAGCAATGTGGACTCGTTGGTGTGTAAAGCAGTCAAAGAAGACGTCTGAAACTGAAACTTCAAGAACGGAAGAAATTAATCAACCATAGACAAGTTTTTTTACCATGACTTACCCATCTTGACATTCAACGTTGTTTAACTGCATATAACATTTAATAAGAGTAAAAATCAAATTGAGATTAGTATACTAAACTCTCAAGATTATTTTGTAATGTCTCATTAAACATTAGACAAAGAATTTTTATTTAAACATTTAAGCATGAGGTGCATAATTACTAAATTAATTAGTGAAAATTTACTATCCGTTTTATTGTTTTTTCTTTAAGAAGAAAGAGAATCATAAGAAAACACATTACTATCGATCTCAATAACAGACACGGCTAATCGATTTTCTTTTTAATTAATATTATTTATTTAAGCATAATTTGTAGGAATCGTTTTGTTTTAAAAAAATATACGAGTATGAGACCATTTTTTTTTATTTACTACTAATGTTATATCAGCGCCATCTCTGATTGGTTAGTGGAACCTCTTGAAGCTTAGTTTACTTAATATTTGTAAGTGCTTTTGGTTCATCTTTTACTTAATAGATGGCAACATTATCGCAAAACTAGATTATGTATTTATTAAAGAAATACCTTTTAGATTTTATACTAATTTTGTTCACTTTTTAATATAAAATAATTTTTAATACAAAATTAGTATTATATTAATTGGAACAACATCAAAATTTTAATTAATTTATTTATGAAATAATTCTCTTATTTCATTATAACACGATTGTAAACAAGATATGTCAAAATATTAATTTAGAAAATAATGTGTCAACAATATACTTACTTTGATAACTGCCAAGAATATAAGAGTATTTTCGAATATCCATTAACAGCATCGGTGGTTCAGTGGTAGAATGCTCGCCTGCCACGCGGGCGGCCCGGGTTCGATTCCCGGCCGATGCAATTCTTTTTTTAATTTTTTAACACTTAAATGTACGATAATTATATGCTGTACCTAACTAAAAATTACTTTAAATCGCTATTTTATCGATACTTCTAAATAACAGAAGTTATTTTGAACATAATATGTCACATGTAATTAAAATTCAAAGCAATTAAAAAATAATTAACTCAAAATACGGTATAAAACGGTAATTAAGGAAAATTGCCTTCTCGATAGCCATTATGCAAGCACAATGTCTCCGCAACATGAGGACATTAAAAACAAATACAGCGAAATCCTTGCTTAAAATATGTGTTGTATATAATTTTATAAAAAAAATATATACAGGTAAGATATTGTGATTTATTTATACATTTATAATTATTTCTAAGAGTTGCACAAAATTAAAAAATTAAAATACTATGGTTAAATATATATAAACTACTAGAAGGTCAAACCATGCAGATGTTCTCCTCTGTGAAACCAATCGATTGGTTTAACGGTATAGAATCTGTTCTGCTCTCTAACATGGTAGTCACGTTATATCACAGAATAAAAAATATGAAAATAAAAACACAACTTTTATGGCAATCGGTCGAACGATAAGTAAATGTAGGTACTTCACATTAATCTAAGGCTAATTTTCCAACATGTTTTATAAATATGTTTTATATCAAATATTATACTGGCACCTAAAACTCAAGGCACAAAGCATCGGCTTTGACGATTCTTGAGAGAGGCCTACCTACTAGAGGTTCAGCTGTGATTGTGAACTACGATTGGTTGAAATAAAGATAAAATTATAACACTAAGCCGACTTTATAAAGTTAATACATCCAATTCTTCTCAGTAGAATCCACATGCCGAACCCGTGGTAGCCTTATATTAAAAAGCAAAATGTTTAAACTTTAATCTATTACTACCTAAAACAGCTTATGAGCTTCTTGAATAAAATATATTCTGCAAGTAGTCTTATCATATTTATTTCATATACTTTTTAAAAACATTAAATGCACTTTATTTTGTCTGCAGCACCACCAGATTACTGCCTACAAAGTTTGAACACATCGGAATGTAATTTTATACCAATTAAAGTATTTTCATACTACAAGCCCGGCTCTCGGTGTGAGTTAGAGGAGTGGAGAGGATGTCCGTCAGATAATAAATTTGATACAGAAGATGAATGTAAAAATGTATGCATTAAATCATATCGTTTTGGATATGAGACAAGTAAAAAAATATTTTATAGTGGTGGGAATAAAGGTAAGATATATATTTTTTTAAATACATATGTTTTTATATTGTTCCCAACCTAATTTTTCTATTCAAGAGGAGATAATTTTTAGGCTTTTCATTTCCACAATTATCAGATATCAGATGGTAACAAAAATTTAGAAAATTGTTAGTTGAAAAATATCTTTACATGTAAAATTAAATGTATGTTTAACAATATTAAATATGTATGTCATTGAACGTTTCAGCAAAGTGCGTTAAACCTTTGAACATTTATAACTGTAACAATAACGCCACTAAAGCTTTTGTTTATAACAAAGCCATTAACAACTGTGACGAAATAATATGGACCGGATGTCCTCACATGGGAAATGTATTTGAAGAAAAACTAGATTGCTTACAAACTTGTTACCGCGGTGATTTGAATTGGCATGAAAAGTTAAACATTATGTCTAATAAACAGACAGATCAGCTAGAAACAATTCTAAATAATATCTCAATAGAAGATTCTGATGGCACAACCAACCGTACAAAGAAGAATCACGGCACGGGAAACAAAGAATTATTATTAAAAGATGATACAAAAGCAAATAAACAGCAAAGTGCATATACAGAAAACGTTATAAACAATCAAAATTTTATCAATCTAACTGATGCTCAACATTTTGGTGATATCAAAATTTTAAATGATAAGTTTAATGGAACTACCATTACACCGATTACTATAATAAACAACAAGGACGACTCTAAACTACTTTTAAGTGCAAGTGAGAAAATAAACGATATAAATACAAGTGAATCTTCTGTCAATAGATTTGATACAACCAATTATCTTTCGACTACAGTATATCCTAAAACAACAATGACTAAATCCAAACCTAATGACGTCAAAACAGAAGTTGATATAACTAACACGAATGATACTAAGTTCGAATCACCTACTATAGAAATATCAACTACTACTGAAGTTGAATCTACGGCTGATGTAACAGAAAGCACAAATGTTGAATTCACTAAAGCCAATGTGACAAAAACTTTTATCACTAAAGGTATAACAAAATCAACTAAAAGAAGAACAACGCCAATGATAGCAGGAACTGCAAAAGCAGTTGTGTTACCACAAGATCTGTAATCAAATTATTTGAATGCCATCAGGTTCAGAGTCTAAAATTCTGAGTAGGCATTTAAGAATTTTACAGAACACATAAAAATGCACCGATACTTAAATAGTTGCCGGGAAATACATTACAATAATCTTATAAAAGTTGAACTGTTTACTACGTTTGTTTCATTTCGCATTTAAGAATATAAATAAAAATTATATACCACCTTTATTCTTGACATGAGCAATTAATGTAACATTATGGATTACAAATACACGATTAAATTGCATTTATCAAAATACACGTGCTTGTGTGAACTTTATGTCCTTTTCTGTACGCTTGACTACGTGATTGCAAAAAAACGCTATTTTAAAACCGCCATTTGTTGGTAAGCAGAAAGGTAAAGTAATAATTCATTATTGGCGCGAATTGATTTGTTGAATTTGTTCGATTGTGTTATTTGGATTTTTAAGAATAATTTAATGAGTTATTTACATAAATTTGTAAGATTTGGTGATATATTTTTATACTAAGACCAATTCGAGGTTTATAAAATAATTTTGCTTCACTGTATTGACAAACATGGTAGCCACGCGGAGTTACATTATAAAGTACCGCCTCCGGTCAGCGTCTAGAAAAACACGATGGCTCCTTCTATTGTTTTCTTTGGAGTTATTATGATTGTATGATTTCTTATCGCATTTATCATTAACGTAGGTACTCTTTAAAAACGTCATTTAAATGAAATCGTCACGGTTGAAGTATCTGAGTGAATGCCTTCAGCATATACACATCAAATGGTAGGTCCATTGAGGGGATGACCAATTATTAGTAGTCTACTTGATTGATTCACCGTTGTTCATTTATAATAACACAATCAATATTACAAAGCTTGCATTATTATAGTAATTTAGCATAAAAATGTTACCTACTCATAGTAGAATCCTTATAGTAGAACAGTTCGTCATATAAATATTTGAGGCTAAAATCCTTAAATATTATAAAACAAAGTCCCCCGCGTTTCATGTCTGTCTGTATGTACGCGCTAAACTAAAAAACTACTGAAGGGATTTTCATACGGTTTTCACTAATAGATAAAGTGATTCAAGTGGATGGTTTACGTGTATAATTCATTAATATTTTCTGTAAATTTGTTGAAATATAGCGAAATTTGTTGAAGAAGTCGGAAAAAAACGAGCATATTGGGAGCTTTCATCGAAAACGCTGTACAATCCCTTTGAGTTATAACAAAACAATGTATGGTGAAATTGTTCCCCTTTCATAGATCTACAAAAAAGTCCGCGATGGCATATGTCTATCTTTTAAGGATAGCTAACTATACCCATTTTAATGTTTAAAAAATGTTTACATAAAAATGGTCAAATTGGAAAGCTATAAAAACGGATATGATATTAATCCTTATTAAAATAAATACGTTATTTACTTTGAGCATTTAATGTATATTATAATTGCCCTTTACACCACCCAATTTAAATCAATATCTTAGGAGTAATCGTAATTTTAAAATTATCGCACACTAAATAAATTCAGGCGGTCCAACACCCATCATGCAAACGCGTGATGCAACCGCTTCCTTAAATATTATAAAACAAAGTCCCCCGCGTTTCATGTCTTTCTGTATAAACGCGCTAAACTAAAAAAGTACTAAACGGATTTTCATACGGTTATCACCAATGGATAAAGTGATTCAAGAGGAAGGTTTACGTGTATAATGCATTAATGTTTTCTGTAAATTTGTTGAAATATAGCGATAATTGTTGAAGAAGTCGGAAAAAAAACGAGTCGATTGGGAGCTTTCATCGAAAACGCTGTACAATCCCTTTGAGTTATAACAAAATAATGTATGGTGAAATTGTTCCCCTTTCATAGATCTACAAAAAAGTCCGCGATGGCATATGTCTATCTTTTAAGGATAGCTAACTATACCCATTTTAATGTTTAAAAAATGTTTACATAAAAATGGTAAAATTGGAAAGCTATAAAAACGGATATGATATTAATCCTTATTAAAATAAATACGTTATTTACTTTAAGCATTTAATGTATATTATAATTGCCCTTTACACCACCCAATTTAAATCAATATCTTAGGAGTAATCGTAATTTTAAAATTATCGCGCACTAAATAAATTCAGGCGGTCCAACACCCATCATACAAACGCGTGATGCAACCGCTTGCGCGCCCCGCGTCCCGCTGTCACCCGTACGCTAGCTGTTGCCCGCATAAATATAAGTAAAGGATAAATGTTTGCTTGAAATTTGAAAATCTGTGATTTGAAATTAATATGTATGAAATGCATTTCTGTTAAGAAAAACTTTAGTAACGGTTTTTTTTTTATTTTGAAGTTGATGATTATTCTTTAAATAATCATCAGTGGACTTATTAAAAATTATATTAAATATATTTATAGTTAATATTAAATAGCCCGCCGCCTATCTACGCCGTTGAGTATAGTTAAAACCATAAAAGAGCAAGCGTACAATTTTTTTTATTCTATCAAACTACAGGTACATAGTGCATAACATCTTCGTTCCTACGTTTGATGGCGCATTAGCGATGCAGGGAATGGACATTGTTTGAGCATGCACTATAATAAGTGTACATGTGATAAGAGTTCTCACTAAAATCAACCAAGGCGGTCATTGAAAACGACAGGTCTTAGAACTTTTGGTTGTCATAGGGTAGCAGTAAGACATTGTGTGTTTAGCATTTTGTTATTTGCACTCAAAATTATGGTAGCGTAGCTATTACTTTACGCCGATTTTAAGTGAGAGAGTGGTAACTCCGGCTGGGCGTGCCGGCCCATTCCGCTACAACCCGAAGGTATGCAACCTGGCACTATAAAAACCTACCTATTAATAAATTACATACAGGTAAAGTGCGTCTTTAAGCAATCGCTAGGGACTTGAAAAACCGCAAAACGGACAACCATCGATGACGTATTCCTGCATGCGAGTCGCACACCCAGCGATGAGCCGATGACCGAATTCTTCTCCCACAGTGTACTGCTGCATAGTGTCGCGCACTCACTTTGTCATCGTCGTAACTTTTAAAACATTTGTCCAAATGATATAGTGTAAGAGACAAAAGTTATCTTCTTTAAAATTCTTATTGTTATATTTTGGTCAATTTATAAATTAATAATTATTAATAGCTTTATAAATTATAGCCTATTTGTTATTTTGATGTATTAGCTATATTATTGTAAAGTTTCATTAAAATCCATTCAGTACTTTTACGTGAAAGGGTAACAAATGTCCATACATCCATACAAAATTTCGTGTTTATTATATTAGTAGGAAATAGAATTATTATATGCCCTGTACTGAACATATATAAACTGTACTGTATGGGCGAATAAATCGATTGGTGAATGTTTATATCTTATTGATTAAAAAATGCACGGGATAATTTTTTTAATTTACCCGTACGAAGTCGGGACGGGCAGCTAGTATAATATAAACAAAAGCTTAGCGGCTTTATGATAAATACTAATTCCGTTATTCCATAAATTAATTCTAATTACTTCTGATTCGAAGAACGTAGAGATAGAAAAGATTTATTAATATTATAGATAGATAAAACGAATAGAATAAACATATCCTACGTTTACCATTATTCTGTCAATTATTTATATCGATTGGAATCGAATCGATTTTATCGAGGCATCGGTATCTTTATCCTCAACAATTGTATATAACTTCATGGTAATATCCGATACGGAATCAGAAGATTGAAGAGCATCGAGATATACTTATATAAAACCTCTTTTATTTTATAAATTGTTTTATATATTCGCTAAATGTGTATAACCGAAATATTAAGAATGAATAATTAATTGTATATGTTTTTAAATCAACAAAAACTAGGCTTAAGTTATAATTATTCAAATATCGTTTATTTCCCTAAATTTTATTTGGTATTAGGACTTTATACCTGTATGTGTCGATAACACACACTCATAATATATTCCAACAACAGCAATACTGAGAATTGTGTTCCAGTTTGAAAGTTGAGTAAGCCAGTGTTACTACAGGCACAAGGTAATTTAAGGAACGGTGGCCCATATGTCGGTCCGAAACCAATTTTATTTAAACAAAAAAAATATTAAATGTCGTACGTAATACAAATCATTATGCAAATTACATTCAAATTAAAATAAATGTTAAATGTATATATAAACAAACATTTAGTTGTTTCAATTACGTGTCTATGGTAAGGATCAGTGGATCTGAGCCAATTAAGGCTGACATGACTCTATGGTGTCTGTTAAATGTCGCTCAAGTAACCTAGATAGACGGCTAGCGCCGATTTATAAAATACTGCATTTAAATAAAGACGTTATAAGGGCGAACAGTATATTACATATAATATGATATCCGTTATAATAGTCAATAAGTTTTATGTATTATATATTATATAGTCAAACGATAGTGCAAGGACCATCGTAATTGTTTGTATTTTCAGGCGTTACTTATAAATATTTAATAGGTGGTTAGTTTAATAATGCTGTCTTTTTTTTCGAATGTCAAATCAATAATGACAGAAAGAGTCAACCATTGTTTAACTAAACAGTCGGTTAGTAACGTTCTTAATAAGTTATTGTACGCAGATTAAACAAATTGATCGTTTTTATATTAATTATGTAAGTAAAAAAATAAAATAAGGAGCGAATAAAGAAAATAAAGCGTTAATCCAGGCTTTTGTGTAAAAGTATTTAAAAAACAAAAACAAAAGGAAATTATACTACAGCCCACATAGCATTATTTAAAAGTTTAAATAGTTGCTATACGCGACGTTGACAATTGTCAAATATCAAAGCATTTGTTTAGATCTTACCATTATGAAATGAAGGAATGTCTATTGTACGTCTAAGGAACGTATTGTTCTTATGATGGCTTTTTTGTCATATCTAAATGATAAATGTCGTAACCCTACACGTTAGGCTGTTTACACGCGGCAACGTTTTTGTAATAGTCTATTTTTCTTCAAACTTTATTAATGTTGCCTCGCTTTGTCAGTGTCATCGGTGAGGGCAACACGCCCGGTTGCTCAGCTAAGCAATACAAGGGTGGGAAACGTCAGGGCTCACTGATAAGATTGCATTACACTTGCTTATTGATGAATCACCAATTAATACCAATCTACGTCAACTAAATTTAGGAGGAGACGGTATAAGTGTGTACGAGTATATATTTTGATTGTGCCTTCTAAAGGGTCGTAGCACCTGTGAAACATGGTCTTTATTTTTGTAGACACTGTCATACAATTAGCAGCGTTTGTCACTAACGCGACGCTTTATCGCGACAAGACGCGTGTGCCAGCTTTCTGCAGCGCCGTATGTAATCAGCCTTAGGGTTTCATTCTAACATATTTAATGTATCTGTGTTTTGTATTTCATTGTATTACATATAACTCATCTTAAATATCCCTTTAAAGCCTAATTAAAGCTACCAATAGCTTTACTTGGTGGTAGAGCTTTGTGCAAGCTCGTCTGGGTAGGTACCACCCACTCATCAGATTATTCTACCGCAAAACAGCAGTACTTGTTATTGCTGTGTTCCGGTTTGAAGGGTGAGTGAGCCAGTGTAATTACAGGCACAAGGGACATAACATCTTAGTTCCCAAGGTTGGTGGCGCATTGGCGATGTAAGAGATGGTTAACAGCTCTTACAACGCCAATGTCTATGGGCGTTGGTGACCACTTACCATCAGGTGGCCCATATGCTCGTCCGCCTTCCTAAGCAATAAAAAAAAATAAAAAAATAAAAAAAAAAACTTTAGTTATATTATAAATGCGAAAGTAACTCTGTCTGTATACATTTTGATGAAATTTGGTAGAAAGCAAGCTCAAGGGAGGAAATAGGCTGCATACTTTTTTTATATCTAAGACCTGAACAGAATACATATTTTATTTTGACGTGACAACGTCTAATAAATCGATGAAAGCTGGCTGCATGCACGAAAAATTGTCCCGTTACGCTGATTGTACGCTTGCACCGCATCTATCTCTCTTTTACTTAATTGCAGTCATTTCATCAATGTTTTGTTATGACGTTGTCACGTTAAACTATCGTCCGTAAACCGACAGACAACATTTTTTTTTCTCTTTCTCTCTCGTCTCATAATTTTATATGTCCGGTTTGCAACACGCAATCATCGGTTAAGATTCACGTTCTCTAATCACGGTACATATACACATACATGTTAACATATACATACATGTGAATGCGTATTTGTTAAAAATAGATGTAGAACTAGATATATAACTGATCATCAGTTATATGTTAAAATTGTTACAATATCTAATATAACATAGCATTTAAAAAAACTTCTTAAACTTTTATTTGAAAAGTGAAATTGTTTTGTCCATTACAAATGAAACACAAATCGCCCTACTATGTAAATAATGCACTGTATTTTTTTTGGGTTCCCTACCCAAGTACTGAACCATATTAATAAGCTTACGCGCGCCGTTCGTCTGTCAGACACTCTATTCAACAGAATACGAGGAAAGAAACCTTTATTATGAAGCACGTTTAAGGTATGTTTCTTAATTTATATTAAAGATTTTTAACAAATGTGTATAATATAAGGAACTATAGAAATTTTTATAAACATAACATTTTATTTATGTTTGCTATATTTTAATCCATTTCTGATTTGTTGACAATAATTGTTGAAGAGCTTTACTGGCGCCGCGTAAGGCAATAGTTATAATATTATGTATAAATACATTTTATTAAGACCCATATTCGAATATGGGTCGCAATCCCGAGCGAAGCTGGTTAGTCAGTTGATAATATTAGTATAAGGAGAAGTTCTAGTTTATATAAACATTGTATACTTTAGACTTTGTGTTGACTGTTGGTAGGAGAGTTAATGACGGAATGAAAGCGTGACGCGTGCTCACGTGCAGTTTACGTCGGTCTAGCGAACAACTAGCTCGGAGCTAGGCCTAGCTGTTTAAATATATCTAGCATTTAACTGAGATCTAAATTACACATATATGTCTACAAAATTCCATAGCACGGAAATACGTGGATCGTGGAGGTTACGGGTTTAAATATGGTGTCTTTTAGCTTGACCTATGTTTGGAATTCATGTCCAACTCTGCCATGTGATCTGAAGTGAACCGAAAATAATAAATTAGGCCACTTGCTTCACACAAGTTTTTTAAGTGACAGACACATAAATTTATAAAATTTAACGTGGGAGAAAATGAGATAAAAACATTATATAGTTGAAGCCAAATTTTTTGAAGATTTCACTTCTACAACGTGTGAATTGCACACATGTTTTTAAATTATATCAATGTATAAAATTTAATTTTCTCATTTTAAGTGATTTTTTTTTTCACGTCGTAGACAAGTCGATCACTCGCATTGATTGATTTGTGATAATTGGACTGCGTTGTGCAAAATGTTCCAACCCACAGACACCAATAAAAGTTATTAAGATTTAAAAGAGAAAACTATTTATAACAACCATAACCCCATTACATAATATTATGCGTTTCTTTTAAAGACATTGGATATTTTTCTCTTTTAATATTTTTTATTGTTTCTGTGGCTTGGAACATTCTGTACAACGCGGTACATTTGACCTGATGTTCGAATGCCTCGTTGGTCTAATGGATGAAATATAAGGCCGCAGTTTCTAAATCCTGTGTTCAAACCCCAGGTCTTGCCAATAAAAAGCTATTGGGTTTTTCCTAAGGATCTCACTAACAGCCTGGCGTCTGAATATTAGAATCACATCGGAAAGCACGTGAAACCGTTGATCATGCGCCTGAACTCTTTCTTTCGAGTTGGATTTATTGTCAGATTATAAGAGAGAAGGTATAGAGGTTGTACTTGTGTTGGCGCACATACTTGTACACTATAATATGTCCTGCACAGTTGGATAATCACTCTCGAGAATAGCCGCCACGGTTAAAGTCGGTCAGGCGGACATCATAATCTCGTGTTATGCGTTTAATGAACACATCGTGAAGAATCTTGCGTGTGTTCTATGAAAGTCTACCACGTGAATATAGTATAAAACTTTACAAGTGACCACCTCACATCGTGCTATGATGAGGAATACGCTACACAAGTGAAGTACCACTAATACATAGACTTGGTGGTAGAGCTTTGGGAAAGCTCGTCTAGGTAGGTACTCGTCAGATATTCTACCGTAAAACACTTGTTATTGTATTCCGGTTTAAAGTGTGAGTGAACCAGTGTAATTATAGGCACAAGGGACATAACATCTTAGTTCTCAAGGTTGGTGGCGCATCAGCTATGTAAACGACGGCCAACATTTCTTACACTGCCAATGTCTAAGGACGTTGGTGACCACTTACCATCAGGAGGCTCATATAGTCGTCCGCCTACCTATCCTATAAGAAAAAGACACAAGATGAATTTATAAACAATAATTAACCAAACGTTAATTCAGTGCTTGCCCGGATTCGAACACGGAAGTGTCGGTTAAAATTAAATCTTTCGAACCAGATTTACATTTTAAAAAGATTAAAATATGTCTGTTCGGTTTACAAAATATCAACAAATGAAAAAGCTATATGTATAAAGGAAACATCCCTTTGGCTATAAATTTCATCAGTCGGTACAACCCCTTATAACGCTCAAGGTCAAGGTTAATGCCCTACCCATTTCGAAGGACCGAGGGTGACAAATTACATAAAATTAAACGAAGTACTCCTAAATGTTTACGCCGTTTGCATACAAAGCTGTAATTTTAACATTTTAACAAACATATTATATAACAGTTTTTACTATTATAAGAAATATTTAAAAAAGTATTATTTATATTTAAATTACATAAAAATTAAAGAGGAAATTTATGCGAATATAAACGTTAAAAAACATGCATCGGCCGGGAATCGAACCCGGGCCGCCCGCGTGGCAGGCGAGCATTCTACCACTGAACCACCGATGCTTATATGGAACTCACGAAATTATTCATAAGATATTTACATACATATTTAAAATTACCTATATTAATAAATGCCTTTCATTACGTTAATCGTTTCGTATATTTGTTTATATCATTTGACTGAACATTTATTTCATAACCTATACATAGATACAAATAAATTATATTAAAAAAAAATAGGTTAGACTGTATGTAGGTACATTGCACGGAAAGATAGACATTTTTTTCGAAATACTTAAGAATAAATAAATAGGTATATGCATTCTAAATAGTACAAAATAATCAGTCAAATAGTAACCTCTTTTTTCAAAGTGGGTTGAAACTTGAACTCTTTACGATTCTTCCCGGCAAAATCGTCAAGATACGAACCTATATGTAGTCTCGGTGTTTCTTTGTGACAACTGCAGTTTTAGGACGAGCCTGTAGGTATATCAAAGGTCAACATGGAAGCAGCTTGCTAGTCGGCAGTGGCAACCAAAAATTCCAAGGGTTTCTTAAATATATGACAATAGTGTGAACAAAAGAGTCTTTTGTTAACACAGATGCGTTCTGGAATTTAGATTTTTTCAACATAGGTCAACGACATTTTAAACAAACTGTTTTATTAAAATTATAATTAATTCATTTTGCTGTATTATAGGTATTTTTTATCACACAAGTCATTTTGTTCTCAAAAAATTATCTCTATATTATGTATATTTTATTACGATATATATTACAAAAAATATAAAATTTATGGAATAGTTTAATTTACTCAAATTTTTTTTTATGTATTATGATAAAATTGTTTTACGTATGTATTATAATACATAAATTAAATGTAACCAATAGATGGCGTTATTGAAAAAAAAAAACAAAATGGCGCCAAACAACCAGCTGATCGACAATGCTTCCCATCTCAGTTCACACTGAAGTGCGACTGATCGTACAACAGTGTCGACAGATTTTAAGTAAAACTCGATAAAAAACTCGACTCGTTAGTCGACTCAACTCCAATTCAGTCCGGTCGCGTCGCTGACAAACGGCGGATGTGTTTATGTAATACTGTTATGTTTTCTGGCATCGATTATTTCGACTAAAAGATCGATTGCGGATTAATATTTAAATGAGAAATTATGACTCAAGTTAGCAATTGTAGTATTAAGTTATTCTTTAGTTAAGTGTCAATTAATAAGATATGCTTATCGATTGTGTGTGTTCCTAGATATGGAACGCTCAGTGTGTCTAGGTCAATAGGTATTTTGGGATGACCTAAAGTGCAAGTTTCATGTTTTGTGCGTTAATTTGTTTTGATTCCAATTCTGTGACGTAAATATATTAGTGTTTATTAGGAAGCTAGATTTGTGTAGGCGGTGTTTAGTGTTGTGTTCCTGGATAATTGATAGCGGTTTTTCGCAACATGTTTGGGGTTTTGATGAAGAAATGGAAACCTAAAAGGTAATATTATTTAAACCATTTATTAGGACTAACGAATAAAAAAAATTGAAATGAGTTCGATGAATGATTTTTTTTATTGAAAGTTTAAAATATTATAGGTACTTCGTAAAAGCAATGCGAAGGAGAGACTTTTACAAACTCTTTTTCTGGGTCTTTCAACCGCAGTTATAATTAATTGTTAACTAAAAGTTTCATGCGAAACTATTGTTTTTTTTTATGAATATGCAATACTTTTTTTCTGTAGACTTTATAATTCTGATGAGACTTTTTGATTTCTAGTAACCCATGATCAAGTAAATCAATTATTTTTAGATCAAACAATTCTCTAAAATCAATTTGTTACGGCTTAGATCAACTGTATTTATTTAAAAAAAAAAAAAGAGAAATTGTAAACATAAATAATAGTTAGATCTGTGCTATAGATAGTCAGATGCTGTACAGTAAATTTTATAGTAAAAGATTAATTCGCGATTAGGTCGTTATGTCGACTACTCTTGCAAACATGTATTTTAAGTGATGGGTCAAAAATATTTTCATCATATGGATTGAACCTGCACTTAAGCCACTGAGCCATCTCAGCTGCATAATATGATAATCAACCTTTTAATTACTTCCCCTGTTGGTATATCTTAGGAATATTTAGCAAATCTGCCGAATATAAAAGGCCGATTTTGAGTGGGTTTTTTCATAACGATTCCGTAAATTCTTACCTGTATTTGTCGACTCCTCAACAATTGTGACAATAAAACATCACGAGCACTCACTAATGGCTACTATTTAGTGCTTATGTATTTCGTTAATCAATTTGTAAATGTATGTATTTAAATCTAAATCTAAAAAAGTTAAGTTGTTATACACTGTTAAAACTAATATATTAAGTTATTAAGTGGTAACAGCTGTGGCATACAAACACCATACAAACGGTCAAAGATGTTTTGTCATAAAAAAATATATTTTTATTACAAAATTCTAAAATTAAAAGGTTAAATATTTAGTTTTTCACCTGCTCGCAACTAGCAGCTGTATGTAACAGAACATCACAAACACCTGGTCTATTTCGATAATATGCCAGTCGTAAAGATACAAACGTCAAAAGTAAAAAAAGATGACACGTTTTGTTTTTTTTTTAATAACAGAAAAACTGGATTAAGGAATGCTTTTTTTTAACAATTAGAAAAAAAACATTCATAAGTAGATATGTTTATTTATTAATAAAAGTATTTTTTAAATACTTACTTAAGTATAAAAATAAATTAACATAAAACTACACCATTTTTTTTATGACCATAATAACAATAAATTAACAATTACGTAGAATAATCACAAAATGTAAATTAAATTGAGATTAGGTAAAAAAAATATATACTTAGTCTGGCCATAAATACTGTTACAATTAAAAATAAACAAAAAATTACATTTGAATTTGGAATTTGTAATTTTTATATGATTGTTCATTGAGTTTTGTAATTTTGGCGCCAATACATAGTACAATATTTAGCGATATTAAAATGGAGTGAGGTGATAAAGAGAACCGAATCGCTGTGATTGCATTACACAAAGTAGGTATGGAGCCAAATGCAATTTTTAAACCTCTCCAAACGCTTGGTATTAGTAAAGTGTTTGTGTACCGGACTATTAATAGGTACAGTAAGACCTCCTCTGTTTGTGACAGAAAAAGATCTGGCTGTCCACGTAGTGTTCGTACGAAAAAGGTGGTCAAAGCAGTAAGGGAAAGTACTCGAAGAAATCCTGTCCGAATGCAAAATATTTTATCTCGGGAGATGAAGATAGCACCTAGAACCATGTCGCGTATTTTAAAAGATGATTTAGGACTTGCAGCCCATAAGAGACGTACTGGTCATTTGTTAACTGATAATTTAAAAAAGAATAGGGTGGTGAAATCGAAACAACTACTGAAGCGGTACGCAAAGGGAGGTCACAGAAAAAATTTGGGTACGGATGAGAAAAATTTTACAATTGAGCAACATTTTAACTAACTAAATGACCGTATTTATGCTCAAAGCTCTAAGGAAGCTTCTCAATTAGTCGACAGAGTGTAACGTGGGCACTATCCGACTTCAGAGATGGTTTGGTGGGGTATGAGCTATGAAGGAGTGACTGAACCATACTTTTGTGAAAAAGATATCAAAACATCGGCTCAAGTGTATCAAGATACCATTCCTGAGAAGGTAGTGAAGCCCCTTAACAACACCATGTTCAATAACCAAGAATGGTCCTTCCAGCAAGACTCGGTGCCAGGTCAAAGCTCGGTCTACGCAGTCTTGGTTGGAAACGAACGTTTCGGACTTCATCAAAGCTGAAGACTGGCCGTCGTCTAGTCCCGATCTTAATCCGCTGGATTATGATTTATGTTCAGTTGTAGAGAGTACGGCTTGCTCTAAACGCCATGATAATTTGGAGTCCCTAGAACAGTCCATACGATTGGCAGTGAAGAATTTTCCCATGGAAAGAGTGCGTGCTTCTATTGATAACTGACCTCAACGTTTAAAGGACTGTATTGCAGCCAATAGAGACCACTTCCAATAAGATTTTTATATTTTAAATTGTTTTATATTTATGTTTTAAACTAACACACTGTAAAAGTAATAAATGTTATTTGCAATAGGAAAAATATTATTTTCCTTTGTATCAGTATTTATGGCAAGACTAGGTATATACAACACTGGTTTATTAAGTAAATTATATAATTATTTTATCTTTATGATAATTTTAATACTTAAATCAGTTCAGCCATATTAAAAAACAGATTCATTTATAATTAATTTTGATCGTTGTGTGGCTTAGTTCTCCGCATATGTGTTATTATTTATTAAAATGTCACCTTAATTATTATCACAAGTATCGCAGTGTTGGATATAAGGATATATCTCATATATTCTATAAATCCTAGTTGTTTCGTGCGGTTTTAGAAGAGTTAAACCTTACTCCCTAATTCGCTCTATGGGTCAGGTTATATAGCGTGATTTTATATAGTCTATAACTTTTCAGAAAAAAGCTAACAACCATAAAAGGTTCTAGTAGATCAATATTCGATTTATATATAATCTTCATCTTAGTATTGATATGGTCAAATACGCAATATTTTTATGTTTTGACGTGACAACGTCTTATAAATTGGTTTGCCGGGTGACACTTCAAGAAACTGCGTTACGCTCCGCTCACGTTATGCGCTCACAATGAGAGCGAGTGAGAGGCACGCGTCCCTTCCACTCGGGCATGGTTAGCCCGCCTAAGAGCGAGAGAGACAGACATAAAAAGTGAAATTCAGTGCGAGATTCTTTGTATAAATTAATGTTTTAAATATAATTCTTTGTATAAATAAATGTTTTAAATTGTTACTATTATTTCATCCTTCTTCCTACTATACGAATGAATATTCACATTAAAATTATTTTACCACTCAAAGTCGTTGTCACGTAAAACTTTCGCCCGTATACCGACTTTACAGGCAACCAATTTTTTTTTCTTGATATAAAAAAAAATTAAGCAAACTTATTTACGCGAATTATGCATGCCGAAACTTCGCCGCGGCTATATGTCTCATCTATTAAATCAAACACTATGTAACGGATTTTCATACGTTTTTCACGAAAAGAAAGACTGATTCGTACGTTTTGGTGTTTAATTCATTAAGATTTTGGTTTTTTAAGCTGAAATATTGAAGATAAATGTTGAAGATAAACCAAATCTTTACTTTACTAGCCCTGCATAAACCAATGGTTATACTATGTATTACGATATGAACATTTTATTTATTCTTATTCGACCCGTTTTAAGCTGGAACGGTTAGCTAGGTCTATATGATCGTTTAATTATTGTGAGTATTCTAAATATGCCCACACTTAACATCGAGGCGATAATTTTTATCCATTATAGCGGCATCTAGGCCTAGGTTTCTATAAAATTAACATATTTTCAAGTATAACGGATCTTTTAATCTTATTATGTATTCAGAATCAAAAGCTTCTTGATAAATTTAAATTAATTATTACTGAAGATGCCTTCGTTAATGAGTGCTATGTATATATGTATATATATATATAAAGAACATCTGCTTCTAAGGTATTCTCATTATTCCGTTAGAAAATGAAATGAGAAACGTTATATCGCATTTTAAATATGTAGTTTTGAAATAAGTGAATGAAAGTCAAGGCTTTGTCTCCCCTTGAGTGGAAATTTTAGAGCTTCTTCCGCCATCGTTATTGCAAGCGTATTGGTGGGTACACATGTGGCAGAATCACATCTGAGACGTGCAATATTCTCACGATGACCGCTTTCACCGCTGAGTATGAGGCGATTGGTAAATACAGATTAAGCACACAGTGTACGAGTAGCAATTTCGGGTCTAAACCCGCACTCAAACCGTCTAGCCACTAAAACATTCTAGATTGATATGATAATAATCAATCTTTTTATTACTTCGCCTGTTAGTATTTGGGTTATACCATGCAACCAACCAGAGTTTCCAGCTCCACCCAGAAATTTCTTTCAAATTACGTCAATGATATCGCGAAACACATTGATTAATATTTTTTGTTCAGGTTTGAAGGGTGAGTGAGCCAGCGTAACAACAGACACAAGAAACAATATCTTAACTCAGAAGGCTTGGGTGCATTGTCGATGTAAGAGATGGTTAATATTTCTTTCGGAACTAATATCTGTGAGGGGTGACCACTTACCATCAGGCGGCAGTTTTATAAAAAAAAAGTTACATCAACGAATATCAAATTAAACACGCGGATGTTTTATTTAAATATACTCTATATGAATGTTTTCGTAAACACAAGCTTTAAACGCATTTAATTTTTTAATTGGTGAATTTTATGTGTACTAAAGTATGTTGCTATGTGTCGGTTGAGTGGTTTTTGTTTCGACTGAGTCAGCTGACGGCCTGCTGGTGTCAGATTCGAAAAAACGCGAACGCGCTGTAAGCACAAACAAGAAAAACGATACCAATCCCACATCAGCTTTAATAGATATTTAGTTTCGGACACGTTTTCGTTTTTACATACTATTGCTGTGTTGTGACTTCACTGCCAGTCTAGTTGTTGTGTCAGGGAACCGCAATTTTAAATCAATCGGAACTGGGAAAGACCTTTTGTCAAGTAATTAGCTGTTAATATCCAAAACATTATTTATGGTTAAGCTCCATTAGTTTCAAACCTAAAATACCGTATAGTAAATCAGTCCATTCGTTTGGGAGCTATGATGCCTTAGACAGACACACAAAACAAACATATTATAATATGGACCACATTATGCTCATCGGTCAAACTGTGTCAAAATTTATAAATTTCAAATAGATAACCGACATCATTTTTTATATATAGATACGTATTTAGGCATTAAGTAGGTACTAACTTTTTATTAATAAAGTAACAATCTGAAATGTTCGTAACACTTTCGTTAAATGGGATTCAATTAATTGCGAATCTATTCCGAAAAAAATCGTAAACAGCGATTTTTAATGGTCGATTTAGTATCTACGAAGGCAACTTCTAAAATATTTAGACACGTTTTAAATAAAAAATCATCGTATAAAGAATTATTAGGTACTACAATTTTCATTAAAAAACGATATAAAGGAGGTCAAAAGTTATTTTTAAAGATGTTGCTAAGTGATGGGTATAAATGTGGATAGAGTTGATGATACAAAAGATAGCCAAATAGTTTTATTCATGATTTTCTCTAATATTGTTGTGTGTAGTTGATAAAAAATAATGGAGTTAGTATTTGTCGGTTATCATGTGGTAAGTATAATATATTATACAGATTTGAATGGGTGGATAAAAGGGTATTGAGTTTTTATGGGTTCTGCTGGTTAGAAATATTCCGAAAATTTGGTAATCTTAATTAATTCACTGTATTTTGCTTGTAATGATCTTGATTGTGCATATAGGCCATCTAATGGTAAATGGTCACCAACGCCCATAGACATTGCAATTTTGAGATATGTTAACCATCGCTTACACCGCCAATGCGCCACCAACCTTCGAAACTAAGATTTTATGTCTCTTGTGCCTGGAATTACACTGGCTCACTCACCCTTCAAACCGGATCACAACGAGTAGATTTAACAATATATCAATTTTAATAAATATCTGCAGGTAAATAAATAAAACGAAATCAAATCATCACCTACTTAACCAGTGACAAAGAAAAAGCTATTGTTTATTTATAAACCGCAGATTGAACACGATACAATGCCCGGAAGAATTTTGCGATACCGATTATTTTTTATTTGACCTCAGACAAACTGTGTCGAATATTTTGTCTAATGTAGGGTAAAGAAAACCGCTAATGCTATGTAACGCAAAAACATTACAGTAAGTAATTAAGTATGTACTGCTTTTTCGCAAGTGTAGCCAATTATAATAAATACATTCTTAGGTATTTTGTTTTATGGCAACTCTAGTATTTTATATATGTATGTATAAAGTTCAAATTAAAATTACTTTATTCAATATTGAAGTATTAAACATACTTATTGATTGTCAAACTGGAAACTACTACCGGTTCGGAAAAGAAACACCCAGCCCTGAGAAGAACCAGCGAAAGAAACTCAGCAAAGTGAAAATTAGTCCTTATATAAGTAGGTATATATAAACTGAAAAAGCAACGCTGCTGTAGCCTTTCTAAATAATTAATCTTGAAGAAATACTGTAAGTAGACATTGATTTTTTTTTAAACCGTAAATTAGTAAGTACCCAGTTACTTAAAAAAAAATTGCATTGGAATTGGATTAAATATAACCGCGATCTATATCGATGTATGGGGACAACAATTTCTCAGCGGCAGAGTTAAGTTTCTTCTTCAATTTCGACTCGATTCCGTGATGGACAAACTTACGTTCAAATTCGTACGGAACCCTTGATGCACGAGTCCGTCTCACACTTAGTCGGTTTTTTTATTTCGAACATGTGGTAAGCGTGTGCTTCCTACGTAGACGGTTTTGCATATAGCCAAGTAAAATGCGTGGTGTGTTACTTTTTAAATTTGCATACATTTTCACAAATAACTAAATGTTATTGCTATTTCTGTATGGGTTCTCAGTGAACACGGCCCATAAAAGTTAAAGTAATAACAATTTTAAATTCACCATACCATGTGATTAGGGTTACCATGTTTTATGACAATAACGTACCTTATAATATATTATGTAACTGTTATATTAAAATATAATATTAAGAAAAATAGCGTTTGTTGTTGGTCTTAAAACCTTTTTTAGTCGGATTTAAAAAGTATAGATTTGTTTTGCTTTGCTGTGGCTGACACTGAAGGAGTTATAGCTATCAACGTATGCCACATTTCCTAAAAAATATTTCTATAAAAACAGAGATGAAGATACGGCAATGCCCGTCTGATACATGATATATGGACACTCTACATGTATGATAGCATAATTGATTACACTAGAGACTGGCGTGTAATAATATTGTATAACAAAGTGACATCATACTTAGAAAAGTTCACTTCGACATCGTTTTCGATGCGATCGATTTTATCTTATTTTTTTATATGTTTTTTTATATATGGACCTGTTTTTTTATATTGTAATAATTAGTAGCTAACTGTTCGGATTCGCAAGGATATGATAAGACGGTCTACATAAATATGTTATTGTCGTAATACGCATTACTGTAACTCTATTGGTTTACACGGCGCACGTCGTTTTACTCCCTTTAAGGGATTGTCCCTTTCCCGACATCTGCAATTATCATCGTATTACAGTTAATTTACAAAAAAAAATAATGAATGAACCTTCTCCATTATTATTTCTTCGTTAAACTCCTTTATAAAAATCTGTCAATGTGTTTTTGTGTTTATTGCAGTCAAAACTTTTTTTTTATAAGTGACATTTGTTTATTATTAGATAAGTTCTTTATTATCTAGGTAATAAATATTCCTTGGTTGATATAATAAAATATACAGGATGTTTTTTGTGTTCTAATTTTTTCTTATGTATTGCATCAGTCGTAAGAGCTTTTTCAGAGAAAATTTTAATATTATTTGTAATCTGTTTAAATTTTTAAGGTGTGTTTTGTTTTATTTGAATTCATGTTCCTTATTTATACTTAGGACATATCGCCCTTAATTATAATCGTTGCTTAGAGGCTGTTTAGATAAACACATATTTCGCTTAATAACATTTGTATGTAAGGCAGTATGTTTTCAATATTTAGCTTAGACTTTCTTGTATGAATTGAGTACTTGTGTTAATTTGTTATCGTTCAACTCGAAAACCAATACAGAAATATTGAAACAACTTTCTTTTATTTTTCTTTGTTCTTGTAAGACAGTTTTAAGTTATGAAGTATTGTGATAAGTGATTAACGGTATTGGGATACGAAGTAGCTCTGCTATTGACTCCTCATTTTTACTTTTTAGGTTTAATATCAAATAAAACCTTTTTGTTACGTTGACTTAACATTTATCTGCTATTTATAATGTCGATGTTATTATTATAATTTTTAAATTTATAATAATAATGCTACAGGACCACAGACATTGTGATTTAGTGTAACAATATGTGTCTCAACCAGACTTACGATGTTAAGTTTAAACTTGTGTATATATTTATAACCGTGTACGTATGTTTGTGTGGTAGTTTCTATTGTTTGTGACTCTACAATAGGTTAAAAGTGAAATGTTATGAGGCTTGAGAAATAAAAAAAAAATATTACCAACGACGTTGGAAACTTTATTGTTTATTGTATTTTATTGGGAATGATTGATTTCAATGATTTTTTTTTATGAATTACTTGAAAGCACATAGATATTCTTCCCAATAAAGTGTAACTTTGATTACGTAATTTCGATTTAAATACAGTTAAAGTTATTGACATAATCTTCGGTTATGATATAACCGAGCCGGGCCATGAAAATTTATATGAAACCTAATTATTATACAATTTTAAGTACCCCCTCTTCTTCATTATTAATTTCTTAATCGCTTAATACGGATTGTATCTTCAACAAGAACGATCGTTACCAAGTTACCGTTTAATTTATATATTTTTTATAGCCCGGGCGGGCAAATGACTCTACTCCAACTGATGGTAAGTTGTAGTAGTCCAAACGCGACGATGGCTAGTGTTATATTGTGTTGTTGACGTTTCTTTTCAAGTTAAAAACTATAAATGGAACTTATTTACCAAATGACGAGCCGGTTGGCATGGTTGGTAAGACACTTGCCGTTCACGCCGCAGGTCGTGGGTTCGATTCCCACCCAGGACAGACGTTTGTGTGCATGAAAATGTCTCTTTGTCCTGAGTCTGGGTGTATTTATCTATTATAAGTATGTATTTACAAAAGAAAAGTAGTATATGTAAGTATATCAGTTGTCTCTTGTCTGGTTTCCATAGTACAAACTCTGCTTAGTTTGGGATCAGTTGGCCGTGTGTGAATAATGTCCCTGGATATATTATTATATTATTATTATTATTATATATGATCGTGTTATCAATACTCTTATCAGAAGCATTCACTGTGTTGTGAAACTGTTACTATCAGTTGTTTCTAGATAAATTTCAATGACCAAGGCTACGTCATTTTACCAGATAGTAACTTATTCTTTCTAATAATCTAATATTTAAACTAGCTGAACCTGCGACTTCGCCCGTGGAGTTCAGTTTGTGACGATAAATCTTTAAACTTTGTCATTTTAACGTATATATATAGATATATAATACCTACTTAAATTATATATTTATACAAAAAAGTAGCGGTAGTATAAAATATAAAAAATGGTATTATTCGTTTTGTTGACTCGTAAATATTCATAACTTAGAAAGAGGCAGCTATTTTGATATCACAGACAGAGCTTTTATTTATTTGTATCTATTGAATATACTACTTACAGACACACCACAGTTAAAACCAGACAGGAACCCATGGAAATACACAATTTCATCCAAATCGGTCCAGCCGCTCAGGAGCAATTAGGTGACAAACATACAGAAGCATTTTATATTGAATAAATTTCTTATAATAAATCATTGTACCTACGAAGTAACTACGGATCGACTTGAAGGTATTCTTATAAGTTAAGTATTAATAACTAATATACCTAATATGTACTTGAAATATTTTTATTCCAAATATGGCTTACATAGACGACAATAGGCGTTTATATGTCGCTTAGTTTTTCTATAAACATGTTTCTCGTAGATGCCTTATTTGTAACGCATAATGATTAATTAATTCATGTATTAGAACAACAAGAAAATTACACTTATATTTTTTTAAATAAATTTTAAATATAAATCTAAAGTTCTCAATAATCGTGAGACTTCTGAAATTAATTGCAACCCCATCGGATTAGGAGATTGAGGGGATAGAGAGTGCATCTGTATTTGTGCACACACTTATATACACTGTATAAGGTCCTCCAGACCGATTTCGGCCACGGCGGCCAACCTCAAGAGAGATTAGCCAACTGCGCAGGAGATATTATAGTGCACAAGTGTATGGGCAAACACAGATGCACTCTCTTTTCCTTAGCTCTCATAATCCGATGGGATGGCAATCCGACACGACCGGAAAGAGTTCAGGCGCAGGACCAACGGCATAGCGTGCTTTCCAAGGCACGGGAGTGTACCACACTTCCAACTTTTAGACTCCGGGCTGCTACTGAGAATTTTCTAACAGAAAATCCCTACAACTATTTATTGGCCCGACCTGGGAATTCAACCCAGGACCACCGCGTCCGCGGCCTTATATTAAGCCACTAGACCAACGAGGCAGTTCTATACACTGTAATAATAATATGTCCAGCGCATTGACTAACCTTGAGATTGGCCGCCGTGGTCAGGAGGTCAGCATCATAATCATTCTTAATATTAAGATAATATTTTAGCTTGTAAACGAATCATATTATTAAAATAAAAAAGTCTGAACTTATAATGGTGATTAGACAATTTCCATTAATCAATCTAATTGCCCTTAACCCTTCAATAATCTGATTAATCATGAATCATCCTGGCTTTTTAAAAGCGTCTCTTATCTTTTACCGCCAGTTATTATGTAATGCTCCGCGCTTGAGGGACAATGGAAGTTGAAAATTATAAAGCAATTATGATTCAATTTATAATCGGATATAATAGTATGCACTTAGTCCTAGTTGGACCCCACGTGTGGGTCCAACACGAACTAATACATTACTGGTGCTGCCCTCTGGCCGGCCACCTGCCGTGATTTTAATTGGCAATTGGCCCTCTCTATTTGTAAAGCTCACAGGCTTGGAGGGCTTCACGCTGGGTGGCCACCCCACGAAAGTTTTTTTTTTTAATCTTATCGAATAATTATCCACGGACGAGATACTCCCTTGTCTCGGTCATCTAAAGAAACGGTTATTATTACTAAACGTTTATTATCTGTGACGTTGATGATAGATCCAAGCTGTAATCATAATTCCGTAACTGCGTAATTTTGTTTTCTTCAGTAATATGTGCTTACGGCTGTCTTACATAAGACTTAATTACACATAGCTCGTATTGTGCCAGATATACCTCTGAACAGAGTATTGTATTAGAGAAGTTAGGTTTAGTTGTTGAATCTAGTTGAAATTAGTTTAAACTTTGAAATTCCATTTCAATCGTAATTAGTCGAGTGTGAAGACAGCTTCGGAAAGTACGTTAAACTCTATTCAAGTATGTTCACGTAATGATGAAAAGGGAACATTGGTCTGTATGTATGGTTTTGATAACATTCCTCCGTAAATTACATGGATTTTATTATGTTCATAAAACTGTTATCGTAATTAAAAAATAAATTATATACTTCATGCAGTCACTTCATATACAAACTTACATCTTGAGACATTTTATATTTGAAAACGGTAATATCAGACTGCCTCGTTGGTCTAGTCACTAGTGGCTTGATATAAGGCCGCAGACGCGGTGGTCCTGGGTTCAATTCCCAGGTCGGGCCAATAAATAGTTATTGGGGTTTTCTGTCAGATAATTCTCAGTAGGTAGCAGCCCGGAGTCTGGAAGTTGGAAGTGTGGTACAGTCCCGTGCGTCGGAAAGCACGTTAAGCTGTTGGTCCTGCCTGAACTCTTTCCGGTCGTGTCGGATTGCCGTCCTATCGGATTATGAGAGCTAAGGAATAGAGAGTGCACCTGTGATTGCGCACACCTTTGTGCACTATAATATCTCCTGCGCAGTTGGCTAATCTCTCTTGAGATTGGCCGCCGTGGCCGAAATCGGTCTGGAGGACCTTATCTAAAAAAATGTCCGATTTGAAAATTTGTTTTATCGCTTAGTAGCTTTTCTATTATTTTAGGGTTTATACTAAAACTTCACACTACGGCTCTATAGAACTTAAAGAACCTACGAATAAAAACTAAAGGACCTTAAATAGTTTTTAGCTAGGTCAAAGTAACCCTTTCGTTTCAGTGGACGGTTGTGATCTTAGTGGATAAACATATGACAGAAATTCTTGCCCGGGTTTGGACTGACGATCATGTATAAATCTATGTTTATAGGAGATAAAGACAATTCCTCTAAATTTTGTAACTCTAACGGCCGAATACTGAAACGTAATTACATACATTAATGGTGGTAGTTATGTAATCAATATGTATTAAGTTTGTTTCAACATTCATATCTCTTACCGATGCGATTTATCTTACACAAATAAAATCTAGGCAATTTAAGATGGTTGTTATAAAATCTTGCTTTATTTCTCAACGCAGAATTGCCAGTGTCCTGAGGCTGTACACGTTTATTCTTTACATAAATTGCAATCTACTCGTGCACAATTTAATAAACAAACGATTTACAACTCGGCTTGCTAACTGAAATGTGATTATTGGGTGCATTGGGATGTTTGAGCCTAGATAGTTGGAAGTTTGAGCCTTGATATTATTATAAAAGTAGGTATAATATAAAAGTATTGTTTCTAAAACGTTGGTTGAAATTGTAACTTAATAATTTAGCATATATGTATAAGTTAAGATATACCTATATGGAGTAATATTTACTTGTTTTATCTTCTTTAATAAATTATGTTGCATGTATTAATTATTTTATTTATTTTACTTATTTTTAAATTAAATGGTATAATATATACTAATTCGACAGTAAATGTACATGTAAATGATTGGTTTAGTTAATGTATTATGTGTTTTTGTAGATAGTTAAGTAAACTAACTAAGCCGTTAAATGTATTCTAATTTCTTAATATATTGTAATCTTTACATAAATTATCTGTTCTCGTGACCGATTTCGGCAACGACCATTCTCAAGGGACTACCCAACTGCGCGGGACATATAATACTGCACAAGTGTCGATAATAGTCAATGATGGCGAATAGACTTGTTATCCTATTTCACCACACGCATAAGAGAGAGATAGCAATGATTTTAGTTCTGTCATATTATTTAAAGACTGGCGTTTTAACTGAAGCATATCGATCGCGGTGGCAATTTGAAAATCGTATAAGCAAAAGCTTCAGTATTACTCGATTGTTTTTTTTATGGTATAGAAAGGCTGACACGCAAATACAATAGCTGGTAAGAGGTCATCGATGCGAGGGATAGAAATATTAACCACTCCGAATATCGCCAATGCACCACAAACCTAGGGACCTGAAAACCACTGGCTTACTCACCCTTCAAATCGGAAATAATGTTAACATGTGCATTCGGTATTGAAGCCGAGATGGCTTGAACGCGTGAATCTTAAGCTTAATTGATGATCGTGGGTTCAAACCCGGGCAAGCACCACTGAATTGTCATGTGCTTAATTTGTATTTATAATTCATCTCGTGCTTGACGATGAAGGAAAACATCATGAGGAAACTAGCTTGTGTCTATTTTCACTGAAATTCTGCCACATGTAAATTCCAACGCATGCGGGTTGCATTAGAGTAGCGTGGTGGAAAAAGCTCCAAAAATTTCTCAAAAAGGAGATGAGGCCTAAGCCCAGCTGTGGGACATTCACAGGCTGTTACGCTACGCATTCTGTATTAATTTATTCTGATAATCCGTGAGGTTTTTAAAAAACTAAGGAAGATAAAAGCAATAACTTTATCCAGGACTTTAGGATTACGAGTCTTATGAAACGTAGTCGTCGTGTTACAGACTGTACAAAAAAATATACAAATAAAACAAACAAACTTTAAAACAAGTTGAGTCACTCCATAAAACATCATAACTCATGATAAATATGATTTATTTATGCTGTAACAGATAGACAGTAAGTATTGTGCAAACACAATAACATTTCTATAATGTACTGGTGTATGTCACAGTATAAGATAAGAGGCCTTCAGATTTATTGATAGATTTAGTAAACAAGCTAAAAAGCAAAGTTCAAGGCGGGACACGGTTAGTTATCAAGTTTGTCTCACCTAGTATTACGTCAGAAGCCGAATGTTTCGCGGTGTAGGCGGAGGATTGACTATAGATTAAGAGAATGTCTTAAATGTAGCAACGCTATCCTGTAACCAGATACTAATGGCCTTAATAAACTTTTAGGTGATTAGGTAAACAATGTTGTGTCTTCCTTCGAATGTCAAACCAATAGTGACAGAAAGAGATAAATGTTTGACTAGACAGTTATAATATATAAGGCAAATTTATGAGTAATAAATATAATTGTATATATCTAGGTTTTAGGGTGTAGTTCTAAAAGTATAAGTTATGGTAAATAATATTAAAATTCCGACTTGAAGGAATGTCATTGATCGAAACAATGATCTTCCTCGCATTCGAATATTAAAATAATTATTTAAAAATCGAATGAGGGGGGACTTTATAAATAAACACGGGAAGTATAACGATAAAAAAAGTATCTGAATATAAAAAGGCGCCGGTAGGTACATATTATTACGTTGTTGCTACCACAGATTATAGCTACTGTAACAGATCGTGGGCACGGAATGACGTGATAATTTTCGATTCTCTTCTAATCTGTAACTAATTTAGCTTAAACTAAATGTTTATTAAAAAAACAAGCGTTGGAAGTATTGAGAATTTCTATTTACAGTTACCGCACTTCAGGTTGGTTGGAAGTTTTTAAAGATAATTTGTATTCATCATTATATAACGATTGTAAAAAAATAACCTACACGTGTGTTCCCAAAACCAAACAGCATTTGAGCATTGATGGATTAAGCTTAAAACCTTCTCCTCTAGAGAAGAGATGGCTCAGTATTAGAACATTAAAAAAGCAAACATAATTGTTTGTCTATGGCGTGCATAATTAATCAACATATTCTAATTCACCTAGAAGTATTTAAGACTATCGCGATTGTTTCATCGATCTAATTAGATAGTAAGCATCATAGAGTAGAAGCAGACTCGAGGCCTATTTCACACGGACGTACTTCAAGGACAAACTAGTTTTATTAATAAGCGTCGATCCATAGACAATTTAACATTATGTTAATGTTACAATTTAAAGCTTATATTACGTACGAAAGTGTTGTAGTTAAAATATTTACGGATTTATTTTACTTAGTTAATTAATTAACGTAATCCATAGACAATTTTACTTGAATTGCAAATATAATCTGTTTTAATTAAAATACCTACTTACAAATCTGTCTTTTCATATTAAGACGAGCACACTTAATGGTGCATTTACCCGAGGCTACTAATTAATTAATATTAATACACAGAGCTAGTATTTACTCATTCAAATCGGAATATTGCACGTGACAAAGATTTTAAGCTGTTATAATTTACTCTCCACTCATCTAAATCTAAATTGTTGTCATGGTATATTGTAAGCGGACGAGCTAATGGACCAGCTGAAGTGGACACCACCATTATATTAACATATTTTAACCATCCCTCACATCGCCTATGTGTCACCAACTTTGGGAGCTGAAAAACGCTGCTGCAGGCTGCCTTCGACCCCAAACACAGAACTCTAAGTACTGCTGCTCGAGATTATCTGATGAGTTGGTGGTACTCGCCCTTCAGTCTTGCACAAAGTCCTACATTATTTAGTTTACAATAACTTGAGTGTACATACGCGAAAGAACAAAAATATAGCAGAAAACATAAAGATGTGTGGTGAAATCGATCCATTTGTATGCAAATATGTTGAAGAAACCATTATAATTGCAACACTTCATGCCATTCTTAGCAGAGTAATAACCATAATAAGAAATAATGAGGGAAAGAGATAAAAAATTAATTAAGACTCCCGTTTTGCTTAAGTTTGTCGCTTTAATTAGAATTATGAAAGTAAAAATATTTGTATGAACTTTCTCGAAGACATTTTTTAAAAAGAATTATTGCGTCTCTCTTATTGCAAATGTTAAATTATATATAGAATGTTTTACATTCCTGTCGACTATTAAAGTAAAGCTAGGTCCAGTAAAGTAAGTCCCACTACTGGCCAAATGTCCAGAATTTTATTCAACACCTGCAGGTTTTTTACCAACCTTGCTGCCGTATATATCACATTTCATAAATTATTTGTAAATTGGTTGCAATTGTACCTACCTTAATAGTTCTTCTATATGGCTTTAAGTGCTACAAGTATATAAAAAATTATAAAATAGATCATGCTGGTAATTTATGACATAATATATCCTTTCCATAACAATAACTTTAATTTTTAACAAACTTTTTATAGTATTTAATTAAACAAACCAATCACGAGGTACATATTGAATTATTAAAATATAATTGTAAAATTAGTTACTGAATTAAAACCGGCAGTCTTGCTGTATTGGGAATACCTAGCCGCTGTATAGTTTGAAATGCAATGAGAGCGTTAACATTGATTTAACTAAACATGCGCCAAGTATCGACTGATAAGGAATCGATGTGGAAGTGACTGCGAGGTCAATCACTCACAGGTTTTCTTGGTTTTATCGAGATAAATACAATTACCTATATATGTAAGTGTATATTACATGAAGACATAAATATGACAATAGATTGATTCAAATTATTCCATTCTGGTGAATTCGACTAGGTTGTTTTTGGAACGGGGAGGTGCGGAGGGGTACCCTAGGCGGCAAAAAACGCCCTTAACGTTAAAAAAAGCGTAAGATTTTTTATCTATAGTCTATGTATGATGGCTGTACAGTCTGATTCTGTACTGTACAGGCTGTGGATACAGTGTCTAATGTATAGTCTACAGGATGTTATTATTAATGCAGTTTGCTATTATTATTATATCTTTCGATAATTACACCATCTGGTGATCAAAAGTGGAGCCATCTGATCATTATTATTATATATTTTTTTATAAATCATTGGAAAGAAAATAAAGGTGTTAAGATAATAATTGTAAAGTAGCTTTTTTGATTTTTATCGATAAAAAAAACATAAAAAAATGTATACCCGAATAATTATTTTCTACCTCGAATAGAACTTGCATTTAATATTTTTATAATAAGAAACTTCGTTCCTATCTGGTGTCCCACGACACCACATAGTTTTAAAAAAAAAAAACAATAAATAAGGTGGATAAACGTGTTTTGTAAAGTAAACCAATTCTTTAAACTGTCAATGAGCTGAGAATCTTGAAATCTGTTGTTGTTGATGACCCATGAGAATTCAGTATTGGAAAGTAGGTACATAAAAATATACAAGTGTTTGAGTCCTGCTACCCCCCCAGAATGTGTTCTTCATTCGAAAAGAAATGGAACCTTATATTTTGAGAATTGATAACGGATAAATGACTAGCAAGTCATTCATGATTCACTCAATCGCAGTTAACTACTGGACATAGGACTCCATCAGATCCAATCAATACCATAGAACATTATCAAATATCTTATTTCAATGTTATTTCGTTTCAATATTTTGCACTACTTCCATATTTATTCCCAAATTTACAACAAGCCATATTAAATTCTAAACAATTATCTATTTTATTTAAATAAGCTGTTTAAATATTTAAGTTTTTGTAGTACGAGCATATTTTTATCTACACGGTCTGAATCCGATGATAAAACTTGCTAGTTTGAATGAATTACAAAATATAATAAATCATTTTTAAGATTTTATTTTCATACGTTATACTACATCATGTAAAAAATGTTACATTAAGTCATCAACAAAACAGTTAATTTACTTTTTATAAACATCAATTACTTCTTCGTCTTACAATTTACTCAAATCATATTGTCTTTGAAGTATATATAAATAAAATAGTTTACATAGTTCTATACGGAAACGCATACATACGCAACGCGTATTTAAAATTAAGAAACAAAATTTCAAGGTTTACACTATTTTTAAGTTTTTCGCGAATAAATCGTATATTTGTATTCAAACAGTGTCGTACATTTGCAAATTTAACATAAATTAGTGCTAATTTCGTCCTAAGTAGTCGTCTCTTTTGTAACACAAATAAAGATGTTTTAAAAATATGTCAGTTTAAAACGTTCTTATATTTTATATACTCCTTCACGCTATAGAATAAATACATACTATATGTATGTACTTTATTACACTAACGGCCGAATACTGAAACGTCATTCAAATATGAAGTGGAACTAAATTATTTGTGACGCCGTTAATTTAAAATTTCGCATACTAAATTTAAAATTAATGGCGTTCCAAATGACGTTTCAGTATTTGGTCATAAGTGTTCATCCTTACTTACTGTTAATATACATTTCAATAGGAATTCTAGTGCATTTCATACTGTTAGATCTGTTAGATCTACCGGTGTAGGCTGTGCGTCGTTTGTCCGTCTGACATTTTAAAATTTTATTTAGAAGATTTTTTCTCGATTCATGAATTGTTCTGAAATCAAATGGTGCTTATTATTGGTAAACTCAACTGTCGAGATATTTTGTAAAAAGACACTTGAAACTCGTCTCACGGTCGTGAAGTCTCAGAAAGTGATATGCGACATTGAATATCATAATAATAACATTTAGAGTATGCATATCAAAATAGTATATCACCTTAATCGGTTTTCTACATTTCACGAGGGATATACGAAGTGATTACTAACAGAACAGCGCTGCTGGCTGCTGCACTGACTGATACCATTACGAAATACCTTTAAAACTATCATTGATTTTTTAATTTTGTTTAACAAGGAAAATCAGACTTAGAGATTTAGTTTTCACAAATAAGTAGGTATAACTTACATATAATTTATGGAAAAATGTATGTATATATATGTACATACGTACATACATACTTGTTGCTATACTAATTGTCATTTATGTCGTATTGGACACGGCGTCGAAATATTTGTATGCGTGTTGAAATTATGATAATTTATAAACACTGAACTGGTCACGCGAATAAATAAATCTTCAAACAAACTTATTTATTGCCCTTGACGAGAAATTAGTGGATAACATGAATATTTACATGGATGACACAAGTAATAAAGTATTTAAATGATAAAATAATATATTGACCGCACTTACGGAAGAAAATCCGCCATGTATGACTAATACATTAGGATATCTAACTTCTAACATTCTTCGTAATAAGATAGCCGTGTGTATTACTTTAAAACTTATTAGACATCATATAAAAAATCTAGATCAATAAATGTAGGTTACATCTTAAAATTCATTGAAATATTATATCTGTATAAGAAAAAAACCTGTTGAAGAAAGGCCTCTGACTCATCTTAGAGTAGGTCCACGCTGCTCCTATGCCTTTAGTGGGTTGTTTAGTAATGATTTTTTTCCTATAAGTAGGTAGGTATTAAATAATTATTTTTAAAACCTAAGAATGATCGTGACTGCACGTCATAACCGGAACCTCTTCTAAGATCGCATGACATAATTGCTAAATTATACAGAAATAAACAACATATAGCTTAGGTTATATGATTTTAACACATTACGCACTTTTTTATGTATTCTATTTTGAAACTGCAGTTCTTTATAATGTAAGTTGATGTAAACCGAATTACTAATTTTTGCTTTATTTTATTGGTAAGAAATGAAACTTATTATTTGTTTTGGATATACTTTTTTCTTTTTTATGCAATAATTTGTTTGTAGTTTGTAGTCATGTAGTTCCACTTTTATTATTTAATTATTATCGGATGTTAACAGCTATTTTATTTGTCTAAATTGTATTATATTACGGTGTTTACATAAATTTATTTCCAGCAATTGGTTTTTGTTTTTATATGATTTTGCATTACTCTGTGCAAGTTTTAATTTTATATTACATGTTCTTTTAGTATTATAATTCTGTAAAAATCGCCAAAAAATTTACTATATAATGCACTATAAACTATTTATAAATGTGATAAGAGTGTTTGGCGACTATTAAGACAATCCGTTGAAAATCATAATTAATTTGTAACCTGCGTAGTTGTTGGTTGCAGTTGCGGTTGAGTTGCTAGCACGGTTCGTTTCCCATCGCTACCCACCAGGAAGTGTACGGTAGTGGGGTAGGTTGTAACGGTATCATGCTAATTATGTAACGCAACTTTGTCAGGATGTTATATACAGATAAACTGGCGTCAGAGGAATTTATATGTATTGTATTATTTTTTATTTTTTAATAAAAGAAACTATTTTGTAAAAGTATTAAATGTAATATTAATTTAATTTTTTTTCAAAAATACTAATAAATTGTAGTTAAAATGTACTATTATTAGTACGCTAGTATTATTTAAGAAAATAAAATGGCAAATAGAACTGAATAAGTATAATAATATTATAAATAAACAAAAAAAATATATACGTTTTTAACTTAAAAAATATAAAAGCTATTCCGATACCGGGAATCGAACCCGAGCCTCCTGGGTGAGAGCCAGGTATCCTAGCCACTAGACCATATCGGATCTTATTGAAGTGTGTGAAAATAATGCTTATATAATTTTGCGTCATTGAACTATTATATCTATGCATCAGATTTTTATTTACTAATAAACGCATATATCTGTGTGTGTTATAAAAATGTATGAGTAACTCTTACGATAATATTTAAGTTGAAGTATGATTCTAGTTCCGAATAATATAATTATTGTCTCCCGCGGTTATGATTTTTTATCGTTTGTTAAAAATATATAAACACTAAAATAATATTTCTCAGATTCGAACTCACAAGCTTAGCGTAAATTCCATGTGTTCTAACCACTCGTCTGTTGCGGCTTTAGAAATATTTTTTATTTATATCTTAAAATTGTAATGATCTTGTTTTGCCAATGAGTGTCTGAGTATTAACAAAGTAGGTTGGTTAAATTTAACTGGTATCGTTAACTGACCTGAATGATGTGTCTCCTAAATTAACTGACCGTGTGCAGAATATTTTAATATTTTATGAGTATGTTAATGCTTTGATGCTTTATATTAAGTCCCAGTGGTTTTGTTTTAATAAAACCCGTTATTATTATTATCGCCAAACCGTAACGACTGTTTTGTTGTCCATAATATTCATCCAATGAAATAATTAATTTAAAAAAAAAAGAATTTAGGTTTGTACGCGTCAATAAAATCAATAAAATCAATAAATAAAATATTTGAAAATGTATAAGTTTAAGGAAAAAAATGGTAATTAAAAAAAAGTAACTGCATCGACCGGGAATCGAACCCGGGCCGCCCGCGTGGCAGGCGAGCATTCTACCACTGAACCATCGATGCTTATACTATTCACTTTAAAATTTACGTTGTTAATCAGACTTATTGTTTTTGTATCTTATCATTTTAATAATTATGATATCTGTAAAAATATTCGATGTCAAATCTATAGAATGGTAAAGTACTATGTACGTAAAGGAAGGTAAGGTTCAAAATCCAATGTATAACAAAATTATTTGTACTATTTTTACGTTGATATTTTAATAATTTTCTACTTTTTTTTATAATACATCACTTGGATTTATCTTCATTATTAGTAAATATATAATTATATATAATATATGTATACAGATAGGTAGACATTCTGACAGTGTTTAGAATGTCGGTCTATCTGTTACATAATTGTAATTAAATACTATTTTGCAATGATCTTGTCAAATACCAGATCTTAGCAAATCTAGCTGCAGGCCGTAAACAAATAACCTAGGATTACCGCAATGCAATCCAGAACCATTCATGGCGCATGGCGTGACGGTCGCAGGTTCGATGCTCTGATGGTCACGAGACCTCGTTTATAGCAATTGCGAATAATCACGTGTAAAGGTGATTTTATACGGGACGAGAAAGTTACTGGAATAGTTTTTAACTTCAATTGAAATTTCAGTTTTAAAGAAAAACAATTGTTCATTAAAACTTAATCATGCTTAAAATGTTTTGATTTAAAAACAATTTAAATGTGCTTGTTAACCTCTTTTCATATTGTTTTTTGTATTGTTCTTCCGGATCATGTCGGTTGTTTTAAAAACCATAGACAAGTGACCAACGAGACAGGCAAACGTACCAGCCTATTTTTGAACACTATTAGACAGTCTAACATATTATGTTAAATATGTACCTAAAGACATACGGCCGAATACTGAAACGTCTTTCAAATATGAAGTGGGACTTAATTATTTGGAACGCCATTAATTTTTAATTTCGCATACTGAATTTTGAAATTAATGACGTTCCAAATAATTAAGTCCCACTTCATATTCGGCCATAAACCTATTATTTATTTACGGTCTTACTTAACTTTATTAAGCGGGTGGATTAGTTAAACAATTCTGTCTTCTTCTTAGGAATGTCAAATCAATAATGAAAGAAAGAGCGAAATATATTTTTAACTATACAAACTAAGCAAGGCTTATAAGAGTTTTAGAGTATTATTTTTACTCTACTACATTATCAATGATACGTTTTTCTTTCGTTGTAATTAAATTAATTTATTGGGTTATGTCCCTTGGGTATATACTGAAATGGCACATTTTCGTCTGTATATTACGAGCTAATCATTTTATGAAATATAAAAGTGATTAACAGTATGTATAAAGGCCTATACGACCTCGCATGTTACAAGTGCATATTTTATTTAGTGGACAAAACGGTACGCTGCTACCTGCCGAAATGACCATTATGTATTACGTACCTACGTGCCCGCGATGGGTTAAGTTTTTTTATTGAGTTAAATATTTATAACAAAACGTGTCCCATCATTCATTATACTTTATTATTATTATTATTAACGATATATTTTTGTATTATAAGTGTAATAAATATGTACGTAAACATCGATCTTACGCGTAGACGTTGTAAAGCGGGTTATTAGTAAAACAATGACATGTCTTCTTCGTTCAAATGTCAAATCACTAATGTTAGAAAGGGAGAGAAAATTTATTAACAGCTGTTATCTGAATGTATATTATATTCTAGGAATTTTAGCACCAAAATGCGATCGCCCTGCATAACATCTCGCTACGCGATTTTTTGATTAGAATATGTTAGGGGGCACCCCCTAAGTATAAACCGAGTTTTTGTCATCCCGGACTGCGAGCGAACGAAAAATCGAGTAGCGGGATTTTATGCGGAGCGAATATCTAAAAGTCTTGGACTATTAAGTAAGGTCGTAAGTTGTTCGACTAAGCCGACTTTTATGAAATAAAGACAAAACAATACAGACAAACATTACTTCCAGTTCACACTTATCATTTTTACTCGGGTTTTGTTCATTTACAAATAACTATATTAACTTTAAATAGAAAATTATGTTGAAGGCATACGTATAAAGATGATCGAATAATATGTTTATATTAAAAATAAATTTTAATAAATTGAAGGATGAGTGAGCCAGTGAATTACAGGCACAAGGGACATAACATCATAGTTCCCAAAGTTGGAGGCGCATTGTAAGCGATGGTAACATCTCTTATAATGCCAATATCTATGGGCCTTGGTGACCACTTACCATCAGGTGGCCCATATGCTCGTCCGCCTTCGTATGCAATAAAAAATAATATAAAATATATACATTATTTCAATTAACAGCGAATATATTTTACCATTAATAAAATTATAATAATTTAATTAGTCTTATATGAAAAAGCGCTGCACCGTCTAAGATATTCTTTCAAGTAGTTTTATTAAAGTAATAGCTTGGAGAAGCCACTTCAATACTTAGGGTTGCCACACAAGTAATAACATATTACAGTATAAAATAAATGTATTCATCTACTTAGACCTCTTTTTAGATATAACCAACATCGCACATTTTTAAAAATAAAAATTGTAGGTATTTAGTATTTTAAATTACGCGCTGTGCACACTTCTTCATTCTTATCCACCTCAACCATTTTATCTCATGTGTGTATTAAAATAAACTCCAATATATCTAAAGCTGCTGATCCATTGCAAAATAATAATAACAATAATTTATTGTGATACGAAATAATTGTGAGTCAAGTAAATGAACTATAGTTATCTTCAGTATATATGTTTTAATAAAAAAAATGCTTACTATGACTTAAGTAATCATAAAGATTAAATTTCAAATAAATTGTTGCAATTTTTTTCTTTAGTCATTTTACAGATAAGGAAATATTTCATACAAACTTTTTGTATTTGTTATAGCTTACTATATTGTATATACAAATATTATATTGATAAGCATTTCTACTCAAGTATGTATGTATACCTACGGCGTATTGTCAATATATTATTATCTTCATGATCTAAGTATTTTCCTTATCCATTCTTCCAAACATCTTTTAATGCTGTACGATACAAAAGGCTTACTTTATAACCAATTTATTTTAGAAAATTATAATTACATGTGACTTCGAAACTAAGAGCTCTTTTATTTTATTTTTATTATTATTTATACATATATATATGATTTTAGAATAACATTGCCTTTGACCTCAATCTCGCTAAGAAGAAACTATTCACTGTTTGATTAAAAGACAACTAATACTCCTTTATTGAAGTCAGCTGGCACACATATGGTCTCTACGACGTGTCAATAGTTCTTTATCCTTAAATGTATATTATGATGCTGTCTGGTTATATACATGCAGGCACATTAAAAAGCACAGGCAACATGTTATTGGAGATACATATCCAAAAAAATATATATTATTGCTTAAAATTATTGCCTCACGTAAACACAACCTGTATTTTTCATTGACGTAGGTACAAATGTAACGAAAACCGTAGCCTCAGTAGCCCTAACTAATTCTCTTGACATTTCCCAAGAGGGGTAACCGCGCGACCTAGTTTTTCAAGACCGTTTGAAAAATATCAACGTTCGCTTTTCTACTTCGTCTTCAGACTATAACAGTAACTTGCTATTGAGACAAGGTATTGCTACCGTTCATTTTGTTTCTATGTTTTATATTAATAATTATATTTAGTTCATTTGGGATTACAGCTTATTTCTTTTGATTAAATTTTGATTGTATAAATCGTGGTTAAACTTCATTGCTATTTTGTAAGAGCTCATTGCATTACTCACCCTACTCTTACTATTAAAATGATAATCGACGTATTGGTGATATACTATTTTAATGCGTATATTATTTAAATGTTGTAATTATTATGGTCAATTTCGCATTACACTTTCAGATAATTTACGACAGTAATCTCTGGTAAGCTTCAAATTTGTTCTTACAGAATAACACTACAGGTATAGTACCTGTTAATACGTCCTTCTTGAATTAAAGATTGCGATCGATTACACTAGTTTCAAAGACAACTTCAATTATAAATAGGCAAAGACAAAACAGTTCACAAAGTTATTATTTATTTTTTGGAAAACTAATTGGGAAATAAGGATAGAAAAAATGGGTGAAATAAGTATCCACAAATTTCCTTTTCATCCTCAATAATAGTAATTAACTAATACGAACCTAACTGCAAGTGTGAGTGAGTTTTTAACTCTTAGTTACTCAAACGACCATGATGAAATTTTGCGTCCACGTTGTCGGGGACACTAGAGTACTTAACAACACCCACTCTCATACGCGGGCAAATCCCCAGAAACTAGTAATAAAATATAGTAGAAGTTAGCACAATACTGCATTATTGTTCCAATGAAACGTCTATCCGCATTGGAATTGATTGGAACGAAAATTTTGTTATTGGATGATCAACGTGATCGGAATATCGCATCGTTCGGGTTGATTGGTGGTTAAATAAGTGATTCGTACCAACATGTGCATTTATAGTAGGAACTTTGCGGTAAGTTTCAGTAGCAAACGTTAATTTAGAGTTTGACCTCTTTGGTCTGGTTGCTAACTAATAAGGCATATCCCATAGGTTACAATTTTGTTTGTGTAAATAAAAAGTTATTCTGTTTTTCTGCCGAAAAATTGAGTTACGGCCCCGCGTCTGTAAGATGGAATTGTGTACACTCCAGTGCTTCGGAAAGCATACGTGCTTTGGCCGTTAGCCCTGCGCCTAAACTATTTATGGTCGTGTTAAATTTGCCGTCCCATTGGATTGAGAGCGACGGAATAGAGAGTGAATCTGTGTTAGCTCACTTGTGTACTTTAACATCCTGTGCAGTTGGCGATTCTCCCTTGATCACAGCCACTATGTTCGAGTTTTTTTTTACCAAAATAAGTAGGTAATATAATGTTATCAATTGGTTAAGAACTTTTATCTGATGTCGTTGCTTTTATAGTTATAATATAAAATCATAGTGCAAAAGCAGTTAAAGTTAAATACTGTTCTTCCAAGGAGTTAGATTAAAAAAAGAAAACTCTTCGTCGGCTGCCATGGGAACATAGAGATCCAAACGTCTTAAACCGCTATTATTTTCTTCAAACGATTACATAAAATTGTACGTCTTGGTAGCTGATCATTTTGATTTAATACGCGTGTATTAAATCAATATGTACCTTTGAAGATCGATGAAACCATGGTCACGATCAGATCCTTTTCCCACAAATAGATAGAATAACATTCATTTGGTTATGATGGTGTAATAGCATTTACATCCAAAAAGAGGAGAGGCCTTAATTTGTCCAGCGGAGTACATTTTCAGATATCTTGTTAAGCCTTTTTCTTCAAAAGGTACAATTTACAATACTCCCCCCCGATATGTTTTTTACATATTGAAAATTTATTTAAATCATTTCCTATACATTGTATTTCGGCAGTTCCTGAACTCTTTCCGGTCGTGTCGGATTGCCGTCCCATCGGTTTATGAGAGCTAAGGAAAAGAGAGTGCACCTGTGTTTGCGCACACACTTGTGCACTATATCTCCTGCGCAGTTGGCTAATCTCTCCTGAGATTGGCCGCCGTGGCCGAAATCGGTCTGGAGGACCTTATTTCGGCAGTATATATCTTGCCCTAAATGTATAATATAAGCTTTACAATCACATTTGCGTTATCGGAGTTTTTAAGTACCACTGTAATCTTAAACGTGTAATAGTTCTTCTATTATTACTTGGGTTTGCAATTACAGCTTCGGATGAATCTTTTTCTTTTATTCAGAACACGAACAGCAAATCGTATTGTTATTTCTAATTACTTCCATGTTTCTAGTGTTTTATTAAAATGGCTTGAGGCTACGAGTGTATTGGACTTAAAAAACCGCGATGGAGTCGTTCTTCTTGTAGGTATGATGCCTTTCTGTGAAATTGGGTCACCCAGTTCATTACTTTCTTACGAGATATCGATTTTTCTCACACTCGATTTTTCTCTCACTATTCAATTTGCATTTTCTCAGACTTTCTAGAACACTCGCAATGAAAGTAATACTTTTGGTTTTTTGATATACCTACCTACTTAATTTGCTAATAATTTAATATTACTTTACGAAATATTAATATAATATACGTGTTGGATGTTTTGCTCTTGTTACAAAACGAAAGACAATTTTCTAACAAATTCGAAGCATTTGTCAAAATTCTCAATAAATTCAGCGATTAAGTAAGATAAACTGTTTGCATGGCAGAATAAATGCCCCATAACAAATCAAAGAGTGCAACGGCGTTCCATTCAGCCTCAACTAGCTTCGCGAGCGGTTGACATCTAAAATTTATTAATACAAAGCCACCGGGATATACACCAGCTGCATATTGCAAGTGAGCCAGTCAGTCGCCTTGCATCCGTCGCGCGGGGTGCACGTGTGCGCTGTCATCCGTATAAATATATTGAATAATATTTGACGTTTCAACTTCGTTGTCAAACGAAATCGATAGAATCGATCATTGACCGCATCGATAACTCATTCATGACACTGAGTGTTCGATTTTAGAGTTTTATCGGTGAAGTTCTGTTTGTAAACAGTGATGGGGTGATTAAATTTAGAACGTTTTGACGTGCACGATTCATGGACTAGTTCTTTTTTTTTTCAAAAACGCGTTCCGTTTGCTATTTTAATTTTTTTCTCTAGTGAAGTTAACTATTGTGTTAGTGAATAGATTTTTTTTATGTGTGCTAGTGATGTTTATCGTGCTATTATATTTGTGAATAATTGTCTTGGATTCAATCAACATGTTCGGCGTGTTCATAAAAAGGTGGAAACCAAAAAGGTACGAGTTCTATTTCTCTTTAAACAATGAGTATTGATTAACTATAATTATATTGAATAATAAAAACAATACATTGCGAAGACAATGGCGAACACATAACAGCACATTGTTTACAACAGATCAAAAAGTGACAAGATGCAAGTCATTACTATAAATACTTTAGCTATGGCACAATCTGTAACTTTATTCGATGTTATAGAAATTCAATTAAATAAATATTTGGACCTATTACTCTAATCTTTAAGCCTTGTAGATAAGATCTGTTTATGAATTATTGAATTTAATATGCAAGTGAAAAGGGTTGCCAAAATAGATAAATGGACTATATTAAATTGGGCAAGGTATACGCTTAAGCGAACTATGCTTTTTTTATTTAAATGTAGTGAAAGATAAACTTGCCTATTATTACTAATATTTCTTACAGGCGTTAAAGCTTCGGTTATGAGTGTTATATACGTCCCTTTAGAAACCTCGATTATCGGCTGTTCAGTTAAATACAGATTTTTATCTTTCTGTCATAATTGATTAGACATTCGAAGAAGGCACAGAACATTGTTTCACTAATTACCCATTAATCAAGGATTAGTAAGGTCGTATGTGTGTTTTAGATAATTATACATTTTGTTTATGAAATTTGTTTGAATTTATATTTGAAATTTTACATAATCGATGCCTATTAAGATGCCGACGTTAATAACTTAATTAACGTGTAAAAATAATAGCTTTTGTTCTTTTGTTTGAGGAAATTCAATTAAACACGCAATTTTAGAATGTAATTACGAGCCGTGTAATTAATTATATATATTTATAAACAATCACCAAATAAAGTAAGTTGTTTTAAAATTATATCGTTTATGGCAATTTGTCTCGTAGTGTTTTAATCACGGAAATTGTAATACATATTTGTATAATCGCTTGCCTGATTCACCTTAAATGGCATTATCCAATAAAGTATATTAACATATACATTTTACATTTTACATCTATAACTAGCAAATTAAAAATAGAAGTGTTTGTATTAAGTTTTGCGTATAAGTCGATTGTTACGCACTTACGATGAAATCAAACCTTGAAATTTTACTCAATATGTCTAAAACAAGTCTCATAGACAAAAATCGGGACGTGACATTTGTAATTTATCGGGACAAGTGTCAACCCTAGTAATAAAGCATGTCCCTATTAATAATTACCGCGTAGGCAGAGCTATAACTCAGGGGTCACATTGAAAACAGGTCGTTTATTGCAATTGTTAGGTATATCTTAGATTTCAGAAAACAAGTAGGCACGTTATTGCTATTGTAAATATAATAGTCTTAATGTTGGTATTACTCTCAACTCGTTCTAAATTCAAATTTATATCTTAGTAATACTTTTTAATCAAGGGTTTAAAATAAAGATGATCATACAAAAACAATACGAAACGAAATAACATTCCTTTTTTTTTAATTTTTGTCTCCTTCTGAGAATAAAATCTTAGTTAATTTTAAATCCTCAAAGCAAATGTACGCTCAGAAGAAGAGCGGTTGACCCACAAAAGTAGGTCAAACCCAAAAACCGGGGCGAGTGACAACCCTAGTGAATTTAAGATAGCTTTTTTTGAATACAAGGTAAAGGGCCAAACTGTCTAATGGTTATGTCGTTTCATTTAGTTCTTATATTAAGGGAAATACACATTAAATAATAAAAAAAAACATAAATTTACTCGTCAACAAATCAACCTCGTCTTATGCTAATTACGAGTTATGTGGATTAGTACTTTCCCTATATATTCCAAATTTAACTAAATCTAACGACGACCGCTAATGAAATAATTAAAAAGAAGTGCACATAGCATATTCACCGTATAAAAATAAAATTAAAATTTTTAATTACGCAAATAGTACAACTTACGCAAATTTTTGCGCGATCACACCTATCGCATTTTTTACACCAAGGTTACTGTGTTGCACAAAAGTCTTACCCGAGATGGCCCAGTGGATAGGACACGTTAAGATCTACGTGTACATCGAAGGTCGCAGGTTGAAATATATATAAACACTGAGTACATATGCACAAGTAATGTGTTTTAGGACTGAGTTGTACTCAAATAATAATCCTTCTCAATAATTTTAAGATAGTGCCTAAAAGTCTCATAGAATTAGACTTATTACGCTCTTAGAGATTGGCATTCTATGAAATGTTAACCATCGCTTACCAATGCGGCACCAAACTTGGGAACTAAGATGTTATGTCCCTTGTGCCTGTTATTACACTGGCTCACTCACACTTCAAACTGGAACACAACAATACCAAGTATTGCTGGTTTGGGGCTAGAATATCTGATGAGTGGGTGGTACTTACCCAGACGAGCTTTCACAACTCTACCACCAAGTAGTTATTAGATTTTTGTGTCGAAAAAATCTCAGTAGTAAATTTCCGTGCCTCAGAAACTACTCTAAGCTGATGGTATTAAGCTCGAACTGTATCCAGTCGTATTTTAGCACACTTGTGTTCTTGGCTACAGTTGACTTGTTGGCCGGATAGTTGGCTAGTCTCTCTTTTGTAAATGTCCGCCGTTGTTGAAATCAGGGAGTATCCTCCTCGTTATCATTACGAGAAATGTTGTCTATGTGCAGTGCAAAAAAAACTATAAATTATTATTATGTGTACATACAGACAATATTTTCCATTGTGATTGTAAAAATGCTTAGTGCAATATTGTTCTTGAATTTCGCAACGCGTGCAGGACAATGTTTTTATAATGGTCTCCGATGGTATTGCAAGCTTGCGAAATTCTACCTAATATGTATGTATAAATATGTTGTGACACGATGTATGCGAACGTTTTAAAATTGTTGTTATATAAATATTTTATAAAATTTACATACAGCTGTCATGGCGGACGTTATTTCTTGTGTGGATGTTTGATAATACGGTTATTATACCCTGAGAACGTGTTACATTTAAACGTTATTAATTATTAGGTACATTAAATTATTTTTAGTATCATTATATAATTATATATAATATCATTTTTATTATCCTTGGAGTAATAGTGCCAAAATTATCCAAAATATTACTCCCCGCCTTATTGCCTCCAATGGCGACAGGAGGGCTGGTTCATTTTTCGCCCCGAGAATCGGATTTGCGATTCAAAGGGGAAATGCTGCTAGCATTATTGCCACTATTCCACACGGTCACGACTTGTATAGTAGGAATTATTTTTATTTTTTTTATTTGTATTTATTTAAGGTTTTAATGTAAATATTTATGCAAAAAAAATATCGTTATTAATTAAATTAATTACATTTAATTAAACGTAGCGTATCCACCGGATCTAAATTCAGATTGTACCAAGAGAACCGGCAGGATACTTGCCTATTCCTTCACTTATAATTCGAAAGGAAATCTATATGACACAACCAGAACTTTTTTTATAGAATAGATAGCCGGACGAGCATATGCCAACTGATGGTAAGGTGTCAACTACGTCCAGAGACATTGACATTGTAAGATATGTTAAACATCGCTTACATCGCCAATGCGCCACCAACCTTGGGAACTAAGGTGTTATATTCCTCGTGTTTGTTACATTGGCTCTCACGCTCACCAACCCGGGACACAAAATTACCAAATATTGCTGTTTGACAGTTGATATGGTGTGTGGACTCTTCCTACCGAGACGATTTCGCACAAAGCCTTACCATTAAGTGAGGACAGATAAACTCAATAAGGAGGACACTAGCGTATAAACCTGTAGCCCAAGGCTCTGCAGACTTATAAGCTAGTCTAGACCAAATAAGCAAGTAATAAAAATAATATACCATATTGCTATGGCTAATGTATTAAGGCCTTAATTTTTCAGTGCCAATTAAAATATGTCATAATGTTAATATATAACATTTATTTTTATTTTTGTATTTTGTGGTTTACAAATCACGGTATATATTCGTTACCATGGCAACAGGTAAGGTAAAAATATGAACATGTACATATCCATTCTCCATCCATAATCATTTTTTTAATATTTCTTGTATTTATAGGACATGTTACAAATACTGTATAATAATCTGTTGAAAAAAAAATTCTTACGCAATTAGACAAGGTAAAAAAAAATCTTAATATTAGACACGCGACAAAAAATACTAATTATGCTTGTGTATGCATCGCTTGACCTGCACCTTGGCCAGTGGCCAAGTATTCCAGCGATTCATTTACAAGCTTCAATTAAATACTTCATGATTCAAAAGTTTTGGCATATCGTTCGCACTGATTTACGAGCGGTTAACGTAATGGAGATATCTTGTTCGAAATAATTAAATTTGAATAACGTTAAAATTAACACAATTATATCTTAATAGTGGGGATAATAAACAGTTCAAAAATGATTTTATTACGACTTTGGTAGTATGATTACTTTTTTATGGTAGGTATAGTGCAGGCTTGGCTTTACAACGTTCGCAGTACTCTGTATTCTTATATTTCGATTGAAGGACAAATGGGCCAGGGTAATTACAATACATAACCATACATATATATATATGTATATAATACATATATATATTGTACCATCTGAGTGCCCAAAGCTACGTATTGCGGTACAAGGTATGGTAAATTAATTATCATTTCTCTGACAATGTACACAGAGGGTAATCGTTATAGTCACGTGGTTCATTTAACAGACTTTCTATACTAACTTGCTTTCCTGGCTAAATGGTTTAAAAAACTAAACTTGATTTGTAACTGCGTAAATACTACAATTGCTTTTGTATGAAACCAGCTAAATTCAGTTTGTTTGATTGAGTACTGTATTGTATATGCAGGAGACTATATTTTTTTTTATTTGATATAATCATGACTAGGAACAAATATGGGGATCAAAATATGGATTATCAAAAATTGGAGGTTACGACATTTTCGATATGAAATACACGTATATACATAAGTATAAGAAGTAGTAAAATATGTATGTAGTGTATTAAATGTATATTCATAGCAACGATGAAGGGATGATTCACGATTAGTGGTACAGTACGCATGCTCTCTCGCCCCTTCATGGTATTGTCATATTCCCTTATAATAATTAAAAGGGAATTCCCCTATTTATGCATTAAAATCTTTTATTAGAATATTCTAGAAAAATATCACGTCATGTTGTCGTATTAACGTTTTAGTGATCATTTTTGTGTCAATACCAATAAGACGTGAGTCATTGGTTAGAACACGTGGATCATAACGATAGGTCACGGGTTCAGACCCGAGCATTTAATATTTCAAGTGCAGAATTACGTGTTTACAATTCATTCCGTGCCTAAGAGTGTACGAATTTGGGTGGGTTGATTATTATTATAATGTAAATATTTCCAATTAAATAGTGATGTTTATATTTTAATATGTAATGAGAAAACTTTGTCCATTTTTTAAACTTTTTAAGCACATTACCCGCACGGAGGGATATGAAATTTGCCATATTTAAGGTTTGCTTAAAATGCTTAAAAAACCTATAGCGTATAGCGGGGATAGCTACTGTAAATATACTTATATATAAATATGTTTTTATATGATGGAATATAATCCACATGAGTGACGGCAGTTAGTGGATCGCTTTATGCAATTAGTGGAAAAGTCTATTCATAGTTTGCGGGGCAATGAACTATGGCTTGAACAACATAAAATACAATAGGCGTTTAATTAAGAAATATCATTTGTTTCTCTGGTACAGTGCGATATTTTTTTTAATATAAATGAAAATGCCGTCCAACCAATACCTAATACAGATGGCAATCAGCTTCATATATATAAAAAAAAATGTTTTGTGGAAATCAGTGTCACAGACTACACTATCCATTCATTTTTTGATAAACATTCCTAAAAACCGCAGTCAGTTTAGGCTTTAGTAGCCACCCATTAAATAAGTACGTAATGTAAAAGTTAATGACGCTAAATGTATAAACTATTGTTTGTTAAATTCATTGAAAAAACCATAGACGCGGTCTCATTTATTTTATCGATTAATGTGATTGAGTGATTTTTGTTGAGCAAATTTGAAAGTCGAATTATACTTTAAAATTGAATATAATAAACACAAAATATTAAATTTACAAGGCCATAGATAATAAACTTTATTAAAGTTTGTTAAAGTTTTTATTATCACTAAAACCGATACAACGTCATAACATTTTTATATGATATATGAATTGCCTTATCATAAACATATTTAGTATTCACACGGACGAATGACCTATTTGCTCATATTCCGATCGAGAGACAAGATTGTCGAGATTCTTGTAAAACTAATTAAGTTCCGTTATTCAGAATTCGAGTATCACATAACCTCTTTTGATATTATAAAAAAAAAACAAAGGTCGACCTCAGAACAGTTGGGATGGAAATAATATAAATTGATATTAATTTCAAAAACTTTAATGAATATTATAACTGTTTAATATTGGAACGATAAGTTGTTGCTTAGTTAATAATAATAATTAATTGTGAGCATTTATTTGAGTACACAAATTTACTAAATTATTCTTCTTCTCAGTCGTACACTCCTAAAGGAGGGGGTCGTGGTCATGGAAAGTCTGATGAGTTGGTTGCGGCTTTTGCGAGACTTCTTCACATCTCTCTATTGATGGCACTGCGTGTATATTCAATAAGGGAACACGTCGTAGACAATTTAATGTGGTCTGACCATCTTGTGGATGATCGGCCGCGAGCACGTTGACCTACTCTTCCTTGTACCACCAAACGTTTCAAGGAGCTTTCATAGCGGATGATATATCCAAACAACGTTAGGATTCGCATTTGCACAATCGACGAAAGTCTGTTTGATGCGAAGCTCTTTAAGGATACAAACGTTAGTTCGGTGACCAGTCCATTTTATTCTCAGCAGGCGTCTCCAGCACCACATTTCAATTTCATTTATAATGACTAAATTATATCCTTATTGAATATCGGTGTCTGTAATAAATTGCTACAATATAAAGCTATGTGGCATAATTTAGTTTTAATGTCAAAATAAACTTGACTTTTTAGTTGATCTCAAAAATATGAGGCTATCAATTCGGCCTTAGTTATTTTCGTATGTATTAATAACTTCATCAATTATGAATCGATTTAATTTTTTTTATGATTAGCTATCACCATATTATAAAAATATATATGAGAATAACAATACATCAGTGAATACAAGAAAAATCGTATTTAGTAATAGTTCCGTTAAAGTTAATATGTTAAATTAAGTTATTTGCATACATTAATTAAATATGCGGTTTCTAAAACAATAAACTTTGTTTGTCAACATTCTTGTCTTTATTCGATGGGACACGTACCTATGCGTTTATCAATATAATAATCCTTTATTTATAATACATATGCTAATAATAATCAAACACACTGTAAAATTAAGTCTATAATATGTATCTTACTGCTGGAATAATGGAGCTTGTTACACCAAGCCAGTACAATGCATGTTAGTATATGTGGCATATGTGGCATACATGATATACAGGAGTTTTGGTCGTTATATAAATATAATAGGTAGGTACATATAATAAAATCTTATTAGGTATACATATTAAAGTAGAAATTCTTGCATATAATTATATCTTAAATTATTTTGTGTATCGTGGAAGCGACTAACGATTTGGCTCAATTTTTAACCGACTTCAAAAAAAGGAGGAGGTTATCAATTCGTCTGTATGTTTTTTTTTTTTTTGGTGTTGTTACCTCATAACTTTCGACTGGATGAATTGATTTCGATGATTTTTTTTTATTTGAAAGGTGGTGCTTTCCCATTGGTCCCATTTTTTTTTGGTCCAGTTTTGACAGTGGAATCCATGAGAAAACCATATAAGTCGTAAATTTGCATGGGTATGTGCGCGACAAATGGACGAATAACTCGATATCTATTCAACGGATTTCGATGATTTTTTTTTATTGGAAAGAGTATACTTCAAGGGTTGTTTGATGATAGTTTGGTTAGATTCTGATTATAGGATCCATGACAAAGTAACGGAAATCTTCAATTCTTAGTAGCAAATTAACGATACACGGCCGAATCTTTTATAGGCTATCTAGATTTATCATTCACCTACCATAACATCGTTATGATCAAGTAATTATAGTACTATTGTAAAAAACACTTCTTTATATACCGTCAATAGTTTTCGCAGCGCACGCGAAATAATAACTTTTATAGGCAACAGTTAAATACGTTGGGTTACATTGCTCCATTTTAAGAAGGGATCTATAAGTTTTTGACAATATAATATAGCCTATGTTACTTGATAAAGACGTAGCTTTCTAAGGGTGAAAGAATTTTTAAAATCGGTCGAGTAGTTTTTGATTTAAATCGTAATAAAAAGTCAAACAAAAATCAAATCTTTCCTCTTTATAATATGAGTTATGCATGTAAGCATTAGTATATATGTATATGTTTGTAATTGAAACATATTTGAACATCTCCTAAAAGTTGAGACCAATTTTGAAAATTATATATGTATATATATATATATATATATATAGAATCGTATATGTACTCTTACATACAGGTTATATTTATGTATATTTATATATTGATTACTAGTGTTTTTCCCGCGGTTTCACCCACGTAGTTCCCGGTCCCGTGGGAATATGGGGACTAAATGTAGCCTTTGTTACTCCCTGATAATGTTGCTTTCCATTGGTGAAAGAATTTTTTAAATCGGCTTAGTGGTTTAGGCGTGAAAGCGTCACAAACACCCTTACTTTCGCATTTATAATATTAGTTAGGATAATATAGATACTTCCCCTTTTTTTAATATACAGACATTCCGTCATATTTTATGGTGAAGAATGGTATAACACAACATCTATAAACATACAGTTTATTTAATTATTACTAGAAATAACTATTTGATTATGTTATGGCTGCCCAATTAAATTACCCCACCAACTAAATCTATTTAATCAAAACATGTTAATTTATATTCATACATTTAACCATATTAACTAATATTTATTAATTCAGTACCAAAATGCATTTTTCTTTACGTTTCACTGTTTTAGATTAATATATTTAAATAATAATATAAATGGCGCTGTCTCATATGAGCTGCACGTTTAGTATGTCTACCCATATTCTACAAATTAGTGAGTGTACTTCAGATTCACTAAAAATCGAAAAATAAATAAAAATTTTAACAAAACAAAAACCGACTTCATAGGAAAAACAACTTAATATGCACTAAAAAGTAAAAAAATAATTGCGTATTCTTCTATAATTTGATAATTAACTTACTATTTTCTACTCAACAATATGTAGGTACGAATGTGTTGTGTGGTTGATAATTTATTTACAATTATTGTTATTTTTGGAGTCGATGTCAGCCAAGATGGGTTCACACAAACACACAAACAATCACAAAGAAAATACATTAATCCTAAATAGTATTTTAAATGTGAAAGTTTGTTTGCTCTGCTTTCGCGGCTCGATGTCTTAACCGATCGTAGTGAAATGACAGGAATAGCTTGAAACACGAAGACTGAAGGTTTCATACTGATAAAACAATGACGACGAACGTCGAGTGAGTAACCAAGAGTTAGCGGGAATAATTCACCTTACTTAGGCCTGAAATTGACACTGACTGATGAAATTGATACCGGGTAAGAACGATTGAGGGGAAAGATTTTTGTCTACTGATTTTGTTCTTTATGATATGTATTTTAATAGAAAACTATTGGCTCTGTTAGTTAAGGATCTCTTTATCAGCTTAGAGCTAAGTGACCGCACTTTGTACACCAAAGCTGTTGGACCCGATTTCCCGAGTGAGTGCATAAAGAGTGATATCTGTGAGCAATATTACCTTTTTTCCCTAAGTAACACCAGAACAGTCATAAAAGTTCTGTCACTCATCAATAACAAACATTTTTCAACATTAACTGATCAGTAGGCACAGTTGGCAATGGCTCAGATTTCCGCCCCGGGTTTGCTGGTTCGAGTGCCGCCGGTGAGACTGGGTATATTATGTATTTATTGATTTCAAAATTATATTATAATTGGAAATAAGTTAATGAGTCGAATATTATTAAAATTGCTTTAGGAACAAAGAAAAGTTTGTACAAAATAAAAGTATTTTTCTTCTACGTTTGATTTGAGACTCAGAGGTCAATGCTGAAGGAATTGATAAAATGATGGATATATCTAACGGTTAGAAATTTAATGTGACTAAAATTGATGTACATTATCAAATACTGTTAATCCAACTAATAATTGACTGCCATTAAAACCGATCATTGTTGGTTTTTTTATCCACATTTGCACTATCGAAAACACGATCGTATAATTGTAAAATAATTTCGATTTCAAACCTTATACCATTGTGATAAGGTTTATAGTTTATTCTATTTAATAATATAGGTGAGGTGTCAATGATTGTGAATGGCAGATTTTTTGCGATGGCTATTAACTTATTATATCGATACGGAGATCGTTCTCTTTATATATTTTTTACTTGTAGTGCGATTAGACTGTTTTAAACTGTCGATTTCGACAATTGGCGCTCTTGTTTTAGAGATAGTGTTTGGAATATCTTTATCAGGGAAGCTTTAGGTATATACTAACTGTCTTTTTGATTGTAATATAATATATCCTGGGCGATTATTCACACATGGCCATCTGATCCAAAACTAAGCAGAGCTCTTACTATGGAAAACAGACAATTGATATACTACATACACTACTTTTCTTTTGTAAATAAATACTCATATAGATAATTACACCTAGACTCAAAACAAACATACATGTTCAAGCACACGACCTGCGGCGAAAGGTAAGTATCTACCAACTACTTACGTCACCAGGCTCGTCAACTGTATATTATAATTTTATAATAAATATAATATAATTATATTTCCAAACCTCGTTCGTTTTCAAATTAAATATTGTTTTCTTACATCGTCAAATTGTTTTTTTATAAGTAGAACATTAAGAGTCAATAACTTTAATGTCCTGCATTTAATTATTAAAAATATGTTTGTGTTTTTAATATCTTGTTTGAACTTTCGCATTTAAAAAAACATTCGCACCCCTATGTGAATGCAAGCGAAATGAAAGCATTTAAACGATAAGCTGAGAAAATGTTGGCGTAGGCTCGCTGCGATTAATAGTTGAAATTTTAATTTTGAATTTTTCGTGAGGTTATTAAATACTAGCACTAAAAATTGAGAAAAAATCTTGTTCGCAGAATTAAGAAACTTATGAAATAAATATATTTTTATTAGGTTAATTTTTTTAGATTTTGTAAGTGCTGTTATTATCACGTATATTGTAATGATATTATATTGACAATTTGGTGATATAAAACAATAAAAAACACTTCATTCAAGGAAGCTATAACAGGCACATCTATACTATTATATAAATCATAAATAAATATATTCGTTCTGTCTGTACATTTTTTTACTCACGTAATTTTGTAATAAAAAAACGTTTTTCAATGCAGTGATTCATATTATACTATTTTCTTTCGTTTCTTTTTTTTTTTCTCATAGGATGGCGAACGAGCATATGGGCCACCTGATGGTAAGTGGTCACCAACGCCCATAGACAATTGCATTGTAAAAGATTTTTAACCATCGCTTACATCGCCAATGCGCCACCAACCTTGGGAACTAAGATGTTATGTCTCTTGTTACACTGGCTCACTCACCCTTCAAACCGGAACACAACAGTACTAAGTACTGCTGTCTTGCGGTAGAATATCTGATGAGTGAGTGGTACCTACCCAGACGAGCCTCTTATAACTCACGAACTGTCTGTCTGTCTTCTTATAACTCAAGAACGGCTTGATCAAACTCGATGAAAATTTGTACACACAAAGAACGTGTGATGGCGCAAATGTTAGGCCATATATGAGATCGGTAAACCCTACGGTATCTTATGAAAATTAATTTCAAATCTTTAATTACATGTTTCTTTACACGTAGCCATAATTATGTGTGTGTGTGTGTGTGTGTGTGTGTGTGTGTGTGTGTGTGTGTGTGTGTGTGTGTTTGTATGTGTGTTATTTAATTATAAATTCAGCTTGTTAGACATATTAAGCCAATAGCTTAGGTAGGCTTTTTATCCAATAAATATACGTTTAAATGTCTATCTTTATACTTTTTACAGAATATAAGTTACTAATCGGTTTTTCTCATTTTATTGTGATTGCCAGACTAAAAAATAAGAAAAATGTCATTTACCCGTCTTCTATGGTGATAACTTCTTAAACAAATTTATCTATATCTATTTAAACTTATCAAAGGCCTTACCACATCACGGCTGTTTAGATAACGTGTTATCGTATTTTTAGGCTTTATCTAACGGAGAAGTGATTGAACTTATTTAAATTAGATTTTCATGCACATCGGTCATTGACCTGTTAAATATATTCTTACTGGAATGACTAGTTTTTCTTTAACTTCGGTTAAAGAAGGCAAGCATGTGAGAGTCAAATCATTCAATGAATGAATCCTAAGCCAGTAACTACTTAGTTGAAATTCTGCGCTCTGGTGACTAAATGTTATAATAGTGTATAGATTAAAGAAAAATTGATTATATATATTTAATATTTCTTAAATAAAAGTAAATTGTATGTATATCATTATTGACATTATAACATAATATTAATCTTTATTATATTTTGTTTAACAATATTGAAAATAAAAAACACAAACTATCTCTACTTACTGGAAAAACTATAAAAAAGTAATGGTCAATGGTTATAAACCCATAAAAAAAATTAAAATTGAGTATTTTTATGTTTCTCTCTCTACACGTGATATCATCCCAAGGGAAAATTGTAGTAGGTATACATTTTAATGCATACTGGTGATGACCCTACTAGGTTATAATATTGAATGATTTTTACCCATAATAAGTAGAAATACTGTTCAAAAATGTCAGACCAATGTCGATGGTAATATCGAACAAATTACAATATTTTAGATTGTGTTGCACTTGTGTGTGCATTCTTTATCTCAATCAGCTGCGTGGAAAGGTTTTATATTTGGTTTCAATTTTTGATCCCGTATATACAAACAAGTATAGTAAACGAAAGCTTGAAATAAAAATGTTTTCGTTATTTTTAAAAAATGACCATTTATTGCAAATATGAAAAAAAATCGTTTCGGCAATTGTATGGAAGTAACGTGAAAGAAAGTAAAAGATCTATATTAAGATAAGGAGGTCATTGACAAGGTCCAGTTAATATCGCTTTTACACCAAATTATGTGTCACGGATTCATCACCCACTAGTCTTAATAACATTAAGGTGTGTTCACACTGATCGACGACATGACAGTGTCACCAACTTTCGTTTCGATTGTCCATATTATTAAAAATGGTTCTCAAAAATTTGCTCACAATTATTATTGATAACTAAAGTTAATTGAAATTTATCAAATACAGTTTCCGGCAGAATTCTTGATGTCAACACGTCTTGGTGACAATTACTTTCGCATTAGTGAAGACTGTCGTTCGTAACTAGACTAAGCTTTTACTTAGCCATAATTACAATTAGTAAAGCGTAGGAAATAACAGTTAATTTAACCGTTTTGTTTTACGGTAATTAAACATTACTTATTATCATTAATAAATCAAATTATTTGTACGTTCGAAATTATGATAAGACTATTAGAAGGAATTGTAAACGGCGTACGACAAAAATCTATAATATTTAAAAAAATAATAATATTTATTATTAGTCATAAAGTACAATAAAATATGAATTATATTATATTGAAAATTATATATTGGTATGGAAGTGGTTTACCGTATATCCGTGCGATGTTCTCTGTCGCAAAGAATTGACTGACCCGTTTATTTTATTGCCGTGAAAGTGACGCTCAGCTTACGATTTAAATCACATTTGCATGTGACGATATTTCACTGAATGCATTTTATAATACGACAAATTATTTTAATGATACCTCACTGGTAGGGCTATATCCAATGCAGATATTTTTACAACCAAACAGTAATACTTAGTAGTGTTGTGTTCTGGTTTGAAGAGTCTTAAGGCAAAAGGGACATAAGTCCTCAAGGTTGGTGTCACATGGGTGATATAAGAAACAGTTTATATTTCTTGCAACGTCAATGTGCCCGACATACATATGAAACGTATAGGTTTCTTCTTTTATTTTTTCCTTTACCGTCGAAGCAAATGAATTTCACAAATAAAGCACATACAAATTTAATGTCTCGGTTTGAACCCGTAATCATCGGTTAAGATTCACTTGTTCTAACCACTGGGCTATATCTATTTCGTCTGGTATGTTTATCTTAGTAAAGTTTATATTGGGACTTGACATTACCCGTGAGTGTGATTTTCTACTTGAAGTGATTAATAAATAATTTTTTTTTAAATATCACGTGTTACTTTTAGTATTGTTGTATCTGACGATCTAGCTCTGCCAAATTTCATTCCAATCCGTTGAGGTGTTTGGACTTATTAGTGAGACATACATAACGTCTTAATTATATAAGTAAAAAACTTTACTTGGTGGTAGGGCTAGTACAACCTCGTCTGGGTAGGTACCACCCACTCATCAGATATTCTACCGCAAAACAAAAGTACTTTATATTGCTGTGTTCCGGTTTGAAGGGTGAGTGAGCCAGTGTTATTACAGGCACAAGGGACATAACATCTTAGTTCCCAAGGTTGGTGGCGCATTAGCGATGTAAGCGATGATGAACATATCTTACATCGCCAATGTGCGTTGGTAAACCACTTACTATCAGGTGACCCATATGCTCGTCTGCCTTCCTATGCAATAAAAAAAAGTATGAAGACGTGTACTTGAAAATGTATTTTGAAAAATTGTATACTAATATTATAAGTGCACCACTGAACCGATTTTGATAAAATTTAGTTCGATTGAACCCCAAGGATTTTTTTATACCTAACACTGGCAACTAACACTTGAGCGAAGCCGGGCGCAAAATCCAGTTCAGTTATAAAATAGGCTGCTATCTAATCTATCTATCTATCAGAATGGTCTGATTTAAGTTGCGACTTAGTCGAAGTTAGATCGGAATTGAATCAGAAACATATCATAACTGTTATAAATTAGTAGAGTTCAAAATGAATTAAATATACAAAGTTGTTAAATTTCGTTATCGAAATACCTATTCATCTATAAATGATGCCGAAAAATATATTTGTCTAAGATAAGTGCATCATTTAATGTATGTATATTATCGTCAAACATCGTAAACCACCCTATTATTCATTACTAATAATGTATCGTAAAGTGTAACATAATAATAAAGATTACAATAAAATGGCGCCCGACGCCATTTTGGAGATGCGCCAAGTTACATTTGAATATGGAACTGTCAAAATTATCTAGACCCGTCTATGCAGTTCACTGTTCCTCTTCCTGAAGCAGTTGAACGCCAAATAGAGGAGGCGGGAGAGCTCATCTTATGCTCGTTTCTAAATTAGATGCATTTATATGGAATTGGTTCAATGTAAGTCCTTCAAATAGAATATTATTTAAAAAAAGATTATGTTACTTTTAAATTTTATTCAACGACGGTCGTTATCAAGGAAGTCTAGCGAAGTGCACAGAAGATATCATATTGCACAGTTGTGGGCATAAACACAGGTGCATTTTTGAAATTCGAATTCGAATTTTAAATTTTTAAGATCCGAAACGAACGGCGTCAGGAGATCAGGTGTTTAAGAAACGGGAGTATTAACTCTATTAGCTTCCTAACTCCGGTCTATTTAGAATGTAGCAACAGAAAAATCTAATATATTTTATTGGTCCAAATTGGGATTTTAATCCAGGACCACGGTATGGATGGAACCAATAGCTAGCGTGGAAATGAAAAATATGCAAAAAACTATAGAGGCGACAATTGATAATACAAAAATATCTATTTTAAATTCCCTGTTTAATACCGTAAACATATAAATTTAAAAAAATCATGCGGCGTGACATACGTCATTGCTATGTATCTAATCAGTCAATATAAGAGCTAATTCCTTTTGTATTTTTATCCATTTGAAGTGAAAATGTAAGATCTTAGTGCAAATATCTGTCTATCCACTAGAGTTATCGTATAAATCTTTATGACAAAGCGAATTCTTTCCTAAATTTGAAAGTAACGCCTAAATTATTCGACACTATAGAAAGTAAGATAAATTAATATTGATATGATATCTCTGCGTCTGAATTGAGAGCAGGCAAGGCGTGATGTTGATAGATGATAGAGTATAACAGAGATGTAGGCGGAATGTTAGATAAAACGTTTTACATGCAAAGTTTGTTTAAGCCGCTGGATACTTAACAGTGACAACCTTGTATCCGACAATAATATTTAATTATTTTATATTTGACATATTTTATCAGAGCGAAGTGAAGCAATTGTAAATATGAATTAATTTTAAACGTCTATTATTTTCAATAATCTTCTTATTTTTTATTAAGGTCACAAAAAAAGGTTTAGTATCCTGTTCTTTTGAGAGATAAACAATTACTCGAATTGTATAAATAATACTTGGTGGTAGAGCTTTGTGTGCAAGCTCGTCTGGGTAGGTACCACCTACTTATCAGATATTCTACCGCAAAACAGCAGTATTTGGTACTGTTGTGTTCCGGTTTGAAGGGTGAGTGAGCCAGTGTAATTACAGGCACAAGGGACGTAATATCTTAGTTCCCAAGGTTGGTGGCGCATTGGCGATGTAAGAGACGATTAACATATCTTATAATGCCTATGTCTATGGGCGTTGGACATCACTTACCATCAGGTGACCCATATGCTCGTCCGCCTTCCTATGCAATTAAAATATGGATGAAAAGTTAAAAACATATTCGAAAACAACATAATAGAAACAATATGTATATGTTATGTGTCACAATACGTATATGTCCGTCAAACATAATATTTACGTCCTTTCCATACCTATTAGATATCTTCAAATATATTATATGTAATATACACGTTAAAAACAAAAATATGATTCACTATCCTACCTAATAATATAAAAACGAAAATGAGTTTCTTACGCTCACATATTAATAACTCAATCGATCATCGTAAAATTTACGATACCAGTTGTCAGGAGTGGGTACAGAAGAGGACATGGAACAAATATCCTCTCCCACCTGGAGTGGGGTATCGCGATATGGAAAGCAAATGTTACTTTATAGTGACCGGCAATGCGACTGCTTGTACTAAATTGGTTGTATGATAAAGGCAAATAACTGTGTCACAATATCCGGTGATCATGTAAATAAAGTCAAAAGAAGTGGAGCTTGTTATAGTATAATCCTTACAAATATTATAAATGCGAAAGTAAGTATGCTTGTCTGTTACGCTTTCATATTAACATACCGTATATTACACGAATTACTGTTTAATATAAATTGTATATATAATTATATCAATAATTGATGTTATGTGAACGTATAAAATAATAATGGATTACGAATTCACGATTATATTAATTTACGGTGCATATAATATTATAGCAACTTAATTTTCCAAATGAGTACTTGTGTAACTGAATATAAAACCACTTAGAATATTAATACTTCAGCTTACTTCTTAATCTAAACTGCTCTATCAAGACTAATTGAAATTGTTCAAATATTTCATGAATATGATCCGAAGACGCGCTGTATAATGCTTGTGATGAAGGAATAAATATAAAGAAAATAGTTTCCTTCGTTACTCAAGGTATTGACGGCGCCTTCGTTGTCAAAAATTTTAATGTCTAAATCCGCAGACAATCAATAACAGTAATGGTAGTTACCGCGTCTTGACTACAAGTGGTACAGTAATGACGGGAGGACGATTACCTAACGCGACGGTATGAAGCAATGTTCGACGTAGACATAATCTAGCCTAGATATTAACCTGATTTGCATACCCCGTTTACTCTTAACGGGCCAGTTATCAGGGTTGTCAATAAAAGAAAATACTACATTTTTTTACTCATTTCGAGACTCGACAACGAGCAGCAGAGGCAGTGAGTGGTAAAGAAAGACATTAAGCATACGTGGTGACACTTTTCTATGTCGAACACATAAGGCCAAACCTGTATCGGAGCAGCGTGGTGGAATTTGCTCTAAAACATTTACATACTAAATACTAGGTATAAAAAAGTATATTTTTTTGCAGATAAAGTATAGTACTTAACAATCTTTATATTCGAATTAATTTCACTTCTATAATATATTCATGCAAATGTTATATTTTCTTTTATGTTATGCTGTAACAAAATAATATTACTTAGAAAAATTTGCGTTTAATATCAATATTATACACGTTACACTATACTTAAATAACGTACAGTTTCATTAATTTAACTTGGAAATATTTTTTAAGAAAAAAAGAGAAAAATATACTCAATTGAATGTCTTGACAACCCTATATGTCCAATACATTAACAAGGCTTATAAAATTTAAAGACATGCTCCGATATCTAAACATACGTATGTATATCTATTAATAACTTGTTTAAATTGTGGTATTAATTGTTTTTCAAATGAAAATTATGGCCTTTTGGAAAAGTATATTTGTTGTTTACAAAAAAATACTGTTAAATTAATATTAAGTATTTATATGTACTTAATTATAATACTTTCTCTTTCTAATGCTGTAATTAGTACGTAACGTGCTGGCGATTGTTTAACAATGCTGCATCTTCTTCTTTTGAATGTCAAATCAATAACGACAGAAAGAGAGAAATGCATAACTAATCAGTTGTTAAGCAAAGCTTATGACTGCCGTTAGATAAATAACAAAAACATCCCAATTAAGTTGCCAAAGAAAACGTTTTTGTCGCAGATATAAAAACGTACGATTAAAAAAAAAGTTATGTAATTGTCAATAGTGACCAATCGCTCGGGTGTTTTGTTTACATACCGTGAGCTTAGTTTACTTTGAGATTGCAACACTAATTAAATGTCACCGGTGTTACTCCGGGTTAACTTAATGTTAAGTTTAGAGTTAAAGTCGGCGTTCATTTAAATGAACTCAATTAAGGATTCCGTTCATGTCGATTGATGCTGACTAGTTGACATGTTCTTCGATAAAATCTGAACTACGGAAGTCGTCTCGAGAGATTCGAGGTCAAATAGCACGTTTAAATGTCTTTAAATAGGTTTATGATATAGGGTTTTAACGATAAGTCTACACGTAAAGTTAAACATTGCTTGTTACCGAGAAATGTTAATTTGCATTCGTGAGACTGTAAATTTTTAGATCTGACAGCAGTTCTATTAAAGTAACAGCTTGTGATGTCCCACCGCTGGGCTAAGGACTCTTCTTCCTTTGAGGAAAAGATAATGAAGAATGAAAAATTAGAGCCTTTTCTACAAGATCAAGATGAGTGAGAATATAAGATAAGGTTCTCCAGACCGATTTCGGCCACGGCGGCCAATCTCAAGAGAGATTAGCCAACTGCGCAGGAGATATTATAGTGCACAAGTGTGTGCGCAAACACAGGTGCACTCTCTTTTCCTTAGCTCTCATAATCCGATGGGACGGCAATCCGACACGACCGGAAAGAGTTCAGACGCAGGACCAACGGCTTAACGTGCTTTCCGAGGCACGGGAGTGTACACACTTCCAACTTCCAGACTCCGGGCTGGTACTGAGAATTTTCTGACAGAAAAACCCAATAACTATTTATTGGCCCGACCTGGGAATTGAACCCAGGACCACCGAGTCTGCGGCCTTATATCAAGCCGCTAGACCAACGAGACAGTCAATATAAACGTTAATTAATCACATGATAAATCAATGGCGTTTGCCTGGGTTTGAACTTGCGATCATAGGTTAAAATTCACAAGTTCTAACTACTGGTCTATCTCGGCTTGTCTTACCGTTTTAAATTTTTCGTTATTTCTTGTCGACTTTCTTTCCGAAATTCCACGAAATGATGTATTTACTCAAATGATATTTTGTTTTGTAAAAACAAGTTTGTCGCATAACTAAACAAATTAAGACCATTGAGTACACTCAATCAGTAGCAAACGTGTTCTCACAAGTCGAAATGGCTCAGTGGTGAAAATAATCGAAGATTGTTGGTTCAAAGCCGTTCAAACTATTGAATTTTAATGCGCTTCATTTGTGTTTATAATTCATTTCTTGCTCAGTGGTGTAGGACAATATCGTGAGATAACCTGCTCATGTCGAAAAATTCTTGAATCCACCGATCCTCGTTTGATCAGCTTGATGGATTAAGGCCTAAACCTTCTCGAGACATAAATAAGCTGTTTTTAAACTTTTGCTTGCAAACAGTGCTAACAAATCAATTTAGTGTTTCTCGACTTAATAATTTTAATTTCATTTCAAATTTGTAACAACCATTTTGACAGAATAAAATACATATATATTTTTTATTCCTCGTTCCTGCTACAGATCGTTTCCTCGTTATTACATTTATTACCCCGTAAATCAAGGAATTATTGGCCAACTGGCAACACTATTTCAATAAATTTGTTATCTGATTTATGTCTTACGATTGCTACAGAATACCTTTTCGTCTGTGCTGCATTCCATCGATACTGGGACTTATTATGAACTATATCGGTTGATCGGAGGATTTTCACAAACATAGCAATAGTAGCCTTTTATTTTCGATCAATAATGTAGATTATCGGTAAGCGCTTCAGGAACGGCCCGAAAAGTAACAACACAATGACGTTTGTGAGGTTATTTCAAATTAGTATGGTCCAATCATAACTTATTGCCAAGGAAATAAGGTTGAATATGGATCAACCGTTATTGTACATTTCCTATGTTTTTCTGTCATTCATGGCGTAAGATTGTAAGTGAATGTCAATACAATCTAATACGTACTTTATTGTTCCGGAACAAGGCATAGTTTAGGTTGAAATTATTAAACCTTTTATCGTTTTTTTTAATTTTATTGTCGGTGCCACATTTGACTATTGTTTTTGTTCGTGACGCCATAAATAGTAGTATTGTTGATCGAAGCCTTTTATTATTAGAAATGGCTGTGGAAGTTAAATTTTGTATTTGTTTTTTATCTAGCTCCCTTACGAAAATGCTAGAAAGTTATCGTGGTATATTAAAAAATAAGTTACAATTGAAATTCAATGTACATGATCATTTGTCCGTATTTCCAATGGAAATACGGACAAATGATCATGTACATGTGATGGAAATTTTCCATCACGCGGGCTGTAGCAACATTAATCTCAGCCTTACTTAAACTTTCCACGTCCTACACTATAACATTTGCTTATATCGTTCGGTTTTTTGTTTATATATTGTTTACAACACAATACCAAAGAACAATTTACAAATTGAATAAATTTAGTATGGGAAATTTTAAATTAACGGCGTCTCAAATAATTAAGTTGCACTTAATATTTGAATGACGTTTTAGTATTCGGCCGTAAATCAATCAAATACTAAAATCTAACCAATCCTCACAAAAAACCTCTTTATATTGAAAAATAAATAATCATTTTGTACAGTCAGCAAAACATTAGATAGTTAAAAAAAAATGTTCGCCGTTTCGATCCCTTAGCGAAATATAAACGATTGTCAGCGAATACAGTTAATATGTGCATATGAATTACTATATGTACTCAATGAATAAATTATTTACGCCCCGACCTTGGCATTGAGCATGAATGCACTCGAACTATATGCCAAACTATCGGCATACGTAATGCCAATTGTTACACCATTACAATACAATATAGACCATATTAAAATGCTTTAAAGTACATTTTAGTACGCAGCTATCAATTTCCGTTTCTAGAAATTGCAGTCATAGTTATTTATAAGGGTTTTGTAGGACGAATTTATTAGTGTCAGATATTTATAACAAATGTTTATAAATGATTGTGACGTATTATTTAATAATTTAGGATTTTTCAAAAAATTACAAATGATAAATTAGCAGAAAAAAAAATAGTTTTTTTCTTATTGTATAGGAAAGCGGACGTACCACCCACTCATCAGATATTCTGCCGCAAAACAGCAATACTTGGTTTTGTTGGGTTCCAATTTGAAGGGTGAATGAGCCAGCGTCATTACGCGCCTAAGGGACATAGCACCTTGGTTCACAATGTTGGTGATGCATTGGCTATGTAAGCGATTGTTATCATCTCTTACAATATCTATGTCTATGTCTTTGGTGACCATCTACCATCAGGTAGCCCATATGCTCGTTAGCCTACTATGCTACAAAAAAAACTTAATTTCGTTAAGGTCAATGACATGTAACTAGATAATTTGTGATTCATACTGTATAATACGAGTGCATTGTGATATATTTAGTCACATAAGGATATATGTGACAATGAAACGGAAAAACATACTTAATAATTATAAATGTTATCGTAAAATTCATTCGTTATCATATTTATATATCCGGAACGTCGGACGCTTGCGTGTTACTGATTCAATGAATTATGTGTTGAACCAAGTTAAAATGCTTTGATATTTTTTAAGGGATCAATTATTTACATGTTAATATCGATCGATAAAAAAAAACTTATAGAATTTCACATTCAAAATTCAAAAATCTTTATTTAATATAGTGTTACACTTTCTTATTGATTGTCATAAACTGCCACCGGTTCGGAAATAAAAACATCAGACCCGAGAAGAACCGGCGAAAGAAACTTTTTTTAAACTCATCATTTACATTAATATTCTTATTTATTTAATATTTATTATAAATAGCGTGGAGGCGAACCATTCATTTCCAAGGTGTGCAATCACCGAAAAAGTCATTGATTGTGTAATATCCTTTAGCACACAAGCGTTCCTGCATTACAAATGTGTATATTAACGATTGAAATAATGATTTAAGAAGCAAAATTAAAATACGTGACTATAATAATAATGACTGAAATGGTGACAAAATCGGCATTATCCTGAGGTAATATGTTTAATATGTTTTTAAGTTATGCACTAATTATCATATCATACTAATATTAATTATAAATAGGTGATTTTATATATAAGATTTGTTGATATCCAAAATGACAATGATAGCTTACTCGTATATAAATGTTTCATTACTAAGCTTCGTCTCCTTATGAGGAGAAGGCTTACTTTACCAAACTGCTCTAATGCGGGTTGGCGGATACTCGTGCCAGTTTTTATTCGGGATATACAGTTTTCCTCAAGGCTTTTTCCTTCATTGAGTACTAAATGAATTATAAATAAAATTAAACACATGAAAATTCAGCGGTTCTCGTGCCGTTCTGAACTCTTATAACCACTTCGCCATCAGGGCTCTTCTTTTATAAATAAAAATTACGTCAAGTTTAATTTATTTGATACAAATTAGTTATCCACACGAAATAAATAACCTTTTAATCCTTTAACGATTATAACTATTGTTGTCAAGACACAGGCAAACTATTTCATAGTCAAATTTTAAGTTTGTTCTTTCAATTTCTGAATATATCCTTATCGCCAATTTATGAAACTATATTTACCGCCAATTTTAACTTATTTCGTCACAATTTATAGACTCTCTACTTCAGTTAAGACGCGAACGAATTCTTGCCGGATATTGCCTATATAACTGTCCTCCCGGCCGTTTCGTTTAGAAGCCGTATTTCACATAATCTCAATACGGAACCATCTAGTTGTATTTGGGCGAAATAATAAATTTGAAGCGATGCTTGAAACTGACATAAATTAAAAAGTTGTAAAACGAAACGGCACGTGGATGCAGGCTTATATCGTGTGTTTCCACGGTTACACGATATTTCCAAAAAATCGGACGATACTGTGTAGTATTAAAAATAATATACGAGTCGATTATAAAAGCCCTTTTTTAAATTCGCTTAAATGTAACAAATATTTGGCGATTCTACTGTTTCATCAGTATTTTGTAGTATGTAATGTATTATGTACATAATGTAATTCAGTTAACTTTAAATATTTCGAGGGTCGCACCGTGAAGTCGTATAGTCCTTTATTTTTTTATATAACTGAAAAAGTTCATCATATCTAATTAGTAGTTTGACATTAGCGCCAAACCACTAGTAACAAAATTACAATACAAAATTTACTTTTCTATACCTAATATAGATTAGGTTTCGTCTGCGCGTTAAGATGTGTTAGGTATAAAAAAGTAACCTATTTCCACCTTGTAAATTCTGTGATTTAGCCGCGAAAACGTAACAGATAGACAGGATTACTTTCGCATTTATAATGTTAGTATAGATACTAATACTAAATTAATTATTTTTGATTGACACATTTATTGCAATTGGACAATGGATTCGCTCACGTACCATCCAAAAATACCTCGTGTATCGCAAGTGATTTACACGCGATCAACAGAAACATCACAGGCTTTGAGTCTGTGATGGTCTTACGTCATTCGATATGCATTGATATAAGATTTATAGTCGAGATGATATCTTATTCTTCATTGTAATTCCCTCAATTTAATACGATAAATTACTAATTTGAATATCCGGCTATAATCTTTAAACGGAGTTTAAACTTTGATTGATGTAAAAAGTTAATTATAAAGAATAAGTTTTGTTCATTTGGTTTTTTAAGTAAGTCCCGGCTTCGTACGAACTACGAGTAGAGTGAGGATCTACATAAAAATGTTTCTTCTGCTTAACTACTTCAGTCGGCTCGATTTTTCTTCGACATCTTCAACAATCACCATCAATATTTCAGCTAACTTACATATAACATTAATGAATTATATACTTAAACCTTCCTTATGAATCACTTTGTGTGATTCACTATTGGTGAAAATACGAAAATACGACAATTTTCAGTAGTTTTTGAGTTCATCTCATTCAGAGCGATAGACATACGGTACGAGGAACTTTATTTTATAATATGAAGTGATATATGTCCATACTGTAGCATTAATAAATCTTCGATTTTATAATCATATAGACTCAAAGCTCTAGACTGATATTAGACAGCTGTCTGTATGTACATATTGCGTCATTCAGTGTGCACTGTTTGTGTAAGTACAAAAGCATAACGGCGCCTGCCGCGTGCTAAATATATCTAACTCTTAACTCGTTTCAATTTCCTTTAAGATAAAATGAAAATGAACTATACATTAGGTAGAAAACAATAATAATTTATTATTTATTAAATAACAACTTGATTAAAATTATAGATTAGTTTTTATAACATTTATAAGTTACCCCTCGAAGTAATTCTTACATTTTCCACATTAATGCCCGAAAGAGGAGTTCAATGTTTTCAGGTTTTTATTGGTGTATGTATGTGATTTTCTGTTTTTCGACCATAATATTTAAATGCCTGAACATATTTAAAATCCTTACGTCATACTGACACTGTTATGTCCCTTGTGCCTGTAATTACACTGGCTCACTCACCCTTCAAACCGGAACACATTAGTACCAAGTACGGCTGTTTTGGTAGAATATCTGATGAGTGGGTGGTACCTACCCAGACGAGCCTGCACAAAGCTCTACCACCAAGTTGTGCATATTATATATTATCATAGTATTCATTCAATAACTGGTTTTTTTTAATGTTTTTTTTAATTAATACATTTTATAAAAGTATTACGTTTCGATATAAACAAATTCTAATTGTAATAAGACAATAATATGTTTTTATGACGTAATTTCGTGCGTAATTCGATATAAAACGATTTATCGTTTATTACGATGCACTTCGACAAGATCAAGGTTGGGCGACATTAGACATACAGTATGGACACGGTTATATATACAAGAAATATATGTATTAGATATATCTTCACCACTTATACATAGATCTAGTCTTGTGAAGATTATAAATAACTATCACTAGAAAGTTTTGATGGCAGTGTTATTTCATAATAGTATATAGTCTGTATGTAGGTCAAATTTCATTTAATTATGAAGTATTAACTACTTCCGCCCTCGTGTGAGTTATGTCCTATGTCCTTTTCTGTACCCCTGACAACTTGTATTTTAAATTTCCTGATGATCAAGGCATGAAAATTGAATTTAAAATAACTATTAATGTAATGGCAAAAAACCATTAATCTTTTATTCTGAATATTTTAAATACGGTGTCCGTTGCTTAATAATCGCTCCATTTATATTAAATGTATTCCGATTATAATTTTTAATGCTTTAAAACTAGGTGAGTAGTTATAAAAAAATGTCCTTTTTAAATATATCGAGCCGTTAGCAGCGATGGTCCAGGTGGAACACGTGTATCTTAACGAAGGTCAAGGGCATCTTCAATCCGTGCCGAGGACTGCCATCATTGTGGTTATAGTGGGTAAGAATCCCACATAACCCGGACCGGGACTCCTAGTAGGGGAGGCGGGTACGTTTTTGAAGGTTTCCACTGCGTGAAAACGAAAGGTAGGACACGTTCCACGGTCGAGGTTATTTAAGCCTCCTTGCATCTAACCATTCACTAGATTTGTGAGAAAATGCAAAGAAATTGTGAGGCCGATAAATTAAGAAAATCTTAAATATATATGCCAATTATAATGATAGATTATATTATAGACTATACACAAATCTCGTTGGCAAATTATTCTAATACAATTCATATTGGTGCCAACATCGAATACCGCATCCGTCTAACTTAAACTGTCAAGCGTTAACATCTGTCCAGCTTATCATAGAAGTATATTAGTCTAAGAAATAAATAGATTTTATAACAAGTCGATGTCGGAATATTAATTATTATTGATGAATATAATTTGTTATTTAAATTAACTAAGTGATTTATAAAATCCACGCCTTAAATTTTTTACAAGCTTATGTTAAACATAGTATGTTTGCGACGTTTGTTTTCGGTAAATTTTGCAATCTGATTCAGAAGGAGATATTGTCTAGGTTCAGTTTCGACGACAATGCTTTGTTACGGTAAGCATGATTCATATTATCTTTGTTCGGTTAACAATCACGGCCGTATCATATCACGGCTTGTATGTGTCACAATATTGTATTAAAACAAATATATATCGATAGGCTTGTTTTTATGATAGGCAGGCGGACGAGCTTATGAGCCACCTCGTAAGTGGTCACCAACGCCCTTAGACATTACCAGCGTAAGAAATGTTCACCATTGCTTATCACCTTGGGAACTAAGACGTTATGTCCCTTGTGCCTGTAACTCTCCCTTCAAACCGGATCACAACTATACCAAGTACTGCTGTTTTGAGGTAGAATATCTTATGAGTGCCTAAAGAAATAAATAATGTTAGTCGAGAAAAGTGAAAACGTTAATAAAAAAAGAAAGTGTGATAGTATTCGAATATTGTAATTAAGTAACCCAATTGCGTGAGCAGATAGCGCGATGTCACCTACTTGTGGAGTACGCGCAAATATTTATCTCAAACGAGTTTTAGTATCATTCATGTAATGAAACATACGTGACTGGCAGTTGCTATCTCTACAAAGCATATACTCATCATATTTACTCAACGAAAATAATTTCTTATGGTTTGTTCGTAAAATATTTTTTTTAATTTTATTTTTATTTGGGAAACTCGGCGTATAGTATAACATTGAATTAAACAATTAATTATATGTATAAACCAATCAAGTTTCCATGTTCAGATAGCACTAAAAATTAAAAAAGAAGAACAAAAGCTAAATCATTACTGGGCTGAAAATTTTTTGAATTAATTTTTAACTGAAAGTTAAAATTTATTTGTTTTTACGGCATAAAATAATAGCTTCCGTTAGTTTTAATTATATGGCCTTTTCGCTACGATGTATACATGTATACTTAGCCTTATGCACTATGCAGGCTTGTCTGTGTACGTACCACCCACTCACCACTTACTCTGCCGGCGAAGTAACACAAAGTGTTGCTATGTTTACGCTTGGTTGGGCATTAACAATACAAATAATGGTACGTACTTTTTACATGGTCAATTTCTATGGTTATTATCACGTTTGCCTTGAAAATACCACGACTATTACTGAAGGGAAAATGAATATACAATCAATTTGTTTCTGTAAACAAAAGTTCGCATAATTAAAGCTTGATAAAAATAAAACAATAAAAAAGATGAATTCCAACTATGCAAATATTGTAGGTATATAAAATTATAATATTTTACTCGACACCAGCAGACACGCCAAAAGGGGTCACCAGATAATTGTTTCTATAATGAGCTTGAATAATATTAAAAGATAAAGTGTCTCACTGCGTTGCATATCGCGAAGGTCGAAGAAAATGTATGTCACAAAACGATTTCGGTAAAACAAATAAAAGTTTAAGTAACATGTTACGTTACTACTTGTTTGTGTATTTTCGCTAATCTGTTACACGTCGACATAGTCTCAAAATTTCTCCAAACAAATTAATGCATTTTAATGCAAATTAAAGTTGAGGTGACACAGTGGAAAGAACAGGTGAATCTTAAGTCACTTCGATTCCGGACAGACAACATTGAGCTCTCATGTGTCTTAAATTTTGCTTCTAATTTATCTTCGAAGCAGCGTGTTGGAATGAGATTAATACATATTCCGTACCAGCTACGAGTCTCACTTGTAGGATATTTACAGGCTTTTAATGTTATGATAATAAATTAAGATAATTAGCAACAAATTTGCATTTGTCTAACCGACTTAACCGACCGAAAATAGGAGGATCAATTGGTCTGTAATATACATTTTTTGTTTCTTTTATATATATCATAGGTAGGTGGACATAGGTAGGTACGAGCGAAAAACTGCCGCTAATAACGAGGTTTTATTATTTGATTTTATCGTTGGGTAGTCTAGAAATCAAAGAAAGTATTTCATTAGTTATTTATTTATTTATTTTTTTAATATGAGCTCACATACACTATTATTATATGTAATATATTTATATCTTACCTTAAACCTTTACGTCCACCAAGTACTTTTCTTTTTTTGTGTCCACTGAATTCAGTATAAACTAGTAACATGCACGCGTCACGCGACCACCGGCGCGCGGCGCACGTGGCACTCTAATAACGTTCCCAGTGATCCTATTTTTCCATAACTAGCTTTGCTTTATACAAAATATAAATATATTTGCGTGTAGTTTATCGAATGAATAAATTATTATTTAATGTATGCAATTTATCTTATAAATAAATTATATATGTAATGTCTATTGTTTTTATTTTAAACTTTAGTATTGTATTGTAATTGGGTCACCGCCCGTCAGTAGGTATCAAAAAAAGGGTACCATTGAAAACCAGCATTAGGTGTCCACACCTATGAATTGCTGAATGGTATACCTATTTGGGACACGTCATTTACCTATATTGTACTTGTTCTTTTTCTTTATTTTTTTTTTTTGTATCGTTACTTTTTTTTTTTTTATTGTTCATTTCATTTAATTTTTTTTTGACGTGACAACGTCTTATAAATTGGTTTGCCGGGTGACACTTCAAGAAACTGCGTTACGCTCCGCTCACGTTATGCGCTCACAATGAGAGCGAGTGAGAGGCACGCGTCCCTTCCACTCGGGAATGGTTAGCCCGCCTAAGAGCGAGAGAGACAGACATAAAAAGTGAAATTCAGTGCGAGATTCTTTGTATAAATTAATGTTTTAAATATAATTCTTTGTATAAATAAATGTTTTAAATTGTTACTATTATTTCATCCTTCTTCCTACTATACGAATGAATATTCACATTAAAATTATTTTACCACTCAAAGTCGTTGTCACGTAAAACTTTCGCCCGTATACCGACTTTACAGGCAACCAATTTTTTTTTTTTTTGTAAATGATAAGTTATTAGTACTTAAGTAATTTCTTTTTTGTTTTTTTTTTTTTATTTTATTACTTTATACTTCTTATTTTGTACCTAATTGTCATTTTGTTAAAATGTCCCAAATAAAAGTGTTCTTTCTTTCTTTCTTTCTTTCTTTCTTAAAAATATCTTTATATATTTTTGTATTGAACTCGTTTTAGTATTTCAAACTTTTTTACCTAACTCTGTTTCAATACAATGGGAAATTGAAAATATATTCATATGTGGTTTCTGTACGAGAGTTTCCCAGTTTTTAGATTGGATCCTGATGTTAGATGGAAATTGAATCCGGTCGATTTCCGCGGCTTAACCACTTGATCCTTTCCACAACATTTTATAAATTTTTACAGTCATTCTTCGATTGTAAAAAAATATGCGTTGAATATAATATAATATGCGATTACAATATTATATAAAGTCCGTTATTAATATTAATATATAAAGCTAGAGTTTCTTTGTTTGATCCGGCTAATCTCAGGAACTACTGGTTCAAATTTAAAAAATGATTTTGTGTTGGATAGTCTTTTTATCGAGAAAGGGTTAGGCTTATTTTTATTAATTATACGCGGGTGAAAACACTGGGCACAGCTAGTAATTAATAAAGCGGTAACTTAAATTACCCAAAAAAATAAAAACAATATTATAATATAACTATTTTATCAATTGAAGTCTGACATGAACTTATACATTTATCCGTTCAAAAAGTCTACATACCGTACTCAAGCCGATTTTATTTATTTACTCGACATATTTACTGCTGCTGCTCATGTAAACAAGATACGTGACAAAACCGTTCATTTAATACAAGCTCTGCATTACAAGCGCAGCGTACACTCTCCACATTTATATGAAAGTAGTCGGCACTTTGCTTTCATCTTTTGCGAAAAGTAAGGCGTGAATTGTATCGTGTCACCTGATAAACTTAATTTATTTTTTGCTTTCGTTAAAAATTACACGTCAATGTTGAGATTATTGTATCACAGTGTTTATTTATATTTTGCGTGTATATCGTTCTACTTACGCATAACGAGTGTAAAGCGGTTTAAAGACGAGAATCTTAACCGATGATTCAGAGTTCAAATCCCGGAACCACCACTGAATTTTCATGTAACCCAGCAGCCCAGCAGTGGGATAATTACAGACTGTTACATTACTTCACTATGTATTCATTATTTTAGAGCTGAGCTGGCCCAGTGGTTACATAGCAAGTATCTTAATTGGTTGTCTATTCACTGGATAACTATGAGTCTTCATGCGTTTATTTTCTTTTTAAAAATTATGACGTTGGTACTCAAATATCGTAAGGAATCCTGCCATATCTTATATTATTTTGCCAATGCAAAGTATGATAGAGACGACGACGAAGATCCTGGTTCCCCAGAAGGTGGTGCAGGCTCATATGGATTATTTTCTGCCATCGGCTTTTGTCAGTGGCCATCCGAGCGAGAGTACAGAAATCATTCGATAAGCTGGTCTGACCAGCTAGTTGGTGTGCGGCCTCATGGTCTTTTCACGCAATGATGATCTAATACGTATTTAAATTAATTTGTATAATACACGTCGTACATGGAAATTATTATACGTAACATCTGAAAGATTTAAAAGATTGATTAAAGAAGATTTTAAAGGGAATAAACATTATTCTTGATTATTATTTAAAAAAAAAACGATTAACGAAACTTTACGATATTGAATAACACTAGACTTCATACACTGATTGTACTAACATTCCTAACGATATTATCTTTCCACGGCCCAATCATCTCTAGTACGTATCCAAAGCAAATGATGAGTGGTTCACACCCACGCTTGTGCCCATAGAATGAAACTGGTGCAAAACCAACCGCCTCGAATGTAGTATGTATTGAGCAACCATTACCTCTCTAGACTGTGTGGCGCGCCTGCTGTACCATACTTTAATAATCTTGGTACTTTTATTAAAGTTTAATCTGTTTTTAACGTATTGGATAACAAATATATTCGAATCCATATTTAGGACATTAAATAATATACCTACTCATTATCATTCATTATATATATAATTATCAAGTTTTAATTGTCTTGCTAGATTATATTGCATAATTTGCTTAATCCTTTGCTTAAAGCGGTATTGTTAGTAACTGTATGAACAATTAGACCTGTTGTGTCAACAGACGTGTTATCGTGACGTGAGTAATAGTTTTGTTTACAAATCATTACAAACGAGCGTGTGTCGCATTTGACCTTCTTGACTTGTGAATGTATTTACGCATTTGTTTAGGAGCCAGGTTTATTTATACAATTAATAAGTATACAATAAATGCGTGAGATAATAATTTTCACTATATTTAATTAGCAACATTATATTTTTATTTGTTTAATGTATCCAGTTCTAAGCCTGGTAAAGTATGAAGGGATTGTGGACTCAGTGTAGGTATGTATATGTACATACTGGCTACAAACCCCGCGAGCAATTGAAATTAACTAGATAATTATCGGGCGAAGATAGTGTTATTATTATACGCAGCGCAAGCGTGCGCGGGCTTCGATTTGTCCTCCGTTTACGAATGAAACATAGACCTACAAATGTCACGACAGTACAACAAAAACTTTTAAAAACATTTTTTTTCATGAATTGAGTTATGAACAAGCTCGTAGAACAAAAGTTGTTGCTTATTATTTTAGCTATCTAGTAGTGCGAGGTTGTTGGTTTTTTTATAAGTAACTCTGTATAGATTTTAGCTGCCCGTCCCGGCTTTGCGTCTGTAGTTTAAGGGTCAAAATCCTCTAAAGGGTTTGGATCGTAATCTATATAATTATGTAATTGTATTGGTTTACGCTTTGCACGCAAATAAAGTTTCCAGTTGGAATATTTTTTTCCTATTTCCCAGCCAGTTTCCACGAAACCTTAACGAAATATACACAAACTTTCCTCATTAATCGCTCCGTCCATTGGAAAAAACCGTATTATAATCCGTTTGATAGTGATTGAGTTTATCGTGTTCGTACAGATAGACACACAGAAGCGACGTAGGGACTTTGTTTTATGACAGAGTGATACAAGTATGCTGATCCACCGAGAGGTTGTATTTACACTTATCATAAGAGATAAATAAATTAACTGTATCATTTATTAATCTTAATGTTTCAGCTTCAGATAAAAAATCATAAACTTAAATGATCGGCTGGAGTCTTATGATCTTGAACGATATACCTATATAAATTTAAATGTATTTGAGTGGCATAACTTTGTATTTGAAATGGAAAATAATAGTAGTAGAAACTAAGTTTCTTGTCTGTTCTTCTTCACTTATTAACTTTTAATAAATGTTGTTTCAAAAGTGCTTGTGAAAATCTACTGGAATGAAATATATTTTGATTTGAAATGTTCACAATCGTGAGAGAAACGGTAACTTTTCCTCCATTCTTATAAAGTTATATGTAGGTTTCTTTATCTTAAAAAAAATAGATCGTGTGTATATTACGTGTTTTATGACTTCTGGAAATGCGGGTACCCTGAAATGTTATTTTAATGCTACTTAAGTTTAACAACATACTATAAATTTCGTACAACATGTGTATGTTGTAAACACGACCCGTATTATTTTAGTATTGTTAAATTACTTTCTTATCAATTGAACTTATCTTATAATAGAAAAATAAATATACAATTTTGTATAAAAGGAAGTGGTTGGTTGTAAGGCCTGGCCGTGTTTCATTACAAATACGTAAATGTGTATTCATTATTAAATACTCATCATAAGATTTTCCATCGCCAAACAACAATGCTTATTATTGTTGTATTCCGGTTCGAAGGATTAGTGAGCCAGTCTACAGGCAAGGATATAAAATCTTAGTTAGCAATGTTGGTGGCGCATTGGCGATGGATGGTTAATATTTCTTACAGTGCCGATTTCTTTGGGCTATTCTGACCATTTACCATCAGATCACATCTGCCCCATTTGCCCGACCTTTTTTATTAAAAAAAAATTATTCCAATTATCATTATTGAAAAAAAATATTTATAATATAATATTGTTGCAGGCATCATATTGAAAATATTTGTAGGTTAAAAATTACAAAGTATCAAAACATATTAAGTTACTTACACGCATCGCAATTGCGAAACTCCATTGAGAACAGGCGTGGGTGTCCGCAGCCGATTGTGAATAAGACAAAAAGCAACCTTAAATCTTTGCCATACGTATGAAAATACCTTATGTAGAGAGAAGTCCCCATTTTGTGATTTTCCGGAACACGCTATAGGCACTGGCAATTGATTTTAAGATTGTTAGAAATGTGAGAGAATTTCTAACTTCTCATTCAAACTTTATGATATATATATGCATTCACATATAATATTATATTATATATATATATATATAATATAAATCAGCCTAGAACCTTCCTCGGTAAAAGGACTATACAACACAAAAATATTTTTTAAATTCGAACCAGAAGTTCCTGAGATTAGCCGGATTAAACAAACAAACTCTTCAGCTTTAATTATTAGTATAGATTTAATTTAATATTATTTAATTATAATAAATAGAAAGTAGTTATATTAAAAGGTATTTAACATTCACCAATGAAATATCCAGACTTCTTATCAATAAATATCCTCTTCAAGTTTGGATGTCTTTTTACAAGCTATGTACAGTAAGTATAAATTGCACTGATTTCACTTACTTGTATGTATCGCATTCACGCATAAATACCATTTGTTATATAAAATGTCTGTATGTATATAATTGAATGCCTCGTTGGTCTAGTGGCTAGATATAAGGTCGCAGACTCGGTGGCCCTGGGTTCAATTCCCAGGTCGGGTCAATAAATAGTTATTGGGTTTTTCTGTCAGAAAATTCTCAGTAGCAGCCCGGAGTCTGGAAGTTAGAAGTGTGTACAATCCCGTGACTCGGAAAGCACGTTAAGCCGTTGGTCCTGCGCCTGAACTCTTTCCGGTCGTGTCGGTTTGCCGTCCCATCGGATTATGAGAGCTAAGGAATAGAGAGTGCACCTGTGTTTGCGCACACGCTTGTGCACTATAATATCTCCTGCGCAGTTGGCTTATCTCAATCGGTCAGGAGGACCTTATGTATATAATTGGTAAATTTGCACGTAGTGACAATGTGACATTAAACTCAATATCATTAATTACATTTTGAAGCATTACACTTATTTGTCATTACAACTTATGCTATAGTTAACTAACGGGCAAGTTAACGAGGCACAGCTAGTATTAGATAAATGTACAATATTTTTTTAACTGAATCTCGTATATATAACAACTCAATTACCGCAGTTAGAATTAAATTACCAAATAAGCCATTACGAAAACGTTAACTTAAACCCAAAGACGAGAAAGCTATATTTCTACATGTAGGCGTCAAGATTTATAGCCTATAAACATGTCAAGCTGCACATAGGGAAGTATTTCATCGATATTTTATCCTTATCGACTCGATACGAATCCCTGGACCGCGAGTATCGTAATTAAACAAGTTATTTTTTTTTATCGATACCGCGAATCGAAACTGCGGAAGTCACTTGAAAATATTGAACGCGATAAGAGAATATTAATGGTGTTGCCATATAAATGTCAATGTTATAGTTTGTATTAAAAATGCCGATTACAAGTTCGGCGTTGTAGTATGTGATTGAAATTTTCTTATTTTCTCTATCTTTTACTATCTTATTTTTAATTTCATTAGTATATCATTAATTTAAACGGCGTTACCTATAAAACTTAGCTATTGAGCAGCGGCTGTTTCGTTAAACAAACAATCAGTGTCTCTCTTTCTCTCATCATAGCTTTGTCCTTCGAAAGAATAAGATACATAATTATTTAAATACACAGGCGAAGCCATGTGAAGTTATGTCTTTTATATAATATGTTCATTTTCTTTGGTATATTATTACTTGGTGGTAAGGCTTTGTGCAAGCCCGGGTAACTCATGAGATATTTTAGTGCTGAGCAGCAATACTTAGTATTTTTACGTCCCGGATTGAAGGGTGAGTGATCCAATGTAAAAACAGCCACATCATAACGTCTTGGTATGGGTAATATTCATTACATCGCCTACGTCTATGGCAGTGACCACTTACAATCAGGCGACCCAGATCCCCGCCTACATATAAAAAAATAAATATCAAATAAACATAAGTATTCACATTATTATACCAGTTGCAATAACAATAGGCAACAGAAATGAAATAACTTCACGCGTATATCTAGAAGTACTCGTATGTAGCATTATTATTGGATAGGGCTACTTTGGCTATATGAAATATTCTTGTTTTAAATCATGTGCAGGCGCAATATGAATAACATTTCCTAACTTAAATTTATGTTTTACAATTCTGTCTTATATATTTATATATAAATAAATAAGTAATATCCTCGGACATTATTCACACGATCCAAAACTAAGCAGAGTTTGTACTTTGGAAACCAGACAACTGATATACATATACTACTTTTCTTTTGTAAATACATACTTATATAGATAATTACACCCGGACACAGGACAAACAAATATGCACACATGTCTGTCCTGGGTGGGAATCGAACACACGACCTGCGGCGCGAAATGCAAGCATCTACTAACCACGCCAACCGGCTCGTCTCCGTTATATACACCGACTGCTTTGATTGTTCCGAACTTCCGATGCTGGACTAAGTCTTTCTTTCAAAAAGAAGATTTGGGGCTTAATACGGGTTGGTATCCACCAATACACATATGGCATTTTTATTCGACACATGCGTGTTTCGCTTCGTTTTCCTTCACTGCTGGTCTTTGTCTAGTTTCCCGTCAACATCGGTTAAGATTCATGTACTACTCGTGTCATGGGTCCAATTAATACGTGAATCAATTTAGAAATCAATATTTCATACATAATCTCTCCATGCATTAAATAATAAAGAGTTAAAAAGAAAATTAAAACTGTATAGTACCTACAGCAAAGAAGGACGTGTAAAAACTCTTAACTCTTTATGCTAGTTATTTCAAATATAATCATTTATAATATTATTGATTATAAAAACTTGCATCGGAACCACCATCCTCATACAATTATTACTGTACTCATATTTACTTAACATGTATTGACATAACGCCCCTATAGATTACATACAATCGACCACATATAATTAAACAAGGTCTTCACAAACGATTCTAGCCTTACAATCATAGCAGTATGTGTTATATTTGCTTGAAGCAATATTTCACATTACCTCGTATACAAGGTGCGTAGTTTTATAGGTGACATTAAAGTTATCAACGCATTATTTCAAAGTTCTCGGGTCATTGGCTCGGGTGAGATAAAAAAAAATTATATAATGCATTTCAATATGCGTTCGTATCGTGTTATTAAGGAAATTATTGTTATGTTTTATTTCTAACCCGTTGTTTGCTTCACATTTAATATAAACTTTTATAAAAAAAATTTTAGTTAATTAAATATACCTACATTTATTTATTCTATAACTATATTAAGAACGATGTAACAAAAACCCTATTGGATTTATCCGTACATCGGTGTTCGTTGTCAACACTAATATACTTAAAACTATACAATAATTAAAGATAAAAAATAAAACAAACAAAAACTAGGTACATAGCATACAAGTAGTGTAACAATGACTTGTTTATGATTTTTTTCATAAAATAGCGATAAGTGGATTATCGCGATGACCGGCTTTAGGTTACTTCTAAGCACATTTTATTTACTCTATGTACAAATAAAAATTAAAAATTATTACTATACATGTCGTGACCACGTGGAATGGTGGCAAGAATGCTAGTAGCATTTCCCCTTTGAATCGCAATTCCGATTCTCTGGGCGAAAAATGAACCAGCCCTCCTGTCACCAGTTGAGGCAATAAGATGACGTGTAACATTTTGAATGATTTTTTTTGCCACTATTACTCCAATGATTATTTATTTGTATTTTTTAAAGTTTTAGTGTAAAAAAATGTACAAATAGGAATTCAATTTAGTATCCTAGATTCTATTTTATTTTCAGCAACAAGTGTGCCAAATGGACAACTTATTTATTTATTTAATAGTCTAAACTACTGCAACCTAATTGAAATTTTTCCTACTCCCCAACAAGCAGTACAAGCTATCTTTCTCGCATCGCGTCTTGAATATTTACAAATCAAGGTACAATAAATTCATAAACGTTTATTATATCAATAAATAATCACTTTCGTTTCTCCAATTCCGTCTTTTATTTTGACGTGACAACGTCTTATAAATTGGTTTGCCGGGTGACACTTCAAGAAACTGCGTTACGCTCCGCTCACGTTATGCGCTCACAATGAGAGCGAGTGAGAGGCACGCGTCCCTTCCACTCGGGCATGGTTAGCCCGCCTAAGAGCGAGAGAGACAGACATAAAAAGTGAAAGGCACGCGTCCCTTCCACTCGATTAAGTGCGAGATTCTTTGTATAAATTAATGTTTTAAATATAATTCTTTGTATAAATAAATGTTTTAAATTGTTACTATTATTTCATCCTTCTTCCTACTATACGAATGAATATTCACATTAAAATTATTTTACCACTCAAAGTCGTTGTCACGTAAAACTTTCGCCCGTATACCGACTTTACAGGCAACCAATTTTTTTTTTTATTGCAATCATTTTCCATTAATTCAATAGAAATCGCGTCGTATTTAAATTAATCGTATATGATATAAATATAGCTTCAAAAACAGCATTAAAATATGTACATTATATTAATTAATAAACAATACTTATTAAGAGACAATACAATCCATCCTTGCAAGCATATCCGCTATCACAAAAGAATCGATACAATAGGGCTGCACAAATATCGATGAAGTGTCATCTACTTCGGGTGGTCCATACTCTAGTCTCATAGGGATTATGAAGGGATGGGCCTTTGTTGTTTAAAGTACTTATTATGTGCACGTGTGCGTACAGAATGGTAACATATTATTATTTTGCACGCGCACTTCGACTCAACGTATTGTTTGATAAATTAATATTTCCTTCTTTATATTGAGAGCTACTCTTGTTATATAAAGGTTTGGGATGACTAGACTCACACTAAATAACTAGTTGTGCCCAACGATATCACCCGCGTATAATTTATAAAAATATGATGAATAAAAGCCAAGAACCTTTCTCGATAAAAGGACGATACAACACAAAAAAATATCGAACCAGTGGTTCCTGAGATTAGCCAAACAAACAAACTCTTCAGCTTTTTATATTTGTATAGACTATATAGAAGACGCCTCGGTTGACGTGTTTTATATGACAACTTATAAGCGTAATTAATAAATTATATTTGAGTTTGTTCAGATTTTAGATAGATTTGAACTTGCAATATTCAGTTAATATCTACCCCTTCCATCTACTGGGTTATCTCTGCTCTGAAAAATAGCTTAGTCTATAGAAAGTAAATTCAATGTTAATTTAATCAAAACTGAGATGGTCGCCTGATCCATTAAGTATATTAACATGGCTTCAGTTTCTGAAGTCATGCTTCTAGCTAACTTTATTTATCAATTTCAATTTCTTTATTCAACACTAGCTGCTGCCCTTGCTTCGCAATTTGTGATAAGTATGCTATAAAAATAGATAGGTGTCTGTATACAGTAACAGCCTGTGAATGTTCCACTGCTGGGCTAAGGCGTCTTCTCCTCTTTTGAGGAGAAGGTTTGGAGCTTATTCCACCACGCTGCTCTAATGCGGGTTAGTGGAATACACATGTGGCAGAATTTAGTGAACATTTCTCATGAAGGTTTCCTCACGGATTTTTTTCCTTCACGTTCGGTCGATCGATCGGTTAAGATTCACGCGTTCTTACCACTGGGCCATCTCGGCTTAAGTCCCATGTCTGTACGTCACTTCAAAATAATTTCCTTTTGCCATTTGCCACTTACACTAAAATAACTTAATAAAAACTGTGAGCTGCTTAGTCTTGTTTTATATAAATAGGTATATTAAAAATATAATCACAAATAAGCTACTAAGAAATAATGGGTCTTTAAGTAATAAGTAAGTCTTATCTGAAGTCTAGATAATTCTATTAGCAGTAAATCAGTTCGGTCCTTGAATTAATTTTCTGTCATATTAAATATCTTCTAAGATATTTATATTAAAATTAAATATAAAAGTAAGATCACATTTAATATTATTGTAACAATTATTAAGCTAATGGTTTATCTTTTTAATATATTGTTTGTAATTTTGTATTCCTGGCTTTCTTTGAAAATATTTTTTTAAGTAAATATTATATTACAAATTCTATGCTGTAATTGTCAATTTTTAATACCTTTGAATAAATAATGAAAAACCTGTGGTAATTGTAAAGATCAGAAAAATTAAAAATTCAGCTCAAAGTAGATTTCTTTGATCGACTAGGTCGACTTGACAAATATAAAAATAAGAAATCGAGTTAATTTAAACGGTTTCTTGTATTCACTAAATTTATGTCTGTGTGATCATATATACAGCAAAAAAGATTACTGAAATGTTATAAATTATTACTACAAACTCAATTAAAACTTTTATGAATAATTTGATCTTACGAAGATTCAGAACATTAATGTTAGATAGAAATATGCAAAGTTATTATCGCTTGAGATAGAACAATAATCGAGCATAATGATAAAAATGTAATTTAAAATTTTTCAAGCATAATTTCACTCGCCTCAGGTAAGTGGTCGGCGGTGACGCGAATCGGTAATACGTCTTATAATGCAGCCTAGTCTAGGCAGATGGCATTCTCTAGGTTTTGTTTTTAACGTAACGGAATTCGTAATGAAAACTAAGTTCAATTTCCGTATGATGATGAACGCTGTAATCATCAACAGATTAACCTTTTTTTTTCAATTTTTGCAGCCAATTTTAGTATATATTATAATATACTGAATTGCTGAAATAACAATTATGCTATACTAGCTGTGCCCCGCGGTTTCAGCCGCGTATAATTAATTTAAAAAAAACCGTGTGGTGTTGTGGGATACCGGATAGGAACGAAGTTTCTTATTATAAAAATATTAATTTCACATTCTATTCGAGGTATAAAGAAAATAATTATTCGGGTATACATTTTTTTTATTGATAAAAAAAAACTACTTTCCAAAATTATCTTAACACCTTTATTTTGTTTACAATGATTTATAAAATCATGTCAGATGATTAATAAAATCATGTCAGTCATCCCGTTGACTATATATTAGACCTATACTATACTAATACTATAGCCATCATACATAGACTATACATAAAAATCTTAGGCTTTTTTTTTACGTTACGGACGTTTTTCGCCGGCTAGGGTACCCCTCCGCAACGGCCCATAAGGAACTTCGTTCCAAAATATATTGAATAAAAATCAGCCTAGAACCTTCCTTGATAAAAGGACAATACAACACCAAAATATTTTTTTATATTCGAACCAGTAGGTAGTCCCTGAGATTAGCCGGATCAAACAAACAAACTCTTATATATTAGTATAGATTATATTATGGAAAAAAATATACATAAATTAACATATCATAAAATTATTGCTTACATATTTTATTTTTCAAATCATATGTATTTAGCCGTGTGAGCTTTACAATTAAGCTATTTTGTTCCTTCACTATTATAACTGTCACCGTTTCGGAAAGCTTCTAGCGAGACGAAACGGTAAGACTCGCGTGGTATTGTAACCTAATTTTACATTTTTAGGCATCGTATTCCAAGAAATTGAGCACATTTAAAAATGCTATCCTAAAGCATAAAATGAGCTTAAAACATATATCTTAATTTTCACAATAGAACATCAGGTTCGTCTCCAGGCTGTATTAATATAGTTGTAAATCACACCCGTAGCCTTCTAACGGTCGCCCGTGTTGTGTTTCAGCCGCACGACTTCCTGCTGCCTCTAGTCAACTGTACATTCCGTAACCAATTTTAAAGTTTAAATTTTAAGTATTTTATGTACGAGTAACTAAGAGTTAGTTACTCGTACATAAAATATTCAAATATATATGCACAAGAATCACTGATTTTTCATGTGTTTTGTGGAAACATGTATGTGTTGAATAAAAATCTGGCTCATGTGTGTCCACTAGTGATGTAACGAATGTTAGAATTTTCACATTCGCGAATGCGAATATTCATCATCAATATTCGCGAATGCGAATGCGAGTGCGAATGTTGACTGCAAAAGGTGATTGATGAATTTGATACATCTGATGAATGCATTGAAAATACTATTTTTAATCAAGTAATCAGTGCCAGAGTTTTCCACATGGAAAAGACATACTATTTGCTACAGCAAGTTTTATTGATCGAAAGTTTTTCAAAAATCAAAAAACCAAAGACGAGGTCATATCTTAAATTTAATTGGTAATGACGAATTTAGCTTACATTCTTGTTCGAACCCAAAGCATCCTAATATGACTAATCAAGATTCAAGAAGAAGAATCGTATGATTTGGCTCTAACGCCAGTCTTCCAGAAAAATCTGTATCATCAAGAGACACTAAAATGATTATGGATTCTAGTGAAAGCGAAGGAGAAATAAAAAATAATATTCCAAATTCTATAGACGTTTTGATTAAAAATTTTTTTAATGAATATGAGTTGGATAAACGCGTTGAAAATGAAGAAGACCCTCTTCTTCGTTTGAAGAATAATAGCAATAAATATGGTATTCTTTCTCCTATAGCAAGAGAATATTTGGTAACTTCACCCACAAGTGTGCCCAGTAAAAGAGTTTTTAGTGGAGCTTGATTTATTTATACACCTCACCAACACAAGCTGCATGGAGAAAGAAAAAATATACTTTTTGTTTTATTTGTGATTTTGTTTATATTTTAATTAGACTAACAAGAACAAGAGAGACAGTTTTTTTTTAATTTTGTTGCCTCAGTGTTCCATAATAATTTGTTATTTTGAATAATAAATAATTATAATTATAAGTAAATAAAAATAATATCATTCGTATAATGATTTAATATGCATCCAATCCATAATTACATATAATTTCATTTTAGTTTGTCAATTGAATTAAAATACATTCGCCAAACATTCGCATCGTTCCTTGCGAATACGAATGCGAATGTCAAAAACATGCGAATATTCGCAAATACGAATGCGAATGCGAACATTCGTTACATCACTAGTGTCCACTAATCAGCATAGGAGTAGCTCTTCATTCGCCTCAAACGGGGAAACGCCTTAGCTCAGCAGTAAGACATTTACAGAGAGTAACTTTTAATTTTATGTATTTTACATGACGTGCTTGTATTAAAGTTACTATGTAACAAAATTGAGTTTATCGATACTAATGTCGTTGTTTTTAATACCTTTCTTGTGCACATGTGATCATACAACTAACTATATATAGTGTTTTTTTTCGAATAATAAGGAAATCTATCTGTATCTTACATATGGAATGATTGTTGTATTATATAAAATAATAAGATATCAAAATTATACATATAATATTTTGTTTAAGAAAACTTTATATCGCAAATGTATATACTTACAATTGATTTCTAAGAAGACTTCTATGAAACTTCAAAATGAATAATTTATTTAGTACAATAAACATTTGATTATCTATTATTATAGATCGTTTTTTTGAGAACTTGCGTAATACTTAGTTTAATATAAACTGACCTTTAATCAATCGTTAATAAATTAGGAAATCGATGTCATAGGTTTCGACCTTAAACAAAAGCCATCTATTTCACCATCATACTGTGGACCGTAAGTCACGCGATTCATACCTCGAAACCCGTGGGAGTTGAGGTGGTACAACCCTACCGTAGAATTTTATACCTTACAACCAATATTTTTTGAGTCCAAATTCGTTTGGCATTTGTTATATTTATCGTAGCCACCAAACATGAAGTCCAATTAACAGTGAAGTTTACGAGATAGTAAACATACCAACTTAAATTATCTTTAAACAATTATTTCACATTGATATAAGGGCGAAATTCCCTTACCAATAACATATTATAACAATTTTCTACAACTGATTTTGACTAATATATTAAAAAACAATAAATAATTGTTTAAGCTTGTCACACCAATAGTCTTAATTAAAAACGAAACGCAGATTCTGCTGCGAAACGCAGAACACGCTGCATCTTCTAGTAAGTTTTAGATAAATGGGTCTAATAGTTTTTCAGTGAGTTATTGTGTAGTGATTTAAATAATCGTCTCCTTTAATAATAATAATATTGTTTGTATTAGTAAATTGAATAATAAAGTTTTTCTCATAAAAATAAATAAATAAAATATATTTAAAGGCTGTGACATTATTTTTTCGTCAATCGTTCACGTTATTTTTTTGTTGTACTATGAATACGAATATTGCACACAACGCTTCTTCATTCGCCATCTTCCCAATAACTTTAAGTTAAATTATTTGAAGCCCATTAATACTTCTCATAATTAACTTTTCACAAATACAATCGGGTGGTTCAAAAGATATGAGACGCTGACGCTTGCTTGGTTAACTCGTCATACATATATTAATAACATCGCACTGAAGATCACCACTAAAATCTTTGAAGACGTTTGCTCCAATATTTTAGCAATATACTTATACAGTGATAAGTCGAAGTTAATAATATAATCTGCTGGCTTGGGCTCCTTCTCGCGAATCAACTGTGCTCCTCGTTTTCTACTGTAAAAGCGCCGTTACATGCATTTCCAATAGAAATACATTTAAAATTTAAGGTCGTTTTAACACTAAACGTGGCGTTTCAATCGCGTTCACGAAAACTTACAAAAGCTTTGCTTTGTTTGCGCCGCTTCAAGAGCGCGATGGAACAAAAGCATGAAGGGCTGTAGTTTTGCATATATAGTGAGAAGACATTTTATATATAGGTACTGTACTTTATCTTTGGTTGTCTGGAGCTCTCTACGTAGAGTTAAGGCCGCCATTTTTGTATGCTAATTAGATTATATTATTATGTACTTTTTGACGTGACAACGTCTAATAAATCGATGAACGCTGGCTGCATGCACGAAAAACTGTCCCGTTACGCTCATTGTCCTGTTACGCTGATTGTACGCTTGCGTCGCATCTATCTCTCTTTCACTCGATTGCAGTCATTTCAACAATGTTTTGGTATGACGTTGTCACGTTAAACTATCGTCCGTAAACCGACTTTACAGACAACCGTTTTTTTTTATCTTTGTGTTGTACAATGAAGTAATTTCTATCTATCTAGGGTTGCTGGTGGTCACTTACCATTTGCCAGCCTGCCTACACAAAATGAAATGTATATAGTGACAATTTATTATTTACAACATGACATGTGTAGGGAATGTCTTACTTGTAATCTTCGTCAGTTACTTGTTTAGTTTCAACATGTAATAAAATGTTTATTACGCCTGGTATAGATTACCGTTGGCCTGTCTAGCTGAAGGCACGCCTTATTTCGGTTTAACGCCTCGATGGCCCGTTAAATTTTCTGGACACGTTAAATTTAAATTGTTGACGATAGGAAGGATTATAAATGTGTTTTTATAGACGACGAATAAAAAAACTTTTTTAACTTTTTAATTTAAAAAAATAAATTAATAATCACTTTTTTGTTCACAGGTAATAAATCGAAGTCCATAGAAGCTGATGGTAATAAAGAACTTTTTTTAAACATTATTAACACATAATAAAAACATATTTCTTAGTCTACTTAAAGGTCTACGCACACTTATCGCTTCCGTCGATACAATACCTAACAAAGAACCAACTAGCCAGGCTGGTGGATGACTTGAACTCATATTACGCAGTAGTTTATTGCCTGCCCTTTTACTTTAGACAACTTTTTGTCCCTACGTAGCTAAAACTTGTAACACAGCCTAAGTACAGCCTTTTCATTACAAAAATAATTTTTATTTTGAATTTCATTGCAAATTAGTAATTTTGATAAAGCTTTATCATAGACACGTATCGAACTATTCTTAAATATGTTGAAAAACATTTAGCACAAATGTATATGAAACTAACAAATATAGTAAACATATTCATAACAAAATCTTATAAAGCAGTTATGAAATGTGCAAACTTGTCAAATTCGCTGAGAATGTTTGACATGCGTTGTGTCTCGTATGCCTCTTATCATTGTTATGTGGATGTATTTCGAGTTTTTATGACTTTTGCGTGTGAATGTGTTATTCGATCCCATCGCTGTGTGAGTTTCGAATTGTGTTGATAGAATAATTTTGATGAGCAAACATTTATGTGATGTGATAATCGCTGTGTGCGTATTGGCTGGTGTGGATGCTGTCATTTGTGTTCTGGCTATGGATTCCTTGCGTTTCACATCAGCAAAAGAAACTGCTTATATTAGATACGTGCTGCTTCATGAGAAAGCGAACTTCGTTAGAAATTTAAGTCTTAAGCGACAGCGAAATGGGATGTACATTTAAATAATACTTTAATTTGGGCTCAATAAGTTACCTAGTACGAAAAAAACAAAACGATGGAAATATATATATAATTCACAAATGATTATAATACTAAAATAAATAGAACAATATCTTAAAATGCTGTTAAACTTTATGAAAACTTTATAATTTCATTTAATACATATTACATTTATATTATTTTTATATGTAAAATTAATAATGAACGCTGACGGCTTCTAACTTAATGCGTTTATTGCATGTAACGTGATGCGTGAGATAATGCCACAGAGTATATAAACAATGTTATAACGTATGTAATAAAACCATAGAGACGTGACCTCTAACAATGCAGTTTTGGACAACCATAGCATCATGATCATGTGCGCATGCGCGTGTCGCTATCAAACTGATTGGTTATCTATTTTATTGTTTCTGACTTTGATATATTTGTTTGTTGAAAAAGAGACCACCTGGTTCTTGGAATATTTGACGCTGATATGAATCTACAAAAATGTTTAACGAGGGAAACTATTTGGTTTGACTATAGCTCGATTGTTTTTTGTAATCGATTCTTAATTTAGTTGATTTCTAATCGATTATAAAAACGTACGTAATTAAGCAATTATTAATTAATCAAGCAATTCAATTATCTATGTAATCATCGTTAACACGGTTCAAGAATTTGTGAGGGGAGGTCCATAATTCCATGAAATCCAGGTGACGGGATGGCCTACGATATATGTATACTTGGTACCGTCGCAAATTATAATAAAAGAACATCACACATTGATATTCAGGATAGAACTATCATTTGTCACTTTTTCTTCAAGATCTTGTGATTAATAATGTATGCGATTACGAGATTTTTCTTATATGGGAAAAAAATGCGATGAGCATCTGTTGAAGGGAAAAAAATCGTTTGGGATTTGCTTCATTCCCTTGAGATTATATGAAGAAAATACCTTATATGTAACAGTAGTAGCCTCGCAGCTTCACGAAATCATATTTGGATTAAATACAAATTAAATTATAATAATAAATATCTATATTGAATATCCAAACAAAGGAAAATATATATAAAAGAGGAAAAAATTGTTGAAATTTGAATATAAAATAAAAGCATCCAATGGTTTTATCACTAGTGATCTTTCCAGACAGCCCTGCTTTGAGATACTTGTAGGACACATCGGGCAAGTGCATTATATTCATTCATACGAGTGAAAATATAGTTATGAACGGTGGCCAATCAAGCGACCAGCAAACTAAGGTTTATAATGCACATAGCTGAGTTCAAACATAAGTACACTCTCTACTCTCTTTCATACTCCAATGAGACGGCGATTCGACATGACAGGAGAGTTCAACGGTTTCACGTGCTTTCCGAAGCAAGGTATGAAACTACGGGTTGCTACTATGAATTTTTTTAAGAAATTTGAAACGGAAATCTTTGAATTGGAATCCGAGGATCAAATAAATAAGTATATCTAAGTAAGTATGTACATGTATACTATATAAGTTATGTACTTATTAGTTTATAGTATATATACTATATCTTATTGTTAGTAAACAATTTTTATACATATATCTGAATTGTTATCAAATCTCTGCCTGCTTTTATAAGAAGTGTTAATATTATAAAAATTGTTTTCCTTTTAAAATGTTTCTCGTTTTTTCAAGAGTTTAAATGTTCGTCAACTCTCAGTCTAACCGAAAATTCCTTTTAAAGTGTGTCGAATAATTAAAACGCGACATATCGTACAAATGAAGTACCGTTTTGTAAATATTTAAGATGCGCGCTTTGTTCAGTATTATGTGTTTTATTTGGAAACCGACCATCTTAACTTGGTCGTTTTTTGACAAATATCATTATAATTATACAGTTCTAAAAACGTTGGTTAACCTACCAAAGTAAGGTGAACCCTGGTCGAATGTTTTGTTAACGTAAACAGGGGTTCGAATTTATTGGTTGTTGATCCAGTTGTAATATTAAACGTTTGTAAGGTTGCCTTATAAACTGAGTTATAGTGAATTCCTTATCAGTCTATGTATCAACAGAAATAAATTAAACTTTAAAGGAAATAACGGTTGAGGTCAATGACTCGTTTGAAATACAACTTTGTCATACAAAAAATTTTAATAATTTAATTTTTTGTATGACAAAGTTAATTATAGCAAAATGTATATGTTTTATAAATTTTAAAATTTATAAATAGATAATATTTATGAAGTAATTAAAGATGATTATTACATTTATATGATTGATAATAATTAGCAGTAACTCCTGAGGCTTTAGCTTTTTATCGTTGTAAATATATTTATTCAAATAAAATAATAATATTCTCACACATTCTACTCGCACGAGAAACAATCAATTTAATAATATTAGCTAAAACAAACAAAATTACATGCGCGTCCTAGTTATAACGAAGCGTATCGGACATTTTACAAATCTGAAAAGCGTAATACAGCCTTCAAGTAGGTCGTCACGGATAAACAAACTGTGTATATTTGTTCTGTAAATTCTCCTAAATTTGCCTAAACTTATGTTCTTATGAAACTATGCCTTTGTTCTCAGTTCACATGTGAGTTGACGTTGAATGTGTGTTCAGTTGACGAAAAATGTTTTATCTATACAAAAATGTATGTTGTAACTTCAACACAAGCGATACATACAATACAATTGTATCGTATTTAATGTATGAAGAAATACGTTCCTGTGGTACTACTAAAATATCATTGACAAAGATATTTATACAAGTGTTGTGTTATATGTAATATTAGAAGTAATTTGAGGACCAAAAAACAAAGGTATTGTTTACCTAGCCGTCGCGTCGTCTTGTTTGGACTCTAATACCACTTACTATCAGTCTCTCGGGTAATATAAAAAAATACCTTTACTTTTTTATTGTAGGTAGGTAGACTGATAAATGGATCGGCGGCGATATGATATCTCTACGCATGAATTTGAGGTGGAAATGTGTTGTATCTGGTAGAGCTTTGATCCCTAATCATTTAATATTCTTACTCACATTTTCAGAAAATGCGCCGTTTTTGAGAAAATTAAGAAAAACTGTTTAACCTCTAAATTAGTTAAATATGAAAATTACGATGTAATTTATCACTGTAAAAGTAATTTAACACATATAATTTGGTCCTTGATAAAAACAATATCACTCACAGTAAACGAAAATGCACAATTTTTGAGAAAATTAACAAAAAAATATTTATAACTCGAAACGGGTATTATACGAAATTACTGTCATTTACGGTAAACATAACATAGATAGAAATAACAAATAAATTGGTAAATGTTTGATATATATATAGACTTCAGCCTCTATGGTTTAAAAGTTTATTATTAATATTATGTTATTTTATTTTAAAGCAGTTACAAAATCGAATCGGCCAACCCCGACTCCACTTAGTCTTGTCTAACTTACCCCTAGAGTGTTTTTTTTAGAGCCGGAGGCGCGGAGGGAGTGCAGCACCCGCCTGCCGTAACAATGCACAGGCTCCAGCGTTAGCTGGAGCCTGTGCTTTGTTACGCAAAGGCGAAGGGGCTGCACTTCCCGTAGCGCCGGAGCCGTCACAATTCGAAATTTTGGTGATAAATGTTGTAATTTTGAGATTAGGTGTCGATTGTCGACGCTTGTCGATTTTTTTAATAAATTGTGCAATATTTAAAATTAAATAATAAAATAATTGATAAAATCTAGGCTTTTTGGCTGTATGTTAAAGACCGGTGTAAAAGTCTATTCTCGATGTATAATCTGTGCCCATGAATGTTAAGCGGCAACTAAAAATTTACAATAGTTTTTATTGACAAATTCGAATGCAAACAACGCTTGTAGTGATTAAGTGATTAATTGTTATTTTAAACACTGATCTTGAAGTCTTACTTAAATTAAATGATAAAAATACCTATTTTTATGTTAAATTCCTGCAACGCCGGAGTCGTTACAATCGTAATTTTGGCGATAAATTTAATATTGAGGTTAGTTTTACAAGGTCTTTTTTTTCACTTTTTGTAAGAATTGTTCATTTACTAATAATGGGGGTGGTGTCGTGAAGTAAGAGACGTAGCCTCCTCACCACCTCTACTATCTGTACTATCGTACTTTGTCCCAAATCACCCCCAAAATTCCTGCTTAGGGATATCGTACTCTGCCCAATGGATCAGTTGATGCCTGATGCTAATTTGGCGATTTGTTTAGTTAGTGCCATTTATTAAACCTGTGTTGTACTTACTTACTTACAATATATATCGTGGTAAAATTACGTAAATTGGATTTGTACCTTAGACCTCTCATTAGTATCCTAATAGTTAGCCACTGGACCAACGAAAAAAATCACATCCGATTAGGTTAATTATAATTCATATTTCGTATAATTGATTAAAACTTTTCCTTTCTTACATTTGCATTCTTAAACAAGTCATGTGTTATCGAATCAAAATCAATCGACTTGTTTTCAATGTCAACATATCTCAATCGACCGTACCGTGTTTCCGTAAATAAGAAAAATGACACTTTTTTTAATTGAACTCAATAAAAACATAATTAAAAAAGAACATGAAACTGGTCGTTGGCGCCACCGGCGTAGATTAAAAATAAAAAAAAATTATATCGATGTGATTATTAATGCGAGGACAGAAACCGGTATTCCGGTTAATTGTTGTGACAGCGCTTTAAGCGAACACCGGACATTTGAGAACATGATTAAAAAGATAAAAAAATGGCTTCATTTATTATACAGGATATAATAAACGTTACAAATTAATAGCTCACAAAAGTCTTAATTCTAGATAGAGGCCTCTAAAGTCCTTATGGCAAAGGCTTGGAAATAATTCTACTGAGTTGCTCGAATGTAATGGTTATGATGTTGTACGGCCGAGATACATTCAGATTAAAATTAAGCGCTTTAAAACTCAACTGCGAACTGCGAATTAAAATCAACCAGTTTATAACACTGGGATATCATTGTTGGTAAGTGCAAGTTCCTCTCACTCATCGTATATAACGCCAAACATACTTTGTTTAACTGTTTCCTAGTTTAAAGAGTGAGCCAATTTAAGTATAAGGTAGAACGTATTTTATATCTTATTGGTTGGTATATTAAGTAGTGGTTGTAGTAGTGGTGAGTAAACTTTGGGTGATCTATTTGCTAGTCCGCCTTTTTGTACAAATTAAAAAATAAACTGGTTACATATAATATATATGTAGATAACAACAAAACATCACGAAACATAAGGTAACGGACTCAATAGGATTTTTAAGGGCTTCATACCCAGCTGGGACAGGAATGTCAAGAAAACCCTGCGTCCCTTTCATTAATGTACACTTTTTGTATGCGCCTTAGTAAAATTATTAAAAAACAAACACCTTTTTTATTTACCTACCAAATGTAGTACTACGATTTAAAAAAAAAAACATTATTTAATTACCAAATGCAACTCTTTGATTTTGTCGTAAATCTGCCATTAGAAATAAATTTATGATCTTTATAAATAAAGTACATAGTTCACACTTTTGATTCTTTCCAATATATCGAGTGGCAATTTTATTTATTTCAATGTTCTGTTCTGTTCATATTTTACTAATTTATTGCGCATGCGCGTTGTCCCATGAAATATTGTTTAATCGGATTACTGTCAAATTGTATTAGTATACATTTTTTGTTAGAATGAATAGTGGTTAAGCGTTAACTTGAGTAATATTCTAATAAAATATATATTTTAATTTTAAATAACAACCTCATATTTATTTGAAACATATAGCATATAAAAAAAATGATAAATAAAAGTACTGATGTTTATCACAACGTAAATCCATTCAACGTAGACTTTGGTGCCGTAAGAACTTGTAAGCCTTGGGAACTATACTGGCTCACTCACCCTTCCAATCGGAATACAACACATAGGTACTATTGGTATTTAGCAATATTTGGTGATTGGGTGGTACCTACCCGGACGGCTTCTCTTTTCTTATTAGATCTCTAACAAATTAAATCCAGTTTTAAAACAATATTCAATCTGTTAAAATCCCGTCCCTCTCAGAAACGATATCCATTGACTTTCAACCCTTTGTAACATAATATGGTCACCCTTCACCCGTGAGTCACCAACCCCAAGCTAATTTGTTATTACCGGGCCTATACAGCCTGCGGCGAGACTGACGTCATACACGCGTTACATTGACAACTGAGCACGAATTATGTACCACGGAACACGGTCTTGACGCGCAACGCACATCGCTGAAAGGCGATACTTGAGTGAAAATAAAAATGTACATTTCCCTATACAACATGTCAAATCACTTCACGGAATCATAAACTTTATTAGCTTCACAATTGAGTTTAATTTAGCATCAATCATTTTAAATCTGGTCGAGTGTATCGTATTAAGAAGTAATGTACTGAAAGTCACGGTCAAAGGCATTGAAAATACTATCTGAACTTTGATTTATGGACGACACGGAACTTAAAAGGAGATAAATAGTTCAAAGATTTATGTTGTGTTTAAAAGTGAATTTAAGTCTGTTGCATTTTTATTTGATCTTATATAGTCGTAAATCAGTGCATTAAGGAGAATTACTTGATTCTCAGTGGATTATTATTACACTTCACATAATATAATTAGTAGATGCATAATACAAGTATATAGGTATCAGGTACTGGTATTTTTATTGTGCTAATAGACAAGATTCATTGTCTTAGTTCGCAGATCTTAAGGCCCGGTGTTCAAACTCCAAGTCGGGTCAGTAAAAGTTCTCACTAGCAGCCCATAGTCTGGATATGTGTACAGTCCTGTGCCTCGGAAAGCAATTAAAACCGGTGCCAAATGTAGCCATTCCATCGGATTATGAGAGTGTGGGATCAGAGAATGCACCTGTGTTTGCGAAACGAAATGTGCACTAGAATAACATGTCCTGTGCTGATCCCGAGACAAGGGCTGATTTCTGTAAAGTCGGTTTACGGACGAAAGTTTAACGTGACAACGTCATAACAAAACATTGATGAAATGACTGCATACTTTTATGAATAAAATTGAATCAGTTTTATTGAATTATCATTATTTTTTATGGATACAAAGAAGGAGTGAAATGAACTTTACTTTAATTTGCGCTCATAGGCCAATCGAGTGAAAGAGAGATAGATGCGGCGCAAGCGTAAAATCAGCGTAACGGGACAACGACTCATCCTTTTTCGTTCATGTAGCCAGCGTTCATCGATTTATTAGACGTTGTCACGTCAAAAACTTATAGTACTTTCACTATTTGTAATTTGACATATAATAAAAAACCTGAGTGAAAATAAAGTTATTGTACTATATATATATATATAGTTCGTTTTATCTTATGAGTCATAAGTTGAATCTCAACATGTATTCAAGGGTAATATAAAAATCACACGCACTGACGGACAGGAAGAGTGGCGTGTCGTATAAGGTAACCCGCGCGACCGGTACTGAGATCGCGTAGGTCAGGGTGATGTGTTCGCTGTATTGCATTATATTGTTTATATATGCATATTGTGAAAGATACAGATAATAAATATTTACAGATAAAAAAGTAACTTCTTCCTTTGACTGCTTAGATTCCACCATGGATACACATGTGGCAGAATTTCAGTGAAATTAGACAAATGTAGGTTCCCTCACGATGTTTTCCTTCACTACCTAGTACAAAATGTTTTTTTAAATACAAAATAAAAACATGAAAATTTAGTGATGCTTGTCTGGGTTGAAACACACCATCCGATTCAGAGATCGGTGAATCTCGTCCCGTCGTTTACACACAATATTTATATTGTCAATTCAAAATATTCTTAATTCAATATTAATTATCGAATCGTCATTACATAAGATAAAACAAAATTCCTTTTCTAATCTTTTATTTTTTTCTTTATCTAACGAAAAAGACCGGCAAAAGACACTCAATAGTTACGGTTTTCTGACAACTAAATTACTAACGTATGTTAATTGAATGCAATTGAAATATTCTTTATTTAATTAAGCCCAAAGACCGAATTTTATCCTTAAGCGAATAAACAACGCGTTACATTATTACTCAATTAAAAATCGTTAACGTGTTAATGCTAAAAACGTACAAACATTATTACTGTCTTGAAAAGAAACGAAATTTTTGTCATTATTTTGATGATAATAAACCAAAGCGCGGTTGTTAAGAAAAGCCATAACGCGTTTAGTACGTAAAAGGACATCCATTATTAACAGCATTAAATATGTGAAATATGTCATCCCATTTTGGTCGCCATTTTGTTTATTTATTTCAATGAGTTTTCAGCAACTAAAGAAGTTAACTCATTACATCGTCGATAGCACTGAGATTCAAATAGAGATATTATGTGCACCAACAAAGGAAATAGACCTTGAATATAAGTGAAATAAAAAGAACTATTTAAATGCGATTTCATTTGTTAGCTTGATGGCCCTTAGTATCTAGGAGTAGGTACCACCCGCTTATCAGATATTCTATCAGCAATCTTTAGTAGTATTGTATTCTGGTTGGAGGGTGAGCGAGCCAGAGGAACATCAGGTTTAGTGAACATTGGCGGTGATGGTTAATATTTTTTCAGCGTTAACGACTTTGGGTGGCTGTGACCACTTACCATTAGGTAGGCTAATTAGACACTGGTTTAAAGAATATGTATTAATTTATAAATATTTTAGTACCTAAAACTGTTATGCCCCTACACACCTTATCATCAAACATAGATAATAGGCAATAACGTCATACCGCCATATTTGTATACATAGTCTAATTTTCCTATGCGATCGAACGAAAATTATGAACCATGTCCACAGTTTTTTATTTAAACTATAAACATATTTACAATTGACAGATATGTGCATCGTTACTAGTATTATAAATACGAAAGTGTGTTTGTTTATTTACTTATTTGTTCGTTTGTTACACGTTTACGCCTTCACTACTTAACAATGTTTTTTTTTATAAATGAATAATACCGAAAAAAGGATATTTCACAAGCAAGCGAAGTCGCTGACGGAATAAAGCTAGTCACATTACTAAACTCGAAACTAACCGCAAAACTCGAACGTGCAATCTTAAAAATTGATATGCAACATTGACCACAATAACTATTATAACTAAAGATATACGTATCATTATAGCGTAAATATGTTTTCAATATCTTACAAGTGGGAGTATTGAGTACTTACAGAATATCATTGTTGGTCTCTCGATGTGTGTCTAATTCAATTGAATGCTGAGTTTAATCATAACGCATTCGTTAATGTTGTTAATTACGTTCGTATGTTGAGGTATTACCATCGTGAGAATACATACATGGGAAACGCATTCAAGGTATCAGTTTCACATGATCCTGAAATCTGTGTATCTGAATTTTATTACAGAATGAACAGCCTGTAAACAGCAGGTCAAAGGCCTTCTGAGGGGATCCTCTTGAGGTAGCTTTGAGATTATTCCACCACGTTGCTCCACGGTGACACATAGGATTTCGATCAGACTCATGCAGGTTTGCCCACGATGTTTTCTGCACGTGATGAATTAAAAACACATTCGCAAACTTCGATTATTTTTACGGCTTCTAATTGCTCGTAACCTCTTACGTACATAACTAAACTAATATATAAAGCTGAAGAATTTGTTTGTTTGGTCCGACTAATCTCCGGAACTAGTAGGGTTCGAATTTAAAAAATATTTTTGTGTTGTTTACTTTTATCGAGAAACACTAGACTGATTTTTATTTATTATATTTTTATTAATTATACGCGGGTGAAACCGCGGGGCACAGCTAGTTTGTAATATGAATGATAAGCGTAATCTCAGCTTAAATACAATAATTTCTTAATTTATATATATGATAGAGTAAATATTTTCATCTTAATTACGCAGATAATTTATCTCAGCTTATCCATAGATCTCAACCGTTATGTCTGATGGAGCGACCTAGACTGGATAGTGATCTTGATTTAATATGATTTAACATGGAACTAATCTGATCGATGGCCATCGCCTTCTGATACTTGCTAATATTGAGATTCTAGATGAATTTAGTATAAATGGCTATTATACGAAGAAATAACATTGCATGCACTGCAATATATTTTTATTATTAAATGGGAAGGCATCTTAATTTATCGTATTAATATTATCAATGCCGAAGTCAATAATATCTAGTTAACGGTCTTGACATATCCCACTGCTTTGCAAAGCGAAAATGGGAAAGTAAACAGATGTCTGTCATGTTTAATCTGCTGAACTGATTCGGATGAAATAGATATGGAGAGCTTAAGCCCTGGTTAAAGACAGAATAGAAACGCGCTTATGAACAAAGATATTTAAGCTAATATTTTTCAAATTGTTATCAGATTATACACAACTCAAAATTAAAAATACAGGTGATTGTAAGGCAATTATAAAAAGTTTTCGGGGTATTTTTATAGAATAGGTAGGCGGACGAGCATATGGGCCACCTGATGGTAAGTGTTCACCAACGCCCTTAGACATTGGCATTGTAAGAAATGTTAACCATCGTTTACATCGCGCCACCAACCTTGGTAACTATGATGTTATGTCCCTTGTGCCCTTTATTACACTGACTCACTCACCCTTCAAACCGGAACACAACAATAACAATTACTGCTGTTTTGCAGTAGAATATGTGATGAGTGGGTGGTACCTACTCAGACGAGCTTGCACAAAGCTCTACCACCAAGTAAAGTTTATATTTTATAAGAAAATTTTGTTTGTGTGTTGAAAATTTTGTTTGCTCGTCATTTGTTTCTTGGCCATTGAAAATACTTCCTTTCTTCCAAGGATCTACAACGTAGACAATACATACAGTTAAAGCTTGCAGTGCACAAATGTAGTAAAAGCGAATTCCTCCACTTTGGATTAGAGGCGGAGATTAGAGAGAGAGAGAGAAAAAGTGTTTGAAAACATAATAATAATTTGACGGTTAATTTATACAAAATATCAATAACCAATAATAATATCCTGGGACATTATTCACACAAGACCATCTGATCAAACTAAGCAGAGCTCGTACTATGGAAACCAGAAAACTGATATACTTACATATAAAACTTTTCTTTTGTAAATTCATACTTATACAGAAAAACATATTTTGATATATTATTAGCATTTTACTTTCACTGAGCGTACATTCAATCGTTAAGGCGAAATTCGCGCAAAATAATGGTTCCAAACAGTGACATCCACGTCCAACTTAACACCTTTGAAAATGAAACAAATCACGCGAACACATAGTTCTATTTGCTAGGATTTAAACCTACGATGCTCAATTAAGATCCACGTTCTATCTACTGCTCCATCTCGGCTCCTAACGGTCTAGATAACTTAAATAGATATCTTGATATAACGTGATTCAACATAGGATCAGTCTGTTCGATCGTTGATTTCGTGAGTTGCTTTCTACAGAACTCTCTAAAACAAATTGAACTCTATCTTATTGTTATTTTATTTATGCCAATCGATCAGTAGATGATCACAAAAGTGTAAAAAATGAAACGAAAAGTAGAAAACAAATCGGTTCATAATTTTTTGAGACTAATTACTAGCATAAAAAAATTCAGTTCTGTGATCCTCTGACCAATTTCTTATGTATGAGATATCCTATAATTTGATTTAAGACAGATACTCTTCATCTTCTTGGCCATCGTGTACATTATATTAAAAATGATTATTTCATAGCCGTGGTTACCAACAGACTGATAAATCGTCTCAGATCGAAATAGCTCTTTGTTTTGCGGTAAACACCAACTTTGGTTCCAATGCATGGCCATCAACCTCAGCCTCTGACGTCAAAATCGACCTGAAATAAATAGTATAAGGGAAATATGTAAAATGAATATAATAAACTAAAAAACCGAAAGTATTCAAATAATTCTGCTTCGACGATATATCCTTTCTTATACAAAAATACAGTTCCATTACATGTTAATTACTAAATACTATTGCATATACTTTGCCCTTTAAGAAATTTAAACAATAGTTAACCTTACATTGAAATGCTAGAAGATTTTAAGTCTCTTGTGCCTGTATTTTCATTGACTCACATTTCAAATCAGAATACATAAACAAATATGTATGTAGAACATATGATGTGTGGGTGGTACATACCGAAATGCATAAACCCTACCATCAAGTAAAGCATTTCGTATTTGTCATGGATAGCATTTGTATGTAATTTTTAAATATCGAATCCACATTACCATAGGCCATAAAGCTACTTAAGGATGCACGACAAAGTCATTACATTCTATCATTCAGAATCAAGATGTTCAGAACCATGATTGCCCTCTGACACTGCTACTTAATGTTCGCATCGTGATTTTGAACTTGAAAATGGAAATTTAATGAAATCCATGCCCTTAGATGCTTATATTGATAAAATTACATTTAAATTATGATGTAATTACATTGTTATCAACCTGAAAAACTACTACACATTTTCGGAGCTGGTTTTAGCACATAATATGATTAAAGAGTAACTTCGATTTGCAGTTTCAACTTTCAACCCCTTCAAATTTAAACTATTCATGTGATAAGAGTGAAATTTCATGTTCTCTTGTACATATACATATAAGTTTCAATCCGTCTTCATTTGATTTCAAATTTAAAATGCCATAATATAAACTCTTTTTGAGCTTAGAATTTATTAAGTTTCAAAATATTTACTCCAACAATATAATTGACGAACAATAATTATCAAAAAAAAAAGTTTTACAATTAAAATTTAGTTGCAAATAGTATGTTTGTAATATATTAACCTCTTTTACTGCATAGTAGAGTGAACATATCAATCTAAAGCTTTGCTTTTTCTTCTGCATTATTTATACTACTACTACTCATTTAAAGCTTATTAGATATAATTAGGGCATCTCAGGAATGAGGTAAAGGCGCTAGCTATAAGAAAATGCGCCGCAAAGCCGTGACTGATTGTCATGATGAATGCGGGAGATACTAACCGTTGGATAAGGTATTAAATACAACATTAGAGAAGATATTTAACAAGACAAAAGCGTATTAATTTTATTATATAAAGATAAATAAAGGCATTCGTATTACTATATGAATAAGGCTTAAGTTTCCACTAACATCCTATCATTAAAAACTGTGAACACCCATTTGTACATTGGTGTCATTTATAAACGTACCTTAGAGGATGTCTAGTTGACTACTGTTCTCTCTTTCTGACATCACTGATTTGTAATTTATAAGAAGAAGACAGCATTGTTGACGTGACAACGTCTTATAAATTGGTTTGCCGGGTGACACTTCAAGAAACTGCGTTACGCTCCGCTCACGTTATGCGCTCACAATGAGAGCGAGTGAGAGGCACGCGTCCCTTCCACTCGGGCATGGTTAGCCCGCCTAAGAGCGAGAGAGACAGACATAAAAAGTGAAATTCAGTGCGAGATTCTTTGTATAAATTAATGTTTTAAATATAATTCTTTGTATAAATAAATGTTTTAAATTGTTACTATTATTTCATCCTTCTTCCTACTATACGAATGAATATTCACATTAAAATTATTTTACCACTCAAAGTCGTTGTCACGTAAAACTTTCGCCCGTATACCGACTTTACAGGCAACCAATTTTTTTACTAATAACATAATCAACTTAAAAATTAACATATAGGTGTATACGCTATTTAAAACCCCTTTTAAATTTTCTTTCGTATGAATATGCTTGAAATGAAAAAATGAAATATCTTAATAGATAAAAAATGCAAATTTACGAAAAAACAACACATCCGATGATATATTTTTCGAGTAGCTTAAAGATAATGATAATTTCTGCATAATGGTTCGGTTAGTGAAACCAGTCAAGAGCGACGCATTTACAAGAAACTTCAATAGAAAGCAATACGTACTCATTGGATTACCACTAACTAACATTATATTACCTACAATTAGTTCCAACGATTTATTTAAACATAAAAATACAGGTTTTATTGAAGTGAAACTTTGTTTAGCGTGATGTTAGTAAACATTTTAACGGCGAGCATTGCAACGAATAACATGTCAGTATGTTACGTTTAGGACTAAAAGTTTTTCGCCTATTACATGACTTATTATAATATTTACTTTAATAAGTGAGCTTTTCTACCACGCAAAGAACAGTTCACACAGAACAGAGGGAGTTTTCGAAGCTGACTGCCAACCTTCGCTAGTCGGCGAGGCACTTGAAGAAGAAGAAGAATTGGTAGCACTTACTCGTCAATTGTTTTATCATCAAGCACTAATATTCTACTTTGAAGGGTGTGAACCTGTTTATTTAATAGCATAATGGATATACATATATATTATAGCATCTTGATGACATGGCTTGTGGAGCCATTATAGTTTTAGAAGTGGTGGTGTAAAACGTGTGTGGTGGAAGTCCGAAATGACTCTTCTAATCCTTTCTGAACTATTATATTTAACTATTCTTCCACAGTTCGTTAAATTGATAATTTAATTATTTAATTGTATAATTTAATTGTAAAACGTTACAAAAGCCATTCGTAGCTCGACGACAATTGTGATTTACTGCAATCTGTGACTAATCGCTTGATTCGAACGACCTGCGCGTGCGCACGGTGAAAAACACTTGATTGAGTTCGCACTTGCTATTTTATGATTACAGTGAAAGCAAGGGTTTATAACCGCAATTACAATATAACTGTTTTGTTTTAATTCACTCGTTGCTTTGAAGTTGAGGAATATATTTAATCATATTAATACGTTTATCTCATTTATATGAGTCCTAAGCGAGTATGAGTAATTAATTTATCATACAAAAGTAATTTACATATTTTCCAGTATTCATTTCACTTCCTAGAGGAAATATATATAAAGTACCAACCCAGAATGCTAACAGCTATAAACACGGCATGAATAACGAACATAAATGAAGCACGAGAAAATTCAGTGGTGCTGGGATTGAACCCGAAATATTCGGTATAGAGTCACGTGTTCTAGCCACTGGGCTATTTCGGCGTCTCAATACTATACGTGTAGATAACAAAATATGTTTTAATCCTTACTACCACGTGACGTTTTGACGATATGACCCAGTTTTCGATAAGTAAACATTGAAATATTTATAATGTATTTTGAAAATATGTTAATTATAATCAGCTGTTTGTACTAGCAAATTTGTTTAAAATAAAAGAAATAAATTGTTCATTATAGTTATAAATTACGGACGCAGCGATATTTTATAATAATGCTACTATATTATTAACTTTATTCTTAACATAACGTCCTCCAGACCGATTTCGGCCAATCTCAAGCGAGATTAGCCAACTGCACATGAGATATTATTGTGCACAAGTATGTGCGCATGCACAAATGTTCTCCCACTTTCCTAATTCAATGAGATAGTAATTAAATTCGACCGAGCTATATGTAGGTTAAGTTTGGCCTATATATAGTTCCCTATGAAGGAAACGCGTAAATTCGCTTTAACAGCGAGATAAAAAAGGAGCAGCTTAATAACCATCATGCTTTGCTTGTGCCAAAGTCAAAGTAAAGGTAAGTGACTAGCCCGACATCTGCACTTAAAAACTTTAAACACTTAAATCAAAATCCAACAATAATTAAAAGCAGTAAAACGATGAATAAATTCACCCTCTCATTTATAATCTTAATGAAAGAAATTAAATAAACGTCGCGTTTAGAATATATTACATTTCTAAAACGTATTTCATAATAAATAATATCTGAGCGGTCTTACGGAGCTGACATAGGTTACAGAGCGTGCCGTGTAACCAATTCTTGGAATTTATGGCCTACAGTTAGCCTCAGCTTTGATAAATGCGAGTAATCTAACGTAGACTAGGTATCGGATTATGCTCTACGTGATTAAGTTTTCGTTATGTTTATGCAAATTGTGATATAAATTTTACGAAACGATCGCACTAATTTCTGGAGTGACGTATCTCTGCGATAAAATATATGGGACAAGCTTTTTTATATTTTTATTCTAGTCTAAATTATTTCATGTTTATTATATTTCTTAGAAGTACCTCACTCCTCAAGTAATTCCAGTTAAGTTTTTCTTAGGCTGGAACAGAAAGAGCCTTTGTTTTTTACCTCCTTAAAAAGACATTCATATATGTATGTTTTTTGTTGATATTGTAGATCAATAATTTTCGCTTCTTCTTAATACATTAGTGAACGTGTTCTTTAATATATTATAAAATGAGGAATAAATAAAGTGATATGTTTTGTTAAAAATATTATGATAGTATTTTTATTTGAATGTCGATATGCGTAAATTAAAAGTTGAATATGTTTTTTCATTAATTAGTAACCAAAAAGAAATAGGTACATAGAATATGTTTTATTCAAAACGATCGACTACCGTTTGAAATCTTAGATTCCGTTTACTTATTTGAGCGTCATTCGGCCAAATACTGAACCGCCATTCAAATATTAAGTGGAACTTAATTATTTGAGACCCCGTTAATTTCAAATTTAGAATGCGAAATTTAAAATTAACAATTTAAAATTGTGGCACAAACATCTAAACACATTGATATCGCATTTATTGTATTATCATTTTCAAAATACTCGATAATCTATACAAATAAGATTGAAGGCTTTAGTTTCATAATAACAATATAATGTATATTATATAACTAAATATTATTTTATAACGTACAATTGATACAGGTCCATGTACCTTAAAATACGATTTTGTGGGATTTTCGTAACAAACTTAATTCTAAGTTGGCGAAACCGCGGGTTTTGGTAGTTCTTTAATATATTACGAATATTATTTACTCTTAATCGCTATATATCGAGACCGATAACGGAATAATAATTATATAAATATCTATGTATATAGCAGTTGAAATAGTATACAATATAACGAGTTACAAGTGTTTTACTAAAATATGAGAGAAATATACAATAATCCGCAAATGTTTACTATTTTATTCTCTTTGGGCTTACAAGAGTATATATAACAAAAATATCTTCAAATCCGAGTCGACAATACTGAATTTCATTCACGTTTTTTTCATGTTTTCATGTGTGCCTATTATGTCGTATTTGATGAACGAAAAACCTGCGTATAATGAATGAAACGCCAAACATAAATAATAGGGAGACTAAAAATTCACTTTATTGCAGCAACGTGGTGGATGAACCTCCAACCTCATTGCTCTTCGGAGAGATGCTGGATGATGATGATAAGAATGGGAATTTAATAAACAAAATAAAGAATTAAAAAATTATTATAAAAAAAAATCAATTTTTTATACACATTTTTTAATTTAGACCGACAGATTTTATGTATATTTATTTGGCGCTTGTATAATTTTATACATATAATATTATTATTATGTTTAATTTATTCCAGAAATAAAAGTCGATTTATAATATAATGACAGAAGTTTTTATTGCCCAATAAAAATAATTTACAACTTAATCTTTCCATAATTTAGGAAAATGATACGTTTTATATTTATTATACTTTTAAAAAATGATTAATATTTTTTTTTACAAAGAAAATAATATTTAAATGTATTATTTGGTGTAACCAGTTCGCTGTGCATACTGAATCAAAATTTAAATAAACGGATAGAAATAATTTGGTTTGCTTTTTCTTTTTAATCGACTTCCAAAATGAATTCTCAATTCGATTGTATTTGGTTTTTATATTTGTTACCTCTGAACTCAATCATTTAAACATCGATTTGGGAAATTATTTTTTGTTTGAGAGGGATGCTTCCTATTTGATCACATTGGTGAAAAAAATGGGGAATTTAGTTTTATATGAGTTCGCGTTGTATGTGAAGTCGGTTCCGACTACCAGTAAATAATGAATAAAAAATAACATAAAATATGCAAAAGAGCGTTGATCTTCTTTCGCTGATTGCTCTTAGTTTCCGAACTGGTGATAGTATTTTTGAATTTGAGTATCAAGTTAGTATAAAGTGTCGTGTATAAAGTTCTATGGTTTATAATTCTGAGGTGAATAATCCTCATGGCCGACGACCACGGACAGCCACGCACCGCACCAAAGCTCATCCAACAGCGTTTCTGTGTGTACCTCTTTGTTGGTATTGTAAGACAACCACCGCTGCCGCGGCTTTATTAATTTATTACTTTTTACATTCTCCTTACAAAATTATAACGAAATCAATTGAGATCGTTGTCGAAAATCGAAATAAATAAAATTATAAAGGAATATTGGTCGCGTACAATATCACAGGATATAGATAAGTCAGGCTACTCGGAACCGAAGCAGCCAGTAAAGGGCAGAAGAAACCTGACCCAAAGGTCACGGTGACCTGCAGGGGGCCGGATCAGATGGCAGTGTCCTCGAAAGATAGTTAAAAAAAAACAACATGAAAGCAGTTTTTGTTTTCCTGGGTTACTGATCATTGTCCTTTAAACTTAATGCTTTTAAACAAACAAACAACGCTATCGATTCTTTCGAAAAAAGCAAAATTAAATATTTTCAAAAGTGTGTTTATTAATAGATCTTAATTTGATATTATTTCGCGGCACGGTATCCAATGTAAATACGAAAACGCAAAGTAATTATGATAATTAGAAAAATATATATGTATATGCAATTTTATATGTCTCAGACTAAGGCCTCGAGATAAATGTGTTCGTAACACATGAAAATTCAGTGGTACTTGCCTGGGTTTGAACCCGCCTTTACAGTTTATTATTAAATCTTACCACTGGATCATCTCGACTCATATCCAGACATTGAAAGTCAAACAGTTACGAACGAATTATAGTAATATGATAGTATGATAGTTGCTGGTTCGATTTTGATCGCTTTGTATTTTCATATATATGCATTATCAATCTAAAATTATATGTATAATCGAAATATTGCCGCTGTAGACAAGTCTAACCTATTTGATATAGTTTTGTAAACTTTTCATAACGACATATATAAGAAAAATATAGTTATATTAGTATTTATCTTGTTTATATACTAAAAAATAAATTAATTAATCTATATATAATAATCTGCTGTCGATCTCCTTAAAATAAATTATTATAGACAAACAATAACAATAAAAAATAATAAATAAAAAAGCACAAGGCACGCCTCCGTGCGGTCTCGTTTACCGGATGATGACCTTTCATGATGTACGTTTCTACCTTATCGTAGTTTATGTGACAGCCAAACAAAGGCATTTTTGCTGCTTGAACGAGCATAAAAATGCCTGCCTGTCACAGAACTGTGAAGGTGTAGAAATGGCGACAGGTTTATTTATCGATCGATTGAGATTTATTTTATTATAAATATTTATAGAGCAAATACATATCAAAAAAAAAATTGCACGTGTGCTAAATAAAGTTCTGCCACAAGTATACTTTACAGACGCTTGGTCGAATAATCAACAAACCTTCTCGTTACGGAAAAGTCTTTCTCCATCGTTTACGCGCCCCTACATGTATTTCAAGTTTAAATAACTTTATTTAAGTATTCAAGGCATAATAATCTAGATTTTAAACATGCCTACTTATATAATAATAATAATAAATATTCACACAGAATCATCTGAACCCAAACTAAGCAGAGCTTGTACTATGGAAACCAGACAACTGATATACTACTACATATACTACTTTTCTTTTGTAAATACTTACAGGCCAAACAGACATGTTCATGCACATAAATGTCTGTCCTGGGTGGGAATCGAACCCACGACCTGCGGCGCGAAAAGCAAGTATATACCAACCACGCCAACCGGCTCAGACATATCAGTCAGAAAGTTAAAATTATTTCCTATATTTATAGCAGTGAGGAAATCAACAACTTATTGTACAAGATAGTAGAAAAATCTTTAAGCGATCTTACATCACTTCTATTGTAGCCGATGTTCTGTGCCAACCTGTCTTCAATTAAGTGGTTAAGCAGTTTATCTTAAGATACGGTGGTCTTTAATTGTTTATTCATCTCTGTTTTATTGCGGGACAATACAGAATTCATTGTTTAAAAGGGAACGGGGGAATATTAACATGTTACATTTTTCTTTGAAAAATCAAGATGGCCAAGTGGTAAGAACGCGTGAATCTTAACCGATGATCGTGAGTTCAAACCCGGGCAGGCACCACTGAGTTTTCATGTGCTTAATTTGTGATTCAGGTCGTGCTTGACGGTGAAGGAAAACATCGTGAGGAAACCTGCGTGTGTCACTTTCACTGAAATTCTGTCACATGTGTATGCCACTGTATTCCACCAAACCGCAATGGAAAAGCGTGGTGGAACAAGCTCCAAACCTTCTCCTCAAAAGAGGAGAAGAGACCTTAGCCCAGCAGTGGGACTCTCACAGGCTATTACTGTTACATTTTTCTTATTAATTTTTAATACTTAATTTTTTTTTTTAACTAAACGTTTTGTTTTTATTACAGGTATGTGTTCAAAACTACGACTTTCGGGTGAGAAAAACAAACAATTTGTGAAAAAAATAAGCTTTTTTATTCATTGTTTCTAACCTTGTAAATCTGTCGTAAGGCTGTGGAGTTAGGTCTTGGTTTTGAGGACCGTGTCGGTTATTTTTTTTATTTACCAACGAATATGTAATATGTCCAGCTTTATGAAGTTAACAATGTTCCACATTAAACCGTTGATCTTTTGCTTGGTCTCACTTAGGTCGTATCGGATTGCCGTTCCATCGGATTATCAAAATGAGGGAAAAAAATAATGCACTTGTGTTTGCGAACACACTTGCGCGCATAATATCGTTTACCTTAGGCATTGACCGATGCAGCCGAAATTTGATGAAGTCATTCCATTTGCTTATAAAAAAGATAATCATTATTATAAATAATAATAAAAGCATTATTGTAATTGTTTTTGTAATCTGTGAAGAAGATAAACATTTCAAAATAGATATCACTTGTTTGGTCCAACTAGATTTGATTCTGATATAATGGATACCAAGTACCAATTACATTTTAGGTAGAAGAAGAAGAAGATCAAAATCAGAATTAATTATAATTGAGAGGAATAAAAAACAGCATAAATATATGGAGTACTTTATAACTAGTTAGTGAGTTAAGGGAAGGAGGGTATGGCTGTATACGAGACCGTCGTTCCGTTTACCGTCCCGGCATACGAGCCTTTCCTCAATGGATGAAAAACTCAATAAACCTTTAAAGTTCAACACCTTCGCCCGAACATAAAAGTATAACAAACATTAGTTACATTTAACGACAAATAAATGTCATACTGAACGTTTTTTTTATTTCGACATAACACCGATTAAGACGCATCATTCGAAATTTTATTGCATTTCATAAAAACATTATTTACATTTACGACGACCATTGAGAGAATCCACGCGAACTCATCTTCAAAATGTAAAATGTACGCCATATGAATAAAATACGATCGTGCAATGTCGTCCCAAATACGTGCCGTAAAAAACCATTGCTACAGGTTAACTAAATAAAATAGGAATTGTTCAAAATGAATTTATTTTATTGGATAATAATAAAACTTTATACCTTTGCTTTTTGAAAAATTACTATTTACTTCCATCCTGCTGCCATTATTCGGGTCACGGTGCGAATTCTCAATGAACTGACCACAGATGATATTGTGCACAAGTATGTGCAAAAACACAGGTCGATCTAAACGATCGGAAAAAATCTAGGCTGATCTAAAAATCAGTATCAACGTCTTTACATGTTTTGAAAATGGAAACTTTCCCACTTTCCTAGTTTATGTTTCAACAACTTATGTTATCCTAGTACATAGTAGTAATCTTTTTATTTTTAAAATTTTTTCTTCTTTAATTCACTAGGCGGTATGACTTTCAGCCAGCTTTTCTGGGTTGGTACCAACATCAATAGTTACTTAGTATTGTTGCTTTCCGTTTTCAAGGGTGAGTTAGCCAGTGTAACTACAGGCACAAGGGACGTAACATCTGCGTGGTTATGACCATCAGGTGGCCCATTTGCCCGCCTACCTATAACATAAATAAATTAATGTAATCGTTGACAGATCATAAACATAGAATCAGTTATCAGGATCATTGCAAAAATCCGGCTTATCTAGTTAAGTCCTGAGCGCTGATTGGTTAATATGGACGATATGCTCTGACGGATGCGTCTATTGGTTAATGACTGCATTTCTTCGTGTTCTCTTGTCGTCTATTTGTGTGACAATTTGATGCTTATTTTTTTAAGTAAAACTACAACGAAGTTGTCTTTTTATTCAATGAAATAAATTATCGCATGTATGTTATTAACGTATTGTCGTAAAAAACATTATTTTTAAGTTGATTTTTGTGCTAGTCTGTCTATAATCGTGTTAATCAAATTCAAAAGTTAACAAAATAAATTATATGTACAGTCTTTTTATCAACATTTAATTTCTTCGACAATCATCGTCATATTTCAGCCAATTTACAAAAAAACTTTAATGAATTACACACCTATATCTTTATCACGAATTACTTTGTCTATTGGTGAAAAACAGCAAATGGGCACATCGCCCCGAGTATTCGTTGTAAGAACGGATAATATATAAAAATGTTACATAAGATAACTTTCAAACAAATTCAATACTCACGTGTAATTATAAATTCCTAATATATAATGCATTGTACATTGCGTTTGTAAATATGACAATTAAGACGGTCAGACGTGACTTGTTTAGTCTAGTAATCGTGTTTGTGTATAACAGAGATACAATCAGCGTCGAATCAATTAGCCTCCATTTTGTAACAGCTTATCTTAGCGTGATACTATTCATAAACATTGTGAAGTTCATTTTGAATCGATTTCAAATAAAACCTTTTTAAAACAAGCTTAAATATCAATACAGTATATATTGTTGCCAGAACTAAAAATGTGCTCAATATCACGGCTAGTGACGTTGCCAGTCTAGCTAATTATTTACAAAAATAATAATTAATAATTATCATAAAGAAAAATCCCTGTATGGATTTATTTGCAACTATGAAACGATAACTCAATTAATGGCACAATGTGTACATTGTGATGAATACTCATGTACCTATATTTTTTATCTGTTTACTGTAAATTAATTTATATATATATATCTATTTATATAAATAGCAAAATTAACTTTGAACTCTTATATTAAAAATTGTTAATAATTTTACTTGATAACATAATCTTATAAATAATATCTTAAATTAGTTTCGCTGTTTCGCATGTAACAAAATATTGTTACAACACAATACAAAATTAGATTTTAAATTGTTATGCCGGCGGTCGAACCGACACTTGTATAGGAAATGACAAGAGATCTTAATTAAGTATGCAAGCGGTGTTGGGTTACAAAACTGTGCAGGGCTAAGGGCGCCCGTTTCGCTTTGCATTCGTAATTACTTTCATATTAATATGTAACGCCAGCAGAATAATGTATACAAATACACATACTTTTTTTTTAAATTAATTTTATTTGAGAAGTAAAATTTCTTATAATAATGTTATAATTGGAATAGGATTGAACCTGTTACCTTCACGAATAAAACGTATCGTTGAATTATCACTGTTTTTCGACTCTTCATATTTATACAAATTATAAAATTACTTTATGAGAAAAAAGAATAAAATTATTTAATGTGATAGAATATATTATTATTATTTTACAAGGCAATGTTTTCGTTCGAAAGATAAATATTTCACATTGGAGCTGTCTGTTGTTTTATGAAATGAATTCACTTTTTGTCGCCGTTACGATACGAAAAATAAGATAAATATTTATTTGTGAAATGTTAATTAAGTGATATTATTTCTGGATGTATAATTATACAATAGTTTTCGGTCGCGGTTTTGCCCGCGTTTTAGGAGGGTATAAGAGGTTTAAAAATGAAACAAATGTCTATCCATAGAGCACAAGCGTGCTTGATACCAAATTTTATCAAAATCGGTTTATTGTATTCGCATTTATAGTTCTAGTATAGATAAGCAAGAAATAAGTATCTTAAATACAAATTAGCAAATAAAACGTCAAATGAAAAAAATAAATATACTATTAGTTTTGTTGTCTGTACTTATGTTTATATTACGTGGCCTAAAGGCCAAAAGTCCATGCCACAATGTATTGAAATTTCGATTTATAGAGACTTACTGTCAAAAATTGTTTATGCAAAATCCGCCTTAGATTTTATATAAATACTGAACTATTTTCATTTATAATTATGTTTAGTAAAAATATTTTTAAACGATAAGACAAATCGGAGAGGTAACTTGAATATTATTTAATATAGTCAATTGTTTGAGCAGTATTTATTTATTTATTACTATATGGTTTGCTAACGATTTTTACATAATTAAGATACTAAAAGAAAACGTAATTTAGAATTCAAACTTGAACATCATTTAAACGCAAACACAACTTGTATGGAATTACATTTCTGTAAACACTTTAACACAATACAATAGAGGCAAATAAAACAGCTGTTAACATCCGAAAATAATTAAATAATAAAAGTGGAACTGCGTAACTACAAACAAATTAGTGTATAAAAAAGAGAAAAAAAAATATCCAATACAAAATGGAACCATTACATAAAATATTAATAAAATAGTAGTAACAAAAAACATAAAGACCACAAACAGTAGAAACAAAAAAAACATAAAGGCGAAATACATATGAGTCTGTGTAGATACAATAAATATTAAGAAAAATAATATGTACCTAGATAGCTTGATTAAAGAACAAATTGTGCTATATACTTGTAATTACGTTACTTTAAAATAAATATTAAAAAAATAAACCTAGAAGCTCTCGAAAATATAATAATACAGCATTGTATTATCAAGCTTAAAAACTTATTTAAACTTCTATCATTTCAAAGAGCGTTGCAGTTGATGCGTTTTGAATGGACTTTTTGTGGTCGTTTAGAGGGCTATTGTAAGTAAATTGCATCAAATTATTTGTGCGCGTCGAGATGCGTTCGTTTTTTGAATTAATTATTTTTATGAGTTATTTTTTATCGATTTTATTATAATACCTAGCAACATTCTTGTAATTTTTTGACGTGACAACGTCTAATAAATCTATGAACGCTGGCTGCATGCACGAAAAATTGTCCTGATACGCTAATTGTCCCGTTATGCTCCTTGTCCCGTTGCGCTCATTGTCCCGTTACGCTGATTGTACGCTTGCACCGCATCTATCTCTCGGTCGCTCGATTGCAATCATTTCATCAATGTTTTGTTATGACGTTATCACGTTAAACTATCGTCCGTAAACCGACTTTACAGACAACAATTTTTTTTTTGGCTTATAGACACGAATTGTAGCAAATTAGTACATATTTTGAAACCATCAATTAACAAATAACTAATAACAATCATTCAATTTTTGGTGTACCTTTTCGTTATTGGAACGAAGCTCTTTTACGCGGCCTACAGTAGAGAAAAATGGCAGTGGCCCAAGGTCACGTCATATAACGAAATAGCGTTGATACTGTCCCTACTAAATGCTACAAAATGCGATGCAATAAGCGAATTTAGGAGGTCGATATTAAGGAGGCTGCGGGGTTTTATGGTGCGACAAAGATACAGTAATATAAATAGGTTTGAGTCAAAATCGTTCCTGACGGGGGGACGGGAGGGGGGGAGATCCTAGCGCATAATTTTAATTTTTTATACACTTTTTTATATTGATATAATGCATGCAATGCATTTAGACCAACTCAATCTATATTTCATTATATAAGACGCGCTTCGCAATTTCACTATCTTTAAAAGACTAAGTGAAAAGAGTGAATTATATGTTCTTGTTCTTTTAAATAAATAAACTCAAAAAGGACTATATGTCGTTATGTATTATTGTTTATATATATACTTGCGTGTGTGTCATAAAATCGCGAGTGTCATCGACATTAATTATGTATAAAAATGCATGGAATCTTTAATAATGTAACTCATGATAGACTCTGAAATTGGTTATTATTATCCTGTCATTTTGTATGAAATATTAATTTAATGATGGATGTGACTAATGATGTCATTTATTACTAGGTACGGTTATATAATATATCAGTGTGTTATTTCTATACAGGCCAAACGCTACATACATTTAATATTTTTATATTAATGTGTGTTTTTTTTTGCTTATGAAAACAATAGTTCTAGTTAGTGAGTAACAAGCCTTATTATATGCATTTTTTTTCACAATAAATATAGGTATAAATATGTGTAGGCATTGGAATGATAAAGGTTTGGTGAGATCAAAACAAAGCAGTCTTCGTCTCTTATTAAAAAAATGCGAAGTACAGTCAACGGCAAAAAATTTAGGACGGAAGTCGAAATTGTCAATCATTGTTCGAAAATTTTCCCACCGCAGAAACATCGGTGTGGGAATGAAATGTTGAATTCGAATGTACAGAACTCGAATGAAAAACGCAACGTATTTCAGATAGATTAAAAAAAGTTTATGAATAGAATTAAGAAAGTAGTTTGGTCAGTTGTAAGTCATTTCGCCGCGAACAATAAAACAGCTGCACAGATTAAGTGATAACAGAGAAAACCAGAAAATAAACTAAAGATATAATTATGTCGTTATTATTGATGTATTACTAAACTGCATATAAAAATCGTAAACAGGCAATGATATTATAAGTAATAAACAAGTATAAAATATATAAAACATTTATTTCTAAGCAAACACTGTAATAAAAAATATATTGAAATGCTAAAACATGAGGAAACTCCTTGACTGCCTCGTTTTTCTAGTGGCTAGCTTATGTGGCTGGGAATTCCGAGAACCTGAGTTCAATATGAGTTATTTTTGCTGTCAAGAAATACTCAAGAGGGACCTGAAGTTTCATTGTTGATATTTTATACTATTGTGTCTCAGAAAGCACGTAAGGCCATTTGTCCTGCGCTTCAACTCTTTCTGAACTGTACCTTGGAACTTGATGAAAGAGGAGGAATAGAGAGTGCACTTGTGTTTGCGCGCACGCTTGTATACGCAGTATAACCTGTCCAGCGCAGTTGGCTGTCTCCCATGAGAACGGCTTTGTATTTATGATCATCATAATCAGTGGAATCATAATCATCATCATAAAGAACCAATAAGAACACGTTACATCTTGCCGTAATAAAAATCCACATTTTCAAAGAGATTAACGTACATGTCAAAATTTGTAATCACTATAATTTCTTACGGAGACTTCTTATATAACATTGAATTAATTTCACGATTGCATCTGTTGCGTAATTACACTGTGAAACAGAAGGGCGTTCAGGAAATACCACGAGATGAAGAAAAAAAGCATTGAGCAGGAAGTGGAGGCAGGTGCGACCTGTCCGTCCGTCCGTCCGAAACTCGAGACATTCCGTCTACGTCACATCAAAGAACGAGCGACAACTCGTTATGTTTTGTGCATTTATTGGTTTTACTTGTTTGAAATACATTTTATCTATCGATTATTTAGTTTTATATGGGTTTACTTGCTAGCGCAGTTATCGCGCTAATTAATAATTTAATAATAATTATTCATATGCAAAGGATTAGTGTGGTTCTGGGTTAGGACTAGGGTTTTCTACCCGGGTACCCGGACCCGAGTATACCCGGGGGTATGTGCAATTTTTTCAGAAAAAAGGGACATTTTATTTATAATCTTGTTTTATTTGCCTACGAAACAGTGATGTATGTCAATAAGTCACCTAAACTTATTAAAGTCTCGTTCTCATTAACTAATTGGAGATAAAATGACTTTTTGCAAGAATAAATTCTGTTATAAAATAACAAAATATAACTAAATAAACATTCACACTCAGATAAATAGTCTTCTATTCTTAATATTATAAAGAGAAAAGATTTGATTGTTTGTTTGTTTGCTACAATTTCACTCAAAAACTACTGGACCCATTTTTAATTATTTCCCCATTAGAAAGCTACATCCTTACCGAGTAACATAGGCTATATGATATTTTCAAAAAATTAGACATCCCTACCCTACATAAAAAGAAACTATGTAACCCAAAGTATCCAAATTTTGCCTATAAAAGTTATATTTTTTGCGTGCGCTGCGAAAACTGTTGACGATGTATAAATTAGCGTTCTATACATTAATAGTACCTCTAATAGTATACTCAAGATTGCATTTTTTCACATACCCGGGTATACCCGGGTATGTGAAAAAATAATACCCGATACCCGGGTATCAAAAAAAGCCGGGTACGCGAAAACCCTAGTTAGGACTAATTATATGTAATTAGAAATAAATATCGGTAAATATAATCACTTTGTCATACCTCATCAGTGAACTTAAATGATTTAAAGAATGCGCCTTTTTGTGCGTGGAGGTGATATTAAAATGTTGCCATAATTGATAATCAGTAGGTTAATTGATGGGACTGACGTTCCTGTGTAGGACAAAAGAAAAAAAAACATTGTTAATTGATAAACAAGAATTCAATGTACAAATAAGTATGCAGTACAAATTATATTTTTGATAATAAAAATCTGTTTTTATTCAATACGCTAAATATATACCTACCAACCGACCAATTGATTCCTGACTGAGATAAAATTGTAATAATATGCTTCTCACCAACGGAATATAAGTATTTCATTAATTAATTTTAATTTTAGTCCGAGCCATTAGGAATCCCAACATCTCACAGGAATTACTTACGATTCGATAATTTTTTTTATCTTATTAATACTTATTGCTTATTGTTAATTAAATTTAATATTCGGATACACGATTAGGACTGGTAATCTCTTTATATAAATATTTTATTTTATGCAGTGTGAAATTTACATTTATATTAATTCTTTTATTTAATGAAAAAAAAGCACGGATCATTTAAAGCGAATAAAATTTCGTTGAATAAATAATTAATCACTGACACATGTTTGAATAGTTGATGAAAAGAATGCATTCGACATGAGTTCCTTTTTTGAACGTGGGATACGTAGCTTTACTTTTTTTATATGACAATGTATTGAGGCAGTAATCGTTACGATTCTCGGATTCACAGATTATCTATAGTACTACAGGTGTTTGATGTGACTTTTTAAATCCTTATAATTTAACAATGTAAACTATAGTAACAAATTGAATGTAATTGTTTTGTATTTACTAGGTTTATCTTCAAAACAACAATACAGAGTGATGAAGGAATATTATCACGATCGCTTCGCTTGGTCGCGTAAGTGTGTTTGATCCGTTCTCTGATATCGAGACCGGGAATTGCTATCAATTGGAATATGTCATATGCCTGGTATAAATAATTCGTTATGATAAGTTTTCGTTATATCATGTTTATATTTTAACTGTTAAATCATAAAATAACTTACACACATTAAGTATGTAACTTGTTTCGAGTATATATTTTTCAAATAAGGTGTTTAAATGCTGAGATAACCCAGTGAATAGAACACATAAATCTTAAACGATGGTCACAAGTTTAAATCCAAGTAATATCTCACGTTTCCTATAATCTTGTCCTCGAGGATTGTTAAGTAAAATATCACAAATAAAAGTGTGTCTTGGATGAATTTCTGCCACCAACTAAATTGCGTGGTGTTATAAAGCTTAAACTGTCTTCTTTAGATGAGAATAGGTATTTGACCAGCTGTGGATCATTAAATTATTTAAAGTAAATTAAAATAACTTTTTTTATCACTGAACGTAAATATATGCTTTAAACTTAAGCTTAACATGGATTATTATAAGTTGATTTTTTTTATAAAGAAACCAAAATATTTTAAGAGAAAGCTCCCTTACAGATAATATACACAAATAAAATCTCCTCCAATGAATGCTATGCATGCCGATATCTCTTAGCAACATAAAAATATGAAAAGGCAAAAAAAATATAATAAGGACTTCTTTTTAAAAGATTGTTTCGTATCCAATTGAATGAACTTAAATTAAACTTGCCGGATCTTCACACAAAATCGGTTATTGTAATAATACTTTTGTATACGATGGTGAATGAATTCATATCTCCTTTTAAGCATCTGATGCTTATTGAATAAAATATATTTTTGTCGATAAAAAAAGCTATTATTTAGCAATGCCTGCAGGTGAGAGACACGTCCGCTCATCGCCATAATTACACACATAGTCACATACTGACTCAACTTGAAGAGAAGATGAAGACGCTCGATTTATTTCGAATATGGAACAAAAAGCCGGCCAATCAGTAAGCAGATGCCGTGGGCTCGTGCGGCAGCGCATGCCTAACGGATCGTTTTTTATAAACGTTCTCATTTTGAAATTATACGTTCATTACTGCTTTTCAATTGATCTCTATCTTTTTTTGTTTTATAAACATGTGTCGGATAGGGAAGTCGATGATCGCATTTTATACAGTCATTTGTTGGAATTATTTTTATGACGACAGGTGAGTAGCGGAAAAAATTAATAGTCTATAGCAGTTCACGATTAGCAGTGTTTTAATAAATAGTCATTTATTAATGATATTTTATTGATATTATTGCTAGAAAATTATTGCGTCTTTATTTGTGCAATTACATTTTTCGGTTGTATCTGATTTGTCCGATATTTGGATATTAGTAGATTTATGACAATCAATAAGTAAGTGTAATACTTCTACGTTGAATAAAAATGTTTGAGATTTGATTTTTTTTTTAATTTTGTCCATTAGCTTATGAAAGTAAGGGAATAGAGAGTGCATGTGTCCTGCAAAGTTAGCCAGTTACTTAAGAATTATCGTCGTGTGAAATTGTTTATGCTGAATATTATCAATCATATTTCTTCTTTTGATATTGTCTTTAATATGATATTTAAGAAAATTACAACATTTTAAATTAAATATAATTAAATTTCACATACGAACTCTTACGCTTAAAGCTTAACGATGAAAGCATATAAACAGAAAGCATTTAATACATATTAACATTGCTGTTGTCGGTTTAAATATATATCAGTATAGAAACAATATCACAGGCTGTCTCAAAGATTGTCAAACACTAAAATTAGTTATTTTACGAACGTCTGCGAAGCCTACCCATTTGCAATATCTCATGAAACCTAGCGTTGATAAGAGACCATTACGGACCTTGAATATATTATAGTCTATTAAAGTACACGATAACGTGAACGGGATAATGGTTCCATGACATAGTAAATATTAACAATGAAAAAAAAGTAAGTGCTTATTTATAAATACATATAAGTGCCGTATATATTTTATATTATCCTTTAGGATCCACGTTTCTGCTATCATTTTTGAGGCAGGTAACCTTAAGCTTATGCAGACTGTACGAAGTGTCATCTCAATTAGATTAACTATGCCTGATAACAAAGTATACAAACAGAAAATAAATAAATAATGTATATATAAATACATATATATAGTTAAAACGGCATAGCGCAATGGTTTACAGTGCCTTGCGATGTAAAATTCGCAGGTTCGATCCTGACCCGCTCTTAACTTGAGATTTAAGCTCAATATAGGAGTAAACAGGAATATTGTAACTTTCTTAAAAAATCGGCCATAGATATATTATTTAAAAAATATATGTATATTATATGGTATCTCGCTCAAATAATAAATTCACTTGAAGTTCATTGCATAAAAAAGTCATAACGTGCTCTATGTAAAATAACACGGGGGATAATTAAAAACCACACATAAAGGTAAACAAAAAACGCAGCGTAAAATGGTAGCACAAATACGACCGCATTTTCATTTTTACTCGTTATTTCGAATTTTTGATGAAAAAAATGAAACGTGTCATTTCATGCCAATGGATTGAGATCACGAATTATTTCAACAAAGGCATAAAGGTACAGCCTGAATAGTTCACCTTTGTGTGGGCCAGTTGGTGGTATAGTCACAGCCTGCCGCGACCTGCCGCTACGGGCTAATATCAAGATATTGTGAGTTATTACACCACGATTTTCAGACAAACGGACAGACAGAAGCGATATGGGTACAACTAAAACTTCAATTTTAGAAGGCAACCAACCAGTAATTACACGTTAGATAATATTAATATGCATTTTAATTATGTTCACTTGTAAACAAAAAAATCTTAGATACTGAGTTGCTTTCCGTTCCATCAATTTGTAATCTGCGTTCCCAGCATCATGCTATATTTATATTAAAATTCCTATAACATGAAAAATAATTTTAAAATTATACTCGGATGAAGTTTATTTGATATTATTTATATCACATTTTCTCAAGTAACAAGCGTAACAAGTGACGTACGAAAACATCAAGATCCATCTAAAAATACACAAGGACGAACAGCGACAATGAACTCGGGCACATATGTTATTAACTCCGTTATTAGTCGATTATTAAACATTATACATTCAGATATGTTAATCAAGGCGGTTTTTACCTTTGGAGTTCCGTAGCTTAATAATAAATTTAATAAAATGCCCCGTCACGGGTCCCCGGCAGATGTGAAACATGGAAATTTATGCATATATAGTGTAAAATAAATACACACAAATACACAAGAGAGTAGAGAGCGGTGGCATAATGTTCGAAACCACAGCGGACCAGTAGATGTTTCTCGTAAAAAAATATTTGCTGAGATTCTGAGAACGTTACCGTCCATATTATTCATTTATACCCACCCTAAACCTTGAAATTTCAATTATGTCGACCGTCAATTCCAACTGTCAAAATAATTGTGATTGCGAGTCATCCATCTATCCATCGATTTTTAAAGGCACCACTTCGCGTCATGCCTTCTGGACTCCCGCTGTTTTCTTCAGGCCGCTCGTTTATCCTTAGACTCAGCTGTTTATATAAGACTAGACGAGCATCTTGGTACCACTTTTTTATCAGTATAAAATAAAATAGCCACGGAACACCAAAACAGATAGGTACGTTTTAATTTTTATTTTACTGAATTATACTTCAGTTATCATCGGCTACATCAAGGGTCGTTAACGACAAACAAAAGATAAACTTGTTAATTAGGCATTGATGTTTAATTAATAACATTAATAACTATTCAATTCAACTTAAATTCATTAAGTTTTATATATATATAATTAAGTAAGAAAAAACTGACTTTATAAGGTTATAAAGACTATAATGTTAATTTAGTTCTTAAAGGAAACCGTCACACAAATTACTTCGCAAAGAACAATCGCCATTGTCGACAAAGTATGCTTAAATGCCTTTTTTATACAGGATATATAAATTTAATTTTATATGATTATATATTATATGTACATATTATATGGTTTATTAAGAAGAGTAATTACTGAGTTTCACAGGGGTCTTCGTAGTAGAGACTTCATGTCGATTTATTAATTGTTAACAATTAACAATTAACAGTGTAATTTATTATTTGTTATCCAATAAGGAAGAAATATCAAATAACAATTGACTTCTAAATATTTTGTGAGAAATATGGATATTAAAATAATTCGTTTTATGAATATTTATTAGGAAATTACAATTATTCAATAATACGGACGGTAAAATTACTATGTTTCTGTTATTGTTATGAGAGATGACGTTATGTTTTATTACTAAAGTACATCTATGTAGAGATAGTCTGAGTGATATAGACATTCTTACTTCGATGTCACAATATCATCACTCATAACTAGATTATCACAAATTAATAACGAACATTATATTTATGCAAATCTACCAACTCTTTAAATAAAATTATGTACTTTAAATACCTTGTTAACTCTATAAAGATCTCGAAAGAGTACAATTCGTATTATTTTTATTAAAGCTTGTTAACTATATAAACTTCAAAGAGTACTATAAGTCGTTCTTTTATTGAAACGAAATTGCTTAAAATAAATGACTCGCCTCACGCAAATGCAATTGAACTAGCCTTTAGTTTGTAGGTTTGTTTGTGTGAATACTCACACATAAGAAATGACTTACTTTACTTGCTGGTAAGACTGTGGGTATGGTATTATTAAGTATTGTTGTGTTCCGATGTGAAGTTTTGAGTGAGCCAGTATAACTACAGGTTCACGGGACGTAGAAGGTTAGTTCCCAAGGTTGACGGCACTGTGGTGACATAAATGATAGTTAATAGATCTTGTAGAGCTAATGTCTGAGCAGTGGTGACCATCATTAGGCTCATTGGCTAGTTTCTTGTCATTTAAATAAAAAAATTTTTTATGAGAAACAGCATCTGACGCTTTTTATTTTCTATTGTTATTAGTCCAGTCGTTATAAACATTCCAAATTATTTTCCTAAACCTTTCTTATTCATTTTTTCGAAGTAATGCCTGGACCATACTTATACGTGATATATGTTATCTATCTCTTATTAAATCATATTAAACAGATGCGACAGCAATACATTTAGTAACCCATTAATCACCTGTATTAATTATAAATCGATATATTAATGTTATTAAAAATACCTCGGGAATCTTTGTCGCTATATTTATAAATGCCAATATATTTTTTTTCATTCTTTCATTAACATTTTAAAAGCTGTATATAAGTCTATAAATTATATCCGTTAAGGTGTTTATATTCGAATAAATATAACCGGTGTATTGTATAGCAATAAAACGATTATGTACCGCTATTCGACGTGTGTAGCATAAAAGTTTTTTTTTAATTTAATGTACTACCCATCCGACATGTTTTTGTGTTTCACATTTCAATAAATCATTACTTATCGACACAATAATCATAGCGGTTCTCCGAGTAAGGTGCGAGATACATGTTGCAGGCAGCTGGTTTCGCTTCTGCATTAGCTCTTTGTATCTGTCAGTCCATATAATACGGTATAGCATTTATACTTATGGATCATACTATTGGACTTTGGTTTGGAATTTGAAGAATTTTACATCGATTCTTGTCGTGCAAGTTTTATTTTATTTCATAGGAACGCGGACGAGCATATGGGCCACCTGATGGTAAGTGGTCACCAACGCCCATAGACAATGGCATGCGCCACCAACCTTGGGAACTAAGGTGTTATGTCCCTTGTCCCAATATCTGATGAGTGGGTGGTACCTACCCAGACGAGCCTGCACAAAGCTCTATCACGAAGTGAATTTTATTATTAGAGTGATATTTTATTTTCAGTTGGTCATTATGTTTTTATTAATAAATATATTAGTTCTGAAGCTACATTAGAAGCATCTGTAGCGCAATGGCTTAGCAATCTAAAAGTTGCATGTTCGATCTTGACTCACTTTGTCTTTCTTCTGTTAATCTGTGGTCACGTGACCTATTAAATACTTTATTAAACCTTTAGATTTACTTAGAAAACATATAGTATATTGTACAATATAATACAAAAGGATAAAAAGTGCTTAAAGATCGGATTTCAGGTTTAGTGTGATCTCCACACAGAACGTTGATTAGGTGCTTATGAGAGTTTACTTGAATAAATAAAATATTAAATTTGTATTTCATATTTAAATGAATTCAAAATATAACTATGGCTCAGAGGAGCTACCAACAGTGACGTCACTAATCGACACACACTACGACTTTATAACAAATTTTATTATACACTTTTTATACCATAACGCCGAGATGGCCTAGCGGCTACAACGCGTGAATCTTAACCTACGATCGTGGGTTCAAACCTGGGCAGGCACCACAGGATTTTCAAGTGCTTAATTTGTGTTTATAATTCATCTCTTGCTTGACGGTGAAGGAAAACATCGTGAGGAAACCTGCATGTGTCAAATTTCACTCAAAATTCTGCTACATGTGAATTCCACCACTCCGCATTGGAGCAGCGTGGTGGAATAAGCTCCAAACGTTCTCCTCAAAAAAAAGCTAAGAGGCCTTAGCTCAGCGGTGGGACATTCACAGCCCGTTACTTTATACGATAACATTTTATTACAAATTTATAACATTAACACTTAATAATAACTTAAAAATTTATAAAATATTCCATTCCCAGAATTAACGAAAGACAAATGGGGCAATGAAGCGTTATAAAATTGAGCTCGCATTAAAATACTTCATTGGTCCCTCAAAAGTTGATTTTATCTCATTTGGCATTTCGTACGAGAAACGTGACTCCGTATCGTGTCAAGTGAAACGTTTTTGATTCAACAAAAAAAAAAACAACGGCACGTTCAAAAACGAGACCTTATGAAAATGTTTATCTAATACTAACTGCCAACCCGAAATTTGTACAAATTAAAAAAAAATCAAAGTAACCCACCCTTCCTTGTCTTTCACTCTAGTTGATCAACCTGTGTCGATAGTTTTTCCAATATTGTTGATTCAATATTCAATATCATATTTGGAACGAAGTTCTTTTACGCGGCTTACAGTATAGTGTAATGGCAGTGACCCAAGGTCATGTCACGTAACGGAATAGCGTTATGACTACCTCTAAAATGCTACGAAATGCGATGCGTTGGGCGTTCCAATTCAGTACTGCGAGAGCGCTTCTGGATGTTGGACCTATGCTGATTTTTTAACGCCAAACCACGCCATACGATATAGCATGAACTTTATAGTGTGTTTACCTTTTTATTATTGGTGAAGTTAAATATACTTAAATATAAGCAAAGTCAATCAAAACAATTGGTTTTATTTAATATACTTACTTACCTTACGTTCTTAAAAAAACAAAAATATAAAGTTAATACAAAATCCTGGTTCGAACCTTGGGCTATTGTCACAGATTCGATCATAAACTTTGATTGATTGGATGGGTAAGTTACTAAAATAATATCACTATAATTATATATGTATATTTTTTAATTGAGTTGAAAAATTTAAATCGTTTTTTAATCTTTGATAAAAAAGGGAGAGTTGTATAAAGGAGACTTTTTGGTGTGACAAAAATGCAGTAATATAATCAATTAAATTTTAAAACACATTTTACCCTCGGATACTACCAAAATCTTTTACATCATCATGTATCAAACAAAAATCTCTAACTATATCATATATTGGCTTTGGATGATTGTTACTAAAAATAATTTGATCGTTTCGTTTTTTTAATTCGATTTTTATCGAATTCATTGTTACAACAATTCCGATTTTTATTCGAATGCTTATTGTAACAATCATCTACTGCTGATATTTATAATTCTTTTACATAATTCAATTGCTCCGTTAATTCAATTCGATTCTAATGAAAGAGGCATAATATGTCGTTGATGAAACGCGCTTATATGTCGATGGAAAGTTCAACCCTCTTAGTAAATACCTATTCACCCTTTCAAAGGTACTCAAGTTATATGTGAAAAATAAAAGCCGCTATAAACTTCTTTATTCGTATAATAAAGTTATATAATAATATCGAGATATAAAATGACTTTCTCTGCATTATAACCGTGTCATAAATAGCGTATTATATTAATTTTATCGATCGAAATTATTACCATATTATCAAACTTTCTTTTTAAAACAAAAGCAACAGGAAAAATCTTTAAAATAAATATATTTTATCTTTTTTTTTAAATCAATAAACATAAGTCAAGTTAATAACTTTGTAATGTAGTTAAGACGTTTTTGTTATTACCGTTCTCTTTGTTATTTTCTTTTTTTCTTTCAATGTTTCTTTTTCAATTGTTAACATATTGTTACTTACTGTTCAAGCACTTTAATATTTAATTATAAAATTGTAATCGGCGCAACACTATGGATGCAGTTTTTGCTTTTGAATGGGTATACATAATGTATCATATTTTGTACAAGATTTATTTGGTGTGTAATTTATGTAACATCCGCTAGCAAAACATAATAAATAAATAAATAAATTAATTAATCTTAAGGAATGAATATACCTACTTATTATTTATCTGTTCAAAATTATTATTTTCATGGATGAGGCGCAATATATCTCTTCTAGACTTAGTTCTTTTTGCAATTCCTAGTATATATTTTATTTATACATGTATAATAAAATGTTAAATAAAAAGTTATTATATTTCACTCGTTGTTATATAACGTTCGTTATGTTTAATTTATAATTAATTTAAATAAATAATAAAGTTTTACAATGACAGCTGAATAAAATGGGGTAGGGGGTCACGTATTAGGTTTAAAAGCCTTTGTTTTTTTTAGAGCCAAAATTGGTTCAGAGGTAAAAGCGTAACGGACAGATAGAGTTACTCTCGCATTAATGATGTTAGTATGTATATTATTTATTATTGAACATATAACTAAAGTGTTATTTTTATTTGTATAAAGTACTAAAATTTATTTATAATTAATTTATTTATAACTTTGTTGACGTAAAATTATAAGGAACTAGATATGTTAAATCAATTTCTCACAAACCTTACGCATAGTACAGGAACGTTCCGAGTCAATCAGTGGCACTTTACTAGTGTTATTTATAAACTTCGCAGAACAATTGTTGAGTCAGACGACGGGAATAACGTCTAACATTGTACCATAACATGTCAGATGCAACACTGAGTGTGTTCATCATATTTTAAATGAACTGTTATTTATAAGAACATTTTATTAACTCAGTAATATATAGAGCATAAATGTTTTCAAGTTTAGATTAAATCTAATGTATTACAAATTTGACTATAGTCTAACTAACTAATTTAACAATAAAATAATTGACGTGTTCTTCCCATCGTCTTCTAGAGGACTCGGTGGTAGAGCTTTATGCAAGCTCGTCTGGGTTACTACTTACTCATCAGATATTCTACCGCCCAACAGCAGTACTTTGTATTGTTGTGTTTCGGTTTGAATGGTGAGAGAGCCAGTGTAATTACAGGCACACCAGACAGAACATTTTAGATTCCACGGTTGATTTTTGAAGAAATGTACAAACCACTGTCTATGGGCATTGGTGATCACTTATCATCAGGTGGTCCATATGCTCATCCAAGAACAACGATTGTCATATCATATCAATCGTCTTCCGCAACATGATCACGGAACCAGCTCAGCAAAAACATTTCACTTTAACCAAGTGCATTAAACTCACGTAACATAAAGTGCATATAAATTAACAAAGTGTAAACAATATAATTCAAGTACGCGTGTCGAACGCGCCGAATTACATTTACAAGAGCGAATGTTAGCCGGTATGTTTACTCGCGATGAATCTGGCGTGGATGTGGAACTAATTCTGTTTAAAAGCAAACACTTAGCAATCAGCGCGGCTCTCAAAATCGAATACAGAAAATACAGCGCAAATCAGACAGTATGACTGTTGGTTTTGACAAAGATTAATAATGACTTTTTATGCCTTCTTTGAAGTGTCTCGTGGAGACAAGGGTCAATGACCTGCATAGGATTGGGAATACGTTAAAAAAAAGTAGACACTGTATTATAATGTGATTATTTTTATGTTCTTATTCTACAGGCTAACAGCCGTGGAATAATATGTAGGTGATACCTGGACATCCCTGCACAAAGCCCTACCACCAAGTTTTAATTTGATTTGGCTAGTTATGTCATATTACAGTGCCAAATATCTTAACATCCAAACTCGAATTATTAACACTGTTCTGGTTTACATCATCTATGAAAGTTGAGCACCAGTGTATGCGCACACAAATATGGTATATCTGCGCATTAGGCTAGCCTTTGAAATTCGGTTAGGACGACAGAATTATTATTGTAATACTAGTGGGGCCCCGCGGTTTTACCTGCGTGAAATTTTATATTACACGTGGACTATTAAAAAAACTCCGTGGAAGTTCAAAAAATCGTTTACTTATGTTTCGGAGACATATGATAAACTACTTGCATGGCAAAAATAGTTAAAAAAATATATAAATTAAAATATGTAAATGTTTAAATCAAATTATAAATACCTACTTAAACTTTGTTTAAAAGTTGCTATCATTTATGATAAGCTCATCCGATTGTACAAATTAAATTACTATTTGTTTTTATTACTACGTAACACTTTACATTTATATATTTTACATCGAAGAAAGAGAGAGGAAGACAAATGTAAAAATAATGCTTAATTTGGTTTTGGCAACTTGCAAATTATTCAATAAAAACTGTTCATTGTATTTACTTTGCTAAATTGTCATACACACCGCGTGGTTTACTGTCCGTGTGCTCGTGTAGGTCAGGGAGTGTGTTGTGTCTTAATAAGATTGCGGTCCCCGTCGGCTGTTCCGCATTTCAGATTGTGGGAACTCTGAATTTACATCGAATGACGCATCTGTTTCATTATATTATAAATAACGAGCAAGTTCACGGTTACATTTGTATGGTTTTGGACATGGGAATTTGTATTTTACTCTAGAAAAAGTTAAATTTCGTTACGAGGACGGAAATAAGGAAATTTGAATTTGAAAAAATCGTGAAAAAAATCAACGTATGTACGTACGTTAATTTTATTCTCGATACGACGTTTTTTATCTATGCTGAGTCTGATATATAGTACTGTAGTCAAGCTATACTATAATGAACCATTATAACCCAAATTATCAATATACAATGTTCTTCTTCTTCTCTGTCGTCACACTCTTGGCAGAGTGGTCGTGGTCGTCGTGACAGTGTTGGTGGCAAGCTTTACAATACGTCGCCATTCCTCTCGTCGTGTTGCTTGCCTCAATGTTACAATGTTAGCAAACAAAAAAAAGAATTAAAATCGAAAAACGAATACGATTACTAATTTTTGCTGCTATGCGAAAGTCATACTTATTTAGATAGCCTTTACAAATAATTTGTCGCAAATGACATTTTAAAAATAAAAATAAACTTCAAATGAAATAACAATGAGGAACATTTCAAGACATCAGCTGACAATTCAATACATTTTTCGTCTCGATTCTTAAAAACTCTTTCAAAAGTCGTGACACCGTGGGAACTGTCTGGCTGTTTCGTTTGTTTGTTTTATTACGGCGGTCGTTCCTCCCTGATTGATGCGGATAAGATTGGATACACCTGCGACTACGCACAGCGACTCGCTATCATTATTTTTGTACTACAACACTCGACAATATCCAATTAGAGTGCGTGACTAAATTAAACAGATAAAATAATATTTTATTTTAACACTCAGAAATTAAATATGACAATAATACATACAACAAAATATGTAATAAATATGTATGGCAGATATGTGGCGATAAAAAGTGATGGGACCCAATCATCCCAAAGATGGCAACAATATGGACAAATGATAAATGCTTCTGATAATTTTCGATTCACGCATTGGTTACAAAACAATGGTTATCAGTGATCAACAGTCTAATAATTTAGTATCGCTTATTATGACTGTTTATGGTCAGAGTGGTATGTTTACGTGAGGTGTTTATTTCTGAACCGGTGGTAGATTTATGACAATAAATAAGTAAATGTTACGATTCTATTAAGATTTTTGACTTTGACGACAAAGTATATTCTCTCCCACTATATCAAGTTCATAATACAAAATAATCTATATCGAAACGTTACACTTCCTTATTGCTTATAAAAAATCTATCACCGGTTCAGAAAGAAATATCTCTGATTTGAGAAGAACCGGCGGCGCAAGAAACTTAGTTTTTTTAGGTTTTACTTTATACAATACTCTTAATATTACGAATTCCTAATGATTTCAATATTACTGATAATTTTACTGGTCATAGAGCTCTATGAGATTGCCTAATAGGTACCACCACTACCACTCAATAGTTATTCTACCGCCAAACAGCCATAAATAGTATTGCCTCATTGAGTGAGTGTTTGGTATAACATCAAAGAGATAACAACTTACATGCCATGACTGGCAGCCTTTTGACAACACAAGAACAATTTTTTTTTTCGTTTAGTACGAGTTTTATTTAACGTAAAGAAACAACGACAACAGAAAACATCCCACTAGTGGGCTCTGGTCTCTACTTAGAGGAAAACATTGGGGTTGCTGGATACATATAGGTATAGCAGATTTCAATCCAACACATGCAAGTTTCCACACGATGTTTTCCTTCAGCGCCAAGCACGAGATGAATTATAAACACAAATTAAACACATGAAAATTTAGTGGTGCTTGCCCGGGTTTGAACCCACGATCGCTTCGAGATCGCTCACGCGTTCTAACCACTGGGTCATCTCGGCCGATGAACCCGATATTTTCATTGTAACTCATCAAAATAATATCGAAATTTTAACAAATATTTTAGTTACTTCATATTTTTAGATATAAATCGATTGACACATCTCACTAAAGACACTGTTTACAAAATAAACTAAATATAGCGTGGATTACACAATGCGATATGAAGTCGGTGGCCTCTTGTTCGATAATTGCCTTGGAAGAGAGAGGTTTTTAGAAGTGGCATAAATTTTGTAATGACATTTATAGTACCAATTACAGGTTTATAGGTAAGTATGTATTAAATTTACTTTCAATTAAAACGAAAAGACAATGTCCATGAATATTGTCCATGAATAATTTACAAAAACTCACTTTTGTATTTCCAAGAAATAAAGATAGTAAGAAAGGATAATACACAAAATAATTAATGAAATGAGTTTTTCAAATAGGTACGAGAAGAAAATATACAGGGTTATTTTTAATGACCCAGCAACTTCGCAGGACTAGATAGCTAACACCATAAGCAACAACTTTTGTTCTATGACTTTGGACATAACTCAATACATGAAAAAAAAAATGATTGTACAAGTTTTTAGTAGTTTACGAGGTTGCTGGGTAATTAAAAATAACCCTGTATAATTTGTATCTTGTATCTGTACTTCAAATAATTCACATCTTTGCAAAACTCATTTAAATCTTCAAATCTTTCTTTGTTTGTCATATAGAACCATAATATTATAAATGCGAATGCGAATCTTTAGTACTCAGCCGATTATACTGAAGATTTGTATACTTGTTATCGGAAGTACAGAGGACATAGAATACCTAACACCCAACCCTCTATACAACACGCGGGCAAAGCCACAAGTCGAAAGTAGTGGCATAATAAATAGGATTAAATTAATAATAGACAATTTAATATTTAACACATGCCATTTCGATTTTAACTTTGTTCTATGATGATAATGTAAGGATGATTATTCAGATATTACGCGATGCAAGTGCGTTGAACTGTACCGTAATTAGTAAGATACATTAATGATACTACACTTATGTGTTTATATTTTTCTAATTATAGTAAGATAAACGTGGTCGTTAATTAGAAGCTTTTAGTGAAACATTTTTTTGTGCTTTTTTATTTTAAAATTAAGATAATATAAATGTTGCTTAAGTTATTGATAAGGAGCACGCACTTCTTCTGGAATTTGAAGTGGCATGTATAGCTATGGTATTACGTTGTCATAATCATTATCATCATATCACCTGGAAAACGTCCACTGCTGGACAAAAGCTGCACTATGGCCGGTCTTGCGCTGCCTATCCAACTTCTGCAAGCCTTACAATATCTACCTACGTAGTTCGAAATGTTGTATTATATAAGTGTTCAAGCAGTGTTTCCTTCACCGCCAGACTCAAATTAAGTAAATGGAAACTCAGTGATCTATGCCCCGACTTTAACTCAAAATTATCTAAGGTTCATGAATAAAAACCTCTTGCCAAATCGCTCGGATTGTTATATATTTTACGTTTATTTATTTCTTAGAAAAGGTACATATACTAAAAACTTGTAAATTCAAAACAATGTCAAATTCAAATTAAGTAACATCTTTCTGATATTGGGTACAAGGTATACTTACTTTCTAGCTGCTTGACAAAAATAGTTGTAATATGTACCTACATTTTCTTTTGTAATAATCGAATTTGAGAGCTATCTAAAACAACAATTAGAGCTTCATTATTAATAGTGCAATACGGTGTCAGAATATAAAGTATCTTATGTAAATAATCAGTTATTTTTCTATCTAGATTATCAGATGAAATTCTAAAATAAGATGAATGTGTAATAAAAAAAGCTTTAATAATGTTATAAAAAACAGTTCAAGATATGTTTGACCGAAAATTAACTTCTAATTGAGTTACGAATCTGTTATTAACAACTTCCTGTAAATAAAATATTATTTATATTTAATAAGCTATAGAGGAAATCTGTTCGAGAGAGCACACTTTCAAAATTATTTATATTAAGGAAGTGTTACGTATAATTGCTAGTAAAACGAATACAATTTCTAAATCTTTATGCTTTCCCTAAGATAATATTTTTTTGTTCTGAACCATTTAGAAAGTCTTATACTAATCAATTTATATATAATATTTTGCGGCAACAAATAAGAAAGTAAGTATTTAATGTGATAATCAATTAATCTTACTATATTTCTTAATAGGTGGTAGAGCTTTGTGCAAGCTCGTCTGGGTAGGTACCACCCACTCATCAGATATTCTACCGTAAAACAGCAGTACTTGGTATTGTTGTGTTGCGGTTTAAAGGGTGAGTGAGCCAGTGTAATTACAGGCACAGTGGACAAAACATCTTAGTTCCCAAGGTTAGTGGCAGTGGTAGTGGCAGTGGCATGGGTAGTAGAGATGGTTAACATCTCTTACAAATTACAATGCCAATGTCTATGGGCGTTGGTGATCACTTACCATCAGGTGACTCATATGCTCCTTCCTATGCAAAAAAAAAATTAAAATATTTACAATGCTACAAGTGGGAAATTTTTGAAAAAGAATAATTTTAAGGGATGAAATGTTATGCGTAATTTTAATTAATATTAAATTACCCTTAAACTAAATGTAATTATAAAATACTATTACGTAAATTATCATGTATATTGGTGAGTGAGAGGTGAGTCGTTGTAACAAGCACAATAATAACGTCTTAGTTACCAACGTTGGTGGAGCATTGGTGAGGTAGTGGACGGGTAAAAAATCATGCATTACTCATTTGCTAATCCGCCTTACTAATTCAAAATAAAAAGAATCGTAAAAAATAATCCTTAGAGAAAGCAATTTTTACTATAAGGGGTGTTAAGGGTTTAATTTGTATGAAATTCATTCATGCGAAGTCGGGACGGGCAGCTGGTTAATGAATATTAAAATTCAATTAATCTGAAACTATAATGTAATTACAAAATAGTTTTACGTAATTGATCACGTATTTATTCAACATTATGCTTTTAATAATAAGGTGATTATTTACAATTAATTATGTAACATTAACAAGTTTATTAAATTGAAATGAAACATATTGGTGTGATATAAATAATTCTATCGAAGCTTACTTCAATTCATTTAATAAATAATTATAAACTACGTTCGTAATATATGCCTTGTAAATAATGTAGGTGGTCTGTGTTTATAATTCATATACTAATTTGTATATATATTTGAAAGGGTAAAATAACATTTTAGATTTAGAGTAATATTTCAAATGGTTGTTTAAATATTAAAACCATAATGTAGACATATAAATAAAGAATATAATAACAGATCTTAATGTTTCAATGAGCGAAGGGCATTTTCTCCTTGCGTTAGTTGCGAGCTTATTCACATGTAACAGAAACATCTGACACAGGCAGGTTGTTTCACGAATTCAGTGGTCCAGGTTTGAACCCGTAATATTTGACTCATATTGATGTGTTTTATCACTGGTCAATATGGAAATATATCTATCGCAATATTGGAAATAAAGTATCTTAAAGTATTAATACTATAGGAAACAAGATTGGTCTGTTTTTTTTTAAATAAAAATAAACCAATCAGAGTATGAATATGACGTAAAAATACCGCGCAAACGTATTCACGTGTAATAGCTAGTTTCTTATAATATTTTCATAACAATACTGCGGTAAGTATTGCGCAAACCTAAGGCAACATTACTCGAGTATTCGGTTCTGTCAGTCGAGCCAGGTAACGAAACACCATTGTGGTGTGCTGACTGACGTCTATTTACCGCTGCCCGTTGATTACTCGTTTGTACACTCTCAATGTTTGTTTGTCATTAAATTTGGATGGCATAATAGCAAATCATTTGCGGCTTCTTGCGTTTGCGTTTGTAGTTTCCAACAGACATACTCGTACGTTTTGCTAACTTTGCTCTCTAAACTTGCTCTCTCTTTAATCATATAGAGTAGCTATTACTTTGATAAGCTTTATATTAATTATATCTTTATATCTTTATATTTTATTAATCTATACTAATGTATAAAGCTGAAGAATTTGTGTGTTTGATCCGGCTAATCTCAGGAACTACTGGTCCGAATTTAAATATTATGTTTGTTTTGTATAGTCCTTTTATCCAGAAAGTCTCTAGGCTGATTCTTATTGATTATGTATTTATTAATTATACGCGGGTGGAACCGCGGGGCACAGTTATGCGGGAAAGGATTGACCGATTTATCAAAGCTTTGCTGTGCATAGGATGTGTATTATAAGACTACGTAGTTGACGGAAAATTTTATATCTATCTGATTGATTTCTGACACGACGGCCAATCTCAAGGGAGACTAATTGTGTAAGACGTATTGTTAAGCAAAAACACAGGTGCACTCTCTATTCCTTCACTTTCACAATCCGATGGGACGGCAATCCGACGCCAGAAAGAGTACAGGCGCGTGACGGCTTAACGGGCTTACTGAGGAAAGGAATTGTACACAATTCTAACTTCAAGATTCTGAACCCAGGCCCTCGGGATCTTCGGCCTTATATCTAACTAAACCAACAGGAAAGTCAAGCTTACTCTAATGTTGAAGAAAAATAAATACATTATCTTACATTAAATATATAAAACCTCCTCAGTATAGTTTTGCAGTTATAGAATTCTCAATGATTATAATTCATTGATTGCCATAAATAATGTATTTTCAATATCAGATTAATGTTTACGTATTTTATGTTCAACAAAACAGAATAAATACATAAAATAATGCTTTTTTGTACGAGTAATGCGGATGTCAACTGGTTCTAAGACAAATACAATTATTATTAATTTATCCGTTAATACAAAGGATAAAGTGGCAGGCTATTAATCCACTGTTGGGCAAACCGGTTATCCCGTTGGGGATTACTTAGGACTAGTTAGGATAACTAACTTTATTAACAACAACAATATTAAGCTATATTTAATATTGTTGTGTTCCAGTTGAGGTTGAGCGATACTCTGTAATGTTGTGTGTAACATTACACTGGATGGCACAAGGGACATTACATTTTAGTCCCAAGTTTCGTGGCACATGGATGAAACAATCCATGCAACCATGCTTCATTCAATAAAAGCCAATAAAAGCCAGCTAAACTGCGAAGAGCATTTACTTATATAATATAACAATCTTATATACTGAAACCCCGCTGTATTTAGTATAAGTTTTATGTTCTGCATAGTCGCTTTTTGAGTAGAGCATAAAAAAACTTATCATTTTCTAGTACCAATTAAATAAAATTCACAGAATTTTACAAAATAGTTTGTATATAGATTATTTATGTAAATATTTTGACATCTCTTAGTGTCAACTTTAATAGAATAAGTTGATATTTCTCAGATAAATAAAAAAAAATAGTTTGTATATAGATTATTTATGTAAATATTTTGACATCTCTTAGTGTCAACTTTAATAGAATAAGTTGATATTTCTCAGATAAATAAAAAAAAATCCTTAATCATTCGTTCGTCTACAAAGGATCAGTCGTAATCTTCACGGGGCGCCAATTACGTAATGGGACAAAGGAATTTTTATGAATCCTTTTTACTAAATTCTTAAATGTCCGTTCTACAAACATTCCTTTATAGAGACTTTGTTTTAATTTTTTTTAATGATTATAATTTCATCAAGGACGTATTTTCTTGGTGTTTAATTTATTTTAATGTAATTTTAGTATATATGTTTATTACTAGGCAGCATCACAATCTACGTTTCAAGATTACCTTTACAAATACTTAAACGAGTTTCTATCAATACATAAATAAAGTGTTTATGCGCATATATATATGCGTATTGACTGTATATAAAAACATTTATTATTTCCGTTTGCACTTTCCATCTCAGCGATTTCATTAAGGTTTTAATAAAGATACATCTAATTGGATGACCGTAGGCTGGAATAGTTTAATCTTTATAATTTAAAGCAACATAATAAATAGAAAAGTAATATTAGGAGTTAAAATCATTACATTAAACAAATATGAGTGGGAAACGGAATACACTTGCCGGGACACAATTGAAATGAGTCAAACTTAACTTGTAAGATTCAATGACACACATCGGGACAACTGAAACGAATTAATAGCTTGTAATAAAAGTTACATCGATTAATCTTTTACAGTAACTTTATATAAGTAGGTCAAGAATATTAGAATTCATGAATTTATACATTATACATCATTCTATAATTTGTATTATAATACAGATAAATAGTATACGCCCGCGGCTTCTCTCGCACACGAGGACGAAATTTGGTGCGTTGCATGCTGGAACCCCAAGGAATCAGACCGCTTGCGTACCAAATTTCATCAACATTTGTTCATTTGTTTAACCGCGACAGTTTAATAGACAGACAGAGTTAATTTCGTATTTATAATATTGGTTTATATATTAGGATTTATGTTGCTTGCATTATTAACATTTTAAATAAACGGAATCTCACCCGTCCATGTATTTATATACTGAAAAGAATATTCTATCTCTTTCTACAACATAAACATTTTATTATGGCAGGTGTATACTAACGACTGGACTACAAAAAGGATTGAGCATTTTACGCCGTTTTAATAATAAAATATAATATTTTTATGTGTAGAGCTCGCAATTAAACCAGTAAAAATATGTAATTATCTATTTCATCCACACAAACAGAGTTGTAAAATCCGCAAGTTTTTGCTGTAATTATTTTTATAAAGAGAAAATAAAACTAACATTTGCATTAAAAATTTTGTTTTATATGATACTGGTGGTATCTCTTATATACATCCGCACTGTAAATCATATTAACCATCGCTTGCATCGCCACCAAGCTTAACAAATATGATAATTATGTTCCCTGTGCACAGGGCTGGACCGTGAGTTTAGGGGACCCTGGGCTAATACTACTTAGGGGCCCACCTAATTACTCAAAGTATAGAAAAAAATGAGACTGTAAGTAGACAGTGACACAGTAGGCTTGAATTAAATGAATTGAATGCGTTTGATTGATCGCAGGGCTGCAAACCATACGATCTGTTTAATTGAATAAAATTATGGATTATTTTGCATTATCGTCTATTTTTTACTTTGACTTGACTTAGCTGGGGGCCCTTCGAATCCACGGGGCCCTGGGCTGAAGCCCAAAAAGCCATATATCCGGCCCTGTCTGTGCCTGTTACCCTGGCTCACTCACCGTTCAAACGTTAAAACAATACTTAGTACTGCTGTGATGGCGTAGAATATCTGATGATATGATTAGAATCAAAGTGAATCCTTTTATTTCAAGCCAAATGTTTCGGAAACATGACATGATAAAAAACAAAATTAACTACATATTTCTAAAACGCTTATCAAATTTGGATTACTTAATTTCAATTTAATAACGCACATTGGTCGATAAAAGTCGATGACGTACCTAATATGCGACCAATGAACTTTCAGATTAGACCACAATTATTTAATCTAACTTTGACCAAGGATCAATTTTGAATAAAACTAGCTGATACCCGCGGCTTCTTCCGCGTTGCTTGATATATTAACAAAGTTTTCTTATGTACGAACGAAAAACCATCAAAAAGATCGCAAGCAAAAATATACTTTGTTTAAACATACATCACTGACCCCCCGGTTCATATACAATTCGTTGTTTCTTGAAACTTTAATAACTTTTTATTAAATGAAGATATCGCAATATTTTTTTGATAAGGGCCAAGTGTCTCAGAAATAAAATTTAGAAAATTTCTTTGAAATCTATCCAGTAGTTTTTCCGTGATGCGCGCACAACTGCAGACCTTTATCATTTTATTTATATAGATAAACTTACTATTACTTAATATGATTACAATTAATATATAATGAAAAACATAAAAACTCATTCTAATGATTTCACAGTAAACATTTGACAAAACAGATTAAAAATGATGTATAACAGAGAACCAAAGGTGTTTCACATAAAAAAAGCCGCAAACCGAAGATGGAGATGTTATCTTACTAATTACGTATCTCGGCGCTAACAGCAGAACTCGGTTGCCTCTATTTTCTGATCACAAATGGACAAAGTGAATTCTCGTACACGTAATTGAATCATCAAGTAAAAACGAAGAGTTTTTAGATTATCTGTATCGATTGAATATGCTATTTTATTGAATCTATGGTTAGCGTCCACAGATTATCAAATCGCTTACAATATTTTATTTAATCTAATTAAGTTTATAAATTTTGTAACGTTATAGATTTTATAAATAACGAAAATTATCATATGAACATGCTATAAATATAATGATGTAATAAAATATTTTGCATAAAGATTAATAAGATTTTGTTATTGTATAAATTATGTTTATAATTATAAAGTTAGTTAGAGTTAGGTGAATATTGCCTTTCATCACGCGAAGTGGTAATAAATTAAGGAGTGGACCTATTATTTTTTACACTGTAAACTTTGTTCTAATATCATTTAAATTAACGCGAATGTAACATGCATATAAAAAAATAACTAAGCTACTTTTTTAAATATGTTTACGGAACAAAATAAAAATTCAACGGTAATGAAAAAATAATATAACTTTAGATGTAAGAACTTTTGAGTTTTTCATAATTTCCATTACAAAATAGTGCAAAACTATATATAGAATGAAACCTCTTTCGAGGTCGCTAACACAACAGGTATTTCTTATAAAGGCCGGGCTTTTAAACTGTAGCATTTAAGAGACATTGTAATGAAAGGAATACTTATGAGACTCGGTAAACGCTCATTACGTCCTGAATCAAGGCTCGTGTCTCACTGATATGCAGACAACACATGCTATATATTACAATTTTTAACATGTCAATATAATTAAGAATGTTTTTTTTATTTTTCTATGATAAATTAACAAAATAAATGTAAGAACATATAAATCAATATAAAAGAAGGTTGTCTGTAAAGTCGGTTTACGGACGATAGTTTACGTGACAACGTCATAACAGATAGATGCGGCGCAAGCGTACAATCAGCGTAACAGGACAATACGCGTAACGGGACAATGAGTCGTCCTTTTTCGTGCATGCAGCCAGCGTTCATCGATTTATTAGACGTTGTCACGTCAATAATTAAAAATGAAACTTCTTCTGAAAACAGAAACATAGAACTTCTATATATATATGTATATATATACATAATGTTCCTCTAAAATTGAGTAGCAAATAAATGAATAGCGTATTTCATAAATTAAATATAATAACGTTTAAGTAAGGTACAAATAAATACGTTTCAATTGCGTTAAAATAATGTTAACGATTGCATTTTTAATCAATAAATGCATCTGAATTAGTCCTGTCCGGTTATTTCTGGTTAAAACCGCTTTTCGAACTGGCTGGAAGTTATAACAATTTGTATTAATGAGCTTGAAAGATCCTATTCGAATAAAGTGTGTACGTTTTAATAACATAATTATAATCGAAGATTTACATTCGAGACTCATCACTTTGCAATAATCTAATATGAAACTTATTAGCTCTTCCTTTGCCGATATGGATCTTACCTAAGTTCTCGAGTATTCTTATATACTTAGGTTAATTATGCGTTCAAGTAAATGTGGCGTGTCTGTGACCATTTCTTTATAGATGTGCTTTGGAAGTATTTTAGCATACGTTTTAAGTTTTACGTTAATGTTTGAGCTTTTTGAAATGTTTTGAGTGTTTTATTAACTTTAGTTCGGTATATTTTCTATATACATATAAGTCGAGATGGTCCAGTGGGCAGATTATGTGATTATTAACCGAGCCTTGGGGAATCAAAATCGGGTTGATCTGTTTTGAAGGCGAAGGAAAACATCGTGACAATACCTGTAGATGGATGGAAAATCCGCAATAGTATACTTACAAGTATTGTTAGAAGCTTATGAAGCAAGAGAGAGGAAGCCGTAGGAAGTTGTAGTAGTCCTACTCCAGCAAATGCAGCAGGATTTACAGGTGCTACTACTGTTTTCAGTTCACGATGATTTTAAATATTGTAAAAATTTTAAAATGTGTAATATAAGCTCGTATGGGTAGGTACCACCCACTCATCAGATATTCTACCGCAAAACAGGAGTACTTGGTATTGTTGTGTTCCGGTTTGAAGGGTGAGTGAGCCAGTGTAATTCGAGGCACAAGGGACTTAACATCTTAGTTCCCAATTTTTGTGACCACTTAGCATCAGGTGGCTCATATGCTCGTTCGCCTACCTATGCTATAAAAAAAAGTATAGAAAAATTCAACTTGAGAATAACTTAAAAAACATTTAATCTAAGCTCTCCCATGAGCCTATTAATGTAACTAAATATGTACGGTTACTGAGTGGCATATATCTTTGGCTGAGCGTTGAAAGCAAGAGCCTCTCTAGTGAAGAGGGACATGACAGGGTTACCAGGAAAAAATAATCATTTATTTTAAAACATGATAAATGTACATGAAAACAATCTAAATTATTAAATTTATTTTTGAAATCGTGCTACATATTACAAAGACTATAATATTCCGAATTTAAAATGAGTTTATAATAGATTAAAAATATAATGATTTGTTTTATTGTAGTCGTGCATTTTGTCGAATTCTTTGTTCTGAATACCTATAGATTAAACAAGGCTGCATAAAACATTCTTTGTAAATTACTTTAAAATTATGTTTTATTTTTTCTGTGCGCGTTAATATTTGTCTGAAAACTAATAAACATGAAAAAATCTTACTGATCTATTTCCTTTGAAGCAAATTGAAATAACGGATAGTCTGTTATCTTACTATTTATTTATAAAAAACAAACATTAGATTGTGATGTTATAATGGAATGTTTTCTGTAACGTGTTCTGAGTTGCCCGCATTAAAAAATATTTTGACATTTTCGATTTAATGCGTGGCAACCCTCAAACTTTATATAATGTACATAATATTATGTGTAGCAGGATATGATGTCGCTGGTGTAGGTATGTACGATTGAGTGAGGTTCAACTTAATGGGGTATGACGTCATCTTAGCGGAAGTGCCTATAGGCTATGTTGAGGATGAGCTTTTAATATTAGATACGTGCAGGTTATGAGTATTAAATTTTAATTAAGCATGCGAAGTTATGTTATTTCGTACTAAGGGGACATTTAACTGAACTAGTTTAATGTAACTTAATTTCCACTTAACCAATTACATTACAAGGACTAAATATAATTACTTAAAGCTCTTATGTTTTTTTATTAACTTAACTCATGTTTAAAAACATTGAAAGTGTATTTTACAGTTCAACTCATTTTGAGTTAACTAAAATATACAATATATTAGTTGTCACTTATTTATCTATACTAGAAAGACTACTAATTTTTAGCAGACATTTAGTTCTTATAAAAAAAGCAGAAAAATATACGAATGAGTCCGAATTTCGTGGCTCGATTTGGCTCTTTGATGTGTTTGCTGACTGCTTTATCTGTCACCCGTGTCACCAGTCGACCACTTACACTGTGAACATAAGACAATGCTTTAGTTACTATTTATAAATAAAAAATATTACATAGATCCAGCTCATTAACGATCTCCGGATTAGTAACAGCCAGAACTATTCTTACAGAATAATATTTCTGTACCCATACTTTATTAATGTTATATTTATTGTTAAACTATGTAGTACGCCACAAGTATAATATAGAAAATACATTAGACTAAAAAATTAAACCGATGTAATTTACAATGGGACGCTTCCAGGCAATCCAATCTTAGTGAGATTTTTTTTATTGAGGTATAAGACGAAATAAAGGGTTTGAAAATTTGTATGAAAGTCCTTTTTATCGAAGAAAGGACTACGGTAAATGTTAATTAGTAATTCTGAATTATGATGACAGCGAAGCCGCGTGTGAAGCGCTAGTTTATTTATAATGTCATGACATGATAACATTTGTGATAAATAAATAGTTTTTCCTATAAAAAAATAAATAAAAAAAGTTCACATACTTAGATGTTACACACGACATGTCAAAAAGAAATAAATTGACGCGACTTGACGAAAATATTGACTATGGACGCGCTCGCATTCCCGTTTGAAATATTTCGAGCAAAACTAGATCATAACTCAATACATTGCAGTTCAAATTTGCGTGCACTTATTATCGTATAGCTGTATTGACTAAATTAGCTCATATTTTGTGAGTCATTATGTTCAATTTGGCGTGTGCTAATAATGATTTATGACTTTTTGTATATTGAATATTCGCTTCCTTCCCGTTCCCAGGGATGTATTTAGACGTACTAAATATATTTTGGCCACAAACAAACGATTCTTAATGAGCTCTTTCTTGTAGTCTTAATATTTTATTTTTCAATGAATTTTAATATTAATTTATGTTATATACATATTTTTTTGTGTAATTAACATGCAAATGTATTTACTAATTACCTTAATTAACGTCAACAGAAACTGTTTCACAGGCTTCGTTAAAAGGTAAAATGAAACTATAAAGATTTCAATGTTATTTAATTACTTATTTATGACAATTAAAATATGAGATATATTAAATACTACATACACCGCCCGTGTCTTTGCTCCCATCTTTCGAGGACCGGATTTTAATTGTCCGGTGTTCGGGATGGGGGTAGCCTATATCGTTCTTTGGGGTTCAAACTTTCCTTAGGACAAATTACATATAATTCGGTTAAGTTTAAACGTAACAACGTAACAGAAATACAGACAGAATTACTTTCGCATTTTTAGAATCAGTATAGATGGAGTGAAACACTTAAAAATAAATTATTGATCATAATGTCACTACTATTATTTTTTAATCCTAATGATTATCAAAATAATCTAATTATGTACATACTGTTCTAAAATGATTGTACAAAATTAAAAAAAATAACTGTCATCACCTTCCGTCAGTAAATATAATTTATTATCTGTTTCTTTCTAATGTTGCACAATCATAAGTTCTTAAGCTTAAGCTGTATTCAGATAAATAACTCAATATTTATAATGATTGCAATAATAACCACAAGTGCATTCACGCCAGTCAGATTACGGAGCCATTTATTACAACCATATAACAACATGTCAGTTTGTATACGTATGAAGTGGTCGATTGCCTTATTAAAATATATTATGTATTAATCGAGAATAGTTCTTATGTTTATTAAATATAAAGATTATAATAGCTTCATGAAGACGTTAAAGGCATTAAAGGATATCATGGTATTATTTATATTTATTTATGTAAATGTAAATAAATAAAGCTATATATAACAACAACTTTTTAAAACACGCTGTATATTTATTATCTGTGTTAATTTAAAAAATAGCGTGGAAGGAGGTTAACAAAAAAATTGATCATTATCTTTTTATGTCTGTGGTAAAACAGATTTTGGCGGGAAATGAAATTGTCGCTATTTTATCGAAAAATCTAAACCAGTTAACTGGCTTCTGTTTCCTAAGCCAATGTTTGCATAGTAATCTAAAGTAAATTATTTTATGATAAGATCACGTTACCGGCTAACACGGAAGGAATATCTCATAACAAACGTTATCTTAGCATAACATTATACGACAAGACAATCAAACATTTTATATTAAAATGTTTATAGAATTTCAAATATTTGTGTTATTAGAAACTAGTTTTTGCTGAGTTACTTGTCTTCAGGTATAAGACATAAAAATATCCTACGTCCTTACTTAAACTTGCTTAATATGTACCAATTTTTATCAAAATCGGTTTAGTGGTATAGCTGTGAAAGCGTATCAGACGGTCAGACAGAATCGCATTTATAATACTAGTAAAGACGATGCATGATTTATTTTATATCTGATTTAATTAATTATTATTAAAACATAGACAAGGTTCTTTATATATAATAATGTAATTAATAAATGTATGTATATGAGAGCCGTGATGGCCCAGTGGTTAGAAGACTAGAATATTAACCCACGATTCCGAGTTCAAGCCCGCGAAAGCACCAAAGAGTTTTCATAATTCATCTCGTGCTCGTCGGTTATTGAAACCATCGTGAAGAAACATGCATGAGGCGGATGAATCTCTCATACGTATCCACCAAACAGCTTTATAGCAGCGTGCTGGAGTAAGGTATAAAGTATAAACGGTCTCCAGTCTCCTTAATAAAGAGAAGAGGCCTTAAACCAGCAGTGAGACAATAACAGGCTGCGTCTTTATTTAAAAAAAAATATATTTTTTATTTTTATTAGATAATTAACTAATTAGTAAAAAATAGATACTATTACCTACCGGTAAATTTTAAAGATGAAGAACATTCATAAAGTTTTAAAAATAATTAAATATTAACCTCAACAAGAGTACTTATGTACTTTATTTTATGATAAAACAAAATAAATCGACAGCTTCTTATTTACCTAATAATCAATAGAGCGTAAGACTAGCTGCTGATGGTAAACTAGATAAGATAGCGGCAGTAAAAAGGCCTGTTTGTACCTATGTCGGAACACCATGAAGAAAAAAACATAATGAAGACAAGCATACAAAAAAAGTCGATATATACATAAAGTATATATCGAGTAGAAGTCGTTTTTCAGAATTCAACTTTTTTTTAGTGACGTAATTACAACTCTATTTATTTATCTTATGAAGTAAGCAATATAATGTTCAAATATACATTATAATGTTCGAAGTGACAAAATAAAATATTCCGTATATATTAATTATTTTGTTAAAAAAAACCTTAAAAAACTGGCAATCGAGTGTGTTCTCGCCGCCATATTATGGAAGTGCTCAAGATTAAACCGGAGCTAAGCTAACGAGTTAACTAAAACCGCGTAAGGTTTAGAGAGGCCGCCCAAGGAAAGTGCGCCGCCGGGCCGTCGCAGCCGCGCGGGCGATCGTCCGCAGCGCACGTTACAAGAAGCGTCGCCTGACAACGAGCGCGTGACGTCACGTGCTGTAGACCTTCTAACTAGAGCTAGTGATCTAAGGACAGTAGTGGCATCACACTAAAGAATACACTTCCACTGAGAAGACTGTCACGCTTGTATATATAGTTAGCTGCGTTGAAAACTTCGATAGCGCGATTCAGGAATTATACCTTTTGCTTTGGAAGTTTAATTATTTTATGTGTTTATTCACATATTTTTTTTATATTGAGTATTTAAGAAAAGAAAACATTAAATTTTACATTTATTACTGTAAAATTTAATGGTGTTTATTATATAAATGTTTTTTTATATAAAATGTGTCTTAGTTTTTTTTTACTTCAGAGCGCCATCTAGTGAGAATATACGAAACGTTTCCATGCGCCGGCATCTTAAAGTTCCAAACATTGATAATGATGTTAAGTGTTTACCTTAGTTAGTTAGCCTGGACTTTGAATTAATGCTGTTTAACTATTTATTTCGAAACATATGTTTGGTTTTTAACTTATTGAATATAGTTTTAAAATTATATTTTTTTTGTTACAGAATATCTAACAATGAAAGAAATGAGAGCCCTGGCACCGACGGCAGTGTTTCACCAGAACCACCCGATCGACCTCCCGGAAAGGTCCGTCAGGTCCATCCAGAACAGAAAACACAAGTATTAGCTTACGATTCCTCTTATCGCAAGAAAAACAAGCCAAAGTCGCTCCCTCTGGAAGACAACCAAATGTACAATCACTTAGCGAACTCTAATGTCGCTATGTCCCCGATGTATCCATTAACTCCTAACATTTGCGTTGAAGGAGGGAAGATTGAGTTCATAAAATCGCCACCGGGTAGCGCTAGGAACAGTTTGGCGCTAGCATCTCCGCCTCAAACGCCGTTACTAGTGCGACGCGGATCGCGGGAAAAACGCGAACGAGCATGTAGCGATGAACCGGAGAAGTTCGACGGCGACAAGGTAGGTGGCGCTGTTTAGCAATAAAAAAACTATATCCTATATTGATATTGGATGTTCAAATAAGTTAGAGATGGTTAAAATATTTATTTACATTAAAACCTTAACTAAATACAAATAACATTTAAAAATAATTATTATACAAGTCATGACCGCGTGGAATGGTGGCAAGAATGCTAGCAGCATTCCCCCTTTGAATCGCAATTCCGATTCTCTGGGCGAAAAATGAACCAGCCCTCCTGTCACCGGTGGAGGCAATAAGGCGGGGAGTAATATTTTGGATGAATTTTTTGGCACTATTACTCCAAGGTCCAAGCGTTTCAACTGCAAACGGAACAAAAATATAATTTGGAATAAGAGACGAATATTTGTTACGTTTGTTCGTTTCAGCTTTTTCCGCGGCGGCTCCGACTTTTAACATTGTTTCCCTGATATGAGACGGGGCCAGTGTGTCAACACATGTTGCGTCCCACACAAGGGCCCGTCCCCGTTCCCAGGGAACCAATGTCAGTCCATCAGGTCTCTTGCCATCATCACGACTAATTCCATGAGGCTCAATAAGAGCAGGAACGTCAATGGTGGCAAGAGCCCTTTTAATAATATCATTAAGAGAACCATGGCGGAAAAGCCTCCCTGAACTCTTTGGACAAGAAAGACCGTGTAAGCCGAAAGAGTCAACCTCTTTTCCACACGGGCACCTGTGCTCAATACACAGCTGCGTTCCCAGCCGGAGACCTATTGATACGCGAAAACATTCATTGTCTAAAAGCGTCCCAAGATTTTTAGAAGGTACCGCATGTAACCAGTGACCTGATTCTTTAGTTGATAAAGCTAGAAGCCGTGCACGGTTTTTGGCACTTGTTAAATTTTGATTCAAACTTTGTTGTGTAACATGAACTAGTAGCGAATCCCAAAGTTTTTGTTTGGTAACTTCCTTAGGGATATCGTCATTAGGACATTTTACCTTCCAGTTTTCTATTGCCTCTGTAACATTTGTAATTTTCTGTGTATTTGATTTTAAAATATGTGAACAAAGGTCTGAAATGCTATGTACAGAAGAGAGAAAGGCTGGAAGGGCAACACTTGAAATTTTCCTCACACCGATGCCACCATGCTTAATCGGGAGTGTAGCTTGTGTCCAGGAATACTCATCAAGAGATAAATTTAGAATTTTCTCTAAAGAATCTTTAAGGATGGCATCGATTTTATTGGTAAGGCCAGGAAATTTCCAGACTGGGCTCGCGCGTAGAATGTACATTAATTTTGGAACAAAAAGACAGTGTTTTAAAATAGTATAAGCAATATGAGAATTTAAGATGCCCAATCTGTTGACGTTGTCTAAAAATAATTTTATTTTATCATTTAAAACAGGTTCAATACCTTCGTCAAAAAGTGGTGCACCAAGAACGCAAAGCGTATTTTTATGAAGGATTTTAATATTAGGTGCAATTTTAAAAAATAATTCCGTTGCCGAATTAATATCTTTTAAAGATAAAGTGTCTGTGAAGTAAATTTCACATTTTGAAAAATTCAATTTGAGACCTACTTTATCAAAACGTTCTTTAATTATAATTAAATCTTCAATAACATCATCCACTTTACCTCCTATGGTTCCATCATCTAGGTACCATATGTTTAATTTAGATTTTAAATTTGAGATGCAGCTATGGATACCTAGGCTGAAAAGAGCAGGACCCAATGGATCTCCTTGCTGAACGCCTACATTAGAATTAATTGTATTTTCGCCAAAAAAAAGCTTTGAGGATGAACTGTAACATTGCCAAACATAAGGGTAAATTTCAGGTAAGTAAGACGAGACTTCGTTAAGCAAGGTTGCTCTATCTAAGGAATTAAAGGCATTCTTTACATCAACTTTCAGCAGTACTTCGGCCTCGTTTCCTTTTAGAAAGGTACGAGTCGAATGTACTGCGGCTTCACACCCACCTCTACTTCCAAATCCGAGTTGTATAGGTTGAAATTTAGGTTTTAAGGTGGAAACTATGTGCCTACAAGCTAATTTAGATGCCAAACGGCGGAAAGTGGACCCGATTGCAATTGGACGAATACTTCCGTCTTTTTTATTAAAGGCACAAAGTCTTGCACCATAAAGATGTGGTAAAAAAGATGAAATCACCTTACCGGATAGCATAAAATTGCATAGCTTAGTTATGTCACTTAATAGGGCCCTGCCAGCGTCACCAGCTGAGGCACTCACAAGATCTTTAAGATGTTGTGGTGTGATACCGTCTATGCCACCAGCAGAGCCGCTTGAAAATGACATAATGGAAGCATAGGTGTCTTCATCTTTAACCTGTAAAAAAGTATTTTGAGAAGGTGGATTTGGAAGTACAGATGTTGGATTTGGTAAAGGATGTTTTTCGTGTAGGGATTCTAGCGTTTTATCATTAAATGGTGCGAGGGTATCACTAGAGAAAAGAATGCGAGCTGCGTTCTTAAGATCTCCATCCATTGCTTTATTTTCAACATTTTTTTTTAAATTATAATTTAAAGGCCGTGATGCGAATTTGGGAAATGAAATTTCGGTATCCAGACTATTTTGTTTTAATTTGGTCGATAAGGAGCCATTTTTGGCTTTATCAACATGAAAAAATTTATATGAGAAAGTGAAAAGATTTTGCCACGCCGAATCACTATTTGAAAAACATTTTTGAATAACACTGGATAGAGATCTAGCTAGAGATATTCTCGCTCCTCTAGGGATTCTTTTTATGAGAGGAATATTTTGGTTGTATTTTGCCAATATCTGTTCAAACTGTAATTGTGAACTGTCACTGTTTATATTAGTAGGTCTATTAAAAATAAAATCAGATGAATGTCCTAATGGAAGGCTGTGACAACGGGTCGTATGAATTTTTAAGCCTTTTTGGCTCTTGAAAATTCTTCCATTAAAACATTGGGGACATGATAAGAGGTCCGGCTGGGAAGGAACGGAATTACTTAAATTATTAGAACCCAACATGGTTCTATAAAAACTTAAAAAATAAACACATAACGTCACTATTTTGGCGATGGAGTGGCACTAGCACAGCACAGGATGTGTGGCCCGTTGCAGGGGTGGCCGCTAGGCTGGCTCTGCGACTGCTTGGCAACGCCACACGCCTCCCTACTTCTGAGAACAAAAAGTGAAATTAGTTATATATTATTTGGTGAACATTTTTATTTGATAATCAGAATCAATTTGATGTCAATTTTAGAAAGAAAATAAAAATATAACTTAATTTTATTAAAATAAAATTAAGACAGAAAAATTTTTGACGTTGACATCAAATTTTTTCACTTCTTAAAAATAAAATATGAAATATGGTTGTGTTTCCATTTATAGTTTAAAACGATTTGCATCGAGAACTGATTTGTACTAAATACATGCCCGTCGTATTCATCATTCATAATTACATATTACTAATAACGCAATAATATTTAGTTGACATTTTATTAAAAAATATCAAATAATTAAAATACATTAACGATATATAACAAGCTTATTTCTCCTGTTTTTTTTATTACGCTTTAACATCTTAACTACTGAACCGATCATCGTAAAATTTTGCGAGTAAGTAGTATGATAAACAGAAAAGAAAACGAACAACCGGGCCCCGTCAGGAACAAAATGCGATATTTATTAGACTCAAACTGTGTTTTATAAAATGTAGATTTTACTTGATTATATTACTGTATTTTTGTACAAAAAGCACCTTAATCTTCTTTATGTCGAACTCCTAAATTGGAACGCATCGTATTTTTTAGCATTTGGTAGACACATTATGAACGCTATTTCGTTATAAAACATGACCTTTGGACCGCTGCCATTTCACTCTACTGTAAAAAATCTACGCTACCCTTCACACACGAGCGAAGACCCAGATGGAAACTAGTATCTTACAAAGGAAAGTAACAATAAATTTGATTGTAATTTTTTGAATGTTGATTGCCTGTTTAAAATAATAAAAAAAATATGTTAATAATTTTCCTTTTATAATTAGGTACGTAATTGCTAATAAAGTTTTCTAAAAATTCTACATAATCTCGAACTTTTGCTAATAAACCAAGTTTCAAAAATCAGAAGGGTCGCGTTTCAATAAAACACGACTTGTATAAAACATTTCATCCCTCGTCAAAAATATTTCAAACTCAACCAATTTGTTACTATAAAAGACGTCCGGACCTTTTCTTGTATAATGCGACATTGGCAGGCAGATATTATTATATTTTGATCGATCAATATCATGGGACCATTATAACTTGACACTCAGATCTCGTACAAAGGTTTAAAATATAAAAAAAAACATAATTAAATAACTATTTAGTGAATATTTGTCGTATATGTCTTTATAAATAAACATTTTTTGTGACTGTACTTTGTAGAGCATAATACAGCAGAGGTCCTAGCAAATATCCATGGAATATGTGCATTTAAGGTTTGCTATCTTCACTTCATAAGCCATTAATATAAAAACATTGTATAGTTACTATTTTTTTAATTTACGAGTATAGGTAGGCGGACGAGCATATCTGTCACCTGATGGTAAGTGTAAGTAACCCATAGACAATGGCATTGTAAGAGATGTTAACCAGCATTTACATCGCCAATGCGCTACCAACCTTGAGAACTAAGATGTTATTTCCCTTGTGGCTGTAATTACACTGGCTGACTTACCCTTTTAACCAGATTACAACAATACAAAGCACTGCCATTTTGCGGTAGAATATCTGATGAGTGGGTGGTACCTAACTACCTACCCAGATGAGCTTGCACAAAGCCCTACATACTACATTTACTAAATAATTTTCGTCTGTTACTGCTGCTATCGAGTCAGTATCACAATTCAAAACTTTATCATTTATATTTTAAAGATTCCTTTTCGCTAAACTGAATTATTTTGAGCTTGTATGTAAATCTCAAGGGACTCTTAAATTATCTAAAGAACATAGTACGTATTGCAAAAGAATAAAACTTCATTATATCCTTAAAACGTCCCTAATGCCTAACGACACTTCTATCAATAAATAAATCCCTCTTCACAAAGTAATCTCTGAGACAATCTCACAAAGACAGCCATCATAGAAGCTTTCAAAAACAATTTTGGGTGCGACTAAATACGCATTAAGGTGCATCAGACCAATTATATCCAACCCTCCTTGAGATCAGCGAATGGAAAAGTATTTATATATAACGTATATGTAACATTTATAATATCATATGGCACAAAATAAATATTTTCGGCATAATTATTATGATATGAAAATGCCAGACGCTATAATATTTTTCCGTTCATTCAATTTTGTGCGGATTCTTTGTCAGATTTAATAGTGCAGTGTGCTATTTAATTATTGTTATAAATTTTTGAAAATATATTATAATTTGTATTCGCCCGCGTGTAAACCGGGGAGGAAGACCCACCAGATTTCTGTAAGGTATATAAATGTTTCCTATGTCGTTTTTCGGGGATCACGCTTGCTTTATACCAAATTTCATCAAAATCTGTTCATTTGTTCGTTGTTGCGTTATAGACAGACAGAGTTAATTTTTTTATTTGTAATATTAGTAATATAATATAATACTAATAAAATAATTACTCATACGAACACGCGTATTATAAAAATAAGTAAAGCTATTTAATGCATTAGATCTTGGAATGGTCTTATTTAAATGAATGCAAATCACGGTTTCAAAGGCGTCCAGACGAAATGCAAAGGAGATAGGGCGTAAATGAATTAATGACCCTAAAACTAAATTAGACTCGAAGCGAAATGCCTAATGAATTTCTATAGAGCATTTCCATTGTCAGTTAGGTACATTCTATAAGAGATAACTTCTTTTATTCGTTCTCTTATAATTCTCTTTCCTGACAAAATCATAGTGCTGTGCGGAAATGTCACAATGAACACTTCAAATTTATTACTCATAGAACAGATTAATAATGTTTATTTTACATTTATTACTTTGGGAAATCTTTCAAATGTTGCATTATTGGAAAAAAATGATTAATTTTATATCCGTCGAAGGTATTATCGATTTTTTTAAATAGAAGATGCTTATAAAATTGCCGGTATTTGGCGAGAGACCTTAGTTTAAAAAGCCACAAGTATCAAAGGATCAGTAAGCTATGCAAATTGCTTTCCAATATTGCTGTCTAGAACACGTTATGGAGCATAATTCTGATATTAATATTAATGTAAGGCTACAGTTCGTTGGACGTGATTTGACTTTTAGTTCGTTTGGATATCGTAGACTGTGTATTTTTAGTAACAAGTAGTTTGTCGTTTGGTTTTTCTTCCGTTTTTTATTTATTGCTTATTAGTAAAGATTCTTTTTTCGTTTTTTTGCTAATATATACATATTTAGTATTGATTACACATGGTGAACTCTTTGCGAGCTCATTTGTGTAGATACCATTCTAATTAATGCTACCGCAAAATTGCACGACTTAGTATTGTTATTATCTCGTTTAAAGAGTGAGTGAACCAGTGTAACTAGAGTTACAAGGTACATAACCTAATTCCCAAGGTTTACGAAGGTTGTCTTACAGACAAGTTCGTTGGACGGTGAGGACCACTGCGTCATGTATGCTGGTCCGCTTAAAACGTTAATTTTTTATCAATATTGAAAAAGTATCAGACGTAAGAGTAGGTATATATGTATATTATGATTTTTAGGTTATAAAGGAGTTAAACATATGATAATAAATTATGAAACTTAACGCTTTAATCATCTCTTTTTTATCTATGCATCACTAATCTACGTTATCTTTGACTTGACAACATCAAACATAATGAAACTAAAGTCAAACCAGAGAAACACATTCCAGCGAATAGTTGAGTTTTAATCTTTAATTTGTTTGTGATTGAATAAAGAGAAATAATTCAAAATTTTGATGACGGAACTAAACTGTTGGAAGCAAATGCTGTTTACTTCAAAAATTGTTTGGATTTTAGAAGACAATTGTTACATCGTGTGGACAGTGTTGCTAATTATGTTTATTATTTTCATCATATTAGATCTTCGGGACAGGAATACTATTTTGAGTGACGATAAAGTTTATCCTGGGACTTCCTCGAGATGTTTGATAATTCGAGACGAAAGTGATGAAATGTGTGTCAGAAATTGTTTTTGTGGTAGTGATCAAATAAATTAAAATGTTTAAAACCGATTCCGTGATTTATGTACCTTCAATACATAACAGAATGAATAGACAGTTACCATGCAATAAAAAAAAAGTGTTCGTATAGTTGTCGTAATTTGATAATCATTATTATAAAGAGGAGAATATGAATTGGAATGTTTGAACATTAATGGTATCTAAAAAAATGGTTAATAAGTAACAATTGTTATTTATCTTCTGCGCGAAAAAAGCAACGGAAGAAGACGTATTGAACTGTTTTTTCTTTGCTTATTTCTATCTATCTATAGGTAATAGACATATTTAGATCTTAATGTAAATCTTGATGTTACCTAATAGTAATAATATTACGCGTATTTCGTCCAAATAGTTAATTTTTGCATTTGCTTTAAAAGTACGTTAATGTATTAAACATTGACAAATTACTGTTAATGTATTGATGTGACTACTACTGGCGAATCATAAATAAATAAAATAACTCCATGAAAAATATAGTCATACAAGACGATTTAACATAGTCCCATGATAAATAGACATGAAAGCATGAGGGCTCTGGCATAGATACTCTAAATATTAGCACTGGTTTCCTCCCTTAGCATACAATAGCATATAACCATAACGTGTAACGACTGTTCCCCATTTGTTGCTTGTCTATCTCCGTCCCATTCAGGAGCATTAGCTAAAGTGGCCCATACGTTATGTGCCCTGCGTTTGATGCAGTAATGTGCCGTGAAGACGGGGCTCCACCGATATGCAGAAGTAATGACCCGCTTGAAATGATTGTTGTTAATTGCTACTTCACTTTTTGTTACCTAACATTGGCGGGGATATAATTACACATGTATTTTATGTAATTGTCTCAAATAAACATTTATTTAATGACAATGCTCTGTTTACTAATTAAGCTTAAAGCTTGTTCTACAAATGGGAACGACAATATTATTTGGGACCAAAATCGAAACTCAAATTTTACATCGCTGATTGCCAGTTGAGCCACAGACCCAGACTAGCACCAATGAATTTTCATGCTCTAATTTGTATATAATATTCATCTCGTGCTTAGCGGTGAAGTAAAGCATCGTGAGGAATCCCGCATATGTCGAAAGAAAAGCAGCATGATGTAAAACTCCAAACCTCCTCAAATGAAAAGTAGATTAGTCTGACTGTGGGAAACTGATGGTTAGTAACTTTACTTTAAAAACTCATCAAATATTCTACAGCCAAAATCACTTCTTGGTATTGTTGTGGTCAGTCTAACTACACGCGTAAGGGACATGATTATCATTATCCCACATTTACAATGATTGATTGTAAGGGATTATTAGTATTTTTTACGGCACCACTGTCTATGGGCGTTAGCACTTATCATCGGGTGTCCCATTGACCCTTCCGACCGTTATATAAAAAATACTATATTAAATGTAAGCAAAAATAATCAAAAGGTCCTTAAATTCACTAGAGACATACCGAGATAGCATAGTTGAAGTGCTTGGCTCAAGTGGAATTTGTTAAAAGTTACAAACTTCGTGCCTCTGTGGACTGGCTTGGCAATCGTCCACAATTGCGCTGTAAATAATACGACAGTTACGTCTATTTCTAATAGAACTTAGGTATCTAGTTTAAATTTTATATACGACCGACTAATACCCGTTATTTCTTCTACTTGGCACACTATTATGACGTTACTATAGCTGGAAAGGTCCATCCATAGACATTTTTTTATTAAAAAATATATTACATATATGAACCATATCAACTCACAGCCCAATATACTGGGGCTAGCATCATTAAGAATGTTCTGCGGGTTCTTTTTCCTCAGTATTATATTAGCACTAAGGAAGGATTTTTGAAAATTTGACCCCTAGGGTATGTAAACCCTGATGAATGGAAATTGGTTTTTAGCAATTCTGAATTACGACGTGAGTGAAACAGCGGGTAAAGCGCTAATTTGTAGATAATAACTGCTTATTAGATATTTGCAAAGGTTAAGTATCTTTGTCTTACCTAAAGATAAGACAAAATATTACGATGGGCATTGTAAAAAAAATACAGAATATATAAAGCCTGAAAAAATTATATAAAGCCTTATACATATATTTAACGACAAACATAGTCATATATTTTTCAAAAATATTCATATGTTTGTTTTTTTATTTATTTAAGTTTTATCAGGCTTACTTAAGAATTATTATATTTATTTCATAATTCTTTTCTCCAACCTCAAACTGCATATTTATTTCAGCAAAATCGATAGAGCCAACTTATTCGTAAAAGCGTGAAATACCTTTCGGATTTATAATATTACTAAAGAATAAACGTCTGCAGGGGTATTCTGTAAGAACAAATTCGAAACTCACTACAGAATGTGACGACATTGGTCATAATAAATATAATTTTTAAAGAGTACACGCATGTAAAAAGTATATTGGTTATAGTATATTGTAAGTCGGTTGTTAAAATTTCATGACCGGAAAATGAAGTGAGTTCTTAAAAAATCTCACTTCAGTAATTGTTAAAGTTTTCAAAACAAGTTTTATTTCATATTATTCAGTTACTATAAATTTTAACATAAAGTTTTCGAGTTTCTTTGTATGTAAAACTTAAGAAGTTTCTTGTCTTTGTCTCGCTATCTTCTGCCTTGATTGTCAAAGCCGACGGAACCTTTAGTGTCTACTCTATAGTTACTATTCATGCTTAACCAATCAACGTTAATTATCTTCGCAGACTGGTGACAGTCTAGTCTAGTCTGGCAGACGGTTTTCAAATTAAACTTTTTCCACACTTTCTCGACATTTTCAAACAATATCGTTGTGAAGGAAAACATCGCGAGGACACCTACATATGTTTAATTTCACTAGAAGTCTACCACGTGTATATCCACCAACCCGGGCTGTTGCAGCGAGGTGGAAAAAGCTCCAAACCTTCTCCTCAAAGGGAAAGCCTTAGCCCAGCAGTGGGACTTATACTTGACTATATTGCACCAGTAAATATATATAGAAATTTAAGTCATATACTTATGATGATCTCATATTGAAGATCAAATGATAAATGTTGTTAAAAATCGGTAATTTCTTTGGAAATAGATTATCTATTTTAGCCCTAAGGGACTAATCCTATAAATTGATCATATATACGTATCCATGTATACTGCACGCCCATGACAGATTCAGCCGCGTTTTTGCATGCGAAACCAATCAATCATGCAGATAACTGTCATTTAATAGATGGCCTCAGCTGATGTTTGTTCGTTGTTCATTGTGATTAAAATATCGATTCGTATGAGTCCTGAACGTTTGTTTAGATTGGCTTTGTTTTTATTTGAATGTATCATTCGAAATGGTACGAATAATTTTGTATTTAAATTTGGAATGAAAGATAAATCTTTACCTCCTTTGCTGAATATGTTATATGGAATCTGCTGATAATTTATAAAGCGATGCTTTGTCTTCTTCTTTCGAGTATAATATTACTGACAACAGAAAGAAACAGATTCGTATTTCGAGTAAAATAAAACTAGAAAATATTTTGCAAGCTTTGTGCAAGCAAGTCTGGGTTGGTATCACTCACTCATCGGACATTCTACCGCTTCGCCACAATAAGTTTTACAGTGCAACGACAGGCACAAGGGATTAGTTCACAAGATGGTGGTGCTTGACAATGTAAGGATTGGTGCCATTTGTTCTTCCATCTATTTCATAAAAAACAAAAAAAAATTTAAGTTATTCTTATTGTTTTCAGAACATGGCTTATCTATATAAATAAAATGATAGAGGGCTGCAGTTGTGCGCGCATCACGGAAAATCTACTGGATAAATTTCGATGATATTTTCTAAATTTTATTTCTTAGGCTTGGCCCTTAAAAAAAAGGTTGCGAAATCTTCATTTAATAAAAAGTTATTAAAGTTTCATTTCATTTTTATATAATACTAGTTGCTGCCTGGGGAGTTAGGAGAGGGTACCAAAATCATGATGATCGGTTGATTTGTTAAAGCGTAACAAACAAACAAATTCACGTTTGCATTTATAATATAAATAAGGAAGAATTATTCTTTTGGTTGAACTACTAAATATTTAAAGTAACACTATTCACTCAAACAGATCAACATCCATTCCTTTGTTCCCAAATGCACTTAACCGCTAATCCTGCGAATTTAAAGTATTTTGCCATTTACAAACTTCGCGCTTTGTTCTAGAACGTTGAATTTCTATGGCATGACAATGTCTATGGTTCATGATTGATATAAATATATATATGGAATAAATAAATCAAAGCTACTGGCCACCCATCCCAACTTCGCACGGGTAGAATAAAACGTTAATTTCGTAGGTACTCAATATTATGTATTATAGTTCATTTCTCCAGGCGTCTTGATGGTCGGTGGAGCCGACACGTTTTAGAATAGAGACCACGCTTAGGCAAACGTAGTGTAGGTCGCCCTATGGTGAGGTGGACCGACGATTTAAAAAAGGTGGCAGGTATGGATGCAGGCTGCCCAAGATCGGGTTGTTTGGCGTTCTTTGGGGGAGGCTTTCGTTCAGCAGTGAACGGCGATAAGCTGAAAAAGAAAAAATAAAAACTCAACATTTTAATATGTATAACGAGAGAGAGAGTGGACAGGGATCGCAAATGCATCAAAATTGTTCCGGCATAATTGTAGCAAGAGACAGAGCGGAATGTGCAAAGCTGACAGCTAACCTTCACTAGTTGGAGAGGCGAGATAATGTATTGGTTTGCATGGTAGTAAAGCTCTCAGCCGCGACGCTATGATTTTTCCGTCATCTTAAACAATCATCGTCATAGTTCAAACAATCTACACAAAACTTTAATTAATTATACACATAAAACTTTTTCAAGAATCACTTCGTCAATTGCAATCGTATGAAAATCTGTTCAGTTGATTGTGAGTTTATCGCATTTAGACAGACAGACAGATGCGACAGGAGAACTTATTTTAGTATGTATGTGTATATAATGAAACTATGGATGAAAATTTTACTTGTAGTGAACAGGAACTTTATAGTTCTTTAAAAATAAATATATACTAAAATTCGAACTCATTTTACATTTGTCGCTTATAAAGTATTTTTTCTTGTCAGTAGAATCTTTATGTTGTCCTTGTCTTCACTTACGTGTAGTAATTTCTAAACCTGATTTATAAATTTCATTTATGATATTAAAATCGCTTTAGAAGCAATTTTGCTGTCAATTTAGCTCCCAGGTCCAAAGCTGACTTTGATAGCGGTGATATACGCAGACAACCTGCGTACAGCGCCATCTGTGTTATAATTAATACGGCGATGGTGGAGCTGGCCAGCGGCCAACGGACATTGTTTTTTAGTTTTGAAATTTGAGAATACCATAACGAACACGTGTGTCGCGAATTTCTTTTAAAATATTTGTAAACATATATATATATATATAATAAATATGTATGTAAATAAAGACTGTTACTATATATATCTAAAGCAAGTAATTTTCAACTATAGTTATTTCATTCTTCATGATATCGTGAACTATTTAGTAGTCGTTGTATTTTTTATTCATTCTCTTAAAAAAAATATAAAAGTTGAAATTAAGTTAGTTAAGAATAGTCAGTTAAACATATTTCAGAATCAACATATTTATGAAATCTTTACAAGCTATATCTATATGTATAAAATTTTATACATTTACTACTTTTTGCGAGATTTTATTTGCGATTATAATATTACTAATACAATCAGAAATGGTACTCGACCGATCGAAAATTGCGAAATTAAATCTTAGCCATCCATGTGTCATACATAATTATAGATAGGAGTATATCTGTCTACTAACTACACTTTCTGTATATTTTTTTAAAAACGATTAAAAAAACCGCTTGATGTCAAAACATAAAGCGTCATAGATCTCCCTCAAGTTGTCGACAACCAAAAGTCACCCGAACCCAATTTGAGTAATGGAAAAACAAATTTCGCAAATGGATCTCTTTGAGGCACGCCCTCTATAATCCGTTTGTCTGTAACAACGCTCGCTGTAATTGGTGCGATGCGCTTTTTAAGGTTATCCCTCACTAGACATGACAAAATATCACTTCAGGGGTTTTATTTAACATATCTGTAAACATCTTAGCGCTCGCTAGCGGTTATTGGTACTTCGAGCGTCAGCGTAAGATTTGACATTTTACCTACTGTTTTAATCTCACCAGTACAATAAGTAGCCTTCTTCAACTATTTCCGTCAATCCATGCTATTTCAATACCAAAATATATAAAAGAGCGGTTTTGTGGTTTAGTAGTGAAAACATAACAAACAGATACACTTTCGTAGTAACACAATATTTGTATAGGTAGATGTATTTTTAATAGATCATTTAATTTAATTAGATAGAAGATAAATTTAACAGGTCCTTAAGACTTGTGTAGAAAAGCAGTTTTTTATATTAACGACTAGCTGTTACCCGCGACTTCGTCCGCGCATAATTTAACAAAAAAGTTATTGTTCAGTTACTCCTTATGACATCAGCTATCTGCCAGTGAGAGTCCCATCAAAATCGGTCCAGTCGTTTCAGAGATTAGCCGGAACAAACAGAAAGAGACAAAAATTGTAAAAAGTATATTTTGGTATATGTCCCGTGTATACATCCATATGCATTTAGTTAGTAAAAAGTGGTTATTTTAGTATTACAAACAGACACTATATATTTTTTTTATTTGTATAGAAATCCTTTAAAGCTGTGTAGTGTGTGTTCACCCTTAAGCCCCCGCATAGCGTGATGCGGAGCTAATTTTCGAAATTCGTGGTTACAGTCATCTCAGACGCATTAGAGTTTTTTGTGGTAGGGATGTACTATATCGAGTAGCTATGTGATGTTTTGATTTATGAATGAAGTTTTTTTTTAGCTGGCAACATTGCTTTTGTACTTAATATTATTATTAAATTGTTATTTGATATGTGTGATTAGATTATTGACGCAATAAACTCTACTAGTACTTTTTATAATTTGTTTATAGTAATATTTCGAGGTCGATTAAAATACGATTATGTTAAGAAGTTTTAACGTAGATTTACTTGTGTTGCAAATTCAGTACTATTTTCAAATGTTTACTTAACCTTTTTGTAATTAACGCAAACTAACATTAAAAATGTTTATGTTATAGTCTCATGACTATAACAAACATTTTTAGTCAGGTTTTTGTATATGATTTATGTTTAATTATTTTAACGCCCATTGCATTATTATCAAGGCCTATCCGTTAAGTCTGCTTGTCTTAACTATTATATGCATACACCCATACTACCCATCCTGACTTCCGCATAAATATATTATCGTCGATGATAGTGCAAGACTTCGTAACAAACAACAGACAATACCGCGTAAGTTAGACGTAGCAAAATTTACAGAAGAGCGAAAAAACTAAATAACTCCTCCTCTTCTTATCTTTCCGGTAAGACGAGAAGGAGATTGTCTGTCTGAACTCTTAGTCTTTATTTACGCGGTATTATCCAATATTAATGTCGCGTTATTGCATCAACAGCGTTATGCGTTTAGTTTTATATTATCTAAGCATGTTTTAATATGTGTTATCATTCCACCGATGTCCTATATATTTATAAAGCGGTAACTGTTCACATACAATAGTCCACTCAATGCTTGACCGACTCAACGAGATATAAATTCAAAGTGATACAGAGTAATACAGCACATTATATGAAGTTCAAATTATAGAAAACTTATTTAGACCTTCGTAACCTATGTTAGTAAAACATATTATATAAATAACGTTATCATTATGGTTTTTAATTAATCATATTTTATAATTATATATATATATATATATATATATATATATATATAAAAAGTAGATAGTAATCCTTACTAATTACTCGATATCAACTCATTGATTTTTAGGATATATATCATAAAAATACTTACTAATTGTTTTAACTATAACCAACATACTTATACAGTAGTTCTGTAGTAGTACCTTAGTGAGCCTATCTGGGTAGCATCCCATAGTAATTTTGTGCTACGGGTGAATTGGTGTAAATAGAATATTATATCTAACTTTCCAAGATTTGATAGTGGATGGTTACGCATGGACGATGTAAAGAATGGATATTAGTTTTTACCTTTCTTTCATCTATTGGCATTGATGACAGCTGCCAATAAGTTAATTTGGCTGTCTCCGTACCTTAAAAAAGTGTATAATGATTACATACATAATAAAAAATAATATGTACAATTGTACATATTAATGAAATCATCAGGCCTTTACATCTTTGACAGATGATTTAAGCAGCATCTCGAAGACACTTGCGTTCGTGACTAAAGAGTCCAATGCGAGAGAGGATCCTTCGGCCGCACTTCCGACAAGTGTATGTGCCCCCAGATGGTCGGGGGTTTGAGGCCCGCTCTTTACGCCTCATGCGTTTTTCTTTTAACGACTCGAACCAGGCTACGTCGTGTTTTGATTGCCCTTCGTGAACAAGGCGTCGCCATTTGGCACGGTCCTCGGCCAGCTCCTCCCATTGGTTGCTAGGGATGTTAAAAGCAATCATATCACGCTTAACGCAATCTTTAAAGCGGAGCATAGGCCGTCCAACAGACCTTTTCGATTCTGCAAGCTCTCCGAGTAGAATTTGCCTTGGCAGGCGAGTATGCTCCATTCGATACACGTGGCCCAGCCACTGTAACCGTCTCTTTTTGAGAATTGCCGTGATGCTAGGCAGCTGTGCCTCGCCTAGAACAGACTCGTTTGTTGCATGGTCTTTCCACGTGATGCCCAGAATGCTTCGAAGACAGCGCAAGTGAAATGTGTTCAGTCGGCGTTCTTGTTTTGCGTACGTTGTCCATGATTCTGCTCCATACAGGAGTGTGCTTAAGACACATGATTGGTAAACGAGCATTTTCGTTTTTACCGTAAGGTGTCTGTTGTTCCAAGCTCTTGTAGAGAGCCTCCCAAACGTAGAGGCTGCTTTGCCGATGCGGGAATCGATCTCTGCATCAAGCGAGAGATTGCTCGACAATTGCGAACCAAGGTAACAAAATTTGTTAACCACCTCCAAAGGTGCGCCTTTAAGCAAGATGACTGGTTGCTCTGAACATCCTTGCGCTAAAATAACAGTCTTCTTAGAATTTATGGACATTGAAAACAGGTCACACGCTCTGGAAAATTTGTCCATTAGGCTCTGGAGTTGCGCTTGATCGTGGGCAACAAAGGCAGCATCGTCGGCAAAGAGGAGTTTATCTACAAATAAGTCCTCCCTATGGCGTCTGGACTTGAGCATCGAGATGTTGTACAGCCTACCATCAGTTCGCGTGTGTAGGTGGATGCCTAACTGTTCTTCCCCAAAAGCAACCTTCAGAAGCACCGAGAAGTATATTCCGAACAAGGTAGGGGCCAGTACACAGCCTTGACGAACACCACGGCGTACGTCAAACGGCGTAGATCTATTGCCATTGTGCAGAACGGTGGCTTTCATACCTTCGTGGAACGACTTCACGATCTTTAGGAGTTTCGGGGGGCATCCAATTCTGACAAGTACCGAGTATAACCCCTCTCTGCTAACAGTATCAAAAGCCTTGTTTAGGTCTACAAATGCAACGACTAGGGGGGTCTGTTGCTCTCTTCACTTTTCTTGTAGCTGTCTGAGAGAAAACATCATGTCGACAGTTGACCGTTGGGATCTAAAACCGCATTGTGCCTCAGGGTATATGCGGTCGGCGAGCTTTTGCAGTTTGCCTAAAATGGCCCTTGCAAAGGCTTTACCGACGATGCTAAGAAGGGATATTCCGCGGTAACAGTTGCAGTCACCGCGATCGCCTTTGCCTTTATACAGAGTGACGATGTTAGCATCTCGCATATCCTGAGGAACGAAGTTTTCTTCCCAACACTTGGCCAGGTGGTTGTGAAGGATGGACAAGAGGCACTTAAGCTTGATGACTTCGGTGGTAACGTCGTCTTTACCAGGACTCTTTCTGCTTTTGAGATGCTGGACGGCCAGATAGAGTTCCTCTACGGTAGGTGCGGCATCTAGCTCGTGCCAAGTTGCCAGATTCGGAACAAGGTCCACTGCTTCTGGCTGAATATCCACAGGGCACGAGTAAAGCCCCTTGTAGTGTTCTACCCATCTTGCCATCTGACGGGTGCTGTCTTTTATAACAGAACCGTCGATTTCCTTGAGAGGGGCCGTCTTCTTTGGAGTAGGTCCAAGAGCTCTTTTTATGCCTGCATATACCCCGCCAATATCCCCCGCATTTGCGCACCTTTGGATGCTTTGACAGAGCTCTGTCCAATATGCGTTTGCAAAGAAGCGCGTGCTACGCTGAAGTGAGGCTTTTGCCTTCGTGAGTTCTTCACGCGTCGCAACGCAAGGGTTAAGGCGAAAATTTAAAGCGGCTTGGCGTTTGAAATCGATCAAGGGAAGTAAGTGCTCCTCGTTTTCTAGAAACCAGTCGTAAGATTTCACTTTTTGGTATCCAAAAACCTTGCCTGCAGAGTCAGTGAGAAGAGATTTAACTTTCTCCCATTCGACTTGCGCTGGTAACGAGCTGTCCCAAGTTGCAACTTCTTCACGGACGAGTGCCCCAAATGAATTCACTACCTCCATGTCACGAGTCTTGAGAAGATTTATCTTTTTTCGTCCAAGTGGCTTGGAAGAATGGACTCTCTTAGGGGCAAGTCGGACTTTAGTAGCAACGAGACTGTGGTCTGTGTCGCAATCTGCGCTGTGAAACGTCCGCGTATGGAGCGTTTCCCGCAGATCTCTCCTTCTTGTGAGAGCAAGGTCTAACTGGTGCCAGTGTTTAGATCGGGGGTGCATCCACGAGACTTTCCGCATCATTTTGCCTTTAAAGAAGGTGTTGGTAACACACAGCTGGTGCCTTGAGCAAAACTCCAACAATCGTTGCCCGTTGTCGATTAGCTTGCCTATGCCATGTGCACCGAGGCATTCAGGCCAGGCTGATGTGTCCTGCCCGACCCGGGCATTAAAATCACCTAAAATGTGCAGTCTGTCAGTTGAATGCACTCCGCGCACTGTTTCTTCGAGCTGGTCGTAGAATTGGTCCTTGGTCTCGGGTTTTGAACTAAGCGTTGGCGCGTAGGCGGAAATTAGAGTGACAAAGCCGCTTTTTGTGTTTAGACGCAAGACCATAATCCGTTCGGACACGCCTACAGGTGTCTCAATGGATTTGATGAGATGATTCCGGACCGCAAAACCTACACCATGCTCTCGTGTTTCTAACGAACTCTTGCCCTTCCAAAAGAAAGTGTAGTTTGCTTCACGCAAAGACCCTTCGTCTTCGGTTCTAGTCTCTTGTAAGGCTGCAATATCAATATTGAGCCTTTTGAGCTCCACATCGATACTATATGTTTTGCGCAGTTCTTGGGCGCAATCGGAACTTCCGCAGGTGTTCGGGAAGCCTGTCCTCATTGTTCGGACATTCCAAGAGGCAAAGCGCATGTAATCAGGGTTGTGGTTGGAATTTTTAATTTTCTTGTGAGCAGGTGGTGGTTGATACAGCGTCAACGTCCAGCTGTGAGGCTTGAGTTCCGTTCACCCAGGCGGAACAAGTTAACGCTGAGACGGATCAGTACCTTATTGATCGGGGGCTGCCCGACTTAAAGCAGGCGGTAACTGATCAATGGATCTGCGATGGATCCTCCTACTGTCGAGAGCGGCCCCTGGCGCCCGCACTTACGCCTATTCGTGCCGACTTATAACCGGTAACTGTCACTCTCCGTGTTGTTTTCCACCTGCAAGGCAGGTGAGCGAAGTGCCCTCTCCGCGGATGCTGCTACGCCTGGGTCAGACGACTTTATGGCAACACGGGCTTGCCCAGTACCCGCGCCACCCACTCCTCCTCCCCAGCAGGATCCACAGGAATGACAAGTCAATACGTGTGGTGCTGGTTTGGCCGCAGGTGCCTGGCTTACGCCTAAGCGGAGGCACCGTTCCGGGTTTAATATTAGTTTTCCTTCTCTTTAGAGACTAGATGTTAATATTAATGATATAAATTGTATCTATACTAATATATAAAGCTGAAGAGTTTGTTCCGACTAATCTCAGGTCCGAATATAAAAAATATTTTTGTGTTGTATGATCCTTTTATCGAGGAAGTTTCTAGGCTGATTTTTATGTATATTTTTTATTAATTATACGCGGGTGAAACCGGGGGCCACAGCTAGTAAACAATAAAATCCATCTCTGCCACACGCTACTCTAGTCATGATAATTGACAAGAAATGTAGTCTTAAATGATACGTCGGGAACGTAGCGCGAAAATAATCGGGCTGTATATAAAAAAATAACAAATCACTATGTGCATCGTCATACATTCCAAAGCGTGTTTGTTGTTGTTAGATATTTTGTAAACATTAGCGATATGTCACGATATTTATATTATATCTGTGGAACGTCGCTACGATGTCGATCAGACTGTGTTTTACTACTAACATAATATAATGTTAGTTATTATAAGTGATAGAAAATGTCTCAACAACAATTTTCATTTATTTTTTGATTGATATATATAGGGGTGTGTTTTGTGTGTTTGTTATTTTAATGAGTTGTTGAGCAAATTGCTTGTGTAGTGCATTTGGCTTATTATATATTATTATTTATTGGCACGAATATAATTTAAGTGATGTGACGTCACTCACATGACGTGACATACTTAAAGATATTATGTGAAAGTGTGTTTACAATGTTTAGCAGACAGTCCGATTTATATTACCTGAATAGACATGGAAGCTATGCTAAGGTACGATATAATTAGTTATAGTATGTCAATTTATTTTATGCCAGGCGTAAATTGAAATGTTACTTTATTTGTACACTTTGTTTAAGAATGAAATCAATCTATGTTTTAAAATTAAATACGTTTAGCAGTTTTCACTCGGTTAAGTAATGAGAACAAAAAAATAAACTTTTGCATATCATCTTATGGTTGTTGTATTTTTAACATTGCAACATCAAAAATGTACTGAACTAACTGTAATGAACTTTGCAAATAAATGATTTGAATTTGATAAAATATCCAGCTAACTCGTTTGAGTGTCTACGTCGTGAAAGGAGGTATGATGCTGTAGTTCAAGTCAATCGGAGTTTAGGAGATTGTGATGATTTACTCAGTGGTATTTTGATGATGTCCAGTCGATAGAACTCGTGAATCAAAATCGAGATTGCGGGTGTAAACTTGAGTAATCTTTTTATATGCTTAATTTGTATTTATAATTTCTATATGGCTCGGCTATAATGTCGGATGAAAATCCTATTACATGTGTGTACTACATACATTGCGTATTTGGTCAAATGTGATACAATATGTTCTTCCCTCAAGATGAGATGAGGTCTTACGAACAGTGAGGTATTAATAGGTCGTAAGATACCTACTTCTTAATATTATTTACAAACACGACAAAGTTCGCCCAGCAATGGGATATTTTGTTTTTCTTTTTAAGACCAAGTATCTGATAATTTACATCTGCTAATATCACAAAAATGATTGCGTATTTATGATAAGGAACAAAGATACATCAATATTTCTAAATTTTTATATTAGATGCTAAATCAATAATACTGTATCGATTAAAAAGATTAAATTTTTCCCATTAATCTTGTTAGAATAAATTATTATAATCCTATTGGAAGTAGAGCAGCTTCATGCATAATTCATGCTGACGTCGCAAGAAACAACTAGTCATTTGATGTACGAATGTACGAAAAACTCACTTGGTGGTAGAGCTTTGTGCAAGCTCGTCTGGGTAGGTACCACCCACTCATCAGATATTCTACCGCAAAACAGCAATACTTGCTACTGTTGTGTTCCGGTTTAAAGGGTGAGTGAGCCAGTGTAATTACAGGCACAAGGGACATAGGATCTTAGTTCCCAAGGTTGGTGGTGCATTGGCGATGTAAACGATTGTTAACATCTCTTACAATGCCAATGTCTATGGGCGTTGGTGACTACTTACCATCAGGTGGCCCATATGCTCGTCCGCCTTCCTAGGCAATAAAAAAAAATTGGAAGTAGAGCAACATCATGCATAATTCATGCTGACATCACAAGAAACAGTCAGTCATTTGGTGTACGAATGTCGAAAAAAAACATGTTTAAATCAAATGATCCAACAAATTATTTGCTTGAAAATAATACAAGACTATGTACCAACAGTAAATTTAAAAATGATTTGGAATTAAGATCAACACGCTATCATGATATCTTCCAAGCCAAATCGTTGGGTCTTAACAAGAAAATACTGTATGTCTCAAAGAACATTATTGAAATATACAAGCGAATTTGATCTCTATTTATTAAACAATAAGAAGATTTATCGTAACGATATGCCATAATATTCCTTAATAGAGAATCATTAGCCTCACTTAACTGTAGTAAAGTAACTATTTGAATTGATAGAGTTGTATGATTTGTTAACTGCCTCGTTGGCCTAGTTGGCCTAGTGGCTGGATAAATGGCCGCAGATCCCGAGGTCGTGGGTTCAAACCAGAGGTCAGGTCAGTAAAAAAAAATATTGGGTTGTTTTGCTGAAGATTTTCAGTAGCAGCCTGGAGTCTGGAAGTTGGTAGTATCTACACTCACGTACCTCAAGAAGCATGTGCAGCCGTTGGTCCTGCTCTTGTACTCTTTCTTTCGTTTTTAATTTACCATCGACTTATGAGAGTGAGATTGTATTGCGCACTATAACATGTCCTGCGCAGTTGGAATTATGTTGATGTCCCACTGCTGGGCTGATAGTCCTCATTTTAAAGAGAATGTATCGTAATTTACCAATCTGCTCCAGTTTGGGTTGGTAGATGCGCCTAAGGCAGACTTTTAATCGAGACATAAACGAGCACGAAATTAATTAAAATTTACACAAACTGAGCACCTGAAAATTCAGTGATGTTTGGATTTGAACTCACAATATTGAGATGGTGCAGTGATTTGAAAATTTAAAATGAATGTATCCATCTTTTAATTTAGATTATAACATGTAAGTGTCTCTAGGGAACCTAAGTAAATAAATAAATAATAAAGAAAAATAGTAATTTATTTATTATTCTTATCTGTTTTAGGTAATTTCTAAGAAATAGAATGTATTTAAAAAGCAAACAAAATAAAAATGCTTCTTTTTTATTTACTTATATAAAGTAACACTATCGTAAAATTTGCTCAAAATATTTCAGCGATAATGGAGGCACATAATTTTTAAGTCCATAGACAAATGTTTATATTTTGTTTTAACTATTAAAATACAAACTTCGAAGAAATCTGGCGTGTTCAGAAATCATAACATATATTTGGTACAAAATAACAAAACTACAAAAGGTTTTATATAGGGATAGAACTACACAAATTTGTATGTAAACTTAGATATTTCGTAGTTGTAAGACGGCGACATTGTTGATGCTTATTGCCCTTTAAATAAGAGTCATAATGCAATGTAGAGGTGTATAGATGTTGTATGAGCATCATTTGTCTTAGCCACGAACATTTATGTAGAACAAAGACTTCATTGAAAGTGACATTTCGCGCATAAATTTTGCGCAATATTTAATATTCAACTTACAAATAAAAAATAGTTTTATTATGTAATACACTTATATCTATATTACACTATTTTAAATAACGGCTTTTACAGATATTTTGAAATTATTTGATATTTATTTAAAATGACGTCACACCGAATACGAGTCCGTATCGAAGTAATTCTTTCACTTGTATTTTTTATTTTGGACAGAGAATATGGAGAGCTAATAATCAAAATTAGGTAACATTTTTAATTCGACAAGAGGCTGAAATATTTCTGTTATTTTTCTTTTGCCTCTTAGTTGTCGATGTTAATAATTTGTATATATAACATTATCATGTACATTGCATTAGTGTATTTATACGTTATTTTAATATTATTTCTCTTTCATTATTTAACAATACGGTATAATAATATTGAATATAAAACAATGTATAAAATAATAGATAAGATTTACACTATGTGCCACTTCTATTTTCTAACGTTCTTAGATCACAGCGCAGGTGGGTTCTTAACAAATGTATCTCCATCGTAGTGGTAAACGATACTGGAGTAGACACGTACTTTCTTTGTTTTCAGACGAAGCGAAAATGACTGCAAGAAAGAGAAAACAAAGAATTAAAAATCGGTCTCTATCTTACACGCCCTTTAATCTTTGAAACCACATCGGTATTTCTTGTACATTTTAATGTAATGAGCGAATCGTTCTTGACTTAAAGCTTAAAGTGAGACATCGTATATATATATATTTTAAAGATTTTTATGAAAAAATTGTTTATGAAAAAACCTGTACTGTTGCTTTTCTTGTTTATGATATTATAAATCGAATTAAACACGGTTATGACGTAGGTCACCAGGCTTTCAGAAAATAGAAATGATCATATTTATTTCACTGATACCTGATACTGATACATCATTTGTTTGATAAATTGACACATAGACCACATGAAGGGAAGTGGTCCCCACTGACATTTACGTTGCCACTGTTAAAAATATAAACCACCAATCTTGGGAACTAATTTATATAAATTTTTATTTTTTTAAATAGTTTAATATAAGATAAAACTGTCCTTTACCATGCCATTGCAACTTGTAAATAAAACAACACTCAGCAAGTTATTGTAATTTTTTATAAAATGTATGTATATTAGTGTGTGTTTTGTAATTTGTCCTAATAAATAAATAAATAAAATAAACTAAGATGTTATGTATTCCTTTAACGGTGTATATAAGTGGATGGTACGTACCCAGTTTGCACAAAGTCCTAACACATAGTAAAATTCGATTTTTTTACATAAAATAAGTATTAGAAAAAATAATAAGTTTCACTGTTTCCTCTTTAATTATGTTGGCTATTAATAAATCTGAATTTTAAATAAACATCAATTGCTAACTTTCTATAGTGAATATATTTTAGGTATTCATTGTTTTCGTATTCTCTCAAACTAAATAATATTAAAATGACATTAGTATCATTATTAGTTTCGAACCCTATTCCGCTGTTAACAACAATCGCATAGCCCTAAAGAGCCATACAAAGGGTTAGGATACATCAATCAGACCCTGACACGCCCAATAGCCAAATGGAAAATAAGGGACAAGGGTACTGCTTACGACGAAATAAATGGAAAAAAGTTTCCGTTGAGTGAGATTTCTACAAGTATCTTAGAAAAGGAAATGTTAGCGTCATGAGATTAATGTACTTGTAAAAAACTTATAGCGCTCATTAAAAATATATCGTGCTACACATTGGCATTTATATTTTACCAGGTTTCGCCCGCGGCTTCGGCCGCGTTTTCCCGCGTAGAAGTGTTAGGTTTTTTTTTTTATTGCAAAGGAAGGCGGACGAGCATGTGGGCCATCTGATGGTAAGTGGTCACCAATGCCCATAGACATTGGCATTGTAAGAGATGTTAACATCGCTTACACTGCCAATGCGCCACCAACCTTGGGAACTAAGATGTTAAGTCCCTTGTGCATGTAATTACACTGGCTCACTCACCCTTCAAACCGGAACACAACAGTACCAAGTACTGCTGTTTTGCGGTAGAATATCTGATGAGTGGGTGGTACCTACCCAGACGAGCTTGCACAAAGCTCTACCACCAAGTAAAAAAGTAGGTATAAAAAAGTAGCCTATATCTTTTTTTGGGGGTGAACCCCCAAAAAAAGCTTAATTTATATACATGTTTTATCAAAATCGGCTCAGTAATAGATTCAGTTACTATCGCATTTATAATTATTTCTTTTTTTTAAGTATTTTTCGGTTAGGCATATGACTACTCCACCCGATGTTAAATGGTAGTGGAGTAGGTGGATGGATTTTAGTATAGATGACTTGGAACATAAATCAGTTTAATTTGTGACATGTAACATTGCGAAAGTAATATAATTTTTACATTTAATAGTTTCATTGTTTCTAGAATCTGCAGCAAATACGAAAATTAAAAAAAAGCTACAAACATTGCTGTCTTTTCAATTCGCCTTTTCCGTGCACCTATAACCTCTTAAATGTCGTATAAAATAAAAAATAAACAACACTCGATACACAAATCGTAAAAACTAAATACTTTTTTTTAACGAAGTCGCGTTAAAAATGGATGAACGTTTAACTTTTAAAATTCAATTAAACCTTGATTTCCATTCACGTTCAGTACAAAACACTGCCATCGGTTCGAACGACTGGTGCCGACGCATTAAACTTTTAACGAACTTTTAAACTGAAAAACAATATTACATTTAGCCTTAAATCGCAACACAATTTGTTTAAAATGTATTCATTTATTTGTGTATTTGAAAAACTGGCTTGTTTACAAAAGGACACGAAACGGAAGAATTGAATCGATTTTGTGTGTAGCGATATTGTTGTATGTAATAAGTTGTATATAATAAGGATGGCGGTGTAAATGAGTCTGTTATTGTTGATTTGTACTTCATTATTTTTAAATTAAGAACCAATGTTATTTACTTAAAAACTAAAAAACTACTCGGCTTACAATAAAAAAAAAAAACAAAATATATACTGTATACAAGAAAACTTACAAACTACTTGACTTACAGTCCAAAAAAATATCAAAATTTCAACTCCATGTATTGTATATGTATAATACTACAATTTCGATTGCGATGCTGCTTTGAAATAAAACAATGTACCTCAAAATTAAAAATAACAAAAATGTCTAAGGAACATACCAAAAAAGCACAAACAATACGTCTGAGGAGACTTGTTTAAATTAGAAAAAAATCTCTTACGGCTGGACAAAAGCCATTAAGAAAGGGTTCTAATCTTACCACCACACGTGCAAATATAATTGTAATACAAAAATACACACAAATATGACTCGTATCTGTCTCTCCAGTATTCGCGATTCTAGATTATGACGCTAATTATTATTTACTTATTACTAATCAATAAGTCGTCTAAGGTTCTGAAATGTTAATTATGTAATAAATTGAAACTGTGGGTAAAATTATGTCATATAATATTTCAGTAATAAAGATCATTAAATATTTTTATGTCAGGTACAAAGGACATAACATCTTAGTTAGAATTTTATAGTAGATTTTAGAATGGCTAAATTTTCCTTCGGCCCTTTAGCATGTTTTCCTACCTATGTTATGAAAAAAAATGGTTATAATTACTAATAAATAACGATACCAACATAACAATACTAACCTAATTCTGCCATATATTAATATATATTTGTAATCTCGTGTTAATTATCGTACCGATCTCTCATGATGAAGTACTCTCCGCTTTAGATTAGCCTTTGTCCGCTAATGATGGATGAAAGAGGGTGACTTCAAATTTGTTCACCATTAAATTATAAGCGACAGCGGTTCATCATAGTGATGACAGTGATTAACAGTCTATTAATGTAATATTATATGTTTAAGGCGTCTTTTGTTGAGAAAGGTTTAACACACACACACACACACACACACACACACACACACACACACACACACACACACACACAGCAACTGCTTGGGATATCCCAAGCTGTTTCATGTTTTGAAGTTATGTCTCATTTCTTATTACAAGTGAAGATTACCTTACGAGTTCACCGCTGCATACATAAAGAATTATAAGTCTTTACTTATAATTCTTGTATAGTAATGATGACGTAGAGTAAATAATCAAGATTTTACATACGGTTTTTTATATTAAACTAACTAATTTTATAAATGCGAAAGTGAGTTTGTTTTTTTGTTACGCTTCCACGTCTTCTACACATTGTCACAGAAACCCCCTGAAGTCATAAATGGGCGAAGCCGCGAGCAGAAGTAGTTTTACGATATAAATTATCATGTATCAATTATCAAGTTTTGTTACTCTTCGATGGTATATCAAGCTGTTTTATGTAAAGAGCTAAACCATGGCATTAGCGCCAGCGCAACCAGCGCTCTTAATATTGATAATAAGCTAAGGCGAACTTTAAAGATAAATTTCCAGGTGATATCAACCTTTTTTGTATTATAATAAACCCGTTGTTCGCTTACTTCTTAATCCATACAGAAAGCCGCTAAGGTTTCACGGGGCCTCGTTTAATTCGTCGGGTTAATCCTCCATTGTCCGACGGGAGTGGTCGGTGCCGTCAGTTGTTGTCAACCATTCATGGGCCGGTGATGTGGGACGAGTGTATTTAATTTACCGGATCACATTAAATATGTATGTTTGTAATTTGTCTGTTTCGTATGTTTGATTAGTTTGAGACGGCTGTTTGAAGTGTCCTGTAATATTAGCTTAGAGAAGTTGTTAAAGACGCACTCTAACGTAAATTGGGTTAATAAATTAAAATGTTATGCATAAAATAACAACGTTACACACATGTTAATTATATATTGTTTACAATAAAATGTCGCCATGTTGGTTTAACTCCTAAACAACGATAAAGTTACTTTTTGTAACGTGGAGTCTATTACGTAGTTATTTAATATATTCTTATTTTTGACATCATTTCTTTATTCACAAGTATAGTTTTTTTTTGGATTTTAGTTATTCCCAACTAAAGATACGAAGAAATGCTTTATTTTATTTACTATTTACAAACATATACTTCTCTTTACAAATGGTAGTCCCTAATTGATATATCCGTACCATGGCGGAATTCCCGATACAATAGAGCCTTCGTCACGTAGACAAATGGACAGAAGCAGTGACAATGGCGAACAATAAAAATGGGCGCAGATTTGTGAAGCGAGCGGTCATCTAATTCCACACAGTGACTGAAGTGGAATTTGTTTTTATATTACAATATTTGTTTTATACATATAAATCCTTTAAATAGTAAATCAAAGATTAGAAATGACTAGAATACATACAAAAAGTTTAGTAACAAGCAATTAATAATTTTACCGAAATTCATGAATAAAAATTTGATTTTAAATTTTTTTTTATCGAAAATAATATTGCGACGTCATAAACGATTGTTATCTTCATAAAAGAATAATTTAATAAATTTGACAACAAAAGTAATGATCACTTTCCAGGTGTCGCGAAATAATTGCAACACAATTTGTAACGAACTTAATAATCCAGGACAACTATATTTAAATGACGGAGAAATACGGACCGGATCGTTTCGACTTTTATAGTTGACATCTCGAGAGGGTGAAATATGATGGCTTTGGATGAAATGAAACGAAAAAATGTTGACGATTCCTGCATTTTATAGATCGGCCTATAACTTTGGTGATGATGGAACTCTATAAATACTTTTTGACAAGCTTTTTATTATTACCACTTCCAAACTTTCCTTTTAAAAGCTATTTTCATGAGCAACCTTCTGAATTACCGAGGTCAGGTCAAGTATGAAAATAGTATTTTTAGTAAGTGCTTTTACCTCCAGAATAATCAATAGTCGTTTATACAATTTATGCTTTATGTACTGTACGTATATGTATATTAAAAAATATGCTTTTTGTTTGTTTGTTGCGATTTTGAATGGTTTGTCCGACGATTGAGAAGCATTTCGAGTTCATACCCAAAAATTGTTTTTTTAAATTATTTATTAAATATTAGTTTTTTTCAAATAGGCTTTTAAATAAATTGTATTTTTCATTATCTTTAAGTAATTAATTACTTTCGTTTTATTTTAAACAGTAATATTAGAAACATGGCATGGTGTGTTTGACACTTTATTACAAAAGCCAACTTTGATTTATGTTGTAAAAGAGTGTATGATTGTAATGTAGAAAAAGCACAGCTTTTTGATCACTAGCTTTCGTACGTGTATCATACAATCTTCATAGTATTGAAATGAAAATAGCGTAATTACGGAGCGTCGAGGTCAATAATCGCAAGATAACTAGCAACAGTAAACTTCAAAAAAAACCGCGGTCTAACTTCGATCATATCTAATTTCTTTTGATCGACCCATTGACTGAGTTTCGATCGCAATCATCCTGTAACCACCATAGTTGAACTCAGAATAAAATAAATAAAATACATAAAATAGATAAGAGTTCCTTTAACTAAATTCTCAAAAAAAAACCACTGCTTATGTTTAATTAATGGCCGAAACGGGTGGTTTAGTAATTTATAAATTTGGGTCCGGAATGAATTTATCGAGCGGATGAAAAATGATGGAGGGCTGGCGAAGGGCGTTGTTGATTCCTGCGGCATACGCAATACGGACAACAGTTATGCGATTACAGATTTTAATTAGTCAGCAAAGTCGATAACCGAAACTTGTTCATTTGTACCTTTGTGTTAAATGTAAATTATACTACTAAAGTAATTATTGCTTGAGATATATCTTTCGTGCTGAAGACATTGCAGAAAATAGATGCTTGGAATATTAAGACTTAATAGTTATTTTAGCAGAAATTTAAAATGATTTATTTAATAGTTTACCTTTTGTTTTGCTAGAAAACGCCTTTACCGGTCTGCCCTCCACATTAATGGGAAAGACATTTTTTTCATTGACATTGTCTGAAATCCACAAAAACCAGCACTATTCTCCCCAACATTGGGGCGTCACGAGACCACTTTGACATCCGTGATAAATAGTATCATTGTATATAAGGTTAAAATTTACCTAGCAACGTTATAATTTACTTACTTAGCTACAAAAATACATTTTTTAATTTGTATTCATTATATCAATGTGAGACCAACTCTAGTTATCTAAGGAACAAAACGCTAAACAAAGTCAAATGAACTAGTTTCACTTTAATCTAGACAGTTCAGTGAATTTGACTTTGAATATCGATTCAAAAACGTGAGTTGTTTCAATTTTAATATCTTACGGTAATACATAACGAATCAACAGATACTATGTCGATAACGTCGTCATGATTATTTAAGATAAGTAGTATTTAAATATACTAGATATACGGCACGATAGCATGCGCAGCTTTGCGCATGCTATCGTGGCGCTCCCCTTAAGACGGGAAGGGTACCGCTGATTTTTTAGTGGGTATTCCGATGTCCGAGGTGCACTCGGAGCCCTGGACGGTGAGCCCCACATACCCCCCCTCTGTTCCCGTGGGGGAAACGCGTCATGCGTTTTTCCAGCGTTAAGAAAAAAAAAGTTAGTAGTTCAGTCGAGTTTAACTGATTTATAAGCTCTATATTTACTTTCTGTTTTCATTTTTATTTTAACTTGTCATTTATTAGTATTAATTTTAAGTGGAAACTTGATTGATATATGCTATTCTTATATACTTTTTGTTTAAAGTGTTAATATAATTGTTTGTTTCTCAAATGAATATTGTAACACGACCGCCATTAGCAGTTTGTGCGATTTTATTTCAATTATTACTTTTATTTCTCTTACGTAACTTTTTATACTTGAACGTTGAACTTAATGGTCGTTCTAGTTTACTTTGTCAAGCTTAGCGAAACTTTTCGAAAGAACTTTCAAGTTATTTAATTACTATTACAAGAAACTAACGTAAATGCCTGTAGGTTTTTGAATGTTTTTTTAGACATATGTAAACATAATGCAACTTTATTGTTTTTATTTGTTGCAACCGAAACTGATCCCTTATTTCCAACATTCATACCCATATGATAAGAATATACCAAATAAGGCAAATTAGAACACCATGTATACAAATACTATATTGATGTGAAGTATATATCTTACTGATGTGCTAAGGCCTTGTCTATATTTGAGGAGAGGAACTTACTACACATAAAAAATCAATCTTGGTTGTCCGGATGTGAAACTTATTCAATAAAATTAAATATAAAAGTGAAAATGTACTAAGTTTTAAAAAGTGTCGGTTGTAGAAGTAGAATCTACGAGTACAGATTTAAAAAATATTTAATAATAATCGAAAATTACAATCCTTAAATATTATAAAACAAAGTCCCCCGCGTTTCATGTCTGTCTGTATGTACGCGCTAAACTAAAAAACTACTGAAGGGATTTTCATACGGTTTTCACTAATAGATAAAGTGATTCAAGTGGATGGTTTACGTGTATAATTCATTAATATTTTCTGTAAATTTGTTGAAATATAGCGAAATTTGTTGAAGAAGTCGGAAAAAAACGAGCATATTGGGAGCTTTCATCGAAAACGCTGTACAATCCCTTTGAGTTATAACAAAACAATGTATGGTGAAATTGTTCCCCTTTCATGGATCTACAAAAAAGTCCGCGATGGCATATGTCTATCTTTTAAGGATAGCTAACTATACCCATTTTAATGTTTAAAAAATGTTTACATAAAAATGGTAAATTGGAAAGCTATAAAAACGGTTATGATATTAATCCTTATTAAAATAAATACGTTATTTACTTTGAGCATTTAATGTATATTATAATTGCCCTTTACATCACCCAATTTAAATCAATATCTTAGGAGTAATCGTTATTTTTAAATTCAGGCGGTCCAACACCCATCATACAAACGCGTGATGCAACCGCTTGCGCGCCCCGCGTCCCGCTGTCGCCCGTACGCTAGCTGTTGCCCGCATAAATATAAGTAAAGGATAAATGTTTGCTTGAAATTTGAAAATCTGTGATTTGAAATTAATATGTATAAAATGCATTTCTGTTAAGAAAAACTTTAGTAACGGTTTTTTTTTTTATTTTGAAGTTGATGATTATTCTTTAAATAATCATCAGTGGACTTATTATGAATTCCTGTAGTTTGACTTAATATATTTATAGTTACTTCAATGGCTTTTAGTAAAATTTAATTTATAGTTAATATTAAATAGCCCGCCGCCTATCTACGCCGTTGAGTATAGTTAAAACCATTAAAGAGCAAGCGTATATTTTTTTTTATTCTATCAAACTACAGGCACATAGGGCATAACATCTTCGTTCCTACGGTTGATGGCGCATTAGCGATGCAGGGAATGGACATTGTTTGAGCATGCACTATAATAAGTGTACATGTGATAAGAGTTCTCACTAAAATCAACCAAGCCGGTCATTGAAAACGACAGGTCTTAGAACTTTTGGTTGTCATAGGGTAGCAGTAAGACATTGTGTGTTTAGCATTTTGTTATTTGCACTCAAAATTATGGTAGCGTAGCTATTACTTTACGCCGATTTTAAGTGAGAGAGTGGTAATTCCGGCTGGGCGTGCCGGCCCATTCTGCTACAACCCGAAGGTATGCAACCTGGCACTATAAAAACCTACCTATTAATAAATTACATACAGGTAAAGTGCGTCTTTAAGCAATCGCTAGGGACTTGAAAAACCGCAAAACGGACAACCATCGATGACGTATTCCTGCATGCGAGTCGCACACCCAGCTATGAGCCGATGACCGAATTCTTCTCCCACAGTGTACTACTGCATAGTGTCGCGCACTCACTTTGTCATCGTCGTAACTTTTAAAACATTTGTCCAAATGATATAGTGTAAGAGACAAAAGTTATCTTCTTTAAAATTCTTATTGTTATATTTTGGTCAATTTATAAATTAATAATTATTAATAGCTTTATAAATTATAGCCTATTTGTTATTTTGATGTATTAGCTATATTATTGTAAAGTTTCATTAAAATCAATTCAGTACTTTTACGTGAAAGGGTAACAAATGTCCATACATCCATACAAAATTTCGTGTTTATTATATTAGTAGGAAATAGAATTATTATATGCCCTGTACTGAACATATATAAACTGTACTGTATGGGCGAATAAATCGATTGGTGAATGTTTATATCTTATTGATTAAAAAATGCACGGGATAATTTTTTTATTTTACCCGTACGAAGTCGGGACGGGCAGCTAGTTTAAAATAAAGTTGTTTATTTTCTGGTTAAAGTTGAGCTTTTACTGAAAATTTAATCAAAACCTTACGTGGTTCACTACTTCCATAGTCATGTTCAGATTTGAATGCTATTTTGCAGAACTTGTTATGCGTTTGACAGACAGTCTCGTTTCAGTTGTTTTTGAATTCGTTCAAATATCAGCCTGTATCAGATTTTTTTGATGTTCCTTTGATGCTTTATAATTCATAAATAATTCTATCGACGTCAATATTATTAAAAGTGCGTTTTGCATTAAAAAACAATATTTATTATTTAAATTTCTATTCCATTTTTGACATCACAATTTTTGGTCAGGTGATCAACGCACAAGCACTATAAATAAATAAAAAAAACATCTAACACCTATCGTTGCGCTACCAAAGATGAGATTTTACATGTCCGTTGTATCTGTTATTACACTGACTCACCGGAACAGCAAAGCTATTAAGTCAGAACAAAGCCCTACTTAGCAGTAATTTGTTCATAGAATTGTATGAGTTACCGATTTTTTGTTATAAAATATGAAGCTGGTTGTTTGATGGGTGAGAAAATAGATAGTCCCCATCGCTCATAGACATAGCTACGGTGTTACGTGTCCTTAGTTACACTGGCTCACTCACCCTTCAAACCGGAACACAATGGTAATTATTGCTGTTTAGCGGTAGAATATCTGATGACTGATACCTGCAAAAATGGCCTACCGTCAATTTAACCCATATGCATGTATACGCATAAACTTAATAAAATAATATATTGTATTATGAAGACAATAATAATAATAATGTTTATTACTTTTTAGAATCAATACAGAGATAAGAAAGAAATTTATTGTGCACATTGTTCGGAGGTAATCTCCTGATATATGATAGAGGGAAGTGAGAATACATCTTCCATATCAATATCTAATAACTATGGCCATTAATTCGGCGACATTTCCAAAAGATTTCACCCCCTCCTATAGACGTATTATTTATAACGTATGCGTCCTGCGGCGCCAGAGGTCGCACGAGTTTTGTGTCACAGATTATAAATTTTAAAGATATAGAAATACAGATAATATATGACTGAGAAATATCGTTATATTTATTGATGGATATTTTTACGTAAAATAAAAAAATGAGATTCAAAAATACTTCTGATACCTTTATGTTGTAGTTTTCGTTTCAATTTTATTTATAAAATAGACTAGATAAACCGTGAATAAGATTAAGTAAAGATTAAGTATTGAATACTACGAGTAATTTCTACAAAATGCATTCGTATAGTAGTACATTTAGTTATTTCTAAATATTTAAACGTTAGGAATAAAATTAAAGGCATTGAGACCTTTTAAATTAGTCCCTCTTTGATATAATAAGAACGTCATGTGCTTCACAGTAACGTCAGAATCAAAAGATTATTTAAATTCTAAACGTTACTTTTTAAAATTTACACATACAAACATTTTACTAATATCCGTTTTTAAATTTTTCAGCAAAGTTACATTTGTTTTAAAAAAAGTTAAAGACTCATCTGAATCCACTCTGTGTTATAATTCAAATTCTTTGTTTTCATCTATCAATGCATTATAACAAACATCTTTATTACAATTACATAGGATTCCAAATCCGTTAATTTATTAGTAAAGTTATAAGGGCAGGCCTTTGTTCGTATTCGTCCTTTGTTAATGAGCCGCTAGGTTCAACAATTAATTATACGACATCCAGACGACATCCAGTGAATATTAATAGCGACTCCATATTATTACGTTTAAATTTAAAGGGAAAGAATAAATTGTGCGTATGGACTTGGTAACAAAAGTATGTAAATTTATCTTTGTGCTCATCCCAAATCATGAAAATATTTTTTTATTTAGATTATTGTAGAAAATCTTTAATTTTCTTTAAAGAAGGCAGAGCAGATCAGTGTAACTACACCTTTAGTAAACAAAGGACATAACGTTTAAGTTCCCAAGTTTGATGGCGCATTTACGGTGTAAAGAGTGGTGTATTTCTTACAGCGCCAATGTCTATGGGCAGTGGTGACCACAAAGCATCGCGTGGGAGAATTGACCGCATACCTATTAAAAAAAAAACTGAAAGTGAATTATAAATAAACAGATATTAATTAGTATTTACGACGATTACAACATCCTTTTATTTTAATACTAGCTACTCCACGCGTTGTCGCTGACAAATTCGTCAAATTTATATACTAGTATAGGTTTTATATAATATGTGATTGTGAACTATTAATTAATATTCCAAAATCTTTTTGCCCTATTAATACAATAAACGCAAACGTCTTTGAGGATGGATGGATCATTAATTACTCTTTCACGCGAAAACTACTAAACGGATTCGGATAGAATTTGGAACAGGGATAGCTTAAACCATTAACGCATGGGCTACCTAACATGTGCCCCTTCCTTCCCACGCAGGCGTAGCCCGCGGCTAAACTAGTCTATGATAAAATGTAATAACTAGCATGTTATAAAGGATAATGTGAAATGTAAAATTAATTCGTGTATTATCCCTGTATTATTAATACATTGTACGTCTCACGAATAATAAATAACATAATTTCCTCAATACAATGAACTGAAGTAAATCCGTTTGACAAACGCAACATCACTTTACAAATCTTACAATTTCCTAAATATATTTAATAAAGGAGTATGAGATAAAATGTTATGAGAACAGTGCAGTTGTTATTAAGACAAATTAATAAAGCTAGGTTTAAAGCTAGTGTCATATTATAGATACAGCTTGGTTGACCATTATTCGTTTTTTGTAGTGCTAATCTGTGGCCACTTTCATCATCACTTGACCAACATGTTGAATTTATTAACTTTATCAATATTATTTTCTAAAAAAATGCTTATTACATTTTTTTATAGAGACATAGTAGCAAGATTTATGCTGAAATTATTCTACATAATTTAAATTTAAAAGTAAATAACAACAAAACAGAAAATGAGTTCAAAACATATTTCAATTAGCCAAACAATAGTATTGTCAGTTAAATATTTTAAAATATTTTCCTATATTATTATAATTCCTAAAAAACTAAACCAGACTATTAAGAAACCAAATTTATGAATATGTTAAATATTAAATCTTAAAGTATGAGATACTTTATGACATTAATGTTCTTTTCTGTTACAGGAACTTCTCGAAAAACGTATAAAACAGTTAGAGGATCAATTGGAAGAAGAAAAACGACGAACACAACGCGAGCGTATGGCCGTCACGAAACTGCAGAACAAACTAATAAAGGTAAAAATTAATACTTAATCAGTACCCTCAAATGACAGATAAATGAGTAACTACTGAGTTTCTTCCTTCTAAATAGAATGTTCATTCCGAACTGGAGCCGGTGGTAGCTTTAAATTGAATTCGTTACCGTAACATGATTACTGTGACACGATTTAAAAGCCCTTATGAGCCCGCTTGGGTATATAACTACGACCATATTATTTTACTGCCGAACAAAGGAGTAGAATAAGTATTTTACATTAAATAAATTAATGTTAATTTAATTCGAATATGTACAATACATATAATTAATTTAAGTAAATAGGCTGAATAAAAATTCTATAATAACTACTTATATAATAATTCAAACAAATTAAAAAGTAAGGCTATCGTGTCAACTTCCATTTCGAATCATTATTTATTTAACGTTAAAACCTTATAAAAATATCTAGTTGGAACCGACAGATGTTTCAAAGGATACTTTTAAAATAGTACGTATAATAACTGAGTTTTATTAAAAGAATATAAACGCAGACCAATTTTATACCACAATCAGTAAATCCAAGCCATTTTATCTAGAACCATTATTAAAATTGTTTACATTATAAGATTCAACAGAGATTTAAGTAAGGCTTGATTGATTCTTTGTTTACAGACGGGGTGTATAATCCTACCCTTTGTTTGATATTACCTTTCAAATTGAAACAATTACTGAGAAACGCGATTAAGCTCACCGAAGCGAAATATTTACCTGTGAAAGATTTGAGTGTCGTTTTTTTCATATTCTTATATATTTATTATATATCTTCTTCTTCTTTCAGTGCCTCTCCAACTAGTGAAGGTTAGCTGTCAGCTTCGCACATTCCACTCTGTCTCTTGTTAGCCGGAACAATTTGGATGCATTTGCGATCCCTGACCACTCTCTGATGTTACATATCCACGATTTCTTCCTACGCCCAACACTTCTTTTTCCTGTAATCTTGCCCATCATTATAAGTTGTAATAACTCATATCTGGTATGTCTTAAGACGTGTCCCAGATCTGAGACTTTCCTTCTTTTTAGTGTTTGCAAGATTTCTCGTTCTTTGCCGACTTGCCGTAGGACTTCCCGGTTGGTGATCTTTTGAGTCCAACTGATGGCCATCATCCGCCTGTAACACCACATCTCAAATGCCTCTATTCGTTTTCTTAGATCCTCCTTGATTGTCCATGCCTCACATCCATACAGGAGTATGGGCCATATATAGCAGTGTAGAAGTCGAGTACGCAATGGGATTTTGATGTTGCGATTACATAACACTTTTTTCATATTATATATATTACATATTATATATATTTAACTAAATTCAGTTGATAGTTTCGCGAGCTACTTTGTCTTTGAAAAATACATAAGAGTTATGTATTTGGCTTTTTAATTTATTGACTGACTAAAAATACAAGATAAATAGTATCTACATTAAATCAAGCCGCCATATTATTTGACTAAAAACTAAATACGAATAAATCAATTTCCGTTTGTTATATACAAATTAAGATTCATTTAATATATAAACTCATAATATAATGTCTGGAGTCTATTCAAGTTCAAGAAAAGATCTCAAGAAAAATAATAAAAAGTGATAAAAAATTAATTTTGTAGTACCGGTAAAGTTTGAAATCATTGAAATTCAAAAACAATGGGAACTTGAGTCGGTTATATGAGAGCTAGAAAGAAGTTCTAGGGTCTTAGTAGTTAGTTTTCTTTTTATATTATTTTAAATTATAAAAATCGTTTAGTTTTTCGTTCTTGACTATTAACGCACATCCATGGCTAATATTTGGTGCATATCTTTATTTTATAAGGATATTTTGAAACATTAAGAGGGTATAAGTAATAAATCCTTTCCAACTCTTTTTAGTTTTTTTTTAATATATGGCTATTAGCTATAAGATATTCTCTCTTCTAACCTTTGTAAAAAGATTTTGTAAAACAAAAGACAAGACGCTTCGCCGTCACAATCAATACGATAAAAGCTAGCGAATAATTATAAAGATAGATCGCGAATTATTTATAAGCGAATAATTTCTCCAAAAATAGATTTTATACTATTGTATGAATTTTCTAACGAATCGAAAATAACAAAATGTCTAAAAGAAAATCTGGTTAATTTTCGGCAGTCGTACGCAAAACAATGAAAGAGTTTCCAATCAATTTTCCGCCGACAATCGAACTCCCGACGGGTTCGATCAGCCAGACCGGGAAAGGAAAATTCATTTCCACCTATGTATCTGTAATTTTTGAACTGTATGTTCGCTATACAGTATGAAAATGATTACAAAAACATAGTAAAATACAGTACTAGATTGATAAAAAATGTATACAAGGTTACGTTAATAGAAATTCACAAAATAATATTTTATTAAAAATATAGTTTTTCGTACTTTATTTGATACATTTAAGTGGGTAAATATTGAACTTTATTAAATTGTGCTCTTATAAGCAATTTAGAATCGTCATGAATATATACTAATCGGAAATGCAAACATTTTAATGAAAATAACCGGCAAATAATTTAACAACATGTGTAGAATTGATAAAAGTATATTTTAACTAAATTACATTAGTTTTATTTCTTGTTATTGCATAATTTATTAATAACATTGCATAACAATATCTTCTTCATGTCCGTAGTTTGAATTAAAAGCGACTGAAACTGCGAAGCGCTACTAATCATGTTGTATAAAAACTTTCTCCAAAACACGCTACATCGTATAAGTTTTATTTAATTTGGTTCAGTAGCTTTTTCAGTTAGGCATAACAAAGAACACTTCTCGTCTGTATTATAGTAGATTTTATTAACTGCAATCTATGATTCTCTTAAATATTTGTGTCTAGTAAACTTTATTACAATTGTCATAGTCATCTCGTCTACAGCTTAGTGTGAAGACAGTCTGCCTTAGGGCTCAAACGTCTTAGTAAACAAGTCTGACCGACGCTAGACTGTTTGAGTTATAAGCGTTTGGTGTTGCGTCCGCCGCAGACATCTGCGAGAGATCGCTTATAGTGTATGCTCAATTCTATATATATTTTGATGATAAAATAGCATATAAGCGTAACGTATTACTTTTATACTAGAGCTTCTTGATTAGTATGTAGATTTTTCACCACAAATGAAATGAATAATTTATACACAGCGCGACTTACTCATTCATTATACATTTGTGTAGTTTTTAGTTTCAAATGTAAATGCAGTCAAATATTTTAAGTAGGGATTTTATTGTTTTGTTAAAATTAATTTTTATAATTAGGTAAATGTGAATTTGAAATAGATAGTGTGTTACCGCACCGCAGAGGTTATGTGGTAGCTTTTACTTTTTTTTTCTTTTTCAAAATATTAGACCAGTCTTCGTGGATTAAGTACCCTATGGTACTTAATCCACGAAGACTCCAATGTAGCGTTGGATACAAATGTGGCAGAATCTCATCTGCCACTAGAAGATGTGATTTTCCTTTATCAAATAGCACGAGTTGAATTAAATACACTTGAAAAATCGGTAGTAGTTTGTTTTAAATCCACTATCTAAATAAAAATTAGGTTATGTTAATTGACTTCTCGAGTGAAGCAAGCGGGAAATAGTGAATGCTACCTCCGACCTAACATCATAAGATGTATGTTCAAAGTTTAAACTTCACTTATATTCCACGTACGTCTCAAGTTTGGAGATTAGCTTTAAGTTTATTTACGTGTTCACTTATCTTAATGGTTTAGCGATTTCAAATTTATTCTCCGTGTGTGATCTTCGGTCAGGTAAAATAATATGAATTAACATTGAACAGATATGTGTTTTGCGGTATTTTAACTTACTATTACTAACATTTAAGGGTTTCACTTAAAAACCCAACTTTAAAATACAAAGGAATTAATATATTTTTAAGTTGAAACATACATAATCATTATAAATACTCGCGCAGTGATAGTTAAGTGTCCTCCTTAGTTCAGTTTTTAATGGTTTGACCGGGTGAAAATTTTAAATAAGTAGGAGCATCCGTTTACTTAAAGCTAAAGCTTTATGCAAGCTCGTCTTGGGTAGGCACCACCCACTCATCAGATATTCTACCGTAAAACAGCACTACTTTGTATTTTTGTGTTCCAGTTTGAAGGGTGAGTGAGCCAGTGTAATTAAAGGCAAAAGAAACATCTTAGTTCCCTAGGTTTTTGGCGCATTGGCGATGTAAGCGATAGTTAACATTTATTACAATGCCAATGTCTATGGGCGTTGGTGACCATTTACCATCAGGTGGCATATGCTCATCACCCTACCTATACAATAAAATAAATAAATAAACTTCGAATTTCTCAATTCTACCTTACTGTAGGTAAAGAATAGCTATATTATGTTGTATCTATCTTAATAATACTTAATCAAGGTATGTTAAATATATCGCCAGTGAGCGCACGTACTAACGTACTAATTAAAATTCCAATCGCCATAGATTCGTCTAGACGTGCGACCTTTAATAAGAAAAGGTGGACTGAGCATGTTAAAAATGTAATGTGTGGAATGGTCAGGATGTAAACGCGTAGGTCTGTCTGCGCTTTTAATGGATAATTGTGATATCGATTTTCGCTGACTTTAAAAATATTACATATGATATATTAAGGATTTTTGAAATCATTTGTTTTGATTGAATTGCAATTTTTTTTCATTTTTCAAAAAAAGATTGAATTGCAAATTGGTTTACTATAAAATTTCTCACGTATTAAATTCTATTCAGCTTAGATCTTAAAATCATCAATTTTTTTTTTAAATAATATCTCATAATTCATTTATAATTGATTCAGTTTATTGAAACTTAATACTCAAATAAACGATGGGTAGCATAATGATGAACAAATGTCTTGCATTACCCTTTGATACCGTAGAGCATTACCCGTAACAAATATCCGAGGGAAATGAATCAATCCTGGATCCTAATTACCCACGCGGTATGCGTCAAAGGCGGCGCGCGCGCAGGAATGTGCGTGACCGATGCGATTAGATGGTCCTCCGAGCCGGATGTTTTGCTCTTCATTTTGCTTTTACTATATTACTGATATTCCGTTTGGCTACTATTTTAGAAAATATATCTCTATCACTCTCGAAATTAAGTTTAAATTTGTTTGGATAGCATTTTGAGTATATTTTTTAAAGAAGATCGTAAGGTTGGTTGGAACGAGTTACCAATTCAAGTTATATGCAGTGATGTTAAGGATTATTTTTCTTTGAAGTTACTTAGGTAAAGTTTTCTTGGATGACGTCCAGCACTCTGCTCCTCACCTAAATATTTGCAAACGTCTGGTTTGTTTTGATTCCATCAATGTCACACCTGTGTTCGTTAATTGGGTGTTTTGCATTATTTTGTAATAATATTTAATGGCTGTTTCAACTTCCTTACTGCTATGTTAAGTTAGTTTTACTTTGTACATAATTTTATCAGCATTATTTAAGCAATCTCCGTTTCTTCTTCCATTTTCATTCTTGAGTTGATATTTTTACTTGTTAAATATTTTTAAATTTTCTCTAAGGAAAATAATTTATTATATATTAAAATAATTTAAGCTTATAAGTAAATAAATTTAAAATCATTTTTAACGATATAAACCCATAACCCAACAGTCTCGCTATTCGTTCTTCTTAGACAAAATCTACTAATAAAAATACTTTAACAGTTGTTAGAAAGAAAGGGAGCTACAACGACGCGAGCCTCGTACAAACTATTTTCATCGCGACCGTTAAAGTTTATCCAAATCGGCCATCAGTACGGATACTATTTGACTAAAGTAATCAAGTGGGGTAATAATCGTAACATCCCTTTCTAATCAAACTTAGAAGATTCAATTAGGCGACGCGAGATGACCCGTCCCTAACTGACAAGATCTTAATATGTTTGTCTCTTCCGTGTACGCACTGGGTGGAATAAACGCTGTTTTTTTAATTACTTTTACACAAACTAATAACCGATATAGCGCAGTTGCTAAAACACGTAAATCTTGAATGAAGATTGTCGGTTCAAATTTTGCAAAATTATTTTATAATAATTATATTCATTTATTTCGACATATACAACATAAATGAAATAATAATATTCATATTACATGTCAAAATACATGTCATAATTGAATTGAATTTTATGGATACATCATAAGTTTTTTCATCATTTTATTATTTATATCATTTACGGCCGAATACTGAAACGTCATTCAAAATGAAGTGGGACTTAATTATTTGGAACGTCATTTATTTCAAAATTTAGTATGCGGAATTTGAAATTAATGACGTTCCAAATAATTAAATCCCACTTCATATTTGAAAGATGTTTCAGTATTCGGCCATTAATAAGCTAAATACATGAATTAAATCACTTTAAATCAAATGAGATCACATAAATTGTTTTAGAATAATAACAACAATATAAAATTATGTGCAGAAGTTATGAAACCCGCATGTGTGTTAGATATTCTAATCCTACGGGTCTCTTACTGGTGGGCTATTTATAATCTTTTACTTTAAATTTTCACCTTTACTGTACAATCTACAGTTACATTTATGACGTGACTAATGATATATTTATATCTGGGAGTCTTATCAAACTAGGTTTACATGTCGTGGGCTCTTAGGCTATAATGACATTCTTTGTTTCGACCTAAGAATTTCGCATTTGATGCTGTCGTTCGGATAGTGCGTAAGATCTTATCTTCTGTTTCATCTTACGCCTTGTAATTGTTTGTGCTTAATGAGTTATATGATATAAGGGCAGGATATCATATTAACAAAATACTGTATGCGTTCTCTTTGTCCGTTTGTCATGATTAACCTTTACTATTTCTGTAAATAATTAAATAGGTACTATACTTTTACGATAGTTTTACGTGTGTTACATATTTATAGATATGAATTACTTCTCTATATTTTTTGTCATCGTCATATTTATTTACCTTTGTCACATATAATATATTTTTACAGTAAATCGTTTAATTTTTTTAAGCATTAAAATAACATAAATCTTTTTTTATAAATTCATTAATTAATTATTAAAATCAGTTGTAACTGACCAGAACCAACATATAGTTATTTAAGTTCGTTGAATACATTTGAAACACTTATTAATTACGTTAATAGCGACACGATGGTTGAAAAGAAAAACCAATTACTTAAATTTATTTATTTAAAACTACAATTTATAATTAAAACTATTTTCCAATTAAGAATAACTTCTCAATTGAATTAAAATTCATCCTCGCTTGATGCAACATTTCACAACATCCGTCCTAAATTATTTTAATTAAACAAATATTAAAATTGCAATTTAAGCTATATACTAAACTATGGTCTAACGTAACTTATTTTTATACAGTTTTTGTTTATAAAACGAATGACTACAAAACTGCTATCTTAGTCTATTGTCTTGTTAATTCAACCGCAAACTATAAAATTCGAGTGCAGCTATTTCTGTGACATCAAAGCAGAACCCAAGAGATGAGGAACAATAAATTTGTGGTGTGTTGGGCGCACCTGCTCCTTAACCTTTCTGGGAAACTTATTTTAAAAATTAAGGGTTTGGGTGGCAATCGTGTTGTTATCACTTTACAACTATTAAGCCGTTAGTAAACAAATACTTTGTTGTAGATTTTTTTTTTTAAACATTTTATAAATCTTTTAACACATCATATTTTAAGTAAAAGAGTTTAAATAAAATATAATATATTGTCTATTTCATGTGTAAGTTTTATTTGTTTTAATATATAAAATATGTAATAATATTAAGTATATTTTATAAAAAAAAAAAAAAAAATAATTAACATTTCTGTCCTGCCCTGAGTTGAGGTTAAGTGGCTTTATTATAAATAAGTCTTAATTAAAGAAAATAATAACTAATTGTTCTAAAATTGTAGTATGATAAACTGAAGTAACGAAATTGACTAAATCTATTTACGAATTGATTTAAAATAATTAATCATACTGCATCGAAACATAATTATTTATAATTGACATTTTGGTTCTTACGTCACCGAATTATTACGTATTCATGTAAAAACGCCTTTGAAAATGTGAAGTATTATTTTATTCAAAAACACTCTCATAATATCAACGTTTACATTTTTCACCTCTGAATGCATAAGTTTATAATATTTTCTAGAAAATTCTCGCCCGGACTACCTCTAATAAACGTTGTTTTTTTTCGCGGCGCCAGTGAGAGAGATGTTCAGAAATCTGAATATTAATGCTGGAACAGGTTTCTTTAACTTCAACTTAATATAAACATTTTACGACTAAATTAAAATACTAATGATTCAAATAACAAAGTGCTGTCTTAAGAGTTTTTCTATCTTTTAACATAATTCGTTTGAAGAACCAAAAAAATTGTATTTTTGAAAATGTTAAAAAGGTTACTTTTACGAGTAATAAATTCTGCATTAAGCTGTAACTTGTAGTTCTCTTCATAACTGCTTATAGTCTATTTCGGTTAGACACTTATACAGAAAAACAACAATCATAAATAAAATATTTATTATATTATATATTGCATCAAACTAAAAATAAATGTATATACTATATTATACTGTACTTAAAAATTCTTTCACTATTAGAAAGCTACGTCTTTACCAAGTAACATAGGCGTACTTATTATATTTTCAATAAAAAATTAGAGATTCCTACCTAAAATAGTTAAGGTTAAATAAAAGTTTATAAACAACAGTGCGTTTCTTAAGGCATTTCCTGCCTCGCACAATCACTCTGTGGAACCAGCTTTCGCTGGCGACTTTTCCGAACCGATATGACTTAAGAACCTTCAAGAAGAGAGCGTACTCCTTCCTAAAAGGCCGGCAACGCATCTGCATGTCCTCGGATGTTGCAGATGTCCATGGGCGGTGGTCACTTTCCATCAGGTGAGCCTCCTGCTCGTTTGCCCCCTCTATCATAAAAAAAAAAAAAAATTTTTCGCGGACGAATTCTCATGTAAAGTACTTGTAATTAATACAATTAAAGCAGAAATTTTTACTTATCGATATTATTAAAAAGAATGATGTGGTGTTATATGTAATATCTCGAAGTTAATTCATGTAATATGTACATAATCGTTTTACATTATATTTTACAAGTTATCTAGTATTATATAAATACTAATGAATGAAAATAAACTACGAAAGTAATAACAACATTATCCTTATATACACCATATTCGGACCCCCATATTCACATCCTGTAAGTAATGGCGGACATTCTTCATAGTGATTATTGGCCCTCACCGGACATACGTCAGCGCTGCTTATTTTATATAGTGAATCCCATTTATGAGAGAAATATTTTATGACGCCTCTTTGGTTAGTTGTTATGAGTTTTTTTTTTGAGAACCGTTAAAAGGTTTTTGACGAAGGTGTATATTCGATATTCCTAAGTTATATTTTTTTATAAAATCTTTAATGCAGTGATTAGGATAGTTTGTAAGTGTTAAGCTATAAGTAGCAAGATTAAATATAAAAATATTATATTGGTTTCCACCTGTATGTGAGTATTTGAGAGAAGGGACAGGAGTTTAATAGCCTATGTTGTATAATTATACCTCTGACAACATATATATACAAAATTTCATGATAGTCCAATCAGTAACGACGTGAAAATATATAAATAACAATAAAATTAGTTATGTTTGTTATTGAACATTTGAAACATGAATGCGCTTAGAAAATGGCCCATATGGTAATCTTTAGGTATTAATCGACAATATTATATAGTATAATAATAATGGTCCTCCTGACCGATTTCGGCCACGGCGGTCAATCTCAAGAGAGATAAGCCAACTGCGCAGGAGATATTATTATAAACAAGTGTGTACGCAAACACAGGTGCACTCGCTATTCCCTAACTCTCATAACCATGGCACGGCAATCCGACACGACCGGAAAGAGTTTAGGCGCAGGGCCAACGGCTTTACGTGCTTTTCGAGACTCGGGAGTGTTCACACTTCCAACTCCCAGACACCTGGCTGCTACTGAGAACTTTCGACAGAAAATCTAAATAACATTTTATTGGCCTGACCTGGGAATTGAACCCAGAACCTCCGCGTTAGCAGCTTTAACTCTAGCCACTAGACCAACGAGGCAGTCATTTTATAATATACCATACATATCTATAATATAATATGACGATAATACTGTTTTAATATTCGTAAATTATGCGAATATTCGCTATAACCATAGTAAATATATATTCGGTAATACACTAGATTTGAACCCGGAACCTTTAATAAAAATTCTCATTCGATTTTTTACTGTACTATCTCGACTTCGTTCAAATAAATATAACAGGTACATTCCGTAATATATTCGGGATCGTTTTAATGCAAGACAATGCATACATTTGCATCTGGGTGCAGACGACGCTGGCTCAAAGTTAGGTCTGCATGCATATTTAACTTGTTTAATTATCCTTTTTACAATTTTAATCTCATTCGAGAATAAACAGCTGTATTCTCAAAAAAATCAAACAAAACTTTGTTGTTAACTTATAATATAATTTTTATTTATATTTTTATATGTATTAGCCGCACGTGCTGGCTTCGCATGGGCAGAATAATGGTCTACAGTAACAGCCTGTGAATGTCATACTACTGGGCTAATGCCTCCTCTCCTCTTTTGAGGAGAAGGTTCTGGAGCTTCTTCCACCACGCTGCTTTAATGCGGGTTGGTGAAATACACATATGGCAGAATTTCAGTGAAATTGCACCGTCAAGCACGATATGAAATATAATTTGATACAGTATTATCACATGGAAATTCAGTGGTGCTTGCCCGGGTTTGAACCCACTATCATCAGATTCACGCTTTTACATCCTAATACATGTAACTCTAATGGTTCACCAGCAGCAATGCTTAGTAATGTTCTATTCCGGTTTGAAGGGCGAGTGAGTGTGCCTGTATAACATGTTAGTTCCTAAGGTTGGCGATGTACAGTTTTTTTTGTTTTTATTTCATAGGACGGACTACTTCACTAGGCGGACGAGATTATGGGCCACCTGATGGTAAGTGGTCACCAATGCCCATAGACAATGGCGTTGTAGGAGATGTTACCCGTCACTTACATCACCAATGCGCCACCAACCTTGAGAACTAAGATGTTGAGATGTTGAATTACACTGGCTCACTCACCCTTCACACCGGAACACAACAGTACCAAGTACTGCTGTTTTGCGGTAGAATATCTGATGAGTGGGTGGTACCTACCCAGACGAGCCTGCACAAAGCTCTACCACAGGTTGATTAATAGTTCATACAATGCCCTTGTTTGTGGGCGTTGGTGACCAATTATTATCAGGTATTGGCCAATCGTATACCTAATATAATAATAATAAAGTAACTTATATTTATTTATACTACAACATTTCAACTTCAGTTATATTCATATTAATTATACTCCCTTAGTTCCAATAACAACGCCACCGATATTCAAACCGCCATTTTTTCACGAATCCATATTGACATTTAGATTTCGACCAATGATATCGCTTCAATTCAAGGTCAAAGTTGTTTATTTGTTTTTACTTCTCTAGGAAGAGTCTATAGGATCTTAATTATCATTCGTTCGATCGAGAAGATGAAATACCACAGTTTTTTTACCCACTGTTTTTTTTTTCAATTTCTATTAACTGGCTCATATCAACTGTTATAGGTATGTCAGCAAATACCAACAATGCTATCACAGCACGATATTTCCATGTTATCCCTTTGTTTAGTGACGCTATTGTACCATTGAAAACACGTGACATGGGATACTTTTTTTTATTTTTATTTAAAAACATCACAAAATGGTGTATTGTTCTCAAGTTGATTAGTTTTTAGTTACTAGTATTCAAATCATATAAAATATATAGATAGAGATAGATAAATTAATGGAACACCACAAATTAATAAGTATTTCCTTTCCTCAAACAGACGTCAAAACAACAAAATACCACTAATAGCATATTTAAACATACAAACATAAATTTTCATCGCGAAAACTTTATCTCAATGTCATAAGGTTCATATTCGATTGAACGTCGTTTACGGTAAGTATGTAATAAAAGGGTTTTCAACGAAATATAAAGGCGCGATTAAACGACGCGGGCTAGCCCGATCCTACGCGAGCCGAGCCGTCCGTGGAGATGCGGCTCGGCTAAATACGGATACAAGCCTGCTCGTTTAAACGACGCGGGGTAGCACGATCCTACGCCAGCCGAGCCGTCCGTGGCGGCTACACATCGTGCTGTTGAACCGGGCTCTGTGTCTGTGACATCTGTTTAGACGGCGCGTATTAACACAAGCCGAGCCGCAGATGGCGCGCGCGCCTTTGATCTGTGTCGAAAAAACCGACAAGTGATGGATCGTGCGAACTTTGCCGAGCCGCGCCGAGCGCAGTTGTTTACACAGCGCGTGGCGCGGCGAACCACGAGCGGAGCCAGGCTCGGCTCGCGTGTTTGCGCGCCGTTTAAACGCCGCTTTAGACATGTCCCGTCATTTGAAATCAAAACATTGGAAAGTTTGCTTAAAGTACGGCGAGGGTTTTACGTTGTAAAGTAAAACAGAGTAGGTGACAACATTTTTGTATATTTATTATTATTAAACAATACATGTTATATTATTTGTCATAATTATTGATTTACATGTGTATTTATAACCAAATGATTGTTTTTAATAATTTAATTCACTAACTATCTTAAATATATAATAATCTATTTTTAAGGATAACATCTAGATTTTTATTGTAAACGAGTAAATTTTAAATAATATACTCGTATAACTCTGTAATTATTAAAATACATTTATATAAAATTGTTATCATAAATATACACTATCTGAGTTAAAGTTTGCTTCATTATATACAATACTTTGACGTTATTACTATTTTTATAAATAAAAAAGACAACCCTAAATATCTCTGTAGATTAGACCTGAACCATTAACCAAGTGCTTTCTTTTAATAGAAATATGTAATATTTTACTTATTTCATTGCCAGTTATTGCGTTATCGTTTTAACTACAAAAACACAATATTCCTAGACACAATTAAGAGGTAAATGAGCGTGACCAAGACGGGGTTTAGATGTTATAATATAATATAGCTGTGCTACCATTTTGATACTTTCATTGGTATTTATGTCGATGGAATGGAATGGAAATTCCAGTTATAAAAGAATTGTTTGGAATTATTCGATGAATACGCGAATGAGGTTGAATTATAATAAAACTCCTTACATAAAGATTTTGCTGGCAAGGGAATCTAGATAACAGATTAAAAATAGAAAAACATATTAAGGAACTGAACAAAATAATTGCTTTAATATTTTACTCTTTCGCCAGATTTCAAAATGAAAGTTATTTAATATTTGATAAAAAATATTAAATAAAAAAAACCTGTACAAAAATTGGCAGTGAAATATCTAAAATTTCCAGATAAAACCGCCATCTAGTGTGAAAAAATAGCAGTTAGCAGACAGTCAAAAAAATAACATAATACGTCTGCTTAATACTATGACATATTTATAAGAGCAGGTGCGGTTCTCGTCAAGGGTTCAAAATAAATGCGGTCAGTGGATGGCGGTGGTGGTACATTTTGTCATTTTCCCCACAAATCTGGGAATTAATTTTACACACAAAACCCTGCGGGTGTGCTGGTCGAGTTAATTTGATCGCTTTGACGTAGTGCGGTTTGATTTTAAAGTGAAATAAATTGTATTAAATTCGAATTTATTGTTCCAATGATAACCAGAAACAAGTATTATATTAGAAGAATAGATCGAAGTGGATCAGTGGATAAGATAGGGTCTAATCTGAAGAAGGTTCATGTGTTCTGTGTTTTTCTCACGTTCTCCTCGGTGAAGGATGATATTTTATCCACCAACCCAAATTGGAATAGCGTAGTGGAGTAAGCTTATCCATATGAAGAGACTTTTGCTCAAGATTTGATAGTTAATACGCATCAGACTTATATATTCGTTTGTAAAGGATTTTCTCTTAAATTTTGTGACAAATCTGAATTTTTAGAATCTGTGACAAATACGAAATATGGAGCTGGTCGAATTAATACAATTGTATTGACGTGAAATGCTTGAAACTATTGAAGAGAAAAAAGTCAGCAGTGCTATGAGTTCACTTAATTACCGTATAGTGTTGACAACCGACTTAAAGTGTACACTATTTTGATGCTTATATTCTTGAAATATTATAACTATTATGGTCAATATCGCGTACCACTTTGACATTTCAAGAACGTCTTATGTTGAGTTATCTCAAAAAATAAAAATGATGTATTAATAAAAATAATGCATGTAAGCGTTTGCGTACATGTGATTTAGTTTTACATATAAAATACATTTATTAGATATAATATTATAAAGCGTCTGCCACACCGACATGTTTAAGCTGGGGTCACACGTGTATCTTTTATTCATATCCCTCTTCGAACCCCTTAATGAAGGGTTGTACTTTGTTTAAAACATGAAACCATCATTACACCTGAATTTCCTACCGGTTCTAATTAATCCGTTTAAAGGGAAAATCATAAATATATATTGTATGGGCGTAGGTACGTTACATATTGTTATATGTTTCCTACATACTCTATGTATAACATACAAATGTCTTGCATATATTTTAATGTATTATATATATAATATAATATCTACAAATATTATAGGCATATAACACTTTTCCTATTAAGAAAAAAAAACTATGTGCCTAATTGGTCTTTTGGTTCCGTTGCTCTTAGGGTTAGGTTGAAATTCTGCTCCATGTAGTACAATTACATTCGATCCACCCAGGCTTTCTATGACTTACATCAATGACAAATACTAGATGCAATTTAGGCAGAAGTTACAACATTACATTGTGCACAAACCCGGCGAATATTTGTTGCTGTTGTTATTACAACTAGTAGTTGTGTCATGTCGATGGTTCAATCCCGCTCTTGAATAATAATTTTATAGTATGGGATTATCTGGCTTGGTCTAACTATTAATTCTACCCATTGAGTATGTTTTTTCTATTACATATTATGATCATGGCACAGTTTTGAGCTTTTATATGATTTCTAGCTATAATTAAACTACCTTAAAATATGGAAATATTAATCATTGTTATTACAGTTGAAAGGTGGGTAGCTCACCCATTCAGAGTCCAACCACCACCACCCACATCTTAACCTAACCCCTTCAGATCTATGTAAAGTAATATTTAGTTATCTTTTACAGCTTCGAAAAACATGTTCTTTCGTTATCTTTTTTTATAAAATATAAATTAATTTTTAAATAAAATTTATAACTAAGAGTAACCGATAGGGCGACACGAGAGGACCGGTCACTGACCGTTCAAGCGAGAGGGTGATCAAGGAGCGCTAAGATGTAACTATCTGATGTACAAAAACGAACCGGGATTTCAATTATTTATTTAATTTACTATCTCGTAAATTATTTCTAGTTTGGTGTAATAATAATAATAATATCCTGGGACATTATTCACACATGGTCATCTGATCCCAAACTATGCAGAGCATATGGAAACCAGACAACTGATATACTACATATAATACTTGTCTTTCAACAACGACACGACAAACAGACATGTTCATGCACACAAACGTCTGTCCTGGGTGGGAATCGAACTCACGACCTGCGGCACGAAAGGCAGATGTCTGCCAAACACGCCAACTGGATCTTCAGAATGAGGCTTTGTATTCTAAATTGACGAATCAATAATATAAATAAATACATAGAAAGAGATATAACTAAACGGACGCTAAGCATATAGATCAGAAATTTCAATGTTACAACAAATACTACAATTATACTACTTCTACTTATTTTTAATTAATGGAATTATGTTGTGATTAGAACGTTATAAAACAATGTTTGGTAGCGCTTGAGTAAGGAACAATTAGATTTTGAACTCTAAAGCTTTATATAACAGTGATACTAATTAGACTAGGGTAGATAATTTTTAAAACCAAAAAAAATAATAGTAGGATGAAATCCATTAGAAAAGGAGGGGAATATTATAAAAATGAAAGGAAAAATAATTTACGGGCGATCTGAGGTCGGGAAGGGGGTAAGGGGGGGGTTTTAAGGGTAAAAAACGGTTTTTCTCGATTTCCGGCAAAACTAAAAGTACTATCGAAAAAAGTCAAATGGCAAAGTTGTAGGTAAGAAAAAGATCTAAAACTCTTGTATTTATACTTTTTTCACATAACCTCAAAATTTATGTGAAAAATTCAAAAAACCAAGTTTTTGGTTTTGTATTTTTATCTTTTACAAAAATTATTTTTTTTTAACGAAATTTGGTGAAAACTTACCTTTTTATGTCTCAAATACGCTGTAATTTATTTGATTAAAAATATTTATTTTTTCACCTTATTTTGAATTAATATCGAAAAAACACCCTAATTTTCAATCGAAAATTCACCCGTCAAAATATCAGCTTTTTTCAAAAAGTTGGTATGTTTTTTGTTCGTTGAAACCTCTACTTTCCGATGGTGAAAAAAAATATATATGTTACCATAGTAAATCTTCTCAGAAAATGCAAAAAATCGAAAATAACTCGAATTCCAATTTTTTGCAACAAACAGCAACAGATTGGGGCTGGATGCAATATCAACGTGGAATTATGCCCAAATCTACACAAAAGAAATTAATTCCGGAAATATTGCTCAAAACTATTTTCTGCAGCTGTGAAACTGCATGTAATAGCTTAAAATGTGGTTGCCGAAAACATGCACAAATTTATGTTCAAATTGTCATGGTTCTGAAAATTGCTCCAATATTGAAGAAGAAACCTACGAGGAAATTAATGATTCAGAAGAAATTGTGGATGAAGAACCAACGCATTCTGGAAATAATGTTGGAGAGGAAGAAAGTGGTAGTCATGTTTTGAGCAATATTTCCGGAATTAATTTCTTTTGTGTAGATTTGGGCATAATTCCACGTTGATATTGCATCCAGCCCCAATCTGTTGCTGTTTGTTGCAAAAAATTGGAATTCGAGTTATTTTCGATTTTTTGCATTTTCTGAGAAGATTTACTATGGTAACATATATATTTTTTTTCACCATCGGAAAGTAGAGGTTTCAACGAACAAAAAACATACCAACTTTTTGAAAAAAGCTGATATTTTGACGGGTGAATTTTCGATTGAAAATTAGGGTGTTTTTTCGATATTAATTCAAAATAAGGTGAAAAAATAAATATTTTTAATCAAATAAATTACAGCGTATTTGAGACATAAAAAGGTAAGTTTTCACCAAATTTCGTTAAAAAAAAATAATTTTTGTAAAAGATAAAAATACAAAACCAAAAACTTGGTTTTTTGAATTTTTCACATAAATTTTGAGGTTATGTGAAAAAAGTATAAATACAAGAGTTTTAGATCTTTTTCTTACCTACAACTTTGCCATTTGACTTTTTTCGATAGTACTTTTAGTTTTGCCGGAAATCGAGAAAAACCGTTTTTTACCCTTAAAACCCCCCCCTTACCCCCTTCCCGACCTCAGATCGCCCGTAAATTATTTTTCCTTTCATTTTTATAATATTCCCCTCCTTTTCTAATGGATTTCATCCTACTATTATTTTTTTTCACTTTTTATTATTTTTAAAGGCTTCTACCCTAGTCTAAATGTACTTCCAATGCTTATGTATGCGTTAGTGTATTTCACTTCATATTTGTATTATCCCTCCAATATACTACTAGTGTATGCTAATAGTGATATATCAGAAATGTAAAAATACACGTTAAATATTGAATATTTATTTTTAAAATCGAATCCACATTTTTTTACACAACAGAACATGACACTTTATTTTTAACCGACTTCAAAAAAAGGAGGAGGTTATCAATTCGTCTGTATGTTTTTTTTTTTTTTTTTTTTTTTTTTTTTATGTTTGTTACCTCATAACTTTCGACTGGGTGAATCGATTTTGATGATTTTTTTTTTATTTGAAAGGGGTTGCTTCCCATGGGGTCCCATTTTTTTTTAGTCCAGGTTTGACAATGGAATCCATGAGAAAACCATATAAGTCGTAAATTTGCATGAGGTATGTGCGCGACAAATGGACGAATAACTCAATATCACGCCAACCGATTTCGATGATTTTTTTTTATTAGAAAGAGTATACTTCAAGGGTTGTTTGATGATAGTTTGGTTAGATTCTGATTATAGGATCCATGACAAAGTAACGGAAATCTTCAATTCTTAGTAGCAAATTAACGATACACGGCCGAATCTTTTATAGGCTATCTAGATTTATCATTCACCTACCATAACATCGTTATGATCAAGTTATTATAGTACTATTGTAAAAAACACTTCTTTATATACCGTCAATAGTTTTCGCAGCGCACGCGAAATAATAACTTTTATAGGCAACAGTTTGATACGTTGGGTTACATTGTTCCATTTTAAGTAGGGATCTATAAGTTTTTGAAAATATAATAAAACCTATATTACTCGGTAAAGACGTAGCTTTATAAGGGTGAAAGATTTTTTAAAATCGGTCGAGTAGTTATTGATTTAAATCGTAATAAAAAATCAAACAAAAATCAAATCTTTCCTCTTTATATTATGAGTTATGCATGTAAGCATTAGTATATATGTTATGTTTGTAATTGAAACATATTTGAACATCTCCTAAAAGTTGAGACCAATTTTGAAAATTATGCATATATATATATAGAATCGTATAAGTACTCTTATATACATGTTATATTTATGTATATTTATATATTGATTACTAGTGTTTTTCCCGCGGTTTCATCCGCGTAGTTCCTATTCCCGTGGGAATATGGGGACAAAATGTAGCCTATATCACTCCCTGATAATGTAGCTTTCGATTGGTGAAAGATTTTTTTAAATCGGCTTAGTGGTTTAGGCGTGAAAGCGTCACAAGCAAACTTACTTTCGCATTTATAATATTAGTTAGGATAATATAGATACTTCCCCTTTTTTTAATATACAGACATTCCGTCATATTTTATGGTGAAGAATGGTATAACACAACATCTATAAACATACAGTTTATTTAATTATTACTAGAAATAACTATTTGGTTATGTTATGGCTGCCCAACTAAATTAACCCACCAACTAAATCTATTTAATCAAAATATGTTAATTTATATTCATACATTTAACCATATTAACTAATATTTATTAATTAAGTACAAAAATGCATTTTTCTTTATGTTTCACTGTTTTAGATTAATATATTTAAATAATAATATAAATGGCGCTGTCTCATATGAGCTGCACGATTAGTAGGTCTACCCATATTCTACAAATTAGTGAGTGTACTTCAGATTCACTAAAAATCGAAAAATAAATAAAAATTTTAACAAAACAAAAACCGACTTCATAAAAAAACAAATTAATATGCACTAAAAAGTAAAAAAATAATTGCGTATTCTTCTATAATTTGATAATTAACTTACTATTTTCTACTCATCAATATGTAGGTACGAATGTGTTGTGTGGTTGATAATTTATTTACAATTATTGTTATTTTTGGAGTCGATGTCAGCTAAGGAAACACTATAATATACCTAGCAATAATAATACGGGAATCTTTTAAAAACATACACATTACAAATTGACTTTTATTCGCTTCGTTAAGTTGCGCGTGCGACACAAGCACATCTCACCTACAACTATGTATGTAGTTATAAGCCCACCTTGGCTGACATCGACTCCAAAAGTAACTATAATTGTAAATAAATTATCAACCACACAACACATTCGTACCTACATATTGATGAGTAGAAAATAGTAAGTTAATTATCAAATTATAGAAGAATACGCAATTATTTTTTTACTTTTTAGTGCATATTAATTTGTTTTTTTATGAAGTCGGTTTTTGTTTTGTTAAAATTTTTATTTATCATTTTCATAGTGGCCAATAACAAAATAGCAAAAGAAAATTTAAACATTATAGCTTTTATTTTAAATACAAACAGAAACCAAATTGGTAAAAAAATACTCAAATACGCAAACTAAATACTTAAAAAAATAAAAAAGAAATATACAAACAAATTTACATAAACAAAACTATGTAGTAAATCTATATATAACAAATAATGCTGTCTGTGATAATGACAACGATTTGAAATTATGCAATTCTAACCAAGTCTGGCATCTCTCTGTACGTATACCCAGGTGTAATAAATCGCTAAATTAATTTATACCCACCGTCCACCTCTAACTGTCTAGTCGAGTAGCAGGTGCGAATAACGTCCAGCAAATAACCCTTCCGACCAGAATGACAAGGGTGAGTCGAATGAGCAAACTTGTAACCACCAATAAATATATATGCATTATTATCATTTTATTTTTGTATAATGTTTTCGTGTTACTGTTAAGTTTACAATAGCAGCCTTTCATTCATTTAATTTACTATGTTTATATTCCTTTGCAAAAATAATTATGCAAATATCGACTTGTGTACATATTTATTTCTAAAATAACAACAATACTTGCCGTAAATATTCAGACGATTTTGCGATCACATGTTCGACTCTTAAATAAATGATACTTATCGATATAAACAAAAACTAACGAGCAATAAATTTTAATAGTTAATTGAAGTTAAACACGAATCGCGCGTTTTTGTTATCACGCCCCACCGTTTGTCAAAATCTTTATTGTAGCATTAAACTTGACAATTGATCGATCAAAGACAATATAGATAAAATGACGTCGCAATATGAAATTTATATTAGACTACTACTGATGCTACCACTGCTATTACTACTAGAACAGATTTTATTTATTATATTTGGATATTAATCATAATCATAAATATTTTTGATTACTTTGCTCAACAGAGATGCACCAGTTGCCTTTCTCCTTCGTCTCCCTCCATTACACTTTAATGTCTTTATTTTATTTCTATTATAATGCTACACATAAGGTCCGCCAGACCGATTCCGGCCACGGCGGCCAATCTCAAGAGAGATTAGCCAACTGCGCAGGAGATATTATAGTGTACTAGTGTGTGCGCAAACACAGGTGCACTCTCTTTTCCTAAGCTCTCATAATCCGATGGGACGGCAATCCGACACGACCCAATAACTATTTATTGGCCCGACCTGTGAATTGAACCCAGGACCACCGAGTCTGCGGCCTTATATCAAGCCACTAGACCAACGAGGCAGTCAAATGCGATACATATATACCTCATGAACACAATTAGATCGCGGGAAAGTTATCGGAAGCGCAATTATTTTATGAAACTTTCGTACAGGGCTTTATGTGGTTGACAAAGAAATTTCTCACTACTCAGACTTCATTGGTGCACTGCAGGTAGGGTACACGATCGATTAAAGAAATATCCTGAATATAGCATTATTTCAATATTATTTAATCATATAATTATATCATCATAAATTTAAATAATTTCGACTGCACGATTTCGTATAACTTGAGGTTAAAAACAGTTTAAGCGAACGTCTAAAACGCAACGGTTACATATTTCAGGACTAATTACGCGAACATTAGAATGTAAAAGAGCATTTACGTTACCGAATGTGCATTTAAGAACCATAAATATGGTGTCATACATGGAAGCAAGCGTTTTTTTTTTTAATAGAAAGGAAAGATAGGCAAATAGGCCACCCTGTGCTAAATGGTTATTATCATCGCCAATAGACATTGTAAGAAATATTATCAATCATCGTCAATACACCACCCACCTTGGGAACTAAGGTTTAATTATATGTGTCTGTAATTACAACTACACTGACTCACTCACTTTTCAAACACTTACTAATATTAATTAATGTTATTTGCGGTAGAATATTAGTTTAATGAGTGGTATCTACCCAGACGAGATTGCGCAATATGCAACCACCACGTAAATTGTCTTTTTGAAAATATACATACATAATATACATATACATATACATTGACACGAATTCATCATCAGCTTCACCATAGATTATATGTAGATCCCCCAAAACACCTCAATGATCCCGATCGGCTCTAATTAACCACCAAAAACCAGTTCAAGTCACTTAAACTAGTTTGAAGATTTTACGTGTGCGATCTCCACTCTAGAACTCGTCTCTCAAAATATTAAGCATTATTTGTTTACTCGCTTTAAGCTCATTACTTGAAACAGCTCTTATAACGAGATTAAATCTCTGTTCTCGTGTGCGACATTTGAAATAGAATTTCAGACATTGTGATTATGAATATGTTACAACATTTTAAGTACACAGTCATAATGTCAGCTATTTATAATGCGGTAAATGAAGCTGTGTAACAAGCCTCTGATATAACTCTGAAATTTCTTATAACATCTGACCTAGTTTCTAAAATAAAATTAAACTACTTGAAATTCTGCTAATATCTTTTTGACAAAATAAATAAGACGGTGAATATTGTCGTCATTTCTATATTAATTTGCCAGCTTATTGCCTTATTTTATACGGCATTCTGGGTTCACTCACGATATTTGTGTATGTTTATGTACATATGTATATAAATATAAATATGCTTGTTATGATTCGAAAAGATTACGCTTTGCTCAAAAAGATCGAAGCATTTTTTACTAACTTACTTAAGTTATTAAAAGGAGAAATTGTTGTCACTAATAATAGTGTAAATATTCATATTTATGTCTTCGTCAATTTCGTTTATTATTTTTAATTGTTTAATACTTCAATGTTATTTCGCTTTTGTTTAATGTAGGTAACATGCGGGAGCAATATATTTCACTCCAATTGTTGTAAAATTTATACGAAAAACTCAAAACATGTAGAGAATGAAAACGTTCCAAGCGAATGAAAAGTCTAGAATCTAGATTTTCCAGTAAGTAAACTAACAGTGCACGAGTTCTCAGATTGGATTGCAAATGAGTTTCGCGTTGCCTTTGAGTCGCATTGAGATTACTCGGTTTATGTATTTTTTTTATAACTTGACTTTTTTTTTCTTTTGCACTTTTCCTAGAAACACTACGACTTATGACTTATGTACTTGCGATTATTGCTAAATACATTCACCTACAAATCTATATGGTAATAGGCATAAACAATATAGTTTAGTAACTTCTTCTCATACGTTTGTCAAATAGTTTGTAGCTATTGACAAGCTTTAGTGTTATTAAAATAAATATAAGAAATTATTATCGGAAACAAATGTTCGATTACACTCATCTTTAATAATAATTTTATTGTAACGAACACTAGTCAAATTGAATGTTATAAACCTATGTAAGTCGGTTATTATCGCTGACTATTTTAAGGTCTACTTATCCTTGAAAACGAAATGCATAAATATAGCATCACTGTTGTATTGTTTGTTGCAAACAAATAGGTTGTTGTTCATTTACTATAATTAAATGATAATGCTCTGTTATGCTTTTTTATATTTATTAGTTTTTCGATTTCTCTATCAGCGCACATAAGAAGTGAAAACTACTAATTTTTATTATATATACAATAAATAACCTTATTTTACTCATTTGAAAATAGGAATTTTATATATGTCTGGTCTATAAATTCGTCCATAATTATATTTGTCTATTTGATTCAAAGTAACGTAACCACAAATCCTAATAAATAGCTAGAATCAATATAAACTAAGGCTTAAACTTGTTGGGTGTCGGATTAGACGGACGGCTCTCCAACTTGTACATTAGTGCCGGATCCCGACTGGTTTCAGATAGTTTAATACTTTGGAGACGGAGACATTTGTTTCGTTACTATGACGATTACTGGTGCAGTAGGTTATATGCGTGGGACAATTACTTATGAACTTGTAAATTTATTGCTGTCGTGGTTGGTAGATACCTTTCGCACCGCGGGTAGTGGGTTCGATTTCCATCCAGAACTTGGTGGTATAGCTTTGTGCAAGCTCGTCTGGGTAGGTACCACCCGCTCATCATATAATCTGCCGCAAAACAGCAGTACTTTGCATTGCTGTGTTTCGGTTTGAAGGGTGAGTGAACCAGTGTAATTACAGGCATAAGGGACATAACATCTTAGTTCCCAAGGTTGGTGGCGCATTGGTTGGCGCATTGGCGATGTAACCGATGGTTAACATTTCTTACAATGCCATTGTCTACGGGCGTTGGTGACCACTTATCATCAGGTGGCTCGTCCGCCTTCATATACAATAAAAAAAAGACATTTGTTCCAATTTGTTTTAAAGAAGAGTAGTATATATAGTATAAATTAAATCTATTTGTATGTTCCTAATTTCAGCCTTACAGACTAAATAGTTTCGGCTGTGCGTTGGTAGGCAGGACAAACGATTTTATAATAATAGATTTATAGAAGTAATCATTACGTTCTTAAACAACTATATACATACTTATATAGAATATATCAACAAAATTACTCATGTCTTTTCGAAATCACCTCAATAAACGTGAATCAGCGTAACAAGGGCCGTAGATCGAGGAAACAATTTTCCTCCCTTCTAAGGGCTTCTGAATCATAGCAGTGCCCTTAAAGATCGTGAGACGTTAATTATATTTCGTATGTTGTAATAAAATAGATAGAATTTCGGCGTTGAATTTCTTTTTGATAAAATTATAATAGAGAACCCATCTTAACCGAAGAACAAATCCGCGCATATACTTAATATTTGATTTTTGTTTATAATTTTTCTTGGGACTTATATGTATATGTTGCGATATATACAGACACGTCCACACACATACAAACATATTATCAATTATGTCTTCTATTTGTTCTTTATCCTACTACGTCTTTAAAACTATTCCCAATTAAGAATTTAAGCATGTAAACTATGTCGTATGCGCATAATAATATAAGATTAGAGCAATCCAATGATCAATGAATGAGGAAAAGAGTTAGTCTGCCATAATTACTGTTCTACAATTTATATATGTTGAACAAATAAAATATATAAGCATATTTATTTAAAACTAGACGATTACGATTTACGTTACCATATAAAGAGTGAAGTTTCCAAGCGTCGTACGTATTTCGTACCACAAACTGTAAGACAAATGTCTGCATCGTGTTCAAGGCGCTGTTTACATTTGATATTCAAATATCAAACTTTTGTGTATCAGTTGAAAATGTTCAAACGTTTTCCGTCACATCGCAACCTTCCGAATCTCGCTTTTGAATATTTATCTGTTTGTCTGAAGAGTGTTTCAATTCTACGCAAAAATGTTTGGTAACATTTCTGTCATAATGTTATTAATATTCAAACAATGAAAAGACATATTATTATTATTATTTGTAAATAGCTTGTTGTATTGTAGCATTATTAACATTTTAATAACACTAGACCGATGTCCTGCTAGAAACTCTTTTATTTTTATACAATAGATTAGTACGTTTTTTTTTTCTAAAAATTTATTTTTTAAGTTTTTTTTTTTTTTCAGTCATGTGTTCAAAAAATGTCATGCGAATGATTCATCACAAATTCAAACCATAGCTGATGGTAATGTAACGTGTACAGTTCACATTGGTTTTTCACCATAATTTCCCATTTAATTATTTGCCCAAGCAAATGAATGTTTACCCCTTGTTTGACGAGTTTACCGTCATTATTTATTAACAAACCGCCACAGCAAGGTGTATCGTATTAACGCCTGAACGCGTGTCCGATACAGGGCTGCCAACACTTCAAATTAATGATTCAAACCAGTAAAGCCCACAGCGGGTTATTTCGAAAAATAACCATCAACGTCAGTAGTTCTAGCGAGTTAATTAAAGTGAAATTAAATGTTTTTTTTAACTTTCTATGGGCAAAGGTCAAATCGCACCCACTTCACCACCACCACACCATAAGGTAATCTTTTCACTAATATACCTTACCGTCAGAGAAAGGACGTGTGCTAATTAAAGCTTAGAAATTATAATAAATATAGTATTGTCTAAATTCCTTCTGAGCGTGTCAAATAATATATTATAATTTATTAATAAATAAACAATATAATCTGGCAACCCTAGAACGCAATGGCAGATGGGAAATTTGGTTTTCGCGTACTGCACAGATAATTAATTCAGAAGTACACTGTTTAATTATTGCTCAAATTTTATTTTAGTTTAAGGCATTATTTTTCTAATCATTCCTTCAAGCATACTTATAAAACATAACTAATAAAATAAATTCAAATATAAATTTGTTTGTGTGTTGGTCACGTCTTTACTATACCACCGATCGATATGAAATAACATGTATGATGTTATCAAGAAATCATTGCAACAAATTGAATTACAATTAGCTATTTATATTTAGTTTTTCTTTAACATTACTTATGTTATTCGTTTGAATAAAAACATATTACGCAACATTTATCAGTAAGCTTTCTAAGGAAAACTCGGGATTACTCTCGCAATTAGCAACGGACAGCCGTATAAAGATATTTTCCAGGATTGAACACATTCCCACGATCTAGTGATGACGTGTCTCGTTAGATTGCCTGGTTACAAACAAAAGGTTTGTCTTGCTCGGCAGGAATTGCTGCGGACTAAGCCGACAATTGCCATGTAATACGCTTTTGTATACATTCACTATTAAAACTTTACTATATATTATAGAACAGTGCCAGGCTGTGTCTGTATGTCTTTTTTGAACGGGATAAACTTATAACTACCAATTTATAGATAGTAGAATTTTCTAAATTATAACGATTAAAAAAAAAATGCAAAGGTATTTGAATAAAGAATGTTTTTTTTTTAAATTATTTTTATTATCACGTATTAAATATTAATTTCGATACTATGATGTTTTAAATATATTTCTTTAATCTACTAATTGGTTGAGTTGTTATATTAAATGAATTGTATTAAAATTGTGTCGCAAGATTTGACCTGACAGATATTGACGGTTCACCCGTCAGTTACACAAAAACATATAACAAAAGTTTTATCTCATAGCTATTTTCAGTGCATTCAGCGTGTTTAACACATAAGTCTCTTACGTTTCACGATACGAACAAGAATGAAAGCGGGTCAAAGAATACATAATTGATGTTACCCTCGGAGTAATGAAGTGGAAGAGATATGAGCAGTACATACACACAGGCGGTTGACTTATGTGACCCCTCTGCGTTCCGTAATCTTTGACTTTTGTGTTTCATTGATTCAGTACAGCTTATTATGAAATGTATTCAAATCTTGCATCTTGGGTGTATACATGTATGTCGATTGTTTGACGATAACGTCGAAATATACATATATGTATATATTCAATATATCACTTGATCAATGATGAACTAATAGCGTTGACGTTTGAGTTTTAATTGTCATAAAAAAGGTTATTGACCCCGACCTGAAACGAACCGATGAAAGAAAAAGTGTTTTTGATATATTTCGTAATTGCTTACAATTTTCAGTATAAGAAAGAAATAGGCAAGAGGCTTAAATGTGATTTTCATTTTAAAGGTGTGCTATCATTTATTACTTTTTTGGTTCACTATCGATTCTAACCGAGTATTTACTAAAATAACATATCATATAAAATTAAACGCGTAAACAGAGTAACATGTTGAGGTGTGAAGCTGTTAACATACGAATTTAATTATCAATCAATACACCAATTGTGACCTCACAACTAACCAACACACGTTTGGCGTGTGAAGCCGTGGACGAAAATGAGTATACTACACGATGAAATATTATTCTCACAACCTATAACACACGACTTATAAAACCGGAGAGACTGACCAAATTGCCCTGTCGACATTCAAATACATATGCTAATGTTAACACGCCCGCGTGTAGCCTTTCCTTTGTTAGTGATTCTGGCTGTGGCCATCTTAAAAGGCCACAGAATGAATGGCGTGAAAGGACAATTAGGTTATAATGGCCATTTAGGATTGAAAGGATTTAGTCCTCGGAAAGAGCAGACGGTTACGTTATGTACAGTTGATTATTCAGAGCAATGGAAATGTTGCAAATATGGATTTAAACTATTTATGTCTATTTGAAATTATTTTTTGCGTACATAATGATTTTAAAGGTACGACTCTTCAGCGTGAGCATCACTTGCGGATTTAAAAGTTAATAATTTGGTCAGAGCATGTTTAGTACAAATTGTATATCGTGTTTAGTACAAATTCTAAATTTCGTTAATAACTAGTAGTCGCCCGCGGCTTAGCACGCGTGACAGGGAGAGAAGGGCGGGTATTTGTTAAAAAGGTAACCTCTGTCCGTTCTTAGGGTTCAAGCGACCAAATTTTATCAAAATCGGTTAAGTCATTTAGCCTTAACATTAAGCGACAAACAGTTAAAATAGATATAACAGACAGTTAAAATAGATATAATAATATTTTCTGTAAATCTTAATAATTGAGTTATAATATCAAAATAATAATAAATAAATAAATAATAATAATAATAAATTGTTTTGCTATTTAAAGTTTATTGTAATATTTTAAATGTGTTCGATATTATTCGGTAGTTTGTCATAAGATTTAGGGTGTAGGCGTCAATGGCCACTCCCACAGATTAAAGATCGCGGCGCCGATCAGACGGAAGCTTTATTGACTATCTTACAGCCTCGCACAAATCTTATATCGTATTTTGTGTTTTCCAATCTCGTTTGTGTGTAACGATAGTTTATTTGGCATTTACTACAAATTATTTTCGTAGTGGTTAGAACGCACGAATCTTATCTGTATAATGCGGGTTCAAACCCGTGCTGGCACTATTGAATTTTCATGTTATTAATGTGTTTTTATAAAAATCAGTTTCATAAGGGACATAACATAGTCCCAAATGTTGGTGACGTATTACCAATGCAAGGTAAGGGTTGGTCAATATTACTTACAGCGCCAGGTACCATATAATTGTTTTCTATATTTGCTTACAAACTTACAATTGTTTAGGTTCATAAAATATTTTAATATAAATACTCTTAGTATAATAGTTATATCATATTTATTTATATAAAATTATTTATTATTATTAAAAACATTTATGATAATTTTAACAGCCTGTCGTCTTCCAGGCGCCACATTTTTTATGCACCCCTTCGAGAAACTGATCCTAGCCGACTTACCAACTCAGATGTCATGATTCCGGTTTAGTTTTTTAATATTATCTTTATATTTCCTTTTACTATATCTATTTCTCTTTTAATCTTAGTAACATAAGTTTTATATACATTTAAATGTCAAGTATCGCAATCATTTAAACTATCATTTAATTTTTTTTTAAATCAATGTCGTTAACTGCGTTTAGTATATATGTTTGTACTTATGTAAGAAACTACTTTTCTATTTTAATCATCGTATACATATGTACATAGATTCTACGAGAAAAGTAAATATAATTGTTTATTAAATTAATGAATTGTATAAAAATATTAGTTAAGTTAATAATATCATGTAAATAACAGCGTAAAATAATACAAAGTATAATAATACATAAAATAGTTTGTCGGTGAGTTTAAAAATCGCTTTCCTGTATAAAGTCTTTAAATACCCTACTGCTAGGCTAAAGCCTCCTCTACTTGAGAAGGTTTGAATCACATTACGCCAGTCCGGGTTTATGGATACACAGTAAGGTGGCCGAAATCAGGTGCGGAATATTTTCAATACTATAATTATTATGTCTGTCTACTTACACTCACTCTCTCTCACTCTCACGGTGAGCGCTAGTTTATTATACAAACGTGTACTTAATGTAAAAACTACATGAAAAATAAATGTAAAAAATGCGCGTTGCAAAAAATATCCAGACGACAGCGCCATCTGTGATGAAATATGGCCGCCCATATCCTGTGCACGCGTCAGATAATGGATTTACCTGCGTTTTATAGTTTTTTCCACTCATTGTTTCTGGCATCCCCATAATATCTCCGTCATTTAATGGGATTTCCACTGGCGATGAAAATTAATGAAAATGTGTGTAATATTATTGTGGAGTTACATTTCAATTATTTTGTCTAGATATATAATTGTTTAGTGATGAGTAGAACCGTATTTACTATTAAGGACAAGGTTCGTAATTTCCTTCACGCTCTCAGACAGTATTTTATCTGACACACACAGGTTTCTTGTATCTTCTAACGTGAGATAAATTTAGCTGATGTAAATTCTCTCCTAACGTATTAGTGTATTAAATATTTTAAGTAAGCTGAAAAAAAACTGATAAATAAGGTATTATACAGGTTTATTTGTAATGAAACAGCAAGTTGCTGGACCAGATAGGACTAGATAGCTAATATCATAAGAAACAACATTTGTTCTACGACTTTGGACATAACTCAATACATGGAGAAAAAAAATTTAGTCCTATATTTCATTCATGCACAACAGGACGACGCGACGCGTCGATCTTTGCGTTGCGCCTAGATGTATAAACGTACAAGCGGGAAATTAAATTAATACTTATTTTTGTGTGGCAATAGAATCTAACAAATTATCAAAAGTCGTAAAACAAAAGTCGTTGCTTATGGTGTTAGCTATCTACACCTGCGAGGTTGCTGGGTCATTAAAAATAACCCTGTATAAATGATAAAAAGTTAATATTTATTGACTTCCAAGCAATATATTTAATTCAATACTGAAACATGATGATTCAATATATGGTGGTCTTATACATGGTGCTCTTATAAGCCTTTATGAATATAGTAATTAATAATAAATTGATTCGTTAATGTAATTATTAAATCATTGATTATTTATCAATTAATCAAATAGTAGGTATTCGAGAAGAGATCTTAACAAGCGCTATTCATGAATGTATGAATGAAAATAATAATTTTATACAAAAAAAGTTTAAAAGCTCGTTGCATCTTATTAAAACATACTTTAATTACATTTTAAACGTCCATCACACCCCTGTCATTCAGAAAGTCAAAATTTAAACGAGTATATTTAACAGAGGCAGGTCTTGACGAGGGATCGCCGAAATGTACGAGTAATTGTTTATAATGTTTCGCTTATTCATACTTTTGGTAATTTAAGTTAAACTACACAGTTTTGTAAAGTGATGACAAGGCAAATATGATTTTCAAAGATTTAAGTAAATTGCTTATTTGAAAATAGCATTCTATTAGCACGTAGATGAAAATCTATACTAATATATAAAGCTGAAGAGTTTGTTTGTTTGATTCGGCTAATCTCAGGAACTACTGGTTCGAATTTAAAAATTATTTTTGTGTTGTATAGTCCTTTTATCGAGGAAGGTTGTAGGCTTATTTTTATTCATTATATTTTTATTAAGTAATAGATATGAGTTGTCGGTACTGAGTGAAAGGGTTTTGAGTAAGCCCATCTGAGTAGGTACTATATATCTCATAATATAAACAATCATAAATTGTATTAGTAAAACTACCCTTGAAAGAACTACAGGCATTTTTACAAGAATTTTAATACAATAACCATAGCAAATATGCTAACGTTAACTCTTAATAAGCACTAAACTTGTCTAAAATGATCGAGTCATCGCCATCATCATTAATTAATCAAAAATAAACGACATTACATAACACATGAAACTCCTATTAAATTTCCTCATATCATCTAATAAAAACAGTTACGCGAAAAGTAACGTTCCATTAATTCTTATGAAAACAAAAGATAGACGCCAGGAAGTCTGCGTCCTGGATAAACAGGAACTGGTTCAAGGTTATATAATGTATCTCGAGGGAAGATATAATTCCCTAATATAAGAGCATATATTTACTTAAGCTTGTGTGGACCAGCCAGTCATCAGATATTCTACCGCAAAACAGCGGTGATTTAATTTGCTTTTCTTAAATTAATTATTTTATTCTATTAAGTATCTATAGATCTTATATAAACGTCGCTTAGCGGCGCTTAGGTAATCATTGATTTCGCTCTTTCTGTCATTATTGATTTGACATAGGAAAGAAGAAGACGCAGCTTGTTTGACAAATCACCTGCTAAGCAAAGTTTTTCTTTTGGAAAACAAACAGTATTTATAACACATTGTGTTAAGTGCATAAGATATTATCCACTGTGAAGTTTACAATACAATTTAAATGTAATAAATAAAATTATAAGAAAACATTTTGAATTTATTTAATAACTTTAATAAAATAATAAGTATGACCTTATATTATAATATCATTCAAGTTCATATGTAAATGTAAGTTTATATGTAACATTGGTGTCGCTACGCGTTGTGTAAAGGATTTAGTTTAAACATGTGTAGGCACCGGACTATTCGTGCTGACACAAAGCTGATTATACCAGCAGTGAAGAGAGCCCTAGGGATGTGAAAATGTCCAATATTTCACTTGACAAATATATGAAAATATATTTTATTTGTTTTTTAATCTTATGTTTGCTATGTTGCTTATATATAGAGATCTTATGGTCATCATTATTATCAAAAGGACAGCACGGGTGTCTTTATATTTCAATTTTATTGCTTTTATTTCAACTATAATGAAGCGAGCACAATCGGACAGCATGAGGGATGTTCGGGGCACTTCAATTATTTGAAATTTATGTTGTACTGGTTCTGCTGGTAAATCTGTTATCGATATATTTTTTTATCTATCTTCATTTCTATCGTTTTATTCGAATAAAATATTTAAGGGTATTTCAAGAATGGAATAAAATCTTTAATAGTAACGTAGGCTCATATTCGTCTGATGCTTATGGACAGACAGGCAATAATTATTCAAAATATTATTATATAATTTGATTTCTTTATCTTTCTATCGAAAAATGACTTTGTGAATCGTGTAGTTTTACGACTAATATTATATATATATATATATATATATATATATATATATATATATATATATATATAAGGTCCAGACCGATTTCGGCCACGGCGGCCAATCTCAAGAGAGATTAGCCAACTACGCAGGAGATATTATAGTGCACAAGTGTGTGCGCAGACACAGGTGCACTCTCTTTTCCTTAGCTCTCATAATCCGATGGGACGGCAATCCGACACGACCGGAAAGAGTTCAGGCGCAGGACCAACGGCTTAACGTGCTTTCCGAGGCACGGGAGTGTACACACTTCCAACTTCCAGACTCCGGGCTGCTACTGAGAATTTTCTGACCCCAATAACTATTTATTGGCCCGACCTGGGAATTGAACCCAGGACCATCGAGTCTGCGGCCTTATAACAAGCCACTAGACCAACGAGGCAGTCACGACTAATATTAAAAAAAAAAAAAAAAAAAAATATAGACAATATGGCCAATATTGTGTGATAAATATCATAATTTTTATTTTTAATTTAAATCAATTAAAAGTTTAATCAAAACACATATACTGAAAAGAAAAAGGTAACGATATAAATATATGAGATAATTAGGTTTAATGTGTAATCCGTTTTTAAGCGACTGTTTTTTTTTTAAATTAAAAAGTGACAAGAACCGAAATTGGATGGCACGGTATTGACAGCGGGAGATAATTGTTGCTAGGCTCGAATTATTGGCGCCTGTACGGCGGGTAAACTATTTACTTGGATGTGATACTGTTTTCATTTACGGGAAATATTTAAAGGACTCGATTAAAATTAAGCTTCTTGTGCTTACTGCTGAATCTATTATGAATTTAGCTCGTACACATTTAACTTAGAACCGATTTATCGAGAAATCTCTGTCTAAATGTCAAATTCTTCAAATGAAAATTAACAATTTAAATGTAGAACTTTTAATTCGCTAAACATTTTGAGACAACTCCAATAGAGGTCCTTCTTATAAAAATTGTAATTGAAATGTAAATACATTTAAGAATTAGGATCCTAGATAAAACCTTTTCAAATTAAATACTTAATTAGTTGTATTCAAAAATCTACTATTACAAATTTAAAAATTTCAATACTTACCTAAAGATTATTTTTCGATTTTGTAATAAATCTTTTGCGTTTTTATTTTATTAAGGACCATAATTAACATTATAATATACATAATTAACATTTATAACTAAATTATCATTATCATTACATATTATGCGCTATTTTGCTTCAGCCACTATAGTCACGTTCAGAAACCATAAGTAAAAAAACTGTTAACATTTAACGCTTACAAACTTCTATTAAGGATTTACCTTACAATATTGACTTATAACTTATTGATTCAAAACACGAAAACAAATTAATAGTCAAACTCGCAAATATTGATTCAATATAAAAGCATTACACTTATTATATTGATATTTTATCATTGACTTTAAACTTGAGAAGAACCGGCTAAAGTAACTCAGCCGGATTTTCCTTTTTTTTAACATTTGTTATTGATCATGTAATTATTCATAATTCTACTTGAAACGACCTGGAGGCGATCGTTTAATTCCGTACGTGTGCTTTTATCTCAAAACAAACAGGCACAGTCCTTTGGCAAAATAATAACAAACATATTACCGCATCCATAACTTCTCAACGTCGTACCGGAAACATTGATAGACATTGAGATACAAGCGCGCCGCCCGGCGTCGCATTGTTGCGTTGACACTGAAGATCGCCCCTTGTTACATACTGGCGATCGATATTTCAGTAGTTATTACAAGGCGCTACGAAACTGCAAAACATTATTTACTATCCTTTTCATACTTTAGTTTGTAAAGTTAGAGGGAAAAGGACATACGATTTGAAGTTCTCTTTTTAAATGTTTGAATGTGTTAGCTCAAACACATAAAGTATTCTATCACTAAGCAATGATTTGCAATGTTGTAAATATATACCATTGTCCAAACTTCCAATGTTGGCAGCCAAAGTCCTTGAGCAAATATGTCCAATTTTCATTAATTAATATTAATTGCCTAACAAAACCAACCGGATTTTTTGAAATTGTCTCTGATTATACACTTCACGATAATTATAATTAAATATATTTTAAAAAAGATTATGTCAACGGCATCACTATTGTGTTCAAGTTTAAAATAAGATTTGCAGCGTTTCCCATCACGTTGCTGAAATGTTAGTTAGTGGTTATATTTATACTGTATCATCTTGGTAACACCAATTATATATATACTAGCTAATTGTTCCGACTTCACATGGTTACATAACTATTTTGAATAGGATTTTCGTAAAATTATTTCTTATTGAGCGTCTACGTCGGGGAAGTAACTATGACAAATATAAAGGCAATCGTGCGGATATTTTAGGAGATCTCATGATATTCGATATTTAATCAGTATATGAATACAATTCCTAAAATAGATTTGATCATGCAATTACCTTCTCCAATACGTCACCCGTTTCTACGTCGATGAATGTGTAGATACAACGCCTGCCGCTCGGCGTCGCATTGTTCCATTGACACTTGTGGTAATGTTAGTTACCGATCGATACTATACTGGTTATTGCGTTTGGTTACCTCGTCTGGAATGATTATTTATATACCTAGGCTGTCTAGGTTTATATATTTAAGAAATTATATTCAGCTAGCTCCCCGTTCCGAATTCGTTTGGGTAAAATTCATATTTATCCCTCCCATTTCACATCCACATTTTCAAAAATCCTTTCTTAGTGGATGTCTAAGTTATAAAATAAATCTCTGTTCCAAAATTCAGCTTTTTTGATTCAGTCATTTTGGATGTACGTTGATTCATATGTATAAATACATAGAAAAACTGTTTTAACTACGTTCATTATTATTTTAATCTTTATTCTATACTAAAATTTTTATCAAAGCTTAAAAATAAATTAAATTTAAGAAACATTGCACACAAATGTTATATATTAACAAAATTATAACATAATAACATCGTTTTTGTTATCTGATAAAAATTTTAATTAATTTAATTGAGCACTCCAAATCAGTCTCCAAAAAAAACAAAAGTTAACGATACTTCGCTACGTTAACATTTGGTTAAAATATTTATATGAAACAAAATATTTAAATAATACGTTAGCCGCAGTAAAGTGAAACATATCATTCACCTCCCCATATCAAGCTCGCCATTACCGACCACTTAATCATATCCCAGGTTTGTACGTGGCAGATACAAATAAACAACAAGGTGCAATTCGTTTTATATAACGTCAGAAACATTGTTCGGTATCAGTAGAAAACGTAATAAGTTATCAACTACAAAAAGATTTATAATAACGACTACAAATTAATTAACTACATTATAAATCAATCTTCATTCTCATTTGTTTTGTTTTTAATAATATTGGCAGGTGGACCATCATGTACCTGATAGTAAGTGGTCACTATTTCTCTTGCATCGCAAATTTGTCATCAACCTTGAGAACTAAAGTGTTATGTCCCTTGTGACTATTGTTATACTGGCTCACTACCTTCAAACCTGAACACAACAATACCAAGTATCGCTGTTTAGTTTATATATATATTACTTTTTTCAAGCTATTTATAAATAGTGAAAAACATTTTTACGACGTTGCCTTTTAAAAATTTCACGGAAAATTCGCATAATTTTGACGATTTATACATGAGTGGAGATCGTTTGCTCGTCTAGACGTGGGTTTTTGGCAGTCAAGGCTACTGCTACCGTCGGGAGTGCGTTGGTTGCATCACATTTTGGCACATATCGATGTTAAAGTTTTTGAGACGAAAATCAATACTAATGTAATTATTTTGCCATAGGCCTTATTGTAATGTAATAAAGTCTAATTTGTTAAATTAATTAAAAGATATGTAGCATTAAAAATGTATTTGTACTGTTATTTTAATACGAAATCGTGTTTTGTTGTAATGGAAATATAAGCATAGTTTAACATGCTTAACTTTTGTAATCAGAATAGTAATCTGATAGCAAGTAATCATGATTACATGTAGTCTTAGTAAAAATGATTACTTTCTATAATTTTCAGACGTGATTTCTGATTATGGATTGTAGTTGTTAATTTTTAATCGGACATTTTGCTCAATCTGTAGTAATATGACATTCACAATTATGACAAACATTCAGAAGTGAAAGTTATTGTAACCTCGAATTTATTATAACAATGACACACAAACTGATGTAAATTACTCTTAAAAATCCAAATAAAATAATTAACCCATTCAATAAATAACAAGTCACGCCTTATTTGACTTTTATTTTCTGTCTACTAACAAAATGGCGGTTTCAAAGTTAGCGCGCGTTTTTTTTGTAACAAATGGTTGTATGGATCAAGGATTCCCCTAACTATATACATACATATAAATTACATAGTAGTAACAGAAAATTTTGATAAACGAATATTCAAGCTCAATATCTTCCATGTGAATGATACGAGTACATTCATCATTCGTTCAAATTTATGACACGGGAAAAATAAAGCGGCATCACATTCAATTTTCCCTAATGCGCAATCAGAGGTTTGATGTAAGCCCAGTTTACTCGGGCCTGAGTCGTAAAGTTACGAGATGAAGCGTTCCGGCTTCTGACATATTATCCTTCTCATCGTTGGACAGCTGATGACTCAGTGGTTAGACGACGATAATCTTAACCGATGATTTCGAGTTCAAACCCGGCATCACTGAATTTTCATGTGTTATAATATTAATCTCGTGCTCGGTGGTGAAGGAATATAACGTGAGGAAACCTACATGTGAACCAAATTCATTGGAACAGCTAAGCGGGTAAACTCTAAAACTTCGCCTCAAAAGGGAGAGGAGACATGCTTAGGTCTCCAGCAGCTGGGCTTCCAGCAGAGTTATAATTATATACAGGCTGTTACTTATCGTTGGAGTCAGCCGAGATATGTTTGACATATATCGATAAAAAATAATGTTACGATTACACAGAACAGAGAATTGGTTTTTATCAATAACAAATTGATATTAAATCAATGCCACTGAAATAAAGTTTCACAGCTCTCGGCTTAAAGATTTTTTTTTTTTTTTTTTTTTTTTTTTTTTAATCTTTATTTTAGAGGGGTTTGGTCACAGAGTGATCATGCCACCCCTATAGGAATAACTAAACCTAATAAATACAACTTACAATAATCAACCTTATAACTAACAATTTTTTTTTAAATACTTCTATGTCTTAATCCTACTTGTACTACCTTATACAACATTCTTGCCTGATCCGAGACAGGATAGGCCAGTATGCTGTTAAAAGATCCTATGTCTAATAAATTAATATTAAATCTTATTACTAAATTATTTCTATCTGTTTCATTCCGGACACATTCTGCTAATATATGATATACATCCTCATTCTTATTGCATTCTGCGCAAGCAGATGACACCGCCTTACCAATTAAGGAGGCAAAACTATTCAGTGGAATGTGACCGGAGCGAAGCCTTAAGGCTGTTATAATTTCAGACCTACTCATATTGGCACCGATAAACCAAGGTTTGCGACTTAAATTTGGCTGTATTGTTTTGTACCATATGCCTTTTGTCGTAGATCTCTCATCAAAGTATTCTTTCCACTGTTTGCGGCAATTTTGTTTAATGACACTTAAAAAATCTGAAAAGTTCGAAAAGCAAGCAAAAGGAACACCGTCTGAAGAGGCTTCTCTCGCCAAACAATCAACTATTTCATTGCCTTCAATGCCAATATGAGAAGGTATCCATTGTAAAATCACTTGCTTATTACATGACATATATTTGTATATATTTTTTAAAATCTCATAGGCGATCGATAATCCCCTGTAACTAGGACTAGTACATCGTAATAAATGCTGAAGAGCGCTTTTTGAATCCGTTAAAATTACAACATAATTTAAATTAAGACAACTAATATATGACAAAGCTTCTGCAATAGCAATTAGTTCAGCATGCATAATAGAAATATTACAATTTATTTGCAGTTTCACAGAGCTTTTATTCTGTTGATCAAAAAACGCTACTCCAATTTCATTTTTATCTTTGGACCCGTCAGTAAACACATAGTAATAATTGGGATATATTCTTTGAATTGCTGTATTACAAATTTCTTTAAGGTTATGTATGTGGTATGTTCTTTTTGACTTATTAATAATATCTAATTTAGGTTGTATAGCTTTTGAAAAATCCACGTTGCCAATCCATGTATCAAAACTAAACATATCTAATTCCTTACTACATTGAATAGGGCTAGAATTAAGAAAATTATGGACCTGAATTAATAGAGGTTTTTTCTTTTTAGTCCAGTAAGGTTTTTGAGTTAGCGTTTTAAGCTCATCAATTAAATCAATTATTTCATTATTTTCAAATGACCTGCACTTAAGCCAAAATTTTCCTCCTAGATAGTTTCTTCGAACGGTCAATGGCTCAAGCTGGACTTCCGATTCCATAACATGTATAGCTGTACTTTTTATAAAACCTCCAATAACTCGCATACAACAGTTTTGAACAGTATCTATTTTCCTTAAATGAGTGTTTGCGCTATTATCATATAGGAAGCATGCATAATCTAGCTTGCTACGAATAAGAGAAAGATAAAGCCGCCTCAAGTGGGTAGGATGAATTCCCCAACCCGATCCTGCTAATACTTTAAAGACATTAACATATTTTAAACATTTATTTTTAAGTTCGTTTAAGTGTTTAGACCATCTCAAAGATCGATCTAACCATAAACCTAGATATTTATACGTGTCTACTACGGGTAATGATATTCCATCTATCTTTAAGTCTATATTATCTTGTTTACTGCCAGATTTAAAAACTAGTACTTTACTTTTAGAAGTTGAAATATTTAAACCTATATTTATCAAAAGTCTAGATACCAAATTTAGTGAAACTTGTAATGTTTCGCTCCCTCGCTGTGCATCATCACAAATTGTGTATAAGACGAAGTCATCAGCGTACTGCGAAATAAATGTATTATTTACAAGTTTGCATATGTGGGAAGTAGCCACATTAAATAGCAATGGTGAAAGAGGATCACCTTGCGCTAAACCTCGACTTGATCTTCTACAAACGTTATAATTCTCGATTTGAATTTTTAGATATCTTTCCCTCAGAAAATCTTCCAAGTATGAACAGATTTTAGTTCCCACTCCTAGATTATCCATAGTATGCAATAGACTGTTAATATCAACATTATTATAGGCGTTTTCAATATCAATAAAGCAACATAAGGTACTGCGTCTGTCCGAAAGGCCTGTTTGTATTCTAGAAACGAGTATGGTAAGATTATGTAGTGTAGAATGACATTTTCGAAATCCCGTAACATTTTTGGATAAAACATGATTTCTTTCAATAAACCATTCTAATCTATTGAGTAGAATGCTATGAAAAAGCTTACACAAAGATGACATCATGGAAATCGGTCTATAAGACGAAATGTCTTGTGGATCACGCCCCTGTTTTGGGATTGGTAATATAATAATATCTCGCCATTGCCGTGGCACAAATGAGCTTGAAAGAAATTTATTATACATAGCTGTTAATACTAGTTTACCATTCTGAGGCAAATATCTTATCATTGAATAGGATATGTTATCAAGTCCTGGAGATGTATCCTTTGTTTTTATGCACTTTTCAACCTCTGCTAGTGTTATGAGTTTCTCTAAAGTTGTATTTGTTGATGTAAAAGTTTGTTTATTAGAAACTGTAAAATCAGGTGCTAAGTTTTGTAATAGTTCATTGGCTTTGCCTTCATTAATATATTTCTTTTTAGGTTTGTAGCCTTTTACCCATCGCATCTTTTGCCATACTCCGCCCAGTGTCATAGACTCGTCAACAGATGAGCACATGTTCTGCCACGAATGTGAACGAGCATTACGCATCCTGCATTGTGCTAAGCGAATCTTATCTTGTAGCTTAGTTAAATTATCAGGTATAGGATTACGCCTAAATTCCGCTAGCGCTAAACGTCGTTCTGCTACAGACTTGGAAAGGTTATGATCCCAATAAGGCTTCGGTTTAAACTTACTACATGGATTATTGCATGTTATGATGAATGGAATATGGACGTCGCCTGCCAGATGCATGGTATCTACAAATCTATCGTATAGGTGCTGCAAATCATTACACACATTAAATTCTAAAAATAGCCTTTCTAATAGTTCTGTGTAAGATTCCCAATCTGCTTTTTTGAAGTTTCTTTGCGCTGTCTTTTCTAAATTCGAATTGAAGTATGAAGAAATTTTGATAATGCAATGATCACTGCCAAGAGTCTCATTTAAGACCTTCCAGTCAAATTTAAGGACTATATCTAAGGACGCCAGTGATATATCTGGGGAGGACTGTCGTATCACTCTATTTACCAACTGGATTCGCGTAAAATCACCATTATTTAATGTTATAAAATTTTTGTCTAACAGCGCATCTGCGATTTGCTTTCCCCTAGTATCATTCCTATTTGACCAATTTGTGTGGTGCCCGTTGAAATCACCCAATAATAGCGTCTTTTTATTAAAACTAGAAAAAAGATATTCCCAATCATCTTGACTGGTGTTAGCAGACGGAGGACAATAAAGAGAGATTATATTTTCGATAGCACTGCAATTGTATAATCTAACTACTAAAATTTCTATAGCTGAATTACGATGCTTAAATTCAATTAGTTGAGATTTTATTGACTTATGCGTTAATACAGCGACCCCTCCATAAGAATCTGCCCTATCATTCCGGTAAATATTGTAATCTGTAATTCTTACGTCGCTATCAGGTTCTAGCCATGTTTCACTTAGTACTGCAACGTGGATTTTTTCTTGAAGCAAGATATTTTCGAACGCAATTAATTTGGACCTTAAACTCTGACAATTCCATTGAATTAAATTAAGTTTTATAATATTTTTTTTGTACTTATCCATCATCATTGACATTTATACACTCGATAAAAGCTCTGAGGATTGGCCAATCTTCCAAATTATTCACTACTGACAATAGAAACCACTCAATGCAACATTTAATAATACCAATAATTTTTGTTTTTATCGTAGCTCTCATAAATATTATTTCTTTCACCCTTCTTAATAATTGTACCACGTCAAAGTCTCTTTTTTCTTCATTTGGTTTAGTTTGATTCTCTTCTTCTTCAGTATTCAATTGTATATAATCAGTACATCTGCGTGACCTCTTTGTGTACTTAGTATTTTTGGCTTGTTTTTCTTTACTTGAGCTTTTCTTTTTGGTGACATCAGAATAAGAAACAGTGTTTAAAGATTCCTGTGATACGTCACATGCATTAATCGACGCCGTATTCAAAGCGGGAAAATCCTCATCCATAATTATTTCCTGTGGTTCTTTGTCCTTTTCTTGGATTGATACGTCCGGCTGTACATACATTTCTAGAGCTTTACGATATGTACAGTTAAACTCAGCCATTAGGTCCCTTAGCTTTTTTTCCTTTAAGAATACAGGGCACATTTTTTTAGATAAAGCCATATGCTTTCCTGAGCAATTAATACACTTGAATTCTACCGTCTCACAATTCGCGTGATTTTTACCGCATTTAGGGCACACTATTTTCGATGAAGGACATTTTTTGATTGTGTGGCCGTACTTCCAGCAACGGGAACACTGTGAAACAGGGAATATGTAACTTTCCACTTTTATTCTCATATCGTCAACATGCACATAAGCCGGAAGAAAAGAGCCCTTGAAACACAAACGCACTGTTTCACATGGTATCCAACCATGTTCATTCAAATTCCGGCGATTGAGACGGGTCACGGCAATTAATTGAGCAGGGCAACTAATTTTATTCAAAATTTCAGCCTCGGTTATATCTAAATCAATATCTTTTATAATCCCGTATGAATAAATTTTTTCTAGACCATTTTGAATTCGCCAATTCATATCTTTAAATTTTTCACATCTTTCCAATTTCTCCGCACTTATTGCACTACTCAAATCTACTCTGACTTTATAAGGGTTTAGGTATTTAACTCTAATTATATTAGTTATATTCTGTTCTTTAAACATCTTAGCCAAGGAAAACTGTTTTGGCAATTTTTCATTGCATGTTATATACATTTCTATTTTATCTTCGCCTTCTTTTAGTCTTTTGTCTCTTTGCCCAACAGTGGTCCAATCTCCTTCACTATCTTCTCTCACTCTCTTACTCATCCGGTCATTTTCCTGCAGTAGTTCCAATTCCGCCATATCGGTATCACATAATGATTCGATTGACATTGTTATTACGTAGTAATTAACGCTCACGCAGGTAGGCGGTCGAGGAGCGTACCTCGACCGCCGGTAAACAAAAGGCCGATCGTAAACAAGTGATAAGACACGACGTTCTCGTACGAGTGCCGCGACGAGACTCGACGGCTTAAAGATAAATTATTATGTTTATGCTACTACACTGCTCAAATGTGGCTTGGATGCATATGCGTCAAAATTTCATCCTACCTAGGCTCTAGATTTCATTCTGTTTTCTTTTACCACTCAACACAATAAATTATAAACGCAAATTAGAGCCGAACTCGCGACCTCCGTCTAAGGTGTACGTTTTTATCACTGAAAAATACTAGTCAATTATTTTTGAAAATATTTGGGAGTTGTGAGAGATTATTATTATAAACCTTGGCGCAGACGTTTCTGACATAAAATCGTTACACGTAAGTCAAGTATTATGTAAACAAGCTTATTTTTTATATTATAACCTTATTATTTCGAAATACATAATCCCAACTTAACATGAAAGTGTTATCCATCAATATCAAACTATTGAAAAGCAAACAAACCCTTCATCGACGACTGGGGTGTTTCCGGCCCACCGCACACGGTTTACGGAACAAACACCGTATTAATACCCCGTTATTATTGGGCAAGGAATTAGGGCCTGACGTAGACGGCTTAATGAATCGTAGATGAGCTACGGGTCCGCATCGGCAGCACGAGCTCGTTTTACGCTTATGTGAGCGTTGTATGAAAAACTGGTGCGAAATAGTTGGATCAAGTGGTTTTGATAGCAACGTTATAATATGTTATATGGACATTGTTTATGATAATAACAACGTTATATCTTTAAGAATTACGAGTATTTTGTCTTATAATTATTTTTTTATACAAATTGGACAACTTTAATTATTTTAAACATTATCTATATAAATAAAATGATAGAGGTTATCTTCATTTATTAAAAAGTTGTTAAAGTTTCAAGAAACAACGATTTGTATATGCACTTCGTGTTCAGTGATGTATGTTTAAACCAAGTATATTTTTGCTTGCGATCTTTTTGATGTTTTTTCCTTCGTACATAAGAAAACTTTGTTAATATATCAAGCAACGCGGACAAAGTTGCAGGTATCAGCTAGTTTATTAATAAATGATATTGATATTTTATATTTTGTTTCAGGTAATTGACTGCATACATACTGGGATTTCGTAAGCGTATTTTTTTTAATAATAAATTGAAAGAATTACTTAACTGTAATTGAAATATGATCATTATCCATCCAGATTTTAACACATATGGTACACATAATACATGTAGAAAATGCCTGTTGTTCACGTATTTGTCACTCCATTTTGCCCGAAAACTTTCATCATTTGCACAGCAACGGATTCAAAGCACGGCTTTATTCTGAATGGCTTCTAATTCCTCTATATATCAAATAAGATAATAGTTCACGCAACTTGGTCTTAGCGACACCCTCCTGCAATCAAAGGGTTGAATGTGAGTTAATACAATGTCTTAGAAGCTCATCTATTATACATTTGGTCCGGAAACAAATTTTTTGTTAAAAAATAAATTTTCGCTACTAAAAGTATTTTTCAGAAATAACAATATTTACCATTCGTATAAATATTAATAGTTAAATAAATATAAAAATAACTTACATGTTGTACTCGGTGTTTAAGCACGATCATACCTAAAAAGGTTAAACCTTTTTAAGGTCGAAACGTCAGGTAAAATTTTGTCCAACGTTTCGCAAGAGTTGCATTTGTCGTGATAACGAGGTGACTTGACAATTTCACTTATAATTGTAACATTATTTTTTGTTTTTTTTTTTTTTAATACAACAAATATATTTTGACAGTATTTTTTTAAACCGTTTAGTTAGTGTGTTAGTGTTATAAAATGCTGTTTCGGTTTCTGTCATTTTGTTAAACTTGGAAGCAATATTTGAATAGTATATTCAAGTCTGGTTAATTTTGAAACTAATATCGTCTTGGGACTCAAACAATATGTTGTCAAACGCTACAATCAATTGAGGAAGCCGTGACGGACATACAAACTAAAATAAAAAATATGATATTTTCCAAATCAATGTAATTATATTTTATTCAAATAGGCCCGTATAATAAGTACTTTAGAATGATTAATTTTGAAAAATATTATGTGATAAATAAAAATTTTAACAAAACAAAAACCGACTTCATAAAAAAACAAATTAATATGCACTAAAAAGTAAAAAAATAATTGCGTATTCTTCTATAATTTGATAATTAACTTACTATTTTCTACTCATCAATATGTAGGTACGAATGTGTTGTGTGGTTGATAATTTATTTACAATTATTGTTACTTTTGGAGTCCATATTACATACATTTGTCCCCATATTCCCACGGGAACAGGAACTACGCGGTTGAAACCGCGGGAAAAACACTAGTAATCAATATATAAATATACATAAATATAACATGTATATAAGAGTACTTATACGATTCTATATATATATATGTATAATTTTCAAAATTGGTCTCAACTTCTAGGAGTTGTTCAAATATGTTTCAATTACAAACATATACATATATATACTAATGCTTACATGCATAACTCATATTATAAAGAGGAAAGATTTGATTTTTGTTCGATTTTTTATTACGATTTAAATCAAAAACTACTCGACCGATTTTAAAAATTCTTTCACCCTTAGAAAGCTACGTGTTTACCGAGTAACATAGGCTATATTATATTTTCAAAAACTTATAGATCCCTACTTAAAATGGAGCAATGTAACCCAACGTATCAAACTGTTGCCTATAAAAGTTATTATTTCGCGTGTGCTGCGAAAACTATTGACGGTATATAAAGAAGTGTTTTTTACAATAGTACTATAATTACTTGATCATAACGATGTTATGGTAGGTGAATGATAAATCTAGATAGCCTATAAAAGATTCGGCCGTGTATCGTTAATTTGCTACTAAGAATTGAAGATTTCCGTTACTTTGTCATGGATCCTATAATCAGAATCTAACCAAACTATCATCAAACAACCCTTGAAGTATACTCTTTTTAATAAAAAAAAATCATCGAAATCGGTTGGCGTGATATTGAGTTATTCGTCCATTTGTCGCGCACATACCTCATGCAAATTTACGACTTATATGGTTTTCTCATGGATTCCATTGTCAAACCTGGATTAAAAAAAATGGGACCCCATGGGAAGCAACCCCTTTCAAATAAAAAAAAAATCATCAAAATCGATTCACCCAGTCGAAAGTTATGAGGTAACAAACACAAAAAAAAAAAAAAACCTCCTCCTTTTTTTGAAGTCGGTTAATAAAATGATACACGAATATATTGTGATGATGTACTCCTGGCCGTTTTCGACAACGGAGTTCTTTCTCGATTGCGACGAGGCAACTGTGCAAGAGACTCTGTATGGCAATTCTGCGCCAAGGTGCACTCCAATTGAATGGGACAACAACCCGAAAATTACCACTCGGAAGTGATAATACTGCTAACTAACACTCTGTGCTGACACTTAGAATTTTTTGATAGAAAAACAATGACGTTTTACTGGCCCAACGCGGGTTTCATTCGCATAGTTTTTAGTTTTTTTTTAATAATTTATCTACAGATACGTGCGTCCGGGTTTTGGGTTATATTCGGTTTCATATTTGTATGAAATAATTGTTCTTATTTTAAAATTACAATCACTCAATTGAACTTTGGTATTTGCAACCTTATACGACAGAAGATAAGGCTGCATTTATATTGTATTCACTATGTATGTATAACGTATACATTGTTAAGAAAACATTGTCTAAGTCCCTCTTTTTGGAACCATACCACCCTTGCTTTGAAAATCTCTAAAAAACGTTTTTTTAAATGATTGATTATGTTCTCCCCTCTTCATTAACCTTCATTGAGTGTAAGTAAGTTTAAAATACTTCAATTAATAGTTTATTAGCTAATAGATTGAAGGGATTAGGCTTGATTAATATTTTGACTCCAAGAATGGCCACGATCTCCTTAGGGTATTATTAAGATGAACATGGTGTGTATAACTTAGTACTTAATACTTTATAATTTGTTATAATTTTTTTTTTGTTATAAAATAATTAAATTTAATTACAAATCTATTTCGCAAACACCTAACCACGTCCGTACCATACTTTGCTGTTAACGTATCAACGGAAAAGTCTTGTGCTGCACATACAACTAAACTTACTAATTTTATTACTCTTTATGTCACAGCAAAAGAGTCTATTTTCCCATAAACAGCTGCATTTCTAAAACAGTTATCTGTAATTCCTGAGCCATATGCATGACCACGCGCTCCTCCATCACCCTTATCGGCTTCATTCGGGGTCGAACCCACTGCCCTATCACACAAACACAGCGAACGTCGATATTATCGTAGCATACTGTTACATGTGCGTTGAATAAAAAGTTAAAGTCGTATCGAGTTGATATCTTGAGTTTGATATCAGTTTTCTAATTTATAAGTGGATTTTCTTTTCCTCATGTAGATTATGTTATGTAAAATACACAATCAAAGTCTTATCTGTGAACTTAAATGTGTATTGACGTAATATCGTCACATTTTTCTTTTCAAATTTTATCAAATAGAAATAATAAGGTTTCTGCGTCATTGATTTTTGCAATCTAGAAAAATATGCTTTAATCTATCATACCTAACTTACACCACTCATTGTTTTTCTGTTAGATTTGACGCAATTGACTATATTCACAATATTACAAAGGCACAGTTTTGTGTGTTTCTATGATCGTTGCACAAAGTGGGTAAATCCAGTTCAAGATTGAAAGTAAAATATTGTATGTTAAATTAAAAAATATATCATTGTTACCCGATCTTTATCCACTTTGGTTTATGCTACAGGTGTTGAGATAATATAATTAGATAATTAATTATATAGACAAATGACATCTAAGGCTGTCTTAGGGATTTTTAGAGAAATTCTTTGTTTTATTATTATAACGATAAAAAGCTTTTAACTGACTATATTTTATTATTGTGGAAAACCTCAATTCCTATCGCATATTACCCATACTTATTTTATTTAGAACATAATATGAATATTTTGTTTCTTAAATCAGTCTCATAATTAAGAGAAGAGATATATTGTGAAAAAGGGCTTTAAATTCTTTTTTCGTTTTTCTTTTATTATGAAATAAATTATACTTGACGGATATATTTTAAAATATATAAGATAGCGTTGCGATTTACGTCATGGATATCGACACTAAGGGTGTTTTTGGTTCATTTGTCTTATCGTTATTCTAAGGTAAATTATCGATGTTTAATATTCGCACATCTTAGACTGAATGATTAGCACTAACAACTAGCTTATAACGACTTTTAGAAGCAAATTAATTCGTGAAAACTATTTAGTAAAAAAAAAACAAAAATCGTGCGCATTTACTGTATCTATTTTATGTTATTGGAAAGGTGACATGATAAGGATAAAACCATTTTGATAAATGATGCTAAAGATAAATTCAATCTTAAATATTCCGCCTTAAATATAAACAGTAGTAGAATCTGTGAAATCTCAGTCCACAGCAGTTCGTTTTATTAACATGACTGTCATAAGAAGTACGGTAAAAAGTGACCGAGTAGTTAGACATAGAGTAAACAAATGTTTTAAAAACGTTTGTAGTGAAAAATCTGTGAAAACACGTGTACCTATCGTACAATGGCTACCAAAGTACAACATAGCCTTACTGATTCAAGATATTATAGCAGGAATCACAGTTGGACTGACAGCTATACCTCAAGGCATCGCTTATGCTATAGTAGCTGGACTAGCCCCTGAATATGGTCTATACGCAGGACTAATGGGAGGGTTCGTATATCTATTCTTCGGAAGTTGCAAAGACATCACTATAGGACCAACAGCAATCCTATCAGCTATGACAGCAAAATATGTTTCAAGCTATTCAGCTGATTATGCTGTATTGGCAGCTTTTCTATCTGGTTGCGTCATATTAGTAATGGGGATAATGAATCTTGGATTTTTAGTTGAATTTATATCAATGCCTGTCATCAGTGGATTTACAACAGCTGCAGCTCTTCAAATAGCATCGGCCCAAATGATTTCATTATTCGGCTTGAATGGCTCATCTGGAAATTATTTCGCCGAATCAATATCAAATTTCATTAATAATATCACGTCATTCAAGATACGGGATTCTATTTTGGGAATAGTTACTGTAATTATTTTAATAGGATTGAAGCGGCTTGGAGATGGCTGCAGTCGTAATGATAAATTAAGTAAACAAATTCGGTGGTTTGTATCTCTTGCTCGTAATGCAGTTGTTGTAATTATCGGTATGATTGTCGCATATATTATAAAAATTACCACCGGTAATGAATCCTTGAAATTAATTGGAGAAATTGGAACCGGTTTGCCTAAAATTCAACTGCCACCATTCAGCACTGTCGTTGGGAATGAAACCCACAACTTTAGTGATATGTTACATAATTTAGGACCACAATCTATTATACTGCCATTAGTCGCTATTTTAGAACTAGTTGCAATTGCTAAAGCGTTTGCTGGTGGAGCTCAAATAAATGCGACGCAAGAGATGATTGCTCTCGGATTATGCAATATAATAGGATCATTTGCATTAAGCATGCCAACTACAGGCTCCTTCACACGAACCGCCTTGAACAATGCTTCTGGAGTACAAACACCAGCAGGAGGTATCTTTACAGCCCTACTTATACTTCTGGCGCTTAGTCTACTAACTTCAACATTCTACTATATACCAAAGGCTTCATTAGCAGGTTTGATAATAACAGCAATGTTTTATATGATAGATTACAAAATATTCGGAAGACTTTGGAAAACCAGTAAAAAGGAGCTGATATTATTGATAATTACAATATGTATATGTTTATCTTTTGGTCTCGAATACGGTATTGTGGCGGGTGTTGTTATTGATGCTCTGATGTTACTCTTTTCGAGTGCAAGACCACCTATAGTGGTAAGTACTCTAAATGCAGCTAAAGGAAACGTGATCATAATATCACTGCCAGAATGTTTGTCATATTGTGCTTCAGATCATCTAAGAAGAATCATATTAAAAACGTCTTTTAAAGCTGAATCCGATTCGCTTATTATAATAGATGGATTAAATTTACAACACATGGATACATCAGTGGCATCAAATCTCATGACTGTAGTAAAAGATGTAGAAATGAAGAGTGGACCAATATTGTTTTTAAACTTTGACGTTTCTTTAAAGGAAATGTGCACGATTATTGATTCAAAATACAGCAACAAATTTCTCACAGCTGACAAAAATAATATAGAGGATATCTTAGATGTAACTATTAAGAACACTGTGTAAACGTTTCATAAGAACTTGTAATTAAGTTTGGGTAATGTAATACTCATTTCGACAATATTATAAGTTATTTTTGCTTTTTTTATATTGTTTATAATTTAAGGTAACTTCAAAGATAACTTCTTAAGAATTTGCAAAATCTTAAATCATGCAATGTAATCGCACACGTACCTGTACTTAATAGTATTTAATTAAGTTATTTATAACTATAACTACCAAAGTGTTAATGAAGACAAGAATATATTCGATTGTAAAACATTACAGTCAAGCATGAAAAAAATCGAGAAAACATCTTTTTCATTCCAACCTTCTTGATTGACATGAAATCTTTGTGTAAAATGTCCAATATAATCGATTCAAGAAAACTGGGGACAGGCTTATCGTAAATTCGTGATCCCCTCAATATTTCTATTGGCCCGTTGAACGCTTCAAAGAGGGGTGTCATTCGGTTTCCTGAAATTTATTAACGTGATTCAGCACTTCTGAAGGTGGCAGATTTATGTTCTTATCGCATCAACTAAGTGCGTGAGGCATTGATCGTTTAGGGTGACGATTCTCTCATAACTTTATATTAGATGAAAAAGTATATCATGGACATAAAACATATAATTATATATCTTGTATGTTTAAAAAGCTGACGTAACAATAGCTGTAAAGCCGTGGTTTTAAGCCAACTATTTAATTATAACATCGCAAATAAATAGGGAATAAGATAACAAGAATATCGGAGAAACCTTAAACTAATGAATAATTAATGGAGCAATATTACAACTTTTGTGTAATAGAAGAAGCCTAGCTGACACATTAAAGCAAAATATATTTTTGATATAAATGTTAAATGATAAATATTATCAATAGTACTGATAATATAGAAAAATTACACAACCATCAAAATCGCGAATCGAAGTATATTTAATCTGATTAAATATGAACTTTATCAATCAGTCAGAGCACATGATCTTAAGATATAGTTTTAAAATAGAAAATGTATGACTTGAAAAGTATGTGGTGCTAATACCTGTGCCTGTAGTTAGTTATAAGTTTATTTAAATTAAATATTTATTATGTATTCGTATTAACAATGTTTGTATTCGCCATGTGCCTAAAATAAGTTTGATTACCTTCTAGTGTATAAATATATCATGTAAATTGAAATTTTTATTTTGCAATGCTTTTTTTATATAACGTATGTGTTGTTGATTTAAAAAGTTTAATTAAGTGATAATAGAAAAACCTGAAATATAAATATAAGTAATTCAAAATTTAAGGATGTTCTACTGCTCTGAAATCATTATAATATTTCAGCTAACCATTTGCTTATTACATTAAACCTCGCCCTAAAAACTTTTATAAATATTATGCTGTACTTATATTTATTAATGTTTTTATTTTACTCTAATATCATTATCAGGCAATTCATTTGTTACGAATATTTAATATCGTTAAGAAGTAGATTTAAGATAAAAAAAGTGTTATTTATAGATCCTTTTTCGCTATTTTTTTTTAATGCTCGTGGAATTTATTAAACAGCATAGATAGAATAGATTTTCGTTAATTTGTTAATCATTGATATATTTTTTCATTATTTCTTACTTATTTTACGGTCAGTACTTTAAGCCTTTCTAATATTGATATGAAATGATATGAAACTTGACTTTTAATTCTGTACACTTGACTCATTTTCAACTTTATCTGCCATCCCAAGGTATGGCAATGACACGTCAAATCACGCGGAAATAATGGTTGAACGAACACGCCGTTGTTGTCCCTAAACCAAAATATCATGGTCTACCTTCTTTCAGCTATCTTCTCTGTTCTCATGTAACTTTGTTAACTCCACGTGTTTCTGTTCACTGGTCACAGAGGATACGAGGAGACACCCTGGACCTTTTTTGTGTAAAATTTCAGACTGAATAGGGAACAGTTTCCAGGTGATTACCTTGAGCGTTATGTACTGATTTTTCGGCGAATTCATCATGTGTAAACGATAAAAACTTTCCTATTGAACTTATATATTGTAAATGTAGATTTATTGCTATTATATATTTTATTTCACACTTTTTGATCTAGTTTTGGAATAAATTATATATTTTCATTTTAAACGAACATTTTCAGACATTTTTTGCTTGATTTTATGTGGATTTGAAATGATTTTGAAAAAAATATCATAAAAATTTAAATAACAGATGTTTTTAAGATAAAATCGTTTTATTCTCTTTGATTTGCAAAAAAACGGTGCAAATTTTATTGTAACTAAGAAATATTAATGTAATAGTTTTATAGGTAAATTTATAATACCCGAACTGTCAGATAAATCTCTGATTGTTATACAATTCAAACCGTTCAGAATTTCATAACTAAATATTTCCAACTAAAATCAGCAGCCATTAATCTCAGTTTTACATTAAACGGCTGCATAATTGCGGTCACATCTACAACAAATACCTTTTATCTATCAAACATTTCCGTTCACTTTTTAATTACATATCCACGAATCATTATTTCAATTGAATTAAAATTTAAATTAGCATGTTCAAGCGGCAAATTTAATTTGGAACTTTGTAACTCGTTTTGCAAATATATTATTTCTAACGTTGTAGCCCTTATTTCATTTGAATTAGAGTGGACTTTACAATGAATTTGCGTTTTGTTATGTTGTTAATACTTATGGTCACTTGGCCCTCGTCAAGTGAGTTTTGCAGCAGACAGAAGTAATGAAATAGCGAGCAAATGAGCCGTGCATAGTTGTCAATAGCAACGTGTCACTCATTTGAGTGTTTATAGATAGATTGATAGGATCATTAGATATTTTTTTATTTATGCATAATACTAAAATATTTACATTAAAACAATTGAATGGAATTGAACAACAATTGATCCGCTTGTTTGGTTATTATAGTTGTAATTATTTAATATACTTTGCCAATGAACTGCCAACCTTGGGACCAATATTCTTATCTTTAACTTGAATATTTGAACTGTTTGAAGAAATAACATGTAAATCTATAACTCACTAAACATTATTTGTCAATATAACACAAGTATTGCTGATGCAGAGCATTGCAAAAGTAACAGTTCCTGTATTTGAATGATGTAAAATTTAATTTTAATGATGTTGCCATGTCTCATATCCGCAATTTCCATCAATGTATTTATTAACTTATTGTTTTTCGTAAATATTCGATTTTCCTTTACATGTAATTTTCGGGGACAAGTAAACACATAACACAAAAGCAATACAAAAACGCTTTAAAATATTCATGGGACAATAAGTGGTGTTTTATGGAGGCGCTTTAATGGCGCTTCGAGAACATTAAACACGGTTTTACTATGAGTGCAAGTCTTGCTTTTATTTGATCGGGACCCCGCGAAATTGCCTTTTCATTGCAACCAATTTCCCTACTGATGTTATGAATCTTAAATTGCCTAATAATATGTTCTACGGGATGACATTTTACGATCGATTTTCGTCATCACTGAGTTACATCACTGAATTATTAATATAAGTGATATCAGGAATTTGGAATGATACGAATATCAGGAAATTTGTGAATAATGCGCTCCGCAAGAGACGACCGGGTCTTGTATAAAAATATTAATTTCTATGCAGTTAATATTTAACCATCAAACGGAACGGAACACTGCTGTTGCGCTGTGGAATAAGTTCCAAACCTTCCTAGGAGGAAAGAAGACCTTGCCCAGAAGTGGGACTCGAGCTGCTTATCATCTATATAGTAGCTATTTATTTCATAGTTGGTTGTAATATTTCGTAACGGTTGAAAAACTATCCGACTACCCCACGGTCATCAATATTCTGTATTGTTTACTGGATATTTTTACACTATTTTACATTTTATGTAGACATTTTTAACCTTTGACACGGGGCAAAACGACCGTTTGCGCCCGGGTAGGTTGTAATGGAAATTTTATGATGCTTTTATCTTGGGGTTGAAAGGAAACACTGGAATCTTTTTGTTTTGAATTTACATTCAATGCGTTTACTTCGATATTTTTAATTGTCTCTTGATTTTCAATCAATCTTTACACAAATATTACAAATAATCTACTAGAGTCTTATAAACGTTGCTCTGTTTGGTTAAGTTCGCTTAATTTCTTTCGCTAGTTCTTCAAAAGATTGAGCTTTATTCCGAACCTGTTCTTGACGTGCAACAGTCAATAATGTTTGTATATTAAACTAAATATTGACTTACACTGTCGAAATTTAGAGTTACATTAATATTTATTAAAAATTAATGATTGGTGCCACATTGGTAGTATGAGCAAATATTTGTATTCAGTTTTACGTGTACATACTTTCGTAATACAATCTTTCTTTAAAATTTATGTAGAGAAATAACGATGTATTGGAAATGAATCTGAAGGCATACGTCCTCTGAGATTATCGATCCGATATTAGATGAGTATGTCTAATATTTTTATTGGACTTCAATACCGGGCGGGGCGATTTATGTTCGGACAGGTTGTATATTGGTCGTACATCTTTCATGATGTTCGCTTTAATATTTATATATTTATGAGCTAAGTTCGCGACTTTGTTCCCTTAGAATGGATGGATGTTATAGGCTATTAAAGTAAAAGTATAATAATATCTTGTTTATGGCCCACTGCTGGGCTAAAGCCTTCCCTCCTTTGAATGAGGTTTGCTTATTTCTATATTATTAGGTATATATTTTATAATTAAATATGATATCGAGATTGATTGCGTGTGAAAAAAGTAAATAATTAAGGATTGATAACGATAAAGTTTTTGATTTTGTTTTTTAACTGATATATACTTCATTTATACAATTAATGAATTTATGGATGATATTGATAGCACACCTTGGGAATGAGACGATCGCCGCATGGCTATTTCTTTCGTTTTTTTTTGTAAAAAACATAAAAAAACAAAAAAGTAAATAAAAAAAATACCCCGCTGAGTTTCTTTCGCCGGTTCTTCTCTGGGCTGGGTGTTTCTTTCCGAACCGGTAGTAGTTTCCAGTTTGACAATCAATAAGTATGTGTAATACTTCAATATTGAATAAAGTATTTTGATTTGATTTACTTAGCACATATTAAATTAAAATGTATAATCTTAATAAACATTAGTTAAAACACGAACAAATTGTTTTTTTTTTTTATTAAGATAAAAAATCAATTGATACATGTACATACGATGTAGTTGCAGTTTATAGCATATGAATAGAAAATTGCATTTATGGAAATCGATTCGCTATTAAATTATTCAGCAATTTAAAGGCGTCTAGGTGGGTCATGAACTTACCAGTCATGTCTTTTAGTGTCAGTGACCCGAGAATCGAGCTTACAAATTGCATGTAGCGAAGACCAATCCACTTCCCACAACTGGGCAAATCTTTCGTCTCCTTCTTTGGATTTTTCATAACTTTCTTCTATTGGATTTATACTTCGAGAAGAACAGGCTCAGTAAGTACCCTCTTTTAGAAATTAAATATAAATTTTCAAATGTACATCAAAATAAATCTATATTTCATTTTTGAGTTTTTTTTAATTTAAAGCTGGAATTTATCTTTTATGATTCTGTATGAAGATGCTGTAAGTGAGTTTGTAAGGCTATAATAAACTAATACTATGCAACATCGCGCAAAGTCGTGAGTTAGTAGTTTCCGGAGCTCTAGCAACAGCATCCTGAAGATGATTGCAAGCAGGATAGGCTGCAGTATGTAAACCTTTTCTCGTGGAATTGAGGTGCACTCGCATATCAAGTTGATAATAAGTAGATACTAACATAAGTTATAGTACTTACGTGAGCCTTTGAAAAATGTTTATTTTTATTATTAGTAAGTATACAAATTAAATAAATCGTATAAAAGAATTTTAATAAACGATTTACTATAGAAAATCGAATAAACCCTAACCACAAATGCTGAAAGTTGTATTTACGACGAGAGAGTCCGTCGACTGAGCTTTATAAGCTTTATTAAAAAATCGCATTTCGAAATATCTGGAAGGAATTTTTCTATACCGTACATTAGAACGTTGAGACGAGAAACGTTATATACTTTTACAACATGTCGTCTGAAGTAATTTAATTTTATATCAAAAGCTTTTACTAGAAAGGTTTGATCAAATGTATGAAGTTATTGAGATTTGAATAAACATACAAACAAAATAAATTTAATAGCCTTTGTGATCCACTCAGCTTTTAGCAGTTTATGTAGGCTCGAATCATCGCCAATTCTCTTTCCTCCAACCTCTTGATATACGTAAAGATCATGGATTACTCTTCATTTTTATCGCATCGTAATTAATCCCGGCAGATGTTTCCATCATGCTAATTTCTCCACCTACACTGGACATCCACAAAGGCGCGATTTTGAAGGTATTTTCTGACTATATAGATTTCGTTTATATAAATAAAGATTAAATGTTTTTAAAACAGATGGTTCCTAAAACAATCGCAGCCGAGATGGCCCGTGGTAGTGGTAAGAACGTGTGAATCTTAATCGAAGATCGTGGGTTCAAACCGGGCAAGCACCGCTCTCATTCTCATCTTTCATATTCTTAATTTATGATTATAATTCATCTCGTGCTTACCGGTGAAGGAAAACATCGTGAGGAAACCTATGTCAAATTTCATTGAAGTTTTGTCACGCATGTATTCTACCAATCCGCATTGGAGCAGCGTGGTGGAATAATCTCCAAAACCCTCTAGTCACAAAGAGGAGAATAGTCCTTAGCGCAACAGTGGGAGATTCACAGACTGTTACTAAAACAGATATAAGTTCGTATTAAGTTAGATATAATGTTGGCTAAACAGAGCAATTGACAGAGGAAGATGGCATTCCTTGGGGAGGCTTTTACCCGAACGGGGTCCATGCTTTAAATATTTAGGTACTTGATAATTAAGCAAATAATAATTAAACTAATTAAATATATATATATATATATATATATATATACCAATTGTACTGTATTCGTTTATTATGTAGTTTGCATGGAATTAAATAAAGCTCTATTATTATTATTATAATGTAACGATAGATAGATAGTTCGCAAATCAACTGAGACTGATGATCCTTCCCTCAGCAGAACATTTAAAGCTTCCATAATCCGTCATATCGCTTCGTTTTTCGTGACACATGCAAATAGCTTCCTAACAAACACATTTATAAATAAAACCATAAACATAATTAAAACGTACACAATATTATTATAAAAACACACATTTAAATATCAGTAATAAAACTAAATTTTTTTTTTTTTTTTTTTATTGCATAGGAAGGCGGACGAGCATATGGGCCACCTGATGGTAAGTGGTCACCAACGCCCATAGACATTGGCGTTGTAAGAGCTGTTAACCATCTCTTACATCGCCAATGCGCCACCAACCTTGGGAACTAAGGTGTTATGTCCCTTGTGCCTGTAATTACACTGGCTCACTCACCCTTCAAACCGGAACACAGCAATAACAAGTACTGCTGTTTTGCGGTAGAATATCTGATGAGTGGGTGGTACCTACCCAGACGAGCTTGCACAAAGCTCTACCACCAAGTAAATTGTGTAGGTATTGTTTAATTTTCGTTCCGATTCGTGCAAGTAGGACAAACAGACAGTATCTTTCAAAGTTTTATATGTTTGTCCCGCTTTCGTATTATTATTGATATGAAAAATAAACAGCAGAAGATAATAACGAACCAGGCTGTACAGTGTACACTTATATGGATAGCGCGGACGTTGCCCGTCTACTGAAATAATGGAGATATATTATACTGATGTTTTTCGATACGGAACCCTTGTTTAACATTCCCTGTGCCGGTCTAGACTAGACTTGGAGTATTAGTGAGAGAGATTACAGCTCCGGGGATGTTCAGCCGTGAATTATTCGGATTCATATTTAATGATGTTTATATATACAAGTACTAAGCTGTGCCCTCTGAATTAGAAGAAAGGTTGGGGCTGATTCTTGAGAAAGTATGTTGATAGACATTTTATACCATTTTCATGTATCTATAGTTTAATGGTATCCGGGCTACCGACTATTTGAATATTTCAGGTTAGACGGGGACTCCTTGGGTAATTGTCATTCCTACTCCAATTTGTGAAATGCTTGACACACACTTCGAAGCATAGTTTTGACGACAAAAATTCATATACAATGAATATCTTATATTACGTTTTGGCGAATTGAATCACAATAAATTTCTTTTTTTTAAATCTTTAGTAAATATATAAGCGTTATAGTTATTGATTGGCAAAACATTCTGTCATTGTTTCTAGAACTTACATAGAGTTCCTATGTAAGTTCTAGAAACAATGACAGGTTGTATTCCTATACCGTGATTACAGCATAGTAAATTTAACCTTATTTTTAAAGAAAAGTAAAATCTATAACACAGGAGCGTCAGCAAGTCGTGCGCATTAATTTGACAAAGATGCGACTAGTCTTGATCGTTACCTAAAACAACTTTAGAAAATTTCATATAAAGGAAAATATATCATTTTTAATCAATATGCATATTTTTGCAGCAGAATTTAGCAACAAGAGATATATTATTAACACTATATTTTTGTGACTGTCTATTTACCAAACTAGCTGTTGTTCTTGGACGAATTTCATAAGATTGTTTCTAATTAAAATCTTATTTCACTACGACATGGCCTAGAAGTTATAACTAAAACATAACTCACTTCACTTTAGAATGTTTGTTCGTAAAAACTACCTTTGTTCATAATAAAGTTTACGAGACTCTAATATAAATTTGTCCATTGGATCTAATTTCGTTGAAGAATTGCGTGACAATGGTCTTAGTGCTCGGACAGTCTGTAACAAGGTTAATTTGTAGAACGCCTCTTCATTATGTAGGTTACAATTGATATAAATGGAGGGGAGGCAACTATAATTATACTATGTGAAGTGTACAATTGCAACATACAATAAAATTAGACGTACATAAATAATAATAATTTATTGGTGATGCAGATGACTCATAAACGCCAAACAACAAGAATCATTTTTGCTTAAAACAATACTATTGGTTCAGAATTAAATACTTTTTCATATCTAAACATATTACTGAAAAATAACACATATATTCAAATATAGCGCTGAACTCTTCTAAATTCTTATACGATCGTAAATAAAAGCAAATATCGATTTTACGTACATAATAATAAAGATCGAAATCCAAGAAACAGTTACCGGTTTATGAATATTGGTAAGAATATCCACCTTGTATTACATACTTCACGTCACACTAGACAGATATTTGAAACTTGACAGTCCCTACCACTTCGAATTTTATTCTGATATACGTTTACGACGGATCTCTTACGGATGTGAGAAATTTCGCGCAGAAACATAATTTGTATTATGTTGGAATATTATTCATACGATCGTTAAATTAAACTCTTGTATGCATGTGATGTGTTAATTTAATTAGTGATTTGTTAATCACCTTTAAATTAACATGGATACAGTTCAATAGCTTAATTTTTTTATATTGTTTATTCAGTAAAACACTAAATCAATTGTTTTTTTTAATAGTGTAAAGGAATCTCACGTATATCATCATCTTGTAAGAGATAACTACTGCACTAATATAATTCCAATTTAACATAGACATATGATAAATTGTATATTGTATTAGAAGTGAGACATTCGTAGATAAGAGCTCAACATGCTACAACATCAATGAGTGACAAGTACATGAGAATGATTCAATATTTCACTTGACAGCAATGTTGTGTGAGAAAATCGTATCTCACTCGTGATATTTAAAACCGATTATATGCTACTTATGTGACAGTCTAAATGTCGTACTTCTTGTAATAGGGACCCTCTCCTATCGATAAGAAGATTTGGATTTCATGTCCATCATGATGCCCTAATTTGTGTTTGATACACAAACTGACACAAGAAGGTTTGCTCTTAACGTTTTCGTCCAACACCAAAAACGAATTAACAAAAACAACCAGTAATTACGAGTATACCCGAGTTCGAACCTGCAAAGTTCGGCCAAGATACACGCCATCTTGGCTTTTGATAGAATTAACATAATATAACACAAAATATGATTAACAAGTTATTTTTTAAATTCATAGTATTTACAAGTACTGTTATGATAATTAAATATGTTTCAAAAGAATTCTTGCTCGTCAGACATCATGAAAAGATCTACAAAATACTACTTGAACCTTATGGGTTGTGTATAAACCCCAGGGCAATCACCGGCAGAGGGCGTATACGGAGTCAATTTAGGTATACATCCAACGGCATCCGTCAAGCACGCAAGATAAAACTGGGCCCGATTACTGGGCTCATTACGGAGGGCAGTAAACCCGTCGATCCATCAAACTGGCTGCCTTTCTGACGAAAAAACACCATTGAAGCTGATTTCGTGAAAGCTTCAAACGTTATCTGAGAAAGTAGGTGTCAATGAAGATAAAAATAATGATATCTATAGAATTACTCAGCTGCACTAATTTGTTATGAACTTTTTTAAAAAATACTTAAAATGACTTATATTCTTAATAACATATGTGATGAATTTAAACAATTCATTGACTCTTATATCAATTTAATATCGATAAAGAAACTTTATAGAACATAAAAGCACAATACTATTATTTAACAACACATTGTCAAATGTACTTACGTCATCATGGAATCAATATAAGAATTTAAATTTTTATAATATAATCACATCAAAAGACAAAAACAAAATTTTATCAACTTTATAGTTGGATTTGCGGATATTTTGATAAAAATCTACCTCCGGCTTTAAATGAGTAGAAATTCTACCTACACTTGACTTGACCTTAATAATATATTCGTTCACATGTCTCAGGATTATTAAATACAAAATATTTTTCACCGCAATCAGTTTAAGGCATAACACGAGCATCATAAAGAATTAAAAGGCTCGTAGCTGCGGGTGATAGTGTATCCGCGCCTTATCTAGCCGTCCGGGCCGGATCGATTGACTGCGGGAGCTCATACAGTAATCCTTGTTTAGGATGAATCTTAATTTTAAGATGAATGAAGTATGTTCATTTTTGTTTATAAATTCATACAAACGGTTCGGTTATATATTATATAAATGCTAAATATATGGAGTTCGTAACCGTTGTTATTCATAAATAAAATAATATTTTAATTGTATTTATTATAATATAGATTTTTATATTTTTGTAATTTGATTGATATATTAACGACTGATTGAGGAACTTGGGTTGAGGATACGTTTAATTGTACTTTGTATATATTTCATTTCTCTACAATTGCATCGGGGTGTTTTCATTTTAATTTTCAAAATAAAAATCTGTACTTATTTGAAAAAACTTTACTTTAATTGTTACCATATTCATGTCAACCATGTATTTTATACTTTTTTATTTGACTGCCTCGTTGGTCTAGTGGCTTGATATAAGGCCGCAGACTCGGTGGTCCTGGGATCAATTCCCAGGTCGGGCCAATAAATAGATATTGGGGTTTTCTGTCAGAAAACTCTCAGTAGTAGCCCGGAGTCTGGGAGTTGGAAGTGTGTACACTCCAGTGCCTCGGAAAGCACGTTAAGCCGTTGGTCCTGCGCCTGAACTCTTTCCGGTCGTGTCGGATTGCCGTCCCATCGGATTATGAGAGCTAAGGAAAAGAGAGTGCACCTGTGTTTGCGCACACACTTGTGCACTATCCTGCGCAGTTGGCTAAAGTCTCTTGAGATTGGCCGCCGTGGCCGAAATCGGTCTGGAGGACCTTATATTTTATAAACACAAGATAATGTTTAATATCATTTCTATTATCTATATAGATAGGTAATACAAAATAAATTAAAATGTTGTTTATCACTATTAACTTAAAGCTTTCTCCGTGCTTATCTATCTGTTATCTAACCATCCGGGCCGGATCGATTGACTACAGGAAGTACCGTGACAAATAGTTGATAAACAGTGGATTAAACTCTCAAATAATTTATAACTAAATTATCAAAAATCGTTTAGATGAAAATTATCGAACATTTTTTTATATATCATAGAACGAGCATATGGGCCAACTGACTGTAAGTGGTCACCAACAATAAACATACGCATTGTAAGATATTGTAATCATTGCTTACATCGCCTATGCGCCACCAACCTTGGGAACTAAGACGTTATGTCCCTTGTGCCTGTAATTACACTGACTGGCTCATCCTTCAAACCGGAATACAACAGTACCAAGTACTGGTGTTTTGCGGTAGAATACCTGATGAGTTGATGGTACCTCTATAAGCTCTACCACCAGTAAATGGCGGATCAATAACAATGTTATAATAAAACTATCGTTTATCTAGTAGCAAAATCATTTATCACAAATTCGCAATAATTTTGTATTCATTGAACGATAAATTCAACGCAACGAGATACAGACCGCTTGAATCTAATGGAGTTTCTAAGTTGGCCTGTTAGCTGTAAATCAAAATGACTGTCCTGTTTCAACTATGCATTTTGGTCTTGAAACAGTAAAATGTATTACTTAAGGTAAGTTACTGTTTTTTAACAAATGTAAAATAATTTTCAAATCATCTGTATTGTCAGGTGCATGTTTTTTTGGGAATAGCTATTTTGTTTATGAACTAGTTTGGAGTGCAAGTGTAGTTTTTTCCTTAGTATTTTAATTATTGATTTTTGTAATTTGTTATTTTGATTTATTTTATGCATATGTTTTTTGTGCTATAATTTTAATGTTGTCTTTTGTTCATGAGGTCATCACCTGTAATTGAAGTACCACTTATTGTTTTTATTTCGTCAACTATGTAGTTTTATGTATTTGTGTGTACTGCTTTTCGACAAATATTTGATACATTCTTGTCTACAGTAAACGTAAGCACTACGCGGTGGTCCCACGCTTCATGTTCAATGTTCATTAAATTCATACGTTCTGTATAACATTTAGTGTACTCTAATACCGCCTCTATTATCAATGTGGTAAAGAAATTTACTGTGTATTAACTTTTATCATCAGTAGAGTACACTTCGTCTTTCGTGTGTACTTATGTTAAATCTATTTTCGTCGACTGCATTTTGTCCACAGCTGCTTTGATGTAATTAAGTTCATTCATAAACTTGTAACGTAATATCTATCGATGTATTGTAAGTGTAATTTAGATATTATTGTACTTTTACAATATATTTTTAGTTTTAAGTGAAATCACATTAGCAGTTTTTTTGTTAATATTTATGTAACTTGCAATTATTGTTTAAGTTAAATCTTGAAAGTTAAATTAAAATAGGCTTCCGTTTATCCTAATATGTTGGATCAGTACCTATGACAATGCATTATAGTAAGCACGACCTAGGTCTACATCCAGGACTGACTCCAGACGATGCATCTCCTTTCCAGTCAACAGCATACTAGATCCGAAAATTTGTACTGAAAAGCATTTAATTAAAATAATCTCGTTATGTTAGTTTAGTCTTAAATTTAGTGTCATATATAAATCATTGCAAAATGATATAGAAAATAATTTATGGTTCGGTCACAAATTACGTTCGGTTAAAAGAAATTCAATATTTTAACGGTCAGTAAAAAGCGTTATCCTTTCGATTATTTAGTGCAGCGTTCTATTATGTTATCGCAAAACCGTAATAATTTACCCCTCTTAGGGATACAACAAAGAGGCCAAATAAGTTGCGCCCTCTGAGCGCCGAAAATAAGGGTGAGTGCGGGCAAGTGTTCCCTGTACAGACCGGCAGTGTGAGGTCGGCTGCCGAGCGGAGCGGACGTGTCGGTGTGAGACGGAACAGCGCTGGTTCGATCGTGTGTGGGACGCTTATAAACAATTCCTATTTTGTAAAATATAAAGAATAATTCTGTTCAGTGATATCGAATTTGACCTTGAATATATTTAATAAGGTCAATGAACTGTGTACTGTACGCCGAAAATTTGTATGAAGCACGAATAACGTTCTGTGAAAATAAAATTTCGGTATAAATATTAAAAAAGTTATCACGTGTTTTCGTCGTGAAAAAGGACAGATAAGGAGTAAAAATTATTTTGTATCAGTTTTTCAAGGTGAACTATTATTTATTTAGTTGTATTTATATTAATATTTTTTTGTTTTTTTTTTACGTTTCTTTTTTTTAATGTCGTTTAGATAAAATAGCAAAATAGTTGACATTAGTGAGCTACGACCACCCACGTACGAATTAGTCCCGCATGAATTGAAATGATAATTAGTTCGTTCATGGAGTAATGAAAATCGTGTATTTGGTAGAATAATTAAATCGCGGAGAAACTGATTCTGATGTTGCCGTCAAATGAGATCGTAATTGAAGTACATTTTTAATCAGAGCTGGCTTAACACATAAATCAAAACTTTAAAATATTCTCTCTTGGATTGTATGCTATGTACTACAATTTTTCCAGTTACTCTTTGATAGCTTAAAGTCAATTTCAATAATAAAGTATATAACAGATATCATATACTTTCATTTTTGAGTTATAATTTAGTTTAAATACATAGATAGACTAACTAATTCATAATCCAATCGTTGTTTTTATTTTTAGGGGCTACAACCCTTCGTTTGACGCATTTTAAATGTAAACTATCGATCCATTGCACCGCTTTATAAATAAATTTCATTCTTTGGTCATAACTATTACTATCTAATTCATAAGGTTAAAGATTTTAGTTATTTTTGTTTGACTTAAAATCACGTTTTTAGACATTAAACAACTCAGGCGATAAAAAAAACCAACCAAATATAGTTTACCATCGTATTCCATAAACAATTTAATCGAAAGCTTTTATACTGCCTTTTAAATGCTATAAACATATTACATATATGTAATATAGTTATTATTTTAATTGAAGAATTGAAACAAGTATAGAAAATAGTTGTTGCAAATTCACCTCCTTCCACTTTTATCGATCACAAGTAACGTAACGAGGAAATAGAAATGAATACAAAACACACAACTGCAACGGTTGATGACTCACTGGTTTAACTGGACTACCCCATAGATTGTATAGATAGCGATGTTAATTAGGGTGTAATTCGTGTTTCTTCATTATTAATCACAGATAATAGTAAATCTGTACACGAGCCTAGCAATATAAACAAATTACAACTGACAGAATGAAAGACCGTGAGAATGCAACCTTTAGACGCACAAATAGTTTTACAATGAAATCAAGATTCTAATTTACTTCTAGTGTTGCATATAGTTAGATATAACTGTTTATAGCTAGAATCTAGAATAAAGTCATAGATGTGAATTATTTATTTGATGTTATAATAGATAGTTTATTGAAATGTTTTTCAAGTAGTCCATTTGAAAGTCAAACAGCGTTCATTGATACGATTACATTGATTCATTTACTTGTTCTCCCACGCTCACGTAGGCGGTGCGGACTTGAATGAAAGCAAGATCGTCTGCTTTGCCCTTTTTGGGACGCTTTCGTAAAAGCAAAATAAACAAATCCGCTTATCTGAATCACACCACAGTATTACACAATACACAAGTTATCCAACAAGTTGCTTCGACGAATATTTTATTTTAACTTTATGTAAACCGCTTTATATTTCTAAATTATTATCATTTTTTTTCTCAGTTTTTTTCCTTTAATTAATATATTGATATTATTATAATTTTTTGTTATATTATATTTAACAATCACTATAAATTTTTTAATTAAATTTTCAGATTAAGTGTATGGACAAAGTGACATTTACGAAAGACTTAATAAACCCTGTGTTCAATATATAATATTAAGAAAGACTACTGTGATAGTGAAAGGAACAGTCCAAGTAAATGTGTCCTTAAATGTGCCAAATATTCATTGTAACGTTTCTAAGATTTGTGTCATTTTAGACTTTATGTGTACGGAATTAAGATACAATTCGAATAGCAGTTGTTGAAAGGACTGGCATTAATGGCTACGGATGGGCACCAACTTATCTAAATTGAACAAGACCAGAGTCTCCGGTGTCAACCATGTTAGTATATACTTTTTTTCCAAATTATACTATTTGTTTTTTTCGTCGCAAATTTATGGAAAGGTAAGAAAAATTATCGATAACCATAAGTAACCCACTTATCTGGTCCTGATACGATCGCTTAATTTAACGGTCAATCAACTTTACCAGCAATTACGTATGAGTATAAAATATAACCACATTATTTTCAAAAAAAATCCTGAGATATAAATCCAAACTTTATTGCAGGAATTTCCGCGATACACGCCATTAAAAAGAGCGTTATTTGTGTCACGGAAAAGTGTGTAAATCAATGTTATTTGTCGAAAAATATTTTTTTGCTTAGACGCTTCTTACATGGTGATATATTTGAAGTTGTGACAATGTTTGGGACCGAATTATCTGCTTTATGTCAGAGAACGTATTATTGATACATTTTGGAGTAATAATTCAAGTGAATGCGACAGATTTATTTTAATTTTATGCCATTTTATCGCTTTTTTTTCGACTTCTCTTAAACATTCATTATGTTAACGTTTATTCTTAATAAAATATTAAAAGCGTTTTTGTTTACATAAATTCTGATTAAAGTTAAAAATTGGAGCAATTTTATCCGAAAAAAAAAGTGACTTACAACAATAACTATTATTTAAAGCGTTATAAATGATTGTTGATTTTTCTCTACAAGGATTCATTGTAAAAACTTAAAATAAATGATAGATCAGAATAAAAATAATATAAACTAATTTAAAGTTGCTAGAAAAATATTAAACTGTTATGATATATTATAATTCTAAACTACAATCTTAAAAAACCAAACCGATACATCTAAGCCTGCAAATTTAATAAAGTATCACATTAGAACTTTTAAAACTCATGTTCGTCTTATACTTAAATATAATAATGACCCTCTCTCGCTGGGCTAAAGCTTTTCCTCCTTTTTTGAGGAGGAGATATTGGAGCTTATTCCACCACGTTGCGATGCTGTTTCGTGGATATATGTGGCAGTTTTTAGCAGCCACATGCATCAGGTCCGAACAGACAGGCGGACAGGACCAATTTTGAATTTTAATTTTAATCTGTGTGAAGGTTCATATGTCTCTGATATCGTTTTAAAACCCGCAAAATAAATGGAATAATCACTATTGGATCAATAAAATGATTTATTTTATTGATATGAGGTAGTCAGACAAGAAAATGGGCCATCTAATTGTAAGTGGTCACCACTGTGATAAGTGAGTGGTACTTACCCAGGTGGTTATGCTCAAAACACAACTACAAAGTTAAAATTTTGTGAAATGCATACTTTATTCTCGCTACAATCTTTCAAAGTGAAAAGTAATTTCGAATATATTATGTAACAAGCCTTTACGTAACACAAATATTGTCAAAAGCTGGAACGTTAGAAGAATTATAACGGCACTTAAAACGAGAATGTCAAAGCATAGCTGTAACATCAGGGCCAATTTTATCCGTCTCAACCATTAAGCGTCATAACTCAGTTAGGATGTGTTGGCAACATTATTGTTAACCACGGTAATTATGTTGCCATGTGTAGCTTAAGCATTTTCGTTATGTGAACGCTTAAAACTTTTGTATGTTCCATAAAATTACACAGCATTTATATTTTAAATGTTTTTGGAAGTGGAATAATATAAAGTTTATTGATGTTTGAATTTCGAATTAAAAAATATTGACGTTTGCAATCAGTTTTGTGACGTCATCAGTTTGAAGGGTATTGCGTTATGACGATGGGAACTGTAGTTTTCCCAAAATATATACGAATTATATCATAACAATAATTGTATATAAAACTCCATTAAAACAATAAGTGAAAGGTATTTTTTTACACGATAAATTTCGTCGGTGATCGTTTGAATAACACATTTCAATATATCTAGCTGAAATTGTTCGATCAATGGTATTGCTGGCTTTTATATAAAAATAAATCAATATACAATTTCTATCTTTGGTAAAAAAATGATTAGTTTAATTAGTACATTAACTTTTGGCAACATCATTAATTTATTTCTATTACTAAACATTTATCCTCAAGTATTTTAAAAACAGAATCGTCATGTGCTTAAAATTTCTTTGGCTGTTCTGCAAAGGGAGGAATAAAACAAATTCGTACATTCAAAATAAGCCTAGAGAACCATTTCTAGCTTATTTCTTTGCGGCTTAAATAACTTTCTAATATTCGGTCTAAAACATCCGGTCTCAAACCTTTTTATATACAAACTAAATCTAAACTCAGTTAATAAAAATATAATATGATTCTACATGCACCAATTTAGCTAATTATATTTTTTTGGACACTGTTCTATTTAAAGATCGTTACATTAAGGATTAAGAAATGAAATTATATTGTTTTAAAATCTGTTAGATTTACCCGTTACAGTTTTTCAAAATCTGATAACACGTTCATCGCCTAATGCGGCACCAATCACGAGTTACGTAATCACTCACAACCAGGGATCGGATCAGGCACTCCGCAAAATTTATCCGTCATCATCTGTATCTCACCATCATTCATCATTCTGGGCCATCTGATGTTTATCAGTTACATCTGACACGTGCATGCTGTCACGATTAAAATGACCTTTTGAATATTTACGTCAATGCAAAATCTCTATTTGTAGTATTTTTCTTCATAACTAAATATTATACGCCGTTAAGTAACTTCTTCCAGTCTTATTTTGATTTTAATTTTAAACTTATTAGATACAAGATATTACATATTTCATCGTATATGTAATCACTTTTAATGGAAATTATATGCAACTAACAATAGTTCTAAATTTATTTAGATTTGTAATAATTATCTAACATACGAATCATATATCACCAAAAAGTTCTTAATGGTAAGAAATAGTTTTCTTACCCTGACAGTGTTACATAAACAAGATAAAAAGGCCGGCGCCGCGGCGGCGACCAATCAGATGTAAGGAGCCACGACTTCCGGGATGAGCGCGGGAAAATTCAATATCCGTTTCAATACGAGATATTCGATTACTCGATCACTAGCGCCGGGTTGCTCCAACCCTAACGGACTCGATTTGAAAAACCGGATTAGTGCGCGCAAAGCCGTATAAGTAAATCTTTTCCGTGATCTTGTTGTCTGATTTTTTATTTACCATTTAAAACTAATATCGATCGTCATTGTTGTTCTGGGTATATATTTATGTATTAAATTTTAAAATATATTCATGCTAATAATATTACCTACTAAAATATACTTAAAATATTAAAGTATATTTTATACAAAATGAATTTTATTTATGAAATTGGTTATGAAAAAGTCTGGTTATAAATGTAGCGTTATTCCTGAAAAACAAAGGGACGTGAATATTTGATCTCATCAAAATTGACAACCCTACATACAACGACATACGTAATTGCCAATAGTAAACCCGAGGCGGTAAGATCAAAGTATTCCGTGTCCAATAAAATGTCACGAACTATCACGGATATCACTCGCAGATTACTTGTGTCAAACGCATTTAACTGCGTTAGGGCACCGCTTTCCACGCCAGCGGCTTTTTAACGTGATCATTGTGCTAATCAATTATATGTATTTTGAATTATCGTTAATTATTCTGGAATATTATTTAATACTCGATAACAACCGATTTTAAATGTTATTCTTGGCAGTCGACAATACCCATGCATGCTTATAGTACATATTATAAAGTATCAAAGCTGACATACGAGTATGTAGTCCATTAGTTGCATACATTTTGCGGTTGTAAAAAAATAATCAAAGAACATGCTACTGCCTATATAAGAATAAATAATTCATCAAAGGCTCAAATCCGATTTCAACGTGTTTTACTTAGATTTTGTATTCTTCATAGGTGGTCATCGTGTATTCACATCTCTGCAGTCGATAGCGCATACTTCTGCTCAATGCATTTGCTGATTTCGAAGAGCATATTTTATGTAAACTATAAATAAAACACTGGGGTATTTTGGCTTAAGTCATGTGCAAAGGAAAGGGCTATTTTCGTTTAAGCGAAAATCGTCCTTATCGACTTCAGTCCAGTCCATGCATCATGTATAAGTCGAATGAATTGCATTTGTACAAACAGAAGGGTGCTTTTAGTGAGTCTCAAATATTGATTTATCGTGTTAGATTTATTACCACACTGTTATGTACGATGTGCGAGTACTTGGTTATGACTCATCGACCATTATGTCTGATGCCTTAATTACTTCCTTTTAAATCGAAATAAAACAATATATTTGTTGGTAAGCACTTCGTGGTAGGTAGGGTAGGTACCATTAAGTAGATATTCTACCGCAAAACAGCAAAAATTAGTAATGTTGTGGTCTAGTGAACCGCATACACGACGGTATCTCATTCGTTAAGTTCCCAAGGTTGGTGGCGCATTGGTGATCTAAGGAATTGTTAATATTTCTTATGGCGCTTATGTGTATGGGTGATGACCAATAAGTATCAGGTGGCCCATTTGCCCGCCCGCTTACCGAATTCTATAAAGAAAAAACTCAAAAAACATTTAATAAAATAAGTAAATTTGATCGTGATGAAAATCAATAAGATGCTTTAACTCACTGCGAAATAGATAATACGTACACATGCTAAAAATTATTTGTAAGAAACTTAATTTTTTGCGTACCTTGTTTAAAATGGTAGTTTCGTTATGTCTTTTTGAATTAAGCAACTACATAAGTCTCAAGTTCATTAATTCATTTCAGAAATTATATAATAAAATATAATTAATAACGACGATATACAAAGAGTAAACCTGTAGGTTTTCTTCATATGTGTCAATCATCCAAAAAGTTATCGTTGTCTTCATCAATAATTCTAGGTCACAAAAATGACAATTCTTTCTATTCGGTATTTCGGTCCTTTGTAATTGAGTCAAAAAGACAAAAAGCGTTTCCCCTTAAACTGTCGCAACGGCACTACGCTGCCATAATAATACCATTAGGAAAAGTTCCAAAAACATAGCTGACGCCATTTCAATGTCCAGCTAGGTGTGTTTTTTATTTAATTCTGCAAATCCACCCCTATTCAGTTTCTGTGGGGTAACTTTGATGTTTGGTACAATTCGCAAGCTCTGTTGTGAATGAATAGGCATTTTCGATGAGTTAAAATATAAAGGTTTTTTATTTCGATTTAATTGTATTTAATTACTTATTAAAATATCTTCTTTTTCCGTGTGGTTGAATATTGACTCCTGTTTACGACAAGGCTTTAGTTTTTGTGAATAAATAACTTCAATCTTGCTTCACACAATATTACTTGTTTAAATTTATACTTGGTTGTAGGGCTTTCTGCAAGCTCGTCTGGGTAGGTACCACCCACTTATCAGATATTCTACCGCAAAACAGCAATAGCTTATATTGTTGTGTTCCGGTTCAATGCCAATGTCTATGGGCGTTGGTGACCACTTACCATCAGGTGGCCCATATGCTCGTCCGCCTCCCTATGCTATAAAAAAAAAATATAGTATCAACAAAAACTCATGTGACTATGAAGAATATATAATATAGGTATACATGAAAACCTTCAAGAAGAGAGCGTACTCTTTCCTCAAAGGCCGGCAACGCACCTGCAAGTCCTCGGATATTGCAGATGTCCATGGGCGGTGGTAGTCACTTTCCATCAGGTGAGCCTCCTGCTCGTTTGCCCCCTCTTTAAATGAAAAAAAAAACTTTGTAGAAGAAAAGGGAAAAAAATACTAATTTATGATGAATGTGATAAGCATTGAGGTTTTTAAGTTTACATTTATTCAATTGAATTTGTAATAAAACACCATTTTGACACGCGAAATTTCAAGCAGCGTGCACTTATTGGCAATAAAAAACAATGCACATAAAGTGATAAAAGATTATTTTTTAAAATAGGTAGGTGAACTCGCATATGAGCCATCTCATAAGTAAGTGGATACCACTGCCCATAGAAGTTATCCAGTAAAACGTATATTTTCTTAAATCAATGTTAACCACCAGCAAAAAACTACGATAATCTATTTGTGCCATTAAAATATTAAATGCAAGTGGAATATATCACTCGTCAGCACATTAAGCAGATATATCGGTGACAGTTTTATAGCGATCTGTATTACAGACCCTACTGGAGATTTATTATCATTGGTATCGCCAACCGTAAGATGAAAGAGTTGATGTGAATGTTTTAAAACGGGTAAAAAATATATATGTTATTTATTTATGTATAATTTATTGTACACCACAAATAAATATAATTACAAAAACATTTTACATGGTGGTAGAGCTTTGTGCAAGCTCGTCTGGGTAGGTACCACCCACTCATCAGATATTAATATAAGCAAGTGTTCAAATATAAGTATATTTGTAAATCTTTTAGTCTAGTTGACGTAATAAAAAATATTTAGGGCAAATAATTAATTAATACAAATTGGTTTATTTAAAAATCAATGTCATGGTTGCAATTTATTCAAAGCACATAAATGGTTAAATTCAACTTCGAGCAAGTGAACAACCGGTAAACGTATCCGATCCGCGTGAATAGAACATCAGTTACAAAACCTGCCATTTTAAAACTTGAAACAAATCAGCAATTAGTTTAACCAGACAGAAAGGCATTGTCTCTAGCGATCAGTGGACTCGTTAAAAACACCCAGTGGACCGTGCGTTCCGCTACGACTATCCGAATTTCCCTTGTTTAAGCCATCCAAACTTTGGATTTTGTAGCGTCGGCAGAATTATTGTGTATTCAAAGCGTTTGCGGTTTGGAATAGTTTTAATGTCTGATATTTAAAGATGAATTTCGAAGGTAATATAAAAAAATAACCAACAACATATCCTAAGGATGATTTGTTATTTAATAGTTGTATTTTATTAACATATCTATTTAAATTGATGATAAATAATAATTAGTGAGATAATAATGATGGTTCTTCTCGGTACAATCGACATATTGAGCCGGTGATAGCTATTAGCTATACATCAAATTCAATACTATAAAAATTGAAAAAATAATATTTTGATTTTGAAAACAAAACCACTTTTAGTGCGAGATTATAACCATATCCTAGTCTAAAATTTGGAAAGTTCATATGAAGCCATATCACCACAAATCGTGGGGGAACATGGAAACTGCATTATGCAAACCGTTATAAACCGCATACGACAAGTGTGCATAAACTTTAAGAATTGCCGTCACGTTCGCAAGTAATAGTCATCCATGGGGCGAACCTGCGGAGTGTTCCAGACCTAAGAGACTTAGTTACTATTCTCTAGTTTCGAAACTAAAACTTTTTCATTTAGATTAATTTAGTCCTGAAATCTCAAAATCTTAATATTTTCAAAAAAACATTTTATCAATTATCGTGACGTCATCTTTTCCTTCCGCTCGCTGTTCAATATTTATGTCTGGTCTGATTGTCTTATAACACTACAAGAAAAATTGATATCCCTAAAAAACATATACATGTATCTTATTCAATAACCTTAATTAGTATACCCAGCTTTATAATTGTTAGGGGTGTAACAAACTATAGGGGGTCTCCCCATGGCTCGTGCATGTAGACGCCATTCATAGAAATCAAGGACCCCGTGCAGATTCCAATTGTAATGAGGAAGGTAATCGATAAATAATTAACATTGTCATAATTGGTCATCGGCCTAATATAATTAATGAATTTTGCTTTTAAGTAACGTCAGAAAAAATACAGGACTTAATATCAATAACATTATCCTTAATTGATTATTGGTCAAAATAAATTAGGTTTTAATGTTATTTCAACTAAATAAAATTATATTTTGTTAAAAAAATTTGGTCACATTATTTATACTAGTCATATCATCGAAAAATACACATAAATTATTACGATTCCCTGTCAATATATAGGAGCATAATAAATGTAGCTCGTAAAAGCGAACCATTATTTACTGCCGCAATTTTTTTGCTGACAGTACACACTCCCTTGGGATTATAACCCTCAGAGCGGGATCTTAGTAAATAGTGTTTTTCCTGTCCTCTCAGCTCTAAACCGATGGTATTCTACTTAAGGAGGATTTAGTTCCTCAGTGTTTGATGAATGAATAAATTATTATGAGAACTATCCCTTTAAAAGAATGAAAGAGGTTCATTTAAAATATCGCGCGTTGCAGATAGTTTACTAGATAGACACATTTAAGAATAATGCATACGACATTAATATTTCCTTACGATATTCCCTATCACCGCGGAACACAAGATGAATAAATAGAAACAAAACTAAAGTTACATTTAACGAGTATGATCCTGCCAATCATTGACTGATAAATGCCTGGATTTAAAATCATGAACTTCGTTCAACATCCACGTGATCAGATTAGTAAAGCTTTTGAAATATTTGTTACGTAACTTCTTAAAAAAACAGGAAACAAATAATATATACTTTTATTCTTTTTTTTCTTACATGATTAATTATAATAATAATTTAATTAGCTTACATTATCATTATGCTATGTAATAGGCTGAAAATTATAGTCTTCTGGGTTGTTCTCGGTAGCATGTACAATGTACATTGTAAACCGATGGTAGCTTCACATTTCAATTGTGTAATATGATGGTACCAAAATTTATTTATTTATAAGAGCTTGCTTACACCCAGGCAAGAACTATTACATTTGCATGTGCTTAATTTATGTTTATAATTCATCTCGTGTTCGTTAGTTAATTATACCGATTTAGAGCAGAGTGGTGAAATACACTCCAAACATTCTGCCCAACGATAGACACATCATCATCATCATCATCATCTTGGCACTCCAGCCGCGGGTGGGCCTTGGCCTGGTTGAGAATATTCGATAGACACTGCATCCTAGAATGTTCCACAGCTTCTAGCAGTGGAACATCTACATGCTGTTACTTCTTGTAAATAAAAGTGCATTTAAATTGTAACTATATCTAGTACGTGTGAATGAACTATCGTTACTTTTGTGATTCTGAAACTAATAAAAAAATGAATATAAATACAATGCATATATACATAGGTGGTAAAGTTCTGACAAATTATTCTAATTGATGCGTGGAATCATTACACATCTCTCTTGCAATCTACTGTGCGTTACAGATCCCGTATCTGTACGTTTTCAATAGTATTAAGCGGACAGGTCCGGCGACCATTGGCTTTGTTAGGGTCATTGTAGATTAGCCGTTTAGCTGATTGATTCTGTCGAGCCCTACTGTATGTCATACTTATGTATGTACTTAAGTATAAAGATGGATGTTTGAGATGTAGACTAGATATAGGATGTGTAAAAATATAAATAATAAGTAAGTTTTATGAAAAATTCGTAACAAATAAAGTACAATAAAAATGTCATATGAACCCAAAATGTTTTAGTAATTGGTATTGATGTATAAATCAAATTATTAAGTAGTTCATTGCATTGTAACAAAAAGTATTTAGAAATCAGTTCCATCTGGATGAAACTGGTTTCAATTTAGTTTTAAGATGAACCAAATGAAAAAACAGGTAAATATAAATACAAAATAGCTAATATAGTTACTTTATTTACTACTAAATAATGAAAATATTTATTCCTTACCATTTCCAATTTTGTGCAACGTCAAAACTACCAATATTACTCAGGAAAAGTTCCTTTTAGGAAATCAGGTGACGTTGAGCCACTCCACTCAATAATTATTATAAAACACACCTAAACATTACAAATACATACTTATCTTACTAAGTAATATATTAAATTTCTTGATAAAAAAAATAAATAATAATAAATGGAATATTTTCTGAGAGTTGCGAAGTTTTGTAAATGAATTGGTAAAAAACAACTTTTTGTAAAAATTTATGGAACAAGTTAACAATGTTACATAAGTTTCGTCAATTATAATACCAATTACAATTATACCAAATAATTGGGAACGCCAGTCAGCCGTTAATTCAAATCTACAATGATTAGCTATTCGGTCCAATCAAAGATTGAAGCGTATCCTGATTGTATCAATAGCAATTCGCTAACCGGTGGCTCGATGCCTTGAATATTATTCAGTACAAACGTTTACATCGATTACTATTCTGATATCAGGAAACGGAGCACCCGAATTGAAATGCTAGCTCAGAAACATGCTTTGAATGTTAAGGTAAAATTTTAATAATCTGTAAACATTATATTTTATAATTTTAAATTTCGAACCAATATTTTCATATGTAGTGCTTTCGTGAAATCGAATTTTCATTTTGTTAATCGATTTATGACTGCACTTAGGATTTTTTATCTGTGGAATTAGGAACAGGGATTTTGGCAGGCTTTTACAAAAACACGTCATAAAAGTGGCGGGTTTAAAAGTAAAAAGGTTTGTACACAGCTTAATGATTAATAGATTTCTTTGTCTCGTGACGATAAATGTAATTATTTAATTGATAAATTAATTACTCTGTATACGTTTGTAATGAACATTGCTTGAAGCTGTAGCTATCAAAGAGTATCCTTTCATACAAACTAAGACGATGAATGCATATTAACGAATTTGAGTAATTACAATTTATTTTTAAATAATAAAATGACAATCACATACTACCCGCAAGTATAATACAAACATTCAAAACCTCGTACACAAAATCGGCCGTTCACTTTTATAAGCGAAAATTTACGAAAATGTATATATATTTTGCTTTTTAATAGTAATAATTTCATTTAAATAAAAATACTTGTACGATCATAAAAAGTATAAGTACAAAAGGAAATATTTCATAAATAAAATGTTAAATTGTTGAAAGCAATAAATTCCTTCCAATTATTTTCCCAGAACAAGATTTATTTTATTATAGTATATTATATAATGTATGGTCAATATTTATACTTTATGAATACATAATGCATACGGGCTTTGTGCAAGTCCGTCTGAGTAGCACCCACCCATTCGATATTACACTACCAAACAGCAATACGTAGTAGTACGTAGTATTATCGTGTTCCTGATTGAAGGGCGAATGTGTCCGTGTAAGTACAGACACAACGGACATAAAACATTTTAGCTCCCAACTATTTCTTACGGCGCCAATTTTTATGTACATTGGTGACCACTTATCAGACGGCCCATTTGCCCGTTCACCTACCGATATCATAACAAAAATATCAAGCCTCTATTGTTACAAATTATAAACAACAATCAATAGTGTTTTTTTTAATTAGGCTAAGGCTTCTTTTTTTTTTTAATTGGGCTAAGGCTTCTTCTCCTCTTTAAAGGAGAAGGTTTGGAGTATATTCCACCAAGCTGCTCCAATACGGGTTGGAGGAAACACTAATAACAAAACTTAAAAATTAAGAATCTTTATATTATTTTAATCAAATACTAACTATGCAATATACATGAATAAAATAATGTTGAATACTATACACCAATACTAGGAATATTAGCGATAATAACTTCATCAACAATCAAACATACTTTACCAATGGATTATATTCGTGTTTTCAATGGCTGTGATTGCATTTCCAGTGCCTGAACATTTGGATTCCAATATTTCGCTTGACTTGAATGCCATCTAATATCATTCTGATGATTGCGTCTGTTGTTGCTTCCAACTCTACTAAAAGTTAAACAAAAAAATGTCTTATTTTATTGGTAAGCATTACAAATCATATAATGAGTTTTTCAAGATTTTTGTTTTTAAGTATTTAGACTAAGATTATAAGAAACTATTTAATTGTCTCTGATTTAATTATAATCCAGTTTCATTGTTAGATTCTTTTGTTTTAGATATTTTAGCGACATAATATCTTGTACAAAGTTTTTATGTATTTAGTATAGTGTTGGCAGCGTTCGCTTTAAAGGCCCATACACCAACAATTGTCTGTACGACTGCGTCAGCATTAGGCTATATCTTCAAAAAATTACAACATATTTAACATTTAACAAAGCGCCATATCTAACCTGAAACTATAATATTATGAAAGTTCCATATCAATCGCTTTAATAGTTTAATCGTGAAACCAAAAAGTAAACACAAACAAACTTACGTTTTTATAATATTTGTATAATCGTTTTACTATATATAATGCCATTGTCTATGGGCGTTGGTGACCACTTACCATCAGGTGGCCCATATGCTCGCCCGGCTACCGATACAATAAAAAAATCTGTTGTCGCCTCCGAACTGCACGTCACTATGTTATTAAATTATTATAAATAAATTACAATAGAATACAAGTATAAAACAAGTAGTTCATGTTTATTTATTTATGTATAATCCTGAAGGGAATCTGGGAGTTATAATGCGATGTTCGATAGAATAGGGTGTAAGGGATGACTCACTTTTTTGCGTTTAACATAGGGGTGATTAAAATATTGTGATTAATAATAATGGAAATAAAATTGATTTTTGAAATAGCCTTAGTGAAGATATTTTGTTTTATATGTGTCTGTTATGTTTTGGTGGTGTAAAAGCCTTATTGAGTAGTATGATTTTGTGTCCTTTTGTCTGTTTGTCTGTTTCATAAGCCTAATATTCATATAAATTAACATAGCTAAATTAATTTTAACATAGAAGTTGATAATATAATTAATTATTTATTTAATCGAATTTGTATTTTATATAAATCCGGAAATACACTCGCCCATCAATCGCGGTCGTTAACTTTGGTCTCAATTGGCACGTGGTCTCCAAAAAGTATTATGGTCATCTACATTCGCTACGCTCTCTTCGTCCCCTTTGTCGCAGGATTAAAAACCGACACCAAACGGGGAATATAGCGGAGCCACGAACCACGAAACCATCTTTCCTTTCACGATTTCCGAGGGAATTTGCTCCGCGAGTATAGATAGATAGATATACTCGTATGTATATAGATAGATAAGCGTCATAGTCATCATCATGAGATTATAGGCAATTTACAATTAATACCCAAAGGTTGCCTAATCGGACATTTAACAGGGATCCTTTGATTATACCCAATTAACATGTGCATTTTAGCCGTACATTATGTAAATTCCTCTTTTTATGTTATAAAGGATCCCCTATCTAATTTGGCGGCTAAAGATGGCGCGTGCTGGTCACGTGGCGGCGTTTCGGCCAATCGCAAGTCATTGTTTGATCAATGACGTCATCATATCCTTTACAAGGGAAATGATGAATTGTATGGACGAAGGTTACAATTTGATTTCGCTAAATATCTGTCATCGTGACACTTTTTCAATATGAGAACCTTTTTTTTGTATAGTTATTTTCTATACTAGAAATATACAAACACGAGTTAAACAGAGCCCCTTTTATAAATTGTCGTTAAAGTACTAGTAATAAAAAAACAGGGTTCGAGTGTAAATTTTGGTCTAATATTTGACAAGTATGTTTGTATGTTCGCTTTGTATCTTTGGGGGAACGTAAAATACCTAACGCCTAAACAAACCAAGTCCTCGGAGTTTGTCATTGCATTTATTTGGACAGGAATTAAGGAGGGCGAAGTTCTTTGGGAAATTCTGTGAGCGACTTTACTAGAAGTTTAGAACCGATTAGCGTTGTAACGCGTTCACAAATTTACATACAAACTTGTTTATTCTTTGCAAATGTTGATCTTTGAAATACACTAAACGCTAAACAGGTTCTATATATTTATATTGATGGAGACATTTAGATATTTAAAAATTGTAACCTTTATTATTTTTACAATAAATTAATTAAAACCTTTTTATATGATTTTAATGAATTCATATACTTATTAAAACAAAAGATCGCATCCACTTTGTTTCATGTAAACTTAGCGATCTATTTATATTTATATATTTATTTAGTAATCTCACAGTTACATATCTTATTATATTGAGTATTATATAACAAGTAACTAAAACCAAAATAGGATTACACAATTAGTTTAAACATATTATATTGAATTATTACTTAAAAAAAGTAAGTAAATAGAAACTATTAAGAGATGCGAATCTAATAAGTGTGTGTGTGTATGTGTGTGTGTGTGTGTGTGTCAACAACAATTGTCGAATATTAATTTAAATTTCTTAAATTAAAATGAAAGGAAGATGTATATGTGTCATCACGCCCTTTTTTGTCTCTCAAAATATTTAAAAATATAAGTAATATAAACATTAATAAATCATTCCAACGAGTCTCGAGTATAATATCTGACTTAATAAATCGTTTTGTTTATTAAAATAAGAAAATCTCGTTATTCCGAGACGAGGCTATCAATCAACAGAACCTCAACGAGATACTTGATAAGGTTTCAAATTTTGTTATAAAAATAAACATAGATTGAAATATTTTGGATCGGAGTTTTTTTTATTGATTTTCAAATAGATAAAAATAACTCAGTAGTTAATACAAGCACATTTTTGATTACACTTTGTCCTAATGACATTTGCTTTTAAAAGTTATAATAATATTGTAAATAAACCTATGAATCAATAGAAACATAATAATATCAATTAAAGAAATATAGCGTTTAGTTGTTTTTTTTTATATAATGAAGCATTACAGTTACCAATAAGATAAAATATAACGTGTTAAGTAAAATATTTTAAATGTTTCTCTCAATAATATTAAACATGCTACATTTAGACGACTCTTTCAGAGGCGTGTCGCCCGCCCTCCGTTAACGTCAACCTGACAGTTGACAGCTTGGCAGGTGTGAAGTATTGGACGATTTCGACGAAGCGCTTCATTAGTTTTTGATTAAGAAAAACAATTATATTAGAACCTTTTCCATCGGATGTAAACGAGCAGCCATAATTTGGGAACTTGAGTGTTATTTGACATCTTCACGCAAGTCGTTTTGGTATTATGGAAAAATATTGTTGGACTGTTTAAATGCTGTTGTATTTTTGTTTTATTCATGACATGTTTGAATATTTTTTTAACTCAGAATGATGTTGATATGTTAAATTATTTTAACGCAATCCGATAAAGAATTGTGATAATTATCTTGTAATCAATTAACAATAGTAGGTAGTAGTTTCCAGTTCGACAATCAATAAGTAAGTGTAATATTTCAATATTGAATAAAGTATTTTGATTTGATTTTTGATTTTGAATAAATTAATTTAATATGTATACATACATATTTACATAGTATAACTAGATCTAAATTTAATAACAATAAATTAATTTATGTTTTTGGCTTAAAATTTGGAATTTATTTTTCTTTGATTACATAATATATATAACTTCATATAATACACATCATATGATCTTAATATTTATATGATATAAATTAATATATGATTAACGTGTATTTGCTAAGTTTATCACAAAAAAAGCCGCCGTATAAAGTTTATCGTATAAAACGCAATCTCATCGTAGCAACTACATCGCTTTCCTTTTTAATAACTTGGACGACCAAAAATATATTTCATTTACCGGTCTACTGGGGCCAAATGAACTGAAGCCAAGATACCGCCAAGGCTAATTTTCAATTAAAACTTCATCAAACTTTAAGCTAGGAAGCGAACTAAGAAGCCATTGCAATCCATAGCCTGTAGCGTGTTGCTGAATGTCGTTGCGATAAAGTTCGAACCAATATCTTGACCTATATTATTAAAGTGTTGACGATGACAGTTTTGAATCGCCATGTTTTGTATATGAAACGCCCGAATACTGAAACGTCACTCAAAGTTAAATGCTACTTAACATTGAAAAGCTCCTAAATTAGTATGCGAAATTTTAAATGAACGGCGTCTTAAATAAATAATTAAGTTGCATTTAACATTTAAGTGACGTTTCAGTATTCGGCCGTAAATCGCGTAGTGGGTTATGAAAGTAATGTGTTAGATGAACTTGTGCCACTGTATCCCACGTATTAGAGAGTGATGGATTAAGATATAAAACTTATCTTAAAGATAAGAAGCCTGTGTGAATGGTGACACTTAGGATTTATGATTTCACGGCTACTTCAATTAAATATGAAATTTTCTGAATCTACGCTTCTCACTTGAAAACGAGATAAAATCTTCGCTCAACTAAACAGCAGGTAAATCGCGGAATCGTTGTAGCGAACGTTTGTTTTGCCCATTAAACGTGAGCATTACTGAGATAATAATTGTGTTAAACTCGTGCCATTAATGGTAATTTTAGCTAAATAATTCACCGTGTGAATCGTTTCGTATGTATATAGATACTTTAGTAATAAAACGAGCTTACATTAGCCTTGTAACATGTCTAATATCTCTATGAGTGGGTTATTTCTGTAAGGTGAACTATTTTTTATGTAAGTCGTTAGTTGTTTGATATTAAAGTAATATCAAATTATACATCATTCTGTTTATTGTGTAATGGTTTCTTGTAGTTTAATAGTCTCTGAGTATATGTATATATAGTCGAGATGGCCCAGTGGTAAGAACGCGTGAATCGTGAATTAACCGATGATCGTGGGTTCAAACCCGGGCAAGCACCGATGAATTTCATGTGCTTAATTTGTGATTATAATTCATCTCGTGCTTGACGGTGAAGGAAAACATCGTGAGGAAACCTGCATGTGTCAAATTTCATTGAAATTCTGTCGCATGTGTATTCCACCAACCCGCACTGGAGCAGCGTGGTGGAATAAGCTCCAAAACCTTCTCCTCACAAAGAGGAGAAAAGAGGCCTTAGCCCAGCAGTGGGACATTCACAGGCTGTTACTTACTATATGTATATACTGGCGCTTTGCCCGCGGTTTCGCTCGCGACAATTCAGAACAGGTAAACACCAACTTCCATAGCTCCTCCTTCCTTCAAAGAGATTTTTTATACAAATTATCATCCCCTTTGTAACTACTGTATGGGCAACTTTTTCAAAAATCCTGCTAACCATACTGGGGTTTCATGTTGATATGTCAGCCAGCCAGGCAGTATTATTTTATATATAGATATTATAGATAGATGAGAGTTTGTCAAAATACCGACATATGTCGACGGTTTTCCTCTGTAGACAAGTGACGCTGCAAGTGGACGACACAGCGAAATTGGATTTTTATCGGGTTTGACGATAATATACGATGGTTCCGCACCGTCGGTTGCAGACTCGGATATGGCTTTCACTGTTCAAAGAACATAAAAGATAAGCTTTTTGACGTCCAATAAAATTGTAAGCAGATGAATATGATGTAACCCTGTCATATCCACTGAGATAAAATATTTGAATGTAAAATTAATATGAATATAATATAATTTTTATCTATTGATCTATAGAATAAACAAAGTAGAAATAAAATATTAAAGATTAACTGCGTAAAACTAAAACGAAATGTACAAGTATGTTTTTTAAGTACTTTTTTCTTTCCTCGAGTAATAAAATATGTAATTTGCTTGCAGCGCGAGGGTGCGGCGCGCAACGATGCGGAGCGCGAGAGGCGCGCGCGCGGCGACTGGGAGGCGCGGGCGCGCGCCGCCGAAGCTGATGCATCGCGGCTCGCAGGCAAGCTGCATGCAGCACAGCGAGAGATTGCCAGGTAATGTACTTTGTATTGATATGAAATAACGGATTAGATTTAATCGTCGTTCTTAACGAATCATGACATAAGTTTCTATTTAAGTATATAGCTAAACATACCACGATTATAATATATTTCTGACAGTCATTTAACTATAACAGAAGTTCAAATCCACTTATATAAAACCAATTTACTTAAAAGATACGAAAATAGGTGAAAAAAATTCAATTTCCAAACACCCAGGTCCCTAGCAAATTGGGTCGAATCTATAACGGTCTCCGAGCCGTAAATCCCAAAGTTCGAATTTCGAACAGTTACGGCCCATCGACCAATCGGAAGAACGCTTATCGCGATCCGATGACATCGCCCTGATTACCGGCACCGTAAATTTGAAAATGGAACTAAACTTCGTTAATTACCGTACTGAGAAATTGCTCCAACATCGCGCAAGATCGTCAAACGCGATTTCAAACTCGATTCTGATCAGATTTCAATTGCTTATAAAATAATACTGTTCTGTAACTTTTTAATCTTTATATCTTAGTAATACAAAATTGATATAATCTTAATATGTTATACACTGTGCGCATTAGGTAGTCATTAATTAGACAAGACAAAATCTTTGATAATGCATTTATGTAGCGATTAATCCAATTGAAAATCGATTTTATAGCGTCATTAAATTATAGCGAACTGAATACATTCGATTATCCAACGCACGTACTGATATCGCACATTAAAGCGATTATCGTGCTGTAAATACAAAACAGCTTAATTTAATCAATAATGCCTAATAACTGTGAATATAAATCTTTGATTTCGATAGAAATATTATAATAAAAGTATTTTATAATACAGGTAAAGTGTATTTCTTAGAAGTATCGCCGGTGTTATCGCTTGACGAGTCATAAGTAGCTTTAGTTAAAATCGATATAAATAAATTATCCGCAATACGCTTTTCTGGTCTGGACTTTCGACGTAATTAGTGTTTTGTTTCAAACAGTTTTCACCAGAAAAGCTTTCTAATGAAGCTGAACTACACTGAACCGTGAACCGAATGGGGCTTAGTGTCACTCACTGCTGTGAACTCGCATCTGTTGTGGTGACGCAAGGAAAACAAATTCAATCCGTCAAAATATTTTTTCGGGCGAGATAAAACGATTATTGCGTCTAAAAAACACAGAAAACATTTCTGTTGGATTATTTCTAGACAAAATTCCTGTATTTTCTCGTTTTTTATATATATTGGGGTTTTTGAGATTGGACTTAAACTGTTCAAAATACTGGACGAAGCAGACGAGTCAACTCCCTACCGCAGACGCAACTTAGCCGAAGCTTTTAAAAAAATAATTAAAGTGATGCTCCAATTGACGGCTATTCTGAACCAATTAATCAACTACTACTGTATTATTTCCACTACTGAAAATGTTTGCATTTCAATTCTATCCGTTGAATTGGTTTAGCAATATACCACCCATAAGGGTGAAAAAAAGTTTATAAAATTGTATAGTGGAAGTCAAAACATGATGAGTATTGAGTACGTATAATAAATATAGCGAAATTATTGTTTTAAATAATAGAGCCTTTCAAGCAATTCCATCTAACATGAATTACTCGGAATTGATGCCTGGCAACGCGTTATCAATGAAAGAAAAGACTTCCATAATGTATAGAATAAGTGGAAGTCTTGGAGTGATTTTCTACCTTGAATAGTGAGGAGTTAGGGCGAAGTCTGGTCTGCTGTGTTGTGGACACAGTACTACCAATACTGTTATAGTATACTTCAATAAGTATAAGTATGTTCAAGTCGAATTAAAATTGCACATATACCTAGACTTTGAAAATTACTAATGAGCATACTAAACTTTGCTGAATTAGCAGGAACTGAATCTCACTTGCATCTAATGTAATTGCGTCTTGGTCAAACTTCAACTCTCAGTTGATGTTAACATCACTAATTGTTCGTGTGTCACTTGTTTACTCATAAATACTTATCTCTGTAATGTAATTATAGGCAAAGTAGCTCCTTCCTATTAATGGTAAATATCCAATTTTCAAATATCCTTCTTTAGTGCTCACCTCCTAAGCTCCTGTGTAAAGGTATACCCGTAAACAAATTTTCATATTTCCTAACCCTAGCTAGTAGCTAGAATTTTTACTTTTATAATTTATTAATGAATATTTATGCTATCATAATTTTCGTTCTGTTGTGTTATATTTTGTCACAATGTGTCAAATTCTTATGATGTATTAAGTTTAGCAATATCAAGAGATATCTTGCAAATGTTTTTATACTAGGCGACGTAACTGTGATATCAGTGAAAGTCAATTCGCAGTACAGTCACGTACAGTGCGGTAGGCCGGGGTTCTATTCCCTGAAGACCTATATTTTACCTCTTACCTCAACGTATTGGTAGTCTAGTAACGTAATCGTAAAAAATGATACTGTTTGAAGCGAGATGTATATTGTTTTGGTTATTTTCTGTTGTTGATCGGTATGGGGGTAAATAATGGGACAATTTTAGAGTTTTATGTCACCAAAATATTTGCCTACAATAGGTTTTTTTTTATATAACAGTCTAGGGCGGGCAAATGGGTTACCTTATAGTAAGTGGTCACCACCGCCCATAGATAATGGCGCCGTTAGAAATTTTAATCATACCACATGAATGGACGATCAGCCTTAGTAATGAAGATGATAACTCTTTTGCCGGTAGTTTTACTGGCTTATATATTTCAAACTAGATCGTGACAATTTACCCAGCTAGGCGTGGTCAAAGTTCCATCACGAAGTACGTATGTACGTACGTATTAAGTTTTTCATGGGTATATGAATTTTACCCTCCAAAAATATTTTTTCAATTTCACGTGAACAGTCTTTTAACCGTGAACTTCAGCTTCCGATCCCGACCTAATCCACCTTGTCTATTTATAGAGCCCCCTTCATCGTAAAACTTATAAATAATAAACGGGACTTAGTAAGAATCCTTTCAAATAAAACCAGTCAAATTAAATTGAACCTTATCGAAACCAAATAACGACTAAAATAAAAAATAAAACACCGTTAAACTTATAATACGAAATTTGAATTGAACTCTATGATGTATTCAATAAAGGTGAAAATATGATAAAGGAAATTGATAGTGAAACAGATGCGTTACTACATATGATGCAAGATAATTTAATGTAGTTCACTGTACTTGAACTGAACGTAACAACAGATAATAAAGAACTCCATCCCCCCATTATATTATGTAAATTGTATCGCTTACATACTCATATCTAATTTATATAGAGTAGGAATTATCCTTAGTAGGAGTTAGTAAACTTAGATAAGACTTACAATATTTTTACGTCATGGGGCAAATAGGCCACCTGATGGTATGTGGTCACTACCGGCCATAGTCATTGGCTACGTAAGAAATATTAACCATTCCTTAATCGCCAACAACAACCACAAACCAACCATCAACTTTGGAAACGAAGATGTTAGGTCCCTTGTGTCTGTAATTACACCGACTTCCGCATCCTTCAAACCGGAACGATACAAAGTATTGTTGTTTAGCGGTAGAATATTTTAGAAGTGGGTGGTACCCAGACGGGCTTGCACAAATTCTAACCACATATTGGAGGATCAATACTTTGAACTAAGTGTTTCGTGCGGCTTTGCCTTGTTTTGGACGTACTTAACTTTACCGACATACCTTGAAAGATCGAGGGTGAGATTACGGGCTAGTAATAAACAAAATAGTAAGTTTTGAGCAACTACAAAGTCGCTTAAAGATAATTATTTTGTTATAACAAGAAAACAAATAACAAAAAATTTAATTAAATAAAATTGTTTGTAATTCTGCCTACAAATATATGCAGGCATACATAAAGTTACCAAACGATAAAATGCTAGGAAGATACACTAATGGCACGGATAACACATCTGTCGAGACTACAAGAGAAAACAATAAAATAAATATGATTATTTTTGTAAGATAGTTAAAAAAGCTTTAATAAAAAAATCGAAACAGTTTGTAAAACTTTCGATTATAAATGAATTGAATTTGACTTTATATAAATATATAAATACTGATGTATGTTTCGGTTCATAATCTTTGAGTAGACAGTTGTAATGAAATATGGATACTAACAACATTGCGGTGGACATTTGTTTAAAAATAATACGCCATTTGATACTCCCTCCTAACACCCTCGCAAGAGGGGTGAAGGAATTCAATACCTCTGGGCGTAAAGAAAACACACTTAATTTTAACAAATCAAATAACCTGATTTATTTTTAGAATTTTTTAAATATTTTATTCGAAATTCATACAAGTGATATTTAATCAAACCTAAACCACATAATATTCATAAACAAATCTTTACTATATTCTAATATGCGAAGTGAGTTGGCTGTTATGCAGTAATATGTAATATTATTTACAATAACCGCGAAAAACATTAAATCATTTATTCTGTACGAAAAATCAGATGACCTTTTCTTTACATATGTGAGTGAGTTTTCCGTAGTATAGTACACTATACTCTAATTCTGTAATAACTTAAAAAAATACTTATGAATTCGATGTGCTATAATGAATATCACCTAAAATATATATCAAAGCATATTGTTTTCACAAAACACATTACGTAACAAAGCTCAAATTTACTTTAATCTACGTCTATCTCTGTAACCGTCAAATATTAATATTGTCTATTTTTAAGATAGATAAGATTTTTTTGAAGATAAAGACATGAAGACACTTTTGTTTTTGTAACGCCTAACTGAGTTCCTAAACCAAAATACATAAAACTTATACCAGAAGATGCAGCGCGTTTCGGACAAAGTTTTAGTATATAATATCTTTATATAAGTACCTGTGTCTCGCAGTTCTTGTAATATTATAATAATCATTACGCGAACCGGTTTTGTATTCTATATATTTCTTCCTTAGAAAAGTTGACTCTATTCTTGTGTTCCCAATCTTTTCCAGTTTCGTCTTGAAGTGGAACCAATTAAACATTGTCTTGTAAAATTGAGATGTCAAGGAATCCGATACGAGAGCACAATAATGTCACCCCTCCAGTAATTGTCTGTTTTGTTTGTAAGCCGAAACTAAGGACTTCGCCCCTTGTTTTTATTTTACGATCTAAAATTATTTCGGTAACTTTAGATCGGCTCTGCTGTCCTTGAAGTGGAATGAAAATATATACTTACGTTTTCTCTAAGAAAATTCTTTCAACAAAAATTTTAGTATGCATTATAAAGTTTTAAAACATTTCATTAATTTATCACATCTTGTTTTTTATGTCCAAATGATTAAAGAATAAAAAACTATTGTCTTAGTTAATATCAATATGTATTCTTTAATATTTGAATACGTTTTATTCTTTTAAAGTTTGACCTCAATTGACCTTTCATGTCATAAAAAATATCCACTCATAATAAAGCAATGCTCATCATTACGATACGTACAAGTACAGCATCATTACGGTAAATTCAAGTACATCACTAGATATGATGGTAAACATGTGTGTTGGTTGCTTTATTTTATTGATAAGCAAAACATTATATCATAAAGATTGTGGTACATCGTGTTTTAATATTTTTATTTTTATCTCAATGTAACAACATTATTTATGCAATAATAGGTTACCAACATTAACAAAGCCGTTAACTTTTTCTGCGTTAATTTAATAATTATTTATTATCTTTTTTATTTATTTTAAAAAGACAGACGAGAAAAGTACCACCTATTAGTAAGCGGTCATATTTGTCCACATACACTGGTACTCCAAGAAGAATAAACCACCATAAAACAATAAAATACACTACCAACCTAATCTAAAATATTATATTAGTCACTAGCCCAAAATGTTTGACGAGTGTGTTTATGTAACTGACGAGAGGACGACCAAACAGGCCTCCAGAAAATCCTTCCACGGAAAAAGTGGAACGTGAATGACATTCGAGTGTATTCAATATTACTATCGGCTTAATCAATATCCAATAAACAATACGACATTCCACAGAGACGCAAAAAGCGGCTTTAAAGCTCTGCATAAATATTTCCCGTTTTATTAAAAGCGACAATCGGATTTCAATGTGAGATAAATTGTGAACTTAACTACAAAATCATATTCCCCTAACTCAAACATTACTAGCTAAATTAAAATCTCATAACAGTCAGCTGATATAACAGTCGATGGATTTATTTAAAACGCGTGTTATTTTTAAATGCAGAGCAATAACAAATTAAACTAATATATAATACTCTGAAGATATGCAACACTTTGTACGTCTGTGTAGAAGACACATAAAAATGTGTCGTAACTATACGTGGGGTGTCTATTTATAAAATCATTTGTCTGTACATTTCAGAGATCGTTAAGCATAATGCTACTCATTATTCTTTGTAATTAAAAACATCCTGTAGTCTATTTGTAATGAACTCTTTTAGAGCAGTTTGTTCGAAAAAATATAATTCTTAAATCTGACATTTATAATGAGTTATTTTAATTTTATAGCATTATGTTCAAAATTCAGGTTTAGTCAAACAGTGTCGTTGTAAATTCTGAAGTGTATGCAAACATAGGTATTTATTTTTAATTTTTGTTTTATTATTTACAAAAGCGAAAGTAAATAACATATTTACTTTTGGAAACTGTATTGGTCAATGTTTTATCTTTGTATTTTATTTAAATGTGTTTCTTTGTTCTCTTTGTTTCCTTAACGAAATAAAATAAAATAATAGCAAGTTATAACTGTGTGCATTATAAGTACGCATATATTTTCACCTCTGCATAGTTTAAAATTAAAAATAATAATTTTCAAATACATTTAAAAATGGAACGTCAATTTTGACCCGTACGTATTTATATTTATTCGTAAACCACACAAAGCTACTGCAAATGACAGGGAATAGGCCCGGTATAGGTGCAGACGACAAGTGACATATATTAGGGTTATATGACACGTGCATTCAGAATATAATTAATTAATTACTGAATACTACTAACATGCTTTAAAATCAATTTACCTGGATGTTTTATGATTTTACAGCAAAATATTTGGTCAATTTAGTATCGTTGTTACGAATTGACAAAATCTTATTATTATAAGATTAAATTAATATTAAAAAAATATCAATTTAGAAATATATTTTGCTTAAATAAAATAGTATTTTTAGGTCATATTTTTAAATACTTAATTATACATCCACGTATAAAAATAAACATAACAACGAAGATAAAACAGTCTTTCTGCGCTAGCAACACTTGTCAATGGAAATTAAACGGACGCGCCCCCTCATCTTTGTCACAACTTTCCACAGGATCACATTTACCGTTATCCTACAATTCTCCATTAAAATCTCGACTTTATGTATATTATAATAGGGGCTACATATTTGACTAGTTCAGTTCGTCAACTGTAAGCTTAAACATGACGAGACAGCTCCTTGTCGTTCTTTCATTTGACTGTTTGCTGTAATATGGATCGCAATTAGCTTCGTGAAAGGAACGCTTGAATCTTTTATATTTTATCTGTGTACACGCAATTTAATTATCTGTTCGTGATAATTAAGATCTCTGGTCAAATACGGAACCCTTCTCGTAAAAAAAGCATGAGAACATGAAAGCCACAAGCAAATTAGTTGCATATATTTCAATAACGAAAATAAATGAAATGATTTATGCTAAATAAGGTTGTCTGGTTTATTGCGAGTCCGAATTTAAGAGGCTGTTGTCTGATGATGATATTCTTAGAAGAATTTTGATAGTAGATCTAACGAATATGCTAATTATACCGTTCCATTTTACGAACTTCCAGATTCCACTTATACGAACTGAATATAAAAGACTCACTGAAAAAGCATAAAGATTTATTTTTATATAGAAAACATATGTACAAAATAATTGTGTTAATTTCAAAGTGTTCATTATTTAAGTGACATCTTACAAGCACATCTTCATGTTACAGGATTGCATTTGTCAACATGTAGCTACATAATAAAAAGACGTTTATGTTCATTGAATCGCGCCCGGTCTAGTTCATAGAGGCAGCAAAACAAATATCCCCAATTTAACAAACTGCAGGGGAGACACGCATTTGCATGTAACGTAATTTTACATTTAAAACAAATTTATCCCTAAACGGCATAAATCACGCCCGTCTGAGTAACCCTTAGCGGAATTAACTTTATATAACAATAAAAATATATACATTAACTTCGAATATATACTTATATTCGAAGTTAATGTATATATTTTTATATTTTCTTCGAATATATATTTTTTTATATTTAATATTTTCGACATATATATATTATGTATACCTATTATGTAAGATTGTATCCGTCAGTCATTTGAATGCACGTAATATTTTCTGGGTTCCGTGTCAATTATCCCAGAAACTATTATTTTATAATCATATTTTACTTTTCCACTTGGTGCGTAGTGCACGCAAATCTGGGTAGGTCTCATAATATTCTACCGCTACACACCACTGAGTTAGTTTCGAATCATAAGATTAATAAAGATAATAATTTTGTATTAACTTTATTAATCTGTATTACTTAAAAAAATAGACACTATGGTTAAGATATGAAACAAAGTAAAATCCTAATACATCTAACATAAGAACCTGCTTATATCTTACCCCATCTAGTACTCAATACTTTGTAACCGTATCAGGATATGATTGGTATTCAGCGCGTATTCGCGACCTACCCTGTTTCATACGTGTGATATCGATTCGAGAGGTTTGACCTTTAGTGAGAGTTTGTTGAGAAAGATACACACCATGGCCTTTTAGTCACTTACAATGTGCTCATAATTTCCTAATAAGATTAAATTGTAAAAGCCAAACTTTATTTATTCTCGTGTGTTCATAACCAAATGTATAAGGATTCATTTTATACCTCAAACGGTCCTCTGTTCTCATAGCCATAGTTTCATTAAATAATCTATAGCATTCTTCGATAATAAGACTATCAAATACAATTTATTAATAAAAGTTCGATTTTAACGCGCTTAAACAAAAAATAAATAAACTATACAATTTTATTATATTAATATAGATTAGCGAAATCCGTGAGCTTTGTATATATATATATATATATATATATATATATATATATATATATATATATACTTATATAAGATCAAGTGTTATCTCTGATAAGTATAATAGTGTTAATAAATATATTCGTTTTACAAAGGAATATACATCTTAACTCTGTGATACGTATGGAATGACAAACACGCGATTTAATAGCTTAATCCGATGTCATAAAGTATAGAAAACATGAACAGGTTATGGTGGGCAATTCGTTGGCTTATGTGTTTTGGCAATTGTTCTATTAATGAACATATGAGAATATCTGATGAATGGGTGGTACATATCGAACGAGCTTGCACAAAGACCTACAACCAAGTAACTGAAACTTAAATTCTATGAAGACATTAAATAATTTTATATGATAATTATGATAAATGTAACAATACATATGATATAGTAAAGACTGACTGACTGACAATAAAATGATATATTTTTTATAATAATAAATGCAGATGTAAGTATAATTATGTGAGATGTATGTAACAAAGTATGAAGTTTCAAAATTATTTACTGTCGAGTATTGATTACGTACGAAAATAGCTGACATTTCACATTATTAATGAAAAGCTTGGCCTCGTCATAATAGACCTTAAATGTCATTGTATGAAGTATAAAGAGTAAATGAAACAATAGCATAAATGAAACAAAAATCTAAGAATTAAATATTTCTGAAAAAGCTTTCAACCAGCATTTAGACAGTGGCATTGACGAATAATTTTACGTGCATTGCATATAAGAATGTATTTAAGAAACTCTAACAGTTGAAATATTAGCAAATCGGGTTTTTGCTTTTTGCATATGATTAATACATTTATTATCGGATAAATAGTTTATATACACTCCGAAAAGTTTGTTCAAAAATAGTTAAGGAAAGTCGTAAAGGTTAACGAGCACAGATATTATAAATAGTTAAAAGTGATGACTTAGTTGTGGAATAAGTAAGCGGTGTGCTACCAAAATAAATGGTCGAGAAAAAGTTAATGTCGTGAAATACAATTGAATTCCTATTCATAACCGAGTAATAAATCTTACAAGCATTAAGCATATGGCTTAACTAACATGTTAAGATAACTGTTGAACGAGACAGTTATATTATATTATTATTATTATTATACTTGGTGGTAGAGCTATGTGCAAGCTCGTCTGGGTAGGTACCACCCACTCATCAGATATTTTACCGCAAAACTGCAGTACTGCATTTCTGGTACTGTTGTGTTCCGGTTTTAAGGGATAGTGAGCCGGTGTAATTACAGGCACATAACATCTTAGTTTTTTTTTTTATTTATTTTTTTTTATTGCGTAGGAAGGCGGACGAGCATATGGGCCACCTGATGGTAAGTGGTCACCAACGCCCATAGACGTTGGCGTTCCCAAGGTTGGTGGTGCATTGGCGATGTAAGCGATGGTTAACATTTCTTATGATGCCAATGTCTAGGGGCTTTAATGACCACTTACCATCAGTAAGCCCATATGCTCGTCCGCCTACCTATACAATAAAAAAAGGTATTAGTTATTTTTATGAAGCAAATAAATAAGTCTATACTATAAAGGTTAGAATTATCAAAGATAAGAAAGCGACAGACGACAAGATAGCCGTAATTGTTGCACTCACGCCGATGATATAAAAAAGAGATATGTAAAATAAACTTTAATTGCTAGCCGATCATAAAATATCGATTACCTCACCATACTTAGTTTTCAGACAAGATGCAAGACAGTTTTAAAATAGTCATTAAAATAAACGGTAAAATGTTCGGTTTTATGGACACCCATGTGAAGATGCTACACAAATAGCTCAGGGCATTACGTAGATGGGTTTTATATGCCCTCGCTATTGTTGAATCTCTGAACCTGAGTTTTATCTTAACGGACATGCTTTTGGATATTACTTTTTATATCAATTATAAGACCGAATATGGTTAATGTAAAATATATCACAAAAGTAACTCGCTTACTGGATCATGGTTCTTGCTACGAATTGGAAATATCACTACCATTACGCGTTTCGTTAAATTAGACCACACTTTACAAGTAAAGACGAGAATAGACACTATTGAAATAAGCTTTGATAATATACAATTCGAAAAGAACAATGATAGCGCGGTTCATAGTACAACTACCGACATATTTTATTAAATAAAGATATCTTAACTAAATTAACATACAATAATTATTATTTTACATAACGATAAAATTCTACTACATCCATTAAAACTATTCTAATAATCCTTACTTTATAATAATAATTATTTTAAAAATATATATAATATACTCTTCCTAAATATACAGTAGCAGATAGCTTTACGTTTAAAAGTACACAATTTGTGTTACTACGAAGAAATGAGGACGAGAGAAATTCAGAAAGTTGCCGACTTAGAATTTTCGTACTTTACTTTCTCGTAAGAAAGAAAAATATTTCGCTGAGTGACAGACGCTACGAGAGCACTGCAATCTGAGCCGAGATGAAACTTCCCGTGCCTTATGAGAGCCTAGTACTTGTGATTTGTAACTACATGCGCTTTCAATTTTGCCTAGTTTTTAAATGTTGATTAGGGTACTTCAAATATTATTTAGAACTGAAATATAGATGGAATATTGATTAAGGATACTTTGAAGAAACACAATTAGCAATAATAGTTATACATAGTGGCTTTATATTTCATGCATTGACAATGACACAATAATTTATTTTCTTTCTTTAAAAGGATTCCGTAGATACTTTATCTTTGTTAATTGATTCCAACCTTATGTTAAACCTCACGGCTTTACAAGCCCTCGGGTATTGCAGGTGTCCATGGGCGGTGGTAGTCACTATCTATCAGGTGAGCTTGTTTGCCCCTCTTACATAAAAAAAATGTTATACTGTTACTGTTAATATCACTCCCTGCTTAGCGTTAAAACATGTGAAGAGTTGGTGGTACTTACCCCAGTCACCATTACTTGGATCGATACTAATTAAATTATTAAATATTTTTGAATATTCAAATTAAAGTTATACATTGGGCATACGTACTGTTGCTATGAAGCGATATTACTACGTATTAAAATAAAATAACTTAAACCATATTCTACGATCCCTTATATAATAAAAATCTGAGGGTGGATAAGGCTATTCTTATGAAGAATGACAAAGAATGCGAGGCATGAAGGTACGAATAATATTAGTAGGTAGTGAGCGTTCGTTATGCGACTATTGGTCGGGTTTATACAACAGTGATCGATGGTAGTGTTTCTAAAAGAATAACGAAATTAAATGTGTTTTGTTTTAAAATAAACAGGAGCATACGGAAATTTAAAAAAAAAAGTAATTTAAAATAGGTACAAATCTTTTTTTTATTGCATAGGAAGGCGGACGAGCGTATGGGCCACTTGATGGTAAGTGGTCACCAACGCCCATAGACATTGGCATTGTAAGAGATGTTAACCATCGCTGACATCGCCAATGCGCCACCAACCTTGGGAACGCAGATGTTATGACCCTTGTGCCTGTAATTACACTGGCTCACTCGTCCTTCAAACCGGAACACAAAAGAACCAAGTATTTCTTACCAGGTACTTCTGTTTTGCGGTAGAATATCTGATGAGTGGGTGGTACCTTGCAGGCGAGCTTGCCCTAAGCCCAACCACCAAGTACTAATATTATATTGTTATTAAATATTTTTTATTATAATTTTTATTAATATAATAAAAATACACTGGTGTTTTTCGAATGGACCTGTCCATATCTTAAAGATGCACCCTACGAAATCAGGATGCGTACCTTAGTTTCTCATAAGATATATTATTTTAATAATCGCCAAGATTACTGTTATAAGGGACGGATTCTTTTGAGTGTCCCTCTGAGGACTGTCTGTCTTGAGAAATTGTCCCCAGCTATTTCATTTGTAAGGGCTTCTTGATGTATGCCGTATTCAAACGGGCCCTCTCCGCTTGAAGTATTTCTTTTATTTGCCCGTTTGATCTGTTGTTCAATATAAACAGGATTAGATGAACAAGATGTATTAGAAAATAAATAATACGCAAAAAGAAAATGAGGATCATGTAAAGAAAAGGTTAATCTAACTTTTAACTTAAAAGCTAGCTAGATATGTAAAATAGAATTCATAAAATACAATATAATGTTTTTCGAGAATTGCATAGGAGATCCGTGTATGACTTTGTAGTTATTTCAACAAAACAACAAAATTCATACAGAGTGGCAGATGTTACCAAAATTACTTCATGTCAAGTTAGAAATCGTAATTAACTCGCTCGCAGCCGCGTTAATCACACATAGCGAGCGTCTACAAAATGGCGGATGTCACAAGATGGCGGACGTCAGGACTCTATTAGTGCAGCGTGGTGCAGCGGTTTCTTAATAAACGATGTCAAAAGTAATTAGTCTTTGCCGTTTTATCGCTATTAAACGGTATTTTATTTTAACCCTAGTCTAGTAACGTCAAAAGAAACTTATACAATAGAGTTTTTATTCTAATAAGTACCCATAATTTATATAATATTGTTACTGATTACTGAACGGTTTCCGCCGAATGTTTCAGATTTAATCCTGGCTAACAGATATTGCACAAGTTTAAAATTAAAAAAGGAGCCTCCATGTTTTATTTATGTCTACACAATTGTGTGTACAAGTAATGTATTTAAATATATTGCTAGTATTTTATAATATATATATTAGTCAAATTAATCACCATACAAAAGTAATTGCTATTAATTTGACTATAAAACAGAGTGTATTATATAATCTAACGTCTGTCTAATTAAAGACAGGCGAGCCTAATTACACTTCAAAGCCAGTCTCTCAGACACTATCCTTACTCATCAATCAGCCGTACAACTTTATCTTACGCCTCATTCATTATAATGTACAAAAGTTTACATCCGAATGCCCAACTGGATTATGTAAATAATATTAAAAAAATAAAAATGTATTCTAAAACAAACCTACCCATTTAATACGTAAATTAATTATCTGTGAGTGCGTTCGTAAATTGTTATGTATGTAGGTATGTTTGTGATCGCCCCTTTACTTTCTTTTATACAAATTATGATAAAGACAAACATTCTAAGAACGTTAATTAGACAGTGTTGGCAGATAAATTTCTGATAAATTAAATTTTTAAAAATCGAACTACGTCGAGTCTTATTTAGATAATAATATCGACGCTAACATATACACTTATAAGTTCGCACTACAACCTGCAGACGACAAAGCAAAATGTTTGCAGTGACGTATGTACCACGAGGATATGAGTTATGAAATTAGCGTTGAAGGAACAGGGATAAATTAGTTTAACGGCGTCTGTTTTGCGGTCTTGTATTGTTACAAACATATCCAGTAATTAAATCTATGTTTAACTTATTGTATATAATATAGGTATTTTTATAACACATGGTATTAAATCTTTAATGAATATAATTACAATACAAGTAATGAGTCTATTTAGCACTCAGTACATCCTCTCTCTCGCTGACGGATTCTTCAAACTTGGCAAAAAAAAATTTATTAGTTTTTAGTATCGAAAAATTTTCAGCAGCAGTTGCATGTTGGCCGTGTTAACGTGTCATGCTTCTTATTACACGGTAAGCCCTTACGCCTGAACCTCTTCAGTCATATCGGTTTTCCATCACGAGACAATGTAAGATTGAGGGAATAGAGTGTGCACCTGGATGTTGCAGGTGTCCATGGGTGGTGGTAGTCACTTTCCATCAGGTAAGCCTCCTGCTCGTTTGCATCTAACATAAAAAAAACCTATGTTTACGCAGTAACATAGTATTTCCAGGCTCATCTCCGTTGATAATTCCTGCCGAGATTGAGAATGGGCCTGGACACCATCACACGGTCATGAAAACCCCTAAATTACTTGTACAACCGTTTATTTTTTCCTCGACGACCATTTTTATTCGCGCTCCTTATTTGAAAATTATGTAAATAATACACTGTGTTACGTGTTTGTTTAATAATATAATAAAATATAAAGTTATAATTACTAATAGTAAGTAGTTTGAAAGTAAATATAAAACTAATGAAATATTTAAAAAAAACAACAAATTATACGTATTTTGTTGAATTTGATCTAATAATATTAAAATGATATTTTGCGAAAATAAAAAAATAAATAAAATTAAAGTCTATTTTTATTTTGTCCGTAAAACAACCTCATCATTTTTAATTTATACAGACAACAGACTATAAAAAGACTAAACAAATATGGTGAAAAAAAACCTACCCTAGAACAAAACAGTTCACCGCAACTGAATTAGTTTCACCCTCTCGCTTCGGGCGATAACTGCTATACAGTAAAACTTGTTACTTAGTATCGAGTGCATAAAGGATGATAGGTAAATGTTAAAAAAACACAATTGGAATTTATAATGTCAACTTTTTTATGCTGAAGGTATTTATTTTTACAGCCTAAAAAATATGTAGAGCGATTTATCAGTGTATCAAAATGTTTTTGTTTTGTATCCCACAAATATTTATGTCATTGTGATCTTATGGTTTAAAATGAACAAACATAGTTAAGTGGATATTAAATAATTATAGATTAAAAATTACGTTTGTGTCTGAATCCCAAAACTACGTCTACCCAGATTTAAATATTCATAAATTCTCAACAGAGCATCGGATGCGTAAATCCTAAAACGGAAGTCCGGTTTGTTTCAGAGCAATTGTCATGCAAATGTCCGCATTATGGGTAACGTTAAGACACCCTCGCCCTGACAATTAAATTAAAACGAGTCCTAAGTTGTAGACTGTTCAAACTTCAACGCTACGCTTTGAATGTTATTTTGTTATTTGTATTATAATTGTATTATACTATATTTATAATTGTGTTATAGGAATAAAAAATATTTTTATTTTGATAAAAACGAGCATACAAGAATTATATTTATCATTTAAATTTTTAATGAAGTTTCATTTTTTAATCAATAACCTTGTGACAAATTACTATATAGTATATTAATGAACTAGGTTTATCAGGAATACCAGAAAGAAGTTGCATGCACTCAAACAAAAATACTAGAGCTTAAGTTAATAAATCAATTTATCCGTGTGGAGTAATACCGATTAACTCCTCCAGAATGTTATGAAGCCAAAAATAATCGTTTAGAAATCTGTCAATGTACGCCCCTTAGGAACGTAATTGCAAAATTCATCTCGACACACGATAAAATAGCCAAGGGCCTCTTTGTAGGCAAAGAGGTTGAAAAATACGTCCAATTAGCGTTCTTTTTTCGAATTCCATTTTTCAATAATAGCCGGTGCAATTAACTGTCAAATGAATCATAGTCGTCGACAGATTAAAAATCCTCATATATCGACCGTTCAGGAAGTCTTCGTTTGAAAATTACCGCGAAATTAGTCCGTTTGTTGTATGATGGTTTATAAAAGAGTACAAAGAATCGAAATATGCTTTGGACGTAAGCCAATTTCGAAAGCCATTACAATTGACTTTTCAAATAGTCTGTGTGTTTCAAATTATCTTTATCCTGGATTGTATCCTATATAGACACTTGGCATAAAATGTATGTACCGTTTGTGATTGAAATAACGTTTTTATCATTCTTGTGAAAATAAAATATTAAAAAAAATTGTAGAAAAGATTCATATTAAGAAGTTTCAATTTACGACATTAATGATCATGTCATTTGACATACTTTAGATGATTATTTATTTTTTCCCAATTAATAAATTACCAAACGCAACAAAAAGAAAAAATTAACCTAAAAAATGTTCGCTATTTAAATTTCGAACATAGGATAATAGGGTGACCATCGCGTCAGGTGTTTCCAATAGTCGGGCTGCTGTTTATTGCCGTCATATTTCAGTACCCCTGAAAAGACACCCCTGATTTGCATTTGACAACGACTCTGCAGCAATAACTAGAGGCACCCCAGTTCACTCGCAATTCGGTAGCAAAGAAAATAGAATTTATCTTTTATAATTCTTTCTTTCGTTTCCTTTAAACAGATTTAAACGCACGAAGAATCATGAACGCTTCTTGATGTTATTCTTGAATTGAATTGAAACGGAAATAGTTTTTAGTCTTCAATATTTATTTGTGACGAGTGAAAAGAATGGCTAAATACAATTTATTTATTTATGATAATAATTAAATTGTATGCTTACATAAAAAGTCCTATCAATAATTAATTACAACAAATTATTTATTTAGTATATATTCACAGACGTATCCTTGCACGGCTTTGACTTACCCAATGCTGGGCAAGCCTATCTCTCCTGTTAAGGAGAACTGGTAGAGTTAATTCCATCTTATAGACATCATTAACATATCATTTGAATACTAGAAAAAAATTGTAATTATACTGTCATAGCACTCAAAACGTTTGACTTTCATATAGGAATATCACTTAAAAGTCTTGGTTTAAAAAATCTATATTGTAGAATAACCATGAGAAAACAGTCGTATATACTACTAAGCTTAACGTAGAAGGTACTTAGGTAATAGCGTCAACTTTACCCGTTGCGTATTAAGGGTTGAGAGAGCTCAGGAACTACGGCCATTAGAGAATCGTTAGTGCGAGTGTCTTTCTCCTCAGTCGGTGCTTGTGTTTATATTCTTCACGACCTGGTTAGACTTGGTTCACGGTAACCGAGGTTGAGGAAATATAGAGGAGTATTCCCTTTGAATGCTTTTCATTTCCTAGAACAGAAAGTGATAAAGAAAAGAAAATAACCCCAGCTGGTTGTATTGTTCGTGGTATTTATATAAGTACATTATACTGTTTTCGGTCTATAAAATTTAAATTCATAGCAAATATGCAACTTAAATTAAGGTTAACCATTAACTCGGTGGTAGTGATATGTGCAATCCCTTCTGGGTTCAACCACTCACTTCTAACGTATCCTATCGCCATACTGCAACACTTAGAATTGTCATTTATTTATTTTATTTATTTATTTATTTAATGGAAACAAACAGTACATAATACATTTTATAAATATCAAATATTGACAAATCATTATCAAAAATAGTTTCCAATGATTAAAAACTAACACATAACAGGCGTAGATGCATTGTATAACGGATAAAAAAAATTTCATCATTCAATATAGTCCACCTAGTTATATTATTATAGAGACATGGCGATCGCTCGTTAGGCAAACAACATCCCTGCCGATAATTTATTTACACTACATGGTGACCACGACCACTCTGACAAGAGTGCCACGAAAAAGAAGAAGAAGTTATATTATTAAAAAAGTAACCCAAGGCACGGACGTTCACGCGTGGAAAAAAACATAAAAAATAATCATATTAATGTCAATGGTTCGCAGTATTTCTAACGTAGGAAATAAGAATATCTTTCAATGCCAATATCTACGGGCAGTGAAAACAACTCAACATCGGGATTCATTGAGATAATAATAATTATTAAATATTATTTATTTTATTTATTTTTTTATTTATTTATACTTTATTGTACACCACAAAGAAAAAAACAATTACAAACATCGAAAACTTAAATAAATAGTAGGCATACAATTTTGGCGGCCTTATCGCCACATAGCGATCTCTTCCAGGCAACCAACGGTGCAAGGAGTATCCCAATGGATATGGGGTAGGTGGTGCATTAATAATAAAAGGTAACAATATCATAATAAACTAAACTAGAAAATAATCAATATAAGTATACAAAACACATAATTATAATATATCTATAAATAAATTATTATACATACTTAGATTACAGGTATATAATATGCATAAATACATACAATAAATACGATGATAAAAACAATAAGTCCTCAAACAAAACAAGAAAACTAAAATAAAAAAGAATACAATACTAAATTATTCGTGATTAGGTAGGTATTTTAGACAAAAAGTGCTCCTTTACGAGTTTTTTAAAAATGTGTATTGATTTAGCCTCCCGAATATTTAAAGGAAGGTCGTTCCAGAGTTTGATAGCCTGAACTGTAAAAGAATTATTATAAATAGATGATTTATGTTCGGGCACCTTTAAAGTCCACTTCTTCGCAGAACGGAGTACTTCTCCAGATTTCCCTAAGAATAAAAATTTCTCCTTCAAGTAAGAGGGAGTAACAGGATGAAACAATACACAATATAGAATAGTAAGGATGTGCATATTCCGGCGATGTCGGATGGGTAACCAATTAAGGCGAGAACGAAAGTGGGAAACATGGTCATATTTGCGTAGTCCATATATAAACCGAATAAAAGTATTTTGAAGTCTCTCAAGCTTATTTAATTGGTTTTCGGTTAAGTCGACAAAGCTAGCGTCAGCGTAATCAAGAATAGGAAGGAGTAGAGTCTGTGCGAGCATAATTTTAGTTGGAATTGGAAGAAAGTGTCGAAGACGACGCAGAGACCTCAGTGCTGCAAACACTTTCCTGCTGATGCCATTCACATGGTGAGTCCAGCTAAGAGTATTATCTAGTAAAACTCCCAGGTTTTTAACATGGTCACAATAAGGGATAACAATATTGTTAAACATTATTGATGGCAAGGAGGACCAATCGACTTTCGATAATAGTTTCCGGCTGCCAATTAATATGGCTTGGGACTTGCTCGGGTTAACACTAAGGCCAAAAGATTTGCTCCACTCAAGAATGATATTGAGGTCCTTATTCATATTTGCGATGGCCAGAGGAAGATTCTCCAAAGTCGACTGGATGTAGATTTGGACATCGTCTGCATACATGTGGTAGAGAGAAGATAGGTTATGAGTAATCGAATTGATGAAAATTGAGAAAAGTAAAGGTGACAACACGCCGCCCTGTGGTACGCCAGCAGAAATATCGCACCATGATGTGTATGTATCATCAATGCGAATACGCTGCCGACGACCATGAAGGTAACTGTGAAACAAGTCAATAACTGCAGGGGAAACGTTAAGAGAACGCAACTGACTAAGCAGGACATCAAAATCGACATTATTAAAAGCATTGCTGAAATCCAACAAGGTCAAAATGGTGAGCTGCTTATTGTCCATACCCCATCGTATGTCATCAGTAACTTTTATGAGGGCAGTGACAGTACTATGTCCAGGACGAAAGCCAGACTGGCAGGAATTGAGCAAATTGTTATTGTTAAGGAAGATATTTAACTGAGAGTGAATTAGTTTTTCAAGAACTTTCGATAGAAAAGGTAAAATAGAGATGGGGCGAAAATCAGAAAAGGAAACAGGATTAGCTTTCTTTGGAAGAGGGATAACATTAGCACTCTTCCAGGCTTCAGGAAATGTACAGGTTGAGACACATTCATTTAGAATGTATGTGATCACGGGAGCGATAATATCAAGAAGAGGAATGATCATAGTACGACTCACATTGTCACTACCGATGGCATTGGATGAGACGGACAGTACGCTCTTCTTAACGTCACATACAGTAAACTGACTTAACACGAACGGAGGATAAAGAGGAGTCGGAGTTGTAGAAAGTAAGTGGAGAGTACGTGATTTAGCTGAACTATCGAATGAGTTCGAAAGAGTAGAAAAATGCTGATTTAATAGTTCTGTATCAACACTAGGAACAGATGAATTATGAGAAGATTTACCAACTCCCATAGACTCAAGAAATTTCCAAACTCTGTGAGAGTCGCCGTTCTCGACTGAAGCATGGATATGGCGACGTTGTGCATCCCTACATAATGTATTGCAGCGATTCCTAGCTTTGTGATATTTTCTAAGATTTTCCTCAGAGTTACGTAATTTATATTTACACTTAGCAACGTTTTTTTTATGCATACTAAGTTTTATGTCTTCAGTCAGCCAGGGAGCAGGCAAGTGTTTTAATTTCACTGGGTGGTTCGGCGCATGAACATCATAAAGTTGAGTGAGCAATGAGCAAAAAACATCAACCTTATGTTCGATACTAGCGGCCGACTCCACAGCTGACCAATCAATGTTATGGGCATCAGCACATAGACGGTCAACATCCATTCCAGCAAATTATTATTCTATTAAAAATTAAAAATGATCGGTTAAGATTCACACGATCCTACCACTGGACCATCTCGGCTATTTAAAGGATACATAAATAAATATATATTTGAAAACTCAACTTGTTTCAATAGCTTAAACGCAATATCATCATTATAGTACACTCGACCACCCATGATCTATTGATCACTTAACGCTCATTGGATGATCATCCCTTTCCTCTGCGCCGGAGTCGCTTCCTGCGCCAATTATCGTTTAGGCCAATAATTGTGGGAGCTTTCTATTGTGAAGCATTGGTAGTTTTGTTTCATTTTTTATCAACGTACCAACAGAAATAACGTAGAATATATATTACAATATAAATTAAATTTAAAAATTTAACTAATCTTAAAATACAATATTTTCAGAACTACGATAAAGCATATACATTATATATAGAGAGTTTTAATTGTATGTTTTACAAACTGTAAGAATAACCAAACGATATTTTGTGTATAAAATTATTATTTATTGTCAAACAAAGTTGCGAATATATTAATTTAATTTTCTATATTTTAACAAATATACAAAATACAGAATTATAAAAATATTATGCGAATCATTCAAGCTACACAGAGCAACATAATATTTATAACACATGGCTTATAGACTGTATATTAAATGTTAAATTATAAATTGGGCCTATCCCCAATTGTGGCGCAGTTCACCTTTGACGTGACGTCACGCACCGCTTGATGTTTTTACGTAAAAAGGTTTTGTCACGCTCGCCTATTTGGTTCGGCCATATTTGTTTTTGACACTTTACCGCATTGTAAGAACTAAATTATGTCAGACTAATATTGTAAATGTACTTTAATAGTAACTTCGTCTATTTGTTACCTCTTACTACTTACGACTAAACCACTGAACCGAGTGTAATGAAATTTGTTGATTTGAAAATTTTGAGATAGATTTTATAAGAAGAGAGGTATATTTGTAATATACCTCTTTAATTATTATTTATAAATGTGAATTACTATTCGATTTAATTTGATTTATTTAATTTGATGCGGATAGAAGTTGGACCACACACTCATCATTAATCAATCGCCATACGATAATTCTTTGCATAGCTGTGTTGCGGTTTAAAAGTGAATGAGCCAGTGTGCCTAAATTCCATATTTGGCGGTAAACATATAATTATCTAATATGTTCACTCCATCTTAATACACAAAATCCACAATAACTGTGAGGTTTGATTATTATTACTACCTATAGAGGTGTCTATTGAGAAGGTACCACTGACTGCTAGGAAACCTAAATGATCGTCCCTTCGTTAAATGAAAAAAAGGCATAATAGATATCTCCGTAGTTATATAATATATGAATGTATAAAAATAAACTTATAATATTTCTTTCTTTTACAGGTAAGACTACTGTGAGAGGCACGCAGTAAGTTCATGAAAACTGACTCTTAATTGAATACTTTATTTCTTTTGTAACAAATAACGAGAGCACTTAAAAGTTCCGTTAAAAAACTGTCTCTTGTGTAGGGTGACTAGATGTTTTGTAATTGTATGGATATTCCCAATTGTAAAAAAAAAACTATTACACGAATGTCCAAAAAACGTTTTGCATAAACCAGTTTTAATAGTTTTGTTGTAACTGCAGATATTCGATACAGCTGGGGCTTTTTTCGTCCCCACTTCTAGCACAAGTTTTACGTTTAGTTTTAAATAGAAATATTCTAATATTAATTCCCGATTTTCAGAAATTATTATTGTTCTAATAAAACTTTTGAATTCAGTTCAGTGATATAAAATATAAGTAATTAAGTTTAGTCTAAGATTCCTAGACTGAAAAGAAATAAAATTTACATTTATCTGATGAATAAATGTATAGATTAATTCGAATAAATAAAAAAGAAATAATATGCTATGAATAAAAAGATCATACTGGACTATTCCTTTTAGAAATGCACTAATTGAGGTCATCCTATGCACACATTGCCGTCTAGACTCAAACCTTTTCCAGGTGTCCTGGGGCGATAACTTGAGTAAAGTTTAAAGAATACACTTAGCGTACAACCGGACAAGCTGCTTTTTATTATATTATTTCAACACACTGTAAAATACTATTTTAGCTTGTATGATTTATGATAATTATGGTTTTCTCATTTGTATGTTTTATTTTAATAACATATTAACTTATTTATCTTATAACTTAAAATGAAAAAATTATATTTAACGTGTTTTGTGAATAAAAAATAAACAAGCAAATTGTAGTCTTATGCGTGTTGGCGACGGAAAAGTTTCCAATTTTCTTTTATTGAAAACGAAACCCTTGAGTTGCTTGACACAATTATATTTCTATGCTCTAAAAGCTGTGGGTTTTATATAAAAAATATTTTATAAATAAATACATAATATTATTGTCCCGTAAACGTCTTTGTAAACTCCATAATAAACAAGCAGAAGTTACATTAGTATTCTGTTTATCACACTTTCAATATTGTTCATTTTGTAATTAGACGCGGAGTTTGAAAGTAAACGCGTTTACACCTTTCATCTGTGAAGGTAATTATTACGGCTGTGTTAATCGTTATTTTTTATTTGACATAAACTCATTATAATGGATGTGAAACATTTTAACAAAACTCTAAATTAAAATGTACTTCATTTTAGTAGGCTCTTGCGAGGACTATCTTTATATCATATACTAGCTAATCTTCCTGGCTTTGCACGGATATATGAAAATAAAAGAGTATTATTGATAGAATTTGCCTAAAATACATTCTTAGTAAGCATTTACGTCGGGGCCTTCCCCGGAGTAAGTGGCGAACTTCATGTCAGTCGGACACATAGTTTAGGAGATCTCGAGATGAGTGAAATTTCGCTTATATGGGATTAGGATTCCACACTCGCGATGTCCTGAATGTGTCTGACATGATGTCATACTCTATTATTATGTCTATTTATGATTATGTCTATACTCTATAGGCTTTGGTGACCACTTAGTTATATTTTTTTATGTAAAAGATAGGCGGACTGATAAATATAAAAAATTTAAAAATTGCGAACAAAGTTTGCATGTCTTAGGTGCTATGTATATTGAGTATTAACATAGAGCAACAAACATCGTAAACTAATATAAACAGACAAACATAAAATTTAATATAAAACAGAGCTGGTGCACCTTGCAGCTTGTTGCCATTTGCACCCTTCCCATTGTTTGCGTAACTCACTAAAACTCACCCTACTAATGAAAACCTGAGGGAAAATTCGGGAAAACTCATAATAATAGGGGACTGCAAGCCTGTTTTGTATACAGGTTGTTTATTTTTTTATTTTTTAAGCACACGTCGCATTTTTGACGTGGTTAGTTAAAGTACGAAAAAGGTTTTATATTATTTTGCTTACATTTCAAAAGAGAAATTGTCCAAGAGAAAATAATATTACTCTTTATGTTTGTCTCTGTATTCATTCTTATCTCTTTACGGAGTTATATTCGTTTTCAAATTTTATACGTTTGTTATATAAAATAAAAACATTTTAATTTTATATACAACGTGTAACCAGAATCCAATAAAAAATATTATAAAACAATAAGAATTATAATAATTAAAATGAGTTTTAAATATATTATAATCCTTCAATATTACTATTTTGTTTCATTTCAAGATGAAAGTGAACATCTGTATAAAAGTTACTTTATATAAATTCAAAGGCCAGCGCTTCTCAAATTGCGCGAAGCACAAACTTATGCAGATTCAGCGCAGATGTCGCCCACCCTTCGATTATCGTATGGAGATTAAAATGGAGGACCCAATGCTAGCCCGTAACGGTTACCCCACCTGAGAATATGAATACTTAAATTTTCAAAACATTTTTACCTTCTATGAAAATATTTGATAAAATCTCGCGCCCAAACTCCAATCACAAGAAGCGTATCATATATAAACACTCGTGATCTTGAATCGACGCGCTATCATTGGTCGAGCAATCTATGTTCAATCGAGTTCCGTATTCTAGACTTAACAAAAACTCATATTGAAAACGATTTTGTTACCTTTTTACTAAACTTTACACTTGAAGCTGACTAATGATTTATTAAGTTAGAAATAGTAATTAGACAAATCTTTTATAAGTACCTCGTCCACCCATTAAAGTTTTGTAATTACTATTTAAATCTGATCAAATATTGAATATCATATTAAACACAAACAAAATATCAACCAGCAATTTCAAATTACTTTACGAACACGTCCCATCAAGGCATTGGCAAACATTATTATCCTTTATGAATATTTGACGGCTAATCCAAACTTCTATCTTAAGTCGTATACTATAGAATAAGTCAGTGAGCTCGTGGAATACATGCAAGCAATAATGAACGTTATTGCCTAATGATAAACGCTGGATTCGTATGAGATTTCATGCTATGCATCAGGTGAAAATTCCTATTCATCATTTATTAACGTGTGCGTAAAACTCCCCTAATTTGTGTAATTATTTGCGAAGGGAATCCGCTATTCAAATATTAAAAGGTGTAGTCCCTCTAATATTTGAAACGTTGCTACAAGCGAAAATTTTCAAAGGCCGACCAAGTAAGGTGAATTTTTAGGATTTATAGTTAAACTATTAATTTAATTAAGAAAGTAAGATAGTAGTTTTTATTATATAGTTTTGTTTGTTGTCGATAAATAGTGAAATTGCTGAACCGATTTTAAAAATAATCCCACCATTATAAAGCTACCTTATCCAGAAGTAACATAGGCTATATTTTATTTCAATTATAATAAGATTTCAGTATGTATGTATGCCCTCTTATACCCAAAATGAATTCATCACATTGAAACCTCGAGCACAGCATTTTATATTTATATCTATATAAATATAAAATGATAGAGGTCTGCAGTTGTGCGCGCATCACGGGAAAACTACTGGATAGATTTCAATGAAATATTCTAAATTTTATTTCTTAGACACTTGGCCCTAATCAAAAATGAAAATGATTGCGATATCTTCATTTAATAAAAAGTTATTAAAGTTTCAAGAAACAACGATTTGTTTAAGCACTGCGTATTCAGTACGGATGTATGTTTAAGATCATTTTGATGTTTTTTCTTTCGTACATAAGAAATCTTTGTTAATATATCAAGCAACGCGGACGAAGTCGCGGGTATCAGCCAGTAGTATTAGTGTTATAAAATGACAATATTATTATTAATAACATAATCAAATTCAACAGAAAGCTTCAATTACAATCTACAGACTATAATAATAATATAACAACATTATCTATAATGTATATGAAATAGTATATAGCCTGACGCCTGTTATCTTTATAAACGATACAACACTACATTCCTTATGACGCACATAGGCAGGTTTCCAATCGACCATTGACAAAGGGTCTTCTAACGTTTTACATTTTCATTCAAAAGGCTTAAAGTAAACATTGAGTTTGCATAAAAACCGAAATTACCATATCAATAGAACGTGCGTATGTACATCAAACACTTCGAAACGTTAACGGCGTATTAGTTGCAAGATAAACAAAACACTCCACTGCTTATCGACACAAAATGGCCGCGTCCAATTTCAATATTTACGAAAAGCTTGTTAATGGAAACAACTGAAATGTGCTATTTATTGTGAAGTGAAATTTTAGACGTTATGAGTATTTTTGGAATGCAACGTAACATTTGTGAGAAATGTTCTGCGACAAAAAGTTATCACTGTAAACAGTACGTTAATATTGCCAATAAAATAAACGGCGACCTAAAACCAAGAACTATAAGTACAAGATAATATGTATGTATGTATATGTATATTTAACAATCATTCAAAATGAAAGTAAATGTATAGTAACTGCCTGTAAATCTTCCAATGCATGCAAACACATGAACATTCGATGGAGCTTGCTCGTGCGTACCTACCCTCATTCATCTTAAGATTCACGTGACTCCACTGGCTCGTCCCATTTTCCCAATATTTAAATAGTTTTTTTACAGGAAAGTACTTGCATATAGCCTATTCCAATCGCACAAGTAGTAAAGAAAAATAATTTACTTTGACATTAAATTGATGCAATATCATTTTTGGCATAGATTGGCGGACTAGCATATGAGCCTCGTGATAGTAAGTTGTCACCAACTCCCACTTAATCCAGACTATCGCTTAATTCGTCAATGCGCCACCAACCTTGGGAACTAAGATTCCATGTCCCTTGTGCCTGTAATGACACTGGCTCACTCACCCTTCAAACCGGAACATACTAGCAAGTACTACTGTTTTGCGATATCTGATGAGTGGGTGGTACCTACCCAGACGAGTTTGCACAAAGCCCTACCACCAAGCAAATTCATTTAGACATTTTAATTTTTTATCTTATTTCTGTAATGACAAGTTAATTATAATTTAAGATCGTTTTATTATTTAAGAAATATGTGTATTATTATAAAACTTTGATATTTATTATTTGAAAATTTACATAAAACAACAATATTCCAGCGGTTACATTATATACTACAGATATACGCTCTGAAACGCGAAACCTTGCACTAAATGTATCTTTTGAAATCGGTTTGTACCTCTTATTCACTGCGGGTCTATGGCGTCCTATTAGCATTCAAGGGTTTAGAGCCTTTTGTAGGCCTTAACTTAATCGGTTTGTGGTGGCATGAATTTGCGACCACGTGCCGTCGATTCCGTATAAAGGTAATCTTGGGTTTAAGTTATAAGCAGCAGCGAGTTATGATACTTAACAATCTGTAACCGAAGAGTACGAATTGTGTAATAGTTGAATCGGGATGGAACTCTATACCTCAATGGCTCAACGGTATGTGAATCATCACAAATATCACAAAAATGCCCATCAGGTAATTCATACAATCTGCATTTTTGAAACAAAAAAAAAACATAAGCTTAAAGTATAGCCAAAGGTCAATGGACAGTCTATTGTGCATAAGATACATTTCAGTTAGAAAAGATTAATTTCACTGTAATTTCTAAAACATTAGAATAAAGTGTATAAATATTTTCTATATTAGTATTATTATTTATTAGTGTTTTTTTGTCTTTTTTTTTTTTTTTTTTTTTTTCTCGCTGGAAAAACGCATTACGCGTTTCCCCCACGTGAGGTGGGGGGGTATGTGGGGCTCGCCGGTGCTGAAGGCTCCGGAATACCCACTAAAAAACCAGCGTACCTGCATCGTCTCGGTGGAGCGGCACGGGATCGCTTGCGCATACTACCGCGACGCCCCGACGGTTGACCCGATTGCGCGGGCCTCCTTTCTTAGTTGGGTTCCTGGCACGCAGAGAACCCGCCTAGCCCCGCCGACGCTTACGACGGGGGGAGAAGAAGATGCGCATAGCGCCGACGCCTCCTCCCCGGTCTCCTTCGGCGGAGCGGGTCAGCGGAGGCAGATGCCTCACGCTCACGCTCCGCGGCCTCTTTCTGCGACATGACACTCTCGCAGAAAGAGACCATCTCCATCCAGCATTTCTCGCTGCCAAGCATGGCGGTAATCACGCTCGGCAGCGAGAGGTCTGCGCCGACTGTCGCCGCCAGGGAATGCCTCTGGGGCCCCCACGCAGCACACTCCGTCAGGGTGTGGTTCGCCGTGTCCAGTGGCGCACCACACTGGTGGCAAGAGGGTGATACCTCCCGCCTCGCTATCCCATGAAGGTACTTACCGAAACAGCCATGTCCGGTAAGCACCTGCGTCAACCTAAACGTGAGTTTGCCGCTTCTTCTTGATACCCAGCGACTCAAGTGGGGGCGGATTGCCTCCACTGTCGCTAGGCCTGCTGATGGAGACCCCAGGTCCGCCTCCCATCTGTGAATCAAAGCTTGTTGAGCTAAATACCTGATTCGCCCCACCTCCGCTGATCCTGGACGGTCGCCATTCATCCTGGCTTCCACCCGGAATCGGTGCACTTCTGCAAGCACCTCGGCCTGGAGTTCCCAAGGCGGATCGCTCGCAAGAAGTGTCGCCGCCGTCCACGACACCGTCCGGTAACCTCTTACCGCTCTCACTGCTATAACTCTCTGCGGTCTACGCAGAAGAGCCTTATTACGCGCAGTGAGAGCGTCCACCCATATGGGTGCCCCATATAGTGCCATGGAGCGCAGCACACCGGCATATAGGCGCCGGCATGGTGATTCAGGCCCTCCCACATTAGGTAGAAGACGGCCCAAGGCGGCAGCGGCGTTAATAAGCTTCGGGCTCAGTTGGACAAAGTGTTGCGCGAAGCTCCATCTTCCGTCCAGGATCAGACCCAGATATTTCATCTGGGCCTTAACCTTTATCACCGTCCCTTGGATGGTGATACGTGCTCCACGAGGGGGGCCCCGACGTGGACCGTGAAATAAGAGGGCCTCGGTTTTAGAGATGGAGACCCTCAAGCCCAGCATTTCTATACGGTCCATCGTGAGCGATGTACCGACTTCGGCCAGGAGGGCCGCCTCTTGAAAATTCCGTCCCGTCGCGGTGATGAGGGTGTCATCCGCGTAGCACAGCAACCCCATACCGGGAAGGACGGGTGCCCGCAGGAGCCAGTCAAAGCCTACGTTCCACAGGATTGGGCCGAGGACCGATCCCTGAGGAACGCCGCAGCTTACCCGACGCCGAACGATTCGTCCATCGCTCCCCTCCCAAAGAACCACCCGATCCTGGAGGTATGCCCCCAACAGCCTCCTTAGATAGGATGGCACCCCGTGATATAGGAGCGCCTCTCTTATTGTCTCGAAAGGAAGGCTGTTGAAGGCGTTCGCCACGTCTAGCGATACCGCCAGGACCACGTCCCCGCGGGCCACCGCTTCCATGGTCCGGGTCTTTAGGGCGCTCAGGGCGTCGATGGTTGATCGACCCGCCCTAAATCCGTACTGAGCCTCTGAGAGACCCGGTCCTATTTCCTCGAGATGCTGAACAAGACGGGCAGCGAGAATTTTCTCGAAGAGTTTGCCCGTCTCATTCAGCAGCACAATTGGCCTGTATGCTGAAGGAGATTCTAGTGGCCTCCCCAACTTCGGCAACAGGACCAGCTTACCCTCTTTCCATGGCTTTGGGAATTGCCCGCTAAAAATACATTTGTTAAACAGTTCCCGAAGCCTCCCCCCTAGGTGTTCCAGGGCGTCTCGCAGAACACGCCCTGACACCCCGTCCGGACCCGGGGCAGTAGTTCTTACCCTTAGTCGATCAAGGGCCATCTCCATCTCTCGCTCCGTGATTTGAGGTGGAGCCACAATTTCATCTTCAATCACAGAGTGAGGGGCCATTCGCGGAGGGACATGCTCGCCTAGAAGGGGAAAAAGCTCACCTACGAGGCGCAGGAGAAGCTCTGGTTCCATCGTTTCCGTCACGGGGGCGCTATGCGTGCGAAACTTTCCTCGCACACCACGGTACGGGCGCCCCCATGGATCCCTATTCAGGTCTGCCAGCAGCTCCTCCCTTGATCGTTCCTTGGCTTGACATATCACCAGCTGCAACTCTTTTTTCAACTGACGATAAGCGGCCAGCAACTGTCCCTCCAAGTCCGTGTCGAGGCCGTTACGCCTGCGACAGCGAACGTAGGCCCTCCGCGCCCGGTTGCACGTCGTCCGAAGCTTTGCAATTTCAGGCGACCACCAGTAAACCTGACGGCGTGTTGCCCTGCGCCGGGCCCTCGGCATGGACGCGTCGCATACTTCCTTAAGGGCGCTGTGCATGCAGCTAGCCAGCTCTTCAACACTGGCAACCTCCCACCCTCTCGCGGAACCCCACCGCTGTACGATGGCAGCCTCCTTGACCAGCTCACGATCTAGCTGGCCAAGAGACCACCTCGGGAGTTTGGTTGGCACCCTCGGGGGTTCTACTGACCTGTGGGAGGCAGATATCTCGAATCGGATGTATCTGTGGTCCGATAGAGTCTCCACATCCTCTTCCACCCTCCAATCCTTCACTCTGCGTGCAGCGGCAGGGGTGGCGAATGATAGGTCCACCACGGAACCTCCCTGATGCCTTACGCAGGTTTGAACCTGCCCCTTGTTGAGTAGGGACAGGCTGGAAAGTAGAGCCCACACCTGGACGGCTCTCCCTCGTGGATTCGTGGCCGGATTTCCCCAGGCACGTGACTTGGCGTTGAAGTCGCCGAGGACCATTACTGGTCTTGGTGACTGCCTGGTCACCGCAGCTCTGACAGAATCAAGGAAAATCTCGAACTCGGCCAGGCTGCGATTGGGGGAGAAGTACGTACCCACAACTGCGTACTCACCCCATCCCGCCACTACGTATCCCGAGCCCCTCTCAATAAGTGAGAGGGAGGGACTCGTTCCGCTCCGAGTGACGATCGCCACCTTGTCGTCCAGGTCTCCTACCCAGTGCGGTAAGGGAGGGACGTAATAGGGCTCGCAGGCCACAGCCAGGTCGATCCCCCACTCCGCCATGGACTGCAGGAGCAGGTCCTGAGCCCCGGCGCAGTGGTTGATATTTGTCTGAAGGAAGCTGTATACTGACCTCATGTCGACATAGCAGCTTCTTCCTCGGCCTGGCGGCGCCCAGCGTTGGTGTTGGTCTCGGTGCCTAAGACCATCTTACCTTTTGTGTGGGGTGGGTTGCACTCCCTCGACCCCATCACGTGCCCGGAGGGCTTGCCAGCGTCAGCGCAAACTGCGCAGCGCACCTTTCCGGTACAACCCGCTGCTTTGTGGCCATCGACGCCACACCGATAGCAAAGGCTCCCTCGTTCGGCCTTGGATGGGCAGAGTACGTTTGTATGGCCAAGGCCCATACACTTGAAGCAACGCAAAGGGCGCTGCTCCAGTACGCATACTCTGGCCGAGCTCCACCCAACCAGGAGGCGACCGGCGTCGGAAAGCTTTCTCGCCGCAGCTATCGGACATGACACGAGGGCCATCCCCATGTATCCAGGTCCGCGTGACACCTCTCCACATTTAACCGCCTCAGTGGTGCAGTTCCCTTCTCGAGCGACCGCGGCGATAATTTTATCTTTTGTGACGGAGTCGTCTAGCCCCGTCAGTTTAATATCCACCCTTTTCGTAGGGCGGACGACGCTGGCCACTCCATCAAGCACCGTGCGAAGCTGGTCAGCCAGCTTTTCAGCCTGGTCAGACTGGGCTTTTGGCAGCTCCAACACTCTAGCACCTGTTGCTGAACGTCGAACTCTGAGTCCACCAGTGATTCCCAGGTCCTGAAGTTTGATGCCCTGCTCGGCGCGCTCCAGGACTTGGGCATAGGTGACGCCCTTCTGCTCCGCTTCTGGCTGCAGCGTTACCACCACTGCAGCTGTGCGAGGGGCAGCCAATTTTGGCTTGGCCGCTTGAGGTGTCTTAGACACCGTAGCCGCCACCGTGGCAGCTGGTCCAGCTGTAGAGGAAGCATTCTTCCTCTTCTTTCCCTTTTTTACCACAGTGGACCAGGACGTCTCCTGGACCATTTGTGGCTGGGTATTCTCTGGCATAGTCGCGGCTTTTGAAGGGCCAGCGGTCGGTGCCAGTGAAGCAGTCGTTGGTGCCCGCTTAGGTGCAGGTGCTGGTTTCGGCAATGGAGCTGGCCGGGCCGCCTGCGCGTATGTCGGTGCAGTCTGCTGCATCGAATCCTGCCTCTTATCCGCAGCTAGCGGAGGGCGCTGCACCTTTGCAGGCAGCAGGCGCTCTTCCAGTCCCGCCACGTGTGCGTTAAACATAACGCCGACTGACGACATTATGTCCGCCTTGAACGCCTCTAGTGCCTGCGCCTCTCGCGCAGAACTGTTAGGCGCCTCACTTGCCACTGCCGCCGCTGTCCGCATTTCAGCGAACTCTCGGCGGTGAGCTTTTAGCTCAGCCTTCAGGCTGTCTACTTCCTTGCGCAGACGGCCATTATCTACACGGAGTTTTCGCGTCTCTTCCGCTTCCGTGCGAGACGCTAGGACATCAATTATTCCCTGAAGGGCAGCCACTGACTCCTTCAGTGTTTTAGAAGATCCCCCTTTCAAGTTGGAGGATTTTAGCATCACGTCCATAATGAGGGCTGCCTTGCGGCCAGCCTGAGCACGAAGATCCTCCGCGTTCATGCTGTTAGGATCCTCCCTGGTGTCCGATGCGGACTCTTCGTGGTCCGATACCACTTGCGAAGCATTCTTTCGGAATGCTCTGCTCCTCAGCGAACGCTCGAAAGCTTCCTCCCTTGCCTCGGTGATCTTCTCCTTGAGCTCGGCCTTTGCCCGAGCCAGACCACCACTACGTCCCTTCGACGCTATTTTCCCCCGGATGGAAGGCTTGCTTTTCGCAGCCATTTTTCTTTCCGTCTCCGTGTCGGAGTCGGAGTCATCAATGGCGGCACCGCCATAAGGCCTTTTGCGACCAATCAAGGCGTCGGCCGACAACTCAGTATCGACGTCCATCGCCGATAATAAACAATAAACCACGTGTTATTCCTAATAACACCCACTTTAACAAAGACTGGTCTATAAAGACCTAACCCGAAGCAATAAAACCACTCATTAGTGAAACAAAAGACCATGTACAAAGCACAGTGACCAGATGTCCCGCATTAGAGATAACAATGAGATAACATTCACTTAGCACGCCAGATGTCGTTTGAATTCAGTGTTTTTTTGTCTTAATAAAATATATTATCTCCACAGATTTGTCCGTGCTCTTGTTATGTCTATTATACAATTGTAATTTACATTATTTTATCGCGTCAAAAAAAAATCATTCCCAAGCAGCATCACAAATCAAAATTTTGGAATTGCCTCATTCTTAAAGTATTGTAACATATTTTATATAAAAACAACAAGAAATAACCAATTAATACGGCGGTATCTGACAAACGCTGCCTCCCAAATCCTGCGTAATACAATATACATAACGCTTTTTACTCGACTACGCGTTTTTGGAACAATAGAACGAACACTATACATCGATGTGTAGTGACGGCTCCGGTTAAAGATGGCGTTCTGTATAGCGCATTGTTGTGACCAACTTTTGTTCGTTTATTGACGCCGCCATCTTGAAATATAGCACCGCGGTCGTTCGACAGTTTTGTTATTGTGTTAAAGATGGCCGGTATGAATTTATACATTTAATTTTGAACATTATATCATTTCTAATATTACAAATGCAAAATTAAGTTTGTTTGTTTGTGTGTTAATGTTTCCCTTCTTGCTGCCTACATAATATATAATATATTCCAATTCAAATAAAAAGACAAATAAAATTTATATTTACATATTCATTTCGATTTCAAACTGTAATTAATGTACTTATATTTAAGTGTAGTATAACTGTAGTGAATATATATTAAAATATAATAATACACTATTTCATTTGACTATTTGAAACCACTTTAATTTTACTTCCATGGTTTCGGTAGCCACACGCCGACATTCAAAATGTTAATTCATGATGAATATCATAGATTATTTAAGATATGATGATATCGCGTCAATTCGATGTCATAGTTGTTTATTCGCATTTACTGCTCTTGTCTTAGAATAAGCTATATTTGCCAAAAAAAAAAAACAAACATGGAGTGATTCTGCAAATTACTTAAATGTGCGGGGTATTTTATATCCCAACAGAAAGAATGGTACTAAGTGACCCAAGTGTGGATGGTTATCGTAAATATAACCCTTGTCGTATTCAGACAATTAATTTAAATACTCGCTTGCTTTTGCCACCATTATTGATAAAGATACATTAAGACTTGTCAGAATATTAAAGCTGTCAACTCAATTAAATGGGAATAAAATCGTTAATATTTCCTTTCTTTTATTAACACTTCTATAAACACTATCGTATATCAATATATTTATATATTTTGACCATTATTAAATAAAAGTCTTATTAATGAACATTGATTAGCGTGCTTTGTTGAACATATATTTTTCTCTTTCTGTCATCGTTGTCTTGACATTTAAAAGAAAAAGACAAAAGATGTTTAACTAATCACTCCCGAAACTGCAATTTATAAGTTCAGACGTATATTTTTAAACACTTATTAATATAATCGCATATTTTTAATAATAAATATGAGTTAAAATTAATAAAAAATAGTACAATATTGAAAATTATAATATATTAACTTATGTCACTAAAATAAAATAAATAATAATTGTTCATATAATTAACAGATACAAAGTGTTACTTTAAATTTATTAAATTTAAGACGAATGACACTGTTATGACATTTTATTATATCCAAATTAATGTGACCATAAACGAGCTGTCATCAAAGACTTCAAGACTACATCATATTAATTATACATACATTTAGATGTATTTATGAAGTAACATATTAAACATTGGTTGGACTCCCCTATTGTAAAAATAAAACATCATTTCCGTTGCTAGTCACTCTAAGCCAATCGATTTATCCAACCATAAAGAACACGTCTGAACAAATAGCATTTTGCTTATTTATAGCAAATTAAAACACTACAGTGGCAGGTGTCAACCTCTCCAATCTTTTAACCCCCAGTTATAAATCTGTGATCAGGTGCTCGCGCTGGTACAACAATGGGACAAGTTATAACGTGGTGCATCTCATTTCAGTCCCGTACTTAAGCCAAGGATATGTGTTTTGCGATATTTAAACATTTTTAACGAAAATTTACTGATCTTAAAGTGTACCAAATTGACAGTAACAAATTACCAATATATTGACTTATGTTCTCATATATAAAGCTGGATCTTGTTATATATGTTTGAGATTTCTAGACCTTTTTTTATAAAATAGGTAAGCGGGCACCGCACGCCGGGCAGGCAAATGGGCAATCTCATGGTAAGCGGTCACCAACCATAGATTAGAGTTTTATTTTTTAAAATGTTATAATAATAACCATTCAATTATAAATATCCTAGTATTATTAATGACTATTACAATAACAAATGTTAATTCTTTTTGTTATGATATTCATATTTTTTTATGATGTATTTCTCAAGCGTGAAATCGATAGCTTGAAAATATAAAAAGATTACTATAATTATTTTATAATTTTAAAAATTTAAATGATAATAATTTTGCAGAAACACCATTTTACTTTATTTCTAACAGACCTTTTTTCATATCATCATCGGGCTGAGTGCCCGTAAATACAGATAGTTTTAAATATAAAATACACTTATATATGAAACTTATCATGAACTTATTTAACGATTACTCTTATAAACTTTAGAGGACTATCTATATTTACGGAAGGGCAAATTTGTCAACAGATATCAGGTTTCAAAGATTTTTTTTTGAAAAAAAGCCAGAATTATCACGGATGGCCTAATTTTTCATAGCGGGAATATGAAGTTTGTTTCAGGACGCTGAGTTAATTGAACGCGGGACTGTCCTATTTTAAATAGCACGTTTGGTCACGTTAGGTTATGAAAAATGATTTAATATTTTATTCAATTATCATGAAATACTCGCGGGCAAAGAAGCGGGTGACAACTAGTACTAAAATAGATCTATAATAAATAAGTACAATTAAAAATGGTTTCAATAATTCTATTCTTATATTTCTCATATAATACAGTAAATTATTCTTATTGTTAAGCCATAAGCAAAATTTCACTTATCGATTTTTCAATCTTTCTTTGAAGCTAAATATAGCCTTCGTTTCACCAAGGCTAAATATATTTGAGTACGAACACGTACAAATTCCATTAATTAACTTTATGAATGAGTTAAACTAAACGTATAATAATTAAGCAACTAATCACGAACCTTAGCTTTTGTACAATATATTTATACCTTACTTATATACAATAACTCTCGAAATTAATGGAAATTACCATGTTCTATTATCATTTTTTTCTTTTAATTTATTATTAGTTTGCATGTGGGGAAATTGGCCGCTTTATTGGTCAATTCTGCCCATAGCCCGCCTGTCATAATTCACAGTAGGAGAAACTAATCACTCCTCGCAGTCTAGGTGTTGCCAACTTTAAGATCCATTATGTTGTCTCTTAGACCTGTAATATACTCGCCCACACACCTTTCAAAATAATACACACTGAAAAATTAATTTGGCGATGTAGTCGTTTGAATAGATATACACTAGAACAAATGCTGATATTTAGCGATGTAGTAGTTTGATGAATGAATACAATTAACAGCTAACAGCCTGTAAATGTCCCACTGTTGGGTTAAGGCCTCCTATCCTTTTCGAAGACAAGGTTTGGAGCTTACTCCACCACGCTGCTCCAATTGTTGATGGATATACGAGTCAGATTTTCATCGCCACATTTCCTCGTTTCCTCACGATGTTTCCCTTCAATGCTGATACACGTGAGTTATAAACACAAGTAACTAATTAGAACACAGAAATAACTCTTCAAATATTGGCTTGGATTAGTTTTCGTGGTTCCGTAGTCACGATGCAATATTTATCACAATCTAAAGTCGATTTAAAAGAACATTTAAGAAGTCCTAATACTTCACCGAATTCCATGTTTGTTTTCTCTATTCTTGGACGCGGCGCATAAAATCTAACTTGGCCCGTGTTAATGGGCGCGGTGAAGTCTGGAGGGGCCAAGGATTTATAGAGCGCTTGTGTGTTTGCCACGAACCATAGGAAAAAGCGACCATGTTGATAAAATATTTAATAACATATATATATATATATATATCGTAGTATTTGAAATAATTCAAACACCAGATATTTTCATAGTAATCATAAAGATATCTTAATTCTAATAATATATGCAATGCAGAACAGACGTATAAGATTTTGCGTATTCAGAATATAGACGTATGTATACATTTTGTTATTTTTGGAATAGGTGGGGCTATGTGCAAGCCCATCTGTGTAGGTACCACCCACTTATCAGATATACTACCGCTAAACAGCAATACTTAGTAATGTTGCGTTCCTGTTTGAAAGATGAGTGAGCCAGTGCGATGTTCGTCACCAAGGTTGGTGACGTATGGGCGGTATAATGAGTGGTTAATATTTCTTAAATTGCTAATGTTTATGGACGATGGTGGCTGTTTAGCGTCAGTGGGCCCATTTTCCCTTCCACTTATTTATAACATAAAAAAAATTGGTTGCCTGTAAAGTCGGTATACGGGCGAAAGTTTTACGTGACAACGACTTTGAGTGGTAAAATAATTTTAATGTGAATATTCATTCGTATAGTAGGAAGAAGGATGAAATAATAGTAACAATTTAAAACATTTATTTATACAAAGAATTATATTTAAAACATTAATTTATACAAAGAATCTCGCACTGAATTTCATATTAACAAAATTTTATTTTTACCTTTACACATACATACGTATTTATTGTATGTCTGTCTCTCTCGCTCTTAGGCGGGCTAACCATGCCCGAGTGGAAGGGACGCGTGCCTCTCACTCGCTCTCATTGTGAGCGCATAACGTGAGCGGAGCGTAACGCAGTTTCTTGAAGTGTCACCCGGCAAACCAATTTATAAGACGTTGTCACGTCAAAAGAATATCTAAATAAGTGCTTACCATTGGTCATTCGCATTCCGTTAATCGCTAAATTTTATGACTTACGCCATACCGAAACTATGGTACAAAGACTCCATAGGCGGTAGTATAAAATGCACCTGTTATATAGCGACGATGTGATTCCTGCGTATAATTGAATTACATGCTGAAAGATATACGGTTTCATTTGGGACCCGGCTTTATAGCTCATTTACTTGAAATGCTGATTAATATGGACTGTGTACATAAAACGTAGCGTTTTATTACAAGTTTACTCTATTTTGATGTTTTTTATTCATATTCGAAATTTGAAATTTAAATTGTGTAATAGTTTCTGATTTTTATATGTGATTTCTATTTTATATTAATTATTTAACGATAATGAAAATAAAAAAACATTAATGAATATACTGAAATCTAGTCATTTTTAAGACAAAATAAAGTTAGTAAACTCTTTTTTATTGTTTTTACTCTCAAAGGACACACATATAATATAATATACCACATTAACATACCGTTAATGTTCTAATATCAGTACTTATTTATGTATATACTCCTTTATATTACACGGGATCTAAAATTATTATATACATATTAATTAAGCCGCTTCTGTATAAATAAGACAGGGTATGGTAATGCTTCCTAACTAACCTTGCCTATCGATAATCCTCAATGTTTGCTCAAGTCACAATGAACCATCTATACGTTATGTCAACAGTGTGTAGCGCAACCGACGCCTCTGAATACTTGAATACGTTTACCCGTATTGAATATTAAAATTTAAAGCTTATAAGTATATATTCATATGTACTTCGATGTATTATATTGATATTAATTATTATATACTGTAACATGAATACTAGATGAAATTTTTTTTTATATATATAATTGCATAAAAACTTTTTGTCGTAAACCTTAACAAACATTCGAAATTCAAAAAACGAATTCATAGTCAAAAAGGAACGTTCTAAATTAAATATTATTTCTAGCGTAAAATTTTACCTAAGCCATGATTTTCGAAAGGTTTCCCAACAATGCAGTTCAAACACGAGCGCCTAATCAGAGCTGTAGTCAGCAGATTTGCGCAAACATTTGCCCAAAACATTAGAAGGTAACGCCGACACCTCATTAAAATCAACCCTTCGACCTTCTCATAATTGGATTGTCCTCCTTAAGTTTAATTTTTAATAATTTTCACCGCTTATACATCATTTACTTTGTCTTTGACTTTAGCTTTGTGTTTATTTAATCTTGAAAATTTTTATTATAAAGAGTTTATACCTCAAAAATAGTTGATTCTTATTTGTGATAACTCGTTTTTTAAAATAGATTTATTAATTAACTAATATGATTATAATCTCTTTGATTTTAAATATGGAATGACATTTTCTTCAAGATTTATTGATCAATTACATTATTTGTTCATACAAAATATAATTATAAACGTTCAAATTTAAAACACAACTTATTTAATGTCTTAATAAAAATATTAGGTAACTCACAGATCGCTATATAAAGAACAATGGCAGATCTATGTCTGGAAGTTTTTTAACGTCCTTAGATTTCACTTATAGCAAAAAAAATAACTTATTTTTTGAATATTTTTGAAATATATCCTCATTTTTGTTAGAGCCGACGTTATTTATTTTTATTAAAAGTATATCAACAGCTATATATTGTATAAACAGCTGATTTATGAATTGCCAATAAAACGTCATCCCAACAAATAGGGATGTAGAGTATAAGTATTAATATAAGTAGTCACTGCATCGATTTAATTAAACGAAAATTCGATATGGACTGGTTACTTACGTTTTGATTGAAATGTGCTTTTTTATCTTTAATAAAAATATAATATACTTTATTTACATTAAAACCTTAAATATATACAAAAAAAAAAAAATTACTATACAACTCATGACCCCGTGGAATGGTGGCAATTTATTTTTAATGAAAATAGTGGTCAAATGTTGACATCATTAAAGCGAAGTTACCCTTATCAAATTGATAATTGATTAAAATAGCTAAGAAACATTACGATATTGTATCGATATTAAACATAGTCGAATCCGACCATGTTAGCACACTGTCAGCTCTATTTAGGTACTTTAATTTGACAATTGACGTTTTTTCTTTCTCTATATGTTATCTATCCGTTTCCATTTGATTTATGTGCATGAAGTATAAGTATTTAATATAATGGGCTATTTCAAATAATTTGTTCATAACCTTCAAAAAATTAAACCCGATTATCTTTTTTTTCCGGCTTTCCCAAATAAAAATGGACCTATTTATAGACTCTGGAACTAACGCCGAATCTTTTGACAATTTTTTCATAACTGGATGCAGCGATTTGCTCCCAGACATTTTTTAGTATGGAGACCTGCCATTGTCCTTTATTGATTAAGTTACAACCGATGCAAAAACCACTCAACGCTTTAAAAAAATGTCCAAATTATAAAATGCACGTACATTTCATGCTTGTCTGTCATAAATGCGACGTCCTAACGAGTGAAGTCAAAATGGCTCGTGCGAAACGAACACGGTACTAATTGTGTTTGACAGACGAAAAAGTTTCAGTAATTTGAATTTCGAAGGCACGATTTTAAGTGGAATTCGGTTTAGATGTTACATCGTGTTAACTAACTTCCTTTTCGTACTGCAACTTCGGTAGTTATATCAGTTATATGTATGTATATGAATACGGTGGATGTCTGTGTACGATATACATATGTATTTGTCCGTGTGTGAAGTTCGAATGCTTCATCTGATTCTAACAAATGAGAAGCCATTATTACTCAATCTGTACTAATATATAAAGCTGAAGAGTTTGTTTGTTTGATCTAGCTAATCTCAGGAAACACTGGTTTGAATTTAAAAAAATATTTTTGTGTTGGATATTCCTTTTATCGAGGCTCTATGCTCATTTTTATTTATTAGATTTTAATTAATTATACGCGGGTGAAACAGCGGCGCACAGATAGTTAATTATAATAATTATAACACCATAATTGTGACTGTTTTATAAACCTTTATTGTGATTATTTATTACTGTTTTTATATATTTAAAGTTAATTTAGAAAAAAAATGCATTTAATTTTCATTCCCAATATATGTTTTTTTATTTTATGATTTTCATTTAAAACTAAAACTCTAATAGTATACTTATAAACACAAATATATGATATAATATTCGTTTAAGAATAGACTAGATTTGTTTGTAAATCTTATCAACTTGTACCATATATTGCCGTTTTAAATGCTTAAAAAAAAACATTCATTACAAAATCCAGTAACATTTTAGGGTTAGACGTTGTAACGAGGGTGTGTCAAGAACTGCTAAGCTAATCTGAAACTAATTCTGTTTGACAGAGCGCACCGAGCGCTGGATGTGACGTTGGTTATCCTGTTATTTTTCATTTTAGCTTTATTTCAATAATTCACACAACCGTCTCGCCTTTTTGCGCTTTATACAATTTGTTACGAAATTAAACGTACAATTCATTTTTGTTTAATATTTATAAACTCGTAAAAATGCAACTGTACATTTTAATCGTAAACTCTTAAACATGTATATAAGCATTTAGCGAAGTGAGTTCAAAAAATGACGTATTGTGACGTATTGATTGGATGAAGATGACCTGAGGCCCTAGCCAAGTTGACACTCTACCAATTGTAAACGCTATAGAAAACTAAACAAATGTATGAGAATGACCACGTGACTTATCGTTGAGAGATGTCATTCTCAGATATATTTTGTTTAGTTTTCTATAGCGTTTACGATTGTAGAATGTCAACTTGGCTAGGGCCTCTGGAGAAGATGCAATGCTATCGTTTATATAAAAAATCCAAATAATCCTTGCTTTTTCCTTCACATGTGTAACAGTCTCCTGTGAATTGCCAGTTTATCTGTTACATATGTAGCTACATATGTAACAGATGTACATATGTAGCTACATATGTAACATATTCTAAGTTTCTTTATGTACAAATTATGTGATACTTATTGTACGTAACGAATCAGTAATTTCAGAAATATTTTAATTCCCAGGGCATCCATTGAAATTTCACTTTTAATGTCAAATTGATTATATGTGTTTAATAGTGTTAAATTCTTTATACTTCTTAATTGTGGTGTCGGATAAATAACAATAGTATATAAAAGTTAAAAGCAAAATAACACAGCAGGCGTTACTTGCACCTTGTACCTATTAAAGATGTTTAGTATTCTACTCTCGTTCGTCGAACTCGACCGGAGTAAATAGCACGTCCTTAACAATCGGTTAAAAAGTACTCCGATTGTTTGCGGCGAGTTGTACGTTTGCCGATAAGCGTAAATTGTTTTAAAATCTTTTACTTTTAGTAAATAACCTTTTTTATATAATGAAATCGTTTTTCTTTGCTTGAAAACTTTTGGTCGAATTTCACCTGTCACGTACAGTTTCTGTATTCTTTGCAATATTTAAAATCAAACCATCAGTTAACAATGGTATTGTATTTTAATATAAAGCTACCGCCGGTTCGAATGCAGATTCTATCAAGAATAACCGGCAAGCTCTCAGTAGTTACTATATTTAGCAATAAAAAAATTATATGTAATAAAGTAACAGCCCATGACTCTCCCACTGCTGGGCTAAGGCCTCCTCTCCTATTTCAAGGAGAAGGTTTGGAGCTTATAGACCACGCTGCTTCAATACGGGTGGGTGGAATACACATGTGACAGAATTTCAATGAAATTAGACACATGTCAGTTTCTTCACGATGTTTTCCTTAGTGATGCTCAGTGATGCTCGTTCGGGTTTGAACCCACGGTCATCGGTTAAGAATTACGCGGTCTAACCACTAGGCCATCAATCATAATAATATCGTAATAATCATATGCAATCATATTTATATCTCAACGAGTATAAACTCCAAGCTCTTCTTTTTTATATTCGTGTGCGTAGGCCTTATCGAATTACAAATAACTATATCGCAGTTCAATTATATTAAGAAAAGAAACATTCGACTTAATATTTCGATTGCATTTTGACTTCACTATAGAATCGATTACCGCAGAAACTATCGGGTTTATTTACGTAGTTAATTGCAATACGAGTTTATTACATAATCGATTAGATCGAAGGATAGATAAATCGAATTATCGATTTCTTAATTACCTAGGTCTACAATTTAGACAAGTCGAAGTTTTAACTATAGGTATCATTCCGAACTAGGTAATTATTGAAGCGGACCAACCGACGCCTGTCTATCCCGACTCACGAGGTACGGATTACATAGATTACTGAGCTGCGGGCTGTAATTCTCGTCTACTTCCTAGACTTCTCGAAATATTTCCTACTCAAATTACAGTTCAGGTAATTCTAGGCTAGGTTCTATGATACGGGGTAATTTAGTGTTGATTTATTTCTTACTAGTAAATTTCATATTTGTATTATTTTTAACATACTAAAATAATGCTTTGATACGCATACCGAACGAAAATTTAACTAAGGTTAGGTTTTATAATTATGAAAGTTAATTTTTTTGTTCAACTATTATAATTAAAACAAATAAAATAAAATATCACTACCGATAGCTATTGAGAGTACTTGTAATTATAAAAAAAACAAATAATATGGAATGAAACAAATAATAATATGGAAAAAAAATTAAGAATAATGTATTTTAATTTAATGACTTTGTGCAAGTTCGTCTAGATAGGTACCGCATAACGTAAAAACAAAAAAATCAAATCAAATCAAAACAGCATACGTAACGTTATTTATTTCTATTTCATAATAGAGTCGTATATATTCCTCATTCCCATGTAACTGTAAATATTTTCACCCCCACGAAAACCTCAGAGACATAATTAACTCGGATAATTATCGCGACCTTTAAAAACAACGAGTTTCATAATAACTTGGGCACCTAATTAAGATCGGACCGATATTTTCAGAATTCGTTAACTTTTGTACCGAATGTTTACGATTTCTGAAAGCCTCGCTCCCGGCCATAAACGTCACAATATGATGAACAGTCCGAACGACGATTACATTTGAGCTTAGGGAAAGCGCATTTCATGTTTCATTATTGATGTGATCGTAAAATACCGGACAACTGATGTAATATTACTTATATAAATAAATAGTTTTTAGATTTTTTAAATAAATATTCATACCATTTTAATCAAACATCATATGATTTATTCTGAGCAATAATGAAAATGATATTTATTGCATTGACTATAAAAACATATATTTTGAACTTCAATTCATATTATAAGAGACCGTTATGTATTCGTTTAGATGAAATATACTTTTCTCATAACTAACTAACTCAAGAAGAGAGCGTACTCTTTCCTTAAAGGCCGGCAACGCTTGCAGGTGCAAGTCCTCGGATGTTGCAGATGTCCATGGGCGGTGGTAGTCATTTTCCATCGAGCCGCTTGCTCGTTTGCCCCCTCTTACATAAAAAAAAACGATTTTTTTTATGATCGTTACAATAAGATATAATTTATAACTATCTCTACTAATACTATAAATGCGAAAGTGAGTTTGTTTGTTTGTTACACTTTCACATTTTAATCGATCAGTATGAAATTTTGCATACTGAACCTCCCTACTACGTTCAATCGAGGGCGATAGTAGGGCGAGGGCTTAGTAAATAATAATAATGAAATGTTATATATGGTATACTATGGTATTAATCAATTTAACTTGCGCGTGTTAACAGTTCTTAATGTACAAATTATGTGATACCAATTTGAGTGGGAGTGGGGGTAAACTTACACACAAGGATTGCATGTTGCGTGACAATTTCAATAAACATGTTCAAACAGGTCTCTGATCTAGGTAAACCAAACAGTTGCTTACGATATGTTACCTTACGTTATTTCGTTGATTATTTGACGTGACGTGACATGACTCTAATAATTAATAAGATGATGATTGCTGATTCGTTGCCTTCCTTGTAAGATCTTGAAGATTGAAAGATTTTATGAACCTACCTGAATAAAGAACGAAAAAACGTACATTAATTCTATGGAAACTATTGAAACAACCTTCCTTAATTTTCTGACTGATTGTATGTTTCTAATATATAAAAATTCGATTAATAAAGTATATATGCAAGTATATAACATGTATTTGCATATTAATACCATCTTGAAACATTAATCTTAATGGTGCAAGTCTTATGTCAAACATAAATCAAAACATTTATATTTTATATATAATATGAATAATATTTATTTACATGTCTAAAATAAATTATACCTCATATTATTGCATGCGCTAGTAATTGGAAGGCTTGTTCATTTTTCGCTACATTCTTGCTATCTCGCGGTCCTGACTTATATACTTATAACTTAACTTAAGTATAATAATGATTGTTTAATATTATTCACGATGAAACAATTTCTATTATTTGTGCTATTCGAAAATTATGAAAATGGTGACTACGTCACCACCGTCATAGATCATGCAGCAAGATACATATATCCCTTCTCTATAATGCTGATGTACCACCTAGGGAACACCAGATCAGTTAGTGCATCCCTCGTGTTATAATTAATTAATATAACAAACTAACGCTACATACGTTAAACTAAAAAGGTTTGCTATTTGGTAGTAGATTAAATGATGAATGGGTACCTAGACGCACCCACTGGCACCCACAGTGGGTGGACTGCCCCTGCTAATAATTCTCATGCCACGAATAACAATAGATATAAGTAAAATTCGTTCGTGTTCTAGAAAATTCGTGAATTTGGATAAAGAATTAAATTCTCATTAGCTAAATGGGAATGTTAAGTTTGATTTATGAAAGGCAGGTTTTCCTTTCGAAATTGTTTAACGATTTTGTCTACGGTTATTTTGTATTATGTATGACTCTTCGTTTGTTCGTCATGCAAATATAGATAATGGATTAATGGATATAGATTAAATTGAAATTGATTTCGTTGAAATTTAATCTCCGTTTTTTTATTGTATAGGTAGGTGGACGAGCATATGGGCCACCTGATGGTAAGTGGTCACCAACAAATAGACAATGGCAATGTAAGAAATGCTAACCATTACATCGCCAATGCGCCACCAACCTTGGGAACTAAGTTGTTACGTCCCGTTTCTTTTATATTATTTAATCAAATTAAAATATACTGAAATTAGTAGCTCTGGCTCCGACGTCAGACGATTTTATAGTACATATAAATTAGTAAATTTTTTAATTAATAGATTTATTTCACTTTCTAAATAATTTTGCGATATCTATTTAGTTTATTTTGATAACAATTTTAACACTCATAATTAAAAAATAATTTAAAAAAAAGATACTTAAAAAAACTTTTACCTTGAACTGATATGATATCGTTGAGAGAAATCTAAAATAATCTTTAGTATTCACTATGGTATACAATATAGTAAGTAATATTCTGATGTATTTAAATAAGGATTAATACATATTGATTTTTTGGTTGTTAATAATACACAAAGCTATTAGCAAATCGCATGAAATATGTATATCTAAGGTTTGTTTCGTTCTCCTCCTATCAATAGAATATAGTACACTTTATACACAGTTATGTTTATAATTTACTCGATTACGTTTCCTAATACGCCTAACAGAGGCCGGTGGCGTCGTGTCTCAGACATTAAGAAAGTCTAGACGAAAACAGATTGGTATTTTTCAATGGACAAGCTCTAATGAAAAATGTAGAGACGTTCTATAGAGTTTCATTACAATTTATAGGTAATATCGCTTACAATATCAAAACGTATTTTATTGAATCTTTATAAAACTATAAATTTGAAAAAGATTTTTCATCAAAATCTATCTATATATAATATGTAGTGTAATTTTCAAATAGACTGACATGCTGGGTCGGTCTTCTATCCTAAGGATAAGGTGTTGGAGCTTAGCTGCCACGCTAATTTATTGTGGGTTGATGGATACCCATGTGGTGGTTCTTCTTTCGACACTTGCTGGTTTCCACGCGATGTTTCCTTCACCACAGAACAGCGCAGAAAATAAATTATACTTAAGCCTATAAATATATAAGTAATAATTATAAATTAAGTACGATTATAAAATTACTAAAATTCAAGGAATTTATAAAACATTAAAACAAAGTCTCAGTAATTAGAAATATTTTTCATATAATACTTCGGTAATTACACAATTAATTCAGCGCAAGCCGCATCAATTCGTTTAACGCCATTATAACGAGACTTCGGAAAAACAATTAAAATAAACCGTTTCGCCTTCGTTCATCAATCTTAGGGCTTATGGAAATGCATGAGGCTATTTACAGTGACCGTTTTATATTATTGCATGTTACTCGAGTAATTATATGGTAGTATTATAATTTAACTTTATACCATAAAATAATTGCCTGTAAATATTCCGATTCAAGGCAAAGGTATCCTTATACCTGGGGGAGAAGGTTCAAAGTCTAATTCGGTTTCATCATGCTGTCGAATTCGGTTTGGTGGAATGATCTTTAAATTTTCACGTATCTAATCACTCGGTGGTAGAGCTTTGTGCAAGCTCGTCTGGATGGGTACCATCCACTCATCAAATATTGTATCGCAATAGCAGTACTTGGTATTTTTGTATTCTGGTGCGATGGGTGAGTGAGCTTGTTTAATTACAGGCACAAGAGCCATAACATCTTAGTTCCCAAGTGTGGTGGCGCATTGGCAATATAAGCGATGGTTAACATTTCTTACAATTTCAATTTCTAAGGGCCTTGGTGATCTTACCTTCAGTTGGCTTAAACATCTAGTCACTGAGCTCTTAAGAAAACATAAGAATAATCATACTTATATAAAACTTGATTACAACATTGTAAATATTAATCAATAAAATATCTGAACATCGTATTTGTTAAAAAAAAACACGTAACCAATCTGATCCCAGCATAGCTAGGAACTAACAAATATATTTTGTAGATATAACCTCAATCGCGCAGACATAACACGACAACTAACAGAGGCACTAACGGTAACTATATAATGTAGAGATATAGATACAAAGGTCGTTATAACAAGTTTTTCAGGAAAGCTTTTAGTAAACCCAATTAGTGTGAAATAGGTCCTTTGGTCTTGTACTTGAGATTAGAAAGGGACATTTATTTTCTCCCTTATTTTCGTTCTTTATTGCCTTATTCGTTGATTTCTCTAACGGGAAACCCTTAAGGGTCTACCAATTGTTTGCTTATAATTTGTTACTATAAGTAATCTAGTTTTACGAATAAGATAGTCAGTATTCATCGTTAATATTATATTTCAAACATGTAGTTATATGTATATTATTGATACCTACTTACAAAATAAATATATATTTTTTTTTTCTTTTGAGCAATACGCGCCCTCTGTTTTCTCGTATTTGTTATATATATTGTCATATAATTTGACGTTTGACATTGACGTAAGTTTTTTTCGATAGTAGGTATCGATACATTAGTAAATTTAGTAGTAAATTGAATTATTTTTGATTAAAAGTGTATTAATCTAATACAGGTGTATTAATTAGATATGTACATATATATATATATATATATATATATATATATATATATATATATATATATATGTGTGTTAAAGACATCACTGCTTAGCGATAATATCTTTATAATATTGCTATATTTGTGGCGTATTATAAAATATATTATTATACTTTTTTATTGATTACATGAGATTTATTTTTTTTCGCGAATAAAACGTGACTAATTCTAAGCAAATTTTATCGATAAATTAAAACGCGAATGCGTAAGGAAAGTCATCCCACGTTACTAGTATTACTTGAAACTAACCGACAATATAGAGTGTCAAATAACTATATTCCCGTAAATAATAGCAATTATTAGAACATCCGTTTCATTCTGAATGATGCGGGTATCCGCGCTGTTAAATTCTTCATGGAAATAAATAATAGTTAATCCAAACGAGGACAGATATGGAATAGGTTTTATCCGCAAACAAGGATTTTGAAATTGGAACGAATTAGTTTTTAAAATATTTATTTTAATGTTACATTTTTAAAACAAAAAAATGATACACGAATAAGAGGACTTATTAATTTCATTATATTATGTCAATATCATAACGCCTAGACGTGTATAGCTAATAACTTTTAATACTCGGAATTCTTGAGTCCAAGCCTAGGTTAGGTCAGTAAAATGTTTGTTTTGATTGCTATTTTTAGGGTTTTGTTTTAAATCAGTGGACGAATTTCAAATTGTAGATAATCATTTCTAATATATATTAATAATATAATATTAATTAGATTACAGCTCTAAACAGATTTTACTATACATATTTCTATCACCGTCGCATATCAATACTAACACGAAACTAAAATTTAGTCAGTAAAATTTAATATTGCAACAGTTATTTGATATACCATATAGTAGCCTGTGGTGACTGTAAAAACGGTTTTATTTTACGCCCATTGTTCTGTATGCATCAAACCGTGAATTTATGATTTATTAAACTATAAATCAAGTTTATCCATAAATCAAAGTGACACAGGTTTCGTATTTATATTTTATAATTTATTTTTATAAAACAACAATTTTCATTCAATTTTTACTTCTCTACCTAATACAAAATTGTAAAAAAAAAATTGCTTATTTTTCCTAGTGTTCATAAAAACTGTTAATTATTTAAGGTTTATTTTTAAATACAAACCAATTTAATAAACATAAATACATTTGTTTGTCTTATTGTTTAAATATTATATTAAGTCGAGCTGTCGAAGCAATATACGAATATTATAAGATTAATATTTGCTTAACTAATATAAATAAAATATCATCCATTAATTAAATATTAATATATTTCTTCAAATTCTTAAACATAATATTTGCCTTCAAAGCAAGTAATAACTCTTTATATACCATAAAGGATACCAATTAAGTCGCAAACTTAATTTGTAACATGGCAACACGAGAATGAATTGCGAATTATATACTAGCATTTAAATGAATGGTTCGCGTGATCATTTTTATAATTTATTATATAAAAGCAGAGTAATTGTGGTGGTAAGTGGTCACCAACGTACATAAACATTGACACTAAGTACTCCTTACTCCGTCAATAAGTTACTACAGTTTAGACTGCCTCGTTGGTCTAGTCTACATGTAAGGTCGCAGATACGATGGTCCTGGGTTCAAGCAAGAAATTAATTATAAAGCACATGAAAATTCAGTGGTGCCTGCCCGGGTTTGAACCCACGATCATCGGTTAAGATTCATGCGTTCTAGCCTGTTCTTAACTCGGCTTTTTAAAAGCGTACTTTTAATATTTATTTTGAAATGACATGAAAACATAACACACTGATAAAGCACGTTCACGTAAAAGATTTATCATACGTAATAAATATAAACTCAAAATAGCTAACAGCATAAATTCCCCGTACGAACGCGTCTATAACCCTTGTCCAAATATCGTTGTGTCAAACCCATCATGATCATGGTCACGAATAATGGCAAATACGAATAAATTAACGATATAAGCCCGTGGGAGCGCGCACGTGTATTGTATGCTTAATCATGCATCGATGCGTATTCAATACTATTCGTTTGGCATATGATTCGTTGCTGTATATATTTTGTTTTTAATTTTTTTTCGGACTGTTACGTGAAAACTTTTTAATTTTCGAATGTGTAAAATCATAAAATATATTTGTTTTTTTTTTATACTTATAATGGCCTGTATTTTTTGAGATATGTTTATTAGAACTATTAAATTTTTTATATTAATTGTACAACTTTTCAAAATAGATAGAGATAAAATTATGTATTACATGTTCAAATATTGTATATCTACACATCATTGTATTTTATCTTTAAATTTTAATAAAACCTTCATTATTTTCGTTTCGTTAATTCTGAATTTCGTGCGGTCAAAGGTATCATTATCTCGACCACAGAGTTACAATCTTCATGTCTAGTCAAAAGCTCCAACTAACTAGGAGACAAGGGTATTCTCTAGACTTTGAAACAATATATTGTGTATACGATTAAAAGACCAGACGAGACAAAGTGAACTCAGATATTTAGTGGCTATTAGCAAAACTTATAAATAATCTACATGTCGGAAAATGACAAATTCTAATGGAACTCATTTTCCGAAATACATTTTATTGACGAAATGTTATTCAATGCTTTAAGCATATAATTATATAAAGTTGTTACTATTTTTATTTTAAATAGGTTGACAGACTTGCAGTTGATGGTCACCTGATGGTAAGTGGTCACCACCATTGATATTGGCACTGTAAGAAATATTAACCATTTATTACAAAGCCAATGCTCTACCAACCTTGGGACTAAGATATTATGTCATTCAAGCTTGTAGTTATACTAGTATACTCACCATTCTAACTGGAACACAACAATGCGAAGACTGTTTTACGGTAGAATATAATATGATGAACGAGTGGTACATACCTAGACAAGCTTGCACAAAGCTCTACAAGTTTTATAATGTAAAATGTTTACACTTCGCCGGCCGAATTTAAAGGCTGGCAACGCACCTGCAAGTCCTTGGATATTGCAGATGTCAATGAGCGGTGGTAGACACTTTCCATCAGGTGAGCCTCCTGCTCTTCGCCCCCTAACATTAAAAAAAACTTCGGCTTTAGCTGAGATAAGGTTTAAAGGCTTATTTTATTTTCTTTCGTTGTCTAATATCGTATTAGTCAAACATTGTTACCACAAATAATTATTTAGAAAACGCTTACCATTACCAGATAACGCATTGCTTCTCTGACACCATATTACAATAAACTCACATGTTCGATTTCAGACTATATAAAAGCTATAAAATCAATGGGCAATCATTTACATTTTATGCCCCGTCACACACCATAGCTTTCATAAATTCGTACCGTATCGTGCGGTTGTCGGGCGATCATTGATTTATAAGTGTTGACATTCGTAAAACTATAACTTTACGATCTGCTATATTTTAACCGCGATATATATGTATAAGATAATATATCAATACACATGCCATTGAATTACATAATGATAATTCAAGCTTACCATCTTTTACCACCATAAGAGTATTTTCAAGATCGAATGAGTGCAACAATTGTATGTATGCTTTCGGTTTCTATTGCACGAATTTTTGTTTTTTCTTTTTGGTACATATACTACTACCGTCCCGGCTTCGCACGTGTAAATTAAGTATCTACGAGCACGTACTGTTCATATCGTAATATATTGATTTATGCAACGCTCGCCACTAAAAGTTACATTTGAAATGATTATATTTCACCGACCTCAATAAACCGACTATTGATAAAAGGCCTTATAAATAAAAATCCGTTTAGTGTTTTTGAGTTCATCGCGTCCAGACAGACAGACAGATGTGGTGGGGGGAGTTTGGTTTACATAGTGATGCTAATTTAAAGTTTATCTAGTGGTTTCATCGAGATGTGCGAACAGATAGAGGGACAGACAATATTGTCAACGATTTTGCTGTTATTGTCACTATATAGATAACAACAACCGCAATTATTTATAATCAGATAAATAAATGGTAAATTTTATGAAACTTAATTAAAAATATTCATTATTCTAAAAAAGTTTAATATTCAATCTGTGTTATTTGTTTCAGGTAAGATGACTTTAATAGAACAGAGTAAAAATCAACGGAAATTGATTTGTAAGTAAGTACTGAATGTTATTTTAATAAACTAACATTTTCAAGAGTATACTATGATAATAAATATTAATTAGCAATGTCATGCCAGAGCTGTGTCTTTTATGTTTTTATATTATTTTTGTCTACTAACACTATGAAATATGTACCAACAAAAATTTTACAAATTGCGGGGCATGTCAGAATGTAGAGGCACTTGGGGTAAGATTAATGCCCCGTTATAACCTCGCAGTTAAATATTGTGATTTACCATCGAAATGTAAAAAACATGCGAAACATGACGTGATTATATAAAAAAAAGTGTAGACAATAGATATAAAATCAACCTTATCAAAAAGTTTATTAATAAACTTTTAATTATTTTCTGAGCATAATTTTTTTTGTGGCTTCTAAAGATAAATATAAAATAAAAACTCAAACAATACGCAAAGATTACGTCATCATAAAAATAAACATTCCCAGCTCCACACCTCGAAACGAAGTTAAAAATACAAGTTATATGTTATCTGTGTTGTTACAAAGACTCAGTTATAGTCTGTGGCGAAAATTTAAATCAGTTTAGCCGAGTTTCGAGGGGTCGGAATTTTGGCGCCATCTACATGCAAATGGCGGGAACCTTTCTCGGTATTTGGTGGAAATGACATTTTGCTGAGCTGCTACGTTACACTTTGATATTTTAGTTGCAAACATTCTAAAATATGAATAATATATGATACGTAAAGATTTTTGACAGATACGTTTCTAATTAATATAGCACATTAATAGTACACTAATTTGTAGTTACGTAAATATTACAATTGCAACGGATATTTACAAAATGAATATGATATGGTTTTTAACAATGGAAATCTATCATGGAAAAAATCTGTTATTGTTATAGTTTAATCAATAAGATAACCATCTCATATTTAGTCGAAGGTTATCTTATAAATTGGAAAAATAATCAATATAGTTTGATCAATTTCTAACATTAGAAAGACATGATTTTGCAATTTTTTAAACGAATACAACACAATATTTCAATTAATTTTAGTATAAATAAAATAATAATTACTTCGATATTTAAATTTCGTACCACAATACCGATACCGCAAAAGAAAAACGATTTCTCCGACGTAAAATTACTTTACCAGATTTCTCGCATTACCGTCAAAAACAGAAGCAAACATAACTAAAAGCCGGACCAACATCCTCCTTACCCCTGTCCCCTTATTTATTTTTAATGCTTGCTTTAGATTTATACCGAAAATCTTTGCTGTCACGAACAGAAATGGCAAATAATTATATCGCTTTGCGTTCGTTTTTGTCGCGACGATTTTGATCAACTTCGGTATTTGACGCTGATTGGATGTCAAGAATTTTGATCTGCTAGACGATTTAAATTTCAAAGCGTTTTTGTTATTGGATTTTTTACTTTAAGCGAAAGTATTTTCTCTTTTAACGTATTTTCTGCATCTCTGCTATTCTCAATCAAAATGAGGAAGTCCAGAGAACTGCGGGTTCAAGTCGATTCAAATATTCTGGGTATTACGGGTTCAAAACCGGATGAGTACTATTAAGATTTTATTTGCCATTATAATCTGTGTTAATAATTCCTTTTCTGATTCATGGTGAAAAACCTTTGAGAGGAAACCTGCATGCCAGATGTAATTCTGCCACATGTACTTGCAACTCATTAGAGTAACATGGCGAAATAAACTTTTCAACTTATTCGCAAGAGAAGAGGTCAAATAAAATTTAACTGTTTTCAATATTAAAAGTAATTACTAAATGTCGTCAGTGTTCATAATACTCATCAAGGGAGGTTCGACATTTTACGGGATTCGAACTTGAAACAATTTATAATAATAATGTTAAGAAAAGATTAAATAAAAAATATTAAATTGGAGTACTTTTTTCACTTTTCAATGTTCGTTTTTTCGATTTTATTAGGATAGTTAAAGTCCCGCATACCGTATTAACTGTTGCCATTAACTATCATACATTTGACGTCTATCCTGAGGCCCTAGCCAAGTTGACATTCTACAATCGTAAACGCTAGTAGAAAACTGAAAAAATGTATGAGAATGACATCTCTCAACGATAAGTCACGTGGTCATTCTCATTCATTTGTTTCGTTTTCTATTAGCGTTTATTATTTTAGAATGTCAACTTGATTAGGACCTCTGATTACCTAACAATTGCGATCGAAAAGTTAATTCCCTACGAACTAAGTAACGGGAAAATAAAACAATAAATTGAAAAGGTTAGTGTAATCCTAACATTATCGACTTTCGACTTTAAAAAACCATTGCAACTGCATTAGCTCGATGTACATCGAAAATGCAAAAATAAGAGAACGCATGTGAATCCGCTATCCACTCAGTAATCCTTGATATCATTGAAAAATGAAAAAAAAAATCCTTCGAAACCCATTATTGTTAGGAAAGACTATTGGCATTTCACGATGCAAAGATTAACTTACATGTGACTGTGTAACATGTGGTCGTATCTGCATCTGTATTTACCATTAGTTTTTATAAAAGTACATAATAATGTAAATGGATCTTACAGATGTCTAATCTAAATTATACAATCAATGACTTTTTAGATGATTGCACACCTTGGGAATGAAAAGATCACCTCCAGGTTGTTTCAAATAAAGAAGAATATTATTATTGTATTGTTATTATATAATATTATATAAATATTGTAAAAAATGAGCTGGAAAAAAAAATCCCGCTGAGTTTCTTTCGCCGATACTTCTCAGGTCTGAGGTTTATTTCCGAACCGGTGGTAGATTTATGACAATCAATAAGAAAGTGTAACACTTCAACATTGAATAAAGATATTTGATTTGATTTGAAATTGTATTATGACCACCTGATGGTAAGTTATCACCATCGCTTATTGTCAATGTGAGAAATATTTACTCATTAAAAAAACTGCTTCGTTGGTATTGTCTAAAGGACAGTCTTTTGCTCAAATTCTGGATCGGGAACGATAGAAATGATATATTATTTTTATCTAAAAAGAAATACTCAGTAATAATCCGCCGTTAGAGAAAGCATAGTTATACTCTCATGCCTCGGACAGCACGTAAATTCGTTTATTCGGATTGTTATTCGAATTTAGAGTAAGGGATGGGTAATTGTTTATAAAAACTGACGACAATGCAAAAAATTAAGAAAAAAACATATTGATAAAGAATAATGAATTGATAAGATCAATTTATAAGCCGTTTAAAGTTTTACAACAATATGTCCTCGATAATGACTCGACAGAGTCACATAAGCGCATTACAACACATTACGGGGTTGTCGACACACTATACGGTCACGTAACAGTGTGTGCTACGCTTTAGGTACGTGTGCTTAGCTGATGTTGTGAATGGCTCGCTATAAGGATCTTGTTTACGTTATGTAAATGTTAATTGCTTTCTGATTAAGCTTGAATATACTTTAGCCTGTGTTTATTTAAAAAAAAAAGTCCATGCATTCCCGTTTATAATACCACCTCCTTCGTGTGTGTGTGGTAAGTCAGTAATTAGTCGTGCCTTATGAACGCATAGAAAAGAATAGATTATTTTAATTATATTTTATAATGATCTTTATATATTTATGTCTGTTTCTATTTTTTTAAAGTTATATATACTATAGTCCACGTACACAGCTTTTGATAACTTGATATTTTTTTAAAGTTTTTATCTAACATACCCTTTTCATCAGCTACGTACAAGACTACAAGAGCAACAATCACTATTTATCTTGTTACTTAATACAATTCTCGTCGTCTTATCTTGAGTTACGTCTGTCTCACAAATAATTAACTGAGAAATTGTTATAATTAACTCTAACACAGTAACCTTAATTCGTTAAGACGTTTACTATGATCGCATTACTTTTAAGTTTGTTGACTCGCTTCCATATACCTTTGCATAATTAAGCACGCTCTAGTAACACTTGGAAGCCTAAGCTTTTGACTTAACTGGGGCGAAGCCAAATAGCTGTTATGAATATTGTGAATATCCTAATGGATAAGTTTGAGGAAGTGCTGTGTATAATATTATTTTCGACATCAAATTGATGAATTGATCAATGGAATGCGTATTCAAAAATATCACAATTAACGCGACCATTGAAGGTTTTTTTATGTAATAGGTAGGCGATGGGCTAATGGGCCACCAGATGGTAAATCACCACCCTTAGATATTGGAACTGTAAGAAATATTAAACATTCCTTTCACTGATTCACCCTTCAAACTGAAACAAAACAATACTAAGTATGGCTGTTTGCCGGTAAAATATCTGCTGAGTTGGTGGTACCTATCCAGACTGACATACAGTTACAACTAATGTTAAAATATACATCAATTGTTTTCAATAATGCCTTTTCATTATTGTTAGATCTACGAATACAGTAACATATATCATCATTCCCCAGCCTCCCCCAATTATCTGAAGTGATTGGACAAACAGATCTTAATTATTGACATATCACAGATATTAATGACTTGTCATCGACAATATCAACTGCGTATAATTACAAATAGTAATGGAAACTATTATTCTTCTTGATACACATTCGCTCTAATACTAATTTCCGTTTAAAAAAATAACCTCAAACCGGAAGCTTATGAATTTGTCAAAGCCTACGTCACGTGGCATGCAGTAACGATTTTTCCGCAACGGCTTTGTTTATAAATATTTAAATCGCTTTCAGTGGAACTGGAAAAATGTTTTCGTGATATGAAAGTTTTAATATGTTTTTTTTTATGTAAAACTTAAAGGATTTAAAAACACAAAAATATACTGTGAATTTTTTTATGTTTTTTTTTTAAATTATTTTCAAAATTAAATTTTTCTGTAAAGCATATGTTGATTTTGTTAGACTACCAACGAAAAGCTTAAGCTATAAAACAGAGCTTTGAAATTTGGAAAAACCCATATCGTAATTTATTCGACACTAAAAAAGGGCTTTGTTAACTTTTTTGCTTAAAGAGGCATTTTAACTAAGAACTCTACTGAAGGTTTTATCCGTCCGTCTTTTCTTTTGTTTGTTACATGTAATCACCTCAAATGGATTTCAATGAATATAAGCATTGGTTTTTAATAACTTAAGAAAATAAATTATAATAAATCTTATATGTTTGCAAATATGTTCCTTGATGTTAAGAGATAAACACTCTGCACTATGTACATAGAAGCTGTCAAAGACATCATGTCACCCACATATATGTAAACAAGGGGTTGTCATATAGACGATATATACATCTATACATATATAACACTTACCGTAATAGCATTAATTCACAAAAGAAATATATCATTGTTTATTTTTCCCGCTGAGTTTCTTTCGACGAACTCAGATATGAGTATTTTTTCCAAGCCGGCTAAAATGATAAAGAAGCTTCTTAAAATGACAAAGACTGAAAAAAAAAACTGTTTATTTGGTTGTTTATTGTTTCTGTCTGACCTACAAATAATTACAACATTATAAATACCACGAGAAACCACAACGACCGCAACATAGACTCATCTGTTAAGTGGCAACCACAACTGCACGACCCAGTAACAGCAAATTCTCTTTGTTATTATGATCTCGCTTGGCTGCGCAGGTGTGACCGTAGCGTGTATAATACAGCGTGAAGCAACCGCATCGCGACTTCATCGTTTACAACTATATTCCATTCATAAAGAAACTTATTTATAACTCGTCGTACATATAAATGATAAAACATATTGTATGATAAAAACTTTTAACTTCAGCACTTTAACAATATATTTTATTAACGACCTCGTTGGTCTAGCGGTTATCCGGATATCATAGATCGGGTCAATGAAATTTGTCGTGTCTTTCTGTCGGATAATTCTGTCTTACGCCTTTGAGAGCATTATTGTTGGATTTAATATTGAATTATGAGAGAGAGTTGATAGAGAGTACCTGTGTTGGCGCACACACTTGTGCACTATAATATATTTTACGCGGTTGACTTTCGAAATTGACGAGCAGGGTCAACATCATCATCATTCAACACGTTACTTATTAAAAGTAATTAATAAAAATATTCATTAAAAGTAATAATTATAATTAATAAAATATCAAATCCGACATATCATTATCAATTTTTGCAGAGACGCAAAACCTTTGGAACGTGACTCCGCATACAATGCAAACCTTTTCGTATCGTAATTTTATTAATATAATCCAGCTTAACCAGCTGTTTGTATTTGAGGTCATTAGCTTTTGTTGAGCTGACAAATTTGTATCTTGTAACATTGGCATTCGTTTTTAAGTAAGTTAGTTATTAAATATGTTTGTAGTACGTTTTTAAGTACTTATGCAATGTAAATGACACATATTATATGGTATCATTTTAACTTTATACATACCCTTTAAATTTATTTACTTTGCCCTTTTGTAAAATCAATGCTAAAAGTTTTAGATAAAGATTTAAGGCTGTAAATATATATTTAACTATGGTTTAAAAACCATAATGAGAAACATTCTATTGAAGTTTATCTCAGTACAGTATTTCTTAGTAATAATCAAATATCATCAAAAACATAACTATTAATACAAGTTGCTCCAAACCGATTTTCTACTACGGCGGCTTATTACAAAGGCCAACCAATAGCACGGAAGATATTATAGTACAAATGTGTACGAGTAGTCAGTCTTATTAGACAGTTGCACTCTGCACTTCCAATACTCTTTAGCCTACTAAGATTTTTTTGACAGAAAAGCCCAATAACATAATGGTTCGAACCAGAACTCAAACCCTGAACCTCTGATTCTATCACACCAACAATTTAACTACTAATGTTATCTCTTTGCCTAATGCGAGTGATATTACTTGTTTGATTCCGTTGGTGTTTTCGATTATTGTCACTAGATGGTGCTGTTTTCTATCCATACAAATCTCAGTTAACGTCAACGCTATCGAATAAGTAAAACCCGCACTAAGCACACTATACTATTTTATAACTAAGCTAAATAAATTTGATATATAATATCCCTCACTAGCTTAGCATAAAAAACGCAGTCGAAATGATCGCCATTCAATAACCATAAATACAAATTTCGCCAACATCGCATAAGTGTACGCGAGATAGAAAACTTTTGTAAACGTTTAACTTGACTAGAGTGAGCGGGATAGAGAAACGCATAATTTTCGCGATTCTTCCGCTTGATGTTATTTACAGCAACCTTCGTGGTTGGCTCGTTAAATACAATTTTCATTTCATACTTCCATTTGCCAGCACTCGAATTATAGATATATTTCTTATTCTCTATACATTAAATAAAGCTAATTACGAGTACATTATATCGTTCGATATTCAAATAAAAAAAAAAAAACATTGGAAATGGAAAAAAGGTAAATATTTGAAAAAATATAAAAACAGCCTGTAGAATGTTGTATAGATACGGACTCTATAAAAAAAATAGCCATCGTCGTCGCTTGGTGTTGTGTCACAAGTATTTATTGTATTTTATAAACACATACATTTTCATATGAATCAATCAAATCGAATTGCATTCGCGATCCGAACAAATGAGATATTAATCCTTTGAAACAATAATATACATTTTAAGCCGCTAATCTGTAGATCGTTTTACAAATAATTGATTGAATTATTAACAATTATAATATCCCAATTTTATCAAACGCTTACCAAACTATACGACGAAATGTGATTCACTTTACACAGTCTTCATTATGAGAAAAAAATATTGTGTATCCATTGACCCACATTGAAGCCTTTTTCTTCTTTGTCGTTCCCTCACTAATGACGATTGTGACCACACATTGAAGCGAAGTGCTGGAAAAAGGTCACTAGGATCAGTGGGATACTTACTGTAACGGTACGTACGAGCTTACTAACTATATTTTACTCGGTGGTAGAGCTTTGTGCAAGCACGTCTGGGTAGGTACCATCCACTCATCAGATATTCTACCGCAAAACAGCAGTACTTGGTACTGTTGTGTTCCAGTTTGAAGGGTGAGTGAGCCAGTGTAATTACAGGCATAAGGGACATAACATCTTCGTTTCCAAGGTTGGTGGCGCATTGACGATGTAAGCGATAGTGTAGAGCTTACATCGCCAATGTTTATGGGCGATGGTGGGCGGTGGCCCATATGCTCGTCCGCTTTTCTATGCAATAAAAAAATGTTTATCAGTAAAGTCGGTTTACGGACGATAGTTTAACGTGACAACGTCATAACAAAACATTGGTGAAATTACTGCAATCGAGTAAAAGAGAGATAGATGTGGCGCAAGCGTACAATCAGCGTAACGGGACAATGAGCGTAACGGGACAATTTTTCGTGCATGCAGCCAGCGTTCATCGATTTATTAGACGTTGTCACGTCAAAAAAATCTTACTACTAACGTTACTACTAAAGTTAATTATAACTGTATTTGTGAAATATAATTTGAAATGAACTACGATTTCATCAATTTAGGATTATCGCAATTACATTGAAAATTTCCAGAGAGCAAATAACCAATTTAATATATAATTACTGTTTTGGCGTCTATTACGTTAAAATAATTAATGTAACTTTCATTAGCAGACATTTACACTTTGTCACTTTATATATTTAAAGCCATTTATTATGTACATAATGTTATATTATTTTTGTCAACATCAAAATAAATATTAACTGTTTTTAAATTGGTATAAAAGAGTAACAGTGGTTACGTAATTGATTAGTTTATATACTATTCAAATACAGCATCAGTGGTATTTTAAAATCACTCCCAAGTTATCGTTCGTAAAATAACCTTGCAAACGAATGAAGAAAAATTATCTTCGTCCCATCGGATTATGAGAGTGTACTGTGTTTGTGCACACACTTGAAATATTTACATTACTCACTACTTTACTTGGTGGTATAGCTTTGTGCAAGCTCGTCTGGGTAGGTACCACCCACTCATCAGATATTCTACCGCAAAACAGCAGTACTTAGTACTGTTGTGTGAGTTGAAGGGTGAGTGAGCCAGTGTAATTACAGGCACAAGGGAAATAACATCTTAGTTCCCAAGGTTGGTGGCGCATTGGTGATGTAAGTGTTGGTTAACATCTCTTACAATGCCAATGTCTATGGGCGTTGTTGAACACTTACCATCAGGTGGCCCATATGCTCGTCCGCCTTCCTAAACAATAAAAAAAAACTTACTAATACTTCTTAGTTGACTAATATTCGCTCGCAATCCGACACTATCTTAGCGAGTTAAGGCGCAGAACCGCTTGCTGTACGGACTTGAGTTCTTGGCAGATAAACTTATTTTTTTTATTTGCCCAACACGATTTGACACCATATGAGCTGACCACTACACTAATGATGCAGTTAAAAATAATGACACAATACATATGTGGATAATGTATTGTAAACAATTTCAATCAGATTGTATTTCATGAAATCCATAAACGTATTTTGTGTCTGTCTGGTATGCCAACAGGCTTTTGTTTATTTGACACCCTCCGACAGGCATTCATCTCATATTCATATGCGTTTAATTATTTCATCGCTTTAAAATCAGATATTGTGAATTTTGGGAAATAATTAATACGGATGTATTGTTGTGTAACCAACATTTCGTTTCGAGTAACGATAACAAAAATATATTTAAGAGAAAGTATTGAAGTGCTTTATTGTTATTTTAAATAATATAATAATCTGTTTTCACAATATTTATTTAATAATCTGTAAAACGTTTCTGCGTCTTTCTCATTGAAATGAAAGCGCTAAAAACAATTTTATAAATAAGCCTGAACGCTTCAAATAAAACTTAACAGCAACCAAAAGCTATATAATTTAGATACGACATAAAAATATATTGTCAAAAGTCGGTACATAATAATTTCTCATCCATCATAACATTAGGAAATAAAACATCACATGTATTTTGCGAATGCAATACAAATTCATGAAGACCATCATAGGTGAACTGTTAACATTAATCGCACATGAATTTCAAACGAAAGAAAATTATCGTCCGAAAACCCGGAGATTTGTCATTTAAAAACAATAGGACATTTGACATTCGGCGAACAATGCAGGCAATGAGCCGATGACCGAACGCCGAACGTCGGAATTACTATTCGGCTTATCGCCGGCTCTGTAATTCAACTGACGTTATTGCCGGAGCCTTCGGCGTCCATGAATAAAACTTGCAATTTATTCTTAGTAATGGATTTCAGTGCAAGTCTCATCATCCTTAAGTATATTTGACAGTACGTTTGAAGATTTTGGTACTATCTGCCCAGATTTCTTGTCTTGCCAGCCGCTATTACTAATCAGTATTTGGTCACACCGTCATCATCATCATCATGTGTCCATCCGCCTACCTACCACCTACACAATAAAAAAAAACACCTAGCTAATAATATTTATATACTGAGTTAGTTGTAATTTCGTTTTAAGTAAATTGATTTATGATTAAATTACTCTTAATTTTACAGTTTTAATATTTAGATTCATTTCTAGTATTTGTTGTATAAGTAATTAGGTAATCATTTATCGATTGACTTTGTTCGTATAAGCTGTTCTTTTTATAATGTGGTCCTTAATGTTACCTAGAAGACACTGCTGACTTAACGATATGGCCGTCTCTGTCTATTTTGTCTATATTTAATGTATATGTTAATTAGTGTATAGTTAATACTAAAGAGTATTCATATTGTAAACAAAAGTTATATTTTTCAAGTTCAACTTTCAAACACAAACAACAATCTGTTGAAATAATCTTACAGAATTGTGAAACATCACGACATCTAATTCCGACGCACTAAAGCGCAGAGTGATGTTAAAAAAGAAACAAGATCACAAAGCTGGAGCTGTCTAGCCAGATGTGAGAGGAAGATATAAAATCGATTCCCTCACAAATTCGCCAGAACTTGTAAAAGCCGGCCCGCGAGCAACAATTCCGATCGACTGCCTCTGAATAGCAGTTTGAGGCCTTTGAAAGAGGTGGTTAGTTGCTACACTCGCATTCGTGTAATAACTTTCAAAGGGATATATCTAGACGCTATAAATCGCTAAATAATTGAAATACAAAATAAAAAGTCTAAAAGCAGTCTAGACGAACCGCAAAAGAGTTGTGGAATATATTGGTAATCTCATACCGCTGTGCTGGCAAAAGGTTTAAGGTACAATTCCAATACATTGCCTCTCAATACATTGGGGCTATAAAAATAGCGATTGTTTTTTATTTCATATAAACTTTTATAATACACGCATAGTTGAATGTTAAGACTTAACGAGGCTTCGAAGAAATTAGATGATTTTTTAATCGGAAGGAATGTTTTTATATAAGTGGAATTAACGTAATAACTATTCACACTTAAATAAAACATTGCTTTATTTGATAAGATAGTACGTTTTCATAGAAATCCACATTCGTCCAGCTTAATAGCACAAAGACGGAAAATACAAGATGAAATCGATGCTGATTGTCTGTACGGGCAGCTTGCGGTGGTAATAAAATCGATTGCTACACAATCAAACCAATAACGATGAACCAGCAAAGTCTCGTAACAATTTTCTCAAACTATTTCGTAATAAATGTTATACATTTGGAGTATTTAACGGCCTTGCTTATAAACTTTGCTTTGAGGCTGTCTAGTTAAACACCGATTTCTCTCTTTTCATCATTATTGATTTGAGTTTTGAAAGAATGAGACACAACGATTATAAGTACGTTCTTACATCAGCATCTTAATGCTAAAGAAAAACAATTTATATTCATATTTTACATTAAAACTGTATTTTTTTTTTAAATAAAAAAATATTACTCCGCTTGCTTAGCGGCCTCGCCCACAGAACTAGACACACCAGCACTAGAGATAAGGACTGTTCAGAGTTTCCATGAGAGCTGAAAGAGCTCAGTCACATGCCTGCGTGAACTATGAAGGAACAAACATTGTTGTCAAGAAGTTATTTTTTTTAACCAGCTACGAGTGTGTGAGTAATGTGTTTAACAGTTGAATATTTTAAAGTTTATTTGTGATTTGGGCTGTAACGGAGACATATAAGATCAATACGTTAATCACTCCAAAAGGAACAAATTAATAAAACTACAAATTAATATTAACTAAACAAGACACGTTGTATATTACCAATGTACATACGACAAGGCTTAATTGATGATATCGTCGTGTAAGCGTGGATTCGGCTTGTTTTAGGTAAGTCACGAATCACAATACCAAGTCAACACTGTTCAATTGTTTCAGTAATTGCGTACGTCGCTCACGGATAGGTGAGCGAGTGCACATACGTCTAACTTCAATATCCTAGAGGATAAATATTTACTCCCGCTTAGTATACATACGGATATTAAGTACACGAAGCCAGGGTACATTTTTTTGAGCGCTGAGCTTCATTCGCTGATCCTTCTCAGATCAGATTTTTTCTTTCCGAACTGTTGGTAGTTTTTTTTTTTTTTACTGTATAAGAAGGCGAACGAGCATATGGGCCACCTGATGGTAAGTGGTCACCAACGCTCATAGACATTGGCATTGTAAGAAATGTTAACCATAGCTTATATCGCCAATGCGCCACCAACCTTGGGAACTAAGATGTTATGTCCCTTGTGCCTGTAATTACACTGGCTCACTCACCCTTCAAACCGGAACACAGCAATACAAAGTACTGCTGTTTGGCGGCAGAATATCTGATGAGTGGGTGGTACCTACCCAGACGAGCTTTCACAAAGCTCTACCACCAAGATTTTACTTATACTTAAAAAATAAGTAAATTTAATACTGATATTGAATACATTAATTTCATTTCTTTACATGTCATAGAATTCTTATAGTATTTATTTATTACATTATTATCTTCGCGTTTTTTGCTCAAAACATTACTTATATAAGACAAAAAGTATACTTACTTATATAAAAGACATAAGAGAGACAAGAGTTTATTTATATAGTTTCACAATATCTGTATGTCGCTGTTTCGTCACGAGCCTTATTTACTGAACACACGGTGCAAAGCGACCACTAATTAATTAAACATAACGCACCGGTTACAAGCTACCACATTCAAGATACCATATTACACCCTCGAATGATTTAAGTACGGCGCTGTATCATTGTCAAGTTTTGAAATAACATGTAATAAATAAAATTATATATGTATAGTATATAATAATGTAAGTAACATTGAAAAATTATATATTTTTAGAAAAAAAAATTCAAATATTTTTTTGCATTTCTAGCTAAATAATTTCGCTCGCAATGAACGGGATCGTTATTAGTTATAGGTATCTTAAATAATAAAATTCAAAGTAAGGTTTTGTTTGGATATCCAATCCAATAAAAATAACACCTAGACTACATAGCTTTAGTATTAATATATAACCCCGCTAACTCATATAAAAATAAATATAATTGTTATATTCTCTTGAGTTTGATAAATAATTTGTCTGGTCTTATAAAGCGATGTTTCCCAACACTATCTCGCCATGCAGACGAAGCCAGACGTACGAACTCCCTAACCGCGTGTCAGTAAACCAAGTAACGCTGTCTGTTTGAATTTTGGGTGTTGCCACATCTACACAAACAAGTAATAAATTAAGCCTGATTTCATTATAATATATATAAAATAATAAAAAAATCATATACGAGTACTGTTAAACTTTAATAATAATTTCGTTTTATCCCTTTATCGAGGAAGGTTCTAGGCTGATTTTTATTCATTATATTTTTATTAATTATACGCGGATGAAACCGCTGGGTACAGCTAGTCTGTACTAATATATAAATCTGAAAAGTTTGTTTGTCTCATCCGGCTAATCTCAGGAACTACTGGTTTGAATTTAAAAAATATTTTTATGTTGTATAGTAACAGATAACATTTAAAATCGGTAATTTTAATTATTTAGGTAACTAAGGTAATTATTTATTTTTTGCAAATGTCAGATTGTTAGGTACGACATCTGTAGCAATACGAGAAAAAAAATAGCCCAGCTGTGAGGTATTTATAAAACAGTGAACAGGGATAGCATAAACACATATGCACACATAAACAAAGGGATTACTTATCTATCCCGAGATACGGTACGTCCTCCACCGTGCCGATTTACGGGACAGCCGTGACTTCGTAACTCTGGACTTGGCCCCGATTGTAGATCGCGCTATCAGAGCGTTCGGAAAAAATATATTGCGACTGATTTCTTTGATATTTATAGCAGATACCTTCGCCCGTGGTTTCGCCCGCGTGTAGTGCAGGTGCAGGTGTTAGTTATGTCAATGTCATGGTGATACAGCTTATATAACGTAATCGTATATTTGTATGAAAAATACATTTTAGGTAATGGCCAGTGAATGTCCCACTAGTGGACTGAGACCTCTTCTCCCTTTGAGGGGAAGACTCGGAGCTTCTTCCATCAGACTGCTCCAATGCGTGTTGGATACACATGTTGCAGATATTCAGATATTCTACCGCAAAACAGCAGTACTTTGTATTGCTGTGTTCCGGTTTGAAGGTTGAGTGAGCCAGTGTAATTACAGGCACAAGGGCCATAACATCTTAGTTCCCAAGGTTGGTGGCGCATTGGCGATGTAAGCGATGGTTAACATTTCTTGCAATGCCATTGTCTATGGGCGTAGGTGACCACTTACCATCAGGTGTCTCATATGCTCGTCCGCCTTCCTATACAATAAAAAAAAAACTCATGAAATTAAAGTGGAATTAGAGATTATCACCGCGGTGCACGAGATAACTTATAAACATGAAATAAGCACATTAAATTACAAAAGCGCTTTCCTGGGTTCGAACCTGCTATCATCAGTATCAACAGAATAATAAATCTATAACCTCTTTTAGGCCTAATTAAGGAGTAAATTTTAACAAATTGAAATATTTTCTGTCGCTTCGCAAAATATAGTTGAAAAATGTAATACAAAGAACATAAGCTTATAATTTATGCTATACTATTAAATAGTATTCTTTTTGTGGGATATTGTATATTGTTTTAATAAAAATATCAAAAAGTCATACATAGTTTTTTTTTAAACGCTTAAGAATATCTTAAAAATGAAGCGATCGCATACCAAAAATATATGTAAACAAATATAGTTAAAAAAATAGAACGCTGATTTCATTCGATTCTCAGATCTGAAGTATTTCTTTTGATTGATATTTCTTCTTGACTATCAATAAGTTATGACACTTGTAATGCATATTAAATAAAAGTATTTGAATTTGTCACAGAACCTTAAACATTCCAGCATCGAGTATTGGACAAAAAGCGAATATAATTTTTAAAATAATTTCTTCTGCAATAAAAGTTGTCGCCGCTAACAAGACGCGTCCATACCAACCTCGTTCCAAGTTTAATTACATGGTTTTTATTCTACTCTGTCGCAGCTTGCATTCATTACCAAAATAAAATCGGAATGCCAAAAATATTCTCGTATGATGTGAACGCGTTGCGAATTCTGAATATTTGCAAATCGCTGCCGAATCACAATGGATGGTGAAATAATGGAACGTTCACAGCCCGCTGAGCCTCGTAGTTATGGAAACCAGACGATCTCCTGTAACGCTCTGCGCTCCTGGTACTGACAGCCGCGAAATTGTAAGAATTTTGATCGATTTTCTTTTTCTTTTATAATTGAAATGTTTGTTTTCAATTAGAGGATTTAAGAAAAATATAATTAAAAACATGACTACTATTTTTAAAGCCTTTTTTACTATATAGGATTTATGTAAAAACTATTGAAAATGATAACATAAGATCGTTTGTAAACATATATTGATTGATTGAGTAGATATTAACAATAAATAAATAAATTATACCATCAGATCTCCAATTTGCTCGTACATCTATTTTATACAAAAAATCTTTTTTATATAAAACTGTAAAGCTTGTTTTGTTGCTTAAGCAAGCTGATCTCAAAATTTAGCAGTTTCATTCAAAAAATGTTTTTGCCTGAGATCAAAAATTTATTGATAAAGGTGATATAATTGGTGGTGGTATAATGTTGACACCGGAAAACCGAAAATTAACGTTAAGAAATTACGGAATAACTATTTTTAAATGAAAGTTCGTACATGACATCTCAATATACTAAATCAAAATTTCTTATGAAGTTACTAACGTCATATTTACGTCATATTGATAAATAAACTATCCAAGTCCATTCTGCCTATACAAGCTTAATTTTAAGATATCAATAGTTCTAAAAGAGCATATCTACTAATGTCAACCTTATTTTGAAAGATATAAGATTCATATCGGTATGACGAAGATCATTTCGGTATTAAACAAGAACGGAATTGCTTTTCTATCTAAAATCACTTTCGAAAGACGCGGAACAAATTCATATATTTTATCTTTATTTAGGAAGCGTTTGGCGTTTCTTTTTATTTAACTGAAGCCGATCACGGACATGTTACTCTTGAAGTTTAAATGAAGTATAGAACTGATATTTTGTTTGTACATAAGTATATAAACGATGAGGCCACATGTTTGCGATCTCGTGAAATATTTATTATGTGATTAGATAATTGTCGGCAGCTTTAAAATTTAGGTTAACTTTAAAATTTAAAATATTTTTTAAATATTAAAGCAAACACAATACAAAAATTGACACTTAAACTAAATGACCCGTTTTTTTCAACTTACAAATATATCTAGTGCTGTTTTGTCATTATTATAGTCTAAAGTTGGATTTATTTTGCATTCAATTGTTATTTCAGCAATCATATGTATATTCGAGACTCCATAAAGCTAACATATAGCTGTATTCCTCTCGTTTATGGCGCAACTTTTTATTGTTCCAGTTTAAGAGGTTATAAACTTACAACTCGTAAATCTAGCTTTGAACTGATGGACGGCTTGGTTGTAATAGCTTAAATATATTCGCCATTATTGGAAATTGCTTCGCAAAATATAATTGGTAAAACTGTGTCGAATTCGGTTCGGTTACGTGAATATTTTGTGGTTGTCTGTTGTCATTCTTATTATCGAGCTTCAATTAAAGCTTCAAATATAAATTTAAATGTATACATTTTTTTTTGGTGTAATATTTTTTGCTTATAACCGCACAACTGTTCTGGAGCTGTTCTTTGGTCTAATGGCTAATATAGGCCGTAGATATCGAGGTCTTGAATTCTTGTGTCGTAGAACCTCTCCCCGTCCCGTCAGCCGTGGCCACTTCCGTGCCTCGAAAAGCAGTTAACCCCGTTGTTCCTACTTTTAAACTCTTTCCGGTCATATCGGATTACCATCCCATCTGATCACGAGAGTGAGGGAGTAGAGTGCATCTGTGTTTGCGTACATACTTGTGCCCCATAGTATGTGGTGACAGCATCAGTTTGCTCATCCCTCTTGAAATTTTCCGCCGTGGCCGAAATCGGTTAGGAGATAACGTAGTAAATGTGATGCATGTCTTTTATTCTTCATCATCTTAATTCAAATAGGTCAAGTAAGCCTATTCGTGGGTGACAATGAGTTTCTAGGAAGCGTTTCAAATGCTTCGAAATACAATGACTGCGGAGACGTATACCTTTTATTTCTCTCTATGTATTCATGACGCCCTAAATGGTCCTTTCATATTGACGCAACTCAAAATAAAAATACTAATGGCCGAATACTGAAACGTCTTTCAAATATGAAGTGCGACTTAATTATTTGGAACGCCATTAATTTCAAATTTCTCATACTAAATTTTGAAATTAATGACGTTAAAATAAATTAAGTCCCACTTCATTTTTATTGACGTTTCAGTATTCGGCCGTTAGACTCTTATTTATTTTGCTGCTGATATATAAAATAAAGATTATTATTACTTATATACATAATTATATTTATAATTGTATACTAGCAGATCAGAAACACATAAGTACATTGTTTTATCTTATTCAACAGCGCTCGTTTTACGAATGAACATGAGAGAAAATGTCACGCGCCAGGATCCCATTGTATGTGCAAAGTACCGATGTCGGACATAACGTAGACGCAGCATGTTTTATAGCGAGGAAATGAATTAATACAACCGCCGGCGTCGATTTATATCGCGAATGTGATGAGATTTCAGCACTTACTTTTATTTTACGTTTTCACTTAAATATCTTTTTTTTTATTTTTTCTGTGTTTTTTTTAAGGATTGCTTGCTGTTCCTTGCGAATTCGTTCGCGTTATTACATTATATTCTATTTGAAATATTACTTGGTAAATGTACAATTTATATTATTGGTATATATACGCAGATTATTAAGAAACTAATAATATAAATAAAGAACATATTTTTCATTTTTTTTGTATTTTGTTTTCAACTAGCAACAAAATGCGAATAAATATTTACTTCTAAGTTGACCTGAAAGCATTACGAACGCCAATATTTCCAACGAAATATATCTGTATTCCCAAAAGTAATGAGCCATAAGATAATACACATAATATAAATATCAAATATATTTTGTTTTTTTTTTACTCAAAATTAATGCGAACAAATGAGGTCGAAGGAACAAGTTATTTCAAAACGTACGCAAGTTAATCGAGAGAAATACTAGCAAGTTCATCTCAAACCTCTGATACTAAAGCCTTCTCTTGAAACTACTATCGCTGGCTCGATCGTTAAGAACATCCAATTTATGTCAGTGTGTATGTCAGAGCCTAAGACGGGAACTGCGGTCAAGACGCACCCTCATGAGTACGACCAGATTACGAAGACACCACTCTAACTACCAACCCTTTTTACCGCCCACAAGAACAACGAACACCAAGCGCAAGAGCGTATCATCTTAAACTGGGCAGCGTTTCAAACATGGCCACTTCAGCGGGCCTTATTTGATGCTCAAGTGAAACCTCTTAGAGATCCTTCAAGGGGCTTAAATTAACAGGCAGGAGTCTTTGCATAGCACTTATCCTGCCAATTATAAATGGTACCGGCTTTACACTAATTCGTTTCGGGCAAGAGTTCTCGTAAATTGGGCGCCTGTTACGGATTATACTCAATAAATAAGAAGCATTAGTATGTTTGAATGATACGTTTCCCTTAAGCCGATTTCGGTGGAATTTTGGTTTTGTTTAGCGGGTTACATGGTAATTAATTAGCTATTCGCTCTACACTATAATTTATGTATACTTTGAACAAGACTTATTCAAGTATAGTTTGATTTATTTACTAATTGAAATAACTTCTTGTTCCTCATTTCATATATTATACTAAAATCTTAGAACGTTATATTTATTATTATTATTATTATCATCTCTATTATAATTTATGGATGTATTGTCTTATTAAAAGTATAAAATCTCAGGTGGAACGAAGTTGATACTCACCATGTAAGGCGATTGTGAAATTTCAGAATGTTTTGTGCGTATACGCATCATAAAAGCGTTTCACTGTAAATGAAATACAAAGTGTATTCTTATAAAGAGCACTGCTGAACACTTATTTGAGGTAAATATACATAAGAGATAAATAAAACATAATTAACCACTTACTAATAATGTAGTTGGACTGTGTGCAGATCTATTGAATGAATACCACCCACTAACCTACTACTAATACCAAACAGCTACACTTTTTATAGCTTCGTTTCGGTTTTAAAGGTAAATGCCAATACTATTACATACACAAAGCACATAACATCTTAATTTTGCGATTAGCGCTACAATAATGATGTAAGAAGGGACTTTTTACTTTTTACTTCTGATAGTCTATGTACAATGTCATCCATTGTTGACGCATTGTTTTAATCGTTAAGGATTGTAGACACTAAAACGAGTGGAATATACCTTTAATAGTCAGAACTACCTCCTTGACCAACAGTTGAACTTCTACAAAACACACTCCTAATTTCAAACGAATGCTGAATTTCCTACCTTTCTATGAACTTAATTCACGAACGTAGTGACGGAAACAGAAAAAAGTAAGGCCACATTCATCCAAAGCCTTGACACGGACCAGGCTTTTCGTAAAACTATGTTCAACATTAAATAATGTTTTGGTAATTTTAAACTGGAGCTACTTTTCAGTCTTAGAAATTCCGTCAGCCACAGAACTGAAACAAAATTAATTACACCACAGAAACATCTGTTTTCTACACTCTTGGCTGTAATTTTTCTTTGTTTTTACTAAAATGACACTTAGCAGACTTACTTGGAATTGTAAGACGTTAAATAATTGCTTTTAATGTGTAAAATGGCACGAATTCGACCAACAATAATATACTTAAAATATACATATATATAATATTTAAGAGTAGGATGTTATTGATTTTTTTTAAATAAATAAGTTAATGACAATGTAATAAAAAAACCTTGATGGCCCATGGATCGTGGATTCAAACCCGGGTGAATGTCATATGCTTAATTTGTAATTATAATACATCTCGTGATTTACGGTGAAGGAAAACATCGTGAGGAAACCTGCATGTGTCAAATTTCATTGAAATTCTGTCACATGTGTATTCCACCAACCCGCATTGGAGCAGCGTGGTGGAATAAGCTCCAAAACCTTCTCCTCACAAAGAGGAGAAGAGGCCTTAGCCCAGCAGTGGGACATTCACAGGCTGTTACTCTACAATGTAATAATATAATAGTGCGTTTCCACTTCCAATTTCTACAATTATTCAGAGAGTCACCATAGTACAATACTTCAGATACTCCCCGTCAATAACATATGGAATATCTAAATAAAATATCTAAAGATCACACCTATTAATAGACTTAATTAAACTGTGTGGGTTTACACTTCAAACTTAACTATTACTTGCCATTAATAACACAAAAATGTTTTTTCACACTAACGTACGTGTTTGATACGACAAAAGATGACCATTTTCATTTAATACACAAGGAGCTTTCGTAACTATAACGACTTCATAACGGCTCGTAAGTAATACAAAGCATTTAATATAAAATTAACAACATCGCCTCGTTACTCTCAAAGCTATTCTGAAAAGAATTTATTCAAAGGACGCGTCGTCCTCCAACTTTATACTATTTAACTTGCAAACGAGACAAAAACGTATTGTTTTGTGTTTGTTAAACAAAATACTCAGTTACAGTCGCGCGATATTAACGTCGTTAATTAAAATTCACCAAGTATTTATGATGGTAAATTTTATTTATTAAATATAATGTAATAAATAATAAAAATAAATGCATATTTTTAAGACTTTGTTTTATAGATGGATACTTACATATATTATTCAATAATATTAAATCTTTATTGAAATAATAATAATTTGACCTTATTTTGTATGACGTTGCATATAACAAAAGTCACTTTATTTCATAAGAGGTTCTTACAGCACCTGCTTTTAATACATTATGATGAAAAAATATGTGTTATTTAAAAAAAGTTACAAGCAATATTAAATAATGTTAGATATTTTGTATTGTCAAAACTTATAGCAGTAAATGCTCATATTATATAGGACAGAAAGAAATAGAAATATTATATAAGTATACAATAAGAACGAAAGTGTTAACTATAAAATAAGAAACTTAGACGGCGTCTGTAATTTTCTAGCGATCTGGATCCAGACTTATATTATCTTCATTAATAACAGTTTAAAGAATGCAATAAATTTTCACTCAAGTTACAGATGCGCCGCAAGATGCATTCGTCTTATTACTTTTATCCTAAAGATCCGAGATGGTTCAGTGATTAAATAATGTTAATCTTGACCGTTGATTGCGGGTTCAACCAAAAGCACACAGAGTTGTCATGTTTTCAACTTATGTTAATGATTCGTCTCGTGCTCTGCGGTAAAAAAACATTGTGATGTGCATGTGTTGGATGAAATTCTACCATATATATTTACGAACATGTATTGATAATATTCAATACTAAATATATTATTATCTCTTCAATAAAATCAAGTTTTATAATAAGCGATATGGCAAAAAAATGACAAAAACATGAAATTTATTAAGTACAAGAAACATTTCGCCTCAATTCTAGATTAATATTTATAAAACAATTACAAATATTTTATATAAATCATAATTATCGTAAAATAATAACAAACCTATACATAACAACGTAATTTATTTAAAACGTCTTGGAAGAATAACGGTTCAATGACACGAAGTTCATGCAAATAAACTCAAATAAGCGAACATACACGCTCTTACATTGTTATCGCATACAATAGCCGCAAGCCATGAATTCCATTAAATAGAAATTCCGAGGAAATCAGCAGAAAAACGTCGGCGTGGGACTCAAATATCCGTTATACCCTTACGCTTGCCCTATCGGAGAAGTTTGACAAGTAACGAGTGTGCTGGGATAAGGTATTCCTGTGTTGTGCCCTCTAGTCATGGATTTCGTTGGATTTTATCTTCTTTCTTTGCGTCTTAATGCTCAAAACTGAAACCGCCTGCGGGATTCTTGTTGCGTAACATTAATTGGAGAAAATATTGTAAAATATATATCATCAATGATGTTCTTTCTCCTATTATTAATACTTCGAATATATCTCCACAGACTTTTTGTGTCTGTCCCATTTTTCAAGACGTTTTTTATTTTGTTTCGGTCCTTTATGTAAATTGAATTATAATTGTAAGTGACAAATATTGTTTCATCAATATTAGTATGTATATTTTTTACATTAATTAGCAATTCATCTTTTCTTCGTTTTAGCCAATATTTAAATAACATATTTTAATAATATATTTTTCTTTACAGGTAAGCAAATAACTGTATATAATAAGCTTCACAGTAGTATTATAATATAATACTACTGTGAAGCTAATTAAGATCTACAAAGATTTGGTAAGTCTTTTTTTATTTAAATTTGTATGACAAACCTTGAATAAACATCAAAGGTATTGAACTAAAGTATCGTAACGCATCGTATCTCCCCCTCCACGGAGTTGTTTTTTATTTTATGCCACAATTCCAATCATTTTTTCTCTCGGTTATCGCCTTTCCGCGCCGGCTCCTCCGTAGATAGCGCCTGTACGTCCTTAGTGAGCAATTTGTGTTTACGTCGCTTTTATTATTGTATTTTTCTCCCTGTTTATCAGGAGTTATGACGAATTGATTTTTCTTAGCTCACACTATACGTGATTTATGTTAAACATTGTTTTATCTCAATAGAGATTCTGTAAGAGAACATTTGAAACTTACTGAGGAAACAATCGTGATTGTCAGATGTGATAAGCGATTTTGATTATAATAATCAGTACTACATGCGTCAAAATAGCGTATCACAGTAAATCTTTTTGCAGCAACAAAAGAGTTACGAAAAGAGATCTTACGGGATAACTAATATAATCTCAATAATTAATTAAAAGTTTTACTAACAATTTATATAGCAACTTTTTCATGATTGTTAAATATTATTTTTACATGTTGTCGTGGTAGGGCTTTGTACCTTTACCCAGGATATATAACATCGATTCATCAGTTATAACAAACATTACCTCAGTCACAAGGGACATAACATCTTGACCCCATAGTTAAGCGTGCGTTTAAAACATTGATTGATTGTCTTGTAGTGTCAATATCCATGATAGGGGTACCATCAGGTTACCCAATAGCGTTATCCCTACTATATATTTTCATACAAAATTCAAATATGTATATTACTTATATACATTATACACTATCTACGCACATTGAATATTGCTTATAAATGACATATTTTTCCGACGCTACTATTACTATGATGAAACATTTTCCATTTCATTACCATTATACTACAATTAACCCAAAAATACGCAGTTCCACGTCAAATCAAGGGTGTAGCCGGCGATTACTGAAGTAAATTTGCATTTTTACGGCTTCTGCGAATGTTATTACATGTTTCCATGTGAAATTTACATGCCATGGTGAAGTTTTCAACACATAGCAGAAATTGTATTTTTTAATTATTTTAAATACCTAAGGTATGAGTATTTTAAATCGCTTCTTACACAAAGTGTCGCCAACATCATGATCCTAGGAATAACCACACAGTCTACATTAAAATTGCACGTCAGCTGCAACATTGCAGTTTTCAAGCAGTTTTAGTGAGGTGGATAGAAGTATCATAACTGAAAACCGACTGCGCAGTCGATGTGCAATTGTTAGAGACCGACTTAGGCCTGAATGCAATATATATATCAGACTGTTCACCGTGAAAAATCGGACCATAGTAACTCTTATAAGAAATGGTTTATTTTATCACCACAATCGGTTCTGTGCTGCAAACTGATATTCCCATCTTCTTCAGGTAATCCATATGATCGAAAGGGGAAGTCCTTCATTCCATATCATGATCTACATTCGACTTTTCTTCAGGATGTCAAACGTCTTTCTTCAGCTAAATTTCAAGTTAAGATTTTTAAACTAGTAAATGTAGTAATTCACCCAATATTGTTTTTCGCTATGTTTTTATCAAAAGTTTTCCGACGAGCGCGTCTGCCCCATTAACCTCGCCTGGAGATAATAGCCGATCTTAACACTTCGTTGCATTCCTAATGAATGTTTCGGAAGCGTGAACTGAACTTACTACGTCTGTAAATATGTACGAGTATGTATTAAATAATAAACGACCATCTCTTTTCAAACCGTTGAATATCATATATCATTTTCACTTACTGGCATAAAATACTGTTTATTTTTGTCCTAATTCTCTTTTTGCAGCTTATAAAACAAATTATTTTTACTAATTTATTACACATTTATTTATGTCAAAAAATTCTTAATTTAGGCGATTCTAAGAAGTTTAATTTTCTTTATTATATATAACACAATGCTATAAATAACAACAAATTTATGAATGAATTGCCAAAACCAATTTATTTTGCTTTGAAAATTTCACAATGTCATGTTATACGTTAAATAATTACTTTAAATTACAAGCATATAAGTTCAGTCATTGTTACTTGTAAATATTTGACTAAACAATGAATCTCACACATTATTTCGTAACGTATAATTAATCACACATGACGATGTTACACGAACACAATAAAAAAGTTATCACATTAACGCGCCTGTCCTTAAACATAATGACGAACCGAAGTCGATGTAAACATGAACCATTACTTTGATGAAGAAAGTATTTAACTACTCAAGTTGTGCAGAATTCACTAATTACTTCCGAGTGGTCTGGATAGCTAGTAAAACGTCAATTCGATTTGCATTTATGGAATATGGATGAATTTGTCTGTCACGAGGTATTTAATTAACAAAGTAGTCTATTAAAATTGTATTTTTTTTATATTACCATAATAAAAAATGATAAAATATGGAATGGAAAATCAAAATCCCTTATTAAATAGTATTACACTTACTTATTGTTTGTCAGATTACAAATTACCCTTGATTTGGAAAAGGAATACCCTGAACTGAAGAACAACACACACACAAAATAGTTCGATTCAATAAAAAAATCAAATGAAAATATTGTCAGGATCCTTCTTTAAATCGTTGCCGCATTATATAGTCGTACGCCGCGCCGGCAAACGTCATAAAGCTCTCTTATCCCTTCATGTTTCCTTTCTGATGCCTCCTACTGTCTTGTATGTGCATGGCGCATATACTATATATTTCTTTGCTATATATTATTACAATTTAACTTGTATAACTCTCAATTTAGATTTGTTATAATTGCTAGACGTCTCATTACAGTGATATATATTTTTGATACATTTACTTAGTTAATTATAACATTCAAAAAGATTCAACAAGCCCGTATCACTGTAAGGCATTTTTCAACAGGTCACATGTATAACGAAGTGAGTTCTTAAAGAATAGCAGTAGCAGATTATACTGCAAACAAAATTAAATATATTTTAACTGTTGCACGGATTCAAATTAATATGTACCGAATTTTATCACCCCTAAACACCTAGGGACATCCCTATCACAAACCGAGAGTGGTGACTGCCCACTACACCACAACCATTTCCGTCGGTACAGCCCAACTGCACGTACCCGCTTCCGGTAGACAATGGCTGCCCTCCCGTTTCCGATCAACGATTTCCCGTGGCCATTTTACTGGCGAATGAAAATCGATTTTAGATAATAATTTTCGTCATTTGATTATCTTCGTTATTTGACTATTTGACTATTCGATTTTGTTATAATGTCATATGTAATTACATTTTACTAGTAGTTACTAGTATTTGGATTGCGACTTCGCCCGGCTATTAGATATAAAAAAAATGGTTGAGTGGTTTGGAAGTGAAAGCGTTAAATACATACAGTAGTAGATATACTCACATAAATATTTAAAATTATAAAAACTTCTCTAATAAAACCCGAGATGGTTAGAAGAATGAATGAATGAAACTTAACGGAAGATCGCGTATTCAATCCCGGGCTAGCACCACTGAATTTTTCTTAGCGGTGAAATCATCGGGGGAAATCTGCATATTGTGTTGGATGAGATGTTGCGACATTTGTAGACACCAAACGACATGGGAGCAGCATGGTGGATCAAATCAAAATCAAATCAAATATCTTTATTCAATGTTGAAGTGTTACACTTTCTTATTGATTGTCATAAATCTACCACCGGTTCGGAAATAAACCTCAGACCTGAGAAGAACCGGCGAAAGAAACTCAGCGGGATTTTTTTTCAGCTCATATTTTACAATATTTATATAATATTATGTAAAAAACAATACAATAATAATATTCTTCTTTATTTGAAACAACCTGGAGGCGATCGTTTTATTCCCAGAGTGTGCAATCATCTAAAAAGTCATTGATTGTATAATATCCTTGAACTCCCAGCTGTGGGACATTAACGGGCCGTTACTTAACATTAATGTTTACAGGTGTCAAGAATTTGGTGTTTTAAAAAGATAAAAAAATTAAACTATTTTTTTAAAACTAAAAAACATAAATATAATCCTAATAAATCTCTAAACTCAACTAGATTCTTATTAGGGTTTAAATTACACTGAAATAAATGTAAAGGTATCGCAGCTATTTCTCCATTTCAAGAGTCTCTGAAGGAGAAAATCACTTAATCTAAAATGCGGAGAGCTCTAAGTATCCTCTACAATAGCTGAACCAGCTCTTTATGGAACACTTGAAGGATTAATTTGACAAGCCGTCGTTGAAAATATTAATTTATATTCAATGTTTAAAAATGAAACTCATCATGCCTTTCTACTGCTTGGTGATGTTTGAGCTTTATAATATATACTCGCATCTGACACATAGATAGATCGATTCTAAAAAAATACGGTATTTAGGATTATATGGAAATATTTTTTGTGTTAAAAAAACTCCGGACAAAATATCACAAGCAATTTTCTTAAAAATATAATTTGACAGTACATGCCCATCGAAGATGTATTCAAAAAGGTTTTACATTCCGAAAGAAATATCAAAATTCGAACTAAAACACTAACATGGAATAAATATTTTTGTTTATAAAATCTCTTTTACAATCTTCGTGTCACTTCAGAGTCCATTAAAAAGTTATGCATTAATCTGTTGCAATCTCCTTTGTCACTGCACGTTCGATCGCAACATGTTATTCCTACTATGAAAACGTTAAACTAGCGAAAAGTCTGAAAGTTGCGAGAGCACCAGACGACTCGGCTCCAACAAATTTATGCGCATATTGCTACGCTATTAAAGAACTTCCAGCTCTGGATTTTTAAATATTTGGGCTCGACCTTTCCTTTGTAACAATTATATTTTTAAAAAGGATACTTTTCGTAACATATCTAATATTAAAAATGCGAAAGTGAGTTTGATTATTTATATGATTTGTTAATCACGTTTTAACTATTCAAGCTGTAGGTAATTTCACATACAATTTTTGATGTGAAACAACTATAGCGATCGATTTGGCGATGCATTCCATGGCGACTGGCGACGCATCACCACGCTATACGATGATATATATGTCGCAGCCAACTAGCTTAATTAGACGTTCAATCAACAGCCTAGTCTTTTTACTAAACATCGCCGTTTAACTAGCAGCCTGAATGATGTTTAGCCATTTCCTCAAACAGCTAGCCAAATGACTTGGACCGATGAGTTTTAATTACTCGCCTAGCCTGTTCATTTTAATCAACAAATTGTATGAAAAATAGTACAACGGAAGAGTGTAGTGACAATAATTATGTGAATTCTAGGACTAGTGACGGCTCACATATTTTTTTATAGACACTGGATACCTAGCCGTCTCCACTCAATACGCGGGTTATAGCTACATATATAAACGAGTTAAATACATAAAGTCACGTGATTGGTCTGATCAGATATCAAAAGTTACAGAGCCAATCCAATTTAAGTTGCATAACGATCTAGATCAGATCGTTGGCTACTAATGCAATGGGTAATATTTCTTACAACTCCCAGGTGTAGAACTGACAGGATATAAGATACCCAATTTACTAATTTTCCTTTGACTATGCACTTCTAAATAACCCTATTTTGCTTTAATTTGATTATAAAAAAAATAAATAAATAAATACCCTGGGACATTATCCACACACGGCCATCTGATCCCAAACTCAGCAGAGCTTGTACTATGGAAACCAGACAACTGACATACTACATATTATACTACTTTTTTTTTGTAAATATAATAGATAATTACACCCAGGCTCAGGACAAACGAACATGTTCATGCACGCAAATGTCCGTCCTGGGTGGGAATCGAACCCACGACCTGCGGCGTGGAAGGCAAGTGTCTTACCAACCACGCCAACCGGCTCGTTAAAATTATTATTCTCGTATGGATGAAGTGGAGACCTAGTCTTGGCAAACTTAGCATAGAACGCCCTTCGGCTAGGTGGAGTGGCTATATACGCAAAGTGGCTGGCAGCGGATGGGTATTGAGAGCTGAAGATTGAGCTCAGTGGCGTGCCATTGGAGAGGCCTATGCCAACAGGGATGACGAAAGGTTGATGATGATGATGATGCTTCTCGTATATCGCGTAATTTATATATCTTAGTCCCGTTATCCGCACTACCACTTTGTCATGTTTCATTACAATCTGCTCAGTCATTTATGAAGGTGTTGACTTGATAAGTAAGATGTTATTGCATTTATAATTAGACCTAATATATAGCTAATTGTTGGTTCGAAAAAGTATAATGTTAATTCTGGTCTGACCTTCTCTTTTCAAACTTCAATATTATTAGCAATTTATCGTCAGCCAGGTCGATTACTACTAAAGAAAAAACACGCTAAACGTTAAATAATAAAAAAAAACATTTATAAGAATACCGTGTATATTTATTTATTTATGTAATAAATAAAGATTTAACGAAATTTAAAAACCATATATTTCCAAAAAAGTTAGTTTTTTAATATGTTCAAATTACAATAATAAGTCATATAAATTATGTACCATATCTGCGGCAATTGGTGTTTGAAATGCGTTAATAACAGCTTTGTACCCATTAATTACTAGAAGATAATCTTTATTCTTTATAATCTCTTTCAAAGTTAATCTTAGATCTAATCCGATACAGTAGAATACGGAGATTCCAGACATAACTATTTCTAAGCCCAGCTTGAGTTCAAATCTGCGATTGTAACAATTTAAGTTAAACGCGCTCATGCGGGTACTCGGAAACTAAACGTGGATTTAAGTAGTTTTGGACACGGTAAATGTTTAGGAAGTGATTTGTTGAACCATGCTGTGTTTCCTTCTTGCAAATGTCAAATCAACGATGACAGAAAGAGAGAAATCTGTTATACATTCATAAACGTATACAAGTTAAGTTGTAAGTTATGTATTAATTTTTGAATACATGTAAACCTTGTTCTACACATATAGAGCTACATACATAATAAATACAATACGTATAAATCGTGTTATATGTTTTTAATCTATACTATTTTTTTATTAATATTACAGTGATTATTATAATATTAGTGTTTTCATTTATACTTTATTAAATTTTTCATCATTTGACTTGACACGTCGACGCCGCGAGAATGAATACTGAAACATCATTTAAATATTGAGTGGAACTTAATTATTTGAGACGCCGTTAATTTCAAGTTTAGTATATTCAGTATTCAGCCGTTAGTCTCTCGGGGATTGAACCTATAAACTTTTGGTGAGATTCGCTTGTTTCGACTGAGCCATTCAGCTTATTCACTTGCCACATCCAAAAGTTAAGCCATTGATTCTAACTTCACTGAGTAGCAATACGAAGCGACCTCGAAGAACTTACTTCCGTTTAATGAAATTGTTACCTCTTAATACTGTTTCATTCGATTGTATAAATTTTAACATTGTATGTATTTGAATAGAGTTCTTATTTCAATAACAAAAATTGTTGTCCATCGTACCTTTTGCTACGTTGTTTATGTATTTCAAACGGAAGTATTTCAGAAATGGAAATATTTTTATATTTATTTTTCTTTTTTCATTTGTGATTTTTTCCTTGTTAACATTTATTAATTTATTGTTATAATTTGTAATAATATTGTGTATTCATTTAGAAACAAATTATGCAAAATTTTTATAAGTATCTAACGATTAAAACTGAAGCGCTTACTAACTTTAGTCGCGTTTCTATGAGAAATCCCTTCCCTCAGAAATATACGATAATATACATCATGATAGATTTAAGTGTATAATATTTAAAGATATCGTGTATTAAATATTTTAAATATAAATATGTCAGTGCTAAGATATGTGTAAATAATAAATCTTACTCTGACGTCATCTGACACTTGAAATCTTACGGCCACTCGTCTGACGCTCGAAGTCTCAGTTAGCCCCTACTGTGTACCACTGCTACGTGTGCTACGTGTGTAGCACTGAGATGCTTACACGTCAACAATGGTGGCTTGATGTTGCTAATGAAATTAATTACAGAATCAGCTGAACATATTAGTGTAAAAAAACTCCCTACTAAAAACTAATTACAATTACATATCCCTAATTCATAAGTCATTAAACGATAAACTTTATAACGGTCATAAAATTTTATCACATCAATTTATTTTGTTTTCTAATACTTATTCAAACAATGCTCCCTTAATTCAAGTTATAAAGCCATTTCATCAAAATTACCCACAATTATGAGTGATGACCGTAATAAATAAACGCAAGGACCTGTTAGGACTTGCTACGTAACCCGAGTGTGTCCCACATAATTCATTTACGGAAAACATTTGACAATCCAAAGCTGACCCAGAATTGTCACTATCTGACCCATTTACTAAAGAGCAATGACCTCCGGATAAACTGACATTATTTTAAGGCGCGCCGAAAAATTTATTTCAAACCAAATTCTGTCATATCAACTTGTGTTTAAGATACATTTTGTATTGAATGCCGGAAATTAATTTACGAATTTATCTTACGAATGATCATGCGAGTGTAAACTTTATAGACTGCGCGAGTAAATGACTTTTGGCTTCAAAGCCTCTGTCACGTGTGTACGCACCTTTATGGCTCGGTCATAAAGTGTGAATTAAACTGAATAGTGAACAGTGTGTACATTAATTAAACGTTTCGATGTAATTGAAATATGTTAATTAATTATGTAATTGTTTGAATAGGAAATTGCTTTTGACAATGTTTATATTACTTTCAAGCTGGTGTTTTTATTTTATTACTAATATTAAATATATTCAACATATTATATTTCTTGATTGAATTCTTTAATTGAAACCCAATAGATAGATAAATAGATAGTCTATTAATCTGTTCGTATCTTAACTGAAATCCGTATTGGAACGAAAGCGTCGGAACGTTCAAAGGGAACTGGAAAAAGTTCCTAAATAAATGCTGAAAAGAGAAAAAAAACAGTCTCAATAAGTGAATGTGCGCGTTTAGCCTCGTTTAATGAGAACCTTCCAGAATTAGGCGTCGTCAGCCCGTCATAAATTGTCGCAGTTTCCGACACTCCCGGACCCAGCGTCTAGTTGAGGCGTCTCGCGCACTACCGATTTTGTGCTTGCGTTTTATATTTTTTTTATTTTATAACAAAGAATAACGTGCTCCGTTGAATTGGAGTGGACTCGGTAGTGAAATTGTTTTTTGTTAAGTTACTATATTTTGTCTGAGGCTTTGCCTAAGTAGAACTCATACTCATTTAATCAAGATAAAATAAGTTTGTTCATGACAGTCGTACAAAGAAACATTCTCTCTGTAGACAATAATAAATTATATAAGATTTTTATTTTAAAAAATATTTTTAAATAATCCATTGATACTAAATTATATAAAGTAAATTATAATTCGAATTATGTAATTTTCATAAACAAAACGTTTGCGATCCTCTGCAGTGCGTAAAATTCCAGCTATGTCCAATAAAGTGCCGTCTGAAACTGGCAATGAGGTATAAGGATTCAGCTATGTTCTCTCGATCACATTGAATGGAAAATCACAGATTTCGTCTCTGGTTTTTCTTTACTATCTTATATATAAATCGATTTACTATCTTATATATTTATAGATAAATCGGTTTACTTTACACTTACAGGATGACCGTAAAAAGGATAAGCATTTTAAAATAAAAAAAATAACTAAGATATGACGATTATTGTCGAAACTGTCGGGAAAAATCTTGCTACTTAGAGATTTACTGGCATTTGCCGCGTAAACCAGAGTATGACTCTATTATTTTTTATTTCTATTATTATATAAAACACATAATTGTAACATTCGAGATGAATAAATTTGTGCCAGCTAGTTTCTTCTCATTAGTTCGATATTCAAATTAAGAGAACAGTATATTACATAAGTATATGATCTTTTGAGTGTATTTTTTATTAATAGAAAGATTTTTTAATCTGAAAACATTTTGTTGCGAATATCTTGTTATTTCTCACACCGCAAACAATATGGCGGTTATTTAACATAATAAATCACTCCAATGCAAAATGAATATTCATTTAAGATGTTTTCCGTTTCTGAACCGGTGTAGAATCTTAATATATCTTTTGTTTGGGAACATTGAGTGGTTTTATTAAATTGTACAATTGTTATATATTTATAATAATATTTTTCTATTTGCTATTAATCAATTTCTCCTTCTGAATATTAAAGTATCTAATCTCGAGAGTGAGTAGCCAACTGCCCAGGACATATTATAGTGTACAAGTGTGTGCACAAATACAGGTGCACTCTATTCCCAAATACTCATAATCCGATGGGACGGCAGTCGGATACGATCGGAAAGAGTTCACGCAGGACCAACGAGTTGAAGTACGTACGGTGTTTACGTGTACACACTTTCAAACGAGAGACCAGGCTCTTAAGATTGAGCGCTGTGACCGAAATCTATCAGAAGACATCATCGACGTTCATATTTAAACCTTTACCGCAACAATTTTATTCCACATATATATATTTTTGAAGGCGTTCGTAATTTTGCGACATTATCCGGCTGGAAGTAAAATTTGAATGTAAAATGTTTTTGAAGGCGGGAAAGCGACAAAAATGCGTATTCAAAGTGTTATTATTTTTTTTTCCGAGACGGTCGCTAAGGCGCTACGCGGATGTGAGTTAAGCGGATATGGTGTGCTGCCACAGTATTAGCGCTTTAAAATATTACAATATATTGATAAAAAGTTATAATTTGTAAGTAAATATTTTTAATTTCAATTTGTATATACGTATTGAAATTGTTTTTGTAAATTATTATATAAATTTTCTAAATCAGTTTTTAATTATGAGTGATACTAAACTATGCCGAGGTTCATTGAAACAGACATTAATTTATTAATTGATATAAGAAGCACCATCGACATATTCACAAAATCAACAATGAAAAATGACGATAATAGTACAGTGTGAAACACCATTACAGGCATATACAATCTCAATATTGATCGGCTTTATTTCACAGTTAACTGTTAAGGTTTATGCTGATTTACAAAATAATACTATATTTTTCATTCTTATATCATATTAGACAATAGTTCATAATATTTCTATTTTTTATTATAAAGATTTACCTTTTTTATATGATATTCAAAGTTCAATGATGATGATGATGCATAATGATTATGAATTTAATAATTAATGTATTTTTTTAATTTGTTAATTTATTACAAAGTCGCGGTAAATATAACTCCGCCTTTATTGGAAGTGCGTAGCATTAGGTGGATTGAAAGGAAGTGGGTCAGGCCAGGATTTGGGTCTCTTTCTTATTGCACTGATTTGAATATATTAGAGGGAGATGGCTGTAATAAGTGATTCCACTCGTATAACAGTTGTATTCAGTGTGTGAATTTTAAATATTTGATAATGGAATATTTAATTATTTTAATTTATCTTTTAATCTTGCTCTTACATCAAACGATTCATATATGTTGAAGAGAGACGGGCAGGGCGATTCCACTCAAATACGCGTATTAATAATGGAAATTATGATTTACTCAATTATGTAACATGTCCAAAACGTTTTTGTTTTTAAGGCTATGAAGATAGACGTCTCATTCTCACTTAATAGATAACAGTACGATAGAGCGAGTAAGATAATGTTTTCATTGTTATTAAATAGTTTGTTTTTCATAAAAATCTTATAAAAACATATAAAATAGTATAATTTTGAAATTGGATGCCGTTAAGCCCGAACACAATGGTTAGCCAAATGAAAACAAAGATTCACTTTCGGTAGAGTTTCATGAATAAACATTATACCGAGGACTGATTTACTGCGTCTGTACAGTGCGCTACATAAATACATTCACGAATAATTAATTTCATATTGTTTACTCGAGGTTAGAAAAAAATCTAGCATTATATTTTAAGTACTTTTACAAGTGAACCATTTTGCTGTAAATAATGTAGTTCTATAGAAAATTAATCTTTGTTTCTATAGTTTTTACAATAATTTCTGCAATTAAGTGTATAATATCCTACTAGAATTCACTCTAAGAGGCGGTTAATACTTCTTATCATATAAATATTTGTGAATGGTGGTGACCACTTACCATGAAGTGGTGACATTTGCCTGTCAATTTCATACAGAATATCACTAAATACATAAATGAAAAACATAGGAAGTTATGAAAGTCAATATTAGACTTTTCTAAATCATAGTTTCATACATAAAAAAAATTAACATCATTTTACTCTAAATAGCCTTAAAATATATATTTACAACATTATTATATAAGTAAAAAATTCGTTTGTTAATAAATATTTCAAATGTGGCCGACTGTACACCGTTTCAGCTGATGCTATATGTCACAGAATGTACTCTACATAAACGCTGTACGTTGTTGGAATAACGCAGGATACAGTGAAAATATAGGTTACGTATACCACTTAACCGAACATAACCGTTAAAGCTCTCTAAAGCTCTAAACGTGAAACTGCTTATAAAATCTTCGAACAAAAAAAAACAATATAAAATACTCAGTTATTAATGGAAGTAGTGATTATTTTGATTGTAGAGTTTTTTTTTAGTAGGACAATAAACAGTAGACTCAATAAGACATTAAAAAAATATTGCATTTCGAAATCATTTGATCAAATGCTCTACTACTTAGGGGTAGTCACAGCTTGGACTATTACATTAAACAAAACAATAGCTGAAAATAAACATTGATAAATCACATTTATTTAAATATGAATACATTGAATTTTGAAAGAAAAACAATTTGGTAATAGCATTAATAAGTATATAATTTTTAATAAATATGACTGTGAAATTTGTAACCGTTTCCTTGGCTCAAATGCTATGCCGATCGTCATGAAACTGATGACAAGAGATATGTATAATGTACTAGATACGTGGTTTAATTACCGTTAATTAAGAAATATTGTTTTTACCTAAAACAGTTTATTGATTTAAAGAAAACAGCAAGAAAATCCAGATACCTTTATTTTATTAAATAATGATAAACTTCTATCGTATTCGAAGAAATTAATAAATATTATTCACAAATTAATAATATCATATTTATATATGATATATTTTTACAAAACACTTCTTAAAATTTAACAATTTTTAAAATTATCTCATCTTCAATTACCAAAAAGAATAATATTTTCTTTTCTTTGCATATTTTTCACAATTTAAATAAAAATAAATAATTTAATATATTAATCTCGTACCATAAAAAAATCGAACTTATAAAGTCGTAATGAAAAATATATAACTTTATAAAACTCAATACAAGCTAATTTCACTCGCCAATATGAATTCTGATTGAATTTGACTCTCATAAAACATTCATGCGATGTGTTCCGCCCCCGAAGATTATAATTGACAGATGCACAGTTAAGGCACATCGTCAAGTTTAGCGAGCATGGAGCAGTGCAGGAAGGGAGCATTTCTGAAGAGGAAATTAGTTATATTTAATATAGTACCAGGTTTTCTCATGAATAGAGAAGTGCTCATATGTTTTATGTATAAACGTAATGTACAAACATCTATATACAATATGTATAAAAACGACAATTGTGACTGTTTCAAAAAGTCAGGGATAAAGATATGATTGCAACTAAAAATTCTAGATGGTGATAAAAAAAAATGTTGAAGTCAATAGATGCTATTTTTGGTAAATGGTAACAGTTTTTCGGATTTGTAATATTGTAAGAAAATTATCTACAATACAAAAAATATTAACACGTGGTTATATTTAATAAGTATATAATATATAATACTTAAACAAAAGTTAATCTGAAAAACAATAACAAACAAACAACTTCGAACAACACAAAAACTCTATTAAGTCACACTTCAAAATTCGTTCTTCAATTTTTTCTCTCGTAAAACGTAATCTCGTTAAAAATTGAAAGAACTTATTTCATAAAGTCGAAAGAAAAGAAATTAAAAGAAAAAAAAAGCCGTTTCATTGAGCGAGGAAATTTATTAATGTTTCCCTTTATAATGGACCTCTTTTACTTTGTAGGTTTAACAATTATTCAGTACAATTGTAAGTTCGCAAAACAAAGTATTTCATTTAGTAGTTACTTTGTTTAGATCTTTCTTTCTTTAGTTCGCATTAGCTTTTAATAATCTTTAGTTTTGTTCCAGGTTTATTACTAAAGAAAAAAATAACTATACAATTTTTTTCCCGATTCGCATAACTTTGTGAATGGGTAACCATTTTATCATGTACCTTACAGTCTTTTCTAAATTTAACCAAAACAGATTTAAATAATATCGTAAACATTATAGTGATTAACGCTGTAATACAGATAAAAAATGCAATCATATCGTAATTCTTCGTGTAGTCTGTGCAAAAGTCACTTCCGAAAATGAATTTCTCGACGTAAATGCATCGTTTTGAACTCCAGCTGCGTATCCCAAACCTGATTTAATAAATTTTCAAGAATCTTGGCTGTATAATCGAATCTGATGCCTTGATCTTGTTTGAGAAAATTAAAAAAATATAGCTATCTGTGAAGGAGGCAATACGTCATCGCAATTTTCGTCTTAATCTGTAATATAAGGCAGAGATGGGCAAGTGAGGGATTTTTTTGTTTAAAAGGGGAATATTTTCAATTTATTACGAATTTTCCTTTCTGTCTGCAAAGTTCCGCGTCAACGAGCTACTTGGGAGAGAATTTATCTTAAATGTTTTAAAACTTTTACTTTAAATTTTAAGAAACTTTAATGAACGGAGATATTTTAAACTCCTTACTATGCCTTTGCTTTTTTATTTTATTAACTACTGAAGTTGAAATAAATTGAAATTACTATGTACTGTGATAATTCCGGTACATGAAAAATTACTTTTTTTTATTTCTGATATGTTTAATAAAGCATAAAAAATTTAAAAGCCGAGATGGCCCAGTGGCTACATCGCGTGAATCTTAACCGATGATCGTGGGTTCAAACCTGGGCAGGCACCACTGAATTTTCAAGTGCTTAATTTGTGTTTATAATTCATCTCGTGCTTGACGGTGAAGGGAAACATCGTGAGGAAACCTGCATGTGTAAAATTTCACTCAAAATTCTGCCACATGTGAATTCCACCAATCCGCATTGGAGTAGCGTGGTGGAATAAGCTCCAAAACCTTCTCCTCAAAAAAGGAGAAGAGGCCTTAGCTCAGCAGTGGGACATTTACAGGCTGTTACTTACTTACTTTTTTACTTTTACTTAATAAAGCATTTATGTAAAGTTTGATTCCGATAGCTTTAACAGTATTCAGTCCATCAACCAACGTAAAAATTGGACGTTACGTTAAAAACGCTTTTTAACTTGAACACAACAATTAAATTTATTATCTAAAAAGGTTAGGTTTTCTCCATTATAAAATATATACCACAATAGTTTAAGAACGGATGTGTTGAACGTCACAAAACCTAAGATAAACTCATTATCCGTGCATCAATAAACCAAAAAGGAACATATCTCTTATAATTACACCCGATTTCTCTCCGGCATTTCCACGGAACACGGACACTCGATGTTTGTGAAGCACCGGATATTACTCGCCCGTGGCCATCTTTTAGATACGCCTGTTTTTGTTAACTGTTGACACTGAGCGTTTACTGACCCGACGACTATTTATTGAAACGTTGAGTATTTTCTGACCGTTATTGTGCTTATGAACGGAAAAATTCTAAACGCTCTTTTGATAAATTTGATTTTTTTAAAAGTTAAAAATACGTAAAGCTTAATCGGAGGTGCCTGTTTTACCCAGCCAGCAACACCGAATTTTCATATATACCATATTTTACTTCATCATCTCGTTGTCCACTGCCAGACATAAGCCTCTCCAAAGACACGTAATTGAGCTCGATATACAACTCTCAATTTTGATGCCAGCAACTTTGCGTATATCGTCAGTTTCATGCTGTTAATTTCTGTTAATAACTCAACCCATACCCGGCTGTAAAGGGAACGAGCTGTCACATTTATTAACCGAAATGCATTGAAGGAGTATTAATAAGATTCCTTTGCCCAGCAGTGGGCCACTGCTGTTACTACTTACTTTCTTTAAAAAGGAGAAATTCTATAAAATCTAAAATTGTTGTATTTTTTTAACATATTAAATGAAAAACAGTAACAAAATAAAATCAACATCGACCAGGAGAGCATGAATAACAAGTAGTTCGTTACTCATTGATATAAAATGAAATGTACGCCGTAAACGCGTTTAGGCTGTTTTCACCCACTCGAACCGTCCTTTGATATCGTATGTTTATTTTATGGTACCATTGAAATAGTCGCACGAAAAACTATGGCTTTTGAAATTGTACGTGAATATGAAATAAAGCGGTTTTTGAACGTTCGGAAATGCAATTTATTTTTGTGTTATAGAAATTTTATTGTTGTTGATTTTTTTATAGAATTACTTTAAAAGTCACATTTTTATCATCGTTTTTAAGTTTTGCTTTTCTCTTTTAGTTTACATAGAACAGTGTTTTAGAATTTAAATACTTATAAATTGATATACATACATATAACATAATCTATATAACAAACTAAATTAAAATATTGGAACCCATCTCTTGTCAGAATGTAATTGAATTTTCTTTCTTACATAAAATTCTCTTATCATTAAAACTACTCCGTTCCCGAGAAAATATGATTAGGTATTCATATAATCGAATCAAAGCGATCCAACCCGCTGTAAGTTCCGATATCGTCAAACATTTGCTAACATGAAGCAAATACAATTTATCAATAAAGTAAGATCCTGCAAACCAGTGGCTTGAAGGGTCGAGCAAACACGACCCATTATAATACCAACGTTTCATCCCGTTTACATTCTATCGTACAGATTATACGATTGTCGACCAGATCCGTTTACACGGTGTACTTGTTTTATAGGACGATAAAATACGACACCTGATATTATGCAATGACAATGTCAATAAAAATACTTCTCATCATCATTACGTCACCATACCATCTAGCTTATGCTAGAACAGAGCAATACATCGTATAACTGTGCTGCCTTCAAATAATTGGTGAGTGGTAGCCATCTAGACGGGCATGTTCTTATACGTACTTGTATTCATTGAAATACAATAGAAAATGTATTTCAATTGTTTTTTTATAGAAACCCTTCAAAAGTCTGTCACCATTTCATAATTGATTCTGCTTCATAAAATATCACGAAAATACATACATATTGCAATACACAGTCAAATTATCTAACTTTACTAACGATATAAAGTAGGTACCAGTTTATTTTCCTATAATGGTGTGTTTGTATAATTTAATCATTTCGAGAATATATCAGAGAATTTGCATCAATAAATTCTACATCAATTTCTCTTTCCGATAAAATGCAAACGGACCACTAACAGGGTTATATGAAGACAGACAAACATTCGTACCCAATTAAATGGTTCGCAGAATTGTATGCATAGGACGCTCTTTGATACACGTCTTTTATATCGTAAGATCATTATGTGTATATGTTATATGTTTTGTTAAGTAAATAGGGAATGGTCTTGTTACGGTTCTGAACATCCTAACATTGAATAAACAGAGGTTTTAAAGGAGGAAATTGGTTCGAGTTTTTGGAAGCAGAAAACCAGTCTGGGCTGTGTTAGTTAAAAAATATTTAAAAAAAAAAATATTCCGAGCCAAACAAAAAGGTTTAATTTAAAATATAACTTTGTAGTTAAAATCATCAAATATATGTAAGAAAATGTATTATTTAAAAAATTATTTGTCGGTACTCAATGACAAAAAGAAAACTTTATTCATACAATATTTAACCTTTAAGATATCTACTCAAATTAAAAAAATAACAATAACATATTAATTGTTTCTTAGAATTGAATAAATACTTGACAGCATATTAAGTATTTATAACGTCTATAAAACTAATTAAACAAACTGAAACTGAGGCTGAGGTGTTGCTCGCTTTTACATAGCGAGAAACGCCTGTAAAATTTAAGTGAAGTTAATAAAGTCGACAGAAAGTCGCGGGCAAAGCAACTATTGTCATAAAAGGGTTGAACGAACTTTCTTTCACTAGATCACACAGAAGCGGTATTCGGGCCAATTGCTTCGAAAACTTTTATACAGTCGTAGACATTTCACTTGTTATGTTCCAATAATTGTACTATGCGAAGTTTTATTGCAATAACATAAGTATGTTTTCAGAGACTTTTATTAAAAGTTTCACATGATAATTCAATTCTGCTTTGTTTAGTTTCACGTATGCTCACCTGGCTGTACTGTTAGTTTATTATAATTATTATCTTGTTTGAAGTTTATACATATTGTATTTGAGTACATTGATATTTAGATTGTACGTATTTATTAATTTTATCTATCTGTATAATTGATTTCTTTTTTTTTACATGTGTTGGAAAATAAATTAATGCTTAAGATATATTTATTTGATATATGAAAAGACATACCTCTTACCCCACATTAATATGACGAGGTAAATCGATTGTGTCGATTGTGTGGTAGAATCTCCAAATCTTCTCATGGATAACAGCCCATTAGTGGGATTTTTACATTCTAAATGACAGAAAGTGCGATGTGAGGATAATCATACCATCGAACTTGTGTGAGATTGCCAATGTATTTCAATAAAAATGTCGTAAATCTTCAGCTAAAATATCGCCTATTTATACATTACTATGAGAGCTATGCCAAGTAGTTGAATGCTGCTCGTAGCAGAATGTCCTGGGAGAAGAACGTAGCTGGCGTTTTGCCGCGTGCTTTATCATGTTAGGCTAGGGTTGTCTGCATACTTAATTTGAAACATAAGAAAGTATTTTTTCTTAAAATACTATTACTTGGTAATTATTACAAATTCACCTTCAATAAAGCAAATTACAATTAAATCAATTAAACTTTATTATGATTGTTCTACGTGATATAGTTGCAATGGCAATACTAACTGTCAAGTTTGATTTTGACTTTTAATTTTCCAACCTTTTTAGTAATGTGTTGAACGCGTTTTTATTTAGTATTAGTAAGATATTCATTACGCTCTCATTTATTTACTTATGTTATACATATAAAGATATGGATTTAAGTTTTAATTTTATTAATTTGATGATATTACTTTAATAACACAAATTAAAATTAGTTATACTGTACGCGTAGAATGGTAGCAGGAATGCTAGCAGCTTTTCCCCTTTGAATCGCAATTCTGATTCTAATTATTTAAAATTTAATATAGTCTTATATTAAATAACTGTTGACAACCCTAAAACGTACTACTAGTTTAGTTAAGAACTTTGAACAAATTGTGTAATAAAAGTGACTAATGCCTAATATATGTCTTAAATTTAATACAATATATTTTCTTTTTAAAATCGTACATAGAAAATAAAGCTATTTGATTAAAATATAAAAATATATATATATTTAATGAATTTCATTCATTTTTAAATGCAAAGCGATGAGCGGGATTTCATTATCAAATTGAATACCCTGAAATTTATTAGGTTCGAAAACCTATTAATCTTTTAAAGCCGACTTAAAATATATGTGGCTTACTAAGTGCCGTTTTCGATTTATTTAAAATATCTGAGTAAATATTCCAAATCTATTTTAAAGCTATTACTTGCAATTTCTTGTTTCGGTGCTCAATATGACGCTTGATAAAAAATTGTATTAAAATTATCCCTGAATCTGCCATCATTTACCTGCAGTTTGAGTGATTTTTAATAATATACATATATTATTGATTTAATATGTCATCAGATATACAATAGTACATAACTATTAAAGCTATAAAAAAATACTGCACGTTTAATTTATTTTATAGTAAAGATTAAATGAGTGAACATTTATTGTGTATTGAAAATAACCATTTTTTTATACTAAACAAAGAACAATCTTGACACATTATACTTATAACTGATAATAAAGCAAAGCGCCAAAAACAATATATCCCACAGTACCTTCACAGTACAAATCGACACAAGGAAATACAAACAATAAAGACTTGTATTTTTTATTGATAATAACTATAACCGTAAAAAATTCACGAAATAACATGAGGATTGAATTAAGTTACATATTCAAATGAAAAATTTAATAAAAAACTGCTTCTCGATCGCTATCGCATTCACTGCGCATAATAACATAAAATATTTCATAATCATCAGAAGAGACATGCAATGAAGAAAAAATCTATGTACAATCTTGGTACACAGAAAAACATCGTACAAGCATAATTAACTCTTAATATGACATAACACGGGCACTTAGGGGGACGCTATAAAGGGGCTCCCGGGAGAATATTAAGTAATGAAAAATATATTTTTTTATGCCATTTCGAAATTGCGAGATAAGATGTAGGCATTTTTAATAAAGTTTTCATACATATTTTTTATTGTTTATGTCTATAAAACATACAATAGGTATTTGTACTTAGATTTTGTAAGAAATACGTTTAGTTCATTACAATTATTATTTTTAAAATAAAAAATGTAATGCAAAAACATGTTTAAGTTAAACAATATTCGTTTAAGTTAAAATAAAATTTATATTTTTTTAATTAAAATTAAAATTCCGAATAGAAGTCAGTTTGAAATTCGAACGAATCAACCGTTATGTAAATATTGTATAAATATAGATGTATAATTGTATAGAAAAATGTTAAAAATAAAAAAAAAAAAGTTTCAAAGTTAACTGTGTTTCTCGTACCAGATTCAGTTCAATGTTAGCAATCAACATTTTCAGCTCACAAACCATGTTGATTGCGCTTTTCAAGCCGGCTGACTTCTGTTATTTTCATTGACATTTATATGAATGGCAACACTGATATGACACTTATTTTTTGTATTAGAAATCATTTTATTTTTTGAATAACATTTAAGCATGTAGTGAGTTATAAAAAACATTTTTATTTACTTGAAACTTTTTAATAATAGTTATACCGATTAATATTTTGAGTTTTGACTAAATTATTTTCAAATCCACCACAATGGCATAAATAACTAACACTGTAAAATATATTAAAAATGCCTTCATCATCATCATCGTCATAAATGGGATCTATAATGTTATGTCACTCTGGCTAACTGTATAAGCCGGATAATACTAATACACAATATAAAGAACTAACGCGCGAGTGAGGCAATACCTATTTAATTTAGTAGCTCAAACCAATCTTATAATGTAAATGAAAAAAATTACGTGATCAGCATACGTCGCTCGTTTAATTACCGTCTGACGTTTAGAATGTAATTAGCAACCCTTTCTGTCTGTCTGTCTGTCTGTCATAATTACGACCCTTGCGTGATGTACGCGATAAACATATTAGGAGAATGCTTGGCCCGAAACTATAATATATCTTATTTATAATATTGTTATAATGGATTTTCGACATCACTTACAATGAATACATCAATATTATTAATTTTATGTGTACGTTAATAATGAGAAAAAAAAAATTAAACAATTATGTAACTCAGTACATGTTACAGAAATGAAACGATTTGTCGTCAGAAACGTTTCACCCAAACGTTACACATAAAACGTTGCACGACAAAGAGACGTAAAAATAACTCATCGCGAATTTTAAAATTATACATAATTTGCAAATATCAAATCCGGGAAGTTAAATATCTATTTTTTCATCAAAAATTATTTTTTGTAAACACTGAAACTGAAATAAAAATTTGATTGTTTTTTATTCAATTTATGATTTCTTCCGGAAAACTTAATGAAGCGTTTTATCTCATTTGAATTTAATAAATTACTTAATAAGGACCTTCCTAATGTATAAGAGACGTCCAAAAAATTACCATCCCCCTGAGGGAGCGAATATCCCTCAAAGATTTCGGTATAAAGTTTATTTTGTCATTAAGTTGTTTGGTATAAAATTCGTATTTAGTAAAATATTATGGACATTAAGGAGCTTTTGATAGAATATGATTTGATACAAATGACAGACGGAAAGCGTTTTATATATAGATAAATGTATGCAAATGAATAAAGTTTATAAGATACCAGACGATGATTTTAAAAAAATTACTGAGGAAACCTATAAAAAGTATCCATCACCCATACCTCTTAATTTTATTACATTCTTTCTTCAATTTTACTAGCAATTACATAGCTGTTTGAAAAAATGTGAATTTCTATTTTTTTACGAAATAATATATGACTTATATGTACCTGATGACTCGTTGCGGTAGAGTCTACAGTCTTAGTCTAGTCTAGACCGATTAAAACCGATGGTCGCATTAAATTTAAAGTGTCTTATAAAAATAATATTCAAAATGTATTGATTTTATACTGATTATGTCCAACCAATTTTCATTTCTTAATTATTATATTATTCACGTAAAGATCTAGGAACGAACAATCGCTGCGAAAAAAAAAACAGATAAAAATAAAATTTGGGTCTGAGATCCTATTCAAAAGGTCAATGAACGTTTTTTTGGAGATTGAACGGTTATGTTAATAAAGATAACGTCGAGATACGATTCGATTGTTCGTTGCCAGCAATTCTTGGCAGAGTTAATTTTATCTTGTCATATTATACTCAGTTACGTCATTGCGGCATATTGTTGTGCTTATCTGAAATAAAGAATATGATGCCAAAAATAGCGAATGGGTTAAAGTAATTTATATCCTGCGCCAAATTACACCCCCAAACAAAAACATTGTTAATATTTCGTTTCTTATAGTATTAATAAAGTATGTATTTTGGTGTATTGTGCTAAAGATGACATTAATATAAAGTGTTATAGCAAAGCTATTTAATAACTAATATTTGAAAATCGACTATGTTTATTTTTACAATCTCAATAGAGCAAATGATCATAATTAAATTGACGCACAGAAAAATAAGTAATAAAAACGGTGAAGTCGCAGAGAAAAGTAATTGAAATATGGCTTGAAGTTTTAAAAATATAATATAGATATTTTTGATATATTTCTTTCGCACCGTCGGATTTAATCCGTCGACCCCGAGATTGTGGTTTAAGAATTTTATTTTCTCATAAAGAACATACAATGTTCACTTAAATGAGATATTTTACATAATAATTTAACCGACAATTTAGTACAGTAGTAACGACTTATACAATTCAAGAGTAATTAATCTAAGTATTTTTACAATAAGATAATAATTTTTTCTTAAAAATCGTAAAGGATTTTTCATTGAAAATTCCATTAGGTAAGCTATTGTATAGTTTTGCTCCCTCAAACTGTAGAGATTTAATTCCATATTTCGTCCTGGTCTTGGGTAATTCAAGTTTGTGTTTATTTCTAGTGTAATGTTTGTAAGTTTTAGTTCTAAACGTTATTTGTGTGTGTATTGTTTTTGTTAGTATTTTTCTAATTAATATGCATGTTTTAAATTTGTATAACTGGTTAATTGATAATACATTAGTACGTTTATACAATTCTTTAGTTGACATATGGTAATCTAGATGGAATAATGACTTTAGTAACTTATTTTGCGAGATCTGAAGATCCTTTATATTAGTTTTATATGCAGTACCCCAAATCTCAACAAGATATTCTAATAATGGCTTTACAAGTGAATTAAATATTATAATACGGATTTTGTGTGGTATACATCGCGACGATCTACGTATTGCCCCAGTGAGTGAATTTACTTTTCTTTGCAAGTAGTCTAAGTGTGCATGCCATGTTAGCTTAGGGTCTAGAATCAGGCCAAGATACTATTCTTCATTTGATTGTTTAATAGTCTGATTATTTATCATTAATGGGTTAAATTTTGGAATTTTCTTATTTTTTGCATGAAAAAGCATGAAGGAAGTTTTTTCAATATTTATAGTTAGTAAATTATATTGAAACCATTCATGTAATTTATCTAAATCATTTTGTGCTTTTGCTAATAAACTTTCAATAGAATCTTCAAAGTAAAATAAACACGTGTCATCTGCATAGAGCGATACTTCACCAGATAAACCCAGATGACTGATATCATTTATATATATTAAAAATAGCAGAGGCCCTAAAATAGACCCCTGGGGTATTCCACAGGTAATCATTTTTGGTGTACTTTTAATGTTTTTAATCTTAACTATTTGTTGTCTGTTTGTAAGGTATGATGTAAGTAATTTTAAAGCTGACCCATGAATACCAATATTTGTTAACTTATTTATTTATGAGAGAGAGATTTATGTATTTAACCGGCTTTCAATATTCATGGTTTGTTTAAGGAAGTTACGAATTAAGTTCAGCGTAAGAATTATAAAAGTTTACGGTACTTTAACGAGATTTGCAGAATTAAACACACTTGTATTACTTAAGGGCGCCATTCGTTTAATCAATATTATTATAGAAAGCAACGTTTGTTTATTATATTTTGATATAACTTTGAAAATACAATTAAGGGTAAATAAATCGGTTCCTTTATAACCTTATTGGTGTACTAAAATAACTTGGCAGTACTTAAAGCTATAAGAAACCTTTTTCCACACGACGTGACTGTCGACGGAAATAAAATCACATTGGTAGTCAGACGTGATGTCAAGACTTTGTTTTTTTTTTTTTTTTTTTATTGCACAGGAAGGCGGACGAGCATATGGGCCACCTGATGGTAAGTGGTCACCAACGCCCATAGACATTGGCGTTGTAAGAGCTCTTAACCATCTCTTACATCGCCAATGCGCCACCAACCTTGGGAACTAAGATGTTATGTCCCTTGTGCCTGTAATTACACTGGCTCACTCACCCTTCAAACCGGAACACAGCAATAACAAGTACTGCTGTTTTGCGGTAGAATATCTGATGAGTGGGTGGTACCTACCCAGACGAGCTTGCACAAAGCTCTACCACTTGGTGGTAGTGGTTGTTTAAAAATGGAAAAAAATACATCTAATTTTAAAGACAAGTATTTTTATAGATTTTATAGAAATAGCTATATTTGTATTGTGTTGTTAAGAATATAGTTAAAGTTAAATAAGAAAAAAAGGTTGAAAAAATCTATTTAAAATTATTCACTTTTCACTGAAAATTTGTAACATCATAAAAGAAATCCAAAATAAAATGAAAAATCATCTTTGAATGTCTCTTTTATTATAACTTTCATGTGCCACCCCCTCGTCCCCCTCTTCTCGATATCCAGTAAGAATTTCATGAAAGAGGAAATTAAATTTTCTATAAAGTCAAGAATAACTTGGTAGCTATCGGAAGTTTGTATTTTGATCAAAGATGGGAATATTACTTTAAAAAGGATGCCTTTAAGTAAAATTCCCATCTTATACGAGAAATAAATATAAAAAGGTTTTTGTTCTTTACAAGTTATTTGTAATAGAATGATGAAAGAGAATTATCGATAATTAAATTTCTATAAAAAAGTTTAATTTGTTTTAATTGATTTTTATTTATTATATAAAACTCATAAACGACGCTGTCCCAAAATTCAACTCAGTAACTCCGTTTTAAGCCTTTTAATAAAGTACTAAACAAACTACATGACTGAATTTATTATTATGTATTTATGTAAAATTTTAAAGTATCTGTTTTGACTCTAAAAAATAATTACTAATTACTGTATTCAATGATTATTGAATTGTGTTATTTTTTTCATTTTATTTGTATGAATAATTGTTTCGAAGTTTAACAATTAAATAATTTTATGTGTATTAATTATGTTATTTTTTTTTGTTACAGGTATACAACGTTATAATGTACAACATCTACGTACGTAACAACCTATTTATTATATCTTAAAATCAGTTTTATATTCGATTTTGTTTTGAAAATAATTCTCTTGTTACTATATTCGGGAATCAGAAACAGACGTCATGTAAAAATATTATTAAGCTCTCAACTTATTTTTTATAAAGGAAAAGTATATGTTTTGTTTTACTTGGTGGTAGAGCTTAGTGCAAGCTCGTCTGGGTAGGTACCACCCACTCATCAGATATTCTACCGCAAAACAGCAGTACTCGGTACTGTTGTGTTCCGGTTTGAAGGGTGAGTGAGCCAGTGTAATTACAGGCACAAGGGACATAACATCTTCGTTCCCAAGGTTGGTGGCGCATTGGCGATGTAAGCGATGGTTAACACCTCTTACGATGCCAATGTCTATGGGCGTTGGTGACCACTTACCATTAGGTGGCCCATACGCTCGTCCGCCTTCCTAAGCAATAAAAAAAAAATATGTATAATTACATAACATCTACATAACAGACAAAATATTTATAATACTAAAAAATAATAATCGTTTAAGATAAAAAAAACATACAGACGAATTGATAACCTCCTCCTTTTTTTGCAGTCGGTAAAATAAGAAAAACCGACTTCTAATATTAGCTTAAATGAACGCTTGAAATATAAAGATTTCAATATCAAATTCCAATATAAAATATATTGAGATCGAACCACATACAGAACCCAACGGAAAAAGAACCAGCAAAATCGGTTACTAAACAAAAACACACAACAAAAACATACAGACGAATTGAAAACCTTAAAATTTTGTTGTCGGTTAAAAAAAGGCATATTTTATTTGCCTATTTTTATAAATCACTTCGTTCATCAAGATTTCTATACAATCCTAGAAGTTCCTAAAATACGTCTAAAGCAATTCAATTAATGTTTATGGCCGTGAAATAATTAAATCCCGGAACTTGGATAGCTCGCTTCATCAAGCATTCGAACCTGGTTACACCGTCTCGAAACAATTCAAGGATCACACGTCAAAATCTCGCCACATTCGACTTTGTAGCCAAGCCTTAAGGACGATGAATCTTCTTTATAGAAGTCATGTAATTAAACTTCAACGTTGAAGTTTTGAACAACGGTTATGCGAAGTTAGCAGACTACATTTATTCAGCTTGTATTGTTTAAGGTGGATTGTTTAAGCTTGTCCATTTTGTTTTCATTGTTTTGACTTGAGAATTGAGCTATTTGTTTTAATTATATTATATAGAAATAACAGTATAAGTAATTGATTTAATGTCTCACGACTAGGGAAAGAGTTCTCTTCCATAACAATAAATAAAAGAACAAAAGTTGTTGCTTATGATGTTAGCTATCTAGTGCTGCGAGGTTGCTGGGTCATTAAAAATAACCCTGTATGTGACAGCTTAATGATTAAAAGTTACTATTTCTTATATAACGAGATAAAAGAAAAATCATCATAAACTGAAAAATGATCAGATTTCCCCTTCAATAAATAATCCGATTAATATCAAGTGTAATAACTACCCCGAAGAACATCCATTCCGACCCCTTCCCGCTAAATCTTTTTAACCCTCTTAAACGTCAGTCCTAAATCTTGGTCCGTCACGGGAAAATTAAAAATAATACTTCCCTCGTGCACCTTAAACCACTTTCCTTCGTCCTTTGCGTAGTTAATCAGTTGAAATATTTAATTACTGGGACAAACGTTGCGGCCGTCAGTGAGCACTCAACCCTTTTGAGTGATCCAAGTCAGAGGCAACGGCGAAATTCAGATCAACCCCATTGCGAGCATAACTTTACTAATATTTACATTTATTACCACCAATATATATACATTTTAGGCTCTTATAAGCACTGTTGAATTGTTGTTTTAAAGTATATAACGAATAATTAAACTTTTCTATTACATTCATATGTGTTATATAAACGTTTTACAGATAAATATGAATGAATATATATAAAAACCTCAAATTACAACGTATATAAACAGCATTTAGTTTTGTTGTGTTCTGATTTGACGGGTGAATAAATCAATCCAGTCAATTGTTGCTTCTCAAAGTTGGTATAGCAGTGATGTAAATGACTATGTCGTAAGGTTGTGGTGACCATTTACCATCAGTTACCCATTAACCAGTCCAACTATCTGTAATAAAAGCAAAACAAATAGTTGTTTATAATAATAAAAATGATTAATATGGCGTCTTGTCAGTCGCTTATACATAGCACCGCACTAAAAGATAGGGAGCAAAATATTTCATTTTGTCGTTGGAGGTTTCATGAGTTCAGTAGTTCTCTGATAAGATCGGACCGTTTGATTATATTTTTAACGACAGGCATATTCTGATGTATGAATTTATAAATAAATTTATTGGAAGCACGATACATTTCAATTATACGAAATATTTATTTTGTAAAAGAATTATGCGATGTAAGATTTAACTTAATTAAATTGTAAATGAACTCGATTTCCTTTCTTTACACTACAACAACAAAACACTGCGAACCATATGATCAAAGTTATCCCTTGAACCTACAATTACACTGGCTCACTCCGCCTTCAAACCGGAAGCAATAAGGAATTAATATTTGTAAAACTTCTCTACTTCTATTACTTTTGATGCAGAAGTTTATTAATTTAATTAACTTATAAGTAATTTTAAGATGGTAACTCTTTTAAACCTCCTTTTAACATAGTTAAAAACTTTTAATTTTCTCTCGCGTTTCATCAACATAATTACATACAAGTTTCGTAATCCGACTCGATCTCATCTCGCCGGCTTTGTCTTCCTCAAGGTACTTATAAGCTCTAAACTAAGTACATAAATGAATTACACCGAACGTCAGTAAGCGCTGAACCATCAGTGCACTGTAATATAACCATATTGAAGGCAGGAGCGAATTTATAAACAAAGACTTCAACATTTATTAAATTCAGTTTGTATAACTCTTTGTTAGAAACTTTGAAAAGAACGATTACATTAGACTTTTTATAAACATGTAGTTTATTTAATTTATCACGAATTGCTTCATTAAATAATGATTATTACACAATTTAGACTTAATCTCCAGTATATACATAAGTTAATAATAAATTAAATATTTAATTACACCCAAACTTACACAGACAACTACCGCCTCTATCGCTTGTATATATTAAGGTTGTATTTGAGCGCAACATTTCTGTTTAATACTTCTAAATTAAACATTTCTGAGGCTCTTTTTTTCTGCCCCGTAATTTAGTTGTTATCTATATTTTTATAGCATAGGAAGGCAGACGACCATATGTACCAGCTGATGGTAAGTGGTCACCATCGGCCCTAGACATTGGCATTGTAGGTAATGTTAACCATCGCTTACATCGCCAATGCGTCACCAACCTTGGGAACTAAGATGTTACGTCCCTTGTGCCTGTAATTACACTGGTTCATTCATCCTTCAAACCGGAACACAACAATACAAAATACTGCTGTTTTGCGGTAGAATATCTAATGAATGGGTGGTACCTACCCAGACAAGCTTGCACAAAGCCCTACCACCAAATAACACCACCACCTATTATGTTAGTTCATATATTTAACCGCTTCCGCGTATGTTTCCGCGTCCGCGCATCCACACAACAAAGCTAACGCTTAGTCTTGATGAATAAAGTTAATTAGAGCTGTCGGGTCGACGCAATTTTTCTGCGCCACGGAGATCAGCTTGTGATGTCGTTTGTCGCTTTCTACTTAACTTGCTTCTGTGAAACACTTCAGACTTTGTAATCTATTTCATTCTGGGTACACGTTTTATATCAAAATCGCCATTTCGGTCAGTTTCTTAAATTACACGTGTGTGTTGGGAGGTGGACAGATGTTATGTAATCTATGTAAGTCGCCTATGTGTTAAGGGTATAGCTATCTCTTTTCCACATTTCATCCTTACCAGTTTAGTACTTTTTGCGCGAAAGAGTAACAATGATTAATTTATTCATCCTTACAAACTCGCGTTTGTGTTATCACTAGGATAAGCAATTCGCTGTTTACGGCATAATTTTATAGTATATATTATAATAAAAACAAAAAAATAACTCATTACTACTAAGTCTTGTCGCGAAGTATCAATTAGACATAAATGAATTTAAACTATTGCTTGTAGGTACTCTACAAAGTACGAGTCTGTACAAATCTAATGACTAGTTTTGTCTGTTACCACCTCTTAGCTACTTACAACACTATGTTGACAAATGTTAACCAATATGACAGTATAAATCATAATACTAAATAATTATTTTCTATTGCAACGAAAGAAATAACGCAACAACACGTGACCAAGTAGAGTCTACGTGACGCGGTAGATTATTGAAACTAAATTGCATAAAAAACACGTTCACAATCTGCCAATAAAAAAAAATCGGGACGCTTCAGCCCCATAAATAATACGTGCGGATAGCGTGTCGGGGCACCTTAACCGACTATAATTCAGAGGGATGCTATAGCACAGAGTTTTATGAGTTAATCACAACCTTTGAAGTTTGACGGATGGGGCATATTTATTGTATCCATCACGATAAGGCGTCTAACTTATTTCCTTTCTTCCTTATTAGTTTACATGGCGAAAAATAATAAATTCATTCGTTCAGTCGGATTCATTTAAAAACTTTTATGTATGAAAATATAATTTTGTTTCGTTGTTACGAAATATTTAACCTTAACTACTTTATCGGTTTAATTTAGGCTTTTATTTACTTCAAAATTGTATTTTATTTTTACCTTTTTAATCTCTTCTTTGTTCTCTGTGTATATGAAGTTTAGAAATCAATAAATAACAATCATAAATACAATCAACATTAAAAACACATTGATTTAAATTTAAGTCACTACCGCAATGATGATGGTGCTGATATGATTCCTCTCCGGTCTACATCGGCCTAGGAGCCCAACTAGCCGAGGCTTGATGTTTGCTTCTCAGCCAAAAATAATATAATTCTACGCAAACCTCAGTGCCCATGAGCCTTGCATCTCTAAATTGGAACATGTTGATAAACTATTGAATAATATATCTTTTAAACATAGAATATAAAAGCAATAGTGTAACAAAACCAACATAACCTGAAAAACGGAAAATATATAACTTTCTTATTCATCATAAAATTCAATGTTACACCAAGCCTTGCGTTTCTGTTTACGATCTCAATGATCGACGAAACGTTATTCGTGATGTAGACTCGAACGTAAAACGGAACGGGGCTACTGAATTGTATAATTGAATATGAAATGTATATAACTCACAAGCTTATTGATAATCAATATTTAATCAATCATATGAAATTATTGGAATTTATTCTAAAAACCAATTTAATATACATTAAAATGTTATTAAAGTTAACTGATTCTTATTCTTTATACTTATTAATTATATTAATATTTATAGTTATGTTACGCACATACATTATTTTCACAATAAAAACATTCTAAATATTTTTTTTTAATTTATATGTATAACATATACGTAATACGTAAGGTGAAACAATAGTGAAGAGAAACAAAGATTAATTTATTTAAATCCATTACGAAATTTTACCAATAAAACATACATTACAGTGTTTAATAAATAGCTAAATATATAGAACATTAATTGTAAAATATAACTTTCTCGTTTAAAAAATATTGAACGAAGTCTAGTAAAATAATGCCAGAATAAATAGTTCGTAGCTATATAACATATTGCCAAGGATGTAGACAAGTCACATGGGACGGATGCTTATATAATTTTACACATCTACATCCGTTCTCTCATCGCGTTATTTGTAACATAAACGTGGATGTTCTAACAATGGACTTGACATGATATATTTTCTTAACAATGCTTCAAAGTATACCTGATGCAGATTACGAAGAGCAAAATATGATACCTGATGGTATGTACCTCATAAAAAAAGCGTACAGGGGCAAATTTCATCTATGTTTGTGTTGAACAGTTACCATTTGCCTGTCTGCTTAAATATTTCATAATAAAAAACTTATTCTGTTTTATATAGTTTATAGTAATAATAATAAATACAATATATAGTTTCTGTAAAAATAAAACTTTATTAAATAATTATTAAAATAATTTAAAATTACTTAAGTAGTATAACTATTAATACACATTCAAACTATTATAATATACAATTTTAATTAAATATGCCACATATAAGATACAAACATGATTAAATTAACTCGCTGAAGATCGTATGCACAACATGGTTTATCAATACTCTTCTTATCCACCTGGTAAGTTGTAACTTCGTACATCACACGCCTTAAGTTATTGAAGGCGGTGATATATTAGCAAACTCGAGGGGAGATGACGTAGGTATGATTGGCGTGGATTTATTACACAGTTACCTGTGCTGGTATTAAGTATAGAGCCGAGATAGCACAGTGGTTAGAATGCTTGAATCATAACCGATGATCGCAGGTTCAAACTCAGACATTGTTTCATATTTTTAATTTGTGTTTTAAATTCATCTAGATGTCAATTATTGGGCAAAATTGGATAAAGATTAACAATCTTAAGCGGAAAACAATTTTGTACTGTATAGTAAGGTATCGTTTAGTTCTCGCGTCATAATAAAGTCATACATTAATTTTTAAATGCAAAAGGTGCATACGATTTGCTCACTCACTCTCGTATTTAAGTATCTTATAATATAGTTATACTATAAAGTTCGCAAAAGCTCTTCTAGACTTGAAGAAGTGCCTTGCTAGCACTTTGAATGGTTATTTTACGAGATTAAAGTATAAGCAAAGTTACCTGCTCGGAAAATATATATTCTGCCTAAAAACTTCTTCTTACTTTAAGAGATAATTATATAAGTATACTAATATTCTTAATACGAGATATTGCTTAACAAAAGCTGCTTACCTTAACATTACGGTTCAAGTTTAACGTCAGTTTTTTATGTATAAAATAAATCTCCCTACTCAAAACTTTCAAATATATAATAGTATCTGATATAGATACATATTAAAAACTTTCATTGTGTTTATTGAGTATGAAACTGTAGAGCAACTACGTCGTAGCTTGTGCTACGCCAGCCGTAGCATTACGTAGCCGTTTTAGGTTTTTAAATTGCCAGAGACGTGAGGTTTTTTAACGTATCTGAAGTTAATACTTGAACCTGAAGTGAACGGACAAAAGCCAGCTATTGTAAGGAAACCTTTTGACCCGTTTCCATTGTGTCGCCGTTAAAAGACTTTATTATGGGGAAAGGAATATCTCTTGAAGTTGAAGATGCATTGCCTTTTAAAATAACCAACTGGAATAAGAATAGTTTTGAATGCTCTTAGTAATTTATTACTCTTCTTACTTTAGATATCATTTCAACATTTGTATAGTAATCAAATTATTCATGAGATATAATACTTTGGTCTTCGTATGGGTAAAATAATAACCGTAGATAGGATTGGCATAAAACTGTATTTAGTGAGCGTCTACGTTAAGAATGGAGTAACATTGCTAAATTTCAAGTCAATCGGAGCTATAGATTGGAAGATCTCGTGATGTCAGTCAGACAGTGGTATTTCGCCTACATTTAATATTATTGGAAATATATTATTGTCCTAATCATTAAAAATGTACAGGTATCAAACAAGATATCAAATATTTATCGAAACATATTTGACTTATTTTACTATCTCTACTACTATATCTAATATCAGTAAAATAATGAATTGATTTAATTAATTATTTAAAACGAAATAGAAGTACATACATGTATGATAATATAGAATACAAACAGATAATTTATTATTATACCGTAAGCGCTTCCAAAGTATAATATTACCATCGTACGTCTAATATGATCTTAAGACATTTGATGGACACATGATAAATGGAGTCTACGAAACGCGAGGGGGCAGAGGTGAGGGGGGTTAGGGAACTATTTGCATAAACGACAATCTAATCGAAGATTACTAGGATGAGTGATCTAGTTGTAATTACTCGCTTAGAACGATATAATTTGTGTTCCGTAAGCTTGTTTGTGAAATCAATTTTTTTTTTAATAAATTGTTAATAATACAAGGAAAAAACATTAATAATGTTTTTTTTTCTTATAAGTATTTCTTTGCTATCGCGAAAAAAATTTAGGATTTTAAGAAGTAGGTTCTCAATTAAATTCTATTTTTATGATGGGTACCTCAGAACTTAATTATGAACCCATTTCATTTTTTTTTCAAGGTATACAAAGTTATAAAAAGGGTATAAAGTATAAAGAGGTATAAAAAATGTAAAATTATTAGATATTTTTTTGCATGGCGTGAATTTAGCTTAATGTCAATCTTGTTTTTAAACAGATAATTTTACACTATTGTTTTTTTAAATATAAAGTTTTACTATTTGACAGAGAAAGACAGAAACACGAGTAGTGTTTAGTTTCTCGAAAAATGCTGTGGTTTTCGTGATAAATCGACCAAGATAAGTGATATCGCGAGGAAAATTCGTCACGAGTTAAACCCAGTACAGTTTCTAACGTAGCTTGAAAATATAGTGTATAGATAACCATATATTTTTAAAACGATCGAATTTTCTGTGTATCCGTTTAAATTATTATATAAACATTTTAAATTACCAATTCTAAATACTATATCATAGTAAATTATATCGAGTAGCCTATATTTTCTTAAGTAACTCGGTGGTAGAGCTTTGTGCAAGCTCGTTTGGGTAGGTACCACCCACTCATCAGATATTCTACCACAAAACAGCAGTACTTTGAGTGAGCCAGTGTAATTACAGTCACAAGGGATATAACATCTTACGGCCGGTTCACACATGTCTCCGTTTTACTGTTCCGTTTTATCGTGTACGTTTTTTTTTTCGTCGATGGCGTATGTAGTTGTATGAGCGACTTCACACATGGCACAGTATTCTGTATACAGTAAAAAATATCGTTCCGTAAAAAAATTACATTCCGTTTTGTCATCGAATACTGGACGACGGAACAGTAAAAATATACGGATACGTAGAATTTTAACGGATAGGTACTGTGTGCGTGGCGAGCGGCACCCTCTCTAGATCTTTGGGCCATAAGTGGATGCTGCCAATAACGTCGATTCCTTCTCCGACGATAGTACCAATACAACACGACAGCGTCCATCCTTGTAGAATAACGGCGGTATACTGCGAGAGTTTTATGTTCACACATCGGATCCAATAATGACGGATCCGTTGAACGTTTTACGGTGCCTATGTGTGAACAGAGCATAAATTTATGACGTATCCGTTAAAAACGTACAAGTAAAACGGACTCCTATGTGTGAACGGGCCGTTAGTTCCCAAGGTAGATGGTGCATTGGCGATGTAAGGGATGGTTAATATTACTTACAATGTCAAAGTCTATGGGCGTTGGTGACCACTTACCATCAGGTGGCACATATGCTCGTCCGCTTACCTATACAATAAAAAAAAAGTTATGGATAGGTGGACGGGCAATTGGGCTTCTTGACGGTACGTGGTCACCACCACATACATATTGGCGATGTAAGAAATATTAGTCATTCCTTACATCGCCAATACGCCACCAACCTCAACAACCGATGGGAACTGAAGTAACTAACTGTCCCTGTAGTACTTATACTTATACTCTCTCGCCCGTCAAACCGGAATGCCACCACTATGTGTTGCTGTTTAGCCGTAGAATATCTGATTAGTGGATGGTACCTGGGTTGCACGAAGCCTTAACACCTATTAAAAAATACAACACAAAAATCTAATGATAATGATCCCTTAAGATTGTTATTACTGTACAAAAATATATCATCTCAAAACTATGTTCATAATATTGTATTATGGTCCCCTTTCCTAACAAACTTGGCAGATTTTTATGTTTTTCCTTATCAAGGGTAAGACGCCAGACGCCACGGTCAACTGCGACTATTCCAAGTGATCTAGCCCCCCTTTTTAAACCATTATGAGGGCACTAATGCGAGGATAATGTACTTTTTATGGTTGACGAACAGAGACGTAAGTATTACATAATCCAACGTCTATAAAATAATATAATGATATTATATAGAATATATGTATATGAAAAATATTTGTCTAGTTTGTGGTACCTACTTAATTTTTTTGAATCATAGTAATTTATTTTTCAACTAATCATTTTCTACAGTTTTTCTCGACGGATGACTATGAAATGATATTAATAAAATCATAAATATTGATAGTCAAGCAATTTAAAAAGCATAATTATTTGACTTTTCTTATGTAGTCGTATAATATCAAACCAAACCCGACATTGTTATATCATATATACTGGGTAAGTATATTGGTTAGTAGATAACATAACAATGTCACTTACCTTTCATACCGAAGGAACAAAGACAAAAGATTGCTTTGCTTGTGGAACGCCTGGTTTACACGCGTAAACATTTCAAAGGCTCGATACCCATCAAAGCGCTGATGTGCGGAGAAGTCAGAAAAAGGAGTCACGTTTAAAGTTATACAGAGAGAAGTTTCAGGAATGAAGAGACTCATATACTCTTTGTTATTCACAGTCATCTTCTATCTTAGCCCTATATACACAGCGCATATGTACGGAGCTTAAATGAGAGCACTGAACTCTATTACAACAACAGTTAATATGAAACTTGTGGAACAAAATACGAGCAAGATAAACAGTTTGGAGTATTCTACGTCTCATGTTAAATTAGTAGAAATATTAAACGTCAAATATCATCAACAATTTGAAACAGTCGACAGTTACACGTGAAGCTTCAGAGGGGCTGCGCCTTAAATTCTTCAATTTCACTCTAAGCTGAATGCTCCATAATGAAACGTTTTGAAACAATCCTTACTTTAAAAGGTTCATTTCGAGACGAGACGAATGTGAGAGAATTTTCTTAAGGACGTTTTTAGTTTGAGGCAACGCAGACTTACGACTGCGGTTAATTAGATAATATTGACTTTTAAATAATATTATGATTATAAATATTTATACGTTACTCAATAACTTATATTCAATAGCCTTGTTATTCCTTTTTTCATTGATCTACATAAGATATTAATAGATAAGATAGATTACAATCTACCGAATAATAATACGTTAAATTGTAAGCAGTATGTAACGGTTCGCAATCTTTCGACAGTTCACAATCTCGCGAGATAGATTATAACTTAACGGTATTATTTACAATTTTACGGTGACATGTATGACACAAATCGAAATGCCGAAAGAATCAACAGTAGAAGACGAGGTGTTATATTAAAAAAAAAATTGCATTATTACTCCGAGGTCAATGAAGTAATTTCTAATATTATAATTATTGTTTAAAAAGTTCTGTCAGAATAAAACAGTTTAAAGAAGTATTTTATATATTTTTTTATTTCTAGATTTATTCATTGTTGAAATAAAATAACAAGTATTGTAATATATTCAGAATGTCTGCATTACGGCAAAGGGTCGTAATGTCGTGTCTTCAGTCTGCACTTGAATATAAACGCGACATCACACGTCGCCCTCATTATGAGAATCTTCGAGAACTTTCGAGGCAACATGGCGTCTTTGTTTTAATTCGCGTTAATAACTCTGTATCCAGCAATAAAACATATTATGTGAAGGCGTGCGACGGTGGAAAATCTTGTTACTGATGTGAGGAATTTGAGCGCGTTTAAAGTTAGAGAATACGATCTTGGAATAACTTTGTTAAACAATTCACATTAAAATAAGAAATGTTGGTGCTTTATTTGTATGTATTATAAAACAATCACATAATAATTAAAGGATTTTTTCCTTAACCATATAGAATCAAAAATATTATTTAACATTATATTGATTGCCATTGTTAACGCAAAAGGTCGTATGTGAGAATTAAGTTCGACTTTAAGACTTCAAAAAGTTGTATAGAACATGTCAGTTCATAGCGTTTTTATTAATAATTGTTATTATTAAATCTTACATAACTTATCATAGAAACAGTGTCCATAGAAATCAATATTATGTTTATAAAACGTAAATAAATAATAAGTTTTATGCTCTGTAACGTACACATACGACCTTTTAGTACGTGTAATATACAGTATACGCGAGTAGAAAACCACAAAACGAAAAACGAACTCAAATTACACCAATCATCATTTCGTGCACAATTGTAGTATTGCTATATATTAGCCGCAGTATTAGCGGCTAGCTCGTTACGCCAGCTATTACCTCACTAATCGGCTATTTCGGCTATCCGAAGTGGGCGTTAGTCACCGATATTAGCCGATAGGGCGCAGATGCGGATAATGCCCAGGTATGACCCCACGGTACCCGATATTTTCTCGTAAGATAGTGTGCGAATGACAGCTACGGTTAGCCGTTATTTTCGTCTGTTTTTTATTATTTTAGTGTTATATTTTTATTATTATCTGTTAAAAATATATTTGTTAAAAGATCAATATATCTTATATCATATTCTTGGCATGATTTTTTAACGAAAATTCTATAAGTTATAAGTAAAAAACTTTAAAAGAAAAAAAAATATACATATACTTCTCTTTCCCTTTACTTTTATCATTTTCGACGTATCGGATTGTACGTTTCACATTTGTCGTTAGAAATTGAATTATAAATTCACATATTAAAGAAATAAAAATTGAACTGTAACAAAACATTTAAAAAAAATAAGATCAAAATGGTTGAAAGAAAATCGATGTTGAATTATCATAATATAATAAAAGTACTTAATATTATATATAAAGTATTATAGACACCTTCCTACTTTAATTGGAAAAATAAACCAAATAAAGCTGACCTCCCCCCCAGACCGACTTAAGAAAAAAGCCGAACATAGTAAAAATTGAATAGAGCTTACCAGTTCAAAGCAAAATGGTCGTCTTAATCGGAATTCCTGGCTCCGAGCGATAAGCCCATAAGTTACTTTACTTAAGCATATTGACAGGAATCCTTTTAACTTCAAAGGTGTTTAGAAGCTTTTTACTGGAACTTGCGGTCCTCTTTATGTGTAGCGTTGAGCTCTTGTGGAGTGAGATTTTGCTATTAAAAATGTGTGCAAATTTATCGTAAGAGTGCACAGCAGGAGATTGACATTAATATTTCTAATACGTGCATATTAACCAAGGTATGTCGGGTTTGGTATGGTAAAGCGATAAATAACTTTATATTTAAGAAGAACAAATCTATTTAGATTGTAAATAAGATAATAAACAGTAATAATTTGATATAGTTTTGATAAAGATCAGACGGACAAATTAGAACAGCGAATCGGCACATAGGTCGAACATGCGATTCTTCCTCGAAGAAGAACGTAATTGACACTGTAACCTAATCTGGACATTTGTAATGAAAATAAAATTAAGTAGTTAATAACGTATGCTTTATATTTTTTTTATTTAAATTATAAAGTCAATATCTTATAGTTGAACGTCAAAACAATATCTGATTAAAACATTCAATTCCAATGAATCGCCTTCACCTGCTCGTAGTAAATCTGATTGTGTATCGATTTGTCGCAGACAGACGAGCGAAACTGGGATATAACCAAGTTCACAGCCTATAAAACACTTAAACATCACGTCATTTCCGCTGCCGACTCAGCTGTAAGTGCGGAGATTGATGCGCTAAGTCATAAGCTGTAGCGTTTTTTATTATTTACCATATTTCAAACATAGCATTATTGTTGGTCAATAACTTAAAACAGCATTCACCAGCGAAAGTTTTTTCACTACCAATTAAAATGAAACTTGATAAAATCAACGGTTACTATGCGTCACTAGCTATTTTGTGTAGTTTTTCCATTTTTTTGTGTCCTATCGAACTTATATCCTAGATTATGAGGTGTTGAGTTATTTACAAAGTATTTATTTTCATATTACCAGATATTTCATATTACATTAGTGTTTTTGAAAAAGCGTTTTATTTCATTAAGTCAAAATCTGACACTACCGGTTCATAAACACCTGAGACCTATGTAGAACCGGCAAATTAACTTATTTATTTATAAAGTATAATAAATATAAAAATTAAATAGACATTCTGTCACAATCATCGAGATAATTTTTTCCACAAAAATTTCAGCACTAATTAAATATTATAGATGTACGAGTACATTGTACATACACATATGCAATGTATCGTAAATAATGATTAAAACATACATTTTCTTTGACGACGAAGCGTTATAACTTTTAATTGTCTGCAATAGATACTGCCCACAGAGCCTTATGAAAGTCACAATAGCGATATTAATTCTAGTTTTTAATACACCACACTGTGTCACAGGCTCAGCAAGGAGCGTGTTCAAGAGGCTCACTAGTAAAGGCATGGTTTAAAAGAAAATGGCCCAGCCATTGTTCCCTTCAAGTTGTAGGACTCTCGTGGTATGTGTCCTGGGATTTTAGTAGCTATTTTTATGTACTGTTTTCATAAGAATTCCTATGCCGGGTTTTCTTTTTGTTCGGAATGTTTTCTTACATTTTACGGTAGCGGTGCTAGTTTAAGAACGCGATATCTGACTGATTATGATCTTGTTATACGTTAACAGCTTATGTAAACTTGACTTGTAAATAAGGTATATATATATGAATCAACTGTTTGTTCATATTATTTATAGAGTAATTTATTCTATATATAAATAGGTAAAAATAAACATTTCAATCTCTTCTTCTCCTCGGTTTGTCATACGATTTTCTTTTGTTTTGTTTTGTAAGTATTGACAAGCTTTAATGTTATATAAATATAAATAAAAGGTAAAAAATTGCATACATGCAAAATTCATATTTAATACTTTTTTTATAAATTATTATATATAAGTCGACTACTAGGCAAATAGTATACAGTTTAATTATAAATGTGGCGTTGAAAATTGACGTGAGAAAATCATATTTGTCAAATTTTAAAGGCTTGCCTTCTTTTCAAACTCATATTCTTTAGAACTAAGTGTAAACTTATTTTAAGAGCTATGAAGCTTGAAATAGTGTTCGTAAGTCTGAATTCTATTATATTCTAGTAAACTTAGAATCTTTTAGAATAATTTTCAAATTTACATATCTGTCTGTGGATTTAAAATTAAAAAAAATATTTAATCAATATCGGTATACACTCTACTTTTCACATTGTCTATTGTTTTATTGATTAGAGGACATTTAAAGACGGACGTCAATCGCTATTCGCTAGTTCCCCATGATTACGATAATAATGACAATTCTATTCATTATATTTTTTAATATTTTTTTATTAGTCACATATATAAAACCCAATTATAATAATCTATTAACATTCCACAGATAACATATTCCTTAAGATTCCTCCCTTCGACCATCTACATAATTTTCATGTGTGTGAACGTAATCGTCCCTAAGCATGACCTTTCGCTGTTGCGACCCGACCTAATTTGGTAGGAATTTAATATATTCTAACTTTACTTAAACTATATACAATAAAATTGGCCGTAATAATGGGTAAGTGAAATAGTCCAGTAGTCTGATAACAAGGGTATGTGACTTAATGTGATGACAAACTACATATGTATCTTCCATATGTCTAATACAGTTTATTAGGTTTTATAAAAGCCGAGATGAAGCGAATCTTAACCGATGATCGTGGGTTCAAACACATGTGCCTAATTTGTGGTGGATGTTAACCCATGTGGTGCATTTTAAATTTATCGCGTGTTTGACGGTGATGGAAAACCTCGTGAGGAAACCTGCATGTCTAATATCACTGAAATTCTGCGACATGTGTATTCCACCAACCCGCATTGGAGCAGCGTAGTGGAATAAGCTCCAAACCTTTCACTCTTAAAGAGGAGATGAGACCTTAGCCCAGCAGTGGGTCATTCACAGGCTGTTACTGGTACTGTTACTGTGCTGTTTATAAATATCAGAAATCCATTAGCATCTACCACTTTTAAAAATATGTAATATGTAAAGTGTTAAAAAAAGAATAAAACTTCATATCATGTAAATAATTTCCATAATGTAAAATTTTGAATTTTTTCTAGAGAAAATTTTTATTATGTAAATATTTTTCATCATCGTAATTTTCAAGCCCAAGGCATGTTTCAAAACTGAAACCCTTTTAAATATATTAGAAATTTTCCTACATATCTTACCCTCATTAGGCCCGGTGGCCCATCTTCAACCCCTGTTCACACGTGACACAGGTGCCTTGATATATAATATTAATATTTAAAACAATACACCTTGAGCAAGAGTTTTGGATGAAGCTTATGTACACAGAATAAACTCATAAACTTCAATTAAAAATAATATACTGCCTTATAAAAGAAACTAATAATTTATGAATATATTTTATAAAATTGACACCACATTAACTCCAATAATTTCTAATATCTCATTGTTATCACAATACATAATATAAATATACAGAAATGTTAATTATAATTAATTATATGTGTGCGTTGTTACGTTTCATAAACCTTGGGTTATTTTTGTATCGTGTAACAAACAAAATAAATAATACAAAGTGAAGTGAGCCGCAGGTGCGCTGACCCACTTCATAGATGCTAAAAAATTTAAAAACCATACTACCGTTTTAGGCCGTATACCTACTTGTAAAATATACGTGGTGATGAGTCAGAATTATAAAGGAATACGGATATTTTTCAAGATATATGTTTAGAGAGTCTGTTTCTTAAAACTAAAATCATACTAAATTTATATATATAAGAGAATAACTGATTGACTGACAAATTCACAGCCTAAACAGTAGTAAGACTCGCAGCTCGAAAATTTTGCATCCCTTTAGAACGCTAGTTTTAAGGAAGGATTTTTCTAAATTTAACCCTTAAGGTAATGACGGGGATGAAAGTTTGTATGAGTCCTTCATTTTGAAGATAGAGCTATGCCGCCGGCTTATGTAAAGCGCTGGTTTTTTATAATATTTATAAAAAAACATTACCTTATCCGTGCGTGTAATCAACTTACATGTCACTTTTAAATCAAACTTCGCATGTTCAAATTGTTTATTACCAAATATTCAAAGATCGTTTTAGCAGGAAACCTTCATTGTTATGAATCACCGTATCACGAATCGCACTCAATAGTATTGAGCTCATTTTCACCTGTCAAAGTAGTCATTACCAAGTTGCGTGAACGGTCTTGCGTGTAAGTTTGGCTAAACTTAGTACCGTACAGTTCGGTACAGAATATATTTCATGAATATAAACAGTATGGATTTAAATATTTATTGTTAAATAATTCGACATAGAGTTATTTGATAGTCTTAGACGAAAAACTAATTATGTAATTAACTGCGCTGGTTGATAATTAATAAAAATGTATCCGTTAGGATAAATTGCAAAATTTATTATTTTAAGACCCTCAAGAGAGTTTTGCCCTCGAAAAAAATTCGATCTTGCTTTAAAATTTTACATAGGTTGCGATAACAGACGTTAAGCTACAAAAAGTATTGATCTACCCCCGCTGCGTCTGTCTATTCGTACGTGCTAACCTCAAAAACTACTGAACAGATTTTCATATGATTTTCACTAATTAACGGAGATAATTATTCATGAAGAAGGTTTAAGTGTATAATTAATTAGTGTTTTTTTGTAAATTACCACATATATGTATACTACATAAAAGACATTTGTTTGTCTTCTTATCATTCATCGCAATTATATTAGTATTAATAATAAGTCGCATTTTTCTTGTCATAATAATATTGTACATTTTTGATGACGAAGTTACCCAAATTCGTCGGCACATTATACCCTAAAATTTGAAAGTAATTGCACATGCTATTCCTCGAAAACCAACCACCATCGAATGCAATGAGTAATGATCCTAAATTTGGCTTGTCGAGCCGTGTAGCGGGTACATTAGACAGTCAAACCTGTCTCGAATGATGTTTATCGTGTACGAGACTTCGGATTAATTATCAAAAACCATAATTAAGATTATGCCTTCAAGTAAAACTTTACAAGTAAATTCAAATTGTCATTTCACAAGTTAATTAAAATGTAACGCTACCAGTCATTCGAAATGTTGATACTGCTGAAAAGCAGCTACGAGAAATTCATTGGATATATTTTAAAATCATATACAATTAAATTTATAATATTAACACTTTCCCAAACCCATTTTTTAAAACAGCACTTAGATTTGCTTTGCCCGACGTAAATATAGTCTTATGTGATATAAAGTAGAGGACAAACTTGAACTAAGCCACAAATATAAAATTTAAAAATATGAAAAGTAAATATGTAGGTATATCCCTTTAAAATCGGGAACCTATTAAAATGTATAGAGCGTTATAGCTTATATCATTTAAATCCTAAAGCCAGGCTCAGTGAACTAGATTTACGGCGCTCATCTGGTCAAGGGTGAGCGGTAATTTGTCGCGACGGGCGAGGGTGCTGCGTCCGGTGTTGCCAGATTACACACCGTGAGCACCATGTGCGTTGCAGGGTTATAAATACGATTTGGAGACATGAATTATTAGTCTAACTTTTCATCTAGGATAAAAAATTTACATTCATTTTTTTGCATATGCATCGCCACAAAATTGGCTTTCCTGAAACTCGCATCACATCGCAACAGTTCCCGTGACCGATTCTAACTAGAAACATGACCACCGTGATGAAATTTCGTTACGTTTAACAAAGTCAGATATATTCACAAATAGTCTAAAACGCAACGTCGGTCGATACATTGCCGTGACTGAGGGCCGTAAAACCGTCAGAAAAAAACGTTCGTTGTAAAAAAAAATCCATTAAATTACATCGTAATAAGCCCACGGACGAACTACGGCTGATCGACCCGACGACGCATTTTCTAGATTTTCCACGAGGGAAATACGAAACGTAACCGCGAATTACGTGCGAATGGCTGGTTCGCGAGGTTTTGATTAAATAAAAAATAACATCTTGTCTATGGTGATGTGTAAATAGAATATTCTAGAATTTTTTGTGATTCAAATTAGTGATCAGACATTGCTAATATGAACCGAAAGCTATTTTCAAAAACGATATACTATAAGTATTTTTTTTGTTGTATAATTTATCATCCTAATTATATTGATTTGAGTTTTTTCTTTAAATACTTAAATTTTTGAACACTTCTTGTGGATCTGACTTCAAATAGGTTAAAAGCTAGGATACAAAATACTAATACATTAAAACGTTTAAATTATACATAAACTATAATCGGGTCATGTATATACATTTTTAATATCTCACCAACTCATGTAAATACATAACAGAGCATTTATTTTTTGAAATCGTTAAAATTTCTTCGCCAACTATATTATTTTAATAACGTTTAAATTGTTAATCAATAAAATTCATACCAACAATTGAAACATAAAAATTCCAGTCAAATTAATAGTTTGGTGTGAATAAGGGGAAACGATTACATTTATTAATTTGTAATACTTAATACGTTTTATATTATGACATTGAAATCTTGACCGTTAATTAGGAAATTAAAACTTTATTACGTTTCCATTAAGTCCAAATTAGTTTAAATTTGTAAGAAATATAATTGAAAGTGATGAAATGTCAAATTATAAAAATAAAAACATTTTTAGATCGACTAATATTTTAAAACATTACATCTGCCATATTCAAATACGTATCCTAATGAAATATTTTCACAGATAAAGATATTGAGAAGATATTGCATCACGCTCGCAGACTTCCATTCGGAGTTATTGAAAAAGTTCATTCATTCGGTCTCCATCTTGTTCCCATTCGCTCCGCTGAATTTTACCACCTCTGCATTCATCGTGAAAGTATAATGCTCGAATGAGATTTTGCAGCTACTTTGCTATTTTGTGAGAAGATTCTTTTTCAAGTTTTACTTCACAATTTAAAAATGGCTACATGAACGTACCGCAGACTTCATAATTTAAAAAAAAAGTAAACATGATGACATATGATAATTAAAAAAGTAATAAATAAATTATAGTATACCCACTATATTGAAATACGTTTAATTTTCAACCTATAAAAATAATTTATTTTTTATTTATTTAATACACACCAATCATATACATATCACAAACAATAGACATATATAAACAATATCTGATATGTATAAGTATATAAATGTAAGTAACATTCACAGATTATAGCGTAAACTATAAATATAAATAAAAAATAATGATTTATAAAAATAACAACAAGGATTTAAAGTCAAACATGAAGTAGATCAATTATAAACATTATTACCTACTAATTTGATAATGAACTAACCGACATAAAACGATAGATGAACTATTTCATAAATTAATAACTATTATAAAAAACTGTTTACAAAAAATAAATCAAGATTTCTAAGTTCCTTTAAGGATATGGATACTTTAAAGCTGCATCAAATACTTATACTACAAGAAAATTAAATTACTAATTATATTAAATGTTTCCCTTTTGAAGTTACTGTGATATCATTTATCACAATTGTCAGTACTTCTATAAGAATTGAAGCTATATACTGTCGGTTACCCCATTCTTCTGAATACGGTAATCTCGACTCTCAACGGTGTATTAATAATTAAAGAGGGTGAAATAATTATTCAAGGCTTTTGTTTCAAGAATTATCTTCAGCGCCGATTCTAAAACTCATTTTCGGAGCCGAAAGCGGCTTATTTAAATTACAAAAAATGAATATATATCATTATCATAATAAACGTTTTTAATAGGAAATTTGTATTAATCAGTTTTACTTATGAAAGTGTGCATTTTTAAATTGACGATGACTTTCTCAATAAGTACTATATTGAAAAATTATATTCGTAAATTATATTCAAAATTAATAATTAAATTTGTTAAAAATTAAATTTCGTTACTAAAATATTAAATTAAGTGAGTAAATTTCTTTTTCTATATCTATATTAATATTATAAATATAAAAGTTTGATTTTTATTTTATTATATATTTTATTACAAATAAATAATAGATAAACTTAGTCTATTCATGATAATTACATGTTTAATTAAAGGTAACGACACAGATAATGCGAAATATATAAACGTCATAACGAAAATCATTTTTTAAATATTATATAAGTATTTCTTAAAGTTATAAACAATTATAACAACAGATAAGAATTAAATAATGAAGTTAGTTATTAAAATTTAATCTGTAATAAGAGTCATTAATAAAAAAATACTCATAATACATAGCTTACTCTAATAATTAACAATATTAATTATACGAAACTATATTCATGCAGTGATTACTAATAATAATTAGAAATATTCTTATCAAAGGCAAATGTTATGATTATTACTTAACGACAAAACTTTAACTACAGGAAATTTACTTGTTAAAATTTCGAACTGTCAATAAAATACAATACACGAACTTAGTTATTATTTTGATTATAATACGGATATTAAGACAAAGTTCGTGCTATACCGTTTGAGCAAAAGCTAATTAAATATCTACTATTATGAATAGGAAATTGTAGTTACTTATTTGATTTATAATTTTTTTAAAGATACCTATTCGATTTCATTTTTTTGATATTTTTAAAATCTTCTAATTTTTCTACTATTTATTTTATATTTTACAAAAATATGCAGGGCGAGGGTATTAATTAGTAACGAATATGTTTAATTTTCACTAGCTGGTTAGATTTCTAAGACAATTTTCTTGTTGACCTCAACTGTAATTCTCTTAGCGAAGGTTTCTTCTTGTAATAAAATATGTAAGGGTATAATTATAAGGTAAAAGAAGTCACGTGATGGTAAATGGTAATCACCGCAAATAGACATCGGCAATATGAGTAATGCCGTACATGGTAATTACCACCAACCTTGGGAATTAAGATATTATATCCCTTGGGCCCACAGTCATTACTCTGGCTCACTTATACGAGTATACCAAACCACAACACAACACTACTGAGTATTGCTGTTTAGCGGTAGAATATCCGATAAGTGGACGGTACCCAGACCGACTTGCACAAAGTCCTACCACCAAAATAAGATCTTAATCTCCTCCTCTGAATGCAATAAGATTGGATATTATATATATCAGAAACGTTTTTGCACTATTTAAGTCTCAATCTCAATTCCAACAGCGCATTTTAACATAATATATTTTTCGTCTCTTTTATCTTCGCCATATAATTTCTGTCTCGCTTCTATTCAGTATATGCAAATCTTCTCCACGATTATTCGGAGCGACTTTAATCCAGTCGTATAAAAGGAAGTGATACAGACCATCAACACCTTTTGTTTCGCTCAACAGCATCAGCTTAACAACTTAGTACAAATGTAGACTTACGAAATTCTTTGGATTGTGAGAACCATTAAAAGATTAAAACATTTATATAAATTGTTGCTAATTCGTTAAGTTTATCTCAAACCTGTTTTGATTTACAGTTTCGTCATTAGTGTTTTCCTATCAGTTGCTCAACAAAAAGTGATTGATTTTTGACATATGTGTTGATGTCCTTATATTATTTATCAAAAAAATAACCATACCGACTACAATAGTTTTTAAATTTACAATAATTTGGAACATACACGAAGGGTTATTAATAGACATGGTGTTAATGAAAGTTAAATTTTTACAAAAATTTTATAAAGTTATGATAATAGTAATCCCTACTATAAAATATAAAAATATCTACACACATGTACATATGCGCATACATATATACATGCAATGCATATTTATATACGTAAAAAATAAAGCCTGTAAATGTGAGATTTCTATGGTTGCCAATCGTTTAAGATTCGAATCTCCTAATCACTATGCCACAGCTCTCTTTATACACACACACACAAATATTGTACATGTATTTAATTAACAAATATCGTTTGTTACAGGATGGAGGACACGGTGCGCTCGTTGTTACAATACAAAAGCCGCGTGGAAACTTTGAAGCAGGAGAAAGCTTCCTTATCCTCCGCGCTGGAGGTACGTAACTCGAAAACTTTAATACTCATATCACATAATGACAATACATATTTATTTATCATAATTTTTAAAATTATTATTATTATTAAATTCATAATACATATAAGCATCATTTAAACTTTACTATTTATGTATTATATTTTTAACTTGTGTTAGGTATAGTTATAAAAAGGTAACCTGCGTCCAAGCTTTTTTCATACCAAATTTCATCAAAATCGATTCAGTGTCCGTGAGCGTAACAATACAGTTAATTTCACTTTTATAATATTAGTATAGATAGCGAACGATTTCTGACATCTTGGTAACGGTTCTTGGGTAAGGTTTTGTTTTTAAACTTAACCTTTTTGGAAAAAACACAATTAACTACAAAAAAAAAATACATAAACATTTATTGTAACTAATTATGAGAACCCAATGAAACAAATGAAATTCCTTAAAAAAGGAGTCGACAGGATACTACTCCACTTTTAACTTTTATAAAATGATACTCCGCGTCTAGCATTTATTTATTGTGAAATGTAATTTTGGCGCAACTCAGTGCTAGAGTTCGCTTTGTTCACGGACGTTACACAAAGCTTGTTCGGGTAAAATTGAAATTGCGTCTAAACTGCACGTCTGGCACTTACCTGTGAAACAAATTCACTCAAATACATATTATTTAAGTTTCCTTAATATTCAACATTTTAAATACATGTAAATATATTTTAAATATATGAATATTTATTTATTTTTCTAAATTACAAAGCTTAATTCTAATACAAATATAAAAGCATAAGGGTAAAAGGAATAATGCAGTAAACACATAACTAAATAGTAATAGTATGTAAGCAACCCAAGTTTGATTCATATTACCCTCCATATTGGGTGAACTGTATGACTTTAATATATTATATTTGTTTGCTTGTTTGCTTGTTCACTATGTTGCCACGTAAAAGTAATAAAGTTATGGCCTGCGAATGTCCCACTGCTGGGCTAAGACTTCCATTTGAGCTAAAGGCACTTATTCCTCAATTACGGGTTGGTGGATAAACATGTGATACATGCAGGTTTCTTCACTACGCTTTCATTCACACATGCACACGAATTCAAAATTCAGTAGTGTTTGCCAGGGTTTGAACCCGCGATCATCGGTTAAAATTAACACGTGCTAACGAGTGTGCTATCTTGGCTCTTTAGTTGGCGTGAAAGAAATACATAATATATAATTATATAGTTTTATTACTGTATTCTTTTTTGTAACTCGCCAATTTAAGGCGATGGATGACAATTGTCAATTAATATATAAACACAGGCAGGGCTACTGCCAGATTTTGCCTGTCAATTATATCGATCGTTTCAATAATGAATATGTGACTTAACCTATAATTGTTAGAAGGGAATTAGATAAGCAATGCTGTGTTCTTCTTTCAAATGGCATATAATTCATAATAGAAAGAGAAATTAGTATTTAGCTAAGCACGCATTATTTATATAAGTAAGCTGATGTTTATTACGAGGTAATTATCTTTTTCGATTTTCGTAAACGATAGGCAATAAGTATGATGGAATATTCTACGCCACTCGGCCATTTAGCCACATTAAAGAGCATTTATCGCGGCACAAGGGGACAGCCGATCATTTTTGGATTATAACTTATAGCTGCCCCTCCAGATAGAGGAATTAATTTACGAAAGTACCGCACCCGCACCAGTTTATGGAGACCTCCTGTAATTTAAGACTACCCTTCTTACTGTACGACTTGAGTACCCTGGGGAGGGGGTGAGTGGATCTAATAAGTTTGGTCCATTCATAAACTGGACGTTCTTTGAGGGATTATGAACGACGGAGTGTGTTTGAAAGGGGATGATGTTTTTTGCGTAATTAGTGGCGCGGGTCTTTCTTGCTCTAAGTGGTGCTTACCTAATGTTTGCATGGTGACAAACCAGATTAATAAGTCTGCTAAAATTGAGTGGTACTCTTCTCTGTACTTCAAATTTACCCTATTTTTAGCACGATTGCACTTTCATTTAGTTTCCCAATGAATAAACTGTTCTGTAAAAAAATAATATTAACAGAAAATTATAGATCGTGAACTGCGTACTATTAAATTTTTTATGGTGTTTGTTCATTTAATTAAAATTAATTTATATGTAGTAATCATTCTATATATTTAAATAAAAAAGTTGCAATTGTGTATATTTCTTTTCAATTCGGTTCATAATTTGTGAAAATCAAGATTAGAATATCAAATATTGGACTTCCATTCAAAATGTCTCCCCCCGAATGGCTGACAATTTGAAAATGTTTAGAGCTGATATTAAAAATAGGGGCATGTATATAATAAAAGGCTGGTGGAATCGTCTAAGTGACGGGAAATGGAAAAATCAAAAATTCGCATTCAAATACACAGATAGATGCGACGTTCCGAGGGGATCCACGGAGCAACAATACCCAACGTCCGTTGTGAATGTTGTAACGATACGGAAATCAATGAATTTCTTTTCATACTTTTTGATGGTTTCAACGTGCTTCACTTTTGGAAACTGATATTGTAAATAAAATAAAATGTTGTAGATTCCGAAGTAAATACGAGAATTTATGTTTAAGTATGTGATGCGTTAGTGTAGTGTTAGTGTTAGTGTAGCGTTAGTTAGTGTAGTGTCTTAGTGTAGTGTGTTAGTGTATGCGTTAACGCCCTTACCACACTTCACCTGACGCTCGAAATCTTGCACTGACGTCATCTGACGCTCGAAATCTCAGTTGGCCTATCGTGTACCGAGCGCTAAGACATATAAAAAATTATAAACTTCTGTTCTTTTATTTAAGAAATCACTTACATTACTCACTCATAAAAAGTTAACAACCGACTCATACTGATATAGTATTTTAATTCGTGTATTCTTGAAATGTTTTGGTTATAATGTTCAATATCGTATATCACTTTTAGACATCACGACTGTTTTTTGCGTTAAATTTCGAATTTACTTTAAATGTTTCCCTGCTGTTTACTATTGGCCGTTTGTTAATTATTACGTTTTAAATTAGGTTCAAAAGTGTTTATTGATTCGTAAAATCACTAACTTAGAACGTAGTTTTTTTTAATAAGATCGGTGGATACATACTCTGTCGTTGATAGCTAATATTGTTGCCTGTTTTTGATGAATTAGTAATATTCATATTTACCCTTTCAAATAAGCGTAAAGCTTAGCATAGGGACGATAAAACGCCCAAGGGCTCAGCACCAAACCTAGGGTCTAACATTGCTAGCCGTCCCGTAAACGGTTGCGTTATTGGCGCTTCAGAAAACATTGTATAAGCCGTCCACAATTACGAGCAAACTCTAAATATTGCGAACGAAGACTGGAATGGAAACCCATTATCGATTTACATACATTTATTTCATTGTAACAATATCAAATGTCATTGAATTAAATAGTTCTTATGTAATTACTATATAACTTATTAAAAAAAAGGTAATCTGTAAAGGTTTTTCAGTGACGTCCTTATCTAAACAATAATATAATCAAAAATAAAATATCTATATGATCCAAGTAGACTTATATTAGAAGATAAATTACTTAACCAGTATTTATAATATACAATTGAATATATATATCCTACATAAAAATTAACTACCACTGATTAATTTTATTCCGATTATTTATTAGTCCTGTATATAGTTTATATTACAAAAAGTTTATTAATTTTTTGATAAATTAAGTTGTATTTTTGTTATTTATAAATATAAAGAAATATTAAGAATATACAAAATAAGAATTGCTTTGCCCGAGTTTACAATATGAATATCAACGTGTACTGTAGTATGAAACGTATTTCGTCTGCGTATCTGAAGAAAATACCAAGACTCAGACATAGAAGCTAATATTCTCAGACCGAGCGTGGATAAAGTTTTCATATAATGTACCATTCAAACATGTACAAGGGGACGGACAAACAGTCCAGTTTAATGAAATATTTTGAATATTTGTATTTGATTCCTGCCTTGAATACGACCACTTATGAAACAACCGCGTCTGATATTGGTGTCTTATGTTTGGTAGGTCATCTTACGATGGACGTATTTTACAACCGTGTTCCTCGGTGAATTTTTAATTTGGCAGCTTAGGGAATATTTGGGGAACAATTTGAGACTTAATATTTCATAATGTTGAAGGTTCGGATTTTCGGAATGGAAAGTTTTTTATGTGATGTTTGGAGAGAATTTTCTTTAATTTTTTTTTTGTAATGGCGTAACCATAGCAAAGGTATGCAATTATATTTTTATGAATAAACATATATTTAATAAAATAATCATTAAATAATGCGTATGATGAAAATAAAGGAAAAAATAAATGTTAAAAAATATCCATTAAGTCACTACAGTCAAAAAAACTAAAAGCCATTGCCAACTAACTGATGTAAAAAGATTGCACTTATTACCATCTGCCAGTAGTCTCCCCACGTCAATACCCACTCGATGCTACGAGTTAAACTGTGACGAGTGACGACGAAATGCAAAATACAACCACACACGCACACTACTAACGTGTTACAGTAACACTAACATAGAAACACACACACACACACACACACAGTTTTTTATATCGAAGCAAAATGGTATAAATTTCGTTTTCATCCTTAAATACAACCGATACATATTTGGATAATCACCTATTAGTATAGACTTACGTATTTATAAACGTAGCTTAGCGAGTGATTAATGAAATAATGCTGCATTCTTCTTTTAAATGTCAAATCAATAATGACAGAAAGAGATAAATCAATGTTAATCAGTCGCTAAGTTTATAAGTAGGGCATGACAAAATGCCGTTATACCATCTAATTCGACAAAAGATGATACATAATAGCAAATATTCTGTTCTGTGAAAATAGTACCTTTTTTTATAACGTCACGCACACATACAAGCCGACTATAACCAGTGTAAGGACATTAAAATGGCGGAAAGCGGGAAATCGGCTATGCACAATGACTGGGGTTTCCCGGTTTAAAAGGCTCCCTCCGCTAAACAATAATTCAGCTTCACCCTTCCGAAGTGCAAGGGCGCAGTAACAGAGGGCACGGCGGTAGTGCTGCGACAGACACCTATCGATATCTGTTATAGACTTTTTATTTTTTCTATTTTTTAAAAATAAAATGTATGTATGTATTTGTTATATACAAAGTTAACTTAAACTTATTTATTTTACGGTGAAACTTGTGTATGAGTTTTTACTAAAACTGGAATAATTTCATAAAAAAAAAAAATTTCATTTTTCTTACACATATAATTCGTGACTGGTCTCATATTCACAATTGCATTTTATGAGCTTTATAGGATAAGTAATAATTAATTTGTATTTAATTGTTTTGTATGAAACTTATTTGTTGATCATACTTGATTAAATTATATTTAAATTTTATTTCGTACCATTACGTCATATTAAAATCGATATAGATATTTTAACAGAATAATATTTATCGACATTAACATATCGCATCACTAACACCGGTCACAGTAGGGGTGCATCATTTTATCAAAGCCCCGCCGCGCATCTCAAATTTACACTCGCGCTCTAATTGTGTTTGGCTCGTGTTTGCTCGTTATTTGTAAACGGATGTTTAGAGATTAGGTACTAGTTTACCTAAAGCACGGAGCCGTAAGACATTTTAGAAATTTGACCTATAGATGTGAGTATAGATTTTTATCGATATTAATATTATTATTTAAAAAAAAAATGGCAAAGGTCGAAATGTCACTGAACTGGTCTTTCTCTATTTATATAGAGCATCCGGGATAGACTTTAATGATACATAGCTCTCTTTACTATTTATATGAGTATAAACTTGTCAATAGTGGGTATGTTTCTCCCTCAGTTACGCCAATATTGTTGAGGTTTGAATCAAACTTGTTACATAGGTAGAATATTTCTGAAAAAAAATTGGTTAGCTCTGGTTCGTAGAGCTTTGTGCAAGCGCATCTGGGTAGGTACCACTTAAAGAATGAGTTAACAAAGACTATACAGGTCCATCTTAGCGTCCAAGGTTGGTGACCAATATTAGCGATGTCAATCATGGTTAATACAAAACACTGCCAATATCAATGGTTGGTGACCAGTTACAATCAGTTATTATCCCACGTATTTCGAATAAAAAATTGTAAAAATTTATTTACAATCGAAACAACATTGTACATACCCATCCTTTTATCTCGCACTCGTATAGCGAACAAGCAAAAAAACCCATCCGAACTTTAACTATGCAAATAACGAAATAACTAAAATTGCACACGTGACACATAACATACAACTTGATACCGTTGCTATACAACACTTATTGTCTGAATTTTGTTGCACCGAAAACGCTTTTGGAATTCCGGAATTCCTCACGACTAGACGGTAAAATTCCGAATTGAAACATTGGATGGTATGTTAGGACAGTGTCTGACTGTCCACTATTGTTGCCGAATATAGCAAGAGTTTTTTTAAGAAAAATATGCTTTAACTGTTTTTATCGCAAGCTATCGCTTGAAAACTGGGAATAATCATAAACAGCGCCGTTTGGGAGTTTGTTTACGATTTTTTAAATCTAGTGATAAGTCCAGCAATTAAAACTTTTAAACATATACATGTATGTTTTTATTATTAAAAATATTTTTTCTTTTTTTTCATCCAATCTCATAAAATCTCATCAAAAAGTTCAGTTAACTGACATAGTCCAGGGCGAGTTCATGATAACGTGATATCACTCATACAAGTCGATGTGACAATTAAACTTATAACCATGACTAATATGAAATAAATGCACGACTGCATCGCAACGCTGCTCAATCAGTGGAGAGTAGCCCTAAATCCAGCTAGAATTGTCTGCATTGTAAACTGCGAACGGCGCTTTTTGCGAGAGGAGACGAACAGCGGCATCTTCATAATTGAGTTACCGCATCTCCCGGACTGGGCCCGAGGTACTAACGAAACCAATTAGCATGGGTGCATAGGACCAGGCGACACGGTGCACGGGCACGGTGGTCGGTGTACCAATCAAAAGGAACTTTATTCAAGCTCTTACAAGTATTCGAATAACTACGAAGGAGACTTTGTTTGTTTCTTTGTTACGCTTTCACCTCTTAACTACTTAACCGAACATCATGAAATACGGCATGCACGTTGTCAGTACAGTGAATAACAAAGGGTATCCCAAACTAACCTAATATCTGACCCCCCTCCTCTCCCCTCACATGGGGACGAAAGCGAGTTAAGAATATAGGCTCTACTGATAATAAAAGAAAATTGGATAATACTATATACACAATATTGCTAACGGCCGAATACTGAAACTTAAATATTAAATGTAAATTAAAAAAATTGAGACAAATTAAAATTTCGCATACTAATTTAGAAGCTTCTCAATGTTAAGTAGCGTTTAACTTTGAGGCACGTTTCAGTATTTTGAAATTATATTAATTAGTATGTTATAGAAAAATAAAATCCTACTACCCCTTATAACACTACCAAGATTATAAATATCGTTATTATAATAAGAAGCGTACAATGGAACTTCAGTTCAGTGGCTATTATACCAAGCTAACGGCTCGTCGGGGTAAGATTTATGCAACTATTGATGCATACAGGAGCGCCATTGTGACTAATGAATCAATTATTGCAACCAATAATTAACGGATCCAATGAAAACAATATCTATTGAATTTAAATTGTATGCAATAAATGGTGCTCTTTCAAGAATATTTATTTTGTTATAATTTTATATTGTGTATTCAAATTACTTTTATTCTGAAATATATACTATACATTATTATTACATTATATTATATTATTACATTATAAAATAAAGCCCCCCCCCCCCCCCCGTCTGTCTGTCTGTTTGAACTACTGAATAGGTTTGCGTATAGAGTATAGTTTTCATAAACGAAGTGGTTTACCTGAAATATTTAAGTTTATAATTAATTAGGATTTTGTAAAAAAACGACTGAAATATGACGATGATTGTTGCATATGTCCGGAAAAACATTACGACTGGGTAATTTACTGGCGAGTTATATGTATTGCGGTATAAACGTGGTACGGAACGCAGCACCTTATTCTACCCGTGAGAAGTTGGGCGGATAGCTATTTTTATATGAAACTTAGATATACTATGACAACTGTTTTATTTTTAAATGTTAATGCAAATAATAGCAGATAAGAACAATTATTAATAAATAATTTAAAATAGAGATTAAACAGACTTAAAATAGACTATATTGTTTGATTATTCAATAAATAAATAACATAATATACACCATAATATAATGTTATTATAATATATAAGTACCCATTTATTTGCTAAAGTCACTTTACTTAAATCACACACATAAAAATACCACGCTATACAAGTTACCTTTCACAAACATATTGCCCCTTACATATAGACAAGGTACACTCTACAAAATAAGTCAATCAATTCCGGTTGACATTTAACTGATTGGGAACTAAATAAAAAAAAAAACGTTTCATAGCAAAGCTTGTAGATGTACAAAAACACTGAATCGGACACTCGACCCCTCTACACGCGTCACTAAGCAAAGGTAATCACTACATCGAGTCATGATTAATACTATCTATATGTGTATTTATTTTATATGGTAACACTTATCATAATGAACTTTTAAATCGAATTAATATCATGTTATAAAATGTTTGCTTAAAGCCTTTTTTTAAAGTAAGGTTTTATGTATTTGGTGTACATGCTGTTGACCGTTGAGAGCTGCAATCTGGAACAACCCTGGGTTATGCTTACAATAAAAATACATTATCATCGATACTGAACCAATGTGTTATATTTCAACTCATATTATATTCATAACATAAGAGGGAGGCTCAAATTCAGCTTGCAAAATTTGACCTGAACGAACTAACAAACACTGTAAGTTAAATCAAAGCTTATAATAATGCAACCGAAATAATGTTAAAAGAATTACACTGTAATAATAATAATTTATTAATTCAACGACCAACCAAAATACGAACATTAAAAATATAAATAATAAAGCAACAAAACTAACAAGAACGCAACATGATTAAAATAAATTACAATTTATATGTATATATGTGGTCACAAACAACCAATGTCGGACCTAACGTTGTTTTTTTTATGATGATTACTTAACTATCCGCCAGGGGCGCTGCACGTTACATAATTTAACCGTTAACGCAATCATGGTAGTTGATATAAGACTTCCGAGTGCGAGCCACTGATGTATGTTATTACCATGTCATCCAAGTACAAACTAAAACATTTCTCTACTTGAAGCTTGAATAGACTAACTTGCAAGTCAATTTAAATGTTTTCCACAATGTTTCTTATAAGGTAAAGAACATGTAATAAGAATAAAAAGCTCCTATATGATTGTTTTATCGTTCGTATTTTAAAATATACTTTTTAAACGCTCAGAGGAGTCGTGACAGAATGACGAGGTTGTTCATAGGTTAGAATATGATAATATTGACCAATTCTATACTAATATATAAAGCTGAAGAGTTTGTTTGTTTGATCCGGCTAAACTCAGAAACTACTGGTTCGAATTTAAAGAATATTTTTGTGTTGTATAGTCCTTTTATCGAGGAAGGTTCTAGGCTGATTTATATTCATTATATTGTTATTAATTATACGCGGTTAAAACCGCGGGGCACAGCTAGTAAGTAATATTTGATAACGATACTATAGTTTTCATGCCTGATTTGTTTATAATTCATCTCGTGTTTCGCTTTGAAGGAAAACATCGTGAGAGAGCCTGCATTTATCACATAAAATACTGACACAAAGACCAGAGGCGGCCTTTGTCCGGCGGTGGCACAATTACAGGTAGTCACTACGGACAGCCATGTAGCAATTTTATTATTCGATGGTGTATATTAGATACGTTATAGTCATGGAATTTAATAATAAGGCGTGTGTTGATAGTGAACTCTATCTCTATCACTATGACGTATGCCCTATCATTAATCATATGAATTGCAAGTTTCAGCGTATTTTTATTACAATCAGTGTAATGCAAAAATGATGGTCGTAAAAATGCTATGAAACATGAAGCCACCATTAGTGTCTTTATATTATATTAATTTTACCAATCTGTGAACTAGGCTAGCTACAGATATAATTTTAGACTATCAATGGAATTTAGTGACTTTATCCTAACTCCTAATAACTCGATTAATACTGGACTTCAAAGACACATTGTATACTCATTTTTCGAATTCGCTTCTAGATATATAGTGACCTATGTATATGTTAATAAATTATATATAATAAATTACGAATAAAATATAATATTATATAGATTATTCGAACAACATTTTACATTTATCAATTTTGTTTTGTATTTATCACATAAAATACTGGCACAAATTTCATGAAAGATCATGAAATTTAACAAAACGAAGTTATATAATGTGTTATGTAATGTAATATTTCATATTAGAAGCCTCTATTTATATATAGCGTTTAATTACGGTATTACAACTTCGAAATGATATTCATAAATAAACGCAATTTATGTTGAAAACGACACGAAGACATTTTCTTATAAATAAGTAATTGGACGGCTTATTTATCCGAATTAATTAAGAACTACGATGGAGACGCGGAGACGGAATCGTTTGAGTCTTTGATGGAAAAGCCATTTCGATACATTTTAATTGCTTCGCCATGGAACATCTGCGGCTTACGTCGACTACACCTTGTTTATATTTAATAAGTAAATTATTCATTACAAGCAAAAGTGGAAAGCACTCAAATTAGTGACGAGAAATATTGCTGTAAACAACGTTTAATTAATATATACATAATACTTTATTGTGGACCACATACACGTAATTCAGAAAATTCCTACGACTAAATTAATTTATATATTGATGTGATTTTAAAAACATAATATGTATGGATGATGCAGCCATTAATTTACACACAAATATTCAAACACTAAGAAATGTTTTAAGATAGGTACTTAAATATTACTATATTATATTACATTGTATTATTATATACATTGAAATAAACTAAGGTCTTAGTTTTGGTTAGAAATTATTATATAAATATATATATATATATATAATAGTATGTCAGAGATATTATACATATATATATATACTATTATTACTATTATATGTTAGTAATCTGAAATTATTCTAAATTAGTTCATGTAGTAAACATTTCAACAGAGCATGATTAGGTAATTTATTATATTTTTTTATATTTATTTTCATAATTTACATTGGCAGAATAATTTTTGTTCATGCTATAATTGAAAAGAAAACCAAAAAGCTGTGTTTCAAATTAAAAATAATATATCGATGAAATGCGTTGAATACATAACTTAAAATATTGAACTAATATTTAATTCGTTAATATGTTTTAAGGTTACTTGAGAAATCATTAAAATATTACATTATAACTTATTAAATATATATATAGTAAAAAAGGAAATGGAAATAGTAAAAATATTATTTTCTTGACGACTACGCCTCTGTTAGTTCATTAAAAAGATAGACAAAAGCGTTAAATTACGGAGGACACATCGAACAATGGAACATTTCGGAGTCCCCGCACCTGTACGAAATTAAATGCACATTTTACCTATTGATACGTCCCTACCGACCGTATCAACCGCGTGTTTTTACAGACAGACGTACAAACAGATTCATACCCCTTTTGTCTCCCCTCCCCTCGATGACTAATGAAAACCTCTTGCACGAGCTCACTTTCAAATCTTTCGAACAATTTGGACTCTAACACTTCGAGTTACCTACGTGAATGGACTGATGTTTTTGAACGAGTATTTACAGCCAACGATACGGGACCTCTATGGCTTAGGTGTCCAGTTTACACTTTTAATTGGGAAGGACAAATAGGTGGTTCAATTTAAAATGGTTTGTTTAATTTTCATTCGGTCTACGGCTCGCTTAATTAAGAGTGCGAATGATAGGCCCTTTTCAGTGTATTTTTAAACACGAAAAACGATTTTGACGTCCGCCCGCCCGGCAGTGATGGATAGCTTTTGTGTTATATCTTGATGGAAATGTTTGAATTAGATATTTTCTTTCAAAATGAAGTAAGAATGATGACAATAAGTGTGAAGATGCGACGTAACAAAGATAGAGAAATTTATGAATATAAAAAACGATTCTTTTAATGCTTTTAATTGAATTTCTTGTCATTGTGATAAAGCTCAAATTTTTTTATTCAAGTAATTAACTAAATATGACCAAACACTTGAGTTAAACTTAATAATTTTGAAATATTTGCGTCAAATCACGTCATTAATACTAACTTTTTTTTTTTCAAAATCCTATTTGAAGTTTCCGATGTAGTAAGAAACAAATTACATTCACAGGCCTCAGCAGCGCACTACCAAAGCCAACTGTCGGCGTTGTCGGCGGAAAACGAAAGGCTACGCAACGAGCTTACAGCATTGTCGACAGATGTACATGACAGTGACCACGAGAAGAGACTGGATGATGTCGCGCAGCAAGTTGTACGAGCCCTTCTCTCACAGAAGGTAAAAACCTCATTCCAAACTTCATTCACAATAAATCAAACTTCACGTGATCTTCGCATATGTTTAGAACACTCAAAAGCAAATAGATTCTGTACCTTCTATAACTAAGGGAACTTCCATTACAATATCCAACTAAACTTTCTCACCCGGTCGAAATAAAACAATAAAATATACTTAAAAATAAAAGCTATATCCCTTAAAACGAAGCTAAGCTGCAAAACAGTAAATAATCTCTTAATGTACTCCAAACCGCTGCGTAAAAAAAAAACTCGCAAAATTAAAACCACCTCGCAAAAACGCAACAGAATCTCATAATCCTGCGGAGCATTAAGATGGGAATAGGAAATTGTTTTCTCATAATTATAGGCGGTTCGTTTCAACCATGGATTACACGCAACACATTCGCACATAAATCGTTTCAAATGGGACACTTTGCCCTAAGCTGGCACCGTAATAATTTCACAGAACCTCCGGACCACTATAATCTTGGCATAATCTGGCTGATAATGTGAACGTTTGTGTTTAAATCCGAACCGTAAACGTCCGACGTGATAGTTCGTTTTCGCCGCGAACTTTCCGAATAAATATGACGCAGCTTGCTGGTGACAATTTCAAACTGTTGATTCGCTTTGGGTTATTGCTAAATTGAAATACAATTTGAATTTACTATATAACTATCGTAACTTCCTTTATTAATATAAATAAGGTGACTTTTTTGTAAATATCATAAATTGCTGTGTATAACAAATTAAATCCATAAACTACAAACAAATACGTAAAATTTGTACTTTATATAAAAAACTGCGCTTCGCATTTCCACTCGTTTTAAATTAAGAACATTGACCTGGTAATAGAGAATTTAATGTTGTTGTTAAATAATATATATATAAATATAAGACAATTGTCCGTTAAAAAAAAATCAAACAGAATATTCGAAAATACTTAAGCCGAATTAAAGTTTTTAACAATAACAGAGCATCGTTAAAAACACATTTAAAATTGCCTCACATTTTAACACTTATTCTATCATATACTTCATAACATTTCGAAGAGAAATTAGCTCTTCATAATAATATAATAATTTAATGTAATATGATATAGTCTGTATACGTCGTATATGGCAACAATTAACTCTGCACGAGGGGTGAACATCTATCAAATGTAATCTGCTATTTGACGTTGATTACTTTACAATAAGTTATATCATGATATTAATGGTTGGATAATTTTGTCAGTCATCGTGTCATTTTACATAGACCATATTATATATTTTAGAATTTTTAATTAACATTTTTGTTTGGGTTATTTTAATGCTATCATGTTTCTTCGTACATCGTACTACATAAAATTCACCAACAGAATTTTGATGAACTCAAAGTAATGATCCTTATTGCATTTGGAAACTAAATTTCCAAGAGATTGTCTTGAAATCTGAATAAATTTAAATATTGTGAATTTACTTAAAAACTAATAAATCACAAAGACAATCTCTATAAAGAATGGATTAATGAAAATTGTTGAAAATCTGAGACGAAAGTACTTTATTAATTTAATTAACATTAAAATAGAATATTTCATTAAATTATTTTAATAAACAAACTTTCTCTGTGACGCGCATTTATTTTGGTAAATTTCAAAACTGGCAACACTGAGAATGATATCTTCCGTATCTCCCATCTCCCCTTAATTACCTCCCGTCAATTACTTACTCGAATTTAATTTGGTTAATGAAGCATAATTAAAATATACCCGTTTATTTTCAAGACTGACGGGAGATGCTTTTCATTAAAGATAAATTATACAATCTTATTTTTTGTAAACTTTAACGACATTAACACCTTAAAAAGGTATATCGATTTTATTATTATAGAAGGCTGATGCACTTACGGCAGTAAATATTGTGCAGTGTAGTCTTGGGTTAAAGTTGTGACATGACATGTCATTGATTTGCAAACTTATTAATAATAAAATTGCCATAAGGGAAAAAATAATAATAATAATAATAAAATTAGGAAACGATTAAATAACTTACTTTTGTTATAACTTCTAATCTTCATTTTAATAGTTTTTTTTAAAGCCTGTATAATAATAAAAACTTTATTTAAACAAACTTTTAAAATAACCTAAAGTTGATATTTTTCTGAGGTAGTTTACTTACTGATGCCAATTCAAATTTTAGGCGTACGTTTCAATGTAGTTTTCGTGCGCTAATCTGAATTCGCTGTGCATATCTAATATTAACATGTATATTAATACTAAGTAAACACGTTTTTAGAGCGTACGGGAGGAGTTGGGCTGCGCACGCGCAAGAATCCGCGAGCTAGAGACGCAGAACCGCGCGCTGAGTTCACTCCTCGTGAGGCAGTTGCGGCCGCAGCCTCGACCGTCACCAGCTACGCCACACACCCCTCTCACCCCACATACGCCGAGGGATCTACAAGGTAGTAAGTTAAACTTCTTGTTTTTTTACACCAATTTTCATGAACCGACTCTTCACATCGCTACTGTAACTTCATAAGAGCGAATGTAAAAACTATAAAATAAAAATTTATCTTTTTGTTAATACATAAATACATACGTCTTATTACACAATACGAAAATATATGATAAACAACTTGGAGTTCATATCCACCGTCAAGCTTCTCAAATGTAGGTTTTATCACGATGTCTTCCTATACAAACGGAATATGAAAATTCAAAGGTGCTCAAACCAGCAGTCTCTCTACATACGTCGTCTAGCCATTGGGTCATCTCGGCTGCCTTGAAATCATAATTAAAATATTAGTTTTGATGTTTATGATAAAATCTTTCTCCAGTACATCTTGTAGACGTGGGATCCTGTGGTTCGCTGGTCTCCTTTAGAGACTCGCCACCACCAGCGCCACCGGTGCCGCAGCCACATCCTCTCAGCCACGACGATAAGCGCCGCCATCAAATTTTAGCCGACATCTGGACTGAGCTAAAAGTAATAAAAATCATATAATTAATTTAATTAACGAACGCTTCACGTGTAACGCATATATACATAATATAAAACTTACGATTTGGAAGTTATGTGTTTATTATACAAACGAAAGCTATGAGATTTGTACAAGCTTCAAGCCTTAATAGCCCAAGATTATAAGGGCTCGTAGCTATTATAAAAAAATCTGGTTATTGTCAAAACCCCTGTGCTATTATTATCATCTCAAAAACTATGATTAATTAAATCCTGAAAAACATTCTTTGATAATCAAATAAAATTAAAAGTATACTCTATAAAAATCATGGGTTTATATGCACTAAACTCAAAATATCGTGCGCAAAATGAATCAAATTATAACAGACACTTTATTAACTGTGCCGTATCACATAAATAATGATAAAATATCGAAGTCTCACCCTACTAAAACAGAGATGAAGTATAACACGAACAAATTATATTTTAAGGGTCTGGAAGTAACACCGGCTAACCTAGCACGCGCGCTGTCTGCCGTGGATCCAACACTGTGGGCGCCGCCTACGCGCCCCGCCACCCTCAGCCTTAGTGTGCCGCAACCGGCGGTCACCTGCGACCTCGCCGCTGGTAAAAATTCTCACCCAGTCTAATTAGAGTATCATATGAGAATGAAACTGAATGAACCTTAACTTTATTTTAAATGTCATTTATTTATAAAAAATATATACTTAAGAAGTGTTTTTGGCAATTTTTATTTAAGAAACAATTTGGCATTCCAGGTGCAACAAGAGAAAAGGGAGTAGAAGAGGAAAACGGAGAAGCTGGGGCAGAATCACCAGAGAGCGGCGCGAAGGACGAAGGTTACTCAACTATGTCAAGCGACGTTCAAGCAGATGCGTCGAGGCAGAGCGACCATGCGGCTGATCGAGCTCTGCCCGACCTGAACGAAGCTTCGGACGAAACTGACAACCAAACCATCGTCTCCATTAACCCAAGAGAATCTCGTCGTCATGCTAGAATATTAGCTGAAGCTGACTATATTTATTTCCCAATAGGTGTAGCATTCGCAGGTATTAGAGGCAGCTACCCACCATCTAGACCAGTATTACCTTTTCAGCATGTTGTGAGAAGCTTTTCAGACTCCCACTTATGCTTAAAATTACTAACGGGCACCACCTGTCCAACTAGCTGTCTTGACACCCCTTCGCCTAGTTCGGGGGTACTAGTTTTAGATTTGAAACCGGCGCCAGAAAGGCCTTTAAGAAGACAGGCTATAGCTTCAACTACAAGTTCGGAAAGAGTCTCATGGGGTAGTACACTTGATGATCGCGCTGATGGATCTCAGTATGATGCTGATTATGTCCAGCATTGGTTAGAATTAGATGATGCAAGATCGGCATTGCAGCAAAGGCATAGAGATATAGCAGACCTAGAATACGATAGAGCCGAATTAGAAGATTGGAGTTTATCCTTATCGTGTGAGGACCTTGGGGATAGGCAATCACCTTTTGCGGAAATAACTACACCCGGTCAAATATCTCTATCAACTCTACCAAGTATAAGAGAAGATGATGCACTAGAATTAGAAGAAGATGTCGGCGATTGTTTATGGAATGACTGTGGATTTGCAACGGTTGAACTTGATGAATGTAGAATAGCTGACGACACGGAAAATTCTGAGAAGAGATGGGAGTATACAGGTACACATTCCCCTGGTGGTTCTTGGTCCAGCGCATCTGATGGCCCTGATAAACGTTCGAGTACTGCTTTAAGTGAGGATGGTGATTGTGCTAATGTAGGCCTTGATTTCACGCGAGACTTTTATCGCTTGGTAAAATACGAAAGCACAAAAAGCTTAGCATCTAATTCTTCAAAAGGTGTTACGACTGCAGATCCAGCAAATCATTTACGAATTAATGATGTTCAAACAATGGCTTTGCAAGACCGTGAACAAGCGCTTCAAAATGTTTTAAACTTTATAGCGGAACAGCAAAAATATTGCCGAGATAGAGAGGAGTCAGATTCCATGTCATCCCGTCCTGTATCAGAAATACGTGAATTGCCTCCTCCTTATGCCGCAGCTGATTTCGATGAAGATTCAGTTGATCCACGAAGCGAAATATCTGAAGACAGGCAAAGACCAGATTCGTTTGGCAGTTTTTCTGAAAATGACTCTTGTGATGTCGTTCCGGTCGACAGAACAATTGTCGCATATTGTGATAGTGTATCCGAGCCAAGATCAACACCTAGATTTATTGAACGTGAAGATCCTTATACAGAATCAGAAGACTTCTACGATTTATCCAGAGTTGAAAACGCAGAAAATGAAATTGATGATCACCACCTATTGAAAGTTCAAAGAAAGAATGAAATAAATAAGAGTATAGATATTAGCAACACTACAGATTTAGATCAGCCAAATTCAATAAAGGATGAAAAATCATGTGATATTGAATCTAGTCGAAATTTAGAGCACAACTCCGCATTAAAAGAAAACACAATGAATATTATGTTAAATAAACAAACGTCAATTGAAAGAGAGATAGAACCTAGTTTGGTGAAATCGACAAGTTTTCAGTGTACCGGTGAAAATGAAGTATCCCTTGTCGATGAAGTGCTAAATGCTTGTAGACGTACATCAGGTGTGTTAGGTACCGTCCCTGAAGAAGAGGAGAGTTCATCACCTGAAATTAGCTCTCCCCAAATGACTGAATCGAATACTACAAGTACATCAACTGCTGAAACTGTGATAATAAGTAATAAGAATGAGGGAAGTCATAGGGAAATAAGGCGCAGATGTGATAAAAGTCGAATACCCACATTGATGGGAGGTAAAAGACCACCTTCCTCGCCGCAAAGGGTACGGTCTAAAATTCCTGTTGCTGAAAGAAGTCGAGCAGGATGTGCCCAATCGACTTCAACTCCTGAACCGATAATCGTAAAACAAGAAAATACACTAAGTTTTCACGAAGCTGCCACTTCCAAAGATGTCATTGAAGAGCTTAACAGGTTGGGTCTTTATAAAAGTGGTATTAAAATTTCAACCTTTATTTGTGTGCTTAATTGTTTACTGACAATTTATTTGTTTTCAGAATGATTCGACAAAGTGAAGGTGCAACTGCAGCGACTGAAATCAAAGGTGACGAGAAGCAGGAAAAATCTTACGCACACAAGGACAACGCTTTATGGGCCCCTACCGGATGGGTTCACGTTGAAAAGGATATAGACTTCAGTGATCCTAAGGTATATGCTTAATTTGAAAGAGAATTTGAACTATTTGATATTTGAGGCGTTCTATTTATTTTTTTAATTCATTAATTATATTAGTTTTAATCGCTCGAAGAAATGGCAAATCTATTAGCTATTTTTTTCCTTATTTCTTTTTATAACACACGTCTCCACTTATAGGTACATATAACATAATTAAATGTATACCTTTATATATGCAAATAGTTCTAAAAGAAAGTATAGTATCGTAAGATTTAAGAGAGAAAACGTAAGATTTATTTTAATCATTTCGATATACATTTTCTTTATCAGTTCTATTTCAGTTTTCTCGTGATGGTGAATAATTTAATTTTAAGCAATTTAATTTGATTAACATCCATAATACCTGGAATAATGTGACGTCACAATCCAGCGAAAATAATTGCGTGATGGTAAAATAATCGCTTGAATGATATTCTTGCTAAACTCCAGGCTCGTGCGAACCTGCTGGACGTGATGCTGGCGTCCAGCGACTCGTCCCCGTCGTCGTGCGGCTCGTCGCCCGCGGAGCCGCCGCCACCTTACTCTCGTCTACATCGCTTGCATCGCTCCCGCCGACAGAAGACCGGTAAATACAACTAGCTTGTCTGTGTGTTGTGGGGAGTAACCGGACTTAATGGGACGTGATAGGCATCGCTAACAGTAAAGAAATAATTTCAAGTAACAATACTTAATCGGCCATATAATTAACAAACTATATGTGCGTTAAATATTTCATATTATGACTAGTTTCTTGAAGCACAAATGTCTAATTTTTTCCTTACTGCTAGCCTTGTCTATATGTTACCCCCGTTATATGTTGTCCTCATTGTTCACTATATCTTCCATGCGCATTATTAGGATGTGTTCAGTTAGGGGAACGGGTCTTAGAACATAATACACTTTTATTGTAAAAAAATCTAATATTTATCTCTCTTACCTCTTGTATTAAGACTTTAACTAATTATAAAAGTTATAAATAATTAGTTTCAAGTTGTAAAATAAGATATTTTTTTCTTCATATTACAAGTCGAACTTCTGAGAATTTTAATACTAAATATGTAGTTTAATATTAATTTATTCTGATTTCGATATTTTAAAAAATAAAGTTAGTTTTTTCTTGGATATAGTAAAATGTTATAAGAGTAGGTAACTTATGAAACTGTATTTTAATATTCTATAATAGACTTATAAATATACAATTCAAATGCTATATAGATCTGTTGTCATGGCTTAGTGTGGTGGTAGACTTACTTTTAATTTAAGTAAATTTTTTTTATTGATGCTTTATGTGTTAATTTATGTCCTTTTAAATTTATTAATGTAAATATTATGAAAAAATGAACTACAAAGGTAACAGTTACACGTATTATACGTAGATTGAACTAAGCTTGTAAATTTTTCTTAATAAATAGTTTCATCGATCATAATATTAACATATTCTTATCTATGTCAAAATGTCATATTGTTTGTGTCACAAGCCACGTCACTATTTCCGCTCTCACTCACACGCACCATCTCACTCTCGCCTCATTTCGAGTAGATGTCATAACAGACGCATCGCTCCAACGAAAGAGAAATGTTCAGAAATATAATAACAATTCCATTGAATAAATTCGATAACATCGTTGGCGATATCGGCCTCCTCCCGTAACGGAGCGGTGCGTCGGTCGGCGCGAGTGCGAGCGAGGGTGGCTCGGCTCAGGCGCGCGGTTGGTCCAGCGGGCGGTCGCTCGTAGGCGCTAACGTGTGTTGGTGCAGCGGCGGCGCTGCGCATGCGCGGGCTGGGCGCGCTGCGCCAGGCGCGCCACCGCCGCCCGTCCATCCTGGGCCGCGAGGGCTTCTTCGTGCGCTTCGCCGAGCCCGAGCGCGCCGCCGTCGCCACCTTCGACTTCCTCGATGACCTCTCCGCCGGCTCCGGATCCTCCCCCGACACCAAAGACTGTCTCGAATAGAAGACTCGCGCCGCGATATATATTTTTCTACGTCGCTCGCTTGTGATAACCCCGTTCGTACGGCGACTCGTAGTTCGCTTAGTGATGTGACGTGAGCCAAATAGTTACTAGTGTAGCGCGCCCGCCAGGCTGCAGCTTTAGTGTCCGCCCTGTCGATTTAGATTTAGGTGTAGTCGTGTTACGATTTTATTATTGACGAGCACCTAGTCTTTATGTTCTTCTTAGATGGTAGCGAGAAGGACAGACGCGATGAGGCGTTGACGTGTTTAGTTTTGAGTTGGCGCTCGGTTTGATTTGTTTTTCGGGAAATCGATTCTGATCGAATGTAAAATTATTTTTCTGGTTTGGTAAGCTGGACGCTTGATTGTAAGGCGTACAGATGAACATCCTTTGCGCTTGAATGGTTGCTTTGGATAAACGAAAACAGCTCTATACCTTATTAACAGTTGATTACTTCCTGCGATGTCTAGCTTACGCTTCGAACCAAAAACTATGAATTAGGCAAGAAGACGTAATAAGTAATGACTAAGTAAAGAAAGCTGCGGCCTCGAAGTAATGTGATATTTTTGTATATACTGTAAGTCCCACTTATTTTCGTATACATTTAAATGGATTCCTTTCAAAACGAACGAAGTGTTAATGTAGGAATAAGAGTGAAGTTATGTTCTCTGAGCCCGGTCCGGCCCGGTCTTCAATTAGATATAAGAGCTGGTTTAAAAAAAAAAAAAAGCAAAATAGCAATTACGGCCGACCGGGTCTTTATTAATAGGTACTTATGTAAATATCGGCGATGATTATAATTTACGTATCGAGTTAGTTATTAAAAACTTAATTATAATGAATAGTCATTCTATAACAATCGAATAATCTTTAAAAATCCATTAAATCGAAGGGTACTAAAGTATTTTAAGTGTATATATATGTTATGACGTCATTGAATGCTATTTATTGAGTTGTATCTTTTGCGATTAATAGATTATTTGTGTATACTTAGGTACATATCATGAATCTGTATTATTTGATAATATCTCGAATGGAAAGTTCACAAGTATCGAATGATTTAGAAAAAATAGAGTTTTCAATCTCATTTTATTCCAGTACAAAGTGTTCATATATCAGTATTGTTTTTGTTTAATTTTTATTATTATCTGTTTCGTAAGAAAACAATTTTAAATTAATTTATCGATTGCCACAAATTAGTCGATACTTGTAACTAATTTTTGCTATATTGTATTTTCATTAAATATGGTTATGAACCTTGTGAATTTTGTAGGTATTTGCGGCTTTTATTATTAATTGTAGTTATTCTAATGGAACCAAAGCGATTTTTCACAGAATTACAGAATTTGCCACCACTTGTTACGCTGCGACACTAATTTTCTTGACCAATATTATTTTAACCAGCTTTGTTTTTATAGTAAATATTGAAGACAATAAGGAAGATTTATACCTATTATTATTAATAAATATAAACGAATAACGACTCGATCGATATCTAAAATATGAACTTATTAGTATTTATATTATAGTATGATGTAATTGGAATATATTGTACACCCCTAGTAGAGTTCGGATACACGCCTTAGATTTACGTAAGAAAAGCTTTTTTTTTCATTTTCACTTTTTAATTTTTCAATGCCAAAGGTTTTTATTGAGATGGTTATTACGTAGATGTCTATGTTGTTAATATTAAAATTACAATCGTATTAATTTTCAATTAACGATTTTTGTAATGTTTTCGATGGTGAAAACTTCTGCGTGTATTCGAATTCCGTATAAGTTTTATGAATTATAAATGTAAACACAGCAATATTTTATTTAAAGTAAATCTCTTGGATCCTAAGCATTATAAACATTATTTAATGTAAAACTGTTCCTATGGAAAATATTTCATCCTCGGTCAGTTTAGGTATTTTATTAAACATGGCTATTATAATTGGCATGATGTTATTTATGATAAATTATACCTAATCTATATATACTTAAAACATTGTATTCATTATAATTGTAGGATCCAGAAAGTACTGTGATTTGTAACTACCGCTGAAACTTCGAGCACAATCGGTTAAAAAAAAAAGAAAATTAAAAAAATGAAAGATGTATTCCAATATTGGATGCATTCGTTAGTTCGTTCTAACATAAGACATAGAAATATTTGAGATAGGTAGGTACTTTGAACAGTACAAAAACGTAGAGTAACAGTATAATTTTAATTGTCTACTATTGCAGATGGGTTGAATAAACGATTCCGTTCCCAAATGATACCTTTGTTTGATTTATTTCCTTAATCCTTTGCATGCTGAATAACGATGTTTGACAAGATATAAAAAATTGTAACTTGAAGAAAAATAAGTTTTTTTTAATATGAAATATTTTAAAAACATTCATTTTAATATGTTTCTTTTGGATGTTATTAGCACCATGATTTTTCTTTGTTGTTTTTTTAATATTCCGTTATACACCTACACAATTCGAAATGAATATGAATTTAGTATACTTATATGGAATGTATACTATATATGAGTATACAGGGTTACTTTTAATAACCCAGCAACCTCGCAGTTTTTGTCGTACTGTCGTGGCATTTGTTAGTCAGTTAGGACGACTAGTTGACCTTTGCGTTGCGCGAAGATTTATAAACGTTCCAGCGGGAAATTAAATTAATATTTATTTTTGTATGAAAATAAATTGTAACAAATTATCAAAAGTCGTAGAACAAAAGTTTATGAAAGTAGTAGAAGAAATTAAGTTTTATGTCAGTCAAATTACATTTATTTTAACAAAATGAAATTGAAGTTATATATCACGCTTTTCAGTCTTAAGTAAGTATGCAGCCATAGTTTGTTACAAATAAAGCTTGAGAAAATTGTAGTTGTTTTATTTTAAATATTAGCTAGCGCGTGAGCGCTTGAACGTGTGTTGACACAGAGAAAATATAATAGACCAAACAGAGATCGTTTGTCAATGTGTGCATAAATGTTGCCATGTTTTGGAGTATACATTATTTTAGGGATTTTATTAAAACGAGATTTTAAATAAAATACTTTAATATTGACTATGGATATAATATGTATTTATAGTAATTAGAATTCTTTTTTGAACGCCAAAAAACCGTTGCATTGTTTTGTTTCCGTTATCAACAGTGCTTCAGTATCTTTATATGATATGACAAGGTTTTGATTAGATTCTGTTATAATTTATTTTGTATAAAAGTACGTGATAGCACGTATTTTTTTTAATTTGCAACCGCCTCAGATTTTAAAAACACTAGGGTTTTTTTGTTTTTTGGCGTTTCTTCCTTTTCAGGCAAGTGCAGTTTTCTTCTGGGGGTTTTATTTTTGCACTATCTTGAAAATTGACTCTTGAAGATTTACTCGGTGGTAGAGCTTTGTGCAAGCTCGTCTGAGTAGGTACCACCCACTTCAGATATTCTACCACAGAACAGCAGTAGAGCCAGTGTAATTACAGGCAAAACGGATATAACATCTCGGTTACCCCAAGTTTGGTGGCTCATTAGCGATGTAAGCTATGGTTAACATTTCTTACAATGCCAATATCTATCGACATTGGTGACCAATATATAATTTAAAAAAATCGGGGTGTTTTTTAGCTGACACTGGCAGCACTTACTTGACTTGACAGCGTCGCTGGATTGGAATCGTTTTCTAATATGACAATAAGCAAAAATCACCAAGAACGCACCAACTGTCAAACTTTGTTTCGCAACTACAGTTGCAGACTTTGATAAAACGGGTTATTGTGTAAATTAGGGACAAAAATTTGATAAGCGATCTCTTTCTAAAACATTTGTAACGTAATTATATGTAAGTGAAAAAGCCATCATTGGGCCTATTAGTTTCTCTGCCTATGGCGTTGCGCTTTACTTCCTCTACGGAGAACCGTCAGCTGTCACCTGTCGGGTGTCCTATGTTAGCTTTCACTCCTTTTAAAAATAATGAAAGTATTGAGAATCTCTTGTTAAACTTGTGTGAAAGCGCTAATTCTCTCTAGCAACAGTATTGCCATTTTAACAATTTATGAAACCCTAATTGCATATTGACATTTTTTCACAAAGAGCCGAAATATTTTCAAAAATATGTTACTGTAATTATTTGTAGATTGGCCTTTATTAACTAAAAATGTATTTATTATATTTCTTTGTAAAACAATGGCCTACATTTGCTATAATTAAAAGTAGTAATGAAAAAACTACCACTAAGGGAAGTATTTATTTTATAACTTTGTTTCTATTGCTACAATCATTTATTAAAGCTTGAATTTTAACGAAACCTCCTCCAACTACTATCACACCAACTTCTCACACATAATAAACGCTTGTTTTTCTTCATTGGACCTGAAACCATGAAATTTATATGTAACAATCATATAAATCTATTTTTACATATGACAACACAAGTTATTATGTTAGTATCTGTAAGCGGGAAATCACACGTCACGAAAAAAACAAAGAAATAAAATTAAAAAGTTTATTAATAAAAAAAACAGTTAAAGTATCTTGTCATCTTCTGTTAATTGATAGACCTTAAACAATCACAGACATTCTTATCATAACTAATGTAAAAACACTGCTATAGGTAAATAACCCGACATTACAGATTTCTTAACAAGGAAAGAGGATTTTTTAATTGGTACAAAAATGTGTAATGTACTTTCACGTAATCTTATCTTATATCATTATAATCGATATAATAAATTAAACCCAATTTACACAAAACATTCAATATTTACAAACACTAGGTACAACATAAATTAAACTATTTGTAATATATAACTAATACCTAAAGTTGATAATTTCCAGATGTTATCACTTAATATACTCCTCTATCTCGTTAACTATTAGAATATATTAATATTTTCATTAAACGTTAAGTTCTGCTTACTATCCGTAAGCGTAAGTAGAAGAGTCTGGTGACAACGACGACGAGTGACGTCTAATGACGTAAATTTATCCTACTATAAAAATAAATTAAAAACTTCAATCGATATTGGGATTCAACATGACCACTAGATTCCAAGTAATCATTATTTCACAATAAAATATAAATATGTCACATTTTTTTTATATTTCTATTCTAATACAAGACTATAAGTCGAAATTCTATTGTAAAACCGTAAATTAAAAAAGTGCATTTAAAAAAAAATTGTAAAGAAAATTATTATACATTTGTAACATCAGTAAAATAAAAAGTATACATATATGTATATTTATATATACTTATAAAACATTTGTGACGTACCCATTACTTGTAATACACCTTTATATAAGAGATAGACCCATTTCACAAAATCCACTAGGTGCTAATTTAAGTCAAAGTATTTTTGAAAAATATCTTTATCGGAATTAATAACAACATTACACACAAACTTTACTCAAAATACCGTGTCCATTATAATTGATTACTTATGAATGAGATACAGCTAAAGGAATTAGTCGAGTGAAGCAGTAAGACCTTATACGATTGAACCTAAGTCCTTAATATATTAATTTTATTTTTAAAAAGAAAAAAATGAAGTTCATTTTCTGAAATTTTATTTAGGCTCTCTAAATGTGAACCTTTAGCTGTATAATATAAAAAACGACTATTGCATAATTTTATCGTAGCACACCAAAGTTACATGACTAGAAGAATATTAAGTAATTTAATAAATATATTTTAAATTCGTCTTGTATAAAGAATTAACTAAAAATATATTTTACTAAAGGAACAATAAACATAATTATGTATCTAGATCTATGTCAATGACATGTACATACGCCTATCTATTTAAAGACAAATTCAAATGATAAAAAAAATATATACGACCGTAACATACATATTGTTCATCTGCAAAATGAATTATCAGACGTGGCCCAATAGAGAAACGGCGAGTAAACATTTTGTTATAAGGTAGGCGTACACATGACATCACTTGTTTTTCATCTCATCTATATTCTGATGTTAATTACTTCAGAGATTTTGAATATAGAAATCTAAATAACACAAAAAAAAACTGAAATCTTAATTTATTTTGTTCATTTTCATTTTTAGACGTATTAACTGGTTTCAAAACTGTGATGACGATGTATCATTCTATCTATAATTTGCGATCTAAAAATAAACTATTGTTTCGTAACGAGAAAATAATAATACTAAAATAATGACCTTTTATTATAATACGTATCATGCAAGATACACTGATTCTAAATTTAAACCATTAAAAAATGTTGCCAGTTCTTGAAGTATTTTTTTTTGTAACTAGAACGAATATTAATTAGCATGTTTGATAAATAAAGGCTTTGACTTCGCCAATTAAGATAACATGAGTTTAATTGTTTGCCGTGGCGAAATTACATTTCTTTCCGTCTACCAAATCGGCACGAGAATTTTGTTTTTTATTAAAATCGTCAAGCTATACCATGTAAATAACAATACAAAATATTACAGCTTCGTTTTGCTAAAAGGTCTGAGTTTTAAACATTGTCATACAAATTGATAGACAGATTCAAAATCATTCAAGTTATAAAATTATATAATCGTTCCACACTAAGGGAAAACCATCTGACGCGACACTCGAGTCAAGAGAAAGTATCGAAGGTACATAACCATACGTCGACTCTTTGTTAAAGTTATTTTATAACTTGAACCCTTGCGTGATTATTTAACTCCATATTTTCGGTTTCGCTCCGCCTGAACATAGTTCCTTCCTAGCGCCCACGTCGCCTGGAACATTCCCAAATATGCTCTTCTTCTGCGTTTCCGTTTGAGAGCTGTTGGAATTTTTCAATATTTAATATTTCTTCCGGTCACAACCGTACAAACATTTCTACCAATTGTGCGTGCAGTGCATAGAAGCAGCGAGTAAGCCATGCCTTAAAGTACCTATGTGCCATAATCGTCACAAAATATAAGGAGTTCAAAAGCAATACAATTAAATTAAATAATTAAAAACTGCTAAAAAATTCTTTAAAAAAAGATAAACAAAACATGTACTAAATTTAAATATCACATTGTGGTGTTGGTGTGAGTTTAAGGGTTGAGATCAGGTACCGAACGTAAACAAATTTCTCCTGAATGAAAGTATTTATTCTGACTATGACACTTATCTGATTTACAATGAACTTAGAAGACGATATAATCAGAGTGTCCTTAGATTAGCGCTTCGACGGAAACGCCGGACCTAAAGAACTCGTATCATCAAATTATAATATAGCCAGGAGTCCCAAATGCTTGAGTGCAGCCTGTATATGATAATTTGATTTCCCTAAACAAATCTCGATTATTGTTAATATGGGCACCTAGTCATAATTTCAAGTTAGCAAGTCGTTAGCGCGATGTAATCGACTAATGGTGCCATCTATTGGTAGCTTCAGGAGATACAATGATTTAATATAATAACTAATTCAAGATGGAGCTAGTTGTATTACATACCCCCCCATTTACATCCGAAGTTGTCCCAACGAGGGTAATTAATAATTAATTATTCCTTGGTCTCAAGTTTCTTTGGAGAGATGATGTTACTGTTTACTTTGGAATGTTGATGGAGCATTTCTTAATCCGAATGCCATCCTCAAAAATTTAAATACTCCAAATGGCGTAATAAATGCGGTTTTGTCTTGGTCAGCTTCTCGAACAACAATCTGCCAATAACCAGACTTTAAATCTAGTGAAGTTATAAAAGAAGTGGGCTCTGCCTCATGAAGTAGATCATCGATTCGAGGAAGTGGGTATACATCAGGAACAGTAATAGCATTCAATCTCCTGTAGTCTACGCATACTCGAATTTGACCGTCAGGTTTCGGAACTAATACCACCGGTGATGCCCACGGTGAATGGCAAGGTACAATAATCCCATCTTCCAGCATCTTATCAATTTCCCTTTTGAGAACTTCTTTACGTGGCGGAGACATTCTATAAGGCTCAACAGCAATAGGTAAATGATTTTTTGTGTCAATACAATGTTCAATTCCATTGACAGGCTTTCCATTGAAACTGAAAATATCATTAAACTCATATAAAAAAGTATTGAGGCGTTCAGTTTGTTCTGAATTCAACATAGTCTTGGTTAAATCTATTGCACAAAGTCCAATCTCATCGTCATCAGTCCGTCCAAAAAGAGCTTTAGAATGGGGCGACAATTCGTATTCGGCGTTATTTATTCTATCGATAGCATCTTTCATCATATAGTCAAGTTGAGGGGAGTAACCATCGAATAATACTTCAGCTTCACGTCGTGCAATTTTCGTAGGCAATTCGGGAATGTCAATAGGCACAAGTTTATAATCGATGTGCGAGCTTTCAGTCGGGTAAGCGGCTTCTTCTGATTTGTTCGGCTTATTTGCAACTTCTGGCTGTAATTGCATTAAATTTACAGGAGCAACTCCCAATTTTGGACTAGCTGCGCAAGTACTGGAAAAATTTATAGTCCTCTTTGAAAAGGTTATCTCTTCGTCGTGCCTTTTGAACATAACAAAATTTTCCTGATAAAGTTCAAACTCTTGTTCAGGTTGTTCAATATAATGCCAAGTAAACTGAGCAATATTAAGTACGATACCTGCCTTTTGTAAAAACCCAATGCCAAGTAACGTTCGGTTATCTCTCGATTCTGGTAACACAATAAAGTGTGTTGTAATGCTACGGCCACACAACTCAACTTGAGCTTCACATGTTAATACCTTTTGATTTCGTGACATACCATCTGCCAGTGTTATATTTACGAATTCTTCATAAAATATATGACCACGTTTTTTAAGTAGATTGTAGAGTTCAAAGGATGCCACACTAATTTTAGCGCAAGTATCTATATAGGCTTTTCCTTCGATACCATTAATCTTTAAAAATACCATTGGTCTCGAACGTGTTTCCTTTTGAATACTGATAGAACAAAATCCCAGATCTTTATTTTCAGGATTTTTTGTAGGCTTAGTGGCGCATGTATTACAGTTACTGCGATATACACCAGGGGCACCGCATCCATAGCAAGAAAACTTGGGCGTTGCGGCCACTATAACGGAACTAGAAGGAACAATATCTGATGTAACTTCACTCAAACCTTCCGTCTTATTGGTAACTTTAGTTTTCCGTTTACGGCAGTCTTCGAAAACATGGCCTAATTTCTTACAGAAGTTACAACGGGGTTTCTTCGATTTTGAAAAAATGTGAACTTCTTCAGGGGTATTATTGATCACTTTATTTTTTTCTTTCAGCAATGCTTCGACGCTTCGTGCTTCTATCGCCAGCTCATCAAATGATCGAACCTTATCTCTAGGAATTTTATCCCTGATACTGAAATTCAACAATCCATATATAATATCCAACTGCTGTTTCTCTGTGAGCTGTTCTTCACGTGGTAATTGAGAAAATAACATACGCTTCTTTGACAAAAATGTGTCTATGTCCTCATCTGTTGATTGTTTCTCTCCCGTAATCTCTAAATATATAATATATTCGGGTTTCTTCGGGGCAAATGTTCCTCTTAATATGTTTTCAAATTTAACCCAGGTCGTGACGTCGCTTTTAACTCCTTGCCACCATAACGCTGCTTCGTCTTTCAGAACTAAGGGTAAACCAGCCAATGCGTCGTTGTCACTAATGTGCTCAATTTCTTTAAAAACACGTACAGCTGTGAGGAAAGCTTCGACTATCTCCCTGTCTCTTTGTCCACTAAAAGACGCGTTACATGTAGCCATAGTACCTCTACGACCGCTTCCGATTGTAGCGAGTAGTTGTCTAAACTGTGACTCCGATAAGTTCATAGTGCGTTCAGTTTTATTACAGTTTTCAGCTGAAATCGTCGCTGTTCGACCTGATTTTGTCACGTAGATTGCTTTTTCGGGCCTCGAGTTGGTCGCCACTGTGGTGTTGGTGTGAGTTTAAGGGTTGAGATCAGGTACCGAACGTAAACAAATTTCTCCTGAATGAAAGTATTTATTCTGACTATGACACTTATCTGATTTACAATGAACTTAGAAGACGATATAATCAGAGTGTCCTTAGATTAGCGCTTCGACGGAAACGCCGGACCTAAAGAACTCGTATCATCAAATTATAATATAGCCAGGAGTCCCAAATGCTTGAGTGCAGCCTGTATATGATAATTTGATTTCCCTAAACAAATCTCGATTATTGTTAATATGGGCACCTAGTCATAATTTCAAGTTAGCAAGTCGTTAGCGCGATGTAATCGACTAATGGTGCCATCTATTGGTAGCTTCAGGAGATACAATGATTTAATATAATAACTAATTCAAGATGGAGCTAGTTGTATTACTGTGGTGTTGGTGTGAGTTTAAGGGGTGAGATCAGGTACCGAACGTAAACAAATTTCTCCCGAATAAAGTATTTATTCTGACTATGACACTTATCTGATTTACAATGAACTTAGAAGACGATATAATCAGAGTGTCCTTAGATTAGCGCTTCGACGGAAACGCCGGACCTAAAGAACTCGTATCATCAAATTATATAGCCAGGAAGTCCCAAATGCTTGAGTGCAGCCTGTATATGATAATTTGATTTCCCTAAACAAATCTCGATTATTGTTAATATGGGCACCTAGTCATAATTTCAAGTTAGCAAGTCGTTAGCGCGATGTAATCGACTAATGGTGCCATCTATTGGTAGCTTCAGGAGATACAATGATTTAATATAATAACTAATTCAAGATGGAGCTAGTTGTATTACATACCCCCCCATTTACATCCGAAGTTGTCCCAACGAGGGTAATTAATAATTAATTATTCCTTGGTCTCAAGTTTCTTTGGAGAGATGATGTAACTGTTTTAACTTCCTGATCAACAATCTTCCGTGGTCTTCCTCTCTTTCTCAGAGGTTGAGAAGGTGGAGGCAAATCATCACCGTCCATACAATAAGGAGTCAAGGCAGATGCGTGGTATAGTCCCAAACTGACATCGGGTTTGGTCGGACTTGCAACTTCATAGGAAGCAGGACCATGCCTTCTCTTTATTAAATAGGGGCCGTCGCGACGCGGAGCCAATTTTGCAGTGAATCCTTTATTACTCTGACTTATTGGATGTAATGTAACCATAACCTTATCACCTTCTTTATATTCTGGTCTTACTTTCCTGTATTTATCTATCCATTCTTTTCTCTTTTCTTCTTTCATTTCATGTACTTCCTTAGCTTTTTCAAATGTCGTTATTAATTGTAATAATTTTGGTGTAATCTCAGGTATGAAATTCTCCGACAGTATAATTTGACGATAGTCATGAAGGTTATCATCAAGTGTTTTTAGTTCTCTCCCAAAGGTGAGGTAGGCTGGAGTAAAAGATGTTGTACTACAAACTGCAGTATTCATTGCAAATCTTATACTGGGTAACTGGTCTGGCCAGTCACGATGATTATCTCCGAGGAGGATTGCCAATTGAGTTTTAAGGTCTCTATTCTTTCGTTCGACAGGATTGGCTTCTGGGTGATACACAGGTGTATATCCATGTTTTATCTTTAGACAATATGAGACCTGCTGCATAATAGAACTGATGAATTGCGGCCCATTATCACTAATCATCCTCCTTGGAAATCCGTAACGAAGAAAGATTTCATTTATTAAAACTGATGCACACCTCTCAGCGGTAGCATCTTCCATAGCAAAAAGCTCGATCCAGCGTGTGTTGATATCTTCGACTATGAAAACCCAATTCATGCCTTTGTCTGAGGTAGGTAATGGTCCGAATAGATCAAAAGAAATCACTTCAAAACGCTGGTTCAAAGGGCAAGTTTGTAAAAGACCCGAGGGCTTTTGGTTGGTTGGTTTGTATCGCTGACATTCAATACAGTTTTTTGTATAGCTCTCAATATATTTTCGCATACCAGCCCAATGGTATCTCCTTGAAATCGCTTGGTAAGTTTTCTCAGATCCATAATGTCCTGCTAAAGGGCTATTATGATATGTCGACAAAACATTGGCCCATTCATGTTCCGGTACCATGAGTTGAGCATCTTCTGAATCTGAACCATGTCTATAAAGGAGTCCGTTATTCATAAAATATCCTTTACTACTCCAGTATTGAGCATTTTCATTATCGCGATAATCTTCTAAAGTCCGAACTATTTGTGCTAACTTCTTGTCTTTCAGTTGTTCAGTCCTAACACGTGCTGGGCTACGAGGAGGTAGGTCTACAACTAAACTACAAATTCCACATTCCTTATGATTGTTGACAGTACATGGTGGTCTCGACAACGTGTCAGCCACCACATTAACCTTCCCCGGAATATATTTTACAGAAATGTCTTGTGCTTGTAGCTGTAGGGCCCATCGTGCTAACCTCCCTGTCGGTGACTTTAAAGACATAAGCCATTTTAAGGCTTGGTGATCAGTTATGATCGTGATTGGTAATCCTTCAATGTAACCGGCGAACTTTGATATAGCCCAAACAACAGCGAGAGCTTCCCTTTCGGTTGTTGAATAATTTCTTTCTGCTGAATTAAGAAGTCTACTGGCATATTCGATAGGATGCTCTTCATCACCCTCTCCTTGAACAAGAACAGCTCCTAGCGCATAATTACTGGCATCTGTTTTTATGAAGTAGGGTTTATTATGATCAGCCTGTCGTAGAATAGGAAACGTAGTGAGACGAGTTTTTAGATCATTATATGCTCGGTCTTGGTCTGGACCCCAGACCCATTTAGCATTTTTCTTTGTGAGACGCGTAAGTGGTTCGGCAATGTCTGAAAAGTTTTGAATAAAACGGCGATACCAAGAACAGGTTTGCAAAAATGACAATAGGTGTTTCAGATTTGACGGAGGTGGTCTATTCGCAATGGCTTTTGTCCTTTCAGGATCTGCTTGTAGACCTTCAGGCGTTATCACATGTCCAAGATATTTAATTGATGAGCAACCGAAACGACATTTATCCTTGTTTAGGGTGAAATTGTATTTTCTCATTTTCATCAATATATCTCTCAAATCGATTAAGTGTTGTTCAAAATTCGGAGAAAATATAATGATGTCATCTAAATAGGCCAATATCTTAATATGACTTAGGCTGACACGGAACCGATCGATCAACCTTTGGAATGTTGATGGAGCATTTCTTAATCCGAATGGCATCCTCAAAAATTTAAATACTCCAAATGGCGTAATAAATGCGGTTTTGTCTTGGTCAGCTTCTCGAACAACAATCTGCCAATAACCAGACTTTAAATCTAGTGAAGTCATAAAAGAAGTGGGCTTTGCCTCATGAAGTAGATCATCGATTCGAGGAAGTGGGTATACATCAGGAACAGTAATAGCATTCAATCTCCTGTAGTCTACGCATACTCGAATTTGACCGTCAGGTTTCGGAACTAATACCACCGGTGATGCCCACGGTGAATGGCAAGGTACAATAATCCCATCTTTCAGCATCTTATCAATTTCCCTTTTGAGAACTTCTTTACGTGGCGGAGACATTCTATAAGGCGCAACAGCAATAGGTAAATGATTTTTTGTGTCAATACAATGTTCAATTTCATTGACAGGCTTTCCATTGAAACTGAAAATATCATTAAACTCATATAACAAAGTATTGAGGCGTTCAGTTTGTTCTGAATTCAACATAGTCTTGGTTAAATCTATTGTACAAAGTCCAATCTCATCGTCATCAGTCCGTCCAAAAAGAGCTTTAGAATGGGGCGACAATTCGTATTCGGCGTTATTTATTCTATCGATAGCATCTTTCATCATATAGTCAAGTTGAGGGGAGTAACCATCGAATAATACTTCAGCTTCACGTCGTGCGATTTTCGTAGGCAATTCGGGAAGGTCAATAGGCACAAGTTTATAATCGATGTGCGAGCTTTCAGTCGGGTAAGCGGCTTCTTCTGATTTGTTCGGCTTATTTGCAACTTCTGGCTGTATTTGCATTAAATTTACAGGAGCAACTCCCAATTTTGGACTAGCTGCGCAAGTACTGGAAAAATTTATAGTCCTCTTTGAAAAGGTTATCTCTTCGTCGTGCCTTTTGAACATAACAAAATTTTCCTGATAAAGTTCAAACTCTTGTTCAGGTTGTTCAATATAATGCCAAGTAAACTGAGCAATATTAAGTACGATACCTGCTTTTTGTAAAAAACCCATGCCAAGTAGCGTTCGGTTATCTCTCGATTCTGGTAACACAATAAAGTGTGTTGTAATGCTACGGCCACACAACTCAACTTGAGCTTCACATGTTAATACTTTTTGATTTCGTGACATACCATCTGCCAGTGTTATATTTACGAATTCTTCATAAAATATATGACCACGTTTTTTAAGTAGATTGTAGAGTTCAAAGGATGCCACACTAATTTTAGCGCAAGTATCTATATAGGCTTTTCCTTCGATACCATTAATCTTTAAAAATACCATTGGTCTCGAGCGTGTTTCCTTTTGAATACTGATAGAACAAAATCCCAGATCTTTATTTTCAGGATTTTTTGTAGGCTTAGTGGCGCATGTATTACAGTTACTGCGATATACACCAGGGGCACCACATCCATAGCAAGAAAACTTGGGCGTTGCGGCCACTATAACGGAACTAGAAGGAACAATATCTGATGTAACTTCACTCAAACCTTCCGTCTTATTGGTAACTTTAGTTTTCCGTTTACGGCAGTCTTCGAAAACATGGCCTAATTTCTTACAGAAGTTACAACGGGGTTTCTTCGATTTTGAAAAAATGTGAACTTCTTCAGGGGTATTATTGATCACTTTATTTTTTTCTTTCAGCAATGCTTCGACGCTTCGTGCTTCTATCGCCAACTCATCAAATGATCGAACCTTATCTCTAGGAATTTTATCCCTGATACTGAAATTCAACAATCCATATATAATATCCAACTGCTGTTTCTCTGTGAGCTGTTCTTCACGTGGTAATTGAGAAAATAACATACGCTTCTTTGACAAAAATGTGTCTATGTCCTCATCTGTTGATTGTTTCTCTCCCGTAATCTCTAAATATATAATATATTCGGGTTTCTTCGGGGCAAATGTTCCTCTTAATATGTTTTCAAATTTAACCCAGGTCGTGACGTCGCTTTTAACTCCTTGCCACCATAACGCTGCTTCGTCTTTCAGAACTAAGGGTAAACCAGCCAATGCGTCGTTGTCACTAATGTGCTCAATTTCTTTGAAAACACGTACAGCTGTGAGGAAAGCTTCGACTATCTCCCTGTCTCTTTGTCCACTAAAAGACGCGTTACATGTAGCCATAGTACCTCTACGACCGCTTCCGATTGTAGCGAGTAGTTGTCTAAACTGTGACTCCGATAAGTTCATAGTGCGTTCAGTTTTATTACAGTTTTCAGCTGAAATCGTCGCTGTTCGACCTGATTTTGTCACGTAGATTGCTTTTTCGGGCCTCGAGTTGGTCGCCACTGTGGTGTTGGTGTGAGTTTAAGGGGTGAGATCAGGTACCGAACGTAAACAAATTTCTCCTGAATGAAAGTATTTATTCTGACTATGACACTTATCTGATTTACAATGAACTTAGAAGACGATATAATCAGAGTGTCCTTAGATTAGCGCTTCGACGGAAACGCCGGACCTAAAGAACTCGTATCATCAAATTATATAGCCAGGAAGTCCCAAATGCTTGAGTGCAGCCTGTATATGATAATTTACAGTATATCACATTATATTATCTTTTGATAAATATTTACGGAAAAAACTTTTTAGCTCGTTATGATTAATTTTATAATTATCATTTATCTCAGTCGAATCGATCAATTTGTTACAATCCGATAAGGAAATAATATTAGCGATGATTATTTTAAAAAGAAATAAATACAAATTAATCGCTGATACGATTTCAATGAATTTTCCTTTACAGATATGACGAAGAAATTTATACGGAACAATCTTGCTTGGTTCACAACAATTATAATTGTTTATAACAATAACATAATTAACAATGCCATTACGTATGATAACTGCCTGATTGACTAATTGATTTATAACTTAAAGAAATAAATTTCAATGCTAAATTCTTCCACCGACCCACAGTCAAAGAAGCATGTTGGGAGGTCCACTCCTTTTCTAAAAAATAACTGAATATTTTTCTAATATCCAATGTATTTACAAATGTTTTACATAAAATATTATGTATATGAGATTACTGCTATTTAGAACCGAAAGTCAACATATAAATACACATTATAATTCTATTCACAACTACATTTCTTCATCAATAATTGAAATTAAGTATATCAAGTAATTCAAAAAAATTACAACCTTTAAATAAAATGAAAAAAAAACAAATAAAACATTTTGAATAAACTAGAAGAAGACCTAGGTCCTATTTCATAAACGATATGAATAATTTTATTGTGACGCAATTCGCATGTAACAAATGTTACGTCACAATTTCTTTAAGCACACGTTAGTGTACAGTCGATAAACAAATAAAGACTCGAATGAATCAGAGACACATCCTACGTGAGCCGAGAAACGTACGTTTACATTTTAACACTCATTTTAATGAACGAGTAACAAACAATGCCTTTATCAATCGCCAAATACCGGAGATCCTGTGAGCAATATGACCGAACCAAAAAAACAACTGTGTACGGATTACGTCGTACGTAGACGTAATATTTGTTACAGTGTTTGCTAGGTTCTTATTATTCTAATCTGGTGGCAGTATTTTTTTATATAAATTAGTTGTAGGTAAGTAATATTAACCGTCCCTTACATTGCCAAGGCTCCCCACCAATGTGCCAACATTGGGAACTAAGATATTATATCCCTTGTGCCTACAGTTAGAATTTTTAGGATTACAAAAAATAGGAATCATTTTATTTATATATAACAGTAGTAAAAAACTCATATAATTTACACTCTCACAGTCAATCAATCAATCAATTCGCAGTCAGTTTTTCTTAAGGATCTTTTGGTCTTTTGGTTTGAGGTTTTTTTGACAACTAGTTGTTTTATATTTCATTTATATCATCATGAATCAAAAAGAGCATAATTTTAAAAATTAAAGGTGAACGAATCGTTGTCTTATTTATTTATTTACCAATAACAGAGCACTACTGCAAAATGGTGGTCTGCTAATTTATTCCTTACAAAAATAACCATTCCTTACAAAAATAATTAATCTGTCTGAAATTATATTCGTACAATTAATGGAATGGAAATTAAACCGCGATCAAACTTCAAATTATTCATTCTTATTCGTCACCTACTGTGAGTAATTTACATCATTTACCAAGAAGTGTACGTGATATGAGCAACGTGTGCGGATTCGCAGGTGGTAAAGCTTCGCCCGTCTGGACCACTCATTACTTTTTATCGCCAAACATCAGTGCCGAGGCGACGAGATGAATAATTGACACAAAAAAGCACTTGAAATCTCATTGGTGCTTGTCAGGATTTAAACCCGACAGCTTAAGTTAGAAAGAACGTTTTGCGGCCACTGAGCCAAGACGAAAAAGCAGAACACAAAAATATAATAATAATAAATTAATAAAAAACTACTCTTATGCGATTTCGTTTTTGCGTTAAGACCAATAACGGTTATTTTATTATGGAAGGCCGCAATAATATTCGATTCTTTCTATATTTAAGCAATGTCTTAATAAAAAAAATTATGTACTAAAATAAACCATCACTTTGTTTCATAGGAAGGCTGACGAGCATATGGGCCACCTGATCACCAACGTCCATAGACTATGGCATTGTAAGAGATGTTAACCATCGCTTACATCGCCAATGCGCCACCGACCTTGGGAACTAAGATGTTATGTCCCTTGTGCCTGCAATTACACTGGCTCACTCACCCTTCAAACCACAACAGTACCAAGCACTGCTGTTTTGCGGTAGAATATCTGATGAGTGGGTAGTAGGTAGGTAGGTAGTATTAGAACTACGAAAATCACATAAATTGACCAAATTCTGGAGAGATTCATTCTCGTGGTGATAGCACCACGTGTCCTTTGTGCTTAGGTACTACCTACTCGTCACACATTTTACCATCAAACAGCTATACATAGTATTGTTGTGTTCCAGTTGGAAGGATGGGTGAGCAAATGTAACTAGTCACAAAGGGCATAACATATTAACCCAAGGTCGGTAGCGCATTGGTGATGTAAGCAATATCTCTTACGGCGACAGTGTCTATGGACGATGGTGCCCACTATCGTCACGTAGGAAACTTGCCAGTCCGACTCTATTAAAAAAAAGTAACACGTTGAATGGTTATACGAAATAATTTCTTACATTTCGATAAACAAATGCTATTAAAATCGTTAGAGTCGATAATTATAAAATATACCAATCATAACGAATCAATTTATATTAGTTTTGTTCAAATTATTTTCAATTTTCTTTACTTTCGTTTAGTTTAGTTTTAACTACTTTTACTTAGGAGCTTGTTCAAACCTATCATACCGCAAAACAGCAGCTCTTGTTACTGTTGTGTTCCGGTTTGAAGAGTCTGTGAGCCTAATCGAATGCTATAAAAATACATTAAAGAATTGTTTTGAAAATTGCAAATATAATACAGAATCGAAAAGTCTAACTTAGCATTAATTACGTTAGTTTATTTGTCTTTAACATATATTAATAATTTAGTTAAAAATCATCATATGAAAGCATTAACAAAATGTGAACGACAATAACTGCTATAGTGTAAAAATGGGATTCAGTAACTAACTCCCTCCAACAGAACGACGAGTTGATAGAATTAAAATTAACAATATATTTATATCATTTGCATTGGATTCGTTGGATATTACTAGTAAGTAGTTTATAAGGCGGCAGATACAAAAGGACTAGACTCTAAGCCAGGATCGACTAAATAAAAAAGTTATTCAGTTTTTCTATCATGGAGTTCAGTTTAGGAGTATTTCATATGAACTTAACGCGACTACAACGTTTTAAAACTATATATTTCATTAAATTAAATTATAAAAAATAATATAGGTAATTTCCTTTCAATCGATTTTATGTAATCTGATTGTGTGCCCTTTGTACTTAATGTATTGAAATAGACTATATATAGAACAGCATCAGTCAGATTAACCTCTATTATCGTATTAGCCCTCCCTGCAACGCGATCCCTCTATCCATTGCCCTCGCGATAGTATATTTATAGCCGATGGCTGCACTTGACTATGATATCCAAACCAGATCTATTAAACAAATCATATGATAATACTTTTGATTAAAATTTACCGATTACATTACAATTTATATTTCATTATAAACAAAGGCAACTTATTAAATATTGCGACCAATATCGATGTAATGGCTTTGCTTCGTTGGTCCAGTGGCCACTTTATTAAGGCACCGATAACTAGGTCCGGGGTTCAAGCACTAGGTTCAGACCATTAAAGTTATTGGGCTACAAGTCATTTAATTTATTCTCCTATTAGCTGCCAGAGGAAGAGAAGAAGATTAGAGAACATCAAATGTGATTATTATTATCTGTTTTATAAAACTCCATCGACGACGACATTTTAAACGTTGTCTTATAACTAATCATTGGATCAAACACCATTTCAACCGGAACACAGATTTAAAAAAAAGGTTGGTTTTCAATCACGAAAAAAAAGTTGTAAAATGAAAAAAAAAATCATTCATAAATCATCAATTTTACGTGAATTCACCACCAGTTTTTAAACGAAACATTTTATTAGTAGCAAGGGTCATTGTACTGTGTGAATCGGTATTACTAGGTATCACGCTCATCCATCGAGACCAACTAATTTTGATCAATACCGCGAATACATAAAGGTATGTATTGTATAAGGAAAAACGGAGATACAATAAATACATTCAAAATTTTCCTGGTTACTATAATTATACATACATAATTATGTTAGAAGAAAATGTCAACTTTATACACGTAATGTCGTTGGTGTCTCTTCTGTCTAGTGGCTAGGTTATAAGCCTGCAGAGCCATTTTTTTCTCGCTGGATAAACGCATTTACGCGATTCCTCCACATGAAGTGAGGGGGGCGGGGATGTGGGGCTCGCCGGCAGTGAAGGCGCCGGAATAGCCACTAAAAAACCAGTGGTATCCTCTTCGTCTGGTCGCGGTACGCCGGGGGCGCCACGGGATCGCTTGCGCATGCTATCGTGACGTCCCGACGGTCGGCCTCCATTTCTAGGGGTGTTCACGGACACGGGGACTATTATGGCGGGGAGAGAAGGTACGCATAGCGCCGACGGCTCCTCTCCGGTCTTCTTCGGCGGATCGAATCAGCGGAGGCACTCGCAGGAGACCATTTCCAACCAGCACCTCTCACCGTCGAGCAGTGTTTATCATACTCGGCAGCGAGAGATCTCCGCCGAGACTGCAGAGCCTTGGTCATGGCTCTCAATCTCGGTTCAGAACAATATTACTGGGGGTTTAGGTTTGGCAATGTATACGCTCCCGTATTACAAAAAGCCCTTCAAACCGTTTGTTCTGTTTTAATACTTGTTTATACTGTAGTATAAATAAGTATCGCAAGGTCGACTGTATCACTTTAATAGTTACTATAAACTAACAATCAATATGCAAATTGAAATGGCGTTAACCGCTTCGTCGACGTCAAAACACTTTACTTGTAATTACGCTTTTTATGATAAGGAAAACATGCAAACACCATTTCCACAGTCATCATACTTATTATGGAAATGTTTGATGCATAAAGCGTGCTGTAAAAACTAGACCATCAAACTATCGTTGATATAGATTAAAAATCTACATGCAAAATGTATGTTCATATCTCATACGTACATGTTAAAACATCCGCTACAAATATCTTGCAAGAAACTGGTTTTTTTTTACTTTGTAATTATATATGAAGTAAGAGTAAAGTAACAACCTGTGAATGTCCTACTGCTGAGCTAAGGCCTCTTCTCCTCTTTTGGGGAGAAGGTTTTGGAGCTTATTCCATCACGCTGCTCTAATGCTGGTTGCATATTATACACATGTGGCAGAATTTGAGTGAAATTTGACACATGCAGGTTTTCTCGCGATGTTTTCCTTCGCCGTTTAGCACGAGATGAATTATAAATACAAATTAAGCACTTGAAAATTCAGAGGTGCCTGTCCGGGTTTGCACCCACGATCATCGGTTAAGATTCACGCTTTGTAGCCACTGGGCCATTTCGCCTTTTTTACAAATATCTTGCAAGAAACAGTTTTTTTTTACTTTATATCTATATATATACTAACTAACTAATAACGGTCATAAAAAGTAACAACCTTTATGTGTCTCACATTGTCCACCCGTATATTTCACCACGCTGATCAAATGCGGTTTGGTGCATACACATATGAAGAATTCCACCAAACACATGTAGGATTCCTAACGATGTTTCTCCTTAATCGGAATAGGTAGACAGGCTGGGAAATAGACTATCTGATGGTAAAGGCACTATAAGAAATATTAACCATACCTTAAATCTCAATTGATGTATGCGCCTACCAAAATAGATTATGATAATTATCTACCTCTATGCGCGAAAAGTTTATCCAGATATGAAAACATGTGCAGCGCAGATGGCCGGAACCAAACTGGTAAAAATAAAATATCAATGAACTTGATTTTCGAAAGTCGAACACTCATTCAAGCGATTATGAAATGAGTTATATCATAGCTTGTAGCGAGATTTTGTGTTGTAATTAAATAAGTCATTGTTTTCTCTTTAGCATTTAGTACTGTATGCAAAAAGTGACTGTGTTTCTATATTAAAGTACATGAAATAGACTATTTATAGAATAGGAAGGCGGACGAGCATATGAGCCATCTGATGGTAAGTGGTCACCAACGCCCATAAACATTAGCATTGTAAGAAATGTTAACCATCGCATACATCGCCAATGCGCCACCAATATTGGGAACTAAGATTTTATGTCCCTTCTGCCTGTAATTACACTGTCTAAATCACCCTTCAATACGGAACAATACCAAGTACTGCTGTTTTGCGGAACACAACAACATCAAGTACTCTACTTGCGGTAGAATATCTGATGAGTGAGTTGTACCTACCCATAGCTTGCACAAAGCCCTACCAACTAAAGTATGATAAAACAATAACGGAATACGAGCAAAGGACGAACATATATTTATATATATACATAAGGTCCTCCAGACCGATTTCGGCCACGGCGGCCGTCTCCAGTGAGATTAGCCAACTGCGCAGGAGATATTATTGTGCACAAGTGTGTGCGCAAACACAGGTGCACTCTCTTTTCCTTAGCTCTCATAATCCGATGGGACGGCAATCCGACGCGGCCGAAAAGAGTACAGGCGCAGGCCCAACGGCTTAACGTGCTTTCCGAGGCACGGAAGTGTACACACTTCCAACTTCCAGACTCCGGGCTGCTACTGAGAATTTTCTGACAGAAAATCCCAATAACTATTTATTGGCCCGACCTGGGAATTGAACCCAAGCCGAGTCTGCGGCCTTATATCAAGCCACTAGACCAACGAAGCAGTCACACAATTGTAATTAAAGAACATTCCGGTCGTAAAGGCGAAAAAGCAATTAGATCGCAGCTCGCAATTTACCAACATGAGTAGGTACTATTACTTCTGTTAAGAAATTAAGAAAAGTTCGAAACTAATATGTGAAAAAGCGTAAAAGGATAGCAAAATTTACAAACTCATCGTTACTTATAATAATTTATACTAAAAATAATTTTAACATCCAGTATCCGCCTATAATTGTCTCATAGCTGAACAACGCCGCTCCAGTGTGGATTAGTGGATAAATGACAAAGTAATATGAATTTTTCTAGAATGTTTAAATATTTGTTCAGCGTCCGTACAATTAAACTTCAATTTCCACCTAATTTTCTCCAAACAAATTTAAAAAAACTTTCGTCGACATAGAGACATGAAATTTTGGTAATTATTTATCAGCGATTTTGGGGTTTTTTTTACAGGCGAGTTATCCTTCTAATCATCATAACTAGTATTATGACGGTACATCACTTTTTTAATTTAAAAAAATTTAAATATATCCAAATGTCCGAAATTTTCAGTGATCGTGTTAAAACCCTAATTTTGTAATAATTCATCATTAACTTATCAGGAAACAATTGCTATTATCTAGTTGGATTTAATATGAAAGCAATATTTATCAAAAGATGTACAAAATCTTATCATAAATATTATACTACTTCTCTATATTTAATGAGATAATTACCTGTTTTCAATTTTTTTTAATATATAACATGCAAAGCAAGACACACAAAAGACCGATTATAAATGAAAACAAAGTTGTACAAAGTGAAAGGAAGAGTTAGTACCGTACAGTTAATAGACAAACATAACATGCACATATTACATTATATAATATAGATATGCAACTGAAATGTCCTATATAAACTAAATATTTTTTATTTATTTATTTGGTAACAATTATTTCTAATAGGAACCATTTTATTGCATATCTATATACTATATATTATGTTGCAAACGTTTATGGGACTTATGCCTCAATATTAGCTTGCCCTGATCTGGGTCTCCTTCAAAACTGTCCCACTGACCAGAGAAGAGGATTTTGAGTGCTGTACCTAACCCTTGAGTCTGCAGCTTGCCCCACAGTTTACATTTATCACATCCAACACAATCCATAATTCGTGAAATGTTCCAAAAGTGATCACGGAACTCTTGCTTCAACTTCCCAGCCTGACTACCACCATTAAACATTGATGACTCGTTGAAGTGGTCGGGAAATGTGTATATCACACCTATCATATTACGTATAGCATCTCTAGTCTCCTCATCCTCTATAGGGTTACCCGTGAAATAATCCTCTCGTTCTAAATAAGGCCCAGCTTTAGCTATTGCGCGCATTTCAAGCAAATAAACAAAGTATAAATTCTTTAGCCAATTTGGACCTTCCCCAAATGTCTGTGATGGATCAAAACGACGTTGGAACTCAGCCAAATTTGGTCCCCATTCACCTTCTGGTGGAGCTGCAAATCCTAACTTTTTCTCTGATAGTAAAAACTTTGAACATAAATGGATATTAATACTTGAATGTAAACCAGATACTGCTCTGTAAAATACTCTCTTCTCAAGGCACATATTGCCTAAATCTGAACTCAATACATATGGAAATGATTGATATGGATTCAATTTAGGACGAAAACAATTCTCCTGATAAATGCTTCTCCAAATTCTGTGTGCTGAGGGCCCTTTGTAACCTGTATATCTCTCTGGATTTAAAGATAAATCAATATATTCAGCTTCCACATCTTTATCATCACACTCGCAGAAATTTCCTACTGAATCATCATAAGCTTTCCACTTAGCGATTTCGTACTGGCTCGCTGCACTCAAAGTCATGTTCAAGTAACCAAGAGCGGGATCATGATCGGTGTCAGAGTTACATGGGGTTTGCGCCTCTTGCGTATACTTCGCAGCTGGCATCTCTTCTTCTTGTTCATTCTCGTAGTCGCTTTCGAAACCCGGAATACTTTCCTTCGAACAGGTTTTAATGTGACAGTATTTCATCGCACATCTGCTATCGTCCGCCCAAAATGGACATTCTTTCTTCAAATTGACCTTGTAAAATCTAAAATAGTCCTTGGTTACCAGACTCTGTATTCGCGGGAATAGTTTTACGTTATTAAAATAGTCGATCGTATCGACGTTGCAGGAACAGTCGCCGAGAGCTCCGTGAAGAGCGTCAAAACATGCTGTACTATCGCAAGCCGAAGTTTCATACAGTTCCGTGTCGTAACCGACCGCTTGAACTATCGCGAGAGCGAAAATTATAAACACAACACAACAATTTTTATTAGCCATTTTCGAAAGTTTCGAAGTCATTGCACTGATTTTAAATATAAAGCGAATTCTCGAGTTAATTCTTCACAGTACATTTATAATAAATACGCGTAAATTTACATATAACACTAGGTAATTTGTACAAGAAATCGAAAATGAAAAATTCGAAAGTAGAATAAGTAACTACGATGGTACGTACATTCACAAACGTCTAAGCATTTCGTTTTGACAATCACAATTGCATATTTATATAGGATCAACACGACTATGAGCTACCCACTGACATTTGACAACTAAGTTATTGACATTCATCAAAATGTCAAGCGTAAGCTTTCGTCGTAACCATAGATTATAGAATACCACAAGCAAACTACGTTAATTTACCTTTACCATTGAGTGGTATTCGAGCTATAAGATCCCGGTAGTCGGTACTCTCCAGCAAAGGCCTTCTCAGTGAACATAGACGTGGTATAGTTTCGACATAGATTCAATTTTTATAAATGGTATAACTTTTATTATAACTTCTTATAATCTTCAGTTATATACTTTAGCACCTTTATCTGATATTTATTTAGACATTTGAAGGTAAATTTTTAAAAAACTCGTAAAGGAGCACTTTTTGTCGCAAATACCTTATCACGAATATTTTTTATTGTATTTTTCTTAGATTTGTTTTGTTTGAGGAATTATTGTTTTTATCATCGTGTTTATTGTATGTATTTATACATATTATATACTTGTAATTTAAGTATGTATTGATAATATAATTTATTTATAGATATATTATAAATATGTGTATTGCATATTCATATTGAAATATATTTATTAGTTTTTTTTTTGGTATAGTTTATTATTATAATGATACTTTTGCTTATTATTAATGCACCACCTACCTCATATCCTATGGGATATTCCTTACACTGTTGGTTGCCTGGAAGAGATCGCTATGTGGCGATAAGGCCTCCCAAATTGTATGCCTATTATTTATTTAACCTTTCAATGTTTTTGTAATTATTTTTCTTTGTGGTGTACAATAAAGTATAAATAAATAAAATAAATACCAAAGCGGAATAACAATACTCAAGGACAGTAACTGGTTCACACATTACATTGGATTAAACTCTTTCCTGGACTCCTGATACGATGTAATAGCATTATTCGTCAAGATTTTTTTCCCTTTATTGAGAGTATAAAGCTTTTACAGAATTTCCAACCCCCCAAACACGATAATTTGGTAATGTATACATGCCTTGTTACTGCGATGTTGTCTTTCATCATGCTAACTTTATGATGAAGTTAGTCAATAAGAATGTACTTAATATATTTAGATCTATTTACTGTCTATGTAGGTATTATTTAAGACAAATGTTTCGTTTTTAAAATGTAACACAAATTATTCGACACAGTTCTCGAAGGTGAAGATGAAGAAATTATTTTTTAAGAAAATGCCGTCTTTGCAAATGTATAATTTATATGTATTATGTGTATAAGTTTTAAAATATGTTTGTGTATAATTTGTGTATGGGTATTTATATATAGATAAGATAAGAAAAAAAACACTGTTCATGAAAGATCGTGGTTCTTAAATTTGTTAGATTTTTCGGTTTTCTATAATAAGAAATATTATAACCAAAGTAAAATAAATATAATTATATATTATAAATTATAAAACAGCTTCTCAAAAAAAGACACAGTGTTGTTTGTTGAAATTTATTTATTCATATAATGTAAATCATTCAGAAAAGCGGTATCATCGGAAATGCACAAGAGATTCAAAATACAATAAACAGACATTTGCTCCCGATACTTATAGCTATGTACATAATACATTAAGAGAACGTTTCATAATTAATAACGTTATAATAATATAGAAATGCATAAAAATTTCAACACATTTATAGTATGAATATATAACTATTTAATGTTGGACGTACAATTATTAAAAATTACAAAGTTCGATTAATAAAATATTTCTTTTATATATTTTTCAGTTAAATTGTAATATTACAAACAGTCGCTTAACTAACTTATATAATACCTATTTTCAATAAATTTCATAAAATTACGCGTAACAAAAATGAAATTTAACTTAAATTAAAAATGTGTAACGCGTTATTTATATCAACGTAATGTCAATTAAAATTAATGAATAACAAACATAAAAAAAATGTCGTAACTCGTTACCTGTAAGGTAAACAATTTTCGGTGTATCGATTAACTTGTAAGTAAGACGTGGAATTATAGTCGCTTTAAACGCACACTTTAACATTAACTTGTACATTAAATAGAAAGAAAACAAAATCGTCAGGTACCGTATTAAATTGTCTCTAGTGAGTTAAAAAAAAAAACAATTTTGTTTATGGTAGTGGTAACAGTTCGGAATTCGAAAATATTATGAGGTGGGGCTTTATCAACTTTAATAACTAAACTTGTAGATAATCATATTTTATGGTATTCTGTTTCGTTATTTAAGTCGATTGTTCTTATTTGAAGTTATTTATCGCGTTGTTCTTGTTATTCAAGCGTACCTGTAATTTTAAAAGGAAACAATTATTATACGATTAAAAATAAACATAAAAATATTCCAAATTCAAATAGTAAAAACACTTTTGTACTGGTACCGTTCAGAAAATTATTAACATATTTCATTCCACATTGTATTGTTTTATTTTATTATTCGTGCAAACTGTAATTAGTAATTCCAAATCCTCGACAATATTCGTACATTATTTTATTAATATCCAAAATTTTAACTCACAAATTAATATTATACAAAATTAAACAATTTATTCACACAGATTCACATAAAATATTCAATTATATTATCAAAAGCTATGATTACATAATATAAACCAATTTTTTTTTTTATATTTGTAATTTTAGCTTATGATGATTTCACATAAATTGCATGCAATTAGTAAAAAAAAAACAACAAAGTATTAGTTACTCACCATTCCACATATAAACTTGTTCAACGACATTCAGCAATGTTACCAGAATAAAAAACAAAATCTTTAATTAAATGCTTTATTCTGAATAATTGTAACATCAAAATCAGGGCACAATAATTAAGCTTATTATAACTTTAAGTAATGGCAAGTTACAAATTTTATGATCTAAAATGAGCATTAAATTTTGGCAATCATTTATAATTATTATGAAATATAAATGCTAAATCAAAAATCAAAGTACTGTACTCCTCCATATTTTAATTAATAACTGATATACATTTACCGAATTTAGTAATTGATCTTATAATTTTTTTTAACAGAAATAAAATGTAATATGTTATCTTAAACGCGTTTATATAATTTTTTATTTTATATACTATGTACTCTATACTATATAAAGCAATGATATTTAAGACAACTAAAGCATTATATAGCTTAATGCGCTTTTAATTAATAAATGTATTTTTGACGTGACAACGTCTTATAAATTGGTTTGCCGGGTGACACTTCAAGAAACTGCGTTACGCTCCGCTCACGTTATGCGCTCACAATGAGAGCGAGTGAGAGGCACGCGTCCCTTCCACTCGGGCATGGTTAGCCCGCCTAAGAGCGAGAGAGACAGACATAAAAAATAAAATTTTGTTAATATGAAATTCAGTGCGAGATTCTTTGTATAAATTAATGTTTTAAATATAATTCTTTGTATAAATAAATGTTTTAAATTGTTACTATTATTTCATCCTTCTTCCTACTATACGATTGAATATTCACATTAAAATTATTTTACCACTCAAAGTCGTTGTCACGTAAAACTTTCGCCCGTATACCGACTTTACAGGCAACCAATATTTTTTTAATATGTAATACGTTTTTAACGTTATATTTTTATGAATATAATATTTTTGATAAATTTAAGAAATTTCAATCATTCAATTATTAAATATATGAAATATTTAATTTCTTTATAATACGACGTTGAACAAGCAGCCTAACTATTTATAGTTAGAAATTTATGAATTTGAAATTATTTCCAAAGTAAAAACTACATCTTATTATTATTTAGCATTTAGTATTCTAGTCTACATTTCTACTTCATCCCATAGTATTTTTACTTTTATAGTATTATACCAGTTATATATATGTATAGAATATTATATACTTTATTTATATAAATAGCTTTAAGAAGTAACAACATTTAAACAATAATTTAGTGACATCCTAATGTTTTGAAATATTGCAACATTATCATAGCCTATTTTTAACAGACTTCAAAAAAAGGAGGAGGTTATCAATATAATTTGTCTGTATGATTTTTTTTATTGTACTATATAGCATAATATGCTTGTTTTAATTAATACCAGTTTCTAGAATGTTGTAAAAATTTAATGATGGATAATTAAGTCTTATTGTCCTTTAAAGTCAAGAATATTGTAATAATATCCAGTCACTGTTAATTTTTATGTTTTATAAACAATTTTACATTTACTAAGTTTGGTTCGCATTTGTTTGTGAAATTTTTACCCTTTTTTGTCAATTGAAGTACAGGTGTTATTTGAACATGTATTGTTAGTAAAGCTATATCCCAATAATCAGCACATATTAAATATTGAGATTCTTTATATAGAAACAGATAATACAAATTTTAATATAATCGATAACAAACTTTTTTGAAAATGTTTCTTAAATATTTTAAATTAAATAAAAGCATAAATAAGTTGTATTATCTGTTTCTTTGCTTTTAGTTTATTATTCAATATTCAGCATCTGTATTTTATAATATCAATATATTTTTGTAAAGTATCACAATTTTTTGATAAACACAACATAACACTTATAAGCATTGCTTAAACTATGAAGACAAATTTGCTTAGATAGATGCATAGTATAATTAATTTTATTTTGAATGCATACACAAACCAGCTGTCGATTTTTTGCAATCAGAAGAATTAAAAATAGTTAATGAAATTAATCGATGCTGAATAAAGAAACACCTTCGCCCTAATCACCACATTACAACAGATTATAAATACTTTTACAAAAGCTATATACTTACTGTTAACCCACAATAATGTATACTTTGATACAAAATGGCAGTTGCGTGAAGCCATAAAAAATGTACTTGAAAATATAAACGTCCAAAATATATTGCATTAAAAAACAAATTGTGAAAAATTACTTTTACACTTGTGTTTATGTTATTTCAAATATATATAGAAAATGTAAAGTTATTAAAAAAAATCTTTGTACTTAGTTATAGTTTTTGTAAATTATATGCGTATTAACAGCACAAGTGTAATAGTATCGAATCAAAACCACGTGATTTAATCATAAACCGCCGCCATGCAGTGAACACAGTCCGTCAAAAATAGCCAAAAAAGAACCAAAAAATTGTGTCATAGGTACCAGCTCTAATGTACAAAATATTAGTAGCGTGACCTTCTGTCCATGTTCCTAATGGAGTTGGCGAGGCACAGCGCGAACAGAGCGCCGACCACCTGGAACATAAAAGATCAATACATTACTTTTCCACCTCCTTGAAAAGAGGGGAGGAAAGGCCTGCACTCAGCAGTGTCACATTTACCAGCAAAATCCTGTAATACTGCTGCCAAAAGTAACGAATTTACCTTGGGGTCATATCCAGATCCAGGGAATAAAACATGGGAATGAAACTCTAAAAATGCTCAATGATGGGAAAATATTTTTGACACAAGTATATCACCAAAGCATAGTGGGTTGATTTTTCCAAATATACTACTAATGTATATTTGCTATTATATATTAGAATAATTGACAAAAAAATGTATTATTGTCACATATGATTCTATATTTAGAAACGACGTTACTTTAAAATTTAATTTAACATGTAAAATTAGTTGGCGTATATTTTAAACATACTAATACTTTTACAACAACTTACTAATTTACTTATTTTACTTCTGGCATATAGTTTTTCTCCTTAAAAAAAGAGAGGGAGTCTTAGATCAAAATTGGGTCATTTAAATGCTGTCACTTTACTTTCATAGTCGACTTTAATAAAATTAGTTAAGTAGTACTCTGTCGGCTACAAGAAAACAAATAGATGAGAGAACATTTTGTAAATATTTTGAGCTGTGTAGTGAATTCCGCACATTTTTGGTTAGTTCCGTAATAAAATATACATAGTTAGTAGTTGTATGTCGACTATAAGAAATCAAACAGACGAGAGTTTCCATTTTGTGAAATCAGCTTTGTAGTGGATTTCATATATTTATTGATCAGTTCTATTCCACAGTGTTTCAAAATACTTGTAAACGTTGGTAAGCTCACCTCAACGCAAGCTACACCAATAGCGACACCGGCAATGGTCTTGTTCCACATCTCATAAAGGTCGGCGACTCGCGGGCTGCAGCCGATACTGTTTGCGTCAGCGAGGGTGCACTGGTCTCCAAGAACTTTGCCGACTGTACCCAATTGAGAGCAACAAGACTTGGGCAGGATGATGCCATAATCAGATGCACTGTTCTTGCCGCAACAATTGAGCTGAAATTTTAAAATTAGATTACATTTTTCAGAAAAAAAAAATGGATGGAGAAAATGCTCAGTTTTATTATAAAGTTAAGATCATTTTATATAAAAGGTACATCTTTTATTCAAGATTAAGCAGGATTATTAAAACAGATATTTATAATAATTTCTGAATTACCTGTTGTTGGAGATTGTTGAAAACGGTCTCAGCAGCCGGGTCTATGCTTCTCTTGTCGAACAGTGAGTTAACGGATTTGACGAGGGCTTCCTTGATGTTGTCCGCGTAAGTGAACATCAGAACAGCGAGCACCACTTGCACGATAATGATCACCAGCAGGAAGATTGCGTACTGGAAACAGACGAAGAGAAAAATTTAAATCTGAGTGAACCACGTCGCTTTCTTTATGAGGTGTACATGAGTCTTCTCTATAAAAAACATAATAAGGTACGATACGATATGTAACAGATAATCATTACATTTTAGATTCAAATTCAATAAGCAATCTGAAATATAGTTTATAATTACTGAAACAACAGACATTATATTAAAAGTTATAGAAAAAACACGCATTAATGTGGCATTGTACCCAGGACGCTGGCACTATTCCTTATCAGAGGCCCTAGCCATGTGGACATTCTACAATTGTAAACGATAAGTCACGTGGTCATTATCATACATTCGATAAGTTTTCTATAAGCGTTTACAATTGTAGAATGTCAACTTGGCTAGGGCCATAGAACTGTTAGAAATTAGTAAATATATATAATATGAAATTTTACAAGCGTCTATTTAATTTGTTCGCATACGAATTAAACGGATTGAGGTAAATTTTTCCAAAAAAAAATCGTGTTTGTGATAACATGGTACACTAACAATTCTTTATAAAAAATGGACTTGTATCGCGGCCTCTTGGGAGTAAATCTTTACTATAGAAAATATTTGTTTTTTTTTTCTATTTGATAAATAAGACATTTTTTTACTATGTCTAATAAACTTTAAATTTACCTAAGTAAATAAATACATGATACGTTCAGACAAATAAGACGGATGTTACTATATCTGTCTTATTCAAGATCAATGTCAAGATATTATTTACATAAACCGCAATTCTAAAACAGACACTATTGCATATATACTATACAATAGTTTGTGTTATATATATATGGTTAAGAACAAGCCTTACATACACATTAGCGCATTGTTAAGGAGTTAGTGGAACGAAAGTGGCTTTCTTTGTAGAGAGCGACCTGGCTTTTGTTTGAGTAACAATCAGAGACCACGTCAGAAAATAGAAACGATTGTTTCTTTCGTTTGTTTTAAAATGCCATCACATACATACATACATATATATATTGAAGTCATACATTGAATTTTAAAAAGAGAACTTTGTGTTATATTTCCCCGTGTTATCGTTCCCAATACGCGATAAATATGACTCATTGGAGGCACTCGTTAAATTAAATAATTAAAATATTTGTTGTGTCAAAATAACTTTCATATACTTTCGTTTGAAATGTTTTTGAATTAAAGAGCGAGACGATTTAATTTTTTTTGTTTTTATATTATATATAGGAATGTTAATTAAAGATAATTTTACTACAATTGTTTTAAATATATACTATGATTGATTAAATTATATTTAATGGAGTTTATTCAAACACTCACTGTGACAACCATGCAGTGGCTCTCGCGTATCGCTCCGCAGCAACCGAAGAAGGCGATAACGAACATCACCGCTCCGATGACGATGAACACCCATGGAGCAACTGTCAAGTGACCCTGCAACTCCTGCTTGATCACCGCCCAGTTCAGCAGCACGGCGACGCCAATGCCGATCACCGCCAGGCCGAACAGCTGTTAAATAAAAAAAAGGTACTAAGTATAAAATGTTTTTGAATTACATATATATATTATAACAATAATTGCTAATATAGCGTTTGTTAATTTTAAACTAAAAATTGCAATTTTTATACTAATAATAAAATATATATTTTCTATAAATATTCAATTCCAGGTCCACAAACGCCTAAAAGGTTATTTTCAAATTTGTGTAGTGTTGTTTTATTCTGTACATTGGATGTAGAAAACATCACAGCGGGCGTCCCAGCGGGCGCCCTAGTAAGTATTCCGTCCCAAAAGTAAGTATTGACGTTCATTTTTACATTCTATATTATCATCTCACTACTATTCATGAAAAGTATTCTTTGTAAAAATTATCTTCTACAAAAAGCATAACAAATTAATAATACCGAATGTTATACAGATGTAACAAAATTCGTGTCCTACCCGTGAAGTGGTTATTAGGTATCGTGAGTCGGTTCTATTTATGTAAAAAAAAATTAAAATATTATGCAAAAAAATTACTCATAAAAATTTTTTTTTTCATTTTCAATTGTAAATGACGAAAATTTCATGGACAACTGAGGTCATGACCATGTCTCCGACCTACCCGATAGGTAAGAGCTATCGAGCGCAGACGCCCGCGCCTGTGTTGCAATATAATTGTCATTATTTAGTCAAATTATTATTTTTTCGGGGTAAATTTTGCTTATTATTTTAAAATTTATTACAAAAATAGAATCGACTAACGATACCTAATAACCACTTCACGGGTCGGACACGAATTTTGTTACACCCTGTATAATTATAATCTTTATATTTTTCCTCTATTGTTTTCATGGCTAATATATAAATTAACTTTTAAAGCATTTTATAATACATTTTGATATGTAACATTTAACCTTTTAAAATTGAATCCAAACGTTAACATACTAGTTTCGATCTTTTAAACAAACAGTAACGATCTGCGAAAACCTTTACAGCTTCGTCTTGTAGGTGCTAATATATTGACAATAGCGATGATTTCGACTAAAAGCGAGTCGCTAATAGATTGGTAGATTGAGAGGCAAGAAAAACAGAAATCTAAAAACATTTCAATTTTCTAAAACCTCTAAACTCTAGCTTTGAACCATATTTACAACTTCAAGAGAATTTAAACAATTTATGAAAATTTGAGAAAAATTGCCACTTTAAAAACACCTTCATATATACAGATATTTAAAAGGTCATAAACAAATTATAATCGACTAGCCACTAAATTATGTATTATGATAATAATACCTTTGCCTTCTTAAACGACAAATAAAAAAAATATCCAAGCTTCGAAAAAACACACAGACCATACATGTTACAAATAATATTGCAATATAAAAATAAAAAACAAATTTTATTTCCAACGTTACAATGGGCACAATATGCCCGAGCAACACGACCAAGGTTAAAAAATAAAAAGAAATTGCGTTTCATATAATAACAATCATCTTGTCTAATTTTACGAATCGTTTATTTATCGAATGAAAATATGATTCAATCTGTTATTCCGTTCAAGGTTTTATATAAAGTGGCACAAGAGTTTTATAAATAGCAGAAACGTTTGTAGTAAAGGTTTGTGGATTATAAATTTATATATATGTACATTATTGTACAACAATTCTGTTTATCTTCTATTGCATCTTTTAAAATAAACTAATTTGACAGGGAATATTGCTGTCTCTTTCTATTTTTTTATTGTTAAATAGAGAATTTAACATAATGGATATTTAAAATTCTCGCTATAGTAATTGCCTTTAAAAAAAGATGGAAGTTTAGTTTTTTTTATATAGGAGTTTAGTTTAGTTTTTTTTTTATTTTTATTTAGTATTTTTGATTGTATAGGTAGGCGGACGAGCTTATGGGCCACCTGATGGTAAGTGGTCACCAACGCCCATAGACAATGGCATTGTAAGAAATGTTAGCCATCGCCTACATCGCCAATTCGCCACCAACCTTGGGAACTAAGATGTTATGTCCCTTGTGCCTGTAATTACACTGGCTCACTCACCCTTCAAACCGGAACATAACAATACAAAGTACTGCTATTTTGCGGTAGAATATCTGATGAGCGGGTGGTACCTACCCAGACGAGCTTGCACAAAGCTCTACCACCGTAGAGTTTAGTTATTATGATTATATAAATATTACTATGATATAAAATTGTACATTTGTTTGTTTTGTTTTTTCAAAGTAATACTAAAGCACCGATTTTGATTGAGTTCTTGTAATTTAGCTAATTGTATATAATTAGCACTTGAAGTACTAAATGTTCGCACCCACAGCTCTATGACAACAAGCATTACTAAGAGTGAAAAACACAATTGCGCTTAAAAATAGAATCTGTACAGGACCGACATGATGTCATTTATATACGTGTTCAATTAGCGTGTACAAACCGCTTAGTAGGCAATTTATTTAGTCATAAGCTGATATTCAGTTGGTGCATGTGTGGGTGAAGTAAATTTGCCAATCGTTCGCCTTGGGGTCTGCAATGTCTTTATAGTAAACCTAACCGGGTTAGACAGAGTTCCATTTAAATGGTGTAAGATTCCGCGCCGAGCGATGCGCATGTCTAAAGGTATCAGGCAACTGTCAGCAATTGGCTGTGCATTGTATATATCTATGCACAGCCAATTGTAAGCAAGACTCATCTTCTTCGTTTTTTATTTTTAAGCTGGCAACCCTAGAGCGAAGTGAGGTCGATAATTCGATACTGCACTATTACTATTTAGGTACCAAGTTTAACGTGCACCTCACGTTAACATTTCAAATATTAAATAACGATAAATACTAATACAATTAGTCGTAAAACAGGCAGGTCACGTTTAAAAATAGACCAAACTACTGTAAATATACACCAAAAGTACGGTAAACTTGTCTGTGGAAGGAATTTGAGAGAAAGAAGTACTATGGTACTTAAAAATATTAAATAGAACAATATAAACAAAAAGTTTCGTAGCTTTAGTAACTAAGTCTGTTTTGATACAGACTATAGCTGTCTCTTTCTAATGTCTGAGAACAAAAAGAGACGAAGTATTTTAGCTCTGTCAAATTATATACAGAATCGTTGGTATTATTCGCTTGTTATTTAAAAGAAGTAGAAACAATTAAGTTCTTACAGTTGAAACATAATGCACAACATAAGAATTACAGTCGTGAATTTAGTAACGACTTATTTATAGTAAGAAGGCGGACTGTTAAATAGGCCAGCTGACGGTAGGTGGTCACCACTAACGATATACATTGGTACTATAAGATATACCAGCCATTCCTTAAATCCATTTATTTATACGAGTGCGCACTAATCAAATAGTGTAAATTTAGAGTAGACCACGAGCGGTTTTCGTATTCACACACCTGAAACAAAAATATAGCGACCGAGTTGCCGCCTGCCGCGTGCTATTTACACAAAACGGCCAACCGTACAACGAACCCAACTCTTCTAATATTAAAAATACGCATACAATACTCGCCTCTTTCTTTATGTATTACGTAACAAACTCGCTTGAGACGATCGATTACTAAAATCGCTCCGTCTGGTTCAACTTTTACGGGCGCATTCAAAACTCTTATGTTGAAAGTAATACGGTTTCTTTTAGTGCAAGTAGAAGCACTCAATTTTCGTCCTTGCAATAGCGAGATAAATGACAAATTCGTATATTGTATTTCATTGACATAACGCATTATATGTGATCGATAAAAACTGGCAGATGTTTAAAGTTATTGCATAACAGGCAGATGTTTTAACATCGTGGTCAGCAAACGAATGTTTAATTTATCGTTATAATTTATGTATTAACGATAAGTCGCAGATCGAATTTGGACTAGATTGGTGACTTGCGAAACGAGATTCCAATGGATAGAAATAAATGTAAGCACACCATAATTTACAAATTGCATGCGATTGTCAAATCGTTCTGCATTACTATGGACTGTAAACAGTTCTTGATTAATTTACCCTTATTCATAATACAACACTATACCAATTAACTACCTAGTTATAATCACATTAATTTAACATTCAAAGTTCCGAATACAACTTCGTGAATGTCATAGATTATTCAAGGTGTCAAATTTGTTTATTTGTTTTTTTGTTTATGGTTTATTCCTGTTGTGGTTGGAATAGGCTATAGATGATGATAATTACTAATATTTATAAACGCGAAAGTGAGATTGTTTCTTTGTTTCACTTTTAAGTCTTTACTGCTAATCTTTAAAAAAGTTTGTTTTAAACCCTATAATCAGAAAGCTATATCAAAATTAATTTAATTACGTAACGATATAATTGATACAATGATTATTTGAGAAAAACTTTTTAACATTTTTTCAAGACATTGATATCTATAATAGTGTTTATCAGTATACTACCAAATGGCATGTTTGTCTAGTGCATATACGTTATATGATCAGATCAAACATACAATATAAGGTAGATCAAGAAATTCTCAAAAGCAGCCCGGATTTCAAAAACCGTTGGTTCTACGCCTAAACCGGTGATCTCGGATTGCAACTATTCTAAACACAAATTCGCTCAGTTCCTAGTCTCTACTGAATATGGCCAATATACCGAAATCGGAAAAGCGGATATCATTTTAATTATAGCCACATTTTTTTATGTGGATATACAACATCCATGACCTATTAATATCAAGACATGATACTAAGGTCGGCAAAATGTTTATCTTAACGAGGTCAGTAAAATGTTTTATACAGCTATTCCTTATCAACTTTATGATCACCGCTAATGTTTTACATATTTGTTCTTGTCACTTAATCCGTTATAGTAAATTAAACCTAATAGATATTCAAAAGAAGTAAATTTAGTGTTGAGTAATCCGTTGTAATAACTAAATGAATTTGACAGGACTAAAATGATGCTATCCTTGTTAACTCTATACTTGAGAAAGAGATGGCCAAATATTTCTGAAGTAATTTCAGGTCTCAATATTGCATTGAACAATTTCCCTAATAGGAATTCAATAGCATAGAAATAATAGAATAGATTCAAATGAAGTTTTATGACTTAAGTAATGACTTTTTACTTCCACGCGAGTCGCTGCTAACATCATACTACTGATAAGAGTTGTAAATTAAGAATGTAGAGTATGTTATGCACATATAAATATCGTTGCGAGTTAAAACTACGTAAGAACGAAAACGCGTTTCCTATGACCTAGTTTAAATTACTTCGATTTTGTTCAGTAAAGCCTATTTTTTAACCGACTTCAAAAAAAGGAGGTTATCAATTCGTCTGTTTTTTTTTTTTTGTCTTTTTTACCTCGGAACTTTCGACTGGCTGAATCGAATTTGATGATTTTTTCTTCTGAATATGTTGTAAATGTTGTTGTATGTATATTAATGTTGCTGGATCTCGTGTAGGCACTAACTGTATGTAATTTATACAGTTTATATATATAAATATAAAGAGTGATTACTGAGTTCTTTCCGCTTGACGATTCATAAGTAATTCAATTTGATTTGTTTTGATCAAAGTATCATAATTAACTACAGCTAAAATATTTTGATCTTTCGTTAAATTTGATTAAAAAATTATAGTGTAGCTGTTATTTACTAGCTGGAAAATTTGCGATTGGGTATATGCCTGGAATAAACGTGCTATTAAAAGGATATATTTGTTTGATATTAGGTAGTATGCTAATTTAGAGCATTCTCTTATAGTATATACATTTGCCAGCATAAAAACGGACCTTCGAAACATTACAAAACTCTTTATTTACATTAAAACCTTAACTAAATACAAATAACATTTAAAAATAATTATTATACAAGTCGTGACCGCGTGGAATGGTGGCAAGAATGCTAGCAGCATTTCCCCTTTGAATCGCAATTGTTATTAATTTGTATTCATGTTTTATTACATTTATAAATAATATTCAGTTAAATGATTTCCTCCGAAACTGTAATTTTATTATCACAATTGATGTGATACAATAAACGGGATATTATCATCCGGGGTTTCATCGACGGTTACAAGGTCATTGACACTGAGGAACCATTAAAAAAAAGATCTCCAAGCCAAAAAAATAAACAAATTTAGTAGTACAGTATTTAAAATCACAAAATTTATTAGACAATAAAATTAACAATTTATCGACGAATGAACACAATGAAATAAATTGAAGTTCAAACATTTGTCTGTTTTCACTTAGTGTTGAAATTATTTAACCTTGATCGGATGTACATTGGCTGGGAAGATTTGTATTGTTTTTAAAACATGAAAGTTTAATTTCGTTTAACAACTGTTAACGATTTCTCACAACAATTTGTAATATTATCAAATAAAGTTTCAATTTTCAACGCATGTTTATATCGTGTCTTTGGTCCGGGTTCGAACCTGCAACCTACGATTGAGATTCTCGTGTTCGGACCAATAGGCCATCTCGATACAGTATTTTATAGTACCTACATTGATTTATGTGCAATCGCTTAGTCATTTTAAAAGTTTATTTCTTAATTAAACTTATTAAGTTGCACTTCGCATTTTGATCGATGCCTATCTATCATAATTTCTTCTAAAGCTAACTCATAAAATCTTAAAAATTAATAATAATAGTTTTGATTTAATTAATCTGGTTTCTTTTTATTTGAGATAAAAAAAACAGATTCCGGTTTATCAGCCATCCTGTTCTGGTTTTCCAATCTTGGCGAATCAATTAGTCATCATCAAGTGGAATGAGGACGTTCAAACTGAAGATAGTCACCGGTTTTATCTAGATGGTACTGAGCTATTGTCAATTGTACTGTTGCATCGGAAATGGTACTCATCAATGTAATTGAAACTAATGTACAATTGTTACACAATGTAGAGAGCAAGAAAATGATAATTACGGTAAATCGTAAAATGATAATTATTTGTATCGTTTATTTTTATTCATAGTGTATGTTACTAAAATTGATGAAGCACAGCAGTTTATTCCGTAGTTCACTGATGGGAAGTTCAAAACGGTATCAATGCGTCGTATCATTTAAATCTTACTATTATTTAAGTCAATGCCACATCATATTCCAATATCAGAAACGCATTCAGTTAGTTCTGAATTCGTACACAATAGTTCTACGAAAATCAATCACTTTGAATTAAGTTGAAACAAAACCTCTGTTTTAAAGAAAAACTAACAGCAATTTTCAAGACACTATAAACTTGCTTCCTTTTAAAAAAAACTCAGTTATTCCAGTTGCTAGTACGTTATGACTAATTTAACATTATCTACATAAATACTAAATTTCAACTTTTGAACATTTTTTTGGACCTTACATACTCTGTGGTTAAAAAACTTAACTTGCTCCGCACATTGAACTTATTAAAAATATATCGGATAATTTTATTAGATCACTAAGGAAACATAAATGTAGTTAAAAAAATGTAATGATTTTTCAACTAATAAAGAGCAAAAACACACGTATGCGGATCTAGAAATATGTAATTGTAAGTTTAATCGTTCATTATATTATTTTATTTTAAACTAATTGTATTATAAAGACTTATTAAATACATTAATTTTGAAACCAATAACCCTGAAATAATAACAACAAATTAGGCTCACTAATTGAGGACACAGTCAAACTGATGATGTAATATTAAAAAAAATTAGGTAGTAGTATTTTAGAAGCGTAGAAACAATTTAATAAACAAGCGCCACGGGTGCGCTGAACGGGTATAAATACATACGCCAAATCGTTCTAAATCGTCTAACCAGTATTAATAGCCACACGATCGCCTGCAGACACTTTGATATAACAATATATGTACTGTAAAGACAACCGACAGCGCAAGCACATTTGAACACACCTCTGACTAATTCGAATTCATTTTAACCAATCAGAAAATAAATGTGAGGTTTTACCCCAAGCTTGAAAAAAATATCCTTAAACTTAATCACGTCAAACAAGATAATTGAAGATCATACAACAAAGCAAAAATTAGTTAAGTAAAAAACCAAGTATGTCGCCCGTAAAAAATCTTATGTTTTGACGTGACAACGTCTTATAAATTGGTTTGCCGGGTGACACTTCAAGAAACTGCGTTACGCTCCGCTCACGTTATGCGCTCACAATGAGAGCGAGTGAGAGGCACGCGTCCCTTCCACTCGGGCATGGTTAGCCCGCCTAAGAGCGAGAGAGACAGACATAAAAAATAAAATTTTGTTAATATGAAATTCAGTGCGAGATTCTTTGTATAAATTAATGTTTTAAATATAATTCTTTGTATAAATAAATGTTTTAAATTGTTACTATTATTTCATCCTTCTTCCTACTATACGAATGAATATTCACATTAAAATTATTTTACCACTCAAAGTCGTTGTCACGTAAAACTTTCGCCCGTATACCTACTTTACAGGCAACCAATATTTTTTTTTTTGTAAAAAGTCGTGTTTTTTTCAAGAAATACACTGATATCGATAAACTTAAAAACCAAAATCTTATTTAATACAATATATAATTTACAATACGAAATAAATTTATAATACAAGAATTGCTTATTTAATGTTTAAGATGAGATATGTGTGAATCAAATCCTCCAAACGAACTTTAAATTAGTTTGCAGAATACAGATGAAAATAAATTATAGGCAATTTTAAAACAAAAAAAATAACTTGTTCGAAAGGATTTCTTTAACCCAAACTATGGGCGTCAATTCTCATTATTAATTAAGAATATAATTAGTAAATTTACCCCGTGGTATGCAATTTTCTTACAACTTATATTCCTAGTAATTAATATCTTGACTCCACTTTAACAACAGTTACTTAATTCCAACAATGCGAAACTTGAAACTCAGCTAGTTTAAAGTCTAGACCGAAACTAGACTAGTTCTTGCGAAATGTAATACACAATATCTCGTTGTATAAATTGGATAGACAAAGCATAAATGAGTGGTTATATTTACATAATCAAATGTTATTATGAGATTATGAAGTCAAATGAAATGTATTTATTCATTATATATTAGCATTGGCCTTTCGAATTAAAGTGGAATACAAGATGAAAACCCCCATTTTTAAAAATAACGATCATAAACTTGAGATGAACTGACTTACGACTGATAAAACAGGTTTTTTGTTCGTAAATATTTTAAATATATTTTGTGGATTATTGCCTATATTCTATAATGTCAATTATTATACTAAGATTAATTATTCCAGTTTGGTACATTTTTTTTTTATTGCATAGGTAGGCGGACGCCCATAGACATTGGCATTGTAAGAGATGTTAACCATCGCTTACATCGCCAATGCGCCACAACTGGGGACCTTGGGAACTAAGATGTTATGTCCCTTGTGCCTGTAATTACACTGGCTCACTCAGCCTTCAAACCGGAACACAACAGTACCAAGTACTGCTGTTTTGCGGTAGAATATCTGATGAGTGGGTGGTACCTACCCAGACGAGCTTGCACAAAGCTCTACCACCAAATAAGTTTTTTAAGTACAATCATCATAAATTGTAGAGAATCAATTATACTACATTAATTAAGCTAAATTACAACTTTACAGCTGTAGAATGGGCATAATTGAAATCGAATTCATCATATTAAAAATATGTATATAATAATGAATTCCGATAATTCTTACTTATATTACAAATACGATAGTGAGTTTGCCTGTTACAATTTCACTTCCTAACTAAACAACGGATCATCATAAAATTTGCATATAACTTTGGAAGGGATCCAGACCTATAGTATATCTCTCACTTGATATGCGAGCGAAGCCGCGGACGGAAACTACAATATTATAGAAGAGAATATTATATTCTAATCATTTTAAAATACAAAATAATATTAAAACTGGAACGTATTATTAAAAGAATGACCTTAATTTTTTATATATTACAGTCTACATTAACTCGCTTTACAATTTCATATCTTCTGCACTAAAAAATTGCAATGTGCAATTCAAACAAAAGCAAGGTCTTTGTTGAAAATATTTTCAATTTAAACGTGATAAGAGTCACGTTACCCGACCATGTTACGAATACAATAGCCAGCTTAATATTTTTGAATTGTAACTAAGCTCTATAAAAAAAAAAAACAATTCTATTACTTATTTTTAATACGTTTCGACCTATACCGCTGTGTTCATAAGGATATATTCCAATAATATAAAAGTGCAAAGAAGCAGCAAGCTGGCGGTGGGCTAAGGTTTCCTTTTGAGAAGAAGGTATAATACAGGAGATATTGGAGCAGTGTGATGGAATTACTTTCTATATACCACCGCTCCATTGCGGATAAGTGACTGACCCGGGTTTGCATCTACAATCTTCGATTAAAATTCAGGTATTCTAACCGACAATGCCATCTCCACTCAGCGACAATAATACACGGCAAGGTAAATTAAAACAGTGATGGCATTTAGTGATAAAAAACACAAATCATGGTCACGACAGCGACCATTATCTTGAGCGTACTTCCTTAATTTCAATATTTTGTCATTCAGTTTCTTTTGTGTAATAAGTATTTAAATTATATCTTCAAACATTTGTCTTTTAGAGATTTACAATTGAAATTTATCATTTAATTTGCAAGTTACATTCGAAAAACATATTTAGAACGAGATAGAACTATAGAAGATTACATAGTTCATCTCGGTATCACTGCCTCGTGTATCAATAAGAGGAATAATATAATACGCCCAACGTCTCTGGTATCTAAAATAGTTTTTTTATAAAGTAGTTTTAATTAGTTTTTGTTAAATTTATAGTATAAGTAAGTTTTGCAACATTTAAAGGCTATCAGGGAGTTCATTAATATATTACTATGAAGACCTTCGACTTATCAAATAACATGAAAGAGCCTTTATCAAAAATGTCGCTTCTCGAGTTCAGGAGATTTATAAGCTTGTGTGCGTGTACCCCTATGTTTGTTTAACTATATACAAGCTAATCAAACCAATTCTCCTTATTCCTATGTTTATTAAAACACATTTAACAGTTTTCAGACACATACATACATTATATTACACATACATACATACATTACATACATTCTAATACATATATTGCGATGCTTATTGTTAATATGTTTTATCTTCTAAATAACATTTTGCTACTTTATTGGCCGAATACTGAAACGTCTTTCAAATATGAAGTGGGAATTAAGTATTTGGAACGCCATTAATTTCAAATTTCGCATACAAAATTTTGAAGTAAGTTAGTTAGTCACTGATGACACGTAGAAATTTCACTGGGGTGTGAGTATTTCAACATATTGTAGTCGTTTACTCCATTAGCTAACTCGCACAATTAATGTCAATGAGGGTTAATTGACCGTCCTGCGACCCCCGTTTCATAAGATTCGTCTTTGTTTTTCCTTCAATAAAAACACAATTTTGCTTCAATAGTTAAAAATGGTCGAATTCATATTGGGAATATTGGATAGGTTATCTTACAAAAAATCTCTTATTACCGATATTGGACTCTGAATGTAAACGTAATTACATGGTCGGCTGTTTGATAAACCCCAACGTGGACTTTCCACTGGGCTTGACTGCCTACTGAGTAGTGAGTAGTGAGTACTGACCATTAAAACGTAATCGTAACTACAATGAGTCACGCTCCAGCTAACAACGGACCTATGACTAATTACTTTTAAGAAATAAATTTACAATACAAAGAGTTTTTATTGTCTGCCGTTGCCATACAGCAATTTTTTTCTGAGATGTTTTTTGGCTAATATTACGAAAGCTTTGTCTATTTACGGCTTTTGCCAAACTCGTCTACCTTCCACCTACTCATCAGTTATTCTGTCAAACATGAAATTTTTGATATTGATCACTATTTAAATAAATATACAATGAACTACCAGGTGATATATTCGTATAACTCATACTAAAGTGTTTGTATAACTTATACAAAAATATATTTTCAGGTATTTCAAAATATGAATAAACCTATAATCTTCTATACACGCGAGTAGCAGGCATACATTTTTGATGTCACGCAATGGCGTTGGCCAGCGTGACCGAGATATTTCACAGCCGGTTGAGTTTGCATAACTCGTACCATGAGCATAGTGAAGACTGTGAATAATCCTGCGCACACGCATTGCGTCATATCGTCAACGACATCAATGATCGCCGTTTAAACAAGAAAATCTTTTAAATCTTGTTGTTTCCGTTAAAAAATAATTTGTTAAAAATGCTTCGAGAGATAATATTATGTTATTTACGTTTCTTGATATGACATAAACTAAGTTTTAAGCATCATCTGAATTATTAATAATCTAAAGATTCCATAACTATTACTAAATATTTAATTTTGTTGGTTATGTTTTTTATTGCTTTTGTTTTTTTAATCTGGAAAAGATATTTCAACTTCATGTAAAAATAGATAATTGATATGAAATATGCATATATTCATTATATTCGTAATGACTTCATGTAATTTTAATGTATGGTTTTCACTCAAATTAAGAGTGTGTCTTTAATGTGAATTAAAATAGATGTTCTTTAGAAACATGTAATTTAAAAGTTAGTAGTGAACAACGGATGTGCCTGGTAATGTCTTGTTTTTCGGACACCTTATCTGTCACAAGTAGAAAATTGTTCAACTCCAATAGACTTTTCTTACATTGAGGATTGAAATCGCTTCTAGCTTTCCGTATATTAATAACCTACTCATTGGTCTACGTTGCCTGGGATAGTAGAAAGATAAATAAAGAAAAAAGTCTATATGTACAAAAGAAATATATATAATTCATTTTGCTGAAGTAAATTCAACGCGACTGTAAATAATTGCGTAATAGCATAATAGCCAGCAACGAATACGGCTATTTGTTATCAGGATATCAATAAGCTATGACATAAGCTTTTAGGTCAACAGGTCAATGAAAACGTCACCCCTAATTGTCTCTCCTACTGCTCTATCGACTAATGTATTACTGATGGTAATCGGTTTATTTAAAAATGTTATAATGACTTGTATACTTCGTTAATTAAATATTTATACCAAAGTTAAATCAGAAAAATGTATTAATTTTTATCGAAAAGCAAACAAGAGTGTCGCATAAGCCATGTATTATAGTCGTCGTTTGTATATCATATATATCATACGATATAGGTATATAGTATACAATGGATTGTAACTATTTAACTGATCGCTGAATGACAAGTGACTGTTATGGGGTTCGAAGCCTCTCCATAGCGATAACATAGAAGTACTCGGCGTATGGTCATACTTGTGTTGTTTTGTAAGTGGTAAGAAAGCGTGCATCTTTTATTTATTAATTATAAAATAATGTTTCACAGTCAGAATGTATTCGCAGGGTGCTCCCGTTGGACATGAGAAAAACCTATAACGCGGGGTCGTCAACCTCAGGCCGACCTAGATTTTCTTAAAATAGAGGTTTTTCACATTTCGATCGAAAGTATGCCCTACAAAGTGACGGTGTATTACCACGTGTTACACCAGGTGAGTGAATAAATAACAAACATTATTGCTTGATAGTAGTTAATATAAATTACTAGCATTTTGCCCGCGGTTTCACCCGCGTAGTTCCGTTTCCTGTGGGAATACGGGGACAAAATGTAGCCTATGTTACTAGCTGATAATGTAGCTTTCCATTGGTGAAATATTTTTTAAAACGGTTTAATGGTTTAAGTGTTGAAGCGTTACAAACAAACAAACTCACATTCGCATTTATAATATTAGTTTGAATTAGGATTGTTAAATACAAAAACTATATAATTAAACAAAATTTCAATCTCTTTATACCCAAATGCTTATTTTCGTGGTATTCAATATTTTAGATTGGAAAATTTATAAATTAAATCTGTACGATACAATATTCAAAGAATCCATCTAACGCAATCCAGGTGTCGCGCAAGTTTTTGAAATGTTGCATAACAAGTCAACGACCGATTGACAATGAGGTGAACAAGGGTAGACAAAAGGCAGGTAAGCCTCACCGTCCACGGTAGAGAGCGCTACACCAGCCAACTTCACTATAAGCCACAACAGCTTTTTCTCTCTCATTCAAACCAAAATACCAAATTTGGTACACTTAAAAGTCTAAGAATTATAAGAAAAATGAATTTTACGTTAAACGTATTTGTTAATACGTCAATATATTATTATGCTGTTTGAATATTTTTATTATGGTAATGAGAATACACTTTCCTAATTGCGAGAAAGTTCTGTTGTCGAATGTGCTCGGAATGAGAAATTTAATGTAAATTGAATGGTGATCGGAAATCATTCAAAGGATGTCAGCTGAACCTTGTTCAGAGGCGGTCAGGAAACTACTTCAAAGTGAATTGTAAAAAATAATGAAATATGTATTATATAACTGACTAACTGCACCGCCCTGCAGGTCGTTTAAAAAGGTTTAGGTGGTTTAGTATATGTATAAATTTTATTAAAATCGGTTCAGTGGTTTAATCGGGATAGCTGACGGAAAGACGGTGAGATTTACTGTCACTATTATAGTCATACTGTAGAAAATTCCTTAATTATTATTAGTTCAACTTTTTTTTTTAAATCGCTCTAGTTGATCTTGCTTATTTCTATAGCTTTATATAATAGTAAATATAAAAGAAAGGAAACATAACAATATAACAATAATATGATATAATTTTCTAATAAATGAGAAGCGATACAAGAACTTAAATAAAAATATTAGGTATATTAAACAACTGATATTTAATCGCGAGTTTACAACAAGACATTTATTTCAATATGGCATTAATCATGGAAATTTCCCGAGTATTCATGAGATTGAATAAACTAAGTTTATTTGTTGCTATAAAACATAATTATTATTTTTCTGTTGTAATACTAGTATTTAAATTTTCTTATTGTCTAGAAATATATTACTTGTACTATGCTTGTACTTATGTATGTTCTGTATTATTGCAGCTATCGTTTCTTATCTGAGAGGTTAATTATACTAATACAAATAAAAATATAGCCATAATATGGATCGTAAATAAATACAATATCATAATCCTATTTCAATATATAGATGCATAAATAGTAGATTCGTCTGTTTAAGTTAAATCCATTTGTTATGTGTTTCGATTCGAATCCGTCTCAATCGGCGTTTAATCTCGCATTAAAAGCTCCGGCACGGAAGTAGTTGTAATTGAAAACAGGTCACGTGCTTCACAAGAGTCATACATTATCATGCGAGTCACTTCCTTTGGACGTACACGGTACCCATGGCCTCTGTAGAAAATACTGTTTAATGATCCGTCCTAGCTCAGACAATTATTGGGCATTAACGCTGTAACTACAGACAGTAAATATCGCTTTTATTTATATGTTTCAAGTTTATATAATACTAATATCGCACGCGCGTGTAAAGGGGGGGGTGGATTGTTGATCTCGGTTTTAGGGTCCAAGCTTGCTTGATACATTCCATCAATATCGGATCAGTGGTTTAGCCGTGGTAGTGTAACAGACAGACTGAGTTACTTTCTTATTTATAATACTTGTATTCGTATAGAGCGGATAAGCTTAGATAATATAATTATTGATTTAAAAATGCACCATTAAAATAATAAATTGTTAAATTATTAATTACCTAACTGAAATATTTTTAAAAGCATGCTGTGTGTGTGTACACATGTGTTGGAATGTAATTTGCAATTGCTTTTGGTTCTTAATTATGTAATTCTAAGTCTTGATTACATTCCGTTTTGTGTCACTTAATAAATAAATAAATAAAGACAAACAAAATTGACCTTTAATTGACATAACAGTTTACATAATTTAAAGAGATCTGAAATAATCTTAGGTAGGTATTAATTATAGATTTGTGTAAGGGCGATTTGAATGTCGGTCGAAACGGTTATCGGAAATATGGAAGTAAAATATATGTAGTAAAGTAAATTGATATGTATGTTAATCTATATATATCCACATGATATTGTTGAAATAGGGTGAGTGTACCAGTAACAAACCGATTAAGCGACATTTTGGAAATAATGTTGTGACTTAATTATTACAACAATCATTGCAAAAAAAGAATAACGTAATCCTTATCTACTATAGAAACATGTAGCTTATTCCGATTTTCTTAATAGGGGTTGGGTTTCTTTTTATTTAAAAAAGAAAGTGGAAAGTCGCAATGTGCCTAAGGTTGACCAGATTGTACCAGCAATAGACCAGACATTGTGCCAATAGTAAACCAGTAAATAAAACGATTGCTTTTAAGAATATTAATAAATATTAATAAAGAAAAATAAAATTATGAATACTAATAAGTTATGTACTTAATAATTATCAAAACTTTTTATTGAAACAACGAAAACATCTTAATTATCAAGAGATTCCCAATGATCCCAATGATGGAGCATCGTCTTTATTAATTTATCTATCGGTTTTAGATATAATGTATGCATATGGGGTATATAATCAAGGGTGGTAATATGGTACCAGATTAGTGCGGTAGTACGGTTGTCGGTTATGTTCTCTTTATCTTTTATTTCATAAAAAAATTAAACCCTCGCGGACCCAATACTAAACCAGAAGGGCTTGTTAGAACTCCGGGTTTATCTACGTTAATAATTATTTCGGGATCTTTTAAAATGTCAGCTACGCCTATAGGTAGGTATATATATATATTTTTTTTTTCGCTGGAAAAACTGTAGGTAGGTACTAGGTATTTTTATAATTTGCAACTATATCTGGATGTCGCTTTAAAAGACTGGAAATCATTTTCTGCCTGAGGTATCTTTAAAGGGATTTGGTCGATTTTCTTCAGTTATAATTTTCTTAACAGTGTTTCTTTAATGACAAGAATCCTTTTTTGCCATTGCTATTATCCAAGATACTACTTGCTTGGTCAATATAGTGGGAAGTCCCATATTTGTTTCCTGTTCAAGGATACCACAGTTTTATTTATGACGGTAGTGTGGGGAATATTAACTTTCGGCACATTTTTCTAATTTTAGCGCCTTTGCTTATCTCTTCTATCGCTTTAAAGATATCTTTCTCCTTATATTAGAAAAACGTTCTTTTCGGTGGGATTGTGTTTGTAAAAAAAAATCTAGGTGGTCCATTACTGGAACAAAGTCATAGTATAGATATTACCAGTAATATACCACTGGTCTACAACAGGAACATAGTGATATTTTTAGAGTTTTTTTATAATAATTGATTGCAGTATATTAAATAAAATATATATAAAAGAAAAAATAAACAAATTATCAAAAGGCTTAATCACCAGTAGTAGACCAAATGGTATATTACTAGAAAATCATTGAATTCGTGTTCCAGTAGTTTACCACTACAACTATTGATTTAAATTATAATTATCTGATGAAAGAAGACGTAATATTATTGATTTATACATCATACTAGGCAGTTAATCGGAAAATAAGTTACAACGATTGATATAAACAAAGATTTTAAAAGATTCAAAAAACTTACCGTCGATGTTTCGCTTACTAATATGGCCGCCTAGAACGAAGTGAACGATTGTCGTTTCGAATTATGAGTTTTTTACTATTGTAGATGGTGTGTTAATCGCTTTTATATATGATTAAATGGTTGATAGAAGTACGACGGTACTACCAAGCGTAAAAAAAGTGGCGGGAAATTCGACAAAAAGTTAATATTTTGGTGTGAAGTTAGAAATGGTGTATTACTGGTTCCTGGTGTGGGACTGGTGCACCCACCCTATATCTAAATATCTGTCAGATTCATCATCGATTCTCTGAAGTCCCCGCCTACGGAGCGCGAACTTGAACTTCGGTATTTTCCTCAAGCTACATTTAGAATGGGTTTTATGATAAGCGCATCCTCTGAGTAAGGCAAATTTAATAAAAATCTCATAATATGTACCTACACACTTTTCATATAAAAATGAATATCTATAATTTTTCATGTACCGTTCACGCATCGTTCATCCGATTTATTTGAAATTTTTTACAGTTAGATTTAGATTAGCATTTTAATATAGATTTCTACCTTCTGAGATAGTTTAACATCAACATATGGAGGTGCGCAAATAGCCAACAATTGTATAAAAAATTTGATATACATCACTTTATATAATCCGAGCATTCACTAGATTATAATAAATGAATACATAATAATAAGAAATACAAAGCCCGAGGGTCATGTAGTACTTTCTTTATTTATGAATACTCATTACATTAGGAAAATCATAGTTTAAAATTAGCGAAACGTAAATAAATGAAATACGTTCGAAATACGTCGTTCCGAGTCTTTCAAGTTTCAACACGTTAGCAACCAATTTCACGGTAACAGCAGTTCGCAATTTAAATTTTGCATTCATATATATATTCGAGTACAAGGTTACTAGTAATCAACCATCAAATAATGGCGATAAATATTCGTTTAGGGGTGACAACGGCGCCATAGGGGCGACAATACACAACGCTGACTTCATTCTACCACTTAAAACAGAAAATTATACGCTTCAATAAATATTTTACAGTATAATAAACTCTAGAGACAAAATAATGACTGACTTATTAAATTATTATTAATTTATACTTTATTGCGCAACATGGAAAGAACAGATGACGTCATAAAAATTAAAAATGGTGCGCGAAGGCTGTCTTATCGCAAAGCGGTGTCTCAAAGACAATCCTTAGTGAACGAAGTTTTCAAAAACAAAGAATAGTAGTCAAATTTTGAGTTTAGAGAAAAAGCAAATGGTTAAGCTCATTCATATTCAAATAAAACTCTAAATAGCATATACATATCTGTACAATAATGTGCTAGAAGTTAAACCATTTCAGTAAACATTTTTTTTCTATGACAAGGTTGTATATGCAACATCCGTAATTTAAATGATTAGTATTGCGATACTAATACGTATATTAAGGAACAGGTTTCTAATATGTACTTGTTAGTTAAAGATAAGAATTGAACGAGTAACACTTTAAAGTTTATGCAATATTAACAAAGTCGCAACAGCAAAATCATTGGATACACACCGAATTTTTTTCTCTTACAAATTCATGAAATTAAATTATGGAATTGACCGACATTTTGAAATTATAATTAGGTAGGTGTTATTAGGTGACGTAACACGTCACTTCGCTTCAACCGAGAGTAATTTTAGTGATAATTAAAAAAATGTTTCTTGCTGTGTAGTTACTAGGCTTATTAACTTTAATTAGGTATATGGTAGTATCGTATAATACGATCAAAGGCGCCTTTCGAATACTAGTATCTATACATTACTTATGTACATAGCCTAATTACCGTCGTTTTATAATAAGGATTTAAAAATTTACTTTAAAATCAAATATTATGTATTTATTACATATATAACTTTATGTGTTGTTTTAAGTAAAGTAATACGAATTTACTTTCACTAAGCATTCCATTCAACTTTAAATAAGCATTCCATTCAAACGGCCAATCAGTTACAACTCGACTTATCAATTGTAAAAAAAATTAAAATATACCTACTTTATTCAAATGTGACAACTTTTTGATAATTATTTTATATATTTAAATAAATATAACGTCACAATGTTGGTACGTTGGTTCTACCGAGAACCAGCAAATCATTCATAGGGTAAAACCCTTTGAGGTCATTTAATGTGAGATTCTGGAACCCTTAGGCCTGCTGAGAGAGACTACTAAAAGAAATAGTTCCTTTGTTCCTGTTTACTTGTGTTGTAAATCTCTTAATCCGATTAAACTTATTAGACAAAACTATTGCTGTCTCTTTTCAATGTATTGATTTAAAAAGAAAGAGACAAAGGACACGACAAAAATGATGATATTTTTTTTATATTCTTTCAATTGATTCAGCACGATTATTGATAGCGCTTTAGATCTAAACAATAAAAACTAATAATAGTTTATTAGGGGGATTATATCATAGTATCAAATAGCGGATAAATATATATAAGTTTAAATACACATAATGCTAGCAAGGATGCAGGCGCCAAGTCGGCGTCTGAGATCGCTTGATGATGTCACCTCCACTCCATCACGTTTACAATTAACGTAACTTGTAAGTGAAACGTATATACGTGACATTTTATCAATAGACTTCAAATATGCAAAATATTCATAATAAATAATGAGATTTTTCGTATATCGCCACCGAAGTACCCTATGTACTACTAAGTAAGTAAACTATGTTGTGTGATGCCATTTATAGTAGTAAATAAAACTATTATTATTACGGGGAAAGTGACACGTAACTGCTTAAATGAAATTATGCATACTATTTCATGGGTACTGAAAATTACTTGTCCCTCGCACACGTCAGCGATGCAACTCGTGGAAAATGGTAGATAATTATTGATTTTCTTACTTATTTACTCGATTTCTTACAACGCTATTGTCTATGGGCGTTGGTGACGGCTCACCAGCAGGTGGCCCAGATGCTCGTCCGCATACAATACAATAAAAAAAAACCTATTAAATCATGAATCATTTATCTGATCCAGTTGAAACTTTACACAGTTGTCGTTGACACTTGCGTGAAGATTTCTGAAACAATAGGTGGCGCGGAATTCGTATCGTATAATTGCTTACAATTTAAAGAGGCATTCCAACGTATGCGGGCATTACTTATGGCTAGACCTCGTAATTTTATCGCATTGTAAGAACGTTATTGTAGGTAGACCGAAGTCTGTGCAGTGTTTATATGTTGTATTCATAAATAATTAATCAATATATTATAAAAAATAAATCACTTCACTGATAAATGTAATCAATGAGGTTAATAAATATTTATACTTAATCAATAATGAAGAAATAAACGAACACAGCAATACGAGATTTAACGAAGAAAGGTTTTTGTTGTTGTATTGTCTGATACTAATATTATAAATGCAAGTCTTTGTCTGTCTGTTACGCTTTCACGGCTAAACCAATGAGCCGATTTTGATGAAATTTTGTATGCTTAATCCAGAAGGAAGAATATAGGCTATTTTTATTAGACTTTACTAAAGCCGTAAAACATGGGCAAAGCGAGTGAAAAGTAGTAGTTAATATAAGTATTTCCATTGTTAAAAAATAGTTGTTTTTTTAATAATATAAAAATAATACTTTTTATCTTGAACGATAAGAAGTTACAAATGAATACCTACATATATTTATTATAAAAAAGACCGAAAGACGCAGATTCCATTAAATGATACGCTGTTCGCAAAGATGCTCGAATCTATCTATTACGGACTGAATGAGGATTCCAAATATAAAATAAATAATTTATTTACATTCACAGATACAAATAATAATCGATCGTATTTGTTACCAATAAGGTTTTATATATTTAACATTGATTAATTTAATTGAAACGTTTTGATCTAAGTATATAAACACAAGTAAGGAAAACCAATCCAAAGATTCGTCTTTGTACTGACATTACTCAATCATTTTCGAGAGCTCTTAACCTTACAGCGCCATTTTCGTCAAAGAATACTTAATTAAAACGAGGTAAAAACTTGTACATCCTGTCACGTTCGATTGAATCACGTTCCATGGTCCTTTAGAAACCCTTAAGGACTTTTCCGTGACCTACTTTCGTGCTTTGTTATAATATGTGTACAAGACTGGCAACATTCCAAACATTTGGCCAATATAATCAATAACTAAATATTTTACTGATTTCAATAAATTAGCTAATTATCTTAATCACTATTATTATTAATTTAAAAGTATCTTGGTGTTATCCTTTTTTGCAGGAAACCATTGTTGCGAAAAAGGACCAAACCAAAACCTACGCGAAGCGACTAAAACCTACGCGATGGATCCACCGTGTGAAACAGTTACCATAAATAATGGCAGTGACATGTGTTAATGATTACACCATAAAACACAGAGAAGACAGCTTGCAGCAAAACAGCTTACTGTAAAATAAGGAGATATGACATTTTAACAGGTGATATTCGATCCGAATGGAGAAACCCTTTGGAATGTTGCTAGCCCAAAACACTTTCAACCTAAAATACTACGTCATACACGGTCGATTTTAATATATAAACCTTTTTATAATTGTTAAATATATATGTAATAAATACGTACTGTACTGTCTTAAACAGTCGCTCAATACTCTTACAATAAATATGTAAGTAAATACGTGCTGAACGACTGTTTAAGAATTGTTTGAATTTAATTTGTATATTCGTCATATTCTCACAATTAACCACCTAATAAAATATGACGAACGACGACAGTCGACATATAGCTAATAATTGTGCACAATATGATGCAAATGTGCATGTGACGTGTGATTTGTGCGATCACAGCTTACAATAAGAGACTGGCTATAAACATACGTGATGTCATATGGCTGTATGGTATTGAGTCATTGCCTGTTGCTTATAACGATGGTTTTAAAAATGCTACTCGTGACGGCATAATAAATCTTATGCTATTTGAATAATAATTTGATTTAGCGGTCATAGCGTGACCATAGCAGATAGAATGTAGGGGGACTTAACATTTTCTATTGCCTAATAAAATGTCCGACGAAATAAAAAACGACCTTAGGCGTTTTATTTTTCTTATACAATCTACATATAATACTAATCAATACAATCTACATATAAACTCATGCTTCAATAGATTGGAACAAAAAAGTTTTATTTAAAGTTAGTATTTAAATTTAAAATTAAGAAAAATTGAGAAATTATCAACAAACAACAGTTCTCTATTTATGAGCCTAACGAGTTGACGAAAGTAAAATTAATTTAATTTTAACCTTTAAGTATTGATGTCTTTTTTTATAAATACTATTGTGTAAATTCTATTAAAATGTTAAATCATATCAATCAAATATAGATTACGCCCATATTACATTCCTACATCTTAGTGCGGCTACACTCAAAGGACGCAAGTTAAGGACGACTAGGTGTAAGTAGACGACTGACGAGGGTAGGACATGACCTTTCTTCTTTTTCTCACTGGAATTTGCCGCTTGCGTGCAACAGAGAAAGTGAATAATGTTTCATGGGTCGCTTTGTTTTGTAATATTACTTAATACTATTGTTAATAATATATTAATTGGCAATAGTATAGTTGTTCCTTGTACTCTAATTCTAGTAGTCATTACTACTTTAGCTCTTATTAAAGTAAAACTACATAAAAAAAATACCATCAAAATAATTAAAGTTCCAATCGATAAATCACATGTATGTCACATGCATCCTTTGAATAGTACTTTTTTTATATTCCCTAACTATTTGCTGGGCATCGGGCCACGTCGAACAAACAGTGGGTTTCACTGTTCGCTGACCACCGTCTATCGTAACAACAAAACCGGTTCTCCCGCCCTTTACCCCGACTTACCGCGACCACCAGGTTGAAGAAAAACAGCACATATTTCACAAAACTCGTTCCACACCCCATTTTGAATTCACAGCGTCAGAGTCACTCACAGAACTACACAAGTTGAGGTCACTCACGGATTTACTTGTTTACGAGTTCGACGGAGCGACACAACCTTATTTCTTTGGTGTATCGAAAGCGACTACATGAAAATAAACGGGAGATCGCGATGGCGACGCTTACCCCTCCCCGCGACCCGCTCGGTTACTCATGAATCGTGACCCCTCATTCACCTATTAGCCGTCTCATTCGCACACGTTGCAGCTAAGCTTTAGACGCGTGTAGTTGTGTCCTGTTCTAGTTCATCTAGGTTTGATATTTTTTTTATTTTAACAAATGAAACAGATAAGAAACGTAGATTATGCATGAACCGATTGGACCAAACGTCAAATCCTATGAATTAGATTACCCACCCAATTAAAGCAATACATACTTTTATCCCAATCATGTTAAAACTTTAAAAATTAAAATACTCTGTTTCTAATAAGGTGAATAAAAATTTATATTATTGTTGTTATTGTAATTTAAAAACAAAATTATAGCTATTTAAGTGATTTATATAAATCTATAATATTAATTTGAATACTTAATAATGTTCGCTTATACAGCTATCTATAGAACGCTTTCAGTTCTAAAGTCAAAAATCACTTGTTATTTAACTACATATTATGTACTTACAGTAGACAGAGTGTCATAATATATAGCCTCGGGTCTCCCCGAGATCCCTTTGGAATATATATTTACGTCTGACATTTAAACGATGTTATTATCCTGTGAACAATGATATTGTCAAATTTAATTTATGAAACTTAAAACAGAAAATACAATAGTTAGGTACAACATTTGAGGTGTTGGGAAATTTATTATAATATGCCAATATGCCATTTATTTAAATGTATTACATATTTTCCATTATATATATATAACTCAACGTTAAACAATGTAAAGAACATAATATTAGAAAATGATCGCAGCTTGCGATGGTGATGATTACTTCAACAAGTAACTAAGTAAGGTACTTCATTATAAATGTATTTAAGCTAAGCTCAACGCCCGTCTAGCTTGAGTAATTGTTCATCGTAGCATTTCATCAGTTTTTTTTTTCGTTTTTAATGATCCTTGTTACCATCAACGCTTTTTATTGTTTAAGTGTCAAACTTCCGCATTATTCATCAAAAACAACAAACAGTTCGGTGAAAACCGTTTCTTATATGGTTCCTTGGAACTTAGGGCTCACCTAAGATTAAACACAGAAATAATGTTTGATAAAAATCGTTGTTGAAAAAGTAGAAATATATTTGAATATATATTATGTAGAAACGTAAAAAGAGATAAATTTTCATCAAACGGACAAATACGGCTTTTTTACACGTATGCCTCTACCTATTTGTTTTGTAAGTCTTACAAGAAGCTCATGATGATTTATGATATAAACTGCATCAGCTATTTACCACTTTCGAGACATTCTCAATTCACTTTCATCGTGTTAAAAAGTCGATGCGTGGTTCAACCATAAAGCAACTTCGACAATAACTACCTACCTTACGAGAGAAAGTCTAACTGGAGGCTATGAAATTGTAAGCCGACACGTGTATTCCACTTTCCATTAACAAGCCCTTCTTTCTGATACCGATTTCATACTTAAAATTATTAAAAACAAAATGTTATACTTGCTTAGATATTCGTTATTTATCTGTGGAAATTTAAACACTAATTAGATTAATTTAGATAACACTATTTACTCTCTCTTCTATGGTATTGGCAAATGTTTTGAGAAAACACATTACAGTTTATATTAATACGATAAAATAGGTACATTATATATTTTATCTGTACATATTTATAATAGGACAAATGTTCTGTTTTCAAAATTTTTAGACCAAGATATCTATTATTATCTGTGATTTAGACAGAGTTCTTATGAAATCTACCAGGGATTTGACTGTCTTCGTTTGCTTAATTTAAAAAAAAAGATAGTAAACAAATGTGGGAATAATATGCTGTGAGAATAAGAAGTAGTATAATAATAAGCTAACGTCCCGAATCGCAACGGTTGAGATATTTTGAAATGGATGCTGACTCAAAACTGGTTTCGCTTTAAAGCTTTATACAATACCACTCATATTACATAACTTGTCATGTTGCAAAATCTCACAAGATTTGTCAATTTCGTCGAAAGTTTTATATATAATTATTATATGTTATGATTGTCATATAATTATTATATTAAGTAAATATTAGACATATTATAATAGTTTAAGAGCTAGCATTCTTGCCACCATTCCACGCGGTCACGGACTTGTATAGTAATTATTTTTAAAAATTTATTTGTATTTATTTAAGATTTTCATTTAAATTTAAAAAAAAAGTTTAAGAGAATAAAACACAGGTACTTCGCATCGTATGATACATGTTTACGTATAAAACAATAAAATAAAACGAAATTTTATCAATCATTTATTTTTATATACCAATATAAAACTTACAGACAATAAAAAATATGTTTCAAGTTGATCTTCACATAAACCTTAGATCGGATTGCATTAGCTTAGGTACTCACTAAAACATTTTTATCTAAGTAAATAAATATTTTTTTAATGTTTATTGTTAATTTATTGCAGGGCTTAATATATATCGCATCGCATAACAAAGCTATTATTAGTAGTATTGGTGCTCCGGTTACCATGGCAACAGCGAATGTCGTTTTTATGAGGACAAACCAAAAATTGATAGCGTAATAATAATAGCAGGGGAGTAGGTACGGTCTCACTTAGATTCAACACGAATAAAACGATTTTAAATTATAACAACTGCACCATAAAATGCAATTAATTTTCAGATAAAATGGAATTTTATTTATTAAAAATAGAAATTCCGCGCTATTTAGATCTGAAATGCAGACAGAAACAGAAGGTGATTTTGACTATTTGATATTCAATAAATACCCACATTAAAAAAAAAGTCATTAGACCCAAATAACATTTTTTTATTGGGGTTTGAATAACTTTCCTAGAATATTATACTACTATATCAATGCAGAAATGCCTGCGTTATACGAAGTAAATTAACAACCGTATCGTTGAGTTGCATACGTTAGAATAATAAACGTTTTGTTACGCTTTGAGAAAATAATTATAATATTATGATTACATTTGTAGCTTGATTACAAACACAATGCGTTATTTAGATAAAATAAAAAAAATACAAAAATAATCCAACATACTAATCTAACTAAATCGTAGAGGTAAAGTAATCCTGTTAAAGAGGATATGTAGCAAACTATTAGTTATGAAAATAATTATAATAATTAAAACGAAGCAATAACAGTATTTGAACAACATAGATAAGTAAAACATTTATAATATATAATCATGCAACAAATGGATGTAGGTATCAAATCATTCAAAGGTCATGATTTTTCTGGGATATAACAAAGAAAAAAAGTTACATAATATAATAATATTTTTTTAAAAGAATACAGATTAATTTCAACGCTAATTATTACGTTTCAATTATTTTTAAATATTTAATTTAAAATAATGCACTTTAGTATATTATTATATATCTATGACAACTTATAGAAGTAGAGAGGAATTTGTGACAATAATTATTTCAATATTAGATATTCTATAAACAGTAATTCTACAAACTAGTTGTAGCATGTTCTAATTTATTCGCTGATTTTGACGTACACGCAATAAAAACACAGATTCAGGATGTAAAAAAAATTACATCTTTTTGTGACGACGTGGGACAATTCAGATTATACATAACTTAATTTGGGATGTGACATTTTGACCAAACATATCAGGAGAAGACACAGTCAAATTGACTCCATAATAAATAATATTATAAAATTTGCACTTACACCTCTTCCGTTTTGTTTTTTGTCTCCTTATAAAGTGAAATAAGTTTAAGCCACGAGATGATATATGTAATTTCGTTTGGGCATGACCCCAACAAAATAATTTACATTAATAAATATATTGTTCATAATTAACCATGGCAAGGCATAACCTTATAATTATGTTTTAAATTGTTTGGTCAAACAATTTTACCTCATTTAGCAAATTAGCAATCAAAAAAATTACTTATTTGATTCTATTATTTCCTTTACGGTTGTGTATTATTTTAATTGAAATCATTAAATATGTACCTAATCATTTTAAAACCTTCTATATATTTTTATGTGACATGTTTTTATATACTACTTGTTTTTTTTTGTTTTGGACACAATAAATGCATAATACATATACATGACTATATATATAAGTTTAATAAAAATGTCACATTTTAAACAAAATGCAATTGATACAAAATGCGATGGTTCTATAAATATTCATTTAAAGTTTCACTAGTAATAAGTAATCTTACAATGGTTGTGTTTTTTTTTCTCAAAAATTTACGTCGTGTGTATCATAAAAGTCGATCGTGAAACGTCAATAATTGATATTATGTGATATTATCAAAAATATTTATAATTTTTCGCAATATTTTAGAATTTTAGAGTATCGTCGTATGTCGACTAACGTAACATTTTACGCGATTGTAGCAGATTAGCTTTGCAGAAAAAGAAATTAATTTAAAACTTGATGACTATTTATTTAAAAATAAAATTCATCAGTCATTCAAAATAACCTTGTTTGAAGGCGATTATGATTGCGAACATTTCACACTCAAGAAACTAGTTTTAACTGTATACTTGAATTTGTAGGTAGTCTTCAACTGTTTTTTTTTATACTTTGAAACGAAAAAAGAGCAATGCATCATTGTTACAAATTAATGCCTTAGCATAACTAAGTAACTTCAAAGTTTCTGAAGTGGAGCTATCATGATTAAGTTAAAAAATAACAAATAAAGTAGAAGTAGAAATTGATGATGCAATGTCAGAAAGAGATGTGTGATAGTCATATATGATATGATAATATGTAAATATAATATAAATATAATAGAAAGAAAGAGAAAAAATAATAATATAAAGGATACATGCATCAACATAGCGTCTCAACGTAAATTGCGTAAGATTTAAACCAATAATCAGTATAATAAAATTATGACTAAATCTCGCCGTTACAAAAACTTTCTTAGAAAGAAATTTCTCACAGGAGGCCCTAGCCAAGTTGACATTCTACAATCGTAAACGCTAATAGAAAGCTGAACAAATATATGAGAATGACATCTCTCAACGACAAGTCACGTGGTCATTCTCATACAATTTTTAGTTTTCTATTAGCGTTTACGATTGTAGAATGTCAACTTGGCTAGAGCCTCAGTTTTTGGACGTTAATTTTTTTTATTTGATCGTAACTGTCAACAAAAACTATCTTATGTCAAAATTTATATAAAAAAAAATATATACTCGTCCCTTAATTTATTCATTCACAAACAACTTTATCATCATTGCAACACCATTTGTTACTCGTAATCTTAAAAACTATAACTATCCCACTGAAATGCTTTTCTAACACTAATAAGTGTTAGAAAAGCATTTCAGTGGGATAGTTATAGTTTTTAAGAATTCGTATTCGTTTACAACTTTATGCTTACTACTTGTGAAACAAGATTGCTTTAACTTTTCGCTTATAATTCGTATAACTCAGGACAGCAGTTATGGGTTTTGAAAGAGGAAGTGGTCGATGAGACCGTTCATCATCTTGCCAATTAACCCTTAAATACTTCCTTCTAATATAGTCTCCTATATTCATCTGCTTTTTTACCTCAGATTTTTTGAAGTATTAATAAAGTTTATTCGAAATCACTACATATTATAACGAAAACCCAGGCGCGTCTGTCTGTCTGCCTGGGTTTTTATACTGTTTTCACCAATGGACGGAGTGATTCATGAGGAAAGTGTATAATTCATAATATTTTTTTAAATAAATTGGCTAGAATATGACGATATGTTGGAAAAAATCATGCAGACTGAGAGCTTTTACGTAAACCAATTGCTACATATATAATGGACGCCGCGAATAGCCGGAACAGGTACCATGAGAGTTGTAAAGTCACAATAAAATATATTAGTCCCTCAATCAGTTGTTTTATCCTGACTCGGTAAATATGTAACAATTCTGAAGAAAGTAACAAAATATCATTCTAATTATGTCATTATTTTTTTTTATCTACTTAAACTGTATTTTATGCAATCGTTGCGTTGTTTATGACATCCTAAAAAAAATGTTTTTCTACGTTTGATTCCCTTTCATAAGTACATTTTTAAGTTTATCATTGTTTCGAAGCCTCTTATGCTTGGGTAAGTGCTGACCCGGTTTGCTCACTACACTAATATAAAATGAAAAGAAGTCTACAATATTATTAATAACTTATTTTTATTATATTTCTAATACTTTGGCAAGGTTGGAGGAGGGGCTGTCGGTGCCAGCAAGGTGTCGTCGGGAGCTGCGAAAGACTCTCGCACTGCCCTCGAATGCCTGATGGAAGCTCTTCGTCTCTCCGTGATCGCGTGCGCCAAGAAGAATGTGCAGAATATACCCGTGCTCTGTAACAAGAATATTTATGTGAAAAATAATAATATAAATGTAGATGTAAATTTGTTTGAGCCGCTTTCAAGTCTTAACTACTTAACCAATTACCATGAAATTTTGCATAAATGTTGACAAGAGTTGAGGAAATATTGAAATATTAGGTCGTAACAACATGCTCCCGCTTAGAGGTGGGCAACGCCGTGGAAAATAATTGTCTTCAATATTATTATTTGCATTTTCGTTTTCATTAAATATACGATTGTATATTATAAAAAATGGGCAAATGGTCACCTCTTAGACATCAGTAGCTACTGTAAGAAATAACTAACTATTTTTTACTTTAAAAAGTAGTCAATGCCTTGCCTTGAAATCCTCAAACTTTCGCATGTAGAGCCCAAAAAGAGCGTATAGAGAGCCCTTTTTTTTCGTGGGGAAATCCATCATGGATACCCTCCATATGTGATGTAGAATGGAGGGTTATGTCGGACTCCTACCGACTAAAACCACCACGGTACCCTTCCCGTCTTAAGGGGAGCGCCACGGGATCGCTTGCGCATGCTACCGTGACGCTCCGACGGCCGGCCCGCCTATGCGGGCCTCCATTCACTAGGGAGGAATCCCAGGGTCCTGGGATCCTCCCTTATTCCCGGCGGCGCCTATTGTGGCGGGGGGAGAAGGTGCGCATAACTTCGCTGTCGCAAGTCAATGTAACACGCACACTATTTTTTTTGGGGAAAACATGTCAGGGTTTGTTTCAGAACATGTATATTTACTCTTTGTTATATAATAATAATGCATGTCAAAAACATGTTCAGTAGGTTATTGAAAACCACTTTCCTTATCCGAATTTAAGGCAGTCACATTTAGGGAAGTATTTGGTAATAATACGATAATAATTTAATGAGTTATATGAAGTTTATTTTAAACAGATTAATAATTATTACGATTCAAATTATATTTATATTCAAACATCTCAAAACTATAAATAGTACTCAAAATTGTCTATGATCTCATGACTCCTCTCGATATCTTTCATAATATAATAATTATATATTGGTATTGACAGTCCGCCACAAGGCTGCGCGTGAGAAAGATAGGTATATATCAGTCAACTCAGTGACAAGCAAATAAACAAAGCCAAAAGACTAATAATAAGAATATTACAATTCATAAATCGATTACCTATATACGAGGTTACAAGATGTGGATTTTCAACGATGATCGCCGGTTAAAATCCGGACAGGCTCGTTTGATGTGCATCATACTTAATATAATACATTATACAATACAATAAGTATGCGTAAATTAACGGCGTCTCAAATAATTAAGTGCCACTTAATATTTGAATGACGTTTAAGTATCCAACAAACCGCACTGGAGAAGCGTTATGGATGAAGCTCAAACCCTTATCCTCAATAGAAGACGAGTCATATGACCGGCGGCTCCTGGCAGTGGGACATTTACGCGTTGTAATATATGATGCACATAAAACCAAGGCTACACTGAATCACAGCACTAGTGACGCGGCTGTGGGATTTGGAAATACCATCTCATTGAAGTAAGATCTACGTCACTATACGGAAAAATATGTTTGTATGCTTAATCAGCACAGAGCGTCATTATTTACTTAATGATGCAATAACTTATAATAGAAATGATTTCAAACAATAACTACACAAAGCCTACTTATTATATGAACGAATAGTAGTTTTTAAACAATAATTAAAATTTAAAGAATACATTGATGAATCGAATGTTCGTCGCCGGCACGAAATAACATGAACAGCGACAACTGTTTTATAACACGCGTGTTTGAATTTTTTTTAAAACAAAAGCGTTTTTATATTTGAGATTTATTAGTTACTGGCTGCCCGTCCGGGCTTGGTACGGGTAAAATAGTAATTATAGGTATGATATATTTATTAGGCATTTACTAAGAACGGATTTTACGTCGTTCGTCTACGTCACGAAAGGAGTAACTATGGTAAATTTAAGTCTATCGGAGCTATAGATTCAAAGATCTCGTGATGATTCAGTCTTAATATTTCGCTTATAATGTACATAGATAATTACATAAATATCCTAATAATCTTAGTTTTTAAGATTTTAAAATACGCTGTTTGTTAACTTTTCTATGAATCGAAATCCACGACGATTCACAAGAAGTCGCTTTGCATTCGGATTGCATTCACTTGATGCGCGTAGGTTGATATTACTATAACTACTTAGTACATTTTTTTCAACGAAAAAGGGTGGTCAAGGCTTCAAAAATACAGTGTAATCTAAATAACCATCACTCGATTCAACGACAAACTCCCTAAAGCGTCGAAATCACCCGGCTTTGTTTGGTTTAGCTTGTTTTCCATACAATGATACACTCTATGTAGCATTACATCCACTCTAGTTGTCCAAATTAGTAAAAACTGCGCAGCTGTGTACGTTATTTTCACTTTATTATTCTAGCCCGTAATAAACTCGACTATCGGCATCATACATGCCGAACTTTTTAAGAAATCCGTTATTTTATTTACAAATTATGATAATCATATTCTTAGTTGCTCACAAACTTACAAATTGTAAAATTGTACAAGCAGAGGAGGATGGAAAATCTTCCAAAAAATTAAGGAAACCTAATTAGGAAGACCATTGACAGTGCCTTTAATTACTAACACTAGTCTGAACGAAACCTTGCATTTTTCTAATACAGATTTTTCTTCTCTCCATTTAACGACCTATCTCTCAATCGTCGAAATATGCACAGTCCTTTGAGTGTCGTTATATAGAGTTTACACTGTAAGTCCTTAATTAATATTTATATATAATTATTTTATATTATTTTAATGAAATCAAATTAATTGACGAATTTATTTAACCAAGAATCTTTATATTATTTGTTTATATATATATGTAACAAATTAATACGCAATATAAAATAATTCCATGCTATAAATCCATTGTTTATAGCTTATTGTTATGGTGACGTGTGTTTGCGTGTCTATAGTTTTATAAATGTATGAACAATGAGGGCAATAATCCACTCAATGTATTAACTTGTTGATATCTATTCGATGTCGTGATTTTAAATTTAGAACAAATTGTAATTATAATAAAAATTTTAAGTTCGTGATTTAAAAAATTGAACAAATTGTAATTAATTACTCAAAGAATATGTGTACACATATGAAGGAATACAAGTTAGCTATGTGCAATGACGGCTCTAATTTTAAAAGATTCGACCTCTAGTTATAACATTGGCTTTTGTAAACAAAACTATGACGTAATCCCCTGAGGATTTCTCGGTGATATATTTTAGTAATATCCCTTATATTTCAGTTTTAACCATGACACTTCTTTCATGTATATTATCTATATAAATAAAATGATAGAGATCTGCAGTTGTGCGCGCATCGCGGAAAAACTACTGGATAGATTTCAATGAAATTTTCTTAATTTAATATCTTCGACACATGTCCCTTATCAAAAAAAAAGTTATTGCGATATCTTCATTTAATAAAAAGTTATTAAAGTTTCAAGAAACGACTATTTGTATGTATGTTTAAACAAAGTATATTTTTGCTTGCGATCTTTTTGATGTTTTTTCCTTCGTACATAAGAAACTTTGTTAAAATATCAAGCAACGTGGACGAAGTAAGCGGGTATCAGCCAGTTAAAAAATAAAATTAAATGACACTCTATGATTGGTCTCCTCTCTTTTCGAGGAGAAGGTTTATATCACATGTAATTATATAATTGTAGAGTATTAAATATTATCAAATCATGTTTTAATAAACGAATACTTGTTAATTATATAAACGATTTATGAAATATATGAACATAATTATTTAGTTTAAATAATATTTTTGCATATATTTCTCGAACATAATCTGGTAAAACTGTGCAACTGGTTTATAACAATTAAATACGGTAAGTTTTCCCATTAATGTCTATAAAACAAATGTATTAAGAGTTGCTATGAAACAAACATGCATCTATTATTCTGTTAATATGGCATGATATGAGCATACATATAAGGCATCGTTTATTGCGTTTGTGATGGCCAATGACAACGATTTCCTTGTTTACAGCTTCGTTTTAATGCGCAATAATCCATGAAGAATTTTATACGTCTACGAGCTGTGACTGTGATATACGTTGACTTTGGAGACGCATACCTGATACCTACTTAATATGTATTTTTGATTATCTCCTTAAAATCTATTAATCCATTATAGATTATCTATTAATTTTTTTAAATTTGCTCCTGATAGTCAATTTCACACAATGGATTTAAATTGCAAAAGTGAGTGTGTACACATAGGTACAGTAGCCCTTATATTACGATTCCTACTCATCCAAAACTACCCCAGAGATTAGGTGCAGATTTTTTTTGTTCTTGTTGAAAAAAACTAAGTCGCTTTCATTAGCCCTAACCAACTCATCGGCTACAACTTTAGAAGCTACTAGAACAAAAGCAGTTAAACAAGAGACAATGAAACTTATAGTATCTCATAGACTTTATCATACTCTTTTTTATCTTTACTCATACGTTACAGATCCAACACATGCGGCGTTTTAATATTAGTAAAAAAAAAACATCTAAAATACGTCTCGCACATACTCGACATTTGTATGAAAATTTTCACCCATACAGCATTAAATACAATTCGAAGACAGACTTTGTTTTACAACATGTATTGACGTTCATGATTCTTTATTTTTTTATTACGTCATCAGCTCTCATTATATTAGGTAATAACAGTTGTAAGAGGTTTTAGGAAGTCATTTGAGCCTCACCGCAAAGTGCAATTAACATTTCGACTGGAACAATGAGTACTTTGAACGCAAACACAAAACCACTCAATTGAGCGTTATATTGTAACGATTAGTTTTCAAACAAACAGCCAGACGGTCATAAATTATTTGTATATAAGTCATTTACCTCTTCAAGTTTAAGTATCAGTTGAAAGAATCAAATAATATTAGTTTATTGTATTTATTTTACTCACCTATCGATTTGTAGTTTAAATTAATTTAGCTTTACGAATTATTTTTAAAACTTAAAAGCGAAACAAGACTAACAATCAAGCAAACAAGCATAAACAAACACACTTTCGCATTTATAATATTAGTATGTAGAAACATTTCTATGTACGTCTAATCCTGCACCACCTACCTAGATTATATTTTCAAGTCTCTTAATTAAGTTGCTTAGATTAATTAGCTCTAAGAATTTTCTATATTATTTCCATGTGATAAGATCACCAGAGGTCATCGTATTCAAGAAAAGTCTATTAAATAATTGTCCCGTCCTCTGCCCTCGCAATAATGCCATTGACTATAATCAAATGATTACCTAGCATGATTCACATCGCGTGTTACTTATCTCTAAATAATGTTTGTTTTTTATTGTTCCCGAGGGTTTTCCTCGTTGTTATTATCAGTCTTAGTTTGTTAATTTTAATATATTTCGTAAATTATCAATTTTTCATGGAATATTTATCGACCAATACATACATATTATAAATTCAAAAATTACTGAACCGATTTTCATACGGTTTTTACTAATGCACATATGAGAAAGGTTTACGCCTGAGAGTTTGCCGCGTGCGTCGCGTGGACCAATACATTTATTTGCATAGTAAACATTTAATGCAGATCTTTATTCCATCTGTGTAAAGCCTGGACGTGTAGCTAGTATAAAATATATCAAAAAAATAGACAGAAATTTTAACATGGTATTAGATATTCGGCATTTTAGTTCGATTTACAAATAATATATATTTCTAATAATATATCGATCCCAACATTAAGGCTACGGTAGGATATTAAACAGAATCCTAATGAGATAAATATTAATCGAGTAATAAATGAGCAAACATTTTACTTTAATAAAAGTATTATATTGATATAACCCTTGCATATCAAACACACGATCATTTGTCCTCCCAATCCCCTACGGAGGTGATCTCTTTAAATTGACATCCTCGCTCATCAGTGCCTTGCTACTATAATCAAAATGAGCACTAACTATAGTTCAGACAAATAGTGTCGTCCCTCTTTCACTATATGGAATAAAAAGAGACAATACTATATCGTTCAAATGGATTGTAAATTTGCTCCCACGCAATAGCAGGTGGTATAGCGTCTAATATGACTAGTTGGATAACATCCTCTGTTGAACCAATCTTCGTATTATGAGCTAGTGTTTCATCGCTGTGATACTTCGATACTTAGATATGTGCTTGGGTCGATAACATTTAAGTACATATATAGTTCATGAGTTAAAAACGTGTAAATTCTTGATATTGCTAATAAAAAACCGTTTGTTTGCTGATTGGATTCATAATGACACTGAAATTACAAATTGCAAAAGTTACAAAAAATTAGAGATTACCAAAACTGGGGTTTCGTCATTTGCTCTTCACTTATCTCACTTGTACTGAATCGGCGCTGTGTAAAACTACACAAGAAATAGAAGAAAACGACTTTACAGATTTACATGGTCCGTGGTTGTCCCCGCCGTATTTCTATGTGGCAGCATAAATAGCATAATTTTGGTGGGTGGATGTTCTTGTGGATTGGTATCCCGCCACCAAATGTAACACCACATTATAATATACTCAATTTATGATTACACTTAGGTAGTGACGGGTCGTTGAGGACTGTATTCGACTTGTCACATCAACGCTTAATGATAACTTTAACAACATGCATAATAATGATAATATATTATTAAATATATCAACGTCAGTATCATAAAAAAACAGTAAACTTCCATTGTATAAATAATAGTTATAATATATGAAAGCATTAAAAAAAAATGGTTGTCTGTAAAGTCGGTTTACGGACGATAGTTTAACGTGACAACGTCATAACAGATAGATGCGGCGCAAGCGTACAATCAGCGTAACGGGACAATGAGTCATCCTTTTTCGTGCATGTAGCCAGCGTTTATCGATTTATTAGGCGTTGTCACGTCAAAATCCTTACTAATATTATAAAAGGGAGAGTAGGTTTGTTTGTTACGCTTTCACGTCTATTACTCTACCGATCATGTTACATACACTTTGACAAGGGTAGAAAAAAAAGATAAGGTACCTGCACCTCCTCCTCAAACGCGGGTGAAGCCGCAGGCGTAAACTAGTAACTATAATGTTGTAATATATACTATAGATACAGAGTATAGAATGTTTATAAATATGTTCAACAGCATTACAAATTAATTGCATTACCTTATGATTATTTATTGGAATGTATTAATCATGACATGACTATTCAAAATTGTAGTGTAGTCTGTGCAACTCAGTCTGGCTACTACTTATTTTATATATGCTTCATAGTATTATCGGTGTAACTGTGTCTATGCGGAGCGGTGACCATGTACCATCAGATGGCTCATGATTTAAAATTCGAAAAAAACATTATATTTTGATTTCAATATTTTTATATATTATAAAAACCAAATAATTATGAATATTTGTATATTAAACTCTGAATTTAGTGAGATTGTAATTGTGTCATGTCTAATATAAGATAACGAAGAGGTTACGTCACTGCGCGCGCGCATTGATCCAATTTAGAGCAAGGTTGTATCTTTGCCACTTAGTCATAAAAATTAGTCTCATTGATCTAATCAAATGTGTGTCGGTTAAATAATAGAATATATTCGGAAATTAACTGCCTCGTTGGTAAGTGGTTACATAAGGCTGTAGAACCCGAAGTCCTGGTTTCAAAGCACAGGTCGGGCTAATAAAAAGTTAATGGATTTTTCTGTCAAAAATTTTCATTAGCAGCCTGGAATCTGAAAGCTCGAAGCGAATACAGTCCGTCCCATCGGATTGGGAGAGGGAGGGAATATAAAGTGCATCTGAGTTTGTGCACACACTTGTACAATATGTTAAGGTTTTACATACATAGATTCATACAGGGAACAATTCTACTAACAAACTTGTGCACTATATGTATAGAGTCACTTTACTTGGTGGTAGAGCTTTATGCAAGACCGCCTGTGTAGGACCCTATGTATGGTCTATGTCTTTGGAAACCATTTACCATAAGATGACCCCTTTGCCCGACTAGGTGGTCGGTGGTCTTTATGAAAGAAAAATCAGCTAGTCTCCATTGAGAATAGCCACCATGGTCGCAATTAGTCAAGACAACGTCCTAATTTTTGTAATTTTTTTATTATACAATGGTGATGTATACAGGAAACAATTGTGATGTATATTAAAATGTACTCGCTCGCTCACTTTACGACAACATAATAAAATATTACGCTTCGAAGAATCGTCGGTGACTAAAAAAAAGGACATTTACTTAAACGTTCTGGTAATTAGTCGTTCCTGCTAATATATGTTACTATTATTTCAGTGAAGTTTCTTTATTAAATTGACTCAATTTTCTACCGTCTTCTGGAATAATTTGTCATTTGCAAATGTATCAAGACATGATGCCAAAACAATAAAACGTAATTGGTTTAATAAAAACAAGTCACATTGAAAATGCCGAAGTACGTGTAAACATATAACTACAGGCTAGCTGTGCCCGCGACTTCGTCCGCGTGGAATAGTGAGTTTCGGCTGTATTTTTTTTATTTTTTAGGCTAATTATTTTGCAAATAAAACACATACATACATTAAAATAAGCTATGTACAATTATACAGTACTTTACTACAAATATCTTATTTAAGTACATTTTTATACACGATGATTTTTGTTTTACCATCTTTTGCTAAAGTAAGTAAGCTTTTTGTCGCCGTCATCAAATAAAAACATTCATCCCATATTTTTACCCCCTTTAGGGTAAAATTTTTACAAACTGAATGTCGTATTTTTTTATATAAGTATATCTAATCAAAAGCCTACAAAATAAGTTTATAGCTTTAATGCATTAAAAAGTAGCCTATGTGCCTTTCTCGGGCTCGTGACTATTTCTGTACCAAATTTCATTTAAATCAGTTCAATAGTTTAGGCGTGATATACGGCCGAATACTGAAACGTCCCTCAAACAAACACTTCGTTTAACGCTACTTAACATTGAAATTAGTGTGCGAAATTTTAAATTAACGGCGTCTCAAATAATTAAGTTGCATTTAATATTTGAATGACGTTTCAGTATTTGGGCGTAAGTAACACATTGACAGAGTTACTTTCGCATTTATAATATTAGTATAGAGCATTTATAATATTTAGCGAAGCCGCGGGCAATAGCTTTAATTTTTTTTTATTGCATAAGAAGGCGGACGAGCATATGGGCCACCTGATGGTAAGTGGTCACCAACGCATAGGCAGGCAGGCAGGCATAGACATTGGCATTGTAAGAGATGTTACCATGGCTTACATCGCAAATGCGCAACCAACCTTGGGAACTAAGATGTTATGTCCCTTGTGCCTGTAATTACACTGGCTCACTCAGCCTTCATACCGGAACACAACAATACCAAGTACTGCTGTTTTGCGGTAGAATATCTGATGAGTGGGTGGTACCTACCCAGACGAGCTCGCACAAAGCCCTACCACCAAGTAAATATAGTACATACCGAAAACCAAAAGAAGTGTGTATTACATAATTAAATTGATCGTGATAGCTTAGTGATCGAAGTTCGATCATCAATCATTTAAATTTTATGGTTCTTTTGTCAAACAATAAATGAAATCAAAGACTTTACCAAAGCTACTGAGTTTATTAATCTTTTTTGAACAAATGTTGATGTTGATGGTTAATGATGACGTAACATTTAAAAAAAAACAAATTAATTTTGTTTATGTTTCATTAAAATAAAATTTAAGGCGGCTAAAAACAAATGTTGTCCAATTAACTTGACAAATATTTTTTGATAAGATGCTTAAAAGCAAAAATAATATAGAAAAGTTTTTTTCAGTTCATATTATATGGATTATACAAATATGCCATTATTACAATATTGTTTCCTCCTCTTAAGTGATAAAGTTGATTATATCTTCGTGTTCCTTTTGTTTTCTTATCAAAATGCATATCTGGTTAATTTTATCCTCGGTTTGAATAACTTGTTAAATTTATTAATGAAGTCTTTCCAAGTGATTTCTGTTGGGGAAAATCTTACCGAACTAGGCACGAATTGTAGCCGGGGAGTCAAGGAGGGAAAAGGAGGGTGATCAGGGACCAAATAATATGTGTTAAGTTGCTTATACAGTGATATATTATTATATTTTTCGTATTAAACCCATTACGAGTTTATAAGTTTTTCTTAATTTTCTTAAAAACAGCGCATTATTGCGCATTATCTTGGAATATGAATATGATTTCTTTGATCAAGGACCAAGTTCTACCAGATTTAACAAATTTTCACCTAAAATTCTTGTTTAGTCCAGCTGCATCGCAGCCTATATTTTGTTGTTTATAAACAACTTTGGTAGGTAAAACGTTTGAATTTTTATCCGCTAGTTTAAGTTTTGACAGAAGCCCATGAAACACGAATTTACAATAAAATGAAACTTATTTTGTGTAGTTAAATCAACGTTAATGTTTACTATTGTTATGTAACTTTTTGATTTTGACAACTGTCATTAAGAACGCGCGTACTTTTTGTACAGATAATAAATAATAATTTATAGATTTTTAGTAATAAAGCTAAACTTTTAATAAATAAATATCAAATTAATGGAGAAAATAAAGAATAAATCTTAAACAAAAGGGTATATTGTACATGTAATATTTTATCTCTTCTCAGTTTTGACCATAACCATTATCTACGCGTATCTTTAAACTGACATAACATTGTTATTTATGGACCGATTGAAATAAAACAAAGAATAAATGTTGAGTGAAGTTTGCCACAATACATTAGTGAAAACTGCACTTAAATCAGTTAAGCCGTTTTCAAGATTAGCGTGCACGACCGCACAGACAAACAGACAAACATTTTATTATATGTATAGATAATTATTAATTATAAATTAAGATAACTTATTAATTAAAAAACTTTTAAAAGAATTTGTTGTTATTGAATTATAATTTATTTAAAAAATTCGATTCATTATCATCATATATAAACTTAAATAAATAGGCAAACACTTAGTTGAATTACATGGCTTATATACACGTATATAATATAATTACGTACATATTTATTTTAATGATTATAATACCTCGCGTCATGTCATTTATCACAAAAGAGGTATTATATGTGAGTGTCGTATGTTATCATTGTTGTCACTGCTAAAATAAACACGGTTAAGATTTTATAAACAAATGATTAATTTGATATAACCGGTCTTTATGCTACAATGAAACTTCCAGAAGCAGATTTAGAGATCTAGAAACGTTAGGGCTTCAAAGGAGTAGATGTAGAGCCAAAAAAATCATTCAAAATATTATTCCCCGGCCTTATTGCCTCCACTGGTGGAGGGCTGGTTCATTTTTCGCCCAGAGAATCGGAATTGCGATTCGAAGGGGGAAATGCTGCTAGCAATCTTGCCACCATTCCACGCGGTCACGACTTGTATAGTAATTATATTTAATTTTTATTTGAATTTATTTAATGTTTTAATGTAAATAAAAAAATCGTAACTGCCTGTTAAATATATCTATACTAAAATACAAGAATTATATACAAGAACTATATACTCCAATAAATTCTCGAAATTGGGATATTTTTTATTTTAGAATATTTTACCGCGGAGGCCCCCATTCTTAGGAGTATAGCCCAGGATCTGATTGCTTCCCAGATCTTTCCGAACCTATAGTACATTTTGAGAATTAAGAAACAATTGTATTGTGTTGACTGTTGAATAAAGTTTTTAAAGCACGGCCATGTACCAGCCGTACCATATCCTTGAAATTAGTATGTAGGCAGCTTAAGTATATACGCCATTACGGTTTTCTTAATATTCTATGATGACCATGACCTACAGCGTATTTTCCGACTACAACTTTATTATAAGGAAAAAAACATATTATATGTAAGTATATATTTAAATTCCAAACGAATATTAAAAGAAAATGAATCTAAATATGCTCATCTGTATATTTTAACTTAAAACTAGATTTAAACGATATGAAAACTATTATTATGTTATGACCCTTGTGCCAGTAATTACACTGGCTAAAACCCTTCAAACCGGAACACAACAACACAAAGTACTGCTTTTTTGCGGTAGAATATCTGATGAGTGGGTGGTACCTACACAGACGGTACTTGGTGGTAGAGCTTTGTGCAAGCTCGTCTGGGTAGGTACCACCCACTCATCAGCTATTCTGCCGCAAAACAGCTGTACTTTGTATTGCTATGTTCCGGTTTGAAGGGTGAGTGAGCCAGTGTAATTACAGGCACAAGGGACATAACATCTTAGTTCCCAAGGTTGGTGACGCAATGGCGATGTAAGCGATGGTTAACATTTCTTACAATGCCAATGTCTATGGGCGTTAGTGACCACTTACCATCGGGTGGCCCATATGCTCGTCCGCCATCCTATACAATAAAAAAAAAAGAAAAAAAAGACGAACTTGCACAAAGCAGTACCAACGAGTATGTGTAAAATAAGAGCTATAATTATAGGGACAAGTGATACCTCGTTATTACGTTTGACGACAAATATCTACTTACTTGTTTTGTATTTACATTTTATCAATTTTAAATTAATATGTAAATGCAAAAACAATCATTAATCGTATGATTGTGATGATCATTAAATAAAACAATGCGTTGCCTTGAATTTTCGAGCTGAGAGCGTCGTAATCGCGGAGGTCACTACCCACTATGGCGTGGTGAGGTCATGACTGACAATGTTACTTTTCGCGAACTTATGATGAGCATTAATTGTAATGCTCATCATAAGTTCCACCGTGCACCGATTTTCCGGTTTAGATGCTTGAAATATTATTATATATAGATTATTGCAAGTTAATGATATACTATTATCAATATAATTATTTCTACTTTGTCTTAAAGTAAGTAAAGTAACAGCCTGTGAATGTCCCACTGCTGGGCTAAGGCCTCTTCTCCTCTTTGTGAGGAGAAGGTTTTGGAGCTTATTCCACCACGCTGCTCCAATGCGGGTTGGTGGAATACACTTGTGACAGAATTTCAATGAAATTTGACACATGCAGGTTTCCTCACGATGTTTTCCTTCACCGTAAAGCACGAGATGAATTATAATCACCAATTAAACACATGAAATCCAGCGGTGCTTGCCCGGGTTTGAACCCACGATCATCGGTTAAGATTCACGCGTTCTTACCACTGGGCCATCTCGGCTCTTTCGGAGACTTTATTTTACAACCGGGAATTTATTGAAAGTTTATTTTATACTTTGTTAGTTAGCGCACGCAGCTTCACCCGTGTGTGGTATCCTATGTCCTTTTCTTTTTTTTTATGTAAGCGAGGGCAAACGAACTGCTCACCTGATGGAAAGTGACAACCCATGGACATCTGCATCACTCGAGTGCTTGCAGGTGCGTTGCCGTGCGTTTACGTAAAATTTCGTAATAATCGTGTTAGTAGTTAGAACATGAAAGGGTAACAAACAAACAGACTCACTTTTGCATTTATAATATGTATTAGGGCTTAGAACAATAATTCTCAGTTTTTAAATTCAAAGAATCTGTAACCGATCGTTTTTGAGTGATGAGTAACGAGTCGTTAAAGTCGTTCCTATTTATTTTTATGTCACATACATAGCGACATCAGAACTCACAATATAACTTTAGCAGCTAAAGTAATACTATGATCATTATATTATGTGGTACGTATTAATTATTATGTAAGGTATTAAAATTCTAGGTTCGGTTAAGGAATTAAGTAAAAATTTACTAAGTAAAATCTTTATTTTAATTGATTTTAATCAACTTATTGCTCAGCGAAAACACCTAAAAACATCTAAAATATGTCGTAAATCTTATACGCCATTTCCGACGATTGTTTTATGCGCGAACTAAAAATAAACCCACAATATAACTAAAATTGACTTAGTATGAAATTAGAAGAAATTTAAGTAGGTACCTACTGGTCGTTATAATGCGTCTTGTTATTATTCCGTCTTAAATTAACAGGAACAAGTCCGATTTTGTGTTTTACTGTAGGAAGTTACTACTTAAAATCTTCTATTGCAAAAATGGTATGTTTAAGTACGAGTAGACTACCGGTCCTAAACAGTGGAAGCTAATTGGGAAAACTGTTTCTCCCTATTTTTCCTTCTCATTCTATAATCAGATTGAACGACAAATTCAACATGACAAGGGGAGAGTTCAGGCTCTGAACCGATTGTCTTTTGGTCGCCAGGCAAAGTTACAGGATATTGAATGATTTTATTGATGTGCTGCCATCTAGTGGAGTTTACAGCAAAGTAAATAGTATAAAAACCTTTTCAATTGACAACTCCAAGACCTATGTGGCCCATGCCTTCTAGGTCACAAGAATGTGACCCGTTACCTGATACTACCTGAGAGAGTACCTAAACTCGATACCTGTACTTATATTAGGCCAGACAGAAAGGCCCCATTGCTGCTTCTCCATTTAAAATTACTTATATGTTATTTCCTCAAATTGCTTCGAAGTAATCGCAAACAGATATACCAACATCCATTTTTATATAAAAGATTTTAAGAGTGACCGAGAACCTACCTGCTAATGTAATGATTGTAGCATAAAATGAGTGAATAGCGTCTCTCAATTTCATTAGTCATGAAAAACAAATGACGTGGAATGATATCGGCATTAGACACTCATTCTGCCTGGCTGTAAGGTATAAGGATAATGGAGGCCTCCGTGGCTCGTTTATGGCTCATTTCCACTGAAATAGTTAGCAATTTCTGTATTTATGCTCTAGCTGCAATTCTACTAAATGTCATAAAAAATTGCCAACATTACATCGTATCAATTCTACTTGATTTAAAGTATTTACAGTTAAGTTTATCAGCGCGCAAATAGTTGCGAATGTTCATTATGTAGATGTAGCTTTATACAGAATGTGAAACAGAGTGAACGCTGTGTGAACAGAGTGAAAGAGAATAGTACTTTAGCTTTCTTTGTGGTTTAAAATATATGTTTATATAACGTAACAAAAATAAAACTAACATAAACCAAAACCTCCCCACTTAGATACGAGTAAATCTGTGGGTGGAATCTAGTATCCTCATCAAGTACTTTCTATTCTATATTCAATTTAATAAAGTATTATTAATGAAATCCTTGTAATAGAAACACTGTAATAATTCAATTTCAATATCAACTGTAGGTTGTTTAATAAACATAACTTTACTAAAAATACTGATAAATTATATAAGTGAGCGATGAGCGAATTAGTTCATTCATTTTTTGTACGTAATAACCGTTTTTGATGCTTATGTCGGTTCCGACACAAAAAAGGAATAAGTCGATAATTTTTAATTCGAAAACATAACGCAACATCCCTATTTTTCCAATTCATTGATTAACAAACGGAAATATAATCAATGATTGAAAATGAATTACAAGAAATGGTAGGTAATTGATTCAAGAGAAATCAGTCCTTGGTTAATTGAAAACTTTCAATGTAAATATGTATTTGCGTATAAAATAATAATTAAATGAATTTTTATTTAGGTAACCCAAAGTAGTTAACATTTGAGGGCAACTTTTCCATATATAAAATTTGAATAAAAACGTTTCTTATGTTGTTTTAATAAGTAAGTTTGATCTTATAACTAAAATAAGTATTGAATTACTTTTCTTATGTAAGCACTTAAACTTATATACCTTTCACCTTCTTACCGCAAATAATAAATTAATACATATTTTACGTTTAATCTATCTAAAAAGATGGACTATAGATATACAGGATGTAAAAAAATTCGTGTCCGACCCGTGAAGTGGTTATTAGGTATCCTTAGTCGATTCTATGTATGTAATAAATTTTAAAATTTTAAGCAAAATTTTACCCCGAAAAAAAATTAATTTGACTAATTAATAACGACAATTATATTGCCACACAAGGTCAAGACGAGGTCAAGAAATCAGTTCTCCATGAAATTTTCGTCATTTACAATTGAAAATGAAAAAAAAAAATTTTTTTTGCATAATATTTTTTTTTTTTACATAAATAGAACCGACCCACGATACCTAATAACCACTTCACGGGTCGGACACGAATTTTGTTACACTCTGTATATTTTACTATAGTATGCGTTAAATGTTTTACGTAACATATTACACACGTAACAAGCCGAACACAATAAACAAAGTTATAACGAGGTGGAGGCATTGTTTAAGCGCTGCGGACCGTGAGATCTATGACGTTATGACCCTTGTGCCTGTAATTACACTCACAAGGCCCATGAACCAGTCATGTTGGCTAGGAAGCTACCTACATTATGATTTAATAATGCAACTTGGAATTTTTACGTAAGTTTAAAGATAACTAAAAGGACATAAGATCAACATTAACGGCTTTACGTACTTTAGGTATAGCCGAGATGGCCCAGTGGTAAGAACGCATGACTCTTATCCGATAATCGTGGGTTCAAATCAAGGCGAGCACTGCGGATTTCATGTGTTTAATTTGTGATTATATTTCATCTCATGCTTGACGGTGAAGGAAAACATCTTGAGAAAACCTGCATGTGTCTGATTTCACAGAAATTCGTGGTGGAATAAGCTCTAAACCTTCTCCTCAAAAGAGGAGAAGAGGCCCCCTGCAGTGGGACATTCACACGCTGTTACTGTACTTTAGGTACAGGAGTATAATTACTGCTAACTTCGGGATGCAAAAGTTGGTAATGAATTTGTAGAGATAGTATAGAATTTAAAAAAAAAAACAACCGGTTGCACTCCGGGAGTGCCGGCAGAAGTGAAAACTTAAATATTAACGTTGTGCATTTTTGATATTTTGGAATAGTTAGGGAAAAATTTTGCACGAATTTCTTTAATCATCAGTATGAAAGTACTATCATGTATGTGATATAATACAATATTAATTTATTTGACTATCGTACACAAACATGACAATTTATATTACATTAAAAATTTACACTTCAGAATCCGTCTAACGAATTTTCAATCAGGATCACGTGACCTGACGCGAGTTTATTTACCCATCACAAAAAAATGCACAACGCCGCTAAAGAAGATTTCACTTCAAAAATTGTTAATTCTACGAGACTCAAGACACATAAAGACCAAAATGTCACGAGGTACACATTCAAATAAGCGATTAACGTTTAAATAATGAGCGAGTCATTCACTTGTAATCATTTACTTGCTGAGGTCGGAATGCAGTTAGTCTGCATGAACGACCGCAATCTTAATCTAAAAACAAAAATATGCGGCTAGAATATTTTATGTAACTTAAACATTGACATCATATAATTAGGATTAGGATAGGAGTTACTACTGCATGTTTTAATTTTATCTTTGTTAATTATTTTGCTTTAAAAGAATAAGAGAAACGTGCAAAGGCAAAGAAAACTGTATTTTCAACTCAAACTTCCAACTCATTAAATGCTATCATGAAAGTTTGGGTCAAAAATTATATTATAATATTATATCATTTATTTTTAGATAACGATGAATTAAAAACGAAATATCGTCTCATCAGCGACTATCAGCGTGGTGAAATAAGCTCCTAAATATTCTTATCATACGGATCCATGTGCCCTGTAGTGGGACATCTGTGAGCTGTTTTTTTTAACATATATTTTTATAAGTAAATAAACTAATATGTATAATATTATAAACATAATAACATACTCAGTATGGGGGCAAAAAATGCAGACTATCTATTCGCCTGTATTGTGTTAATATATTATCTTATTGCACGCCACACGCGTACGTCAAAAAAACTGTTATATAATGTTTATTGTTTACAGAGAAAAATACAAATACATTTAATTAGTGTGCTATTTACTTTTCATTAGCATTTAAATCTGCGTGACAAATTAAAACGAGCTACATTTCATTTTTATTCTATTCTTTATACATACTAATGATAAATTGCTTATGAAAGAGACAATTCATACGTTAGCGTTCATTATTAATACGTAACTAATATTAACGTGTCTAAATAAAAGACGTAATAACGAGAAAGAATGTTATAAATTCGGTGTAATTGGTTCGGTGTAATCGGGAACTTTGTGATTTAATTGTAATCATAATTTTGTGGATTACATTTAATCAAATAATTCATTGGAATGTATAGATAAAGTAGTAGTTAATAATTTAATAAAACTACACTAACAATTCTCAAGCAAATATATTCCGTTCCTAAAACGTTGATTCCTTCGAAATCAGAACCTCCAAAAACATTCCCTCGGTCTATGACGGTATGAGGTGCGATCCTCTCGCTTCCGTTTTACGTTCTCGCGTCCGACTAGAGTATGCAGCCAGATCTTGCGCTGTCATTTTCACCGACGATCTGGTGCGAGAGGACGGATATTATTTTCCTTGAAGCTTACTCCGCCGAATGCGTACAGAATATTGCTGTTAGGGTCGAGAATCGAGATCGACACAAGTTCCACCTTCCTGAATAGCAGTCTGGGAGATGCGAGTTGAAACGGGTATCTCTGACGATGACTATCATCCTAATGCGAGCGAAACACCACACGGGTAGGAACTGGAGATGCGTTAACTCAAAAGGAATCAGTAACATATTTGTGCAACCTGAACTGACCACCTGACTGACAACAGTAAGGAGGAAACCGCCTTTAAACCCCAATCTCTCTGTAGGAAAGACTAAGTACATAAATACAGTTTTAATCATATATTCAATTGACTATTAAATAAATAATTCTATTACCATTTAAAAATATAAACTTTCGTCTTTTAATATGATAGATATTTATATATAGGTACTTGTATGTTAAATAATTAACAATAGCCCTTTATGTAGGTCAACAGTACATTTCACAAGTTGTCATTAATATTCATGTGATGATAATTCTATCAGCAGGCTGCTAATCGTGACGAGACAATACAATCCTGTCCTTGGGGACGATAGAATAGATGTATACGATTATAATTAATATTCTATAACGATAATGTTGTATCATTCATTAAACACTGATTGGTTAAAACTATTAGAATTTATAGAATTAAACAGATATAATTTTTATCTTTTTTATGGTATAGGTATTATGCATATTAATATATATATATATATATATATGTATGTATGTAATTAGGTAAAAATTGTGCGGTCGGCGGAATGAAAACGTGTTTTAAATGTAGATTTAAATTTAATTGATAATATTACTGTATTTATTATGTCACTCCATAAAGCGCCTCAACCTCCTTTATGCAATTCCCTTTAATCAAAGGTTAAGAAACAATTTAAATTGTTGAATTCAATTAACATTTTTTTATAATAATAGCAATCCGCATTTCAAGAAATTAACTAATATTTCTTATAATGTAAATATGTATATATGTATATGTATTTATATAGTATATATAAATAATATACGTAGTATATGTATTTTGTGTATTGTATTTTTATGTATGTTTATGTATTATATTTTTATTTATGTAAGTATTTATATTTTCATATTTTCTATACTTCAGTCTGCACTATTTTGCCCGCTACATCACCCTGTCACTCACCTCCATAGGTTGACTGGAAGAAATCTCTTTTAGAGATAAGTCCACCTTTGCCTGTACATATATTACTGTACCATCTTTGTTACATATTTTAGTGCAATAAAGAATATTATATAATATTGTACTTAATATTATTTTGGTAATTTACCCCTCCAATTGAACAAAGTTTATGATTGACTGACAAGGTTCGAACCTGGGACTTGCGTGCGGCTCGAAAGCCATTGATTATATGATTTAGTATTAGCTTTATATTTTTGTTTTATATTTTTAAAAACGTTAGGTTTTAAATAATTAATTATTTTGGTTGACTTTGCTGATATTTAAGTATTTAACTTAATTAATAATCAAATGATAGGCACTACACAGTTCACGCTCTATCGTTTGGCGTGGTTTGTCGCTCAAATATTCGGCATAGATCCTACCTCCAGAAGCGCTCGCGCAGTACTGAATTCGAACACCAATATGAAAAGTAGATCAAATTAAAAACTGAAAATGCACACTGCAGTCATAGGTACCTTTAAATTATTTTGTTACGATGCATACTTATAAATGTCGCTGAAATCTTACATTATATGGATGGCCCCAGGATTGCTCCAAATTTATAATTAGGGTTAAGATGGATCATAACAGTGTGTATACGAAGTATGAACATACGTTTACTTTATATATTGTATACAGAATAACATAAAACAAAGTCCCAACTCCGCGTCTGTCTGTATTAACGTAATAAAACCCAAAAACTACCAGATTTCCATACGATTATCACGGACGGAGTGATTCACGAGGATAGTATATAATAATTCATTCAAGTTTTGGTAAATTGGCTGAAATATGACGACAATTGTTGAAGATGTCGGATAAAATCATGCCGACTGCGACTTTACTGGCGTGCGCCACATACACCAATGTAACATGTACATATTACGATATAAGCGTTTCACGTAGTTTTTTTTTGCGCTGGATTAAACGCATTACGAGTTTCCCCCACGCGAACAGCGCCGAGTGTGCCCAAACGTCGGAATACCAACGGTATCCTTACCGTCTTCACAAGGACCGCCACGGGATCGCTTGCGCGTGCTACCGTGACGCTCTGGTTTTATGTAGACCTTTATTCTATCCGTGTGAAGCGAGACGGGTAGCTAGTATAGAATAATACGTTGGGATATAATTATATAATTCTCTAAGCAAGATGTTAACACGCTACAATTTGGCGTGATAAAATCTAATGAATTCCGCGTAATGCGTGATTGCGTGAACACTTAGAGACTGTATTTTATAACTAGTTTTAGATCTATTATTATTATTTATTTATCGTATAGGTAGGTTGACGAGCACGTGACGGTAAGTGGTGACGGTAAGTGGTCACCAACGCCCATAGACAATTGCATTGTAAGAAATGTTAACCATCGCTTACATCGCCAATGCGCTACCAACCTTGGGAACGTAGATGTTATGTCCCTCGGCCCTGTAATTACACTGGCTCATTCACCCTGAATTAGTTTTAGATCTCTGTATCGATAATAATATCTTACATGAATCATCGTTTAGAACCACAATTGTGTTGTAATTGTTAAATATATTGCAATATTTAGCACTGACCTGCAACATTGAAGCTATGAGCGCCGCCATAGCAACCATTAACAGTTGGTTCTTAGCGTAGTCGTGTAACAGGTTACCGCAACCTCTTTGGTATAGAGTTGAGCAGTCTGAGGTATATGGTTTCTGTATAGAGTCCAGTGGTCCTTGGCCGCAGCAGGAAAATGGGACATGACCAGTCGCGCTATAATCGTTTGGACCACTCACTCCACAGCATTCAAACTGAAACGATAAAAACTCTATTTTAAAAAAGTTAAGTAAATTAAAGTAAATACGAAAAAGTTTTAATTACATTACACAGGGCAAAGACTACGTTTTTAATCTGTTTATTCATCAAAAGTTTCTTAATTTTCATGCAGAGGTCGCTTGTTAAAATATTTTTGTTTATAATATAATTTATTCAATTAAAATTTAAGTGTATAACTCTGAAGTAACAAGATAATATAAATAAATACGTTATTATAACCGGTACACTGTATACAATGTTAGTGCTAGTAAAGTATATACCATAGAGGATAGTGTCAATCGAATACAAAGGCTAAGAAAGTAGTGTAAGAACAATAGATAGCAATGATATGATACCGATTCAAATATAAAGAAGTTGGTGCAGAATCACATGAAATCTTTAAAATATATTATAACTTATCTATATAAATAAAATGATAGAAGTCTGCAGTTGTGCGCGCATCACGGAAAAACTACTGGATAGATTTCAATAAAATTTTCTGCGATTATTGCGATATCTTCATTTAATAAAAAGTTATTAAAGTTTCAAGAAACAACGATTTGTATATGCACTGCGTGTTCAGTGATGTATGTTTAAACAAAGTATATTTTTGCTTGCGATCTTTTTTTTTTTCCTTCGTACCTAAGAAAACTTTGTTAATATATCAAACAACGCGGACGAAGTCGCGGGCATCAGCTAGTTCATTATATTAATGATTTGGACAAAATCTATTTATGGAAAATGTTTTACGGCTCATAATGGCTCCACATTTTTTTTCTTTGATTCTCCATCATCAAAATAGGTAAAAATAGGTACCTAATATTATGGTGAGGGAGGACTTCCGAACAAAAAGAAGTCTAATTAACTTGGTGGTACGGCTTTGTGCAAGCCCGTCTCGATAGATACCACCCACTCATCACATATTCTGTGAGTGAGTGAGCAAGTGTAATTACAGGAATAAGGGGCATATCTTACAAGGTTGATGACGCTTTGACGACGTATAAGATGATTAATATATTTATTTTTGTTTTACTTATTAATTTTATCAAAACCCTATTTTTAAATATAACCGATAGTTATTTATTCTACGTACATATTATATTCACACACTTTTAGTTCATGACAAAACTATCATTATACTTAAATCCATTAACAAGCTTAAAACGATTAAAAATATAGAAAATAGAAAAAATATATTTATGCAGCTCGCTCCATGAGTTAATACTATACTATAATATATTATAATCAAAATAACCGTATTTCGCTATAAAATATTATAGATAGTTCTAATAAGTAATACATAAATATTTAACACGTGCAAAACCCAATCAGGTCACTAGGATCAGAACAATGTAAGAACATCCAAATGTTAAAAATAATTGTACCTTAACATGCAATCTGTCCCATCGTACAGAATCCGCATTTGTTTCTTTGTTTTCACCAGTCAACATAAAGTATGACGTCATTGTCGTCTTAATGTCTATCTCGATATTGTCCCAAACCACCATCGCCCATACGAAGCACGAGAATTCTATAACCACGACCACTATGATGAGGATACCGGCCTGAAAACAAGAGACTTTTATAAGAACTTTTGATCACAATAGTCTTACAAGTATAAAATAAAAAACAGATGGCGTTGCTAGTATTAGTAGCTTTTAGGTGAAAATGATTCAATCTCATTTGTAACAGTTAACAACCGTTGTTTTTTAAATTGGTTCAGAGACATTTCTTATTAATTTGAAATTTCCATAGAAAAAAAAAACATTTATTTACCATTATAACATGGATTTGATGCATAGACTTAGCCGTTCTCCAACCGATCCAGGCAATGGAACAGGTAATGATGGCCATCATCAGCAATAAAATTGCTGGGTACTCTACGCCAACTCCAATGAAGTGGCGGTAGATGAAGAGTCGATACAGAAAATATCCACTAGCGCCGAAAAGTACTACTGCTGACATCTGTTAAAAAACAATAGAAGCTTGATGACTTTTTATTTATGCTACATATTTAAGTGAACGGCGTAAGATCGCTTTTCACGACACTTGTTTACAGTGTTTTACACATAAATTACTATTACAACTAGCGCCATTCTAAAATGGAAATTGTTAAGAAAAGTGCACTTTGTAATTTAGTTGGTTAACATTTGAAAATCAAAAGAAAACTTTATTTCAAACTTGTTTATAAAATATTTAACACTATGATTCACGCTTTCAGTATTCATTAAAAACAAACAATTGCAAATGCCGTATAATAACTCGACGAAATTCCCCTACGAGTTGTTATGACAACACAACGACGCTGAATCAGCATAACGGGAATCATAAAAAGCCGGACTTTATTTCATTTATAAAAACAGAAAAAAATTAAAAACTCACCGCGAACAAAACATTGAAGGTCAGCACAAGATATTTCCAGCAATCCGATGAGAGAGCCATTGTGTTCCGTGCTCACATGTCCGATATCTCGGTTGAAAGCCAAAACAAAGCGGCCGCGGCTGTTCCACCTCAGAGAATGTTTGTATGTCGCTCCGCTCGCGTAACTCACGACTGACGGTGCAACGACACACCAACGTACAGAATTAATTCGACATTTATCTAGTGTCTCGGATAATCTCCGCCAATTTTCTTACCCAATGTGGTCGTATAGGGCGAAATTTCCGTGAAAATATACTATTTTTCCGTATTGATATGTGTAATGCCTTATCAGCTTATCGTATTGATAAACTATATATTCCGCTTAGGTATGTTATGCATGGCGCAATGTAACCCAGTTTTGCAGGCGACATAAGTTCACAAGCGTTACGACTGGCTTAAAGATGTATTAATAGCTAGTGACAATTCTATCTTTATCAACTGTCTTCCTGAGCTTTATTTATATAAGCAATGATCAGTATTTTTTTAAATATTGTTAAATATTTATTTTATATTTATGCTGATAACAATGTTATCTTATATATAAAGGAATACATGTGTACGTATATACTGGCTAGGCGCGGTCAAGTGTTTCCATATATTTTTTACTCTATCTCATATTGTATACAAACTAATAGGCGATATATATGTAGATAAAATGTTATAATCACAAAGATTCACAACGAATTTCAATATATTTTCTTGTTTTAGTAGTCGGCTCAAAACTATTTAAATATGGTCAATTTATTATATGTTAGTTATATTAATATATAAATTTAATCGTCATTGTATACATACCTGCATGTAGAATTTCATAATGCAACATTTTTTTTATATACCGCATTATTTATATTTGTAACTTTTTCAAATATTTTTCTCTGATATTGTTTTATATTAGTCAAGCACTTAAATATTTTTAAAAATTGGTAATCGGTGCAATACCTCTCTGCGTGCAGTGTTGAAATGGGTGTAAATAAAATGATTCTAGTTTTAGTACAAGATTTATTAAGATGCAGTTTATACAACATCCGCTATCAAACCATTAATAAACAATTAAATAATATTACTTTCATGAATTCGTAGATGTCTATTTCTTGACCTTTTGTTAATTTGTTAACTATTCGTACTATTATATGTAGGTAAATATGATTTTCATCTTAATTTTCGTCATATATTTACTTAATGTTTAATTACAACGTCTTTAAATTTATAATTTATATATAACATAAACAGCAATGAAGCAAAACATTACTAAGTGAGATCATTTAATTAAGTTCATCCGGCAATTGGAGAGGTTTAACCAATTACCATTCTAATTACCCACTCCTCCGTTATGTCTAATAGACATCCACAATAGAAACTACATTTTAAATAACTTTTATTTCCTTTATAAACAATATAACGGTAATGACCCTAACATTTACCATATACTCGTATGATCTATAATGCTAATAATATTCACAAAAACATAAATCCTTCACCAATAAGTCTGGTAGAGCATTAGCACGAACAATTTTCATTACTTTTTTCAATTCCTGTTCAATATCAATACTAACAGAACCAGCTTGTTTCGCAGTACGAAGCAATGTTCGGGCTTTGTCAATATTCCTATCATACATCGCCAAAAGAGCTAAATATGCCCAACCATCTGCAAGCAACGGTTCTAATTTAACAGCAGCGGAAAGCCATCGTTCAGCTAAACCATCTTCACCTATTTTAGCATATACACGACCGATGACAAGGGCTGAGTGAGCCGATGGAGCAACTTTATGTGCACGGGCAGCACGCTGTAGTGCAGATAGCGGATTACTCTTTAATCCACCTTTTGCCGCTTGTAAAAGTAACCAAGGACAGGGTTCAACGCCCGTCCTGTCTGCTTCAATAAACGCGTTTTCACATTCTCCATCCCAGCCTCGTAAACATGTTATGCAAGTAGCATGCATTTGAGACATAATGGCTGAAGGACCAAATTTTTTTATTCCTAATTCTGTTAACTGTAATGCTTTGTCTAATTTGCGACGCAGAATCAATGATGCTGCTCGTAAATAAAATATATCAGCTGAAATTTTAGTTTTTAAGTGGAAACGTGAGCCTCGTGTTACACAACCCTCTTCTATACAGAGAAGAAGTCTTTCGCTAAACTTATAACATCTCAAGCAAAGAAAAAAAGCAGAAGCTATCAACATTGGATTGTCAGCATTAAGTAAACTAGGGATCCAAAAAACTTCCTCTTCGCCGCTTGTCTCCACCCATCGTTGAAGAAACTTTTTCCATTCTCTTGGCAGTTCATAAGATTTTCGCATTTTACGAGCCGCTACGAATGCTGCATAAAAATTATTGTTATAATGATAAAGAGCATGCAACGCTGCCCAACCGATGGCTCCTGTGGTACCGTCTGATGGGTCACCCTTTACAGCTATTCGAAAAGCCGCTGCAGATATTTCACCTTGTTTATCATTATATCCTATTCCTCCAAACATCCAAAGTAAATATCTATTTCTACTTTGAGCACTTATAGCCTCCAACAGATAATCGCGAGCTGCTGCTTCATTTTCTTCTTCTAAGCAACGTAAAGCTTTAGAAAGTAATGACCTAGGATGACGTGGGGCAGCTCTTAAGTTTTTATTAATATGTTCATCAGCTATTCTCTTGTCTCCTGCTAGCCGACTTCTTGCAGAAGCGATCCGTGAAGATGGCATTGGTTGAGGCAATTGCGGAGCAAATGATGATGTCACTGCTCGGCGACTAGCTGCGTGCTGAGCTGTTATGATGTCTTGTAATTCAACGTTCGAACATTCCCCTGGTGGAAACTGTTTAAGCATAGATCTAATACGTAAAAGAAGACGATTAGCTGCTGTTCTCTTTAAACTTTGATTCATCGGCACTATACCTTTACAAGTTAAGCTATTCAATTCTTTATGCACAGATAGTGCCCCGCCTTCATTTCTTATCATCCTTGCATCAATGGTAGGATCTTCATGGCTAGCCTCTACGCCTAATTCACTTTGAGGAACAGCAGAGCCTTGAGGAGGAGGGAACCCCATGTTTTCAAATAAAGTTGCTATTTTTGCCTTAGCAGTAAGTGGCTCAAACAAATCGAACCTTAATAAAATATATGACTCATGTCCATATTCGTCTACGATTAAATCTGTTTCACGTGCACTAATTTTGGCACTAGTTGGTGGAAGATCTAATAAACCACCAACGCCTTTAGGTAAATCGGCTTCATTATAATACAATAATTTAGCACAAGCTGTAACTCCAAATTGGCCAGGTTCTAACAATACACCTAAATTTATAAATGCCATATATCGCCCTCTAATTTCCAATTTTAGAACTCTGGGCACTCCAGCTATTTCTATTAAAAACTCTGAATTTAACCTGTCCCGCAATCTTTGAGGGTCTATAAGAACACGTTTCATGGCATTCCAATAAACTGAGTTACATGTATCACTGTCCTCGGTTTTGACATTCTCTGGAATGTAAACATCTTCACTTGGAATACTAAATGCTGTATTAGCAGCTAATCCCCCATTACTGGCGGAAGCCCAAACAATTTTCGATGCATTGATACTGCTTAATGACATTCCAAAGTTTACAGACGTAGGATCATGAAGACGGTTTAAGCTGATTGCACTCAAATAAACAGTTCCTTCTCTAGTAGCAGGAAGGCAATGAGCGGAAAGCATAGTAATCATAAGGGGAATTCTAGTGTTATTCACCTCTCCTGATAATTTGGCACAAACATATACTGCACAACCTGAGCTGCATCCTGTGCTTATAATTAGTAAAGGTGTCTTTACTAAAACTTTTTCTTCGCCCATTAGCAAAGGCAATAAATCGACAGTTGCTCCAGCTTTGTTATCCGTATTTAATAAGGGGTCCGGATCCTTAGCTCCTTTTCCCCCAGCGACACGAACAATAAATATTAAAGGCTGCTCGGCAATTAAGGATTGGTGAAAAGACAGTTTTAAATCTAATGGCAATGATTCTAAATTGAGCTCCATTTTATGTTTCCATTTTATTTCAGATAAAATTAGGCCATTAAAAATTATCAAAAATATCCAATCGCCTGGACCGAAAGAGTTACCTTCTAGTAACAAGGAGAGACTGATAGAACAAGGGTAAACAAAGTCATCTTCAAATTCCCCATACATACTTGATTTTTCAGATAGTAAAGGTGTTTTCGAAACTTTTTTCATTTCTTTAGGAGCCATACTTGTATTTTATTTATATTTAAACAAATTATTGATATTCTTGACAGACTGTGCCAAATATTTTTATCGGCGTTTTTTTTATTATCTTTTGTTCGGTAAATATTTTGCTTATATTTTTTCAAGGATAATTTTTATTAATGTAAAATTAAATACAAAAATAAATAAATAGTTTTTTTATCAGATATTAATAATAAATTCAATTAAATGGGTATTACGATAACTTTACAACTATAAGATGTAAAGTGATATAAATATTTTTAAATACACTATGTTTTTTGTTTACACTAAAATAGATTATTTAACGGACGTGTTAAGATTTATTAAATTATATATGTCAATGTCAAAAATTTGTAGTGACTAGTGTTGTCAATGTCAATTACAGTCATTTTGTCATCACTTCTGTAATTTGGATTTTGTCAATGATATTTTTATTTGCATTTGTTGATTTTAAATTTACTCTAATTGTTAAATTGCACTTTAGTTGATATTTGTAATAACTTTTTATTTTAGAGTTCTCAGTCATTTATATTTAAAATGTTTAAAAATGTATACACTACTTCATGGCTTTTATAAATATGTTATTCAAAAAGACGAGTATTGTGTTTTAATTTTAGGCCTTGACAATGCGGGTAAAACGGTATAATTGTTTTTATATTTGGATAAACACAAATATTATTATTTTTCACGCGTCATTTATTATACTTAAATTTTTATTAGACATATTTGGAGGCAACTAAAACGAAATTTACCAAAAAGTATAAAGCGATGAACCCAAGTCGAATAACTACTACAGTAGGACTAAATATAGGAAAAATAGATGTAGATGGAGTTAGACTTAATTTTTGGGACCTTGGTGGCCAGCAAGAATTGCAATCACTGTGGGACAAAGTGAGTATTGAATGAGAAGTTTACTAACTAACTAAGTAACTTGATGATCAATGTCTAAATTACACATTTTTTTAGTATTATGCGGAATGTCATGCTGTTATTTATATTGTGGATTCATCCGATAGAGAGAGAGTATCAGAGTCCAAAGAAACATTTGGTAAGTATATAATGTATGTATAATGTCATATAATAAAGGAAGAACTATTTTAAACAAATTATGGTTTAAATACCAAATTTATAATACCTGTATTTTTTTTCATAGCACTGCATTTTCATTAAAAAAAGATTGCTTAAAATTCTTAATTATATAGCTAACATATTTTAATGAAAATACTGTATATAAAAAGTAATTATTATTAATAACAAAATATACTGTCAAAAGATATGTAAATGTTTATAAGTCAAAGAACCGTAGAACACATAGGTTTTATTTGAAATAACCTTTTACTTTTGATTGTTTTAAATTAAAAAAATAATAAACCACAGTAAAATCATGATGTCAGCATAATGTCATATTTATCTATTTTTCTTTTTATAGATATAATTTATAACACTAATATTTTGATGTTTCTTGTTTTTGTGGAGAATATTTCTTAACAGTTCCTACCACCTAGTTTGTCTATTATGCTGTGCTCACAGTAACTAAATCTGTGATAACCCATTTGAAAGTTTAATAAACATGATTGATTAATACTACTTTTCCTTACTCATATTTTGTACATTTAAACTAATTAGTGTCTAGTGTAGTGATGTTTCTTGACTGAAAAACATTATTATTTATTTAGACAGATTTATAACATATTTATTTATGAATAATGAGCCCTAATTACATATTTGAATAATTACAATCATCAGAAATTAAAACACTATATTATAGACTCATTGAAATATTAGCAGAACTTTATATTTTCACCACATAATCATACGGGACCCGGAGAAAGATATGCCTCGTGAAACAATGTCAGATGAGAACCTTTTGGTCGACAATTCATAATCGTTTAGAGAGACATTTGCAAAAGAGTAGCTTATCTGTATAGCATAGAAACTGGTTCCCTGATGGTATGTAACAAACATGTTAGAATAGATTGTCTTTTGCTACATTCATTTTAAATAACTTTCTTTTAATATTTACTAAGAAGAAGGGCTTTGTGAAACTCATCTGGGTAGAAACAACCCATTCCATAGCAGCAATACTTATTTTAGTACATATTATTGTGTTCCAGTTTGAGAGTGAGACAGCCAGTTTAATTAGGGCCATTCCATCTTATTTCGAAAACTTTGAAGTGCATTGAGGATGTAAGAAATATATAATTTTTTTACTTTGCCATGTCTATGGGCGATAATTACTATCTAATATTTATAATTAAGGAATTCCTTAGAAATGTTTTTGTGTTAGATTGTTTGCGAGAAACCCTAATGGGCAACCCATATTGATTTTTTAATAAACTAAAAATCGCATGTTAATACGAGAACTTAAATTGCATTGTTAGGACTATTAAGAATGTTAATAGGTATGCCAAATCGATTGAAAGTTTGTTACAGTAAAGCTTGTATGTACAAATCCTCTAGTTTTTGTTGTAGTCAAAATACCTATTCGTTTTGATTTTACAGGCTTTTAAACTTACGAATATATCGAGTCCCGCTAATAATACGTGACCGCATGTGACGTCACTTTACAACGCTCCGCTTAGTAGCAAGTCGCCAAACGTAGGACACCGTGCTGAGAGCGCGAGCGGACTGAGAGAGTGTTTTAAAATGACGTCACACCGAGTCCGAGTCCGTATCGCACGTTTACTTCTAAAAATCTAAAAACCAATTGAAGTATCGAAGTAATTCTTTCACTTGTATTTTTTAATTTTGACAGAGAATATGGAGAGCTAATAATCAAAATTAGATAACATTCTTAATTAAATCTTATCTCTCATATTAATTGATGACTTATTCTTAATTAAAATACTTAAGTGCCGATAATGGTTTTTAGTTTAGGTAGAAAAATAATAAAAATCGGACCAAATCTTATTAAATGTATCTTAACTTATCTATCAAATTCAGAATATTACTTCTCAACAAATATAAACTATTTTATTATCTCTTAATTAACAATTTATGTTAATCTCTACAATACAGTTAACGATAAAACGCAAATTGTCAATGCAAGGACAGCTGCATATAGTAAAATATTTCAATATAAGCATACACAGAATAAGTCAATAATAAAAATAATATTTTAATACCAATAATTTTGCATGTTCATATTTAACGTTTTGTAACAGCAAATTGACTATTCATAACATAAATGATAATAAAAAATTTAATATGTATAATAATTATGTATATTGGATAAATAAAAAGTGTTGTTATTAAGACATATATATACTTACCCAAAATGTAATTTGTATAATTAGGATTTCTTTTTTCAACTGTAATATTATTTGTTTCCTTTATCATAACATTTATTTACTTTTGTAGACAGAATGATAGCTTCAGAACATCTCTCTGGGGTCCCACTCTTGGTGCTAGCTAACAAGCAAGACATTCCAGATTGTATGGGAGTGCATACAGTTAAGCCAATATTTAACCAAAACGCCCACTTAATTGGTGCTAGAGACATTATGCTAATGGCCACATCTGCCTTGACTGGGTAATTAAATTTATTTAGTTCTTAGTAATTTGTTCCATTACTTTATCACTTACATATAAAAACATTAATTTACATTAATATATATACATATTGCTTTTAGGTCAAGGTATTTGTTTATAAATCTATATCTACATTTTCATAATTTTAGCTAAAAGATTTCAATATTAAATTATGCAAATTGTTACATAATGTCATTGATAAAACGTAGAAACTTATGTTTATTTTTTCAGAGATGGAGTTGATGAAGGTATAAGGTGGCTAGTGGATTGCATGAAACGTAACAGTATCGAAAGACCGGCGCGAAATCACGACGACAATTTATAAATCCGAACGATTGCGACATCAACCATATTTATTATATGTTCGCGCTACTAATACAATGAATAATAATTAGCTTTCATATTTAGATAATGATGTGACTCGGCCCATTGTTTTGTACATACAGTATTGACATTTGAAAATAAAATATTAAACCAACCGTGTGTATATTGCTATCCTTTTTTAGTGATAAATTGTACTTTTGATAAGAGATACGTAATTACTGGATATTTGAGGAGCACCTGCACCTGATAAAACACCTCTGATAACGCTTCAGTTTGTACTTGTAAACTGGCGTGACATACTTGTGAAATGTGTTTGTGAATTTTATGTTTTTGTGAAAATTATTGTTGCAACCATGGCTTATCCCATGTACGAAGTGGATTGGAGTGTATTACCTCCTGAACAAAACAGAAGGTAGGTCGTAAAATTATTTGAAAAACTACAGATGTTCTTAAATTATTTCTTAGGTATAGAAATAATTAAGTGTAACTATTTACAAATAAAAAACAAATTAATTTTGGTTGTACGACATTTTTTACATAGTATGTATTACCTTAAAATTACTGTGGTAATGGGATTATTGAAAAATACATTTCCACGTATTCTTTTAAATATTCATCAGTGTTGTCAACTTTGAGCAATCATAACAAACTCTTTTAAAAATAAGTCGTTCAGTTATGTATAATATTTTCATTCGTTGCTATATTTTCTATTTTAATTAATGTTTATAAATGTCTCCATCGAATTCAAAAACAAAAGTTATAAAATAAAAATACATGATTTGACTAGTATACATGAAACGTCATATGTGAGTGCGGGAACGAGTCATGTCATGTCGATCGGCCATGTTGAATTTCTTGCAACGCAGGAAATGTCAGCTGGCGGCTGCCGTAATATTTCTGAATAAAATCTGTGATAAAAGATTTGTTCGTAGTTTTCAGTGATAGTTCTTAAAAACCGGAATCTGGCAAATATTGTGGTCCAATTTAATGTTGAAGTGAAAATATGATATTATTGTATTGGAGGTGGCATGCGATTTCACTTGCATTTTTATGGTTTGTGACAAGATAAAATGGTTATTAGGTCTGACTAAATCCTCCTAATTATTATTAGTTTTCTTACGTTATAATTGATGTGCTCGAAAGTGATTTAAAATATCCGTAAAGTTGATTTTGATACGTAAGTTATTTCACACCTGTCATTTTGAAGACCGATATTTTACCCTGTCTTCGTAATCTCTAAGGAATATTTGTCCTAATAATATAAGTGACGTCGTCGAAGAGTTCAAGATGAACGGCTCCGAATCTGGGTAATTTTTTTTGTTTACAATATAACTACTCACACTCAGTAGTTGACCAAGTCTCACTCCAATCAGGAACACTAACAGATATTTAACACTAATGAACTTCTCTAGATTTTATCAAATAAAATTTATTTTAAAATCGGTTACATTACACAAAATATAATGTACTTATCTTTTAAATATACTAAATATTATTTTATATGATTTTATCTTATTTTTACATATGTATAAAGTAGAAAACTTTTCAAATTTAGTTAAATATATAAATATTTTATTATAATAATATAATCTCCTAACAAACAAATAGCTTCCTTTTTTATTTTATTTTATATGACTTACATTTACACCAATTAAAAAATAAACAAATAGTGATGCATGTTTATTTTAATTATATATTTCAAATATTATGAATGTCATTGGTGTAATTATTCTTTTATTGAATGAGCAATACTAAATGTTCCCTGAATAGAATCACTTATTAGTAAAACTGAAATCAAATTTAATTTTTTTGTAATTAAAATGTAAAGTAACTGTTGTTTTTTACACTATTAATTTGGTTTATACTGTAAATTGAAATATTATCACTTGTTATTTAAAACTCATCTAATGTACTCTAGACATGATACCCCTTAATAAATTTAAATGTGTTCTTTGTCACTCAATGTTAATCTGCACGAAAAGGTTGTGTATTTCATATCTCTATAAATAATAAAAATGTTAATATGTTTTTAATTCTCTCTTGAATTATTTAAAGATATAATTTCAAAATTAGAAAGAATGACAAAATTGTAATTGTAACATCTATCTATAAATGAGTTAATTTCATATTGATTTAATGTTTTCATCTTCCATTCATTTCCTGTGTCTAGTTGTTTTATGCATATATTTCCATATGTGGATTTTTTTTTTGTTATTCTCTTGGCCCACCAACACTTTTTTGTAACATGAAATATTTTGGTGAAGTAAAATAGTATATATTCTCTTATATACTATATATTCTCTTATCTATTTTTGGTATCACTTGTATATTACTAAACTTATACAGAAACTTAATAATGTGTCAAAACCTGTATACAATCTAATCTACAAAATTTAATATTCAGTCTTTTTGAATCTCTATAATATTTTTTGTATAGTTCATGATTATTTCAATTAATGAATAAATATAAAAGTTATTTCTAATTTTAAACTAAAATATAAAATAAATATATATATTTATACATAAAAGCAGATCTATTGTACACATGACAAAGATGTGTCATTTAATATATGTAGCATTCATGACAGACGACCCTATTGTTTCTTTAGCTATGTATGTATTTTTATATTCACTATATAATAATTATATCCTAGGACATTATTCACACAAGGCCATCTGATTCCAAACTAAACAGAGCTTGTACTATGGAAACCAGACAACTGATATACTTACATATACCTACTACTTTTCTATTGTAAATACATACTTATGTATTGTTATGTAGTATATATGTACTTATGTATGTTTGATAATTACACCCAGACTCAGGACAAACAGACATGTTCATGCACACAAATGTCTGTCCTGGGTGGGAATCGAACCCACAACCTGCTATGTGAAAGGCAAGGCTTAATAACCACACCAACAGGCTGGTCAAAATATGTTATTTATTTAGGATTGCCTGTAAAAGTCAATTATTAAGGAAAAGATTTACAATTTTCCTTTGGTATTTATTTAGTATAAAACCATTAAAAAATCTTTTTGACTTGAGATTTGACAATCATCAAGTGCCCTAGCAGAAATTTTAACTGAAAAGCTAAATTAAATTATAAGTTAAGCTGGCAAAAACTGCTTATAATAAATGTAGACTTATGAGTGCTCTAGTAATAACATGTTGATGTGATTTATGTTATTGTTATTTACAAAGTACTTTTACAGTAAAAAAAAAAATCACTATCCTATGTGACATTGATAAAATGTACATTTATGACATCACAATTGTTAGCATATACATTTTTTTTCCGTTATATTACATTATTTCTGTTTCTATGATAACTATTTTACATATAAATTTAATGATTATGTGGTTTGTGAGATTATCTTTGCTTGCTGCAAAGGTTCCTGCCCTAAAAAAATATCTATCTTTTTCATGTTTGGCCTTCAATAAAAACGTTGTATTAAAACACTTTTTCTACCTAAAGCTAGAACGGGAAGCTGTTATATATTATAAGTCAAAGTATTAAAAAATTATTAAATTATCAAGAAATTATCAACATTTTAAATTGGGACTTCATGCACGTACAACCTTTTGCACTCACAGTAATGTCATCTAAGATGATGGATTATTATTTAAAATAGTGTTAAATTAAATAGACATAATTTATGGTCAACATAGTGTTTCTTTCACAGGTTTAACCCAGCTTTCAACATTGCCACCATTAAACAAGTGGTAAATGAGGCTATAGAGAGAGGTGAGTACACTCTTGTTTTAATTAGATACATATTAACAGGTAAACGTTACTTTGAAATGCATCTATAGTACAACTCTTAATGTACATGACTCTTCCTTTATTTTCATTAATGGTTTAATCGTCTAGCGATGTAAAAGTCGTAGGTTCGATCCTGACCTGACCCTTGGGCTATTGTCAGGGTTAATAGGAATCTCAGTAATTCCTTGAAATAAAAAAAAAATATTTAAAGGGAAATATAAATATTTTTTTATTTAATTTTCTGTTCCCTTATATAAATAGCAAGCATAATTTATATAGGTACTTAACAATTTCGTATAAAATAGTAGTTGCCTCATTAATCCTTGTTAATGCTTTCATGGCTTTTTAGTAAAACTAAAATTGTTCTCGATGTATTTGAAGAAGTATTGTTTTGTAAAATTGAAGCTTAAAATTTCTTTATTCTTAATATATACTTATTTGTATTATTTTTCGTTTATTATATTTTCTTTAAAATATAACTAATTTTCGATAATTTCTCTATGTAACATCACGCTTATACTAAGATTTTCTTAACAAATGCACTGATAAACGCTTTTTTTGTGTGTGTGTCGTCCGTAACAGTCGCGCCGGTTTCAGTGCGGATGCAGACACCGACACGGTTACGTGATCTGATAAGACAGATACGTGCAGCTAGAACAGCTGCTGAAGAGAGGAGTGTCGTTAACAAGGAATGCGCGTACATTAGATCAACTTTTAGGGAAGAGGATAGTGTTTGGAGGTACGGTGATGAATCTTGTGTATCGCTTTGTATTAGCCGAATGTTTTATGAACTTAGTGATAGTGTCAGTATAATAAAAACAAAAGCATATAGTGCGGGGTTGAGGGTAAATAAGGTGGTGTATTATTTGTAGTTTGATTTTACCATTTCGGAATCGAAAAAATATTCCAAACGTTTTATTCAGTTTCAATCAGTCAATGGCTACTCAATATTTAGTGGCTCCATCTATTCAAGAAGCATAATTACAAGATTCTTATATGACAAATTATGCTATTAAAGCAGGATGAGATGAGGAGTGCACATTATAATTTTCTGAACCCAAATAACCTCGAACAGATGTCGAAACATCGCGAAACTCCTGTACATTCACATGCTGGGCTATCCAGCGCACTTCGGCCAACTGGAATGCCTGAAGCTGATAGCCAGCCCCCGCTTCACGGACAAGCGCGTGGGCTACTTGGGCGCTATGCTGCTGCTGGATGAACGGCAAGATGTACATTTGCTGATCACCAATTGTTTGAAAAAGTAAGTCTTTTCATCCACACTACTTCACACTAATAGTTTAACGGCCGAATACTGAATCGTCACTTAAATATTTAATGCAACTTAATTATTTGAGACGCCGTAAAATTTCGCATACTAATTTAGGAGCTTCTAAATGTTAAGTAGCGTTTAACTTTGAGGGACGTTTCAGTATTCGCCCGTAAGTGTTACGTTAGTTTACTCACTTTAAACTTAACTGTAAAGTCAAAACTCCGATTTTGGACAAGAAGAGCTGGGAGCGTATTCCACAACGCCGCGCAATTGTTGATTGGTAAATAATGAAATATACATGTGGTAGAATGTTATTTGATACATACAAAAATTGTAATAATATTCTTTTTAAAACTGGCGTATGAGACGAATTATAAACATAAATTAAGCACACGAAAACTCAATAGTACTTGCTCAGATTGTAACCCGTCGTTCGTTTAAGCCCGATGTCTTTTACTGAGCGATATCGGTTCATATTTTAACCTATAATCATATTATTTAGTATGGATATCGTATCATGTTTGAGCGATGGGTAATGACACGGCTATTGTTTCATATGTCAACTGCATAAAAGAATACTCTATTCAATATAATACGGATCACGTGTACGTTTTTATAGGTAAAAAATAGGTACATATTTAATTTATTATATTTTTGTAATTTTCATATAACATTTTTATATCTAGAACACTTCTTAAAGAAAATTTATAAGTGTCATTAAGAACGGACGGCCATACGATGACAAACATTTATAGAGTATGTACATTATACTATGCGGAAAGAAGACTTACAAGCATTCCTTGCACGGACGTACTCTGTTAGGCATTGATTTATCAGTTATATGGTTTAATTTTCAAAAAATAATAATATTTTTTAAGAATATGTTCTATTTTTGTTTGTGTGTACTTTTTATTACGTACTAGCTGATACCCGCGACTTCGTCCGCGTTGCTTGATATATTAACAAAGTTTTCTTAAGTACGAAGGAAAAAAACATCAAAAAGATGCAAGCAAAAATATACTTTGTTTAAACATACATCACTGGACACGCAGTGCATATACAAATCATTGTTTCTTGAAACTTTAATAACTTTTTATTAAATGAAGATGTCGCAATCATTTTTTGATAAGGGCCAAGTGTCTAAGAAATCAAATTTAGAAAATTTCATTGAAATCTATCCAGTAGTTTTTCCGTGATGCGCGCACAACTGCAGACCTCTATCATTTTATTTATATAGATAGATGTGTGTGTATTTGAGTTAATTTCATTTCTTATTTGATCTTTTCCAAGTGCGGCCACAATTGTTATCATATTATAATATATTATTTTAGTTTCGTGTAATATAATACATACGCTCACGCTTATATAATACATATATAACGTTGACAATTAATATTCAATGCACGTGATAACATTACCTTATTAATATACAAGTAAACAAGAGACATAAGATTGGTTTGAACACATCAATCTACGCGGTAAACCACACGATCATTTCAATACACATGTACATACCTGCGATCATATTATATATATATATATATATATATATATATATATATAAGTAATTACGTCACATCAACATAAATTGCGGCTTATGTTATTCTTTCGTTGCAATCGTAACTAAGTTGTATTTGATGTATTCAGTATTCGGCCATAAATTTCTTAGACAAACCTTACATTAATATATCCAATGCGATTTTCTAATAAATTAAATATTATAACACTATTTCAAATAACTATTTTTATCAATTAAATTCCCTATAACAACTTCGGCGATATTCAAAACGCTATATTATATACTTATATTTCGCTAATCCATAATGAATATAGATTTATTCAAGATCTCGACCGAGTACGATATCGATAACGCGTCAATTCAATGTCCAAGTTGTATATTTGTCTTTACGACTCTTGTGGTTTGATCAGGCTATAGTTTCAGTTTTAATTCTGGACTATAAAAAAATATCACAATTTTGTATATATTATGTTATTTGGCGCGATGAGAGCAATATTTCATAGTAAAATTTGTGTGTAACGTTTAATTTTTTTAGTTACGTTATACTTTTTTTTTTTAATTAATTATCTCTGTTTTTCGGTTTCAAGTGTGTTTCTCCGCTATTGGTCTAGGTTTCATCCCCGTTAGTACAAATATTTAATATCGGTTAGGTTAGTCATGTAATTAAAGTTTGTCGTGGCTACTGTACTGGCTTTGTGCAAGCCCTACGTAAGTACCCAGACGGGTTCATGTGTTACGGTTGGAAGCATGAGTGGGCCAGACTTCGGGTACGAGGGACATAATATCTTACCTCCCAAAGGCGATGGCGCATTGGCAACATAAGGAATATATTTCTTACGGCATCGACGTCTGCGGGCGGTGATGACGAAAGTGGTCATTACCTTAGATTAACTTAAGGGACAAAAGGCAAACTTTTCGTTACAGTACGGCCCAAGAAATCTTTTACTCAATGTTTACTTGGTGGTAGAAGCTTTGTTCAAGCTCGTCTGGGTAGGTAACTAGGTACCAATCACTCATTAGATATTCTACCGCAAAACAACAGTACTTGGTATTGTTGTGTTGCAATTTGAAGGGAGCCAGTGTAATTACAGGTACAAGGGACATAACATCTTAGTTCCCAAGGTGGGTGGCGATGTAAGCGATGGCTAACATTTACACTGCCAATGTCTAAGGTGACCACTTACCATCAGGTGGCCCATATGCTGGTCCGCCTACCTCTATATACTATCCTATAAAAATGAAAGTTCATTATTCTTGACATTAATTAAGCGACATATATGTAAATTATAAATCAAAAGTCGTAATGTGTAGTTACGATTTTATGTTTACGAATTGAAGCAATAACATTGAAATAACTCTACGGACAACCGGCTAGTGACCCCTGTAGTTATAGTGTTAGTATACATTGGGGAATTTTAATCGCACGACAGTTAAACGTCGAGCTAAGCCCCATATTTGTTTTTGCTGATAATATCTGACCACATGTAATAATTATAAAAATAAAATAAGCGACAGAAATAAAAACCCTTTGATTACTAACGTTACCTTTACGGAAAACCTGTCTTTTCGCCGGCAGGATTTAATCGTTGAAAGCGAGACGTAATTTATTATTAAATTATATTTTTTTATAATCTGTTGACTGTTTAGTGCAGCGCGCTAAATAGAACATCATACAGCACGATCCACGGGGGCGGAGCAGTAACCTTTAACGGGGTTGAACTAGCTCGTAGCACCTAGCATTAATATAATTTTGACCTTACATATTCAATATAATATATATCTATTAAAAATCGTTATTATTAAAAAATGTTTATTTATACATTAATCCCGACGACAGACAGTCAATTAAGATATAATAATATATTATTTAAAAAAAAATCATTTCTAATTTTGCACGACATTGTCAATATTACTAGGTTATAAATTTATTCTTTAAAAACACTTCAATCGACCATGAAGAGATTAAGCAATAAATATGCGTATGATTAGGCGTGTAAAATGGGTTTGTGGGTTACAATATAGCCTTTAGCATAGTTATTATAGTTTACAATAAACCATTAAAAGAAACCCTCTCATTAATTATAATCAAATATCATGTAATTTTGTTTCAGTATTTGTTAGGCTTGTTTATAATATTTGGGGTGGATGATATGTGATAACCATTGCCCTTTGGGAACTATGGTGCTAGGTTCCTTGCGTCTAGTTATACCGACTCACACAGACGTCAGACACAAAGCCGTACCAACTAGTAAAAGTCCGCTTTTTTATATGTATAAGTAACGGCTTGTCGTATGCTATGTGTCAGAAAATACAGAATATTATCGTCGATCTACAAAACATGTGTTACCACTTGTATCTTTATAATTAAACATTTCGTATATGTATATATATCTACGCTTGTTAAAGGGATGGCGCCAAATAACCTTCCCAAAAGCTACAAAGGGTTAACGTGTCGAATAAACTTAGTTACGATACTTCGAAATTAAACTTACTTTACTTGGAACTTAGAAATGTTTCGTTGGAAACATTCCTAACTACGTTTTACAAGGAAAAAGTGTTTATTACAGTAAAACTTTGTTTGTTGTTGCTATTTTTTCTCTTTAATCGAAACTTTTTTTTTGGATTCAAAGCAGTATATGTTAGGTTAAGATTTGAATAACTCTTAGAATATTCTAGAACAATTTTTATTTTCGATCGAATTACATCGGTTTTCGTAACGGATTTTTTTTTTGCGTGATAACTTCAGAAACTCGATCTATTTTTTATAATCTCTTTCCTTCATACTAATCTAATAATGCTATATAAATATTAGGATACAATTCTTTTATGCAGACTTATAAGAAACTATCAAAACCAGCACCGTGGACTTTGGTTGGTGATGTAAATCTTTAGCCATTTTAACGCACATACTAACTATTTGAATACATATTGTTCTTAAAATAAATAATAATAATAATAAATAATTGTCTTTGGTTTTAGTAAAATCAAAAGTGGCGGTTATTATGATATAAATAATTAATTTGTTAATTGAAGTAAACGGATTTAATTAATTTGATGCGGTCATTTTATGTGGCTCGACGTGACACCCTATTAACGCTCTAGGCGAAGGCAGGGGTTAGTTCTTGTTGACTGAGCGCCATCTTTTGAACCGGTCTCGCTCTGATTACCGCTTAAATTGAAACCGGTTACGAAGGAAAAAAAGTTTAATTCTCAATACAACTGTTATATGAGCTTTCAATTGAGGATCTGATCTCATTTTGATATGAACACAATCTTTAATGTCTATGTTTTTTCTATCAATACATATAGTTTTAATTGTCTTTGTCTATTATCTCTAAGTCTTCTCTAAACAAAACTAATTCGACATTACAGGAACGAAAATATAGTGTTATCACTTTCTTCTGCGTGGTGTAAAAAGGATAGCAAGTTCTTTTCGCGCACAGGATCAATAAGACAAAATTATATTTATTCAATTAGGTTCTAATATACACCAGAAAAACAGGCAAGAAATTCTATAGTTAGATATTATTTCTTCAAAACTAAACACCCAGCCGTCTATAAATCATGTTAATTCGTTTTATTTTATTATTGGATTATATTGATCGAAAGAGAATCGTCAATCGATATATAATTAATATAATATGGATACTACAGAAGAAAGTATCATATCGGTTTAATGGTTTGCATTATTGTTTAGTCTTTTTGAAATTCTAGTCCGAGGCTGGTCGGGAGCCCGGCCAGTTTGTACATGATGCGGTCGTCCCTATTGTAGACCGCCAGTCTGCTATTCAGATCATGTTCAGAATCTCCTTTGTAATTGCCATTTGTGCCCTATTCATCAGTGTCCTCGCTGCATCCGTCCATGTCTTGTCCTCGGTATTGTAAAAATTTAAATAGGTTATACGAATCTTTTTCGCATTTAATAACGAACTTTCGAAAAAGCAAATAATTGTCAGCTACCCAAGCATAACTTTTTCCTGTTACTTATTTTTCGAGTGTAGCCGTTAGTGTGCGCCATCGTCCTCAATTAGCATAATTTAGCCGAAGTACATACGTCTTTATCAAGCGTCGCTATCGCTAGCATGTCGAAAACCGTTTTCATGCTATTGATTTATTGTTAATTTCTCAGTATTTAATGATTTTAACCTATTAATATATCTGCCACGAATGTATTGTGGCAAGTTTATAAGGCCGGAGGCCGTGAAGTCCTGGGTTCAAACAAACGTATTATTAATTCTAGAGTTGTAATTTAAATTTATACATATTATTTCGTTGAATTTTTTTTTCGTTGTTTTGGGTGTAAATCTGCCACATGTGGGTCAATTAACCCGTACGTACTTATAAAAGATAAGCCACCAACCCGCATTAGAGCAGCGTGGTAGAATTAGCTCCAAACCTTCTCAGAAAAGGAGATGAGACCTTAGACCAGCATTGGACATTCTCAGGCTGTACTTGTATTGAAGTTTTGTCGTGGGATAAGCGATATATTCCAACTAATAAAAAGCGGAGTTATCTACAAATGGGTCATGTTTTAAGTAAATCGAAAATAACATCATTCCATATTCAAATTAACGAATACAATTTTCCCAACAGTGACCTCAACAGCAACACACAGTTCGTAGTCGGGTTAGCGCTGTGCACGTTAGGGGCCATCGCTTCGCCGGAGATGGCGAGGGATCTCGCATCTGAAGTAGAGAGATTGATCAAATCACCGAACGCGTACATAAAGAAAAAGGCAGCGTTATGCGCATTCAGGATCATAAGACGTGTTCCAGATCTGATGGAAATGTTCCTGCCGGCAACTCGGAGTCTATTGACGGAGAAGAATCATGGTGAGTTGCGTAATCATATTTTCATGTTTCATTTTGGGCAGTACTTTAATAGACGATTATAATAATCGGTATAATATATGTATAACACTTGATCCTTTATTTATTCCATCACAGAGGGGAATCAACATGATGCTTTTAAAAATTAAATGCGACATACGTACTTACATAAATATTTTAATAGTAAATAGGCTCCAACATTTTATATTTATTTTAGGCAGCCTATTTGCAATGGGTTTTGTATTCACACACATTCACACAAGTTCTTTTATAATTCACTTTGAATTTGCGAGGCACATTTTTAAAGAAAACATAATCGAGTTATGAATATATTATGTTATTGACTGCCTCGTTGGCTAGATAAGACCGCAGTTTCCGAGGTCCTGGGCTTAAACCCGGGGTCAGTTAAAAGCTCTGAACATATGGGTATCCCCTCATGAGATTAACCGCCGCGGCCGAAATCGATCAAGAAGGTAAATTCATCATCCAGTTTTAAAGTTATAACAAACCGACCTAAATCCTGTTTATAGATATATATATCGTTTTCTGTTTAATTTACTTGAATAATTAATATTTAAGTAAATGTATGTATTGCGTAATATAAAAAAATAAATATATAAAATACCTTCCATATTGATTTTGAATTTGTTAAACATGTTAAAGTTAATATTCATTTATTCGGAGGAATTATAATATAATAAGAAATGACTACATTACACAAAACATAGCTATTTGATATCTTTAACAATTCTCAAGTTCCCCAATGGGCGCGTTCAAGGTTATATTAATTCTTACACAATGTAATCTCACAAACAATATTATTCAACCGTTTACGTAAATATTGATTGAATTAATTAATACTTCGTGTATTAAAAAAAATGTTTAGTGAAATAGATCGCTTAGTACTTTTTATCTCATATAAAAAGGTACACGGTTGGGCAAGTAAGGCTCCTTAGTTTTACCAGGTCGTGCCAACATTACTGAAAATATTTCAAATGCTCGAAAAAGAATAGTTTCATATTAAAAGTCCAAATATACAAAAATGCATAACATTATTGATATTTTTTTTATTAGCTTCCACTTATTTTTTTGCGTTGCCTCCTGTTTTGGCGTTGGATTTCACTGAGTCCAACAATTCGGAGTCTTTAGTGTACTCGGATAAAATTGACACAATTTACATCGATATTCGATTTTTAACTGTGTAACGACCGAATACTAAAACGTCATTCAAATATGATTGGGACTTAATTATTTGGAACGTCATTTCAAAATTTAGTATGCGAAATTTTGAAATTTATGACGTTCCAAATAATTAAGTCCCACTTCATTTTGAAAGACGTTTCAGTATTCGGCCGTAAGTGTGTAAGTCGAGTGTTGAACATCAAATAATATGTCCGGAGATTCCAAACAAATCCCGACCATCAAGTATATCCGTTTCTTTTAATATCCGGTATGGCAATTTACTAAATGATCATTCCACTTCACTTTCGTTTAGTCATTCAAAATAAACAGCGCATCACACTGATTCGACGGTTCCCAATCTCACTCTTAGAATACTCGATTACTTGAATACCTACAATTTAACTACAAAATTGTTATATTTTAAATCAATTTTCCTTGTATAACTTGGCAATTAATATAATTGGTAAATTGCTATCCTTAACAACAGGTTATTTAAATAACCCATAAAACTTAAGAGAAATTAGCTAACTGCGCACAAAATATAACAGTGCACAAGTGTGTGCGCAAACACAGGTGCAGATTCCCTCAGGTTAATAATAGGATGGGACGGCAATCCGACATGTCGGGAAAGAGTTCATGCTCATGACAAACGTCTTTACTTCGATTCACAGGTACAAACTTCCAAATTTTCCAAGAATCTTCTACTTAAATCGAAACCCAATAACATTTTTTGGCCCGGCCTAGAGATTGAATCCAGGAGGCCAATTCCACTATTATAAAACGTTTATTAACGTTCTCGATTCGATTCCGACCCGACTTCGACTATTCCTAAAAACCGAATCGGTATGATGTTACCATATACAAAAGCCAAAAAACCACGTCAAACTAAATTCCATCAATGACGAATCCAATCGCAACAGGATCGTTGTATTAGTAGAATAGCTAAACGTCAACGATTATGTTTCGATTCGATTCCGATAATGCGACAATTATGTTAATAGAATTGGCCTCCAGGGCTCTATCCATTTACTCTCCAGACTTCAGACTCTATCCATGAATCTAGCCACTAGAACAACCAGGCAGTCATCGGTATGAAAAGCATACAAGTAAACAGAAAAATAATAATTATCTTTTATAAAACAATAAAAAATAACGACTCCAATAATGAAATAGCACATAAAGTGCTTGATAACTGCTGTGGGTGGATATGCGATTAAAAATGTGTCTCGATATATATCGTGTTAAAGCGTTATAAAGTCGACACTTTCTAATTAATGGTTTTTAACGTGAAGTATTATTATTAAATACTCGCTCTAACTATTTATGTATTACAGTTTAAACACATTCATTATATTTTTCTTATATAGTAAGGTCCTCCAGACCGATTTCGGCCACGGCGGCCAATCCCAAGAGAGATTAGCCAACTGCGCAGAAGATATTATAGTGCACAAGTGTGTGCGCAAACACAGGTGCACTCTCTTTTCCTTAGCTCTCATAATCCGATGGGACGGCAGTCCGACACGACCGGAAAGAGTTCAGGCGCAGGACCAACGGCTTAACGTGCTTTCCGAGGCACGGGGTTGTACACACTTCCAATTTCCAGACTCCGGGTTGCTACTGAGAATTTTCTGACAGAAAACCCCAATAACTATTTATTGGCCCGACCTGGGAATTGAACCCAGGACCACTGAGTCTGCGGCCTTATATCAAGCCACTAGACCAACGAGGCAGTCAAATATAGTATTTACCACTTATATAAGTTTATAACGCGTTTGGTCATATTAATTAATCTAGCGTAATTAATATGATATTATAAATGGTTAAATTCAATTAATTTAAAGACTGATGAGCACACTAAAATAGTAATTCCTAAGTCCTAAGGAAAAGATAATACTTAATTCAAATCTTTGTCTTATAATACATTCTAAGGCTTGAGTTTTGGTAGCCAGGACTAGCCTTTATTATATCACACAGATAAAAAACTTTGGTTATGTTCAACAGGTGTCCTTATCACTGGTGTGACACTCATCACTGAGATGTGTGAGAACAGTCCGGATACACTTAACCATTTCAAAAAGGTAAGCAAATTTAGACTCTGTAATGTACGTTTAAGATATGTTTTTGTTTGAAATATGTAGATCTAGTATTAATTCATTAGAAGTATGTATTATATTATTAATATTAAATATATATATCGTAGTTTAAAATAATTCTATAAGTCATTTTGTTTGAATTCAATTTTCAATGTTATCTAATAAAATAATAACATTTATAATAAAAGATTTTTTTACAAGTTTCAAGAAAGGCATTCGTTTCAAAACTTACACAAATTACATTTGAAAGGCAACTAACCTCAATGTTATGCTTCATAAAATTAAAAAAAAAAGTTCTACGACCCAAAGAATAAAATTCAAATTACCTTAAACATTTTAAATTGTTAATGACTGTTTGTACGGCAGACGTTTAAAGTTAAGGTATTTATTTAAATAATTTTCATTTGCTGCGTCCTTAGTTGGAACGGTTATTACGTCTAAGTACATCGCTCATCCGATCAAATTAGATTGATTTTGTTGAACGGGATTCGATCGAAATTTAATTTCCGAAACAGTCTTAACCGGAAAGCGATCAAGGTGTGCGCTGAATTTTGAAAATCGAATAAGGAATTATATTTTTTAACAAAAAAGGTTATGTGACAAGATTTCATAAAAAAAAATTAAATAACAGATTATAAATAATATACAGTAGTCCCGCTATCGTCAGAATATAAGCGGAAATGCAAGTTAGATTACGAAACTCGGACTAATAAATGAGTGACGAGAAATTGCCAGTAGCGGCAATGTGTGTGTCCTGTGCCTGAGTGTCTCTATTTAAATAGAGTTGCACAGGTGCGTTTGCTTGCGCACAAACTCTCCTATTTGCTGGTCTCCGTTAAGAATGACCGCCGTGGGCTTAGCAGGACTCTATTGTAATCGTAAATAATAGACAAATATTTAATATAAATATATATATTTCTTTATTTATTTAGAACAGGAAGGCGGACGGGCAAATGGGGGGCCACATGATGGTAAGTGGTCTCCTCTGCCTATAGACATTGGCAATGTAAGAAATATAAAACATTTCTTACATCGTCAATGCGTCGCCAAATATGTGATGGGATGGGATGTTATGTGATCACGTTATGTGTTGTCCCTTGTGCCTGTCCTTCCAGCTCGCTCATCCATAAAACCGTAACACGGTGGATTGGAATAAGTGATGATTGTTAGGTTTATCGTAATTTGCTTAACATTATATATAAAAACAAAAATAATACGTAGGTATGTTTTTTTAATGTCATTCCGTTGCCGATAATCCTGAAAGGCTACATTTTGTATGGATATGGTTATGTAGTTATGACATTTTTGAAATGAATATTTTGTTTTAAATTTTCACATGCATTTGTTTTGCATTAAATACAATTAAATTGTCCATGATAATTATATTTTTATTGTAATAATTATTAAATAATATATAAAATCATTGAAATAATTTAAACACTTCAAAAGTACAAGTTTTATATAGAAATAAAAAGCAAACTAAACTTATCCTCGAACTTCATTCAACGTTTTTTTAATATAGAATGCGACTCATAGATAATAGGTGCGCAATAAACATGGCCGCGATAAAATTATTGTAAATAGACCACGTCACGTGTTATCTCGCTACGAACACGCTTGATAACGATCACTTATCGGTACTTTCATTGTTTTATGTGAACATATATTTATTTATTTTTTAATTTTACACTCTTGCCCTTAATGTCAAAACGTCAATTAAAATCAATTGAACATTGTTTTTTTATTGATTAACACAGATACAGATAAAGTTTTTGTAACTATTGAAATTTTGATCAGTTTTTTTATATAAGGATATTTTTATGTACAGCTATCAAAATACTAATGTTGTTTATTTGTGTTGTCCCGTAGGAGAGCGGACAGCGCGAGGTAATCACTACCGCTGATCCTTGCACTATAATTTAGTCTGTTGATTTCGAATACGCGATAGTGATCCTTAAAACAAACACAAGAAGGACTACTATAGCGTGATTGTTATATAATTTATAAAGTTGCCAGTTTAATTAAATATTATTTCAATTAGAATGTGTTTGAAAAAAGGTTTTATTTTGAAATAATGTCAACAGGCTAAATTCGGAAAACGCATGAATGTATAACTTAATGTTGGTTATTATGTATGTAAGGTATATCTATGTAGGCCCATCGGAAGTCTGACAGTCCATTAATTCTGAACTTTGATTCGTGACCTTTACAGGTCTATGTCTCGTTCTAACATTAAGGAAATGAAGTAGATGACTATATCATCCAAACGACCTTTATAAACAGGGTTACATTGTAAATATATTATTACATAATATTGTATTGATACATTTCGTTGATACAAATATCGTATAAAACAGTTAAGGAAATAGTTATAAGAATTATATTGCAACGCTCTAAGATAGCAGAATAACTAGTGACTAGTTCAATGTTACAATAAACTATTTTAATAATACAAGAAAATTATACTATTTTCTTTTATTTTTTTAAATTAAAAATTAAGAAATTAAAAACAGGAAATTTGAATTAAAACATAATTAACATTTTAAAGATATATCTTAATGGGTTGTCATTAAAGATACCATTTTATTTAAAAAATACAATAGATATATTACATAGATAAAAATAATTATTAAAAAAAACATGTTCTTTTTAATTTTTATTAATAAATAATGGACTGACAGACTCTCCCGTAACGCAGTATTAATTCAGGTGGAAGTTAATCTAAAGCTTTTATGTATTCTGTCTTATTATACTTTACTCATATACCGTAGGTTTCCTGTCGAAGTAAATAAAATTTGATTATGTCTGTAATAATTTAGCAATAGTATGTTCGAGTATTTCGTATTACATTAGATAAATTGTTGTGTAATAATTAAAATATTTAATCATTCACCGTACTAATAACACGAATCTATATATATCATATAATCGATTCTAGTTTAATTGATTCATGGCCGAATACTGAAACGTCATTCAAATATTAAGTGGGACTTAATTATTTGGAACGCCATTAATTTCGAATTTAGTATGCGAAATTTTAAATTAACGGCGTCTCAAATAATTAAGTTCCATTTTATATTTGAATGACGTTTCAGTATTCGGCCGTTAGTAGTTTTTAAAATCACGTTTGTAATGTGCACAATATTTAAGTGACTAAATTGCAATGGTACCAGGGTTAGATTTTGGACGAATAATATATAATATATAGACTGTAGTGTCCTTTATTTTTAAATCCTTATGTATTCGATGTAAGTATGGCCTTTTGTTATGTGGTATATAAATGTATAATTTTCTTTTTTTTTCTTTTATATCAGTATTTAGTATCTCTGCCTGAATCGTTATTGTGTAAATATGAATATATATCTAAAGCTTTACTCGTCTTTGTGTGCAATTTGGGTAATATGAGAGCAAAACGATGGAGTCTTTCAATATTCGTATCATTATAGATTGTGCCGAACTTGGTGAGAATATTGAAGAATTTAATCTTGGCCGGATATTCGCCGGAACATGACGTCAGCGGAGTATCAGATCCCTTCCTTCAGGTAATAAAACATTCATCAATTTATTAATTTTGAATTTAGAACAATATAGATTAACAGATGGTAAGCAAATGCTGGTTGAAATTGGCTTTGTAAATATATCCTCATACAGTCAATACCACAGCCGATCATGGGTCTAACATTATGTATCACTTTTATAATGTAATTATTATATATTGGCTCAATCAATCTTGAAATCAAATTATAGCTATATATTGTGTTTTGTGTTGTTATTTAACTGTAGAATGATCTATCCAGGCACAAAGCCATAGCACGTGTTAAAAGTACAGTTGAATCATTTGAAACAAATATATTCAACTTATTGAAACTAAAAAATTATATTACTACAAATTTATTATTACATACTTCTTACATCTAAATAAATTAATATTGTACATAAATTTCAGGTGAAAATTCTACGTCTACTCCGGATACTCGGCAAGAACGACGCCGAGGCGTCGGAGGCGATGAACGACATCCTCGCCCAGGTCGCGACCAACACGGAGACCAGCAAGAACGTCGGCAACACGATATTATACGAAACTGTGCTCTCTATCATGGACATTAAGTCGGAGAGTAGCTTGCGCGTCCTCGCCATCAACATACTCGGGAGGTTCCTTCTGAACAACGACAAGAACATTCGATACGTGGCCCTGAACACTCTCCTGAGGACCGTTCACGTCGACACGTCCGCCGTCCAGAGACACAGGACTACCATATTGGAATGTCTGAAGGTAATATATAATCCTCATACAAAACTAGATAGATAAAATCACGTTATTTAGTAAGTTATACTTGAAATGGTTCCTTGCACAGAGCTGATGAGACGATCACATTGCTAGTTAAAATAAGATTTCTTTATTCTTTATATTAAAATATGCTATTTAAAATGCAACATGTATCATTACATATTATATAATAAAGTCCCCCGCGTTTCCTGTCTGTCTGTATGAACGCGATAAACTAAAAAACTACTAAACGGATTTTCATACGGTTTTCACCAATGGATAAAGTGATTCAATAGGAAGGTTTACGTGTATAAAATACTGAGGGCTTATGTACTTATACAGTTTGCTGTATATAGTATTCATATTATGTAATGAATCTACGAATTGCAATTACAATATCGTATAAAGATCTCTATGTAAATTTGTGTCGTGCCGTTATAATTGGCTGTATCAGATGTCAATTTAATAATTGCCAATTATATCGAATGTAGCCACGAGTCATGCAGCCGATAAATGTATGAGAGTTACTATTCGTTGTATATTTTATACTTGAAATTCATTGCTAAAAATAAATATTCACATTTCGATTGCTTTATAATAACATGCTTGCATTTAACCTGCTTTAATATTAAGCGTTGTAAAATATTATTTTTTATTGTAAACTATTACAAAATGTGCTTAATTTATGTATAGTATTAGAGTTGGTCTTACAACTAATTAGCCATTTCTTCCAGCCAACTATATAAATTTATAAGATATTTTTGTAGAATAAAAATTTGCAATCTATGTGATGCTGAAATAGATTGATTTGGAAGTCGTGCAAAATAAAAATATTATCACACGTGTCGCGTAGAAATATACAAAGTTTAATAGACATGCGTAAATGATTTTCATATAAAAGATTAGCCTCTTTTAAATATTGGTCCTTCGAGCCCGATTTTCAATTGAAGATTAAAAGGCTACTAAATTAAAACTGATAACATAAAAAATCAGTCTAATGTTTGTAAAAACATTAATATTCTAGGATCCAGATGTGTCGATCCGTCGTCGAGCTATGGAGTTGTCCTTCGCTCTCATCAACGGTCAAAACATACGCGCCATGATGAAGGAACTGCTACTGTTTCTCGAACGTTCCGACCCCGAGTTCAAGGCTCACTGCTCCAGCGCTATGGTGTTGGCGGCCGAGAGATACGCGCCTTCCAGCAAGTGGCACCTGGACACGCTGTTCCAGGTTCTGCTGAAGGTGAGACTAGTTTACAAATGTACAATATATTCAAAATTAGTTCCAAGTTAAAAAAGAGCTCTAACTACAAAAATGTAATCATAAAATGAATCAATACCATGAATTGCACCCACAATGCGTCCGCCCTTAGGCCGGCAACTACCTGCGCGACGACACGGTGTCGAGCACGCTGCAGATCGTGTCGGCGGCGCCGGGCGAGCGCCAGGCCTACGCCGCGCAGCGCCTGTGGAGCTCGCTCGAGCGCTCCGCCGTCTGCGCCGACGCCACCGAGAAGCAGCCGCTCGTGCAGGTACCGCATATCGACACGCCCGGGGTCGTATTACTCCATAAAGCTCGAATAATTAATAATAATATAAAATTTGTAATTCATGACTTCATATCACCGTCGATTTTCATACACGATATACTAAACTTAATTTATGTATCAATTATGTTGAAGTAATTTTGTTAAATTATGATTCAAAAGGTGTATCTCAAATTTATTATTCTAGACATTTTTATAAATTATGTTATCGAAATAAAAGTGCATATAAAAATAATACCTAGTTTTCGTAGTCTTTTCTCAAATGAATAAAACTTTTTGTTTTTCATATCATGGTAAAAATTCACTTAATGACGTAATGATATTTTTGCAAATTACAAATTTAAATAAAGAACTTCAAATTAAACGCGTCTTTTTTGTATAGGTAGCAGCATGGACCATCGGTGAATACGGAGACATGTTGGTGTCGGAGGCCAGTAATGCTATATCTATGGTCGACGATGATGGCGTAGGTGAGATATATATTATGAACAATTTAAGCAATTGAACAAATTAAGTTAAACAACCTAACCTGTAAGTGCCCCACTACTGGGCTTCCATCATAGATGTCAGAGACTCAATTTATACTTGATTTCAGACCGCACAAATTACTGCGAATTTGTTAAAATTTTTTTTTTTTTGTTATTCTATGCATATAATGAGAATCCATAAATTATCCTCCTAACCATATCGGCGATAACTGATTTAGGCAAAGTACACCTATGCACATATGCTACACATTTATGCGCTAACTTATCTCCGGATAATTTGGCTTTAGACTTTTTTAAGGCATCAAAAAGTCTAGCGTACTTAAGTAAATTTAAACAGAAAGAAAATGTGATTCAGTTATATGTTCTAACATATTCAGATGTAATCTTTAAAAATAAACATGCTAGTATGTTCAAATATAAATTAATGATTAATTGTTATTCTCGCATTGAAAAATTTCAGATGACTTCACCCGTCCATCCGAAGAGTATGTTATAGACATTTACCAAAAGTTGCTCTGGTCGACGCAGCTCTCGATAACGACCAAGGAATATCTGCTGCTGTCGCTGGCTAAGTTATCCACGAGGCTGACGACGAAACCGAGCCAAGAGTGAGTTGAAATTATAAATAAATAATTTATTATGTACTTTTAAAAGATAAATTTGGAAAGGTAAAAATCCTTACAGGTTATTAAATAATTAGTCTCATTTAAATCTGAAGATTGTACTAATTAAGAGTTATTATAGTACTAAAAATGATACGACAGTACTGAAGAGTTTCTTTGAACGTAAATATCGCAAGGTCACCTGCTATGCAATGCTACGACTCACCCAAGATTTAACAATGATACTTATAAGATGTTATAGAAAATTTATATAATAACTTACTTAAATAAAATTGTTTTCTAAATGTGATTATTAATTTATAATATTTTAAATTTTATTTCCAGTAAAATCCGCGTTATAATCGACACATTCGGTTCTCACATTCACATCGAGCTGCAGCAGAGAGGAGTCGAGCTGTCGCAACTTTACAAGTGAGAAATTATAATTTTACACTATTTATTTATAATGTTATTACAGTACAGGTGTAAAAATACATTTGTACCGGCAGGCAGTACGCGCACCTGCGGCCCGCGCTGCTGGAGCGCATGCCGCCCATGGAGGCCGGCGCGCCCGACCACGAGCCCGACCGCGACCACGACAAGCCGCCGCCCGAACAGGTAAGACAACACACACACGAGATAATATTAATAGTAGTTCACTGACTACAAAACAAGTCCAGATGATACTATAAGGCAATGTAACATTTTTTTAATAAAGACTGGACGTATGAGATGAATACTGAACAAACACATTAACTTAACTGTACAAGTCAGTAGCCAGCTAGACAATGTATACAACTCGAAGTTAATTGACAAGAGAAAACAAAAAGAAATGCATAATTTTCTTTAATCTATTTGAATATTCCTTGAGTGCAATATGTTTCCTCTAAGTAATATTATTTAATATAGTAGCACGTATTTTTTATTTCAGGATGCATTACTGGATTTGATTATCGGTTCAGAACCTTTATCAAACGGTGACATGGAACACGCCCCAGCCGCCCCTACTAATAATAATTCTTCAACTAATGTAAGTACATTATAGTTCAATAATGTTTCTTGGAATATGCTAAAATAATTGCTTAATTTCATCATTCTTAAAACTATTTCAAAAACAATAAAAGATTAATATTTTGAAACCCTACAGGACATCCTGGACCTGCTAAGCGGGCTGGACCTCAGCACGCCCAGTGTGCCCACTCCCACCACGGCGGTCAGCGTCGCCAACAACAACATGACGACACCGTCGCTGCTGCTCGACGGACTGTTCGCGCCCGCGCAGCCGGTCGTGCAGCCGCAAGGTTAGTACTGTACCTCCTCTTAGTGTACAATAATAGAATAACTGGTGTGAAAACAACGCAAAATGTCTGAAATAAGTTCCAAATCAATAGTGACATGCTTGATTTAAAAGTTTGTTAAGCTTAAAGTTGCTTAAGAGCATCTTTAACACCATAAGCATTAAGCGCCTCAACGGTGATAATCCGTATGATAGCAGGCAACCAACGAAACGTGCGTTTAAAATTGCCACAAGATGACGATTGCGTCCTCAATTGTGCTCGTCCGCTTTTCTAAAATAGAATAGATATATAGAATCGCTAAGCTTACGAGAGGTAACGGTCGCGTGTGGTGCCACTCCAGAGACGGTGGTGCGCGCGCTGGACCGCGCCGGCGTGGTGGTGGAGCTGGCGGCGACGCGCGGCGGCGACACGGCCGCGCTCACCATGCGCGCGCGCTCCAGCCACGCCACCACCATCACCGACTTCCTGTTCCAGGCCGCCGTGCCCAGGGTGAGTACACTCGCTGCGTTCTTGATGAACTCTCAAGAAACTCTTCAGAACGTTTTGTATTATAAAAAAAATATTTTACAAATTGCCCATCAATCGTCACAACGTCGCTTACAGAAATTTAAGTTAGGTCGGTTGTAGGGCTTTTTGCGAGGCTGTCTGTCTAAGTACTCACCGTATACTCCGCTTTGAAAATGTGTTTCAGTATAATTACAGGCACAAGAGATGTAACATTTTAATTCTCAAGGCTGGTAGCGCTTCGGCGATGTAAGGGATGCTTAATATTTCTTACATTAATAAACGAATGTTGTCAGTTCATTGTCTGTCAGTTAGTAAGAAAATAATTTTATATAAATAAATAAAATTTAAAATATTATTCGTATTTTTATACTATAATTTATATTTTTACCAATCTCATAACAGCTGGTTATTTTTCGTAGACTTTCCGCCTGGACATGATGTCTCCGTCGGGGACAGTGCTCACGCCGCAAGGGGAGATCACGCAGCAACTCAAAATTACCAATCCCTCAAAGGTAATTTTTACTATAACTCGATTATTTTCTAGTATTATTAATTATTTTTTTTATTTTAAGGACCCGCGTTTGCCAACTGTTTAGAAGAAGTCAATCCGTAACCACTGATTAATTTGTGTTCATACTTCGTCTCGTGCTCGGTGGTGAAGGAAAACAACGGAAGGACACCTACATGTGGCGACTTCTCTTTTTTAAATTCATTTTCAACTAATAATATAATTTTAATATAATCTTTTTGATATATTTTTTTGGGATTTCTATCTCAATAATAAATTTATATTTGTTTAAATTTGAAGTTGTAATAATAAAAATTGCATTAATATATAAATGAATATGTATACAAAAATAAAATGCCAATTAAACTGATTCACAGACACCCCTCAGACTACGGATAAGAGTATCGTACAACATAGACGGCAACCCCGTACTGGAGCAGGCGGAGGTGAACAACTTCCCCCCGGACCTGTTCAACTGACGCGGGCGCCCGCCCCACCACGGCCCCGACGAGCTGCGGACACTGTGCTTGTACAGACCCTTGGTGGACACGTTAAATTAATTGACCGTGAATTATATTTTATCCCACTGTTAGTTAATATGAGAACGATGCTACTTAGAACCATTTCCACTAAGTCGTGGTGTAGTATTGTCGCTCCGAACTGAGTCGAATTAAATGCGAACCTATAAATATTAGCTTATTATTCTATCTTGATATTAAAATGTAATTAAACGTCAAATGGAAAAAGTAGACGGTATCACATATGTATCGTACACACAGTTAATAAGAGAAGATAATTAGAATCGTTTGCTGAAGCTGTGAGAGTAGATTTGTGTCGTGCCTTGTTATTCATACTATTCACAAAATTGCATACGTTAAAACTATCGTTGGCTACTTTTTTTGTATGACATTTTACAAGAATTAATAAGTTATTATTATAGTGTCTTTGCATAAATGTTGTCCGTTTCTAGTGAAAACAGATAAAGCTCAGGTGAAGATGAAGTGCCGTCACGACCTAGTGGGACTAAGATCTTGCTGACTGTTCAAATGAATTCATACTATTTTTAATAGTTTATAATATCATATTCAATAGTAATGCAGTCAATAATGTTTGCTACTTGTTAAGATTTTTTAAAAGTATAACATCTGTAATAAAACTTATTGATGAATAGATTATATTCTTTGTATTGTACATGTATATTTCATTTGTATTTTTCAGACATAGCTTAGATTTAAGAACTAAAGATTTATTATAGTATAAATAACATATTTATTATATATAAATAAATAAACAAATACAATTTTCATAAACAAATAAATAGGTTCTAATGACATTCAGATTTTTTTTTCTCAATCAACATCAGAAATTCTGATTTTGTTTCCTAGTTATTAATAAATAATATGGTTAGAATAAGTGAAATTAACTTATAGTGGGACAAAATATTACAACTAAAATATTCATTTTCCAATGGCAATAAAACGTAATTTTGTATATTATTATATAATAAATAAAAAAGGGATCCTAATGTTTGTCGGATATGGTGGAAAAAGTGTCGATATAAATAAAAAACAGGCGCAAAATGGTTGTAAAAAATCTTGAATTCTAATGGCAGCTTTAGTTATTTTTGCGGTACTAGTAAGCTGTCAATACTATCGAAGATAAGTACTGAGTTTCTAATAGTCAGTGATGACGTAGATTAGCTGTCACTTTATAGATTCGTTTAACATTCCACTTTTAGATAGATTTTGAAAGATTTCTATAAGTTAGAGTCGAGGGCCCAACTGCTTTTAAAACCTTCTAGGGGTGTTTTTTTTATATAAAATTGTTTCTAAAAATAATAATTTCCAGGACCCGGCCTGAACTGTGAAGTTCGAAATTTGAAAATTGTTTTTTTTTTTTCGCGTTCAATTCAACATTGAATTAAGACCACGAATGTCACATTAAGCTGCCAACCCACAGCCGCTCGCGCACACGTCTTGCACCTTATTACATTTTGTTCGTTGATGCGTGCCTAGTGTGTTCGTACAAATGTTGCGTCGCTGTGGATTGGCGGCATTACTGTTTCAGTATTACATTAATCTCAGTCTAATATATAACATGTTTATTCGTTCAATGATTTGGGCAATGTGTGATCATCTTTCACGTCTCGTGCTGTACATAAAACTCTTGTTAATGTAACATAAATAATGTATAGTGAGATGTACAAGAGAATGATTCGCGTGGATATGTACTTAATAAATTATTAATATAAACTATCATTATTATGTAATGTGTGATACATTAGATTATTCTAAATTCTATGGAGTTGTGTAAAAAAACATAGTCATTGATTTTTTGTATATGTAATAGGGACGTCTGCCAGAGTCAAACGGGTGACTGGTCCCGGTTGAAGGAATATTTGAGGAAAAATTGTCATTCATTCTTATTTATTAAGTGATTTATTCAATTATATAATTTGGTTAAGCCGTATCGAACCATGTTCTTGCATTTTAGAGAAAAAAAAAGGTTATTTTGAGATTTATTTTTCATTGTGTTTTAATTGTTAGAGCTTTAATGTTCATTGATTTTTTTATTATGTATAGAATCGTTCCTTTTAATCTATCGAGATTTTTTTTTCAGTGACATGTATATAAGTGATTGTGTCTTTTGCCTGTAGTGGTTTTCATTACGGATTGCTTTATTTGGGACATTAACGTTTAGATGTAGTATTTTAATTATTTACATTTATGTTATTAAACAGCACATTTTATTTAAAAATATCGTTTATTTTAAATAAGTCTTTATAAAGTTTATCTAATAATATCAATTGACTCTTCGCTACGTTTACATTTGCTGGTTATATTGTTTGTATGTTTCGATATCTTCGAAATAATAATTTTAATAACACTCTAAAAAATATATAATAAATTATTTTTTTACATACAAAGCAAAAGCCAAAAAAGAAAAAGTGATTTTTTTAATCATAATAATAATCATCTTTTATTTGCATGGAAATAAGTGATTTAGATGCACAGGTGAGGCCAACGATGATGGCCACGCCAACGATTTAAACCGCATATGTAAACGTAGCTCTATCATCAAACGCGTCATGGTTTTTATAAAGTAAAGAGAGCTTGGCAAATGATATCGCATATTGGTGCTTGTTTTAACTTAGTGTCTGGTTGATTAGAAGGCCCTCCACGTGTGAGATGTTATGATTTTATTTTATGTATAACTAAAGCTATGAAAGATATGATGTACATAAAGATAATGATTTTATGTAAATTGGTTAATAAATATTTGAGAATGTTTATATAATCAATCGGTTTGTTTTATTTTATCCTCAACATTATGTGAAAAGTATCTTATTTTTTTACAAACCTACGATATGTCCCTATCCCAACAGGGGCGTAGCTATCGCCGTGAGTATGTCATGTACCAGGTGATCGTAAACACAGACTCCAATCTTGATTATGGTGCGAGTGTAGTATATACCAGAAGGACATAAGCAGTGAGGAAGGTAGAAAATAGCGAAAAACTAAATAAAAGCAAAGTATGTCAATGTATAACGAACGAACGCCAGTTAGAAAGAAAGGCTTCCTACCAAAATTTTATGCAGGGCCCAGGGCATCAAGGACGCCTCGGTAGCATGCGCAAGCGATCCCGTGGCGCTCCTCGTTATGACGGGAAGAATACCGCTGGTTTTTAGTATTCCGGTGTTCGGGATATCGCATATCCCTCTCAATGGGGGCACTGTTTCCGAGGGGAACGCGTAATGTGTTTTACCACCAAAATTACTTTGGAACCACTTAATTTAGGTTATTTCAGGACGAATAATATTATTAAATTATAAATACCACAGATATATTTAAATCTTAACTGGCGAACTGTAAATTCAAGATCAATTTTTTTTTCCGTCATTGAAATCGTCTATAGAATAATAACACTTTAACCACACAAATATCTTACTGCATAGTCCGATCAAATTAGATTAAAAAATACGGGTGAGGTTACAAAAATTCCGACTTGGCTGAATAATGGTAGGGTTGTTCAATACACTATTATAAAGGAAATGTGAAAAGTCCCCATCGATCCGGCACGTGCAAAAAAATTTACTCGGGGTCAAAGGTCACAAAAACGGGTTTTTTGCGATTTTGAGCAAAACGGTAAGTTTTATCGTAAAATTAGCTCAGACAAAAATTGTAGATCAGATAATTATCTATAAAAAATGTCTAAATACTTTTTTTCCTAAGAGCCACTGTTTTTGAGATATAACGATTCAAAAAGTTAAAATGATGTCTAAATTGACCGGACTATGCAATGAGGGATCAGTACTGAGTCATACAAATTTTATTTTCAAAATGTTTTATTTATTACATTTACAATTTATGAAGTTTTTAAGTGACAAGTGAAGTCCATTAATATACAGGTAAATCATCTTGATATCAACTATAACTAGAAAATGAGTAACTGTTTATCTTCACTCAATCATAGGCGTCGCAGGAGCGGGTCTGCCGCTGACACTGTTAAAAAGTCTGTCTTTAATCATTTGTGCCATAAGTCCATGAATAACTTCTATTGTAGTCTTGCATGCATCTTTTGTAGCCTTTCCTAATTTGTCCTCAGTCCTTTTCTCATGTGGATCAGCACCAGCGACAATGAAGCCACCGCGGCCTACAGGAATTAATAATAACTATTATAACTACATATTAAGTTTATCGAGCATCTAAATTCTAGAAAGTAGAAATTATAATTAGAATCTTAAGCTTAGTGTGTGTAGGTTCACAAATAATGTACATATATTATTCGATACACTATGTCGGTAAATAATATTTTTCAACAAAACAAATAATTTTTTATTAAATGCAATTTAAAATATCATGGTAATTAGTATACAAATATCTTACCTAAGCAAACTTCACTTTGTTCCAGTTTGTCAGAGAGATCAAATATCTGTCCAGTTGTGTAATCAGCATTTGTTATCAGGCTAGAACTGCTCAAGGTGTTAACCCAGTATTTATTCCAAAGGGAGTCCAGCAGCCTCCTATCCAAAGATGACTTGAAGTATGATACCTCTAAGGAGTAATACTGCTTACAGTGAACTCCAAAGTCTTCTATCTTATTGAGTGGTATAGTTTGGTACTCTGAGGGTTCTTCATTGGCTGGTTTGTAACCCTTAATAAGAAGAAAAATACATCAAAGAAAATGTACAACATTTTGATAACAAAATTCCATAAATTACTTACCTTAGGGTAAGTTCTGAAAGCACCCAAGCAAACTTTTCCAGCGGAGATAGTTCTGACAGGGTCGATGACAATAGCGACAAATGGTTCTTGGAAGTTTTGATTTAGCATCTGTGTTGATACGTCAATGCCAGACAGCCAGCAACCATAACCAGGATGACTGTGGTACCAGCCAATTGCATTCTCATGTCTACCAACCTGGAAATAAAAATAAAGAACCATGTAGTATGGTGCTGATATTGATGATATAAAATCTATAAACTAAATCCACAGCTCTAAAACAAGCTATATTCTACTCATTCTATAAGATAACAATATTTTAAAGTCCTAACAACTTACAACAATCTGTTTAATTTGTATTAAATTTGTGTTCTGAACTTTGTGATATATAATATGCCTATATGTAGCAGTGGACTACCATTGGCATAACAAAGAATATTTTTCAAGAGAAGATATCAAATTGGTAGAGTGAATAATCTAAATACAACATATTATGTTACTTTAAATAAACATTTTGTGCTAACCTGTTTTGCAGCCTCTATATAAGCAGTCATATACTCGTAAGCCTGTGCTTGTGCATTTACTCGTGTTTCTGTACCTTCCACGGGCAGCGCAAACGAATCCATCACTAGCATTGTATTTGCATCAACCTTGCCTGTTAAAATAATATTATACAACATTGTATTGTATTGTAACAAATCTTAGAGGAGCATAAACTAAAAATAACAGGTGTTTTACCTAAAAGTAGTCCCATTACTTCTAAAGTGCCGCCCGATCGAGCATGCATAACCATTTTTAATAAAGCGAGAGCTGATATTTTGATGTCTTTAAAGAAATGTGGGCTGAAATAAGGATACTAATTAGTAGTAGAAAAAAATATATAAACGATGGTTTTTGTACATGCTCTTTAAACATACTCTTTTTCCCATGGCTTCGCTGCTAAAATATCTTGTTGTTGTTTTTTATCGTAACGATAAATGTCGTCAACACTGGACACAGCTTCTATATTGTTAGCCATAACCCAAGTTTTTTGTGCTATCGATGATTGAGAATCTGCACTAGTCGAAGCCATTTTAAAAGCTTTATTAAATATCTGCCTTCTATTCAAAAATTAAATAATTCAATATCCTTAACAAAGAAAGAAATAGTATTCTATAGATGCAGACGGTACATTATTTGTAGTAAATTGACATTTGACATATATAACCAAGTTGCCAACTCATAATTTGATTTTATCTCTTAAAAAAATAAAACTCAGTTTATTTATAATTTATAAATAAAAATTTTAACAAAACAAAAACCGACTTCAAGGTAAAAACAAATTAATATGCACTAAAAAGTAAAAATTATTGCGTATTTCTATAATTATTTACCTTGAAGTCGGTTTTTGTTTTGTTAAAATTTTTATTTTTTTTTCGATTTTTAGTGAATCTGAAGTACACTAACTAATTTGGTAGAATGTGGGTAGACTTACTAAACGTGCATCTCATATGAAACAGCGCCGTTTATATTATTATTTAAATATATTAATCTAAAACAGTGAAACGTAAAGAAAAATTCATTTTGGTACTTAATTAATAAATATTAGTTAATATGGTTAAATGTATGAATATAAAGTACCTTTGATTACATAGCTTTAGTTGGTGGGGTGTTGGGCAGCCATAACATAATCAAATAGTTATTTCTAGTAATAATTAAATAAACTGTGTTTAATGTTTATAGATGTTGTGTTATACCATTCTTCACCATAAAATACGATGGAATGTCTGTACATTAAAAAAAAGGGGAAGTATCTATATTATAATCAATATATAAATATAAATAAATATAACATGTATATACGAGTACTTATAGGATTATTATATATATATATTATATATACAGAGTGTAACAAAATTCGTGTCCGACCCGTGAAGTGGTTATTAGGTATCGTGAGTCGGTTCTATTTATGTAACAAAAAATTAAATATTACGCAAAAAAATTACTCAAAAAAAAAATTTTTTGGCGGCGATATGATATCTCTACGCATGAATTTGAGGTGGAAATGTGTTGTATCTGGTAGAGCTTTGATCCCTAATCATTTAATATTCTTACTCACATTTTCAGAAAATGCGCCGTTTTTGAGAAAATTAAGAAAAACTGTTTAACCTCTAAATTAGTTAAATATGAAAATTACGATGTAATTTATCACTGTAAAAGTAATTTAACACATATAATTTGGTCCTTGATAAAAACAATATCACTCACAGTAAACGAAAATGCACAATTTTTGAGAAAATTAACAAAAAAATATTTATAACTCGTAACGGGTATTATACGAAATTACTGTCATTTACGGTAAACATAACATAGATAGAAATAACAAATAAATTGGTAAATGTTTGATATATATATAGACTTCAGCCTCTATGGTTTAAAAGTTTATTATTAATATTATGTTATTTTATTTTAAAGCAGTTACAAAATCGAATCGGCCAACCCCGACTCCACTTAGTCTTGTCTAACTTACCCCTAGAGTGTTTTTTTTAGAGCCGGAGGCGCGGAGGGAGTGCAGCCCCCGCCTGCCGTAACAAAGCACAGGCTCCAGCGTTAGCTGGAGCCTGTGCTTTGTTACGCAAAGGCGAAGGGGCTGCACTTCCCGTAGCGCCGGAGCCGTCACAATTCGAAATTTTCGTGATAAATGTTGTAATTTTGAGATTAGGTGTCGATTGTCGACGCTTGTCGATTTTTTTAATAAATTGTGCAATATTTAAAATTAAATAATAAAATAATTGATAAAATCTAGGCTTTTTGGCTGTATGTTAAAGACCGGTGTAAAAGTCTATTCTCGATGTATAATCTGTGCCCATGAATGTTAAGCGGCAACTAAAAATTTACAATAGTTTTTATTGACAAATTCGAATGCAAACAACGCTTGTAGTGATTAAGTGATTAATTGTTATTTTAAACACTGATCTTGAAGTCTTACTTAAATTAAATGATAAAAATACCTATTTTTATGTTAAATTCCTGCAACGCCGGAGTCGTTACAATCGTAATTTTGGCGATAAATTTAATATTGAGGTTAGTTTTACAAGGTCTTTTTTTTTCACTTTTTGTAAGAATTGTTCATTTACTAATAATGGGGGTGGTGTCGTGAAGTAAGAGACGTAGCCTCCTCACCACCTCTACTATCTGTACTATCGTACTTTGTCCCAAATCACCCCCAAAATTCCTGCTTAGGGATATCGTACTCTGCCCAATTTTTTTTTCATTTTCAATTGTAAATGACGAAAATTTCACGGAGAACTGAGTTCATGACCTCGTCTCCGACTTACCCGATATGTAAGAGCTATCGAGCGCTGACGCCCGCGCCTGTGTGGCAATATAATTGTCGTTATTTAGTCAAATTAATTTTTTTTCGGGGTAAAATTTTGCTTAAAATTTTAAAATTCATTACCAAAATAGAATCGACTAAGGATACCTAATAACCACTTCACGGGTCGGACACGAATTTTGTTACACCCTGTATGTATATATATATTATATATATATATGTATGTATATATATATATTATATATATGTATATATATATATATATATATAATTTCCAAAATTGGCCTCAATTTTTAGGAGATGTTCAAATATGTTTCAATTACAAACATATACTAATGCTTACATGCATAACTAATAAATAAATAAATTATAAAGAAAAGATTTGATTTTTGTTTGACTTTTTATTACGATTTGACTACGCGACTGATTTTAAAAATTCTTTTACCCTTAGAAAGCTACGTCTTTAACGAATAAAATAGGCTATATTATATTTTCAAAAACTTATAGATCCCTACTTAAAATGGAGCAATGTAACCCAACGCATCAAACTGTTGCCTATAAAAGTTATTATTTAGCGTGCGCTGCGAAAACTATTGACGGTATATTAAGAAGTGTTTTATACAATAGTACTACAATAACTTGATCATAACGATGTTATGGTAGGTGAATGAAAAATCTAGATAGCCTATAAAAGATTCGGCCGTGTATCGTTAATTAGCTACTAAGAATTGAAGATTTTCGTTACTTTGTCATGGATCCTATAATCAGAATCTATCTAATCTATATAATCAGTTTTGTCATGGATGCCAGTGTCAAAACTGGACTAAAAAAAATGGGACCCAATGGGAAGTACCCGCTTTCGAATAAAAAAAAAAACATCAAAATCGATTCACCCAGTCGAAAGTTATGAGGTAACAACACCAAAAAAAAATAAAATAAAAAAAAAACATACAGACGAATTGATAACCTCCTCCGAAGTTTTGAAGTCGAGCCGGTCGAAAGTCGAATTACGAGCCGGTTGGCGTGTTTGGTAGACATCTGCCTTTCGCGCCGCTGGTCGTGGGTTCGATTCCCACCCAGGACAAACATTTGTGTGTATGAACATGTCTGTTTGTCCTGAGTCAGGGTGTAATTATCTATAATCTATATAAGTATGTATTTACAAAAAAAACATACAGACGATTTGATAACCTCCTCCTTTTTTGAAGTCGGTTAAAAAGAAAAGTAGTATATGTAGTATATCAGTTGTTTGGTTTCCATATTACAAACTGCTTAGTTTGGGATCAGATGGCCTTGTGTGAATAATGACCCAGGATATTATTATTAAAATATTGTTATTAAAATAATTTCAATTGAGAAAACAATAATAAGTAAACAAATTATAATTATATCGAATAGAAATGTTTTTCAAATTTTATAAACAAAATTTAAATTGGAAGTCGCATGTTATTTCCCTATTTATTTTTATGCCTGGCAAGCAACGATAATGATGATTACATTTTTTTTCCTAAACTACAATATTATGGTATTTAAAATTCAAATAGTTTTATTCCATAAATATTAATAATTTCGTTTAAAAAATGTAATTTTTGGAAAAAATCTAGTTAGATTTGTATAAAAAAAACTTAAATGAGTACTACTAGGCACTTATAAAGAAACAAGAAATAGTAAAATTTACAGACAATTGAAATGAAAGATTATACATATCTATAAGATTATAATGTTAAATAATCATTTTCCCGAGAAAGGTCATTGAAACCTAACTGTTCTGAATTTCATATAAACTATCTAAATATTATGACTCAGTTAACTTAGCATCTTGCGTCATTTTATTAGCACTTATTTTTTCCTCTCTTCCTCAAGTTTTCATATAGCTATCTCTTTCTAAAATATGATATTTTTCCTTATCGGATACGCCCACTTGATATATACACCAATCGCAAAACAGCACGTACGCGTTTTCGAGAACAGTAGAATCGCATTACTGCTTGACATGAGCTTGAGTATGTACGACGTAATTGTTTATTGTGTTCTAACGCAAAAATATCATAGAAGTTTTTTCTAGCAAATGTGTGGTATTTGAAGTTAAATGAGTATGCGATCGTCTTATACAAATTAGAGCTGATGCAAGTTCGGTGTGTTCAATATATTACGGTAATAACACTATCAAAATGAGTGCACCAATTATTATCACAGTTCCTAATAGTTATCTGGCGGTGGATGATATGGAGTCTAAAGTCGTAATCGACGTGGCTTCAAGTCCACCGTCCAGAAAACGAAGACTGGATCATCTGACATGGGAAGAAAAAATGCAAAGAAAGTGAGTGATTGTTTAATGCGTTAATTTTGTAATAACCGGTAGATAAACCAATTATGCTAAGTTATTGCTTGCGTGTCAGTCAGAGTATTTTATAGAAATAAATACTTAAGATAATGAAGTTATCACAAATAATGTACGCCAATAATGAATCATATGCTATAATACTATATTAAATTAAATTTGTCAAAACGTTACGATATTGTCAAACGAAAACAACAATAAAGACTCGCTATGTACATTTTATAATTTATGCGATATCTAAACTATTATTTACGTTCATTATTTATTGGATGTATTCAATGAAAGAAGACTATAATATAAAACTTTCAAAAGTATTTCGTTTATAAAACTATTATTACATCACTCAGAAAGCTGAAGAATCGCGTAGCGGCTCAAACTTCGAGGGATCGGAAAAAGGCGAAAATGGACGAAATGGAGAGCCGTATTAAAGAATGCCTGGATATGAACGAACGGTTAGTCAGTGAAGTTGAGAAGTTGAAGGCGATGAACGAACGTCTGCTCAGCGAGAACGCAACGCTGCGCAGCGAGGCCGCGGCGCGGACCGTCGCGGGTACCCCGAGACCAGCAGAGTCTCATCCTCAGCAGAAGGTTTGTTTTTTTATTTATTCTTCTATTACAGCTACATGACATTACAGAATGTAAAAAATATTCTATATATTAAATGTTTTGTTATGTTTCTAATAAACCTTACAAAGCTTGTATTGTGTGTGAACAATAAAGCTTAAGTTATGATAAAGGATTTAAAATTGAGAAAAAAAATACTCAATGCTCATAGACATGAGAAGAAATGAGTGCAAATTAAAGTTAGCCTAGAAGCATTTATAATAGCATTTTTATGTGCTTTGTCAGGAGGGGCACCCGACGGCGATCCGCGCGGCGCGTCTGCTGCTGGCGATGTGCCTCCTCTCGCAGACCTCCTCGCCCATCTCGACTCTGAAGAGTACCTCGACACACTACACCAACTTGCCGACTCACTTCTCAAAGAATTTGATACAAGCCCTGCAGCAGAGATTGAAGATGTAAGATGTTTGCTTTAAAATTGCATCATTTATATTACAATATTTTTCTTTATTTTTCTATAAGTTAAGTCATCTCAAAAAGATTTTTTCCATATATAAATCAATGGTATAATTTATTATAACGACTGTTCATATAAAAAATGGACAATGTTGGCTAGAAATATCACCATAAATGATAAACATAATTTGAATGGTTTATTTTAAGTAAATGTCCTTTTTCTACACTATATGCAAGTAGCTAAATGGTTAGCCATACAAAAATCTAAACAATTAGTAATGTAATTATTGTTATACAAAGGAGTATAACAATATCAGCTAGCTATATTATAAGGCAATATTGACATTTAATTTTTATTAATCTTTTTCACTTCTATAGAAAAACAAGTTATGCAAATAAGTATTATGAACAGTGATTCAGGGTTTTTAGCACTAGATTGCACAAATACATAATGTAATTTTGTACAAATTTCTGCAATTAATAAAAACACTTTGACTTAGCTATTCTCTCTTACATAAAAAAAAAACTTAACTAGTTTTAATTGGTTCTTATTATAATTAATCTTTTTTTTATATTAGATCAAAGTCGGGGACAGTAGAGAGTGCCCTGAAGGAAATCAAGTGGTGGGGTCCTCAACAAAGCAACTGGAATCCAGTCAAGGTGGAGTCCTAGAAAGCCTCAAACATGACGTTGACAGGATACTAGCACAGCACTCTTATGCACATCCCTACCCCAGCACAGATGAAGTACAAATTAAAGAAGAAGACGGTGACAAAGGCGACATTTTCTACGCAAGTTACGAAGCTAACGACTGTGTAACGGTAGAAGTTCCATGTGACGATCAAGTTGTTGAAGAGGTGCCCGTGTTTAATGTGGACACTGACTTTAATACATTAACGAATAATTGTTCGGAAATCTCGATTGAATGTGACATGAAATTACTATCGCCAATGACATTGTCTCCAAAGTCATTGGAGGAGAACTATCTCGGAGTTTCGCCTTCGCACACAAGCTTAAGCTCGGATTTAGGTTATGAATCATTAGCGTCGCCGCTTAGTGAACATGAAACGATGGACTTATCAGATTTTTGGTGTGAATCTTTCTCGGAATTATTTCCAGGCCTAGCGTAGGAGAAAATTCTGCATTTTCTCACCAAAAAGACTGATTAGTTTGTAAGAAGATTTACAAATTATTGGTTTAAGTTTAAATGTTAGATAAGTTTATTAAATGAAGTTAATATATACATATTTATTGTTTAAATAAGTTGCTCTTTATAAATAAATGGAGGAGCAGTGTCTATGTAGGGATGTATATAAGTGCTGTAAATAAACATTGTCTTGAGAAATTTTGTGGTTTTATTATTTCATGCATAAACATAGGTTTTGCTGTTTTTTTATGGATTGTTATTTAATTGGATTAGATGGATTAAAAGTTGAGTAACTAATATTACCAATTTCTGACAAAATTATTTTTCCCTACTGAATAAAGTTATAGTAAAAATAAAATGAATATATTTAACTTATAAAAAACATTCTTCGCACATAACGTAAATCTGAATCTACTTATTTATTTTAAAACATTTACGGCCGAATACTGAAACGTCCCTCAAAGTTAAACGCTACTTCAAATTGAGAAGCTCCTAAATGAATATGCGAAATTTGAAATTAACGGCGTCTCAAATAATGAAGTTGCATTTAATATTTAAGTGACGTTTCAGTATTCTATCGTTAGACAGACATGTTGCTAAATTGATATCGACAATCTCTAAAATGGATGAAAAAAACTATAATCATTTTGTTTCCTATTTTAAATACGGTATTAATTTAAAAACAGTACCTACAATAATCGTTTAATTTTGTTCATCAAACAAGAAAAATATGAAAATTAAATAATTTGTAAATCCTAAAATCGCTAATTTTATGAAATGGTATATAAACAATTGTTTTTATGTTTTATACACTATTAGTACAATTACTCAAAACAACCTGAAGCTTTAAAACTATAATACGAGTATATTGATTGGAAATGGTGATGCGAACCGGCGATAAGGAATAATTGATGACCGGTATCGATTGGCACAAGGCACAGAAAATTCTAGTAATCTCAAGGTAACGTGTGTAACTGTTGTTGTTTTATCGTTTTTATATTTTATCGGTAATCCATGTGGATTTGAAATCGTTACGAAATACATGTTTCATTTGAGTAAGTGTTATGGCCGAATACTGAAACGTCATTCAAAAATATTAAGTGGGACTTCATTATTTGGATCGCCATCAATTTTAAATTTAGTATGCGAAATTTTAAATTAACGGCGTCTTAAATAATTAAGTTCCACTTAATATTTGAATGACGTTTCAATATTCGGCAGTTTATCTAGTAGGCTCTTATTAGCATCTTTAATCTTTGATTAAAATTTATCTGAGTACTAATAAAAGACGGTACGGCATGCCCATTCTACCGAAGAGAAAATTATTTATTGATACTTTTGTTTCAATCTAATCTCAAGAGAGATTTGCCAACTACGTACTGCGCAGGAGATATTATAGTGCACAGGTGCACTTTCTCTTTCTTAGCTCTCACAATCCGATAGGACGGCAATCCAACACAACCGGAAAGAGTTCAAGCGCAGGACCAACGGTTTTACGTGCTTTCCGAGGCACGGGAATGTACATATTTTCATCTTCCAGACTCCGGGCTACTAGTGAGAAAAAACAGGAAAAATTCCCACTGAACAAATAAATAATACTAGACAGTTTTTTTTTCTGCTTGAAAGTCATCCCAAATACCTATAATTATGTGCATTCGTTTATGTACATGGGGGCGTCAACGTACGTTGTACCTGGACTATATTATTTGCAAATTGCCGGTAGCCTTCAAAATGAATTAACTCGAAGATAAACAAACAACTTACTATTCTAAATTAGTCCATATACTTACCTAGTCTATAGTTCTATAACTATACGTATGTATAAAATTCGACCTTGAAAATATTATCATCGTGTAAAGTTGCCACAATAAAAATAAAAGACACACACCTTCAAAAAAACATTAAATATATTTGTTAAAATATTACAGATTCAATAAAAACTTGTCTCTTATATAATCTAACCATCATTTAAACTCGTGGTTAATGTAACCCACATACACCGTTATCCAGCCGATCAGAAAATGGAGTTCACTCACGGTGAATCAAAACAAAAGCTTAACATTTCAATACCAGATTTTGTTTGTTTTTTTTGTTATCACAACTTACTAAACTAAACTAAACAACCTTAATAAAATTTATAGATGTAATATAGTAGTAGTCAGATATAATACTTTTTTTATTTTTGACAATTATTATTTTTATAATTCAGTTGACTGAATGATATAATACAAAAATATTAATATAAATACAATTAGAGAAATGATCCTATGATGTAAGGTCTTGTAAAGTAAATTGAATATACTTTTTTTAAGAAACAAAAGTATTTTTAAGATAGATAGATATAAAAACTTAAATAAAATATTTGAAGTAAATAAATAGTCACCGTGAGTATGAAACGGCCTAACGCTGTTTGGCACTCAATCCTATCAATCTAAAAGCGATAACATAATAGTACAAGTTTTAAATAAAAATAAAACTCGTATTAAATTAGAGACAATGCACAGTAGCCCTAATCTTCAACCTAATTATTAACTCGAAGTAGTAGGTTGGTAGGTTAGTAGTATCTGGGGCTTTAAAAATATTAAAGTATTCTTAATTTTTATTATACTTGTCAGAATTGACATACATTTATTCACTGGTAAATACGATAAAGAATTTTCTAGTATTTTGTTCTTTTCTATAAGCTCAAAGCTGATTGGCTAAAAAAAATCATCTGTCACTTAAATACAATTTTGATTGGTTACAAGGTTATAAAGATACTGTGCAATGTAAATAATTACGGTAATAGTGTAACATGTAAACAATAGCATTAAACTGTACAGCTTTAATCTAATGGAAGATAAGAACTTAAAAAAAATATTGAGTAAGAGTTATAATAGACTGTATATTACAAACCAGCACTTTATATAATTGTATCAACTTAAATCCTAATTTAATTCATTGCCATATAAAAAAAAAAACAATTTTTTTTAAATAAACGCTGGCATGTATTTTTATTTATAATAAATAGTTAAACATGACATTTTTAATTATTATATATTGAATTTTAAAACTTATAAATCGTCACATTTTCTATATATCAACGTCTGCGACTTGTTTAGACCGAGAATAGCGAATCACAATACATCATTAATTTCAAAGTAGTACCATAATTTTCGAACACCATTTTTTATTTCATCACATGTTAATAACTAAATCTACAGTATTTTTACATAAAAGACTTACCGGCCTTAATTATAAATATTATTAAGCGAGTGATTAGTCAATGCTGTCTCCTTCTTTCGAATGCCAAATCAATAATGACAGAAAGAGCTAAATTACTGTTTAACTAAACAACCGCTGAGCAACGTTTATGACCAGGGCCGTACATCTTCAAAAACAATTTTTACTTTTATTTTTAACACCTTGACATGAGTCGTCTAATTATGACAGTCAAAGCACATACAAAGATTTATTGATTTACATATAATAATACATATAGAATTTCTTATAAGTGAGCAAGTTTATAATTTTAATATTTGATCAAATCTAATGTAGAATCTAATTTTAAATATAATTTTACTTTATCTGCGGCAATTTTTATACGCGATTTGTTTCTTTAGAAGAATTTTTTGTCACTTACTTTACGATAGAATACAATACTTTATTTTTGATAGTTTTTTTAAATCTTTGTCACTAATTAAATAATATAAAATAGGTCATACTAACTTGACTGCGCCGAGGTTCACTTATTTTAGAGCATTGTTTTGTTATTACTAAAGCTTGAATAGATTATAAACTATACATTTCTCTAAAAAATAATACGCAGAAAGCAACGTTAGTCGATTATTTAAATCTACGCATTTTGAATTTTGTGTAAAGAAATATTAACATCTGCTGCGTTTTGACACTACAGTCCACAGATAACAAAACGTAATAATAGGAAGGCGCCATCTATCGAGTTTATCCGAAAAGCTTATCGAAGCAAGCGTGACAATATGGTTTGTCGTTTTGCTCTTTGAAGGTTCCTTTGTTGAGTTGTCGGAGACAGAAAGCGCAGACGAAGTGTTCGGGGTGGAACTTCCGGAACATAGCGGTGATGCAGCGGCCGGCGATGGGTTTGTGACAGCCGGCGCACAGCGAGCCTCGCTTGCCGTGGTAATGCGTCTCGCAGTAGGGCTGTCCTTCGTGCTCAAAGAATGATCCCCCATGGAAGGGTTCACGGCATTCCTGAAATATTATACATATTCTTTATTATTATTTTTCAAATATAACATTTGTTTCGAAAAATAATCGTAGCTGTAAATTATTACGCTATAGAAGTGAAATATAAGATATCTTTATCTTCACCTGAAAACGTTTGATTTTGAACGTTGCACACAAAATTCGACTTGACCTTAAGAAATTAATATCGAACCTTTAATTTTGAATTATCATCATTAATAAACATAACCATATCACCAAATTCTGAAACGGTGAATAAATTCAAAATAACGAATTTATCTTTCATCTGATTGGTCATTGATCAAATGTAGTTGATGACGTAACAGATTGAACCAATGAACGTTTAGTATTTAGTCAAACTGATTAATGTAACTTTACTCATAATTTCCGAAACTAGCGGTTAGTCTGCTAATGAGCACATAATTCCATAACAATAAGTTCATACTTTAACATCTTACCAATATTTTGGAACTGAATTGTATGTTATAGTAAGCTATAAACAATTAGTCCAACTATTATCAAATTAGTACTTAAATTGTAATATAAATTGAATGTGTTTATTATTTAACAGAATATTTAGTTGCCTACGTATTGAAATATTTACAAGACAATATTTCTGAGCAATAGTAAACGTTTCACTATTGGGCAATACCACGGTCACGGAGAAAAATATAAGCGGCGTGTCACTCAACCAAGTTCGATAGCAGCGACGTACAGCGGGCGCCGCTGCGAAGTAAAAGTTGTAACACAATCGCACCTATCTCTCACCACTGAAATTGGCCTAGGTTCTAGATCTGTATATAAGACCTCGGGCAATATCTTCGGAGATGCTTTAGATTGTGGCGATACACAATTTTATCCTAGACATGCGGGTGCCGAACTCTAGTAAACTATAAAGATAACGATATGTTCCCGATTCAATTCCGATCCTACTTTGACTATTCTATATTTATTAGGATCGGAACCGAACCGATATGATGTCAACATATTATACCGTTATGTCAAAATCAAACTTAATTGTGAAGTTTTATGCCAATAGCCATATGCCAATTAAATAATTATATGAAACGGATGAACGGCAAAGAACACGCTTCGATTCGATTACGATAAACTATAAAGTGACAATTTGTTAGTAGAATTTGCCCCCCAGGTTGCCTCACGAAGTTTTCCTTAACCGCTGAACAAGACAAACACAAATTAAGCACATTAAAGCTTTATAATTATAAATATCTGTGAATTCGGTTAAGATTTATTCCGTTATCTTAGCGATAAGTTAAGATTATACAGGTTTTTGATACGAAACCTCTATTGCCCGCTTTGGGGGTAAAACTGACTCGTACGCTATGAATGCAAACGGCAAACGCATAGCGTATGCCGTCACGCCCGTTGCTATAGTATCTATTTTCTTCGTTGATTTAAATTAACTAAAAATAACGAAAGTTTAATTTTATTTATTTTTCCGATTTTCACATCCGCCGGACGTATCGTAACGGCCAGATTTTTTGTTATGCATTCTGGCATTTTATTATGGATCCAACTAACGCGAGAGAAGAGAAGAGATTCTTATCCATAAGAGTTACAACTTACGAGTTGTATTGAAAAGTTAAATAAGTTAAGTTAAAATAACTTAACTTATTTAACTTTTCAATAAAATAAATTAATGTTTTGTAGTGTAATATAATTTGTATGATCAAAGATCACAGTTGTTAGCCATTGTAGTATCTATGTAGTGTATAGTCGTCATTACAGTCATATTGGAATAATTCAAACGTAGAAATACAACACGTTCGGATATATCTAGATTCTACCAAGTTTAACCGACAAGAAATTAATTAGCAACAACAACAACAACCTTGAACTTAACAAACAACATTGTAAGCTTTTGTAAACCTATTAACAGAGATTGAATTTATGTAATAAATCCGTTGCGATTTCAATTAACGAACCCGTTATCAAATAAAATTGTCATTACTATGGGAATATAACGACATTGTTAAATTGCTCCTTTGATTTACTTTCCAGCAACACGCCGTTGGCAAGAATCCACCAATGTTACGTTTATCTATCAACTATCTTTTTAACATTTTTCTATTTCCATGAAACTAATTTGAGCCCGTTAAATGAGATCGTTGTATAATATTATTTTTTATAAAATATATTGTTTTTTTAATGTATCCATTTATTTTGAATTTATGTGTTTAAATTCGATTTTCTTTGCGCTTAGCGATAGTGCACATTAAGAGTGCACCGTATTATAAATAGCGATACATTGGCTGGCCCATAAACAAATCGGCCCGATCCACATTAGCCGGTGTGGCTGCGACGCCAGTGACGTCACACGCGACTTATTTTCGGCAACGTTCCGCCGGGAAACACTACACGCCTAGCACTTGACCCCGTTTACCATTTCTTTGCGTTTTAGACGGCGACCTTCCTGGTGGATAACAATGTATGTATGTACATTGATAAGAGTTCATTGCCGTACGATGCGCGTACGCAGGTGACCTTGACGAGCGGTCAATGCGTGAAGGGACACGACACTGTCCACATTTCCATTCATTTTCATTATCATTTTGTTTTGTTGTTATTTTTTTATGTTTTTTTTTTTTTATTTTTATTTTTGTTCTCTTTATTTTATTATAAATCTTAACATTACAATAATATTACAAAAATATATTACATAATTTACGATTCCCTATCAAATATGCTAAAGACTAGAAATTATTGACATTGTTATTGAATATCATCTGTGTTTTTGTCGTGTTTATGTTCATTCATTTGCTGTTCATCTCTCCGTCATGCCGACGAGCATAGCTGTAAAGAAAGTTGGGGGAGGGCATTCATTTGAGGGGGGAAAGGCTGTCATCATTTATTCTTCTTCATCAACTCCGGCGCAAGTTGGGCATACCGGTTTTCCTTCCATGGCATAGAATGTTTTTCCCTTAACGGGATTTTGGCAGTCCTGGGAGACCAAAATATCAATTAAGTTAAAGTAACGTTTCTAACAGTTCAGCTGTTAAACTTGTTAGAAAACATCCGGTAGTATACTTAACCTGGCGTAGGGGATTTTTTCTGTAATTGTAAATATATTACCTACCTGTCATTTATCACCTGATGCATATGTTTCCTTGAGTGTGACACAAGTGTAGTGATACTGACCTTGCAGACGAAGCAATCTGGATGCCATTGAGTGTTGAGGGCGGAAATGTAGTTTTCCATGATAGGTTTGTTGCAACCACCACACTTGGGCGCAAACATATCAAAGTAGTCAGCCCGGCAGTATGGCTTGCCATCCCTTTCATGGAAACCCTCCTCGCCGAACTGTTGGCCACACTGAGCACAGAAGAAGTGTTCCGTGTGCCAGGTCTTCTCGAGAGCTGTCACGCATTTCTGTAAACGAAATACAAGGACATCTCAATGATCGGTCGACGTTGATGTCTGACTATAGGTTGGTTGTTGACACTAACGTCGAGTATGGGTCCGTTGCAATAGGCGCATCGCGGCGAGAAGAGGTTATGGTAGTCGGGCTCGCAGTACGGTCTGCTGTCGCGCTCAAAGAAGTTTCTCGTGCCCAATTCTTGATTGCAGTGAGCGCATGTGAAGTGTTCAGGATGCCAAGTGCGGCCCAGCGCTGTGATGACCTGGGACAGACAACCGTTATTATGTTCACTGGCCGCTACCACTGTTAACATTTTATATTCCACTTTCATATTGAAGATCGATATCCACCTGTCCGACGATGGGCTTCTCGCAGGCGTTGCAGCATCCCTTCTGGGGGGTTTGTACTCCTTGACGGCTCATATCTGCTCGGAGGGATCCGAGCATATGCTCTAAAGATGCGGATTCGGGTTGCCGCGGGTTGCTGCGGTATTGTTCCTGCCAAGCACGCTTCTCTCGGTAAACGTGGGTACCGCTTTCTCCCTCTGGAGCTGCACCAGCGCCGCTTACCTGAGAATTGAAAATCGAAAGTAGCAGCGGCTGATTTTATTATTTATTTTGATAGCAGCCGAGAAAATAATCAATGTCAATGAAACTTCGAATTTGGCTGTAAAGCCCAACTCGAAGTTTATATTTCGCGCTAACGTACTGAAGGTAACTGGTCGAACGAAGCGGTCTGGAGTGAATGCGGTGCGAGTGAAATCTTTGTCTATGTACTCTAATATTATAAGATCACAGCCCCACTACGCCTGTGATGTAACACCCGTACTATCTTTAGATATGAGCATTTCAGCGGGTGTGAGTGAGACGACAAGTGTGCTGGAGTGACGACTGCTCGCAAGGCTGGAAATAGCCGTGGACCAAGAAAGGCGAGTAGTAAATATTATAATAAACGGAAAAGTGTAGTGCAGTGTGCCGAAGTGGCCATGACAGTAGCCGCCCTATATTATACCTTACGACTATGATTAATGTGATAACTGATTATAAAACTAATACCTACAGAAAAAAAAAAAAAAATTGGCACATATGTACCTTTCGACATTGTACTATGAATGAAATTAGGATTAAGATAGCGAAGACCTCAATTCAATGAATTATATTATCGTGTTCTTGATACCAGGTCAAGTATCTTTCTGGCAGCTGGCGCTGTCCTCAAATCTTGAGATTTTCTTATTACTCGAAACAACATTATTAATTAAACGTATAAACGTTTCATTTAAAACGTATTATTTATAGAAATTGAATTCAACGTAAATGTAATTAAACATAATGTCATTATATTCTAAAAACTGGTTCACATTACATAGGTTGGTAATAATAAATGTTAATTTGAAAATATTAATTATTTTTATTATAGTACACTAGTTATATAGTACATAAATAATGTGACAAAAATATTTTATGGTTCAAATATGTCACCAGTATCTATTTTCCTTGAATATCTTCCAGAATTGAACATTCTGGTTCAGGGAAGGAGAAAGGGATGTTAGGAGAAAATATTCGTTACGTTATATTTGTTACGTTACCTTACTATATGTTAAAAAGTAAGACCAATTGATATATAGTAACTAATAGTCTAGATGGTTATATAGCATATAGGTATACACAATATATGTATATACATATGTATAAAACAAATTTAATAAGTAAAATACGACTACTGAAAATATTGTGCTTTGAAAAATAAGAAATACGAAAATATTCTTGTCCTTTATATTTATGTACAAACTATTTAATATTTCTCATCTAATTGGTATACCATTTAGATATACCCACTTGGCGGTAGGGCTTTGTGGCTAGCCAATCTGGGTAGGTGAGTGACCCTGTATGACTACGGGCACAGGGAACATAACACCTTACTTCCCAAGTTTGGTGGCGCATTTACGATGTAAGTGAGTTACATTCTTACAGCGACAAAGGTGATGGTGATCATTTAATACCAGGTGGCAAATATGCCATCCCGCCTTAGATCTTAATTTAATACATAGATATAGTTATGTTCGGAAGGTAGCCGTGGTCGTAAGCCATCTTGCCCTTATAGTACGAGAGCCCACGACCAAAACCATGTCTCATAGCAATACGGCAAAAACCCTTTAAAATCGTTAGATTGTATGATTCTGAACCCGACTAGGTGTGTAGTAACGGTCGAAAGTGTAGCAACTGCGTGGGAGGCCATTTCTGCTGTGTCAAAAAAAAAAGACAGTCGGTATTATAGCAATACGTCTGATAGTGAAAATGTACATAGATTTTATAATTGTATTACGAAAAAGTTTGTTTTCAGACATTTTGCGCGTAGCATATAGCCTGAGCGCATTTTTGAAAATGTCAACAAATTTAGCCGACCTGTATCATAGCAATACGGACAATTTTTTTTTTCAACTTTTCGTATTGCTGCCATGATTACCAAAAACCTGTTTTCAGACACTTTAAGTGTAGCATATACTCCCAAAAACGAAAATAAAAAAAAATAATAACGTCGATTTAGCTCGACTCAACATTTTTTCGAAGACATATAAAATTAAAAACGACGAGGCTTCGACAACTCTGAATCTCCAGTTATCCAATTACGACGCCTGCAATCTGCCACCATGCAAAACGGAATTGGAGAAACATTTATTACGAACAAAATATATTGCACAAGTCTGGAGCAACGCTCATACCAATACGCCAACCGAACTGAATCCTGCAGATTGCGGATGGTATGAAGACGAGGGACGATTTCAGTTTTCGTGGTTCTCTGGCAACCAACTATCTGAGTTGAGCAACGTTATTTTGGACGACAAATCATCATCCACAACAGGTACAGTTTACATGGCTTTTGCTGTTAATTTCATAAATAAGTTCGTGATTTTCACTAACGATGTTTATTTTACAGAAGAGGACGTTGAAGATCTCCCGAGCGACGTCGAGAGTGATTTCGAAGACGACGATTCCGAATCCGACAGCGATTGAATACGAGAATATTTTGTAACTTTGAATAAACCGTTTTTTTTCAACTTCATCCCAGTTTCCTTTTGTGGGATTTATTTCAGTCCTTCAACTTCAATGTTACGGTTTCGGGTAAATTCTTTGTTAATTATCATCTAATAAATTCAGGGTCGCAACGTATTCATTGGTTTGTAACAGAAAATTCAAGATGCCTCAATACGATTTTTAAATGATATCTGAGTATCGAAAAGTTGTCTGATAGAGAAGGTGCTACACTTAATTTGTCTGATATAAATTTTTTGCACATGTGGACAACTTATTTTATCATGTCCAACAATTTTCAGACATATTGCTATGATACCGATCGGTAAAATTTGTTAACATTTTCAAAACGGTCTCAAAATTTAATGCGTTCACATTTCCGTCTGAAAATTGTTTTGTTCGCATCAAATAACCAAAATTTACTAATAAAAAAGATTTTCAGACGTATTGCTATGAGACATTTTTTTTGTCTCATTTTTAATTTTTTTAAGTGATTTTGCGGGTTTGCGCTACACCACTAACGTCTGAAAAATATGTTTCCGGTATCTCAGAACTATCATTCAACTACAGTCTGCAAATCAGACATATTGCTATGATGCAGTTCGGTAAAATTCTTTGACAATTTTGAAAATTCGGTCAGATCAAACGCTACGCGGAAAATGTCTGATATTGGTATTTTCGAGTTCAGGATAATCGTATCTATCGATTTGATGCGGTTTTGGCCGTATTGCTATGAGACAAAAATTTTGGTCGTGGGCTCTAGTACTATTAAGATAGCTTACTACTGTTATAATGTAAAGTTATACTTTAAAATTCATTGTTGTGTAAACAACTCTTAGAACACTCACATCTTAACACACCGGTTGAAATTATATACCCTCCGTAGTCGGGTTTCAGCCGTTTTCAAGCTCTTATTTATCTATTTTTGCGCAGCCACGGTCATAATCACGTGGGATTTGGGCGGTCCGAGCGGTATCGCCCTTATAAAATGTAGCCTTTAATAAACGTAAACTAGATTTCACTAACCTTGAAGTCTGAGAGAGATGCCATGAGATCGTCCAGCTCCTTAGTGGCACTGGACGCGTGATGGTGACGAACAGTAGTTACGGCGGCCACCGATGGCTGCGGCTGCGGTTGCGGAGGTTGCGCCGGCTCTACCACCGTTTCCTGGACGGTCACCGTAACCTGCTTGGTTCCTGGCCGCGGTAAGGTGCCAGACGATGAAGGCGGGACTGGAGATACTGATGCCCGACTGGTAACAAATACATAGAAATAATTATACACAAAATATTCGAAACTCAAATTATTAATGATCATCTTCTATTTAGAAACTGAAACAACACTTAAATCCAGAAGATATAATTATAACCATGCACGTCTTATTACAGTAATCTTATCACCAGCTACCACCTACCATTTATTACAAAGATTCCGTATATCTATCCAATAATGATGAATGATCAATGACCGACTCATCTTAATATCCTAAATTAATTTAAGAGATTTGTAAACAAGTGATCAACTGATTGATTTTTTTTATTTATAGCAAGAAACACGTTTTGTGTCTCGATACATCTAATTTTAAGTGATCACCTCTATATATAAATTGCCATTGGCATTGTTAGAACAGTGATACCATTCCTAAAGTTCACAACGAGTTGCCAACATAGGTAGTGAAAGTTTAAGCTTATTTGATTATTTTTTTATCTCGCCATCTCCTACATCGCCAATGCGCCACCAACCTTGGGAACTAAGATGTTATGTTCCTTGCGTCTGTAAACACACTGGCTCACTCACCCTTCAAACCAGAACACAACAGCACCAAGTACTGCTGTTTTGCGGTAGAATATCTGATGAGTGGGTGGTACCTACCCAGACGAGCTTGCACAAAGCTCTACCATCGAGATTTGATGTATTTCCAAACTAAGACAGCTGTCATTAATATATCTATCAAACTAACCAGACAGATAAGACGGGTTACTGCTTTATTTACATAACGACGTATCGGCCAATTGGCTGAATGCATAGTTGGCATTACGACTCTATGGAAATCTTCGGAATATACAGACACACCCTGATTTGATTTATGTCCATACAAATGAACAACTAAGTAAATCATATACCCATACGGGTAAACATATTCGATAAATATATCATTTGGAAATGCCTAGCCAGGTGTATTAAACGTAGAAACGCTATTTACTAATTATTCAGAGACGTGCGCAGGAGTCTATGGTGCCAAGAACAATTATTATAATATTACAATGTAAATATAGAATTAACATTACACTTGGATTGTTCCAGAAGTTGATTTATAGAAGCGTATTCGAAATTTAAACGGAAGCATAACGAATGCTTGTAAATAAAAATCTGTGTAGGCAGGATTGATGCTTAAAATATTAAATTTGGAATAAGAAATCAAATAATAAATAAATGATTAGATATTTTTTATATATAGATCCAGAGCAAGTGACGTATATGTAGATCTAGACTGAAAATTAAATTATTTTTCTGTTTTTGTGCGCAATATAATCAGAAAAATTATATATATTTATGTTATTTACTTCTATTATAATTTTTATTCATCGGGTTACTTAAACGACTTATATAAATAATTACTTTAAATTAAATGTTCTAAAAAGTATATATTCGTGCTAAAATAAATTCAAATATAATTTCGACTATAAAAAGTCAATGAACTTTTCTAACAGTCGTTGTCGCTCAGATATAGAATGGCAACTATTTTATTACATATCGACTTTAAATCGACATCAGGCGGAAATCGTAAATCAACATCTGCTCGAACGCGAACTGATATTCAGGGTCCTTTATATATAAATCTGAATGTACGACAAATTATACATAAAATTCAGTTTACGCCTTGAAAAACGGATCTCTATTTCTGTAAGAAAAACTTTAGAAACGTTAATTATTTTTGTGCTGTAGAAATAATATGAATTTATTGAATAATTATTATTATATTATAATCTTGTTTAAATAGGTAAAGACAATGCGATTTTCTTTTTTTTTTATTTGGTAGCCATTGAGTCGAAAAACAAGTACGTTCGATATATGCGTACTTAGGAATTGTTTTCCGCAAATTTTCAATAAGACTGCCATTCTCACTACTACTTACACAGGGTAAGTAAGTATTTTATGGGACATTACATACGCTTTTACAACAGGATCTCAGAAAGCGTTAAAAAATATTCAATTGTAAAATTTAAAAGAATTGTTAAGGAAGGCTAGTGTGTGTTTTCTTTTATTGCCTTTGTATTCGACGAGCATATGTGCCACCTGATGGTAGCCACTTGACATCAGGTAGCCTACTTGACATCAGGTAGCCTACTTGCCAGTTTGCCAACTTAATACATAAAAAAAAATTAAGTATATCTGAAAATATTTGAAATCTATACAGTTATTCTGAAAAGGACGACCAACCAGTACAACAATTGTATGTCGTTCTAACACAACCTTAATATATTATATTTAATATATTATATTATTATATTTCTTGTCCCTCAAAACAGCTGGCCAATCGCCTAGCGATTATTACACGAAACCGGTGTGACGTAGCGCGTTATTTGCGGATACGCCACGAAAATACGTTTTCACACGGCTCCGAGCGCGCGCCAATATCCACTTGTCCATAACCATGGTGGAAAACACGTCAAATTGATTTCGAGTTTTTTTACTCATATAGAATACTAACTGCCCGTTCCCGCACGGGTAGAATGAGGGTCTTTATAAATAAAACTTGTATTTTTTTATTGATAAACAAACAAAAAAATCTTTTTTTTTCGGATCAGGAACCTGCATGGGCGTACACAGAACGCATTTACTTAATCGAGATTATACATTAAAAAGATTCAAAATCTTGGATATTTCATTTAATTAATTACATATTAAGATATATTCGTAACGTAAGAGCAATCGTAAAAAAATAGTTCAGGGACATTTGAATAAGCAACAAACTGTTCATGCTTTTTTTTATTGCATAGGGAGGACCTGAGGTGGTCGGCGATGGGCCAGCTGATGGTAAGTGGTCACCAACACCCATAGACAACGGCCTTGTAAGAGATGTTAACCATCACTTACATTACCAATGCGCCACCAACTTTGAAAACTAAGATGTTATGTCCCTTGTGCCTGGAAATACACTGGCTCACTCACCCTTCAAACCGGAACACAACAATAGCAAGTACTGCTGTTTTGCGGTAGAATATCTGATGAGTGGGTGGTACTTACCCAGACGAGCTCGCACAAAGCTCTACCACTGTAAGTAAATGTTCCAGAATTGGCCTTCTGTTGCTTTACTACCAAATCAAATCAAAATACATATCATACAGGCTCTGGGTTAAATAAACTTAAGCCTAACACCGGTTCGGAATGTAGATTCTACGGAGAAGAACCGGCAAGAAACATATTATATTTATTTTATTTCAACATTCAAGTTACATAGATAATTAAATACAATTACATTTTTATTTATCCTGCTTGGAAATTAACGAATACTAACAATTAATCTGAATCGTCAATCGATAATGATTATTGTTTTAGATAGACGTTTACTGCAAGTTCAAAAACATCTAGACATAGACCATCTAGACATAGACCATTATAAATACCATCAGCGCCAAACATAACAAAGTGACTACAACTCAGATTCTGCTTTCTCGTATTTTCAGGATGAATTTGATAGTTAGAGATAACATTCTAATTTTTAACTACACTATTAAATAGTTGACTTCATTTTATTTCGCCTTATCCAACTTTTATATAGGGGCCGAATTCTACTACGCTATAACTTCAATTCTTCGATTCAATTCCAATCCAACTTTGACTATTCTATATTTATTCGGATCGGAACCGAATCGATATGGTACCGTTACGTCACAAGTCACAACCAAAATTAATCGTTAACTTTTATGCCAATAATCGATATTTAAATTAAATATTAGAAAAAAAGGATAAACGGTAACGATCACGCTTCGATTCGATTGTGATAAAGTTACAATTTATTAGTGGAATTGATCCACAGTTGGCAGTCCTTTAGCCCAGACACATGTCAACGAGAGAAGAGTCATTAAAGTTTACCTCGTTACACGTCTTTGGCAAACGTCTTCCGTTGTCAGTCATAATTATTTGGTCTATTAAATCTATTTTATTTGATAAATGTTCTATTGTAGCGTAATGTTCTAATATTGGTATAAGTATTTCAAATTTATTATATTTGCTTTAATTATTATTTACTCATTATTGTCTGCAACACGTCTACCTTTACAAATAAATAAAACTGAAGTGTGTTATCTCAAAATAAATGTTTCTTTTTAAATTAGTATGGGTATTTGCGAGCTACCAAAACAATCATATTTTTTACTTTTGTGGTGGTTGAATTTTTATAGGGAGTAGCCCAAGGTACCGTTGAGTCTTTACTTCATCAAAATCAGTTGAGTATATCAAAAGTTATAATAACTTAAAGTTAACGTTCGTATCGTAGTTATCGACTATTTAGACTTAAATAAAAATAAATATTTTAATTTTTTCTTATATAAAAATAAAGTGTTTGTCTGTTTGCGAATTACAAAATTCAAAAGAACCTATTTTTATTTCACGCTATCGCTGCTATAATTCATATGGATATTGAACGTTAAAATGGCAGATTTTAAAGGATTTTCTTCACATATTATTATAAGATTATATTTTTAAGCTAAATGTAGTTAGTATTGAAGTTAAAATGGGAGTGGTTAGGTATTCCGTATTTTTAAGATAACATAAACACGACTAAGTACTAAATATATTATTATAGGATTTCGTTTGCACATATGTTTCCAAACTAAACTTCGAACATATGTATAAATTTGCTGTTAATAAATTTAAAACTCACGCCAATTTATCCTTATATATAAGGCACATTATTTAAAATATATGTTCATCTATAAATGATATTCTAACCGTTATACAGGTTGTAACAAAATTCGTGTTTGACCCTTAGTAGTTATTATTATTTGGTATTTGGTACTGTTGTGTTCCGGTTTGAAGGGTGAGTGAGCCAGTGTAATTACAGGCACAAGAAATATAACATCTTAGTTCCCAAGGTTGGTGGCGCATTGGCGATGTAAGAGATGGTTAACAACTCTTACAATGCCATTGTCTATGGGCGTTGGTGACCACTTACCATCAGGTGGCCCATATGCTCATCCGCCTTCCTATGAAATAAAAAAAATAAAATATTAGGTATCGCGAGTCGGTTCTATTTATGTATACATTTTTAAAATTCTAAGCAAAAATTGTATAAATGAATAATATAAAAATAACATAAAAGTAAACAATACAAGAATGTATATAATTTAACAAAACATTACAATATTTTTTTTCATAAACTTAATTATTATAATGTTAAGAATTTATATCGCAAATTAATGCAACGTGAAATTGTTCATATTATGTTGATAGAAATTATAATGTATGTTTAACAGAGATCTTTCTGCAACGGCGACCAATCTCAAAAGACTAGCCAACTGCGCAGGACATCCGATACGTTAGGCTGGGGTTCAGGCACCGTTCCAATGGCTTTAGGTGTACTATAATCAACTGCCTCGCTGGTTTAGTGGCTACATGTAAGGACGCAGACACGGGGTCCTGAATTCAAATCACAGGATGGGCCAATAAAATGCTATTGAGATTTTCTGTTGAAAATTCGCAGTAGCAGCTCGGAGTCTGGAAGTTGGAAGTGTGTACAGTCCCGTGGCTCGGAAAGCACGTAAGGCCGGATCGCCATCGGGTTATGAGCGTTAGGGAATAGAAAGTGCACCTGTGTTTGCACACACACTTGTGCACTATAATATCTCCTGCGCAGTTGGCTAATCTCTCTTGAGGTTGGCCGCCGTGGCCGAAATCGGTTAGGAGGACCATTATTATTATAATCTTTGCCTACTTCCGGGTTTCTAGAATGATTTGTATGGTAAATCAATAGTATTTACCTTCCCAATTTGGGATACGAACCCGGGATGTCTGAATCTAAAACCATATTGCTAGCCACTTGTATACAGACCTAACAACTAAAAGTTATGAAGCTTAGTACAATAACATCCAAATTCTTTACACCCACCTCGTCTGATTGTGACCAATTTACCCAACAGTGGAATATTTGCGGGTTGTTATTTTTCTTAACAGATAATCATCCTTTCGTCTTTATATAATACATAGGATATATTTTACACTCACCCATTGGGCACGTCGGTACTGAGTTGATCCAATAGCGAATCTACGGTGGGTCTCGTCGAAGCTGGACTGGTAGCACCATTCGTACGAGAATATACATCTGTGACAACGAAAACATTATTTAAATAAACAATTATATATTAAACATTTTAAACAGCGATATATGACGTACATTCGTTTTGCATGACTTTACTCGAGAACTGGAACAGGTGGTTTGAGCAAATAGTTTCATTAAAGAACCATTACTGAGCAGTCGAGTCTGATGAACGAATGAATGAACGAGATATAATGATAGGGTAATATTCCACTTGGAACACGTATTTATCTAATGAAATCAATTTTAATCGACTCAACAAATAAGAATACACATTGGAGCTGTTTATCCTTCATCCTAAATCGAAAAACCATTGGAATATAGCATAGTATAAATGTATTTTCTCTATAATTTAATTACGTAATACATAAAGTTATTAATAGATCTACATGAGTACGTAATAATCCTTGTTTAGTTTGTTGATTTTTAAACTTGGAATTAAGAAATCAGAGTAACCTAACAGAATAATTTGTTCAGAATGCCGCCTGTAGCAGACACCACGATGTTTTACTATCCGATTTTGTTTGCGTTGGCGCGAAATAAACTGCACTAATCTTTAAAAGAGTTCGTAGAACATTTTTCTCATAATAGCTGGGAGATGGATAGTCATGTGACGAGTAAGCTTATCCATGGAGTCACTTCTAGTCTTTAAGCACTTACGTAGTTATTACGTATTGTATAAAAAACAATTGTTTGGTTGTGTGCGATTGACTTAAAATTCGGATTCAAAAAGTGAATCACATATAACCAAAATTATAACAAATCCTTACGAAAACCCATTTATATATTATAATTATAAAGCTTACGAATAAAAGAACATAATCTGTTTTAATTAGTTTAGTCTCGTATAAATCGATTTCAAAAGACAATAATATCGATTAGTTATCAAGCGGCTGCAAATTTACAAGCAAAATCTATTTATAGATAGCATGTGATTAGTCGTTAGTCGATTAAGCTGACATCACCGCTAATTTGTTTATTCCATACGATCGTGTGTCACTTGTAACGCCTTGTAATACTTATCACACTTTAAAATAGTGTTACAAGATTTGTTTTATTTTGAAACCTATTTTTTTTAAATAATTTGGTCCGAAATCTTTGTAAATTTTTAGACTCCGGGTTCAGTAACACTAAGAATTTGTGAAAATAATATCCCTTTTCTTTCTAGTGATCTGGTCTGGGGTTTCAATCAAGGATCTGGGATCTTGTACGCTAGCCTCAAGAAGAGAATCATCATCAAATTTTGCACACACCTTGTCCGACGTACAGAAAAAGACGTGGGTACCTAACTCCTTCGACTCTACCCCCTCATACATGTCCGATGTCAATATTATAACTTAATTAACTTTATTAAGGGCGATTCAAATTTAATAACTTTTAATCTCAAAAAGTTGACGAGACACGAGATATTGCCAGTTTTGGGCGGAGACTAGGCGGATATCAGATAAAAGAAAAAAGTGGTCCGTTCCTTTAAAAAAACCTACGTTTAACCTGAGTCAAAACCATAAGAGAATAGTAAACATTTAGTTTCGCTTCAAAGATAATTAAAGTGGTAATGAGAAGGACGGTTTTTGAAGTCAATGCCAAGTTTTCGGAGAGCGGTTTTACGTTAACATAATATGTTTAAAACAAAATTGGATAGATTACAAATATATTATTATGATCCATATAGAAAAATAGCTCGATAATGAGAGCTTCTTATTAACGACTAATATTTTTTTCACTTATTAAATCTACGAAATAAAACTCAGAATAAAATTAGTAGTGGATTTTAAGCAAAAATTGGTTGAATATTTGATAAACATCGACCATGCGTGCTGAAAGTTTCACTAAAACATAATTAAACCTTCGTAAACGATAAAGAGCATCGTAAAAACATGGGACTCGTATTTCTTAATTTTTATATTTCTTGTTCGGCGGCCTCTTTGTTGTTTCTTAACTACCCTTTTTGCGGTTCAAAGACTTCACTCCGAGGCCGAGAAGACCGACTCAATTTGATTTTTACTAAATAATTTTGCTAATTTTAATAATTGTTTAGAATTAAAACTAAATCAATTTTTGTAACGTAATTCGGAAAATACATATACAAATGTAGACAAATTCATTTAGAATTGATTTGTTCTAATTTTACTTTCTGGTAGGGTGTTGTCATTTTATTCTATCGTCAAAGAGTAATACTTAGTATTGTTGTAATCCGGTTGCAGGGATGAGTAAGCCAGTGTAACAGGCACATGGGAAATAACATCTTAGTTCCTAAGTTTGATGGCGCATTGGTAATGTCAGAAATAGTTAATATTTCTTACTGCGCCAGTATGTATAGGCAGTGATGACTATTTACCATTAGGTGGTCCATCTGCCACAAAAAAAAAGAAAATCAAAATATTTTATATTTTTTTTTGCAAAAACAAGAAAACTGCAAATGGTATCTTAAATAAAACTTGTATAAAAATGAGTATTTTCGAAGATGCTACAATGATTTAATAGTTAAACGCAATTAAATTGTTACTAAGTCTGGATTTCCATGAATTATAGTTATGTCGAGAACATAACAACATTTCAATGTCGCGTGTTGAAATTTCGATGTCAGCTCAGTGCCAGATGTCGTTACGGCGACCATATTGTAAGATTGGTGGTTTAATGAGTGTCACGTTTTATTATAAACTTTGATATAATAATTAATATTTATTTTATTACATTTTTATATATATTGAGACGTGTAAAACTATTCGTTAATTTCTAATCAAGTTTATAGAAACATGAATTAATTAAAGCTTTTTAAGAATATTAATTTCTATTTTTTTTTACTATATACTTATTAACTAAAAATAATAGAAGAAAGTCATAAAAAATTTTACAATGATTGATTATTAACTGCTAAAAGTTTGTACCAATTTCAATACATTGTTTGAATTTAAAATCTGCATTAAAAACACAAATTTATTTCAGACTAGTGTAGATAAAGTTGAGCTTAATTTTGTTACATATTTAAAAGCGAATAAAACACTTCAAAGTGAACACAAACGGCGCACGCGCATAAATCCAAAAGCTAAACAACGGTGCAATGAAATCGGCGCTCTATTTCAGTGTCTGGGAGGGAAATGTCGGCCTTGCCAAAGGCAACAACTTTGTATAAACGTCTACTGCATATAAAGCGGAAAAAACTTCATTGTTTAATTAGTAAGTTTTTAAACTTCGCTCAAATTTGGTATTATAAATAGGTAACATTACTTTTGTCATTACAATTTTTAAGGAATTTAAATACTTTTTAATACACCATGTATTTAAACAGTTAAATAGACCTTTAATGTATTCTATTGGCTGTAATGTGATCAATTCAATATGATGATGACCTGAATTATAGCGCTCTAAATTGCTTTCATGTTTAAGTGGATCAGGTATTATCATTGAGCGATGAGTAACGATTGCTATAATAGATTCAATACTTTTCATAGTTTCAACGTAAGGGTAACTTAAGCTTTATTTTTTATTGCATAGGAAGGTCGACGAGCGTATGGGCTACCTGATGGCAAGTGGTCACCCACGCCCATACACATTGGCATTGTAAGAGATGTTACATCGCCAATGCGCCACCAACCTTGGGAACTAAGATGTCCATTGTGCATGTAATTACACTAGCTCACTCACCCTTCAAACCGGAACACAACAATAGCAAGTACTGTTGTTTTGCGGTAGAATATCTTATGAGTGGATGGTACCTACCCAGACGAGCTTGTACAAAGCTCTACCACCAAGCTACTCATTATTTAATTAGTAGTAGTAATGGGCGTCAGTCATCCAGTAAGTATAAGAAAAATACATTTCATATAAGGGTATATTCCAAAAGTTGTGATATAACGACTGAATTAAATAAATAATGTTTTAATGCAGTATGGAATAAAAAAAAACAAACATACACTCACCATTTCTTTCCGTGAACGCGGTCTTATCCGCATAATTTCCGTATCTGGCGTTGCTCAAGTCATCCAACAGAGTGTCGAGTTCCGAAAAATTGGCACGGCCTGTCGTCCTGCCGTAGCCAGGTGACTGACTCGTAAGCCCAGGGGACTGACTATTGTACCCAGGGGAATGACTATTGTAACCAGGGGCTTGAATGTAGTTTGTGCTGTATTTGGCCGGAGCAAGCTTCTCGTGTACTGTAGTTGTGTTTTGGTAGGTAGGCTGCAGACAAAGATTTATTTTTGTTACTCTATTGTTCGAGAATGAATCCAGCCTAGTCTGATTCTATGGCTGAATCTGTCATGATATCTACTGCGACGAGTCGATCGGGGGAACTTCTTTAAATTTTATTAATTTATTTATATCCAGGCTTCAAGAATTATGAAATACTAAGCGAGCACTCTTGAGACATAATTTAACAAGAAACATTTAATACATTTGCAATATAATACAATTTGCACGATTGCTTTTTATCATTCATTCTTACTAATATAAATACGAAAGTGAATATTATAAATCTATTTACACAACCGATCATACACATTGCGAGGGATACAGCAAAGAACACCTGCCCCCCCTCATATGCTCCTCTTCACACGTAGGTGAAGCCGCGGGCGGAAACTTGTATACCATATAGTGCGCTTGTTAGGCGTGTACTTTTTGCATCGGAAAATAAGACTCTTTGTACTATTCGAAAACATCAGCAGCTTCCATGCTGAATTTATTAAGAGAGTGATTGACACACAGACATCCGCAATTAATATAAATTATGAACAAGATTAGCTTACTAATCTGAATCTCAAGTTTTGGGTTTTAGAAATAAACTTCGCCCTTTGAAATTTCACTGTCAATCCCGAATTGAATCAATGTGGTGGAATCTTAAGGTTAATCTTAAAAATAGAAGGGGCTTCAATCGAGAAGTAGAATTTTTTTACGGACAAAATAATAATAGAGGCATATTATTTATCAAGGCAGCATTTAATAAAGCTTAGCGACATCTACATTAAATGTTACCAGTCACTGGCTACTCTCCAAATCGTTATGATAACGATACTACTAGTTGTAATACATTAAATTGTTCCTTCAATGCAAACTAGATGGCGCTTTACAGTTTAGTGAAATGATATATTGACTGTTATCCGATGATTGCAGGTTCGATCTAAGCAAGGATCACCAAATTTGCATGTGTTTTACGCATACATATTAAGATTGCACGACGCACGTGTTTTCACTAATCCACATTGGAGCGGTGTGGTGGAAGATACTCTAAACTTGCTCGAAAAATGGGAGAGGAAGCTTTAGCCCAGCAGAAGGACATCTAGAGGCTTTTACTTCCCATTAATTACAATACATAGATTTATTGCTATATCTCTTACTATGCATTATTAATTAGTATATGAATATATGTACAAAATACAAGCGAATTTCGAAGCATTTTCTTTCGTGTCTTTCCCACGTTATTTATTTTTGAAATAATTTGTACTCTCTTAGTAAAGCTAAAAATAATAAAACCTAAGAATAAAAAACATTGCTTTTAGGAGAGCGGGGTTTATCAATTGGAAAAATACTGTGTTCCATTGTTGAAATTGACATGCACTGTAGACCTGTCATTATAGATGCTTGTGTGCATGTTGTATGATGCTTTTGTTTGTGTTTTTAAATAATGATACTTCTTACGGTTTGCTTGAATACAAATTTTAATATGTATTTATTATTATTGTATTCGATTTTTAAATCGAGAAATCACTATTCACGTGGATGTAGTTATCTTCTATTATTATTAGTCATATAATCCATAGGGCTTCTTTTTCATGGCATAAGGTACAATTATTTATATTTAAAAACAAATTTAATTATTAAATTAACTTTACATATTTTGAATATGTTTATTGAACTAAAACTAAAGTCGTAAATTCGTTTATTAATAAAATTTAAGTACAACTTTGTATAAATAATGATATACATATTTCATATGTCTTTTAATATTACTACTATTCTAATAAATGGTAGCTTTTATAGATTTTAGTATTTATTTAATTTTATATATACTTAGTAGTGATCACATCAGTGGCGTAGCTTGCCCTTGATGGGCCTTGTATCAAAATTTGATAGGAGCCCTTCATTTTAACTACGTGGTTTTACATTTTTGCTTAGTCACCGTACAAGGGAGTCCGATATATTTGATATGGCCGATACGGCGATAGCTACGCCAATCTCAAGAGAGATTAGCCAACTGCGCAGGAGATATTATAGTGCACAAGTGTGTACGCAAACACAGGTGCATTCTCTTTTCCTTAACTCTCATAATCCGATGGGACGGCAATCCGATACGACCGGAAAGAGTTCAGGCGCAGGACCAACGGCTTAATGTGCTTTCCGAAGCACGGGAGTGTACACACTTCCAACTTCCAGACTCCGGGCTGCTACTGAGAATTTTCTGACAGAAAACCCCAATAATTTATTGGCCCGACCGGGGAATTTAACCCAGGACCACCGAGTCTGCGGCCTCAAACTACTAGACCAACGAGGCAGTTTACACCTGGATTGTATAGTAGTGATAAACTGTGTAACGTTTTTACCAAATAACAAAATATCCAACGTGACGGTAAGATATAATATAATAAAATGTAGTTATTAATTTGTTTAAATATGACATTCTAATTATACTGTTCTATTTCCTTATTAACCGTAATAACTAGTTCGTCTGTTATGTAATTATGTTTTAAGTACAAAGTAAATATGAGATAGCCATATTGATATACAAACAAAATAAGTTATCAATATTATTCTTGTCCCTAGAATTTACATTTAAAGGATTCATTGTAAGTTTTTTCCGAATACCATTGATTAATCTTAAACTAGCTGTGCCCCGCTGTTTCACCCGCGTATAATTAATAAAAATGTAATGAATCAAAATAAGTCTAGAACCTTCCTCGATAGAAGGACTATACGACACAAAAATAATATTTAAATTCGAACCAGTAGTTCCTGAGGTTAGCCGGATCAAACAAACAAACTCTTCAGCTCTATATATTAGTATAGAGTATAGATTTTAATTGTTGTGCATACACTTTGTATTATTTGAAACATCTTATTCATTCTTAGAAAGGTTTTGTTGTTGAAGGACTGTTAAATGTCGATACTTAAAGCATAAATACCTATATAAACGATAAACTAGTGTAAAACAACTGTAGCCGTTGTTGTAGAAGCTACGGTTATGTCGAAGCGTACGCCCACTTTCAATTTATAGTCAGGAAGTCTATTTCTCAATCAATCTAAACTTAATACCATTCTAGAATCTGTCTTTGTATGATCAAAGAAATACGAAAGTCAAATATGATGAAAGTCAAGTTAACAGCAATGTATTTTAAGATAATAAATAAATACTAATATTATAAATAACTCTGTCTATCTGTTACATATTCACGACTAAGCCACTGTAACGATTTAAATGAAATTTGGTATGAAGTAGTTTTGAAGCCTAAAAAAGGATTTAGTTACTTGTTATAAGCAACTCCTTCCACAAAGCAAAGGCAAAGCCGCGACCGTAAGCTAGTAATTAATATTTAGACTAAATTGAGAATTAATTTACAATCTTTATTTAATTATGTTCTAAGCTTTTTGCTTAAGAAAAAAATTACTGATAGAATTTTACTGAAAAAGTGTTACGTGAATATGACATTTCGATAAAAGTTTATACCTATTACTGAGAATTGAAGCCGCAATAGTCTACGTCGCGTCGGAATTCCGCGAAGCTAAGGATGTATGGTTATTTTTAAGATAACATAAATCTCATCGACACAGCTCTCACAAAAGAATTTGCTCGATGGCCGTCTCGACTACATCCTTAGATAGAAATGAACTTAACGATAATTAAACTATAAGATCACCAAATATAAAGAGAACATTGAATAATATAATAATTTACGACCTAAATTAAAAACGTGTTGAGAAATGGGTGAATAGTTAAACAATACTGTGTCTTTCTCTTTCGATTGTCAACTCAAACATGACAGAAAGAGAGGAATTAAGGCGAAGCTACGTTTATGAGTAAGGCTGCTAAAGATTTTGCTATTAACTATTCATTAATAAATATTTTTATGCTTTAATTTGAAACTGAATTTATCCGAAAGTTCTTAGAAGCAATGTATTGTATCAATTATATAATCAGAATACTTGTGATTACACTGAAGTATAAGTAATTACTAAGACTATTAAATGTTTATACGAGAAGGAAATCAATTGAAAATATATTGTCCTTGCATCGATTGTGATTAATTCTTTGGCATTGGTAATAATCAATATTTACAAATAACAATATAAAATCAAAATCGTATAAGCTTGTTTGGATTACAAACCAATTATACCATATAAATGGTTGTTGGTACGTGTTTTATCTATTACATATTTTTATTAATTTTTAAATATTTAAAAAAGATAATTGATATATTTGCTAAAGATAGTCGAAACAAACAGTTACTACATGTACATATTATCAAGAATTTAATACATGTAACTGTTTATTGTTTAAAGACCTTATATAAAAACTATTTATGATTATTATTAATAATTTTGTCCTTTATTATTATCATCTCTATAAACATAATAAACATGTAACATTAATATTTATTTAAATTGTAGGTCAGGTTCAATTAATGTCGTTATTATTATGACCATAACATAATTAATGATACATTAACATAATCGAGAAGTTTTTTTTCTGATTTAAAGCTAATATCGAAAAAAAATTATATAGATTTTTTGTATTTATTGTAAAAGATAAAAATTGCTTATATAGAAATAATGTAAAGAAACTACTTATTATTGCAAATGTAGTGCAGAAAAGAAATCGCTTTAATTTTTACTTTCATATTTACATCTGTTTATTGTGTTTATTAGGATTTATTTTTGGAAAAATCTTTTATGCTTTTAGTCATATTATTATTACATATATGGATAAATGCGCTAGTGCAGCTAATCAAATATTCTTTCTCATCTCATACTTACAGAAGCAGGTTTAGCGTAGTCCGAACTAATATTTCTTGAGCCATTGATTGAGCCGTAACCGGTCGAAGTTGGTGAGCTGAGACTACCCCCAGGAGAACTCAGCCGGCCCGGAGAGCTACCACGGCCGAGTGGTGAGCCGGTTCTGCCGGGGGAGTTAGTTCGGCCGCCCGGTGATCCTGTTCTACCACCGGGACTACTAACCCTGCCAGGGTTTATGGAATTCTGGAGGTCAGCGAGCAGGGCATCTGGAATTGTTATATTTCAAAATTAATACGGTAATTGTGTTAATACCGCGTCAAAATTCTTTGAAGTAAGCTTTGAGTGATGTTTTGTTTATTTTTTGTATCTAACTTTTGCGAACCGAGTTTTATGAAATTTCGTATGAACCAAGCTTGAACTCCAATGAGACCTTAATTTAGACTGATTACGTCATTTTAAATTGATCGATCTAACGAAGCCGTGGGCAAAAGTATGAACAATCTTGATGGTTAAGAAAACTGAAGGGAAATCAAAAATATCGCGGGAATAATTTACTATTTAGTGACATTTATAATATTTTTTTTTATTGAATAGGTTGGCGTACCCTAAAATAAGGTCCTCCAGACCGATTTTGGCCACGGCGGCCAATCTTAAGATGCTTAGAGATTAGCCAATTGCGCAGGACTTATATTATAGTGCACAAGTGTGTGGGCAAACACAGGTGCACTCTCTTTTCCTTAGCTCTCATAATCCGATGGGACGGCAATCCGACACGACCGGAAAGAGTTCAGGCGCAGGACCAACGGCTTAACGTGCTTTCCGAGGCACGGGAGTGTACACACTTCCAAATACCAGACTCCGGGCTGCTACTAAGAATTATCTGACAGAAAACCCCAATAACTATATATTGGCCCGACCTGGGAATTGAACCCAGGACCACCGCGTCTACGGCCTTATATCAAGCCACTAGACCAACGAGGCAGTCAGGCGTGCCTACCCAGTACCCAGTACCCAGTGCCTGTAATTATACTGGCTCACTCACCCTTCAAACCGGAACACTAAAACACCAAGTACTGCTGTTTTGCGGTAGAATATCTGATGAGTGGGTGGTACCTACCCAGACGAGCTTGCACAAAGCTCTACCACCAAGTAATAAGTTACTTGAAATAAAAACTTTAAAGATTGGTACATGTATAATTCGATGTAAAAATATAGATCATAAACTACTGAGATTTTCAAAAATTGCTAAATCATAACAAATAATGTCAAACTTATCTAGTTTCATTCATTCGTTAGTTTAAGTTAACTACGCATTGGCAACATTTAGCATATTTAATGCTGTTTAACTGCATATGATATTATAAATATAATGGGAAGGCAGACGTGCTAATGGACAGCCCGATGTTGAGTGATCATGTATCTATAATTCTATATCATAAGAAATACAGAACATTTTGGATCCTATGGTTGGATTTGCTACATTGTCAATGTAAGAAATAGTTCACCTATATTTCTGACATCGCACTGGCAACCATAGGATCTGTTGAGCATTTAATTAAACTGTCTAGCTCACATTTATTAAACCAGTTTTTATGAATACATATATATGATGTAATATGAGTATTACATACTAGTTCGCCCACGTATGAGTAAGGTGTTAGGTACCCTGTCCTTTTTTGTATTCCTGATAACGGGTTTGTAAAATTTCATGACGTTCAGTTGAATAGGTAAGATGCGAAAGAGTAACAAAAAAACAAACTCACTTTTATACTTATAATATTAGTAAGTTAATGCATATGTACATATATTACAGTTTTTGCTGGTAATATCAACTTCCGTAGCTTTACTAAATTAAATTACTAAATGTACTTGTAACTTGAATAAATGATAGCCGGTTGGCGTGGTTGGTAAGACACTTGCCTTACACGCCGCAGGTCGTGGGTTCGATTCCCACCCAGGACAGACATTTGTCTGCATGCACATGTCTGTTTCTCCTGAGTCTGGGTGTAATTATTTATATAAGTAAGTATTTACAAAAAAAAGTAGTATATTATGTAATATATCAGTTGTCTGGTTTCCATAGTACAAGCTCTGCTTAATTTAGAATCAGATGGCCATGTGTGAATAGGTAATGTCCCAAAAAAGCATATTTAAATTCTAATATGAAGTAAAGCAATAGTCGTCAATACTGCTGCAAGCTGAAACCTACCCAAGACTACATGTGAATTGCATCGCTTGCATTTTGTTTATCTATAAAAACCTAAGGTTACATAATGATCATTATTATGTGTAAACGATGAAGGTTATTATTACTGTTCCAATAACATCTTCCTAGAAACTACATACTTATCAGTAATGTTTAGTAAGTATAAATTAATATCAACTTGGTTCGTTTCAGATACGAGTGTAATTGTACGTTAGTCATGATGTCATGTTAGTTAAAATAAATCGAGGGTCTTCTAATTGGCTTCAATAAACTCGAATTGCATTCGCAATTAACTTAAATGTCATCAAAATTTTTATACATTTCTATTTCTCATACACATACGTATAGCCTATTCAAACCACAACAGGAATAAACCCAAATAAACAAATTTGACACCGTATTAATGCGATATTATTGGTCATAGATATCAAATGACGCGATATCATTGTTCGACATCTTGAATAATCTATGATATTCACTATGGATACGCGAAAAGATGGCGTTTTCAATGTCAAAAGGTAAATTAATCAAGAACTGTTTATAGTGCATAATAATGCAGAACGATTTGAATTTTTTTTATTGCATCGGAAGGCGGACGACCGTATGGGCCACCTGATGGTAAGTTGTCACCAAAGCCCATAGACATCGCCAATGCACCATCAACCTTGGGAACTAAGATATTATGTCCCTTGTGCCTGTAATTACACTGGCTCACTCACCCTTCAAACCGGAACACTACAACACCAAGTACTGCTGTTTTGCGGTAGAATATCTGATGAGTGGGTGGTACCTACCCAGACGAGCTTGCACAAAGCTATACCACCAAGTAGATACATACATACAAATACTCACGTAAATTCTTGTCCTGATTATAATAAAAACAAGTTTTATTTCGCGTGAGTTCAACGTTCTTAAGACATCCTTAAGTACAGTTAGCAACCGAATTTTACATTCGACAAAACTGGTGTATGATGGTGTTTGTGAAATCTTATCGGTCAACTCGCGTATAGGAAAGCATTGTTCATGAGATACGACAGAGCGCTCTTAGAGACGTTACACTTAAAATTTTTATGGCTTCTGGCACTTACAAGAAGTCAACGACCCTTTTATTGAATGAAAATTAGGTTATTGTATCAACAAGATAATTAAATGAAGTATCTAATAATTAAGACTGTAATAAACTCGTTAGAAAAAAATACCTAGTCCCTCGACAGCTTCGTATACATCTTCATAATCCGTTTGAGGTTGCAAATTATTATGACTTTTCAATATTTTCCCGTAAACATCGTCATTTACCGAATAATGTGCTTTTGACATTTTCACGGAATTATTCGAAACTAGACAATTTTCGGAGACAGTATTTTAATCACTCACTTTAAAACTGGTCACTGAGAACTCTTAAGATTCTTCGTGAATTTAATAAAAATAGTTACACGAACAGGGCGGTAAAGTATTCTAAATTTAAATATTTTATCCTTTGCCCTCAAACGTTAAGGCGCGCGCGACTCTCTTATAGACTTATGCAGTACTGATTCACCTCGAGCGCAGACCGCAAAAATCACGCACGGCCTAACACATTGTTTTTTTTTGTTCACAGATATTGAGGAGTCCACTCTTTATATTGACTAAAGCGCTAATTTTCCGTACTCATCAATGACTAATTATTTAATTACATGTATATTCGATAATTATTTATTCTGGTTAATGAAACCCTTATCATAATTTTCAAAATAATATTCATAAAACACCAAACAATTCAATAATTAATTAACCTTTTTTTTTATTTGTAATGTAAATAAATATTTATTTATTATTATATTTTCGTCGTGAAAGCGCTTTAAGCGCTGGAAGGTCGAAGCTCGTCAATGGTCGTGCTGACGCCGCTTTTATAATGACGACGCGTCATAGCATGACGCTTGCTTTGCGGAATTTGTCTCGCTTGTCTGTTATGGGCTTTGAGTCAAGGAATTAGTATGTTTATTGTGTACTGGTGAGATATAGGACAAAGACATGAACTTTTATTTCAACTCCTAAAAGGCATATCTTTGTAATGTCTAAGGGCCGGTTTTTTGATCCGTAGTCAAATGCCGTATGACAATTTGTTATATTAACCATAGTTAAATTGTTAACTAATGGTCAAACGGCTATTTCGTTTTTCAATGTATGTTTTAACTAAAGTCAATCTTAACCTTTGGCTATTATATTGCCAGTGAAATCGGAAAAGATTTCCTTAAAATATCTATGGATTTTTGGGGGTAATATTTTTATATGTGACAACACATGCATAATGAGTGATTAAAACGTCTTTTTTGACAGATTTTGAACTGCCATTAAAAGTCAAATAAATAACACGAGATTCAACAAACAAGCTTTTCTAAAAAAATGTATGATTATTAGAAAAATGTAAATATGAAAGGAAAACTAGATTTTATGCAACTAGTTCTTAAATAAAACTTAACTATATTTTAGTTAAGTATGTGCTGATCTATAGGAAAACAAGGCGTAGCATTATTGTTAATATAATAATATTTACTGAGCAAATAAGTACGTCGAGGGTGCAATGAGATCGCCTTAAATTTGCTTGAAATATTTTAATTGTACAATGTTTGTTACATAATTGATTTATAATATCACAGAATTAATAATAATGTATCGGTATGGTTCGATCATACAATGGAACAAAGCTTGCTGAGATGGAGGTTTCCACGGTGCCACTGTGGTAGGTTTTTGGTTTGCGTGGTTCAAATGGTCAACACATAACATTGCTCCTTCAGAGTTAATAAAGACTAAACACATAACCGTTTTCCTTGGACCACCGATATGGCCATCTATATACGGAAAATTTCGGCCTTCTCATAAACATGTAATCCGCAAAAATATCATCGCCTGATACACTTTCCGCCATATTATAATATCGAACTATATTTAAATTTATAATAAATAATACAAATAATATTTGAAAAATACGACGTTGACAACAAGAAAACTGTCGACAGCTGTCATGGTTCAGAGTTAACTATTAGTCGGAAAGCTAACCCTCCAATGTTGGGTGGTTAAATTTTATAACTAATAGTTCATTATTTGAACATTTGTTATACTAACTATTGATGAAAAAACACATTTTGGCAAAATTTAACCATTTGTAACTATTTTCAACCATTTGTTGAGTTAACTACCGATCAAAAAACCGGCCCTAAGAGTCTACGTCTAAAACGTCTAGTTTTATTTTTATTCTTTGCAGCTATATGGACACGAATATCCTTTTAAATTTATTTTGTTTTATATTATTATATTGGTTTTTCCTTATTTAAATAGGTAGTATATTACATGACATTACTGATTCTGATCGCTAAAGCACTGCATTATAAATTGATTAATAAGTACATTTACAAGTAGGTACATAATATGGTTAACATCTAGTATCGTTGTACTATGAGAAATGAATTGATACAACGTTATTTAGTTGATGATTAATTTAATCTTTATTGAAACAAAAATATAAATTATAAATTTTAACCAAAGTCAGTTTAACATTACACCATTAAACAAAGGCATGAATTATGAGTTAAAACAATATTGGCCGAATACTGAAACGTCTTTCAAATACGAAAGTGGGACTTAATTATTTCGAACGCCACTAATTTCAAATTTCGCATACAAAATTTTGAAATTAATGACGTTCCAAATAATTAAGTCCCACTTCATTTTGAATGTCGTTTCAGTATTCGGCCGTTAGTTATTTAACAGAAATTTTAGTTACACATTCTTTACACGATAACGACTTACAAAAGCTACTTATTAAGCAACTGCTTTGTTCTATGAAATGGCTAAGATAAGATACATCACTTAATTTCCTAATTTAAGATATGATCCTATCAAAAAACAAACAAGTAATATAAATAAGAAGATCTTAAAATGAACTGATAAACTTTTATAATTTAGGTCGAAGTGTTAAGAAACTACTTGCATTTATTAACATAAACAGTATCAGCCTGTGAACGTCTCACTGCTGGGCTAAGGCCTCCTCTCCTATTTTGAGAAAAGTCAACAAATTTGTTTACTTTGGTATACTTAATGTTAAAAAAATGTGTGGGTGTTGTAACGAAAATGTATGTCATTAAAACATAAGTAAACCGTAATAACACTCGAGCGCCTGCTTGATTTCTAAGAGCAATAAATTACAACGCGTAATAGTAATAATATTTCTGACGGCACTATATTTACATTTTCCCTTTTTTAGCTTAATTTTTTTATGTATTGCAAATGATTATGCTCTCTTGTATGTATAACGGTATAGAAAAAAAATCTTTTTAACGTTTTATTAAGATTATATAATGTAAATAATATTATAAAATAATAAGGTACGTTATACTTGTAAAAAGCGAAAGTTTTATACGTTTTAAAGAAACACAGAGTTTATCAAAAACCACATTGAAATTCTAAGTAATATTTAATCTTTTCATATATATAGTTGTAGTATTATACTTACAAAAACAACTACAATCATTTAAAAATTGTTTGAAAATATAATGTAATATTTTTATTTTTATAGAAGTCTTCCCCAAATGTCCACATTTTTGTCTGTTTCTCATCCAATCAGCTTACACTTCATTCGCATGAATAAAAGTGTGTGTATGAAAGAGTGAATCTTTTATAAAGTTCTATGTTTTATTATTTTTGCTATTGCAGTACATACAGGTTGTAACAAAACTCGTGTCCGACCCGTGAAGTGGTTATTAGGTATCGTTAGTCGGTTCTATTTATGTAATCATTTTTAAAATTTTAAACAAAATTTTACCCCGAATAAAATTTAATTTGACTAAATAACGACAATTATATTGCAACACAGGCGCGGGCGTCAGCGCTCGATAGCTCTTACCTATCGGGTAGGTTGAACACGAGGTCATGACCTCAGTTGTCCATGAAATTTTCGTCATTTACAATTGATAATGACAATGAATATTTTTTATGAGTATTTTTTTTTGCATAATATATTAATTTTTTTTACATAAATAGAACCGACTCATTATACCTAATAACCACTTCACGGGTCGGACACGAATTTTGTTACAAACTGTATATACGTCATGCTCTGTGTTAATATGGCATCCATTTCAATAATCCTAACTAATATTATAAATCCAAATGTAAGTTTGTTTGTTACGCTTTCACGCCTAAACCACTAAACCGATTTTAAAAATTATTTCACCAATTTAAAGCTACATTATCAGCGAGTAACATAGACTACATTTTGTCTCCGTATTACCACGGGAACGGGAATTACGCGGGTGAAACCGCGGGGAAAACGCTAGTCATTTTATACTTTAGATGACACTAAATACTGAATAATAGAGAAATTACTAATTTCGTTGGAATTAGTTATTCCTTAATTATCAGGCATTTTGCTTTGACATTCTGCATTGATATAGTCCCCTTTTAAAACCTATTTTAAACCAATACCAAATATCTGAATACTAGTTTAATAACCTAATATTAATATATATAATGCATTTTTTTTAAAGCAATTTCAACAATCTGTTCGATATAAAATAAAGAAACAAGTGAATTTAATAAATTATTTCAATAAGAAATGTCATATTCAGGGAAATTACCTTCAATGGAAGACGATGAAAGTGTTTAATATTGAGTTTATTGACAATGCAATGCTGTAAGAACGATCAATTCGCTATACGATAGCCAACCGCAAGGTTATCTGCAAGTTGACACTTCCCTGATATCGACCATCGTGCTTTATAGTTTATTTAATTTAGAAATTGACCAATTGTACGATTCTCTTTTACTTTGACTTCAATTTATTTATTGCCTCTACTGGTGACACGAGGGCTAATTCGTTTTTCGCCCAGAGAATCGGAATTGCGATTCAAAGGGGAAATGCTGCTAGCATTCTTGCCACCATTCCACGCGGTCACGATTTATATCGTAATTATTTTTAATTTTTATTTGTATTTCTTTAAGGTTTAAAGGTAAATAAATACATATTTCGCGTTAGAGTAGAGTTTTAGAGTAAATAATATTAATATTATTTACTCTAAAACTCTAAATAATATAATATTTGTAATTAATTTTGTATAGTTATAACTTCGAAAGAAGTCTATCATCTCCCGAATGTGAGCAGATTAATAATGACAAAGTAAAATAACAGAAACATAAATCGACGCAACACGACGACACGACATCATATGGCTGCTAATATTTAATAGTATATATTTTTATGATCGTCTTTGTATCGATAGAGCACATTTTTAAAATTAACTTTAATGTTTAGCTCATGTTGGATATGAAGATTTTAGTTATTTTTCAGTATAGTACCCATATTTTGGTGCCAGAGAAAATGCAGTACATTATCATGTTGATTGTTATGAAAATATATCGGGTAATTTATCTTACACAAATGGATAAATTAAGAACAAGAAAAAATCAAATTAAAAAAGAACTGCTAAATGAAGTGGATTGAGATAATCGGGTAAAAGATATATGATCTATTATATGCGATTGCGCATTTTGTTTACGGCATCGACTCCCAAACGCTCCAGTAACACGTTACCAATATAGAACAAGGTCGTACAATAAAAGCAACTTGACTCATTTCAGGTCACTCACTAATCCGCTATTATATGCACTTACCTAGATATGAACTGAAATCACTGAAATATTTCCTCCAATCCTTTGAGTTCAGTTCAGAGTTTTCCACTGATCCACGTTCTACACTGTACTTCCTCTCCAGCACGGGGGAGAACGAGACAGATTTAGGGGATGCGGAGCGCGTGCGCACGGATGCCATCCCTCACGTGTGGAGTATAAAAGGCGCAGCAGATCAAACTTACAGGCAGTCGTGGTACGACTACGACTAGGAGCAGACTAGTTAATTTGGTGTGTGAGACGAAGGGTTATCTGAGGCGCGGGCGATACCGGATGATAGCGCGGTCACACTACAGAGCTGGCGAAAACGTAACGCGACGTTCTATTCCGGTCATCAGGTTGATGCCTCTGACGTTATATTTCATAATACCGTCAACAGACTTCATTAACCTACTTACTTTTACCTGAAAATTAAATAGGCGACTAAATAATTCTCGGTCACTGTAGGCTTCGACAAGTTTAATAGACATTTTAGCGGTGTTATATAACCGAAGAAATAGTCAAAAACTAAATGAAAATAAAGAATATAAATACATATAAATTAATAAAGAATAAGAAAGTCACATGGAAATTCTATTCATATTTGTATTTGACAATAGAGCTGCTAATTACATAAACATTCTCTAGGCGGAGTGTGGTGGGCGGGCGACGCCCTACAAACCAAACGAAACTCACGTGAACGTTACGTTAACGTGAGTAAAATTAAAAATAAATATCGGTTATAAATATCGTTACGAAAGAAAATGAATAATTTTAAAGCAATCACAGAAAAAGATCGCGTCAATTATTGTTAAACGTGTAAATTCAGACTGCATTGATTCAGTTTTAATTGCATTTAAACAACAGCGTAGCTAGTTAAGCGCAGTGAAAATCATCATATTGTCAATACATATGTATATATATGGTTTGTTTCACATACGTTGATATGTATTATGTTGTTTTGGATTCGTTATCTTCTTAATACTGGGTCAGAGTCTAAAAGCTTCGAAAAGTTTATCTTAAGCCAGACAAACGTAGAGATGAACAAAAATTTGTGTCTCATTTTAATTTTAACTACAAAATAAAATAGTTTCATAAAATGCACGAATTTACAAAAATAGAAGAATAAATCATTAATTTAAAAAAAAGTTTGCTATAATTAGTGACACAGCGTTGCGTGTCAAGTTTTGATTATCCCAGGGAAAATTTTGTTCGTGGGAACGACGAGAAAAAAAATAAGCAACATCATCGCGATCAAAACAAAATGTTTCAAGAATTCTTCCATCGAAACGCAAACACAATTTACATATCATGTACAAATATATAATACTAGTATTCCTCTCCATTGTGTTTGTGGTTCAATGTTTATTTTTAAGAGCGTACGTAGCGTAGGTAATTGAAAAGCATCCTTTTAAAAAACTTTAATGAGTTTCGAAATTGCATGTATGTGACTAAAAACGATCAACGTGTAATAACGATTCGTTAATATAGGACGGGGGGGGGGGGGCGTAAAAGTAACTAAAGGTCGCTTGTTATATAACATTTATTAATAATAGTATCTCAATATTTCAGCCCGTTAGCTTTCTCGATGGAAAAGACTATTACAAGCAGATGACCCATCTATCAATGTCTATCTGCCTTTCCAGCATCCTCGTATTCATAAAAAGTGAATATACAATAAAATATTTACAAACAAGTATTTACTAAACAAACGCCTTACATATTAAGGTATATAATATGAAGAAATACTACTTTAATTTATCTAATAGATTCTTGATCTACAAAAAATAAACTTATAGTTCGCAAAAGAAGTGAGGAATTGTAATCATTATTGAATTATGAGAATAAGTATACACTATACTAACTTAACATTAACACTAAGTAAACACTATACAAATATATACTATAATATGTTATACCATGTCTAACTTATGTACGCACTTTTCTTTTCAACTAAGTGTTTAACTTGTGATAGAGTGGGTACGAGTTACACAACAGCCCAAGGGCCAAAATGAACCTGCGACTTTCACATTGTTAGACGACCACACCAGTATACCGACGAGCTATGGAGGCTCAGGTTATTCGGAAGTTACATTTTTTTTTCTCTGTATCAATTCCATTGATACTAAAAAACGACATGTGGGAGATTCTGAGTGGGCGTGTGGCCCAAGGCTGCTGTATGTTAAATAAAAGCAATAAATCGTAAAAGCCTTTGAAGATCATATCGTAAAGATATTAAAGTGTCATAAATGTTCTTTATACTAAATGTGAAATTTTATTTCGGATATTTGTGTTTATTTATATTTAAATATAAAGCATTTTTGGTTGAGATATATTAAAATAGGAGTTTAAAGTTTTGCTTTAGATGAACTAATTATTATTTGATCTTTATTTGATTAAATTACTTATCACTGTCGAAACTAAATACTGCCAGAAAAAAATGCCCCAAATTTTGTTTCTACTTCTTTCAAATGGTAATCTGAGTATGATACCGACCAAACATTCGATTCAAAGTAGGTATTGTTTTATGGTATCAATTTCAACCGATTAATATTAAAAAGTATAAAAACACTTGGAAATTTAAAAATTTTAGGCCGAGATTTGTTTTATCAAATTTGCTATGAATATAACCATAATTCCATAGCATATAGTAGTTGCAGTGGATTTTGATAGGTTCGTCTAACATATAACCACACACATAAGGGTTTTTGGGGTATTAATATACAAAATTTAGTGTAGTGCAATTTAGCCGAGATGGCCTAGTGGTAAGAACGCCGATTTCATGTGCTTAATTTGTGATCATAATTCATCTCGTGCTTGACGGTGAAGGAAAACATCGTGAAGAAACCTGCATGTGTCTAACTTCACTGAAATTCTGCCACATGTGTACTTTACCAACCGGCATTGGAGCAGTGTGGTGGAATAAGCCTCTCCTCAAAAGAGAGGAGGCCTTAGCCCAGTGGGACGTTCACAGGCTGTTACTATAATTTAGTATATTGCAAAATATATGAGTGCAATTCCACTACCGAAGTAGCCAAAATTACATTAATTGTAAAACATATTTCATTATTAACCGACTTCAAAAAAAGGAGGAGGTTATCAATTCGTCTGTATGTTTTTTTTTTTTTTTGCTACTTCAATTGAATGTTTTATATTTAAAACGTTATGATTTTTGATATATGTATAAAAGCGTCCTTAATAAATAATTCATGAGCCTGTCAGTTGAGATCCACGTCAAAATTTCACACCGTATCGAGAAGGTTGTGGCAGAGGATAAACAAACATTGTTATAAACGTATTCTATTATCTGGTATTGATAACAATTCGAACAGACAAGACAAACATATGCTTCTTGAATGCATTTAACTATTACAATTAAAAACGAATGAACTTAACAATAATTTAAGCTATACAGTTAATTATTTTATCTGCTTGTACATAAAAGTTGCAAGATAATTGTTACTTTGTATAATGCTATGTGCCCTCATTATTTATAGACCATAAACAATAAAGTCTCGGGGGCGCCTAAATGCTACGGTATCATGATTTGATTGACTGTTGACATTTATAACACATACAATCCAACGAAACGAGAATCTCAAATGTCAGTCAAACAATTACTTCAATATTTAAAAATATTTAACAAAATTAAAATGACAAAAGCAAACGCCCATGAATAATGTATCAGTGTATTGTTTCACTTGTAATTACTCTCGTTGGAAGGAAACTTGGCGTACAGTCACCATTCAGTATTATACACGCGCCTTCAACACTAATTACCTAATTCGTCTCACACATCCATATCATTAACTGTTACCAATCGATTCACAAGAGTGTCTCACACACAATATCCGCAAGAGTTCAATTCTTTTTAACTTATGAACGAAAACAGTTAAAAGAATATTGGAAAGGCTCACGCGTTAACGGATTGATGTCGAAGCTACGACTGACGAGGCTCGGACGCTGTACATAGCCGTAACATGCTGTGGGACGGCATCAAACGATCTTCGATTCATTGTGGTACGGAATTACGCGTTAAATGGGGACGTGTGGGCGACGAACATATCTGTCCGTAACTAGTGTCCAGGCTGGAAGGTCGCAGCCTGGTCCGTAGCGGATCTCGAGCTAATTTTCTCGGAAGCCACCGCGAAAGGAAATGCGGGACGCGATCGGCATTTCAAGGAATTCTCCCGTTTGCTTCCTATCTCAGTGAGACCCGGAGCGGTATTATATTATGCTATGAAGGAGACAAACAAAAAAATATATAAACGCTTTTAAAATCGAAACAAACAAAGCATTTTAATGACGATGACGAAGAACAAACCGTAACGAATCATGGTCATTGCCGCTCCCATGCCCAACAAACCGTAAAGAAACCTCGGATATAGCTTAGAGGTGACATAGATTAACTGGCACATTTTGAACATTTTAAAACAAATTATCATTCCAGTAAATTCACGCCTTACGTAGTCGACTATAATTTGTAGACGAATATGAATCAAATGATTTAGACTACGCATAGCTACACATGGGTAGGGTATTATATAATTATGATTTGAGAACTGATCATTTATGACGTCTATAAAACTACGTTTATTAAAACTGTGGGTGATGACCATGTTTGGAAGCTTGACTTTTAGGCACCTATAAGATAGAACCTCATCATTATATCGTTAAAAACGTGCTAAAATTTTAGTTCCATTAGTGAAAAATATCGTAACTTAATACAAGTTGGTATTAAACAACGATAATTTAAATTGGGAAATGGTTAAAAATTAAAAATATAAATGAGACCTTATAAGATTTTGACATCAATTTAAAAAAAATATAACAAAACACAACCGCCCATAGACATATATATAGAAATATTAATCGGCCCTTACATCGCCAATGCGCCACCAACTTTGGGCGAATTTAGGAATTAAGATGTGATGATGTAAGATGTGTACCTCGTGCCTGTAGTTACACTGGCTCATTAGAAACCGGAACACAACAATACTACGTATTGTTACTTAGTTACAGAATATCTGATGAGTAGTGGTGCTTTGAATAGGGGGGGTTTGCAGAAAGCTCTATCACAAAATTGTTGTATTGTAGAAGTGAGATGACGCGGCTGTTTAAAAATAATTATACAACTAACATTTTTGTACACCAACATTTTTAAAAATAGACGCGGTAGTTATCCGTTGTTATTTTTTGTGTGAATTGAATTTCAAGGTTGTTATCATAAGAGAAAGAACACACAGACCATTTTAGCCTTTTAGCATCAATTACAGACTTCGTAATAAAAGTATTTGTATTACTATCCAAAAATATATATAACAGATGCGGAAACTATGCAGATTTAATTCATAAACTACAGCAATAATTAAAAATGCCAAAAGAACTCACTCGGTTTTGAAACATGTGTAAAAAAGTCACAAAGAGTACCTTAGAATCTTCAATACCTATTAGGGCACGTATAACGCACTGAACGTACGGTAAACTTTTCGTCCGATTGGCGGTGGTTGACATGTCATAGAATAACAAGAGCATATAATACTCATAAATGATACCGGCATTCATTTATTTTTTTAGATTTAGAGTTATAGTAGAACTGTCTAATTATATTTTTCAAATTAATACACAATATATAGTCTGTGGCGATAGAATTAATATTATATATTATATACTTTTTACTGGGTCTGATGCCAACAACAATACAGTATTAAATATAACTATTGAATGAACTTCAAGGGTCGTTTTTGATTAGCTGTTGAAATTAGGCTAAAAAATCGCTGTTAGCGTTTTATTTCCGGCTGTATAAAGGCGATATGTACCAATTCGGAGGTGGGTATGGCAGTGTCATGAAAACACAAGACACATAGCCCCTTAGATCCCGTGGGTGGCAAGCAACGCATTTAGGGTGTGCGAATTGCGTTATATTTCTTAAGCTGCCAGTATCTTTGGGAGACGGTAACCAGTTATCATCAGATGGTTCGTTTGCATGTCTGCATTTCAATTTTTTTTTAATTACTATGTTCTTAGGTAATCGAAATTTCAATATGACGAAATTCGCTAATTTATAAAACAAAACTCTTGAAAGGAATTAAAAAAATAATGTAAGATTATTCATCGTTAAAGCATAAATATAAACATTAACCATCGGTGTACAAGCTAAAAACAGGAGTTTTTTTTGTCTCATAACGCCATATACTTTCTTGTAATTTCCTTTATAGAGTTGCATTGGAATGTATGCCGCGCCTGTTTACTAACAAGAGAACTAACAGCATCTTGTGAGTAAGTAATGGTGTTAGATAAATAGATTACTATATTAAGTAGGTATCTACATACATATGTATACATGTATACTATAAATACCACATTCGATTTTAGAATTTCAATATTTTAAACAAAGTTTACTTCATAAGTGAATACCAGTCCGCAATAGTCATTCTTATGCAGTGATACACCAATCTCGCCATTTTTATTAATTAAGCGGAAAATTCTGATTTTATTTAATTATAATTGTTTTAAATTAAAAACTAAATATTATGTAACGTAAAAAAAAATCATTTTAAAAATCTATTTTAATCTGTTGTTTATAAATTATAACTCACCCGCCATTTTGAAAAGAAAATTAAAGTACACGATCACCACACTTTAAAATTCGAACACTATTTTCTGTTCAAGGATTAAAGCAGCACTGAATGAATAGTCCAGAATATTCGCACTGGAATGCGTTCTCCCGCCATATGTTTTGTATTTCAATGTCGGGTTAACTGGAATCGATTGGAAATTCTGACTGTGGGTTTAGTTTTTACCGCACTATTGGAATTCTGCGAAACTTTGGAGAACTCGTCGACTTAATGAAGTTATTAAAATAATAATTAAATTACTAACAATTACAAATATTTGTATCGGAACGTTTTCATATTTGCTAGTGCTTAGTGCCTGCAATCTGCATTAACGCACTCTGTGGTGAATTGTTAATGCTATAGTCTTTTCGAGGGTTGCGGTGAACAGGGTTTAATGAACTTGTGACGTCACACGGGGATAAAATGCGCTAGGTCAGTGATATGGATCGATAAGGCTTAAGAAAATAAACAAACGAAATAAAATTAACACATTTTCTTTCTATAATTTAATTATAATAATGGAAATATTTTTATGAGTAATTGATACGCTGATGAAATTTAAGAAAAAAAATTTACTATAAGCGCCATCGTGCGTTATTATGTTGAACTTCAAGGAGCAATACTTCTTTCAAAGAAGTCAAGCTCACATATGAACTAAGATGTTGACATAATGAACCAATAGATGGCGCTATTTCGTAATTACCTAACTAGAATTTTAAAAAATCACTATAAAATAACAGCTGATAAAGGCTTTTATGTGTCATTGTCAGCTTAGCTGCTATATATATCAGTCTAAAATGGTTTGAAAAGATTTGTTTCTTGAAATATTCGTTCCATAGAATTGCTATATTAAATTGTTTTAAAAACTTCGCAGTACCTACTACATTCTACTTGTTATTCTTTAAGACATGATTTGATTTTATAGAAATGTCGCTTATATAAAATTTTAATAATGTTCTAAAGGCAGCGTATTCATGCAAAAGTTAATTATCCGATTGATATGGAGCTTCTTATTTAATATCAGGACAGATTTAACTGTGTAGTTTGTTTATATGTTGCATAATTTCTATATATGGGTCGTTAATGTCAACGTAGCTGATAAAAAAAATGTCGGCCGAGAAACGTATGAGAAAAACAGATGTGGAGCGAGATAACTATTAGTATACTACATTCAGATATAGACCTAGGTTCGATGCTTATTGTATAACTTTAATATATGAAATAAAGGGCAGATAAAAAAACTAATAAAAATCTACAAAACATGCTCAGTGAACAATTAGTGCTATTGATGCATGTAAGACACATCATTTTCATTTTTAATTCGATTTAAGTATCAAGGGTGTTCATGGACAGAAGTTAAAATAATTATATTAAAGTAGGTACTTCCCACAATATTGGCAAACAAAATTATGTACAGTGACCAAAATAATAGTTTTGTCAGACTGTTCTAGTCTGGTTCGAGTAATATGGTGTTGAAAATATGATAAAGTGGGATTTTTACAAAGCTACAAAAATAAGAACAGTGACAGAAATAAAGGGCGATGGATGAGAGTATTTGGCGTGAGAGCGGGTTTTAATGAGGCCGCTCACCGGTCTCTATGGAGGAAATAAATCTGTATTTTAAGAAGAAAACTCATCAGTCGGCGTTTCCTGGCCAGTTCGGGCTACGTGCTGAACGACTGGATTTTAGTGACAAAATTATTGTTTGTTTTTCGCTTTAAATACAATGTTATTTTAGAACGAAATTTTATATTATTTCTATTGATAGAATAATTAAAACTTTACGATTAAAAACATATCTTAAAAAAGCCACAAAATCTATTTACCTGAAATAAATTTGAAACTGTAAATACGAAACTCTTATTAAAGTAACATAAATTATTAGAAATATTATGGGTGGATGGTAAATGCAGACAACCATCCATAGACATCGGCACTGCAAGAAATATGATGATTAATATTTCTTGCGACGTCTTACGACACCAATGCGTCGACAACCTTGGGAACTAAGATGTTATGTTCCTTATGGCTTTAGATACACGGGATCACTCACCCTTCCTACCGAAACACAAAAATATTATCCTCAAAAACTATATTTTTTTCTTATATCCGATTAATAGTCTTTGAGATTAGCGCGACCAAACAACGATAAAAAAACGAACTCTACAGCTGTATTATATTAGTATAGATATAAGCGGAAAGATCGTGTAAATGAGATAATCATATAACTAATTGCAATACATATATGTATTTGTAAGAATAAAAATAAAAAAGCGATTTCCGATCTTTCGATGCCGGTATTATACCCAACGATTTAGTACCCAATGTTAACAAACACGAGGCCGATAGAAAAGGACCCATTAACTTTATTAAGGACGATTATTTAACCTTTAATCCGAAAACGAGACTCGGGACATTACCAGTTTCAGCTCTGTCATATCTGAATGATTAAACCGCATTGAGAGTATTATCGTAATTATCCGATATAAGGTCAAGGTTGAAGACATTTACGTCGGAAAATGGCTCGCTTATTATATCCGTAAGCAGTAAACTAAAGATCTTATAAATATGATTTTAATGCAAGAAACGAATTGATTTCAAGGGTAATAAGACAGGTTGGGGTTAAATGCTTTCATCCTGGGTTATGATTAGAGTTGCCTCAGTTGTGAAAAAAAGTCAAACATGGATACGAATGTAAGGCGAGGCGGATCTATTAAAAATATACAATCATATTTTACGCCACCTAATTCTTTGTGAGCATTGTAAATATTTTGACAATAATGTAATTAGAATGATATAAGATTAAAGAACGAAATGAAAACCAGTTCACAATTGACAAAAGACTTACCTACAAACAAACAAAAATCAACCTAATGATCTCTTTCATTTCGAAAGTCAGCTAAATAACAGTCACTGATAAGTTTCTGGTCGGCCAAATTTTCTCAGTAACATACCAAAGCGGCGTTAACTTTATGTTTAAAATTAAATTGCGTGATCGATTCATAATTATTACAATGATGATTCAAAAGTGATAAACTCTTACTAGCTATTTTAACTTACATTACAATTTAATTTTGTGAAAAAAGAAATGGTTCTATGGCGCATACATATTATAAAGCTCTACATGACTCTATTGTTTATTTTTTTCCGTAATTCCCGTAGTTTTTCTGGTAATCCCGTCATTTTTATGCATCTGTCGTTACTCATGCAATCAGTTCAACTGTTTAGTCATGTTGAGGTAACAAATAGATATTACCTAATATTTACTACACATCTAATGGTTCACACCATTATTAAATTTATTTATTTTTTTATTACTACAACTGCATTGATATTTTATCCCACCAAATAAGATATTGTAGTATTATTCGAGTTATAGAAAGTTATTGAAAAATACGAAACCAGTACATTCACTATCGGACAGCTAATTTATTTAATCATCCAAGTTTGCAGCGAGTTTGCGTTAGACAAGCTATTCAAGAAAGTAATTGAAAGTCCTCGTTTGCATTATCTACTTCACAGCTCAAACATCTCAGCTGTTCTTATGTCAGTCGATAACACTTAAAACCATAAACAAGTCAGTCATGTCAAGCAACTATGTCAGTCAATAAACAAACTCATTAAGAAGGAGGATTAAGTCTGCAACTTTTGAAGTAGGAACTTGTTACTGATCTTGTATTTTCTCCATAAATAACTAAGTATATAATAATCTTATACATGAAAAACTGGTGAGACTTACGTAGAGGTCTTTGACATATTTTTTTATATGTAAAAGGACGGGCCAATGAGCCACCTCATGGTAACTGGTGACCATCGCCAATACCAAAACATCGTGAATATTTGCGCCACCAGCTTAGGGCTCTAAATAACCGGAACACAATAATAGTAAATATGGCTGTTCGGCAGTAAAATATGTGATCAGTCATCAGTCCGACGAGCTTTCACAAGTTCTACCTCTAAACGAATTTCATAGTACCAACAACCGACACTAGGTGGCACGCATGCCGTATAGAAAAATTTAAAAGTCAATGCAGAGCATCATGCTCATTATAAATTAATTTTACTTTTCGTATTTAAAAAAAAATACAGTATCCATTGGAAACTGCATCCATCTAGGATTATTAATACAGAAAGCGGATTTGCTAATTGCTTTAATCTTTAAAAAAAAAAAACTATTTTAGTCTCAGGAAATACAAAAGATTTTTGAATCAATTTGGTTCGTTGATCATATTATTATTTTTATATATTATGTCGTTTCTAAAATAACAGGAAAATAATAATTACTTTCATAATAAGAATGAAAGCTGTCATTGTTCCATTTTATGTAATATCCGTTGCTATTCTTTATATATTTTCTCAGACGTTTATTTCCTGCAATTTTGCAGGAAATAACCAATCACGGAAGATAATCTTACAGAACCATGTACAGTAATTGTAACATAATACCATTGTTATTCTTCGAAAAAACAAAATAACATGACTGTTTCACAGAGTTTTCAATAAAAAGACGATCACAAAAAACGCAAATGGTCTATAGCATTCTGGCGATGTGTCTCAAAGTCTCAATCTCAATAGGGTCATGAATATATACACTATGTTTATTGTGACTATTATAATTTATAATTAATTAAGGAATAGGCAAAAACATATCCTTCTACTTAAAGAGTCCGGGGCTTTTTCCAGCCAGCTGTGTACATCAATCAATCAATCAATCAATCAATCATTAACTATTCCAGCATAACGTTTAATGGATTGGCTACCGATGTATCTTCTTTTACATATGTTAAGATTATGAGATCGAAATTCTGAATCAACGAAGAAATGCCGCTAACATTCTTGCTTCTATTCCATGCGGGATTTTCGAGATTGACAAAAATGAAAGAAAACTTATCAAGTTTAACGTTTTTTTTTAACTAATACATATCGTAAAGAATACTGTTAAGAAAAAATAATTTATTTTTGACGATGAATGTCTTATTGTCTGAGTTTAATATTGTTTTTAAAATTTATGTTTATTTAAAAATACTTTACATTTTATTTTGGTGATTAATTTTTGAAGAGTCAATATTTTATAATTATTCGATTACATTGCAAATAATTAAAATAGCAAATTCATATAATATACTCTGGTTTTTGTTACCTGTCTATAATACCGGGACTGTCCCGGAATCCGGAATCGTGTGTTTGTTACATCCCGAAATTAGAAAAATGTTCCGAGATCAATTTCTCTAATTGTAAAGTTTTAATATTGAATAAATAAATTTGAATAAGAAATCAACTTGAAATGAATTGATACAAATATAAAAGATCAAATTGAAACAATTATGTACATATATTCTAATTCAATTGAAGCACAAGTGCTGCTAATGAAAAACTAATTGGCAAGGATCCAATACACAGAATTTATTGTACTGAATGAGTCAGTGTTATTGACCTTTTTAAAGGAAATGAGACGTTTATTTGGATACGCTATGAAAAATACTTCAAAACAAAATAATCAATTCAATTGAAACTATTTTTATCAACATTCAAAAGGCAACATGGCAATACTTAACAACAAATACATTTTAAGGGTAAATATTGGTGTTACCCATCGAGACCGACCTTTAAAAAACACTAATACCAGTGATTGTTAGAATACAACCGTGCACGACTCCTACGGTTTTTATCCCATGAGATTGTCCGTCATATCCAAAATTCGATCTTCTTCACAATTATTTTTTACTAGTTTTTATTTATTTTATTCTTTTTTTACTAGCACTAAATATATATTTTTTTAAATATATTTTTAATCGTGTACGTAGACTTGTTTCAAATTGGGTTGTTAAACATTGTTGTATTTTAATACGTTATAGTCATATCTACATAGATTAAAAGACACAGCGTAAAAATCATTTACGCTTGTAGGACAATTTATGCACCAAAAAAAAATTATGTATCCTAATTAAATTCTAGTCTAATCTCTAATTAAAATAGTTAATTTTTTTGCTGCTAACTCGACTAAATCCTCACTTGGTCAAAGACTTTTAATGAAACACGTGCATCGCTCCAGATGCAACGTATTCGGTAAATACTGGGCGCCTGAATACTTAGCAATATATATTTAATTACGACATACAGGCCTAATTAGCATAGCAACATATTTAATTAAAACGTACATAAAATTGACGCAGAAAACATTGGCACATATGACAATTTAAAAGAAAACTTTACATAATAATTTTGTTTTATATTTCGATTTGTTTAGGGGCTATGAGAATCTGCGTCTCGTCTAGATCGTTACATAACATTATTTGAAATATAACTTATATACTTCTACGCCTCAAAGAATTAACCATTTCATTTAATTATTCATTTAACTTGAACATTTATTTATATAAAATATATTTAAAGTATATTTTTCTTTCAACGAGCAAATATAAAACATATCTTAAGTGGTCATTATATCAGTAATTTTAATAAATAAACACACTAACTAAGGTGAGCTATAATTTCACTGGTTCTCTTGACCTATCATACCGAACCAATACAAACATGTGGTATGGAGAATAACATTTTATAGAAACCAACAAAAAATAGGCAAATACAAAAGTTAAATGAATCTATACTAATATATAAAAAAGGAAGAGTTTTTTTTTTATTCCATAGGAAGGCGGACGAGCGTATGGGCCACCTGATGGTAAGTGGTCACCAACGACCATAGACATTGGCATTGTATGAAATGTTAACCATCGCTTACATCGCCAATGCGCCACTAACCTTGGGAACTAAGATTATAGTTATAGTTATTCCCTTGTGCCTGTAATTACACTGGCTCACTCACCCTTCAAACCGGAACACAACAATAGGAAGTACTGTTGTTTTGCGGTAGAATATCTGATGAGTGGGTGGTACCTACCCAGACGAGCTTGCACAAAGCTCTACCACCAAGTCAAGTTGGGTCGTTGCTTGATCCGGCTAATCTCAGAACCTACTGGTTCGAATTTAAAAATGATTTTTGTGTTGTATAGTCCTTTAATCAAGGAAGGTTCTAGGCTGATTTTTATTCATTATATTTTAATTAATTATACGCCGGTGAAACCGCATGCACAGCTAACCTATAAAAACCAAAATTAAAAAAAGGTAGTAGGTACAGTAGTAGATAATTTCGTAATTTGTTAAATTTTTGTTAGTAAATATCTTCAGTTCTTTGTAACACCGAATGGCTATCAAGACGATTAACGATATACTAAGTTATGTGAAACGAAACCAAAACAATTTTTATGAATCCAGCTTTATGGGCACTTTGGTTGAGATATTGGGTTTGCTTCATGTTGATTGGCGGTATAGTTATAAAGGTTCCAGTTTATATGTGAGATAAAACCTATTAAAGTTTAAACTAGAATTATACAAAGAGCCTAAAATAAATGATTATTCGTCGAACAGACGCGCAATAACAGTCGATTTTGAATTTTAAAGTAATTATATTATAGATAAAGTATTTATAGTAAAAAAATATTAATAGCCGTTTGTTTGTTTGAAAGCGCATTTACTCTGAGAATACCCCTACCAGTACCACTAAAAGAAAATCAACTTGCTATAGATAACCTGTTTATTGAGAAAGGTTATAGATATAGACTATTTATCAATATGTTAGGATTCAAGGGCGCGGAACGCTTGTGTATACTTACTTACTAACTGATATTCTATGTGAAAGTGAGTTTGTTTTATTACGCTTCCACGTTTTTAGTACTCAATCTCTCATCAAGTTTTTTTTGGTTTATACATTTATTTTTTATGAAATTTTTCATACACGTCAGAAATACAGAAAAAGACATCTGGACACATTTTTTATTAATGGTATCAATGGGAACAGTGGGGGATATGTGGTAGAGCTTTGTGCAAGCTCATCTGGGTAGGTACCACCCACTTATCATATATTCTACTGCAACACAGCAGTACTTTCTATTATTGTGTTCCAGTTTGAAGGGTGAGTGAGCCAGTGTAATTACAGGCACAAGGGACATAACATCTTAGTTTCCAAGGTTGGTGGCGCGTTGGCGATGTAAGCGATTGTTAACATCTATTACAATCAGGTGGCCGAGGTGCTCGTCCTATCTATGCTATAAAATAAATAAATAAATAATAATAGATCAACAACGTTTATATACGAGGTCGTAAAATTCACAATGTATTTATTATAATTTAAATAAAATTAAATTTTAATCTTAAATAATAACAATCAATATACAATAACACTATCTGCAGCCTTTATGTTGCCAGTTTAAAAAAAAACTGGACCAAAAGTTTATTACTGTTGCGGTGTATTTTTAAATTTTTTATTGCAGAATATAAGAACAGTTTTATATACCATTGGTTGGAAGCTGAAGTGAATGTGGATTTGGTGGAATTTATTGGTCAATTTAAAATTCATGGAAAACGAAACATTCCTTTTTTTATATTTCATTTGGCACCAATATACTTTGGACCATATTAAACTTTGTTATTATTTTAAGAGAAAATAATACAAGGGGACAAACGTATATCATGTTACAGAATTGTAATATAAGAGGTAAATAAAATAAAAACGGCAACTCTACCGAGACCTCAAATATTAATAATGTTCCTCACTCATTTTTAACCTCCGACGGATAAACGACGTGTTATTAGTTTAACACGTGTATCTGTTTGTCTGTCTGTGATATACAATAACTCTAACAAATGGACTGATTTTGATGAGGTTCCTCATGTGGTCGAAAAAGTTTTAAGCTATAAATTATGATCTGTTCAGATGTTCGAAGATTATCGATTCTCGTAAATTGCTGTCCCTCTGCGCGAAGACCCTTGTATTAAAATACTACTAAGATAGTTATTACAAAGTTAAAGGGTCACTACATTTAATATTTAGTCTAACTCAATAACATAAAATGTAAGTAGGTATATTAAGTATGATTTACGTAGGTATTCATAGTTATATATGATGTTATATCGAGTTACCGTGCAACATATCGGCTCACCCTATTTGGTAGGCTTTCGTCTCAGTTGACCTTCCGTAGTGGAATGAGTCAGAATGCCTTTTATGATAATGTATAATTGTTTATTCTCTTATTGTTTATGGTCTTTGAAGTTTAGTTTAAGCTTATGGTAGCGTAACAACAATATTAACATATCGCAACCATTCAGCGCTCATGGAATGTTTAAATTTCATACATCTATAATTTTCATAATTCATGACTAGTAGTGAACACAATATATAGATTGAAATAGTATTAATATGAAGTAAACATTAATGTTTTAAAACAAAAACATTGACCTCAATATGTCGTTTTCATTCATCAATTTGAAGAAAATGTTCACTCGATTCTGTACACGTCATTTTTTTCGACCTCCCCGTAATATATGCCTACGCCCTTATATGTACAGGCTACCTCAATGTTAAACTACAATACGATCGATTCTTGGGTTTAATCTTGATGAGGTAACAAATAGACAAACTCACTTACACATTTATAATATTAGTATAGATCTATCTAATTTTTTATTGTACCTATACCTTATTCCTTCATATTGTGTAACGAAAGTTATTTCGTATTGGTTAATAAAAATAATATGAATTATATTACATGAAAAATAATCTGAGTTTCGATCTGAACTAACTTTACTTTAAGTATTATATTACAATGTTTAAACCCATTTATTTAGTCCTATTTTGGCTTTATTTACGAAAATTATTGGCGAGATTATTGTCTTAAATCATACATAGATATACCTATGCATAATAAAACATATCTAGACTTCCCTGTTTCAATATTATAAATCCAAACATGACGCAAACAATAGGTGACACACGATATTCTTAGCGGTATGAAGGCACAGGGTCTGGTACATATTGATTCAACTTAGATAATCCTAAGGGACTAGACCACACGACTCGTTTTGATCAACAAGGAATGCTTAATTAATTTGCCTCATTAACCGGAATATTAATGAAGCTGTCATCTTCGCATACTGCGAACATATGCTTAACATATATCATTGTATGTTAAGTATATCATAAGTATGATTTCATGATCATAAGTATGATATAATATTGTTTTAAAAAATTTAGAAAAATAAGAGATTTCAGATTTGATAACATAATTTTAAAAAAACATTAATGGAAGATTAGTTGAAAATGAATGTTTTTATAATTAATTTAATATACATTTTAAATAAAGTTAAATTAATAAATATATAAGGCTTCGGCCTTCGGCCAGCTGTTAGAAGTATTGCTGTGGTCCTGTTCAAAGGGCGAGTGAGCCAGTGTAGTAATTCAATGGACAGCTTTATATTTATATCTTCAATTATTTATTGAAACGTCTCTCATTGTAAATTATCCTTGATCGTTAAAATTTCTTTAAGTGCCAACGCGTATGTGTAATTGTGTATAGTGTGTGGTGTAACATAACATCAGGTACCCTGTGCCTTTTTACTACTAATAGATAAGACAAATACAGTATTCAAAAAATATATTGACCTAAATTACCATAAAGTAATTTAATGATTTCAATAATTAAAACAATTAGAATGATACTGTCATGTGGACACACGAACAATTAAAACTATACAAGGATAAAAACGCGAAACCATCTGCGACGCACGCGGATTATGTCACCCGACCTTACTGAGGTCAGCGTTTATATACACGAGTTTGAAAATAACACGGCCCAATGAGAACAGGTTTCCCTTTAAACATGTGAATTATGTACTCTTTCCTGCTATACGGATTACAGCAGAATGTGTCAAGGCGACTTAAATAAAAAAAAAAAACACAACTCAATTGTTTCTCATAAAATGATATTTTATAACAGTTGAACGTATCATTTGACTGCCTCGTTGGTCTAGTGGCTTGATATAAGGCCGCAGACGCGGTGGTCCTGGGTTCAATTCCCAGGTCGGGCAAATAAATAATTATTGGGGTGTTCTGTCAGAAAATTCTCAGTAGCAGCCCGGAGTCTGGAAGTTGGAAGTGTGGTACACTCCCGTGCCTCGGAAAGCACGTTAAGCCGTTGGTCCTGCGCCTGAACTCTTTCCGGTCGTGTCGGATTGCCGTCCCATCGGTTTATGAGAGCTAAGGAAAAGAGAGTGCACCTGTGTTTGCGCACACGCTTGTGCACTATAATATCTCCTGCGCAGTTGGCTAATCTCTCTTGAGATTGGCCGCCGTGGCCGAAATCGGTCTGGAGGACCTTATTATTCATACAATTTTTATTAGCCATTAAAACATAGGCATAGATACTACGATAAAACATTTATATAATAATTTATTCAATTAAAGCCGCAACCAATTCATCAGATTTTTCATGACCACGACCATTCCGTTAGTAGTAGTAGTAGTTAGTGTCCGACTGATAAGAAGAAGAATTAGGTAATCCATTAAATATTATATCACTTGTAAATAAAGCAAAAATAAGAATACACAAATAGTTTATATTGATATTGAATTAAAACGAAATATACGTTTTGTCTTAAATATTAAATAATAAACACTAAATCACATAATATCTTTAGCGTATAAAAATAAGTTAAACCGTTCCAAGTTCCGCGTTGAATTTTCTTGAAAAACTATTCGATATGCATATGAGATTAATAGAAGTTATCTTTTAATAGATTTTCAAGTTGACTACGCATGCAGAATGACAAGGTCGAGGCACTTTGTTGTGATAATAATACAGACAGATGCCAGGTAAGTTATATGCGCATGTAATTAACACCACGTCGCGCGTCGCAGTGCGCCTGCGCAGGCGACTGGATGAACTAGAACACCTTAGCGTACAAACTTGGTAGCGTATCCGTAATGTAACGTTGATATTAAATAACAGGATAATGTAGGCACGTCCTTAATTTTTTTTATATTCAGAATACAATTTCATAATTTAACAGTTCCTGCTCGCACCTTCTCCCGCTTTTTTCAGGTGTTGAACCATACGCCCTTTTCTTCAGCCCTAACAACGTGTATGCATGCAAAACTCCCTTTCGCATTTATTATATTATTTAGGATTTAAAATGGATTGTAACATATAACGTTTAGAAATTTATACATATTATTAAATTTAATTACATTAAATTTAATAAAAAGAAAATAATAAATTTAATAATAATTAATTGTAATTAAATTAAATATAAGCACCGTAAGAGTGCGCAAAATTAATTTTTGAATAGATTGGTTGGAACTGGCTTAAAACTCATTTGCTAGAATTAGCCGCCATATACTGACTGTTGAAATTAAATCTACATTATGAAATACAACTTATTATAAAATGTTTTAAACGCCATTTATATTGTGATAATCTGTGTCCTGTATGTAGAGTTTCGAAATTTAAATGAAGATATAATAAGATTGTAAATGAAACTTATTTTGCTAAAGATTTTTTTTAAATGAAATATAATAACTGCTTAAAATTTCCACTATTTCCAGGGTTTAGGCATACATGGTACCGGTCTGAGAGCCCTGCCAGCCGAGGGGCCAACCCAACGAAAAATAATATAATGTTACTCTAACCGCTATGTTTTAGGAAGGGGCCTAAAATGTCAATGTGCCTGGGGTTAAAAGCCCGGGCTGGGCGTAACTATTTCGTGATTACATAATGAGTGTATAATAAATATTTGCTAATTCTTTGAAATACTGACGAATCAGTTTTCTTGTTAAATATAAACCGCAAAACCTTCAGATAAACCTTACATAAAAACATAATATATTTTTATATAAATCGTTAATAATACATGAATTAAACGCGTAAATGAATACAACAGCTTTTCCTAGAACTATCACGGTCACAAAAGAACGTAAAGAACATGTGGTGTTCGTCCTTAAAATTGCAATGATTCATTTGTATCTGACAAACCTTGTAGTGGTCAATAACAGTTTATAAATAAATCTACAAATAAACTCCGTATGTTTCGCGAATAGAACTGTAAGAACCGATTTCAAAGAAAATTCGGTATGAGGATTGAACCACCCCCGGGGTTCGATATCGATATCCCCCTCCCTCTCTTACCTAACACGCATGCATTATCCGCAGATTTTAATAATTAATATTTTTAACTTTCAATAATTATAGATGGCTATCGATAAAAAAATATGTAACAAATAGAGATGCGCCGAATAGTCGTTTCACCGAATAACCGAATACCGAATACTATTCGGTTTAACCTTTACCGAACCGGATATTCGGCCGAATTATTCGGTTTACCATTTCATTGTTTTGCCGCGTAAACTGGTAAGAAGACGGTGTTTTCTAGAGGCCATTCAAAGAAGCAACCTCGATACTAAAAATTCAAGTGAATATGAAAATATAACAAACAGGGAAAGATTTCTACAAAATGTTACAAAACTCCAATCGGTGTGGAATTGGACAGCTATGCAGCTGAAAGTCTTCTACCAAGAACCCAGAGCCCTTTTGATTGGTGGACAAAGCATAAGTGTAAATATGCACATTTAACTAATTTAGCTAGTCTTTTGAGTGCTCCTGATATGAGTGTACAGCGAACGATTATTTTTGTAAGCAGTGAACCTATAAGAGGGCCGTTCGCTTGTTGTTTCTGCACCATAATTTACCATTAATTTATTAATAATTATAAATATTGGAATATGTACCTTTGGTTTTGCCTATCTCTTATTTTATTTCTGATCTCTATTAAATTTCTATAGTTTCTCTCTGTCTCTATATATCTATGTTAGTGTCAATTTGCCACTTAAGAGTGTTCATGTAAATTTTTAAATGGTGATTTGCGGTTTGGTTATGACTATTGTTTAAGGTTAAAAAATAAAAGTTGCTATAGTTTACGAAATAATTATTCTTTTGAGTTTGAAAAATACATGCTGATTTAATATTATGCTGTGTTGTGTATCCAAGAAAATAGAAATACTCGAACCAGATAATCGAATATATTCGGCACCAAAACCGAATAGTTCGGCCGAATACAAATAGTGAAAAAGATGCCGAATATGCCGAATACCGAATACCTAACGAATATTCGGCGCATCTCTAGTAACAAACATAAATAAATGAAGATTTTTTTTATTGTTGACTAAAATATTTATGTGATCAGTTATTTTGTTATAATTTAATACCAACGCTTTAACCATAAAATTTACATTTTAATTTGCAACACATTAAATGTTTTCTGCTGGTGATCAATTTATTTTTACATTTAAATTAATTACCGATTAAAAGGCTGTTTAATGTGAAACACGGCCGAACCGTCGCCGTTGCGTCGATTTAAGCTATTGTTATATAAAGAAGAATATAAACCGTTATTAAATATTTTTCATAACAATTAATAACAATAATAATTAATGAATAACAATTAAAACGAAAAATTACATTACATAAAATAAAAATGTCATGTTGATCCAGATAACAATACCGATGAAGGCGCTGGTTATTAGTGGGCATTCCGGCACCTTCAGCACCTGCGAGCCTCATATAACGCCCCCCCCCCACGTCAAATGGGGGAAACGCGTAAATGCGAAATAAAAAAAAAGGTTCCTATGTAATAACATTTTTTTTTTAATTCCATTTGATACCCAAATTATGTTAAAGATTCATTTATTTTTCACGGTCCTGGAAAATTTACAATTAATTGCACTTGCTATTACAGACACGATCTGAGTGACGGCTTTCGTACTTTTTATTCAATAAACACCGGGTGGTCGAACATATCTGTGAGGTGTGATCAAAACATGCCGTCTCGAGATTCTTTAAGACGAAGACTGGCAATCCATAGCGACATCACAAATTAAAAAAAAAAACTCCAAAACGAGCTTTACCGGAACAAATTGTTAATAAGAACAAACAAAATAAGTTTAAATACAATATAACAAATCAGTTATTTGTATAGATACGTAATACAGACACTTATGTAGTTATCTATACTAATATATAAAGCTGAAGAGTTTGTTTGTTTGATCCGGCTAATCTCGGGGATCGAGGAAGGTTTTAGGCTGATTTTTATTAATTATATTTTTATTAACTATACGCGGGTGAAACCGCGGCACACAGCTAGTGTTATAAATAAAATACTATTAATTTCAACAAACACCTACCTACTTTCTCCAAGCAAAAGTATTTACTTAGTTACATTAACTAACATGACTGTGACAGTTTATAAAGGTTTTTTTAAAAGCAAACAGCGCCAGAGTATTGATAATAGAATTTAAAACGTTTTTAATCATAACAAAGACTTAGATTTGAAGCAGATTTTTTTAAAATACTTTCGTTAATCTAGAGCTAAAACGTAACTAGACCTTGATCGCTAAATGATAATGAAAACATTTTAATCTATATTCTATATCACAAACAATATGATGACATCATCAAGATTTCATCAGAGACACTTGGAGCGAAAAACAACAATTAGTTTAAAACATTTCACAAACGTACCGTGACGTTTCCGAGTTAAATATAAAAATCTATAAATAAAAATCTGGCAACTATAACGATATACACAAATGATTATTACTATTCTATTCGAGTTCACTCGATCATAAAGTAAATAAACACAATGATGCCACTATTCATTAAATGGATGCGCTTCTCTTCCGCGGCTTATAATAAAAATAAACGCACCGGATGGTTTAAGTGAAACCGTAAGTGAATACGATCATTCGTAACTAAAACACGCGCTCGCTGTACACTGACACGTGATAGTAAACAAATGCACGAGTAACGTATCGTTTATTACATTACAACGCTGATGTTTTATATTAAAATATAATTATATGAAAATAATACTCACAGCCCGGCGATATTCCGTTCTCCTTCATCGCGCAGCGAAACGGGTAATAAGTGCCTGGCAGCACCTTGCCGTACATTGTCCGATCCATCTTGGGCGAATAGCGATGATAATTTATGAATTAAAACACCCACGGGGGACAACACTACGGTTAGCGCACCATAATCACAGCCTACACAATAACCGAGTAAACAAACAATAATATTTATGACAGGAATCACCTGCAACTTTCCTTTTAATGAGACTGATAAGCGTGTTCGAAATTTAAATTCTATCTCGAGGTCGCAAGTACACAACTGACGCAATTTTAGTGATAACGTAAATTATATCGATGTTTTCGTATCGGCTGTCGATAAGCGATGCGTGATAAGTGAGACGCAATGTCAGGAGGGCGAGGTCGCGGCGACGAAGCTAGGTGTGCAGCGAGCAGAGTATTCGTCAACGCGTCCCAGTCACAACTAAAGTATCGTAGAGTCGCGAGCGACGCCGGCGCCGACTCAGGGTACTCCAGCCACACCGGCTGGAGATTATTTATAATAACATGACCAAAAAAAACTATTGCAATCATCGAAATTCAATGCCTTTTATAAGCCGAGTCGTATTATTTACTTAAGCGATTGATAAACGCCGCCATAAAAAATTACGGCATCTTATATTTGTTCAAGCGTACAACACTTATTAATATTTTAACGGTATATTATATGAAATATGAGGGTTATAATTAATTTAGTTCCAGCACGAATGCTAAAGAGTAATTAACGTAGTTTATAAGAAGTCGTTTAGTCGAGCGTTAGATCAAAGTGTGGCTTTCATTCTAACGAGCATCGTAAAGGAGAAATGTGACTGAGTGAGAGTGACGTCCGGAAACGACGTGAGTGACTCGTGCGCATCGCGTAGCCGGATGTGTTTGACAGTGCGATTTGCTGATAACCATGAAATTAAGTTTTTCCATACATGTAACGATTATATAATGAAATAAAGGACGCAATATTGATATACGTATACATATAATAAAATTGTGACAGGTAGATGTCTGTACTTTAAAGATATAGGAAAAATACTTATATGGGAGGTCTTTATTAAAGCAACAGAAGCCAATACAACACTTTTTAGAATTTTTGTCTGTCTGTCTGTACCTTTGTTCCCGCATCACGCAAAAACTACTGCACGGAATTGAAATTGAATTTCACCGATGTATTGTTAGAAGTCTAACTTAAAACATAGGCAAACATATCTGGTTAAAAATAAAGTTAAATTAATACATGGATATCTCGCTGATTAATTTAATTGACAAATAATTAAAGCGATAAAATAAGCTTATAATTACTCTATGACTATTATTTTCCACTGCATTTAATTATAACAATTATTATATGGGCCAAGACAATATAAAATTATACCTAATTAAGTTTGTTTTTTTTTTCTTTTGTTGTTTTAGATTTTTTAGTCTAAACTAATTTATCCACATTCTGTTCAGGGTTCTTACTTAATTAAAAATTAATAATTACAAATCATCAACAAAAATATGTCAAAACTTAAGTTTGATTTTTGATTAGATAAAAGATAACACATATAGGTATGTACTTAATAATCATATATGTATAATATAGATTATAATTCGTAAAGTAATTGAGTATATCTTACACTTTATATTATACAATGTAAAACAATGCAGCGTTTGAAAAAACAGTTATTAAATCACGTTAATGAAATAGTCATGAATTATGTTGAATGTATATACATATGAGACAGCAAGAAAACAACGCATTGAGTAATCGGGTGATATAATGTTAAACACAAGTAACTAAATAAAACAATATAACAAACGAACTCTATTGGATCTTTACGAGACGGGACCGAGGCACTGAATTAGAATTTACCGTCAAGGAATTCGTTATTGAGGATAACAACGTGACTTCTATTGAGTGAGATGGACTGCGTGAATTTTTAGAATTCCCTACAACGGATCGCTTTAAGATGAATTCGACGTGAATCGGACACGTAGATAATTGATATGACTTCAATTTATTGACTAGCCGGTTGGCGTGGTTGGTAAATCGAATCCACGACCTCGTGTCTTCGTCGTCGTGGTCGTGGATTCGATTCCCTGTTTGTCCTGTCTGGGTGTTATTATCTATATGTATAAGTATGAATTACAAAATAAAAGTAGTATATTATGTAGTATACCGGACAACTGTGCCCACCGTATCCGTACCAATCGTACAATCACTCTGTGGAACCAGCTTTCGCCGGCGACTTTTCCGAACCGATACGACATAAAAACCTTCAAGAAGACAGCGTACTCTTTCCTCAAAGGCCGGCAACGCACCTGCAAGTCCTCGGATGTTGCAGATGTCCATGGGCGGTGGTAGTCACTTTCCATCACTCCTGCTCGTTTGCCCCCTCTTTATATATAAAAAAAAACCTATCCGACTGTGTTTCCATAGTACAAGCTCTGCTTAGTTTGGAATCAGATGTCCCTGTGTGATTAATGTCCCAGGATATATTTACATTTTCTTACGTAAATACCTAAAGATTAACAAACACTTTGAATGTTCTCAACTCGTGATATCATAATTATTGATTACTCGTATATCGTTACGTTAATGTTAATCTTAGCCTCTGTGATATCATGTAAATGCACTCAATGAGATGATTACATTTAAAATAATATCATAAATAACAATCCAAGATGTTACAAACTTGTGCGAAATTATTTTCTTATTAAGGTATATTTGTTTTGCTACTTTAAAATAAATGTTTCCTTGGATGTACTGACGATAAATGTTGCTATTTTGTACACATTTGTTAAATGAAATTGCGAAAAAATTACTGAGAGTACAGTCAGTGTCGCGAGTCGTATGGGATAATATTTTACGGCTTGTAGCTAATTATATTTAAAATTGGAGGTAAAGATGTTATGATTATGAAAATGCTATAAGATCGGACAGACAACATTTACAATTCTTATTATATTATACATAAAGACAATTCAAACGGTCTCGAATATTTAAATAAGTAGGTAAATAAGCTGATGCAAATATCGGTTGTCTACGGGCTAACGACGTTGAATATTGAAAGGTTATATAACGAAACTTTATTATCTTTATATAATAATATAAAAACGATTAACGAACAATAAACAACTAGACACTAGTTTTTGTCATAGTGAAATAAGATGTACTCTGTTTCTAGGTAAAGTTATAACAATGTATAAAAATATAAGAGCTATACAGTAAGAACAGAATCAACACTCGGAACGCAGTCGTGATATGTCAGAGAGAGATAATATGCAATATTGATTATATTAATTATAATATTTAAAGGATACAAGCGTCACAATAGCGTAGCACCGAAAGTAAATACGATATTTCACGAGTGAAATACGAAGTCATTTCGTATAGAATATAAAAAATATCTTCTAAAAAACCCGCTGAGTTTCTTACGCAGGTCTGAAGTGTTTATTTCCGAACCATTGGTAGACTTATGAAAATCAAAAGTGAACACTTCTACATTTAAAAAACATTTTTGACTTTAACTTTTGACTCTTGTTTTGACACTACCATTTCGTAACTCATTTATTTAAGTTACGTTAAGCTTTACGCAGTTAATTGCGGATTATCCGTTTGGTATCTCAACTACCCTAAAGTCTAAGGCGTTCGTTATCCTCCCTTTCGCTATCCTATCGTTAGAAAATAATAAAAACTTTATAATAATAGAAACATTAAAGCATATTGCAATTAATAAATAAGTTCTTATAGGTCATACAGATATCACCGCAAAATTGTATGATGTTATTTAGTTAAGGCGTCCCAGAAAACTTTTATGATTTCTATCGTGAAGCTAATTAAACCAACAATTCGAAAATTAACGATGAGTCGGTTTTTACGATGCATCTATTGTTCGAGGGCACTAATAAGGAAGTCAATATTTGCTCTGGACTCCGCCGGCGGCGGTGCTAACACAACCCACTTACCTAGCAAATAGGAAAATGGGCACGTGATAGACGCAATTTTCGCGTTCGCAGTTCTAAATCGTACGTGTCCTTAACCCATTTCAACTAACAGCAAAGGTCACTTCACAATATCCATATTCCATAACATATAAAGATTTGATAATAACACATGATCAGTTGATGAAATCAGCACTTAATTGGGTAAAGTTATTCAGGATAATATTTAATTTAAACCTGACTCCTTAAGTCACGGAAGAACATTTTTTTTTATTTCATAGGAAGGCGGACGAGTATATGGGCCACCTAATGGTATGTGGTCACCACCGCCCATAGACATTGGCATTGTAAGAGATGTTAACCATCGCTTACAACGCCAATGCGCCACCAACCTTGGGAACTAAGATATTATGTCCCTTGTGTCTGTAATTACACTGACTCACTCACCCTTCAACCTGGAACACAACAGTACCAAGTACTGCTGTTTTGCGATAGAATATTTGATGAGTGGGTGGTACCTACCCAGACGAGCCTGCACAAAGCTCTACCACCAAGTAAATATCACACATCTTGACATAACGTAAATGCATAAATGTAACTTACTGCAGTTGAATCGATCATTGGTCACTAGAACACTTTATCTTTCAAATTTATACTAACGAGGTACAGGTCGTTGATGCCATATACAAACAGTCTAGACTTCGGCTAGTTTTGTAACTGTGCCAAGAACGAAACAACCAAGGGTAACCGTAACAAAGATAGATCCAATTAATGTTATCAAAAACATAAAAGGCAGAGCAATAACATCGTACTTGACCTCACGGCACATAATCTCCTACATTTAGAACATATCAAAAAGAATATCGTATAATTCTCTTTTTCTCGTAACAGTTAATTGATATTGAATTGATATTTCAAAGATTAGTGATGCGCTTGCCATAGAATCGTCTGAATTGATGATCAAATATAAACTTTAACAAATAACTATAAACTTAGTTACCGGCGATGTGGAAATATGTGTCGCAGTTATCAAACAACACGGTACGGTGTACGCGTCGAACTGACTGACATCGGGAACGTAACACGAAACTCATCAGAAAATTGCCCGTGACGTGCTATGACGCAATTTATATTTTCAGGTTTATTCATGCGCTCACACTAACACATTACACAATTGACACCAGAACTAAAAGAACTAATACAGTTTAAACTCTTGGTTTGTCGGTTTAAATGTAAACTTCGACAAAAACCCATATAACAGGGCTAGATTTTTATGTTAGGAAAGACCACTGTCAAGTTATACATGGTTAAACATGTATACGAACCAGATTTCCATTGCCCAACGAAATAAGCGGGCGTTCGAAGTTTGAACTTTTCATTTTATCGTTAAGTTCGTTAGTTAAATGTCAAATGTTCGAAATGCGAAATACTAGACGGGGCGCCGGAGTGTGTGATCAGTTTAGTATGAGGTGGGTGTGTCATTCACGTATTTCAACAGTCACTAACGAACCTGAACGGAAGATAATCAGGCTAATTGTCAGTAGGGGAACAGTTAGGGTTGCCATCGATTAAATAAACTATGAACTAGGTTATTTGACTTTAAAACGATGGAAAAAATTACTAATCTTTTTTTTTAAATAAATATAAACATAAAACGTATGACAAACCACAAAAGCGCATTGCAAACAAAAATCAATTTGAAATACCTACGATTAATGGCAACCCTAAGATTAATAGAGGAACTAGCCATTATCGTGTTGGGGTTACGTTGTATTAACGGTATACGTAATGAAGGGAAAGTTATACGACATGGTCATCAATGTAATTTATAGATACATATATAAGCGTAATTTTAAACAATATGTATAATTAAACATGTACTCATTGGTCTCTAGTGAGTACGCGTACTAATATCATAATGACATACGCTTATAGACACGACGAAAAATAAAAAACATGAAAAAATGTTAAAACCTAGTTTAAGTTGAACTGGAAAACATTTTGACTTAATTAATATTATTTTACTTGGTGATAGAGCTTTGTGCAAGCTCGTCTGGGTAGGTACCACCCACTCATCAGATATTCTGCCGCAAAACAACAGTACTTGGTATTGTTGTGTTCCGGTTGGAAGGGTGAGTGAGCCAGTGTAATTACAGGCAAAAGGGACATAACATCTTAGTTCCCAAGGTTGGTGGCGCATTGGCAATGTAAGCGATGGTAACATCTCTCACAACGCTAATGTCTATGGGCGTTGGTGACCACTTACCATCAGGAGGCCCATAAGCTCGTGCGCCATCTTATACAATAAAAAAATATAAAAAAAACCAAGTGATATCAATTAATCAGTCATATAATTCAAACAATCATTATTATTATAAATGCGAACGTGAGTTTGTTTGTTTGTTACGCTTTCACGCCTGGGGCCCTAGACAAGTGGCTTTACGCTGATGGAATAGAATAGAAAATAATAACCAATGTATGAAATTGACATTCGCGTTTGACGTTTCGAGACGTTTCGAAGCGAACGCGAATGTCAGCCTCATACATTGGTTGTTGTTTTCTATTCTATTCTATTAACGTAAAAGCCACTTGTCTAGGGCCCCTGAACCACTAAACCGATCTTAAAAATTCTTTCACCAATGGAAAGCTAAATTATCAGCGATTAGCAGACGCTACATTTTGTCCCCGTATTCTAACGGGAACGGGAACTACGCGGGTAAAACAATAATATAATTAGGTCCATAAGTGTAATGCGCTGTGACTTTTATAAACTCGTATAACTAAAAACAAATGAGACATGTTCTGTCTATTGTACTATGAAAACAAGACTACTATAATATCCCGTTGATTCGATTTGTAAGATATTATTGTGAACATGTATATGTACAGACACAGTAAACAACAAAGTAACAGCCTGTGAATGTCCCACTACTGAGCTAGACCTCTTCACCTTTTTTTGAGGAGAAGGTTTGGAGCTTATTCCACCACGCTGCTCCAATGCGGATTGGTGGAATTCACATGTGGCAGAATTTTGAGTGAAATTTGACACATGCAGGTTTCCTCACGATGTTTTCCTTCACCGCCAAGCACAAGATGAATTATAAACACAAATTAAGCACTTGAAAATTCAGCGGTGCCTGTCCGGGTTTGAACCCACGATCATCGGTTAAGATTCACGCGTTGTAGCCACTGTGCCATCTCGGTACAGTAAACTATTATATATTATACATATATCTATCATTTTCACAGTCACGCTCAAACACAACTCAAGTGCATGGTTTTCCGTGCGAGACCTACAAGTATAACATCGATAGCTCCGGGCAGCTAATAGGAATTTCTAGAAAATTCCAATTACTTTTATTTTAACTTACATCGGTTCGACCCGGTATTCAAACCAGCATCCCAAGTGGGGATCTGCTGTCGTTACAAGCTAGCTATTGAATAAATATGTCTAAAAATATAACATTCGTTACAGTAATTTATTGGATTATAGCTGAAATCATTGGTTAAGATCAATTCGTCGAGAAAGGGGATTATGGTGTCTGTTCCCGAGAGGTTGATTTCGTTTGATCTTATCGTTAACATTAGACAAGACATGTGACGAATGTCTCATTTAAACGTTTAAAAAAAGAACGACCTTATAACAATCAATACATAACGGTATTAAGTCTCGGCTTAAAAATACGTTTTAAAACTATGGTAACACTGACAGTTAATTGTAATACTAATAGAAACCCTAATAGTAGGAGTTTCAGGTCATTTATCTCTCATCAAAGAACACAGTTTACTTGTAATTATGTTGAAAATATATTATAACGTAATGATTATTTATTACAAAACTCAACAATTGTAATCGAGAAAAATTGTAAAACACATATCAGCAAAAAAAATAGCTTCGCGTTGTCTACATCTTACAGGTGATTAATGAAGTGTGTTCTTACATAATATAACTTTAAGAACACATGTTCTCAGTTGCCGGACACTAGTGTATATGACAAACATACATGCGCTGGCAAGGATAACTTACATAAATAAAAAAATATTTGGTTAATCTTTTCTATAACAAAATCCATTACGACTTGAATTATACCTAATGGTAAACATACAAGAATATATATTTCCTATTTAAAAGTCTATCGATGGCTGTCCTTGTCCTGCGGCCATTAGAGCTTTTTATTAGATTGCTGGGTGGGGTAGCTTCAATGGTGATCATTAATCATGCCAATATAAAAGACAAGATGAAAGCCAATAATGATTTGTTTTACGCAACGGCGATATTACTTTTTAATAAACTAAAACATGGCCATGAAACATTTTCATTTTATCGATACACTTTTTTCTATCATACACGAACATGACTGTATCACATAGGAACTCTACTGGACTAGGACTGAGAATGAGGGAAAATATCGAAATTTCGTTATTTCATATTTCAATTTGTTATTATTGTAATGTCAACTTATTGTCTGAAAACATATTCTATAATTATTATTTATATTACCTGCCTGTAATACTCTGTAAATAGTCTTTGATTTGTGTTTCTGAAGAACGAATGAAGCTTATGATTAGATAGAAATAGGCGTTAAAGTATCGAAATAATTATTTTTAATATGTATTACTTAAAAAGTTTTTATATTTGCTCAAGGTTATAAAAGAAAAATTAATTAAATTAGATTTTCTGCAAGATATATATAGATTGATATCAAAGGACAACAAGTATGTGATGACATTAGACTGATTTCTGTCACGTTAGCCAATTTGCCCGTGGAGTGCCGGGCTTAGAATAGCATTCCCCCATCTCTTCCCGTGGGTGTCGTAAGAGGCGACTAAGGGACGGGGAAAAGGGGAATGGGCAGCAGCGTCCCCCCCGTTAACAACTTACCCCCCTACTGCGCTCGCCAACACGCCTGCCCAGCGCGGCGAGTATGGGCAATACCTCGAATGGTAGATGCGGAAAAAAGAAGGCCCCCAGTTACCGGCAAGCCCGCTAGGCCCGACCAAGGTAGCGGTCGCGGTATCGGCAGGGCAGGGGGTGCTAAGAATCACCGGTTCATGGCAGGCTACCATAAAAGACGACTACATATGGCAACGTATAATGGACGCTCGATAAGGCTGGACCATCACCTCGCCGAATTAGAAGTAGAGTTAAGTCATATAAGCTGGCATATACTGGGGTTATCTGAAGTCCGAAGACAGGGGGAGGACACGAAAACTCTAGAGTCCGGTAACTTACTCTACTTCCGCGAAGGTGATAAACTCTCCCAGGGTGGTGTCGGTTTTCTGGTCAAAAAGGATCTAATTAGCAGCATTGTGGAAATCGGTAGTGTGTCGAACCGGGTAGCGTACCTTGTCCTAAAACTTTCCGACAGGTACTCCCTGAAGGTCGTACAGGTATATGCTCCAACTTCGGCATACTCTGATGATGTAGTAGAAGCGATGTACGAGGACATCGCAAAGGCCCTCAACAACACCTCGAAGGCCCACTACAATGTTGTTATGGGAGACTTAAATGCTAAAGTGGGAGTACAAGATAGCGGTGAATCGAAAGTCGGGCCTTACGGCTTGGGCTGCAGAAATCACAGGGGGCAAATGCTGGTAAACTTTCTCGAAGCTCAGGAGCTCTTTTTGATGAATTCTTTCTTTGAAAAGAAGCCCCAAAGGAGGTGGACATGGCGAAGCCCCGATAACGTGACAAGGAACGAAATAGACTTTATCATTTCGAATAAAAGGCACATATTTAGAGATGTCTCAGTGATCAACAGGTTTAATTCAACAGGTTTAATACCGGTAGTGATCACCGCTTGGTTAGAAGCACTCTAGATATCGACTTCAAAGCCCGCAAAGCCCGAAAGATCGCGAATGATGAGGTCTACTCTCCAACCTACCAAGCTCCAAGCTTCTCAAGGCTGCGAAAAGTTCCAAATGGAGCTTCAAAATCAATTCACCGCGTTGGAAACCGTAAGCAGTATTGATGAGAAAACTGACACGCTGGTCTAAATACTGCAAAACACATCCCGCAAGTTTCCGCCACAGAAAAGAGACAGCGCACCAAAACTCTCTGCTGAGACACTCGAGCTAATGAGGAAACGACGAGAACTACCATCGTTTTTGTCAGATAAGGCCTTAAACCGAACAATAAAAACGCTGACGCGACGCGATCTCCGATGCTCCAATACCCGCGCCATCAAGGCTGCGATGGAGCAAAATCGGGGATCGAAAGTGTTCGCTCGCAAGTTTGGGAGGCCGCGTCTGACAAAACTTAAAACCGAAAATGGTAAGGTCTTTACCTCTAAGTCTGAGATCGTCGGAGAAGTAGAGAGGTTTTATGGGCAGTTGTTCTCTTCAAGATCGGATAAACCTGTGGGAATCAGTATTGATGACCAGCGCGCCCCTCTTACGCGCCATTATTCCGAGGAGCTCCCGGTCGTTGTCCAAGGCGAGATTAGGGCGGCTCTAGAACAGCTTAAAAACAACAAAGCTCCGGGAGATGACGGAATAACAACAGAGTTGCTTAAGGCAGGCGGGACTCCGGTCCTGTAAGAGCTAGCAAGCCTCTTTAATTCCGTCATCCAACATGGCAAGACCCCGGAAACGTGGAGCGGGAGTGAGGTGGTACTGTTCTTCAAGAAAGGTGATAAAACCCTCTTGAAAAACTACAGACCAATCTCCCTCCTGAGTCACGTGTATAGCAGAGTCGCTGGAACAACTAACCGTGCTGCGTAGCCTAAGCGTAGTCTCTTTTCCAACGCGCTCGTAATGAAGAATAATCCGACACGGCCGAAAACAGTTCAGACATAGTCTTTATGTGTATTAGAAGGCATAGCGTAAATAACTAAATACTGCCTACATCGACGGGAAAACAAAAAAAATGTTCGATCACAGAAACTATCGTACAAAAGCGGTTCTTGCATGAAGTGGGCTAGCATGTCTTTAAAAGTAAGGCAGAGCCCTTTTTCGCCCCTGATGGCAGAGATGATGTTTTCGCTGTTTCATGTCCTCACATACCTAAGGATTTGTCAGTCATAGTGCACTGCTGATACAGAATTATGCTCCGTAAAAATCGACCTATGCAAGAAATTTTAACCAACTTTAGTATTCAATCCACACACTGGTCAGCAATCAGTCTTGACATACTGCAACAGCATTTGAGGAACTAGCTTAAGCGAAAAGTCCAAAACAATGAAATCATCATATTAGCATTGTTAGATAAATCGGACAGGATTTCTCAAAATTTAGACAAAAGTGCAGATCATATTATGAATAACTAACATTTTAACATTGGCTTTTGATAAAATTTATTATACAGGGTGTAACAAAATAAGTGTCCAACCAGTGAAGTGATTATTAGGTATCCTGAGTCGGTTCTATTTATGTAAACATTTTTAAAATATTATGCAAAAAATTACCCATAAAATTAATTGTCATTTTCAATTGTAAATGACGAAAATTTCATGGACAACTGAGGTCATGACCTCTTGTTCGAGCTACCCGATAGGTAAGATCTATCGAGCACTTACGCCCTCGCCTGCGGTGCAATGTAATTGTCGTTATTTAGTTAAATTAAATTTTATTTGAGGTAAAATTTTGCTTAGAATTTTAAAAATGATTACATAAATAGAACCGACTCACAATACCTAATAACCACTTCACGGGTTGGACACGTGTTTTCTTACATATTAACTCCAATATTTTACAATCATTATACCCAGTTTCTATTATAAACTTGAAAATACTAGCTAAATAAACTATACACTTTTTAAACACAAGGTTTATTGTAAAGTGTAATTATTTATTTTAATTTTTCTTTTATATTACTATTTATATTTATATAAAGTACTGAACCAATTTCCATGATGATGGCATTGTAAAATATTGGATTTAATTAATACTTTAACTTTAATATAATGAAGAAAAAATACTAGTCCAAAGTTTTTTTTTATTATTAGCATTGAAAGTATTTGAATTATGTATGTGTTGTTTTCATTGCAGTTATGAAAAACCTCCTTAGTTTGTCAATAATTATTTTACATAAATTATGAAATTATCATTTTTATTTTTATTTTAAAATAATGATTACAGAATAGTCAAAAGTCAATGACCCCAGCTTTGATAGCATTTTTAGCATCATAAAACTGATAAGTCTTATCTCTTATCATATAATATCAGATGTTAATAAATAAATTAAAGAAATTATTAAAATTTCGCTAGTGTTTTGAAGTCAGGTAAACAAATGAACTTTTTAATATGTTATTATTTACGTTAAGATATCCGAATAAATTGCATTCCATTTTTAAGCTTCGTATAATATACACAGTATTATTTATAAAAGGGAAAAATCCTTGTTCACAGATGCAAATAAACGATGATTACATTTCTAAATAAAACACGTCATTCAGCTTGACTGTGAGAGACAAACAGGTTATACGGTGATAACAGCTTACTTACCCAAGTCATCCATGGTATCGAAGTCTTCTAACACTGACGCACCAATATAATATATAAAGTTTGTTCTTAAACTAAATCATACATCGAAATGTAAAATTGAGTCCACTATATTAGAAAATGCTATAAATATACACTTATCTCACCAAAATTATACACGAAAATATTAGCCAAATATGGCAAATTCTTAATTGTTGGCACACCTGACAAACTGTCACTATTACATATTCAAATTGTTTTTTTTTTGACTATTGTCCTGGGTTGCGTTCTAATTTTCATTCATTTTGGTATTTTTTTTTCAGTGTCAAATTAAACATATGCTTAATAATATATGAATACTCCATAATATTATGATATAATAGTCGGTATTCAGGTTTCTATTTATTAAGCTTTATAATGTCATTTACACTTGAATAGAGGTATTTCGAAAAGTAGGTACATTTAATATAGTTGTCATTTGTCAAAGTGACATTTAAGTCTGCCAGAATGGCAGATCAGATAGTGTAAATGTATTTTGTATCCGTATCGATTAACTTGAGAAGTAGTACATCAGTAGTAAACACGCCCATTTAAACGTTTTAAACACAAAAAGTTAAAAATGAGTACTACAGGGGAACAATTGACATTAGCTCGAGACATCAAAAGAGCAATAGAACTGTTGGAGAAACTTCAACAAAGTGGCGAAGTACCTGCTACGAAATTAGCTGCATTGCAAAAAGTGCTCCAAAGTGATTTCCTAAATGCTGTTAGAGAAGTGTATGAGCATGTGTATGAAACTGTAGATATTCAAGGTTCTGCGGATATTCGGGCTTCTGCTACAGCTAAAGCGACAGTAGCAGCCTTCGCAGCAGCAGAAGGTCATGCTCATCCTCGCGTTGTCGAACTGCCTAAAACGGAAGAGGGGCTTGGATTCAATGTTATGGGTGGCAAGGAACAAAATTCCCCCATATATATTTCAAGAATTATACCTGGAGGTGTTGCAGATCGTCATGGAGGCTTAAAGAGAGGAGATCAGCTTCTGTCTGTCAACGGCGTGTCAGTAGAAGGTGAAAATCATGAAAAGGCTGTAGAATTATTAAAACAGGCAGTGGGATCCGTTAAACTTGTAGTCCGTTATACACCAAAAGTATTGGAAGAAATGGAAATGAGGTTTGACAAGCAGAGAACGGTTCGTCGCCGTCAAAATTTTAATTAAATAGCTGCTTTACTGTAAAAGGTTTGAATTTCACCATTCTTAACGATTAGTTTCTGCACCAGATTTACTGTCTATAAGCAAATGTTATGGAAATGTTTAGAAATAATGAGAAAAAAATATGCATTTTATAATTTTAATAAGTGTATTATGTAGTATCTGTAGTGAATACATAGTCACTGTAGTGTTTTTGAAAAAAAAATGTAGAAATTATTATGCTCATGAGGTTATATTAGATTATAATATAATGGAATAAATTATTCAAATATAGTATTAAAATGTTATTAATAGAAGCCTTATACTTGCTTCTGGATTGTCAAATAATACTAATTTGGAAAGAAATAATTTCAAATGGCCTGCTTCTTATAATTTTATTTATCATTGTATCATTTATACTTAAGGCTATAAAGAAGGAAGATTAGTATGTTTGTAATGAATAAACTTTGACACTACTGAATCTATTTTGCACTTACAAAAGAAGGTATCTTCTTTATCAAGAAATGAGATAGATGATGTACTTTTTTCAGAAGTGATAAGATTTCAGTATGTATGTCATGCTAGTATAGACACACATTGAATCCCATGCAGGCAAAGGAGCAGCCATTCTCTGGGTTCCTGGGATGAGTAGAAGCATGTACAATTGTACACTTATCTATAAATGATTTACTCTTATAACAAGCATGTCACTTATAAGTGGATTTCAACATATAAAATTAGTAGCTATGCTTCCAAAGGATAATTTTGTAAATATTTCTAGCATAATTTTGATGTCAACAGTATTTATCAAATCATGTATCTTATTTATAAGTATAAACATTGTTAAAAAATTGTACTAATTTACATTACTTTTATGTTGTATAAGATAAGTATGAATTACTCGTACAATTTCAGTATTAGGGGTATGAAATAAATGTATGTAATGTTAAAATATATTTTATTATTCCTATATACACATACACATTATTTTTTTATCACCATGATTCAAAGGCTCCAAAGTTATACTTACCATCCTTTTTAGGTTTCTTTGCAGGAACTTCTTGATTAATTGTCGGTTTGCTAGTTGAGGGTACTACTTCTTGTAAATTCAGATATTTTCCAACCCCTTCTCTAAATACTTTGAGCGGTTGTGTTGATCCTTTCTTCGGTTTAACACCAAGTTCCTGTTCTGCTGCCTGTTTTTTAATTTCTTCAGCCCTTTCCAAAGCAAGCTATAAAACATAGTTATCTTTCATAATTTACAGAATGATTATTCAGTAATATATTTTTTTTAAATTAAGTTGATTAATTATATTTTAATGACAATTAATAGACTGCTTACACTAAGATTACTTATATTCATTGAAATAAAATTTGTCACGGTAAAGAAAAGATGGCGAATTAATTAAGAAAGAAAAACAATATGTAGGAGTAAAGTAAGACTCACCTGTTCTTCAGCCTCAGCAAATGGATCAACGAACACCTGGGCTACTTCAATGATAATATCTTGTATGGGCCTATCTTTATTATCTACTTCAATCTGTTCCATCGCACTTAATGTGTCTAATCCACCCACTAATTTCCCAAATATTGTGTGCTTGCCATCCAATTGTTTGCAGGAACGAAATGTGATGAAACTAGAATATTATACATAGTCAAAAATATAACAAGTTTGAAACTAAAAAAACCTATAGAACCTAGTTTCCCAAAGTGATCCAGGTGGACCCCCAGGGGTCAACGGGAGACTCGATGGGGGTTTACGTTGGCGTGACAATGAAATGGGGGTCCACGAAAATTCGTTTGGTTTCGATAGTGAAGAAATTAAAAGTTGGCTTACTTTACCTATCAATGTAGGCGGAATATTTATTGAAACATAAAAAAAGGTCAGTGACAGTAGGTACAAGTAAACTGTCGCTCAGCTTTTTTTTTCAAGTTTTAGGAATGGGAAGTATGATTCAAATGTAGCTGCAGCGGGGCTACCGGATCCAGCTAAATTTTGAAAGTGGTCTATGAAAAAAAAAAGTTTGGGAACCTCTGCTTTAGATTATATTAAACAACTTTGAACTTTAATTGAAATGACATAATTGTTTTAAAAAAACATTCAGTTAATAAAATAATAAGATATTTCGAATACAATATAATTTATAATAATCACTTACAATTGTGAACCATTAGTATTGGGACCAGAGTTGGCCATGGCGAGTACACCACGCCCAGTATGGTGCAGATTCGGTTTTACTTCATCCTCAAATGGCTTTTTCCATATAGACTCTCCACCCAATCCTGTTCCAGTGGGATCCCCACCTTGTATCTTGTAAGAGTAAATAACAATTATGCAATGTTTTTTAAATACACTACAATTTAATTTGAAAATTTGCAATGCAAATAAAATTAGTATACCTACCATAAAGTTCCTTATCGATCTATGAAACTTAGTACCATTGTAGTATCCATTGAGACATAGCTTTATAAAGTTATCGCAAGCTTTAGGTGTCACGTCGCAATATAATTCAAAATTTAATTGTCCCAGATTAGTAACTAATCTCACATATCCTTAAACAAAGATAATGTAGTACATATATTTTTTTCCAATTACAAACAAACAAAATTATAATATAAATTGTTTTTATTATAAGAGCGTCAACAAATAAAATTAAAAAAGTCAATAGAGAAATGTTGTACGAGGCCTCGACCTAGCGATATAAAAGTTGCAGGTTTGATCAAGACCACTAGGGTAATTGTCATCCCTACTAAGAGCTGTATGTTTCATTAGTAGGGTAAAAAGAGTAATACTTTAAAAACAGCATTGCTAATAAAAATAAATAGCTCTACTGTTATCATAACACAATAACAGTGTTAAAAAAACTGAATAAAAACGTATTGCAATGCATACTACGCATTGGCCCAGCATTTTTTTTTTTTATGTAAGAGGGGGCAAACGAGCAGGAGCCTCACCTGATGGAAAGTGACTACCACCGCCCATGGACATCTGCAACATCCGAGGACTTACAGGTGCGTTGCCGGCCTTGGAGGAATGAGTATGCTCTCTTCTTGAAGGTTTTTATGTCATATCGGTTCGGAAAAGTCGCCAGCGAAAGCTGGTTCCACAGAGTGATTGTGCGAGGCAGGAACTGCCTTAAAAAGCGCACTGTTGTGGATTTCCAGACATCGAGGTGATGGGGATGGAATTTGGAGTTCTGGCGCGATGTCCGGTGGTGAAATTCAGCTGCCGGGACTAATCCAAACAACTCCTCAGAACACTCCCCGTGATATATGCGATAGAGGATGCAGAGTGACCCAACATCTCTACGCAAAGCCAAAGGATCAAGCCGGTCGGTAATAGCCTGATCGTCGACAATTCGAACTGCTCTATGTTGAATGCGGTCAAAAGGAAGAAGCTGGTACTGGGGAGCTCCCGCCCAGAGGTGAGAACAATACTCCATGTGGGGCCGAATTTGCGCCTTATAAAGTTTTAGGCGATGGTCCGACGTGAAGTACTGTCTCGCCTTGTTGAGCACTCCAAGCTTTTTAGAAGGGCATGAATTGCCCTTTAATTAGTAAAATGAAGAGTAAGTAAGTGAGTTCAATAATTTGTTGCAACATGTTTGATATGTTTTAATCCTACTATAACACCATTACTTAAGTAAAAAAGTTACCTTTTTTCTTAACCATGTCATATTTGACTTCATCCTCACATAGTACAGCAGCTTGATGTATTGTCTCAGGCACCATGGCTGTTGACGTAAAACTTGCTGCCACCATACCAGTTGAATAATGAGCTGCATTGAATTTATCTGCTAACTATAAAAAAAAAATTAAAATGCTTTATTTGCAGACGATAAATATGCAGAAAAATAAAAAGACACGCAATATAATAAAAGAAAGTTACAAATTTAGTGGTGTCTGTGGTCTCATATAGGAACAGGCCGATTATTAAAAATTGATTTTGAACCTGCTATCGATAGTTGAAATTTACATGTTTTATCTAATGGATCAATATAGGTGAAGGACAAAAGCATAAAATCTGTAACCTCTTCTTTTTTAACTTCTTTTGTTTCAGGTGCTTTATATTCTTTGTCTAGCTCTTGTAAAATGTCCTTTGTCTCAGCCGATACAGTCTTTAGTCTGGCATGTGGATCTTTCTTCAGGGCTATTTCCTCTGTAAAAATTGAAATTTTTACATTAATCATACAATAATTTAATCAATTCCAGAGATCTCAATTGACATAATATAAACACATATATAAATAAATACATATAGACATTAATGAGTATTAAAAAACATAATATATAAGTTATAGCACATATGAATTTAGGAGACTATTAAACATTTATTAGTGGTATTTCATAATTTAGTTATCGGATCCTGATTAATAGGATTCGCTAATGATAACTTAAAAATCACATTATATTATTATTATATTATTGTTTATAATTATTTCATGCAACATATATTACCTTCAGTTTCAATTCTCAAATTGTTTTTTATATGATGAAAAGTAGATATATTAAATTTTCCCAGGTGATTGGGATCCTGGATAGTGATGATATCAGCTCTTGTAAATGGTGTATCATTAATGAGGTCTTTCCAATTCTTCCCTTTGATATTGAGTTGTTCGACAGCTTCATAGCAGTAGACATTACCACTAGTACTGATAGCAACTATATGAGAGTTCTTTGTGAATGGTTTAAATAGAACTGGACAGTGGTAATCACCTTCCGAATTCTTAAAAAATTTTAGTTTGATCAAACTCTTTATGTCAATTTTCTGAAAGTATAACAAAAAACTAATGTTAAATATAATGTTAATGATTCTTTCTCCCTTTTTGATTTTCGAAACCAAAGGATTATAATTAGGTATTTAGTTTTAGAATGAACCTAATAAGCAAACTATAATATATTGTAATAAATATAAAATAAAAATGATGAGTATTTAGATAATGACTTGAAATAAAATAGATTATTATGAATTAATTTATTTTGAAGTAATTCAAGTTCAAAAATGTTGCAAAACAGTAGTGCTCTTACCTTTCCCGAGACAGGATTAACTTTAAACTTCTTAAGAAATGGTATTAAAGGTTGCAACTCAAATACGTTTCCATCTGCATCACAGACAGGTTCATTAAAAGGTTGTAAACATAGGCAACAGTGATCAAAAGGAAGTCGTTTGAATGATGTATCCTCTTCTATAAGGGTTCCTGATCTTTTACCACCGTAAATTGTGGTCCATTCAGTGTGTGTAATGTACCTGTAATAATAAAAACATGTTTAAAAGTGTGCTAAGAACATTCATCTCACGAAATTCGTGTGTATAACAAAATATTACATTTTATCCTTTTGGTGTTGACGTTTTCCCATCTTGCGAAACTAAATTTATAAACTTGGCGATTAAAATATAGGTAATTATTTATTTGGGTTATTCCTATTTACTTCAATTACATATATTCTTCTTTTTCTAGCGTAGTCATATATATTGTTATGATAAAATGAAATGTCAAATAAATGATATTGGTTTGTGAAACAATTGTCACTGTCAGCATAGATAATACATATACACTGCTCGCAACTTGCAAGGACCTGATTTTTTTTTTCAAAGAATCGTAATTTGTTGTACTACGATCAATAGAAAAAAAGAAGCAAATGTATAAGCAAGAAAAGTTAATTGTAAATATTTTTTATACATAAAAATGTGACTAACATGAGGCTAACATATTAAATTGGTCAGGTATAGATTTCATTATCTCTAAAAATTGAATTATATTTAGGTTAATACAAAGAATAAATATTAGAAAGTTGTGGATCATTTTTTTTGTTATTATAATGTATGTTAATTCTAAAACAGAAAATATTAAAAATAATAATAATAATAATTTCCATCTTGTACGTGTTTAACATTGTGCTTAATTAGTGTATTATTTTTCGTTCATAGTGTGTTATTTTTCTTTGTAATAAATGCCGTTAATTTTGTATATTCTTGGATTGGATAAAATAATTTGTAGTATCAAGAATACAAGTCAGAAAATTATACCAAAAAAATTGTTTTGTTTGTTTTTTGTTAATGTCGAAATTTTTAATCTTTACATGGCAACATGCCGGTTTTTTAATAAACATGTCGGAAAGTGGTTGTGCATTGTGAACTTGTGAATATAATCTATTACTTGTTACTTATTTTTCAAATTAATACAATCTTAGGTTAAACCTATTTACACGTAAGTTCTTAGTGATTAATACCAATTATTTTTGCATAATTTTGAATTATAAAGATATTGTTTTTGTGATAAACGTGTGTGCGTTTGTGACTTTCAGTTGTGTTGGTGAGGGTAATGTACAAATGGACGAAATGTGGTAGAAGAGGATTGAAGCTCTAACAACTTTTACGAAAACAGGCCAAATCAACATTTAGTTTTAGTAAGGTATAACATAGTTATTTAATAACTTATTTAGACATTTTAATTGTGTGTATATAATCCTCTGGAAAAGTAACAGGCTGCTTATTTGCGCTTTGCAGTTCGGAGCATCTAACACGGAGTTTCAATTATTATCATAACACAAATTGTACATATTCTGGATGGGTTCCTTTGTCTTCTATTGATTGTGTTTTGGAATACATATAGTTATTAGGATTGTCACAGTGGTTGGGCAAAAAATTGTAAATTATCGGATAACGCAAGCCCACAAGATGGCCGACTGTTATTCGTAAGGTACAAATAATCTTTTTCCATTAAATATCTGTTTAGGCAATTATTTTACTTTCTTTTCGTGATCGATGTTTAATTGTACTGTCTATTTTTAATTATATGCTGTTGAAAAGGGATTTAATCACACAGAGTAACAATTTCTTTGTTCGGAAGATGTGATGTTTTACTAGATTTTTTTTATTTGTTTGATTACTTAAATAAATATGTGTAAAGATATATATGGGAAAAAACTGATAAATCTTCTTTTTTATTATATGTTCAGTGAGTAAACATTATGGAATCATTTAAAGAATTAGGGACTACACTGAACAATAGAGCCTGAACATTGTTTTTATTTATATCTTACTATTTTTTAAAAAAAATTACTTTAACTCATTGGTTAATCTTTATTCTTAGTATCAGTGAACAATGGCTTCATGCTTCTTAATTTAGTATTTACAATGTTCAGAATTTTATGTTATGTAAATTTGTCCATGCAATTGTTTTGCCTTTTATGTCATTTGGTATTTCATATCCTCATTAATTAACTTTTATATACTGGACGGGTCTTTGTAATTTTGTAATGGTGTAGTTTATTGTAGACTTATGTAATGTCAGTATTTACAGTCACATAAACTTAACACAAGCTTTTATTGGCTTACTAACAATTTGCTCTTTGGTTTAGGGGAATGAGTTTTTTGATGCTTTTAGATAATGTCTGGTGCGTCTGGTTCATCAGGAAGTGGTACTGGTCGTGGTCGAGGCGGAGGCAATTCGAGCGGAGCGATTGGGGAGAACAAACCAGAATCTAAGGAGAATAAACCAAATCCAAAAATGTCGAAAGCACTTGGCACATCTGCGAAAAGGATTCAAAAGGAACTGGCTGAGATAACTCTGGATCCTCCACCAAATTGTAGTGCTGGACCAAAAGGCGATAACCTCTATGAGTGGGTGTCTACAATTCTTGGACCACCTGGGTCAGTGTATGAAGGTGGAGTCTTCTTTCTAGACATTCATTTTTCAGCAGAATACCCTTTCAAACCTCCTAAGGCAAGTTATATTTTACGAAATTATCAGTATATTTATTTTTGTTAACAAAAACAGTATCTTTGTATAATTTGTTTTATCACATTTTAAACACAAAATCTCCTTTTTGTCTAAGATCATAACAATTTAAGCTATACCCTAAAAATGACCAAGATTGTAACGAAAAACTATGTATAATATAGTAGTACATTAAATTTGTTTGGTTTACCTTAAGTCTTACATATACATACATTGATTCACATCTTATATCACAATAGAAATTCAATTCAGGAGAAATATGTTAATATTTAGATAATAGTAAATATAGAATATCAGTATTATTACATAACAAAGAGAAAAATTGTTATTGTGAACTAAAGATGACCACCATTCTGAAGTATACAAGATTTTTTTCATCAAAACAAAAACCCGCACATAAAATATGTCCAGTAAAGTTAACAAATAATATATATTTCATATCTTATAATTACCTTTAAAACATGCATCAATTATATTACAGTAATAAATGTAGATGTGAACATAGTTTATTGTGGTTGATTATACATATAGATATATAATATACACATGTCAATTATTTATTTTTAATCATAGATAATTATTTCAGGTGACATTCCGAACTAGGATATACCATTGTAACATCAACAGTCAGGGTGTGATCTGTCTAGACATCCTTAAAGACAACTGGTCACCAGCTTTGACTATCTCAAAAGTTCTTCTGTCCATATGCTCACTCTTGACTGATTGTAATCCAGGTAAATCTTTTTGAACGTATCTATTAATTATATCTAAAGTATACCTGTAGTCTTCTGCTGTACTACTAGAAACTGAACTTGTTTAATATGTTAGCCAACTTGATATAGGTTTAGAAAAAAAAAGGAATTGTCAGCAGTTAACTTGCTTTTACATTAAAATGCTTATACAAGACACAATGCAAGTTATCCTCATAATATGCATGCAGACAACTGTGCTTTCTATTATTTCCTCCAGAGATCAGTAGTTTTTCCACCTGCAACTATTTCGTCAATTTTCTTGGCCATTCTGTAATAAAGGAAGATAATTTCTCCAATCCATGGTAAACATAATATAATTGTTACTATAAAGTTCCATGTCTACATTTCTGGAGCTATTTATCAGCTTTGTCTTATTGATCTGACAAATGATATCTCAAATGATTTGAGCCCGTTGGTGTGGTTGGTAGATACCTGCCTTTCACGCTGCAGGTAGTGGGTTTGATCCCACCTAGGACAGACATTTGTGTGCATAAACATATCTGTGTCTTGAGTCTGAGTGTAATTATCTATATAAGTATGTATTCACAAAAGAAAAGTAGTATATGTAGTAGATCAGTTGTCTGGTTTCCATAGTACAAGCTCTGCTTAGTTTGGGATCAGATGGCTGTGTGTGAATAATGTCGCAGGATATTTAGCCGGCTTCTGTTAAGAACATATTTGTCCCAGTTTATTTGTTTGAAGATTTGTTCCAGCACAGCATTTAACAGCTTGGGGATAACAAATCTCCCTTGTATAATGTCTTTGTGTATGGGCAAAATATCTCTTTTAGTTTACATTTTTATATGACTTTTTGAACATTGACCATTTTTTCTGTAGATGTGTTTTTAAAGTTATATTTACTTATATTCTATACCTTGTTCTTGTCTTTTTTTAATTTTCTAAAGCTTGTTGATAATCTATATATATATGAAATTAAAAAAAGTTGTTCATTGACTTGTGACACAAGTCATAATTATTTTTAGACAAGTAAGTGACACCACTAAAGTAGTCTTTTTAATATTTCAGCTGATCCATTAGTGGGTAGTATTGCAACGCAGTATCTCCAAAACAGAGAAGAACACGATCGTATCGCGCGCCTCTGGACCAAGCGTTACGCAACATGATTGCATTACCTGTTACATGGAAAACTATCATACTCAAATACCACTCTGTTTTAACTCCATCCTGTTCACGTTAATATAAGCTAACATTAACCATTTATTGGTATGCATGTTTTTCAATAGTTTTTGTGAAGATACTTCTTATTTTCAACTCATATGATTTTTTAAGATATTTCTAAATATTACGAAAATCTATAATATTTAAATGTAACTATTTACAATTTCAAATATTGAAAAAAGTGCATACTTATAAAATGGCTTGTCAATATTTAGTTGCGAATTAATGTGAATTTTTAACGCTTCGAAACGGTATGACTATTATTTTAGGCGACGAGTTTATTAGTTTTAAATTTTTTTCTTTTGTTGATCCTAATCGCTAGTGTTATACGAATACAGTGATAGGTTGAACGGAACATATATCTACATAGGGTTAAAAGTGATTGGGTCAATTTATGCCACAATTATGTGTCGATCTCAAACACTTACTACTTAAGTATTATTCCCGATTATTTCATGGGAATTAGATGCATTCGACTATTGAAGGGTGTACTGATCGCTTTTCTAATTGGTTGGTATAGATATGTGATTCGGATGGTTAATTATAAGATTATTAAATAACTACTCGACTGCCAATTGTCTCCGGTTTATATCAATCAATCACTTTGTCGGTACATAATTAAACTATTTAATAGTTACTACTCATGTGTCCAAGTACATTGTTTCCAAATATTTGTCAAGTATTTCAAGTTATGGATGTATCCTTAATTTGTTTTAACAAATGGATCGTTTTTATGCAATAATTACATTTATAGTGGCTGTGTCGGTATATGACATATTTTTTTTAATGTTGTCATTGTTTAAATTATAACGTTTGTAATTTAAAGAGAACAAAAGCACAGTTTTAGAAATTGTCTTGTATGACTGTGTTTTGTTGTTGTGAAATCTAAAATAATTGCTATTAATGACTAGATTGATTTCTACGACATTTTATTAATGCAATAAAACAAGTACCAGAGAAAACACCTCCGATAAGTTTCCAAATAAAATAATAGACAGATTCTTTCTAAATATTGTATGTAGTGAACAACAAAATAACGTTTTTGAATAGAAGTGTGTACAAAACCGAAACTGAGAGCTGATTCTATTTCAGTTATTACATTTTCAGCAAAAACTTATTACTTCATAATATTATGTAAAATTTAGTCTGAAATGTGAGGATATTTATAATCTATTTTCTGATGCTTACTTTGAACAAATTCCTCGAAATAGGCTAGGATCATACACAGCATCTTCTTCATTGATATAGCATTCAGATAAAATTTATGATACACATAGAGCTAAAAAATAATGCCCTTACTAGACTTGTAGTAGAAGCTGAAAATTTAAATGAGCTCTTTGGATCTAGTCGTCATTTCTGAAATCAATAGTACTTACGAATACAGTTGCTAAAGGAATCGAGTTTATTTGAAATCTGTAGTTCGATATTTAATTTATATAAAAATATATTGTGATTTAGTTAACTTCGTACCTATTTGGTCCATTATTTAGATAGTAAATTAATAAAATTTCGTAATCGATCGAATTTCAATTGTTTATGTATTAGGAGTGCAATTATTGTTCAGTTCTACTATGTATCTTATTAATATAAATGTGGCAATTTTTTATGTACGTGACTTGATTTTGATTTTTATATATTTTAGACATTCATCAAGCATAGTATACATATTATTATATAAAACTTATTTATTCATTAAATATCTTGATAACTATTTTTCCATTGCAATTTACTTCAACTATAAAATATTCCTAAATTCAACAGTGATATGTGATTACTATCTTTTTTATGAAATCGACATATCAAAGTGAAGTTGAATAACATTTTGGAATATGTTCACAATTGTAATGGACTCGGTATGTTTGAATGTGTAACTATTGCACTGGACGTGCCAAACCTTAACCAGGTGTACTCTGCTTCCACTTCCGATTATATAACGACTCGTCTATCTAAAATATTCCGTTTAGTGTGTAAACAGTTATTAGAGTGTAAGTTATTTTATTGTTTAGGTAATGTATGTCTTAACCCTAGTTTTAAAGTTTAAAAAAAAACAACTTAGCCGTGTAATTTTTAGCGAAGTGTATGTATGTCGCGTGTATATGAATGTTTTGGTGATACCGTTGTGAAAAAATAAATAAAATAAATGATAAATATTAGAATTTAATTTCGTTGATGTGAAACTGGTGCTGTGAGATTCAAATGCTTGCGACATACAATGAGAGTGAGAAGAATACCGCATCCGTATTCGTGACTGGGATATATTTTGTCAATGTGATTTTGAAATTATTTTATACTGACTCGAAATGTGTTGCTTGCAAGACAACAGCTGTTCTCGACGCGACTGATGTTCCTCGTAACTCGTTCATAAACATGAACCCTTATAATCATCCTTTGTTAAAATTTATATCATGGTATAAAATAGGAAAATAAAAATGTGTGTAACTAGACACTTAAATGTTGTTTTATTTTTTCGTAATGCAATTTTTTTTATAGCATAGGTAGGCGAACGAGCCATCAACGCCCATAGACATTGGCACTGTAAGAGATGTTAATCATCTCTTACATCACCACCAACCTTGGGAACTAAGATGGTATGTCCCTTGTGCCTGTAATTACACTGGCCCACACCCTTCAAACCGGAACACAACAGTACAAAGTACTGCCATTTTGCGGTAGAATATCTGATGAGTGGGTGGTACCTACCCAGACGAGCTTGCACAAAGCTCTACCACCAATTACGCGTATTATTAAAACCTATGAACCATCAAACTTAAAATATCAAGACTTCTCTCAACAGTGGCGGCGCAAGACCTAAATTTTATATGGGCGAGATACATTTTGCGAGCCCATCGATTTTACGCGTTTACACAACATGAAAGGAAATGCGGCTGACAATATTTTCCCGGTAAAATGTACGCCTGCCTAGCGCTCCCTACACTTGATAAAAATATATTTCTCTTAATGACCAGTCCATTTTTTCCTCGCGTTCACGGCGAAGAACATAATACATAACATGCTTTTGAAGCGCGAAGTCCCGGACCGCGAGGCCGTGACCGGTGATAATAAAATATGTAATTGTAAAAACGTTTATATGTAGTTTTTAATGGGGAAATATTTAGACCTGTTAAAAACAACATAATTCTTTGGTATTACCATAGATAAATAGTAAGCTTCAATGTGGCCCTCATATCAAAGGTTTGGTGAGTAGACAGCACTGCAGACTTCGCGTGAAAAAATAGAATGTTGACTGATATAATACGGCTCGCCTTGTGTATTTTAGTTATTTGCATAGTATAAGGTCTTATAGCTACTCTGGGCGAATGTAGTCGATATTAATACGATCTTTGTCCTGCAGAAAAGGGCTGTTCGTGCAATTTATAACAAAATATTAATTGACAGTTAAATTTAAATAATTAAAGTAACCATTACTTTGTCGATTCTCAATATGTACGTACCCAAAAATTTAAAGATTTTTCCACATATTGGAAACACGCTTGTCACTACTGTTACCCGATTATACCGGTTAGTTATTCTTGGGAACAATGTAAGTGTACGTTTTTACAACTGACTTACAATGTAAATTTTATGGATATTTTAAAACCAAATATTATTATTATGATAGCACACTCTGGGCGCACACGATCTACATTAGATCATTTCAAATAAAAATAAAACATTGTACAACTCATAATTGTACAATGAAATCGGGATTTCAGTTTTTTCGCCGTTTCTTCTCAGGCTTACTTAAATTTTATTTCGGCTAAATAAATTATGTTAACATTTATTTCACGTATAGTATAAATAAAACAACAAATACCACCATATACAGATTTATTAATGTAAATATAAATACTAAGAAACACTTCCAATATACTTTGCTCCACAAATTGTTTTATCAGATGCAAAATTTGACATAGCAACACTCAAACTTGTGCATCTCATAAACCTCCTCCAATACAAACGTCGTGCATAAATCTACGTAGAAGAGATAGTAGAATACATTTACTAAATTCTAAATATTAAAATTTTAAACATTAAATATGATACGAAGTGCATGTGATGAATTTGTTTTGGCATTTGAAACCGTTACTATTCGAAAATCAGTCTTCTATCCTGAGCACGCTGCGATCTTTGTGCCTCACGCCGTCTAAACTGATACATTAATGATGTTTACAAGTATCGAATACATATTTCTCGATTGAAATATATTTGTATTGAATAAAATATAAAAAAATAATTAATTATAAAATTAAATATTCAAATTATAAAAATAACAAAATATTGGACTTTCACTTAATCACAACATGTTATGAACAGATCAATTACTATAAACTATTATGGAATTGTTATAGAACGTAGATGACGCCGAACTTATCTAGACCGTCTCGTACTGGCTGCGGATCGAGCGAGCGAGACAGCATGCGAATACGACTCCGAGCAGCTGAAACAATGTGTACGTATTATAAATAAACAAATTACATTTGACAAAACAACAACCATTATATTTCAAATTTTAACAAACAAATGTAATTGAACTATCAATCACTAACAATCTTTAGTCTATGCCAATCAAAGTAAAGAGTAAAGGTAAAAATTAATTCTTAGTTTTACAAATGTTAATATAGTAATAAGTTTTCTATAATTTCAATTTGAATATATAATCACTTCCAAAGTTCTTATAACACCATTCGCGAATCCTAAATTAATATCATAGATAATTCAACATCTCGATCAATGAAATCGCATCAATCCTAAGTTGTTTCTTTGTACTCTTGCGGTCCGAAAAATTATATTTGTCTCGTCAGTAACGGAGAATAGACATTAGGAGAGATTTTAGGTCACGTGATCTGAACTGAATTCAATTATATTTGAAAATACTTACTTGCACAAATGCAATTCCAAGTCCGACTCCACCCAGGACGAGCGCTAGTTCCTTCATGTAGTTGAGGATGAGGTCGAGGCAGCCCTTCTTGTGGAGGCTCGGCGAGTCGGGAGTGCAGTCGACGGTCATGTTGTTCGTGATCTCCTGTCCCGCGCAGCACGTGGCCGGGATGGGTTGTCCGCTCGCCTTCCAGTCCGACACGCCGTATATACCGCAGCATTGCATCTGTAAAGTTGGACATAATATATTATAATATGTACATATTTAAAAGTCGCCTATCTTTTAGGAGTTATTCCAATATTGTTCAGAGCACATGTCACCACTGATCAATCCAATTCCAAAATTACTTACAGGATTAATTACCTACCGGTGTACATTGTAGTTCGGTAATATTTTTCTCAAAGCAAATAAATATACAACTATAAACCATGTCATGTATGGGAATCAACCTATATATTTTTTAATATAATAAATAAAGTTAATAATATCTGTGCTATAATATAAGTTATATATGTTTTGATTTTGCCATTTTATTACTGACTTCGGGGAGCGGAAAGTGGATGCTACAGGTTTACCAAGTTGTATCAATGTTATATATAGACAATTATTATCACTATACACAATAATTTTGTAGAGATATTGTATCGCTAAATAAATATTTGTACTTTGTTAAATCGTGATAGTGTTCAGGTTTTGATCAATTATCAACTTTCGTGCCCTACCAGGCTTTGCGCAAGTCCGTCTGGGTACGGCCCACTCATCACATATTTTACCGCCAGACAGCGGTTGTGTTATGGTTTGAAGGGAAATCAGTGTAATATCGGTATAACGGACAAAACATGTTAGTTTCCAAAGTTGCTGACGCGTTGGCGATGCAAATGATGAAAACAAGACAATTGTCATTAATTTTTAGATTTCCATTGTGATAAATGATTTCATTTATACATACAGATATGTAACACTAAGTACTTTTTCAACGGAATATTCTTTTTGTATAATAAATAATAATGACATATGTAGAGTAAAATCATTGTTTAAACAGGAAGTCAACGTAATCATATAATGGGTGTATTGCAGAATGTTACGAATCAAGGGAAACTATAACATGCGTTATATTGTTACAATTGTTATTTCTGAAACGGCTACTTTCACTTTTTTGTCTAAATTCATTATCATTTCAAGAGCCTTGGAAACTATGAAAGAAGATCAATAAAAAAATGGTTTTGCTCATATTCGGATCAGATGTTTTACTTGTTTTTTTTTTTAACTATTACAGACTACAATCATTTTGCATACAGATCAATTACTTTTTGATCTTTCCCTTTCCATTTGCTATTAATTTAAAGAGGGACATAACCGCAGTGGTGCCGACTTGGAACATTTTTTTTAATTGAGTCCATAAAAACTGAGCAATCTTTGAGTTAAGGTGTTGAATGCACATATGTTATAGTAAGAATAACTCACATCAGTCTGGATAATGTCGTAGTTCTTCTTGATGTCCGGGTCGGTCGAGTATTGCTGGATCGATGCGTTGAGAGTGCGCACTATGGACGTTTCGAGCTCCGTGTGTTTCACATAACCAGCGATGCCGACCGCGAGCTCAGCTATGAAGATCATCAGGAGAAACACTGAAAACTAAATAGAAGAAAGCTTGTTAAATTATCCTTGTACATTTCATTGTATAATAATTCGTTTTTCTAAGCTGGAAACGAATATATGATGGTTATGGTGTCCTGTTGATCGATCACGACAGCCGTTTTCAACGTAGTCCACTGGACAGAAGAATTACAGGGAGTAATTGAGTGTGATGTAAATACAGGTGCACTCTCTTAATCTGATGGGGACTAATGGCTTTTTACGTGCTATCCGAGGCACGGGAGTTTGTTTACAGATCTGAAACGGGATTTGAACCCAAGACTTCGATATCTAATATTTTATGAGATAGCCACTACACCAACGAGGCAGTTCTACAATCTACATACTATATAATTATTAAAAAATATTGAACACTATTTCCTTGTATTTTATTTTTATTTGTAGTGAATCTTTTTCATAAAAAAATCAAGTCTAAAGTCGATTGAAATTCGTACGTCTATGAAGCAAGATTTGATAGATAAATTGCAGTACAGTCGTTATCTATTAAGAGGGGACACGAAGCTGCATATTACGATTTTACGTCGCGTCTTATATAAGAGTCGAGACAGCCCAGTGGTTAGATCACGTGGATTGAGATGGCAGGTTCACTTCTGAGCAAGTATTCATTTGTCATTTGTATTTATATGTCATTCTCGGAGGAGGAGAAGGGTGATATTTACATAGTTCCACAAAAATTTACATTCGAACCATCATCGAAGTTTCTCTATAGACAATATAATTTAAGAAAAATGTTTTCGATTCGCGTACATTATTTTTTAAGTGTTCCGTATAATTGTCATAGTATTAACCTAGTTATAACGGACAAAGGAAACTGCAAAGTCACCTTTTCAAGGTTAGTCTTCAATCAACCGCATCGCTCCATTGTTAAGACGTTTGCAGTTTTTTAAATACACACTGTGATCGATTTTAATAAATATCACGGCCAAAGTCAACAAATGAACTGATATTTTTTTTAAAGTTTACTTAGTTTTATGCTAACAATTCAATATCGTCTGGGGGTTTAACTTTGCAAAATACAGATTAAAAATAAAATACTCTGAATGCTACGACAGGTCTTCCTCCCCGTAAACAGTATCAGTCTAATGATGTCCCATTGCTGGGCAAAAATCTCCTTTATTATTGAACGTACCACGCTACTCCAGCCCACGTTGATGGTTACAGATGTGGCAGAATTTTATCCGACACATGAAGAATTATATTATTGTTATTATTAATGTACGACATGTATGTAACTAGTAACTACTGACTCTTTGGACTAATAATAATAAAAAAAATATCTTGGACATTATTCACGTCCATCTGATCCCAAACTAAGCAGCTTGTACTATGGAAACCAGACAACTGATTTACTACATATATTACTTTTTTTTTGTAAATACATACTTATATAGATAATTACACCCAGACTCAGGACAAACAAACATGTTCATGCACACAAATGTCCGTCCTTGGTGGGAATCGAACCCACGACCTGCGGCGTGTAAGGCAAGTGTCTTACCAACCACGCCAACCGGCTTGTCATAATAATATATATAATCCCGCAGTTATTCGATTTTTCTATCGAAAAATACTCAGGAACAACCCGAGTATGTAAACATTAAACGCTCGCACTCTCGTTCCGAGAAAAGCAGGTTGAACTCTTTCAGCTCGTGTCAGATTATAAGAGTGAACCTATACACACACACGCTTGTGCACTATAATAATATTTCCTTTGCAGTTGGCTAGTCTTCCATGAGAACAGCCACCGTGATCAAGAGGATCATCAGACATTTATATTTCAGAATTACTTTTAGCGGAAATATTTTTTCTACGTAATCGTGCCCTTTACCGTCGCTTATGAGATAAATACAAACAGAAATTGATCTCTATTAATCGCACTTATTTGGTTAATAAATATATCTAACGTTAAATAATAATTACAGTTTAGGTATTTTTTCCAATATCTTCTTCTTTGTATAAACGAGTAAGGATAAAATAATCAGGATTTTACAAATTGTAGCTGAATCATATCACCTTTACTCATAATGCTTGTCTTCCAATATAATCATTAAATACAAACCGCTCATATGAGTCTCGTTGTGTGCATAGAGATTATTTTATACTTTATTTGCTTTCTAGTTACTTTGTTATATAAGATTTTGTTTAAACTTATTTCTTAATCTGTTTTTTTTTTGTTTTGTGAAGTCGGTTAGAACGAAATTACTTCGAGAATTAAATGTAAAAATTGATTTGTCGTTACACAGGTGTTCTTGTCGGATCCCTTACTAACTAAAGATTGAGAAAACATCTCGAGTTTAAAGTGTAACCGTTCTAGATTAAGTGTCCAAAAACAACGGACGGAACATAAAAATGTTAATTATATTAGTCTCGAGGTAAATTACACTGATTTATAAATGGATATACATTGTAGTAATCTATGTTTCAGCTTCAGTACTAGATAGTGTGCATCGTAAACGCGTATCACAAGTGCTTCGAAAATAGCTCTTATCGGAGCACTTGTGGCCGTTCGTTATAAAAACACAGACACGATACTGTATGTAAATGAATGTAAATGTAATATACTATTGTATGTTTATTGATTTCATATGTAAGTTTTATATAAATAAATATATTTATTATCCTACTAATAGAAAATGTGGTCGAGTTTATGATTCATCTATGATGATAATCATTATTTAACGCATTTTATAATTAGCTTGGCTTGGCTATATAAGTATGTAAATGGAAATAGATATATACTAATGCTACTTTTAATAATTTACTTATTTATTACTGGTAACTCTAGATTTTAATTTTCATTATTTGTATAAGTACTAATTAAATAATGCAACAAGCAATCAAGGCTTTAATGACATCAGATTTATTGGGGCCATTGCATGACGTCACAATGTTCTTTAAAAGATAACAGGTTTTTAAGATCCAGTCCTCTGTATTGCTTTCTTTTTTAGCTTTAAATGTTTTTTTTTAAAGATAGGTCTGACTCATTTACTATGTCAATGTCGCTGACTAAAACAAAAATACCGTACGTAACAACTGTCTACAAGTAATTAATCGATTGCACCCAATTAACTTCTTAGATGAACCACGACAAACGTAATCTCAGAATAAAACTTTCATTGTCTACTACTAAATATAATATGATGCTAAGAAAAGAATATTCTCGAACGCTAAGCCGTTACAGATCACACTAATACTTTAAATACTTATGTGAATTATATATAAAAACCGACCTATTTCTTATATTCCGAAAATACTTGTTATCAAATTAAATTGTGATTTTAAAGTTTTTGTGATAGAATATTCGAATGTAGATTCTACTGAAGAGAAAAAGAAACCAACACTTTTCAACAATTATATAACGTAATAATAATAATACGAAAAAATTATATATTCTATATGGAAATCAATGAATACAACTGTTATATTTATCGACACTTACATTTATTTATCCTTGTATGGACCAACATAGTGCGTTACAAATAATAATATTTTTTCAACATTAGTTATGAATTTATTAACTGGTAAAGTATCAGCAATATTAACTTTATATAAAAAAAGTGCTGGTCAAAAGATGCAAAGTAGTGCTTAAGTAATCTTTTAACCAATTATAGTCTCGACTTCTGCGTATAGTGTTTGATTCCGGTTATAATTGAATATTTGGACATGCCAATCAGGTTGTGCAAGTATGTTTTTTCAGCTCTCGACAGTTGTAGCCGATATATGCCCGGTGCCATTATTTTACGTATCGTTATTGTACGTCAACAATCAATTTATATTTCCATTTTCGATTTAAGAGTAAGCATTCCTGCATTCGTGCTGATTGTTAAGCTAAAATATTTAATTGTTTTTGAGCCTTTAATGTCGTTCCTATATGTCACATTTATTCTTGAATTAGAAAACGTTTGTTTTTTTCGTCCTTTAGTCAATTTTATTATGCGTAAGCGAAAGGAATCGTTTCTTAATATTGTAATAGCGTGACAGAGTTAAATACACAATAATATAAGACCTTCTTTATTAAGAAAGAAGAACACATACAACACCTTTTACATATACGCACACATACGTCCTCAAATGGACCTATTAACATCAAATTAAAGAAAAGGAAGCGTCCGTTTAGGAGATGAGACGAGCAACGTGTCAGAGGTCACGGATTCTGATCTTTTCAATTGCTTGCTTGCGATCTACTTTTAACTGCTAGTAACATTGTCACTGTTACCTTTCGTATGCAAAAGGCTTTAAGAATGAGGACTATTTTATAAAAGATAGAAGACTGTAATTGATTTTTGTTTCTCGTAATAAACAAATAGGATTCTTACTCGTTTCCTGTCTGCGCTTCTAAATTTAAATCCATTTATTCGTTAAGCATTTTTTATTATCAGTTATAACATTGCAACATATTTAAATTTGATGGAATAACGACATTTAAATGGCCGCATTTGGCATGTCGTCGAACAGGTTTCACTCGAAATCATTTTAATGCAATTATGTTAACGAAGACACTGTGACGTCATATTTATGAGACATAAAACTGAAGGTGTAATTTTGATATCATCCCATTGAACGCCTCGTTTATCTGTTAAGCTACACTTAATACAGATTAAGAAGTTGAATTTAATTTGTAAGAACTTGCGTTAAAACTTTTGTACCTTTTATGCCATTTATTATTTTGGTTATAGCTTCCTCTTGTGACTCCGTACCAAGTCAGGTGTTGCGTATCATATGTATGTGTTAAGTCAAGTTATAAACTATTTCTATTCCATCGTAATCTGTCCAGCCGTTTTTACTCGATCTATATTTACAACAACTTTATATTCATAAAATATATGTATTATATATGTGTATTTAAACTGAGAAAAATATTTTAAAGAGATTTAGTCAACTTCAATTTAATTAACATACTACCGTAAGAGGTGAGCGAGGCCGTCGTCTCACTAGGCATAAATTATGTGACTGAAGGACACACACATCCAAACGTACTTTCACATTTATAAGAATTAGGGTAATATAAAAAATAAATATAATATACTCTGATTTACGTTAAAATTTATAAAAAGAAAATAAAATAGCGACACAGCGAGCACATGAGATATTACAATTTTTAAGTGTGCACACACAGGTGCACTATCTGTAACATCATAATCCGATGGTATCGCGCTCCGATCAGAGAGGCCAACGGCTTTGCGGTGCAAGGGAAAGTAATATCCGCATTAACACGTACTTCCAAACTTTTTACTGTCCCGACACGGAGATCGAACCTAGGACCTAGGGATCAGCAGCCTTATAAAATAAACAAAGGGACGGTCCGGTATACAATATCGTTGTGGTCAGTAATTAATCGGTATATGTAATCCTACACGATATGTTACAATACAAAACAATAATGTTTCTATAAGCATTATAATGTTGGCGCCTGTGTCGAACCTGAATTAATAAGGTTATGTAGCCACCAAATGCTTATTTGTACGTTTAATATAAAAAATAAGCCTGTTATTTTAAGGTCTTGGTCTAAATTAATGTTTTAATTAAATGTTTGAAGCGTAATAAATATTAATTATGTTGTTAGGGATAACGCCATAGCGCCACCGACTTCGGACACTAAGATATTTCGAATCACTGGATGCGTATATCTCAAATCCCTCGAACACAACGGCCACGATAGTAAGGCAGATTATATTATACGTCACAGTTGCACAAACACGTGCCCTCTCTATTTCCTCGCTACAGTCTGATGAGAGAGCTGTATAACACGACCGCAAATTAATATATCTCCGTTTATTCCGTGGGAATACAGCTTTTATATATATGTATAAGAATATATATTATTTGTAGTAAAAAGGTTACTGGCACATACATACCATCAAAGTACAATAAATGGTGCTGCAGTTAATTGATTACAAAAAAAAGAAACTAAGGAGGCATCGCATCTATACTTTATAAACATCGTATAGCAATTAATTAAACAATGCCGCGTCTGGTATTTTCGAATGTGAAAACAATAATGACAGAAAGGGAAAAATCTATGTTTTAACTAATCAGTCACCAAGCAATTTTTATAAGGCCGTAAGTAAAAAGTACATAACAAAATCCATCTTTACTGAATATATTAGATAATATCACAGTTAAATGTAGCCGGGTGGTGACAGACGTCGCGTGTTTCGTATTGTTTAATACTTAGTTGAATAACGGAAGCCCTAATAATGAACTCTTAGAACTTAACTAATCGGATTTCCGCAGTAAAATCTGTCGTCGAAACAAAGTACACGTTAAAGCGTAAAACTTATGTATATATTTATACCACACTAAACCCAAAATATCTTTTGTTTTTAAAATCATTTTTCGATGTGTCACATAATTAGCACGGTTAATTTTATAAACAATAAAATGTTTGGACTTGAAAAAGTATTTAATGCATGTTTTTATTTAAATTCTTGTTCGTGTTAGTAAAACATGCAATTGTTACGCAAGTATTGACATAGTCTCCGTTCACCGTAACGATTGAGTATAAATTTCCTGCACTTATAATTGTTGTTGATAATATTGTCATATTTTCAAAAGTCACCCTCAAATAAATGCAAATAAAATCATTTATAAAGATCTGCTAGTAAATAGTTCAGGAAAACAAACATGCAAATAAAAAAAAAAACAGGTGTGCACCGAAACCTTCAAAATTTTTGCTTCGACTATATAATGCTTCCTATCTCATTTTCTCCCACGTTAAATCTTATAAATTTATGTGTCTGTCTCTTTTTACTGTCGCTTTTTCGTATCATCGACTTTCAAATCACAACGGTGCTAAAGAAGTTTTCACTTCAAAAAATCATTTTGATTTATTAGGACGATTTTAACTGAAGATTTATTACGTCATATATAAAATGTACTGTATATAACCTTATGTCGAACAAAGAATGAACGTAACAGACACACAAACGCTGACATCATGAATAAAATCTTAGAAAAGTATAATACGTAGGTATATCTGTATTTATATCATTACCGTTGAATATCAGCCTGCACTCACACCCCTCGTAATTCTGCTCAAGGTGCTGAGCTAATTAAGCTACAGTTAATTAATTACTGTGGATTAATTATGTCTATGGTCGTTAAGCCCGAGCATTATGGTATTAAACAACGAAGATGTATTTGGCGGGCGTTTTCTTGTTTTAATATAAATTGAATCTATAACAACATTGTTTAATATATAGCTAAAAATAGTCCCGTCCATGGCTTGGCAAGCGCATGAGTATTAGAGGTATTGATACCATGTCCTTTTCTCCAAACCTGGGCCCGTAGACAAGTAGCTTTTACGTTAATAGACATGTAATTTGACATGTTTCGACTTTCGAACGCGAATATCGATCTCATACATTGATTATTATTTTCTATTCTATTAGCGTAGCCCTGATTAGTTCCGTTAAACCGTTACGTGCAAACGACTTTTTTTATTATTATTCCATAGGAAGGCGGACGAGCATATGGGCCACCTGATGGTGTGGTCACCAACGCCCATAGACATTTACATTGTAAGAGATGTTAACCATCGCTCACATCACCAATGCGCCACATACCTTGGGAACTAAGATGTCATGTCCCTTGTGCCTGTAATTACACTGGCTCACTCACCCTTCAAACCGGAACACAACAGTACCAAGAACTGATGTTTTGCGGTAGAATATCTGATGAGTGGGTGGTACCTACCCAGACGAGCCTGCACAAAGCTCTACCACCGAGTAAAATAATTTGCAATATTAGAGTAAAGATAACATCAATATACGCGGTCTGGCCTGCGCAGTATTAAAACACCAACAGGTTCCAGTGAATTTACAACGTTTGTCCTTCATACTTGTCTTATTACTAAAACGTATTTATCAAGATTTCTTCGTGGCGTGTTATGCAAAATCCATTGGTCAGTCATGCAGGACATCGCTTTTTATATAATTAGGTATATAAGACAAATATATATTCGACCCAGTTCCTAGCTATTATCTGATTACAACTAGTCCATAGACAAAAACATTTAGGGTTTAATTTTATAAGCTGTTTATAGATTAGATTGTAATAACTAAGATAAGCTTCCGAAAAGTCGATATCATATCCTTAATTAATATTGTAACACTTTCATCGAAAGGATATTTCGAGTATTGAAGTTGGAGAAATCGAAATTTGAAAGTTGTTATTTTAATCTGAGCAAGTTTAAAATTGTGTCCACATCAAAGATAAGTCGGAATGAAGGATTAATTCATCCTTTAATTGAAGGGATTCGAGTTAATTTGGTTTCATATATTTATTAATATTATATGAGACAATATGAATTAAGAATTCATTTTTGACTTAATCCTCGCAAATCTATCGAATAGTGAGCTATTCGATAAGGCTATAGATTATTGGATTCGATTCCCAGATCGGGCTACTAAAAGTTGGTACCTACTCTGTATTTTCCGTCAAAAAATTCTTGGCAGCCCGACGAAATTAAGAAGTTGGTATTATTGCATTCTAATGATCGTAATTAGGCATACTTCTAATATTTCCATGTTAGTGTCAAATTGCCGATAGGAATTTGATAATTAATAAATACGTATTTGCAGAAACACGCACATATCAGCTGCCCAATTGGCGAGTCCTTGTAATTCGGTCACAAGGGCTCACTTAATCTTGTGAAATGACGATTCAGAAGTGCTTGTAAAAGCCTATTTGACTATCACATATATTAAGATATTTTTAACATTTTTGTTTACTGTATATCTTTATAACTTTTTAATGAAACGTAGTTGAGAGCTATGCACAGTAGCATTTCGCTGCAAAAAAGTTCAATAGACTCAAAAACTACCGAACAGATTTTTATACGATTTTCACTAATGGACGGAGTGTTCAAACTTCAAACGAGGCATCTTTATTAGAAATATGGAGAAAGTTGTTGAAGAACCCGCAGACAAGTTCGCCTGAAGAAAAAACCAACCGACTGAGAGCTTTAACCAATAGAGTTAAATGTATAATATTATAATAAAAAGCCTCATCTCATCATGCCCTTATTCGCCTAAGGCGAAGCCATGACCGATAGCTAGTTATTCAATATTTCTTAGACTAGTTCGATCATCTCATACATAAATATAAACATTTTTAGTGTTTAGTCAATTGTTTGATCATTTGAACAATGCAATGGGTAAAGATATAAATGTTTTGTTTTAGAATACTACAAACATTTCCGGTTTCCGCTATGATAGTGATAGCAAAACAGAGAATGAACAATAATTACCTATATGCCTATATCATTATAATTATATCGCAATATAGCTGGAAAGTCCCCATTATCTAAAGACGCATTCGCTTTTAAAAACATTATGTTATTACTTTTATTACTTATTTATTTTAATGCATTAATAAATAATGCGGATATCTGATTTCGTTAATAATGAGGACAATATGGCTATACGAGTACAGGCACATAAATAATGAGGACAATATGGTTATACTAGCACAGGCACATAAATAATGAGGACAATATGGTTATACTAGCACAGGCACATAAACATTTTAAAATTACGACACAAATTTTCAAATTAGGAATATGTATCAAAATATTTATTAATATTTATAAAAGTTTCGTTAGGTTTCAACGAGAATCGAATAGTTGAAATTAACTAATCGACTTCTGTATTAAATTAACAAAAAAAAAAAATTAACGTACGTTAATAAAATAAAAATAAATTAGCAATATTTTATAGTGAAAATTGGATTTATTTTGTCAATATTCTAATTTAATTTTAAATACTATGAGGTAAACAACTTGTCGTCTAACCTATGTGAAGTTAGCAACTAAGTATATAATAATTAATTTTTAGCACTTCCATACGTTTGTACTAGGTTTGTACCGGATTGTACCGCTCTTAAAATCGTTTGTACCTCAAGGGGGTAAAAGATATGGGGGTTGTGAAAATATGGGCAGAAACTCAATTATTAATATTATTATTTTTTTGATTTCCATTCGATTGTACTAGGTTTGTACCGGATTGTACCGCATTTCAAATCGTTTGTACCTCAAGGAGGTAAAAGATATGGGGGTTGTAAAAATATGGATAAAAACTCAATTATTCGTATATATTTTTTTATTTCGATTCGAATGTACTAGGTTTGTACCGGGTTGTACCACATTTAAAATCGTTTATACCTAAAGGAGGTAAAAGATATAGGGGTTGTGAAAATAGGGGTAAAAACTAAACTATGCATATTATTATTATTTTTTAATTTCTATTCAATTGTGCTAGGTACGAACAGAACATACCATGAAGTCGACTGTTTAAGCATTAAACGTAGCGGTACTAGCAGTATTCATAAAGTACAGAAGATAGAGCCAGACAAAAACAATAAAAAAACCGAAGAAAACGCATAAACCAAAAGTACGTCCTAAAATGACGAATTACTCTGAAAAATCATTTCCAATGAATTTTTCGCTCTAATTTTCGAGGGCACAAGGTAACCAGACACCGGTACAAACAATACAAGTAAAAAACTCAGAGGTACAAACGATACCAACGAAGATAGAGTCGGATAAAAACGATAAAAAACCGAGGAAAACGAGTAAACCAAAAGTACGTCCTAAAATGACGAATTACTCTGAAAAATCATTCCCAATGAATTTTTCGCTCTAATTTTCGAGAGCACAAGGTAACCAGACACCGGTACAAACAATACAAGTAAAAAAACTCAGAGGTACAAACGATACCAACGAAGATAGAGCCGGATAAAAACGATAAAAAACCGAGGAAAACGAGTAAACCAAAAGTACGTCCTAAAATGACGAATTACTCTGAAAAATCATTCCCAATGTCTTTTTCTTTCGAGTTTATGACTGTACTTGGTAAACAGACGACGGTACAAACGATAAAAGTAAAAAACTCAGAGGTACAAACGATACCAACGAAGATAGAGCCATGTAAAAACTATGAAAACCCGAGGAAAACGAGTAAACCAAAAGTACGTCCTAAAATGACGAATTACTCTGAAAAATCATTCCCAATGTCTTTTTCTTTCGAGTTTATGACTGTACTTGGTAAACAGACGACGGTACAAACGATAAAAGTAAAAAACTCAGAGGTACAAACGATACCAACGAAGATAGAGCCATGTAAAAACTATGAAAACCCGAGGAAAATAAGTAAACTAAAATTACGTACTTAAATGACGAATTACCCTGAAAAATAATTCCCAATGTCTTTTTCTTTCAAGTTTATGGCGGTAAATGGTAAACAGACGACGGTACAAACAATACAAGTAAAAAACTCAAAGGTACAAACGAAACCAACGAAGATAGAACCGGATAAAAACGATAAAAAACCGAGGAAAACGAGTAAACCAAAAGTACGTCCTAAAATGACGAATTACTCTGAAAAATCATTCCCAATGTCTTTTTCTTTCGAGTTTATGACGGTTCATGGTAAACAGACGAAGGTACAAATGATACAAGTAAAAAACTCAGAGGTACAAACGATACCAACGAAGATAGAGCGTTGTAAAAACGATAAAAAACCGAGGAAAATAAGTAAACCAAAAGTACGAACTTAAATGACGAATTACCCTGAAAAATCATTCCCAATGTCTTTTTCTTTCGAGTTTATGACGGTTCATGGTAAACAGACGAAGGTACAAATGATACAAGTAAAAAACTCAGAGGTACAAACGATACCAACGAAGATAGAGCGTTGTAAAAACGATAAAAAACCGAGGAAAATAATTAAACCAAAAGTACGAACTTAAATGACGAATTACCCTGAAAAATCATTCCCAATGTTTTTTTCTTTCCAATTTATGACGGAAAATGGTAAACAGACGACGGTACAAACGATACAAGTAAAAAACTCAGAGGTACAAACGATATCAACGAAGATAGAGCGTTGTAAAAACGATAAAAAACCGAGGAAAATAATTAAACCAAAAGTAGGAACTTAAATGACGAATTACCCTGAAAAATCATTCCCAATGTTTTTTTCTTTCCAATTTATGACGGAAAATGGTAAACAGACGACGGTACAAACGATACAAGTAAAAAACTCAGAGGTACAAACGATACCAACGAAGATAGAGCGTTGTAAAAACGATAAAAAACCGAGGAAAATAATTAAACCAAAAGTAGGAACTTAAATGACGAATTACCCTGAAAAATCATTCCCAATGTTTTTTTCTTTCCAATTTATGACGGAAAATGGTAAACAGACGACGGTACAAACGATACAAGTAAAAAACTCAGAGGTACAAACGATACCAACGAAGATAGAGCGTTGTAAAAACGATAAAAAACCGAGGAAAATAATTAAACCAAAAGTACGAACTTAAATGACGAATTACCCTGAAAAATCATTCCCAATGTTTTTTTCTTTCCAATTTATGACGGAAAATGGTAAACAGACGACGGTACAAACGATACAAGTAAAAAACTCAGAGGTACAAACGATATCAACGAAGATAGAGCCGGATAAAAACGATAAAAAACCGCGGAAAACGCGAATGCGTTTTATGTACTTTTGGTTTACTCGATTTCCTCGATTTTTTTTCGTTTGTACCTAGCTCTATTGCTGAATACTGTATGAATACTGCTAGTGCCACTATATATAACGTCTAAACGATCGACTGCGTCATATGTACCGTCTGTACCGCCGAGTAAATCGCGTGTATCTTAAGGTATCGTTTAAAACTCTATATGTACCGTTTATGCCGTTAAATTCTAAGTTAGTATCGTTTGTACCTCTGAGTTTTTTACTTGTATCGTTTGTACCGTCGTCTGTTTACCATTTACCGTCATAAAATGGAAAGAAAAAGACATTGGGAATGATTTTTCAGGGTAATTCGTCATTTAAGTACGTAATTTTAGTTTACTTATTTTCCTCGGGTTTTTATCGTTTTTACATGGCTCTATCTTCGTTGGTATCGTTTGTACCTCTGAGTTTTTTACTTGTATCGTTTGTACCGTCGCCTGTTTACCATTTACCGCCATAAACTCGAAAGAAAAAGACATTGGGAATGATTTTTCAGGGTAATTCGTCATTTAAGTACGGAATTTTAGTTTACTTATTTTCCTCGGGTTTTTATCGTTTTTACATGGCTCTATCTTCGTTGGTATCGTTTGTACCTCTGAGTTTTTTACTTGTATCGTTTGTACCGTCGCCTGTTTACCATTTACCGCCATAAACTCGAAAGAAAAAGACATTGGGAATGATTTTTCAGGGTAATTCGTCATTTAAGTACGTAATTTTAGTTTACTTATTTTCCTCGGAATTTTATCATTTTTACATGGCTCTATCTTCGTTGGTATCGTTTGTACCTCTGAGTTTTTTACTTGTATCGTTTGTACCGTCGTCTGTTTACCATGAACCGTCATAAACTCGAAAGAAAAAGACATTGGGAATGATTTTTCAGAGTAATTTGTCATTTTAGGATGTACCTTAGGTTTATTCATTTTCCTCGGTTTTTTATCGTTTTTATCCGGCTCTATCTTCGTTGTTATCGTTTGTACCTCTAAGTTTGTTACTTGTATTGTTTGTACCGGTGTCTGGTTACCTTGTGCCTTCGAAAATTAGAGCGAAAAATTCATCGGGAATGATTTTTCAGGGTAATTCGTCATTTAAGTACGTGATTTTAGTTTACTTATTTCCCTCGGGTTTTCATCGTTTTTACATGGCTCTATCTTCGTTGGTATCGTTTGTACCTCTGAGTTTTTTACTTATATCGTTTGTACCGTCGTCTGTTTACCATTTACCGTCATAAAATGGAAAGAAAAAGACATTGGGAATGATTTTTCAGAGTAATTTATCATTTAAGTATGTACTTTTGGTTTACTTATTTTCCTCGGTTTTTTTATCGTTTTTACCCGATTCTATCTTCGTTGGTATCGTTTGTACCTCTGAGTTTTTTACTCGTATCGTTTGTACCGTCGTCTGTTTACCATGTACAGTCATAAACTTGAAAGAAAAAGACATTGGGAATGATTTTTCAGAGTAATTTGTCATTTTAGGACGTACTTTAGGTTTATTCATTTTCCTCGGTTTTTTATCGTTTTTATCCGGCTCTATCTTCGTTGGTATCGTTTGTACCTCTGAGTTTTTTACTTGTATCGTTTGTACCGTCGTCTTTTTACCATTTACCGCCATAAACTCGAAAGAAAAAGACATTGGGAATGATTTTTCAGGGTAATTCGTCATTTAAGTACGTAATTTTAGTTTACTTATTTTCCTCGGCTTTTTATCGTTTTTACATGGCTCTATCTTCGTTGGTATCGTTTGTACCTCTGAGTTTTTTACTTGTATCGTTTGTACCGTCGTCTGTTTACCATGTACCGCCATAAACTCGAAAGAAAAAGACATTGGGAATGATTTTTCAGAGTAATTTGTCATTTTAGGACGTACTTTAGGTTTATTCATTTTCCTCGGTTTTTTATCGTTTTTATCCGACTCTATCTTCGTTGGTATCGTTTGTACCTCTGAGTTTTTTACTTGTATTGTTTGTACCGGCGTCTGTTTACCTTGTGCCGTTGTAAATTGGAGCGAAAAAGACATCGGGAATGATTTTTCAGGGTAATTCGTCATTTAAGGACGTATTTTCTGTTTACTCTATTTTCTAATTTCTTTTTCCTCGAGGTTTTATCGTTTGTACCCGGCTCTATTGCTGAGCACTTCATGAGTACTGTTGACTACATGGTATGTACTGTTCGTACATACCTAGCACAATTCAATAGAAATCAAAAACATAATAATGTGAATAATTGTTTTACCCCTATTTTCTAAACCCCCATATCTTTTACCTCCTTGAGGTACAAACGATTTGAAATGCGGTACAATCCGGTACAAACCTAGTACAATCGAATGGAAATCAAAAAAATAATAATATGAATAATTGAGTTTCTGCCCATATTTTCACAACCCCCATATCTTTTACCCCCTTGAGGTACAAACGATTTTAAGAGCGGTACAATCCGGTACAAACCTAGTACAAACGTATGGTAGTGCTAAAAATTAATTATTATATACTTAGTTGCTAACTTCACATAGGTTGTCGTCTACCCATATATATGCGTCATTGGCTACGCCCCGCTGATACGACAGTTTTTACGACGAGTCATATAATTATAACAATAATCGATCCCACGACCGTCACCACTGAAGCCTAAAGAGATCGATGCACCAGTAGGACTTCACACTTCTTCTTCATTTATAATTGAATTTTAATTACCGCGTCACATAAGAAGTAGTGACGTAATTTTATTTTTTATTTTTGTGTAATACATTAGAGAAAGGTATTGTGTTCATGATCAAGATTGATACCCTTATGTATCAATATTATCTTCCAAGTAATTTTATCGTCAAACACAAGAGTGAGCCAGTATACTCACAGGGTAAATAAACTTGGTTAACAAAGTTGATACGAGCATTGTAAATAATAACATTTAATATCATTCGTTCTGATAACAACATCTAGATTTAAGATTATGAACATTTACCGCTATTTTTACAATAAAAAATCATCTTTTTCAATCAAAGAAAGCAAATAATGATTCAATATGTTTTATAAATATGTCTCTATGTTTGAGTCATCATACCTATTCAATATAATATGAGACAATTGCAATAACCTGAATCGATTTATTATTCATAATGTTATCAATGTAAAATAAACAAGACTTTGAAGACTGAATGTCATTTCAGATTGAATTATTGTTTACAAGTACTGCTTGCAATAAAAACAAGATAATTCCAATATAGTTAATAAAGATTGCATTGTAGCTTTGTTCCTCTGAAGACTGGATATGATTTTTATAGCCTTTATTGTCTTACCTACATAACTGTTTAGGGTTGTTCTGATATATACAATTCCAAGTTTTTTAAGTCTTGATTATACTTAAGACTAAAGAGAGAGTTCACTTTTGAAAAAGAAATAAACAATATTAATTTACAATACAAATTAATTACTTACGGTCACAATCATGCAGTGGTTCTCCTTAACAGCACCGCAGCATCCAAAGAAGGCAACGACAAACACAATCAGACCAACGATGATCAGTATAACCGGAGCTGATGTGTAGAAACTCTCATCGGTCAGGCTAACATAAGGATGAGCGTTGATTTCCGACTTGGCACCAACTATCAGGATTATCAATCCTGTTATCTAAAAACAAAATACAATACTTTAATGAAAGCAAATTTTTAATTTAAATGATTATTTTTAAATAAATAAATAAACAGCTATTTAAATTAATAAATATTTTTTTGTTATAAAGCCTATTTATTAGTGGTTCACTAATAAATAAGCTTCATTCATTCCACAAGTAATTAAGAAATATTCGTTCTTTATTTCCAGTTTTAAAAAAACGTGATATGAATAACCATATGTTAACATCAAAATTCAAGAAATTACTTTACGAAAATTACGAATGTCACAAGTAAAATTAATAAGTTACAATAAAAAAAGTATTTAGAACTTAAGTCAATGCCAAGCAAATATTAAATAATTATTTTTGTAATGTAAACTTCTATAGGAGCGAGTTAATACGAAATATTATATTGTGCAATAATTCAATGTAATACGATTTGATCATAATCATGTACATAAAATAATAATAATAAACAAATAGACTTTCTAAATTAAAGATATAAAACCTACTTCTCTTAATTACACTCTAATTATTCAAAAAGTTACAAATCCCAAATGACAACCCACCTTCAAGTAAAAAAGTTGAGGAAAAATAATACTTACGGCGAATAAAAGATTGAAGGAAAATAACAAGTACTTCACACAAGACATTCCTGCGCCAATAGCCATTTTTAAATCACTTTGTCTTCTTTTCTAATTATAAAATTTTATCTGGAACAAAAGAATATTTTTTATTCCGTTTCGCTGCGCATATAACAAGCCAAAACATCGATTTGCGTTGTTGTCTCAGCCATCCGAGCTTTCAAGGATAGTAATATTCGTTAACAACTTTCTTTTGTTACATATTTATGCTTATAATAATCCTTTAAATAGAAATATTTAAATTGCGAATAAAATCGTGAGCTTACCGCCAAATAAAAAATATTTTGGATGGAGCAAACGATATTAATCAGCCAGCAACCGCGTTCCACGAAACTTAGCAATTGTTAATGTTACCAGCTTACAACAGTTTCATGTTATTATTTAAGATTGCCACTATAAATATTTCTTACTTTTAAGCAAAAAAATATATTTTCTTTACAATTAATTGATAGAAAAATACGTAATTTTGTAAAACTACGATTCAGGAATACATAAACTGATATGATAAGCTGAAGTTTGGATTTTATTGGCATATGCGAAATTGCCCAAGACCAGGCAGTGTAATTGTAAATGTTACAAATTTTATTAAAACAAATCTTTTAGTTCTAAAAAACGTTTATTAAAAATCATCTCAAGATTAGAAGAATATGTCAAGATAACTTAGATATGGGATAGTTATGAGATTGATATAATATTATCATCTCAGTTCCAGTTACCTTATCATATATATTTTCTTAGACCGCGGAACGTTTTGTTTGAATAAGTGCTTACGTCTTATAAAAAATGCAAGTACCAAAGTTCTTGAAATCAATAAGGTATTTGTTAGCAGCTTTAAACGGTTTATTTTTGGTAAGAATAGATACCTTGCATTTCTTTAATTCATATATAAAAAGTGATGTTAATATTAATATTTATTGTAGCTAACTGGAATAACTCTACTGATAGTCGGTGTAGTAGTTTTGGTTGCTTTTAATCAGTATGATACCTTGATGACGAATAGATTCTTTACTTTATCTGGTTTTATTATCGCGACCGCTGTGATCATCTTCCTTGCCTCTTTACTTGGATTTTATGGAGCTTTTTCAGAACAATTTTACTTTATTGCAGGGGTAAGTAATATGTTGTAAACATTTTTGAAAGTAATATTATTTATTGTAGTATATTAATAAGCTACACCGGTTTCTGACAGTACAGATAAATGCCAGTACTTTTAAAATTTCAATCGCTTTAAATATTTTAATTTGTAACCAATGAATATATTATTTTAGGCATTCATATAGTTTTGTATTATTTACGAAATGAAAAACCTAAAATTGTCAGTTGACTTATTGTAGCTATATTATTCTATAAGGCATTATGTTGGATTCTATGGCCATGATATGAATCGATTAAGAATTTCAAAAATAGTCTTTTTGCATTTTCTTAATGAGGGTCGAGAATAATCATTGAATAGATTGGATTGACCTTAACTGAATCCACTATGGGTAATTAATTACGGGTTAGCAGCACTGAATTCTGCACCTATGCCAAATTTGTGATGACTATAATTAATCTCGTTCTCGGGTGTGAAGTAAATTATCGCCAGGTTACGTGCAGTGGACGAAATCCTGCCAAATGTTAATCCGGTAACCTGTACTGGAACAGCGCGTTGGAATAATCTCCAAGACGTTTCCATATCATTAGAGTAAACATTTGACCAACAGTCGTTCTTGACTATTCTGTTGTTTTATTATTAATAATCTGAATAAAATTGCGTGTAAATAATATAGTATATGTATATTTACAGTATGTTGTACTTCTTTTGGTTATACTCGTGTTCGAGATTACAATTACGATTTTGGGATTCGGTCTACAAAACGATGCAGCCAATGAGATAAGGTCTCCGATGTTACAAAGTCTACAGTTTTATGAGAGTAGAAGAGAAGTTGCCGTCATCTGGGATGATTTACAAATGGGAGTAAGTCTAAAGGAATGAATTACTAATTTACTAGTGGCAAAATGGCACACTTACAACATTTACCTACTGTTATGTTCAACTACATATTTTATTTAAGACTTGATAATGAATACATCAATGTTGATTTATAATAAATATAATAAATTTTTAATTTAATTTATTTACATCGTGGATTAATTTTTGACCTCATTGTTTTTTTAATTTTTGACCTTTGAACTTTTAGGAGTATCGTAGTGAGGTTTTACGAATACAGTCCCGCCATAGACTAACGATAAGTCCCACTGGTCTGAAAACAAGGAAAGATACAATGCATTTATGGTTCAGTACATAATATGTATGCACTATAATAATGGCTGAGCATTTGGCTAGTCTTTTAGTTGGACTGAATTCCACCAGAAGGGATTTTTGATTATGTGTCGAGTTTAATTTTAAAATATATTTTAGTTTAAATGCTGTGGCATAGCAGGTCGTCATGATTGGAACTCTAACAGAATACCAATAAGCTGTTGTCACATCGACTACGGGACCATATCTCCGTTCGAATGTACAGCGGCAAATGCGTACACCGTTGGTTGTGCGAGTGTACTTGGGGAATGGCTTGGATACAACGCGTTTGCTGTTGGCGTTACTGGAGCGTTTGTCACTTGTTTACAGGTAAGTGCATCGCCCGCAAGTACACAATACATATGAATTCTTATTGAGACACAATACATATGTAATTGCAAGATGATACATTATTACACCATATATTGTAGACAAGTTTCATAGACAATTAGATAAAATATAAAATGATAACAATATGTTAGAATATAATCAAATATACGTGATATTTGATTATATTCTATCATATTGTTTAAGATCGATGAGGAATTGTTTTTATTTTTTATGAAAACCTGTGCCTTATGAAAATTTGCCGCAATGGGACCCACCAACTCGTATTAGACCAGGCATGGTGAAATTAGCCTAAGGGTATTTTTCTTTTAGTGCAAACTTGGTAAATGGAATGAAAGCATTTTGTCTTTTGTATTTTTTTTATAAGAATTAATCTGTTATAGGTTCAGTTGCAGGGGTTTTATGATTGCATTGGTATAGCTGTAGGTATACAAAATAACATTATTTTTCACAAATTAATACCATTTTCAACCTGTTGCAGGTAGTGATCACAGCAGGAGCAGCATGGCTGGCATACCGGTCAAGATTTGAAGAAGTTGAACTTGAATCCTAAATACTCTATAACTAAAAACTGTTTAAAATAAATATATATTAATTAAATGACAAACACAATACAATATATAAACTTACTTGTCTTAAACTTGTTTTACACAGTTGTTTTTTGTAATGATTATTAAAAATTGTATACTTCTTAATAATAGTAAAATTAAAATTCAAGGACTCAAGTGTACATTTAGAGCTGGTTAACTCTAGGTCGTGACGATACGTTTTTATGAAGTTAGAAACTATATGCTAACAACGTAGAACACAACAGACACATTCGTTACATCATTTGGTAAAATACAGTCTTTTTTCTCATTTGCTTCCTAAGGCGAAGATCTAAAAGTATGTCTGTCATCGATTTTCGAATTCGAAATGTCATAATATATTAAGGTGCGGGCCGGTCCATATCCGTCCGTAATATCATACACACTGGGAAGCCGCTTATAGACAATTAACAATTGGAATTCTTTATTTAATTTAGTCGAGTCTGTAAATACATAAATCAGCTTTTATTTTAGATTAAATATTTTGCTAATATGGATTAGATGTTATTTTCTATCAATTATTTATTATAACGTCATGATCTAGAGACTAACGGCCGAATACTGAAACGTCATTCAAAATGAAGTGGATCAATTCAAATTTCAAAATTTAATATGCAAAATTTGAAATTAATTGCGTTCCAAATAATTAAGTCCCACTTCATATTTGAAAGACGTTTCAGTATTCGGCCATTAATGACTCTAAACAGTTACTCTAATAGAATTGCCTTATTCGTTAACAACAGACAATAATTACGGGTGAAATACAGGTATAGTGTTTTTTTTTAAATCATGTAAAATAAATCCTAATGCACATTACATAGTCACATGTCACATATTATAGTAACACTTTCTATTTAGAGTTTAAAATTTAAATGAATACATTTTTATTTATCTATTTATGACATTAGAATATAACTATAGGTTTGTGTATTATCTTAGTAACATAATTACTATACTGTTTTTCTGTAGATAAAACATTTATAGTTTTAATAAAATTTCTATAAAATGTAAAAAAAAATATCTGAAAAATTACGGTTTTTATTTGTTTTATAAAATCCAGTAAATTTTGTACCATGACGTATGTAAAAGCTAATTAAAAGGCCGAGAAAGTCGTTTTCGGATACTAATTTATTATTCCTTTAATACCTACAGTTCATATAATGTGTCCATTGCATCCTATATATTTTGTTTATTTAAAGTTCCATACGAAGATACTTTATAGAGCGTGTGACGTGAACAATTAAACTATTTTTTGTTTTTACAATATCTAAAGGATTATGTAGTTGCTAAATTATGTTTGAGTAAATAAAGTTAAATATTTCTATGACTATTTAATTGACATAATCCAAAATTACCCGTATAATCAGCTACTTGCTCCACAGTGGTATCAGTCTATAACTTTCCAAAAAAATACTATCTCATGTTGAAGATTTTTCAAGTCGGTAGCGTATATCCTGAGAAACCGGTTCCAATAAACAAAAAGTTTTATATATTAGTATTATAAATATAGATATATGCTTATAAATATGTTCGAAGTATATATGATTGCGTGGCTAGTGGCTATAGTTCGCGTTCATATACATAAACATGCTTGAAATTATTGAAATATATAATGAGACAGGCTAAATGTTTTGTAGGAACAAAATACATAAGCGTTAGTACTTAGCAATTAAGAAGGCGAGTGAGTACTAACTTTGATAAAAATGTTAATGACAATACATAGAAATGTATGTACATTTAGTTAATTAGTACCAGTTCCTATCGCAACGTCTGAACGCTTGCATGAAAACAAAACGTTATCTTATAGTGAATTGTGCAGTGCTCTGAGTTATTTTTATGTATTGCTTGGTCTTTGCTAACGGTAGTGTTTTTTACTGATAAAATAGTTAAAGAAAAAACTATAAATATTTTCGAATAAATCCCTTGTTTTTTAAAATCAATAATAATTTATTATTTGTTCTGTTCATTGGAAATAATTTCACGTCGATTAAAGCAAGTTTATTATAATTAAAACACCTTACATTGAAGGTCGTTTTATTATTTCACAATAATGTCGAATAGTGAAACCGTTGAACGGGAGTGTAGCGCGAGATAAATCAGCTTGTTTTCCTTATCAAGATTATAATAGTGATAAAAATATCCAAGAGAAAACCTATACATTGGTTACTTGTCACGTGGAAGTCAACGTTTGCGCTCATACTGCGCCAAAATGTTGGCTAAAATATTCACAACCGTCAAATATACTTTAATAACAGTTAATTTTCTATTTCTGGTAAGTGAAGTGATTAGAGAAACGTTGCATTTAAAGTGTTTGGTGCTTAACAGTGTATGTTTCAGGTGACAGGAGTTATAATACTATCCGTGGGTAGTTCCGTGCAGTCAGCATACAATGGTTACCATGAATTCCTGTCAGAGAGATTTTTCTCCCTCCCAGCGTTTTGCATCGCGACTGGTATTATCATCTTCCTCATTTCTTTTGCTGGTTTTTACGGAGCATATATGGAGAACTATTACATGATTCTAGCGGTAAGTAACCACAGATAAAAAACAATACAACAGATATATAATTAAAATCCATGTTTAAGATTTCATTACGAAAAACATCTTGTATACAAAAATGATAATTCGTAACGATTTTTTTTTGCACGTTGTAAAACGGTATCACATACGGTAAACTTAAGTGGGACTCGATTAGGTCGTTATTACAATGTATTTAAACACATTAATAATTAAAACTTCTTTACTTAAACAGTTATTTTAAAGTCCAGGCTGAAATTAGTTGGTATTTACATTTTATTGTCTGGGCGACAAGCGACCTATTTTCGTAATAGAATTGTACCTACTTGTTCTATTTTAATGGGAGCTTCATAAACATGTACTCAGATTAAATAAAAAAAATAGGATTAGGTACATCCGCTTGTGTGTATTGTCTTAAAGTTACTTTCTATATAGGATTACAGTTATGTAATTAAAAAATATATTTTTTCAATTTTGGCAATTTGATTGTAAAGTAGTGTCAAACAAATAATTGTCATTTGTACAAAAGGCTTTTTTTTTGCCTGAACGCTAAAGTAATATTCAATTCAATTGACTGCCTCGTTGGTCTAGTGGCTAGATATAAGGCCGCAGACGCGGTGGTCCTGGGTTCAATTCCCAGGTCGGGCCAATAAATAGTTATTGGAGTATTCTGTCAGAAAATTCTCAGTAGCAGCCCGGAGTCTGGAAGTGTGTACACTCCCGTGCCTCGGAAAGCACGTTAAGCCGTTGGTCCTGCGCCTGAACTCTTTCCGGTCGTGGCGGATTGCCGTCCCATCGGATTATGAGAGCTAAGGAAAAGAGAGTGTACCTGTGTTTGCGCACACACTTGTGCACTATAATATCTCCTGCGCAGTTGGCTAGTCTCTCTTGAGATTGGCCGCTGTGGCCGAAATCGGTCTGGAGGACCCTTATTCAATTCAATTACAGATATACTGATATAATATTTATTTTAAATTTGTTTTTTGATTAACAACGAAATTTTTTACAAAATCTACTTAAATTATACTAATTAAAAAAAAATGGTATGAACGATATGGATATAAAAGTGTATATGAATGGTATGGTTTCTTCCTACACATACCTACATATATGTTTCTACCAATATTTAAGATAAATATATTATTTCTTCAAGGACGGTAATTAGTATAAACATGGATTACTATAAGTTAATAAATACAAGAAATTAGTATCTTTATGCACAAACTCTTGTAATGCAATCGATATCAGTGTTTATCTAATTTCGTTTGAGTGACCAGTTATAACTATTCGTATTGTTCACGATAAGTATTATAAACGCTGCAATATGCCATCTGATTACGAAAGGAAATATTATGTAAATATTTTTTTTAAGTAGAACTATTTATAAAGCCCTATCGGCCGAATACTGAAACGTCATTCCAATATGAAATGGAACTTAATTATTTGACGTTTCAGTATTCGGCCATATGTGTACCAAATAAAATATTTCTATCTGTGACAATGTATCATTAATAAAGGAAGAAATATATCGTATCTACATTTTTAAAGCTTATGAATTATAATGATGTAACGATGACGTGATGATGAAAAGCCATATTTGCCTATAACATGGCCATTACAGCGCCAACCATGGCACTTAAGATGCCATATGACCTTGACATGGCATATGCATACAAGGGACATTATACTGACTCACCCACAATTACAACTGAAACTCAGCTATACGAAAAAATAAGTTTAGTTTTTTTTCAATCACCAGTGAGTAAGTGGTACCCAGCAGACCCTTAAGATAATTAATAATAATATAGTTATTTATTTATTTTATCCCAATAAAATTGATTTGTCATTATTAACAATAAAAAGTAAGTACCTAATGTTTGGCTTAGTTTCTAGTATATTATTCTGTTTCGGTATTAATTTATGTTTCAAAAGCTTGCTACTCCTTTGGATATCAATAATTATGCAAATTGTTACCTACTATAAAATGAAAATAAAAAGTTTATAAAATCGTTAATACCTTTCTCCTTACCTTGTATAAATGGTTATTTGGTGTTATAAAAGTTATTAGATTTTAAAAGTTTGTACTCAACCAAAAGTATAGAAATTATTATCTTGATTATCTTTTTCTCTGCTTGTATCTACAAATAATAACAATATTACTAGAACTCTATGACTGCCAGCAGTATGTCAATATAATCTACTTGTAGTTTAATAAATTACTCTTCTCGCCTCGCACTGTTTTGACTTAAGATAACTGCGCCACTGAGCCTGAGATTTTCGTATGACTGACCCATATATATACCGTTAAGCTGACTATTGAGGATTTAATAAATTTCTCTAAATCTTTCAGTTTGCGGGCTCTATGTTGTTGATGTTCATATTTCAACTGTCAGCGTGTATCGCAGGATATGTGTTGCGCGGGAACACAGTGGCACTCGTGCAGAAGCAGCTCATCAGCACCATGGATCTTTATGGCCCTGACAAAAATTTTGAAGTCACCAAGCTGTGGGATGAAGTACAGTCCGATGTAAGGTTCTTCGTCCTTGACTTTATAAACGTTTATTCAACGTGAATTAATGAAAATATTTACTGTCGTTTTTAAATAATAAATATTATTTAAAAGTTTTAATCACATAAGAAAGAAAGAAGGAAATTATTTTGGATTTTAAACTGATAACCAAATGTGAAATTGACTTTATTGGGTATTTAAAACAAGTTGTTATCTTTTTTTTTTTCTATTGTATAGGAAGGCGGAAGAGCTTATGGGCCACCTGATGGTAAATGGTCACGAACTCCCATAGACAATGGCATTGTAAGAAATGTTAACCATCACTTACATCGCCAATGCGCCACCAACCTTGTCCCTTGTGCCTGTAATTACACTGGCTCACTCACCCTTCAAACCGGAACACAGCAATACAAAGTACTGCTGTTTTGCGGCAGAATATCTGATGAGTGGGTGGTACCTACCCAGACGAGCTTGCACAAAGCTCTACCACCGAGTAAATCTCTATCCACACGAGTAAAGCTCTTTTTACACGTATCATACTTAAATCTTAAAGTGATCAGACCTAAAATAGTCAACATTTTTTTTTCTGTGCCCCAAAGATTGTACCAGAGCCAAGATTACCGAGTAAAGAGAACACAAGGACATTGAGTTTTTGCTTTCTCATTATTTTTATTATAATTCTTCTCGTGCTCAGCGTTGGAGCATGATACGCCACATGTGCAAAAACCAACCTGCAACGTGGTGACATAAGCTCCAAAACTTCTCGTTACTTGGTACTTATTTGTATTTATTTCCAGTTTACTTGTTGTGGCGTGATCAACTCAAGTGATTGGCTAACTCCATTGAATACCAATGAGTCTCGAGGTGTTCCTGTCAGTTGCTGCAACCACGTCTATGGTGCTATAAATACCTTCACCTGCAACACCACAGTTGCATACATCACTGGTTGCTCTGAAGCCTTCGGTAACTGGGTTGAATCACACGCTGCGGCTATTGGTATATCAGGAATCTTCCTTGTTTTAATGCAGGTGCGATTATTTGTACTATTTTGCATTAAAATGTTTAACTCTAATCCATGAAACAGTTATTAGTTCTTCTTGTATTAGAAGATAAAACATGTCTCAGATAACGACTACAGAAATTAGTCTGCCGCAATGGCAATGACAGGTGCCTTCAATGCTAATGGTTAAAAGTGATTTTGGTTATTAATATTATAGATATTTTATCACCTAAAATAAAATAAAATACTCGGCAAGAAGTAGCCGAGTATTTAATGTATTTGTGTATATTTTACGTGATTACAACCATCTGAATTCATATTGCACTTGAGTAAAATTTATTTTAGAGAGTTGGTATTTTGTTCACCAACAACGAAAACATGGGACGAGTTTTTGCAAAGAGTCTATCCCTTTGAAAAACTGCTGATTTTCTAAAACTATTCGGTAGGAGACCCCTGTAAATAAATAGAAGTGATGAAAGTGGAAGTGAAAAGTGTGGGTTTTGATATACTTATTCGTACGAATTCACCCTTTACCACTAATATTGTATTATTTATTTTTTTAGGCTCTAGCTGTTGCCGGTGCAGTATGGTTGGCTAACATATCGAGACAAGAAAGAGAGTTTCCATAGAGTAATGTAATAAAAGCTAATGTTAGGTGTAATTTAAATTTAAATAAAAACCCTTATTAAATTATAACATAAATGTATAATAAAATATATTTGTTGTTTTTTTTCTTTGTTAATAATTTTCGTCGTGCTCTTGGAAAATACCAAAATGATATAAGATAGATTTATAGATGTTTTTAAATTGTTGCTTAATTATTATTTAATTAGGACAAATTGTTTAATTAAGGAAAAAAAAATTAACTCGAAATATGCATTCAGGAATTGAAAACATATTATATATATTCAAAATAACGACGGTCTTTATGTATCATGTACATAATCTGTCAAACGTTGCATATATTATACGTTAATATATAAATAATAGCTTTATGTATATAACCTTTGAGTTATACTTTAAAATAATACTTATGAGGATCAGTTGAAGGCGTGTATTTTGAATATATTATGAAGATATTAACAACACACTCAAACCTATATATTTAAGGCCTTAATGTAAATAATTCATATTTAAATAAAAAATAAATAAACATAATATGGTGATGAATATTTCATTTGACAATATTTCAGTAGACAATGTTTTAAGTAGTGGAAATAGCCATTGTGGTGAAAGGAAAATTGTATTATGTTTACGTATATCAAGATTGAAAAGTTCAACCATCAAAGCTTCAGATTGAATTGTTTTAGTTAATATGTGAGTAGCTATAAATTAAGAACATGTAATGATGTTAGAAGGAATCGGTATACAACGCTACAATATATAACAATCGTCAACATAATATTTGCACTAACTTGCAAGTAGTTGCAGTTAATCTATCTTTTGACTTGTAAATCCCATATTTATAATAGTGGGTATGGAAATAGCACAATCAATAATTATTTCAGGAAGATTTGTCACATTAAACTAACATAAATACTTGTGTAGCTAGAAGACAATTCTATCCTATGTATTTTGTAATGAGTTTTATTTTGACCCTATTGGTCCTGACGGAGTTACCGGGCACTACTTAAGCAACATTTGCAGCGAAGCGTTAGGTTTCCAGAACCTGAAAATGAGTTGAAATACTATCATCATAGAAAATTGTAGTGCTGTAATATTATTCGTTGTAATAAATATTAATATTTTATTAATTTTTTTAATTGCCACTAACTTGGTGGTAGAGCTTTGTGCAAGCTCGTCTGGGTAGGTACCACCCACTCATCAGATATTCTACCGCAAAACCGCAGTACTTGTTATTGCTGTGTTCCGGTTTGAAGGGTGAGTGAGCCAGTGTAATTACAGGCACAAGGGACATAACATCTTAGTTCCCAAGGTTGGTGGCGCATTGGCGATGTAAGAGATGGTTAACAGCTCTTACAACGCCAATGTCTATGGGCGTTGGTGACCACTTACCATCAGGTGGCCCATATGCTCGTCCGCCTTCCTATGCAATAAAAAAATATAAAATAAAAAAATAAACACATTTTTGAACTCAACGTATATGAGTTTTAGTTTTGAATTAAAAATGAGTTTGCGGTATAATATATGCTCCTTTAAATTTTTATGTGAATTTTTCTACAATTCATTTGACTATCTTGGTTTTTTAAGATACAGAAAACGTTGGATTATTTCAAATATATTTATTTCATCACGTATTCTTCTTAATATGGACTATTAATATTTTGCAATAAATCCAACCTGAAGAGTGATTTGGCAATTTCTCTCAGTACAGTACAGAAGCCGAGATGGCCCAGTGGCAAGCACCACTGAATTTCATGTGATTAATTTGTGATTATAATTCATCTCGTGAGTCAAGCATGAGAACGAGGTGAAGGAAAACATCGTGAGGAAACCTGCGTGTGTCAAATTTCAATGAAATTCTATCACATGTGTATTCCACCAACCCACATTGGAGCAGTGTGGTGGGATAAGCTCCAAACCTTCTCCTCAAAAAGAGGAGAGGAGGCCGTATCCCAGCAGTGGGACATCCACAGGCTGTTACTGTATTTCTTTTAATAACTAATAAATAAGCGTTATCTTACATATCTTTCGATTACCACTTACGAGGTTGTTGAGACTATATACCTTCATTGTCCTGTTAGAGAGGTTCTATTAAAAACTCGAATTACCTTACTTAAAGGTTAGAACAATAATGATAGAAATATATATAGTAATTCTTAGCAGTCACCGCCATCGCCACAGCTTGTAACTGTTCCACTGGTGGTTAGAAGCCATTTCTACTGTTAAAGCAAGGCTTAACAAATGATCATGTGAAAGAGTTTTGTTAAAAAAATTAAGATTATTCTACAACGCCTTTGTTTATTTTTTATAAAATATTACTTTAGATTTTCTGAGAATACATTTTAAAGAATAATGGCGCGGACGTGAAATTTGGCGGGAATCGACTCGGTTGTGATATAATTTAAATTGCATGGAGTACGTCAATGTATCTTTGTATTGAGATAAAAATGTAGATAGTGTGTGGTGTTTTCACTCTGGTGTTTTCTTAGAGAGGAGATTATAAATAATTTTTGTTAATGTTTGTATATTATTATAACGAGAGATTAATCGGTAGTGCATATTCGGATTTCTACCCGCGAACCTACGGCTAAGTACCACACCCCATGTTATGTCTATAGGTGGCCCAGTCTTTTAATGTCTCTCGGCCGATCGCTTAGAACCCTCGGTTCATAATGCATCATATTGATACAATTATCAAACATACGTATATACCGACATTCACCATAAACTTAGTAGTTATCCTTGTAATTATTATGCGTCATATTCTTATAAAATATATTACATGTTTCTTTAAATTGTATTTTCCTTTTACGACTTCGTATTTATTATCGTTACAATGTGGGTAGCTGTGACGTCACACGTTTCAACCAATAAACACGAGGCCACTGCCATCAACAGTGGAAATATTAACGCGAAGTATTATTAGTATTTACCATAGCTTACAAAATACATACGCTAATTGGTTGAAGAAAATTCGACTCGTACTAAACTAGTAGTCATTTAGTCGAGCGCGCGATAACATATCAGCTGATAGCGATCCTGAAAAGTGTCGCGTTAGTTTTTCAGTGTACTGTTAACTGTCACTTAGTGAAGGTGCTCGCGTTAATTTCGACTGTGTTCTAAAATGACGCAGAACAATCTAGAAGTTGGCATGAGGTGCATAAAGTACATGCTGTTGTGCGTTACTGCTATTTTTGTGGTGAGTTAGTCGACCATTTTAGTTATTTAATTTTATTTGTTCCGCTTATCAGTGTGTGATGTGGCACCGTTACAGGTACAGAATAGATTATAGTAACACAGTTTGGTATATCATGAGTGATATAAACTCGATACCTAGTCTATAGGTTCCAAGGTTGTAATTACATTTTTTTATGAAGGTCTTCTTTTAATGTATGGTCCGCGCAGCCTTTTAATTGGTTTTCACGTTAAACTGTCATAGCGCATTGCAGTCAACAAATGTTGTGTAAGTTTCATTGTTAATAAATGACTAATAGCGATATCAATATTTTTATTATGATGAAAGACGTCATCGATAAGAGAGTACGTTGTGTTGAATAAAAGAAACAAACTCAGAAATTCTATTCGAATGTGTAATGCGATTGGTATATTACATTCCTCACTGCCTCGTTGGTCTAGTGGCTAGATATAAGGCCGCAACACGGTGGTCCTGGGTTCAATTCCCAGGTCGGGCCAATAAATTGTTATTGGGCTTTTCTGTCAGACGATTCTTAGTAACAGCTCGGAGCCTGGAAGTTGGAAGTGTGTACACTCCCGTGCCTCGGAAAGCACGTTAAGCCGTTGTTCCTGCGCCTGAACTCTTTCCGGTCGTGTCGGATTGCCGTCCCATCGGATTATGAGAGCTAAGGAAAAGAGAGTGTACTTGTTTTTGCGCACACACTTTTGCCCTATTATATCTCCTGCACAGTTGAATTCTTTCTTGAGATTGGCCGCCGTGGCCGAAATCGGTCTAGAGGAACTTATTATTTACTTATAACAGAGGGAATAGAGAGCGCACCTGTGTTTGCACTCACATTTCAGCATTCTAATATGTTCCGCCCAGTTGGTCATTGATGACATCATAAGTAAGGTCAATTATAACATGAACTTCTCACTAAGAATGATAAAAAACTATATTGATTTATGTATTGGATATAAATTTGTATGAGAGAAGTACATACAACTATATACTATTATCTTATGTACTAGCATAAATAACTCACGCGTGCCAAAACATTTACATAATTATTCTTCATATATAGCAATGTTTCCTTGGCCGTGACTGCTAATATTAGAAGACCTATCAATTGTAATGTTGATGAAATAAATGTTTCATACAAACAGCAGAGTTAATTCCATACACCTGACCGAGATATAAGGCAAGTACTGAAACGAACGCTATCTGTAATAAAAACAAAGAGCAAGATAACATGAACAAGCTGCAATACAATTAACATTTCAATTATACTGATACGCCATAAATATTCCGTTGTTTTTTTCTATAAAACAAAAGCTGAAGTAATTTAAATATATCGAAATTAGTAGGTTATTTATACTAAGGTATTTGAGTTTAAAAACGCATTTTATGTCATTTTATCATAATCCAAAATTATGTTAGTAATTAGAAAATTATCGATTTAGTAGTAGTTATGTAGCTTGTAATGTTTCTAATTTTAAAAAGATTTAAGTAAGCAGCTCATTTACAGAACATGAATATATGCCATATGAAGTGCCAATTTCTATGTTTTGCTCACACACGTTAGCAATAGAATATGTCCTTCGCAGTTGGCTAATCTCTTCTCCCTCATTCCTGCTTCCCCATTCCTTCCCAAGTCTACGCGTGATGGCTCTCGATGTCACTGCCTAACTGTGACATCAATTCCATCGCGCACGAACAAATTTGGCAACTCTTTTCTTTGTCGCCCCTCCAAAAAATGGAATTCTTTACCAGCACACGTGTTCCCCTCCTCTTATGACCCGGGTTCCTTCAAACGAGGCGTGAAGAGGCATCTTGCGGGCCGGCAAAGCGGGGGCGACTAGTGCAAATCATTCTTCATGATTGCACTAGCCGTCGTCGAGTTTGGATTCTACTAGCACTTACCATCAGGTGGAGTAGTGATTTGCCCGTGAGGGCTATAAAAAACAAAAAAAGTTGGCCGCTGTGGCCGAAATTCTGGTCTGGTGGATTATTATTATTATAAAAAAAAATACATAGTTATATACATAAGCATAAAAGTTGAATTATCGATAAATGTTTCTCCAAGTAACGGTTTTTGACGTGACAACGTCTTATAAATTGGTTTGCCGGGTGACACTTCAAGAAACTGCGTTACGCTCCGCTCACGTTATGCGCTCACAATGAGAGCGAGTGAGAGGCACGCGTCCCTTCCACTCGGGCATGGTTAGCCCGCCTAAGAGCGAGAGAGACAGACATAAAAAGTGAAAGGCACGCGTCTTCTTCCTACTATACGAATGAATATTCACATTAAAATTATTTTACCACTCAAAGTCGTTGTCACGTAAAACTTTCGCCCGTATACCGACTTTACAGGCAACCAATTTTTTTAGATTAGTTTTCTTTTTGTAACGATTATTAATAATTTCTTGAATTGTAATAATAATTTTAAAAGTGTTACAATTTACGTATACTTATTCGTCATATATCTCGGAAATATTGCGTGTTGATTCATAAAATCACAGTAAATATTTTATTTCATGACATTATGCAAGGAAAATATACATTACTTATTTCGCAAAAAGTTGTGAAGTACACAAAAGTTACATTGCCAACAACATTGAGATAAATTTTGCTTATACCTACTTTAAAAAATTATAACCTTAAAAGATTTTTATTTCATTTTCTTCGACTTTTCGAATTTCATGAGAAGTGTAACAGCATCACGAAAAAAACATAACATAGTAGGTACAAAGTAAGATATATTTGTTACAAGCATCAATATTGTTTCATAAAATGTAACTAACATATATTATCACTATCTGTGCTCCGCGGTTTCACCCGCGTATAATTAATAAAAATATAATGAATAAAAATCAGTCTAGAGCCTTCCACGATAAAAGGACTATACAACATAAAATTAATTAATAAATTCGAACCAGTTGTGCCTGAGATTAGCCGGATCAAACAAACAAACTGTTCAGCTTTATATATTAGTATAGATTAAACATTGTATGATACGCAGTAAAAATACTTCAGTGTTTCTCAAATTATTTCGGATAGTATAAGAAAAGTTTTAGTTGTCTAATTGTCTTGAAAATAAAAACTGTTATTTTATATAGGTATGTATAACTGTTATAAATGTACATTCCTTGATTACAAAAAAACTAAATAATACTGTTTAAGAATACTAAATGTAAATGAATACATATGTAATGTAGTTATATTTTATAATAAAAAAAATAACCCGCTAAGTTTCTTTCGCCGGTTCTTTTCAAGGGTGTTTCTTTTCCGAATCGGTGGTAGTTTCTAGTTTGACAATCAATAAGAAAGTGTAATACTTAACTTAATAATATTGAATAAAGTATATTGAAGTTGAATTTTTGAATTTGAATTCGCAAGTAAGTGAAATAATAACAATAACATGGTTAATAAAACGACGGCACAGACGTAACTTAAGGATACAATTTTTTTTAATTATGTCATTTACATGCCAACTATAAAAATAAACAATACACAAAATAAACAGCAAAAGTCATATTAAATATATTGAAATGTATACGATGGTTTCTTTCAATTCTTATGCGATAGAATTTTGCTACAAACGTACAATTCTCATGTGGTTTCAATTCTGCCGTGTTGCTTTGTAAACAATGCATGTGATATGTTAGTCGTGAAAAATCAATAACCATGTACGAACGTTAGCCGCATAACCGCTAATGCCCTTGTAGTCGTCGCAAGGTCGACTTTACCTTTAAAATTATTTTCATTTCAAACACTTTTGCTCATACCTAATCAATAATATACATTGTACTAATTTTTACTTGCACTACTGTATGTTGCTTTTTTATCAGTTAATTATTAGGAGCTAAATTAATGTTTAAAAAAAAAATTGGTTGCCTGTAAAGTCGGTATACGGGCGAAAGTTTTACGTGACAACGACTTTGAGTGGTAAAATAATTTTAATGTGAATATTCATTCGTATAGTAGGAAGAAGGATGAAATAATAGTAACAATTTAAAACATTTATTTATACAAAGAATTATATTTAAAACATTAATTTATACAAAGAATCTCGCACTGAATTTCACTTTTTATGTCTGTCTCTCTCGCTCTTAGGCGGGCTAACCATGCCCGAGTGGAAGGGACGCGTGCCTCTCACTCGCTCTCATTGTGAGCGCATAACGTGAGCGGAGCGTAACGCAGTTTCTTGAAGTGTCACCCGGCAAACCAATTTATAAGACGTTGTCACGTCAATATAATAAGTTCATAAAATAAATTTAAGTAATTTAAAAGGGTTCTTGGTGACCTGTCTTTATAACAAAGATTATTAAGTTAACGCCAAAGTTTGCTTGTTTATTTATCCATGAGCGGTCATGGATATAAATTTATTATTGCATATATATTTATTTATTGCAAAAAAAGTTTAATTAAATGAAACGCTATTATAATATCAAAACAGTCGAGAACATTCATATAGTAATAGAAATGCCACCCAACATTCGTGTGTCCAAATGATAATGAACTATATAAGGTACGTCAAAGGACAATAGGTAATAATTGCCTATTTAGACTAGCGCGTTCTGGCCACTGTCTGTTGTCTACGAAAATGTATTATTAGCACTATAAGTCTTTAGTATTGTTTATCTTCCAATTCACTATTTACATATTAATTATCGTATCCGGCATATATCCTACACATACGGCATACAACCTTGTGGCGTACTGTACCTAATGAAAGATGACACCATAGACAATATACTTACTATTTTTTAATTATTTGACATATTCCTAACGAAGAGCTACTTTGGTTCTTCCCTTGTAATTATTAATTAGCGGGCTAGCGTATTAATACTTACTACTGAATTACATTTACAGTTTTATTTTTAATTCCTCGACTTCATATTCGGTATTGAATGGATTTTAAAATAGATTAAATGTAGGTACTATTTACAATCTTGGTAAAATATATATGGTAGTAAATAAATATACAGTATACCAGGTATATTATGTGCTATCGTAAAGAGAATATCATGACTTTCTTCATGGTATTTATCTTCATGCTGGCATGTTATAAAATGTATCACATATGTAAAAATTCACCAAATGAAAGCGGAGCATCGTGGTAGGACGATCTCCTAACCTGAAGACGAGAACTACCATTGGCATACGCACAAATTAAACAAATATATTATGATAGTTCTACGCTTATAGTTAATTCTGATGGTCAAAGGCAAAATGATTATCTATAGATATCATATCTAATGTGACCAGAGCGACTACTTTTTATTTATAGCACAGGTCAAGGAGCCAGTTAATGGTGAATTATAACCTTTATGAATAAATTATATTATCATGTAAGGTTTACAATATATTACGAATGTCATAATATTCTGGTTGGTTATATTATTAATGTTTTTGTTTCTAGCTCACTTCCGCTCTCATCATCTCTGTGGGTACAACGATCTACGCGATCTACTACGATGTATCTTTCTTCCTGGACACTCAGCTGTTCTCACCGGCGACCTTTATCATCGTCATTGGAGTCATCATGCTCTTCGTTTCCCTATTCGGTTGCATCGGTGCCTTGAAGGAGAGCACCTGCTTGGTTAACATTGTAAGTCCAAAGATACTTTGTAAGTGAATATACACAAAGGACATTTATTATTATTAATATTTTTTTATTCATTTACATTTCTTACTAATTAATATTGGACTACTTCAGTCACATAACCATTAAAAACGACACTAACTTTAGATTAATGTTTAATGGTTCCACTATTGTGGAATGGTGCAAGGGGAAGAATAGAGCACGATGCAGCGTTGGTCTGACTAGATCAGATCGTAGTAAATCCAACACATCCATCTAAGATATGAATCTCAGATATGAGAAAATCGACGCGAAAAGAATTGGAAAGGAATGGCTGGCAGGCCGTAAAACGTCCTATTTTAACGACCATAACAATTAAATAAGGGCAAGCCGTTGATAGATCGATATAAAGTGAAATTGTCCTTTTTTAAAGTACTTTACTGTCATACAATACCAAGGAAATAGACAATCAAGAATGATTCACGATTATTTTTGTGTGATAGTGAAACAAGCTGTGATATAAAGCGCTTGTCCTTATGTCCTTATCGATAAACTTCTCTTTATCACTTGTATAATTCCAGCTATAGTAGTATGTAATTCGATTCAAGAGTGTAACAATCAGCGCCCACGATCAAGATACTTAATTATCTATTTTCCTGGAATATATAAATATGTCTGGGATACAATGATTTTTTGTTAAATTCTCTTTTTAACTTCAGTAACTTATCTGGTTTTTAAATTTCAGTTTGCAGTTATCCTCAGTTTGGTGCTGGTACTTGAAATCTCAGCTGCCATCGCTGCGTATACATTGCGTTCTCAGGTCGCAGATATGTTGGACGAAAATTTGAGAGAGACACTACCTTCGTATTACAACAAACCAGAAGTAACCGATGCCTTCGACTTCATTCAAAGCAGGGTATTGAAAAACATATACAATAATTCTACTTTTTTAATTGAAAGGGTTTCTTGGGATCTACTTAAAATATACAAAGATTAAATGACTTATGGAAAAATAATACAAAAATCAATAAGGAATAAAGCTGAAGCTGCTATGAATGCAACCCTTCCATTTCATTTTCCAATCAATCGTCTAACGTGTTTTTTTATTTTTTAAATTGCAGCTGAACTGCTGCGGTGTCGATAGCTATCTCGACTGGGGTGATGTGCCCACTGAGAAAGCTGGTATCTCCGTGGCCAACATCACTGTCCCCTACTCCTGCTGCGCTCAGACACACTACCAAGTTGTTGGAGACATAGAAGTTGACGAGTGTATTAAGTTGTATGCTAATGGCTGCCTACCCAGGATCACTTATCTGATTTACCAGAGTGCAGGCTTGCTTGGTGCAGGCGCTATGACGATTGCATTTATTCAGGTATGTAACAACTTTTAATCAAAACAAACATGAAATTTCAAAATTTAAAAGGCATCATATATACACTTTTCCTAATGATGTAGAATCGGGTTCAGCGAAGGTTTATTATTTCAGGTTATCGGCATTGTCTTCTCATTCTCGCTGGCCAGTTCCATTCGTAAAGCGAAGTCTGAACGCGAGCGCAGACGATGGGAGATTCAGGAGCGCATGGTCAACGCGTACACTTCCCTTAACCCTGACAAGGAGAAAAGTGCACCCGTTGTTTATGTCCCATTCCACGGACAAAACAATGCTTAAGGTTTATAACAGAAACATTTTGTCACTTAAACATACTACTACTACGAAAAATGTACACAAATTAAATACAATTAAATTGTTGTTTTTTTAAACCCACCCATTTTGACTTAGGAAGGTAATAGTTAAAAAATTATAAAAAGTATTCTACATTCAAAATATCCATAAATAAACTCAACTTATAATGATAATAGTTTAGGAGATTATAAACATTCCAAGTATAAATTTCGTTAAACAGGAGAAATTATTGTGAACGTGATTGTGGACCAAATTTTTAGTAATGTAATTTTATTTTTAAAACGAGGCTTATATGTATAGCGTAGAGAAAACTATAAAAAATAAAATATTAACTATAAATAATCACAGTAATGTAAGAATAATAAGTAATATTATAGAATGTTTAAAATTATTATAACATTTTTACAAACAAAAACACTGTTTTTGGTATTTATTTACTTTTAAAGATACAACACTGTTTTTTTGTAATGTTATTTTATTACTTATATTTTAGAAGTGATAAATATTGAAACAAATACCTATTTTATGCTTTATGTTCCATGTAATTATTTATCACAAATATAATTGAATATATTATTTTTTATTTAATAAATTTAAAAACCATTTTGTATTTTATTCTGATTTTCCCTTTTCCTGTTTTGTTTAAACTTATGTGAGTTAAATATACAAGTTTATCATACATACATATATATAATATGTACGTGCTGACTGCCTCGTTGGTCTAGTGGCTAGATATAAGGCTGCAGACTCGGTGGTCCTGGGTTCAATTCCCAGGTCGGGCCAATAAATAGTTATTGGGTTTTTCTGTCAGAAAAAATCTCAGTAGCAGCCCGGAATTTGAAAGATGGAAGTGTGTACTCTTCAGTGCCTATGAAAGTACCTTAAGCCATTGGTCCTGCGCCTTAACTCTTTCCGGTTGTGTCGGATTGCCGACCCATCGAATTATAAGAGCATGGCCGAAATCGGTCTGGGGAATATTAACATTTTTGTTTACGTGCTCTTGAAGTCGTTACTTATGTCGTCGTAACTCGTTTTTTGTTATAGTTAGCGCTTTCTACAGGTCATTAACATATTTTAATATTATAAATAGTTTCTAAATATTAAATAGATATACAATAATTTTGTTGATTGACAGGCCTTTAAGGCCTTAGTTTAACTTTGTACATATAAGAACAAATAAAAAGCCTTCGATAACATCGAGACCTGGGCTGTTCTAGAATCCATGCAGAGGTACCTAATTGATGTACTGTAATGTTATTGTAACGCAACCATGACCGTCCAAGTACAAGATCAGAGCAGAAGACCAATCCAATTGCATCGCGGGGTAAGACACGGGGATGTAAAATCTCCGAAACTTTTTACCAATGCATTGGAGGACGTCTTCAAGACGCTCGATTGGGACGGACGCGGCTTTAATATAAATGCCCAACATATAATACATCTGCGATTTGCCGACGTAATTGTCATCATGGCGGAGACTGCAGGATTTGGAAGATAATATGTTAAACAGCCTGAGCGATTCTTCTAAACGAGTAGGTCTCGGGATGAACATTAAAATGACCAAAATTATGGTCAACCATCATGTATCCCCGAGACCTGTGTTCGTAAATGGCTCTTCACTCGAAGTTGTGGAGGAATACATCTACCTGGGCCAAACTATACAACTGGGCCGGCATAACTTTGAGAAGGAGGCTAAAAGAAGAATAAGTTTCGGCTGGGTGGCATTCGGGAGGTTGCGTCATAATTTTGAATCGTCGATCCCACAGTCCCTTAAGCAGTGCCGGATTAAGCAAGCGCTTGGCCCGTAGCAATTTTTTCGAAGGGCCAAAAAAAAAGCAAGGTAGGCTCAAGAACCCGAATACGACGATATAAAATATTGCTGTTTTGCCGTAGAATAACGGATGGGTACCCAGACGAGCTTGCACAAAGCCCTACCACCGAGTATTGAAACGATATTATGGATTTATTGAAGTTAACTTCTTTAGTTAACGTATATTTTTTATTTTAGATTTATTGTTTTCTAAAGAGGTCTATCATCTATGTGATATTTTTTAGTTTTATACGTAATATTTACTTGATTACTTGAAAATTGGGTACCTAAATTTTGTGTCTAGACACAAGTGTACTGTCCCTGAAAGGGCTAAGCTATATCTTATAATAAGTATAATAAAAAAAGTAAAATCACAAAATGCTATACATTTATGAATTTATTGATTAATTTTACACTTAATACATAGCTTTATGTTCATAAGTGTTACGTTCGTGTTAAATAAATAACTGATAATACTTATCAAGTCATATCAATATGGATCACAGTATTATCGTACCTACACCGCTTTTGTTTTGTGTTTTATCAATATAAATAACTTTACCGGTCGCATGTACTTTTAAAACAAGGTCCTTTTCGTACACACCGAACACCACAGACGGATGACAGTTAGGATGACGAATAGAAATTATCAGCTACAAACTCATCAGCACAATATCCAATAGTGTCGAATCGATATTGAGCAATCTAAAATACCTTCGTAGATATTTTAGAACAGTGCTATTTTGTTTATAGGTAGGTTCATCATATTCGCTGATAATAATGCTCTGGTATAGTGCCATCTACCGAACCGACCGAATAAATATGTATTAAATATATTTTAAATTTTCTTTTTTCATTCGATTGCCGAAACCAAAACCCTAAACTCAATGAAATACATATTTATAAAAAAATAAAATTTATTTTTTTAAGCCTTCACATTATGCGATCAATTTATTATAGCACTATTTATTTTACCGTTTTATCGAAACAGATATTGATTATAATGTCGAAAATATTAAGTAACCTGTTCAAAACTCATGTCACCAAAACTTGGTACTTTTGTTTAAGAAATTTGTTTGTATTTTCATTCGGTGCAATTAAAACAAAATCATTTGATACATTTGAACTTTTAAAAGTAATTAGCACAAGCTGGTACATTGAATTATGCTTAGTAGGCTTGCATTGCTCAATTTTGAAAAATATGTAGTTAAAAAAATATATTAATTAATAAAACAATTTAGTAATGTACATGCAGAAATGGATTGACGATCTTGAATAAGATACAACTCTACCACCAAGTGGATACACTAAATATGATTTCATTATAATAATAAGATAAATTCATTCATGTTGCACTGCCAAATCCATTTAAAATTGATAAAGAAAACCCATTGAAGTTCAAACTGAAATACTCGACTGATTTTGGACAAGTGATACATGTGATTGAGTGGCGATATGACATGCTTATTATAGTAATTTATTGTGAGGATTAACGTCACAATTGATGTTTCTCTAGAATTTTCCGCACTATAATATTATACTTCCATTTTCATTGTTTCGTATTACGCAATGGCGAATATGAAACTTTACTATTCAGAGCCAATACTCGTAATTACTTCGATAATGTACAAAACTAATTCGAATATTCAGCAAAAGTATACCAATTAGTCGCTAAAAACCTATATCTGTATCTCCGCTAACTTCTTCTAAACAACGCAATCGATTTTGATACGGTTTGCACTAAAAATAATGAAGGTTTATAAGCATAATTTTCAAATATTATCTAAACCATGGCTGAATTCCATATGTTTAGTTTTGGCTGGTTCATTTGTTTCCATGTGTAGTAGTGTAGTCCGCTTACAATGCTAACGCTGGCTAAACCTTAGGAGATACATCAAAACATCGTACCGTACGTACGAAAATTGTAGATCTTAAAAAGTGCCCACAAAAAAGTCTGCGATAGCATGTCTTCAACGGTATATTCACATTGGTTATTTGCGAAGTAGTTTCCTCGAAACAATTTATTAATCCTTATTCAGATAAATATGTTACTTACCTTAAAATTTTAATATAGATTTAAATTGTTTTAATTCATATGAATACTTCAGAATATATCACCATTTTTAGATTAAAACACACTATTGTTAAAACTTTATTCGAAATGACTCCAATTGTTATTTTATACAACCTACTACTACTTTTCATTTTACTTTAATCACATCAAAAGTTAAAATTATTAGGACGTCTAAATACCTAAATATATTTAAGGGTGCTTTTAAAAGTCGCTCCAATTGTTACACATATTTGTTGTACATATTACTTATGTCTTAACTTGTTTATTTATTTCGGTTCCTCGTTCCCAGGTTCCTCTCAGATGCTACAAAGTTTATTTAGGTAAATATTGTGTATCTTTCTTACCTTTCATATTAATTTAATTTATACTTTCAAGACGAACATACATACCTATGTTGTATATTTTTATAGTTACAGATATAGCTTAATATGACGTATAGGAAATAATGATGTCACCTATTATAGGTTAGTGTTATTTTCACAATGTAGCGATAAATCCTAATAAAATAAGTTACATATTATTTGTAAGCGATTTATGTTTGATAAATATTGCAAACACAAATTCTCAGATGCTCTTAGCTCTGTAGTCCTCCAGAGCGAATCTCAGGAGAGATTAGCGCAAAAACAGGTGCACTCTCTATCCCTTAACTCTCATAACCCGAAGGGACGGCAATCCGACTAGACCGAAAAGAGTTTAGGCGCAGGAACAACCGCTTTACGTGCTTTCCGTGTGAGTGCACACACTTGGAAGTGTGTAGGAGCATACAGACTACCAACTCCCAGACTCCGAACTGCTACTGAGAATTTTCGACAGAAAATCTCAATAAAATTGTATTTTCCCGACTTGGGATTTGAACCCAGGACCACCGTGTCCGCGACCTTACATACCACTAGACCAACGAGGCAGTCTTAGCTCTGTACTGTAAGGGCAAATAAATCCATAACCGAATGCTAACTTATATCTCATTGATTAAAAATTACATTGTCCATCTGTTAGTGACTGTTGGTGACCATCAGGTGGAAATATGCTCATATGCCTACCTATACTTAAAAAAAGACACGGGATCAAATGATCATTTTACCCGTACGAATTCGGGGCGACCAGCTAGAGAAATATACAGAGTGTAACAATAAACAAAGTTAGGTAGCGTGAGTCGGTTCTATTTATGTAAAAAAAAAAATATTATGCAAAAAAAATACTCAAAAAAAAATTTTTTTTTTCATTTTCAATTGTAAATGACGAAAATTTCATGGAGAACTGAGTTCTTGACCTCGTGTCCGACTTACCCGATAGGTAAGAGCTATCAAGCGCTGACGCCCGCGCCTGTGTGGCAATATAATTGTCGTTATTTAGTCGATTTTTTTTTCGGGGTAAAATTTAGCTTAAAATTTTAAATTTATTTACATAAATAGAATCGACTAAGGATACCTAATAACCACTTCAAGGGTAGGACACGAATTTTGTTACATCCTGTATAACTAATTTATATTCACCGTCAGCGATTTTCGATAAAGGTGTATAATAATCGCTTCGTAGAATTTTTAATCTTTGACCGAATATCCATAAAAGCGTTATCAGCATCTATCAAGATATGAGCCACGATACCTTATTTGTGGTTTCAGCGCACAGTACGTCTGCCAGTGCTGTGAAGTGAATAATGGAAGTTCCTAATACACAAAAAATGATGTTCACCAAGACCGAAACAGAATACAATATGAAATCTATAAGATTTCTTTTGTTGACGATCACAACTATGTTTATTGTGAGTATTGTGAATAATTATTATATATTTATATAACTGTATATGTATGTAATATTTTGAGAAAAAAATGCTCTAAATGTTTAATGTACTTTTTATTACGATTTACGATACTAGTATTATATACTATTATAATATGATACAATAACGTAACTTGGAAGAAGCAAGGACGTCCAAAAAATATTTTTTTAAATTCGGAAAAAATAAAAAAAATCGTTAATAAGATTTACGTACATTTCGTTTTAATTGTGATAAGCCGTGTCCGTGTTAATTGTTATTTTTTTTTAATTAAAAGACATAGATTATTTCCCTATTCTTTGACTCTATAGAAAAATTATATAATTATACACACACCCATTGCAAAACTTACATTCAGTCAGTTTATTTATGAAAATAGAAACTATATTTAATTCTTATGAAATAGATATGCGTTTGTGATGTGTTTTCACCTGAGATAATAAAATCAATAACATATGTTTAGAGCGTAGAGGACGATCACCCTTATCAGTCCAAAGGGTTTTTGACAAGTCATAGTTATAATGCTTTTTTTCCTTTTGGTAATGGGACAAAAATAAATTATAGAAATAATGTTTAAATATATGTATAAAAGATGAAAGTATATTTTGTTATTGTCATTTAATAATATCAACAAGATTTCTTTGATACTAAATACTTCCTTTGATACTAATACCAAAGAATATTCCTGCAAAAAATATGTAGAATCCTACATATAATATGTATACATCCAATGATATTGCATGATAGTTACAGTTAGACTGTCCTAAAATAACTAGTGTCAAAATCAAAGAAGAAAAAAAAAATATCATGCAGACCTGGGAAGAATTATTATATGATATTTTTCGTATAGGTATCGCCTTTCATATTACATTTCATTCAACTTAATAACAGTACGCTATTTTTACAATCTCGATTTACTTTTCACACAAAGTTTTCACAAAACCATCATTAAATTTTGCCTAAATTCATTTTCATAAAATTGAAAAACACTTATAATAATTATTTATCGAATATAACATTATCTAGTGTAATGGCCATTTCATAAAGTATTTATTAAAAAAATATAAACGAATAACAGTTATAGATAAGTAACTTAATGATGAATCCATTTATTGATCAAATTAATAATAATAATAAAAGTATGAATCAATGTTGTTATCAGTCATTGGAATACCGAAATTTGCTCGTCATTTAACTTTTCTTTGAAGTATTTCATCATAATTACATTACTGTTTGTTTTATTTATAAAGTGTTTGAAGCATAATTGTATCTTCGGCACTTCGGCAATTTAATCAATTTATATGTTTTCCATTAGATGAAATTTTAGTACGAAATGTTTTTGAAAATAATAATAATAATAAATGAAATACTTTTTGAAAATAATTTATCGAATATCATATCATAATTGAAAACAATCCGCGTCATTAATAAAATGTAGGTAAATACTTTTTTAAGCCCAAGCTATCACTAATAAATAATCAATCTTTGTACGTATTTAATAAACAAATGCCAAACTAAAATCGACTAAAAATTTAAGATAAGTATAATTGTTATCTTTAGTAATCAATATGTAACACGATTAAAATATATTATATTGTAGGTTTTTAAAACACTTATTTTATTTAGCGATATATGTACCTATTTCTTTTTTTTCATCCGAATTATTACAAAAATGGATCAGTATTACTTTTACTACATCGAACATAGAATAAAATGATAATATTAAATGCGTCACGACAAAAATACATTACATTGACAATAATGTTTCCACAAGAAACTTGATTGTGAAGTTATCATATAAAAAAAATGAGAGTCCTCTTCGCATGAGGTTCAGGAACTATTTTCAGATTTATTTTTTTATCAAATTAATCATTTTATTTTAGTTATGGTTTAATACAATAATTTTTACTTTCAGATAATAGCAGGCTTAATGATCGTCCTGGGATTCTCCGTGTATTCGCACTACCACACATTCTCGTTCTTCTACGAGAGCGCCAAAACCGGCCGGTTCTTTACGCCCTCTATTCTCAGCATTATTATGGGCATGTTCCTTCTCATCGTCACTCTATTTGGGTTCTTCGGTAGTTTAAAACAAAGCACATGCTTAGTTAACTTGGTATGATATGTTTTAATTTATTAGTTCCTTTCTTTTTGTAAGGTGTCTACTTAAACGATTCAATTCTATTTAAATAAAGAACAACAACGGAGGAATAATATTTGTTAATAGCTGATACCTGCGACTTCGTCCGCGTTGCTTGATATATTAACAAAGTTTTCTTATGTACGAAGGAAAAAAAAAACATCAAAAAGATCGCAAGCAAAAATATACTTTGTTTAAACATACATCACTGGACACGCAGTGCATATACAAATCGCTGTTTCTTGAAACTCGAATAACTTTTATTAAATGAAGATATCGCAGTCATTTTTTTTTTGATAAGGGCCAAGTCTCTAAGAAATAAAATTTAGAAAATTTCATTGAAATCTATCCAGTAGTTTTTTCCGTGATGCGCGCACAACTGCAGACCTCTATCATTTTATTTATATAGATTACTTTTTAGCTAAAAAAAACCTTCAAAAGTTTCGTTTCTCGCTTGCAGAAGTTATTCCATTTGTTGGCCAAGACAAAAACATATTTTTTTTTAAATAAGGCTTAATATTGATTTTGCATATTTTCTTATATTTCAGTATGCAGCTATTTTGGCGTTGATGTTAATAGGAAAATTGGTCGTTGTGATATTAGCGTTTACATTAGACACGGAGTCGTTGAGAAATTACATTTATATACCAGTAGCAAAATATGCTGACGATCCAGAAATTGCAATGGAAATCGACCGCTTACAAGTTTGCGTAAGTACAATAACATATTATTAAAAAATCAGCTCTTGACTTGTCCGTCTCATCCATAAAAAAGATAAATCGAGTGCAGACTCGTGTAAATGATTACCATCCTTACTAACATCTAGCAGTTATTTAACCATTGAAGAACTATTATTAAGGCATGAATAAGGGTTGGTCGGGTTAGCCGAGATGGCCCAGTGGTAAGAACGCGTGAATCTTAACAGATGATCGTGGGTTCAAACCCGGGCAAGAACCACTGAATTTCATGTGCTTCAGTTGTGATTATAATTTATCTCGTGAAGGTTAAGGAAAACATTGTAAGGAAACCTGCATGTGTCAAATTTTACTGAAATTCTGTCACATGTGTATTCCACCACCCAGCATTGGAGTATCGTGGTGGAATAAGCTCCAAACCTTCTCCTCAAAAAGAAGAGAAGAGGCCTTAGCCCAGCAGTGGGACATTTATAGGCTGTTACTGTACTGCAAGGGTTGGTGTAAAGTTTACTATATTTACTGATGATATTTTTTTTAAATAATTTAGGTAACATACCTGAGGTAGGTAAGCGTTTATCTCCCTGGATAGACATTATACAGTTTCATACATCACCACCATCAAAGTTAGAACCTAATTGTAAGATGTGATGTCCATTTCGCCTCTATTTACGCTCTCACTCACCAGAACCTACCAAACCTGTGATAGAATATCTGTTGAGTGGGTTCCAACACTTCCAACGTAGACGGGCTTGCACAAAGGCCTACCTACAAGTATATTTAATTTCCAACTTTGAAGTCATTGGTATTCCACTGTTGACAGCCCAGCAGATATATTAGTACGGTTTTTTGATATTGCCTTATCCATAATATAATTTTCATCAGCTCAACTGCTGCGGAAGCAATTCCTACTTGGATTACGTGGGCATGGAATTTTCATCTAACCAATCTACAGTGGTCGTGTCTACGATTGTCAGTGGAGACCAAGTGGTAGTAACTGTACCTGAGACCTGTTGTATCACCAGAGGAACTGAATTCTGTACAGCCATGAGAGCGAACAGCTGCAAGGCCGCACTGGTCAATTTGTTTGTACAGAACTCCAGTGTGATTGGCGTTTTGGGTGTATCTGTTATGTTTATACAGGTAAATGTAGAATTATAAATTTTTGTCTTTGAATTAGTCGTGATCTTACAATTTGGGTGTGAATAATATTTGCCTTTATATGTATGTCTAAAAACATCACCAGAATAACTCCAGCATGTAAAATAAAATAAATTGTCCATATTTCACATATTCCCATTAAATAATCCTTAATGATTCCATTTCTAATTCAAACAGCAAACTCCTTTTTGTATTTAATAATCTGCAAAGATGTCTTATATGTTCTTGTTCCCTTTACTATATTTAAATATGTAATTTGACTAAAACTTATTAAACTACCTATTTAACTCTCTGAATTAATTACTCAAAAATTAATACATATATTGTGCTTTATTACAGTTATTGGGTGTTATATTTGCGGTTCTTCTAGCGAGATGCATCCGGAAAATGAAAAGTGAAAAAGCTCTACAATCTTGGAAAATTAAGGAGCAAATGATTTTGGCGCGCGAAGAGAACAATCAAAGTACACGCCACACAGAGGATACTTTTGCAGACAGCGTTTACATCGCGCATCATGATTGTAGCACAGCTTAAATAAAAACTTAGTATATATTTATATTGTAATGTATTATTTTTACATTTATTTCATTACTTTGACATCAAAACGTTGTTAAGTAAAGGTTGCATTGAACATATTACAGCAATTAACTGATTTTTGTTTGATTTATTGTATTTATTATATATATATAAGGTAGCCTATAGCTAAAATAAAAACAATGTTGAAAGACTATTATATATTCTAAATAAATGATTGAAATTGCAATTGGGACAAGTGCACTAAGACAAACTAAATGTATATTAAATACTTAATTTATTAATAGCTATATCTTGCAAGCAATTTTTATATCTTTCCTGGTGATCCCAAAAATGTTTTGCTTTGTTTCTTATTTCTTGGCCAATAATATCATGGGTTCCGTTGTTCATGTACGGTGGAGTGAACTCTCTGTAAGCTAAGCACACTCTCCTTGTTTTTATGTCTTCTCTTAAAACGGCATGTTCCCAATGATATCTTGATTCTCCATAAATTATCAGAAGTGATCTCCTGTGAAGAACATTATTTAAAATAAAAACGGTTTTTTTTGTAATATTGTATAATAAACATTTAAATTGCCACTACTGTTTATTTTTTAAAAGCCAATTTCATTTGTAGAATACAAATATTAATTTATATTAAAAAATAGAAATAAAAAAAAATAGTTCTGTAATAAAATACACAAGCCACAAAAACTAGGGCTTATAAACAAGATAATAATTATCTGAATAAAAAATATTGCGATATGTTGATAATAGTTACATACCTTATCATTGGTATTCTTATTATTACGTCATTGTCTTGTAGAGGTTTACAAATTTCAAACATGCTTGGTCCTTCATTGTTAAATTCTAAACTTATACTTCCATCGGTCTGAACTACAGCAGGATAATTTTCCGCGCAAAACAGATTGTATTTCTTCTTATCTCCCTTAAAAGGTGTCATAGTGAGGACAGAATCACTTAAAATATTGACGGTGACAATTCTCTCACCCCATATCCAGCAATCATCTATATGAGGATCAATTGATGCACCTTTACTGGGTTCATACTCTAAGGAACATTGCTCGATAACTTCATAACCTTTTAATAATTCAATACTATGAAATCTATCTTGTAAATATTTGGAAAATTTAGGAAATCCATCAAAACTACCAGCTACGATTTTTTGCTTTTTAAAATTAGTCTTTGGCCCAAAATTTTGCTTACGTCGTCCACTCTGCGATATATCCCAGGGTACTTCATCGATATTTTTTATAAGCTGATCTTCCTCAGCTTTTGATATAAAGTCCAGCTTTATATAAACACCAGGATAATCTATTGATTTACCTTCATGATTTGGATGCTGCTTGTATAGGTCTATATCCCAGCCACTCCAGGCTTTGTCACACAGCGGACAGTATACATAGCTCTTTTCTTTATCAAGAGGGATTGTGTTTTTAAGAGCATCAGCGCCGTAATACGTTTCACAAACAAGACACGTTCTACAGCCCTTACATCCACAAGGTCTTGGTTTCATTGTAAACTCTTGTAATTGCACAATATGTTGAAAGGTTTTCTGTACCAGTAGGTATATTTATTTGGTATACTTTTTGACAATAAGTTATTGAATAAAGATTTTTAATTTTGATGAAAATAATTATATATTAGCTATATATAATTAATTTCATTGAAATGAAATTTAAATCAATTGGTAACACTCGTCAGCTAAGTGATCTTTACGTTCTAAGTAATGAATAAAAGTTACATTATTGTTTTTAAGAGTGCGGCTCTTAAAAATAAGATCCAACCTAACCATAAACCAATAAATGTCAGTGAGTCACTGTCAGTGATAGCTTGTTTGTCATTTTGACATTCATCTTTAAAGTTTAACATAAAAAATGTAGTGACTATCAAAAATTTAAATGAAAAATCTACATAACATAAAATATTTTAATAATTTCAAACTAATTTTGTTGGAAAAGTCTTAATATAATATTAATAAACGAAGTGTATTTATAACTAAATCTTATTTTGGTACAAAATCAATCCTAATAACAAGCATTCTTACTATGCATTCTTAATTTCTTACCCATAATGATTTTATACTAGCACGTCGCCCTTTGTCCGCGAAAATGTAATAACTCTTATACGATTTTTTCGAACCGGGGCAAAACTTCGATAGTGGCGCTCCCTCTTTTCAGTGATTGAGAAAAACTGTTAAAACTGCCAATGAGTAGTTAAAATGTTGTCAAACACTACTTTAATGTGTTTGGAAAATAGCCTAGTCAGATCTAGCATTCTTGTTTCGTCTTCACAGATTTCGTCGTGTTCCTTTTTCTTTTTGGAAATTCGTTTGTTTTTATAAAACGGCTCAATTTCCATTTTTTTTTAAACAGCTTCTTGATACAATAATCTACCGATTTTCTCTCATCTCTTAAACAGTTACTAGTTAAAGATGTATATTTCTAACGCTGAAAGTATTTTTAAAATCGGTCGTGTAGTTTTTGTGTGAAATCGTAACAAACATACGGCTGGCTGGCTTTATTAATGACGAGCGACAACAATATGCGTAAATAAAAGACAAACATGTGTAGAGTAATTACTTTAATGGAATCAACAGTATGAAAATCAAGAATTGTTTTACGTCAAATACATAAAATACATATTTTATTTGATGATTAAGAACAATTTTAGATTATAATAAATACAAAACAATTTCCAATAAATATCTTTTAATAAATATATCTGTAACACATGTCTAAAAATGTAACTCGTGATTTATTGTGACGACAGTAGAAAACACTTAATATAATGTGTATATTAGTCGGTTTCAAATTGAACTTGACCTATTACAGATGAAAGTGGCCCGCCACAAACATTGCTGTATAAAATAATTGTGCAAACGTGTAAACAGTATCAAATCCCCTTTATGGGAAATTTATAATCGAAATTGTGCCTCTATCATATTACATACTAAACGATTTTAATGGGAAATTCATTTATATTATTTATTTTAACAATATTTTATTGTAAAATTGTTATTAAGCTTATAATTTCGAGCCAATCGTTAATTATTATGAGAAGACATAGATATTAAATTTTGTTAAAACATTATTTTTTAATTAAAAAATACTTTCGAAACTCTAATAGCTACTAATATTTCCATGACAGGAAATGTCTCAAATATCTAAAAGCCAATTATATTGAATAAATTCTATGTGATAATTTCGATGCATGTTTTGATATTTTATTCATGCATTTTAAAATGGCAGTGTGTGATATGACGCAAAGTATATTTCATAATATTTTTTCTCTTAATGGTAACGATTCTGTATTCGCAATTTTTTTTTCTATTTTACCACAGTTATTCCTTCCTTAGTTTAGTTTTATACGTCTTTCATACATTTCCTACTTTCTCGTCAGAATCATCTAACTGTATCATCAAATAGAAATATCCTCCTTGAACCACTATTCCGTTCAATCTAGCTCTTCGTAATTGAGAACTCGGAACGTAGTATACTTAGTCAGCGCGGGGGGCGGAGGGGATGGTGTAGGGGGCGCCACAACGACGGCCGGTGGTCGCAGCCCCGGCGCCGCTCGTTGCTAATCATCCACTAACTCCCACAGCATGAGAGCAGCATCAGATCCACCGGAAGTTACCATGCAACGATCGTTAAAAAGAAATCGAGCAGAATAAACTGATCCTGAGTACACCTTTGCTTCATTGTATTCGGCCTTTGGACTGGCACAAGGATACCTAAAATATTTACATAAATTGATTCACCTGTACTCAAATATACTTGTGGATACAATTCAGTGGCCAATTATTCAACCAGTACCACCACAACCACTACCACCACCAGTACAACCAGTAATTAGTTCGGCAGTGAGTGGGCAACTGTAACGACAGGCACAAGATACATGATATTTTAGATGCGGTGGCTGATTGACGATGTGTTGGTATTGGAGGTTGTTCATACTTCTTTCAGTGCTTATGGATGATCATAATCCTCCAACCCTTTTGCCTGCCTAAATTAAATAAAATAAAAATGATAATGCATAAATTTTTTCCTTACCTAAATAGGCGTAAATATCCATCAGAATCACCACTTATAAGAAGATCATGCGCAGAAGAACGACTAGCGGTTGTTATCAATGATGTCATAGGATAAAAGCGGTTATTCCACATGCCTGTTGATAAATTATGTATGAAAACCATTGAACATTTTGAAAATTAAATATAATAGTAGAATATTTTGAAATACTAACCTGACACTAAAAATCCAACCGTTGAATTATAAGTTGACCATTTTACATCTTTCATTGCTATAGGGCTTTTCTCTGGTGACAAGGCTTTTATGTCCCCTAAGTAAAACAAATGATATGTATTAAATGATGGCCTAGGATGAGCGTTATCCGTTATATATCCGATTGGTCGGTAATCGGCAATGAAACACGATTGAAGAAAGTTCAGGTGCTGTACCAATGGCTTTACGGGCTTTTCGAGCCACGGGATTATTAGCACTGCTAACTTTTAAGTTTTGATGTTGCTGTGATTTTTTTTCCAGATAAACACAATACCTTCTTATTGTTCCTACCCTTTTTGAACCTAGGACCTCGGAAATTGTTGTCTTGTAAGTTAGCCACTAGATGATTATATATAATAGTAGTAGTATACTTACAGAAAGAGAGATCATAATCAGCAGTAACAGTTTGTAAGTAGCTTCCATCGAGACTCCAATCTAGTTGGACCAAAGGTTGAGCACCTCGAATTTTATTCGATTTCTTATAAGAAAAACCGTCACGTGATACTCGAAACAAGTATATGCTTCCATTTTGTGATCCAATTGCAAGTAAATCCCCAGCTATGAAAAAAAAACAAAATTAACAGACTTGAAACAATCTGTACACAAAATTGATTTTTAGTATTTTACCTGAATTATATTGTAAACAATTTAATGGCGACCCGCATACTCTTAACGTAGCAACGTGAGCACCAGCCTCAGCATTTAATATTACTAAATGCCCCTCTGTACTACCTGCAGCCAGAGCACCACCTCCAGGATGCCACGCTAAGGATACGCATTCATATCCAACCTAATAGAAAAAAATAAGACATAACTTATCATGCTAGAAACTTTCTTTCGAGAACATTCTGGAAATCTGGGATATAAATTAACTTGTTGATATTAGCTGATAACTGATAAGGAGTAGAATAAGATACTGATAGGGCTGTGACGTAAGCACTACTATAATTTCATTTACTTTGTAGTTACTTACCTGTGTAGCAAATATCAATTTGTGACCTTTCCAAAGAGCGATGTTTTTGTCATGACCAGCAGTTGCAAACATTTCATCATCGGGATGAACAGCTACTCCCATTAGATGCTTATGGTGCCCAAATATTACCTACGAAAATATGATAATTAATGGCTCAGTATTAAACAGAAGACGCAATAGTATTTCTTATATATTGAATACATACTTGATTGAATCGTCGCTGTAAAGAACCTTCCATGATATTGTTCTTAGTTGTACCTATGTACAAATTACCGTCGTTTCTTCCAGGTCTTTGTGGGTAAATACTGCGAATTCCACCAGCTGATTCAGGTAACTAAAATAATATAATCAGTTGTAAGCTTGTAAGTTGAGAGGTCAAACTACATCAGAATTGTACCAGTTTATTATACATTCATTTGAAATAATTACCTTTGTTTCCGTTATCCTTTTATAATTTTGCAAGGAATCCCAAGCTGCAATTTTTCTGTCCTTTTCTCCACCCGATATTAAAGTACCCTCTGACAGCATTACTAACGAGCTAATGCCTTTTATATGTGCCTTAAAACAAGAATATTGCTTATAAGTATTTTTTATAAAAATAATTATAAATTAATTGCTTTTATATTTTTACCTCAAACTCCATCCGTACGAAATAAGCTCCATCACTATCAACGCTGTAAATAGTTATAAAACCGTCACTGTCAGCGGTCACTACATCACCGTCTTGTTCAAACTGCAAAGCCGTGACTTGTGTGCGAGCAGGCTAAGAAAAATAAATCGGTAAATTAAAATCGTTATTCATTAAAAATACATATAACTTTTAGTAATCATACTTAGATTTTTTTTTAAATTTTATAAGTACCGGTTTTATAATGTCGGTTCGTTCAAAAAATCCATCTTTTCGTCTGTTCCAAAACGCTAAGTGTCCCTTGCCATGTGTAATCAGTAAATTGTCATCGAGAGGATGAAAAGCGGCTCCAGTCAGTTCCTCTTGCAGTGTCTAAAATAAAAAATAAACATAATTAAACAAAATTGACACAACACTTTTGTTTGTGTTAAAAGTCAGTCTTAAGTAAACTTAACATCTTGATAATAAAAACGGTAGTTGGTAGAGTTTGTCGTGCAATCTTATGTTAAATTAGTAGAAAAAGTTCTACAATTAAAAAAAAAAGTATAATTAACAAAATGTCATCCAAATATCTTTATTTTAATTATAAATTATTTATATTATATTAATTCTCACAAATTGCGATGGATTTAAATGATTTAAATGCCTATTAAATGATTGTGTCAAGCCCGTCTCAATTTCCGTCGTTGTCTACGGTTGCTAAGCAATAATTCTATGTAAACTCAGATATTTTATTTGCTAATCAAATTTGAGTTATACTTACATAAGCATAAAAGCTAAAATTGGATTTACTAATTATATGTTTTCGTAGCGCTAATGTAGCCCCCTACGTAGCGACTTTGAAGCAACCGACGTAGTGGGCGTGTCATTTATAGGTATAATGAACTCTTATACATAATAAGTAATTAGAAAGGCTATAAAACGTATATTTCTTTTTGTTTTACAATGTGTTACAATGTACATGCATACGTAGTTGTTTTGAATACGTTTATTAAATTTTCAGTTAATAATAAAAAATCTTCAGTTATTATTAGCCCTATTCATATATGATCGACTCAAACATTATATTCAGGTTTTAACCCCGACCACGTTTTTTCATGAATTTACACAACGTTATGATAGAGCTGTACGTCGCGCCGTTTACCGACTGTTTCCGTTGTCAGGCGGTAAAACGCAAAGCGTATAAGATCGACTGTAGTTGTGGCTCAATATAATGTAGGAAACAGATAATATCAGGCATATACATTCTAATCGGAAGGCACAATAACCCAATGTTTACTGAGACTAGTATTTAATCATGATATATTGCGGAACCACAATAATATATCACATTCGAAATAATGAATTTTTAGAAGTTGTCACGCCATAGGAGTGGAACGATCGCCTCCGGGTCTTACAAAATGAAATAAAAAACAATTTTATGCCGTTAAATTGTGAAATGTAATTGTTATAAAAATCCAGCTAAGTTAGTACCTTTGTTTGATTTTTATTTGTAGATAACGTAAAAGGAAATGTAACGCAAATATAAAGTAAGTGTATTTAATAAACACTTAACTTAGATTTAGAGTTGATAAAATAATATCCCAAGCGTAATTTCTTAATAAAAAAAGTTCCGACAAATCGATGGTAATGATGTTTTATAGTTCAAGCATTTCACGTTAGCGAACTTACCGCAACTTTGCCAAGTAAATGTCCCCACTGCCACTGCCAAACTGATAAAATACTTTCACGGCCAGCGTCTACAGCTAAAACGTAGCTACCACCGTTCTGAAAACAATTAATGACGTTAATGAACATATAAAAAGTTTGAATATAGTATTCTTGCATTTGTATTTTTAAAAAGCCGTATCACATTAACTCAGACTACTTTTTATTTTGTTACGTTTTATTTAATCATAAAAAGTATCTACAACAATTAAGAGAAATACAAAACTCCCTAGCTGTAATATCTAAGAAAAATTATAGTGCCCAGCGTCTTGGGTACAATGCCACATGACAATCTTTCAGACGGCGTGTTTTTTCTTTAAAATTTTAATGTGTGTTTTATTTTATTTATTTTTCTTTTGTATTTATTTTAGTTTTTGATTACAATAGTAACTCACCAATTGTGAGAATGCCACAGCTGACACGCCCGCCTCAAACTCTGCCATCCCGAACACGTGTAGCGTCTGCAGCGTGTCCGTGCTCCAGATGCGCACGTGCGCTTGAGCACGCCGACCGCGACCTGCACGCTGCCCACTCGCTACTAACTCCCGCGACGGATGGAGTTCCATACTATAGTGATATTTTAATATTTACATATTAAAAATACATAAATGATTTAACAATACAGTCGTATGGTAAAAACTAACAAAAATCTTTAAAAGCAATCCAGTCGTTTTTTTAATAACTAGGTAAGGGGTGAATTGTTAGTGTTGGGAGGGAGGTGTTGTTATAAAAACGCATGTCCACCCTTGTGGCTTAAGCTTGCTTCATATGAAATTTCATCAAAATCGTTTCAGTGCTCTAGCCGTGGAAGCGTAACAGACAAACAGACTTCTTTCGTATTTATAATATTAGGATAAATGTCTAGTCTACTCTTGGATTGTAACCTTTTGTTAATATTATACATATCTTATTTGTTTTGTGTTCTAGAACGATTATTTCGATTTCCAATATGTAGTTATTACAATTTAATTTTCATCACCAGTTATATAAAATTGCTATGAAAACTATTCTGTATATAACTATAACGTGTTCATCATATATTTTTAAATATATTACTTCAACTTTATTGTGATAATTTGACGAAATCCCATTAAAATAAAATGTCTATTCTTTATCATAGCACACATCTTATCATTCTTTATCCTTGAAGTTATTAACATAACACATTAAGGCTATTTAGAATTTCATTTTAAGCTATCTATAATCCTTACCATTGTATGTCTTCAGTATGTCCAATGTAGTGTCTCTGAGATTCTTCGTCTCGGTCGTACATAACTGCGACCGCAGCGACATAGTACAATAGCTCTCCGGTCGGCAACACCCATAAATTACGTCGTGAATCTGCCCCACGGTAGCCGTACCTATTACGAATAATTAGTTCCTTTTTGATCGACTTAGTTTATTTTGATCATTAATAAAAAATACAATTTTTAAGTTTGTACTTACAATAACTTACTTTCAGTAAGGACTTCGTATAGACTTTGTTTTTTTTTTAGTTATTGTTTGTCAAAGGAATGATAATAGTAAGAAGAAAGATAAGAAAATTTAAGATAAAATATGTGTATCACTTTGAAATCACAGAATTGTTATGAAAATCGGCGGTAGAACGCCGCCCGCCTAAACGGTAGAATATAACATTCGTACTAAGTACGTGTAGTCTTTACGAATTAACCATTTCACTACAAATTTTCAGTTATCAGTATTTTTTTTTGTTTCAAGACGTACATTTCTTGTTATTTGCTAACTAACTTTGCTTAGGACAGCGTGGGAAAAATATACTAATCAGATCGTCTCAATAAAATTTCAGCTGATTACTTACACCCAATCGAGTTGCATTTTCTTTTCCGGCGGCGTATTGTCAATCGGCGCATGATGGATAGGCGGATAGAAGGTTCGTCGTAATCCACGAATCGTTACCCTGATGGGTTCTTCTTTCAATACTTCTAGAAGTGTGTAATCTGAAGTAATTTTACATTATATAAACAAATACATATATGTAAAAGTTGCACATTTCAATCTCATTGTGAATATTTTGTTTCAATCTTATTAGAATAATAATATATTTTCTGTTATTATTTACATTAGGGTCTTAAAAACGCCTGGACGCGTGAAATGGTAGTAGGAATGTACGCAAAGTAATATGAAAACAAATACCTGAGTTGCGTATAATCTCTCCCTCTGGTGCGTAGAGGACTCTTGGACGGCTTTTGCTCCTCGCTCGCCGACCTCGCGTATCCTCTGATACTGGGAGTGCTGCTACATTCCCCCTTGAACGTGACCTATAGTAAAAACAAAATACTTTTCAAAAAATCATATAAATTACTATAGTTTGAAGATTTAATTGTACACATTGCCTTCACTGGTTTTTTCGTTTATTCGTTGTTTGGTTTATTCGCCTATTCATAGGACCGGAGTGATTTTTGGTTCTGCTTGCATTCAGGCAACTATTTCAAACTGTCATTATTTGTACATAGCTATTGTATGTATATATTTGATTAAATATTTAATGTAAGTTTTAAGATACTGAAACGTACTTAGTTTATAAGGTGTAGCTTTAAGAAAATGTATCCAAATTTTATCTAACCAAATCATTATGTAGTAATCAAAGTCGACAATTTAAAGAAATAATTTTACAATGTACCTTCGTATCGGCGATTCTATTGGCAGTGGAGCACTAATTCCTGGACTTAGAGCCGGTGGTACCGTTGCAGTACCTAAATAAAATGTCTCTACGTCGGCGAATTCATTGCGTAGCTGAGAAAAACTCCGAACCTGGTAAAGAACAAGAATAAAATAATTTAACCTTACAATATTGTTGAAATTAACAATAACTACAGTACAGACTATAAATGCTATATAACCACAATTGATCGGTGGGCTAAACCTAGCCTAGGCCCTACCACTGATTAGAATTTATCTATTCAAATTATTATTTGAATTATTTTAAGTCATCGGTAATATATCAGGATAAAACTATTATGCTAAGAGCTATGGGCCTGCGCAAATGCTGTTTTATTACCTCTTGTCCAGTAATTGTGTACATTCGTTTTGCTCCGCTCATTTTCAAAACTTGCCCTAAATCTTCTAAAACTTCTTCGAATGGTTGTGTCGTGCGTAGATTGAGCAAAACACGACACTAAAAAAATATGTATTTAAATTATTACAATACCGATCCGTTTGTGTACCGAAGTCATAATAATAGCTTTCTATAGTGCAAAGAAAAAAGCCACGCTAGTTTTAAAAACTCAAGGACCAATGGAAACGTCTTATTAAAACACACACAAAATTCTAAGTAAACGATTCTGCAGCCACGGCTATTATGGCGCTTGGTGGACTACCGATAACGGTGTGGATTAAATGAATAAAAGTGAAATTCAAATTTAATTGTTTCGTGCAGCTTTACGATTTAACGTGTCAGACGATAAAGTATCCTTTGAATTGCTAATAAAATTTTACGAAGCAAACGACTAGTTTATTCAAATGAACTGTTTATTAAATAACTTCCAATGAAAATTTACAAATTACACATACATGCATTGTTTTAAAAATAAAATTTTATCTTTTTAAATCATTTACGGTGTAATTTATATAAGTGTACACGACAAAAGGTACGATGTTTAAAACGTTAACAAAATAATGTACAATGTGACAAGTTGTCGTGCTATGCATTTACAAAACATTTTTTTTTATTTTACTAAAAAAAGGTCGACGATTTGAGGATCCTTAGGTGCGATTATTTGATTTTAAATGAATGTCGATGTGTGTGTCTATATATTTACTTGTATAGTTTTTACAAATGTTGTGAAAATTTTATTTTTACCTAACAGCCTACACTAAAATTTTATAAGGAACATTTGAAATACCACATAGACGATTGAATTCAAATCATTAGCCTTATTATAATATCTGTAAGGATGTCTAATAGGAAGTTGATAGTGAGGCTAGATTCATTTCTAGATTTTTTTTTTACTATGGGAGGATAATTTACATAAAATTTAAGGATTGGTGAAGAATTAGACTGAAATTCTTGAAATTTTTCTACAAAACTAGTAAATTTTACCTGAATAGAATGATCCATGTTGTTTATGATCCTGATAACTCTTCCGCTGGTAGACTTGCCACCACCAGGCGGAGGAGCATCAGATTCAGCGACGGATTGCTTGCGTGTGCCAGCGCGGGACCACCCGCTCGTGCCGGTCGCCGTCCCGCCGTACCACATACCGTTTTTCTTGCCGTAACTAGCAGCCTGTATACATAACGAATTTATATATAAACTATAATATAAATCGCATAATTTATTAAATACAAAAAATGTATACATTAACTGCAAAGAGCTTTAAATAGAGTAAGGTAGAGTCTATAAATTATTAATAATAAAATGATTTGGTTATTAACAGTGCATTTTTAAAACACATAAATTACAAATGTTATGTTTTTATTATTGTATTCTGTTTATAATTTGTAACTGACTGAAATGACTTAAAAGAATCTAAACATAATTTGATATAATTAATTAACTGCATTTTCAATATTAATATATAATAATCACACAGACTATAGCCAAGTTGCGTCCCTGACACAATTTCGTATATACTGACCGTGTAAGCTATACGTGACTAATTATAAATTTTGCTAAACGTGAATGATCTATCAAATATATAACTATTTATAAAAAACAAGGAAATATTATGTTAATTTTCTTTTTAATATTTTATTATAAGTAAAATTAAATATTTTTAATCTGTATTAATTTTGATAATAAGTTTTATTATTTCAAAAAAATATATAATAACTACAATTGCAAATCAAATATTTAAGAGACAAAATTCTTAATTTATACGAATATAGTTTAAAATTTTGTTAGGCATGCTAAATCATTTTATGGACTCATTCAAAAATTTTATGGGTATTACACGAAGAAATTCGCTTCCACCTAGTCGAAGACGATGAATATTTTTTGTTATTTCTTGTAAATACCACGGCTTTTAACCTAGTTTACTTATGATGGCCGATTTCATGCGAAGTATTACATTACTAGCGTGAAATAAATGTTGAGTTGCCTGCGTCGGTAAAGAAAGAATTTATAAGCAAAACATTGTATGATTAATGTTGTTTTGCATTCATTTCATAAGAATTTTTTACTGTTTCTTTACACATAAACATCGATAAGAAGCTTTGATACTCTTTAAGAAATGTTATGTATTTTATTTTTATATATATATGAGGTTTTTAAACAAATATAACTTACCATATTATCTGTGATATGCAAATTGACTGCGCTTTTAGCGTAGTACCGAATTCTTATTCGCGATATTTTGCAAAATTCGACCGACTTGAGCAACTGACGAGTAACCACTGACGATGGTAAACAATACCGCCACGATAACGGTCAAATTATTCTGACGTCCTTGGCCGATGGTACTGACCGTTCGCCAAGGACACCTCTTATCGTCGTATGCGTGTAATTAGAGCATACAATCACTGCGGCCTTCGGAGCCCTTCGCATTCACTAAGATTTAGGTAAGTTTCATGTGAAATGTTGATGTTCGACTTATTCACGTGTAAATGAAGAGAAAATTTGTCGCGGACGAGGTCACGTCAGAAATTGCTGCATAGCAAGCGAACCGCGCGCTGCGGTGTTTTGTGGGCTTAATACAAATGAAAATGTTTTTGATATGTCTTTCTGTAATGATTTCTTTATATTGCATAATAGTGAAAACTCAAACGTATAAGCGAGTTAACAAAACAATTAATTTGAACTATCTTTAACGTACGTGTTTTTCTCTTGATCAAATAAATATTTGTTCATTTATATTTCTCACAACACCTCATTATGAAAACGTATATATTACAATTTTGAGTAAACACCACACACGCAACTATTTGAATATGTATAAAGAAATGTTAGATTATGATGAAATAAAACAAGCATATAAAATATTTGCTAATTACTAACGTAATTAAGCGATGAATATTTTGTTGTAGCTGGTAAATTAGTGAGTTGTAGACGCTTTACGTATGTTTTTAAATATATATTTTTTTCTACCACTTAACCGAAGCAAAGAAATACATTTACAGTTTTTGTAGAATATATATTACTTACTCATTGTATTCTTTTGACAAAGGTGTTTTTTCTAGATTTAAATGCTAGTATCATTAATTACAATAATTATTACCCCAATTGGTCGTAAGTAAAAAAAAATCAAATTATAATTTCGAAGAGACTTATGTTATCTTTTTTTTTTGATGGAATTATTTAGAATTGAAAATATACATATTATAGTAACAAAACATAAAGAAATAATCAATTCTTATAATCCGATATAATTAATAAAGACATGGTGTACCTACGTGTATTTGCACCAACAACAATGATAAACATATACCTAATAGTCGACAACGTGTATTTTGTATGTAAATATGTAATAAATACTACATTGTTTTGTTTCGTGCTTTGAGTATTTAAATCGATACATATTATTTTATTAAATAATTTAAATGAAAATATGCAGCTCTTTAGACATAGCAATTAGTCTGAAATAATATCAATCCAATTTCCACTGAAAAATGAATACAATTGTGAAATGTGTGTTTTTGTTTTGGTATTTAAAAAAAATTGTGCAGTTCTAAGCTAAGGCCCCTATTCCCCATTCCGAAGCGGGTAGAGTAAAATTATATTATTTTATGTTGGCCCCTGGGCCGGTGCCTTGTAGGCCTAGGCATCAATATGGGGTTGATCGCAATTATAACCTTGCTTTTAACAGGGGATGAGCTTCGCTCAGCAATGGAAATATTACAAGCTGTATTATATTCAGCGAAGAAAATATAGTTATGAGTATTCTAACATACTTGATCAATTATTTTGGGTTAATAAAATGGACTAGTCAGTATACTCACAGGCTCTGGTGTGTAAACTGGCAGTGATATGACAGTGAAAGGCGATTCCTCGTCGCTGTCCAGCATCGAGCTAGCTGGCGAGTACCAGCGGCTTCGGCGCGGGCGCCACACTTTTAAGTCTTACTTTTTTACTAGTGTTATTAAAAAGTAAAATAATAAGCCCAATTTACACTTTTCTTAAATTTTGTATCATACAAATTGAAAAGTAATAGAATTGAATAGTAATAAGTATTTTTTATGTGTTATTTGGTCTATTGTTTAATTTTCTATTTATCTGTGCAAATTTGTTTTTATATAAAAAAAAAATCTGTAAGTAATAGAAACTAAGGAGAAAGTTCTTTGATGCGTTGAATAAGTGTATACTATTAAGTTATTTATCAATGAGAAGGCATAAGCACGTTTGTATAGTCTGTAAATGTCAGTTGCGTTCGTCACCTTTACTCAAGTTCAAGAACCCAAGTGCAGGTTAGCGATCACGAGCAGCTTTTGAATGAGAAATGTAAAAGTTGGTGTCTCGCGGGGCTATCTTATAAGACCCCCACACCAAGGATCAAATCCCGTGATGGGCGAATAAAAGTAAGGTAATAAACTCTTATTATATTATTATAAATATTTATTACCAATCCAAAATCCCCGTATCTTGGAAAACAATAAAGTCTCCGGTCGTGTGGATTTGCAATCCTATCCAATTTCTAGTGAGGTAATAAGATTTTACTTGTGCCTGAGCACACTTGCTAGTTAATCATCGTGAATGGAAACGGACATTTGGTTATATTAAAAAAAAGTTATACGCAATATTACAACTAACTAATTAAATCTTAACCGATGATTCTGTGTTCAAACCCGAGCAAACATCGCTGAATTTTAACGTGCTTAATTTCTGTATTGGATTCTGATCGGAGATATCTTCACTACTATATGCATATACATTATATAAGTATTAGTTAACCAAGTTAACTATTTCGTATTACTTATTTTTCTTTTAATATAATAACAGCGATAAATTTCCAAAAATGTATCGCTATTGGCTAATATATTAAAGTTATCGTTTTTCAGAATTGAACAGCTTTTACATAAAGTAGCTATGAAGGCGACTGTGATTGTTTACGCTTATACATATGCGGTAGTGACGTCGGTCCAGCCATCCGGTGCATCGCGGACATTTGCATACAAAGTGTAAACCTTACGATACTTGATTTGAACAGAAAATTACGGGTGCTCGCCGCTTATTCTACCTTGGGGGTCGCCTTGAGAGATTAACTACGACCGTGTAGATTTTATATTATCTAATAAATTTCAAATATACCTAATCATATGTGTGATTATATTTGACCTACTGATAAAATAGGTCACAAAAACACTTATTTCAAGTAACTTGAATGTAAGTAATGTAACTTGGAAGGTGAATAGCGAACATAATTTATTAGAACAAAGGGCTAGTTTATGAGTGAATTATGTAATGTGAAAATTTGTTCCGTAAAATGTTGATTACTATAATACATATTACAATACAATACGATTATTATAATACGTAAGTTGTACGTTAGTGACTGAATCGTAATTAAAAATGTAACAAAAACTTAAATTAAATAGTACTCGGAGACAAGAATGAAATATCACTTTTATTATTTTATTAAGGTAGGCGAAATAGAATAAATTACGATATATAATTGTAATTTTTAATTTTCTCAGCTTCGCACGGGCAGATATAAATAAAAATGTATTTTGGATGGGATTTGCGTATAATTCGTTCTTAGTGAGCGCCTACGTTGGGGAAGGAGTAACTGTGATAAATTTCAAGGCAATCGGGTAGATAGTTTAGGAGATCTGGTGATGAGTTGTGCCTGTAAGTTCACTGGCTTGCTCACCCTTCAAACCGAAATACAACAATACTAAGTACTGCTATGTTGTGGTAGAATATCCGATGATTTCGTGGTTTTCAGAAAAATCGAGAAGTAATTTGAACTTCTATATCGAATAAACTTTTAAGTATATATTTGTATTTGTATCATTTCATCATTTTGTCATCAGTTACTTTGTTACCAGACAGAAATAATCTGTATTGCTGTGATTCAGTAAGCTACTATTTTATTGTTTTATGGGCCACCTGATGGTAAGTGGTCACCAACGCCCATAGATAATTGTATTGTGGGAAATGTTAACATTGCTTAGATCGCCATTGCGCTACCAACCTTGGGAACTAAGATGTTATGTCCCTTGTGCCTATAATTACACTGGCTTACTCACCCTTCAAACCAGAACACAATAATACTAAGTACTGCTGTTTTGCCGTAGAATATCTGATGAGTGGGTGGTACCTACCCCGATGAGCTTGCACAAAGCTCTAGCACTGAGTGACACTGGATACTGGACATACAGGGGACAGAACAGTTAATTTTTTTTGTTATTATATAGGTAGGAGGCCGACGAACGTTTGGGCCACCTGATGGTAAGTGGTCACTAATGCCCATAGATAATGGCATTGTAAGAAATGTTAACTATCGCTTACATCGCCAATGCGCCACCAACCTTGGGAACTAAGATCTTATGTCCCTTGTGCCTGTAATTACACTGGCTCACTCACCCTTCAAACGTAAGTATCTGTAGTTTGAGTAGAATTTATTATAGAAACAATGTCTATGACATTTATAGCCACTTACCATCAGATAACCATTCTATCTATCAGATCTATCTATTGATTAAAAAAAAATACATTTATAACTTATAAATTTAATTTATCAATTTCGTACGCACTCAACTGTGCCATGTAATATGTAACAGTAATATGTACTGGTAATAAAGAAAATATATATTGTTGCGATATATTTAACGTTATAAGGGCTTCTAGGACTGTCGACGGTAAATATCATATTTCACACGCGATGATTGTTTCACTAAGTCACGTAACAACTTGTACTTTTTATGATATAATATTAAAAAAAATATATAACAACAATGAATGATGTGCTTTCGTATAATATTGTATTGTATGAATAATTAAAACTATTTTTAAAAATGAGGATTACATTTAAGAAATAAATGATGTTTTATTTCTGAACTAAATCGTTATGTTTATTTATATTATAATATTTATAAAATATTAAAACTGGTATTAAATTATGCAGTTTATGATTTAATATGTTTTTTTTTTCGAAAGATGCTCTTAAATTATTTTAGTGTGTGAATATTGTAGTGTACTTCTTAACATAAACATTTAATTCATATTTACTTTATACTATATTTAAATATTTTGAGATTACGTTGACCGGGCTCGATAGAACGAGACAAAATGATGTTTAAAATACGTTAAAATTTAGCACTGAGAAATTAACTATAAAATGATCAATGTAAAAAAATAATTAATTTCGTTTGTTAAGAATCCTACACGAGCCGTTAGTATTTATTTTGTTATGGACCGCACTATCACTATATCGGCACTTTCACTTAATACGTTAAACTGTATCAGATATGTAAAAGCGATTTCGAAGATACGTCGTCGTAGCAAGCCGCCATATAGGGTACTAGACCCAACTACAACAGCTGATGAACCGCACCAACAAAACAAAGCTCTACTTACACATCACAAAACGACCTTAGCAGTTTCAAGTTCAAGCTTAGAATCAACCTTAGTAAGTTGAAATAGAGTACATATTAAAACGATAAAGAAAAGCTCATAGCACGGTTGGATTTCAACGACTATTTAGATTTGAATACCGCTTTGGCGCGGCAGGGGCTGGACGGCTACCAAGGTCACTCTCGGCTTATCCACGCAACCCTTAACCGAACATTATGGTACTAAGCCGATATATATCGAGACTATACTACACAATTAAGACTTTTATGGGGGTCTCACGTGTTAAAAATATTAAGGAAAAGCTTTCGAGCGACACGCGACTCGATAAGCTTATTCAGGATTACGCATTAAAAATGTTAAATGAAATTAGGCGAAGGTTGAATTGAAATAGTGGACCTTGATTTCATTATAAGAATTGCTACTTTTCTAATTTATTTTAGGGCTAATAGAATGTAATTCTTTTACCAATTCATCATTAGCTTGACCAGCTCCCATTTATTATATTAGAGGTCAGTGTAGTGTTTTATAACATTTCAAGATTTGGCAGAATTTCAAGACTGGCCGACTCCATGGCTTTTGTTAATGGGTTATCTTCCACCATACAGGTAGTTAATGGCTGTGATGTACAAAAAATTCCTTCAGTCGACTCTTACAATATCGTCGACATTGATATTACGTAAGAACTTCTTCCTGTCGTTGAGATAGGGTTATTAGCTGGTTAACGTTTTATTATACTCAATCTGACACATACATAGGGTAGTGGAATATATATATATTTATGTAAAATAGATTCATCAAGGTATAAAGACAAAGATAGTAGAGTAACAATGAACATTGAAAAAACTCAAAAATTAAGTTTTCGTAAAGTATAAATCGGTAAAAGTATTTTTTCTAACGATAACTTAATAAAAACCCAAGATCTAGGTGCTTTAAATCAATTAGTAAATATAACAAAAATGATAATCCTAATATTTGATAAAAAAATAACGATTTTATATATTTACGTAGGTAATGCAAAACGTAACGTCTATCGGTTAAACGTTCACAAACTTCCTTGTAATTTCGCAATATCATGCACTAGCCTTTAAACACTATCCGATGCTTGACCTATATCCCTAATTTCGACACCCGCCCGTCGATAGAATGGACTATAGAAAAGTGCAACTTATGCATTTTCATGCGATCCTAACACGTAAGTATTCATTTGTTCTTAAGTCTTATTCATTTCTTATCATATTCTTATTTATAACATGATAAAGTTTATTTTTAAATTTGAATTGATGAAATAGCTTAAATTGTTATTTTTATAGGTAGGTTGGTAGAGCTTTGTGCAAGCTCGTCTGGGTACGTGCCACCCACTCATCAGTTATTTTACCGCAAGGTCGTACTTGGTATTGTTGTGTTCCGATTTGAAGGGTGAGTGAGCCAGTGTAATTACAGGCACAAGGAACATAACATCTTAATTACCAAGGTTGGTGGCGCATTGGCTTTGGATTACACTATGATATATATTGTATAAATATAAGACAAATATTAAACAATTTTCACATTAATTTATCAAATATACATGTAAAATAAAAAACACATTTTGCAAAAGTTTATTAATTTGAATTCCGAATTTTTAATATGAACAAAAGGTGTGAGAGTGTGTGCTCTGTGTGAGCCTAAAAGGTAGTTATTTATTATCAAATATAATAATAATAATATGTAATAAGGTCCGCAGACCGATTTCGGCCACGGCGGCAAATCTTTAAAGATAAGCCACCTACGCAGAAGATATGCGCCAACACAGGTGCACTCTCTATTCCTCTATAGTACGAGAGCCCACGACCAAAATTTTTGTCTCATAGCAATACGGCCAAAACCGCATCAAATCGATAGATACCATTATCCTGAACTCGAAAATACCAATATCAGACATTTTCCGCGTAGCGTTTGATCTGACCGAATTTTCAAAATTGTCAAAGAATTTTACCGAACTGCATCATAGCAATATGTCTGATTTGCAGACTGTAGTTGAATGATAGTTCTGAGATACCGGAAACATATTTTTCAGACGTTAGTGGTGTAGCGCAAACCCGTAAAATCACTTAAAAAAATTAAAAATGAGACAAAAAAAATGTCTCATAGCAATACGTCTGAAAATCTTTTTTATTAGTAAATTTTGGTTATTTGATGCGAACAAAACAATTTTCAGACGGAAATGTGAACGCATTAAATTTTGAGACCGTTTTGAAAATGTTAACAAATTTTACCGATCGGTATCATAGCAATATGTCTGAAAATTGTTGGACATGATAAAATAAGTTGTCCACATGTGCAAAAAATTTATATCAGACAAATTAAGTGTAGCACCTTCTCTATCAGACATATATATGCTACACTTAAAGTGTCTGAAAACAGGTTTTTGGTAATCATGGCAGCAATACGAAAAGTTGAAAAAAAAAATTATCCGTATTGCTATGATACAGGTCGGCTAAATTTGTTGACATTTTCAAAAATGCGCTCAGGCTATATGCTACGCGCAAAATGTCTGAAAACAAACTTTTTCGTAATACAATTATAAAATCTATGTACATTTTCACTATCAGACGTATTGCTATAATACCGACTGTCTTTTTTTTTTGACACAGCAGAAATGGCCTCCCACGCAGTTGCTACACTTTCGACCGTTACTACACACCTAGTCGGGTTCAGAATCATACAATCTAACGATTTTATAGGGTTTTTGCCGTATTGCTATGAGACATGGTTTTGGTCGTGGGCTCTAGTACTACTAGTTCTCATAATCCAATTTGGTTCTGACACCACCAGAAAGAGTTCAGGCGCAGGACAACGGCGCAGAAACAACGGCACTCCTGTGCCTCGGAGAGCACGTAATTTTCTGACAGAAAATCCCAATAACTTTCAACCCAGGGTGTCCGAGTCTGCGGCCTTACATCTACCCACTGGACCAACGAGGCAATCAATAACAAATAAGTACATTATTTAAATAATTCATTATTTAAATTACAAAGCTAAAGATGGTAAGCATGTTATATCACTTTTTTATTGTTTTATTTTGTTTTATAATGATTAGACTTCATTGAGGTAGGCTATAGACTATTAAACATCTTCTAATGACACAAGCAGACACAATAAGCGGAGTAAAATGTATGTATGTACGATTGGAATGTAACACGGTTAAAAGTGCGGGAGACGCAGCTAGTATCTAAGACTATGTATACGAAATGACTTTACAAAACTCCACCCGGTCGTTAAGACGCCGCATTTTTGTTTTAGCGATATTTAATAGCGATTATTTGGACCTAATAAATTCATACTAAAAACCGATTTAAGTAATATTACTTCAGAGTTCGATACATATATTAAAACGTGAAAATGGAAAATGTTTTTTTTTAATAGGTATCTATACTAATATATAAAGCTGAAGAGTTTGTTTGTTTGATCCGGCTAACCTCAGGAACTACTGGTTCGAGTTGTGTTGTATAGATTTTTATCGAGGAAGGCTCTAGGCTTATTTTTATTCATTGTATTTTTAATAATTATACGGGGGTGAAATTGCGGGGCACAGTTAGTTTATTATAAAAGTAATGGAATGAAACTTACGCCATTTAAAAGGTACTGGGTCGTTAATGGGTACAAAATATTAGACGAAATTGGGCCTTCTTTTATAAACAATAATAAAGTACACTTGTTCTGTTTCAATATGTTAACGAAAAATCCAATCGGATTTACTTCAAGTAACATGTTACACAAAACATATACGTGTGCTACAAAGTGCTACGGCGCTACACAGTGCGTCACTTCTACGTTCACTACGTCCGTCGCTACGACGTGACTAATATTTTTACTATATTTTAATATTTTAAATAAATGATTTCGTTAACTAATAAAGAAATAATAAAAAAAATCCAATTCCGTCAAACAAAAGATAATTATAAAAAAAATAGAGGATAGTATTGGATAAAGGCTCGCATTTCTCTTTCGTGGGTTATACGTTTATTTTTTTTAGTGGTAAATCCACGTTTACAATTTAAATGAAATTTCATTATAAGTGAGCTATGTAAAGTATGAGAAATAAATCTATACTAATATAAAAAGCTGAAGAGTTTGTTTGTTTGATCCGGCTAACGTTAGGAACTACTGATTCGAATTTCAAAATATTTTTTTATTGTATAGTCCTTTTATAGAGTAAGGTTCTAGGCTGATTTTTATTCATTATACGCGGGTGAAACCGCGAGGCACAGCTAGTTCCTTATAATTTAACCACACAATTTAAAACAAATTCCGAAGTGATGTATCCATAGCTGTCCATACTAGGCTTTTATTTCTTTAAATATAAATAAAATTGAACCACTTCGAAGTGATAATTTATTTATTAAGAAAATATTGATGAAAATAGATCCTCAATTGTCGCATGGATGTAGAATCAAAATAGTAAACCCGAAAAGATATAGATGGTTTACTTATGTATAAATAGGTTTTGTTAAGACAATGTAGTAACGCTAGTATATCAAATTTTCTCATCTTCATTCTTTATTTGGTAGTTAATATGTAATGATTTTAATTCATTGTTTGTGTATTAATTCTATAGAATATTAAAAATAAAATAAGTAATTTCGATAATCAGTGTATGATGTAAGATTTCACGATTGCGTGAATACGCCCTCACTCGCTCAATGTAAAAACTACAAAAAGCTAGAAAACAAACGACCAGCGGTGACCGCCCTCTCTGTTTACTTATTCATATATTCAAGCTTTCTTCGATAACGCTTATGACAGATTATAATTCTGCAGAGTTATAATTGAGTTACAGCCATTAGTTGCGTCGAAGATGTTTGTGTTACGAAGGAAAATCTACGTTAGAGTCATTAATTTTAAAAGTCATATAAAAACCACTAGACCCAGTTTTTCATTAATCTTTTCGTAGTAGGAAAAATAAATCTATAAAACTTATACGTTATCATAATCAGCATTTATGTATTTATTTATTTTATATCTTATTTTTGTTTATACCATCTTAAATATTAATATTAATATAAAATGATTGATTTTTATCAAAATCCTAACCAATAAGCGTTAACATAGTAGGATCTTTCGTTGGTAAAATATTTCTAAGTATTTTTTTAATTTGTGTGTTTTTTTTAAATTACATATAAAGTTATGCGTTGAACTGCCTTGGTGCATATTAAGTGCAAGGTGGTGCATTGCCCTCGGCTCGATGTCGTTGCCAAGTTTGCTCCATGTACCACGCCGTTCAATTGCAAAGAATATTGCGTTTACAAACTCACGTTTCATTTAAAAGAATATAAATGTTTATTGTTATTGCCTCAACAGTATTATTGTTGACTTAAAGCTATTCATAATCTATAATACGATCAAATAAATTTCCAAGTCGGCAACAAAATTAGTTCCATTTAAGCTACTTTAAATAACCAAACAGTCCGCATAATTGTTTGTATAATTTCCTGTTCCATGGAAAATAATTAGACTTATTGTTTTACGGTATTCGTTAACAATTAGTGAGTCGAGTAAAGTTGGGTGCGCAATCAAAATGCAAATGTCGGAGACGGTGCGTGGTTCTTATCCTGTGACCCACATCACAAGGACGCGGCCTCGTCAGGCTATACTTGTCGTTTACCTAAATACCATCTGTCAAAATTGTTCACATTGTATAAATTTATGATTTAACAGCGTACGATTAAATATTTTAACCAAAATTTTCAGTTATACTTTGTATGTCGTACTTATATGTAAATTATTTCGCTTTAATTTAACAATTATACATAACCCATATTATGGATCACGCACATATGGTTAATTATGTAGCAAAATGTATTAAACGAAACAACTGTTATTATAATAATTTGTTGCTTGCGATATAAGAAATTGTGTCACCAATATTTAAGCATTAGTTTTATCCTTATAAAAGAAATAATAAAACTTACCTTAAAAGTCTTATACGAAGAAACGACGTATGACGCGCCGTCTTCCAGTTCTTCAAGTCTATACTTCCTATCGCCATCCATTCCGAAGATGAATCTCGCTCCTCTGGGTAGTTCCAACCTCTCTGATAATCTATCGAGTAAAGCGTCCATAGATACCAAGTCTCGGCCCAATTTAAATCGAAATTCGACTCCAGGATGGAATGGATCGCCATTTCTGTAAAAAGTCACTCTTCTCGCCTTCCAATAGTTAAGGTTTGCATAGCGGCTAGCCGGTTCCGGTCTAACCGGGCGAGCCGTGACTTCTGAACCTTCGGAGATGTCATCTTGTCTCTGAGGCGGTGATGCTGGACGGGAAGGACGCCATTCGGTTGATTTTTCGTCATCGGAAGGCGGTTGCTGGTCCGGTTCGGTCGTCGGTACCGGTTCTGGCGCCGGAGCCGGTTCTGCGGCAACCTGAGGACGGAGGTGTTGGCGCGGTCTAGTTACTCGACGCGACATCACGCGGGACCTCTCGGCCGTCGACTGGACGCCTCGCGTTGCGCCTACTTCATTTATCAACTGATAGATACTACGCATGTGATGGATAACTTTCATTCATGAAAGTTTATAATAATTACACCTACATCGCTACTTAACTTGCGGTGCAACGCTTTCCGTAGCAGTTTTAAATTTATTATCAAATCATGTTACCAAATAATACATTTAGCGGAAGATTAAATTTCAAATAAGAAATAATTAATGCTTTCATAAATTGCTTCATTTGTAATGAATATATTGAATATTAATAACTATATTCCAGATATTGAACTAAATCATTATATTTTCACGTATACAAACAGTAAGTTATTTTAATTATAAAACTTTAATAGATTGTAAATGTAAATATATTTACAAAAGTAATTTGACGGGATTGTATCTAGAATATGGTAGTTTAGTAATTTTATAAGTTCTTCATCTTCATATTGATTTTATTTTGAGTTTACATATATTTGGCTGGCGTTTATTCATTTATGATCGACTAGATAAACATAACGAGTTCAGCCCTAGCCGCATGACTAAGTAACTGTAGTCACGATTTTCTTTAGAATTATTTAATTTCGATACTTAAGTAGTTTGTGAGTAATTTATGAACAAAAAGTAATATGAATCACGCTAATTTACAAAATAAAGTAAGCACGAAAATTGTTCCAAATTTAAGTTAAATTTACTTTTTAGTTTTGTAAAATGTTATAGATTTAAATTTAATCCATTTTAAGTATCATAAGCAAAAGCTTATTAATTAATTAGAAATGTTTAAACTTTATTTACTAGCATATTGCGCTATACCATCCTTCCAAATTATTTAGCAGCAGTAACAAACCTAGGCTTAACGTTCATTTTTAAATTGAATTTAGAAGTAACATAGAAAGTTACTTAATACTTTTGACAATTAAATGTTTACTTACCACAGCCGTAGCCGCCATTGGTTCTTCAGAAGTCATGAACTATCTTCCAAGACACTTCGAATTGTAATGATAATCACAGTTAGTCACAAAGCCTGATTACATCGAACGCAACATTAAAGCAGTCGACGAACGAATAATCAAGATTTGCCGCCAAAACAAAGCGTCCCCTACGTACGACCGCCCTAATTTTGCCGAAATAATTACTGATTCGACACTTATTGGCGTAAATCGTTGACCTACTATGGTATGGCCATTATAGTTTTAATAAAATATGTGTGAAAGCAGTTTCGTTGAACAGCGTAGTCGTCCGGTTATGTTTTGAGAAAGGGATCGAGTGACCGTTCTGTGGTGGTAGCGTGGCGGGGTGGCGGCCACCGCCCCCGTGTACGTTCTAGCGGCGCGTGTGCTTTACAATAATGGATTTAGCTATATTGTGCTCCTTTTTATATAACCATTTCATAAACAATTTACTTAACTTTAATGTAATAATTAAAACAGCATTGAGGTACAAAGAATAAAATAATAAGTCACAAAATACTCAAACTATGATGAATGAGTACTCTTTATTAAAACTATCATATTTAAATATGAACTTTTTTTAAGATTATAATTATTTTTATTTATTATAATGATTAATCTAATAATGTCGATACGATATAGTCTTACCGTTTTTGTATACATTCGGTGTCAATTGGTCGTAGTTGTATATACATAGCTATTAGCTATATGTATATGCCAGATTTTAATTTTTATTTCACGTGGCGTGCTCATATTTTTTACCTTAACTGTTATTTGGTTATTATTATCGGTTTAATAATTTTGAGTAATTATCAGCTTGAATCGAAATGCGTGATAAACAACAAAATGTAAATTGTATACGAATTTAATTTCTTATTGTTTTTATTTATTTATAATTACGAGTCAAATAATAAATAGTTAAAGTTATATATCTCAATAGATTTATTGTTTTCTGTTGCTCTGTACTGTCCCAAAAAGTGTTCGAAAAATATATTTTTAATTTCAGATATTATTTTAGTATTCTTCGAATATACATATATCTTTGCTTACTTGCGTGAATATGTGTGAAATAGGCCTTAAGGTACAGGGGACGATAGTAGTTACTTATGACATTTTTGATGTATTGCAATTATATAATGAAGTGTGCAATTTTTTATATAATTGCTGGATAAAATTATGCGACAATTAAAAATTATTTTATTATAAATTACAACATAACTGTGACTAATTTACGGTTATTATGTACTATTTTAAAATGATTCCTTTGACAATATACAATTGATTTATTCGTAGGTTAGATTAATGTGATTTTCACGTTATAAAGAACACGCAAGGTGACTTGTTAAGTTTTTTGAATCGGGCTTGCATCTATATTAAAACTATAAGGATGTAGTTTGTTTGTTCGAATGCTCTTGTCAGGTACTGTCAATAATATGTTTATTAAGAAAGTTTGCTACATTCCCACAAGCGTAAGAATCGTATAAGCCATAAATATCAACAAATATGGCAAACTTTACTAGGTTAGCTAAATAGCTCATGGGTTGCGGTTAGTTTTATCGATTATGAATTAAGCCTGTATAATAGTTTTTTTTTAATTTAAAATAGGTAGATAACGGTCAAAGGGCACTATCGTCCCTTGTAAGTTAAGCTGGCTCACTCACCCGGTGGTGCAGTAATCGTTCTTGATCGAAGCGCTACCACCAAGACGAGAGTTGGATCGCGGGTCATAGCTATACAGTAATTTACGTTTACAATGTATATATTTATTCGAATTATTAGCTATACGAAATAAATTTTACAATATTTTTATCAAAACTTTTACGTTAATGATAAGTAAGGTTATTACTTCAAAAGTTAATCGTTGAATGAATTTCTAATATTAACTTGTGTATTTTATTGAAAGGATTGTCATATTTGAATATATAAGAAAATTAATTTGATTTGCAAGTAGTAGCTGTTATTGAAAAAAATTAAATCAAAATTGACTATAATTTAATGAATGTCATAATGTCATAAGCATAAAAAAAACATGCAATATTTTAGAGATGAAGGAAAACTGCATGTGTAGTGTCTTATCTACAGCCACAGGAGCGCAGCGTGAAGAATAATCTCCAATATTTTCCCTAAAAAAGGGAGGGGACTTTTGTCCAACAGTCAGATATTTCCAGGCTTTAGCTATACTTTGACAGGTATCGTATCTTATCGGCATAAACTTAAAAAATGTAATATATTTTATTAACATTTTTAAAGTATCCAATGTTAATATCAAAGCTGCATGGTTTGTGTAGTTTTTTTTTTATAAATGTAAAATTATATATATTTTTCTATACTTAGTGAACATGCGAGTTACAGCTAAGTGTGCATAATAATAACCAATTACACGCCATGGTTCTCTTAATGATATTATTAAAAGGGCTCTTGCCACCATTGACGTTCCTGCTCTTATTGAGCCTCATGGAATTAGTCGTGATGATGGCAAGAGACCTGATGGACTGACATTGGTTCCCTGGGAACGGGGACGGGCCCTTGTGTGGGACGCAACATGTGTTGACACATTGGCCCCGTCTCATATCAGGGAAACAATGTTAAAAGTCGGAGCTGCCGCGGAAAAAGCTGAAACGAACAAACGTAACAAATATTCGTCACTTATTCCAAATTATATTTTTGTTCCGTTTGCAGTTGAAACGCTTGGACCTTGGAGTAATAGTGCCAAAAAATTCATCCAAAATATTACTCCCCGCCTTATTGCCTCCACCGGTGACAGGAGGGCTGGTTCATTTTTCGCCCAGAGAATCGGAATTGCGATTCAAAGGGGAAATGCTGCTAGCATTCTTGCCACCATTCCACGCGGTCACGACTTGTATAATAATTATTTTTAAATGTTATTTGTATTTAGTTAAGGTTTTAATGTAAATAAAATTATAGAAAAAAAAAATAAAAAAAAAAAAAAAGCAGTAATTACACGGTAATTCTTCTTATTGCGTTCGAGTCGGTACTTTCCGTACATACGTGTCGCACATATTTGCATAAACGATACAATTTCTAACTGCTCATAGTTTTTATTGCATTATAGGTAGGTCTACAATTAGGTTAAATGTCCAAGATCATTTATGTATAATAAACCGTTTATTCTTTAGCGTTTTTAAATTATTTTTCAATACTGTATGCATTCATTCAAATTAAAATATTAAAATTGTATTAGGTTTTGTTTATTATTATTTTTAGGAACTCACGGCCGAATACTGAAACGTCATTCAAATACGAAGTGAAACTTAATTATTTGAGACGCCGTTAATCCAAATAATTAAGTCCCACTTAATATTTGAATGACGTTTCGGCCAATAGACAAGCAGATGGATCACCATCTTCATCTATAGATACTGAGATAATCATGAAATATTTATCGCTTAATTTGCAAAAAAATAATTATACTGGCTCATCCTTTTAACAGGAATACAGTACAGTGTTGAGTTTGAAGGTGGAATAAATGAAGAGCGTGTGGTATCTATCCAGGTCTGCCCATTGAAAGTGCTACCACAGGCTGGATAAAATAAGATGTACACTTACGATTGAAAAGCAAATATTGTATGGCATTTCGTAGCACATTCGTAGCTCTCGTAGCGCTCCTACTGAAAGACGATAAATATTAGTCTCTACGGTATTTTTCTTTTCAAATACGATAACATGATATTATGCGAACAAATTATGCTGTAGATGGAAAACATGTCAACTCTACACGTACCAACGATTAACAAAATAACAAATCAACTAAAGACAAAGTAGTACGAGGCAGTTTTCTTAGGATATTTTCGTTAATCGCCTTGTCGCTTTTTACTGACGGTAGAGCTATTAATATTATACGTTTCAGTGTTCAAACGTCACTTAAATATTAAATGCAACTTAATTATTTGCGACGCCGTTAAATTCAAATTTCGCATACTAATTTAGGAGCTTCTCAATGTTAAGTGGTGTTTAACTTTGAGTGACGTTTCAGTATTCGGCCGTTAAAGCTTGATGTTTGTCCGGATTCGACCCTCAAACATCAATCCGTATGTATAGACACACTTGTCGTATCCTTCACTCACTAATCATTTACCACGTAGGCATAAGTTTGATGGGTGTCATCGATATGAAGGGAGCCAATAACGGAAGCTTTAAGCCATTGAATAGTTGTTCACTCTAATATAAACTTTGTACGTTGGCAATAAAACAGAAATTCGAATGTTAATTATTAAAAAGTATTGGTGACAAGCGGTGACTGACACTGTCATAATAATTGCGCATCCGTTCGTGATTGGTTGGTGTATACAGTAAATATTTGGCGCCGCCCATCTATGTGACACGCCCAGCATCTCGTTGCTAGGCAACTTAAGTTGTTGACTAAGATGTAATAGTATATTACGTATGTATTTTGTATGTAAAGCGTAGTATATAAGAAGTAACAAAGGATTTATATAAGATATAGGTAAAACGTCTGATCTATATGTATGTCATGATACTAAAAAGTAAAGTTGATATTTGATAAGCAGTTAAAATATATTAACTACATTTTCATACTCGCTAAGTATAGTGTAGTTCTCGAGGAAGAATTAGATCTGATATGATTAACCTAGGTAATTATAGCCAAACATACTAATTAATATGCACTTTTTTTTTGGATTAACCATTACCGCAAAAGAGTAAAAGTAAAGTAACAGAATGTAAATGTTCCAATACTCGGCTAAGGCCTCCTATATTTTACAGAGGGTTTGGAGATTATTCGACGCTTATTGCAACAGTACGGGTTGCTGGATACAAATGTATAGATTTTCAATTTTTTTTATTGCATAGTTAGGCGGACGAACATATGGGCCACCTGATAGTAAGTGGTCACCAACGCCCATAGACGTTGGCATTGTAAGAGATGTTAACCACCGCTTACATACCCAATGAGCCACCAACCTTGGGAACTAAGATGTTATGTCCCTTGTGCCTGTAATTACACTGGCTCACCCTTCAAATCGGACCACGACAATACCAAGTACTGCTGTTTTAATCATTTCATTCGACACATGCACGAGATGAATTATTAACTTTAAGTACATGAACATTCAGTGGTTGTGTTTGTTTTGAACCCGATATTATCGGAAAGATTCGCGTATACCAACCATTCGGCCATCTCGACTTTTCTATCTAGACTATATATATACATAAGACATTTTATTCGGTATTTGTCCACATAAAAATACTTTACGCAATGACTTTAATGGTAAATCTTAATTAGTATTTCATGCTACTATTTAGGTCAACTCTCTCAATTTTCGTTCGAGGTTATTTTATTATTTTGTAACATTGTATTGTTTGATTATACGTCCTTGAGCCAATTCGGGGTCTGTACGTTTAGCTTAGACGATAAATGCTAATGAAAAGGTAATTGTTAAAAAAAACGGCTCAATATTTTATAACAATATTGTATTCGAGACGCTTTTATGTTTTGTAAAGCGCTTTACTTTTATATAATTATTTACAAATTATAATTGAGAAAGCAATATCTTTGTTTTTTTTTTAATTTCTATTATTTTACTTTTTTTTATCACGAATGCCATAGTTCTTGTAAAAGTCATTTATAGACATTTTATTTAAAATCAGCTGTTCTTTCGAATCTTTTGGGTCCTCTTTCAATTTGGGGTATTAAAATATATTTTAACACGTATTGCCTGAAGTTTATGGTTGTAGTGTAAATATCACGATAATTCTAGCCTTTCAAAAAGACGAAGAGTAACGTAAAAAATAGAATAAACTGGTACAAAACAACTACAACTTAATGTATATAAACAAAAAACAATAAACAAAAAAATAGGAGAAAATATAAATGTCTAACATTACTCTCTTGCCGGATCTTCTCGGTAGAATCTATATTTCAACCCGGCAACTTCACTTTTCATTCAATACTGTAATATGAGTATGACGATTCAAAAGGTAAAGTTAACGACAGGCATATTAAACTGAGGCTACATATAATATTCATAGAAGTATTTATGTACTAAAAAAGTTTAAGTAATATGTATCTATCGCTTGTTTTAGGGTCAGATACCTATTATCAAACATATGGTTTAGATAAGTATAATGTTAACAATTAAATATTAATCACTAAATGCCGTTTTAAAAAACCTTTAACGTTTTATATGTTTTTATCGCACATGGACGACTTTTTTCCAAGCTTTAATTTAACTTTTCTTATAGTATATAGGGGTTAAATATTTCAGCTGATTTTGTAATCTATTTTTATATGTTGATGTTTTATCGATATCGGTTATCGATTATCGGTATCGGTAATAACGCGTTATTATTCTATGTTTTTACTGAACGAATCTGTATATTTTTTATTGTTACAGAAATTTTTTTAGTCTGTGCTCGCTCATACAGCCCTTTAATTCAATAAACCGGTTGAACGTAGAAAAAGTTGCAACTTTTTATTATATTTCAATGTAATAATTTATTTGTAGCGGTAATTTCTAACGTAGCTATTACAATATTGCGTATTTAGCTATTACAATATAAAAAAAACTGTAATATATTGCTTTATATCTTATAAATACATATTAATAATAAATCTGTAATATGCGGTTAGATTTATCGCTCGAAATGGAGTCGCACGACTTCGTGACACGAAAACAAGCGTGTAGCAGCAACGATAATTTTTTATTACTGTTTTATAAAAATGAAACTTATTACATACTCAGTAGAGTTCACGGATTTTAAGAGTTAAGTAGGTGACTAGACGAAATATTTATTTTTCTAATGTTATATATATGTACCTACTATGTATATGCTATTGTTCTGTACCATTTAAATAATCTATGTGGGAAAAAAACGCGCACGTATTTGGTTCCACATATTTATTTGTTATGCGCTATATATTCTTCGTTCTCGGATATAACAACGGCTGTGTCTTTTATTTTTGAATTTAGAATTCTGATCTGACGAATTTCCGATGGTAGATTTCAGTGGCCGGGAATAAAACAAACAATTATTCAGAGCATTCACCGTGATTGATCCCTTGAATGCACTCAAAAGGAATAAGTGGGGTACTCCACGTAGGGCCCAATTTGCGCTTTGTAGTGTTAGGCCAAGAGCCGACGTGTAGTATTGCTTTAAACTCAGCGAATATATTTTTAAATATACGCTGTTCTGTTTACATGTTATGTTACACGCTGTAACACTTTCACGGCTAAATCACGTAACTGAATTTGATTATTTTTTTCTACAGCGAGCTTGCAACCCAAGGAAGGAAAAACTAGAAAACTATATAACCTATATCCTGAAACTATGATTATATAAAAGTTCCATATAAATCCATAAGTGACTATAATACTTTGAATGTCATATCGATTTTTTAACAATACGGTCTGTGATTTCAAAATATCAAACATGTTTTCAATATAGATACCTATTTTCATGTCAGCAAATTCAAATATTCATTTTTTTTTCTTTTATGTCTACTGCCTTGATTTCATTAAAAGAGCGATAACAATACGTACATATTTTGTTTATCGCTATTTTAGACAGATAAGATCATTGTAATAAAACAACCCGCTGAGTTTCTTTCGCCGGTTCTTCTCAGGGCTGGGCGTTTCTTTTCCGAAACGGTAGTAGTTTAAAGTTTGACAATCAATAAGTAAGTGTAATACTTCAATATTGAATAAAGTATTTTGAATTTGAATGACAAACTATTTCCAGGATTTATCGAAATCCCTGCGGGAGCGAATAAAGAGCATTGTTTTGCCAATTTAAATAAAATTTGTATATGATAAAAAAAATATAGACTTCAAAATAATAATCGAATGATTTTCGAAAAAAATAAATTCAATTCAATCAAGTTATTTATTACAGTGTAAAAAAAATAAAAACATTTACAATTAGACTGCCTTGCGTTTTTTTTTCTTTTTAGGCGCTTCATCAACTTCATTCATATCTATTGCTTCGGCCTCAACACGTTTCGATTTCTTTTTTTTCTTTTTATTTAAATTTTCATCTTTCTCTTCATCACATAATTTATTGTCAAAATCATCATTGATTTCATTAACATTTTCAGTTAAATCATGCGATTTGTCTTTCTTCTTCTTCTTTTTTGTTTTAACAGGTTCATCGTTATTATCAACAACTGTTTCATATTCATTGATATCTTCGCGTTTTTCAGTTTTATATTTCTTTCCTGCTTTTGTACTTAAATGTTCCTGATTTGTTATAACATCTGTGGAAATTTCCTCATTAGTTTTTCGTTTTTTCTTCTTCTTCGTTGTTTCACTACATTCATCATTATCGTTTATATTTCCTCGCTCCTCAGTGTAAATAGAGTTCTCTTTGTCTGTCTCTTTTAAATCTGTTGACGTGTCTCCTTTTTTTCGTTTCTTCTTATTTTTTGTTATTTCATTAATATTATCTTTTTGACTATCGGGATTCTTAATTTCTATTTCTTCATCTATTGCAACTTGTTCAAATGACTCTTCGTCCATTTTTCTGTTTTTCTTCTTTTTCTTCTTCGTATCGATATCTTTATATTCAACATTGTTTGAAACTTCATTTGATGTTTCTGAAATGTCCTTCTTTTTCTTTTTACGCTTTTCTTTTGTTTCTGTTTCATCTCCATTATAAATATCAACCTCTTCTTTGATTTTTGGAATAATAGCCTCCGAATCAGTTTCTACTTTAATTTTCTCTTTTTTTACCTTTTTATTATTATGCGTTTCTTCTGTTTCGACTTCAGAGAGCATATCAACTTCTTCTTTAACTTTTATATCAGTGTCTTCGGAAGATTTTTTTGTTTTACTGCGACTCTTTGCGTCTACTGCACTAGATTCCTGTGACTTTTCCATATCTTTAGGATCTCTGTCTAAGACAGCTAAAAAAAATCCGGTAGTAAAATCTGAATTTGGGACAGCGTAGAGACATCTCGTTCCCATGCTGCCGTACATTCCTGAACCGAAGTTATTCCATTGACCCTTTAGAAGTTCTTTAACATCTTGAACTCTCCATTTAGCTCTCGATGTTTTAACAACATTCGTTATGACTCTTTCATTTTCTTCGGGAAATAGTGAACAAGTGCTGTATACTATACGTTTAGCGTTTGGAAATGAATTCATTGCGTGCTTTAAAAACTTTTCTTGAAGTGAAGTTAGTCTAGCTAATCTTGTGTCCTCAATGTAATTGTGTACATGAAGATCCATACCTAAGAGAAAAAGAAAAATAAATATTTATTTCATGCTGAAATAAAATTTAATGTTACATGAAACAACACAACAAACACAACATAATTTTATATGTAATTTAAGTATGCTAAATCGATTCCCATAACTTACTGAAATCAAGTTTATTTTGTATTACTGGCAGATGATTTTAATGCCAAATTAGAGTTATAGAGCTATTATTCAAAAACAACAGATTAGAAATCTTAGGATGTTGCCAAATTACATAAGAAAACTAGCCATTTCTGATCGACTCATAGTATCGTGATCGGTCGTAAATTAAAATTTAATAATAATTGTACACTTCTTAAAATATATTTTTTTTGTTTTAACAATAAATATATGATCGTCATTAAATATGCGAATAAAATATATGTATTTTTTAAATTACATCTTAATTAACTTCATCCAGCCGTTCGAGGGGGATATACAAATATTACTATTAGTAAATGTTTAAATTTATCAAGCTTACCCGATCCTGAACAACTGGGATCCAGAAGAATGTATTCAACATCTTCACAATCACCCCTCTTTATTTCAAGCGAATCTTTATGCATGGTCTCTACGCATTTCGAACCGGTTCTCTCAACAAAATCACAAAGTGTTTTGTATCTGTCTTCATTTCTTTCGACAGCGTAAACTTTACCCTGTTTAATAAAATACAGTTATTACCAACAATATAATCAAATGCTTTCTCCGTATGGTTAAATAATACATATAAGGAATTAAATTTGTTTATGAAGTACTTATGACCTTACGAAGTTATGCAACTATGTATACCGTTGTCTTCCAGTCCAGCAATGTTTTTATTTTAAAGGTAAGCACATAAAATAAAAACGGTTATTCTTGACGAATATAATAAATTAAGTGCAATTACCTGATTACGTAAGTACGCCGCCAATTGAGTAGTTTTCATACCAGGAGCTGCACACATGTCCAACGCCGTGCTTCCTGATGGCGGTGCCAGGAGATGCACAGCGAGGGCCGTAGCCTAAATATAGGTTAAGACAATAATGTTAAATAAACATTGATTCATGATTGATATATTAATTAATTGATATATTAATGATTGAAAATAGCTTGCTGAACACTACATTTATGAGTGTTTTATTAAAAAAAATATTTTAAATTATTTTGTTAGAAAAAGTAATTTTTTCTAATGTTAATAATGTTCAATTTTAATTTTTTTTTATTGATAACACACTCATCCAAAACAATCATAATTGTTTGATTAAAAAAAGGAGAGAAAGATACCGAACTGACTACCTATTTTGTTATAAATGATAACATACCTTATCTTGCAATATAATCTGATTTTCCAAATACAAATCATGTTCGTGTAGTTTAGTTCCTGGGGCAAATACGAACATGGTCTTGACATGATAATCTTGAGTAAAGTCATATTCTGTTAGACTTTGAATTTGCTGCAAATAATCATCGTAGGTTCCTGACGTGCATCTGATGAACTTGTATCCTTCATCTTGAAATGCTCTAATTGCATCTGAAGTGGCTAAGAGGTTTGTATTGATCCGCACATACCGAGGTCTGCGAACAACTACACAGATAAAATTTAATAATGTGTAGAATCAAAAAAAATAATTTAATTTGCCTACAGGACATGCTTTATGTCATCATCATCATCGTTATTGCATTTCCTTTTCTAATAACAGTATAATTAAGTATAAAAAAAGTGTATCTATACTTAATATATAAAGCTGAAGAGTTTGTTTGTTTGATCTGGCTAATCTCAGGAAGTACTGGTTCGAATATAAAAATTCTTTTTGTGTTTCTAAAATTCTAATTTTTATTCATTATCGTTTTTTTCATCTTACCACACTACTTACTAATGTAATAAATGCAAAACTGAGTTTATTTGCTTTTTACTATTCTAAGACAACTGACAGTCAACTTAACCAAACATTAAATTTGGCATATACGTTGTCAAGGCCACAGAAAAAGACAGGTTTATCTAAATCCCACTTTTCCCACCTCTACTGTGAAGTTGTGATGAAAACTAGTAAACTATAACTACTTTTATTTTATAATTCATTTATACATCTCTACTAAATAAAAGAGGGTATTATAAATAGACTATTTATTTGCAATTAAATACACTTTGTGATACAAAGACATTTTTTGTAATAATACTGAACACAAGTGCAGCGGAATGTTTAAAACACTGAAACACAAGCATCAATCTTGTTTCACATTTAATGAACTTTTTTCTGGCTCAGTTAATGGTGTGTAAGCATGTTGATCGACTTCGTTACCATCCTCATCATACTCTTTTTCATGATATGCTTTATATGCATAAAGACACACTATAATTTGAACAACAACTACTGCTGCACCAACGGACCAGCAAGTTCTTATAAATGTGTCTAAAGGATAATAGTCAGTTAGGATGTGACGGACACCAAAGAATGCTACAAATGGCAAAGTAAACATGGCGACACTATACAAAAATAAATTTGCCAATGCCAAAGCCGCCATCTGTGTTTGTTTCGGTATCAGAGGACCCTCTTTATTATCAGCCATTTTTCTGTACTAAATTGCAGAATTAATCTGTAAAAGAAAAAAATATATATTACCTTTTGATTTCAAGTCATCTTGATGCTCTGGTATATTTTTCTCTAACTGCTCTTTGTAAGACAATATCGTTAGCTCAGGTTTGCTTTTTCCCGGCAATGTCTTTTTTCCGAAAAGCAACTCTGCGGCTAATATTTTTGCAAGCCAAGGATCTAAGCGCGGTTCTTTTGTCAAAATTTCACAACTCTCAAACATCTTTTCTATATCGACAGCATGTTTAATGGTTTCCGTTATGAGTGCGTAAAGCACATTAGTCCTCTGTAAATACGTATCATCTATATTGCTACAATCTTTAATATATATATAAAAAATATTTATATTTTAATACATATACTTACAAAATGCCTCAGTTTTTCGTCGTACAATAATGTTTTGACACTGCCACCTTCTGTATAAGCTTTTTTAAATATATTTGCCGCTACTTTATAATGTCTGGGAACTTTAACTGAATGCTCAAACATTTTATACAAGATACATAACGTCGCCTTAAGCTTCGATAACAAATCTCAAATTCTAAATATCCAAAATTTCAAGTTTTTATCACGAGTTATATGTCATTGACTTTTTTTTTATATTGCCATCATTTAGGTTAAGTTTCATTCAAGTTAATAGTTTTTTTTAATAAGAAGCCTTGAAAACTTAAATATGAAATAAAAAAAAAAAGATCATTATATGCAATTTTGGTTTTTAATAGAGTTATTATTTCATACATTAACAGGTATTGTAGGTTAATATTAATTGGTGGTAGAGCTTTGTGCAAGCTTGTCTGGATAAGTACCACCCACTTATCAAATATTCTACCGCAAAACAGCAGTATTTTGTATTGTTTTGTTCCGGTTTGAATGGTGAGTGAGCCAGTGTAATTGCAGACACAAGGGACATAACACCTTAGTTCCCAATGTTGGTGGCGATGTAAACGATTGTTAACATTTCTTACAATGCCATTGTCTATGGACGTGACCATATACCATCAGGTGACCCATATGCTTGCCCACTTACCTATACAATGAAAAGAAACGAGTAAACCATATTTATCAACTTACCAACACAATATTATTTATTGATTTACTCATCTCGATAACAACGGTTATAGACAGAACCCAGAGTATTACATTATTTACGTCAAAAAGATAAACGTGTAGAGATAGCATTAGTGGTCAATAACAGATTCTGAAGAAAATAGTTGTTTGTTACCATAAGCAATTCATTCAACTTTTTTCACAATAAGTTCCTGCCGTAGATGTTGCACGTAACGTAATCTTTAATCTTTATCACGGCCTTGTATACAGGTCTATCAACGGAGCCCAATTTCAGTGGTGAGAGATTGATGCGATTGTGATATTTCTTTTAGTTCGTGACAATGCCCGCTGTATGTCGCGTGACGCGGCGTATATTGTTCTTTCCCAAGTATTTGTTATTTAATCATTGTTATATCGTTTTGTTGACTTTTGTATAATTTGGCACAAATAGTATAATTTTATCTTCCATTTACAATCATTTTTACAGTGATCTATCGTCATGCCTCTGGCGGCCGTAAATTAAACTGAGTAGCAACCACGGTACATTAAGCCGACGTACCCCCACTACTGTTGTTGATAGACCTGTGTATAAGACCGTGATCTTTATTTACAATTTCTCAGAAACTTATTTGAGTGATTTTATTGGATCGTGTCATATTATAAATTATGTAAACATTTAATAAAGAGGTAATGAGAGAAAGAGTGTTTACGACATTTTAATCGATGTTGTTTGTGTAATATCATTGACAGTTTCTTTTCGAATGGCGATTTGTCCCCTAATCAAAATACCAGGAAATGCTATGATTCAACATCATAATTTTAATTTAAATGACTAATGTTTACCGCATACATTTTTCAGTTAAAAATAACAAGGCGGTTGCTATGTGAGTCGTTTATCAGTGAAAGTGCTAAGATGTTGTATACCTCAACAATATTTGTGTGAACTGGTAAATAATACCAAAACAATGGTTCCCGCACCGAGCTGCCCCTATACGTGGGATTATTGGACGGCCACGCCGTCTGATTATGTGGAGTTGACATGCCTGATGCCAAATTCTATATACCTTCCTGTGACAGTCAGTTGGGATGCAACTCTTCAAGATATTAAGGAGGTTAGTGGATGTAGATTTGATCAACATGACTCATGATGCATGTCAACACATTGTTTCCTTGGCTCCAGAGAACTAGGTCAAACTATTGTGTAATGTGTACAGAGATAACTTGACTTTTAATATTTAGAAAGTAGATCATGTAGTTTGTTTTCTTATTATCATGTCACTTACAGCTGTAAATAATGTGTTAGCTGCAAAGCTCTTAAGGAAATAAATAAGAGATTTCGTAATAAAGTATATTAATCAGATGTTATTTTTAAATTTCTAAGTAAAAACTGATTGTTTATTTATCATAATAAAGTTATTTTTTAGGTGTAGATATGATTGTTTGTATTGATTTTTTAAGAATACATTTTCTTTGTTAAATATTAACAATATTTTCATAATTTATTGACAAAAATAAAATATTTACAAGGGAGAAAAATATGTATATTATCTAAATAAAATAAATTTTCAGGAGCTATGGGATTTGGCGGGGAAGCAACCTCTATTTGGGATGTTGCATGAGATGTCTGGCTATGTATTCCAATTCATAAATTCCTTAGCGGTTCCAGAAGAAGTAGACGATGAAAACAAAAGAGTCCGTGATATAAGGCCAGTGTTTGGGGTGCTCATGATAATTGAGAGGTCCATTAAGAGGCCTGGGGAACATTTATTGAATACACAGATCAGTCATTTAATTGGAAAAGGTATAATATTTTGAAACTAAAATTTTCTAAATTTATTGATATTCATCTTTGCTTTATGTGCTTCATTTGTTTTCTACCATACAAATCACTAAAATATAAGTAGCCCTTAAGTTTTTGCTTCATAATTAGAAATTCTAATGTGTTGTTGCTGTGCTCAGTTATTATTTTTGAATGATGATTTTTACAAATTTATTTCAGGTTTAAATGAATTTGATAGTTTAAGAAGTTCGGAAGTCAATGACTTTCGGAGGAGAATGAGATATTTAGCTGAGGAGAGTCTAATAAAAAGAGCTCAAAGTACACAATTAGAAAGATTAAGATATCATTGTCCACCGAGATTAGCTGATCATCCTACCGTTCCCACCACCTTAATTAGCCACCTTAATAATAACTGTTTTATACTCGTCACTAAAGTAGCAAACACAGAGGTAAGAGATTCCATATCATACTAATATTATAATCAGATAGGTAAGTTAAGTTCCTTGTTTTTTATTTAATAAAAATCTGTAATCAACATTTCTGATCGGTCATTGTTTTAAAATGGACGGGAATGAATGGTTATTGAGATGTATTCTCTATTTTATAAGATATTGTTTATTGAACTAACTGTTAACCAGAAAACAATTGCTTGTTTAAATATTAAACTGAAAACTCATGAGGAATTGGTGAAATTTGCAAATACCTAAATAATATATTAACAGAAATATTTATATAAAGTATATATTATGTTGAAATATTGTGAGAACTTTGATGTTCACTGAGTTTTTTTACACCAATTTAGCCAGATAGTCAAGTGATGATCATGATATTTAGATATTTCCTACTAGTTTCTAAGAAGCATTAAACTTGCATATTGATTATCAAAAATTTATCAGTGATATTGATTGTATACATTTTTGAAAATTTCTATTGAATAATCATACAATATCTAGACAACCTAAATATGTAGACTCTTCTAATCACAGGATTAAATTTATTCATAGTAATCCATTATGGATTCCTGAAAAACTGGTGTTTTGAACATTAAACTGTGAAAGTTAAATTTAAGTGTATATAGGTATTCCAGGGGAATTGTGTTGTCTTATAAATAAAGATATATTAATGATGAAAGAACTGTTTGTAGCGCACAATATAGCAAAGCTATTAACAAAAAGAATGGATTATATAAATTTCAAGGCTTGTTTATCTGTAGTCTTTATTAGATTGAAATGTGCTATACACAACCTTAATTGAAAACCTCGTATTAAATTGAGGGAAAATTCTTATTTCAAAATGTTTGGATAAAGAGGAAACATTTTCTTGATTAATGATTATGCTTTATTAATTTGAATAAAGCATTTATTGGAAAGAGTAAAATTACTTGAATCTCACCAAAGTGAGAAAAATTGGTACTCTGATCTTAATGTCTGTTATAGGAATTATCGACTGGTCTGGTGATCTGGTGTTCTTTTTTGTGTTAAAAATAGATTATTAGAAGCCACACATTTATAAACTACTACTTATATTATATAAAAAAAGATTCCAGGTCAAATTAAGCTCTATAAATTCTATAATCTATGAATTTGTTTTTTAATAAGTAAATTTAGTCAGCATTAGATTCTTCATCGCCTTCATGCTGTTCTTCCATCATTTCTTCTTCATTATTCTCACCATCTTCTATCCATTGCTTCATAAGTTCCTTAGCTTCAGTCCTGTTTTTAAACAATTAAACTTAAAATGCTTTAACGAGTTACAAATACATTTTTTCATAAAATACAATTGCAACAAATTAACTACACGTTTTACATAAGAAAGGCTCCAAAAACTTATTTTTAAAGTTAAAAATATTTAAAAAGTTTTCAGCCATTAGACATAAGGAATCTTCAAGATAAAATACATTGTAGCTTGAAAATCCGTTAAATGTATTATAGCATTTACCTCTCTTCTGGTGTAATGGCTCCTTTATTAAGCCTCTTAAGCTTTGGAAGTGAAGCAAGAACTTCAATTCTTAATTGTTCATCTTCTTCTTCGACAGCGACTTCTGCATCTTCTTCTCCTATTCCACCCATGTAAGGACAACCTTTTACGATAAGAGTTTCCAGTGAGGGTAATACCTGTTGAAAGAAAAATTACGGCCAACATAAAATGCAAATTATACTTTTATAATGTTGTTAATACTTTATTTTTATAACAATGGTAGGCGGTCGAGCAAATGGGCTATATAATGGGCACAATGATGTTTAGCGGTAGAATATCTTAGGAGTGAATAGTACTTACCCAGACGAGCTTACACAAGGCCCTGGCTACGTTACGTTAATTAATTGTTAATATATTATGCTGATATATGATCCATTTTATATAATGATATTTTATGTTGCTAAGTGAACTGCTGAAATGTCTTAAATATCACTCAATTAAAGAAGGCAAAAAATTATATTTACTGATATTATGCAAGCCCATCTGCGTACCCCACTCATAAGATATTCTATCGCTAAACAGCAATCCGGTTTAAAGTGTCAGTGAGCTGGTGTAACTTTAGCCACAAGGTCTTATTGTCCACATTATAAGAAAAAAATCATCAATATCAGGTTATAGATTTTTAGTATCATAGTTTAGTCATTGTTAGGTAGGTACCACCCACTCAGATATTCTACCGCAAAACAGCAGTACTTGTTATTGTTGTGTTCCGGTTTGAAGGGTGAGTGAGCCAGTGTAATTGCAGGCACAAGGGACATAACTTCTTAGTTCCCAAGGTTGGTCGCGAATTGGTGATGTAAGCGATGGTTAACATCTCTTACGACGCTAATGTCTATGGGCGTTGGTGACCACTTACGATCAGGTGGCCCATACGCTCGTCTGCCTTCATATGCAATAAAAAAATAGTATGTTATATGATTAACGACTAACCCGTAACTTCTTAATTTGTTTTAAAGTCGACACTTTGCAATTTCGCATATTTACGTACTGTAACTTCTTTAACTCGGGGTCGAATCCGTTTAAGACTCGTATTGGATTATTCCTCACGTGCAAAACTCTCAAATTCGTCAATTTTTCGATACCAACTAAGCTTGTAATTTTGTTTCCAGCTAAATATAAACTGTCCAAGTTTGGAAAATTAAAATTCGAGATATCTTCGATTAAATTGTATCGGAAATCCAAACATTTTAAATTAGACATTTTTTCGAGTTCGACTTTTCTAATTTTATTGTAGCCGACTTCTAATGTGCTCAGCTCTGGTTGAAAAACGTCACGAACTGAAGTTATTCTATTATTGTTCATAATGATCACTTGCATGTACTTCATCTTCTTTAAACCGGCCGAGTTTAGAAGATTCTTATCAGCATGTATAAGAAGTAGAAACGGTAGTTCCGTGACAACTTGTAAGTTTTCCAAAGTCAAATTGTTGTTGGATACGTCAACAAATTGCAAATGTTGGAACGATTTGATCGCGCTGATATTTGTCAAACTCATTCCAGTGCAAACCGCCTTAAGATATGTGTATCTGTAAAATTGCAAATTAATTGTACACTTGAATCTTTCGTATCTTGAGTCTTGAATACTGTCGCAACGTCTGGTAAATACGATCGTGGTTATATATCATTTCTGATATAATTTCGTCAAGACAAAGAGTCATACAAAAGCAACATTAAAAATAAAACATTAAGATATATACTGTTTTCGTAATTGATATATTTAACATAAGTCTACAAATATAATGCACTAGCTGTGTCCCGCAGTTTCACCCGCGTATAATTAATAAAAATATAATGAATACAAATTAGCCTAGAACACAAAAATAATTTTTAAATTCGAACCAGTAGTTCCTCAGATTAGCCGAATCAAACAAACAAACTATTCTGCTTTATATATTAGTATAAATTAACGATAAATGAATATTTAAAATTTGGAAAAGTTAGACTACCCATCGCCTTCAGCTGTTTTGCCAAGCAGACTCAGTCGAACGCTTATCTCGGATCTATTAAGCTTCCTCTCTGGGCTTGTAAATGTAGGTAGAACTTCTTCTTTTTGTTCTTCTTCTGCCACGGCCTCGCCTAAATTTTCTATATGTAATGATTCTTCTAACTCCTGCTCAACTCCTTCTACATCGGGTTGGAGTTTATAATGTGATTTGAGCATTTTTTCTTAAAACGATATGCAGATGCGTTTAATTAAATATAGACGAGATATAATGATATTTTTATTAAATGAAGTTTGGAATTGTTTGTAAATTAGATGACAATATCGTTACATAGCTTAGCATATATACATTGACGTATGTCATTAATGTATAAATTGTTTAAAGCCAGTATTGTTTAGACATATTACAGATCTTTTGTAAGGAGGTCTGATGTAGATTTAAGTAGTTTTGAATGAGTTTTTTTGCTGAATTGAATTTACTTATATAGGTTCATAATAACTGGACATTTGATATTGAATTACAAAATATTAGAATGCGTTTTAATATGAAAAAAATGGTTGTCTGTAAAGTCGGTTTACTGACGATAGTTTAACGTGACAACGTCATAACAGATAGTTGCGGCGCAAGCGTACAATCAGCGTAACGGGACAATGAGTCATCCTTTTTCGTGCATGCAGCCAGCGTTCATCGATTTATTAGACGTTGTCACGTCAAAAACGTAATTTTAAATTATTACTGAAAAAGAAGTAACACTATATATTTTTCATAATTTATCCGTAACTTGATAAAAGAAGCAGCATGTCCATCTAACTTGACACCGAAAATAGTGTCATAGAGTTTACTACATACAAACTTGGGAGGGATATTTGATAATAATTATTTATTTATTGCAGTTTTCCTTTACATCAAATGTGCCAGTTGGCTTAACGCCGCAGCAGCATATCGAAACGATACTAAGAAAAAAGGCGAACTCGTTGAACATGCGCGGAGAACATCCTCGTAACTATGTGCTCAAGGTGAGGAAGGTTTTTATTATTTGTACCACTTGGTGGTAGAGCTTTGTGCAAGCTCGTCTGGGGAGGTATCACCCACTCATCAGATATTCTACTGAAAAACAGCAGTACTTGCTATTGTTGTGTTCCGGTTAACATCTCTCACAATGCCATGTCTATGGGCGTTGGTGACCACTTACCATCAGGTGGCACATACAGTCGTCCGCCTTGCTGTGCAACAAAAAAAAACAGGGTGTTATGTTTGTTTAGCAAAATGACACGTAAGGTATATTTTACACATCGATCGCATGAAGATTTTATTTAATATTTAAGACTGTCTGTTAAATGGTCAGATTAAATTTGCTGGTGAGATTGTCCGTTCAAAACCCGGGCAAAATGCTCAACTTCTTAAAATAAGAAGAACATTCATGTGCCTCTGTAAGCACGGAAAGCCGTATGGACTTTCTTTTATCTTGTAGGGTTGATATTGTTTTGGATTATGTGAGGTCAATTGAGTTTAACTCACACTTGTCCCACGCTGTTGGCTAGTACTTAAAAGATTTAGTGCGGGTTGAGTTTCTCTCAGATATATTTATTTATAGATATAATCAAACATTGGCCCGTTAAATGTGTTTTGGGTAAAAACACTTAATTTAAAAGATGTACATTTATAAAATACTCCTTCCTCTATTTAAAAAGCTTCCACAGAAATTACATTGATTGTATGTTTTAAGTATATGGTTTTACAATATGTGGTATGTTTGATGGTAGGTCTGCGGGCGGGAAGAGTACCTGCTGGGCGACCACCCACTCATACAGTTCCTTTATATACAAGAGATGCTATCACGAGATGGCGTCCCTCAAGTCATGACTGTCAGTATGGATAAAATAGCTGGTGAGTTATTAAAAGTTAGTAAATTTACCTGTTGGTAGGGCTTTGTGCACGCCCGTCTGCGCAGGTAACGCCCACTTATCGCATATTCAACCATCAAGTAATAAAAAAAAATAATTTGTTTTTGGCTACAAAATTATATTTCCGTATGAAATAACTTCCAATTGAATTGAATTCAACATGTGGTTCTAATGTAATATTACAAGTTTAACTGATTTACTGATTGTGTATTATATCTTTGCAGTTGCCTCTGAGTTTCAATATTATTCACTGTCCGAGAGAAGACGACTTGCCTCCGAACAATCAAACACGATAAGAAAAAAGAAGAACTACGAGTCATCGTGGAAGATTGAGAGAAATTATTCATGTATGGTACAAACTGTTGGTGGACTCAACGTTGATCCCGGCAGACTCGTTGAGGTAACATACTGTTCTTATTGTTAACAATATTTTGATGTCTTTGTTCGATGTTAATAATTCCTAAGGATAGTTTGTCTGAAAATCAGTAATTTAAAATTTAAGTAATTGAAAGTAAACGGCTCTTAATATTCCAATGTTGAGCTAAGACTTTTAAAAGAAGGCTTTGAGCTTATTTCACCAAGCTGTACCAATGCGAGTTAATGTGTGGTGAAATTTACCATTCACATTATGTAGCTGTCATAGCCATGGCAGTATTTCAGAACTTGAAAATAAAAAATAATTTTATAAATATTAGTACTATTAATTATTATTACTACTAATAATTATTATAAAGGTAATTACTACTATTTTGATAATAATAATTTACAATATTTCTAAAATATGTAAAACTATTAAAAATGACGTCACAGTGGTTTTAGATGCTCAAATATATTATCACATGTTTTGATTTTAAAGGTCGTTTGCCAAGCTGGTATCTATCACGGCGGGAAGTCGTTGTGCGAGCCGCAGAAGACACGATTGGCAGTTGTTTCGAAGGAGGGCGAAGCGCAGTGGGATGAAGAGCTTCAGTTCCCGATTAAAGTTTGTAACGTTCCACGCATGGCGAGGCTCTGCTTCGTCATATATGAGATATCCAAAGCCAAGAATAAAAGAAGAGGGAAAGACGCGAATAAGGTAAACACGTATATCAACTTTTTAATAATAATAAAGTTTTATTTAAGTAGTCATTAATTGGCTTTTCTATTTAATTTTATAGTCAAATATCAAAATCATCAAACGAGAAACCCCATAGTTACACTTTGTTACCAATGAAAGTGCTCATGGCGTTTCTTATAAACGTCAGTTAAACATCGTATTCTCTCTTTCTATCATTATTGATTTGACATTTGAAAGAAGAAGACAGCATTATTTAAGCAATCAAATGCAAAGCAACGCTGTATACCTTAAATTTCCATCAATATCGTTCTAACAACTATATGAGCATGCTCAAGGCTTGACATTTTATTCAGTCAGTTTTATTGATGTAGATGTCTCCTCAGTCATAGATGTTACTTCAACACAATCACACTATTTAACAAACAAATAATTCATTGACCATTGTTAGATACAAATGTTTTAATTGCTAAATGTAAGTAGGAATCAATTTAGTTACAGATACAAGACAACATTTTAGTTCTCCACATTGGTCTGTTATTGATAATGTACGGATTGATTCAAGTTTCTAACAGTGACAATGTCGCTGGCAGCGATGACCACTTAGAAGTAGTTGGCCTGTACGATTTCCAATTTACTTTGTACCTGAAAAAAGCTAATCAATAATTTGCTTTGCAGGACGCTATAAACAGGTTGGCTTGGGCGAATACAATGATTTTCGACTACAAGGAGCAACTTCGTACGGACGGAGTGACCCTGTTTATGTGGACACACGTCGCCGACGAGACTCAGGGGGACGACCTGTTGTTACATCCGCTGGGTACGGTGGTCTCCAACCCCAACATTGATTCCTGTGCTGCGCTCCAAGTACGCTTCTCTAAGTGAGTGGAAGGTGGAATGTGGTAACAATTATGTACCACTTGTAACGTACCTTATGTCATTTTCTGTACCCTTGACAATGTGTATACAAAATGATGGTCGGTTGAGTAGTAAAAAAATAACAAACAGACAAGCAAACTTATTTTTGATATATTTATATCCTTAATTGATACTATTTGTGAAACTGTCGTGATGCCTGTTGATGTGATATTTGGAGTATATGTTGAATACTATATAAGAATGATGTGTGGGCGAGGTTTTTATGTGAGAGGATATTTAAAAGGTTTTCTTCAATAATTTGTCATTGGATGTGTTTTATGTCTTGTCTTCGTTATTTTGTAAATTATTAAAAAGGTATACTATACATAGGCAATATTTTCCTTTTCAGCTACGACTGTCAATACCCAATATTATTTCCAAAGCAAGAGGCAGTCAAAGCGTACGCGGATCAACTAGAGAACAATTCACCGGACGTGATGGCGCGACTGAGCGAGGACTTCGAGAAACTTCGAGCGACCGCTGAGAAGGATCCCATGTATGAAATGCACGAACAGGAGAAAAAAGATATTTGGGCGTCAAGGTAGGAACTTATATATAATATCACGTATTCAGTATCAGCTCACGCGTGCGAGTAACGGCCGTATCTATTTATTTATCGTTTCATGTTTTGGTTGTAAAATGCGATCAGATTTCATATTTTAAAAAACTTTTTTATAAAAGCACTAAATTCGTCAAATCTTTCCTCAATGTCTTTCGCGTGTACTATTTCCATTATGCGTCAGACATATTTGGATATCGTCGATGACCGTTCCACGAATATGTACTACTGTCGCCCCCCCCCAGGGAGTACTTCCGCGCGCTGGCCCCGGAGCTGCTGCCCAAGCTGCTGTCGTGCGTGGAGTGGACGGAGCGCTCGGAGGCGGCGCTGGTGGCGCGCTCGCTGGCGGCGTGGCCCATGCTGCGCGTGGAGTCAGCGCTGGAGCTGCTGGACTACGCGTACGCCGACGCCGCCGTGCGCGGGTTCGCCGTCGAGTGCCTCGCCAAGATCAGGTCTGCTGTCGGACCGCACGTCGCTCGTCTACTTCATTCGACGTCCTTTCGGCTGTTTTATGACAATTAGAGCAAAGGGATATGTCAAAGTCTTGTACCCGCCTGTCTGATGTTAATATTTCTTGGAAATGCTCGAATATTGGTTGGCCGCCTGGCACTGTAGGAGTTGCTGAGGCGCTATGCTAATAGTATTGACGTCGGACTAATATTGCTTTGAATCTTCAGATATCTCTTTTTGCTCCGTCTTTCGGAATCGGAAGCAGTGTTAATGATCATGACGATGTTGCATTGTTGCCATATACTTATTCGATTTGAGCACCCTGAATATTTATGCCGACATTTAATTGTATAAGCCTAATGATGTTATCATATGGACATGTATATAATATTTACTTTATCACAGTGATGAAGATCTCCTGCTTTATCTATTGCAACTGGTCCAAGCTTTAAAACATGAGTCATATCTAATGTGCGACCTGGCCGTGTTTCTGTTGCAACGAGCTTTCAATAACATGACAATCGGACATTATCTCTTCTGGCATTTAAGGTAAAATAAATTCATGTATGTTTAAAATTAAAATGTCTTAAGTGTTATAGTTGCCGTCAATAAATATTGCACATCAATCTGATCAGATATAGCATTGTATACATATTGTATAAAAAATGGTGTATTTTATACAATTAATACACATAAACTCATAACTGTTTAACATCTCCTAATAGATACCGGACTGTTAGTGTTTTGTGTGACAGAGATAATGCTCTACCATGCCGAAATTAGTCAATTGTCTCTTTTCAAAGGTCGACGTGCAATATTTATTGACGGGTACTATACATACATATTGAATATACAAAGAAAAATGTGGTTATAAAATACTAAAAATTTTCGCCGTTTTCAGATCTGAAATGCACGTGCCGTCAGTGTCGGTACGCTTCGGTTTGGTGTTGGAAGCGTACTGTCGCGGCTGTCAAGACCACATCAACAGCCTCATGCGGCAGATCACCTGCCTGGATAAGCTCAAATGTTAGTACGGATGACTTTGAAACTGTTTTGATTGCATTGGTTTGATTTCAACAAATATGTTAAGTAATGAAATGGTTAAATCATTATTCACTCAGTTACCAGACATACTAGTTACTCTTTAGTTGGCAGCAAATGTCCAATTGCATATTAATAAAATATCGGTAAATAGCGCTTAATACTGACATTAAATGAAATAGCATAAAACAATAAGGTAGTTAGTTATAAAGTGTTACATAATAATATTAAAAGTCCCGTCCGCCCAGGGGCCAGCCAGTGCGTGCGCAAGAAGAAGGAGATCTCGAAGGCGCGCGCGGCGCTGCAGCAACACCTGCAGGAGCAGCACTGCGTCGAGACGCTCTGCGACTTCGTGTCGCCGCTCACGCCCAGCCTCGTCTGCAAGCGGATCAAGTGCGTCACCCCCCCACGCGTACCCCCCACTACTCACCTAACATACTTTATTCTTTAATAACACAATAACTCACTAGTCGATTGTCTTAGCGCCAAATAGCATTACGGTTTGAAGGGCAATGAGCCAGTCAGGCACAAAGTCCCAATATTTCTTACATTGCTAATGTGTATGGGCGGTGGTTACCACTTGTCGTCAGGTGGCCCATTTGCCAGTCCGTGAACTATGGAACTATAGGAAAAATAAGAAAAAATCCTAACGATTACTTTAATGTTCTATTTATATTTCTTATAAATACTGACGAACTTATTTATTTTAGGCCTGAAAGATGTCGAGTCATGGACAGTAAGATGCGTCCACTCCTACTCGAGTTCGAGAACGTCGATCCGACAGGGTCCGACGTCCGCATTATCCTAAAGATTGGAGATGATCTCCGGCAGGACATGTTCACGCTGCAAATGTTGAGGATCATGGACAGGCTGTGGAAGAATGCAGGATATGATTTTAGGTAATTTTGTCTTATTAACATCTTAAGATAGTTCATTGCCAATTTTTTCATCCAATGTATTATTAAAACAACACAAACATTATTTTAGATTGTCTTGTCCAAGTCAACTGGTATTTTTACATTTGCTTTATGAGAATAAATAAATGTTTCCAGATTGAACCCGTACAACTGCATATCGATGGAGTACGCAGTGGGTATGATCGAGGTGGTGGACGAGGCAGAGACGGTCGCCAACATACAGAAGCAGAGCGCGCTCTTCAATGCAGCCTCCACCATCTCCAAGGCCAATCTGTTCCGTGAGTGTTACAACTCCACTTCCTTACTAGTCGATAAATAATTCTGTGAGAAGAATATTGTGATTGTTCGAAATAAAGTCGAAGTGTTATTGTAGAAATTTGTACAATTCACTATCAAATATAAAAACACACTGTATTTTTATTTATTTAGTAAGGGCTAGAGATTTACACGCGGCTTCCGTCGTGTGTGTGTGTGTGTTCTGTATTGCTAAATATTAATTTCCTCCTATATTACAGAATGGCTCCGCAAACAGAACCCCAGTGACGAGTCGTTCAACAAAGCGGTGGAGGAGTTCACCATGAGCTGCGCGGGGTACTGCGTGGCGACCTACGTGCTGGGCATCGCGGACAGGCACCCCGACAACATCATGGTCAAGAAGAGCGGACAGGTACCAGACGTTACTACGATAAACTAATACAACTGAAACAATTCAACTTTTTAATAAAAACTGTAATAAACATTCAGATGAGTAAGATGAAATTGTTTTAAAATCAGTGAAAGTTTCATCATGCTCTCATTACATGCCAAGCGATGAAATAAATGTGTCGATAAAATTTCGGTACGCTCCATTACGCATCACTACTTTATTGACATCGGAGCATTAAAAAAAAAGAATTATAAAAATAGATACAGTAATTAAATCGCTAATGAACCGGAAATAAAAAACGACACCAGCTCAACACTAGTCTTATTGTTTATAGTGATTGTTCTATTTTTCAAATAACATCAGAACGATTTGGTATGTAAATATTTTGCAATAATATGTAACTCGTTCGGTACCTGTAAATCAAATAAACGTGTCGTGCGGCACCGCTTCGATAAGAGGTCGAATCGACCGCATGTGTGGCGAGGCAAGGTACATCCCCCGATATCTGTGATGAATACCAGAGTATTCAAGACGACCAATGATATCGTGTCAATTCAATGTCATGAATTCCGAATACCTCAAAGGTTAAAAATGTCATCGTTCGTTGTTGCAGCTGTTCCACATCGACTTCGGGCACTTCCTGGGGCACTTCAAGCAGAAGTACGGCTTCAAGCGCGAGCGCGTGCCCTTCGTGTTGACGCACGACTTCATACACGTCATCAACAAGGGGCAGCGCGGCGGCGTGCACGAGCAGCTCGACTTCAAGATATTCCGCGACCTCTGCGAGACGGTACGCTAGTCGCTACGTTATATGTACACCGCGCCGACGACACATTGACAGTCCCCCGCCAAACACCAGTACTTAGTACATATTGTTGTGTTCTGGTTTGAAGGGTCACTCACCCTTGACAGTGCCAGTGTAACTACAGGCATAAGAGACTATGTAAGGGATGGCAGTAGTGACTATTTACCATCACATGGCCTATTTGTCAGTCTGCCTATCTATATAAAATTGAATAATTATAATTTTACAGAATATATTATTTTCTTCAGATATAATTATACTTTATTTATTTATTAGGCGTTCAAAATTCTTCGAAAGCACGGACACCTCATCCTATCGCTGTTTTCTATGATGATCTCCACCGGTTTGCCAGAACTCAGTTCGGAAAAGGATTTGCAGTACCTTAGAGAAACTTTGGTAAGTTTACTTATCGTACAATCGCTATATAATATGGAATTAATGTAATAATATTTAATTGTTAATATTTTAGTAAACAGAGAAAAATATTGTCTCTTAAAATCTAAATCTTTTGTGACGCAAGCTTTCATCGATCAATTAATCAACCAAATGCCAATTGCAAGTTGAGTGGTATTGGTTAAATTCAGTTGCAGAATTAACTCTACACATATAAACAGATCAATTGTACATAAATACGAATAGTTTTATGTAACTACCACTATAATTATATTTGTTTAATAAAACACTGAGGATATATACATTAAAAAAATATTCTATTCTGAAGGTAATGGACCTATCCGAGGAAAAAGCGATGGAGCATTTTAGACTGAAATTCATCGAAGCCGTCAAGAACTCGTGGACGGCCTCCTTCAACTGGGCGCTTCATAACTTCGACAAGAACAACTGACAGTGACCCGTCAGTAGGCGGCTGAAACGACAGCCGTCTAAACACACGCCACAAACGCTTTAAAGAGTGAGACTTATTCATTATATATTAAGGTTCAGTTTTGAATGGCTGCGAGAAGCTGTATTCGAAATTTGAACACCATACTAACTTTTTGAATAGTGACTCTTACTCTTTAAACAAGACTTTATAGACTGTACTAAATAGTGCGTGTTTGACGTTTAATTCGAAATTTAAACGACACCGATTGAAATTTAAATGTTATGTGATGTTATGGTTGAAATTCAATTCGAACAAAAGTGCGTGTTAAATTTGAATTTGGAATACCATGGGCATCTTTAAAAGATATAAAATTGTATCGAATGATCCGTTATATAACCGAGTAAATAAACAAGGACCTCATTCCTTATACGCTAAGGTTCAATTTGCAAAGACCTGCAGTGCGCGTCAGATCAGACTTTGGGCCTCGTAAAGAAACTTCAGTGACCGTAATGGACTCTATAACTATATGCATTAGGCTTATTATCGGATATCACAATATAGGCATTTCGCTTGGTTTTAATATAATATTGTAGATGTAATTTTATGCGAATTTAATCATGTTGATAAATCTATAACTAATATTGTTGAATATGATACAATGTTACCGAATTTTCTAGCGTATTAGAATAATGAAATAGTAACATTATCATTTAATTATAAAATTTGACATCGTAATGTGGTATTTTGTATCTGTGAGACATATTTAATTCGATATTTGTGATTATTCATTAAATAAACTTGTTATTAAGAATTTAAATTTGGAATAAAAAAACTTCGCAGATTATAAAACACCGTAAAACAAAATCAAAATAAATTTAATGTTTCATTACATATACATACTTACTAAAAAACTTTATTTAAATTAATAACAATTACCAACTGTGAAATGAAATATAATATAAATTAACATAATTATGTAATGTGATCATATATAATCTGTATATCTCTAAGTATATATACTATGTACACATTTTTGGTCTTAATATGCGGTAAATTAGATTTACATAGCTTGAAAATTATTCCATTGTATGATCAATAACGTCATTTAGTATAATTGTAACGGCTTATAGCGCATCTATAGCATATCTTTATATCAAAATATGGTCACGCGAAGTGTAGTTTCATTGTAATATGGGCATCGAGCTGCGACGGTCGTTTTGGCTGTGATATAAACGGCGGTTTGTCGAGAGGTATCTGTTTTCATTTATAAATTAATAAAAATGTAACATTTACTTTTATATACATACATACAAGATAAATAAATATGGATATGACCTTGAATGGAATATTCCATTTCGATTGAAATCGACGCAGGTGATTTATAAAGGTAATTGGAATGAATCGGCACGAGCCTAGAAGTGAGGTTTTAGAAAGACTGATTATTTAGCGATGGGTTTAGGTTGGGCGAGTACGATTCAAAATGTACAATGGAAACAGATCATCGGAATTTTCGCAATATATCTTATTAAAAGGTAATTTTAAGATATTCGTATATATATAAGTGATTTCGATTCGTAAATTATATTTATATGGAATGTTTAACCGTCGTCGCTCTGCTCTCCCGTTCTAGCATGTTATTTAGGCAAATGCTCTCATTCTTAATGTGTTAAGTAGTGTATGTTATCGTTGATAGTATTAGAGACTCGCTGTCCGGACGGTAGTGACATATGTGAGCGAGACGCCGCATGTGACGCGCTCTTTTGCACGCGCGGGGAAAGAACGCCACAGTGACACTCCACGCAGCTATCCATGTATTCGATGTTAAATAGGAAGCTGCTCTAAAGATACGACAAAATATTACTAAGATGGTAATAACATTAATAATGTAATTACGTACCAGCTGAGCAAAAATCGTATTTATTGATACGCACTTACGAATATTTTGCTATTGTTATCCTGCGGCAGACATTCGTCACTAAGTGTGTCAGTATACTTAATATTATAAAACCGCACAGATGTCGCTAGTCGCACTCTCAGTACTAGTACATATCGCTATGGAACAACTAATTAACAGCCAGCTAAATAAGTGGATTTTGTTTAATGATCATTGTACCCAGTTTTACTTGTTCGATAGCGTTGACGTTGTAGTGGGGTTCTTCCTGACTGGCCCTAGTCCAGTCCGGGCACTTCCTCTCCGGCAGCCGCGACTGCCGGGTCTTGTTATTTTGACCTAAAAGGTCAAGGCCTAGCTAGGCCTGGTGTTCATCTTTGCGTTGACGTTCACTACGATTTGTATTGAATACTTATTAGTGCCACTAGATGGCGCTGCTCATTCGCTCAAATACAGAGGTCGTGTTAAATAAAACGTAATATATTTTAAATTATTTTTGAGATTTCGTTGTAAAATAAAAGTCGTTTTAGTTTGATAAAAAAAATTTGGGTGTATACTTTATGATAGGCGACAGCCCTTTGAATCAGTGTCGGATTGCGAAATAATATACTCTAATGCGTGGGGCATCAAGGTGTATTTTAGCTTGAACGCGGCAACGTCTGTACATATTACTTATGCTGTGACTGTTGACAGCGAGTCTCTAATACTATTAAAGCTTTTTGAAACGAATCCTGTTAAGGTTAAAACTTATAGATATCATAGTTGTAGCAGTATTATATCTTAAACGTTTAGGATCATATTTTTTTTGTTTGTAAGTTTTTTTTTAATAACTTCAGGCTACCTCATGGTGTCGTGTACTGAACCATTTGTTATGAAACTTAGCTTGTATTTAACGATAGTTGGAAAATTATTTAGCACACGTGTTTATTTTTACATTACTCATCGATTTTTATTTGAATAATTTGAAAATGATTGTATAGATACCAGGAATGAGGACGTTCTTTATTCAAATGTAAATGTTCTTTTTTTTCTAAATGCGTTATGGAGGTTCTATATATCATCTAAAATCGTCGATTGTGTTTAACTTAGTTCGCTAATTTTGTTTTGAGTTATTATCATTTTTTCTAAAGACCATTGTCTATATGACTCTTCGGCTCATAATAAATTTTAATCTCTTACCATAGACAATGACGTCCGCTGCTAAATGTACTAACCGACAATCACACTTTCCCATTTATAATATTACTACGAATGATTATTAGAAAATTTACAAATAAAATAGGATCGATTAAATTCTGTTGATCAAGCGTTTAGACACGATTTTTTCTGTTTTTTTTTTTTAATTTAATAATATTGTGCTGGATCTTTGTTGTGATGCATTTATTTGAAAGACCTCTAGGAATAATATTAATAGTAACCAATAATTTCTTTCTGACTTTTAACTCGTATATTAGGTGAGATCCACGTCAAGGCGTTTAACCGCAAGAAAAGTAAAAAGTTCATAGAGATATAGATTTTTTTAATTGTATTTTATAAAATTTTCCCGATAAATTCAGTTTGTTACTTCTTTGATAATCCGCTTATTAAATTGACTGACTGACCAACAAAGCTTGTTAGAAGCATGACATTTTGGAAGTAAGTTATATAAAAAACTTAATTATACAATTATGTTAGAAATATGAATATATGTATTTTGACTTTTGTATATATGTATGTACATATTTAAAAGTTAATGCTACTAGATACTAGTTCATGGTAATTCGTACCATTCGTAGGTTTTAATGAGGAACTAAAGTTTGTATGGGGATTTAAAGAACTGACTTCCCGCTGCGTCCAAACGTCAAACCATAGACCACAGGCAGAACAGATTATCCAAAAAATTTTGCATTTGATAAAAGTGAGATAATTCCTGGGTGTGTTATTTATATTCGTATTATTATTTTTGAATTAGGTTAGAGGACTGGCAAATGAACCACCTGATGGTATGTGATCACCAACGGCTATAGACATTGGCTGTAATTATGGCTTAGATGTAAGAAATATTACCCATTTCGTATATCGCCAATGCGCCACATTGGTTCACTCACTCTACATACCGGAACACGGCAATACTAAATCTTGGTTTGGTGACAGAATATCTGACCCAACGGGCTCGCACGAAGGCCCTACCACCAAGTAAACTTATATTAATTATATTGCTGAAATATCACAGATTAAAAATGTTATATGTGTAAAATTTAGTGTTTTTTTTTTCGTATTACATTAGTAAAAGCGAATATGTTAAAAATAGAAGAAATGCGGTTGGTGCGGCGTATTGGTTACAGATATGTGAGACGGTCGCGGTTAGTCTGACATAATTGTATCAAATTCACTAGTTTTTTTTTATAATACGTATTTAATATAAATAGTTAATATTATTAAGATGTTTCTGTTTTAATATTAAGAGTATGTAATTGGTGGATTGTAATGAATTTCAATAAAAAGTAAAGTAACAGCTTACAAATTTCCCACGGCTGGGCAAACACCTCCCGTTATGAGTAAAGTTTTTGAAGTATACTAGTCTCGCTGCTTAAATGCAATTTGGTCAGTTTCAGTGTTGTCAGCAATTAAAACATCACATCGAAATAACAGTGTGCCTAAACTAAACTCGCACAGTTTATTTACTTATTCGACAGCGTTAATGATAACTGCGATGTATGGAATAACAGCGCCGTCTAGCGACGATAATAAATCTATACAAATCGCAGTATACGTCAACGCTATAAAAAACGTAAAAGAACTCTCACTAGACACACTATCTTTTGTTTAAATTGTTGACATATTTTTATTATAAAACATGAAAATATCTATGCTCTACATAGTTAATAGTACTTGTAAGACGGTATCTTATATAAACGATCTTTGTTTATTTTATTTATTACACAGTACAACTATGTACAAAATGTAAACAAGGATATATATAAATAACTTTTACAGTCTATTTATCATAAATATATATTCCATTACAATATGTATATTATTAAAATATATAGATTTATATAGTATTCGCGTAGTAAGATTCGCCCACTTTATGAAATTCGTAATGGTGGTGTACGGTATTAATACTTGTGTGTTTTTTATTTGCACAAGAATTTGTATATTTTACCTTTTGCTTAGTAAATAAAAAAAAACAATATCGGATATCGACTAATCTGTGGTCTGTGCTTTACTCTTTGGTCGCGGCCGGAAATTAGGTTTTTCGCTTCCCATACAAACGTTAGTTACTATTTTTTTTCGAATTACGAACAGGTATAAATTTCCATGTATACACATCACACACTAGAAAAATCTATTCTCATCAGAATTCTGACCAGTCAGTCAGGGTTAGAGGTTTATAAAGTGGATTATCAAAGAAGCAACATTTTAATTAAAATGTTTGTATTATTTGTTTACTTTTCATATTAAATTAATACGATCTATTTAAAAGTCCAGGTATGTCTCTAGTCTTTACAAAGTGTGCATTTAATGTTATCAGTCACGTCTGGCACAGAGATAATACTTATGTTTACAAATATTTTGTTTTGAATTAGGCCTTAAGCTGAGAGTGCATTGTGCTCCGGATCAACTGAAATATTTAAAAAAAGAATGTTATGTAACATGCATATCCTTAATAATATTATAAATGCGAATGTAAGTTTGTTGTAACGCTTTTACGCCTGAACCACTAAACGGATTTTAAGAATTCTTTCACCAATGGAAAGCTACATTATCAGCGAGTAACATAGGCTATATTTTGTCCCCGAATTCCCCTGGAACGGGAACTCCGCGAGTGAAACCGCGGGCAAAACTCTAGTAGAATAATAAATGAGAAAAAAGGGAGTCTATAATAGACAAATATTACAAGTTAAAAAAAGAATACAATTATTTCGCCTCTAGTGATGCTCTTTTTGAAATGTGATATTGGAAAGATACTGTGACACCAAGATTTACTTAATTTTTTAAACCGTTGATAATATTGTAGCGTTTTTAATCATTGACTTTGAGCACATTGAATCGTGATTTTTTAACTATTTTTTAATTCTACCCCGAAGAAACTTGTAGTTACTGTTTGCATAAGTAATAATTTCATGATTTTAAATAATAATGGGTTTATCTTAAAAATTACAAGGTTCACAGCCATGTTCATAAATTGTAATTAATATAAATATAATTTCGTAATCTACAAACGGTAAAGGTTGTTGATAGAGTCGAGGAAAAGAACGTCATTGTGCAATCGCGGCCTTATTATATAGTTAGGAAAATCTTATCAACGTGTAGTCTCTTTCTTACTTGATAAATGACCGTATGCGAGTGAAAGCGACAAAACATTGTAAAGTGAAGAAGTATAAAAAATGTTTTGTGGAACTTTGAAAGTTATGCGTAGATTAGGCGGCTGTTGTAATGGACAACAATAATAATGACGAATTTCACTTTAATTAAAATTATATCTTAGTTGTTTAAAAAAAACATATTTACTGTAAATTACATTACATAACAGGCAATACAATTACAGAAATGAGCGAATCCCAGAAAATTGTCTATCGTATCAATACTCTTGACTAGATTATAAAAACATTTTAGTCCAAACTTTAATGAATATTGATATTATTAATGATTAAAAATTTGATGCAATAATTACTCGGAATATTTTTAATACAACTTACTTGATACTTTTAATGACCATCGCAATAAAAAATACATTAGATTTAAATGTGATTTCTCAATGTAATGAATGGTGAATTATAGGTATGTAAAATGTTTTGTTACAAATGAATACAATGTCGTTAGTGTTTTTTATTTAATGTCCGTCGTCGTTACAACTGGATACTTGACATCTGGAATTGCCATCGTAGTAGTATTATAATTAATGCATAATTATGGTCCTATTTATTGCGTATAGCAATATTATTTCATTTTACACAAAACATAAAAGCAATTAATATTTTAACTGTCTTGGTACTTTCTATTGCGTAAGTCGATTTTTTTTATAATAACCACAGAGTAAAAATCGCATATACTGGTATTTTTGATGAACAAATTACTATAAAATGATAACTATAACTATTTGTTTAGTCCTGCTACTAAGAGGAGACTCATTAGCTCTGTTGAATAATTACGTTAAAGATTTATATTTGTTTACGCCATATTTACAAACTCGCGCGCGATAACTCTACGCTGTCCGATTAAATCTTTACAATTGAATGAACTCTCGCGTTCTATTAAATTGTACATTTTTACGCTTTAGTATTTAATAATTGATTGTTTTCTATACATTATATAATAAATAAGTAGTATTATTTAAAAAAAAAAAACCTCAAAAATAAAGCATCCCCATTTATGGTATCTATATCATGGACTAATTCTCTTATTAACGTATTCACCATTGAAATATATCTGATGTAGACATGTTGTTTTAAGTTGTGTATCAAGCCCCGTTACATAGTAATTGTTTACAAGAAATTTTGATCTCGGCTTTTGTTGGTGTGACTAACTACGTTAATTCACTCGACATAAAGCAAATGTGTTCATATGCTTTTGTACGGCTTGGGCGCATCGATGTATGCACATAGTCTTCATCTATTGTATTAACAATTGTATTTGGTAATATTTATGGTAGTCTTAACTCAACTCTTCCTATGCAGTGCTAAATAAATTAAAAAAAAAAAATGTTTAAGTACACGAACCGTATGTGCAATGTAAATACTGATTTATTTATGTATAAAATGTGCACGTGAGCGCTTGTTGTAGTCGTCGATAATATAACATGGCTTTGATAAAAAAAAATTGACAGCCTTATTAAATATAAATGAATCTTTTTTTTAAATCTTTTCCGCATTTAAAAAAAAAGATGCAATATTATGCATCCAATGCAATAAAAATCGATTGAAATTGTTAGTAATACGTTTTGATCGTAATGTTAATTTATGTATTATGAAGTTTTTTTTTAATGAATCTTTTTAATATTATGTTGTTTTTCTCTATAACGGCTGTCAATATTTTATTATAAATTCGGTCCGTGTTATGAAGCTACTTATGTTATTTGTTTATTTTTTACGTATTAAAATGATGTTTTTTTAGTTTGAATGTGTATTTTATGTACGTTGTGAATATCTTGGTATGAATAGCATGATTCCAATATGAAATATCCAGCTTTTGTAAGAAATATTCACCAAATATTATTATTGAACGTGTATGTCTCGTGTATTAGTTTATAAGATTTTTTGTTGTGTAAAAACATCGGATTATATACATTTGCATATTAAGTAAGCATAAGCAAAAGACAGTGTTTTTTTTTTAATACGTTCTTGCTTGAGGTGACTCTGATATTTAGTCACGTTTTAATTTAATCATATTTGATTTCTGCCCAGTTTTTTTTTTGTATTGTTTCTGTATATATAACAGCTGTGTTACCTAGTAAACGTATATAATCCAATGTTTAGTTATGAATGAGTATGTTAGCCATATCGATAAGGCATTTTATTATTAAGGTTCATAAAACATTTCAAGTCTACATACAATAGTTCCTTTGTCATGTGTCATTTGTAATCATACGAGTATCGAAAGAAATAAAGGATATTCATTAAAATATTGTATAAATAATTTACCGAATAATTAATTATTTGCTATCTCAAATATGATTTTTTTTGAATAAACATTTACATACTTACCTGTGCTTTTATTTCATGTTTAAAATTTTAATTAATATTAAACAAGGAAAAGTAAAATATGTTTACGTCACAAATAATTTTGATATATAACTACCATATTATTGTCTTATCATTTATCTAAGATCGTCAAACGGAAAAATTAAACATTAAATGTAAGAAATTAAACTAACTATGTCATTTAAATATGTGTATTGTGGCGAGAAATGTTGAGACTGTAATATTTGTAGTAACGACTTACGGTCACAGTACCGGCCGTACCGCCTAGCGTTACACATCACTTGACAGACGCACGCACCGTCTTTCCCGCCAAATCAAATATTGCCATAAACACGTGTGTGACTTTTTAATTGTGTTATCATGTTTGTGATGTATTAAAAATAAATTATTATTTTTTTTATTCGAATTTATTTTTTAAAAAGTTATTTAAAATGACGGCCGGAGGTGAGGAACATGAGCCGCTGATTTCTTCGTCTGTTGATAATCAACGCGTGACTTACAACAATTCTTCCCAGGTACTTAGAAATATTTATTTTTCGTCTAAATATTGTTTCCTTAATAGTAATATTTATTATTTAAAAAAAAAAGCTAAATTTATATTTACTTGCATTATTATTATTATTATTTCGTTATTTCACAACGAAATGCAATAAAAATAAATTTTAAACAAATTATATATAAATAATATTTTATTTATATAATATATTATCGTTTATAAATCATTTCGCTATCTGGTAATATATTAACCACGTATGTCTAAAATAATGGGAAGGCGACGTTTTGAAATAGACGACTTAATACGTATAAATTAAATTTGTTAATATAATAATTAAAAATGTTGGAGTTAGACTTATTTCTTTCGAAAGGCATTTATTTGTACGAAAAATGATCAATTTCAACCACGTGCTCTGCTCTATATATTGGCAATAAATATATATTTTTTAATTTAAATTGTATAAAAGATTTAAAGGTCAATTTTATAATTATTGAAGTTCGATAGCTCGATATTCGTTTGAAGCTAAGAAGTAGTATAGAATGATTTCTGATCCAGACGAAATGTAAACCGGTTCAGCGCTCCTCTGCCTTATGCTAATTTTTCATTTAGCTCTACCTTGGATACTTTTTAAATTCTAATATTCATACTTTATGAGAAAATATATTTTAACTGTTATTATCGGACATCATATTAATTTTGTTCTAATATTTGTCATGGTAATGATTTCATTAATTAATAACAATATGATATTAACACATTATATAATATTATTTAATGAACGGACAATAGTTCATACAAAGGACCTAATTTTACTTTCTAAGCATAATTAAAATTGCTTCGCTTAAATTATAATTTGGCCTAAAGTTTTATACATTTTGATAACTTTACAAACGTGCTTCTTAAGCCTAATAAAATTATTCCTATAACCTTCGACAGATGTTTAAATTTTTGAATTATTTTATGAGATTTTATAATCGTAATACTAACTTGACTTTAAATAAAACATCACAATTTAACCATGTTATAAATTAATTACGAATGCCTTTAATGACTGTATGCTTACATTATAAATGTAAGGGTTATGTGGTTAGTTTTCATTTTATGTAACAGTGAAGCTTATATATAACTATCCAAGTTCTTTTATAAAAAACACGTGGCGAAAAAGCACCGTCCGGCCCATAGAGCGTCTAATATATGGGCCGTATAATGCGTAAGCTATTTTTTATGTCGATAAAAAATAGCAATGGAAATAAAATCTTTATACATTTATATATAAAATAATTTTAGTAGCCGTCCTCGCTACGCTCAAGTCAACCATCAACAACATTAAAGTTTAATTAGTGATTCAGATCCCACGCTGTTTTGATAGACACGGTGACTTTAACACAAGGCTAAAGCATCGGAAGGTACGTCTATGTTAGTGGCCAAGTTATAGAAAAAGTAAAACGAGTTTTGTTAATGATCCTGTTCCGCTGGTTTTAAGACAGTGTCTCTATTCTAATGCCACCAAATGTGAGATTAGTTATAAATGTATTGAGAGAATATAAATTATATAATATTGACTTTTCTTTATTATCTATGTTTTTTGAATATATATATTAGATCAGTTTAAGTTGTTTGGTATAAAAATAGTCTATATCCTGGGGTTCAAACTTGCGTCATACGGATATCCATCAAATTCGGTTTAGTGGTAGCTGTGAAAATGTAACAGACATACGGAATTACTTTGTAAGAAAGTAACATACTGTGAGTCTAACAGATGCTTGATATAGTGTTAAACTGTAGATACATCTGTGAAACTGAGTATACTAGTAAACGATGAATTGAAGAGTGCTACAATCTATTATTTTAGATGTTAGCTTTAGCTTCAAAAAATTATTTACCAAAATAAAGAAATTTAAATCGATGAAAGAAAGAAAGATATTAGGTATATTATGCCATTATATTTTTAATTTTTTATTTGTCATCGTGGAAATCCTTGGGAATCCTTCGCGTTTTCCGACTGATATGATAATGAAGACTATTTTATTAAGCAGTAGGTATGAAATTTTAAATTGGCATCATACAGCATACACTACATGCGATTATGTAACTACTTATACTAAACATAAAACTTATAATCGACAAGCAGCGCACATGTTGTATTAAAATATCATTGTACTAGTTCCATATCATAGATCCACAAGAATAGTTTGGAGCGCTTTTGGCCTATGTGCCGAACCAATTCATTTAATCGTGTCCAATTCGATGCAATCGCCTATATCCTGCTTTAAGATGTTTCGAATAATCGTCAACTTCGTGACTTAATCCTATAAATTTCATTATATATTTTTCTCGTACTTGTAAATAGAATATCGTTTTAACATATAACATTTTATTACAAAAATCTTAGATTAAATTGATAAAAAAACGTCGACGAATAGTGGGAATTGCAAATATATGTATTTTATTAAATGTCAATACAGCACACCATGAATATTTTACATATTATAGCGATTTATTATTGAATTAAAATATAAATTAACACTCGAGCTTATGTTTTGCAAATTCTTTCTGGTTATTGTAAATAAAAATTATAATTTAACGATAAATAAAATCGTATTATTACAATCTCATTTCGTTACACACAAAATAAAAATGCATCAACTTAATTTTCTAGATTTATGTCGACTTAGTGACGAGAGGTTGAAATACGCACAGACCGTTCGTATGATGTTTCTTAACAATATATACCTATTTAAAAAAATATACAAATCTTAGCCGAGATGACCCTGTAAGTAAACATGTAAATCTTATCTAGAGATTGCGGGTTCAAACCATACATACATTCTCAATGTGCATTTCGATATATATTCACGTACAAAAATATATTTCTCAGAAGTATCAATACGATAAATCATTCAGAATCATTAAGAAAATTAGAAATAGTCACTTAAAGTTTTATCTTAACAATTTTTCGTACGGCGGCGCCGCGCCGGCGTTAGACGATTGTTTTTTACAAAAGAGAAAAAAAAATAAAAGGTGTGGTGAGTTGCTTTAACCATATCTTTATATTTCTGTGATGTGACTTGGATTTCTAAATAATTTTATAATCGGATTTATGGCTAGACTTACAAGACACCGGCTTAAGGCCCCCAGTTGAGGGGCCCAGCAGAAAATGATAAAATTTTACTTTAACTCCTTCGGAATGAGAGTAGCTCAAGGGGCCTAGGGGCTTTGAATCACGTAACACGTATAATATTGATTTATCTTAAAGTACAAGTGTTTATATTAATTTAAATTAAACAAAAGTCAAACAAAGTTTAGAAATGGACATAAAAACCATTGGAACAATCAATCAAGCATGATTGTTCACTGTTAGGGCTTCCGAAAGCCCTCTCTACTGTTTTATAAATTAGGGGTACGTAATAAGATTATACGAATAGAAATATTTAATCCCATTTGTAAGTTAACCATTTTTGAGTAAATACTACCTACTCGTTCTAACGTCACAATTGTTTAATTTCTCCCATTTTAATTGTTTTAAGTCCTTTTTTTGTTTGAAATATGGGAATTTGATATTATAACTTCGTTTTATATATGAAATATAATAATTATGTTAATGTGTTAAACGTTTACGGCAAATATTTGCTTAATTATTAAAATTTAAGAGTCGAGAATCAGTTTTGGAAATTTTAATTTAACTTTTAAAAAGATTTTATTTATTCTTATTTGTAATGTAAATGTGCAAATATGACTCGGAAAATGTCGTATTCCAAATATGGGCGGCAAGAAATCATCAGTATCCACTGCTAAATTGCTGCTAATTAAAAAATGTGTCAATCACAGAGCTCATTAAGGAACCTGCTATTGTCTCCGTCCATAAACCGGTGGCTGAATTTTAAATAAAAAAATGTCTACACTTTTATAACAGCCCTTTTTATTTTACGCACACACAATTAAACATAGTTTTCTTCCATGTCTCGTTAACAAGCAAAATTAATTCATAAATTAATTTTGCTTTTATTTGGTGTAAACTTATATAAAGTCATTTTTAGAGCATCGGCTCTACCATAATAAGACGCGTGGGTAAGCTCTGTGGAAAGATTCCAGCGTGTTAAAAATATTTTTAATAAATTAGTCACATCATATATTCATTTCGCCAAGACAGACTATAAATTACAAAACAAATACTTATAAAGCATCACTTGTTTATTTATAGATGTATCTATGTATTGAATAGTAACTTTTTAATTAATGAATGACACGAATCACTCTCATCAACTAGTCGGTTAATCTAGTCGCACGCAATTTGAGCGTAGTATTCGGTTATTGATCGATATTAGCGGCCCCTGTAATGTCCGGATAAAGTTACCGCATTTGAGAAATCGAGAATGTTACGGCTTTGCGTCGCGGTTATTTGATCTCGGACATGGATTAAGAAATAGTATTAGAAGGAATTATATTCTTTACACTTTGAAGCGTTTTGTTCGTTAGTAATTGTCCCTTACGATTTACTACTAAGCAAGGTGCTACAGGGACATATTTGTTATTTTGTGCGTCGATCTACTGCGGCTTAAAATGGATCGGTGGGTCAATACATATATCATTTCGATATCTTTCCTCATCTTAAATATTGGGCATTCATCAAAAATACAAGATAAGAATTCGACAAAAAATACTAACGGCCGAATACTGAAACGTCACTTAATTATTAAATGCAACTTAATTATTTGAGACGCCGTTAATTTAAATTTTCACATACTAATTTAGGAGCTTCTCAATGTTAAGTAGCGTTTAACTTTGATGTCTTATAATAAAAGAATATACACATAAGATTTCTGTAAATTTCAAGTGAAATACGAATAAATCAGACATCTTAATTACAGATTCCGCATACCTTATATAGTATTTCAATTAATATAGAATATCAGTCTATTTACTAACAATATACCTAAACAATGTCGATAATATACAAAAACTAAAATATAGTTTTTGTATACAAAAACTTAAATATCTCTCAATATTTAACAGTGTGCTTAGTGCGAGTTTTTTTGCTTATTCGATAACGTTGACTGAGATTTTTACTTTTATTATTATGGAATAACGATTGTTGTTTGTAGAAGGAGTTGTTTTCATTCTATAAGAGACACACTGATAAACAATATGAGACACCACCTATGTTATGAGATTGTCAAAAAAGCTATTTATGTTTTACCTTCTTGTGTTTTACTCTTATCATATTTACGGCCGAATAATGAAACGTCATTCAAATATGAAGTGGGACTTAATTATTTGGAACGCCTTTAATTTTTAATTTCGCATACTAAATTTTGAAATTAATGACGTTTTAAATAATTAAGTCCCGCTTCATATTTGAATGACGTTTCAGTATTCGGCCATATGTGAATCATTGAACAAGTACAGATTATCTTAAGATCGATCGTGATTAAAATAAAGGTTATAATATGAATTGTACAAAAAAACATGTTCTTTTTTCTCTCGATACGTTAAAATAAGGTTTTTAAATGACTTTCGTAATTTTTACTTTATTGCGACTTGAAAGTAAACTTTTGTGAAAACCCGAAACGAGTACACAAACATTTGCATCTCATTTTCAAGTACAGGTTTCGAAAAAGTAACGGTACTTTCAAAAACTTAATTGATATCGTTATTTCGTTTACCTCTTTAAAATAAAAGCAAATAAACACGAAATAATTATTTACCTTTTAATGATATGATAACGTAAATGAAGTCAAGGACTCCGAGGTTTTTTAAATGATAAATAATATATTTCAGAAAGAAATAATGAAATAATTAACAAAAATTATAATATAAATGACTGAATTAAAAGCAATCTTGGCTATGCACATGGGAATGCACAACTTTTGTTACAATTTCATACAAGCGATACCGTCTTACTTACGAAAGTTGTTCAGTTAAACTCTTTCTGTCATTTATGACAGAAATAAAGGAATCATTACTTGAATGCGTACACCAAGATAAGCACTGACGTTGAGATGTTTGGTATTGGGTAAATGATTTTCTCTGCGACCAGACGGCCCAGTTGTTCCAACTACTCTTACCCGAGGTTAAAACTGAGTTGTCTTGAGCTCAATTTGTGTTTATATTCATACTAGCTGCCCGTCCCGACTTCGTACGGGTAAAATAATGTTTTTTATTCCGTGCATTTTTGTCGTCGTCGTAGCGTGATGTTATAAAGCCTGGTGCCTTCCTCGATAGATGGGCTATCCACCACAAAATGCTTTATTCAATTCGAACCAGTAGTTCCTAAGATTAGTCGGATCAAAGAAACAAACTATTCAGCTTTATATATTAGTATAGATATTGTTCGGCAGTGAAGGAAAACATCATGAGTATCGATATCGACCAACGTGCTTAACAAAGACGTGGTACAATGAGCTCCAAACGCTCTTCGTAAATCGTAGTATGCGCAAGAGATCCCATGACGTCCGTCAAGTGGGTATTCCGTCCGTCCGTTGTATCGAGTGCCGTTATTTTTATTTATATGTAAATAATAGATATTTATTATGTGGCTTGGCTTAAGAATAACATTGTATTTCTTGTACAGGATACTTCACCAAGCGATTCACCTCGCGCCAGTGGTGGAGAAGTCACATTGGCAATTCCTCAGAGCAGAAGCTATGGAGCGATCGGTGGCGTGGAGAAGGTTACATACAACTGGGCAGACGTCAACGCTTTTGCCACAGAAGACAGGTCGCGGAACAGAAAGTTTTGGAATTTCTGGAGAGGTTCCTCTGACCGCATGTTTCAACAGAGAAAGCAGCTGCTTCGAAATGGTAACGTTTTTCGGTTATATTTATTTCTTTCTTTATTTTTTTACGGTTAAAGTGAAACAATAAAGAAATTTAATTTTGAATACAAAATATATAAAGTTCAAAGTCAAATGACACGCAAGATCTGGGTACAAAACGAAGAAGCAAAAAAGCTGTAGGCACAATTCCGACATTTATAATCAAAATTGTTATCGCTTCATTGTGATCTTGGCCGCAAATAAAAACATGCAGGATTGAAAAGAAAATCTAATTAATAAAAGATATATAAACTAAAAGCAGTCCGTGCTTTACGCCAACTAAAAGCTTATTAGGCCTACTAATATCATCCGTGCATATTAAAATTATAAGCGATACTTTTTTATGCATTACCCTTCAGAAATGATTAATCCTTAGAAGTTATCAAGATGGATCGTGGGATTAAAACATGTTTAAAACGTTTAACTATATATGTTATGTAATATATGTTGTTACAGGCCATAATCGTCCATCTTGGCAAAATGATCACTTTTTAATTTTAATTGGATGACATTACTTGAACGCCTTTTTTTACCAACTGTTCATTATTGAAACGGTGTTTTGATTCGGATGGTATACTTGTATATTTAATAATAATCACTACGTTCCAATTCCTGGATTCTTAAAGGTATATCGTCATCTCTTTTTCTATCTCTGTCTGGGAGAGTGACAATGCATATTAAGAAATTTTTACATCGCCAATGCGCCACCAACCTTGGGAACTAAGATGTTATGTCCCTTTTACCTGTAATTACACTGGCTCACTCACCCATCAAACCGAAACACAAAAATAACTACTAATGCTGTTTTGCGGTAGAATATCTGATGAGTGGGTGATACCTATTACCTACCCAGACGAGCTTGCACAAAGCTCTACCACGGACTATTGTGTAGTCCTTTTATCGAGGAAGGCTCTAGGCTTATTTTTATTAATTATACGCGAGTGAAATCGCGGGGCACAGCTAGTCAATTATATCAAAGAAAAAAAAGAGTATGAGAATGGTTTATTGAAGTTAATTCTGTCTATTATACATAAATATTATATATAAAGAGAGCTCATAATTGGTTGATTTATGCACTTACTATTTATTTAAGCGTTTTGGGAGAAACGGGTTTTGAAAGCCTCGAGAGGTTGCGAAATGTTTATCAGCTACCGTTTCGTATTCGTGATAAAAAACTGCCCTTAACAACCTTAAAAGCTTTCTCGTTAAGCAACTTGATCTTGATATAATAGCTATTGGCGACCATTTATAAAATACTAGTGTCAACACTCATGTAATGTAAGGAGGGAGAAATGTTGGTGAGGGATTGTTATAAAAAGTAGCCTATGTCCTTTCTCGGGATTCGAGTTTGTTTCATGTCAAACATCATCAAAATCAGTTCAGTGCTCTAGCCGTGAAACAGACAGACAGTTGTTTTCGGATTTATTATGAAATTAATATAATATGTACTTAGTTATTGTAAAGATTAGCGGATACATAAATCGATTGTAAAAATATGTTTTTTTCGTATGTAGGTACATGCATGTGTGAAGTTTACTAGTTCTCTCACACATACAGGAATAGAGAGAGAGAGACGATGAGATGCTACACGAATATCTATATGAATCCAGAGTTTATGCTAGGAATGTTGAATAAAAAGTAGCAACATGGAAACGATATCAAACAGCGTAACTCGTTATTATCCGTTAATTGATACTGTTTCTCGTCTAACTTGAATATATCCTATCGGATAGTGTCACAGGGCTTATTAATTTTCTATCTATACTACTATATAAATCTATTGGTTCTGTCTGTAATTTTTTTTCACCTAGTTTTGTGATAAATAATCGTTTTATGAATCAGTGATTCACATTACACAATTTTTTTAGTCTATCTGTCTGTATGTCTTCTTATAAGTCAAGAACGGCTTGACCAATCTTGATGAAAATTGGTACACACAAAGAACATGTGATGGTGCAATATATAAGATCGGTAAACGGTATCTTTTGTGTGTGTGTGTGTGTGTGTGTGTGTGTGTGTGTGTGAGCGCGTGCGTAAGTTATTATAGTAATAAAATAATTTATTATATTTTACACACAGGGCACAGCTAGTTATACTATATTAGTCTATAGTAATAATGATTTACTTCAAAATTGTTCATGTAATTTTTCCAATAATAAAATAGGAACAGTTGACTTATTTTCTGTATATTTTTCTATCAGTCAATGGAGCCGCATATCCCGGCGAGCTCCTCGCCCTGATGGGCTCCTCAGGCGCTGGAAAGACCACGCTGCTAAACACATTAACCTTCCGAACTCCAAGCGGCGTGGTCTCCAGCGGGACCAGAGCCTTGAATGGACAGCCTGCTACTCCTGAAGCCATGGCTGCGTTATCAGCGTATGTTCAGCAACAGGATCTGTTCATAGGCACTCTGACTGTGCGAGAACATTTGATATTCCAGGTGAGTGAAGTTTTAGATAGTTTTTTTGGGTTACGGAATCAATACAAACCTTTAACATTATCATTTGAAATCTTAAAACAAATCACTGTTTGGAAGTAAAACCAACTTGTATGCGGATACGACAAACGCCATGACACTCACTTATGCCGTTACGCCCTTTCTCCACCCCCGCTTACTAAGCCAATAATAATAATTGGAAATTTATATTATTTGATATAAATGTGGTAAACATTCAGAGGGTTACAATCAAAAATAGAAATTATTTAAAACATATAGCAAATTACTAATTATTGTATAATGTCCTCCATGAGTATATAGTGCACAAGCGTATACGCAAATACAGTATAACTCTCTTATTATAAAGTATTAACAGTTACAAAAAATTTAAAAAAATGGCGTTAATTGGGACTAGAAAATAGGACCTGTCAATAAATCATTTCATTAAAAATTACAAGTAATTGATATTTTCTCACGTTTCATTACGTGGGAATTGAACTCATCTGTTTGCGTGTATCTGTCTATCTGTCAGTGCTACGTCAATGTTGATAGTAATTGCTCTGGCTCGCTTACCACAACTCAATAGATAACTGATAAATGCTTGCAAATTATATTAAATTTCTTACTTGTTTAAATATATTACGAGCGATGTTATTCGTGACTCTATTGGAAATCGTTTATACTTTTATTTTGATCATCATTAATTTTCTATCATCCCTAATTTATCCAACAAACAATAAATACATAAACGGACAGTGAAAAAGCGAGACATAGATAGAGAGAAAGAGACAGACAATATTATCGTATAAAAATTTTTCAAAACGACTATGGTAAGGATTTAAACCGTGTTATGTTAAATCCCACCTTATTCTCAAACCGCATTCCGACTTCTGGTTATCCGAAGTTGGGAAGTGCATGTGTCATTTCCAAGGAGTCCAATAACCCAACCATGTCATTATAATACAGTGCTAGCACTGTAAGGTATTATTACTTTATTTACTGTATAATTATTTATGATTTATAGGTAATTTATATCGGCGCCGTCGGCCTGATAGGTATAATCTATCACGCGACAAAATAGTCTCTGTATTTAACTTCAAAATTCGAATGACCGAAAGAGGTTTCATTAAGATACTTTCAGTTAGCTAGGTAATCCAGGAACTGCTTTAGTATAGGTCAGCGTTTTTAATTATCTTACCGCCATTTCTATTTAAATGATTACAGATTTTATAGTAGTACGGATCATTTCGAGGGGTTAGTGACTCTAAGGATTTCTTTTTCAGCTTTAGTCGAGCAAGTAAACTGGAAATGTATTTCTTTGCCTGACATAATTAAGTAAAAAATAATCACGTTTTACAAATTAGTTCATTATATTTAATCGAACATTAATAGGTAAAGTGATTTATTGTAATTTTCATAGGTGAAGATAAAGTTTGAATGTGTATTCGGAGAAATGTCCGAGGTTTTATTCGGCATATGAGGCAGAATTTTCTGTAATCCAGCTTTATATCGAACATAAAAATAATATTCAGTACATACTTAGTAATAACTTTAAACATATTTATTATAATACAAAACAATTCTTCTATTTTATCTTATTACGTAGTAGCTGTAATAATTATACATAATTTTAATATATAATTATAAAATTACATTCGAGTAACCTTCACATTTAATTGTCATTTTTCAATATAATGTTCGGACAATATATCTTTCATTTCAATCAAGAACTACTTAGGCCGTTAATGCATTATCACCGGTATAATCTATACTTATATATGCGAATGTAACTCTATCTGTCTGGTGCGCTTTCAAGTCTAAACCACTGAACCCATTTTTATAACATTTTGTATGAAGCAAGCCTTAACCACAAGGGCGGACATAGGCTACTCCTGTACCTAATATTCGCCCCTCTCACCCTAACACGTGAACGAATATTAGTTCATTATATACTTGTACACGTTGATAATATTCTGTATTAAACAGATACTAAATTCAACTAAAATCCGCTTAAAATGGATTTATCTAAAGATTAATCTAATTCAAATTGTCTCAACGACAACCTTGACTCTCGAAGCAGTTCCAAAGAAACATATTATAACATATTATAGACGTATACTTAAAATTAATTCAAACCGGAATTTCGTAAATAACTCGAATTCGTTGCTACATTCCATTCATATTGCCTTAAGTATATAAGTAATATAAAAGCACGAAGCGTCGGAAAATTTTATGAGTATATTTAGATGAGTATCCGTTTATTTAAAAGCTTAATGTTTTGCTATACTTATTATACGTTCATACAAATATTGTTGATAGGAGCACTACTCGTTGGAGAAAAAAAATTAAATAATGCTCGAAACTTTAAACAAGAAAATGAAATTATTCATATAATTATGAATGAATAAATAAAATTAGACCACATAATACAAACATATTATATAAACTTATTCAGTATCCATGTCGCTACTAACTAACCTTTTAATGAATTTATGAGCAGATATTGTGTTATCAAGAGAATCAATCTTAGCTTATAAAGACGAGTCACGCAATATTGCATTTGTTTCAATCCGTTGAGGAATCCATTTGACTATTTAAATTCATTTTGCGCTCGTACACCCACACATACAGACACAAGATATGCATCTATATACAAATTTGAATAAATCAATAGGCAACGTCATCACACTAAAAGTTAAGTGTATATGGGAGAAGAGATAAAAACATCAGTTTCAATTTGTTGTCTTAAGTTCACAAAATTTATGTATATGTACTGTACTCTACTTATCGTGCCGTCTCTTTTCGAAGATTGACAATCATTTGGGCGTATTCAACTTATACAGAAAAGACATATTAGTGGCTATTCGTGTTCGAAGAGTAACGCTGAAATTTCGGTGCTAACTGCTTTATTCACTGTTGAAACATACTGTTTTTTTTAAATAATAGTCAAAAAAGTTCTTTCAAAATAATATGTTATACAGAGAAACAATATGAGACGACATGAAATTTCTAACATACGGAGCCTACTAATTCCACCTACTGGCATAATGAACGTGAGAACTGAGATATAACAGCCGAGTCGCACCAAGACTTTTTCACAGAAAACAGCCTTCGCATCTCATATTAGCTTATTTTCTCACAGAAGATACAAAATTTATGTTTCATGTAACTTAATATTTATCAACTAATCTTTCCATATGTAGTATTAACGGGAGGTTTTATTTAATTCAACTTAAAACGGAACTAAAACTGACAAAATAACAGTTCAATCGGTTTTTTGAAACTGGTTTAAAAATCACCAACACACATAAAATGTAGTAAAAGTAGGTCGTGTACTTTTGGAAAATATCGCTTACATACATAAAATACAGCCAATCCAATCTGATAAGTGATAACGTTATATTAAAGGACTATTATGTTTTACGAAAGCACCTGATGCGATCAATTTGATACGTTTTTTTTTAAATTAATTTAAACAACAAGATATGTTCATTTAGTTCATATATAAATTGATTTTGTCAAATAAGCAAACACGTCAATAAATAATGAATATATTTGGAAGATTTTGGGCCACATAATAAGATTATCTCGAAACTAATTTACATATGGTAACAGGTTTATTTTGCCACTAGCATACGTCGCCCGACCAATATCGAAGTTACACGAAACACTTTTGGTGTTCTCAGAATTATACTCTGAAGTAGAGAGAAGCCCTAGGGAACATTAATAATAAGTTTTGCTTATTCGATTGAGAAATAATGGCTTAAGGCCCTCGACCCACCTTTTCGCACCCATTTTTTTACGTTAGAAAAACGCGTGACGCGTTTACCCCACGGGAACAGTGGGGGGGTATTTGGAACTCGCCGTATGTCCAGGGCACCGAGTGCACCCCGGTCATCGGAATACCCACTAAAAAACCAGCGGTACCCTTCCCGTCTTAACGGGAGCGCCACGGGATCGCTTGCGCATTCAACCGTGAGCCTTTTTGCACCCATGGCTGACTAATTAATTAAAGTACCACTAAACAATAATTGCTTCCGTAAACTAAGCAAAGCTAAAGTAATGAAAATTCTAAAGATCCTATTTCGTAAAAGATACAAAACAGTTTAATATATGACAGAGAGAGCAGAACACCGAAAATAAAATCATGAATATGTATTGTAAAATCGATTTTAGCAGCTTATAATCCAAAATGATATGGGATCATTTTGGATTATAAGCTGCTAATATCGATCGTTTATATTATAGCGCCAGTAAAATATATCAGAATTACTCACATCATCGTAAGTACGCTTTAAGTATTATCAATCATGATCTAGTATGTATTTCATATGCAAAACGTAGGAACGGTAATACATTGAGTTCTATGATCAACCTATTAAAATGTAACTATGTATTATTATATTTTCGAGACGTAAAGATATAGTCGTATAATGTTGAATTGATTGATGCCCAACTCTGTAATTAGCCCGTCATAAATTTGAAAAGTGATTAATGTATACGTCACGTTTAGTATTTATAACATAATTATTAGATACATAAATATCAAGTGCTTCGGTGCAGGTTTATTTATTTTAAATCTGATATAATAAAAATTGGTCGTCACGGTACTCCCGGAACTAGATTAAACATCGAAATTTAGTAAATTAAATTATAATTAAGAATAAATTCTATAAATAGTATCTCTCTTATTATTATTAAATTATATGTACACACAAAAGTGTAGCGAGCGCCCAACGAAATGGCGTGACGGATTAAGAGAGCGACATGACATTTGACTTCATGGCATATGATTCGGTCTTACCCCCAAGATACGCTTTTTTATAGCAAAGGAAGGCGAACTAGCATATGGGCCACTTGATGGTAAGTGGTCATTGGCATTGTAAGAGATGTTAACCATCGCTTACATCGCCAATGCGCCACGTTACGTTCCTTGTGCCTGTAATTACACTGGCTCACTCACCCTTCAAACCGGAACAAAACAATACAAGTACTGCTGTTTTGCGGTAGAATATCTGATGAGTAGGTGGTACCTATCCAGACGAGCTTGCACAAAGATCTACCACCAAGTAAAGATAGATATTACATATTAATAAATCTCTAGGATCAACTTTGTATTATTCCCAGCAGGAAAGTACCTGAGGAACTGGTACCTCGCAACCCCTTTATTTTTAATCTAAAAATATTTTTTTACGATAACGCAAACTGAAAAATAAAATAAAAGAGAACATCCAGTTTTTTAATTAAATGTTAATTTTATTCATATAATATTATTATAATATATTTTTTATTCACAGGCACTCGTCCGAATGGATCGGCATATACCATACGCACAGCGCATGCGTCGAGTTCAAGAAGTCATATCTGAAGTAAGTATTTTCTGAATAAAAATAAACCTTATTCAAATGAGAGTTACCACCAGAGCAAAGGAACTTTGAGTTTTCAACAAATACGAGTATTGATACAATCGCTACATAATAAAACAAACAAACTCCCGCAGCGTCTGAATGTCTGTCTGAACGCTGAATTAAAAAACAACCAGAGATTTTCAGTTTATAATACGCTGAGTGGTACATGAGGAGGATTTGGATATGTAATACGTTAAGGTTTTGTGTAAATTGGTTTAAATATGACGATGTTTGCTGAAGATGTCGGATAAAATCATACCGAGCTTTACTAGCCTAGTAGTACTAATTCGCCACATAAACCAATAAAGATACATGGAATGTTTATATGGGTGACCCTTATTGGACCTGTGCGATGCCTAGGCTAAGTAGCTGTTGTATAAATATTGGTAATTTTCATCAAGTACATTGTTGCAAGTTTTTTGCTTAATTCTGGAATATAGATTCTACTTTTACGTATAATATATATCTATAAATAATAATCCAAAAAATATTTACTAATAATATTATATACCCCACCAAGTAAATATTATAAATATTATAATATTTACTTGGTGGTAGAGCTTTGTGCAAGCTCGTCAGGGTAGGTACCACCCACTCATCAGATATTCTGCCGCAAAACAGCAGTACTTTGTATTGCTGTGTTCCGGTTTGAAGGGTGAGTGAGCCAGTGTAATTACAGGCACAAGGGACATAACATCTTGGTTCCCGGGGTTGGTGGCGCATTGACGATGTAAGCGATGGTTAACATTTCTTACAATGCCATTGTCTATGGGCGTTGGTGACCACTTACCATCAGGTGGCCCATATGCTCGTCCGCCTTCCTATACAATAAAAAAAAAAAAAAAAAACCTTCTCAAGTCGACTCTATGAAAAGAAAATTAGGTATGTTTTATTTTAAAGCACTACCAAGTCGCGATACGATTCTAACAAAAAGAGGAAAGACCTTGGTACATAAATGAATTTTAGCTATCTTAATTTTGCCAATTTGCTTAATAGCAGCTCTGAGATAATATAACCGAAACGACAAAAATGCGACTACTAAAAATATATTATTCAAATGAGCTTCTATAAATAAATTATTCTCAATGCAAATATACCTATTATATAATATTAGCGTAAAACATTAACTTGTATTTTAAATTAATTAACTATGTCAATTAGCTTTGTTCATATATTATTCTTAATCTCCTACAGGATAGAGCTCATTATGAAAACACAATGTATAGTTAGGTATAATGTTTAAATTTAAAAACTGCTAATAATTTAATATCGCAATATATACTACTGAAAATACTAAGCAAATTATTCTATTTGTTGTTATTATAATAATTTATCATATTATCTTGTCTGACTACATGAAGTGCGTCCCCCCGCTTTGTGGTATTTTTCCACAACACATGCTGTGTCACAGCCTTTTCACGGACACGGCATGCATGTCGTTTAATTTTTATCTTAAAAATAGTTTATAATGAATAATTTTATTAAATCGGTAAGTAGATTGGCAAAAAGGCTATCTAATAGTAAATGGTAATATTCTAAAGACATCGGTGCTGCAAGCAATATTGACCATTACTGACAACGCAAATGCACCCTTAAAACCGAAACGCAACATTACTGTATTGCTGTTTAGAGGTAGAATATAAAATCTTAGATCTCGTGGTTGGTGTCGCATTTAAGAAGTGAATACATATTTCCTAAACTGCTGTAAATTAAGGCTACTTACCAATATGTAGACAATTTTCACGTTTGCCTTCGAAAAAAAAAAACAATTAATTTGTAAAAGATAAGTTTAACGTACAGATAATATTTATACAAATAACAGCTTTTTCGTAAATAAAATCGACTTAAGCATTTCATTTAAAACTAGAATGATACATAAAACAACGCTACAAGTTTTAACCTAAATGAAACTTATTTTAAATAAAAATTATTTGTTCAAATCCTTTCAACGCTGAATCATTTGCAATTAAATATATGTGTCTTTCATAAAGATGCGATTCCACTTAGCATTTACATAATAAATACATATAACAGGTAAATTGTTCATTAAAACTTCATCTAGGTGTCCATTTCAACATAAATTAACGTTCTAGTGACGTAAGATAAAAAGATAAATCATATTATATATCTAATACTATTATTTACATTGATAAATATAAATCAAATTTAAAAATATCTACAGTTTTAATTATGACCAAGTGGAAACGTGATAAGAAGTCAACGGTATTTTCCCGTTGAATAACAATTCTTATTCTCTGGGGAAAATGGAGGCAATTAGACAGGGGGCTATAAACTTTATTAAAAAAAACAATCTACCACCGATTCGAAAAGAAAGTCCTCAGACCTCAGACAGACCGGAGAAACATATAATGCGGCAGAAACGTTGACACCAGAATCGACCATGAAACTATACTTTCATCTTGCCCAAGGAAAGCTTCACTTTAAAAACATTATATAATATACTTATATGGCACAGTTTAATGTTATACAGAACTTTTTAGTACAGGAAATTAAACCGTTCTCAAACGATCTACAATTATGAAAAAAAAAACAAAATATCGTTAAATTATCGTTATTTTTAAATGATATATATATTTTTTTAATTAAATTTTAGTCGGGTCTTACAATTACGGTTTTAAATAAAAAAAACAGCGGGATGCAATCCATAGCCATCCGATAATAATTTATAGACATCGACAACATCGATGTTGTTAATGTCATTTAAGCAAAAACCACTTTGATTGACGTTCCATATGATTGATATGCCTTAATATGTAATAATTTGTACGTTATTTAAATTTTATGCAAATTATTAATTTTAATTTATTATTAACGAGCGAAATTATTTCAATCAGCAATAGCAAATGAAAATGTACAAACGATTGAAACTATACGAACAGATGTAAACAAGCTATTTCGGTATTTAATGTCTGACATTCGATTCATACCGTGTTTATTTGAAATTTGATATTGGAACGCTTTCTCATTTTGAATACGTTTATATTATAAAAGTGGAGCGTATGTATGTATGAAAATGATAATCTTAAAATTAAAAAATAAATTGGCTTTTATTCGACAATATACACAAAATTTTGCTAGCTTCAACCACCCTCAGGTTCAAGAGACAAAAGCTGTGGCCCCTCTACTAGACCAAGGATGCAATATTTGTTTTTTACATATTACAAATTTTATTTAGTATATGTAGATCGTCTATTTAAGAAGGTGGTAGTCTGCATAAATTTGAAAGTCTGCATAAAAGTGCGAAGGCTCTAACCATAAATGTCAAGAAATTTAGTAGGCGTTACCGGTATTTAGGCAATGATACACATATTTAAATACTTATATGTTTATGGAACAGCCATCTTTAAACAAAACGCAGCAGAAGCTACGGTCCACAGCTAATAAAAGACGGCATAGAAAATTAAGTTTCTTGGATTCAAATATATGTAGGCACAAGAGATAATTAAATTAAATATAAACTTATGTTTCAATTATTTAAAAACCTTTCATATCAATCCTAGATACAAAACGTTTTGTTTGCTTTGAATATTTATGGGTTTAAATACAAAATACGTAGCTGTCACATTGACATAATATAGATTATATCAAATAAATTAATTGATTTTTTTCACATAAAACCAGTTATTTTTTCATTAAGTATATAACATTACATACTAGATAAAATTCAATTCAAAGAATTAGGTTTTTTTTCTTGAATAATTTGAATTAAATTATTTGCTCTAAATACTGTTAAATATAACATTCGGCTGTTTCAATCAATTCTTTGTTTTCGTAATCAAGAACTTAATTGTAATATTAAGATAATATTTGTGAGAGGCCGTTTATGTGTGCTTCTATTGGTTATCTTAATTTTTTAATTTCAACATCCGTTGCGCTATTCTGAATAAGTCGAAACTCAACATAAATCTCAATCAGAAATTACAATTGTCAGAAACGGAACGATGTTGTTATGCAACATCGAATACTATATTTAATGTATCATAATTATTATACTACTACTTATAATAGGATACCGGATCTAACATCGAGTGTCAAGCTTGGTTGATCTTGCAAGGGAAATAAAATGATAAGATCTTTAAATATATATATATTAAATAACAATTTCATACCAGCGGTACAAGCCATTGGAAGTTGTATATACATTTTCTATATAATATTAGTACCTAACCATTAGTAAAGCCTCTACGTACGTCAGGAATATTACATTGTATTTTCGATCAAATTCAAATATCTTTATTCAATGTTGAAGTGTTCTTATTGATTGTCATAAATCTACCACCGGTTCGGAAATAAACACCTCAGACCTGAGAAGAACCGGCGAAAGAAACTTGGCGGGATTTTTTTTTTCAGCTCATTTTTTGTAATATTTTAATAATATTATATTATACAATATATGTAGATCAGTAGTGCGATTCTGTAATAAATAAAATTATTTAATAACTACTCAATACAAATAATACAAAAAGCTTTTATAACTCTGTTGCTATACAGGAATATAGGAAACTATTATACGGCGATAAGCACTTATCACAGATAATGGGGGTCGTTAAAATATGTGGGTATAACGAAATTGGATTAAAGGCATGTAACCGAAGAAGTATGGACGACATAATCCCATTGTGTTGTATCACTGCACGCGTTCGCCTACTTCAAAACTATATCTGTCAAGTTACTTATGTGTTTAGCTTTGACAACCCAGTTTTATGTATTTATTTTAGCCCGTCTAGATTACGAAATAATTCTTAATTTTCTTTGTTATATTTTTCGACGTTGTGGTTCGATCGGTGGTCGAAACGACGTTTGATATTCATAACACATAAATTAAATTGCTTGAAGAAGAATTTTACGAATTTGAATAATTAATTTATAAATATTATGATTATGCCCTCTTAACTGACTTCGGTTTCGGAAGCCCTTTTTAAATGAGACTAGTGAAGTGCGCAAATCATATTTATAGTACACATTATTGTATGCAATTGCAAGTGTACTTATTATGCCTTCAGTCTCATAATTCGATGGGTAGGCAAAGGACAATATGGCTTTCAGGCGTAGGTTTTACATACTTTCAGAAGTATCGATGATAAATACTGCTAACATACAAACTTCAGGGTGTTGAAATAAATCTGACAAAACAGTGTCTGTGCGAATGCACTTAATTGGTTTATTAGTGAAAGCGTAACAAAGAAACAAACCGACTCACTTTCGCTTTTAGATAAAGATAAAGATTATAAGCAAAATAAAATTTTACAAATAATTCGTTCTCTTTTTAGCTGGCACTTACTAAGTGTCAGAATACAGTAATTGGAATCCCAGGAAGACTGAAGGGTATATCTGGTGGTGAAATGAAGAGGCTCTCCTTCGCGAGCGAGGTTCTAACGGACCCTCCACTTATGTTCTGCGACGAACCCACCTCCGGCTTGGACTCTTTCATGGCACAGAATGTGATCCAGGTAACTGTCACAGTTTGTATGCATTTCCATGTCCAAAAATACACTAGCTCATTCACTCTTGAAACTGAAACACAACAATACTAAGCATTGCTGTTTTGTGGTAGAATTTACTGGGTGATACTTGCACAAAGTCCTACCACCAAGAAGGATGGTCGGTTTGGCTACTTCAATGTCTATCTTCCTATAACTAGTCTATTTAAAATATTAGCAATTAAAGCAACTGCAACAGCAGTGACTAGCAATTCTTATTTAATGCTGACTTTATAGCACAAACAAAACCCGCCACTTCGCTTTGACAAGTCATGAAAAACGTGTTGGAATAACATTTGATATTATAGATTGATAAATAAATTATTTCATTATTTACCCAGGTGCTTAGCGGCTTAGCGAAAAAAGGCAAAACCATAGTTGTAACGATACATCAACCGTCTTCCGAGCTGTACGCCATGTTTGATAAACTGCTCATCATGGCTGACGGTAGAGTGGCTTTCCTCGGGTCACCAGATCAGGCTACTGAATTCTTTAGAGAGTGAGTATCATAAGCAATATATATATATATATAAGAATATACATATAATAACAGACAAAATGTTTTCGTCTTTTGTTCTTTTATGATTTAGTGAGAGTTAAACTGTGTGCTTAAATTGTTTAATTGATTGTATTGTAGACTTGGAGCAGCGTGTCCTGCAAACTACAACCCTGCAGATCATTACATCCAACTTCTTGCTGGAGTTCCGGGCCGCGAGGATACTACACGACACACGATAGACACTGTGTGCACTGCCTTCGCAAAGTCGGAAATTGGCTGCAAATTAGCAGCTGAAGCCGAAAATGCTTTGTACTACGAGGTAACAGCCACGAGACAATATCTTAGAGTACAGTAATACGATCTACGTTGGTATTAGTTAAATAAACTAAATACATTTTCTGTGAATATTTGATAAAGACGAGAACTCTCGACGACGAGACGAGAAAAGAAGAAGACGTACTAGCAAAACGAATTGTTATTATAATTTTTCGTTTTACAGTCAAAAGATTCTCAGTGTTTACGCACACACTTATTCACAGTTATATCAGATAGCACACAGATGTCTGATTGTACACAGATGCCGTTACAGCTGAATTGATCAGCAGAACATTATTGTGAGTTGAAATATGAATTTTTGATCAAACAGCGCAAAATATCCTCTGGATGGGCGGACTCGGCGTGGTCTAGCGCGGTGTCGATGCGCGCGCGCCGCTCCCCGTATAAGGCGTCGTGGTGCGCGCAGTTCCGGGCGGTACTGTGGCGCTCATGGCTCTCGGTCACTAAGGAACCTATGCTGATCAAAGTACGGTTTCTGCAAACAATCGTAAGTAAAACATGTATAATCATTTATACTAGTGTAGATTTCACTTAAACAAACTTTACACAACTAAGGCAAATACTTAAGCCTCGCTAGATTTTGAAAGATTATTAAAGGATTAAGAAGTGATTGGGTTATTTTCTCTATTAGAAAGGCTGTTATTATTTTCATACCAAATCAATAATTCACGTAAGCCACGCTTCTGAAATAAAGACATTTTACGATATAATTATATTTCTCCTAATAAATCAACACTAATCATATTTTATAATTATATACAAATTGTAAATAAATAGACCATCAACTCCAATTGTAGAACAGAACGAATGTGATTTGTTTCGTGTCAAGAATTCGCCGATGCAAAATTTAATTAAAGAACAAGTGTGCTTGAGTCCAAACCCAAAGGGAAACAGGTTCGACTTCTGATACGATTTCCGAAATAATGGATTTAATTGCGTGTTATTTGAGAAAGTAATACTAGCATTTAATTTAAAAATGCAGCAAATTCGACGAAGACATTTTCGGGAAGCATAAATATCGCTTTTGTGATTTAAAACACGTCAAAGGGTGGGATTATATAAACCAAGTACATACATAATAACATAATGATTAATAACTTAATGACTATGTAGTCCAATGTCCACTTACCGAGTCGTTTCTCGACGAGTTATAAAGTTATTGTGTTGTGAAATTATTATGGAAATTTAACGACGTATTATTTTCAGATGGTATCGATACTTATCGGCGTTATTTATTTTGGACAACGTTTAGACCAGGATGGAGTGATGAATATTAATGGAGCGATTTTCATGTTCTTAACGAACATGACCTTCCAGAACATTTTCGCTGTAATCAATGTGAGTGTGAAATAGATTACAATTAAATTCGATTATAAATTTATAATACACACTATTCGATTTTCAAAATTTAGGTATATCGGTATCGATTTTCTAAACAAAATGGGTATTTATGACAAGATTTCAATTTTGTTGTAATAAATTTCTGTAACGTTTGAACCAAAATAAAATCAACAGAACTGGCAACAATTTTACCAATATTGACAAATACTTTCAGGTTTTCTGTTCGGAGCTGCCGATATTTATCCGAGAACACCATTCAGGGATGTATCGAGCTGATGTGTACTTCCTCTCGAAGACCCTGGCGGAGGCACCAGTCTTCGCCACCATACCACTCGTTTTCACTACCATAGCCTACTACATGATAGGTCTTAATCCTGCGCCGGAGAGGTTCTTCATTGCTTCAGGCTTGGCCGCTTTGATCACCAACGTTGCTACTTCATTCGGTAAGTCAACATATTTAAGTAAGTCTAGAATTATAGTATTTTTCAAACATCGCATTATTAACAACTTTGTCATTATCGGTAGGTTATTCTGTTAGAATAAAATTAATATTATGCGACATAATTATTATATCATTTCATGAACACACGCCTAAAAATAGTATATCAGCATTAGTCGCTTGTCACCATTTCGGGTGAGTAATGAAGTGAGTTCATACTTCATATAGAATAGCACTGCTGTGTCCGAACTTTGCTGTCATATTTATTGGTATCAAAAATGGAGAGAAAAAGACATCGTTTAACACATTGTTTAACATAACATAACCCCTTCTAGACAACTATTAAAATAGACTAGCCCCGTCTTCGCACGGTAGATAAGAAGAAAAATGTATTTTGGTTTGGATATGCGTAATATTCGTTCTTAGTTATTGTCGACGCCGGGGAAGGATTAACTGTGACCAATTTCGATTATGAGTGGTATTTCGCTTATACTTATACAAAGCAATATTTGAACTGATTGGTCTTTATAAAAATCGCTAATATTCGTTCAAAATGAGTATGGTGTGTAAATATTAATCAATGTATGTAGCAGTCTGATACAGAATTTTAACAAACAAGTTATATTACTCAAAGAAATTTTACAATAAGTAGTATCTTGTAATAAATATATAATTTGAGCTAAAATAATTAATAAAATACGACGTTTAAATTAATATATTTCGTATTAATTTTGACACGAACAGACGCTTATTTATCGTTTAGATTTACGTAATGTTTAAACATGGGAATTAAGCCGCCTTCGGAGGTTCTTGTAACACAAAACCGGTTATAAAATCAAGGGTCCGAACTATTAGGCAATGTTACCATTACCATCAACTATAGTTTATTTGTAGAGCGTCGAAAGAAAAAACAAACCATCTTACTTATTATTAACAATACTAATTTTTGATATAAAAAAATATTTAATTAATTAATTAATTAACGAAAAAATAATTTTAACGAAATGTGACTTATTTGTATAAATACATTATTAATTTATTTAATTCGTATTTAAAAACTTTGGAACTTGAAAATGTTGTTCAACTTGTACAAATTGTTACGCAATAAATAACTAAATTGTTATTATCTAATTAAAATGTTTGTCAATAGAACGATTAAAAACGTATTAGATGCACGTTATACATTTTTAAGTATTTCCTATTAGGACTAAAATTAAGATGTTTGTTTAATTACTACGTTCTTTGAAATCAATTTAATTTAAATGATTATTATATTACTATAATTACAAGATTCAAGATCAAAGTTGCGGCTGCATCAGCATACTATAAATATATGCATATATAATATATATGAAACACATTAATCACGGTGCCAATAAAAACCGTCAAGTGCGAGTTGAATTTATGTGAAGGTTCCGTGCTGTATTCCGTGTCCGAATTTACTAATTAGGACAAACATACTTTCGTTCGTCGTTCGTTTCGTTTGGGTTTACCTCATCGTTCTATCATCAGTACTATTTTTAAATACATTTGTATCTCTCATAAGCCTTCCCATTGATTATTTTCTTTATCGCATAAATAAATTAATCTTAGTGTAATTAAAAGTTAATAATGTTTTTGTACACGTATAAATATTTAATACCAATAAAGATTAAAGAAGAAACCGAGATGGCCCAGTGGTAAGAATGCGTGAATCTTAACCGATGATCGTGGGTTCAAACCCGGCAAGCGCCACTGAATTTCATGTGCTTAATTTGTGATTACAATTCATCTCGTGCTTGACGGTGAAGGAAAACATCGTAAGGAAACCTGCATGTGTCAAATTTCACTGAAATTCTGTCACATGTGTATTCCACCAACCCGCATTGGAGCAGCGTGGTTGAATAAGCTCCGAACTTTCTCCTCAAAATGGGGAGAAGAGGCTTAAGCCCAGCAGTGGAACATTCACAGGATGTTACTGAAAGATTAAAACACCCTACGCAGTTTGTTCGTTTCATGCAACACTAACTTCCGCAGTCCGAGCTTTTGGAAATTTCTTATCAGAAAAACCGAATAAATTTTAAATCTGACCCCGGACTTTTGGAATTTGCAGTAAAATATAATTAATGTTTTAATGTCACTGATATACACATTTCAAACCGTAATTTTTACGTTAATAGTTTCGATAAATTCGGTCAAAACTAACTGCACATTAATTTTCATATTGATATTTAATTATAAGTAATATATTAAAAGGATAAGAAAAGTAATCATTCAATTACGTAGCGTTATGTAAGACTAAGGCAGGTTGATATTAACAACACAAGGTGGCGCAATGAAGCGTTGCTTATTGGTTTATGAAGTTGACAGCGAACGTGATGGGTTCAACGAACCAAATTAAGCACGGATTAAGAATATGATTAATTATGTGAGCTAGTGTATTGTTTTTTGGCTGTTTTATATCATTAAAGTAATGTTATGAAAGAATGATTAAGTTTTAAAACATAACAAAAATAAAAATCTCAGTGTGAGCAAAGATAAGTGCAATCTCGTCATACGTCTCGTCAATACCCTTACCTCATAATCCTATTGGAAGCTTCTGACACGATATGACCGGTTCACGCTAAGAACTAACGGCTTTACGTGCTTTCTGAGGCACAAGAGAGCAAACTACTACAAACTGTCAAATGTCAAATTTCAAAAACAATACCCCGGAATATGCAGCCTTATTAATAGTTACTAAATCTTCGAGGCAGTAAAGTTACATTCAAAATAATATATTAAGTAGGTACTTCACATATGTATTATGATAATATTATGCTTTATAAGTTTTTCTATACATCTGTGGCATAAATACACAGAAACATAACATAATGTGAACGGGAAAGATACCTTCCTGAAAATTAGCATTTTTTTTAAATAGTTGCTGAAATACTTAGAGTAACAAATGAAATGAATACGGAGCCATTAAATAATAACAAAAAAACAACTCATAAAGTGCATTTACATATTAATGTTGTATTTTTTTTCTAATACCAAAAATATGGTCCTCAGGTTACCTGATATCCTGCGCAAGCAGCAGCGTGAGCATGGCGGCATCAGTCGGCCCTCCCATCATCATCCCGTTCATGCTGTTCGGAGGATTCTTCTTGAATTCTGGGTAAAATTACATTTCTATATACATACGTAACAATAATATAAATTTCTATTCTTCTATTCTTTACATAACTTAGAGCCTTGCTGACCATAGACATGAACGAACGACTAAAATTATCTTTCAAAAGGCTTCTTCAAATCGATTTTTCCATGCTTTTAGAACTTTTTCATGTCACTCTAAACATGAGTTTATTACAGTGCTATAGAGGTTTCTATGTCTTTCATTTTACAGATCCGTGCCACCATATTTAGGCTGGATATCATATCTATCCTGGTTCAGATATGGTAATGAAGCGTTACTGGTGAACCAGTGGGCTGGAGTTGAGAGTATCGCCTGCACTAGGGAGAACTTCACCTGCCCCGCTAGCGGAGAAGTCGTTTTAACGACTCTAAGCTTCTCTGAGGTAAGATTTTTGGATAAAACTTAATCGCTCAACTTCTTTAGATGAGTTGAATTTCAAAAATATTTTTATATATCTTTACTGATATTTTAAATGCGTTGTTTGTTTCCAAATAAGTTTATATGTTTTTCACTTCCACGTCTTAATTACTGCACCGACAATCATGACATTATGCGTACACGTTGTCAAGGGTACTGAAAAGGTCATAAGATAGCACCTCCTCCCCTCTCACGCGGGCTAAAACTAGTAATATAATATTTCTGACACAAAATGTTTCACTTTTGGTGTCTTTGAGCAAATAATAAACTCCGATATTATTAATCCAAATTAAAAACATTACAGAAAGACTTCACAATGGACGTGGTCAACATGATCTTGCTTTTCATCGGTTTTCGTCTGCTCGCTTACTTCGCCTTACTTTGGCGCACTCGCCGCGGTAAGTAAGGTCCTTGAAGTTACTAAGGCTATGAGGCATAAAATAAAATTCAATAAAGCAATCTAGGAACCCAATTTTAGAAAATGTTTTACAAACTATCATTCCTATAAGCCGTCCACTTGTATTGGTCGTCAATTGAACTTTGCAGACGACGTTTTGTTTAGAAATGGTGAACCTACCAATATTTAAAATTAATAGTCTTTGGTTATTTGAGAATACATTTTTTAAGTAAGATCTATCACGAGTATATGTTGTAATTATAAATGCAACATTTACACTTGCGCTAATTGCTCAGTGGATGGTCAAACATATAAACCCAGATAATTCATATTGAAAATACTAAATATTGGACGATACATGATAAGTTATTATGTAAATTGTTGATTTGTTTTCATAAAAAATATACATTTAAACAAAATTATAATAATTATCTTTTGGTATAATTCATAGTATAGTATAGCAATAGCGGTTATTTATAAATTGTATAAGTTATATAAGAATTCCAAGAGCCCCCACCCTAAATTATGCCTTGTAAGAATTGTTTTCGATGGTATTTGAAAAGGTCCGTTTTTTATGTGCCTATTAAAAAAATATATTCCTTCTGTTATTAATACAATTAATATTTTTAAAATTATATTAGAAAATATATGTACAACTGTTTTTGTCGGCGCAATGCAAAGCTTGCTTAATATACTCTACGTGACCGCTCTCGTGGCTGTTTTCGGTTTCTTTTATTTGTGAAGATTTAGTTATATTGAATAATGAAATAATGACGGAAATAATAAAAACGTTGATTTTATTCAGTGTGTATTATTTATCACGATCTAAATCTATCAATAACTCTTTCATCTCGTTTTCTTGATGACGCGAAAAGTTATAAATAAGTTATAAATGATGTAGGCTGTAAGAATATATTTGTTATAATGTGAAAATGTATAAATGAATTGTAGTAAATATAATTATGTTGATTTTTTTATTACGTCGATTTCTTTCACATATTTTTAAATGGATCATGATTTGTTTTCCAATACTTTTATATTGTTTTTGTATGAAATATTTTCTTGTTTTCCCGTGACTAAATTTTTAATGTAATTTCATTTGTAAATATACTTTCTTTTTAAATTATGTGTTTAATTTACCTTTTAAAAAACTATATAATCTAGGTAAGTGTGTGACCGTATCTTTGTTTGTGTGTGTCAATTGATACAATAAACAAAATATAACCACTTCAAATAAATAATGTAGACACAATGTGAATTTATGCAAGCATATCTTAGTCTCATAATGCGACCATAATTAATGTTGAAAAAAAAAACATAGGAATTTGCATGTTACGAACTTTTTTTTTTGATAGCACCAAAGCTCGTACCAAGCAAAAAAGGCATATCAGTTTACAAATAGAGTAGAAAAGGATTCATAACTGTTTTGCCTTTCCATATTTATTCATAGAAGATACTTCGAAATATTACAATAGTTATTTAAACTCATTGTTACGTATTTATATATCAAAATACGAGTATATGATAATGATTATTGCAATGGATTAAAAAGGTATTTAAATGTTGGTTTTAAAAAGTACATTCTATAATATTTTTGCATTTTATTGTTGCAAGAACATTTCACACCTTTAACAGCTACTGTTAATTAAACACAATGTTATAAAAAGTTGTTAGTAGAAGAAAATAGAATCCTGGAAACGAAACAGCTTCTATTATTACTACACACTACTATAAGACTTATTAAAATCAAAATGGTCATTAATTTAATTAACTATAATTCGCATAGAGCTGAAAATTGTTCGTCTTCAGTACCTATACAGTATATATAAATTATATATAGTAAAAATATAGTATAAATATATAGTAAAAATAAATTATTTCATGTCTGAAATATTTTCGTTATAACTCACTGTTTCTTTTTTGTTTTCGCTGTAAAAACGCAATTACGCGTTTAACCCCCACAGGGAGTGGGGGGGGGGTATGTGGGGCTCGCCGGCGCTGAAGGCTCCGGAATACCCACTAAAAAACCAGCGTAGCTTTATCGTCTTTGATGGAGCGGCACGGGATCGCGTGTGCATACTACCGCGACGCCCCGACGGTTGGCCCGATTACGCAGGCCTCCTTTCTTAATTGGGTTCCCGGAGTACAGAGAACCCAGCTAGCCCTGACGGCTTAGGGCGGGGCGAGAAGGTGCGCATAGCGCCGACGCCTCCTACCCGGTCTTCTTTGGCGGAGCAGATCAGCGGAGGCAGACGCCTCACGGTCACGCTCCGCGGCCTCTTTCTGCAACATGACGCTCTCGCAGTAAGAGACCATCTCCGTCCAGCATTTCTCGCTGCGAAGCATGGCATTAACCACGCTCGGCAGCGAGAGGTCTGCGCCACCTATCGCCGCCAGGGAAGGCCTTTGGGGCCCCCACGCAGCACACTCCGTCAGGGTGTGAAGCGCCGTGTCCAGTGGCGCACCACACTCGTGGCAGTAGGGTGACGCCTCCCTCCTCGCTATCCCATGAAGGTACTTACCGAAACTGCCATGTCCGGTAAGCACCTGCGTCAGCCTAAACATTAGTGTGCCGCTTCTTCTTGTTACCCAGCGACTCAAGTGGGGCCGGATGGCCTCCACTGTCGCCAGGCCTGCCGATGGAGACCCCAGGTACTCCTCCCATCAGCGAATCAGAGCTTGTTGAGCTATAGTCCTGATTCGCCCCAGCTCCGCTGATCCAGGACGGTCCCCATTCGCCCTGGCTTCCACCCGGAACCGGTACACTTCCGCGAGCACCTCAGCCTGGAGTTCCCAGGGCGGATCCCTTGCCAGAAGTGTCGCTGCCGTCCACGACACCGTACGATAACCACGTATCGCTCTCACCGCTATTACTCTCTGCGGCCTCCGCAGAAGAGCCTTATTACGAGCACTGAGAGCGTCGACCCATATGGGTGCACCATACAGTGCCATAGAGCGCACCACTCCAGCGTAAAGGCTCCGGCATGGTGATTCCGGCCCTCCCACGTTGGGTAGGAGGCGGCCCAAGGCGGCAGCAGCATTGATGAGTTTCGGACCTAGTTGATAACTCACGGTTAGCGAAAAATCAAAAACTGATACATTTAACCTTGAATATATATTTTTAGCAGACGTATAATCGGCGGGAATTATGAATTTATTATCTGTAATAATATACCTAAGACACCAATTTTCAGTTCTATGCTAATAACGATAAGCTCAGCAATATTTGATGGTCAGACTTATTTAATAATTCTGAAAATTTAGTGAATATTATTCCTTAAACAATATTATTAAGATTAAAAGGATTCGCTTATTAATCCAATATTTTATTTACTATACAAAAAGAACAATAATTAGTGTAGACAAAATTGGCTGTGGATAATGAAATGGCCATGTCTATGTTATTACTTATGAGTAAAGAGAATATATATATATATATATATTTAATAAATATATATATATATATATATTTAATAAATGTTCATTAACATTCAAGGTTTTGTTAGTTAAAGTTATTTATTTTATTGTAATGCTATTCAAATTCATTAATGATTAAAATATAATCAAGAAACAAACCAAGGATTTCTTAGCCTAACGCGTTGTTAATTACGTTGTTTTTCGTCTCGTAGCTCCGACGGTCCTGAATTGAAAACGTGAGTGGGTAGTAAAGATTTATTGATTTATTAAGATTTTTTTAAGCTGGAGTTAGGAATAGGCTCGGAAAGCAAGGAGAGCTGCTGGTCCTACGCCTGTTTTTCAATAAAACGGACGGTAAACTTATCTGTATATTGTTATTACTAATACTAGCAAGACTAAGAAAAATGGTTAACCTTATAATACATTAAATATGTAACTATTGACATACCCTACCCTAAACACACATAGCATTCTGGCGCACTGTCAATTAGGTATTACATTAAGACTTCTCCATAGACAATTACTACTTTTAACTAATGAGACATATTCCTAGCTATCTGAAATTATAATCTTTCTTATTAAGTCTTTAAGGCTTGCTTTTGGAACGAAGTCCTTTACGCGGCTTACAGTAGAGTCAAATGGCAGTGGCCCAAAGTCATGTCATATAAAGAAACAGCGTTCATACTATGCCTAAGTGCTACAAAATGCATTAGGCGTTCGAATTTGGGAGGTGTATATATAAAAGAGGTTGATGTGTTTTTTGCTCTCAAAAATACAGAAATAGAATCAATTAAAATCTACATTTAAAAAACGTTCACAACACAAAATATCGCACAGAACTTCGTTCCTGATGGGGGACGGGGGATGATCCCGACCACACAATTTTTATGTCGTTAAATATTAGATATTTACGTTTAATAAATCATAAGCGAAACATTTTATGTATTTCTGTATTTATTATTTAGAATTGAAAATAAATTAAGTTCTATAGAAAAATCATAGAATTAGAAATAAATGTGTTTAAATTATCTAATTATATTGTATTCGTTACGAGTATATTATGGTGTGGTTACAACACCATACTTATAAACGAAGATTGTGGTTATAAGCTCGGGCAAATATCATTTCATTTTCATGTAATTGTAATTAATCTGTTGCAAAGGTCGTGCCGAAATATGCATGAATGGTCCACAACCCCCAATAGAGTGGTGGAATAAGCTCCTCAAGAAGGCAGGAAGCTTTAGCCCAACAGTGGGACATTTAAATGTAACATTGTTCTAGTGATAGTGCTTTTGTATAATAATAAGTTAAGCGTCTGATAAGCTGTGTTAAATCATCATATATGTATTATAGTCAAAATAAATTTTGTTTAAACATTATATTTTTGTACCAATTTGAACACTTATACTAAAAATGCAAAATTAACTGTGTTTGTTACGCTTTCAATTCTAAAAAACTAAACCAATTTTGATATCATTTGTTATGAAGCGAACTTGAGGACCTAGAACGTCGTATATAGGCCACTTTTTACCTAATACCCTCTCCCACTAGCACGTGGGCAAAACCGCGGGCAAATACTAGTATAAAATAACTGCAGCATAGTATTATTTACAAGTAAAAATTACTTCTAGACATATTTCCTTGCTTTGAAGGGAGCTTTCGCTTAAGGGATCTTTATGTTACGCCATTATTATATTAAAAATATAAGTAATGTTGGATATTATTTGATATGAATTTAAATATTTAATATTTAAGTTAATTGAATACTCAAACCACCTGAAATATTATATATAAGGTCCTCCAGACCGATTTCGGCCACGGCGGCCAATCTCAAGAGAGACTAGCCAACTGCGCAGGAGATATTATAGTGCACAAGTGTGTGCGCAAACACAGGTGCACTCTCTTTTCCTTAGCTCTCATAATCCGATGGGACGGCAATCCGACACGACCGGAAAGAGTTCAGGCGCAGGACCAACGGCTTAACGTGCTTTCCGAGGCACGGGAGTGTTCACACTTCCAACTTCCAGACTCCGGGCTGCTACTGAGAGTTTTCTGACTGAAAACCCCAATAACTATTTATTGGCCCGACCTGGGAATTGAACCACCGAGTCTGCGGCCTTACATCAAGCCACTAGACCAACGAGGCAGTCAACCTGAAATATTACCTATGCGGCGAACCACATTATTCACCGACAATTTCCGATCATTTATTCTAACCACATAAAGATTTTTGGCCTTGTATATCTTGTGTTACATAATCTTGACATGATTCTCGATGATCGGTGAATAATTTTTAGCTAACAATTATATATACATTGTGATATATATCAATGTAACCCAAAATTATTTTATTTATTATTTATTTGCTTAAAATTATCACAGATGTAATCTTTTACTTATAATATAATCTAATGTGCTCAGATTTAGAAGCAAACTCCTGCACGAGCGGATAAAGCAGAATTGCTATTTTTTTTTTTTTGACTCCATCCAGCCCAAAGTTAAAATAAAATATTATCTGTAAACGACTTTATATTTTCAAATGTTATGTTATTAAAAAACATAAAACGTCCTTAATATTGTTAATGTAGCTTATTGCCCATACATTAACCCAAATACCAAAAACCATTATTGTTCATTAAAAAACGCCTGACAATTATTTACGGAGCGGTCTTATTGTAAATCGATGTTAACTCAGATTAAACATTAATTGATCGATTTAGAATCTACATCAATTGCATTTTAGTTTTAGTTTTTTTGTTTAAATAATTTCAGGTATATATTTACAATCGCGGCTTTCTATTACATGTTTTTATCAATAACTAGCTGTGCCCCGCGGTTTCACCCGCGTTTAATTAATAAAAATATAATGATTAATAATAAGCCTAGAGCCTTCCTCGATAAAATGACTATACAACACAAAAATAATTTTTAAATTCGAACCAGTAGCTTATGAGATTAGCCGGATCAAACAAACAAACTCTTCAGCTTTATATATTAGTATAGATCAGAGTTCCCCAAACTTTTTTGTGTCGTAGACCCCTTGTCATGTTTTTCCGTGTTGGGTAGACCCCCTACTTACCTGATATTGATTTGCTGTAAATTTCTAACTGTAGTGAAGTATAGTGTTAATTTGTATCTGTTATGTAAAATATACGTAACATTAAATAAACATAAAATATACTATAAATAAAATAACATAAGCATTAAGTCAATATTTTTAGTGAGAAGGATGAACCTGATGCTTTAATAATAAATTATCAACATTTGGCGTCAATTTTTGTAAGGGTTTCCTATAACTTACACAATTTTATAAACATATATAATAATTTTTTTACTTCATAGGTACTTTTATAAATAATCTATATGTTTTTTTATATTATAAGATAGTATGATGTAAGTAAATAGGTAGGTACTATTAGTGTATGTGTTGAGATCCACTATCGTGGACCCCCATTTTCATTTCATGGACCCCCAAATTTTTTTTCGCTGACTTAGACCCCTTGCAGGTTGTCATAGACCCCTAGGGGTCGATATAGACCACTTTGGGAATCACTGGTATAGATGAATGATATTTCATGCAATATTAAGAGGGAATGCTTCGAAAATGAAATAAATTATAACTACAAACAAAAGGTATTTTTTTTAATTATCTCTTTTTGGCCAGAGTCAAGATATAAGCTATATAGGTAAAACTGTGAATCGTCCCTTTTTCTTAATGAGCTGAATTTTTACGAGTAGCTTCGTTTTAACAAGACCCCCTATATTTTTCTGCACAAAAATAACCAATATTATCTACCACGATAAAATATCGGGTTGATTAATAATAAGTTACGGTGATCCTTTTAATTTTATTAGTAATAAAGGTTGTTTTGTTATTTAATCTTGAGATAATTCAATTTAAAACAAGAAAAAAAGTTTGTCCTACAAAACATAGGGTTGGATCAGCGTCCTCTCCGAACTTGTTTATTAATATGCCATTTGCGTAATATTTTTTATTATATATGCATAATGAAATGGCCACTTCGTTATAAAAATAAAATAGAAAGATATCGCTATACGTTCGGATACTGTTTACCGATCGGTGATACTTTTTATCGTGTATTTGTCATAAAGTGTATAACCGAATGGACCGTGTACAGTCAATCATAAAATGGTTTATAACGTCAATAACCGTTGGTCAAGAAATTCGTTCACACCGTGTAAAATTTCAAGTGAGGAAGCCGCCACTAGAATATAAAAAACGCAGATCATATATCCGATATACGAAGCAATAATAAACAAAACATATTTAAAACATTTCGATTCTTAAATCGTGATCATATGGTATAATATGGCATGCAGCTTTAGAGGGTTTTCACAGTTGGAAAGCTTACGAAGCCACGGCTGTCATGTGTGTTGTCAGCTCAAATATTTTACAGTCATTTTGTTGAAAGTTTGAGTCTCTTGTATATATGATTGCATTTGATAGGCCAATTCTCGAGGAAGGTTTTCAATTTATAATCTACTCTAATCTAATATATAGCAAATGAACCCGACTTTGTCAAAATTAAATAGCCTATTTTATTAGGAAGGCAGACGAGCATATTATGGGCGACCTGATGGTAAGTGGTCATCAACGCCCTTAGACATTGGCCGTTTAAGAAATGTTGACCATCGTTTCCATCCCCAATGAGCCACCAACCTTGGGAACTAAGTTTTTATGTCCCTTGTGCCTGTAATTACACTGGCTCACACAGTTTTCAAACCGGAACACAACAATACCAAGTACTGCTGTTTAGCTGTAGAATATTTGATGAGTATGTTGTACCTACTCAGACGAGCTTGCACAAATTTACTAATATTTTAGTAATTTACCCCTCCACTTAAACAAAGTTTATGATGGGAATTGTGACAATAGCCCAAGGTTCGAGCCTAGGACTTGCGTGCAGCTCGTAAGCCGTAGCGCTATTTGTCCTTGTATGGTTTTGTTTTGGTATTTTAAAGAACGTTAGGTAAGTACTTTAAATAAAATAATTTCTTTTGATTTAGTTTGCTTATGTTTAAGTATTTAACTTAATTAATAATAAAATATTAGGCCCACTATAAAGTTCACGCTCGATCGTTTGGCGTGGTTTGGTGCTCAAAAATTCGGCATAGGTACTACCTTCTGAAGCGCTCGCGCAGTAACGAATTCGAACGCCCGACGTATCGCATTTTGTATCATTTAAGAGGTAGGCATAACGCTATTTTGTTATGTAAACGATATTTCATTATATACGTTCCGATAAAATTTACTTTTCATTTTGTTGTTGTACAAACTGTGTTTGTAATTTATTATGTGTTCGGCTGGGAGAAAGTCTGCATTAGCTTTGTGAACTGCTGCCGCCTATGTGTTGGTGCACCAGCCTATGTGTTTCAATGAGGTTCAAATAGGTTACCCTTACATCTATTATTTTATATAATGAAGCGTAATTAGTTGTCTGTAGCCTGCACCATTTACATAATCAGTTTACAGCTACGAAAAGTTTAATAGTTCTTATATATAGTTTATTAATCATTAATATTTGAAAAAAGCTTTTGGCTCTGACATCTCACATCAGGTAAATGTCACTTAAATCTATCTGTTAGTGATTTAAAAAAATATATTGTAGTACAATATTTTGCTACTTTTACTTATTTTTTTTGCATACGTTTGTTTTTTAGTTCGTTCGATTTATTGAATGATTAAAATAGTTTCTCGTCAAATTGTTTTTTTTTCTTTAATTTTTTTTAAAGACAAATTATCTGTTTTCGAAATGGATATTATTTTTGATTTCGCTTACTTCCAAAGTTTTTGACCCCAAGTAAAAAGTGGGTGCACTAGATACTCTAAATCGATGAGAAACGTTAATTAAATAAATTGCATAAATTTTTGTAATTTGTCGATAAATTAAGATAATAAAAAGTATTTATGTTGACTTATACTTGTAAATATTCTCAATTAAAATATATAATGAGCTTAGTTACAATGATTTCAAAATATTTTTTGTTATATTACAAATTTATCATTCATTTTTTAATTTTAATAAGTTAATTTTCTCGGTCCCTTAGTTAGTTGTATAATTACGTATTTCAACGCATAGGCGAAAAATTATCAAATAAATATTTTAGGTAGTCATCAGGCTAGATTTACGATTATATCTTCTTCTTCCTGTCTTAATCTACGTACGGTTGGCACAGCATATATGTAATTCGTAATTGTAACTCGTCATCTCATTACTACTCCTTTCGTATCCTTTCTTACACATTCCATCTACACTTTCTTTGGCCTCCCCGTCTACTATATTTAGCAACATTCATACTCATCAACCTTCTATTAACATGTTTTTTATCCCTCCTCATCACTTGCCCAAAACACGCGAATCTAATACTCCTCAGCTTTTTACCTATTGGAGCTAGGCTAGATTTATATATCCCGAGCAAAGATATCCCCACAAGATCACTCCCAGTGGTATTTAATGGCTTAAATCACGGAAATTTTCATTTAAGTTTTACATTGAATTGGTATTGGATTTTTACAAAAGCATTTCATAGTGAAAGTTGCACGCATAAGACATGTGTGAAACTTTCATAATAAAATACTTCAATTAAGTACGCAATTAAGTATACATACAAAAAATCAAGGACGATATAGCGTTGAATAGCCTTATATGACAAGTTATCGCATTTCTCTTGCTGATCTTGCTACCTGTTTGCGTCAACTTGATCTCACGATACAGCACCGGATATTCGAGTGCAAACGTTCATGGGTACTTACACATTAATAAACGTGACATTTTCACCTTTACACTATATATTAAAAATTGGTGCATAAATACATATAGTCAATTACCTTATCTTAGTATTTCTAGTGCGATTTTTTTTTACATATTCGATAGCTTTGTCATTGATTTTTACTTTCAATTCGAAACAGCGTCATCTAGTGAAAATTATCGGAATTCCATAAAAACTAAATTATCCAATACGTATAAAACCTGTCACAAGCCACACAGGTAAATCGGTTTGGAGACGATTTAGTGTGTGTAGTAGTGTAATACAAATAGTGACTAAAACCGAATTAAACCAGTTTTGACTGGCTACCGAGTGCCTCCGATTCTCGTTTAAGTAATAATTTAAGAAGTGTATTTTTTGTTGTTCTTTTCCTACTTATTAAAACATACAACGCAAAAAAAGAATACAATAATAATGATGTGAAATTTTGAGGAAGGATTTAAAGCCATAATTGTAGAGGAATGGAGAAATGTTTATCTACATGCCATTGAATAAATCCATAGTGGAGAAGATACCTTAGATATTAAAACGAATTATCAGTAACATAAATGTTTTTTCATATGTAAGAGAGGATCAGGACAACTGCGAAGCGTCTCGAGTTGAAACGAAATGTATAATATTATGCGCTTAATTATTTACCTGCTGACATGACCATTCATGACTTGTCTGTACTAATCTTATCTTTTTAAATTTAAATTATATTTAAATTATGCGAACCTTTTGGTTCGATTTTTAGTTTTATAAGCAATGTATTTAAATTGCGTATGTTATGTATGTATGTCAAGGATTGTTTCGTCTCACATAAAAATCCTACGCCTGGGAAAAGGCCTCGTCCCTTTTGGTGGGGAAGATTTTGGACCTTTATGGACTATTCTATCTTCACTTAAGATTTAATTTGGTAGTATTACATTTGACTCATGCAGATTACCTCGCGGTATTTTGCTTCGCTGTCGAGTATGAACACAAAACAAGCACAAAACCATATTTTCAAACTCACGAGCACATGTCCGGATTAGAACCTCCGAACAGTTAAGACGTGTTGTATTCACTGGGCTATCTCGGCTCTATAGTAAATATCGACCCCAAATCCATACAATCAATCACTTATTACAGCTGACAATCGGTTATTATAAAATAGTTTATTTTAAATATTTTATTTAAAAAAACGACGTTATAAGCCAATAAATAAAGGCGTTTAAATATAGAACGCTTAATGTATAGGCAGAGTGCATCGCATTCAGCATTTTTTTTATTCATATCAATTTGAAACTCGAATCGTCCGTTTATCACACAGGGGGCCAATTCTGCTTATTCACGACAGTTACGATGTGTTCCCGATTACATTCCTTACAGAAATAAAACTCAGTTGAATCGCAACTTGGGCAATTCTACTAATTTATGAAGGCTAAGATACGGTCTTTATTCTCTTCCGTTCCAACTTTGACCGAACCGGAAATGGATCGTTGTGTTAGTAGAATAGGAAAACAGTTTAACAGAATGTTTCGATTCGATTAAGATAAAGTGACATTTTTATAGTAGAATTGTCCCCCAGGTCTCTGAATAAGTGATAAGCTGTATTCGTATACAAAACTTGTTCTCAGCCCGAGTCCTTAACGTTCCTGTTTCAACTATATCACATATACTCGTTTTTTACTTTATTTCTGGTGCAAATATTTAAACATTGTGTAGTCAATAGTTTCGACAAAAAAATGTTTTTACTTATTAATTAACATCTGCATTATCGTAATGAAGGCAGGCCTTATTTATAATGAAATGTTGCGCAATAATTACGTAACGGCTTGATAACTTTACGGGTGTAGGTAAAACGAACAGGCGTATGTACCAAAACAGGACCAAACATAGCCTTGAACCTGATCATAAATATATTATATCTTTTTTTTATTGCAGTTAGAAGACCAGTTTCCTTTTATAAGGAATCGTGGTCACCAACACACTATAATAAATAATAATTATTTTTTAATAGCCCTAGCTCATTTTAAACCAGAATATAGGAATACAAAGATATGATAATGATGTATTTCTGACAGATGACTCGACCAGGAATGATAAAATAAACACTTCAAACTTTCAGAATCCGGGCTGCTATTGAGAATCTTCTATCTTCTTCTACTAGCTACTAGATCAACGAGGCAGTCAATATTATTATTACAGCGGTGGGATAAAAACCCACATCCTTTCGGACTGGTGCCTTAAATCGGCGCTAATTTTGCTAATTAATTTAAAAAATATCCTGTCCTTGTTCAGACGATAACGCTATATATATTAATAATAATAATTAATCATTCTTTAAATCGCCAGTGCGCCACAAATGTAGACAAGTTCGTATACAAATAGTACTGGAACACATAAATATATAAGCAATGCTACTTTGCCATATAATAAGTGATGAGTCGGTAACATATATAACAATAAGGACGAGCTTGCACATCGCCTTACCACTAAGTCTCTCTTATTCATATACCTATAACGAGATATCTAATATATAATCATTATATAATATATCTAATTTAAATACTTATTATGCGCAATGAAGTATGTGTTAAGTCAATTCGAAGGTTAATAACAATTAATAACATATTGTAATCAAGTGTAATACATTTATGTATATACGAGTACGTTATTGCATTTTCTAAAACAAATTGTTTAACTCCTCCTTGATTATGCCTAGCCTAGGTTTACGTAAGCGATTTCATCTATGGAAATATCCCACTACTGGGCAGGCTCTATCCTTCTTTGAGGATAGGGTATGGATCTTGTTCCACACTGTTCCATTGTGTCCGGTGGACAAACGTGACAGATTTTCAGTGAAATTAGCACATCCCGCTTTATTCACGGCGCTTTCCTTCGCAAATGACCACGAGATGAATGATAAACAAAAAATAAGCACATGAAAATTAAGAGGTGTTTGTCGAATTTGATCCCTGAATCACCATTCGCGTTCTAACCACTGATCCATCTCGGCTCAACGGCTAATAACCACAATCAAGAAAGAACTTAACACAGATCGAATCTTGATCTGCTTGATCTTAATCGAATTCTGGGAAAATCAAAACGACAGAATTCTTTAATAAATATTAATTAAATATTAATAAATATTAAAATATTTGACTGCTACGAAAATTTTAACCGATACGAAATCAACTCTTCTTATTAGATATTTTATCATTTTGTTTATATACTACAGTATAATGTTTTTCATTATGTACATAAACACTGAGGCAACAAATGTCATTAGCTCAGTGAAGCTAACTTTTTAGTTTTACTATTGTAAGCTTTTAAAAGGATTACAATGCGATAAATGACGGTTTCAACGGATAGGCTTGTACTACAAAGTACGTACCTACCTACTTTTAATACCTACCCTACCTATAAAGTTTTTGGCAAGTTTGATGATGACATGATGTTAATTTATAAAAAGAGTGAAGTTAGTAATTTGATACCCACCTTTATATTGTCAGAACAAAGTATCTCAGGTATTGTTTTTTTTTTCTAATTTCTTAATTTTCTCTCAAAGGTTTGTTTAAAAGAAGTTATATATCAAGTTGTACAAAAACGCAAAAAGAATTTATCATTTATAAAATAATATGATACATAGACTAACCCAAGACGAGAAGCTGAACAAAAACATTGAAACTATTTCCAATATAATTTTTATAGTTCTTTAATACTAAATCATAAATTCAGTTAAGGCATAAATCCAGTTATAAGTATTTATTAAAATACGTCACTTAATACTACGTAATTTTTCAGACCCCACTTCATTAAAAATTGATGTAGGTAACCAAATTAACTTGTGTTATCGTAGTTACTTAATTTTCTTAACAAGTGTCTTTAAATATTCAGTGCTATTACTGCATCTTGCTGTTCGAAAAAACACAAATGAACAACAACGTGTCTCTTTCAGAAAGTATTCCATCTCTGTCGGGCACAGTCGGGCCATTCGTAAACCAGCGCCTGGTTAGTTCCGCCGTCGCCTGCTACCAATCTTCAGCACGCTCGCGATAAAATGTTACGTTCGAAATTCAATTAAAAACGTTTTTATTGATAATATTTTTTTTAATTTTGGTGTTTTGGAAAATGCGTTCGATAACCAAGTATGATGCTGAAACGTCTTCAAAACACCAATCCAGCGGTCCCAGCTCGAATACGTCTGATCCCGACCTAGTGGATGACACTCATGTAAGTATATCATAAAATAGATAAAAATAAATAATTAAATAAGCGAGATTACTTAAACAAACTTCAGTTTTTCTTTGTATTTTAATATTTGCATACGTATTCATATTTTTCATTTACGTCCATTCAAAATTTAAAAAAGTTTTTTTAGTTTTTTTAAAAAAATTTTTTTTGATTAAGCATCATTATAAACAGCCTAACATAAATTACAGAAATTATAGATAAAATGTTTGTGTATATTATTGTGTATAAATGTTTGTGTTATAGCTATTATACAAGTATACAGTATATATACAAGTTAAAAAAAATGTACAGCATATTACTCAAAAGGTTATTGTGCATACAACTTTGTTGCGGTTATTTGTAACAAGATCGTTCTAGAATCTAGACCACGCTACTTAAGCCGTACCTATCTATCCATCAACCAAAAATAAAATTAAAAAGTCCATTGTGAAACAATAAAACGATTAACTATTTTAACAGCAAGCTAATTGCAAGATAGCAACTTTTGTTAATTAAGGTTCATTTTGAACCGGTTATTTAAAAAACTGTTTTGTTTTAAATGTTTTTTAATCATTTCAATATTAGCCATTACGATTTTCAATACATGAATATAATCAGCTTTATGTCTTTTCTATTCGATTTTTTATGTGATCGCCGCGCATAAAATAATACGTAAATGTCTAATTTATTAAATATTAATATTCCTAATCTCTGCAGTCGTAGCATATAATGGCTTTTATAGCCTTTAATCCATTTTGCATCTCATTTTCACTTATAATTTTTCGCATATACATGAAGTAACAAACGATATTATACCTACAGATTTAGATAGTATACAGGATATTTATGTAAATTCAAATGTTATATGCATAGTCTATATTAACTTTCTAGATATTTTTTCTTTTTCCGACATATTATTATAATAGTTGTAGAGCATTATTGTTATATCAGAAAACAGAATGTCTAATCCATTCTAATATAGAAAAGTTGAAGAGTTTTTTGTTCGCGTTAATCTCTGGAATATAACATTAGGATACGACGGAGGCGGAGAAGAGATATTTTACGGGGGTGAAACTGTGTGTATTCGCTTGTATTTATATAAGACGGCTTAGCTTAGAGAATTCGAGGTAATTAATGGTCATGTTTAGTGAAGTTCAAATTCGCTATCGCCACGTGTCCTATCAGCTCGTCAATTTCGGCCTTTAATAAGATTACTAGAATTTATAGCTAGTGTAGCTAGCTGAGCCCCGCGATTTCACCAGCGTATAATTAATAAAAATACAATGAATAAAAATAAGCCTAGAACCTTCCTCGATAAAAGGACTATACAACACAATAAGAATTAGTCAATTCAAACCAGTAGTTCCTGAGATTAGCCGGATCAAACAAACAAACTCTTCAGCTTTATACTATTAGTGAAGATGAGTAAGATATATTATTTGTAAAGTTGCTGTCTTATTGATAGATTTTTGCATTGGCGGCACCGACATTACGAAATTCCGATCATCATATACAAAGTTTAGTTCAAGGCGATATTAATGGAATCGATTAATCCTGTTCAAGTCACAAAACTTGCGGAGTCGCGCGCGACCCCGCTCGCGTTTTAGTTGGTTCAGATAGGTATAAGAAAGTCATATAAAAAAACCTAGAACATAGGTTTAGAAGACTGGCTAGCTTCATACCAAATTTAATCAAAATCGGTTCCGTATTATAGCCTTGTAAGCGTAACAGATAGACAGACAAAGTTACTTTCGAGTTTTTAATATTAGATAGATAATCCTTCTCAAACCGGATAAGATAATCCTGTGCTTAGCGCGTTAAAAGTTTTATAATGTTTTTTATAGTAAAATATATCAATTAAATGGCATAAAATATTTAACAGTGTCACATCTCAGCAATTAATCTATTGATTGCATTTTTATCGTTTGTCGAAACGAATAATTAAATTAAGTATTAATAAATATATTTTAAGACTTTTAAATAGTCTGTTTATTATGTCTTATTTTTTAAATATCTGTTGTAAAATTAAATAGATATTTGTTTGAGCTATGTTTGTTGATTCTACATTCAATTTCTTGCCACGTGATGCAAATGGATATTTAATTACTTACGTCTTTTTTATACGCTTTGATGTATTAAGCTTTGTAGTATGGTTGTGCAAGGCCGTCTGCCTCTCACACATATTCTACCAGCAATTAGTACTGTTATGTGAAGGGTGAGTGAGCCAGTGTAATTACAGGCACAATATGGGATGCTTATTATTTTTTACTGTGTAAATATGTTAATACACGCGGCGTTGACCATTAAGTTGCAACCTTACCTTTTTTAAAATTGAAAAAAAAAGAGAAATTAAACGAGTTTCAAAATTTTATTTTTGATTATTTAAAGATGTTCTTTAAAAATATGTTATTATTTCTTTGTCAGGAGCTGGTACCGACAGACGTGGTTTACTTAGATAGTGGAATCACATATTCTAAATATGACGAGCCGATGTTCGCCGAGGTGGAGGAGCTGCTGGGGACGTCGCCGGCGCCTCGCCCGTGCACGCTAGTGTGGCGGGACCTCTCCGTTCATATAAAACTCAAAGATGGAAAGTTAAAGAGATTAGTCAATAATGGTGAGTTGATTATTTGTCATACGCATTTTTGTAGGTTTTTTTCTAATAAATATAAAAAATTACATAAAAGGAGCATTCATTAAATGTTTATAGTAATATTTATAAGTAGTACTATTACAATATTTATAAGCTACTGTATAAGAGCTTTATAAGAGAGCATCAACACTTTAACGTCGATTTGTTTTATTTGTCAAAAGTATGCGTAAATTACAATTTGGAAGATATAATCTTAGTATTCAATACTGTAAGAGTTCCATACTGATCCTAAAACTTTTTAGTTACAGCGTATATATATTTTAGTCTATAATATGAATGTAACAAAAATCCGCCCCAAAAATAGGCCAAAAATTGATATATTCATTTATTATAATTGTGGTTAATTAAAAATAGAAATGTTACTAATAATTAGTACAAGATTACATGTGTGACGTTGATGTAGATGACTACAAGTTCCTTTCAAAAAGTCAAATAAAAATATTGGGTTACTATTTCATGAAAAGCTGCCGCCCCTGCAAGATCAAGCCATAGGATAAAATAGTAAAAGAGAAACATTCACACAAAAATAAATAATAGTTCAAAAAAACTAAAAAAATACGCTTTTATAGAAAATCCAACTAAAAAATAGAATTTTTTTTTTAAATTTTAATTAGGAATAGTGTATATAATAAAAAAATATTTTTTATTGTAAAAAAAGCGTGGGGTGCATGTTGTCAATAGTTATATTTTATTGACAGATATGAGTAGAAGGATTATCATTTTGATAATATCTTAAAAAGCACCCCTAACCCCACCCCATTTTTTAGTCCCTGTAGTCCCTGTAGTTGTAGTTACTAGTCGTCTTCTGTTTACGTTTGTTTTTTAATTTGATGCTATAATAATATATCACATACAGTCGAATCAGTTCGAAAACTTGTGTAAAAAACTTGTGTACTTTACAGTAAAAGATACACTCATATGTCATAAATATATGTATATAGTTAATAGCTATGTATCTGCGTTGACCTTAGTAACTAATGTATAATTTGACTTAAATTCATAAATAAAAGAATAAAAGTTTTTCCAGTTTTAAATGATCAAAATTCAATTTCGATTTCGTTATTCGACCTTTTGCACTAAAAGCAGCAGTACAATAAAAAAATATTTAAGCAATAAACTTCAGGCAAAACTGATTAATAAAACATTTTAGTTTCGGTATATATAACACGAATTTAAGAGCCACAATATAATTAAAATAAAAAACTAATTTTTATGCTAAGTTGTTACGATATTTTGATTTTCCAGTCAAGTTTTTAGTAGAAGGACCTCGAATTTTTTTAAAATGTTTTTTACGTAAGGCGTATTTTTATTTAACGGTGACAATTGTTATTTTATATTTTGGGTTGATAACGTTTTTGTTGACTTGTGACATTTTGGAACCGGTAGTTTTATATTAGGTACACTTACGATTCAAAGTTTCCATTTAAAAAAAACATTTTGTTTTTAAATATGGTAAATAAAAAAGTAAATTTACGTGGCTGCTGCCAGCACCAATGCTTTTCGCAAAAACATTTAACACACGGCATTTAATCATGGCACACAGTACAGAAATTACTATGTTAAGGTTGTAATTATATGTACACCTTTCCAATGCATTGGAACAAAACAACTTTATTTTCAAGGGTAATTTTTAAATATATTTTTCATTCTTTCTTGATTTAAATATCAGTTACTTAAAAAAATATAAATTTAAATGGGCATTGAAAGTTTAAGTTATGATGCTGCATAAAGAGTTTTATATTGGTAATTAATTGACTCGCTCAGTTATGTATGGCGGTATAATCAGTAGATGAATCTTTCTCGGAGTTCATTAGTTTTTCACCAATATGTTATTAACTACAGCTAGGTACCTGATAGGGCTAGTGACTATATATAAGGCCACTGCTCCTGGTGTCAGGGGTTCGAGCCACAGATCCATAAAAAATATTGTGTTAAGCCGTAAAACCAGTCCAGTGGTATAGCTCGCAGCGCCCAGTTTGCGCATACACTTGTGATATCCTCATATCCGCGGTTGACTCTTCTCTCTCTAATCTCTCTGGATGCCGTGACCGAAATCGGTCCTGACTCCTGACTTATTGACATATGATTTGGTTTCTAATTCTGTTAAGTCAAAATTTTTAATAAATATTTAATAATCATTTAAATCGACCTTACGAACACTTTTTGCAAATTTTATTAATATCGTTTTATTTTTATTATTAACCTATAAGCAACGTGAGACATTAGTGCGCAACAAGATGCGCTGACATGCGTAAGAAGATTTTAATATTATCATCAATATACTAAAAGGTGTTTCTGTGTGTGCTTGTTACCTTTTCACGACAAGTCTATTGAACTTATCGTTATGAAAATGAGCGCAGACCTAGAAACTGGATAAGGACATTGATAATATACGCTTTCGCGGACTTTTCTGTTTTCTGTATCCTCATTATTTAAATAAAATCATATATATCCATTATCTCCACTATATGCGTGGTGCATACCTCTCCTCATATCCTATGAGTTACGCCATTGGTTTCCTGAAAAAGAACGCTATGTAAGCTTATATAATGTATGAGGCCGCCACGGTTGCATGATGATTATGTAGTATCTATGTCTTATGTAAATTTTCTCTCTTTCTTTCTATCCGTCTATCTATCTATATTTCTGTGTATGCGCGCCATTACAGTACTCTTTGATTTGGTTACACTTTTTAATAATGTAAAATAATATTGAATAAATTAAAATTAAACTTTGCTGTATTTAACTTCGTATAATAAGTATATTTAATCAATATTGATTACATCTACGTAATATTTTGTTCGCAGTTAGCGGTATCGCAAAACCAGGCACATTGGTCGCTCTGATGGGTCCGAGGTAAGAAATACTTCTCAGTATTGTAATGTATCATAACTTTAATATTTATTTATTTAGTAGATTTAGTATTTGTCAATTTCTAAAGGTGGTGATGTACCATAAGATGCTGTCTGTAGCTCGTCCGCCTGCCTACACTATAATAAAAAGCTCCTTCATAATTTTTTATATTCACAAAGGATCAAAAGAATTCTGACCTGAACGCTGTTTTAATACTCATGATTATACTTGTTTTAAACAATTTATCGATTCTTTTAAATGGCAGAAACATAACAATGACCGTTTATATGTACTCGTAGGTACATTTGATAACATAAACTTAAATAAAAGTAGTACACAGAACAGTGGTGGAACATTGGCGATGTAAAGAGTGGCTATTATTGCTTACAGTACTAATGTGACGGTAGTTGATCATTGACCATCAGGTGGCCCCTTTGCCTCTCCACACTTCTATTTTATAAAAAAATAAATAAAAAGAATCATAGTATATTGCTAGATACGAAATCGATATCAATAATACGAAAATATTTTTTGTTCTGCCTGTATTATATACTATGTTATATAATATACAAGCTGTCGCGTGGAATTTTTTTTATTGTTATTTTTTTTTTCCTTAGGAAGGTGGACGAGCTTGTGGTCCACCTGATGGTAAGTGGTCACAAACGCCCATAGACATTGGCGTTACTATCGCTTACATCGCCAATGCGCCATCAACCTTGGGAACAAAGATGTTATGTCCCATGTGCTTGTAATTACACTCGCTCACTCACCCTTCATACCGGATCACAACAATAGCAAGTACTGCTGTTTTGCGGCAGAATATCTGATGAGTACCTGATGGGTACCTACCCAGTCGAGTCGCACAAAGCCCTACCACCAAGTAAATTTAATTTGTGACTGTAATATACACATTACATAGATAAAGAAACTCGATGACGTGTAAGTATTCTTCTGGTTTTTAAATACAACTATTTCAGGTAAATTTATTTTCACTAAAATTCATTATAGCCTATGTTACTTCTAGACAACGTAGCTTTATTTCGATTCAGTAATTTCAGATCAGACAAGAGATACAAACAAGTTTTTCCTTTATAATATTACAAGATGTAGATTACATTGATAATATAGATTTTTAATAGTCATAACCTTTTTAAATATACAAAAATAATGACGTTAATATAAATTTTATGTTTAATATATTTCAAAGTCAAATTCAAAGTCAAAATATTTATTAGTCAAGTAAACTATCACATTCATTTTTAAATCGTCATTTTACCATTTTAATTTTCACAAACAGCAACTGGCAAGAAACTCAGTAGTTACCCTTTTTAAGTTTCACTCTATTATAGGGCTTAGGGTAGGTACCACCCACTCATCAGACATTCTGCGGCAAAACAACATTACTTTTTATTGTTGTGTTCCGGTTTCAAGGGTGAGGAGCCAGTTTTTACATTTTTTTCAGCAACAGGCATTATGTCTATAAGCGTTGGTGATTACTTACCCTTAGATGACCATATGCTCGTCCGCCTTCATATGAAATAAAATAAATAAATAAAATAATAAAAAATATAAACGTATACTAACTCCAAGCTGATCTATCATTTGTATTATCCTGAAAACTACTACAAGCCATATTTTTTAAAGTATATATATACATATATCGTCAAACAGCAATACGATTATATATTAAACACAATTTCAAACCTTGTTTACCCGATATTATGTATTAATACTTTTTGTTTCTTTACAGTGGAGCTGGTAAAACCACATTGATGACTGCATTGGCCCACAGAAGTACAGGTATGCTTTAAATTAATTGACCTTTTGAAGTGAAACTTTATAAGCGTCAAGTCGGCACAATAATTTTTAGTTGAGCGAGAATCGAGAGTAAAAGGACATAGGTTGAGGCACATTTCGGTTTATCTCATGTGAGATGAAAGTTATGAAGTAGAGAGAAAGAGATCAATATATTTGAAAAGTCTCATGTCTAGTATTCTACACGCGCATTTTTTTAAATACACATTTGAAAAGAAGAACATATTTGAATCAGTCCTGAGAAATCATAAAAAAAAAACATAATAACGTAGGTACTATATATGATAACAATACTTTTAACGACATTCTTGTGTTAAGTAAAGTGACATTATTTTTTATGTTAATAAGATCAATAGGATCACTTCGTGAATAATTTTATACTAATTTAAAATTTTAATTAAGTTAAAACCATTTAAAAAATGAGCCTCCTTACTATGCGTAGAATAATAAAAAACACGTTTAATATATATTTTTCAAAATGTATATAAATTAGCCTTTTTATTTAAATTGCCTTAGCACGTGCCGATATATGTCAAAAATTGAATATATTATTTTTGAAAAAAAAAACGTCTATGTTTTGTTCGCCATAGCGTTATAGAGCATAGAGTTATAGTTAGAACCGTGATATATGATATATCAGTAGAGCTTTGAAACTGTAAGACCACTTGTCAATCGTTTTTATTTCATACGATAAGTAACTTAATAACAATTACTTGGAATTATTTTTTTATTTCAATTTGATTCATTCATAATACGACCCTTAAAATTGCGTTCTTTATCTCCTTTTATAGCTGAGAGTATTCTAGTTCCTTCTGATTTTATTGTAAGAGAAAAGAAAACAAAACTAAAACAAAGAAGAAGAGAGAGATTATTTTTATTGTAAACGTGATGTGCCGATTAGGTAAACGCCACATAAACCAATACGAGTTACATATATGCTTTGACCATGATATCAATGTCTTTTTTATAAATTTATTTGTATTATTTTTTAAAACGGATTTAAAATTAATATTTATGGACCAGTGAAATATTATCTTAATTGCTTTGCCTTAATATTGAATCTACAAACACTATTAGGTAAAAAAATATAATAATGAGATACGAAATATAACAGGAATAAGAATAATATATACTTATTTTTTTATGACAAAATCAAATATTCATAATAGGTTTACTAAATTTTTCAAAATTTATCATAGCAGTCGACCTTGAGTTTTAATACCGGATGAGAAAAGTGTTCATATATACCTACTTTGGGTATAAAAGTGGAATTTTATTATAATATTTTCTCAATAACATTTGCATCAATTTGCGCGGGACATTTTAATCAAAATCGGCTAGCGATGTATGAGATTGGAGCAATCTTATGCATTAAATTAAAAAAAACACCTTAATAATAAATAATGTGTTGCTTGATTTTGAACAGTAGCTACTTCTAATTTTAATTTCTATATATTTAATGCTTTAAAGTAAATAATTCTTATATTAAAATAACTTCGTAAAGTAAAGTGCTCTGTTCAATATCTTTAATTAATAAATATATATTATTGTTTACCTTATACAATATGCGATTCTAACAAAAAAGTCATATAAATCTTTATTGCGTCAGCTGACGGTCTTTCCGCTACCTCCTCCCTGAACCATGCAGTTTAAGAATTTTTTTCAGCTCATAAATGAGATCAACTATATAAATAAAATTTCAGACGGCGTACTATTTTTTTTTTCTTTTTTACCACCTTCGCACTCTCCCACAGCCAAACCCACCGCTATTGGGCAGCTGACGGTCGGTTTGCTTATAAGCTATAAAAGATCAACTATCCTTTTACTATTACTATATAATTTTGTATTTGCAACGCCGCCTCCAGACCAATATAATCAAGTTTATTTTAATAAACATTTCTTTGTTAGATGATACAATAATCGACGGAGAAGTAGTGATGAACGGGCTCCCCGTGGGCGACTTCATGCACAAGGAGAGCGGATACATGCACCAAGACGAGCTGTTCGTGGAAAACCTTACTGTAATGGAACATCTTACAATTATGGTAAGTTAATCAAAATCAAATTATACACTATTCAAATAATGTTTCTAGCTTTTTTGAATACTCCTTTTACAATTCTGGTTATAACGAGTAAGTAACTCCGTTACAAACCAGTTAGTCTTTTTATGAATAAAAAATGTACACACAGTAATTTTTATGTATCCTGTATGATAAAATCAACGAATACTATCTACGAACTCTCATATTAAGACTTATTTATTTATTTTGTCTCAGCTTATCCAGTATTTTAATTATTTACAAAACTTCACAAAAACACTAAAAGTGCCAATAAAGATAAAATAAACAGAGATAAGTTTTCAAAAACACATTAATAAATAAAAATACGTTAAATTTTAGATTTTTCGAACAAATCCGCTTTAATCCGCATAAAAATGCTAGATTATCACTAAATGGAAATGTCAAATCCTTGAGAAATCGATCGAATAGTCTAATTCGATTGAGAAATCTAGTCTTCGTTCGTATGTCTTTTGCCTACATGTTAATGTGATAATTAATTATGATAAAATTAAGACAAATAAAATGTTATTGGTCGAAGAACCAAGACAATGTCAACGAAGGTTTTTTTATATTCTTATTGAATTTATACGGTTGGTTCATACATTTCAACAAATGTAAAGATTCGTAAAAGCGCTAAAGCCAGCTGAACTGTTAGCTATGTGACGACTGACGGCTATGTGACGTACTAACAGTTCTTAGCTTATTAACTTAGTTCTAAAATTTTTGGCGCTAAATATGTCTTAATTGCCTTTTGTATGTATATGTATAAAAAAGTTGTGTATGTATATGTAGGCAAAATGGAACACTTAACAGCTGTTACTTTTTTCTTCTCTCTGGAAAGGATCACCTAAATCCCTTTGTTGCTCATATAGATATACTTATTTAGTATATAATATGCATTATACAATAATTATTTCTTGTTGTAAACAAGACAACGTCACAAGAAATGGGATAATAAAGATAATTTTTTACTTATTTTACTTGGTGGGACAGCGTTATGCAAGCTCGTTTGGGTAGGTACCACCCACTCATCAGATATTCTACCACAAAGCAGCAGTACTTGGTATTGTTATGTTTTGGTTTGGAGGGAGAGTGAGCCAGTGTAATAACAGGCACAATGGACTCAATGCATCTTAGTTCCCAAGGTTGGTCTATGGGCGTTGGTGACCACTTACCATCCGGTGGCCGATAAGTTCGTCCACCTACCTATGCTATAAAAAAAAGTAGAATAGCCATGATTTTGACACTATGTATATAAAAAAAATATTGAGAATAGAACCAGCTGGCTTAGCCTGTAAATACTTAAGAGTTTAGCATATTAACGAGATCCACGTCTACATAAGTATGCAATTTATACAACTATAAATTACATAAGATTAAATATATAATAAAAGCAATCTTTAAGTAGCTAGTATCATTTGTAGCTCAATATTTTCTTATTTATGAGTGGATATAGAATATAAGATATTTTTACTAAATTGTGAAGCTATTTGAATATTGAAGATATTTTATTTACAATATTTGTTTTTCTTTAAACTAGAAAGGCTCTGAAGGATCTGGTTGTAAGTGGTCATACATACTTAATGACGCGAATGTAGCAGCACTAACCATGAAATATAACACGTTATATACTCGTACATACGTTGTGAATGGCTACCCAGTGTTATTATGAAGCTGTACCGTTTCTTAAGGCATTTCCTGCCTCGCACAATCACTCTCTGGAACCAGCTTTCGCCGGCGACTTTTCCGAACCGATATGACTTAAGAACCTTCAAGAAGAGAGCGTACTCCTTCCTAAAAGGCCGGCAACGCATCTGCATGTCCTCGGATGTTGCAGATGTCCATGGGCGGTGGTAGTCACTTTCCATCAGGTGAGCCTCCTGCTCGTTTGCCCCCTGTATCATAAAAAAAAAAAACCATTACTAAATAAAAATAAAAATAAATGTACATACAACCTACAACATCCAATAAGTAACTTATACAACTAACAGTTATACAATTATGACGGTTAATCAAGACTAATATTATAAATTCAAAACTTCACTTCACTTAATTCATCGTCCTAAAAACTCCCTTTGACTGTTTGCTGTGTAAATTAAAAATATATATATTTATTCTAATTATTAATTTGTTATGCTTTACATCAGGCAAGTCAACGGCCAAACGCTGGCCTATTGGTGATAAAAAAGTGCAATACAATTTAAACGAGAGCGTGGCATAAATAAAGTAATCGGTCAAAGGCGTGAACCGCTGTGTAAGGTTTCGCAACTTGTTAAGAGTGTATTGTTTTATTGTCAGAAAGGTAAATGCGCAAACAGGATTGTATTACCTGATGGTATATGTTAATCTTAACTAAAATACATATATAAGAAGAATTATTAAATAATAATAGTTCCCGATTGGTGGGGTATTTGTAATGACGACTTCGAGAAAAAATCTCGCAGTAAAAAGTTCTAAATATGAAAATATTTTTCCGATTATTATGTAATATTTAGTCGTTATATTTTTCCAATTAACACATAGATATGGTTAATACCTGTGGTATGCGATCTTATCTATTCTCTATACATTACCGAGTACCTCTATTTAACTATACGTAGTAAATGATACCAAGCTGCGCGCAAGAGCTAGTAATATATACTCCTAGCTATAGCTTATAGCCTATACATGGAATGTGCTGAAAAGACTTAATGTCCTTTCATTTGATATTTAACACAACATTTTTTTGTACCTCATGTCAACGTTTGTTACGTTATGAATAAATGAATATAATTATGGGCATGCATACATACATAGCCCGCGGATATCATATTCCTACTCTCCGTAGTCCGAAATCAAAAGTAACACCAACGCACAAAAAGTGACGCTCGTTCCGATGTCGGTTCAGAGGCCCTGGCCAAGTTGACACTCTACAATTGTAAACGCTATAGAAAACTAAACAAATGTATGAAAATGACCACGTGACTTATCGTTGAGAGATGTCATTCTCATATATTTGTTTAGTTTTCTATAGCGTTTACGATTGTAGAATGTCAACTTGGCTAGGGCCTCAGGTTATATTAAATTTATTGCCGTTGTTGGTTACTATGTAAATCTTTTTTTATTGTTAATAGACACTTACTTAGCAACAAAAAATAAATTAACATTCAATTTATATTACATGACACGGACGCGTGCCAAAGTCTATAAGCAATTTAGCGATAAGGCATATTGACTATAATGTCGTTTTAATAATAAAAATATTTACATCTCTAAATATATGTAAATTTTTAAGAAGATTGTTTCCAAGAACATATTTAAATTAAATTAAATTAACATTTAATTAATGGCACGCGTATAGGCAATAAAAATTTTATTACGTCAAAGTACATTATTATTATTAGGTAAAAAAAAAATTATAGTATAGGTAGGTGGACGAGCATATGGGCCATGATAATGGTAAGTGGTCACCAACATCCATAGAAAGTAGCATTGTACATTTCTTTAAAAAAATATCGCCAATGCGCCACCAACCTTGGGAACTAAGATGTTATGTCCCTTGTCCCTGTAATTACACTGGCTCACTCACTCTTCAAACCGAAATACCAAGTACTTCTGTTACCAAGTATTGGTGGCATATTGGCGATGTAAGCGATGGTTAACATCTCTTATAATGCCAATGTCTATGGGCGTTGGTGACCACTTTCCAACAGGTGGCCTATATGTCCGTCCGCCTTCCTATTCAATAAAAAAAAAATCTGCTAGCATTCTTGTCACCATTCCACGCGGTCACGATTTGTACAGTAACAATATTTGAATTTTCTTTGTATTTATTTAAGGCTTTAACGTAAATAAATGTATTTATTTAAAGTGAATAATTCTGACAATAATATTTTCCACCATATTATGTAATACATACATATGCAAAACTACAATTACAAGTTATCATTAAGTAACATATTACCGTAGATCAATATCATCACGTCCGTGAACTATGATTTATAATTAATAGCTGTTTATAAAAACAAGTTTCCATAAGATAAGAACATTGATGACTTTAATATTATTCATTTATATTATTTTATATAAGTATTTACTTTTAATATTATTGCTGTATAATAATATCTTTAAATTAATTATTATTTTATGTTATCTAACCATAATTTCGATCGCGATCGTTAATGTTCTATAGATTTGTTTGTTGGCTTTTTAAAATAAATAAATATATAAATAATATACTCGTAAATTATCGCATGACAATTTGCATCAAAATATATCTTCATTTATTTTGTATGAGCATACACATTAATGGAATTAAAAAAAAATGTATATGAACTTTTTTGTTGAAAAGCGAAGTACACGATTTTGATGAGATGTATTTTAAAATTAATTGGTAGCCTCTGCTAAAAGTGTCACTGGAAGATATAAGGTTCCCAATGCAAATGCTTTGTCAGATGACTAAGATGTTACGGCTGTACTTATATAGATAAGATATAATGCACCAGAACTGGCGGTAGGATAACTGGTGAGTGGATGGTAAATACACAGACGGGTCTGCACTGAGATCATCTACCACTGGTATAATATTACTACAATAGAAAAAAAAATCTGATTGTCTATTAAAATATGGTATCAATTTCACGATCAAATATCCTAAAATCCTTATTTAAATGGATATTTTCTGACACATATTCTATTACTTATCCGCGTTTCTCTTTATCATTATACATAATAAAGTCAAAACATGAAAGGACGTCTGTAATATGACAATTCAAAAGTCTATTTAGTTATGAGCCTACTAGAATAAAGAGTAATTTGATGGAGGAATAATTTTTCGAAAAATATTGTCTATCGTGGCGTATCTTCGTGGCGACAATTGCCTTCTTATGTATATTCAGTTTAAGTAATTTGTAACATATATAAAAAAGTCATAACATACTACTAAAAAGATTTATCGCTTAATATACCGTATTCAATAAAATACTAATCGAATTACATCAAAACTTGTTTTTCTTTAGGTCTTACATGTGTGAATATATTAATAATCCAATATCGCAAAGTTCGACTTGATAGTTATGTATATGTGTAAGTATTGTTAACATAGGGGTTGATATATATAATAAGGCGGACTGCTTAATGGACCACCTGATGGTAAGTAGTTACCACTGCCTATAGACATTGGCGTAAGGAATATTAACCATTGCTTACGTCGTAAATGCGCCTTCAACTTTCGGAACTAAGATGTTATGTCCTTTTCTTGTAAATTTTGCACTGGCCCACTAACCCTTCAAATCGGAAAACAACATTAATTATTGCTGTATAGCGGTAAAATATCTGATGAGTAAGTGGTAACTTCCCGCACGAACTTGCACAAGGCTGTACCGCCAAGTGAAATACTTTGCAAAGTAATAACAACAGTCATCACTTATGTAATTCTAAAATTTATATTTGATATACGAAATACACAATCTTACGAAGTCATTTGCGGTTTCACGCTGGTGTTAGGTTACGGCACGAAAAACCAGTGACCTGGAAACAAAGCCGGGCTTATTCTTAATTATCGAAGCCCTCATTAATGCGGTATAAAATGTACCAATTTTGAATGTTAAATCGGATTAGGATCCACCATGAGGGAGGATAATATACTAAGCCTGAGTAATAATAGATGTCACAAAGGTGGACAGGAAGTATAAGTTCTGAGGCCCTAGTCAATAGATAATAATAGAAAATTAAACAAATGCATGAGAATGACATCTCTCAACTATAAGTCACGTGATCATTCTCATACATTTGTTTAGTTTTCTATAGCGTTTACAATTGTAGAATGTCAACTTGGCTAGGGCCACAGATTAGAAATAGTAGAGTAACTTTAAACAGATCTCCTTATAACATTTGCATGTGTATTTCGTTTCCCTTTTTTTGTCATACAACATTATACGAGCAATTTAAATTGTCATTATTTGTCTAGTGTGTAGTAACAAAAAAGTTTCTTTTTTTTCATGTTATGAAAACTTTAAAAAAATATTTCATCTTCTAGGCCCGACTTCGTATGGACCGTCGCACAACACCTTTGGCTCGTCGAAGAAGAGTCAACCAGCTAATGAGGCAGTTGTCGTTGTATGGTGCAAGGAATACCAGGATCGGGGGTTTAGATGGACTGAAGACGCTGTCAGGGGGCGAGAGAAAACGACTTGCCTTTGCTACTGAGGTAAGCATTATATTAATATCTTTATATTTTTAAACAAATATGTTGAGGTGTTTTTTAACATTCAAACTTCTAAAGTAGTTGTTTAACAGAAATGATTACTAAATAGTTTTTTTTGGTATCGACGACTATAAGTCATTTGGCTAATACGTATGTATAGCCAAATATATACATTTGGCTAATAATATGTATGATTGTGAAGTCATTGTCCAAGGATGCTAGATTAATAATTAATAATGCTAACTACGACGATGTTGACATTAATCCGAATAGCATAATTTTATATATGATTTATTGGGTGGTTGCATTAAAAGCCGCTGTTTTTTACGATTTTTGAACCTTTTCTTTCTATGTTACTGATTATAATGATTTAAATCAAAATATGCGATGTCGGCAGCTACAACCTTCTGCCACTTTTCTGGCAACAATTGGATTCCGCAGCAAAACAAAGCTCTGTCTTTTGAGCCTATCCAATCAGCAATCCATTTTTGGACTTCGTTTTTGAAATATCTGTCTTCTAAACCAAGCTGCATCGACCGAAACAGATGATGGTCTGATGGAGGTAGGTCTCAAGAATACGCTGGGTGAGGGAGAGCTTTCCATTCAAACTCTCAGTTTTTGTTTGACCTTCAAAGCAACATGAGGCCGAGCATCGTAACACTTTTCGTTGATTCGGTCCCATTGATGGTCTGTTTGAAATCATTTTTTTGTACAAACACTCCAATTGTTGTCTATAACGCTCAACAGTGATTGTTTCATTCGGCTTTAACAGCTCGTAATAGACAACTCCTTCTATATCAGACCAAAATACAGAGCATTATCTTATTAGCGTGCATGTTCCGCTTTGGAGTCGATGTTGTCGGTTGGCTAGGATAAACCCATGATTTTGTTCGTTTTGGATTCTCAAAATAGATCCATTTTTCATTTCCGGTTAGAATACAACAAAATAAATTCTTCTTTCTTTATATAATCATAATCATAGCATACCTAATAAAAAAAATTGGTTGCCTGTAAAGTCGGTATACGGGCGAAAGTTTTACGTGACAACGACTTTGAGTGGTAAAATAATTTTAATGTGAATATTCATTCGTATAGTAGGAAGAAGGATGAAATAATAGTAACAATTTAAAACATTTATTTATACAAAGAATTATATTTAAAACATTAATTTATACAAAGAATCTCGCACTGAATTTCACTTTTTATGTCTGTCTCTCTCGCTCTTAGGCGGGCTAACCATGCCCGAGTGGAAGGGACGCGTGCCTCTCACTCGCTCTCATTGTGAGCGCATAACGTGAGCGGAGCGTAACGCAGTTTCTTGAAGTGTCACCCGGCAAACCAATTTATAAGACGTTGTCACGTCAAAACTTGAATGTGACATGTAATGTTTGGGCGAAAACTTGCTGACGGGAAACGGGAACGGTTAATTATTTTGCATATTATAATATAAACAATATTTCTATATAGACTTATTTTAGCTTTGAAAAAAAATTACTTAGATATTTGTTGTAGAGACGCTCCTCGGTATTCGAATAATGATTTTAATTACTTGTTTCTACATTACATAGCATTGTTGTATCATTAGAGAAGATATTAAAAAATATATATTACAATATTAGAATATAATACATAGTTTACACTAGCAGATATTTTTAACCTTAATGTATTAAAATAAACGCTTTTGTACTAATTATGCTATATAGCTGCTTTTGAAAACATTTGCACGGAACCAAACGAGATTGGAATCATTCATGCTGAATAAATTAAATAAGCTAAATACTTCATGTATTCCAAATTCATATATTTGAATTTGGAATACATGAATTATTTCATTCTTATTTAGATGTGGAAAAGACGTAAAAATAATATAATGCCGTTTATTCTTTCAAAATTCATCATTAAAAACTAATTTGACAATTTCGTTAAAAAATCTTCTTTACGCTGAAACTTACGAAAAAAATGTTGAAACAAAAAATGTGTGAAATTTTATACTCTTCAAATTTGGATTTTTCATCAGAGTACAAACCTAAACGACGTAATATTTCAAAATTGCGAGTAATAGTCCCTACTGACCGGACTAGCCATGATTGGGCAACTTTTACGACAGGCAGCCTGCCCGCTTTAGGGGTGGTCAGTTTTTAGTTATTTAGTTATGACAAGAATAAATATTATTCTTACTTAATCTCTGTTTAAAAAGTATATGTTTTTAAATATAAATTTCATAAACTAATGTATTAAGTGCATTGAAAAAACCACAAAGGACACAACAGTCTATTGACAAATACAATAAAGCAAGGATGAAATACATGGAACATAAAAATAAAATAATTATTATACCGACAGCTTAGCCAAGAAATAGTTTTCAGCTTTTGCTTGATACAATAACCGTACCCGACATATCGGATAGTTAATATGTTAACTTCTAATTGTAATTTATTACGAAGTATTTATTTTTCTTATGTAATTATTATATATTATTATCTCTGTGGTGTGCAACAAAGTATAAATAAATAACAGGGTCTGGGACTTTGCTTTTTTAAATATTTTGATAATTATGAAGAATTAATGTAAAAATATATTGAACATATTATTCACATATTATGTATATCTCATGATACAAACGGCGAAGTAGAATTCGTGCAACTAGTCAAACATTGCTGTTTTTTAGAGAAAAGTTTTTATCACTGTCGGAATTATAAATTTTATTAATAGCGACATAAAATAGATAACATTTATACTTATTCGATAAAATAAAATAAAATTTATTGTATTATGACTTTAATGTGTTATTTTAATTACTTATTAATAGTTTATTTGTGAATTTGTAATTTCGTTCTTGATTGTGTAATGTTATTCGTGTGCGGATATATAATATGTATGTATAGCACTCCCGCGGTTTTGCCCGCGACACAATAAAAAATAATACAAAGGCCAAAATGTATAAATTATGTCATATTTAATGTGATCGAAACTCACACGACCTTTCGTATTTATGATATGAATGTTGTTTTTATATATGTTTTTATATATAATATATGATAAAGCGTGAAGAAGAACCAAATATTCACAACCTTTCGTATTCATAATATGAGTGTGATTATTAATATTTTAGAAATTAAAGAATAATGGATTTACTGAATTATTGAAATGCCTCTTTTTATACTATAATAGATGTACTACCTTACACCAAAAATGACGGCCCGACCACACAACATTTCAACCCCTATTTCACCCTCTCGGCGGTAGATTTTCGCTTATTTATTTTTAACCAGAAGCTTGAGTATGAAATATCATGCACTTAACTTTGAAAATGACGGGTTTCCATACAACGGTTCATTATTTCACCCCTTTAGGGGTGGAATTTTTAAAAATACTTTCTTATTGCGCGTTTTCATTGTAAATGCATCAACTATCAAAATTTTAAGTTTTTAAGCCCCAGTGGCTTAGGCTCTGCGTTGATGAAAGTCAGGATTCTTAAGATTATTGTATCAGGAAAACGGGTAAGACTGGCAAGTGCCTGGTGGTAAGTGGTCATAACCAGCTTAGACATTAGCGCTGTGAGAAATATTATTACCCGATCAACTATTATTAAATATCCATTTAGTTCTAGAAGTGAGCGAACAGATGCGAAGAGACATCGAACCTGTCCTTATATAAATATAAACTGTACTAATTAAGAATCCACGATCCGTTGCACATTAGCCATTTGCTATACGCTATAGCTTGCTTCATTCCACGCAATCTCGTCTTGTTACAGGTTTTACTTTACACTTGCATTAAATAGATTTTAACATTAATGCAATTTTTTGTTATATTGTCCTTGAATGGCATTGACTCAATATCAATTAATTTTATGTGCGAATAGATTGTATCATTCATGATTATATTTATTTTATAAAATCCGGATTTTGCTGGATAAAACTAGTTCTCTCGATCAGGCGGTATAGTTAATTATAATACGAACATAAGAAAAGCTTGTTATTATGTACTAAATCACATAATACTTAATTTTATTGATATTTGAAAGATAAAGCTTGTAATACAATTTTAACATACATGCATATAAATATATTTTTATTGAATATGTTAGGGAGACTGGGAAGTGGGCCGCCTGGTGGTAACACAACCACCTATTGACATTATGATATACACGCTTCCAACCATGGTGCCTAAGATTATATGCGCCTTGTGCATGTACACTGCTGTTTGATAGACTACCTATACGATGAGTATTGGCAACCTACTCAGAAAAGACCTATCATTGTATACAAATAGATTATATTATATTATTTATATTTGCATCATATTACATATAATAAACTGTGCTGTGCCCCGCGGTTTCACCCTCGTATAATTAATAAAAATAAGCCTAAAACCTTCCTCGATAAAAGGACTATACAACACAAAAATTATTTCTAAATTCGAACCAGTAGTTCCTGAGATTAACCGGAAACCAACTCTTCAGCTTTATATATTAGTATAGGTATGATAAATACTCTGATTCGATTTTACTCTAACAGCCCTATAGTGGTAGGTGGTGGTATTAAGAGGGAGTTAAGATAATACGTGATAAAAAAGGTGATTAAATATCTACTTTTTATTGGGTTAATAATTTATTCGGATTATTATTGTATAATCAAGATTAAACATTAATTTGTAATATTAAAGATTATAATCGTATGAGACATTTAGTTATCAGTTATAAAAATTCGGATTTACGTTTTTTAGAAACGGAAAATTTTGATCTAAAAGCGGAAGACTAAAAAAAACTTATTACATATAACTAATATTATAATTGTAATGCGATTTCAATTAGCATATGTTTGAATTATATTAAAGAGTCGTTAACATCATTTGACTTGGAAAGGATCAAGGTATTAGTAAATATATATGCCTAATAATATTTAACAATAGCATGAAAAAGAGCCCAAAGGCAAAAAAATAAACTAATAAATGCTATCAAAGAGAAAATAAAAAAGACAACGAAATTGTTCAAACGCGTATATATAAATATACCATTAAAATATGGAATTGATTAAACCTCAACGAAAATACAAACAAAATCTGATTGCGCAATAATAAATTATAAGACCTCAGATTTCATTAAGCTATTCAAATAAATAACTTTTATACTAACAACAGCTTGAATGTCCCACTGCTGGGCTACGGCCTTTTCTCCTTTTTTATGAAAAGGTTTGGAGCTTATTCCACTACTCTACTCCAATGCGGGTTGGTGGAATACACATGTGGTAGAATTTGAGTGAAATTTGACACATGCAGGTTTCCTCACAATGTTTTCCTTCACCGTCAAGCATGAAATGAATTATAAACACAAATTAAGCACTTGAAAATTCAGTGGTGCCTGCCCGGGTTTGAATCCACCATCTTCGGTTAAGATTCACGCGTTCTAGCCACTGGGCCATCTCGGCTTATTATGTCCCCCATGTTGTTGTGCATTTCAATCAATCAATCATTAGTCCCAATATTTTTGTAAAAATATAACAGATCCATTTTAGAAGAAGCAATAAATTAAATGATATTCAATATTATTTAATTGAAGCTCCCGTGAATAAAACTGTATTACTGCAGGTCGTGGCGCTTATTCTGATCATACGTCACTGGTTGTCATGTAACTTGTTTTTATAATAGACCTTGCTCGTTGGTGAACAACTTGAGGCACATTCTGCCTGGAGCATATCTCCGAGACTTCATAAAAAAGAAAATAAGCGTAGGTGTGTTTAGCAAAACAGTGTCGTCTGTAAACGTGCCTTGAACTTGAACTTTTTATACGAGTTCGTCGTCAGTAATATGAATAATATGCAAAATCAATCATCTTTAAATATTATGAAATATTAAAATGAAACTGGTTTCGTGACAGGCGATCATCTTACCAACCGAATCGTTGATTATTATCTACGAAACTTCGTGCCAATAAAATTTCAAGGTCTAGGTCTAGACTTAGATTTTTTTTTCATATATAATTAACATATAATTATGCAATGTTAATGTAAAAGTACACCTAATCGCATAGAATTTAATAAACTCTATAATATTTTATGACCCAGTGGTAAGAAGCCACGAAGATTGCTGTTTCGAGCTTGGGCAATCGCCACTGAATTTATTACATGCTAGGCACGTGTGTGACAAAACTTAATTTGTCGGTGAAGGAGAAGATTGCGAGGAAACCCAATTGTCTGGTGATATTCTGTCGCATCTACTTGGTGGTAGAGCTTTGTGCAAGCTCGTCTGGATAGGTACCACCCACTCATCAGATATTCTACCGCAAAACAGCAGTACTTGGTACTGTTGTTCCGGTTTGAAGGGTGAGTGAGCCAGTGTAATTACAGGCACAAGGGACATAACATCTTAGTTCCCAAGGTTGGTGGCGCATTGGCAATGTAAGCGATGGTTAACATCTCTTACAATGCCAATGTCTATGGGCATTGGTGACCACTTACCATCAGGTGGCCCACATGCTCGTCCGCCTTCCTTTGCAATAAAAAAAAAATGTGCATCCACCAACCCAATGGAGCACCGTGGTAATATAAGGACCAAGCCATTTCTAAAGAGGAGGCCTTACAAAGTATATATTTTGATATGATATATTGTACGGGCCTTTTTGTAAGATGTAGTCTTATTAGAAACGAAATGTTTAGACTTCTTCATTAAATTTCACAACATACGCTTATCTAATCATATCACTTTTATTTATATAGTAACTTATCTTGGTGGCATTTTTGGGATGCAGGTCACGGAATTAGTGTTGTTTATATGAGTAAACACGTGTGTTTCACAAAATGCTTAGTCAGAAGCTTAGTAACTCATTCTTTTGAAAAGGTTTCGTAATATGTCAAGATTTGTAAGGTGTACATAAATAATATTTATTTATGGTCTGTTTCTGTGTACAGGAAGGCGGACGGCTCTATGCCAGAACATATGGACCACCTGATGGTAAGTGGTCGCCAACGCCCATAGGCATTGGCATTGTAAGAGATGTTAACCATCACTTACATCACCAATGCGCCACCAACCTTGGGAACTAAGATGTTATGTCCCTTGTGCCCGGAATTGATACGGACTCGCTTACCCTGAAAACTGGATCACAACAATAGCAACTACTGCTGTTAGAATATCTGATGAGTGGTTGGTATCTACCTAGACGAGCTTTCACAAAACTCTACCACTAAGTGAATTTATTTTTTATTTATACAATGCCTAAAATGTGATCCACAAACAAACGAATTAATTTTAAAAACTCAAATGTTACAGCTCCTTACTGATCCAGGACTGCTGTTCTGCGATGAGCCTACTACAGGTCTGGATTCCTCATCAGCGCAAAAGTTGATGACATTGCTGCGAGCGAGTGCTGTCCAGGGGAAGACTGTCATCTGTACTATCCATCAGCCCTCGTCAGAATTGATGGCACTGTTCGACAAACTTGTGCTACTCGCTGAGGGCAGAATAGCATTTGCTGGCAATGCTTCTGGTGCACTCAGTTTCTTTGAGAGGTATATTCAAATTAATTAAAAATCCTAATCAACCACTTTAACCTTCAATGTTGTAGTGTATAATACTAATACTAACAGTTGAGAATTCAAATAATATGGGACTTCTACATTTTTATAGGTTATCGTTTTAGGACGGGACAAGCTGTATTGTATATTTATAGAGGTATAGTGTAATATGAAAGAAAATTATATTTAGGCGTCTTAAATGAGAAAACCACAGCAAAAAGAAATATCATTTGATTATCAAGAGATAATTAATTTGAAAAAATACAAGAATATTCGACTGACTCAAATAAGACAATGAATTTAAAAAAATATATTTTTATTTGTACCGCAAATATTTTATTTAGGGAATCTTTTTGGTATTAAAATTCAAACGATCTCATATTGTCTAATTAAATATTACTTACAGTCCACGAAATATTTTTATTTCGTATTGCAATTTTATCTTATTCTTAGATAAATCGATGGCGCCAGACAGATGTCGGATCAAACAGAATAGTCTCATGATCTAAATAATGTAGGTAATCGTTGGCCTTAATAGGACTTCCCGATTCCTAGGAACATGAAACGTTCAAGGATTTCGATGTGTCTATTGTATTTTTCCCTAGAAACCTGTGTCTTTGCGATTTGGAAGATATTGTAACTTTATTATAACCTTATCGTCAAATTAGATTTCGTGTTTTTGTGTCCGTAAATATTATCTTATTACTTAGATATAGTGCTTAATTCATATTTCTTTTGATTTTTTTTTGTAATAAAATTGCACAACTAAATGCAAAAACAGTTTAATATGTTGTAATACTTTTTTGAACTAATAAAATGTTCTACAGGGCTCATTAAGACCATCAAAAAACAATTTGTAGTCTTTAATTAATCTCTTATCTAGAGTTTACATATAATTAGTTATTTTCGCTGCTTACTTATATATTAACACTTATTTATTTAATGAGACCAGCAAACGAGGTTTCTGTGCTAAATACATGCTTTAATTTTTTATTTAATTACAATTATAATATTTTTTGTTGAGTACAATATTCTTCATATTACTATCTTAATTAATATTTTATAATAAAAAATCAAGTTAATTTATTAATTGATAAATTAATTTACGTAAAAAAACGTATTTCCTTTGAACTAATGCTTATTTAAAAAAGTCCAACGAGTCTGCTAAAACAGTCAATAAAATGAAAATCTTCAATTTGAAAAGTATTCGCGTTTGAAAGAAGATGATTTCCAAAGACAATTGCAACGTACGACAAGTTATACGTTTTATGAATTGAACCGAATCAAGTGTCCTTAACATCAAAATTAATCTTAACGTGTGTATTTCCTTACAGCCTTGGCTACCATTGTCCTATCACATACAATCCAACCGATTACTTCATCAAGGTCTTAGCTTTGACTCCTGGCTCTGAAGGTGCTTCAAGACAAGCGATCAAGAGTGTATGCGACAGGTTCGCGGTTAGTGATGCTGCTAAGGAATTGGACATGGAAATACAATTAGAGTTCCATTTGATGGATAACGAGGATGAGGTAGGAAAAATTAATATATTACATTATGATAGCAGTTGCAGCAATGGTATGAATATTATAGATGGCTATCCATCTTTAATATTCATATATTCATATTTTGTCCGTTTTTGGTAAACCACACCCAAAAAATAAATACAATAATACATATTACATACCTATCATAAAACACTTTTTTGTAAAATGAGGCGGAGTGTCGACTACTAGCGAATGCTTCTAGACTTTAACTTTGCTGTTATAGTTTCAGTGATTATAATAATCTTAAATTTGTAGTTCATACAAAAACAAAAAACAAACATATTGTTACAGCTTTTATAACGTGATTCTCATTTTATACTTTTTTTTTTTAAATCGAGATATTGCAAATAATTCGTTACTCAATAAAGTGTTGTGTAAAGTTCCTTAAGCATTCAGTAGTCGTACATAAAAAAATACAAATTGATAATATGGCCGAGAGCATTTAACGTTAACATAAATTGTATTCACATGGTGAGAAAAGGAGAAAAGGCCTTAGGGCCTCTTCTCCTTTTTTTGAGAAGGTTTTGGAGCTTATTCCACTACGCTGCTCCAATACGGGTTGGTGGAATACACATGAGGCAGAATTTCAGTGTAATTAGACACATGCAGGTTTCCTCACAATGTTTTCCTTCACCGTCAAGCACGAGATGAATTATAATCACAAATTAAGCACATGAAATTCAGTGGTGCTTGCCCGAGATCGAACCCATTATCATCGGTTAAGATTCACTCGTTCTTACCAATGGGCCATATCGGCTTATTATTATATTATATGTTTACCAATTTATATCTAATTATCATATTATATTGTTATAGGAAACAAAGCGACTTAAATGCAGCAATTTCAAACCACCCTGCCTTCATACGAAAATAGCTTGGCTTGTGTATAGATATCTACTTATTATTCTAAGAGATCCTCGAGTTCAATTATTACGGATAATACAGAAATTGGCAAGTAGAAATTCAATTTTCCTTAACCCTAAGTTATAAAGCATTAAGTTTTTTTAGTAATTGGTATGTGAATTAAATATTCAATCTACAGGTTATAGCTCTGACGGCGGGACTTTGTTTCATCGGAACTGCACGCCTCACACAATCCGGTATCCAAGACGTCCAGGGAGCCCTATTCATCATCATCGCGGAAAACACATTTGCTCCCATGTACTCGGTGTTATACATGTTTCCGGAGGAGTTCCCGATGTTGCACAGAGAGTTAAAAGCAGGATTGTATTCAACTCCAGTGTATTACGTGGCAAGAATGCTGGCTCTTGTAAGTTTTTCAAGACATTAATTTAGTATTTATATTTGTTTGTTTTTATTCGTAACAGAACATTTAGAAACAGGTGTCAAAATGTTTTTTTAGTCTTTAGGTTATAAATTTTTGAAGATATTTCCATGCAACAGAGGAAGGCAGGTTCATACCCCACACTGGGGTGTTACGTCGCGAGAATACTGGCTCTGGTAGAAACATTTACGAATCAGAGCCAGCATTCTCGCCACATAATGCTCTAAAGTGGTTCTCCACATTACCTTTACCAAATAAATTATGCGTCCAGGAAGTCTAGGGTATCGTATGGACAAATAAAACTTTTTTATTTTGCTTACTTGGACTAATTTTATTGGTATAAGTGGATGCATGCAGGCTGATATAAATAATAAAAATACTATATTTTTTTATGTGTATATAGGTACTTATTCAGATAGAAAATTGACCAATTAGTTAAACATCGTATTGTATATATTCTTGAAATTAAAAATTGCTTTATAATCGTCGTTAAATGCTGCTGATTATTAATCTATTATAATATAATTAAATTTTAATATTGTTTGCGCAACTTATTGGTTAACTTTAGAAATTATAACTATTGTACAAATGTTACAGTTTCCTGGGCTGGTGGTGGAGCCTACGCTGTTCACACTGGTAGTCTACTGGGTGGCCGGGCTTCGCGGAACTATATACGCGTTCGGCTTCACCATATTCCTCTCCATACTCGTGCTTAACGTGGCTATCGCCTGTGGTTAGTATTAATATAGGTTTACGTAATCAGGACAGGAAGCCAGATGATATGTCTTTTATGTCTATAGCTATTCTTTACTTGAAAATCAAGAACGACTGATGTTTATTTATGTATTCATTATTATGTAATGTGCGACATGCAATGCCTATTTAATTTTTTTGTAATCATTTACTCGCGTCCATACAACTTGCGTGATGTACGTAGATGGTATGTGATGTAATTATTTTTTGGCAGGAAACGATTTAATATTTTAAATAAGCACATAATGATATTTTCAGTATTGCTTAATTCTATTTTTATGTTAACTTTTTCACGCATTATTTAAATGTTGATACTTTAAGGCATGTAAAAAATATAACTGCATGCTTAAGGCAAATGGCTAAAAATAATGGTAAAATATAGGAATAATCCTTATATTTTGAAGAAAAGGTTTCGTAACACATTTAATCTATATATGTATTTGGTTTTAGGATCATTTTTCTCGTGCGCATTCGGTTCCATGCCGGTAGCGATCGCGTACCTCGTGCCCTTCGACTACTCGCTAATGGTGACTTCGGGACTATTTATCAAGCTAAGGTATTTTAAATGATTTATTTTCTCACAAACTAACATGTATTAAATAAATAATAAATGTTGTATGTGCCTATTATAATAATAGTTAATGTAAATAATAACTATAATAATAATAATATATAATATTAGCATTAAATAAAACTGAAATTACAGCTCAATACCGAAATACATTTCTTGGATCCGACATTTGTCGTGGCTGATGTACTCGAACGAAGCGATGAGTATATTGCAGTGGGATGGAGTTCAGAATATAAGTAAGTTGATGATTATCAAGTATTTACAATCCGCGCTATCTTAGTCGGTCAATCAGAAATTAGTCAGTACAGATTTATTTAAATAAAATCTTTTAATATATGTTATAAAACGTACATATTTTGTAAACTTATTAAATATTTGAAACTTATTACTAACCCGTTGATGAGTTTTGCGATAAAAAGGTTTAATTATAATCAATGGATATTTTGTTTAAAAGTTCTTTACCCTTTAATTATATTTTAAGTTTTTTTTTATCCTAATGAATCAGTATTACCTAAGAAACACATTTTGTGACTTTGTTAAAAATAAGTTTATTAATTGATAAAAAAGTTAAGTCACTGATATTATGTATTATTTAAGAATAATTGTTTCTGAGAATTCGTCTCTTTAAACATTCAAAAGAAAATAAGCTTTTGTGTTACATCTGTCAATATTTCCAAGAAGTCAGGTAATTTTGCCACTTGTAGGGGAATCCCAACAAAAAATGCGTTCTAAATACGTCACCGTCAGTAAAAAAAACTTCTGAGTATCAGGGATACATATTGCGATTATTATAACTAATATAAATTATAAATATAAATTTCAAGTTAAGATCAAGGTGTTCATTTAAATATTCTATCAAAATGTGTTTATACCTTTAATTCGTACAATACGGCGATTAATTTGTAACTCAATGGTAGATACATACTTATATTATAAGCTTTAATAAATAATGTGCAAATGAGTAACTTGTATGGCTAACTTAAATCCTGAACTTGAATTTATTTCGCTATTGGTTATCAATAGTTTCCTACTACAAAAAAAATATATATTTTTAAATATTGACTAGCTGTCATTACAATACCGCTTACCATCAGTTGGACAAGTTTCAATAATTAGGGTTTCGTAATAGTACTAGCGACCATATATTATATTTAATTTAAAATATTAACGACGCGTTAGTTTAGATTTTAATGTAAATTATTTTCCAGCATGTGCAGAAGGCAGCGCAAGTCCCTGTATAAGCACGGGCGAGGAGGTGCTGATGGTGTATGACTTCCACATGAATCAGTTCTGGACCGACATCACGGCCCTCGTGGTCCTTTACCTCGCCTTCCATCTCCTTGCGTTGCTCGCACTGAGATACCGCACTAGGAGAAAATAAAAATATATATTTTATAACAATTATGTTTCAAATAAATCAAATATTCTAACGTTGTTGTTATTTAATTTTTCATATATTATTCAATATACATATTATAGAATAAATAAAAAGTGAAAGTATATGGTGTTTTCATTTAAATAATGTATGAAGGTACCTGTATACTTAAGTACGTTTTCGGACTTAACGAAGCTCGCTCGTATGTGTGGGGTTGGAGTTAACAAAACTGGGTAAAAAAATAGTAGCTTCAAGATGCCTTGGCTTTGTTCGATGGTAGCTGTTTCTATCTCATTCACTCAACAAGAAACCGGTTATGAGCACGATGTCACCAGAAAGCAGAATCTTTTCAGTTAAATCATCTTAAATGTTACTAAAAGTGAAACATAAAAACGTGCTACTAATATATTATATTTCGCATTATTGCAATTTACAAGTCACATTAAGATTTCCTTGAGAGATATATTTAAATGATTATTTAAATTTAACCCAGACAATGGATGATTCTTTAAATTTTCTTGAGAATTAATTTAAAAAGGGTAAGATGAATTATGCATTTACATGATATTATAATCCTAATATTTTTGAAGTAATTTTATTAACTAAGTAATACTTTACACTCCATAATTATTCAACTGCCAAACACAAATGCATGGTATTGTTGTGCTCCGGTTGGAAGGGTTAGTGAGTCAGCGCAAATACAGGCACAAGATACATAATTTCTTAGTTCCCAAAGTTGGTGGCACATTGGCGATGCAGGGAATGCGCCGATGTCTATGGGCTGTGGTAACCACTTACAATGACGTGACCAAAAGATAATATTAAGTCCTTAGACATGAACTTAGCGTTTTGTCGTACTGACCACTTTGATCTGAAATATCACCTCTTTGGTTAAGAATAACAAAATTATAAATTCATTTAGCTGGTACATTTGAGTTTTGAAAACAGTCATTTATTTGTTTTTCCCTAATATTTTTTTGTATTTGGCGTCGCTTGTTACCGCACAATGGAAAACATGAGGTATCGGTATATTTACGAGTACGAGTTCTACCGTGGCACCAGTGCTGCAGAAACAGCTAAAAGGATTAATGATGTGTACGGCGCTGGTGTCGCAAAAGAAAGCAAGGCATGTTTTTGGTTTCAACGTTTTCGTTCTGGAAATTCCGACCTTCAGAACTAACCCCGTGGACGGCCGGAGACCAAAGTGGAAAATGAAGAATTGAAGGCTATTGTCGAAGCGGATTCATCACAAAGCACATCAGAGATAGCTGCAGGCTTCGGAGTAAGCGATAAAACTGTATTAATCCACTTGAAGCAAATCGGGAAAGTAAAAAACCGAACGATGGGTAATTCATGAATTGAGTGAATCGAACACGCGATCGATCAATCGATTGCTGTGTTACTTTGCTCAACCGACACAATAATGAAGGGATTTACAATCGAATTGTGATGAAAAGTGGATACTGTACGATAATCGGAAGCGCTCGTCGCAATGGTTGAACCCTGGAGACCCAGCCAAATCCTGCCCTAAACGAAAAAGTTGTGTGTTTGGTGGACTAGCGCCGGTGTCGTTCACTACAGCTTTCTAAAATCTGGCCAAACGATTACGGCAGATATATTTATTGTCAGCAACTGCAAACCATGAAGGAAGAACTAGCTGCTAAACAACCGAGATTGGTCAATCGCTCTAGGCCACTGCTGCTTAAGGACAACGCAAGACCACACACTGCACAACAAACAATCACTAAGTTAGAGGAGCTACAATTGGAATATCTGTGACATCCACCGCACTCCCCAGACCTTGCTCCAACAGATTACCATTTTTTCGGAATTTGGACAACTTCAAACCGCCTTCAAAGAGTTTATTGATTCTCGCCCCCATGGTTTTTTTAGTAAAGGGATCAATGAACTACCTATGAGATGGCAAAGTACATAAATAATAATTATAGACAACAATGGTGCATACTTTGATTAATTAAATACATATATTTTACAAAAAAAAAATACTTTATATTCCTCCCGTACAAAACGCCAATTTCATATGTAAGGACCTAAATTATGTGTTTTAAAAATTGCCCCAAAAAACCTATTTCGATAGCGTAAGATATTATTGAAATAATTTATTAGTAGGTAGCTATTTACTACAGCTATTAGGTTCTGTAGGTACAATACAATAATTATAATAAATAAAAGTAAATAAATCAATCAATAAATTTATCTACCACGTTCTATATAAAACAAGTAGCAAGTGTGTTACCTGTATTTTTTTCGATTACAAACAAACAAATCTTACCTCTTTATATTATTATTACTATAGTTTAAAATTCATTTTTATCGAAACATTTAGATAAGAGTAAGTTTAGTTTAGTTCTTATAAATTCTACAACTTTTCTATAGAAACCATTCTTATTTCACAACGCATTCGCTCGACCGTTTTTTCGGTCTTTTAATCCTTTAGATAAAGATAACACTAACAGCCTCTTTGCACCATGAAAGTGCATTCTACATATTAGGGCAAGAATTTTTGAAACAGGGTGAGTAGCTATGAAGTGAATTATACCTACATATTTAACTAACAAACTGTAAAACTCTTTTTACTATAGAAAAGAGAATCGGAATTGCGATTCAAATTCTTGCCACCATTCTACGCGGTCACGACTTGTATAGTAATTATTTTATTTATATTTATTTAAGGTTTTAATGTAAATAAAAAAAAATAGAAAAATAAAAATTTCTAACGCATATAAACGAATAAACCAACAAACCGAAACCGTTTCAAAACGGTTCAAAATATATTTTACTCATCCGAATAGAGACATCTAGGAAAATTTACTAAAACCTTAAAATCGTTCTAAAGAGTTGTGTGTGCATTCAGTTCGAAAAACTTTGAAACTGTTTACATAGATGGCGTAACTGTCGCTAATGTTTTTACCTGTCAATGAAGCTTGCAAAGCAGCGCAAGCGTAGTTCAAATTCATCCGCCATATTCGTCGTGTCAGACGAAGTGCAGTGCACGGCTGTGTCATGTTTTATCGTAAAATACATACAACTTATGACATCGAGTCTTTATTGGTGCTTGTTTTATATAGACAACTCTGAAATATGCTGTCTGATGTAGTCCCGAATGGACACTCGTGTCGCTTGTTGAGAAATAAACGTGCAACGAACTGTGCATTCGTGTGTTTATGATAACAGCATTAACAGTAACCGTCGGTCGTGTATTGTTTTTATCCGTAACTGGTATAAAGGTTAAGTGCTATTATGCAAGATAACATAACCGTGACCTTCGTTTTCGTGACCGTGCTTGAGGTGATTTTTGAGGTTAAAATGCAGCTTGGATTTTGAGCGACTGCGCCGAGCCATCAGGTTAGTAAGTTATTTAATTGTTTAATCTGTCCCCTAATGATTGTGTTTATCAATGCTCTACTTATTTAATTAATGAAACATTCGGAATTCAAATCTACAATGTTATTGACCGGCGAAATACTCGTTCAAGTTTCGTGTTTGTAAGATAACATGTTTTTAAAAATAAATTGTGTTAGCAATAACAAAAATCGTATTATTGGATAATATTGGGGATATTGAATGGTAAAAAAAAAAATTTGAAATAAATCAGTTGGCTACTTTAACAGTTCAAAGGTAATACGAGTTCCGTTGACGGTTGGCGCTTAGTGGGCTTTCAAGCGCGATCGAAGGTGCGCTCGGCGGCGAACGGGAATGCAACCTCTCCACGGGACGTAAAAAGGGACTAAACTAAAACGAGCTTCCCGACGACGCGTCTTTGCTTATCCAAATATTTTTTATACAACCCGCTTACTCGCTACCAATCTTTCCTACATGTTGGACTGTTACTGCGATACCCTTTATCCTTTTTAAATAAAAAGCTTGAAGGTTTTATGAACGTAAATAAAGACTATTGATTTAGATTACGCCTTAAATATCAAGTTATATGTCTCTTAATAACGAATTGCAGAGTTCACCGCCCACGTGCAAAGGGTTACGTCATGTAGCGGTATCACTTGTACATACTAATTATATCAACGTAAGTCTTTCATATGTCCGTATCACTAGCATTAACATATTATTCGCCGTCCATTAATCTGCATTTCGATTTACGCTATTTATCATACCTCACACACGACAAGTTAGGTAACGTAAATACAGAATATAAACAGAAAGAACGAACGAAAACGAAAACGAGAACGAAAGAACAGAATTGAGGACCATAGGTTTTTGTGATAGCATTTTGGCCTTTCCCTTATCTAGAGAAGCCAAGATGTTATTATACACTTAGGATTAAGATTATGAATATAAAATATTTTTGTAGAACCTACGAGGGAAGCTTGATGATTTAATAACAATTAAAGCTTTTGAATAAAGAAAAGGTTAGGTAACGTAGTTTTTTTCTAACTTTGCATTTGATTTTTATGAGAAACAAAATGCAACAATAACCCTTCGCAACAATACGTTTATACCACTTATGAAATTATAATGAAGTATGTATATAAAATACGTCAATAATAAAGCAGTTTTGCGTACGAAACAGCAACAACGTTTTGCGCGTTGCGTCAAACATCCTGCCAAATGGTAAGATTGCGTTTCTATAAATAAACACTAAGTGCAACGTTTTACCTGCGTATTCCCTGAGGTAAGCAGTAATTCGAATGCTAACTCGATATTCGCATGTAAATATCGGTCCTTGTAACAGTTCCTCGGTCTATTTGTTACAGAGCTGGTTATATAAAGACCGCAGTCTTCATATATATATTTAAATTTCGAATGTAAACATTAAATCCTGTTTCGTTTGTTTTTTTTTATGATGTAATATTTGTGTCATTTGGATTTTTGTTTGACAATTCTAAATCTATATAATATATAAAAAGACTTGTATTTTATATGTATAACATATATTAAATGTATAACTTTATAAGATTATCTATGCATTTAGAATAACCGACGAGAAAAAACAGACTGTTAGAAAATGAGACGAGATTCCAATTTAGTGTTATTTAGTTTAAAACATAAGATCACAGACATAAATATAAACATCATGAATATACAGACTACATGCGCAGGAAAACAATGAGATTTCGAAAGTGCGCTGTATGAATCATTGCACATATGGGATAAGAATGTAAAAATATAATCTCGTTACGACATCTTCACAAAAATGCATTCTGAAATATATGTGCAAAAGTTTTTATTGACAAATGGGAACGATTTATTTAAAATTCATATATAACCTACATATGAAAACCTACAAATAACCTTATTTTATAATTTTACGAATAATATACCTACTTTACATAATACATTATACCTTCTTTAAATAGTGCCTTAGCGTGAATCTACCTAACGATCGGCTTCGCTCGCGTGTGGTTACAAAATAATAAAATATATACCTAGTAATCCTTTAGATACAAAACTTAATAAATACTAAAACGTTTGGTTTTGGTTCGTGAAAGGATCATTATTCGTATAAAAATATGTACGTACTTATCGTCAGATAAGGATAATGTACCTACTTAAACATATTTTTAAGTGGTGATAAAAAACTTCATCAAAATTTAATTAGATACTTTAAAAGCAGACGCGACTTGTTATATAATTAATAAAAAATTAATAATGAATTGAATAATGTAAGAGCTAGTTAGCCAGCTTTAAGCGAGCTTTCTAGAAAGTAGTAGTAATACAAATCCTATCAGATTTTGCGGCATTGAAACATGCGTTTTCCATTGGCGTTATCGAAGGAATATAAAAACCACTTTAGATTGCTAGTTGGGTGGCGACAGTAGGGCTGTCGCTGCTTTAAAAAAAATTAAATATATTTGTAGAAGAAATAGAGACAACAATACGACAAATATAATAATGAGCATAAAGAAATAATAGGAAGTTGAAATTTTATTTTGTAACTATAAACGTTATTATAAATAATTATTAATCTGTATTTAATATAACAGGGAATTAGGACGCAATTGCGAATATCAACTTTTTATGGAAAAAAGGAAGTCAATATTAAATTTAAAAAAATAACTGCATGATTTTAAATTTCTCCTTAACATATTTTTGTCTCAAAATCATGTGATGTCTAAACATGTACATATATTTATATATTTATTATAACACTTAAATAATATAATATAAAATACTTAATATACGCAAGCAACCCTAGGTTTGAGTGTCTATTTGCTCGTTGATATACCAGACATTGTGGTCAGTGACGCAATATATTTTTATTATTTTCCCCTAAATATGAATTCACTGCGTATAACACAGGTATTGACATAATTAATGAATTAATAACACGATTCCGGGGCCAAAAATGATGTTATATAAAAAAAGGTAACTAAATAAAGATGCAAAAATTTAGAGAAAGAAATGAAAATATTACTGTACATACCATACTGTTGTAGTTTATCGGACACAAGTCTTAAAAGATTTACATATTCTTCAGACTGAAGTCTTCCTCATTAAATCAATAATATAACCAATAGATATTAATTTCCATTATAAGATGAAATACGATTTGAATAATTTACGGTTAAGCAGTTAAAACCATACAGCAAACCACAGCTAGAACGTAAATTTTCAAAATATTATAAACGATAAAATCTAAGTCGAGAAAGCGTATAATTAATTTCAACAAACAAAATGTTGCTGGGCAATTTCCTACTAAGATCTAGATAAATATTGACTCAGCAATCTATTAAAGTCGTTGGGTATTAATCACGCTATCTTGTCTGGCATGATTGACAAAGGTCGCCGGTACGCTATCTAGGCTCTGGCCTACCGAGGTGAACTGGCTATACCTTGTTAGGACTTTGAAAACATAAACCTTAATAAAGGTGCAGCTAAGCAGATGTTGCGAAATAACTGGATTGACTTTGCAATAAATTAATCACGACAAAATCATTCCTTGGATTTCGTAATTTTATAATCAAAACAACTATAGAATTTGAATAATCAAATATAGATATGAGACAATTTCACGATATTCTTCATATACATATGTATGTGGTATTTTTTTTATATAACTTCACTTATCATTCCAAGACACGTATCGTTTCTTTAAAGGTGTATTACATGCATACAACTCTCTTACAAGGTAACAAAATGCAACTTTACAAGTCGATTTATATATAAACAAGTGTAGCTTGCATTCCCACGGTAAAGATCAACGAATTAATTAAAATAAATATGAAGTACATGTGACTGTAAACAAGGTTGGTTTGCCTAAATAAGCGCTTCTAGCAGTTAGTAAGCACGACATGTAAGGATGCGGTTAATTAAGCCTCTGCCTGGGTTTCCGTTTTAACTAGTCGAACCGGGATAAGTGTTTTATGGGTATTCACTGCATATAAATCTCTATTATCGGTCGTATTAGGCAGCCATTAGCAAAAGCACCTATTAGCGAGATGAAGATGAAATATTGAGTCGTCTATAATGTGATAAAATACCGCTTACTGTACTTAAGAAGTAAGAACGATATACGTATAGTGTCTAAAATAGATATGCTATGATAAATTGATTCATTTTAACGGTTGTAACACAAAAAAAATAGCAGAATTATATTTATGATAATAATGTTTTCACATTCATCGTACAAGACAAAACAATAACAAATTATCTTACATTAGCATATATTAATTGTACTAAATACCTATGCTAACATGATGCCGACAAATAAAAATGTTTCGCATAAAATAAACACGTGCGAGCGATAGAATCGTAGGTATCGCGGGTTCTCCTAAATCAGGTTGCTTGTAACTCGAGACCGATGAACTCTGTAATTAGCGGGTTACGTTCCAAGAAGGTGAAAGGAAAGTTCTCTTTTTTGTTAACCATCTCTGGTATTATAATGTGAATAATTGTCGTTTACAACTTAGCAAGCTCTTGTTGGAACCAATTACTATGGTCATATTACAAGAGGAGTGAAAGTATATAATTATATGATGAGGCTCAGCGAGAATTTAATGTATTCAGTAATCTCATTAAGCTATTGGCAAAACACTGGTATGTCTTGGAGCTTACGAGCGCGGATTTCCTAAGAACTCGTGAGAATAAACTGCTCGTTGAAGTATTTACTACCAGATTTGGCGTGACGCTGAGAAATGTGGAACTGGTTTGATGCTCGTTAAGACGCGCCACGAAGTCTCATGCATCTGAACAAAAAGCGAGCCGGGAACAGGGCAGACTCGTTTTGGACAATACCCTGCTTGACACTTGAATGCCGATGCGTTTAACATCGTGTGGCTCTTCCAAGGATTGCGTATGGAATGTAGGCTTTTGAAATCACGATTAACATTTCATCAAAAAAAACGCGTAGATTGGGATAAGAGATTTCAGTAAGTGTAAACTCTAATTTTTTATTAGTTATTTTAAATAAGATAAATTATACGAACTGATTAATCATGGATAATAAAATAAACTCTGATTCGTCTGTCACGCTATTAAAAACTTGAATATAAAAAAACATCTAGTAAGGAACTTAATAACTTTGAGAGAACTGTTATTTTAGTAATTGTACTATGATCGGACACTACATACTGTAGACAGTATTATTTATTTTACAGCTCTGGATGCAAGTCAAGCTCTAAAACAAGCTCTATTGAGCTCCTCGCGTTGACTGTCAATTAATAAATATTGTTTGGTTAATAAGGTACAATCATCCGTTCCAATCACAATTAATTATAATGACTAAAGACACACCGTCAGATGTTTCTCATATTAACTAAAATGCTTAACACAAATAGGTACAATAAGTTTTTAAAATATTCGAGTTGCCAATATTAGCTCATGTAAAAACTGTGCCTAATCCTCTGTGTGTTCTGTTTTTGAACCAACTTCTAATTTAGCATCAAAGGTTTATACACCTGTAAACCAGTTTAGTCTATGCCATTTATCAAATGTCGCTAATGTTTGTATTTCGTGTCATTTGAAAGTACGGCTATATGTGTATCGAGTAGAAAAGAACAAAGCCCTTAATAAGATTTATGATATCACAAGGTATGTTTAATACAAATCACATCAAAGAAACGTGGGCAGCGGTATTAAGCAAAATTTAAATCTCTAGCTCCATATATGAGAATTGCAAGGGTCACCGACCTTTAATTACCCTCCATTGCACTGCTGCGGTGCAATGCTCTAGTAAAATTTAACATAACAAGCCTTTATTAAACCTAAACGATGCCAGAATTCTTAATGCAATCATACGAAAAGCTCAATTTTTGAATATACGTATATGAACACATACTATAAATGTATTATTTTTTTATAGTGTTACAATAAAATTCTGGAAAGAAACCCGATGGTTCTGAATTCGATACCTATCAAGTGATTGAACCATTTCATTGCAAATCTAGCTGAAGCCTTTTGCGTTGGTTTTGGTAAACGAACCCAGTAAAACGATATCGTCGACCCAAACGATTCATTACGTTATTCAGCGTGATTCACGCCCGATTCCATGAACGCCCACAGTTTGAGTTTTTGCTTAGTAGCAATTTATTTTATATTTTCATTTTTTGGCATAATTTTAAAATAAAAATGTAATCATTGTAAATAACTTATTTAAATAAGGCGAAATACCTAATGTTTTTGTTTTTGTATAAATTATAGTCATAATAAAATAATTTCATATATCCTGCTAATGTAATTAACAAATAAGGAAGTTTTTAACTGGAATTGCGTTATTGAGGTAATTGGTGAGCAGTATTTTACATCAATCAACTTGGTCTATTTCAACTGCTTCCTTGCCATGGTTATTTAAATTGGTCCGAGCTACGAAAGTCTGGTTTGTGCAACCGCAGTAAGTAAGATGCTTAACAAGATGATCATTAAGGAGTGTCGTGTGACGCGACAAGTTCCTATAAAAGGCTAGCCAAGTAAATGTTTTCCCGTTAACTATGACACACTATTAGGCTCACAAGCCTCCGCAAAGAGCGAGTTCGTGTCAACGAGGCAATTTATAATATTTGCCAGTAATTACTGACGACAGTTTTCAAATTTATGGACCAATTACTTCAATAATTTCTTAATACATCACCATGTATCATACACACGTAGCTTAATTTAAATTAGTGTATGATCAGTACTTGAAAAGATACGCTGTAATTAATACTATTAAAATAATTTAGAATCTATAATCTTATAAAATTGTCATGTCATGTCATTCATGTAATAATGACAACATTATAAAGAAGTAAAATAAAACATCTTTACAATTATGTACAATTTATTGATGTCCTCTTGATCGAAGCCACTGCGGCCTTTCTTAAACGTGAATAGCCAATGAGACAGTAGATGCTGCAGTTCAGAAGTCTGTACGTAATTACAACTGCACTTCTCATTCTCTCACTCACATAATCCGATGAGAAAGAAATTCGACACGATCAAAAAATAACTCAAGCGCCGGATCAACTTCTTCACTTCCCTTCCAAAGAACAGCAGTGTAAACACTGGTCACTTCCAAACTTAAATGAAATCATGCTCATTGGTAGAATTTATAAACAGAGAAATATCCAACAACTTTCGATTATCCTGGTCCGAGATTTTATCACAGTACCTTAAAACTAGCCACTAGACCAAAGAGATCGAGCATAAAACAATCACTAAAATCTCGTGCCCAGTCGGTTGAAAAAAAATCTTTATAACCGCTTATCCGTCATGTCGTCGAAACAGCACGTGCGTGATCATGAATACTGGTAACTGAAATTAAGGTCGTCTTGCCCATACATATATAAACCGATCAGTTTTTTTTTCGTTCATATGAAGGCGGACGAGCATATGGGCCATCTGATGGTAAGTTCCCATACGCCCATAGACATTGTAAGAGATGTTAACCATCGCTTACATCGCCAAAGCGCCACCGACCTTGGGAACTAAGATATTATGTCCCTGTGCCTGTAATTACACTGGCTCACTCACCCTTCAAACCGGAACACAACAATACCAAGTACTGCTGGTTTGCGGTAGAATATCTGATGAGTGGGTGGTACCTACCCAGACGAGCTTGCACAACGCTCTACCACCAAGTAAACCAGTTTATATAAAACATGATTGAAGTTACATCTTTAGATCGGTATCTATTGCTATTGAGCGTCCAGAAACAGGGGTCAAACATCAACCGAGATTCGCGATAAATGGAGCATATAATGCATTTATTGACGTCATCGCCATCTTAAAACTGATTAACGGTACATGATGTATCGAACGCTGGCTCGTTTTAAAATGAAACGAGTTTGGTAGTTTACTTTTCAATAATCTTATCTAAAGTATGTTGACTAAAGTATTTATATTGTTGTTACTAAATAAGCAAGGTTTATGTACCGTAAAACAAAAATGTGTTTACTTATGTTAGATAAATAGTTTTATTTGTTTTGTGTTAATGTCGTATATTATTATTTATCATAATATTATCTGGCACAAGTAGGCCGATATATTCTATATATGTCTATGACCTTGATTTGATAAATACATCTTATGCATCGAGATATTTCTCATCTGTACGTTTAGGTACATTGCAATGAAAACATATTTTAGTGGCAGCGTAGTTTTTTCTTCTAAGGTATTAATTTATGGATGTTTTAGGTATGACGCCGATAGTTCCGCTCTAGGTTATCATAATTCCTTGTTGGTCATACATTTAGTCCCAGATAAAACATGTTCGGTTTGCACCGTGTACTTACTAAATGTAATGGTATTATTTACTTACATACATAACTACTTACTGCCTACATAAAAAATATATGAATAATGTAACATGCCAATTGAACATTTTTTTAATGGTAACAGATTTTTTTGTAATTTAATTCTTCACTGAACCTAGTACGGTTTGTATCAATGATATCATACGAGAGCGTGATTTACGCTGTAGCAAAAAAGTAAGCAACACATTATAATGGCTATAAAAACATCAAGTCATTCCTCCTTCAAGACTTAATTTTAAAACATTTTGTTTTGTAGCTACTCGCACGCTTTGTTAAGCGTTAATTTAAGTGTTTTTTTTTGTTATTAAAATACAAATATATATATATTTTTTTATTAATATAATCGACTTCAAATTTTATAAAAAACGGTCCAGTAATTAATTGATAAAGATCACTTTTATTTTTGATCTTTTCAAGTTCACTCACGTGTTTTTCTTTTGCTTAATAAAAATTTCATTAGTTATATGTTATACCTAATTAAAATGAGCCATCGTCATCAACTTCAAAGTCTAATCGTTTATTATTATTTCTAGTTACTTGCAACATTTCGTTTCATAGGTATTGTCAATGACGTGGAATGTTATCATTCGACTCGTATTACCTTCGACTGCGGTTAGATAAAGCATGCACTGAGTGTCAGATTGACGACGGCCGTATTCGTTTTTCGAACTTAGAATGCGCTGGTATTTCCGAACGAAAGAATGTCGTTGAATTTTTTTATGTTTTTTGTGTATGCATATGTCTTAATATAAAATGTAATTGATTTTTTGATCTTTACATTTGAGCATTTGCTTTTAAATTATAGAATTTAAACAAAGGAATAACCAATACAGTTAAGATTTAATTTCTTGAAGTTTTAATATCGTGCAATGTGTGCATAAAACTGATTTAAAGACGTTAATTAACCCCGCGACTGACCTCTTTGTTAGTTCTCTGAAGAAAAGTATACCAATTAATGTGTCAAATATGTAGGTCACATGATTCGATCAGCTTCGGCCACTCGCCTCATCATATGTTGCTCAATAACAATTATTATAACTACATACTTCCAATAGTAATAACGAACACCGAGTAGTTTCGATTGTATTGCTCGATACTCACCTTAACTGTACTTATTAACTTATTATGTTATTATAAAAATTAATTTTCACTTTTTTAAACGCTTAGTTATTCTCATGTGCAATTATGTTCCGGAAACATAGTTCTGTTCTTAGACATTTATTTAGGTATAAAATTTTATAAAAAACACCTATTTTGATGATTTCTACACAGCTCTAGTAATGTTATTACAAAAAATAGGTTGGTGATTACTACAGCTCGTTACCTAATGACCTTTGGATAAAGTACAAATGTGGACCCGTATATCCTGTTCCCGTAAAAGAAATATTCTTCCATTATTTATTAAACAGTCGCCTATCGAGAGTGATATGAATGCTATCAGTTAATGCGTTCTTCAATTTATATTACGGATATCACAAGGGCATCCGATGATATCACTACGAGGATCGTGAGTGTATTGTGGACGGCGTGAATTGCTCCATCAATACAATTTAGATTTTTTTTATTCAAAGAGTAGGGTATTTTAAATATTTCGAGGTCGATGACTTGATTGTTGGATGTTTATTTCTTGTGTATTGTGGAATTTATGATAGATTCCATCGTCTTTTTACGCTTTTAAATTGTGTCTTTTTTTTGGCGTCTGATGAGTGAATCTAAGCTGATGTGGTTTAATAAAATTATGATATTTTGTATAAATAAACAATTTCGAATATAAAACATTAGTAGTCAAATATATAAAAAGGAAAAACGATCTCGGTTTAATGATGATTGATTCCAAGACTAACAAAATAAATATAATGCAACAAAAAAGGTTTTACTTTCGTTTTCAAATTCACTATTCATGGATGCATTGGAATGCGCCCACGCGGCAGCTATCGCGTCGGAATCAAAATAGATTATGTGGATAGATAACTTGATACTGACCGCAACATGCAAGCTTTCCATATATTGGAATGGAAATTACCGAGATGTTTGTTGAGAAAAGAAAAGCGAGAGAGATTTGAATGAGGCCTCGATAGCTCAACGGTTAACGGTCTAGCAATGTGAAAGTCGCAAGTTCGACCCTTTAACTATTGTTGAACGCTTAATTGTTAGTTAAAATAGGTGTTTTTTGTACTTATTTTTTTAAATTACAACTATTATTTACTTTTAAAATTATTATTATTGTTGCTTAAATAATACATAGTAGGTAGATTAAACTGTACTATTGCTATTGCTACTTCCAAATGTTTCAAATCTTTATAAAGGTTTTAGTAAACGGAGTCAGAAATGTTTTACGAGTATATCCTAATCAAATAGTTATAATTCGTCATTAGTAGTCTGTTAATAAACTACAACTGGTGTAAGGTCTTCTAAATGTGAGCTTAAGTTTTATGTTGGATATACATACATATGGTAAAATATTTATCATCCGAAACATGCAGGTTGCCTCGAGACTTGTCCTCGGCGGTGGAGGAAAGATATCAAATCTATATCTATACTAATATGTAAAGCTGAAGAGTTTGTATGTTTGATCCGGCTAATCTCAGGAACTACTGATTCGAATTTAAGAAATATGTTTGTGTTGTATAGTCCTTTTATCGAAGGAGGTTTTAGCGAAGGAGGAGGAGGAGGGAGATTCGAAGGTAGTCTGATTTTTATTCATTATATTTTTATTAATTTTGCGCGATCACAGCTAGTCGATTATAAACATGAATTAAGCACGGGAAAATTCAGTGGTGCCTGCCCGAGCTTAAACCCGCAATAAATACCTAAGCGTTTTGCCTTTTGTGTTTTATGTAAACACCAATATAATATATCCAAGGCTAGTTAAAACGGTTTGTTAGCGATTAAATTATTACATACTGTTATAACGCGTTTAAGTATCACCTAGTACTGTGGAGAAAGCTTAATATTATAAATAGCTGTTATTCTTCCATGGGACTTTCAATTTTGAAGTGTAATAACGTTTAATAAATATACATTGCTAATTATATATTAAATATAAATAATATTTTCAATATTGGTAATTTATTTAAAATTTAATAATAATATAATTTAATCTTAAGTTTTAAGCAAAGAAACGGATTGCTATATGAAAAAAGAGGTACAGGGTGAGAGAGAGACGGGAGTCATTTAAATCCATGGAATTCGAACTTCGATTTATTTTCTCTGATCAATGTCTTAAATGAAAGGGTTTCATATTTCATTATAAAACTGAATTGCCTACGATATGTCAAGACGAAAATAATACGTATCATTTAATGTAGGTTGTTATAAACTTACGATGTGGTCGGATCGATTTCAAGGATTCGTGGTTTTACGTGCACCGGGTTTTCGGGCACGAAGTTTGTATCATGTTTTACTTTAATTAAATTTTATGTTTTAATTTAGTCAATAAAAAACCTCGTCATTTTTTAATATTGCCTTTTTAATATTATGACTAACCAAAGCAGATATACCTGGAGCATAAATTACCAATTGCAATAGTCACGGCGATCGGTTTATCATCAACACCATCTAGTGATAAGTTACAGCAATCTCGTAGTAAAAAACCTCCACAAAATAACTCGATTATCACATTTAGGCCGAAAGGCCTTATAGGTCAAAACAAGTGAAGATTTTAAGGGTAATGGAGAAAACCCCGAGGCCCGTATCAAGATTGTTTAACGATAAGTCCAGTAAGGAAGATCTCCACTCTCTTTCCTTGAACGGCAAGGGTATGTGACAACTTTCCTAGTGATCGGTCTATCAAGTGTCGAGGACTAGTAAGCAGATATGCCATCATATATGTATATTTAATGTGCATTTCAGTTGTATCTGTATTTTATGTCTAATTAACATATTTTTATTCAGCGTATGTGTAATGAAGCGTTTTTATGTCTGGTTACCTCAAAACAAAGCTGATGTAACAATACTCGCCCTGTTCTCTGAAATTAGCAGAAATAATTTACTTAAGTCTTGCTCAATTCGTCGTTTCATGGAAATCTCAGCTTGTTATAATTCCCACTACTTTGTAATATCCGTTACTTTTAGTAATTCGCAATAGTAGATTTTATAACTCAGATTCTTTTAAAATCGTTGCGTCAAAAACAGCCTTAAATAGGCGTACAAGATAGCAAGCAATCTGTTCACCATTGCGGCTACTTTTCACTTTATTAATACCAGTTTTTCGGGCTATTTTGTATTCAGTAGCGATCGACAGCGTCCGTGGCCCGTTTAAAGGCGCCTCATTACTTTTTATCGATTTATATATTTTTTTAGTCAATGAACATTAATAATTATTCTTACTGAAATTGCTTCTTTAGTATCGTCGAATAAAATTAGCGGAACCGGTCGAATACGTGAGTCTAAACGTTATGAAATAATTAAAAAATATAATTTTAAATGCAATCAAATATCTGATAATATTATATTTACTTATAACTATTTAGTGGAATCACGCAAGCAAATATAACTTTAATGGTCCATTTTGTTTTGATGTCGATTTTATGTGACTGTACAATAGCGAGGGCTTTTATTTCTTGTTCGTTTGTTCTGTGCTAGTAGTAGCTACTAGTTTCATTATGGCTAAGATTGCCTCACAAGCAGCTATTGCGAAGGAACGTAAATTGTTGCTCTCCGCTCCTGGAATAGCTTATTTCATCGGGTTCGATGCCCGCGTAAGGTGTCCTTTGACTTGTGTTTCATTTTAATCGTAATACATTTTTTCTTCCTTTGGATAGGTTTTATAGATAACAAAGATCTTGAAATTAAAATAAAAGTAAAACAAAATTTGGGTTGCACATTATTCGAGTTATCGAGGATAGCGCAATGATGAGGTGATGTTCCCCTGATGGTGATTGATGACTTGCCTGTACGACACAATGACAGGACCATTGAGCATACTGTCGAAGGACTTAAACATGTCTCTTATTCTATGGCTTAAGCTTTTAAGGGAAAACAACAATGAGCATTGTTGTGTGGCGCCGGTATATCTATTGTGTGGGCGGTAACTGGTTAATTTTGTTGAATCAGGCCTACATGGAAACCTAGCTGACGAATTAATTTTATTATAATGCGTCATTAACGCAACTGTTATAATATTATAAATAGGATTAAGTTAAAATAAACGCGTGAATTCTTATCTATTGGTTGTCTTCATACAATCGCGTTTATAGTATCAGAAACTGTAGGGATACTCTGAAATATGGTTGTCATAAAAATTAGTATCCTTCAACATAATAATCTGGAAATAGTGATAAAAAAGTTGTTATTCTACTAAAGTATTATAATAAAATGCTTTAACAACTTTATTTAAATGTTGTAAATTTTGCAAAAGTGCGCCGACTCTGTTTCACAGTCATTGGTTTGCAATGGGGCCAAAGGAAATGCATTCAACTGGGCCCAATTGAGAGTTATTTCACTTATCCTGCCTTTCAATGATGCCAACACGATACATGGCTAATTTCACAACGATACAAGCTGATCAATTAAGTGCTATTGACGTCTAGATTGCCCGTCTTAAGAGTTTCTACCTCGATCTTACAAATCTTAAATATCACAAGACTTGGAAATGAAAGTACTACGCTAATAAGTTTGATTTTATCTGTCGTGCAGTACTGTTTCTTACGCGAATGGCGTTTAAAATATGGCATTTGTTGATAAAAAGGTGTGGCGACAGCTAGCCGTAAATGGGGAGAAATGGTAGTTCGTAACCGCTGACCAGAGACGTGTGACCTTTACGCCATATGAGTAAGGGTGACCGTCCATCTGGTATCCATAGATGCGATGGTATAGCATTTACCGCAAAATATACAATTTATTTGTATTCGAATTAAAAAAGAAAAGCAAAGTAGTATCAAAGTAAATAAATTCATCAAAGTTCAGCTTTGTATAGCGCTATGCTTTAAGTGGATGGTCACTACGAGCGATGGTGGTCATATCTCCATGAAAGGTTTATTTTAATATATGCGGAGAAAGTGAAAACCTTTTCCGTTAATGATGGAACAATAACATTCTTTACCATCTTTAGTGAATATGCTCCATGTTTTGCATACGCATGTTTTAAATTGTTATTATTATGAATATTTTCTCGAAATTGGTAAGTATAATTAAACTTTTTTGAATTTTATGACACACTTGGTGGTACGAGTTTGACCGTCTGGGTGACCATGAGGTGCCGGTCACTCATCGCATTCTACTGTCAATTTTTTTTTTATTGTATAGGAAGGCGGACGAGCATATGGGCCACCTGATGGTAAGTGGTTACCAACGCCCATAGACAATAGCATTGTAAGAAATGGTAACCATCGCTTACATCACCAATGCGCCACCAACATTTTTTTTTATTGCATAGGAAGGCGGACGAGCATATGGGCCACCTGATGGTAAGTGGTCACCAACGCCCATAGACATTGGCATTGTAAGAGATGTTAACCATCGCTTACATCGCCAATGCGCCACCAACATTGAGAACTAAGATGTTATGTCCCTTGTGCCTGTAATTACACTGGCTCACTCACCCTTCAAACCGGAACGCAACATTACTATCACTATTTACTATTTACTTGGTGGTAGAGCTTTGTGCAAGCTCGTCTGGGTGGTCGTGCTGGTAGGCTTATATTTCGGCGAAGTTTAATATGCGTAAAATCAAGATAATACGAGTAGGTACATATTTCCAAGACACGTGGGGAATAACAAAGTTAACTAAATAAAGCAGTTGTCAGATTAGCTGACGATTAAGGTTACTGCTCCGCTTATTAAGGTCGTAGCGTGAACTTATAGAATGATTATATCCATCTCAATATATAGGCTAAAACTTTCTGTTTGCTAAGCTTAGCGTGTACAAACATACAAATTTTATTTCGAGACGAATCGAATCGAGACGAGTTGTTCAGAACAACTAAGAGATATATTTCCATACTTTACATTCAGTCTGAAAAATAGACTAATGTTGTTACACAAAGACTTAAGTTTCATATCAATATCATAATACGATATACATTTATTTAGGAAGTTTATGTTTAACTGGATAATATTTCCGTGGGGAGCCCTGCGGTCGGAAGTCAGTTCCTTACTGTAATTCTAGTACAGTCAACAACATTAGTCGAACAAACTGAAATAACTCTTAAAGTTATAAGTATAAGATCAAATTTGCTAGCAACAGTCGATCATCGTACAATCCGGTCGTGATACCAATTTATTATTCGTCTCATTTGAATGGTTATGTTCTTGAAGATTTTCTGTTATACAGCAGCACGTTTCGACCTTCATAATACAACTATAACTGTTCCTTTAACTGCCTAAACACTATCGTCTAATATCATAGACATTTTTAACAACTCTTAATAATAGACTTTGATACCTTAACAACTTCCTTATCGTTTAATATTCTATAATTATGTTTCGGGGCCAGAAATTATGTCCTATTGACATCCACTCACGTAATTATGTAAAAGTATAAAGGAATACTTAAATGTATTACGAACTCAAATATCGAATGTTTCTATTGTAACTATTCAAATTTCGAATGTCAAATTTGTTATGAGACAGAATAATAATTTTGATAACTAAGGAATGTAATTGTTGCCAGCGTTGCGTCCGGTTATCGAACGGTAGTAGGCGTTGATTAATTATTTCCGAATTAAGTGAAAAAATATATTTCGTACTTGCATGTGTGTGCTAACATGCGTGTGGGTTACATCTGTGTATGTGTGACATGTAATCGAGTAAATAAAAAATGGCCTAATTGTGATTTAATCCTCTTCTCCTTAACTTTAACATATTTCATTGAAGATTTAACATTCAATGTGCAATTTTTATTCAGTAGAAAAAGTTCTCAGTCGAATTTAATCGAAATCTTATAGGCTTAGTTTATTAAATACAACTTGGTATGAAGTGGATATAATAATTTGTTGATGGCAAACTTGCACTCTCAAAACCTTAAAAAATGGTTATTTTAAATTTGACTCATATTAAAATCAAAATAGTGATATGGACCACATTACTAAATGTACGTTATATATTTACAAAGCGCTGAACTAGCGCCATAGTTCCATTGTTTTGTTATCAGTGTTCATATCGCTTATCAGTACAACATATTCCACCAAATATAGCACTGTAGCGTGAAGAAGTAAGACATATTGTAAAATTACAAACAATCTATTTATTGCTACCGAATAAGTTAGATCAGATAACAATATAAAAGTATTTATATAATTATATATTCATGTTCTACTTACTATATTACTTAGACTTATATAAAATATTTTTTAATTTAGTACTTCATTTGGTGATAGGATACCGTCCTGGGTAGGTAATAATAATACTTAATATCGTGTCTTAAGGGTGATCGAGCCAGTCGCCTCACAGTACAGTACGTATGTACACTATGTAGAAAACATAATGGTAAATTGTCGTCTTCGTCCATAGACATTGGAAATAGAAATCACGTGATATTCTCTCAATGAGTAGTCAATTGCAAGACATCACACAGTATAAACGTTATGATTTATTTAAACAAAACGATAAAAATGTACATAACCCCAAAATTATGATGCATTTGCTGGATTAAATTACAACAGATCAATGGCACATACAAAAGATCCATAATAAAATTACAATACAAAATATTTAATATATGGTAGTAGTTAGATTAAAAAACTGTTTGATGACGCTTTTGTGTCCAAAGTTCTCCGCCAATTATTTTAAATGTCCTGATTAGTATCTGCAGCATCAAATTGCTCTGAAGCAACCAAAACATATAAAGGCACGTGGTGCCATCTATAAATATTCCTATCTTAGGTAAGATTTAATTATAAACTAATAAACATATTGACATACTTTTCAATATATTCAATTCAAATATATATAGTATATACAAATAAAGAAAAATATATATTTATTTAATTGATTCGTTTATATTATGATACGCTCCGAACTACGACTTAGTTCTTTTTAATGACATAGTTATTAATAACGTTTACATAATAGTGTTAATATTTGATATAAACTTAATTTATTAATAGACTGTTGCATTAATATTTGCCGGAAGTTGCCGAATCAGAGACATAGTGGGACAAATTTATCTTTCCTTTTTCACCGATTAAATTACGCAATTATGTTAATTAAATTAAAATAAATATTTATATATCCTGCGTGGAAATTAACGAATACTTTATCACCTGGTTGTTATAAAATGCGAAAACACATTTACAGCTAAGTGTTGTTGCCATTTAAAGCAAAGTTTAATTTAAAAAAAAAAACGTTATATATATTTACAGATAATGGAACCAATAAAAAAAGATTACGTATAATACTAAAATGTGTTAAATTTTATGTAAAATGGGGAGTCGATATAAACAAATAAAAAAGTGTGTTAATGTATTAAATAAATATACATGGGCGTTAAAATAAAAAACGGTATTCCGATACCGGGAATCGAACCCGAGCCTCCTGGGTGAGAGCCAGGTATCCTAGCCACTAGACCATATCGGAGTGATAACATGTTTTTGAAATATAACATCCGTTAGTTAAACAAATATTTTATGTTACGTGTTAATGCTAATACAAAACTGCGTATCGACTATACGAATTTGCAACATAGGGAGCCTCGATCCGATTTCGTGTGGCAAGGCGTCTTTGAATCATATAATAGTTTACACCACCTAAGAATGAATTCGTAATTTCTTACGGTGCTCAGTGTGAGCTCGCACATTTTCTTTCAGCTTTATTAAAACTCCGTAACTAGCATGAATATATTTTTACTTCTTCATACGTTGTTATTTTTACTAAGCCATTTACTATTTAATTTAATAGCATGTTATTAGCATGTTGACTATTATGAATATATATATAAACGCGCGCTCGACTCTGGCAGCAGGCGATAAAGAGGACACGTTTTACCCTTAAAAACGTTTCATTTTAAAATATTACGCCTTAATATGTTTAATAAACGTATAAGTTCATCCATCTCTATATCCTGTATACTTAACTGTATTAGCCACCAAATAAAAAAAACACTGTGTATGTACTATTTAATTAAAAAAACATAATAAGAGCATACTACAACTAGTAGCCACAAAGAAATATTATTAATTATTTGAATTTCGAATGGTGTTAAATCTGAATCTAGGTTAATAAATTTATCATCGCATGTTTTTCTAAAATCATTAAAAATAATGTCCTATTCAATGCATAGTCTAAAAACAGAAGCTTCTCTTTCCATGTCCAACTCACGCGCAAGCGATGTATAATATCTCCGTTATATATTATACTTTAGTTTATAGAGTTAGTGCGTTCTATAATGTGTGAACAAATATTAAACTTAATAGATGCAATATTTACCTCGCCCTTTTTATCTGTGACCCAAAGAGATAACAGTCCGCTAACAAATAACTTTTAGTGCAACTGTGTCTATCTCTGTCGTCATAGAATAAAAGCTAACTAGTTTGACAGGGATGGCGTGTACCAATGATAAGTCGTTATCACTCGCTTGCTGTCAATACTCCGTATTTTTCAGGTAAATTATTTTAAATAGGTTAAAGTACACTAACGATCAGTTCCAAAAATATGAAAACATCAATACCTGTGTCAATACGTTTAATTTCTCAGAAATCATTGGTCTGATTTGCATTAAAGTTTTGAATGGAATTCGAATTTTGAAAGTCCAGTTCTTTTCTATTAAATGTTATAATCTATATAAATAAAATGATAGAGGTCTGCAGTTGTGCGCGCATCACGGAAAAACTACTGGATAGATTTCAATGAATTTCTAAATTTTATTTCTAAGACACTTGGCCCTTATAAAAAAAAATGATTGCGATATCTTCATTTAATAAAAAGTTATTAACGTTTCAAGTAACAACGATTTGTATATGCACTGCGTAGTATATTTTTGCTTGCGATCTTTTTGATGTTTTTTCCTTCGTACATAAGAAAACTTTGTGGATATATCAAGCCACGCGGACGAAGTCACGGGTTTCAGCTAGTATTCTATAAACGCATTGAGCAATGCTTTTATACGTTAACGTCTTTTAAGATGAATTTCTTGCGTTTTGCGTTATTTAACGAATGTAATGCAATTTAATCAGAACATTTATAATTTCTACCAATCGTAATAAGGAGTCTAGCCTCTGTCTCTCATCACAGTCAATATTTCGAAGACGAAAGTTGCTCGTGGATCGGATAAAGTTGTAACTCCATTCCTGGCAGGTCAAAGGACCGTCTATTTGGAATTGTTTACGACTCGCCGTTCATGGGCAATAAAGAGTTGCCTAGCACCCATTGTGACCGCATAACACTCATAGCTGGGAGGAATGCCCTTATGTTCTGAGCTACTTAAAATAAATTATGACGTTAGCGTTATGATCACTAGACTTAAACTATCGAAGTTGGACGAAGGACACTGTCAACGGCTATAACGTATATTTTAAAAGACAGGATGTTAGAACAGTGTTTTTCGGTTCACCTGTTTCAATAATATGTGCAAACATTGCTTAAGCATTGTTATTTTTGTAGAATCCTAAAAATTTGCGCTAAAACTTTCCATTTGTTGTTTACTATAACAACAAGTGCTAATGTTCTGTCTTATTACGCAATTAATTTAATAATATACTTTTTTCAGTAATTTATAGGTAAATAGGTATTATGTATAATGCAATGCAAATTGAATGCAATTGAATGCAATTATAAGACTATACAGAGTTAACTCTAACACTTTTATCCTTATTTTAAGTTGACTGCTCAAAAATTAGTTACAATTGGCACCGCTGATATTGTTTTGGAATAAAAGCATAAAAATGTAAGCATAAATATGGCACGTATTGCATAAGCTAAGTACAGTATAAACCTTACTCTGTTCAAATTTATAATAAAATTTATAAATTTCAAAGATCTCAGGACGGATCTGAGATCGCATGGAACTTTTCTGATGCAGGTAACGATAGAATCAATGGAAAATTATTTATTACTACGAATATACATTAACCGGATGTTTAGTTAACGTCAAACCAAATAAACAACCGGCCAACATTACGTCTAATGTTCGAATGTTACCCTAACAACAAACACATAGAAGAAATTCTCGAAAAATAAAACAGCTATAAATTATCCCACCTGCGTATTTCAATGGCAGAACGAATAAACAAAAGGTACCATAGGAACGCTGTTACTTCTACTGACTGACTGATGATTTCGCCCTGAAAAGAAATATGTCTGCTATAACTCATTGAAACCTACGTTATTTCGAATTCCTCAGTCTCGGAAAAATCTTACTAATATTTTATAATCAGTTATGCGTTCTCAGTATTCTTAAAATACGAGTTTTCATACTGACGAAAGAGAAATTTAGAATGCTTTATGAGCAATAAAAATGTACAATGAAACAGTGCCGGAATAGATAGCTGTCCGGAACGAACTAAAAATGTTGCTCGATAGATTTGGTATAGGGATTAAACCCGGGAACGCATTGTTGAATGAATCACAGAATCTTGTAAGGTAATTTATTGCAGCTCGTTTGCTTCAATACGAAAGAATATCTCGAATATCGTTATTTACTGTATAATCTAGTCGAAGACTTGTGCCAAAAAATTGGCATTCCCGAGTGAGTCTAATTAAATTGTCTTTTGCGTATCATAACTGACCCAGTTTTTCTCGAAGTTGGCGCTCCGATTTTAAATATTATTTTTTTAATATAAGACGCAGGTAATTACGTTTTGTTTGCCATGTAACGAACATTGTGTGATTGAAGAAAAATATTTTTAAAGTATTCTCGTAAAGATATTCAGTTACCTACTTGTTGTTGTGATCGATAAAAAAAAAACGTTTTGCTTTGTTAGACGTGACATGCCGTAGCTTGTTTTAAGTATTGTGCTCATTGTTTTAATTTTAGATGTCAATTGTCAGGAACCTGAATTACAAATGTCGATGCCAAATGTACTCTATTGTTATACTCAAGATTAATTCATCTTAATAAATTTATTTTTATATATTCTATTGTTGAAGGTAAAAATAGCTTTATTTTTAGAAATAATATTTTTAGAAACTTCCTAGTGGTAAGAGATTCCTGTTCACGTAGAATCATCATTAACTAAAATGCGATTAAAGTTTTATTTGTAAACTGTCATCAGAAACGCTATTGATATCGCGCCCACCTTCAAGTTGATGACGTGACCGCTGGTCGATGAGAATGATTTAAGAAATAATATTGAACACCTGTTTAGGTGGGCGGCGCTAAGAAGGACATTGTTTAATCGCCATGTAAAATATTACCTGTTGCATATTTGGAGAACGAGAATGTGATAAGCCGATAGCTAACCTTTGAAAAATATTCTGCCATATATTTTTTTAAAGTTAGAGGACTTGTTGACTCTTTGTCATTACCTAAATCGTAAAGTAACAAAGTATAAGCTATAGCAAGGACAACATAATTCATCTGGGATGGCGTTAATTTTTGGTTCCGGTGTGACCTGATGCAGTCACAAGCATTGGCATGCCATACGTTGTGCGAATTCTACGACCCCCTGTCTGTGTAAATTTATAAATAATCCCGGTACGCCAGTGGCGGCGGCGGTGTGGCAGACCGCGGACGGCGCGGGCGCGCTACCCGTGATGGAAGACCGACGGGATCCACTCCGATGGTCTTTATCGATATTGCCAATACTTTCGATTTGAAGATTTAAGTGGCAACTAAAACAAAATACCACGAGTGCTCAATATAATGAACTTTATGCTTTGTTGTGAATGGACAATTGTTTATAAGTGATATGACAGTGTTTAATTAAGTGCTCTAGTGTTGTGGCTTCCGTGAAGAATTTTAATTTTAAATAGGGGATGCATAGGAGGATTTTTTTTTATACGATATGATTTTTACCACCTCGATTTGAGATGTAATTCAGTGTACATATCCATCATTTCTCATTTCAAGTACATATTTTAATTATGTACGAACTTCTTTTGTGCTGAAACACCACAGTCCTTAATTAAATCTATATCTCAATATTGTTCTTGAATATTTAAAGATTGTGTTTATCTACTTGATTGAAAAATCACTTCCTTATTATAATTCGGATGAATAAGTGTGACCGAATACTTATTTATATTTAACTCTAGTTTCTAAGTTAAAAGACAGTTAGGCAGTTGTCCATAAATACATCGAGACGGTCAAGTATGTCACTAATGCTGTCTTCCGTGCTGTACACACACATCCATTATATAGATTTACATTGAAGCCGACACTTTTTTGTTTCTTTTCGAGTATTTCAATGTTGTTTGTGCGTGAGCTTTTATGTTTGTCTAATTTTACTAAACCATTCACCCACGTCTAATTAGTGTCCACATATACCTGCGGAATGTTATTGGCACGTCTATTTCAAAGCAGTCATGTTCTGACGAATGGTCTGCTCTGGTAATATATTATCTGTAATTTAATATTAACAATAAAAAAATAGCTAACATAAAAAATACGTGCGTTATACTTTATCATATATATATAAAATGAAATGAAGAAGTAGATGAAAGGAATATTTTAATAAAAGTTATACGATAAGTTTCATTGGCTGTTTATAGATTGATACAAGAATATCTCCTCTGTGTCATGATGTTTTGCACTTGACCATATATTTATGTTAAATGTGTTGATTTGGTCAGTGGAACATCTCATAATTATAGTTTTAGTAGGCGTCTACGTAGGGCTTCATAACGATGCGTATAACCTTGTGCATGTTATTTTATCATTTAGTTTATGTAATTTTTTCTATCACGCTCTCTTTCGACATTTGTTCATTTATCTTTGTCAGATCGTGATATTTCGTTTTTTGTTGTCATCTTTTTTCATTGATGATTTATTCTAACCGTTAAACATTGCATTCTTCGTAACCAGTGGTTTGTAAAAGTGTACGAAGTAATTGCTAACAGATAGTTACGCAAATCTGATTGATGATAACGATCCAGCTGTTAATACCGTTACTTCAATTTGGCCACCGTCTGGTTCAAGCGAAGGTCGTTCAACTCCCGATTATTGTAAAGGAAGACATTTGTAGAGTTTTTTTTTCATGTTTGCCTTTTATGCTTCAAATTTATATTGACTCACTTGTGGTATTTATCGTTTTGTTACTGAGCAGATCGTGATATACATATTCACATGGGTGGGTAGTTGTTATGATTTGATGGGTGAACACTTCACATTATGGGAAATATAATGCAGTAACGATGTTCATTTTTATCAAGTTCTGTGTGGCTAATATGAGCAAATTATAGTGCAAAGAAGTATAAAGAAAAAATCTGTAAAAATGATGCAAGGATTGCTGGATTCGCTCTACAAAATCTATGCAGGTAAATAATTAAAATATAATAATTTAGAATGCAATCATTATTCTCCTCGAAAGGAGAAGATGCCTTAGCCCAGCTGTGGGACATTAATAGGCAATAATGACAATAAGACATCGAAAAACAAAGATTTAACTAGTCCTTGCTAGAGAGGTATAGATAATGTTAATAGGAATTGTTTGTAATAAACGATCCGAAACGGAGCTCCTCAACCCGATGATGACGACATTTTGTATCAAGTTTTACTAATTATATTAAATAACAAGTTAAAAAATTGATACCTACAATTAAAGACAATTTTTAAATGAAATACGAAGAAATAGAATTATTTATAATTTGTTGTTACATTTGCTATAAATATTGATTGTAATTTAAACACTATTGCAAGTGATAATTATGTCGTGTCGTTTTTTTTTATTCCGAGTTATTTTTATACATTATTCTAGACGAAAATGTTTTAAAAGAGTTAACATAAACAAAATCAAATGTAAACAATTACCACGTGTGATGGTTTCGTGTTCTCTTTAATGATTTTTATTTGTTGCCATTTAGCTGCTAATGTTTAAATTTTTATATTTTTGTATTATTCATGAATTCGTTGGCTTTTTGTATGCAAACCATCCATCTCCATCTATTATTATGAGATGATTTATTCTCAAGCGTTTTGAACTAGATGACCCCGAGGCGTCTGTTCTATTTTATCTGATGTAGTCGAAGATCGTTGACAGCCATGTTGCGTTTTTTCATTGTATAGTTTGTAATATGATTGGCAATAGTTTAGTAGACAACCTTACTGGTAATAAGGCTTTGTGCAGTTCCGTCTCTGTGGGTACCACCCACTCATCAGCTATTCTATCGCCAACAGGTATAACTTTATATTGCAGAAACCAGAACATGGTTTGAACTCAATTAGAAGTTTAGCAAGTGAAATAACCAATTAAAGAGACAAAGAGTATAATTTTTATCTAATCATCATCTTAGGTCCCGAAGTCATGAACGCATTCACATGTAAGAAACGGCTAATAGTTGATTGGCAGGGGGGCAGCAGATGATCGAAGGTATTTAATTACCACATGAACTTTCATTTGCTAACCTGCTTTCCCAAAATAAATTTAAAAAGACACATTGTCGTAAACGGTGACCTTTTCTCTATTAAGTAGCTGATCATGTTGCGCTTAATACATTTTTTATAATAAAAATTACATAATTAACTCTAATAATATGACTGAATAACTATATCGGTCTTTACACTATTCTTATATACTAATCCGGATCAATTTCGTAATAAACCGAGAAATTATCGACATGTTTTGAAAATACTACAGTTCTCGTCATCAGAGAGCGGACGCGTCGAAATTACGCTTAGGTTATAAAACTTGATTTAAACGGGATCCGGATTAGTTTGAAATGTTATTAATAGTTACGGTCTCTTTATTAATAAAGATTAATGGCATTATTACTTCCCCAGCAGAAAAAAGGGGCTAGAATGCATGGCTATTGCAGCAGCCCGGTGTATAGAAGGTAGTGTTAACACTCGTGACTCGGAAAGCACGTAAAGCCATTGATCCTCCGTCTAAACTCTCTTCGAAATATCTACTGTATATTTGGCTATTCACAGAACTCCATCAGGAGAATTTCAACTATTACATTTAGGTCATCATCACAGTTACTAAATGTAGCGTTCGTTCAAGATCATCCTATTAAATAAGTTTCCTAGAACATTGTAATATTGATACTTTGTTGATATCTTCATTTGAAATAAAAATAATAATTTATTATACGCATCATCTTTATCTAGAATTGTTAGCTGTATTCAATTTTTCTTTCATGGTTATAGTTTATGACACACGCTCACTTTAAATGTATAATTGTATATTTGCCTATGTATTTCGTATAATTTGTACAACTCTGATATAATTTGTTGCTCTAACGTCATCCAAGTGAATCTGTTTTGTGTTCTGTAATCTGTTATATTATGAAAATAGCATATCATATATATTTTTAGTATTTGACTCAAATTTTTTTTTTTTTAGTCGATGCTAAGTTGGTGTTTAGTTACACAAGATTATATATTTTTTGTTAAATTAGAGATTTGAATTTCGAAATGTAGTTATAGTTATAGGCTGTAAATATTGGTATTTTTAGTGTCTGTCCATATCTTTTTAGCAAAACTTTACGCAACAGTCACAACTCTGCCAATTGACGTCACAATGGGACAGCAAATCGTATGTTCGGTTGCTCTGAGTGTTATGACCTGTGAACGCATTGTTTTCATTGACGGCCGATTGCTCTATAAAATACACCCACTTTATTACGCTTACATCTCTTAATCGCAAGTTTTACTACCTTTAAACTTTTATAGTAGCTACGATGTTGGTTTTAATTTCGTTCGGTGTACTTTAAAAGAGTAATGTGATTCATTGAGCTCACAACAGAAAATATTCCACTGGTGTAATTTATGAACATTTAATATGAAACATCTATTGGTGCACTTAGAAGTAAGACAAACTCTTTTGCTAATGGCAATCGGCATTATGCTCTTTCACGTTGTCATCTTTTCTCAACCAATCACTTCTCTTTGTATACATTTTTAAAAAATTACTCAATTACTCTTTAAATCCAAATTACATACATCAAATCACAAGTCGCGTCAATAATATTTTTTTTCTGTTGTTGTATGGATCAAGAAGTCTCCTAACTATATAATACAGTCATATATGATAATGAAAGTTAATCACAAGAGGTGTTTATAGATTTTGCTTATGTAAATAATGTTATAAATGCCAAAAAATATAATCATAAAATAAGGCATTATGTAAGTTAAAATGGAAGATTTTGAAGCATTTAATATAAAAGGAAAATTCAAGTCAAGCTTAGTAACGGATACTGCCAAGACACAGATATTTTCCAATTACTTATGACATTTGACTTTTGACATGCAGACATTTAACACGTTAAACCGGAAACTTGAAAAAAAAAACAACATCGTAATATAATTTCTTAAAGATTTAATGAACGTCTTTAAAGCAAATTAATTGCTAATTATGTTTTTATTTATCGTAAGTAATAAAGATTTATTAAAACATGTATATTTTAATGAAACGTTTTACAGTTTTTGCCAATATAACCGTGACATTTACTTTATGTTTTTATTGTCAATGATATAGCATATGTATTGAAGTTAAATTTAAATCGTTTCGTAATTCAATCGAGAAGGCTTTTTTATAGCATAGGAATGCGGACGAGCATATGGGCCACCTGATGGTAAGTAGCCACCAACGCTCATAGACATTGGCATTGAAAAAGATGTTCACCATCGCTTACATCGCCAATGCGCCACCAACCTTGGGAACTAAGATATTATGTCCCTTGTGCCTGTAAGTACACTGCCTCACTCACCCTTCAAACCGGAACACAACATTACCAAGTACTGCTGTTTTGCGGTAGAATATCTGATGAGTGGGTGGTACCTACCCAGTCGAGCTTGCACAAAGCTCTACCACCGAGTAAAATTATGGCTAAATGAGTAATTAAATCTTATATAATTATTTTACTTATGTATTGTGTCGCTGTCGCTTAGTTTTCTCAGATTGGAGTTAATTAAGTCAAAATCTTCATCCAATGTCTACATTGGCTCAACTATTTGACCCAAACATTACACATAATTTTGAATTGTAAAAATCTATTATTGACATAAAACTTCTTACGAGGTTTTTTTTTTACAATTATAATGAAATGATGTATTTATATTTAAATATAGTAATATTCCTAAACGAGTTTCACAAAGAAAAAAAAAACAGTTGCCTCTTCTAATAACGTTAAAACAATCCAAACAAGCTATAAAATTTTGAAACAGGTCTCAATGAACAACAAAAATTTGCCTAATAACATATCGGCCTTTTAGAACACGTAAATTAAGATATGGGCGTCATTCTAATGTTAAATATTACTTTATTTATCGGAATTAGTGCTAAAAACGTTGTGGTTCGGCTTTATCTTTGCATTTCTCGGTATGTATTATGTATTTTTTTTTAATCAATAATAAAATATTATTATTATTTTTGTAAAAATATTTGTATTTATACACTGCTTGTAATGTTGAAGTGAGTGAAGATATTTTGTCTCTACTACTATACATAAGTATAGTTTCCGTCAATAAATATTGCACGTCGACCTTTGAAAAGAGACAATCGACTAATGTCGGCATGGTAAAGTGTTATCTCTGTCGCACAAAACACTGACAGTCCGGTATATATTAGGAGTTGTTTAAAACAATGTTGAGTTTCCACTACACAAAACTTTTTGACTTTTTGAAATGACACCAATTTTTTATACAAAATATATATATACAATGCTATATCCGATCAGAGTAACATCGTCATACTGTACTTGTCTCTTTGTAAAGGTCGATGTGCAATATTTATTAACGGGCACTATATCTACATAAACGAAAGAATTGTTAAATCGGTTTAGATATTCGTTATCTGTTGATCTTTGTTTTTTCCGTTAAAATTTTAGTACGATAACAAATTTTACTACGTCACCGACAAATAAGGATTTAAATGCAATAAAATAATCCATTTCTTATCGGTGTGTATAGTGTATCGATAACAGTTCAACAAACAGACCTAAAGTAAAGTTCTCAAACTGTTTGTCGCTCGACGGTTGCAAGAATCGATAATGCATTATAAAAGTGAATGGCCTTTATCGTTATTAGTAGGCAATTTCATCGATTCTTTTACGATTCGTGTCACTATCAATGTTTTACTCTTGTAAATCGAAGGAATAAAAGACAGCGGAAATGAAACGGAAAGTATGAGCTGTGAATATTATCGATATCGAGAATCGAGAAAGTTTATCGATTTATTGTTACTTTTAAGTAGTTACGATTATTTCATTTAATTGTTTTACAGCTATTGATTCTGCAATACATTCGTTTTTATTGTTGATTTAAGTTAGGTAATATCCATAAATTGAAACAATAAATTAATGTTGACCTCGGAAACGAGATAAATACCTACATAAAATTAAAAACACTGTTTAAATTTATTGTCTTAAAATTAACAATTATTAATGTATGCATGTATGCAAATGGCGGCTAAGTGTAACTCGAACATTAATTAGTATGCAGTTGAATCAACTTCGTGTAAATGATTTGCTTTTGAATGGAACAACTTTTAATATATGTAATTTAAAAATTTAATATATTTCAATTTCCTTCATCAATTTATTTACACAAGAGCCCTTTGTAAATTTATCTTTTTACGTAAACGGTTATTATATGTCAAAGGTCAGAGGGAGGAGATAAAAACAATGATAAAGTTGCGAATGTTGTAAGAAGAAAAAATTATGACTAATTAAAGTCGTGTCAACGACCTTATAAAAGTATGGAACTCGGTGCAGGGTAACTTTCCCGTTGAATTCGAGCGAAACCTTACACAATTCCCGCCAACTTTTTTTTACTTTTTTTTTTATTTCGCCCGGTGGCCAATGATCCAGTTGTGGCCAGTTTTGTAACGTTATACGCTCGCATTTTAGCGATTTTTCGTTAGTGTTGTCAAGCAACAAGACGTTCTATTCTAGATATTTCTTAATTTACTACAACATAAATTAAAGACATACATGACTTGTTTGTTGATTGTGTCGTAATTAGTTGTATGTTAATCAATCTATATTTAAGAAAACAATCTTAAATCATATTCAAATTACTGTAAGTTGTACATTAGTTTGTTACTTATGATTTTTATTTTACTTAAAATTAGATCTATTTGTTATGTAAAACGACAATTTAGGTTTAAATAACGATATTTGAAGCATTGCATTGCATATTTGTTTCGTTTTAAAACTATATCGATATAACGATATTCGGGAGCAAGCCTAGCAACACAAATTTAAAACGGTGTATCAAGTCAAGGTCGTGGACGGTTCGTATGCGCGTGCGCAGTTCTCACGGCTGCTCTCGTATCCTTTAATTAACTCGGTCTATATTGTCGTGACGGTAAAATTTTATCTCGTTTTTTTTTGTTTGGTAATTTAGTTTATATTATACTGTTAAATTTCGTAAACTTAATTTTAAAATTTTAATTAAATATCGAATTGGTTATAAATTTAAAATAATGACGACTAGGAATATTAATTACTGTTTAATTTGTTTTAATTCGAACAGTGTTGAAAGATAAAAGATTATATTATTAAATAGTTTCATATGAATATTCGATATAGATTTATTATTTACGAGGACATTTGGTTTCTCCTAGTAAATTGTCTGCCTTCAGTATTGTTATTAGTTCTACGTAAACATAGTAATGTGTATATATGAAATCTACAACAACAAAAACACGTTTGATCTATTCATAAATAAATGAAACTCTTTGTATTTATTCATAAAAGGGGTCTATCTATTATTTTACTGCCAAACCTCGATGACTTAGCTGTGTTTCGGTTTGTAGGGTGAGTACCTAAAGTAACAGGCATAAGGGACACCTTTTACTCCATAGGCGACACATTCGCGATTTTAATGCGCTTAAGCAATTATTTATACTTCTTACAGTGTAATGGTTCTATGTGACCATTGGTCATTTTTTGGGTTTGTAATTAAACATGTAGCAGAATTTCATCCGACATACGCAGGTTTCATCACGGTGTTCACTTTTACGGCCGTGCACGATATACATTTTAAATACAAATTAAAACCTGGTTCGATCCCGTTTTTTTTTTGTTACTAAGCACTTACTATTACTTGACCTATTTGTTATAACTGTTTCTTACTAGGAATTAACAAATATTAGATAAAATATACAATATTTAAGTCTATCTCATTATGATCTTAAAAGTTGTAACATTTCCAATTCAATGTCGATTGGATTAGAAGTTTAACGTGAATCCGTATAAAAACATAACAACAAATTTATTTTAAAATCAGTTTGTTTTGATATACCTAATATATTATACATTACAGATACAGATGTACGTACTAATATAAAAAAAACATGTATAAATTACTAACAATATCTGTCAACTATTTCTATCCAACAAGTTGTAAAATATAAAGCCCACTCAATGCTTTTGAAAAGCTGACGAGCGATCATCAAAGGCAAGCAGCCGTGACATATAACATTTTCATTGGATCACGTTTTAAATTATTATTATTTTTTTAACTATTTTACAGAAATTCTGGTATCGGCTTAAGAAATAAATAACAATTTGAATCATAAGATTGAAATAAAATTGTAACAACATAATTGATATACATGGATGTATTTATATGTAATGTATCTATATATATTTAACAGTAGTATTATATTAACTGGGATTTGTTGGTATTATTGTCTAGGTATTGAAAAAAACTATTAATAAATGTTGTGAAACGTCTGGCGTGCACCACGTGGGAACTGTTTTTTTTTTAATTTACGTCTACACGACAGACGGATAATTTTTTGGTCGCTCCGTTAGAGTAGGATAGGGCCAGACAGCCTCGTTGGTCTAGTGACTAGATATAAGGCTGCAGATTCCGAGGTCATGGGTCCACATTCCAGGTCTGGCCAATAAAATATTATTCGCAGTACCCGTCCGGAGTCTGGGAGTGGAAGTGTGTGTACTCTCGTGCCTCGAAAAGCATGTGAAGCTGTTGTTACTGCGCCTGTACTATTTCCGGTCGTGTCGGATTCCTATCCCATCGGATTATGAGAGTGGGAAAAAGGACAGTGCATCTGTGTTTGTGCACACACTTGTGCACTGTAATATGTCTTGCGCATTTGGCTAATCTCTAAGATTTAAGCCTTGGCTGAAATCGGTCAAGAGCCCACCAAATCTTAAGCCATGAATTTTGTAAGAAATTAATAAAGAGTAGTTAGTTGGAAGTTTTTAGTAATCAAATAAATGCGCAAGCGCTTCAATCCTTATGAATATCACTCACAGTGCAATTGTGAGAAGTATTGGCATGAGGGAAAACATTTTTTTCGTGCAGAGTAAATACTGCTATCAAAAGTGCCGTCAATTTAATGCTAACCATTGCATCGAATTTTTGAAACCCTATTATTATGGCCCTGTACGATGTGTACATTTCAAACTAAACCACAAAATTGTATGACAGTAGAATGAGGTATGACGGTAACTACAGGTCGTACACAAATAAAAGGAATTAATTATATGCCAATAAAATATTTAAATATTATTACTATTTAAATCGTTTTAATTTACAAAATATGTATTTAACTCGAACATAAATTCCCAGACAATATTAAAATTTTCTTTATCTCGTTTATTCAACGTTTTACACGACCGAGGTCGCTAGACAAGCTGTTAATATAATAAATGTTGCAATAACAATGTTTGTAATTTGCTTTCAATATCTAAACTCACAATAAATAATAATTAATAAACTGAGTATCTTTTGATACGACTGATTTAATTGCGATTTTGACATTTACGGCTATTGTAATAAATACTTCATTATATGCAGCTTTTTTTGTAATTCTGTGATAAATATTATTGTGGTTAATAATATTGTTTAATTTTATTGATATATTTCAAATATATAATAATGACATACGATGTTAAAAGTGATATATCATTAAAATCTAACGCCCGATTTATATGATGACATAATGTCTATACTAATAAATAAACATATAAATTCTAAACTTGAAAGTAACTCTGTCTGTCACGCCTCTAACCAACCGATTTTGATAAAATTTGGTATAAAACAAGCTTGAACCACAAAGAAAGACAGGCTTATCAATACCTGCCCCCCTCCCTTTAAAATGCGGGAGAAGCCGCAGGCTAAAACTAGTGTAATATATTTTAAATATGTGCGTGTTGGGATTATTCAAGTATTTTAATCAAAGAATCGAAAGTTCTGCTGTTATTCGCGGTGTGCCTTTCTCACCCTTTCCCTAGATCAAGGTATTAATGCAGCATTATTTGAAATAGCGTTTCACGATCACCTCGGGCTGTTGTCTCCTGGCCCGAGTTCCGGTTCAACTGTCCCTTACAGAATTGAGAGGTTCTATGTAATTTACACATAACCTATATTTCATTTAATATTGTAACAATATATTTGCAATGTGCTGCTTGTGCGAGAGACTCAGATCGTGTGACTAGAGAATATTTGTTTTATTTTATATCCCAGGAAAAGGGATATTATATATTGAGTATATAAACGTATGTAGTTAGCTTATTTGATTGAAAACTGAATTAGTAATTACCTAGTATATCTTCAATTTAAGTTTAGTTATGTAATTGAATAGTGCGGCGGATTGGTGGGGTTTCTTTCTTTTGTACACAATCGCCTAATTATTTTAATTATTGCTATCTCTTTCTTTTGTAATTAATTTTATAAATCATACCAAGTATTTTACTCCTATCAAATTAGTTTAATGATTGTGTACATTCAACATAATTATCACCGACGTATGTTTTTGTAAAACAAATACATTAGATAAATAAATAAGCGTCACTCGCTTAAAATTAGGTTATATAGAGAATACTAGTAGACTGTTAATATATATATATACATGAACGTTTTGTGCTCTACGGATTATTAAGAATCTTTTTAAAAGTTTTTTTATGACGGACCAGCTTTAAGTACGGTTTTTGGTTATGTCGTTTGCACTTTCGCGAATAATATGTGTGGAATGCGCGCTGAGCATTGAAAGTTTTAAACAATGTAAGATAAGAATTCTAAAGGGGTTAATTAGTCAATTAAAATTAAAATAACTAATTAAAATAAAGCCAATTAGTGAAATTTCATAGTATCCTTCATTTCATTCAATCATCGTAAGGCGTTAGACAACATTGTAATTAAAACCTTGGTCATAATATAAAAGTTGGTAAACTTATAAAATATATGAAGGCTTATGATTTGCGTAAAATTACATTAAGTATTAAAATGCCACATTTCACAATCTCAACGACGACAAAGGGCCAGCAATAACCAACCAATATTTCAAAGGGCTATTTAGAAGCGAAATATTTTCGTCATTTGGCTGTCAAAGTCGCGGTCGGAACGCCTCGGGTCAGCGCGTGATGGAATGCCCCAGAATCAACAGCAATTGTTGTTTGTTGTTGCCAAATAACTGTTGTTATAATGTCGTACTGCGCCTGGTTATGGCTGCATTATGTCGTAACCCGTTGTGAGACTTTAACCGTTTAAATCGATTATATAAAAAAAAATGTTAACTTAGTATAGTAGATAATATATAATAATAATAAATGATAATAAGCAACACCTATATTTTTTTTAGAGCGAATGTAAGTAAATATCTGTGTTTATTATAACGTTGATTTTAATTACTTTTATTATTTTTTCCAGGTAATCAATCATTCGGTTTATCTAAAGGATTGGTAAGAGTTCAATAGCAATAACATGTAATCTAATTTGTTTGTTTATTCATTTATTTAAATTAATGCATTTTAACAATATCTCCAATTACAAGATATCATAATGACTTGTGTAAGTTAAAGGTCAAAGCAAGATTGAAATTGTTTATTTGATAATAAAATTAAAAGTGATTGAAAACATTGTAGTTGATATACCTTTAAACTAATTTGGTAAGACTATGAATATTGCTATCTGTAGGACTATTGTGTAAAAAAAAATCGAAACACACAGCGGAAAACGGTCGTGAATTTACAGAACATGATATGCGACATTGACCATAAAATTTATACCATTTTAAAATTCAATGTATCGATATAGTATGTCGGTTTATAAAATTTTACGGGTGACCATAGCACTACTGTTTTTAATTACAATAAAATTACTATTGATGTTATATCATCTTCTTTGTAGCTAATAAAAGTTGTATATAAATACCTATCCGTTCTTCTGTCTGATTATATGGAAAATAAAATCGTAACTAAAATAAAAAGTGTTATGTATAAATAAAATAGCTTTAGACGCGATCAATTAACGACTTGATCTATGTCTAGAAATGAAACGACTAGCTGCCATGTAAATACTATAACCGCATTCCTGTACTCGGTTCTTTGTCATCCGTGTCGCCAAAAATGTGACGTCTATTTATATTGAAGAGATGCCGCAGCGCAACTAATAGGACCATGTCATATTACTCATTCCCAACGAAGTCAACAGCAATGCTTTGATATTTTAATGCAACTAAGTTCTTTAATTTGATATTCATGATGTTAGTAATTAGATATATACATAATATTGACCAAGTTTCTACAGAAGGAAAATGATTTAATGGTAATAGTAAGCAGTAACCTATCTCTTCACATTGTATTTAAAAAAATATAACCACTCTGTAGCTCTAAGCTGTCAATTTGGCAGCAACCATATACTGCAAATGTCATGTTAAAATGGTGGCAAAATATTGGCATCATTTAAGTAAGTATTATGAAAGGCGAAAAATGCGGTCGAGTCAGAAATCGTAATTCGTTTGATACCTAGTATGAGACTACCTTGGATATTTTTAGGTAATCAATTCATTTAAATCAATCTATATATATAAGCTTAAAAATTGTAAGTTTAATACTATTAATCCAACTTTAAGCAGTATATTTATTCGTTTGTAGTATTTCAGTAATACGATAAATATTTAACAGAAATTTTCGTGATTGTGTGATGAAGATATTAATGAGTATGTTTAATTGTTCGTTACATATTTTTCCATGGCTGTTTTGAAGCTTCATTTTCCTTCGGCACAAGTCATAAATCTTCAATTAAAAAGTCATTATCAAGTCCAAATGATTGATGACTAGTAGATGAAGCTAAATCCCGCTATTTCTTGCTCAAGTTTTTGGGGTTTATTATGTGTGTCGGTATCTTTCTATTATAATGTCGACGTGTTATGGAACTTCAAATTATCTTACAATGTGGCTTTAAAAAATATGATACCAGTCCAAGTATATCCATTGACCGAACTAAATAGCTTCGATTCTTGTAACCTGCATTATTAACATATGAATGATCAGGGTTGGACTCGTCGGAATTATTTTAATTTGTATCGAAATCATGCCTTCTGCATGGCCAAGCATAAACTTCTGTCTGTAATGTTTCAGTTTACATCGAAAGCCTGACTGCGTAGCCAAGTACGACCTTGTCTGAAGTATTTTAATTTTTATCGGAATCCAGACTACTTGGCGAGACAAGAACTTGGCATAAATGTTTTTTTTTTCCGTTCGTCTTAATTCGCCTAGTAACGGACTATTTTATTTTAAAATTAAATGACTTTTGAATATTTACTTTTATTAATTTTAGTTTAAATGCACAGGTACGTGAGAACATTTCGTTGGCAGCTATTTATATACCTACCGTTGAAAACTTTTAATACTAATCTTATTTATTTACTAGTTGCTATTTTCATTTTTATGTACTTTTAACAATGATTACGAGTAAATTAACCAATACCTTGTACCTTGTATTTTTAGATTCAATAGAATTTTCATTAGGTATGAGGTGTATGCAATCTTGTAACCTATTTCCACGGAGTTTGTTAATTTTGTTTTAAAAAAATATTTATAAAGTATTTTGTTCTCATCATGATTAGACCGAGCATAATGAAATTTGATATAGGTTTAGTCTGGTCCCTGGTTAAGGACATAGAGACTAATATAAAGTACAGGAAAATAAAATTGACGGGTAGGGCAGGGCGTCGCGGCGAACAACCAGTATGAGTTATAATATAATTGTTTCGGCGTCTTTTGATGTGTAGCGTTTTAGATTTCATGATCTCGATTGAATTTAATTTTTATTTTTTAATTATAATCTATGTTTAAGATCATTTGTCTTATTAATTATAATAATATAAAATGCTAAAAAGTTTCCTAACTTGTGAAATGTGATGCGAAGTGAAAAACATATTTCATGTCTCAAACACCTACTTCCCATATTTTTTCTAATTTTCTGCCGCGAAATGGAGATTTAGTTTAATTTGGCATTATTTATTTTAAGTTGGTGAGATAGTCTAATTAAATTATTTTTGGAAAATATAAATTCTCTCATTTCACACCATTGTCGGGGACTGAGAATAAAACCACATTCAATAATAGATTTTAATCACGATTTTAAAGGAATATTTCCTATTTGCCAATACAAATATATTAACGTGCACGCGTCTTGTATTAATCGTCATTATGTCGTATAAATAACGCTGCGAAGTGCTGTTAAATTGAAAATTTGCCAAAAACTCATCGATTGTCGTCGTTTAACCCCACATAGTACAGACAGACGCTTTAAACCATGTCGCTAATGATATGTCTGCTGCTGTGAGATATCACTATTAATGGTAAGGCTGCCCTTGCATGTGATTTTTATTTTCTATTTTACTTCAAGCTTTTGTATGATTAACATCTCTTACAATGCCAATGTCTATGGACGTTGATGACCACTTACCATCAAGTGGCCAATAAGCTCGTTCGCCTTCCTATGAAATATATATATATTCTTAGAAGATACTGCAATCAAGTTTTTACCTATATCTTTATCCCTTTTTGCAACTGTACAAAAACACGGATCCTACCTTTGGAGTCCCATACGTCAGCCTATTCATCGTTCAGAAGGTATTGTTTTGATTAAGTTTTTATATTTTTAAGCCAGTCGTTCCCAATGTTTGCGACGTGACAACGTCTAATAAATCGATAAACGCTGGCTCAATGTCCCGTTACGCTGATTGTACGCTTGCGCCGCATCTATCTCTCTTTCTAGATTGCAGTCATTTCATCAATGTTTTGTTATGACGTTTTCACGTTAAACTATCGTCCGTAAACCGACTTTACACACAACCATTTTTTATACTATACGAAGGTAGGTGAAAATTTGTTTGTCAAGGCCAACTGATGAAGTGGATCCAAGAACACTGGGACTACAATAAGTTACATAAATATTTTGTTAGATTATGTATATTATATACGTTATACGGGAAGTCCATAGGTTTGATTAAGTCAGTTCTTTAGCTACGTCACCTTTCATTATACTTTGAGTCAATCAGTCAGTTTTTAATTGTTGTTTTCAAGTTGCTTAGCTCGCTAGTTACTCAGACAATTAATATTTGACGTAGACCCTGCTTAAATATATTTTTTCTGTGAGCTATAATTATACGCAAGGCCAAATTCGCTTAGTAATAATTTATTATTATGATTATAATCTGTGATACAGTTATGCTACATTTACTGCTACTTTGACATTTATAGCTATGTATAAAGCACCGCATCGTAATCATAATCTTGTTTTACATAACTTACTAAGAAAAATATATTAATAATATGGTATATTTCGATGCCGTACATAATAAATAAGTTTTAGTTTCTTGTTGTTGATATGTCGGCTGCTTTTTGGCATTATATTATAATTATATTTTTAGCAACTTATTTCTTATTATAAAATTATTACGCCCAAAACGTCATCACAAGTACAATTGAGTATTTATATATTATACATTTTGAATAAAAATAATATGCCTCTTTGGTCCATAATCATTTATTATATTTTAATGAACCCATGTAACATGTGACCTTAGTTAGAGACCAGAAAAAAAACCTTCGATCATCTAAACATGGTAAATACATTTGTTTCCTCAATTGCGTCGTCGTCGAGTAATGTTAAACCGCTTTAAACCAGATTTATGATCGTATCAATATTGCCAATGAATTGAACGAAAATATCTTAAGAATTGAACATTCAAACGAAGCTTCAGTGATTAATGGTCGTAATCAAGAAGTAAAATAAAACTTTGTCACATTGAATGATAATCATGACCTACGCTGTTGTGACCTTATACGGGCGTACGTTGACTTTGACATAGAACCATGTCAGTGTACCGCAAAGGTGATAATTACAAGACCATACACATTAGTTAAGACCATCCATATTTGTATGTGTTGATATATTTATTCAGCTGTCATTGTTTGTTAAGATTAAAATCCAATCAACGCTCTATAGTTTAACTAAACATTAGCATCGGTCCTAATTTAGTTGTATACAATTTAAAGCTATTTGATTGGACTCAAAGACTGTCTATCCTTTTTAACACCGTACATGAAAAAGAGAGCATTTTTTGATGTAGTGTAAGCTATATTATTGTATATATAATACAGTCAGAAACTCAGAATTATATACAACGGAGCGGTAAAATGTTGATATTAAGCCCACCTGACAGATTTCGGCCGCTCTGGCCATTTTCGTAATAGACTAGCCAAATGCACAGGATATATATTATACTAATGACATGATCCAGTTGAGCAGAAAGCAACTTCAAGTAGGTCATTAGCAAAATTGGAAATAAAGGACTGTTCTAGTCTGAATATCATAGAAGTAATATTTTGACTAATCTCAATAGAACACCTTCATTTTAAAAGCTTTTGCCCAGCACTCTTTACAATTTACATGAACAATATGTGTTCTCTTAACACGAATAAATACATCGTAAACAATCATAACCAAGTTATTATGTACCCAGTACCGTTGTATATTTCACACAATTTTATGTCCATTACTATACTGCATACTAGACAGTCAGCCTTATATAATTGGACGTTGATTTGTTAACCTGTTAGATGTTCTTGAATACAATTTATTGCAGTTTAGTGTCATTGTTGTACGGTCATATTATTTATTTAACACTTAATAAACACTGACGTCTCTGTATATAATCGTAATTTGTATTAATATATGAAATATTTATCATTTAAAATAATTTTGTTCTTGGATTTCATTATTCGTTTTATGTATATTACTATAATTAAGGTTATAGGTTAATTAATGTTGTATTAGTAAGGTTATTTTTTAATATAAATGTATTAATAAAGAGTCTAGCATTTTTTCGAACTTCAACAAAGACGGGTTTAAATACTGTTTGGCTGCTACAATTCGGCTGCCAATTTCAGGCTCATTCCGTAATGAGTTGCAAGGAATATGTGCTTAATTTATGTTTATAATACATCTCATATTTGGCGTTTGTAGAATACATCGTAAAGAAACACATATATGTTTGATAAAATCTACCCAATATACATTCATCGACCCATATAAAAGTGAAATAAGCTATTTTCCAAAAGAGTAGGATCTCTCCTGAAAGCCGGCATTTGGGCAGCAGTAGCACACAGGTTGTTTTAGATATAAAATATAAAATTATCGGCGTTATTTTTTTAGCAGATGCTAAAAAAGCCTACTTATTAATACTTGTATAATACATAATATGTATTATATTATAATGTAATATTTTCCTCATGATTTCTTTACCCATTTTTGAAAGGTTCCTTATTTAGGCGTAACCTTTCTGTGCGTCTACACATATTAATTATAAAAATGAGTAGTTACTTAGCATTATCTTATCCCACGACATTTCGAAATAAAATTAACAGTTTAATTGTTTTTGTTGTGAGTTAAATACGCGGAACAACTATCTGATGTACTCATTTGATATGATTCTGTTAGCGCTTTTAACATGATTTTTTGCTTTATAATTCGCAAATTGAAATAACTATAATTATCTTAACATTGATGTATAATCAACAGAAAATTAGTTTAATATGTAACACATAACATCGATTCCTATTAACAAGTTCAAAGCTTTTATAATACCAAATTGGTCAATTAAAGTCATAAAAAATGTTGCTACTATTTCATCGATTGATCAGAAATCATAAAAAATATATATGTTTATTTCACTACAACACCAATGAAACCAATGAGTAGGTACTCGAGATTTCTATGGAGATAAATATTTGAGCAATAGTAGCGAGGTCGGAGGTACAAAGAACTTTTAACAAGTTGCTATTACGCACTTACGAATATTTGTTGCTCTAGTTAGATTTATTATAGGGTTATCACTTACCTACGTTATTCTATGTTGCCTTATTTAGGTAGAAAACAATTTGGCTTTAATAAATAGCCATTGTCTCTTTAATTACATTAAATGTAGGTAGGTAAATAAATATATTTCATTAATTATAATTTAAAAACACATTATCAAAATCCCTACTAATATTATAAATGCGAAAGTGAGTTTGTTTCTTTGTTACGCTTTAACGTCTTGTCTAGTCAACCGATCATTATGAAACGTCTGGAGGAAACGCTGGTAAAGTCGGATGCGGAATCCATTTTATAATAAAATCGACTATTTGTAGGAAGGAGGACTTGAGATGTGTTTACTTAATATGGGATCTATCAAATGAATTGACAGTACAAATTTAAAAGAAAATATAATGCATACGCGCGCCGTTTCATACAAGAAAATTTAGTTTTAGAAAAATATTTTAAAATATAGATATTTTTGAGTGGCAACCCTGATTATAGAAGAGATAAATTAATGTTTATTTTAACAAAAAACGCGAACGTGACGCTAAACACATCACTCCGCTTTGTTACGTTTGCTTTTTGCTCCGATTGTGTTGAAAAACGCAATGTTATTGTCCAAAATAATAGATATGTACCTACATACGTACCATTACATCCTTGGAGTAGAAAAAAATTAAAAGTGGCATCTACGAATTGAGATTTTCGTATTTATTATAAAAATAAACGTAAACTAGCTACACGCTTTTTATCATGAATGTATAAGTTTTTGTATTATATATTTATTAGGTATATAGATATACCACACAGAAGACTATAAAACGCCATGTGGTTTGTGTATTTCAAGTCCCTGTGTCATCATCTTACAATCAATTTCGAAAAACTAATTCAGTTATCTTTATAAAAGTCGAAGTGGCCATACGTTTTTCGATCCGTTTAAATAACAAGGCGCCTGGCCGGTCACCAATGACGTCACAAATCCCGCTTGACTCGGTGATGTAGTGACGCTCATTCATATGTAAAAATGAAAATGCAAACTATTAATAAAAATCTATAACGTAAGATTTATAAGAACTAACTTCATCGGTTTTAAAAATACATAAAACCAAAGCATAATACTGATACATACTTTATATTTTTTCACGCAATGGAAACCTTCAGAAAGGTACCCGGTACCCTGAAGAGAACCAGATTATGTGGTATTCTTACTCAGACCATTACGATGGCGATTTTCGGTGCGGAACGGAGAGGTTGCGGGATTGTGTCGATATAACGCATCCGCGAAGCTCAGACGACGCCTTTGTCGTCTCCGCGAGCGCGACCGGACTTTTGCCGATTCCTCCGTCTCCCGATGTACAGATTTCTTCGGAGCATCACCAATACGATTGATTTCTCGCTAGGAGTGGTCTCGTCCGTCTTCGTTACGTCGTGACATACACAGATACACACGTTAAGCTTAAACATTTTTTTTATATTACGGATATAAATATGTATTATTTGTTGTGTAAACATATTTGAATTAATTGATATCGGCTTCCTAACTTGGTAAGATATCACTTTCAGTAAATTTTCGTCTATGGTACTGTTGATCGCTCATCACTGGGCAGATGAAAATATATTCTCTGTCGTCTGTCGTCATATATTTCAAAGGCCCACTAATTTGTTTATTCATTGGATTCTTCCGTTATAAAATTACTGTACTTATTTTTTCCAAGTAACTGCCCGAATGTAAAATACATACATATGATTTTTTTCATTGTATAGGTAGTCGGACGAGCATATGGGCCATCTGATGGTAAGTGGTCACCAACGCCCATAAACAATGGCATTGTAAGAAATGTTAACCATCGCTAATGCGCCACCAACCTTGGGAACTAAAATGTTATGTCCCTTGTGCCTGTAATTATACTGGCTCACTCATCCTTCAAACCGGAACACAACAATACAAAGTGCTGCTGTTTGGTTGAATATCTGATGAGTGGGTGGTACTTACCCAGACAAGCTTGCACAAAGCTCTACCAACGAGTAAACAAAGTTCTACCACCGAGTGACAAGGCTCTCAAGTAAAAATAATCGTAATTTATTTATGTTGTTAACTTACACATTTCATTGTAAATCTACTACATTTCTTTGTTTATGTTGTTTTTATATCCATTTTTGTATATATTCTTTTTTTTTATCTTTATATGTGTGTATGTCAATAAATGTTTTCTTTCTTTCTTTCTTTCTTTCTTTCTTTCTTTCTTTCTTTCTTTCTTTCTTTCTTACATTATCGTAATGAGTGTCCTAAGTAATTTTTCTTTTCATTTTATATGGACAGAATTGCCTTCCTTTCCTATGTCAATATAGGGCACCTAATATCACATCAAATAATTCTTTATTCAAATTCAAAATACTTTATTCAATATTGAAGTATTACGCTTACTTATTCATTGTCAAACTGGAAACTAATACCTACTCCTACCTATTACCTGTGCGGAATGAACATTCTTATGATTAGAACCAACGAAAACTCAGTTTTTACTATTTATACCCTTCTCAATTACAGTCAACAAATACGATTCAATTTATGAATATCTTAGCAATGATAAACTAAATAAAATACTAAATACACGATTTTTGACATGAAATTTAAAATTAATAATACGTAAAGATCAAAAAATGTAAATGGTCACCATTTCCTATGGAATATACATTGGCAGGTTAAGAAAATATATTGATCATTCCGTTCACCGCCAATGCGCCGCCGACTGAGATGTTATGTCCCTTACGTCTGTAATTACATTTGTAATTATATTTATCTATATTCTAACTGTATTGTTCTCCTTTAAATGGTATGATAGATTTGTAAAATTACGGTTTAAATATGCCTATATTAAAATTAAGTATGTTTTCATTTGAATTAATATACGTACTACATATTATACATTTTGTTTAAATATCTCCTATATGAGATTATAGAGTAAGATTTTTAAACTTTTGAAACATAAATGATTAAATTCAAGCCACAGCCGCTTCGGAATGTAGATTTACCGAGAATCGTTGTATTAATCATACAACAGTGTTCATATAAATATTTGCTTTGACAACTGCATCGTACTCGAATCAAAAGCACACACACATGTCACAGGTGATAAAATTGCCACTTAGTGTACACATATTTGAATAACGGTCGTTTACCCTGCATTAACATACGGTAGCACGAATACACTGTTGAATGTAATAATGATTATGTTAAATATATACGAGAAAAAAAAATATTTTTGGTATAGTTACATTTAAAAAAACATTAACGTGTTTTACGTTACATCTTTTTTTTTACAATTGACAGGAAATGCTATAATATGTTCCAGACCACTTACGGCAGAGGAATGAATTGCGCGAATATAGGTTTGCAATTGGAATGTTTAGTTTCATATTATATATTTTTTAAGTTTAGTGTAACCTTTATTAACATAAAGATTATTTATGTTATGGAATTATAGCGTACATTGAAAAAATAAAAAAAATATCCTAAAACGACATTGAAACATAAAAAATGTTTTAATACATCTATAAATATTCCATCAGAAATACATGCATACTGATTCTGAACGTCAGTCCATCACAAGAACCACACTATACAGCTGTCCAAATGCTTCGAAGAGATTTGTTACATATTAATATTTTTTTACATATTCGATATTTCTGGCTTGACCGTCAGACGAGTGATGTTGACTCTTAATCTGCTGACTTTAATCATAATTAGACAAATGTATAATAATATACTGACTGACTACAATATTAGTTAAATTTAAAACGTTTGTATTTGTTAGTAAATAGCAACAGGCTGCCCTGAAATAAAAATGCAGGTACATAAAAATAACTTATATCAAAACAATAAAAAGTTTAACCAAAGTTAACACGTTTGTTAAGATTTAATTATTTAAAACAAAAACCTCCATGAACTAAACTAAATTAGGTATATTCTCAAGATCGAACTTACCTTCCATACTTTATTTTAAATCTAGTTCGCTAAGCATTTGTAAATAAAATGAACGTTTCCAGTTATGAATTCAATGTACATACACATGTTTGTTTATGAATTACGTCGTGAGTCGTAACACGTCAATATTATTTCAACGGTATTCGATAAAATAATATTATGAAGACGAATAGAACTTTGTTTCTAAAAGGCAAACACTAAACAAAGATAATATTGTAAAGCGAGCCGCAAGTTTGTATGTACAATGAACTTCATATGCCTACAAGATTGCGATTGTCTATTCTTTATTATTGTAACTTATTATAATAAAAGTGCAATCGTCTGTTTCTTTGTCCGAGCGCCAAGCAACCGCCAAGTGAAACGATTTTGGTAAATATATTTTCAGAACGAAAACGGAAATATAAGAGATAGAATAAACTTTTACAAATTACTAAGACCTTGTTAGAATAATAAATAACAAATGTGAATATTAAAATCGACACCATAAAAAAGATCTGGGCATATATATGAGATACGCTTACATATTTTATCTCGTTATGAAGTAGAAATATCCACATAATTTTTTTTTTACTAACAAGCTCGTAATAAGTAAGTCAGTTTTGCATTACTATTGCTAAATGAGACAAACTCGGAGCTTTAATATAATATAGCGATTAATCCCTGCTATTAATGTGGAAATATGTTTGCTGGGTTGTCCTTTTATAAAGTAGCGACCGATCGACTTGATTTTTACGCACACATTAGTTTAAACAGCTATATTTTATTTTATCCCGGAAAACAACAAACAACAACTGAACAAGGCGAAACTGATATGGGGTAAATATTTGAAAATATTTACCTACATTTGTGTCATAGAAGAAGACTGTTAAGTTAGGTATCTTATTTTTGTATACGAGACACTATAAAAATAAACGCTCAATCATTAGCCAAGAAAGCAAATTAATAACTGCATAGAGCATAATAATAAACCTAAGGTAAAAACATATAATCAGTATTTACCATACAAACGTATTCTACGTAGAATCTTATAAACGTTGCTAAGTGGATGTTTAGATGAACATTGATATTATATCTCTTTCTGTCATTACTCATTTGAAATTTGAGAGAAGGAGACTAATCACTAGTTGAAAAATGCTGTCTCCTTCTAAATAACGCTAATAAGTAGAGTTTTGGTGTTTTGGCATCGTCGGTTTTAATCGTCGTAATCCTCTTATTAATTATCATTTTAAAATTGGAACAAGCGACGTAATTATTAGTAAATGCGTACGTTATATGAAGAACCTATTTGCCAAATAATAAGTCGTAAGTATGATGTATACTTTGGAAAATTCCATGACATTGCAGTAAACCAATTTCGCTTATAGACGTAGTTTATTCTTTAAAGAAATAAATAATCTTTTTATATGAAAAAATAATGACTACATTGAATGTGCTAAATTGAAAAGTCAGTTTACAAATAATATTTTTTGTAACCCGTCACGACTGTGATTGTCATTGAATATTATAAAATATTGACAAAAAATAAAACCAGGGTCACGATCTATATTTAAGGAGCGAAGTGTTGTAATGGGGGCTCTTATTTTGTACAAACACCCAACAAAAAAACTATTGTTACATACATTTGTGTTACGTAATTTTATAACTCGTGTCTCACTGCAACGCAAAGGCCTTTTATGGGAGGAAAATGTCTTTGGTGATAATTCTACAAGACAGCTCTAGTTTGGGGTTGTGGGTACTAATGTGGTAAATTAATTACATCCGACAGGCATGTCTCCTTGCGAAGTTTTATTTCATGAGTCGAGTGCTAGATTAATTTAAAATGAAACAAGCTTTTGAAAGAAACAAACTGTGAAACTTTGAATACTAAATTATTGTCTTACGAATAACTATCGACCATTCATTATCATGATGATAAAATTAAATTAAATTAATGATTCGAACGAGGAAATATTCTCTGATAAGTAGTATTGACTATGTACTGATGTGATTATTATTAGTTAAACTATTTAAAAAGCAACAATACTCCTAATTCGAGATGCAATTTAATCTTGTAACACTAGCTTAACATTTTTTACGGGGTCGATGACACCCTTTGCATATCAACCGGTGCCATATATTATAAATTTATAACGATTGTTCAGTTGCACACGCGAATAAATGAAATGGTCGCCGTTTTAATGTAAAAAACTTAAACTAGTTTTAATGGCGGTCGTGCAGGTGACCTGACTCACGTCTAGATCCTTATCGTATTCAACCACTACCAACGGGCAGAGATTTATTTCAAAATTCGGGGATTTATGCTTTTAAATTTTTTTTTAAATCTTACTTAAATTAATAATTATATAAATATCTGACATAAATATATTAATTTAAAAAAAGAGTAACATGTTCCATAAAAGTAAAATTTTAAATTATCAACCCGACGATTTAATTCGTCCAATTTAATCTTTTTCCGTAAATCCCAAAATTCATGTAGGTATTCACAGGTATATGAATTTTGGGATTACCTAGGTCACATTTCGTTGTGACGAGTTCAATGGTGTTGTTGTGATAAGAAGGTGACAAAGCAACAAATTTATTTTCGAATTTATAATATTAGTCTGATAAAAATTAACGTAAGTCAATTATTTTCACTCGATAGCAAAAAAATACAGTTTAAAGATGTCACGCTACAAGCTACCTTTAAAGACATATCATCTGAGAAACAACGTGTTGATTTTGATTCGTCACATTTCGCGGTCACGCCTTGAATCATGTCAATCAAACAGTCGCATGGCTATTGATACTGCCAAGTCATTATATGTGAGTTTATTTATGAGCGTACTGACTGCGAGCTATTTCAAACAGCTCGATGAATGAATACTAACAAAATGTATATTATATATATTATATTATTAATTTCACTTGTTCCTTATCAGTTCGAAATAAGTAAATTCTTAATTTTAATCCCACGATATTAATAAATATCTCACTTTATTCTCACCATATTCGATTACGCAGCGTTGAACTTATTAATTGCAAGAATTCGTGAAATCTATTCCAGTTTACCTTCGAGACGTCAAAGGCAATGCCCAACCCAGACGTATTCTCTGAACGAATGGAATGTATGCTTAAGTCCCGCAATGATAATATAATTAATGATTAACTCGGACACTATCCTCGATGGTCTGTATTTGGTGAGGTTACCTCAGAGAATTTGCACGTGTTAATAATTGCTGGTTCCATTTTTTGTACGATGTCGTCATCTCGCTATCGCGTTATGGCTTCCCATCGCTGTAATCATGGCGATTATGGTTATTATTTAACAACGGTGATTTGTACGTTGTCAGTTTTTGTTATATCACGGAGCGTGTAAAAATAATCACCATAAAAATTGAAAGAGTTCATTCGTATTATGTTTTGTTCTTATACATTGTTATACCGTCATTTTTAGCCGTAATTTTTCAAGAGTCGTTGATGTCTCATTCTTCTTAAATATACTAAAACCTTCAAGTGTTTATTCATCGTGATATGAAAATAATACGTTAACAAATATTGTCCTTCAATTCTTGTTTAATTTCCAAAACAAATTTTAATTCGTTACCGTCAATACTGTATCAATAAATTTTAATTTCAATCGATTTATAAAGCTCGCGTGTTCATTAAATGAATTGTTCGTTTATGTATTTTTTGTTTGTTGTGTTCTACTGTATCAGATTTCTGGCTGGTATTAGTTAGTTAATGGTAGTCTTATCTTAGAAACCACTTATGCCATCGGTTTTTTTATCGTGAGTGTGTTGTCGAGGAAAACTTAATTGAAAAATACATTGACAAATGTTTTAGTCTTTCGTTTCAATACAATTTATTTATACCTATGTGTTTTATAATTACTATTAACTAATATATTAAATAATATTATTATAATAATTATATTATTATAATAATATAATATAATTATAATATTTTAAATTACACAAAATAGATAAAAGTAATCATAAATTGATGGGAATATTAAAAGGCTATTATCGTAAATTGATATTAGGTACCAAAGGATAATATCAGACAAAAATCAAGTGAACTTGATGTTTCAACTAGATTAAGAGCAAATTGCGCAACTTCGCGTCTTCACAAAAAGCGTTGTGTGGAGAAAATCGTGATTTAATCAGTAAATCGATTATAGATGAAATGATAAATCAACCGGCCCAGCTGGCTACAGGCCTGTTAAATGACGGTAGGCGGTCTATGACTGGAAGATCGTTACGTCAGATTTTGACTTCATCTCCCTACAGATTTACATCGTCTAGCTAGGATATGATTCAATGCAGTTATGTTCGAAATATATTGCAATTTTTTTTCCTTTAAAGTTTTGATATGCAAATTTGAGGGCTTAGGTATAACAACACAGTCATATAATATTTGAGTGATCCACGTATATTTATTACATAGTTTTAATAAGAGATAAATAGATGTCATGTCTTAAGTAAATAGATATATTATATGAATTAAAGTACAGCAACGTGCCCGGTTCTTCTTTTCTCTCAAAGATTATAGTTTGTTTGTGTCGGCGAAAGAGGAGTAAAGAAGCGGCTTCATCATATTATTGTCGTAAAAATGTTTCGAAATGTGAATTAACTAGTTGTATATGAAATAATTTTACCTTTCTTTGAAGTAAAATAATATTAAATACATCAAAACCATTTTTTTTTATTATATTAATAAGAACACGGAAAATATGAACATTTAAAAATACAATACAAGACGGTGGTTCGTAGAAGATTACGGTACTGTTTATTTCAATATTTCGACTTCAAGGCGAAAGTTGTTAGTCTTTTAACACAATACTGATGATTTCATTTAATAAGTCGAGCTCATTTTTTGAAGGTCTTACCCAAATAAAGGATTATATAGATAATAAGGATATTACCATCATTTCGGTAACCGGTTTTTGTCAACAAAACTGACTTGAAGTGGCGGATGTGGTACGAGGGAAGTTGATACGGTCAGGTTTTCTGAGAATAAAGTCAGTAATATAAACGTGATTTTACATTAAATTATATTTTACACAAACAAAAGGTATTCTACATATTCTACTTACACACCCTTAATAATAAGGTCTAGAATGCAATAGCCTGTATCAATATCACCTTAATTCAAGTAGAACAAGAGCATTCAATTATTTCAATATATAAAGCGAATAGCTTAGTTTAACGATGCTGTTTGTTTAACATTATCATTTATTTTCAGATAATTATAATAATTCTTATTTTCCCGTTTTAGTAGAAACTAACGCAAACGTGCTTGGCTAAGGCCTATTTATGCGAGGAGGCTTGGGAGTCTATTCCAACACGCTGCTTCCATGTGGGTTGGTGGCACACATACACATGTGGTATATATTTTCATCTGACAATGCAGTCTACCTAACAAAGATTTCCCTTACCTCCAAGAACGAGACACAAATTTAGCACGTAAAAATTCAGTGGCTTTTCCCTGGATTTGAACCCGCAATCATTATCATTTACTACTTAAGTGTAGCGTAAAGCTTGTATTGGTACCACAATAGTTCAAAGAATCAGAATCGAACCTGCGATTTTCATATCGATAGACGGCTTATGTACCATTAACCTATTGAGATAATTATATGTATAATATAATATTTTATACCTAATGAGTACATAATAATATCGAAGGCTTGACAAATGACACTGCAAGATATTAGGTTACTAATTGCATTACGTAATAACAAAGTAAAAAGTGACAAAAAATCTATCAAAACAAAAAAAAAACAATTTTTATACAATTATTACAATTGGTATATTAAAATGTTGAAGTATTGGGCACAAACTGCGTTTCGTCTCTCAGTCGTCCAGCTCAGACATGTTTTCGCAGTAAATTGCTTTAAGTCGACCTTGAAGTGAACGTAAAAAGATATTTTTTTTATTTATTCCCCGCACACCATGTTTGCCTAAGGCTTCGGCACTGCTTTGTGACGCCACAAGAATTATTCACTGGTAAATATTTCGTCTCCGACACAGTAACCTTTGCACATTCACGACCGTATTATTCTTTTGGGTAATATTTTAAATGGTTTTGCTTACAGAAAAACACATAATTTACACATAATTTCTTTTAGTCTCATTCTATCTCTCCCTCTAATATTATTTATAATTTTAGAACGCTAAGGAATTTTTTTTTTTTTTTTTTTTTTTTTTTTTTTTTTTATAGCTCGGGAGAGCAAATGACTCTACTCCACCTGATGGTAAGTGGTAGTAGAGTCCAAACGCGACGACGGCTAGTGCAATCACGAAGAATGATCTGCACTAGCCGCCCCCGCCTTGCCGGCCCGCAAGATGCCTCTTCACGCCTCGTTTGAAGGAACCCAGGTCATAAGAGGAGGGGAACACGTGTGCTGGTAAAGAATTCCATGTTTTAGAGGTGCGACAAAGAAAAGAGTTGCCAAATTTCTTCGTGCGCGATGGAATTGATGTCACAGTTAGGCGGTGACATCGTGAGCCAGCACGCGTAGACTTGTAAAGGAATGGGGAAGCAGGAATGAGGGAGAATAATTCCTCTGAGCACTCGCCGTGATACAGCCGATAGAAAGCGCTCAGTGCCGCTATCTCTCGACGCAATTGTAAAGGCTCGAGGGTGTTGGTGACCTTTACGTCGCCAATAATGCGAACCGCACGCCGCTGCAACCGATCCAAGGCCTCCAGTAAGTACTTAGCGGAGCCATCCCAGAGGTGCGAGCAATATTCGACGCAGGACCGCACCTGTGTTTTATACAACAGGAGCAGTTGTTGTGGCGTGAAAAAACGCCGCACCTTGTTCAGGACACCGAGTTTTCTTGAGGCTGTTTTTATAACAGCCTCGATGTGATCCCTTGGATTGAGGTCGCACCGAATGTCAATTCCCAATATGGCGACTTTGCTTTGTATCTCCAGCGTAGTGCCACAGAGAGAAGGAGGAGGGGAAAATGGCGACTTTTTCGCTGTGAGGGCGCATACCTGTGTTTTCTTGGCGTTAAACTCGACAAGATTATCAGAGCCCCATTTGGCAATGAGTCCTAACGTCCTATCGAGTTCAACAACAAGATCCCTCCGTCTCTCCTCAGTTTCCGCCCGCCCAGCTACTGCGCGTCCGTGGTATCCCCCGTGCACTGTACTGTCATCTGCATAGCAATGTATGTTCCCGAGAGAGAGCATATCATTGATATGCAGAAGAAAGAGTGTGGGGGATAGCACGGACCCCTGGGGGACCCCAGCATTCACTACATGGAATTGTGAAGCGCAACCATCAACTAAAACGCGAAGGCTACGCTTGTGTAGGAAGCTGGCAATCCAGGTGCAGAGCTGAGCTGGCAGACCGTATGCCGGCAGCTTGGAGAGAAGACTTCTGTGCCAGACCTTGTCGAAAGCCTTGGAGATATCGAGGCTGACAGCCAACGACTCCCCATGCTTGTCGATAGCTTCACCCCAGAGGTGTGTTACGTACGCTAGAAGATCACCTGTGGACCGTTTTGGCCGAAACCCGTACTGTCGATCATTAATTAGACAGTGATCTTCTAGGTAATGGATCAGTTGGTTGTTTAAGATCCGTTCCATCACCTTACAAAGAACTGAGGTGATAGCTATTGGCCGATAATTTGCCGGGTCTGATCGATCCCCTTTTTTGGGAACCGCTTGCACATTAGCTTCTCTCCAAGAATCCGGCACACATCCTGTAGAGAGAGACAGCTGGAACAGGCGCGTCAACACAGGAGACAGCTCCGCTGCACACTTCTTCAGCACTATGGCTGGTATTCCATCGGGACCACTAGCTTTCCGTACATCGAGTGATTGCAGCTCTGCACGCACATCACGCTGCCTGATTTTGATGTCAGGCATCGTGTGGCCACATGAAGGTATTGAAGGTGGCAGCGCACTGCAATCATCGATCACAGAGTTATCCGCAAAGAGTTTTGCCAGAAGATCGGCTTTCTCCTGCGGACTGTGAGCTAGCGATCCGTCCGGATTCCTGAGCGGTGGCAGCGAAGGTTGGCAGAAATTGTTTTGCACAGATTTGGTCAGACGCCAGAAGCTACGGGAGCCCCTAGGATGCGAAACAAGGTCATGACCAATCTGTGCAATGCGCTGTGCATCCGCTCTTGAGTATGCCTTCCTACAGGACTTGGAGGTTTTATTGTAGGTTGCTTTCAGTGAGTCAATGTTAGATGCCCCGCTAACGCGGCCATTGATCCACGCACGATATGCCGCCTGCTTAGATGACACTGCATCGGCACATTCGCGAGTGAACCAACAGTTACGCGTACCCTTACTGGTGAGGTCTGAGTTAGGAATGTAGTATTCCATCCCCAACAAGATCTCACCAGCAATAGCAGCGGCGCCAGCAGTCGGGTCATTCTCACTGAAGCAACGTTCCTTCCAAGGGACTGACGCATAGTAATCGCGCAAACCGTCCCAATCTGCTGACTTATAGTGCCAAATGCGACGTTTGCATACCGTTGGTGACGGCAGCTTGGCCTGTGGCACTTCGGCAGATATCAGGCAGTGATCCGAAGAACCAAGAGGAGCCCGAACCTCAACCCGATATTCTACCGGGTGGCTAGTCAGCAGAAGGTCCAGTAGAGAAGGGGCTTGCCCGCCAATGTCTGGGATCCTGGTGGGCTGATCAACCAGCTGGGTCAAGTCATGCGTGAGAGCGAAAGCATGAGCAGTCCTACCAGCATGGTCAGTTTTGACGGACTTCAACCATGATTCATGGTGAGCGTTAAAGTCCCCCAAAAACACCAGTTCCGCGTTAGGAAACTGCTCCTGCGCAGCATCAGCCACCCGACTAAGATGGTCAAATAGTCGGCTTGTCTCCAAGTCACCATTATGGGATCTGTAGAGGCACACGTAGACTCGACTCTGACGAACCAAGTCCACACGCACCACTAACATGGAGAAGGAAGGGTCCTCCAAGCAGCGCAGACGGTGACAACAAACATCCGTCCTGACGAACAAGCATACTCCGGCTTTCGCTTTGAAGGATTCTTCAAGCATGTAGCCGGGATAATTAAGGTAGCTGGTATCGCCAGGACGGAGTATTTGAGTCTCCGTAAGAAACAACATTGCTGGCCGTGCTGTCTCAAGATGGTGGTGGACAGCATTGAGGTTAGCGTGGAGTCCACGGATGTTAGCGAACTCAACCTCAAACAGCGAAGGTATGGTGGGGGTGTGCACCGCTGTACGACCGTTATCTCTTTTATGCGCTGTCATGAATTTGGGGAAAAAAGGGAAGAGACGTGAAGCGAGCGACGCATTGTCACGATAGGGATGGTCAAAGTGTGGAGCTGTGTTTCCCCAAGAAGCTGCCAGAAGGGAAAATAAACTGATCCGCCGGACGGAAGGGCCCCCGAACCCTCCCGGAAGTGGCCGCCGGGACCCCACCGTCCGGTCACCAACCGGCACGACGGTCCACTCCGAGATTATGCGTAGCCTGGTGGGGCAGCCTCGCGAGCTGGTTAAGAACGCTTGGGCCCCTGTACTCTGCCACGGGCGGCCAGCGGAACAACCGTTTTTACGGGTCTCCCTGACCGGCGGGTCAATATAATTTCCCCCGGCATTGGTTCAACAGCAACTTCCACCGGACCACCACATATCGCGGCAATGCGCGCTCGGGCACTGGCTGTACGCTGGCTGATCTCGAAACGCGGCTGCAAGCAGCCACTTCACGAGTTTTTCACCATGCGTACGGTGGTAACAAGCCAGGCGGATGATTGACATCCTACCACCAGATGAGCAGATGGTCGCTCAGCTATCCCTTAGTCGCCTCTTACGACACCCATGGGAGAGAGAGGGGCAGTGAATTGTATTCTGACTCCGTCACTGCACGGAGGAATTATTGTAGCCAAGATGGCCCAGTGGTAAGAATGCGTGAATCTTAACCGAAGATCGTGGGCTTAAACCTGGGCAAGCACAACTGAATTTCATGCAGCATGCAGCGTGGTGGAATAAGCTCCAAACTTTCCCCTCAAAAGAGGAGAAAAGGCCTTAGTCCAGCTGTGGGACATTCACAGGCTGTTACTGAAGGAATTATTAATATTTTCTATGCTACTACTAAATTGTATGTTATTATTGCTTATGAAATTAACTATATATCAGAAAACATAGTTGATTTACTAATGCTTTTGTTGAAAGAAATTCCTCATGCAATATATCTGCATTGTATTATATTGCCTACTGTAATGTAGTTATAAATCATCTGTATTGAATTTGATCCATTTAGATACAATCATGAAGGGGCAATAACCTTTTAATTTATTTGTCATCTATCAGCAATACAAGTTATTAAAAGCATTTGCAAATGCTGCTTGCATATTTATTAAATTACCATTTTTATCATTATCGTTATGAATAAATTATACAACACGATTTATCATAAAAACTACTCAACCAAATAAAACTCAAGCAAAAAGTTATATTTATAGTAGTGTTAAATAACTTGTGTCATAAAAGTAGAACTAAAAACTGGTTACATTGCACATAAAAAACGCTCTGGACGAAGTCGTTCACGGATAGTTGTAATGTTTCATATTGACACAGGTGATAGGTGTTATCGTACAGCGAAACATACGTCTTCGACGATAACAGAGTCAATAGATAGACAGTATTTTGTTACGTAACATCCGTATCGGCTTTCTTAGTATAAAGTTTTTGTTATAATAATTCATCTTACTAATGATATTTTACAAGTTCGAACGTTCGATTCACGTTTCAAAGCTATTCTATTAATTTTGTCATGGACGTATATTATGTAACTAAATGTGTATGTTTCATTAAATAATAATATACCTAATTGAATACAAAAGGCCGGGCAAGTATAAGTCGGAATCGTCTACTAAGGGATCTAAAACCCTTGGGTTTTTTTTCTTTTATTTCTGTGACTTGTTGTCCGTACATTTAGTGCATTTATCTTTAATTTATATTAATGCCATTTTAATGTCAGGCACATAAAATGGTTGTTACCAAGCGGCATCACAATCTGTGTTTCGAAATTAAAAACTTTTGACGTCGTTGAGTCTAGCTGACTACTGCATTGAATCGAAATACACATTCACCCAGTTAACTTCACAGGGGTATTGTGACGAGCCGGTTGGCGTGGTTGGTAGATGCCCTGCCTTTCGCGCCGCAGGTCGTGGGTTCGATTCTCACCCAGGACAGACATTTGTGTGCATGAACATGTCTGTTTGTCCTGCGTCTGGGTATAATTATCTATATAAGTATGTATTTACAAAAGAAAAGTAGTATAATGTAGTATATCAGTTGTCTGGTTTTCATAGTACAAGCTCTGCTTAGTTTGGGATCAGATGGCCGTGTGTGAAAAATGTCCCAAGATATTATTATTATTAGTGGTCTAACATAAACACTACCTTTTGGACTATTATTGTTTGTTAAAATTGGGGTTACTATATGTTCCCTGTATAAAATCCTACAAAATCGATATTCACTTAATTTAAATAGCTGCACCGTTAAGTCCACTGGTAACAGCTACCTTATAATGAATAAGAGAGGAAATAAACTCTATATCAAAGTTCCAGATCTGAGAATATATAGTTATAATTAAAATACGAATACCAACAGAATATAAATTTAAAGCTCTTTATTTATATTTAATCTGTCTTTTGTTTGACACGTATATTTAATCTGTGAATATTTAATTGGGTTTTGTTCTGTTTATATTTATGCTAAAATTAAACTCCTACGAATAACGTAATCTCATACATTAATGACTCTCGTATCAGATGGTTAATAAAAAACAAAGTTGTCATGTTTTAAAATTATTATATTTATGTCTGATTCTGGTTTTGCCGTCGGGTGGATACCACCCACTAAACATCCGTTGTTAGGGCATAGGAATAGTGTAGACTACTTACAAAACTAATGTATTTCAGCGTCGATGATTGTGCCTGTGTAAATTAAGCTTTAGCTGATATAATTTTTAGTGAATGTAATATGTCTAAACACAATACCATTCTTAATTTGTTGTCTTCGCTTATTAGATAACCTTCATATAAATCAACTTTCTCAATGAATATGCATTTCTCTAGTTCAGGGGTGGTAAGTATGCAATGCACAAGGGTTGTACAATTTTGGGGTTGCGCCCCTTATAGAGACGTCCCTTTACACCCTCGAGGGTGTATCATATATATCGTGGATTTATAGAACCTGGAATAGATATGACCAACGCTTGTAAACGGTAATATGAATGGGTAATTCGTAATTTTTGACCAATATATTTAAAATTTGTTATTTGTTAAATTATTCTACTGCTAAACAGCAATACTTAGCATTGTTGCGTTGATGAAAAATATATATTTTTATACTAACTTTTTAATTATCTTGATAATTTAATCCATTAAATATTAAGGGTAATACTCATACAATATCTGAGTAGGTACTACCCACTTATTAGATATTCTACCACCAAAGAGTAATGCTTAGTACTGTCGTACAGGCACAGTTGATATAACATCTTAATTCCTAAGGTTGGTCGCGCATTGGCGATGTAAGGGATGGTTAATATTCCTTATAATGTAATGTGGTGACTTCTCTCCATCAAGAGGCCCATTTGCCAGTCTATCTACCTATTAAAATTAAAAATACCTTGGTAATTGTCACCTTAAATAATTAACGAATTACTAAGCGATGTGATTTATTTATTTTTATTTTAAATAAACAATTGCCCCATTATAACATTATTAGCATCAATAACAAGACACTGGGACATATTGCAAATATATCGCAAACGAGTCTCGGTAACTTTGTGACGAAATAAACGTTGGATATATTAATATGATGTATTAGTTTACGACATATCTATCAAAGTACAATGCAATTGTCATTTCCAGTTCATTTACATCGACGTCAAAACACGTTACAAGTGCATTTAATGTTCTGAATTCCGTATGATTCACTACAGTCCTCCGCCTAAACCCGTAGTGTGGGCGTTTGTGTGATTTATAACGCTACGCATAACACATCTCACATTTCCTATCATTATTACTAGTTTAACGCATTTATAAATTCAATAAACACGAATGAACAACGTTTGTGCTATTTACTATCTATTTATGACACCTTTATCGCTAATGATAATCGCTTATTTTGGGATGAATGATTAATTCAATCCAGGTGTTAGATTTACATAAATGTTGTGTCAATCATGTTAGATATACCACTTGCCTCCTGGAAGGCCGGCCGGAGGGCCGCAGAAGTAGAGGCAGGCCCAAGCTGAGGTGGTTAGACGGCGTCGAACAGGACATCAAAATCTTAGGGACGGCAAGTTGGAGAAGGAAAGCCTCGAATAGATCGGACTGGAGAGTTTTACTTGACCAGGCTAAGGCCCACCCGTGGCTGTAATGCCTCAGGTGATGATGTTGGTGAAAACTGAGCAATAGATTATTCGAATGATGTAGTTATTTAAAGAACTAAATGTAATGACAATAACAAGTTGTGTCTCACTGCTGAGCGACCTAACGTAAGACCTCCTCTCCTTTTGAGCTTGGAGCTTATTCCAATAATCTTCTCCAATGCGGGTTTCGTCATAGGATACGCATGTGGCACGCAGTTTCTTACACTGATATAGGCACGTTTACTCTCGATGTTTTCCTTCACCGCCGAGCCCGAGGTGAATTATAAACACAAATTAGTAACGTTCAGTGTTACTTGCCTGAGTTTGAACAGTGGGCCATCTCGAATCTTTGTTGTGATTATGTATTGTAATATTTTTCGTCTTTATACTGACTGAAAGACGTTGAAAAACGTATTTTTAACATTTAAAAACAATTATTTTATTATAATTAACATTGAAAAAGGGCGTTAATATTATTACTAAACAAGTATCAGTTGTTTTATTTTTATGAGTTTTATTATAATAGGTTTATTCACCTTTTTATTGTGGAATGACTTTTACCAACTTGTGTGAAACAGAAAACCAAAATTAAATTTAGTTTACATATTTAATTATTTGTTAAATATAAAGAAATGTCGATTTCTATAAAACTTTTAAACATTGTAAGACATAATTGATTTAACTTTTATCATAACAAGACGATATCTAAACAAAAAAAACATATAACACAACAGAAGTATGTGACAACGATTTATCATTCAATAACCGGTATTAGGGTGGATTTAGCAAGAAGTATGCGTGGGCCTCTTTGAATATCGTCCTGCGAATATGTGATAAGAGCTTAAAATAAAATTTACTACGCCAACTTTGTAACGCCTGCCATCGAATGTGGGAGGCAATCCATGCCAGGTTTATCATATTTGATAAGTCAAGTGTTAGTGGACTTAAGTTTTTTTTTGGTTTGTTAGGTTCTTTAACTTGTTAGTCTTTGCTCTATTATCCTAATACTATATAATAAAAAAGGTAATGGCCGTCGTCGCGTTTTGACCTACACAGTGCTGTACCTACTGGTGAGTGGTACCGACACAGACGACATGCACAAAGCCCTACCACTAAATAGATGAAATAATAAAATACATTAATGTTGCGCCAGTATAAAAGTATAAAAGCCAGACTATATATTTTATTGTATAAGTAACCTCATTTAAATCTCAAATGTCATCAAATCCGATTCTAATTGATTACGTTATAATACAGTTACGTAAATGTTTATAATCTTCGTCCGAAAACGATACAAATGCCGTCTAATTATCTTTTTAACTGGAGCCCGACGAGGAAGTAATTTGCATAATGAAAGCTCTTATAACAGTTCAGTTTGTATGAAATAAAACATGTTACCGAACAGGAAAGCAAGCTATTACAATTAATTACAGTTTATTGTACTCGTTGTTTTGTGCTCGTTAACGTAGGCGTTGACTGAATTTTAATTTTGTATTTAAATTTTATCTTTAAGCCGTAAATTACTAGGTTTCATTAATATGGATTTTTTCGTTCTAAGTGTATAATAAATGACTGTTCAGTGTCCACTTAGAATAAAATAAAAGGTTTATAATAGTGTCTGTTTGTTGTTTTTTTTATATATATCGATAGTTCTATTTGAATGCATAATTAATTTAATTATAGTGTTTACGGATTATGCATGGCATTAATAACAAAAGGACTTATTTCAATATAATAGATGACAATACTGAAGGACTTGACTTTAAAGTCTGTTAATTAAAATTCGTGTCTATATAAAATTTGTGTGTTATATACGAATTTTGCCTTCATTTGTAAAGATTATATCCGAATAAGTTGAAACTATTTGATGTTTTTGGCTATTATGACTTTGTACTGTCAGCTTAATAGGTGGTGATTGTACCGTATATATGTTTACAATAAATATTTTAAGTGACGTTGCAATACAAGCTGATATGTTAGTATAGTTATAAACGTCAATAACTTACCGCAATCCGATATAATTAGTTGTTCAACGTCCACGTGCTCCTACCGCAAAGGTCCGATCATGCCAATCAGATTGTCTAGTAATGACGAGCTCATTATGATCATTATATCTATGGGCGGTTTGCTTACGGCTTCATTAGACGACCATCAGTTATACGGTAACCTGATTCATCGATTGGTCATCGATAAAATTAATAGGGTCGAGTTGAGTCTCCACGCATGACATGTGTGTGTCTCATTCTAGCTCAACTTCTGTAATTGTTTCTTAATCCTGATACAGCATCGCTTAGTTCTTGAAGTGCTTTTAAAGTTCTTTAGGGAAAACATGTATCAATATCCAATAATCACTATAAAGCAGTCTTGTACATAAAATTTCTAATCTCCTTTTAAAAGGGACAGATGTACTACAATGGGACCTTTAGTAACTAGCTGGTTGGAACATGTGTTTAAAAAATCGATATATTTTGTCCAATTGTTTGCAATTACAAAACTTTTAAAGATAATTGATTATTTTAATGGGTTACGAATTCACTGAAGTCAAACTCGATCTTAAACATCTGTTTCTTTGAACTGAATTCAATTTTGTGTTTTCTTGATAATATTGTTTGATGCGAATGAAATTGCAGCTCCATATGATTTTGAAGTAAATAATTTATATAGATATCTTGCTAATACGACATGCCTTGCACGAGTTACGTCCTTTATAAAGTGTGTTATTACAAGGTTAATAATTCTAAACAATTTGTTTGATCATATTCATAAAACTATATTGCTATTGCCATTTTAAAGACCTATAATTTCTTATTACTAAGAAACGTGACCACATAAATAAAGTATCTTGTAGTTGAACTTATACTTTGAATAAATTAAAATTTTGATATATAATATAACATTATTAAATATAAAATTGTATCATTAAGCTCCGTATATAGAGGTGAACATAGTAATAGCTTGTGCAACATTAGTGAGATAATTGTAACGCGAGTCAGCCGAGCTAATGATAACGGTGTAATACGGGTGCGCCTGCGCAGGGCAATCGAACAGAGAATAGTAGCGCGGTAACAATGAACAAGTTCAGTCAAAGAGATGATTTAATTCATTAAATTGATCACAGTAATATGTATGTATGACCCCGTTTTTAACAAGGTTTTATTTAACTTCGCGTGTTTGTCAATGGTATGTGTGGGTCAATTAGTACTCAGCCGATTGACCTGAAATATTGAACACTATACGTATGTTATACTAAATTCAAGTTCTTTTAATAGGGAAATTAATTAATTATGAACTTAAACCGTACAATACAGACTTAAATCTTAGCTTCAGACCCATTACCTTAGATTGCTCGTTTTGTTTTCTGTTATATCTATGTATATTGTACATATGAATTATCTATTAACTAATATATATTTATATACTTTGGATAATATATAAAAGGAGTATGTTCACGAAATGATTTCGTTTTTAAATGCGTGCGATGATTTCTACATAAGTTCAAAAATATAAAAACTTTAAATTGATGCAAATTTGCATTAATTAATAAAATAACTTAAATAAGCAAGCGTAAGTCCTTCGAGTATGACGGCTGTTCTTGAAATGTAAAGTCAGGTAAACATTTCTTGGAAGGACTAAATACCATTGAGTTCATCACGAAATACAATTATATTGACTTGAGTTTTCAAGGTAAGTCGAACCGTCATTTCTCAGTAAGTACCTAGTGCGCTTACTAAACAAAAGCACCATAGTTTTCAATTACCTAAAGTCCTGCTAATAGAATAATTAAATTGCAAGCGATCGTAATCCTTTTCTTTTAATTTAAATACATAATATATTATATTTATATTATACGTGTCAAATTATGTAGAATGGTTGAATACAAAATCAAACAATTTTCTACTCACTATTAACTTTATTTGTATGTATCAAATAATACATCGATAGCACTATTATTAAATTATAAGTATACTAGGTTATTGTTAAAAGAATATACTAAAACACACTAATGAATCTTATTTATAAAATTATGGTCCACTCTCGAGTTACTAAAACTACTTTTCAACAAAGAATTATCAAAATAAAGTCGCCGAATATAGTGATGATTTATTCTAGAATTTAATTGATGATTGAGGTCAGTAACAGACGTACTCGTTGTATTACTAATGTACTTGTAATTAAGTTTCGTACCTACAACCTCTTACGAACATATTTAAAGCACAAATATGAATGCTTACTAAAGATAATAAAAATAAATCATCCACTATCTGAAATCACATAAAATAATTGTCATATTTACCACAGGGGATAAAAAACGTAGAATACTTAACAAGAACATTTTTCTACTCAACCCCTAAAAGCGTACAATAAATAAAATGCAGTTGCACACACACACTTATATATATTTAGAAATGAACGCTACCCTTCTCTTGTAAAGCGACCCTCGTGTCAAGCCTTTGTGAGTCCTAATCACTTAATAGCGTTGTTGTGTCGGAGATGATTTGCAGACAAAGAGCTTCGGCTGCCTCTGCAATTACTAAGGTTCATTTGTAAGTTGTACAACTAAATTGGTTCCTAGTAGAGAAGGGCTTGTCTTACGAAGAAAATCTTTTAAAAATTATAATTCTTGATTTTATAGTATACTTACAGGTTGATTTACTGTACATCGAATCAATTTGCGTGAACTTGTGATAAATAGAAGGCTATATTTAAAAACAACGAAACTGCGAGAACCATGAGATATGTAGTGATTATCTTTCAATCATAATTACTGATTAGATCGTACTTATAGAACTTTATATTAGCAGATAATTACAAAGATGACGCTACCATTATACCAATTACATTAATTGATAAATTATTATTGACATCCTGGAATTATCATTATTTAAAAAGCAGCCAACAAAGCACAATCCAAACCGATGTGAAATATGTACAAAACAGACTTTTTACAAGCTTACTGGTGTCAATTACAGATAACACTGATACCCCATCCATTGATATTGACAATTTAAATAACAAGATTAATAAATAATAAGTAGCTAGATTAAAAAAAAACTGACATTACATATTACAAAAAACTTCACTTTAGTAAATTACTAGCTTTTTAACAAAATAAATTACATACAGTTTTTAAAATATTACAACTATTCTATAAGATATTGTAGGATCTAACAATTTTGTTGAGATTCTATTTAGTTGTGTTTGAATTGATTTTAGTGTTCATATCGACACTACCTACGTAGAGCATTACGTTATTGTTCGTGTAGTATTAGTGATTATAATGAATATTAAGTGGTTTAAGCGGGTCGTTTGTCTGTTATGAAAAGACCAAAACCTGGAAATGACTACTAAACTACTATACATATGTATATAGTATAGTAATATAGTAAATACAGATATCAATGAATTTAGATTGAAATATTATTTATGAAACCTGTATTAATTAGGTTAGTGATTTCGATTGCTACCGTTTTTGATTAAGAAATAACGACTGTTGTTTCAAATAATTTATACAGAACTAAATTTTGCGATCGGTTGTAATCGATAGTCGCTTATTGACAACAAAATACATATTCGCTCTTCGCCTGTGAATCATCGAATCGAAATGACAGACCATACAAAATACCTGTCATAAATTGTGTAAAATGTATTGATGCTTATGTCAACAGCGATGATATATGATATCCCAAAGATCCTTGCTACATCGACCATATCGAACAGCTAAATAAGATGTCTATTATTTCGTCAGAATGCATGAAATGCAAAGTATTGGTATGGTAATAATTTACTTGTAAAATTACAATGAATTCAAAATTAGCCCTAGATGATTTAGGTTCGTAATCTATCCATATACCGCCGTTCACGATTTTTGTTTCTTCATCATAAGTGTGACTCACATTTTGAACTAAACAATGCTTTAAGTGCTGTCATTCCATAAATAACGATTTCCACACACTTAAAAAGTTATGACATAATAAATTATTTTTAGTTATCAATAGCATGAATTAAAACTGGCTTTGAAATAAATGCCAAACTTGCAAATTATCATCGGTCGTGACTCGACTTTAAGCAATCATTTGAAACGCAACGCTCATCAAATGCCTTAGAGGATTGAGCTAGCGGCTAGTGCTGTTTAGCAATGGTGCCAATGGCGCTGATAATGGGGTACCATTGCAAAATTACCAATCCGACAAACGTGCACAAACAATTTATTTGGTAACCAAGTCCATGCTTAAGTTTCACTATAGCAATTATTAAAGTCAAACTAGCTTTTATTTATATACTAAATAGTAATAGTTTATGTTATACTTTGTATTTAATTAATGTAATAATTCGTTTAAATGTCCCTTTAAGTTTTATTACAAGTTTAGTGCAAGCAGATCACAAATCAGCAACACCTTTATTCGTGCCTCAAATACAAATCAAAGAAAGACGTGACCGGCATCTGAGTGCATCGGATTTGAATAAATAAATCACGTCTGTTTCATCCCGGCTCATTTGCTAGCACTCGAGAGAAAGGCGTTCGATTCCTCGCCTCCGACGCAATCATAAACCGAATCTAGCTTTTACTGCCTCGATGGCTACAACGTGTATATTGCCGACTGGTAAGAAATGCAACGGGCGATACGCAGCTGCAACTTGAAGGGCGAATTTCACATAACCTTAATATCTTTAATCAACTTGCTTTCAACTCCGAAGAAGAGCGTTTTATTTTTAACTCTCAGAGAAAGCGTATTGTTTTAAGGTGAGGTATTTCGTTTCCGGTTCGAGCTCGTGCTTGTTCCTATCTTCGGAGCCATCGGTTGACGGCGATACTATCTGCACGGTATTCACACCATCGCGCTGATCCGCAAGATGCTCTTCGTGACCGGATAAGTCTATTCCATTTATCTCTCGCTGATAGATTTATGGATATAAACCCTCATTAATTTGAACCAATTAGAATCTGTTATTAACGTTTTAGCGAGATTGATAATTTATTACAGCGAAATTTATGTGAGGCTGTACTATGTTAACTGTTTTAAAGGCACTAATATTATCTCGCTGTCTATCATTAACACACAGCTGCTATATTAAGATAGATATCAAACACCTGAATATTTATCTTTAACTAACGAGTTTTCTGAGAGCGAAACGGATAGCTTTATTTATGAAGTCAAATTTGCGCGGTAAATTTTTGTATGTATTTTTTATATATTCCTCATATCAATCAATGCGTAAAGAGATAGTATTAGCTGCAACAAAGTTATGCTATCACGTCACATATTATCTACATCAAAACTCGTGATGTTACGTTTTGTAATCGAAAAGGTCATCTAGATCAGGCAGCAAAGTCGTTAACGCTACCGTTAACCTGCTCGATCACACTGCCACACGAAACAGTTGTCCCTTATAGCGTTTTGTATTTCTTGAAATCGTATATCTGCTGCTGAAGCTGCAGAATTTGATTGAGGACTCTTTTCCTGGACTTCAACATGAAATAAAATAAATTGCAGGTATTTATATTTAATTTAATGAACACGCTTAATATTTTGTTAAAACTTTTGTACCTGTAAAACATTAAAAAAAAAACATTAAGTCCATTGATTATTTCGACTTTATACGCGTATAAAATAATCTTTTGATCTTTAACACCCCACTGGTTCACAGTCATCTCAAAAGGTCAAATTGCAAATATAAGTTCCAACAAAATACGTCTATTAATATTGAGATGGCTGACTTCTTTGTACATATCATAATAGATTGTAACTGTTCTTCAAAGAGGAACTATGTTCCTCGGCTAATGGATACGGAAATTAAACAGCGTCTTGTAAGTAAAGTATATTTATTTGCAAGTAATTTTAGATTCAGTGCGACTAAATATATTGTAGTTAAAATATTATAGTTAAAACCGAATTTATATAGTACCCAAGTCTTGAAAACGACGGATAACGTAAACCATTTTCAGAGTATGGATTATTATTTATTTAGCTGATAAGTTAATTGTAGATGTAAATATTATTATGATCTATTTCTAACAGCAAATGTCATTTGTCTGTCAGTTGGGTATTAACATTTTGCCTCTAAAGCAATCACAAGTTTGGCACGCGAAAGCGGAGTACGTGCCTAGAGTAAGATGATAGGTATTAATGGCGTTTCTTACATTAAGATAAGTGTTTAAGATAAAATTTATCTAAGCAATTAATAATGATGTTTTTAATAATAGAACTTTAACCATGATTTAAAATACAAGGTTTAAATAGGTATCTTTCGTATAAACAATAAGATCAAGTAAACTAACAAAAATAACGTATTTGAAATTGTGTATTGACTTTATATAAGAAAGTGATTTTAATTCGTCTATAAAGTTGTGACAGACACCGTATGAACATATAACATGTAAATATTCCGTATGTAAACTATAATGATAATAATATGTATAACCTTTCGTTTATACGTACGTATGTATATGTCTATTATGTGTTTTAACGTCGGCAGTAAATATTGCTGCAAAATAATTCGAAAATATGCGTCCCCTTGATTTTAAGGTACTCAAACGATGTTTTTAACTTGAATCTTGAAAGTGTTGTAAAGCTATCTCATATCACTTTCACAAGAACAACAAAACATTTCTTTTTTTTATTTTAAAGTTAAATAATATTTTATACAGGTATGTATTGTGAAACACCGGCGACAGGAGGTCGCGACATCTGTCGCAAGTATGCAGTTTAATATTCGCAGTGTGATCGACCTAGGGTGACCAGAATTTTAAGGGATTTTATTCTATCACTTTATATCGGTTATTCGTATTAATGTGTAAGCGTCAATAGCGCAATGGACCGCCTAGCGATGTAAAAGTAGCAGGTTTGATTCTGACCCCGTGGACTATTATTGTCCTCACTAACAAAAGCTGTACGCTTAAAATTTATATCAGTAATGCCTTAAAATCAGTTAATGCTAATATTATTAAAACTAAATAAACAAAGACAAAGTGTTTTAAAAAGCCTTCATTTTAAGCAACAACTACGTAACAGAACGACATGATATGCTTAGTATACTTAAGAGTTCATCTTAAAGAACCTGAGAGAACCATCTTGGAAATTAATAAAAGAAAATTAGTAATAATTATTTCTTACTTTATCACTACTTATTATTAATAACCAATTACATGTTTACATAAAATATATCAATATTAGCATATATAATGTTGTAAGTAGCAATAAGTACATAATCCAATTGTACATAATAATAATAAGATATTTTATGACTTCAAGTGTGGAATATGAAAATACCGATAGAGATTGTGGAAATTTAATTATAAAAACTAACGAAATTTTCGCATACAAAGTACATTCCTTGAAGTTTTAAATAACTGGACACCCCAGATCCACATAACTGTTGCGCCTGCGCCGAAGCGACACGGCTGCTTATCCAACCATCGTTTTCACTGGGGAAATTGTGCGTGCGGCATGTAAATAAATAAACATGCATTTGTCACTTTATATAACTTGCAAACTATAATAAAAAAATAGTACCTTTATATATACGTATAATTAAGCTAAAGATGAGGTATACTAGTTTTGCGCTTACGGTATACCTACGGTCTAGTCTTATTAATAAATTAGACATCGTTGGAGACAAATGATATTGTTAAGTTATACTGCAACCATGCTCTCTACTGAGCGATAAAACTGAATTATTAAAATGTAGTTATACTCCAGAAATACATCACTGAGACATAGTAGATAATATATTATCGAAGCGGAATTGTACTGTGTAGCCTTTGATTATCTCTTTTTCAGAAGAAGGTGTTGGAGCTTATTCCACCACGCTGATCCAATGCGCGTTGGTGGAATACACAGAATTACAGTGATATTTGACACATGCAGTTTTCCTTCACCGTCAAGCACGAGATGAATTTTAAATCACAAATTAAGCACATGAAATGCAGGGGGGCTCGCCCGGGTCGAAACCACGTGCTTCGATTAAGACTTAAATTATTTTAGAGACTGACTAAAATAAATTTGATAGATTTCAATGACTTCGGCAAGGGGGACATTCGTAACGTACGCTATATGCGATTTTTTTACCATTTACAAAGCAAACATGAAAGCGAATCAAACACATAAATAACTATTTAGCTTTAATTAGTTTCGTCTACAAAACTAAACGTAATTATCATTTCCTTAATATATAACTTATAATCGGTTTACTACTTAAAAACTACACGATCACCTACGATTATTTTTAATCGTAATAGTATCTATATATATAACGATAATGGAGTGTATACAAATATTACTTAGGTATGTGATGTTACTTCAGATTGATGAGTGACAGAGCCATGAAATAAAACAAATAATAAAAGGAAACACAAATGAACAAAAAACGAAAATAAAATTATTTAAAATACGATTAGGAGTCTAGTCACGTGCGTTCGACAAATTTTATTTTGTCGTTAAGTATAACATTGTAAATATACGTCGCGAATATAAATTTAATATATTCACTTCGTTGTCATGATATTCACCCCACGTACCCTCCGGGGTGGTCGGAGGACCCTCGCTAATGCCCCGGCTTTCGCGTTAATTACCTGTGACGTGCATACAGATGACAAAATGACTGGACTTAGAAGCTTCTTAGACTTTGAATGATACATTATTCGGTTGATTTAGTTATTTATTTTATATTTAAATATAATAGATATTAATTTTCATTATTTATTTTATTTATTTTAATTTACTTGTTATTATTATTTTATTTTATTTGATTTAATTTAATTAGTTAATTTTAATATGGATTGAATAATTATCTGAAATAAAATTATTATTATTATAAAACTATTATAAATAAATAGAAACGAGCGTATTAAACGAATGTTTGTAAGGTTGATTTTCGTGAATTATTTAGGTTCATACCCCGGTTAAATTAAAATTGTACACAGTAAACACAGTCATCAAGAGCCAAGAGTATTAATTAGCTCGAAAAATAAAAATAAAAATTTTGTAAATTGTTGTTTTTAATAATAGGTGCTCTGTGCATAATTATATGTACGTGAATATGTATCCGAGTAATACTTGTTAGTTAGCTCGGGAATGTTTTTAATTTATTGTTTGTTTATAGCAGTTATTTTATTTCTCTTTGCTAGAATTATACCCTTCCATATTTAAACTTCGTATCTATCTAATTCATATTATTTATTATGGATTATTTTTTTATTTCAGTAAATAATATCAACAAATTAAAATGAATTCAATTTTATGTTCCATCGTTGAATTAAATTACTTCATATATAATGTTCAAAGAACTGAACCATTATTGAGCGGAGCAACTAATAGTTCCGGTATCGTTAGGCTGGATTATAGGTTTGTTTATTATTGAAACCTAAACTATATTTACACTGTATTATTCCACAGAAAACTTAAAACAAAAATTAAATGATATCATCACATATAAAACAAATAGTTTATAGAATTTGTGTATTAAAATGTTTAAATGGTCGGCTTAGAAAACCACTTTGATTTTCAATAAGCGTCTATTAATTAAAGAGCGTCTTTTAAGTTTTTATAAAAAGATACACAAACCAACAAATCTTATTACCATCCTCGACATAGCCGTAGGGCACAAAATATTTCAACCCCTTTCTGTTTTAATCTCATTAAAATGCAAAAGGTTTCACTATCTGTGATCACTTTGATCTTTCCTGTTTCTTATCTCGCGAGACCGTCGTGATGGCAGCATTAGTTTTAATTTAATTCCACGGAACGAATTGTTTATTCTGGAATTATCTCATTAGGAATATATTTCCTTGTTATCGATAAATCGATTTTGAATACAAATCTTTTTCGTTTACAAACCGTGGTAACTACCACCGGTTTAGTAGCAACGTTAATTTCGGTGTGTCCCCGATACGGTTCCTCGAAAGGTTAGTTTTATGCAACGGTATATCATGGAATGATTTATATACCTATAGCATGTGGAAATTGATGAAACTGTTTCAAGAATCTGCAGCATATGTATATTTCTGGCCAGATTTTCACTAACTTGGAGAAACAAAAAATCATAAAATTGTATTATTTTCTTTTTGCCACTGGATGTTTTGTGACTATGTAATCTTTTATGTTAATAAATTTATTTTTATTTTATATATTTTTTTTATATTTTTTTCTTTTTTTTTATAGTCCGGTAGGGCAATTTTTTAAGTAGTGATGATTTATATTAAAACTTAAATGACACTAACATTAAGCATAATCTAAGTTGTCCGATCTGAAGGCTTTCCAAGACATTCGAGAACAAAAAATAGTACAAAGATAACCGATAATTTTAAATGTAATAGCCTAAGTTACCGCTCGCAATTCACTTTTATTGATGAAAACTGTATGATGTCCATTACATATTTGCAAAGCCACTCGAAACTAGTCTGGTTCTGGTATACAAACTCGGATAGACCATATTCTAATATCAGCTATTATATAACGTATAGGTTTACCTACTCTAGGTACATTTTATATTTTTTATTTATATACCCAAGTTATTCTTGTCAGCCGATATGCGATGAACACAATACCGGTAGTGAAATTGATATAAAAACCAATCTCGTTGCAAGAAGGAAATGAGAGAATATTCCCTCGCAATTACCCTCGCACATACCGACGTAGATATAGAGTCTAAAGGAAAATTGCTTCTGCAGGCTATCATCACAAAGGAGCGAGTAGCGTGGGGCCAGACACGCGACCCCACAATGTAACGTAATTCGACGAAAACAGTTTTTATGACGACCTAATAAAGTGTAATTTGCTCAATCAAATGAAAATTCTTAAATAATAACGTTCGCGCGCATGCGTTTATTTTGGAGGGAAAAGTGTAAGTCGTATCACCATAGCGACGAACAATCGGTACAATGGTTTATAATTTTCGTGCAAGTGCAGTGCTTTACAATTATCAGCGTGTTGTGTAAATTACTCGCGCTTATCGACAAATAAATTGTTGGTTACACGCATTTACCGTCGGTAAACACGGTTCGTAGCAAAATATACGATAAATAAAGGCTTTGTTTGAAGTGTTTATTGGACTGAATCTGATCTTGTGAGGCCTGTTTGTGTGCATTAGCCTTTATTGTCGGGTTTGTTACCTGTGTATGGGAGTTACAAAGTGCATTGTTGTAATGGCGGCCGACTAAGATTAGGTTTGAACGACCTTGTGTCACGTAACACAATAACTCACCTTTGTTTACACGTTTGGTAGTTTCATAAATTAAAATTGTCTGTTTTTACTCTAGCAGCATTCAAATAATATTTCTATTCATTGTTATAAGCCAGATGTTAAATATTAAACTCTGTTCATTGTTCGTACAGCATTCAATTATTTAAACGTAGAGTACAATAATTTTGTTAAATATTTTACTTTTCTACATTACATTTTTATTAAATATTTGAATCGGTACTTTGCAACGCACATAAGGATTTATTAATATCCAACTTTTTTCCAATTGTTAGTAGAAATTAAGAAATACCTTTTTTCTAATCCTTGACCTCACCGAACTGAGATAAGTCGGACATGTCCCGGACGCATTTAATTAACACATAATTGATTCCACGTCTATTCTAGCCGACCGACCCCGATAAACCGGCCCAGCCTGGCCCAAAGAAACCGGCTAAATTGAGGTAGGCGTACCTGCTTGTCTATTGTATCCGACAATTAGACCTTTTAATTTGTTTGCGTAATTTATACCTCCGCCGAGTTCAGTTAACTTAAACAAATTAAAATGAAATACTTCATAAAGTATTTCGAAAAAATTACCTTTAAAAATTATAATCAATGATATTCTAATTAATTTTATATGATGAATGAATAATGTAACATTTTAAAATCTTGGAACTTTGTCAACTGAGTTCGCAGAAGTGGAAGTAAAATGTTTTTAAATTTTAATGATGCTGCAGAGATAGCGGTGTAAGCTTTGACATTGTTATGTGACTTTCTTTTATTCATAATAATTATGCGGGTAAATAGCTGACCAAATAATGCTGTATATCAAATGAAATGTATTTTATAATTAAAATAGTCTTTCTTTAATCTCAATAGATGGCGCTGCTCAATATCGTATGTAACAATTAATTTGTTTTTTCAATTGCTTTAACTTTTTATTGTGTTTGTAAATCATTATAAGCAACTGCAAAAGAAATATTTTAATCAAACATTATTTTGTATTCATTGAATAAGTTTTTATTGTTTTTCTGAATTTGATAAAAAACTATTTGGTAATGAAGAGTTCCGGACGTGTCTAATTTATTTTTGTCCATTATAATATTTTATCTGAGATTTTCTAGGAATATGTATGTATGGAACAAGTATCCTTATAATGACAGTTAAATAATTGAAAAATAAAAAGATTTTTATAATATACAGTTGCGTGCGCGTAGACGTCGTGTCGCCGTAAAGCGCCCTCTACGCAAACAAGAACATGCTCGGCAGCTACCGAGTTCCGCAAATAATACATAGATGGCGCTGAATACAACAATAACAATTACACATTATTTATTAGATTTTATTAAAAGTCGGTTATTATTTTTACAATTATTTAAACCTACACAACATTAATGTGTAAAAAAAATGTAAAACTATACAAGTTGCATAATAAATAAATATTTTTTTTATATCATTGATCACAGACTGTAGTAATAATAATTATATTTCACTTCGCTATATCATAATACTTAAAAATCAACGCTTCGCAATGAAATAAACAATAAAAAAAATGTTTAAATGTTAACGTCGTAACGTTTTTTATCGTGACTGGGTGCTGCAGTAACCACATATGACATATTATACTTACATATAATTTGACTATCGCGGCTCGATTTTTCGATAATTAAAGTAGTCACTAAAGACATTTATGTATATGCCTGTAGTCTTGATTTGAAAACAAGTTTCATCTAACGTTATTATGGAAAAATAATCTCAAATTTCAATATTTTTTGTTCTCAGATTGGCGCGCACCAATGACGGACGAATCGGAGGCGGGTCGGCGGGCGCGCGCTCCGCCGGCGCCGCCGCCGCGCCCGAGCGTGCGCCCCGAGCCGCGCCCGCGCACCCTGCCCCCTGCGCCGCGACTTATCCGTCCTTCCGAACATCTAGCGATGGTAGAGCAGGCACGGGAGCGGCGTCCGCCTCCTCTCGTACCCTCGGTCACGGTGGTGCAAGGGCCCTCGATGTTTCAGGGCCCCAAAATGGTGCATGGTCAAACTATGATGCAAGGTCCGTCAATGGTGCAAGGGTCATCAAAGGTGCAAGGCTCATCAAAGGTGCAAGGTGGTCCAATATTACAAGGGCCGCCGATAGTGCAAACGATGCAGCCAAAGATGCAAGGGCATGTGTCAGGACCGAGACCGCCACCCCCGCCTCCGGTGCCGCGGCCGTATGCACCGCCACCCACGCGCATGCCGGCGCCGCTGTCCCATCCTGTTTCGAGGTTACCGCAGCCAAGGAGAGATATTCAGGTAAAGTCTTAATATTAAATATCTAAAATTATTTATATTATTATGTTATTAAAATTGGAAGGGGATTGTTCAAATTCATATTTTCGAAACGACTTGTGCATCTTACGAACGAAGACAAAAACATAGCTTGTTATTCTGGATATCTGTAAGGGATTAACGGTGAGACGAACCTGATAGCTCCGAGACGCTCAACCCGACGAGATGATGAAACTTTTTACGGCAAACCGCATTGTTTAGACGGCTTCAAGATTTAACAGCTCGCGTATCTCGGGAGCCGGTTCGATTAGTAACGGAATACCAACGTAAGAAATAACTCCGTATATTCCATATGAAAATAAATATTAAAAACGTTCACATGCCGACAGATTCGAAAGTTACCATTTATATTCAGATAAAAGTTGTAAATTAGTCTTAGCGGTATTATATTCGCGAAAATACATTTGAAAGTGACGACTTCATTAAGACTTTTTTCAATTTATTCACACATTGTTCGGCGTTACATAAATCCCGATTTTATCGCCTTTCTGACATATTCCGATAAAATTAATTAACAATTAAATTGATAAAATTCTAATCCAAAACTTTGTTGTGTTTGAAATTCTATTACAATACAATAATGAGAAATATTTATGTTACTATTTTCAAATCCAAGGCGAGTAACGCTCAATCGTCAATTTATTGTTATTTATTTTATTGAAAAAAAAAACAAATGTTTTTTTGAACTTACTAATTACTGTATTTGTAAACAAAACTTTTCTAAAAGGAAGATAGAAAATGAACTTAAGCTAGATTGCTGTTATTCAATAAATTAACAGTTTCACATTTTTTTTAACAAGACATCTTTGGATTTCGGATCGTAGATTTTAGATTAGGTTTTCTAGGGTCTCCTTCTAAAACTTCAGTCACGTACGTCAATAACCCTGTTGTTTCCAGGAGAATATAACATTGGGGAAGACCACCCCCATGTTATATTCTTCTGAAATTGTGTCTTTATGTTCGCATTTATGTCGAGTTTGACACATGACACGCACACAGATAAATAATAACGTAATTTATTTTTTTTAGAAAATCCTTTTATATTAATGTGTTCATGAATGAAGATCAGTCTATATTAAACAAGAAGTCCGATCTGTCATCATTCTAAAACCAAACATGTTTTGGCCGTATTTGCTTAAACAACTACGTGGGTGACACTTTCGTTGCCAAAGCCCGAGTATGCTAATGATTATATTTATCAGAACGATGATACGGCATTATTCATACAATCATGCATCAGTAGAGAAGCGATAGCGATCTGAGTCAGCCATAAACAATGGAATTGTGAATATATTGTTTGTGGCGCCACGGAAAATACATGTTGGGATCTCGTGTTACGTAGTCAATAGTCTTTTGCGAAACCGCAATACTTCCAGAATTAAATTAGTGGTTTTGAAATCATTTAATAACTGGCAACCTTTGCCTTGATGTTACGTAAATGACAAAGGAAAAAAAAATACGATATCTGATCGAAAACTAAAGGAAAAATCGATACTATCTACAGTTGTCACTTATGACTTTATTCATCCAGTTAATAAATTGCTTTAGTTATTTACAATAAGTCGATGAAGCTTGAATCACTTTAAACTTTACATTGTATACATGCAATGAAATTATCATTTATTTTAATTATCGAACCAATTTATCAATTCCTATGACCCCGTTTCAAGCTCACTAAAGCCACGTTGCGACCAGACAGGGCGGAGTTAGACCTTGGCCTAATAAATACATCATTTGGCGTTACCAACTTAATCTTACAGGACATTAACGGCCGAATACTGAAACGTCACTTAATTATTTGAGGCGCCGCTAATTTAAAATTTAGCATACTAATTTAAGAGCTTTTCAATGGTAAGTAGCGTTTAACTTTGAGGGACGTTTCAGTATTCGGCCGTTAGTCATTAACATCTAGGTATAATTTTAAAATATTTTTTATTGTCATATAAGTAAGAAACACGTGCGACATATATGTATTTACAAAGCAAGTAGTTGGAAATTAATTAATCGAAAATATTTATATATGGCCTTATATTTTATTATAAACGTTTGATTAGTTTACCATTGCTGTGTCTTCTTCTTGCGAATGTCAAAACTATAATAACAGAAAGAGCGAAAATCAGTGCTTAACTTATCAACCGTGCAAAATTTGTAAGTAAGGTCGATGGTAGGGTTTTCGCGTACCCGGCTTTTTTTGATACCCGGGTATCGGGTATTATTTTTTCAAATACCCGGGTATACCCGGGTACCCGGGTAAGTGCAATATATTCAGAAAAAAGGTTTTTTTTTTATAATCATGTTTTATTTGACAGTGATATATGTCAATAAGTCAACTTAACTTATAGTACAATCAGTTACACAGTTTAAAGTCTTGTTCTCATGAACTAATTAGGAGATAAAATGACTTTTTGCAACAATAAATTCTGTTATAAAATAACAAAAATATAACGTAATAAACTTTCACACTCAGATAAAATATAGTCTTCTATTCTTAATATTATAAAGAGAAAAGATTTGATTGCTTGTTTGTTTGCTACAATTTCACTCAAAAACGATTAGACCCATTTTTACTTATTTCCCCATTAGAAAGCTACAACCATACCGAGTAATATAAATTAGAGATTCCTACCCCACATAAAATGAAACAATGTAACCCAAAGTACATCAAAATGTTGCCTATAACAATTATATTTTTTGCGTGCGCTGCGAAAACTGTTGACGATGTATAAATTAGTGTCCTATATATCAATAGTACCTACTCATGCTTGCAAAAATAGTCAGGGCAAACGGAGCAGGCATCTAAAGGCAACCCCTCGCTGTAGACTTCTGCAACATATGGGGACTGAATTCCAACTTAAACGCCGACCACTTCCATCTGGAGACGGCGAAGCCGGCCTTGCCCTTTCTAACCGAGACCCAGATATCATCTCCAGCGGACACCTCATTCCTCTCCTACCCGAGGTACAAGTTGGAACATTCCATTGTACCTTGGGTACCTTTGTACCCCAATAAGACTCAAGTTTGCGCGTTAACCGCTAAAAGCCTCCTTTTGTCATATACCCTCATTTTGAGAACACTCCTCTCCCTGCCGCAGCCAGTATCGGCATATTTGGCGTCGAGATAACGTCGTTCAGTTTCGCGGTCAATTGGAAGTTTAAGCCAAATTGGCTTCCAAAAAGCTTGGAGTGCTCAAAAAGGCGAGACAGTACTTCGCGGCCCATCGCCTAAAACTTTACAGGGCGCAAATTCGGCCCCACATGGAGTACAGCTCTCACCTCTGGGCGGGATCTCCCCAGTACCAGCTTCTTCCTTTTGACCGCATTCAACGTAGAGTTCGAATTGTCGACGATCAAGTTATTACCGACCGGCTTGATTCTTTGGATTTGCATAGAGATGTTGGGTCACTCTGCAGTCTCTATCGCATATAACACGGGGAGTGTTTTGAGGAGTTGTTTGGCTTAGTCCCGGCCGCTGAATTTCACCAGCGGACATCGCGCCAGAACTCCAAATTACATCCTCACCACCTCGATGTCTGGAAATCCATAACAGTGCGTTTTTTAAGGCATTTCCTGCCTCGCACAATCAATCTGTGAAACCAGCTCGCCGGCGACTTTTCCGAACCGATATGACATTAAAACCTTCAAGAAGAGAGCGTACTCGTTCCTCAAAGGCCAGCAAAGCACCTGCATGTCCTTGGATGTTGCAGATGTCCATGGGCGGTGGTGGGCTCTTTCCATCAGGTGAGCCTCCTGCTCGTTTGCCTCTTCTTTCATAAAAATAAGAACTAAAAATACTTTTTATCTAACGCTGCTTACGAATTTCTATGCATTCTTTGATCAAAGTGGGTACCCGGGTACCCGGATCCGGCACGAAATATTACCCGGGTCCTAAAAAATTGCAAATACCCGGGTATACCCGGGTCCGGGTACCCGGGTAGAAAACCCTAGTCGATGGTGATTTACGGTCTTGCTTATAATCTTTGCGTTATGAATACTTAAATAAACACTAATTTGTCTCTTTCTGACATCATTAGTTTGACATTTGAAAGAAGAACACAGCCTTGTTTAACTAATCACTTTCTAAACAACATTTACAGGTAAAACTATAAATTTTTTAAATAACGTGCGAAATTTATAGACGGGATAAACAAAAACCGGTTGCTTAACAAGAAAAGGGCAGATCAGTTGGATTTCTTCGAATACGATCCGCTAGATAAGTCGGTCAAATGTCGTGTTGTTGGTAGCTCGACAGCTATCTTAGATCTGACGGCTTACATCTCGGAGCGAAACGGCTGCGCTTACTTCGATTAATAGCTGCAATTGTTTAAACGGAAGAACTGCTTGAAGAATTCTCGACCGCCTTGAAAACGTATTCATTTAGACAAAAAATAATTGCACTTTTATACATATTTAAGCGAAACATCAAACGTGCGTGAAATCATGATGACAGTTTCAAATAATGCGTGAAAATATCGTTTAAATTGAAATTGACGGTGGACATGAAAAACGTATTTCGCTACGCTTAATTAATGTCCAATCCTAAGCGTTAAGTATAAGGGCGATCGATTTAATTTTCTCCATCATTGAATATCATAATATTCAATTTAGTTCAACCATGTCCTACATAAATATCCCTAATGATCTGCTCCAATTCTATTCTTTACTGAGCATCGGATTGGCTCACTAACAACTCGGGTACGACGTGCAAACCGCTTTTATATGAAAGAGATCGTTTGTCTTGCTTTTATTGCTATGCAATTGTTCGTCGGATGCTAAATGGCGTTCCGATACAAGAAGCTGTAACGGTAGTTGAGGCATCTGGAGTGTTGGTCGTATTGTTATCTATTCGAAGGAGAGAATATATGTTCCTTATCTTAAATATGCGTGATGTAGACGTATTTTATCATTACCAACTAATGAATTTTAATTATTGATAAGGATTATTAACGGACAATACGATAATGTATTGGTGATAATTATCGTGGAGTTCGTATTCGTTGAATTGTATACAAGACATATAAATTTGACTGTATATTTTCCATATTATACATCCTTTTACCGTGTAGAAACATGCTTAGAATAACCTCATTTGAAAAAAGAACATTATTTTTCTTTATGTTATATATATATATATATATATATATGTTTGTATGAACGTATCATTCAATTCATGGACTGTTATATATATATAAGATTCGTCTGGTATGTTGTCTTTGTGGTGTTAACCTCTTTTCTTGAGCATTTTCGTGTCTATATTATCGGATGACGGATTGAATATTTCAAGGTAAATTTGAGCTTCTTTTCAATAATGATACAAGTTGAAATTTAAGAACACTCCGTTAACTTTGACATTGTACAAGAGTTTCGTTTTACGAAAGTAAAACTTAAATTTAATTAAAGTATCCCCTGAATTGTGTCGTCTATACTATCTACACTAATATTATAAATGCGAAGGTAACTCCGTCTGTCTGTTACGCTTTCACGGCTAAACCAATGAACGGATTTTGATGAAATATTGTATGAAACCAGCTTCAATCCCAACGAAGGACATGGGCAATTTTATTGTATCTTAACACCTAAAACAAAAGTTGCGAGCGAAGCCGCGGGCAATAACTAGTAGTTTATAAAACTGTAAACACTTTGAAATAGTTTCGTCACGTAGTTAGGGTAACGGTAGCAGATCTAATTTGGCTTTTAATCTAATTTGTGTCGCCCATCCATTTTTATTCCTCAGTTAAAAAATATTTTATTAGAAATTGAAGTTATAATATAATTAAAAAAAACCAATTGAAACTAGATAAGAATTGAGTATTTCTTGCCAATGACAAAAAAACTGCATTTCTTATTATTTATAATGAAAATAAACAAAAGAAAAGAAATTTGATATACAACTAAACAGATATATGGTTAATAAATTATAAATTCACTATCAATAGATTGTTCTACGGCATTGACTTTATGTTATTGATTAATTAATTCTATAATTACATTTTGTATTTAAACTGCTAATATTTACTTCTTTCATGTCTATTTTCTTTGGTTATATTTTGTTGTTGTTTGTAAATTTTCGATTCGTTTTAGTTTAATATTAAATGTCCTCTATCCAAAGGTTGTCTGGAAAAGATCGCTCTCGCAGCGTTGAGTCCGCCTCTTGTATTAGTTTTATAACTTCCAGAAGGTTTTCTTGTTTTATTGTATTTTTAACGCTTAAACGTTAAAATCAATTTGATATATATTGTTTTATTAGATACATGTATTTATTACAACGGGAGTAATTTGTAGTGGTAAGGTAACTGGTTGTTCATGTCACACTCCTGGGCTAAGGCCTCCTCTTGTTTTGAGGAGAAGACATGGAGTTTATTTCTACACGCTGCACCAATGTGGGTTGGTAGATATATATGTGGTAAATTTTCATCCGACACAAAGGTTTACTCATGATGCTGCACCGCCGAGCACGAAATGAATTTTAAACACTAATTAATCAATTTTTTTTCTTATTGTATAGGTAGGCTGACGAGAGTATGGGCCACCTGATGGTAATTGGTCACCAACCCATAGACAATGGCATTTTAAGAAATGTTAAACATCGCTTACATCGCCAATGCATCACCAACCTTGGGAACTATGATGTTATGTCCCTTGTGCCTGTAATTACACTGGCTTACTGTCTCTTCAAACCGGAACACCACAATATCAAGTAGTGTTGTTTTGAGGTCGAATATCTGATGAGAGGATGGTACCTACCCAGCCGAGCTTGCACGAAGCCCTATCACTGAGTAGGACATAAAATTGACACGTGTTTTCCACGTGTTCCACTGGGCAATAGAGACTACAGTCTCTAACTATATTTTTCGAACCAGTATATAAAAGCTAAAATTATTTTAAAACCATTAAAACGAATAAAATGTAAATGTAACTTATTAATATGTTAATTAATCAGTTAATTCTTACTTATTAATATGTTAATTAATTTTATTTGAAGTCTTATTTCAAACGAGATTTATTAATAAAAGTATCAAGTAGTTTATAACCTTTACTTATGTGAAGCTTGTGTTAAAATGTCACGAAAATTAAGATTGATCACTACTGTATTTATTTAACTCTGTTTGAGTCAATAACTGTACTAAGCTTGATTTAAACTTTCATTATTTTTTATAGACGTCCAATTGATTTCAGTTTTAAAATTTACAGCGTATATTAAAATATACACTTACATAAATAAAGCATATTATGTATAATATTATATGAATGATTTAAAAGAGTGGAGTGTAAACTTAAATGTGTATAATCAATCAATGTAATTTAATTAATGAAGACAAATAACTACTGAGGTTATTCCCGTTTCTTCTCGGTTTAATGTACATAATATCATGATGGAATGCATGAATGGATTTATATTTATTTATCTATATTTATATATATAAAGCTGAAGAGTTTGTTTGTTTCATCCGGCTAATCTCAGGAACTAATGGTGCGATTTTTTTTTTGTGTTGGATAGTCCTTTTATCGAGGAAGGCTCTAGGCTTATTTTTATTTATTATATTTCTATTAATTATACGAGGGTCAAACCGCGGGGCACAGCTAGTCTTGTATAATGACTATTCAAACGAGTGCTTATAAGAATCTACTTGATGTAACTAAATTTTGATTTTTATTGGTGCTCAGCATTAATTGATGTTCCCAGCTCGTCTAATTTAAATAACATATCGTTTGTAATTACAAACAATCAGCAAATACATTACATTGTCAGCATTCTAAATTGACGTAATATGAATTCAATGGACTCTAATGGTCGGTATTAATAAGCCTAACCGATCAGACCGCCCGTGGACGCGTGGGTGACAATCGATACAAAAATAAACGATATGTAGAATCGATTCGACATAATAATAAGAATCGTTTATTCTTTCGACTTTCTCTTTTATTAGATTTGACATCACTAAACATGTTACATTCCAGCTCTACAAATCACATGTAGAAATGAAGTATGGCGTCTGAATGACATGTCGCCGAAATTTTAAGATAAAACATTTTAAATAGGTTTTTATGTTATTACCAAAATGTGTTTCCTTTTCATGTTTTATTTATATTTATTTTGTTTCATATAATGTTACTAATAAATAATTTAACTTGTTAATTTGGTTTATAATAGTCTCGTGTTCGGTTTTTAGGGAAAATGATTTGAGGAAACCTTATATGCAGTATGTATTCTGGCAATCATATATTATCAACCAATCAACGCGAGAGTTGTTTGTATGAATAAATAATATTATGTTAATATCTTTGTTTGTTTTAAACCTCTATGATTACATTTAGCCTAAAGTTCGCAGTGCATTGGTAGTTTATATTTAGGTATTAAATGTCATTGTGTGAGGCCAAAACTGGCCTCTGCCAGGTACTGTTACCTATTAATGTATAATTTCACTGAATTTATGTCATATATACATTGATCTTATGAAGCAATACTTTGCACATACTAAAACAATGACAATGCAATGACATGTACACATACTAAAACTGTTTGGTCGTATGTACATTCTGGAAAATTCCATGCAACATGATCTTAAGTAAAAAGATCCGTAATATTTTATTGGCTGCCGTCGGGTTTGTAAGTAAAAGTACGTAAAAAGTCGAGTGTAAACGATATCGGATTACAAAAGTTTTTAACTTGACGTTTTTAGAGCCGCTTCTAGTCAAGTGGGCGTTAATGCTTTATTGTTCAATGTTTTATGCTTTGTAAGATAAGTTGCAGTCAATATTTATATACATTACAATAATAAAGTTTACAGTCCTTGTTCAATTGCTTTTAGAAAATACTTTCTTATTAACGTTGCTAGTAAACTTGAAAGCGCGTTTTACTCAGTGCACGTGACGAGTTATATACCATTTAAGTCTGTAACGTGTGATACTGAAATGTTATATAAGAAAAGTTGAACTCAATTCCGTCCTTGATATTCCGCTGTCTTCGCGCTCTAAAATTTTACTTTAAAATTTGAGTAATAATTTTATTTCCAAAGCTAATCGTATATCAAGTTGTAACATTGTGTAGACTGACACAAGTGTTCTACTTGGATCAACTTAATGACCTATGGTCATAGAATCAATGTAAACGAACCCGTAACAAACATTTAGTTTACTAGCAACATTCCATTGCATATTGATTTCCTTGTTAGTTTAGTGGATAGCTGATATCTTGAAGTCCCGGTCGAGCCATTCAGAAATAATTAAATTATCTGCCAGGAAGTTCTCATCAGCCGCCCGAAGTTGGTGGAGGATCCTCATTTGTTTGCATCCACTTAAGCATCTATCATTAATTATATATCCAGTACATTATAATTATGGCTATTCCCATTGAAGAGTGGTCGTCGTGACAGAAATTAATCAGTATGTGGTCAGCATCAATAGCAACATAGACAGTATTTATGTCAAATTCGACAAGTGACCCGCCAAGCCTCCACATGTTCAGTAAAGCTGTTTTATTGAAGGAAGTCTGAATAGAAACGTCTATCAATAGATCTAACCTGTAGTTCACATCTGACGGTTGCGTGATAATCTTTTTTAAATTTCTAGTTATTTTTATAAACAAATCTAAAAGAGAAATTGCGAATATAATTTGGGTTTGTCAGTATTTAATCCAGATGCTCTGAATAATTTAACGTATTATAAGAATTATTGCCAAAGCCGTATGTGTACATACATAGCTCATTCCACATGAGATGTTAAAAACAAATACATTATTGGTCGAGCTATCGAAAAAGATAGCGTCTTGATCGTCGGCGAACTTATCGAAATTTTGGAAGTAAAATTGAAGTGGATGTAAGTAGTTTAATAAAATTGTGTTGTATAAATTAAATTATACAGGAATTGTTTTTAGTGCACAATATAGTACAGCTGTTAGCAAATCCGATGTGATATCGCAAAATCTAAGGTTTGTTTATGTTATTCCCCTTCTTCGATTGCAACAGGCTTTAGTGTTATTTACAAGGGGATAACACTAACCATTTCCAATCGATTCTTAAATGGGACTAAAATTAAATTCGTCTTTAATTTTTACACGTGATCCGTCGAACTATACAATATATATAAGTATTGTAATTGTTGTCGTATAAATTGTTAGACATATTAATACCGAATATGTATTAAGGTTAGGAGAGCGTTTTCTGATAGCAGACAGTTACCGCCCACGTCGTACGCGCCCCGACACTCTGATTGACATTTGACGGATAGTCGTATTTCCATTGTTAATTCACGATACGTTATTTATATGCATTTTTTGTAATACATATATATGCCAGGACGCTCTGTACATATATAATATTTTTTTGAAAACTGTCACATTGAATGTTTTTATTACTTATTTAATGTATTTTTTTCGACATTTGCTATGTTTGGTAGATAATTCGTGTAAAAACTTGAATAATACATTATTCAAATGTGTTATATATATGCTTAAATGTTTTTATCTGGTTAAAATGATATATGCTAATAAATAAGTCTTACTTTTCAAAACAGAAATAAATGTCCCAAGAGTGGGAAAAAGCCTAGAGGTCTAAATAGAATTATTCAACGACGCTCGAAGACGACAGTGCGACTTAGCGTTGTGTGCGGATATATATATGTGGCAAAAAAACATCCGAAAGATGCAGATTGCATTTTAATGCACGAGATGTTTTGTAAAAAGAAATTGAACACATAGAAACGATGCGGTATTGGTTCAGTTTTGTCTTTTTTTAAAACATTGGGAAGCGGATGAGCATATGGGCCACCTGACGGTAAGTGGTCACCAACGCCCATAAACTTTGGCATTGTAAGAGATGTTAACTATCGCTTACATCGCCAATACACCACCAACCTTGGGAACTAAGATGTTTTGAAAATACATACCAAGTAATAATTGTTATACAACCAATTTCAAAACCTATTGAAAATTTATATAAGGTCCTTTCCTAGAGCCTTCATTCTTTCTTATTCTTTTTTAGTAAAGTAAAAACAAAAATCTACGAATTTAATATGATTATATATACATAATAAATATATTTACTTGGTGGTAGAGCTTTGTGCCAGTTCGTCTGGGTAGGTACCACTCAGTCATCAGATATTCTACCGCAAAACAACAGTACTTGGTATTGTTGTGTTCCGGTTTGAAGGGTGAGTGAGCCAGTTTAATTACAGGCACAAGGGACATAACATCATAGTTCCCAAGGTTGATGGCGCATTGGCGATGTTTGCGATGGTTTACATTCCTTAAAGTGTCAGTTTGTATGGTTGGTGACCACTTACCATCAGGTGGCCCAGATGCTCATCCGCCTATGATATAAAAAAAATTAACTCGTACTATATTGTCTTTGTTTTGATAAAGATTATGACGTGTTGACGTGTGTCGTTAGACCTCGGTAAAGGGACATGGTAATGAGTTTGTTCCGTATGGGCCGAATGGACCGATTATGCAAATATTGTCTCTGCGTTCGACTGACACTGCCATATAAAGATACAATGAAATGGGTCATTTTTAAATACACCACCATACAATTCAGATGGAAATTTTGTGCATGCATTTGCATAATTTGACTTCACGGTAGCTTTGTTATTAAAAGTCTGACTGGAAAATGCTATTATGCTGTCGTTTTGAAAAGAACTATACTGACATTAATTGACGTTCGTTTAATACTAAGTGAAATCATAAATTATGTGCTTTTAAAATGATTACCTTAATATCCGAAAACACTTTCTCTTAAAGATTAAATTAAAAAAATATTTATAAATTTTATTTTATTTTTCTCAGCGAAGGATCGCACATTAATCAACAGCTGTAATAAATTTTTCAATCAGTCATCGGATTAGAAAAATGAAAGTTATATGAATGTATAAAAGGTATAAATAATACCACGAATATATTACAATATAAAATTAAAAATGTATATAAATTTGAATCGGAAAATTAAAATAAAAACTATTATGAATACAAACATTTTTAGAAATGCTTTATTCAGTTAATTATGAAACAGCTCATTACAGATACTTTCGATGGAATTATTTAATCTGTTACTATCAAAGTTATGTGACATACATACACTGCCTCGTTGGTCTAGTGGGTTCATATAAGGCCGCAGACTCAGTGGTCCTGGGTTCAATTCCCAGGTCGGGCCAATAAATAGTTATTAGGGCTTTCAGAAAATTCTCAGTAGCAGCCCGGAGTCTGAAAGTTGGAAGTGTGTACACTGCCGTGCCTCGGAAAGCACGTTAAGCCGTTGGTCCTGCGGCTGAACTCTTTCCGGTCGTGTCGGATTGCCGTCCCATCGGATTATGAGAGCTAAGGAAAAGAGAGTGCACCTGTGTTTGCGCACACACTAATTGTGCACTATAATATGTCCTGCGCAGTTGGCTAATCTGTCTTGAGATTGGCCGCCGTGGTCGAAATCAGTCTGGAGGACCTTACCTTATGACATACATTGTACATATATTTATTTATCTGCATGAGTATGAGTGCATCTCATGTACATATCCTTAAATTATTACGCAATTTTGTACACGTTACTTAATGTTATATAAAGGCGTAGACACGATTTTCAGCTAGGTATTTTTTCTTTGCCAAGTTGCCGCCAACTTTCCTTGTCGTTCTGAACTTTTAAAAGGTGTCAATTTGTTGTCAACTAAAATTGTTGAAAGTTGCAAGATAATGAAGACAACGCTAGTCGCAACACGTGACAGTGACGCGTAACATAGTGCAACATGTTCAACCATACATTGATCCCAGCTTTGTTCATGTCGGATTACAGGGGGCGTCGGATCAAACGGGTCCGGATTACCAGGGGCTTAGTGCATTAGATCCGTACCCTTTCATTTAGTTCTCTATATCCTATTTACATCGAATTTTTGCAAATACATTTTTAAATACATAGTAAAATTGATAATGTCTATATAAATTTATTCAAGTAAATGCTCTAGTGATGTGCTTAGGCTTTCTATCCTCTTGGGGGAGTTATTCAATAATTTCGTTTATTATTTAGCGGGTTGATGGGGACACATGTGAACGATTTTTAACCGGCACGTAAAAATCAAAGTTCTTTACCATAGTATAAAATCTATTCGGCTAAGATTCACATGTTCTAAACCCAGTCATCTGGGTTCTTTTTTAATAATAAATTAATAAATATATTATAAAATTGTACCATTTGTGCCATACAATAAATACTAAATGTGTTTTATGTTTAAACTGTAACTTTAAAGTATGGTGTCATTACTGGGTCATTTTTTATGTGTAAAATAATAAATGTATGTAATACCTTTTGTGGTGTGTAATTTTACGCCCTTTTACGCGAAACAAATCGTTAATAAGCATATAAAATATTGTAAAGAAACCGACCATTGTTTATTTTGCTGACTCTACTTTGTAAAAATATCGCAGCTCCATGTAAAACAAAGCAGATTTTTTAAATGTAATACTTTTATGTATAAGCCGGTATAGGTATATGTACAGGCGCGCGTCAATATATATCCGAACACAAAGATTACGAATTAAGATGAGTAGAAGCCAATTAAAACATTTATAAAAACAAAAACAGTAATCGCTGATGCATACCTACACATACCTATTCAAGGGAATAAGCATGTGATTAATGAAATTAGGTATATATAATATATTTTTTTTTTAGCTTAATTTGATATATATATTTTGAGGTATATATATAATATTAATGGTATACACTTTATTTAAAAGTAAAAATTAACGAATTAAGATTAATAAATACATATGGGATAGGTACTATGGCGATTATCCGTAGTGTTCGATGAATTACATTATTGATTAGTTAATATAATTTAAATAAAAATGCGTTCATTTTTATTTAATTTATTTAACTATTTTTTTTAATATTTAATCGATGATTTCGTTAAAACTAACATAAATAAAAAAAAAAATTAACGACTTAAAATATCTAACAATGTTGTATATGAAAATTATCCTATATTTAAAAAAATAAAAATGCTTACACCACATGGCAAATCAAATGTACGCGTGCGAAGTCGTAGGCGTAAGTTAGTGCAGATCATAAACACGTTGCGTCGTTAATGTACATATGTTCTAATAACTAAACAAGTACGAACATGTGTGCTTATGTGATAATACAATATTTACCCTGTTCGATCCTGTACAAACACTCTTGGCAATTATTTATTTTTAATTTATTTTGTAAGAAACTTAATTTATGTAATAAGTTGGAATAATTTTAACGATTAGGCGTTGTGTAGCTCATCTGCGTATAAGCCTCTTACTAATTAATTTTCTGTCGCCAAGTAGTAATAATCGATAATATTTTGTCAAGTGATCCAATGTAATTAAAGGCACAAGGGCTCAGGTGCGTATTCGAGACCTGTATTGGCAACACAAATACTGGTCCCTAAGATGTTTATCCCATATATTTATGTGTGCAGTAATTGCCAACATTTATCAATGTCAATGTATATACGAATAGGTCTTCACTTACCGTCAAATAACCTCAGCTGGCCGTCCTATTAAATATGAAAAATAACTTAACTATTTATAATCGTAAAACACTATTAAATATTTATTATTAACTAGCTGCCCGTCCCGACTTCGTACGGGTAAAATAAAAAAATATCCCGTGCATTTTTTAATCAATAAGATATAAACATTCACCAATCGATTTATTCGCCCATACAGTACAGTTTATATATGTTCAGTACAGGGTATATAATAATTCTATTTCGTACTAATATAATAAACACGAAATTTTGTATGGATGTATGGACATTTGTTACCCTTTCACGTAAAAGTACTGAATGGATTTTAATGAAACTTTACAATAATATAGCTAATACATCAAAATAACAAATAGGCTATAATTTATAAAGCTATTAATAATTATTAATTTATAAATTGACCAAAATATAACAATAAGAATTTTAAAGAAGATAACTTTTGTCTCTTACACTATATCATTTGGACAAATGTTTTAAAAGTTACGACGATGACAAAGTGAGTGCGCGACACTATGCAGCAGTACACTGTGGGAGAAGAATTCGGTCATCGGCTCATCGCTGGGTGTGCGACTCGCATGCAGGAATACGTCATCGATGGTTGTCCGTTTTGCGGTTTTTCAAGTCCCTAGTGATTGCTTAAAGACGCACTTTACCTGTATGTAATTTATTAATAGGTAGGTTTTTATAGTGCCAGGTTGCATACCTTCGTGTTGTAGCGGAATGGGCCGGCACGCCCAGCCGGAATTACCACTCTCTCACTTAAAATCGGCGTAAAGTAATAGCTACGCTACCATAATTTTGAGTGCAAATAACAAAATGCTAAGCACACAATGTCTTACTGCTACCCTATGACAACCAAAAGTTCTAAGACCTGTCGTTTTCAATGACCGGCTTGGTTGATTTTAGTGAGAACTCTTATCACATGTACACTTATTATAGTGCATGCTCAAACAATGTCCATTCCCTGCATCGCTAATGCGCCATCAACCGTAGGAACGAAGATGTTATGCCCTATGTGCCTGTAGTTTGATAGAATAAAAAAAATTGTACGCTTGCTCTTTTATGGTTTTAATTATACTCAACGGCGTAGATAGGCGGCGGGCTATTTAATATTTTTATAAATTAAATTTTACTAAAAGCCATTGAAGTAACTATAAATATATTAAGTCAAACTACAGGAATTCATAATAAGTCCACTGATGATTATTTAAAGAATAATCATCAACTTCAAAATAAAAAAAAAACCGTTACTAAAGTTTTTCTTAACAGAAATGCATTTCATACATATTAATTTCAAATCACAGATTTTCAAATTTCAAGCAAACATTTATCCTTTACTTATATTTATGCGGGCAACAGCTAGCGTACCGGCGACAGCGGGACGCGGGGCGCGCAAGCGGTTGCATCACGCGTTTGTATGATGGGTGTTGGACCGCCTGAATTTATTTAGTGCGCGATAATTTTAATATTACGATTACTCCTAAGATATTGATTTAAATTGGGTGGTGTAAAGGGCAATTATAATATACGTTAAATGCTTAAAGTAAATAACGTATTTATTTTAATAAGGATTAATATCATATCCGTTTTTATAGCTTTCCAATTTTACCATTTTTATGTAAACATTTTTTAAACATTAAAATGGGTATAGTTAGCTATCCTTAAAAGATAGACATATGCCATCGCGGACTTTTTTGTAGATCTATGAAAGGGGAACAATTTCACCATACATTATTTTGTTATAACTCAAAGGGATTGTACAGCGTTTTCGATGAAAGCTCCCAATCGGCTCGTTTTTTTTCCGACTTCTTCAACAATTATCGCTATATTTTAACAAATTTACTGAAAACATTAATGCATTATACACGTAAACCTTCCTCTTGAATCACTTTATCCATTGGTGATAACCGTATAAAAATCCGTTTAGTACTTTTTTAGTTTAGCGCGTTTATACAGAAAGACATGAAACGCGGGGGACTTTGTTTTATAATATTTAAGGAAGCGGTTGCATCACGCGTTTGTATGATGGGTGTTGGACCGCCTGAATTTATTTAGTGCGCGATAATTTTAAAATTACGATTACTCCTAAGATATTGATTTAAATTGGGTGGTGTAAAGGGCAATTATAATATACATTAAATGCTCAAAGTAAATAACGTATTTATTTTAATAAGGATTAATATCATATCCGTTTTTATAGCTTTCCAATTTTACCATTTTTATGTAAACATTTTTTAAACATTAAAATGGGTATAGTTAGCTATCCTTAAAAGATAGACATATGCCATCGCGGACTTTTTTGTAAATCTATGAAAGGGGAACAATTTCACCATACATTGTTCTGTTATAACTCAAAGGGATTGTACAGCGTTTTCGATGAAAGCTCCCAATATGCTCGTTTTTTTCCGACTTCTTCAACAAATTTCGCTATATTTCAACAAATTTACAGAAAATATTAATGAATTATACACGTAAACCATCCACTTGAATCACTTTATCTATTAGTGAAAACCGTATGAAAATCCCTTCAGTAGTTTTTTAGTTTAGCGCGTACATACAGACAGACATGAAACGCGGGGGACTTTGTTTTATAATATTTAAGGATAATATTTAAGGATTAGTATTCCTAGTTATCATAATTATTATCCGGTTTGTTAGCGAAATTTCTTTAGTTTTCATTATTACACTACTAAATTATACATTGAACCATTATGAATAATATTTATGGTCAAAGAATAGATAGAGCGGTGTACTTCATCATATTTTCTAAAGTCTAACACTTTGATCGCTCTATTAGATAAATGTTTAAGTGAAATTGTAATTGAAAACGGATGAATTAGAAATTTGCATAGAAACGTGTGAATAGGTGGGTTTTCTTCGCGAAATAAATCAGTTGAGGTGATTGCATGTATCATTAAGTGAAAAGTGGACATAGAAAACCTCAAAGACATTTTAGATTAAGATGGTAAAGCTTTCTGCGGTTGAAAACAAATTAGTTTCGACGTAAATGGCCTTTAGATGATAGCTAGAGATATTTCAATTATTTTAGCTTAATCAAATTAATGTTATAAAGTGGAATGTTTATTTTTTTTACGTATTATTTATAATAATATTAGTCTTATTTAATTCTAACAGGAAAGCAGACAATCAGGATATTTTTTATCTAATCTGGTACTCTAAGAAATATAAATCATACCTTCCTAAGATTTTTAATTGTTATGTAATATGATATGTATTCATTATCAGATGGGCTACTTGCTCGTCTGCCTTCCTAATTAATAAGCAATGGCTTGAACGGGCATCTGTTTTAATATCATTCAATAACTGTCACGTTTATATATTTCCAATAAAATAAAGCATTTCAAAGGAAAAAAAAATAAAAACAATAAAGATAAATAATTGTCTCATCTAATCGGACCCTGGAAACGTTCACTGTAATTGGTATTACCGATTCCAATCACAAGAGCACTCGATACCGAACGTAGAACTACGATGAAATCTAATTGAAATGGTGCAACAAGTACTATCGTAACATAATATAACTCATTAAACGGTGCAGTTTAGTGAGACTACTTGTTTTTGTCTTTCGTGTCTGTAATTACACTGGCTCACTCAACCTTCAAACCGGAACACATCAATATTGAGTACTGCTGTTTTGTAGTGCACAAAACCCTACCACCAAATATTTCGCATAGTCTTGAATCCACGCGAACGAAATGGCAGAGGCAATTAACGATAACTCATTCTAACTATATAGGTTTGTTTATAAGTTATACCATAAATTTCTATTTGTTTACATTATTTGATACATATAGTTACGAAGATGTCGAGTGTAGCCTTACCGTGACCACAGACATGATACAACATAAACTCCGTGACGCCTACATAGTGAAACGAAGACCGACGCGAATCGTAAATCGATACTATGACGTAACAAGTAGGTGCTCGTCGACGACGCTTAAGAAATGTAAGTTTAAAAGCATAAACTAGAACTTATATGTTGACGAAGGGGTACCTCGCGGCTTTGCCCGAAATTTCCATAAAATAAAAAAAAAGTTGAATTCTTCATTTCAGTTCAACTGTCAAAATTTTAAGTCTTAGGAGATGGTTTAGGCTCTGCGTTGATGAGATTGAGACTGTTTGTTGGTGATCCAATTGTTATAGCACCGGCGTATAGTGCACTTATTTATGTACACACTTCTATTCAATTATATTTTCTAGGTAGCTGGTTAGTATCCGTTGAGAATGGTGGCTGTGACCGAAATCGATCAGGGCAACATTAAGTTCGTCATCATCATCATGCATTCATGACTATATAAAAGGGGGTTTACATAATGTACAACTTGCAGTGTCCCAATATTGTGATATAGTAGATTATATCGTGTTATAGTAGAAATACAGACAGGTGGCCAATTATATCGATTGATACGTTCCCGATTCAATTCAATTCCAATCCAATTTTTGATTAATCATATTTAATCGGATTGGAACCGATATGATGTTAACGTGCCGTTATGTCAAACCAAACTGAATTGTTAACTTATATACCAATAGTTAATAATAATTAAATTAATAAATAAATTGACGGCCTCGTTGGTCTAGTGGCTTGGTATAAGGCCGCAGACTCGGTGGTACTGGGTTCAATTCCCAGGTCGGGCCAATAAATAGTTATTGGGGTTTTCTGTCAGAAAATTCTCAGTAGCAGCCCGGAGTCGGAAGTTGGAAGTGTGTACACTCCCGTGCCTCGGAAAGCACGTAAAGCCGTTGGTCCTGCGCATGAACTCTTTCCGGTCGTGTCGGATTGCCGTCCCATCAGATTATGAGAGCTAAGGAAAAGAGAGTGCACCTGTGTTTGCGCACACACTTGCGCACTATAACATGTCCTGCGCAGTCGGCTAATCTCTCTTGAGATTGGCCGCCGTGGCCGAAATCGGTCTGGAGGGCCTTGTATTTAATAATTAAATTAAAGAATAGGAAAATGGCAACGATTACGCTAAATGATTTCGATTCGATTGCGATAAATTGACAATTTGTTAGTAGAAGTGTGCTGCAGTATGTCATAAAGTAAAAACTTCATTTTTACGGTGTTTTCGTTGAACATAACATAATTGTAACACTTAAGATCTTCGCCCTCCACATTTTCTCTCTATAGCGTAACCAGGGCTCAAGGGAAATATACAGGATATTATAATTACTTAAAATCATACACTATACCTTTCATATTGCCGATTAACAAGCTTCGGTTGATTATCAGGTTATTGAATTGATTTTAACGCGCTACCAAGAACGGGTTTTAAAAATGACGATGGTTGATGTTTTCCGGTATTAACGCCATGAACATCCTCAATATTATGGAAATGATCCTAAGCATTGAGGTAACTAGGTCATAGCAGTACTAACATATTGAAGAATTTATCTACTAGATAAAAAGTTAATTAATATCTTCAATAAAAACTGATAAAAGATTGACAGTGGGATTTAATTTTATCTGATCTGAATTAATAGACTTTATCTATTATTTTTTTATTTTCTTCGAATGTGATACCTATCGAACAATGTAATAATAATCGATTATTCGATTGAAAGTCTATTAATATTGACATGTACCTCCTATCGACATAAAGTTCACCTGGTACGGAGGGTAGTTTAAATCGAACTTGGGTTGCTTACTTGCGTATTACTGCATTATTCGTGATATCCTTAATGTATTAAAATATGTAAATGTAGTAATATTTTGTATTAGTACTAAACTAAGTTGTAATATGGATAAAAATAAATAAATAGTAAGGTAAAAAAGTTTTCTAGAAAAAGTAACTAAAATTAAGAGATTAAATCATAATAAATTTATGTATTCGCCGTTAATAATTAATTAATATATTCGACTATTTTACGCCTTCTCAAATAAGAGCAGGCCTAAGCCCAACAGTCATTATTATATTCCGATGGGACGGCAATTTCACAATAACGAGGAAATATCAGGAGTATGGTGAAAACCGTAAGAAACTGTTCGGTAGTTTTTGTGTTTACTACATGAACTTTTAAATTAAATCGAAATTTGTATTTTATAGTTTTCCATGTTATACAAACTACCGATTCTATTGATAAGTGACCATAATTATCTAAACAGTTTAATATTTACCAATATTTTTAATAATTACAAAATATGTTTTGAATGTGCGCATGCGCATCATTTTATTGCATTGTTGTAAAGTACAAGTATTTCAACACTCAAGTTTCGTTAAGGAAGTTGTAGGCGGCGAAAGCATCGCTTCCGAAGGACACTGGCTATTAATTAAGATACAAGATTAATTTTACAAAGTAGCGACAGATTATTGATAATATCGAGGTACGTATTAATGTTTATCTGCAGCCGTATATTTACAACATAGTGTGTTATTACATTAATGTTAATATATTTTAATCAGCCTTGTAATCAATCGAGGCTTGGATCTTGGCTTTATTAAGAAGTTTTTTTTTTATTGAAGTTTAAATTGAACCTTAAAGTCTTGTGTCGTTAATATTTTATTACTATAAAACAATACTAAAACTTATTACAACATCGTGAAAATTATTGATTTTCTTTAAAATATGTATTACATTACATTTCCCTACTGAGCTATGGGACATTTATGAACTCTGAGTTTCATAGTAGAAGTTTTAGTATTTGGAACTAGTTTTCGCCCGCGACTTCGCTTGCGTGTTCATATACGTGTTAGATATAAAAAGTAGCCCATGTCCCTCCTCGAGGTTAAAACTTGTTTCATACCAAATGTCATCAGAATCGTTTCTGTAGTTTTTACCCGTGAAAACCTTTATATATGGTATAGATGATTAAAATGCTTCGTTGTCGTCATCTAAAGATGATTACTATTGCAAATACAATATGACCAAAATTTTGACGCATGTTTAATATAATATAGTACACCAAATCGAGAATTATAATTTACCTGGATGCACATAAATCCTCAGTATATATCATATATGGTGCCTTGTTAATTAAGTTTTGCATGTAGGTATCCAATTGGATGTCGTTACGAAACCTACTTACATTTGCAATCGGTCTTGCTACCGTCTATGGAACAATCTTTTGAGAATTCCTAACTGTGCGATTATAATTATAAATCGTGTTAATAAAGTACAAAACCCGTAATGTATGTTTTTTATATCACAAGGGTCAATTTAAAATAGTCGTATCAAATAAATATTGCGGAGATGACCCAGTGATTGTAACACTTACTACTGAGTTGCATGTGCTTGAATTGAGTTTATAATTTATCTCATGGTAGGTGTTTAAGGTAGACCTAAGGAAACCTATATGTGTTAGATGGTTTTCTTTCACAAGTTCATCCACCAATCTACATTGGAGCTTAATAATAAGTGAAATAAGCTCCAAAATTTTTCCCAGATTCTTCTTCTATTGAAAGAGATTGTCTAGCAATGGACAATTAGCATTTATGATAATTATTGCTACCAAAATTAGTTTTATATTGTTTATATATTATGTAAACGATAAAGTCCGATATGACAACAAATAAAAAATGCCATCGCTAATCCCTCGAAATCCTGATAGATACTTAACAAATAACCAAATTACAAAATCGTGTAAATATTGACGTCGTTGTAATAATTCTCACGTGCTAATAGAGATCTGAGAATCCGATGAAGAAACAAGTAGAGATCCTTCCAACCCGAGTTATACAAATTAAAGTCGATTTAATACCGTATTAGCTTTTATAGGAAGATAAACTGCCTTCGTGACTCGAATGAGATTGATCGAATCTTTCGCGACGTGTCGTAAGGGCTTATAAATCGATATTTGCCTTATCTGGCGTTTGTTATTACATTGATCACTCACCTCAGCCGGTTAACTAGCCGTAATAACAATATTTGCACAAGCGATTATCACACTTAGATTTAATCAATAAAGGCTATGATCACTTGCACTAGGTAATCGAATTACTGTTTTGACACGTAAAGTCTTGCGTAATAATTAATTAATATGAATATATTTCATAGTTCAATAACATTGTATTCTTAATACATTATTAATTTAATTTAAATGGAAAGACACTATAATATTGGTGAAAGATAAAAGTTGGTTTGTTTTAAAAAATGTAAATTTAAATCTTCAATACAACAAAAGAATTTACTTCTTCAAAAAATGCCAATTAATTGCAAGATTATAAAAATGTATTATAATTATACAATAATCTAATAGGACGTTAGTTGTCCTCCATAGAACACCGACATCGTGAGGAGGAACCTGCATGTGCCAAATTTCACTGAAATTCTGACGTATGTGTATTCCCCAACCCGCATTGGTGCAGCGTGGTGGAATAAGCTCCAAACCTTCACCTTAAAAAGCGAAGAAGCCTTAGCCCAACAGTGGGACATTCATAGGATGTTACTGTACTGTTACTGTAATTAACGTAAATAAATATTCGTTTTATATAACAGTTAAGTTATAAATAGAAATAATCGTTAACGTATTGAATAATATTTATTATAATTACGAAATGAGATCACATACAATGCTAGCGGTGTATTTAGTAAGGTTTAAATCAATCATTCGTCTGTCTCGGTTCCAATCAACATTTTGCCATAGTCTGTAATTTGTCGCTTGATATATTGAGTAGTATGAGAAAGTTCATGATAACGTTATATAACCGTGATATAGTGAATTGAACTGTGATATATTCCTGATCTAATTCAACAGGAAATCGTCTACTTCAATTATTTTAGAGTTTTATTAAAGAAATAGCTGATACGCGCGATTTCGTCCGTGACGTAAATATATCAAATATGAACAAAGTTTTCTTATGTACGAAGGAAAAAACATCAAAAAGATCGCAAGCAAAAATATACTTTGTTTAAACATACATCACTGAACACGCAGTGCATATACAAACCGTTGTTTCTTGAATCTTTAATAACTTTTTATTAAATGAAGATATCGCAATCATTTTTTTTTTGATAAGGGCCAAGTGTCTACGAAATAAAATATAGAAAATTGAATTGAAATCTATCCCGTAGTTTTTCCGTGATGCGCGCACAACTGCAGACCTCTATCATATTATTTATATAGATATCTGCGAAAGTGTCATTACGAGTGCGAAATTTTGAATCTGTGTTTCTCGTATATTTTGCAGCTTTGTTTGTATAAAGTTAATATTTTTTGCAAACTTTTCAATGTGCAATTTTTTATAGTTAGATAATAGATCAAGATAATAATCAATTATGAAGTTCGATTTTCGTTGGTATGGTTTTTTGAGGCAGAAAATGGCATAAAATAACGGATTAAGAAAAAAAAGCAAAATTGTTAGTTATATTTGATTTTTTGTCCGCTTACTAATTTATAAAGACGAAATAAATTTCATATTTTAGTTTGTTTTATTTCAAAACAATACACGCTGTTAAATTGTTTGAGACTTATTGTTAATAATTTTTAAACTGTGTCTGCAGTCGATGAGTAACAAAATTCTCAGGATAATAATTACGAAGTCCACGTCACTCACAGTTAGAATAACCGTGAACTTTGGAACGATTGGCAGACTCTTAAAATAACTATTATAGAAGATGTACGGTATAATTATTAAATTAATACTTTAACTACTAAGATATCTTATTTAAAATGCAGTTACAATTAGAAGTGACAAATTGACATTTTTATTTCTTCGTTTATAAAATTTATAATTAAAACAGCGGTTCATCCGCGGCTTTGCCCGCGACATAATCAAAAATAATAAAATATGTTAATCATGTTCTAATTTAGCTGTGAAATAAGTAAATTTCAAGCAGATCAGGCCTATTTTTATACTAATGTTTACAAACCATTTCTCCCGTTTGAGGTTGAATTATCAAAAATGACAAAATACGTATAAATTTATTTTTGCTCAGAAGCTTTCAAATTAAATTTTATGCTTCTTATATAAAAAATGACGGATCCGCCATACAAACTTTCAACCCCTATTTAACCTTCTTGCGGGGTAGTTTTTAAAAAGCCCTGAAATAATTATTTATTTAGGTATTTCTAAGCATAAGCTAGTACATAAAATTTCATGCTTCTTACATGAAAAATGACGGACCTTTTTTTTCGTGGAGAAATCCATCATGGATGCCCTCCATATCTGATGACTTGATGGAGGGTTATGTCGGACTCCTACCGACTAAAACCACCACGGTTCCCTTCCCGTCTTAAGGGGAGAGCCACGGGATCCGCATGCTACTGTGACAAAAAATGAATGACGGACCTGCCATATACATTATAAACCCCTATTTCACCTTTTTGGGGGACTTCCTATCATATAAACTACTTATAGAATATTTAACTAATTCACTAAAAAATATCTCATATATTCCAATGCATAGGCAGTCGAGATGGCCCGTGGGTTAGATATGTTTAGCGAGGAGCATGGGGCCTCATGAGCCACAAATAGTAAACAACCGCGGATGCGTATGAGAAATCCCGCAGCCTATACGATCCGTGTCGGCTATCGTTGGGTGTAAGAATCCCACTAATTCCGGTCCCTAAGACCCAAGTATCTTTCAAAGTTGACAACTTTTTTTTCGTGGGGAAATCCATCATGGATACCCTCCATATCTGATGACTTGATGGAGGGTTATGTCGGACTCCTACCGACTAAAACCACCACGGTACTCTTCCCGTCTTAAGGGGAGAGCCACGGGATCGCTTGCGCATGCTACCGTGACAAAAAATGAATGACGGACCTGCCATATACATTGTAAACCCCTATTTCACCTTTTTGGGGGACTTCCTATCATATAAACTACTTATAGAATATTTAACTAATTCACTAAAAAATATCTCATATATTTCAACATGCATAGGTAGTCGAGATGGCCCGTGGGTATGTTTAGCGAGGAGCATGGGGCCTCATGAGCCACAAATAGTAAACAACCGCGGATGCGTATGAGAAATCCCGCAGCCTATACGATCCGTGTCGGCTATCGTTGGGTGTAAGAATCCCACTAATTCCGGTCCCTAAGACCCAAGTATCTTTCAAAGTTGACAACTGTGCGATCAAAGAATAGGCGGTTACTTTTTACATGACTTTTGATGACATTCAAATAAAAAGGCATAATTACGAAGACGGCTGATGTTCCATGATAATTATGTAACATTAAAAACATCGTATGCGAATATCATTTTATGTAATTATAAATAAAATAAACGTTTCACTTTTAATGTTTTATTGAAATTTATTTTAAGGTTTAATTTTATTACTTTTGTTTTTGTTCGAGTTTTACTGAGTAATTGGGCGCTTGTTAATCATTAAATCGAAGGTTTTACATAACTAAAGTCAACACTAATTGTCTCTACACTTAACCTTTTATCACCGGTTTACATTTTAAATCTAGTTTAATACGGTTAATTGCTCTCGTTTTTCGTATCCATTCAAGAATCTGTGTGCCAATTTTAATTCGATTACATAATAGCTTATTTCAACAATCGGTGTATCGTGTAGTATAGACACATATAAGGTCTTCATTTCAAACCTATAATCCAATACGTCAAACGGAATATATAGTAAAAAATAATCTAAACAAGAAGGCCCTACGATTGCTATCGATGAGGACACCGATACCGAAGTCGAGGAAGAAAGTAAATTGGAAACCGTGACGCTTCTCGTGCCGAGCGATTTGTAAACGTCACATTGGGTAGTTCTATTCATAACCGACCAGATAAATTGACCTTTTGGTCCCTTCTCTCGAGGTACACGATAGAAGACCACGTAAACTAGTCGGCTAACTGCAGTGGCGTCTGTGTTAGGTTAATTTGCCTCAGATAGTGGCCATGATGGATGGCTTGACGCGCAGTATGCGCCTGCGCCGCACGCCCTCAGCCAAAGGTTAAACGCCCACTTTGTGCACGATTCCCCAGTAATATTGATTTTACAGTCTATCACGATAACGATCTATACAATTTTGTTTCGAATATTTGACAGCATATCATCAACCCCAATGACCTTAATTAGATATTTCAGCATCCTACTGATGGTGCACCTAGTGATGTCAGTTTACACAAATGCCTATAAGCCTTTAAAGCAGCGAAAAAAATACGTTCTTCATACAGCTGTGTGTTAATTGTCAGAACAGAAAAAACCACAAATAGGTTTTAAATATAAAGACGAAGAAAAAATTTACTTGTTTCAAGGATTACATGAAGATTTTACAAATACGCAAAATATTACATCAATTTTCTCCTCTTCTTGTCCTTACTCATTTATATATAGTTACTAATGTGGTTTTATAATCTACAGCTCTTTATATCGTCTGCTATTCATATAATATAGAAGGTCGTGTCTTGTAGATTTATCCGATTAAAAATTAAAAGCAAAGTTTTTGGGCACGACTTTTTTGAGACAACGGTACCGCGTTCCAATTCAACTTCGCCTTGGAACGTTCTATTGTTTCAGGGAACGCCGGTCGCTATCGTGAGCGAATGTTCGCAGATAAAATGAAACAATAAATTACAGCGTGATGTCGACAATGTCCCTGCTACCGATTCCAGTGTGTATGTAACGAGGAATTTATTATCCGGATCAATATTGCAGCGTTAAAATCGTATCGTAAATAGCCTTCTCACGTGTACTGTGTTCGCGTTGATCTAATTCGATATCCGAATACATATTTCATTTTATCTCATTTTATTATGTCTACATTTATATACATTTCCCCGTTATCTTGTTTCAGAGTTGTATCTAGGAAGTTTCTTGTTATTCCTAATCTGAGCGGTATATTACGAGAGCTAAATATTGCGGCCACCCTCTTAAGCATGCGCTATGCGTTATCTTACTTCCTGATGCAAATTATTGCAAATGGTACTTTCGTCAGCCCACTTCGGTTTGTAGGAAGTAGATTCGCTATTATGAAAATTGATGATAGGATTTTCGTTTTTAAATTTTTTGTTATTGGCCAACCAGATGAATTCTAAAAGTAAAGTAAAAGTAACAGCCTGTGAATGTCCCACTGCTCAGCTAAGGCCTCTTCTCCTCTTTGTGAGGATAAGGTTTTGGAGCTTATTCCACTACGCTGCTCCAATGCGGGTTGGTGGAATACACATGTGACAGAATTTCAATGAAATATAACACATGGAGGTTTCTTCACGATGTTTTCCTTCACCCTCAAACGTGAGATGATTTATAATCACAAATTAAGCACATGAAATTCAGCGGTGCTTGCCCAGGTTTGAACCCACGATCTTAGGTTAAGATTCACGCGTTCTTACCACTGGGCCATCTTGGTTATGACCATAAATTAAACATGTAACAATTCAGTGGGGGTTTGTCCAGGTCGAAAATCTTGCCTCGTTTGTCGTGCTTTAGTCTATAATTTTTTTTATATAATTTAATATTGTTTTCGATTGGACCTTAACGCTTAGAAAAGATTGGTCATCCTTTGTCTCATTGTACATGTTTGAGAAGCCATTGTTATGATTAGTAAATTAAATAAAAATCTTATTTATCTACTGTCAATGTTGACATCATTTCTTAGTTTTTACATTAACGGCATAGGCGGTTACCGTTATCCACGTAAAACAATATAAATGGACAAACTTATTTTATCTTCACTTGTTATTGTTTATAACTTCGCTATCTGTTGGCTGGAGTTCCAGATAACATTATTTGTTTAAATGTTACTGGATTCATAGTTTTGCTTAACAATAGAAATAAGTAAATGCATTATTATATGGAATGAATGGCCAACAATGATATTTGTAGTATCGACTCGTCTTCAATACCTAATCGAAATATTGATAAAAGTTTGATTATGATAATTAAAACTATTTAAATAAAGAATCATAAATTTAACGTTGCATGGAAATCACGATTTATTTTTAACCAAATTAATTTTTTGACTTTAAAATAAGGAGGAGGTTATCAATTCGTCTGAATGATGTTTTTTTAATTTTAGTAATGATGTCCTACTGTCCCATTTCGGTCACGGCGGCGTTACTCAGATGTCTAGTCAAGTGATCTGCGCACGACAAATCATGGTGCATAAGTGTGTGCGTAAAAACAAGTATACCATATATTTCTTCACACTCATAATCTTATGAGATAAATCCACGACAATAAATCGACCACGATAAGAAAATAATTCAGGCGCACATCAACATCATTACGTGGTTTTTAATGCTTGTAAAAAATAAAAATATCTTTTTTGATTTTAATTCTATGCCTAAGATTGCTATATACAAATCTGTAAGTGAAGTTTTAGTTGTTATAACTTTTGATAGACTTAACCGATTGTGATGAAATTGAGACTAAACAGAACCTTAGAATATTTCATATAATAATACAATTATTTACATTGGTAATTTCTACAGTTTTGAAAATTACCGAGACAATAAATAATTGGTTGTGAAAATAGCCATCCTAACTAGTTTATTTGTTTAAACGACTCGCCTAAACAACTAAACTGATTTTAAAAAATATTTCACCAATAGGCAGCTAGATTAGCAGCGAGTAATATATGCTACAATTTGTCCCCGTATTCTCACGGTAACGGGAACTACACGGGTGAAACCGCAAGCAAATGGCTAGTAAAATAAAAAGGAACGTTTTTTGAAATCACTACAGACACTACAATTATCTTTATCTGTGTGTCTCAATAGTTTATTTAAAGAATATGACTTTAAATAAACTGTTGAGCTTTTTAGCTATGACGTCAGCGAGAGAGCACTTTATTTTTCACGGACACGTTTACACTTACCGTAGCCTTAATTCGTAGGGAACTGACCCTATCTCACTCGGTTCCCTTTCGAAATGGCCTCGATGGTAATCTTCTGCTAAGTGAATGTATCCGAGTGAAACTTATGAAAGTCTGCTTTGACTCGTTTAGAAAATTACATTATAGTGATGTTTTAATGTTCTTCTCTCTTGCTAGAATACTGTTTTTATTATAGTTTTGTTTATTTATTACAAGCTTAGCAATATCGCCATTCGCCACTGACATTTAAATTTACTCGATTTATATAAGTCATTGTCGTATGTATCCGTAAATTAGTCGGTGTTTTTCACGCTCGTACAGTTTATTACAGATCCTTTTTTTTTCGCTGGGAAAACGCATTTACGCGTTTCCCCCACATGGATTTGGGGCTATGTGGGGCTCGCCGGTGAAAGTCTGAAGCAAATGACGGATTTGAACTCGGTATACTTCGAATATTAAGTCCGTCGTCATTGCCGCTAGGTCAGCAAAGCTTTTATTACAGATCCTGAGATTATAGATATTAGTATAGATGTCTATATAATCAACAATCTTGATAGATAGATGAACATCTGTTCGATTGTATAACTTCACAAAGAGATGTGTTCCTTATGAATATCCGTTACAAGTCATTACGCAGTAAACAATGTTGTTGCCAAACAATATTGCACAGACGACTCTACCGTAGCAAGATGCAGAGCGTAGGCGTTATTGTTTTACTGATTACTTCCTAGCTGCAAATAGTGCAAGTCACCTTACCTCTTGCGAAAAAACCAATAAATGAAATGCAACCTTTGTTTACCGTTTGGTAAAATATTAATAAAGTCGTCAGAACGAAGTTCAATATCTAAGTATATTAATGAAACTGTAGCCTTCATATTCAATTAAATCTACACGATTAATCACCACTGGTTCGGAATGTAGAACCTATCCAAAATAATCAGCTAGAAAGTCATTAGTTATCTTTTTCGTAAATTAAATAAATAACAAAGATATGTTCATTTTTCTATAATCGAATTTTAACGTTAGGTTTAAATTAATTAATTGACAAAGCTTAGGTGTTCTATTATAGAAATGTGTATTTTAATCAGCGAAGGATGTATTGACTTAACGGACAAGATAAATTGTTTGTACAATTTTATCTGCATTTTTGGCTTTGTAACATATAACAACAGAATTTTAAGAATTAGTAACATATTTTATATTTCGGAGGTGTTGCCCCAAAGTAAACCTTAATATATTATTCAATGTGAATTGTCTAACTTTTTTACCTTTAACTTTATAAACATAATGTTTGCTAATTTTATTACCACGATACCTATCAGGGCCATTTTGTTAGAAGTCTTCATAAAATTTGTCATTTAAGCGATAACAGTTTAATTATGTACACTTATAACGAATTCCGTATCTATGATTGCTTTGGGAATCTTAATGGTTTTTTTTAAATTAATTAATACTAATTGTTAGTAATTAATTTGTTATTCTGAATTATATATCGCAGTATATAATTATTTATTTTATCAATTTTCGGTGAAGATGACCCAGTGGATAACTCATATTATTATCATCTTAGAGTAGCTGGAAGAAATCTCTTCAAGCAATCATATTTGTAAGTGATAGTAAATTATCGCCATGATATATTCTAAAAATATTTCATTATCCAAGCGCCACCAATCTCGGCTACTAAGATTTTACGTCTTTTGAGCAAAACCGGACTCAAACCGGAACATGACAATACTAAAGATAAGTATTACTGTTTAAAATATATGATAATTGGGTGGCACCTACCCAAATGGGCTTGGACAAAGCTCTACCACCAAATATACCCACGAAATAATCGCTAAACCTTTTTAACAGAAGTGGACGCCCTTGTCTTATGTGATATATTTTAATATATTTTTTATATACCTATCTGCAATTTATTAGCAGAGATGGCCCAGTAGCTACAACGCGTGATTCTTAACCGATAATCGTGGGTTCAAACCCGGGCAGGCACCACTGAATTTTCTTAAAGTGCTTAATTTGTGTTTATAATTCATCTCGTGCTTGACGGTGAAGGAATACATCGTGAGGAAACCTGCATGTGTCAAATTTCACTCAAATTCTACCACATGTATTCCACCAACCCGCATTTGAGCAGCGTAGTGGAATAAGCTCCAAAACCTTCTCCCCAAAAAAGGAGACTGTTACTATACTATACTGCACTTTAGATAAACCTTTAATTACACGCATATACAATTAATATACATAAACCGAGCTATTACCATTTTCATTTAATAAGTATGTTTCTATAGGAAATTAGCGACGCCAGTCATTGAGTTAAGCATTGTTTTAGTGAACATTTACTTGTGTTCGAGTTTAAGGCTTTAGCCGTAATATCCCGTGGGTGGATCAGGAAGTATTGTAACACCCACAACCTTTCATTGCGTCGTTATTCATATCCGTACTGTACCCATTAGTTGAGCCAGTGGTTCTCAATCGTCGGCGACACACTTGTACCCTCTGGTCGAACTAAACGCTGTTAAAAGAGTTCCCCAACAATACAACAGCTATTCAATATAAGCTTTTGACGTGACAACGTCTTATAAATTGGTTTGCCGGGTGACACTTCAAGAAACTGCGTTACGCTCCGCTCACGTTATGCGCTCACAATGAGAGCGAGTGAGAGGCACGCGTCCCTTCCACTCGGGCATGGTTAGCCCGCCTAAGAGCGAGAGAGACAGACATAAAAAGTGAATCATCGCCCTATCCTCAACAAAATCACTCAGATAGGAACAAGTTAAGTTGTAGTAAACGCTGTTTCACTGTACGCAAATGTATTGCAAGTTATTGTATGTATATTTGTATATAAATACGTATGTATGTGTAAAGGTAAAAATAAAATTTTGTTAATATGAAATTCAGTGCGAGATTCTTTGTATAAATTAATGTTTTAAATATAATTCTTTGTATAAATAAATGTTTTAAATTGTTACTATTATTTCATCCTTCTTCCTACTATACGAATGAATATTCACATTAAAATTATTTTACCACTCAAAGTCGTTGTCACGTAAAACTTTCGCCCGTATACCGACTTTACAGGCAACCAATTTTTTTTCTAACAAGTAATACTTTGAGCTTTTGATTTAAAATGACTTCCGGTTTTATTTTTACTTGTCAATTACTGTTTTATACTGATATACTCGTTTTATCATATTAAAATTTTATCAATTGTGATATCGAATCGAGCTTGATGTAATAAAATTTTACAGTTCAGTATTCCCAGACGGCAAGAAGGTTGAGAACCTTGGTTGTACTTGTACCCATTAGTTAAGCGACTCGTCTGCAAGCATTAGCTGATTTAGGTACCAACTTGGCGGATTTATGAGCATCGTGTTTTAACTTGTGTGTAATTGACGGCCTGTTCTGGGTCATTGAATAATTGACCCCTAGAATTTGATGATGTATGCAAAATTATCTAACGGATATTTGGTACTTATTGTTTTGAACGTACCTAATATTAGTTTGTAAACAATTGTTGAACAGTTGTTATGATCGAACAATTTTGATACTTGATTTTATATGAAATGTTTATACTACAGATGTATTTCCAAAACTTCATCAAGTATTTCACGATTTATAAAGATCTTCATGTAAATTGTTCATTAATATGGAAACTATATTCGAGCTTATAAGGGGTCTAATTAATAAACAAAAATTTTAACAAAACAAAAACCGACTTCAACGTAAAAACAAATTAATATGCACTAAAAAGTAAAAAAATAATTTCTTATTCTTCTATAATTTGATAATGAACTTACTATTTTCTACTCATCAATATGTAGGTACGATTGTGTTGTTTGGTTGATAATGAAAGGAAACAATATAACAAGGGCCCACATGGGAAGCACCAGCTTTCAAATAAAAAAAAATCATCAAAATCGATTCACCCAGTCGAAAATTATGAGGTAAAAAAAAAACATAGTGACGAATTGATAACCTCCTCCTTTTTTTTGAAGTCGTTTAAAAATGTATTATTATAAGTGTTGGTATTTATTGTAATATTTAATAGTAATATTATGAACTTATATTGTAAATTTCTGTAGATAATTGCATCGTTCACGATTTTTTTAGTTTTGACTCTTGCTAGATTTGTTACAAACTAACGGTGATTACAATTACTCGGTTACAGACACGTCTCATAACTGACGTTATTTTATCGCCTAGACATTAAAGAAGCGCAAAAACGTGATGAAAACAAGGGACGAATATAAAATATTTCTTAATTGTTTTCATACAATAATAAAAATTTATTAAGTAAAAAGCATAATTACAAATAATAAGACAATAAATGTTAAATTCTAAGAGTTAAAAATAAAGTGAAAATAATGATTAACTTGCACAGTAAACGAACACGTTTGTAACAACAAATAACTAAGTACAGAGGCTTGTATTATACTAAGTATAGCTCTCAAAACATTGTCGGGTGCGTACAGCCCTAGGACATTTTTCACCGCGCTACTCGGAAAATTATAGGCGTTCGACGAACATGCAATAATGGATCGATGATAATCTACTTTTACGTGTTCCACGTGCACATGTGGTGGTCGAAGGTATCGGTTACTTTACCTTGTACGATATCTTTATCAAGCCTCAAAATTGACATGTTGTGGGCAGCTGTCAAGTTTTATATGAAAAGAATTCGTGTAATTACCTACATGTGTATATATGCATTAGGGCGCTCAGGTTACTCAATATTTATTATTTATAACTAACTGTACAGACAATAAGACATGCTCTAAGCCTATATATACTTTTTATAATTAATGCTATATAATAGTAATAATAACATTACAAGCTTTTCTTAATCCTTCAATATGATAAAAAATTAACTTGATATTTTTATTTACATATGTAAAGAAATTAATTGTTATAATACAATACATTAATCCTTTCAATAACTTAATAAACAATGTAGGTGTCTATCATTCTCTACGTTAGGTCATCAATTCAATCGATGTACTTGTAAGAATATAAAAAGCACTAAATTTTACTCGTAAAATCGAACAGAAATAAAATTTTAATAATGGTTTAAATAATAATCAAGATAATCATTTTGCATTTTTTTTAATTTATAATCGTCGGACATATCTTAGGGTTTTCTTTTTTATCTTTAGATAGGACATGAATAAATGTTTTTTTAGGGAACATTCCGCTTATAGTTTGTCCCCTACACTGACGCATACCTGAGTGAAGACCAGTAGCGGTCTACTTTCTCCGTCCGCGTCTGAAACACGAAATTCGACTAATAGTATGAATTATTGCTTTAGCTATTCCGCAGTATTTATTGGAACAATCCATTTTCACGCCACTGTGTGGGTCTAGAATATAGATGTTGACAGAAATCGGTTTCCTATTTCGCTAAGCGAAAGCTTTTTGAACACTTGCTTAAGCTTTTGTTCTAATAAACTTTTGTAACAAGGATTATGTCCTTCGGGATGATTCCGGCCGCGATGGCCAATGTTATAAGAGACGAGACATGCCTCCGCATTGGCCTCGTCTTGTTGTTATAGACCGAATATAGTAGAGGATTACAAGACTGAATAGAGATAGGATACTAATGCAACGGAATACTACTTCAGTTACTTACTCACACTTTCAAAATTCCAGGTTTCTGGTACTGAGAATTTCTTAAGAGCAAAATCGAATATTTTTCTATTGGTCCAAGGCTTTACTCAGGACCTTGGGACCTGCGACCTTAAAACTGTTCATTATTTTTTTTAAACGTTCCTTTTACAACGTAAGGAAACTGGCGCTATTGCGTCATATATATGTACCGCATGATATAACCCCGAGCGAAATACCCCAGATAGAGTTGTGCCAATAAAAACTTTTTTGCACGAAATATCTGTAAGTCGAGAAACCTTTCCGGGTTTCGTTTTTTAATTTAATATTTTCCTGACGAGACGAGGCTGCCATAAAAGACTATGGTGGAATACCCTTTATGGCGGGTTCAATTGATCAAGTTCGATCTTTTTTGTGGCTTCTTAATAAATAAAAGCGGTCGCAATTTGCATTACCCATTGTTTCTCCCAATCCGTAATTTCATCTCAATGTATTGCCGAATTTCCTCTTTAAATTCCAAGCTTTATGTTTTTATTTGTTCATTTCATTAACACAACATTCCGATCGAATATTAATATTGCTTAATTGTCCTTTGTTAAAGATCAATTACTTTTTACCGTCTTATAAACGATAGCTTAATACGGCTTGTTAATCGAAACTTCGGATTGAATTAGCAAAGAGGTTATTTATTTTATATTTTTTAATTTTTCATTGTTCTGCTCTCAAATATTTCAATGAGCCCGAACAAAAACCAATTCGTGCCAATTTCGTATAATTCATGTATTTTAAGTGCGCATGTTTACTTTTGCAATAACACTTATCGACAATAAAAAAGGGCTGACAATTTATCATTCAATACTTTATATGTGGTTATCTCGTTTAAAAGCATTTTAAGAACAGTACAGGTATTCAGTCTTCGTCACTTTAAACACATTGGCAGTCCGCAATGAAGGATGCATAAAAAATGATTACAGTCGGTCTGGCAACATTGTTGAATGAATATTTCAATGCATCATTCAAAGAAAAAAAAAATAAACGTAAATAATTCACAAATAAGTTTTCCTGAAATGAGTTTAAGGAAATGCATTTAGTGTTTTGTTTTTAAATAATATAGTGTTAACATTATTTCATATTATATTCATCCTCGATTAACTATGAAACTGACACCAATTCTACATCAAAAATTTAAAAAGTGCTTTGGATATGTTGTTGTAACTTTAATTATATTTGCTGTATAGGAAATTAATAGTAATAAAATTAATAACAAGTCATATAAATAAGTGTTAGTTTGACTATACAATACAATTTTCGACATTCAAGAAGATTTATGATCATAGTCAATTATTGAAATAATATTTTCCAATAATTGCAATGTCGGAAGACATATTTAAATGGAAGTAAATAAATTTTAAATCAATATCTGCTCAAAATCATGAAATCACACCGAGGAAGTTCATCGTAAATAAATATCAACGGTGACGTCTGTCATTTTTATATTCGCGGGGGTAAGGTTTGTGTTCGACACAGAATATGACTCAAATTTGATTAATGGTATCTGTAATATTTTAAACTAAATTTTAACCTACATTTAGTTATATTCTTTTTTGGCACACACTACAATATTGGACATTTTGCGTGTGTTTTACTGATGCTTCTCAATTTCACCGGAAATTTCAATGAATTGCCTAATTTTATAGTACTTGCACTACAGGTGTTAAGAATATTTAACATATTAAGGGTAATTTATTTAGATCATTTGAAACCTATAATGGTTTTGTCGAAAATAGCCTTTGCGACAATTATTAAGTATTAAAAAAACGACCAGGACCATGATAAGAGTCGAACCTAAGACTTCATATCGCTAGACAGCTTTAATCTTACGAGTCGAACTCGTAAGGATTAAAGTTGTATTAATATGTAAATTATTTATATAACTATAAAAACTGTTTCAACTAACTGAAATATTATTGGTAAGCGTGTAATAAAGTTTTCTAGCCATAAGCAGGTGACATTTTCCACACAACGAATTTCAATTCGTTTTAGTTGATTGTTATCTTGATGATTGACCGAATTCCGCACAGTTGTAAATTAAATGACGTCATGATCGTGACGGGTAATTACAACACGAAAGTTTTGACAATAACCCTACGATATTTGTTATTTTTATTGTTTTTATTATTTCTTTACTTATAGTCAGCGATAAAGAAATGATTGCGTAATATAATTTTGTACTAGAATAAGGCCACACAGGATTACAATTTTGATTATGAAAAATGATTAGTAACAAGTTTACAACAGAAACAATGAAAGGAATATTAAAAGTATAAATGTACAATAGAATACATTCTTACTAAAATTTACAATATAGAAACCTTTTTTTACTTTTGTAAGAGGATCGCCGTTATTCATGCGTTTTCTCGAACGAGTAAAAAATTACGTTTCTCACATGGACATGTAATTTATAATGTGACGATTTATAATCTGCTTTTGATAACGAAAAAATGTTCTTAATCGTTATCAAAAGGAATTATCGGAAATCAATATGCGATAACGATCTCATTTTTAAGATGCAAATGATATATTTAAAATTTTAATTACGTCCTTTTGAAGAAGATTTAGTTGAATCGACGTTGGAACTTGGAACACATTAAATATTTCAATATAAAGTGCCTATTAATTTTGTCCTCGTTGGATTTTTTTTAGTTCTGACTCTGAAATGATACGAAAAAAATTCAAAGTCGGTTTTGATTGGGATTCCGATTTTATTTCAAGCATTTGTTTTTACTTGACTGTAACGCGTTTTAATTTATTTAAATAGCATCAAACCAGGGATGCCGATTTTGTCACATCCGCGGATGCGGATCTTTGAAGGCTCACATCCGCGGATGCGGATGCGGATGCGGATGTTTAAAAACTTATATAAATATAGTATATTAATGGAGTATTAAAACAATGTTGAAGTAATTATTAACATTTTTATGAATGAAAATTAGTATTAAGTATAATGCTCCAATTTTTATTTAAGTCCTTCACTTAGTAATTTTCATATTAGTAAGTGAAGTTAAAAAAAAATTGGTTGCCTGTAAAGTCGGTATACGGGCGAAAGTTTTACGTGACAACGACTTTGAGTGGTAAAATAATTTTAATGTGAATATTCATTCGTATAGTAGGAAGAAGACGCGTGCCTTTCACTTTTTATGTCTGTCTCTCTCGCTCTTAGGCGGGCTAACCATGCCCGAGTGGAAGGGACGCGTGCCTCTCACTCGCTCTCATTGTGAGCGCATAACGTGAGCGGAGCGTAACGCAGTTTCTTGAAGTGTCACCCGGCAAACCAATTTATAAGACGTTGTCACGTCAATAGGAGCATTATACTTAATAAAGAGTAAAATTGCCTGCCTTTTCTGTTTCAAGAGGTTCCAGAGGTTCGGAAATTAAACCCGCGCTACTAAATAATTGTTCGCTTGTAACACTGCCTGGTGGATTGGATAAAAATCTTCGTGCTATCGGTGATAATATCTTAAATTCCTCTCAATGAACACTCCACCACTTAAGAGGATTTTCATCCACATTGACTCTTTTTTTAGCGCGGTAAAAATGTAATTCCTTCTTGAGTACAGCTTCAGTGCTATCATTTTCTGGTACTTCTTGACTCTCATCTTCACTTAACGAATCAAATATCATAGCGAGGTCGTTTTTTAAGCATGGCTTTCTGACAAAAATTTGATGGCCCTGGTCCTAGTTGGTCCATGTTACTTTCCGTGAAATAAGTCATTCTCATTCTTTTGGCCCCTTCGGAATTGGCATTAAGAGAACCGGAATCGTCATTCTCAGTATTTGTCATTACCATCAAAATGTCGTCTTTAATCTTTTCCTCAGCCACCCGTGTAAATAATTTGTGCTTATAGCGAGGATCTAAATAGGTGAAATTGTTCTCTTGGGAGAGAACAATTTATAGATATAATTTATATTTTGCAACTTGTATGACATCCGCATCCGCGTGAAAATCCGCATTGTTTATTGCGGATGCGGATGCGGATGCGGATGTCCAAATCTATGCGGATGCTCCGCATTTGCGGATGCGGATGCGAATATTCGCAACATCCCCGCATCAAACGACCGACTGACCATTGTGGCTATATTGCTGAGCAACATTTAAGCGTATCACCTCCAAATTCAATGTTTTTTTATTGTTCAAAATATCTGATAATATTGAAATTAACCAAAAATCAGTAAAAAGGAACAATTTTTTAATTAACTAAAACATAATATATATAAAGCTATATAATATATCGCGAGCGTACACTGTGACGTTTGAGGATCATTGCTTCACTTCTAAGGCCTCTAAGGAAGTTAACATTCTCAGTCAGACACAAGCAATTACAACCATTTAAAAATTGTAATTCAATTTCGAGAAACGTTTTCATTACAAATATATTTCCACAAAAAGCTTACTGGATTAAAATCAGAACAACAAACTTTCACCTTTCATTTAGTTTTTTATGAAGCAGTTATTCATCTGATTAATGTGCAGGGAATAGTCTTTACACGCTTTCATAAACCGTTCACTGTTTTTTACCCCGGCGCGACGTCTGACCTATTTCAAACCCTCGTCTGTCAGCCTTGACCGTTTACTGTGACCTTTAGTGCAATATAATAGGAGCGATAGGTTATGTCAGGCTCAATTAAAGCTCAGCTAAGGATTAAAATCGTTGTCGTGATTGAGTAAGTTTAGTTGTCTCAAAAGAGTATATAGTTATGTTGTCTCTGTCAAGCCCGAATAATAACACTGATAAGAGTGAATCGAGATTGCAAAAAAATTAAGGAAATTATAAAATCTATAAAACCACGTCCAATGAAATGATCATTATAAATGTGTATTGCCATATTCAACGCCCACTCGAAAGAGTTAGCGAATTGAATATATCCTTTTATTTATTTACTAGCACAAAGCAAACATCTTATATGTTTTATTCAAACACCTCATATTTACAAAAAGTACTAAATACGATATCATGCGTTATATTAGGATAATAATAATTACTTTTACCTCCGAAAGCAGTGTTTTTGAATAACTAAATTGAATTGTTAAATTTTCGCTTTGCTGTAGATGTTCAGCTTGCAATTACATTATGTATATGTCTAATATTAAATATAATAAGAAATCCATAAAATTTTGACACTAGAGAAGTTAAACGCCGCTGCTCTATTAATTAATAATAATGATTAATGACTGTCGTTGATGTAAAAATTACATAGAACGGAATTCTAAATAATAAAATCGCTGAAAATTTCTATCTATATCGATTAATTATTATTAAGCAGATGTACAAAAATGTACTTATAAACATGTGGCCTAAAAAAGGATAGCAAGATTTTTATCCCTGTAAACTTATTAATCATCGACGTGACTAATGTATAATTATTTAACTACAGTGATTTATTTATTATCAACAAATACATAGGCAATAAACAAGGAATCGTTAACAATACGACACAATCATTGAACGCAACACAACAACGGTTACATTCGCGATAAGAAGTAATGACAAAGGAGTAACTCTGTACCTTGGCCGTGACCTTTGTTATCCTTCGGCCAACCTTGGCCGTACTTGGCCCTGACCTCGTGTGAAATGTAACATGTGTCTTGGGCATAGAAATTTCCTTCAGTATTAGAGTTCAGGGGCACTCGATACATTATATTTTTCCTCTATCGCTTAAGGGAATTGGTGTTTTTTTTTTCTTTTGGACTTATTTTATATCTTGACCAAACTTTGTGGATAACAAACGTGACCTTTGTGAAACTTAGCCGTGACCCCCAATATTAAACATGAGCCTTGAAAGTAGTGAATTTATTCAGTAAATAAGTTCAAATTGCCAGTGAAAAGTTGGTGTTTTCTGTATATCAGATAATATGTTATTTTTATTTTGCCTGAATTCTAGTGACGCTACTAAAAAAAATATTACAATTGATTAACCATTTTGAGAAAATTTTCCTTTTACTTTAACATGATCTCGTTGCTGGTTTAGTTTCTTTTAGGAATAAATGATTATATTTCTTTATAATTTTGAATTAAACTTATGACTGTGTACGTCGTTATTAAGCTGCCATAGACATAAAACTTTACACGATTTCGTAAAATTGAAAAAAAAATGTTAAACATTACTAATAAAACGTGTTTTATTTGTTACAGGTAACCACAAACATTATTCAGTCGTGAGTTTATTTATAGCATAAAGATATAAAGTAAAACAAATCTAAGTCGCCTCACGAGGCGTCGGGGTGCCGCAGGCGTTGTCGCCCACTATACGCGTCTGCCGATATCAATCTATAACTCTGCGGGGCACGGTTATACAACAAGCCTTGACTATCGACTATCGATATCGTAACACTTTACGTCACTATTCATAAATGATTCACGAAAGTGGTTCGATTGTTTGCTCGGATTCTTTATTCGTTATTTCGATAGTATTTATTATTTGATGTGATGTAATATTATGTAAATATAATTGAATCAAGTACTATATTTGACATACATATGCATGAATTATGTTAAATTGGTGAGGTTCTCTGGTATTGCTCTGGCGGGTACGCCAACTGATGGGAGATGGTCCCAACCGTCCATAGATATTGGCGATGTAATAAATAGATGACCATTCCGTATACGATATACGCCAATGCGCCAATAACCAAATAACCAATGGCAAACAAGATGTTATGTCTTTTCTTCCTGAAGTTACACTAAATATTGCTGTTTGGTGATAGAATGTATGTAGTATGCTGAGTGGGTGGTACTTACTCGGACATGCTTTCACAAACCACTACCGTACAACATTTTTCATTTTCAGTTTTACCATATTTATCAATTTTGTCAAAGTTAATACTCTAAAACATTCTTAAGAATGAAATTGATGAAACGTTTGTTGAGCAAAAGTAAGTGTTTCGATGAATACGATGTTTACTTATAAATTTCATTTTTTCAACATTACTTGTGTGGGTAAATGTGATAAATTTTTATGTTATCACAAACTATAAAGTCTGTATCATGTACCTACTAATAAAATATTTAAATTGCGTATGCAAAAAATTCCATTACTTTGCGCGGTTCTAACGCATATTTTTTTTAATGAAAAAAGGTATAAACGAGCGGGTGCCCATTGACATCTGCAACACCCCAGCCAGGCTTGCATGTGCATTGCCGGCCTTTTAAATCCTCCTTGGTGAGATCGTTTTCTCATCCATCACGACATCGAGCTGGCGCTCCTCAGACTTGCCGCTCCTCAGACTTGCCGCGAGGTCTAGGCCCTTCGACAACATAGTCGAGTCATCGGCTTCCGACATAAGTCTGCGATTAATGTGGCCCAACCAAAGTAGACGGCTTTCTTATTAAGTGTATATTTTTAAATTGTTATCTAACCTCAATAATGTTGGCCTATTCATTATGCATTCGACCCCAAAAAAGGTACATCTTATAAACATTAAAAAGAGGCGGGTCAATAGTTCGATCATTAAATAATTATGCATGAAGTCCACCCACGCTCTTCCCACGGACATTGTGCCCTGCCCGGGTCAGAACCGAAACAATGCTTTCACTGGCATGTTAACATTTCTGCTAATTAATGAGCGTTAGGAAACATGACGTTATGTAATTTGTAATTCGTCTTGACATAGATCTTAGCTAGGTGAATAAGGTTATACTATACATTAATGTTATTATAAATATAAAACGAGTTTATATATTATATTTATATATTTAGTCATTTTCCTTCACCCAACCTATGTATATATGTATATATAATAACATATATAATAATAATAAGGTCCTCCAGACCGATTTCGGCCACGACGGCAAATTTCAAGAGAGATTAGCCGACTGCGCGGGATATATTATAGTGCACAAGTGTGTGCGCAAACACAGGTGCACTCTCTTTTAGTTAGCTCTCATAATCCGATGGGACGGCAATCCGACACGCCCGGAAAGAGTTCAGGCGCAGGACCAACGGCTTTACGTGCTTTCCGAGGCACGGGAGTGTACACACTTTCAACTTCCAGACTCCGGGCTGCTACTGATAACTATTTATTGGCCCGACCTGGGAATTAAACCCAGCCACTAGGCCAACATATATATATATATATATATATATATATATATATATATATATATATATATATATATATAGTATCGTCTTCTTCTTGCATTCAGATCCCACAATATATTTTATTGTCCCGGGTTGGAAAGCGAAGCCGGCATTATATATTCTGATTAAATGAACACGAGACATACGACACATTGGTCCGCAACGATGAAGTAGCGCACGCCGCTCGTTTGTGCGTTTAAAACTCTTACCGACCGATTGACAGACATACCAATACACCGATCACATACATACCGACGAACAGAAACTGAGCAAAAAGTGAAAAATACTTTAAGTATTAAATGCATTCTATAGTAATGATTATAAAATATTGATAAAGATAATTTGGAAATTTTACCAAGAATAAAATAATTTTATTCGAGTGTTATAAAATAAAATATCGGTCTAGTATTATTTAAGCCACGTTAATTCTGCGGAGAATGGTTTTCTTATAAATATCATTAAATTAATAATACCTAAAGCGTCAGTATTGTATCTGAATCGATCATTGAAGTGGCAATCTCTTGTAGACTCGTATTAACAATATTAATATCGTTGTCGTCTGTAGTTAAAGTGGTAATTTCTGTTAGACTATGCGTGCTGGCAATATTTATCATTGCAAAAGAAATTAAAATTTCAGTAAATTCGAAACTAATATATTGAAATATAAAATAGCTAAGCTAAAACCATATATTTGTTGAAATGTACTCATTATTCACATTCTACAAAACAGCAATGCTTAGTATCGCTTTGTTTCAGTTTAAGGGTAAATGAGCCGGTGTAACTTAGTTCCCAAGAATGGCGGCGAAGTTCCAATGTCTATGAACCATTGACCAGTCAGCCTAAATAATGAAATAAAAAAAAATATATACGAATAATTTATTGAAAACAAGTGACAAAGTTTTTAATTTTAATATTTTGAAATCCATAACAAAAGTTATAAATGATAAGTGTTGCATATAATATTTAATATGTAATTTATAATAAGGTAGTGTTCACACCCATACCGTATGTTGCAAGGATAAGGTCGTCATAAAAATAATAATGAGATAAGCCTGGATACAGTCGAGATGTTTCAGGTTATATCTATAAAGGCTAAGTGGGGAAAGTGGACTTTATTATTTTATTGCCTGCATTTACTGGTAATACAGTCCCTTATGGCGGAGTGGTAGCAGTGTCGTAATCGTTTTACGATTAACTTTATGTAGTTTCTCTGTGAAAATTCTATACGTAATGCTATTAAGCGATAAGAAATCGCATTATAAAATTATTATGAATTGACATGTCAGATGTTTAACTGTGAAGTAAGCGGGCTTATTATGAGTTGGTGTTAAAGTAAAATGCAATATGCTTGCGACAAGTTATTTTATTGCTCTTATACATTTCTATGGATACTACCCAAACCACATAACATAAGGGTATGGAGCGGGCCCCCTCTGAATAAGTTAACTTTTTGTATTAGATAATAAATTCACAATAATCAGAATGATAACAATCATTCTTAATTTAGGTGTTTAATTACTTGCACTATCTCCTCCACCCTCGTCAGAGCTGAGAAGAGAAGTCAGCTCAAAACCATCACCTAAAAACGAGAGAATGCTATAGCCCAGCCGTGGGACATTCTATATTTAAATTACATTATTGCAAAAGATAATAATAGAATATGTTTTAATGTTTAATTAGCTTTGTAGCGATTTCACCCACATACATACTTTTTCTTATAAATAACATCTATATCCTTATCTTGTTGTTCCATTACACGCTAATGTATCTGTGTGCAGTTGTATTAATTAATGCACAGTTGTTGCGCCCACGCAGATCCGTAGAAAGTTCCTAGTCGAGTTGGTAACCCTATAACTGTGTTTACAGATTTGTATTGCAAATTGATTATACTTCTGTTAGTAAACAAAACTAACATTTGTCTTGTATTTAATAATATAATCAGTTACGTAAAATAAATTGATTATAACAATAACTAAAGAAATGAGTACTTTTAATATTTGTTTATTTTTAATTTCGAAAACAGCAAGCAAATTAGCAATTAGCCTGTTACAATTAGTTGTCACTAATAAGTAATAGCTGACTTACAAACATACTAACTACTGGTAGCCTCTATTTTTAATCTTACAACAACGTATGGTTTTTTTGGTTTAAAAAACGAAAATAACAGATTTATCACATTCACTTTTATCACCGGCCACCGCTATTTATTCTCGTTACTAAAGTTATAATTATATATAAAAAAAGATTATTATGTTTTTGTACTTATCAGTAGTTTCTGCTTGGCGTTAAGTGATCTACACATCATATACAAAGATATTCTAAATTTAAAACCATGATAAATTAAAAATTATAAAAACGGTTACTATAATTTCAGTTGTATTACAAATAAGCTTGCTAAGATGTAACACCCCTTATTACTACACTTGCTTAGTAACTTATCAAACCGGAATATATAAATAAAAAGTATTAGACTATTTTATATTATAAGAAAGGTTCAATAGTTTAGAATATTAAGTATGGGTAGGGTTAAAAAAAATATGCCTAAGGTGCTCAATATAATAAATGGATTCATATAGCTTAAAATGCATTCGTTTACCAGTGTATACTTACTTAATTTAAACGATGTAATTCGTGTTGCCTCTGATGTATTTGAAAGTGGAAAGTTAGAAACTCCAAGTAATCAGGATGTGTAGGTCCCTGCGGCTTACTCATCGTCCAAATTATGAATCATTGTAGTCTCTGCATGAGCGCTGGCCGACATTTGATTGTGTTCTCTTACGCAACAGCAAAAGGTGACCGCTCTTAATTCATTGCATAAAAGTATTGGTAATGCAGACAGCCGTAGACCACTTTCTACTCTAGACTTGATTAAGCCATTATGTTCGCTATAAAATAGCTTATTGTACTTTGCCGATTATAAGAACGGCCTGTGTAAGCTTTATCTTAGTGAATCACCATTATCGACTCGATATCGATCCGATTTTATCGATAAAAGTGAAAACGATATCGGTGTTGCGGCATTGTGAGGCTGTAACGGTTTATTATCGGCGCCCTTATACGGTCAACGCATTGATTGTATCTAGCGAAAAGTTTACGTGCTACCGTTGTTCGCTTAAACGATTGAATACATTTGAATTTCATTTCAATACAGTAGAAATTGACTTGTACCCATTTACTGAAAATCTATTCGCTCGGTGATAATAATATATTAATAAATAGATATTGTCGCTGAAGAATAAACGACGTTATCAGTTAGACTATATTATTATAATATCTGTATCAATTGACCAAATTATAACATTTTTGGAATGTATTGGAAGAAGTGAAATATTAAGTAAGAGTATAAATCATTGTTTAATTAAATTGAAATAAGTTTAATGTGTGAAAATTGCAAAGATTATACGTTTCGAATTAACGATTACATTTGTATTTTAACAAGTTCTGCGATGGCCGGTTTAAGCACATGATGAGTACCTGTCTACAGTTTGACAGATCGGTTGACGTTTATGGTTACCGCTCCGGTCCTTAGGCTCGTAGCGTGAAATTATATATTATACGTCTTCTTGAATAAACGGAGTAATTAACAGTTTATCAAATCGGTGTAGTAGTTCCCGGGATTAGTGCGTCTAACGATATTAATCTTCCAGCTTCATAACATAAATTTATATAGTGTCTATCTTCTGTAAAAAATACTATATAATATGACAATTAAAAGACCCTCCAAAAAGAGTTTTAAAAAATCATCAATTAGGTATATAAACTTAACTTGACAAAATTTGACATAAAATTTTAATAAGGCAATGTATTTTATTTGTCAAAACATATAAACTCAGTAAGTCAACTAAAACCAGTCGCAGTATTAATAGGTATTTGAACTCGACAGCGCTTCGTGACTGGACGTCCGCATTAACATATTAACGCGGGACAAATGAGGGCAGTTGACATCCACCGCCTCTAAATAGTATCGTTTATCGACAAAATCGCATCGACCCGCGCCCCGCCCTACGCTCTTTGATTTTATAGCTCGTTTTATTGTCGCTTCAGCGTAATGTCTCTGTTGGAAATTGTTTTAGCATCATTTGCAACAAACTTGCTTGTTATCGGCGCTACTGATAGGGCATCGATTGTGAGATTTATGAGAATTAACGCTTTGAAATACGAATACTGCCGTCGCTACCTGGTCGTTTGTACGATATCTCTTATTACTTTAATATAATGCTAAATTGTTTATTAATGAAACAACTAAAATTACCAACAATGAGATAAGATGGTAATGTATGTTACTATAACTTAACTTTATAAATCGAAAATTTATTCTATGATGCCTACTGGTGATCAACTTTAGTTTTATACAAATATATCTTGTCGATTTTAAATATCAGGAGTAAGTGGTATAAAATAATATTTCTTAAGTTAATTGCCAATAATATAATGAGCTCTATCTAAGAAGTATTGATGTGTGACCGTAAGTTTGTCAGTTTTATTGTTGTTATAACTTTTTCAATTAACAGATAAAAAAAGAACTGCTATATTTAAAAATCTTCATGATACTAACTTGGTTATATAGGTACACATAATTGAAGACTATTCTATTGTATATATGTTAACTATGTCTATGGATATACCAGACTAATGAGGTAACAGTTACGTAATTTTTGTAATATTTTTAAATTCTTATTTGATGTCTTCATTTCATTTAATATTTTTTTTAATAAAGAAGTATTCGCTGGCAACTTTTATATCAAGGTAAGTTGCGTTTTTAATTAGCAAATTTTGGGAACCGCAAATAAAATTTTACAAACCAGTCGATTGCAATACTATTGTATATAAAAATGTTATTCGTTCAATAGACTTAGTCATATATTTTTATTCTCAGACTACAAGCTATGATTTAATTTCAATTGAAGTGATAACGATCGTTATTGTGTTCGCGAGTTACGATACGAATGATAACAATCGAAATTTCTAAATTGATATTATGAAAACAATTGTATGTATTATTGTCATAGAATATACATACATAATATAAACATCTGATGACTGAGTGGATTGGTAGAATATTAATCTAATAAAAAATAATTACAAGTATAGTCAACATCGATAAGTAAAATAAAGGAAACACCGACAAAACTCTCGGCAACTTTTAAATATCGAATTCAAAAATACAAATTAAGGAAAATGTTGATAAACGGTAGCACGTTATTGTTTACGATATCATGTAACTGAGACAAGTGAGGGATTTGTCAAAACCCACGCAGAGCACTCAATCACAACGCATAAGCCACGCCAGACTTATTGCTTGCAATACTATTGCCTTAGGATAAAATATTAGACGAATTTATTTTGTGTAATGAGTATGTCGAAAATAGAAATTCATTATTTATTTTCTAATACGCAATATAAGTTAATTGCTTATTTGATATATTTTAAATTTGTTAAGTGTTACTTACACTTAACAAATTTATAAAGATTATTTTAGTTTATTGAAGATTTCGTCTAACCAAATATGGTATGATATCTATACAAATTAAAATCAGTATAAATCTGACTTATAAGAACTTGTTCTTATTTTTATACGGACTTTGTCGATAACAAATAAGGGAATCTAAATAATGCTGTAATAATAATAATAAATAAGACGTATACCGAAAATCTACATCTGTTTTTGATTTAATTTAAGCCTATACGTACATATACAAATTATTGAGAGAAGACTCAAAATCTACGTTATTATACAATAGTTCGTTACGAAAAAAAACACGAATCAATTAAACATCGTCGAAAAGATTTGCATAAATTCACCACAAAAAAAAGGAGTAGAAAGTTGCGCCCGTGTCAAAATACGCCGAAACTGATGTTTGCTATTTAATCTTTCGAGTCTATATTTATTATAGTCACGTCTACGAATGCTAAACAGCTCGTTAGCGGGTGTTCTTCGAGACGTGCCGGTCAACGCTATGTTCAGTGTATTTAAACAGAGATATATAGCTCCGATAAAATCTAGTCGATCCAGTGACTTACGGTTGACGCGAAACATCCGATGCAAAAGTGTTTTTGTGTAACGTGATATGGAACTTGAAAGGGTATTAAAGGAGTGTTCGCAGCAAATCTCGTTCATGACTTATCTTGTTCTCTAGTTAGAGCTAATTTTACAATTGCGAGTTAGTTCATATATGAAGAATTTAATCGATATTTTAGTAGTTATTTGTCACATTGTTGACATAAATTTTATTCTTTTGACAAAATTTAAATGGAAATTAAAAGGCCGTATTTATATAAAAATGATAGCTGAAAACTAGCTAATGTTATTAATGTAATAAATACGATATTATTTTATTTTATTTAAATGAGAATTGAATGACTAGTTTTACTTGCTTAACTTATAATTAATAATTTCAAGCATCAGTGCATTATTCTTTAAATAGAATGTAACCTTACTACGTAATTTAACAAAAAAACCTTCTATACTAGGGCAGTAATATTTTAAACTCCACACATATGCAATGAAAAATATTAAAGTCAAGACAGCAACGTGACAGCGTATATAAAACTCTCCAGTTTCTATGAGCAAAGATGACAACTTACGATCACATGGCCCATTTATAAATACACCTTTATACAATCAATAAAGCGATTGTGACTTCAAGTAAAAAAGTCAGCTGATCAGAAATATAGATTATTAAAGAATATTGCATATTTATTTGAAATCTAATTATAATAATCCTCTCACATGTCCATAATAGAATAGACAGCTAATACGTTAATGTCAAGTTTGTTTGTCATAAAACATTCACCAGCAAATGAACCGTGACACCTGCGCACGCGCCTCGCACGCTAGCTCAGGCAATCGACCGGCAAATAGATGACAAAAAAATAATAACAAAAAAGTTGCTCGCTAAACATCGATCGCTATATAAGGCTTTTAATATCAAACTATTATGAAAATCTTCAATGGCTGTTTCACATAACAAATAATAGCTTTACGTCGTATCGATTCATTTAACATCGCCATTCGCTCGCTCCGTTGCTTTTTATACCGCAATAGTTTTATGATTTCACTCTCAATTTTCCCCATACAAGTATTTTGCGACAGCGTATAATCGCTATCGTAATGTGGATCATTGGCATACGCCCGTGCCTGGGGCTATTATTCTGCTAATGCACTTTCTCTCCTTTTGTTCGTTTTTTTTACTCCGATGAAATATCACGTCAGAATGTCGAAGCTATCTGTCAAACGATAAACCGCTTTCTTATCTTAGAATCGATACGGTATTGTTCTTTGCCAAGTTATCGAAGTTCATTGACTTATTATCGATTGTTGAAGAAATTCAATGGAAAGGCGCTTCGCTCGTACCTACGAAGTAATAATTTTGTAGAAATCAATACATAAGATTTCAATTGTCTCGCGCTTTAAGTCATATAATTCGAAGAATTTAGTATATAAATACATACCTTTTTCGCTTGTGCCGCTATTTGTCATGTTTATTTCATCTATCTTATTAGACTATGACATAAACTTAGCTTAGATTATATTTTAAACGATAGTGTCTTTCGTGACTTCATTAAAAAAAAATCTGATTCAAATCAAACAATCCTCAAACAATTTTATGTAAAAGAAAACATAGTAATAGTACTTTCAAAAAGTTAAGTTTTTTCTGATTTAAAATGTAATATCAAACCTACATTTTTAATTATATTTGGTGCTTGTAAATTTGGTCATGTAAGTCTGAAGTTGATTATAATTAGAAACAATGTGATCCGATTTTTTCTGCTAATTACATAAACTTACATTTCATTTGAAACCGGCTTCTCTTATTTAAATACTCGTAACATTGATTTTTGTTTTTCTACTTGAAAAACTTGTCTTGTTTTTTTTTTAAATTAGCATATTATTAGTTATTACTCAATACTCTCTTTTTATATCAATTTCGATTTAAATTTCTAGCGATAATTATTTATGGTGTCTTTTTATGCTATGTAATCGTGGATTGCGACATTGAAGTACCAGTTTTTTAATACCCTCTAAATCTGTTAACTACATTTTTTTGGCGTATCAAATATTATGCTTATATTTTTCATTACTAATATATGAAAAGTGACTTTTAAGGATAATCTCTGGACATGATGTTTATAATTACTAACAAAATTACCAATAAAAAATATTTTAAATTGCGTTCGTATTTATTGACAGAAGATGCCATCAATTTCAATTGTATCTTCATCCTATCTTCTACGCTACAAAACTTCTTGGTTAGGCAAGGTCAGGCCAAGAAGTTTTATAATCCTTATCACTTGACTTTTGCATATATTGTTAAGGAAATGTAAAGTTTATTAACTGCCAAAAAGTTGTTATTGTGCGCCATTTTGGTAAATGATCGCGAAAATTTTACTTGCTTTTTTAAAATTAATTTAGCAGTTTCTAAAAACAAAATATGTTATATAGTTATAACAATAGCTACTGAAATCCAGAATAGTCAGTTGTAGTGAGTATTAAACAATTATTACAGTTGTCAGATTTTACACTTTACGATATTGAGAAAGGCTTATAAATACAGCAATAAGCTTTATTCCCATGTTTATGGTGAAAGGCAATTCCGTGGAGAATATTTATACTCGAGCGTCTATAGCGAACTGTTGTCCATTTGTTACACCTTTATGGATTACAACAGAGCCCACAAAGATACTATTGTATTTTCTTTTGAAAACACTGTTTATCTCAACAGATTAAAAAAAATATACGTTTTTCATATATTTTCTTTTATTTTGTGCTTTTAATATTTATAAATAAAACGTATGTAATTAATGAAATGTTAAATGAACTATAAATTCGTAATCGTTATGTTGAAAATGGTAGTGAAGTTATGCGTTTCGTATTAAAAATTTATTTTCACGAAATTTTGCATACACGTTTTAACGCAATGGAAAGCTTCAAAAGGGTAACCGCCCCTGGATAACCGGGTTATGTGGGATTCTTACTCACAAAAACCATTACGATATTCATCGGAGTGGTTGCGGGATCTTGATGCTATGACACATCCGAGTGATCCGTGGCTCCTTTAGCGCTGTGCGGCGCTCGTAGCTCGGCTGATCTGTCCTCGGTGAGCGAAGTCGATCTCGGTTAGGTTAGTCCTCACTTGGTAATAATCTTGTAATAGAATATATGATATCTTACCGTTACTGAAACATTGACCGGAGCCAGATTAACTTATTTAGATTTTATCTTGATGATTATAGGTCGCCTATTACGTCATCGGAGAATATAATTTTTAAAAAATAAAGATTTATTTACAGCTACAGTTTCTTTCGGTTCTCTTTTTAAAATGTTCCAAATCAACTTCTTAATACCGTTTTTTAATATTTTGTTAAAATAGCCCATAAAATTACTTTTAACAGATGAAATATATTAAATGTATATTTTTTTTATCACTCTATTTATCCAAAAAAGGCTTTATTTAAATTTTCAATGTTTACTTTTTAGTTTTACTAATTACGAAATCCGAAGCTTACGATGCATGTAATAAAAATTGTATAATTTTTCATTGCAATTATTACTTTTCAAGATTTCGAATTGGTAGGTGTAAAAATAATATTAATTTTAATAGCCTATTGTATTCTGTTTTATTTATAAAAACTTTTGGTAATAAATTCGGAAATTTTCATTCACAGTGATAAAGTACACGTCGTTAGGTCCGTATTTTTGTACTTTTTTTTTAAAATTACAACTCGTTAAATAATGACAGCGTAGCCAAGGTTCGCTAAATCAGGTGGTAAATTGTTTTCTTTAATTACACAAATAAAACATATGATAATCATTGTTGTGCTCGTAATGGCGGGCCAAGATAAAATATTATGTAAATTTTATATGGCTTTTAAGTATTTAATTTTATGTCTGCAAATTGCACCATAACACATGAATACTTACATGGTAAGGAAAAGTAAATCAATTTCCCTTTTTGTTTACATCTTATCGCGTATCGAAAGAATGAACAATTTTCATTAGCATCAATATAAAGACTTTTATGTAAATAATGCATAGATTTTTATATTTTAAATAATTTGAAGAAAGAATACTTTAAATGCAGTTATCTTCATGATCATCCTCTAAATGTTATTTTTCTAATACTTTAATGGAAATAGCTTTACGATTTCTAACAATTATACGATTTCTAATAGATTCTAAACCTCAAATTTCAACAGTAATATGTTAAAAACATTTTCCTTATTATATAATTATAATACATAAAGGGTAAGTCCCTTTTTTAAACCGTTTTCCTGTAAAGGTATAAATAAAACAGACATTTTCAAATGTAAGTTCCTGTAATATTGATCTAATGTTAATATTTGGATTGTTCAATCGATGATTTTATTCGATCTGCCTTATATAATTCTACTCTTTCGCTTTGTATGCTATCCATGATATATAATATCTAATTAGTTTCAAAATTACATGATGATCGGTTGAGTAGTAAGACGTGCAAGCATAACAAACAGACAAACTCTATTTATATTTATAATATAAATATATATCTTCACCGTGGTCATATCTTCTCTATATTATTTTACCCGGCGTTGAGTTTGAATATAAACTGAAAAAGTATCATCGCTACAAAATCGCTGGACTGATTTTGATGGATTTTGATGGGTTTGTGTGTTAGGACGGGTTAGTAACATACAAAATGCTGTTAAAACTAAATCGACGTTAATGATATAGAAGTCGATTATGACGTTAAATATAACATACGTTCTCTATTTAAAGGAAAATTATAATATTTAAATGAACGCCCAGCGAAGCGGGTAACAGGATTCTTTTTGTAAATAAGTGTAAATGATTCGATTTTCGAATCGTCTTACAACTTCCGTGCATTGAGGTCTCGCCTTGAACGCATCGGCAACAAGGTGTTGACATCTCAACTGATATCTCTTTATGGGAAGTCTTGTTCCTCGTAACTGTTATTACTCGATTATCTTTAAACGCGGCCGACATCTTAAGTGTTTTGTAATTTATAAACATTTTATACATTCCCTTCGCAGTTCGTTATTATTCATACAATTTTAAGGACGTTTTAAATTTGTTCCCATTAAATTTCACAACTCCAAAAGTACTTTCGTTAATGATATTAAATAAAAAATATTCGGAATTTGAAAGCTAAATTTATATATTTACTCGCAACGCTCAATATATCGTATTAAAATATACTCTATCGTCATATTTAACCATTTATTAACAAGGCAAAACTATTTGTACTTATTGCAAATAAACGTTAAAACATATTGAATTGTAAAAGTCTGATTGGTTATTTATATATATATTATATTCATTACACACACAGATTATCCGGAAAATATATAAAAAAAACAATAAATATTCTTCTTAATCGATTGTACGCCCTTTGCAATGAGTGATGCTGTTCCGTTCGTTGCTCGATCTCGTAATTAATATTGCTCCTCGTTTCGTTTTCAATTTATCAACGTTAATCAGTAATGCGCGAAACCCACGGTCGAATGTGTTCGGAAATTAATAAAATATCGGATATCTTTTTGGATAGAGATTTTCTTCCAATAAATGTTTCACTTGTGTGTATAGTTCCAAATTTAAAATTAAATTTAAATATTTGGTCTTTCATATAATAAAATAGCCTTTATTTCCAATCCCAATTTCTAATAATTCACAAATTATTATACTTTTCTTTACATCGTCAAATTATACAAAACCAATAAGAATTATTTTTCTTTTTCTTTTAATTACATTTATCAAAAATAAGTCAAAAATTCTAAGGACGTATAAATGTTAATTGTATATACAATTAAGTATAATTGCACTTTTATAATGCTGCCTAAATATGCATCACGTTATTCGGATAAGTGGTGCTTTTACAAATAGACTTTATAAACGTTTGTATAATGTTTCTATGTAGTATGATCGAATTTTAACAATTTTAAACGTGGTAGATAAGAATCATTTTTGTGCTAATACTACTTTGATATTTCACTCAAAAGATACTTGAAAATTTTCAGATTCAATTATGTTTTGGTCATATATTCAATAATCCTTATGGTCTAATTTTGACTATTAAGCGAATATAGTAAAATCTTCAATATCCGATTATTTCCTTTCAGATACATTCTAAAACTTTTACCAAGGTTTTCTCACACAAAAAGCACCCCTTGGCCTTAAATCTTTAAGATTGATCCGAGCAAATAGTTTGTAAGTAAAGCACGTTAATTAAATGTTATGTGATATTATCGGTATTGTCTTGTTACTTTCGTATTTGGTAACCTCGGAGTGAGGCCGCACTGGCATCACTCATCCGATAGCGATGCCAAAGTTTATAGTTTAAACTAAACGAAACCGTGGAAAAGAACTTCGTCCTTTTCAAATGGTGTTGTATATCAATCGTATATTGGGAAAAGTATTTTATTAGCAATTGAATACGAGAAAACTTAGTTATATGATAAATTTAACAGAAATAGCACGTTATTACTTATTGCTAAGCAAAAATATTTCGATAAAAATAGTTCGTACCTTATTTCACCACGTAGCTTCAGTATGCTGCTATATATATGCATACATTAGGTTGACTTATAGTTATATAAATTTCTCGAATTTTTTGAACGTGTTATAAATTATAAACACAAATGAAACACATTTCAGAGGTTATATTAATGTATGTAATAGAATAGAATCGAAAATAGAATCGAATCGAATAGAATCGAAATAGAATAGAATAAAAGTTGATAAAATTACTAAGGATGGTCAGAAGTATTTTTGCCAATAATCTATTATTGTCGATGTCAACTTTTTGAATTTTTTAACTGCTATTAAGCTTTCAAAGCTATGATGATAATTTATTACATAATATGTATTAGGGTGGTGATAATGAAAATACCTCTTTTTCTTAAAAATGCTGATTGTAGTTGTTGTAATAAATAATGAGACCATAATATATTTGCAAGTTTTATAAGCATATAAACTAAGAAAAAATATTAAGCAATTCTATTTTTATACGAGTATAAAAAATGTTATAGAATTATTATTTCATAAAACCTTTTTTCTGTAAAGTAATGTAATACGTGACACCATTGTAGTGGACCTTCTATTATAAGCGGTTTGACTTTTTAGCCCAATGTTATAGAACGGCGTATGGCTTATCTTAAATATTTGAAGTGTCAAGGAGCTTAAAAAATTTTCTCGCTTAAACAATAGCTATTGTTTTAATATATTAATAATGTTAAGCCTCGTAACGTAATCTAATATATGAATAAGATTAAATAGCCAGATAAAATAATTGTATACCTCTAAAATACAACATTGTTTCGTATATAAATTTGCGATAAAATTTACAAACTTGAAACTTGTTTTAAGAATATCAAAATTTGTGTTAAAAAGTATTTTTCATTATTGAACAGATGCATATGGCATCACCAGGCGAATGTATTGATAGTTTCAAATACACAATAGCGAGCGAGCGCTATCTGGCGCTTGTCCAATACAAGTTACTCGGTAAAATTCGGAACATCGGCATCGGGTCTATTGATCTATTGTGTATCGAAAGAAATGAGCTATCGCATCCGGTGCCAAAACTGTAACAGGACGTCTTTTATTTCTAGTCGATTACAAAAAAAAACTTATATGATCGATGTAAATAGATTAAACGTATTTGCAAAATGTTTAAAGTTATCTAGCTAGTAGCTACACATTTCTGGTTGATTCATTTCATGCGGATTATTTTTACAATTACATATAAAGATTCCTATATGTTGAAAATTTCGTACTCTTAATGTTGCAAGTCTGTTTGAATGAACTCTGATTTCTTCTTCGGAAATTTTATTTTTTTATTTTATAATTCTAACTCCCAACTCCAAGCATTGATTTGTCTGAATGCATATAATGTTGAGCGATCTTGGATTTTTGGACACGTCCACGTTTTGGCGTCGATTTATATATGTATTAGACAATTTGTTGTATTTGACTCGACGATACTTAGAATACAACGTAAGTAAAAATATTGTTAAAACATTCCTAACGATAAATGTTACGATGCAAACAAAAATCAAAATGATACTTATATAATGTTCATCCCACATACAATTATTCATTATGAAAGCAAATAATGTTTGGATTTGAATAGACGGACGGACCATAATTCAAATTCACTTATTTAAACAAATAACTTGAAGAGCAAGTTGATAATTTTCAAGCCGGCTACCGAATAGAATAGCAATGCGTCGCTCTAGGGAACGATGGTATGCCATTAATACCATCGCATAGCTCTGAGGCTTCAGTAGAACAATATGCATTGTCTGAGGTGCAACATGAAGTATGCGACGCTGCTAAGCGTGCCAGCGAGAGCACCTTGAATGAGTGCCCTGATTGCTTATCTGTGACATCTTTTAGCTCCGGTTGCATTATGACCTTCATTTACTAAAACGTTGTAATATGAGTACGCGAGATATTTTAGTGTTGCACTAAAACCTATTTAAGGCGAATCGCGTCAGTTCCTCTGCATTTGGAGTCTATGAATAAAGACGACATTAATAATAATACTTTATCCCTGATACTTTTTTTTTTTTTTTTTTTATTATTTGAAGAGCTTAGTCACCATTTGTGACTATGTCGCTCTGTTAGTTACACAATACACTTTATTTTCTTAAATTCAAACATTTGTTAGTTAATTTGTACAATATTTTTGCCTCATTACTGTTAGGAAATGCCATAAAAGTTATACATTGAGCAATAGTTAAGTTAGTATTAAAATTCTGATTAATATCCTGTCTAAATGACTCGCTCCGAACACATTCCAGTAAAATATGATAGATATCTTCAATTACACCACATTCGGTGCAATTGGAGGTTGTTACTTTCTTCATTAAATACGCAAATGAGTTTAATGGAAGGTGCCCGGAGCGAAGTCTTAGAGCCGCAATGAGGTCTTGGCGACTAAGGTCACATTTATCTATCCAGGGTTTATTCCAAGGTTGTGGTTGCATTGTTCTATACCATATTCCCTTTTCCTTTGAACGTTCATCAAAATATTCTTTCCACCACAACATACATTTCTTTTTATGCATCCAAATCAAATCACAGAAATATGGGTCCACAGGTATTGTTATGCCATCGGCACTAGCTTGTTTTGCAAGAAGGTCCACCATCTCATTGCCAGTTATTCCAACATGAGATGGTATCCACTGAAGAGAAACGGATTTTGTGGTTTTACTTAATTTATGAATTTGATCTAGGATAGTGTAGGCTACTGGAGTACCCCGATAACTGGTAGTGCATTTAATTAAATGTTGAAGAGCACTCTTGGAGTCAGTTAAAATTACGAAATTCTGGGAATCAATAGAATTAATATATGACAATGCCTCCGAAATTGCCTGCAATTCTATGAACATAATACGTGATATAATTGAAATTTCAAATGATTTTTAGTTTGCGCGTCATATAAGGCTCCACCTGAAGCATTTACATCTTTTGATCCGTCTGTAAATATTTGATAATGATTTTTATATGTATTGTTAATAAATTGGTTAACTAATGTTCTAATTTCTATTAAGCTATAATTATTTTTTGATTTTTTTAAAGGTATAAGGTTACATTTAACAACGTTATTTACATCAATATTGCTCACCCATGTTTTTAAGGAAAACATTTCTAGCTGCTTACTACGTTGAATAGGAATCGATTGTAATTCTGCATGGATTGTTAACAGTAAGGGTTTTCGTTTATTTGTCCAGTAACTTAGACTTCCATTAGAGTTGGACATGATGTTTAGTAAATCTATAATTTTACTACTTTTTAAGGATTTCGATTTGAGCCAAAATTTTCCAGCTAGGTATCGTCTACGGATAAACAAAGGTTGCAAACAAAGTTCACTCTCCATGACGTGAATAGGAGTAGTTTTAATGAAGCCCCCTATAATTCTCATTGCTTGATTTTGTATAGTGTCTAACTTTTTAAGATTTCTATTAGCAGCATTGGCATATAAAAAGCAGGCGTAATCAATTCTACTGCGTATTAAAGAAGTATATACACGTCTTAACTGTTTTGGATGAACACCCCAACCCGATCCGGCTAATACCTTAAAAACGTTTAGACATTTTGAAATTTTTTGTACCGTTTCATTTATATGTTTACCCCAGCGTAATGAACGATCCAACCACATCCCAAGATATTTCACAGATTCGACGTATTGTAATATGGAATTATTTACTTTTAATAGGATTTCATTTTGTTTTCTACCTTTTGAAAATAAACAAACTTTAGTTTTGTTCGAAGAAATATCAAGACCTATCTTACATATTTGTTCATTAAATATATCTAATGTTTTTTGTAATTGCGTTTGTGCATGTGTAATATTTTTATTTGAAACATATATCACATAATCATCAGCGAACTGTGAGATGTTAACAGAGTCATCATAAACTTCGCAATAAACATGAATTGTAGCTATATTAAATAATAGAGGTGACAATGGATCACCTTGTGCTAGACCTAAACAAGTAGATCTCCCGTATTTAAGGTCTTTACCACGAATATTAAGCCAACGATTACTAAGAAAGTTCCAAAGATAGTTGCAAATTTTAATGCCTACACCAAATTTGTGGAGAATATTTAATAGGATTGAAATGTTAATATTATTGTATGCATTATTTATATCGATAAAACAAGCAAGAGTAGATTCATTTCTAGCAAAACCCATCTGTATATGAGTAACTAAATTACTTAAATTATCATGACAAGATCTAGTTTTTCGAAAGCCTATCGTGTCGATAGAGAACAAATTATTTTTTTCAAAATACCATTCTAATCGTTTGTTAAGGATAGAGTGAAATATTTTACACAAGCATGATATTAAGGATATAGGACGGATGGATGAAGTAAGCTTTAAGTCTCTTCCTGGTTTTGGTATAGGAACGATTTCTATATTACGCCACTGATGCGGTATCACATTCAGCGAGAAGAATTTATTATATAAATAGCGCAAAGCGAGAATACCATTTTCTGGTAAATTTTTAATCATTGAGTATGATATACCATCACAACCAGGGGCTGTGTCAGTCGATTTAATAGCCAATATAATTTCTTGTATAGAGATTGGAGTTTCTAAACTGCTATTGTGAATATTAAAATAGGGCTGGGGTGGTAAAACATAATCAGGGGTTAAAGATTTTAAAACATCGTGAGCATGTTGCTCATCGATATATGACTTTGTAGTACTATAGCCTCTAATCCAGCGCATACGTTGCCACAATTCAGTTGAAGAAGAAGTTTGATTCAATGACGAACAGTATTTTTGCCAGGACTTAGAATCAGCTTTTCGAATTATATTTTGAAGTTCAGATATTTTTTTTTGTAATAGATTTAAATTACTTGGTGTAGGGTTTTTTCTAAAGTTAGTAAGAGCCAGCCGACGTTCTGCAACTAGTTTTGATAGTTTACTATTCCAATATGGTTTCGGGGTGAAATTAAGTGTTGGATTTTGATTTATGTAACTGTTTGGAATATATTTATCCGCTGCTTTATTTAAATTTGATATAAAAACATCGTAAGCCCGTTGAGGGTTTTCTGGTAATCTTAAGTCGGAAAATAAAAGATTGAGTTGCTCCCGATAACATGGCCAATTCGCTTTTTTAAAGTTCCTTTTTTTAAGAGGTTTCAATGTGGGGTTAATAAAAGTTGTCAATTTAATGATAAGGTGATCACTGCCTAGTGTCTCATTAGTTACGGTCCAATTAAATTTCACAGATACGTCCGATGACACTATTGATATATCCGGAGAAGACTCTTGTAGAACACCGTTAACTAGTCTAACACGAGTTGGCGATGAATCGTTTAATGTTACATAATTACTGTTTAATATAGCGTTATAAATTTGTATACCTCTTTGATCTACCCTATTAGACCAATTTGTATGGTGGCCATTAAAATCTCCTAAAATTAGTGAGTTTTTATCAACTAAAGAAAGTAAATGGTCCCAATCATTCTGACTTGTTCTTACCGAGGAAGGACAGTACACTACAACTACATTATTAATATGTGAACAATTCAAAATTTTAACAAAAACAATTTCAATTCCTAAATTAGGTCTAGAATTTACATGTATCATTTGAGCTTTAACAGAACGATGAGTAAGAACTGCTACACCTCCATAACTATCTTGTCTATCCATTCGATAAATGTTATATTCACTAATTGTAAGGTTCGTTTCTGAGCTTAGCCACGTTTCACATATAGCAGCAATATGAATTTTCTCTTGCACTAACAACTGGCGGACTGCACCTAGCTTTCCCTTTATACTCTGTGCGTTCCATTGCATAATGTTAACCCTATTCAATTTAACTTCACTATCCACTGTTAAAGAAATGTTTAAGCGTAGAAGCAAAATCGAATTTACGTTGGATCACACTCATGAACCACTCCAATAAGACTACTAAAATCTGTTCTATCTTCTTTCTCGCTGTGAGTTTTTTCATAAAAAGAATATTTGCAAGCTTCTCTAATAAAACAACAAATATCCCTTTTCTCATACTATCTTCTTTATTACTATCATCTTCCTTAATGTCTTCCATGATAGAATCAGTCTCAGATAAAGCCTCCCAATTAAAGGTTTCATTAGTAGCTGTATTTTTTTTAGGAATACTTTTCTGTGTTGATTTTTTTTTATTTGGTGTCGTATCAGGAGTCTGAATGTGTTTCGTAGACTTTACAGCCCCGGCATAGGTTAATTGACTAGGTGATGTGCAAGGAACATCTTTCACTTGGACTTCTTCACATGTATAATTTTTTATCTTTGCAGGTAAGGATGGAGGAACGTACATATCTAAAGCTTTTTTATAAGTACAGTTAAATTCAGCCATAATTTCTCGTATTTTCTTTTCTTTTTTATATATAGGGCAATCCCTGCTCAAAGATAAATGAGATCCTAAACAGTTAACACATTTCAGATTTATTGACTCACAATTATCATGATTAGATCCACACTTAGGGCATACCACTTTAGTACTAGGGCATATTTTCTTACCATGACCATAACGCCAACATTTAGAACACTGTGTGACGGGGAATATATATGGCTCAATCTTAATTTTTACATCATATACATATATATATGGGGGTAAAGATGAACCTTTAAATCCTAATCGAACTGCTTCACTCGGAAGCCAGTCCGCTTGACCATTTCTACGCATCAATCGTTTTACCGATAGTAAATCCCTGTCACTAGTAATGTTTTCTTTGATATCTTCTTCACTCAACTCTATTTCTACATTCTTAATGACCCCGTATGATATTCCTACTTCAAATCTATTATGCATTCTCCATCCTTTTTTTATTAAGTCATTACATGACATTAATTTTTTTGCACTGTCTTCGTCTTCAAACTGCATTGAAACTTTATACGGGTTTATATATTTTATTCGAGATATATTTAATATATTTTCATTCTTGAGTAGTTTTGCTAATTGAAATTGTTTTGGCATTATGTCTTTCGAATACACACAAATTTCTATTAAATCATCTTCAATACTTTCTTTGCTGTTCCAGATACTCCTTCTAGCCATCCTTTTCCCTTTTTTAGTAACTGTTGTCCATCTATCATTAGAATCTAATTCCCTCATACGTTTTGTTGGTCTGCTAGAATTTTCTAAACTATATTCTTCTAAATCGTCCTCCACATACATCTCATTCTCCTGTAATTGTATTTGTTCATTCAATGTGTTTACACTATTAGACTCGGTATAATTAATGTTATCGCGTTCCATAGTAACACGCCATACGGCCGGCCGCCGTAATCTCAGATAAGATCGAGCGCGTCTTTCTTAGAATTACGATAGCAATTAGTAAACAACTACAAAAAACACGACTGCACTGCAAGGACGTATTGTGCGAACTGTCCCTGATACTTAAATAAATTGCATAAGAGATAGTACTGGCGTATGAAGATAGTACTGGCGTATGAAAAAGTGATTATATCAGGAATTTTATGATTCTTAACATAGGTTATATTGTAATTATTGTATAAACGTTAAATAAACGCGCAGAAACTATTCTATATGTTAAAAACTATGGGGTTTAGAAATACCAAACTGTTAATTTAACTAACTTACCTTTTTCGCTTTAGCCCTAAATATTATCGATTCAGAATCGAATTCAGATTACGTTATTATCAACTGTTAAATATTTCTCAAGCGTCCCGAAAATATTGCAATTCCAGGTAACATTTTACTCATTTGTCACGAAGAGCCGTATCTCTTATTATATCCTGGATGGAGAATTTGTAGAGCCCGCAGCGAGATGAATAGACCTTGTTCCACTGTCAGACGATTTATTGGCCCCTGGTAATGCTTGTGTGATTTGTTGACTGCTACTGATAACATGGCTTGGTGAAATGATTTAGGAGGCCCTATAGTGGGTGTTAGCTGGTGATAAATACTACCTTCCTTTACATAGTAAATAATCATTTTATGGAATTGCAAGTTTTTCTAGTTACATTCGAAGCTGATTAATGTAAGCATTTAGGGTTGAATTTTTATACAACTGTGTCTGGCTTAATAGTAATAAATATATTTTTTTCGTCTCGTTATAAATGTAGTTATTTTTTAACTACATAATGGCAAGCCCTATTTCATATTATTTTTAATGGTTATAATTTACATACAAATCATTTTTCAAAATTATGTTTTTAAAAATTTAAATATTTTTTAATTAATAATATCATCTATAAATATCCTGATGAGCAGAAATACTATTATCGTCCCCCACTCCCGTTACCAAGTTTTACCTTAATTTGAAGAACAAATAGAAGTATTAGTATTGAAACCCTTAAAAAAACTATTTACTAACGCTGGTATTTTCAAAAAAAAAAATTGATTTATTGTAATTATCGAAATCTAATTTATTTTTATTTTTACTTGTAGCAGCCCTGAAGCGTGCGCATGCGCGGCTAAACGAAAACCATTTATTGCTGCCATTGTTACCCGCCGTAATGAGAAAAAAAAGGAACGTTTATTGTTCGCTTTACACATAGACTATGACCGTAAACAAAGTGCTTGGCCGTATTTTCACTTTTTTGTGTGAACAGAACGGTAGTACTTTGTCAAGCGCGTCTTGTGCGTTTTATTTTAATGTTCACTGTGGATTGGGACGCGATAAACCAAGGGTTTAATGTTCTCGTTGAGAAAAAAAAGTATTAATTTTTCGTTTTTTGTACGTTTATAAGCGAAGAATCTGAAACAAATCACAGTGTACAATGTAATGGAAAATGGTCCATAAAGAGTTATGAACCGTTTTTAGGATAACTATAAAAACTTCTTAAAGCATATTTCTCTTCTAACTTACTTCTAAATACTTATAACATACTACTGCAAAAGGTAACTACATTTTAAAGAAAATTAAAAGTAAATTAATAGCGATATAAGATACTTCAAAATCGTATTTGAAATACGTACTCCTACTAATTCAATCGGAGAACATTTTCTAATACCAGATTAAGTACAACAAGCCGATCCGTTCACACAATTAAGCGGTACAGTCATATATCTTAACGTCATTAACTACGATACAATCCACAATAATTAAGAATGAATCGTGTAGGTGTCTCGCAGTATTGACTTCCGCGCGTCGAATCCTATTCACGATCTTGTGTCACGAATTCGCAAATGTTATAAATAGAAAAACATAATTTGTACCTTATTCATATTAAATTAAGGCTCTTTATTCATCGTCAGATCGATAAGATAACATATCATTACGCCCCGATTCGCTGCCCTCTTGATATTTAAATTAAGTTATATTTTCTAAGAATTGCTGTGTCAATCATGATTCGAGTATTTTGACATTAGTATTTATTTTTTATCGAAAGTCCACATCTGATCTTCCGCATTTTCGGGTTGTTGGGGTCAAATAAAAAAAAACACGTCAGTGCTCAGCCTTACCTATCTTATTTTATCAGCAAATACATTGAAAAAATTGTAAACTACATCTGCAAATAAAAAAAATTTTATCATTCGAATAGCAAAGAGTAAATAAGAAATGTATTAAACGTGTGAGGTTTTATCAATTAGCTTGATACATAAAGAACTATAATAATTGTCAGATTTATACCCAATTACAAACATACAAATTGAACAATTCAGATTACAAGAATGAATTTTCATCGCCAAAATGGATATCATTCTAGTTATTCATTCATGTTATATAATACAATGAATCAATCTTAATTTCTTAAACTTTTATGTATAATTAAATCCTCAGATGAATAAAATATGATCATTACAGGGATTTGTGTCAATGGGCACGACCTACCCGTCAATCATTCTACCTCTTCTCTCAACAGCAGTAATGTTTAAATTTTGTAATAGAGTATTATGTATGACAAGGGTATTTCACAGGCAATAGTAATATAACAGCTTAAATCCCATGATTGACGGAAATATCTTAGCAAGTCTACTGGCACAGGTGACAGGTATCATGCATTTCCTATCGTCAAGAATGTTCTTTAATAAATCTTTTCTAAATGACATCAGCTCTATAGTTCTGAATCCAGAATTGTGTAATGAATATATTATAAACATATGCCAAACATGAGCCGAGACGGCCCAGTGGCTAGAACGCGTTAATCTTAACCGATGATCGTGGGTTCACATCCGGGTATGCACCACTAAATTTTCATGTGCTTAATTTGTGTTTATAATTCATCACGTACTTGACGGTGAAGGAAAACATCGTGAGGAAACCTGCATGTGTCAAATTTCACTCGTATTCTGCCACGTGTATTCCACCAACCCGCATTGTAGCAGCTCCAAACCTTCTCCTCAAAAAGGAGTAGAGGCCTTAACTCAGCATTGGGAAATTCACAGGCTGTTACTTTACTTTATTTTAAAACAAAATGTCGGTACATTTTAAGACTATTCGATCTCTTAATATATTTCAAAGTGTTACGTATTGTTGATATCACCTGTATTCTGCGCGTGACCTTTGCGCAGTTGTAACTGTTTCGTAAATAAGAATCGTCTTTGTTCGGTTAAAGGATTTTGTAATATAATAATGAGTAATTGATAAGAAACAGATTTATTTTGTTTGCCAAATATTATATCGATCAGGAAATATTCATGTAGTTGATCATAGAGATAAAAAAATTATAATCACCAGTTGAAACCGGTCGAGAAGTTTTAGACGGAAGGATATAAGGTCAATAATCACTTAATATTACCAGCAAAACTTTAATAGGTATTAAGTTTTGTTTGTATTATCGTTAACAGTTGTTGAGAACACTTGCAGTCGTATCTTTAAATGTGTCAACACTAATAGTTTAGACTTTATAACTTCACTGTTATCAAGAATAATTATTTAATGTTTAAATATTAAGCTTAATAATAATATAAAGCTGATCATAAAAAAGAAAACATCTTTTAACCAGTTAAAACCGGAGTACAACCGATTACAGGAAACGAAACTAATATCATTGTAATATTAGTAACAACTTCCATCATTATAAACCCCCGAAGGCTTACAGTATTATCCTCAGCTTACACTTTACGGCATTATACTTAATTACTATGTAAAATAGTTGTTAAAGAATAAATATCGACATAGAATACTCGTCGATAACCATTGCATAACTATCAATATATCTTTTAAGTCGTTTACAAGTATTTCTCAAGTTGCAGAAATACATTATTCAGAAGTAACTGTCTCCTTATTATGAAAGTTTTTAGAAATATAACTAAATAGGCCAAGATCCTATAAATATTTTAAACTGGTACTAAAGAAAAGTAAAACGGCTTACTGAATAAAAATAAATGGAATAATTGTTGGGAAAAAAATAATTAGATTTAGATAAGTATGTACATATGTCACGTCAAATATTTGAAATTTAAATTTAACGATGAAAAACTCATTTCAAACTATTAAACTACATACACAAACACAGAATTCAAGTCACTGAAATTATATAATACTTTGTCGATCAATCGATTTGGACCTTGGCTCTCGCACTACTCTGCAACCAAATTACGAAGTCTCCGAAGCACTCGTACAAGCCAATCAGGACGAGATGAGTCGAGTCGTGACACAAGTCATGCTTAAAAGCTAAATCGATGAGGTGCAATATTTTAATGGGGACAGATGATAGCGTGTGAATGTTTCTGCCACTAGGAAGACGGCAAATCGCCAGCCCTTAAAGGGAGTGACATCACACGACACTACCGTCTAAGGCGGTGAAAGCGTACGCAATAAAACTATGATTGATTATATGATTGTGTCATCGTGCCACGAGACGCCATGTATCTTAACGTGTTTATGGTATTTCATTTCGAAGAAGTGGATTTATTGCTTTTTAACAAACGATACTTCTTGAATTTATGGAACAGGTATACGCTTGTGTTGCTAATTTATAGAGACCATGGGTTACTTTGCGGAAACCGATGATATGCAGGGAATAAAATTACATTACAAGACACCGCTATCTTGTAAGTCGGCATAAACATGGATACAGGTTACTATTATTATTATATATTTTTTATAGGTGACATAAAAATCAAATGATTTAGATATTCAAATTTGTGGCATATTATCCATAGCGTAGAATGGGATGCTCGTGAAATGGTTCAAGTTTTGTCAACGAATTTTATATGCTTTGAATTAATTTTGGGATAAACATTAAAAAATAGATTATTTAAATTGCCAAAGTATCATTGCTCGATATTTATTATTCAATAACTTTCAATGAATTTATGATTTTCTGATTTTGTGTAACATTTTTCATACTACCTTCCTTTCTCGTCGACGCGACGTCGTCGTCTCGCCGCTTACAGGTGGATAAATTTTATTAGAAAATCTTAGAATAAGGAAAGTCTAAAATATGTTCAGCAAGCGCATCAGTAAACAAAACTCGAATAAATAATAGCGTTTCCCTCGTGTCTCCTTAACGGTCGCATCAGAAACGGTAGCCGTGTTACCCATCGCTTGTCGCGTGAGAACGGCCACCCGACCGAAATCGTCCCCGCATAATATTAACATCAGTTATCGCGCGTTTCAATAAAAACATAAGTGTTGACTTTTAAAACATGAGATATTTTTATTATGACAAAACGCTTCGTTCATTTTTAGTGAAAAGTATTTTTAAAAAAAAAGAAGCAATGAATGGTTAAAAATTTGTTTGAGTGTTCGAAACAGGCAAACGACACTGAATTATTTGTTATTCATCTCGTGCTCGCCGATGTAGGAAAATATCGTAGGGAAACCAGAACATGTCGGATGAATATCTGCCACATGTGTATTCAGCAACCCCAATTGGATCAGCATGGTAGAATAAGACTCAAACTTCCTCGAACGAAGACCAAGCTTAGCCCGGCATTGGGAAATTAATATGCTGTTACTTTTTTGACATAAAAACGAATGCACCTACCTATATATAAAAAAGGCGATTATTGAAGGAGGCTTAACGAGTGACGTAAAGGAGGCTTTGTTACTGTTTTCTCAATTATTTGATTTATATATATTAGAGATGAATAATATCGCTTGTTTGATCTGCCACGTTACTCTACGCGAATTATTATTTTTTGGATCGTGGTTTAAAATGGATAAATTAAAATAGATAAATTTAAAATCATACATATTTATTGAAATGTTTTTTTAAAGAAAACATTGATGATTATGTTTAGAACAAGGCACGATGTAAGTCTAACCTGTCAACTCAAACGGAACTGCGGAAGTGATGTAAGTCCGCAGCGAGGAGATAAACGAGAAAACCGTATCCCAAAAAGGCGACGAGACGCCGCTCCGATCGTTTTTGGCAATATGCATTATTCATGCACACGAAATAAATAGTACGTACCTTCAGTTTGAACTTACGAACGTGAAACCCATGAATATCATTGTACAGAAATGTCACGCATTGGGCACATCGGTCGTGTCGACCACTGACAAATGTAGGAAACGGACAAACAGATGCCAGCAATACCTTTAACAGGGCTCATAAAAAGAAATACGAAGAACCGTTGCGTGACCCGCAAATGATAATGTTTAATCGGAATTGTTACATGTTCGATTGTTTTTAAAGGAGTTTTATTTTAGTTTATGTTTTCCTTCAATGTGCTCGATGTTACTTCTCTTTTTAACTTATAAATATTAGTTAAAAATTTTAAACAACTTTTGGCCAAAAAATTTAATTTAAACCGTTTCAAAAAATGGTAAAAGTCTAAAATATCTTTGTCTTGTTTTTCTATATTATGATTGTTCCCTGCGTGATGCGAAGATAGTTATTTCACACTCGTTGTGGACGCACACAATTCATTAGCGGTAATAAGATATAGTAAGGTGAACACATGTGGCATTGCCTCGAACCCCATGATAAACAGTGCCTTTGTAATGTAAAAATGATTAGACATTTGAACGTCCTAATACATCAATCGCTACGAGTTCAAATAAATAATTATTATTACCATGTGGACGTAGCCTTATAAATTATCGAGCATTACGATCGCTCCCGAAATGTAAGGTTAGGTTTGTGTTACATAAAATGAAACAATTTATGTAGTTACTAAATGCCAAAATGATATTGCTTGTCCGACTTACGGTACAAAGCGGTTGAGTGAAACTTATAACGCCAATATTTAACTATGAAATCCATACAAATAATCATTGAAATGCAGACCAAACTAAATACATAAAATAAATTTTCACTCTCATAAAGTTATGACGCAATATAATATCCTATGGGCCAAGTAACGGGATAATAATTCAGAAAGTATTGAGCTGGTGTAATATATTCATTCCTTGCTACAAATGGCAATAGTTATCACACAGCGCTTATGCAAAGCAATTGATAGTGGAATATCGTTATTCAAAATATGTCTTAAAGATTTTAATCGTCAGGTCTAACAGCCTATGGTGTCTGAGTGTATATTGTTCAGTGCCCTAAACAATTAAGAATTATATCACGAAGGCGGCGTTGTTAAATGATAGATGATAGAGTGATACTCTACCACCAAAAAGACTTTGTGAGTTGATTACTTGTTCGTGTGCGTAGCCTTCCATTACATTTATAGCTCTTAAAGTTTTGAAACGTGAGAGCTGAAGATACCGTGATGTGTACGTACTAAAAATGTTTATTGATGTAACAAATCCAAAAAGGCACTTATGTCTTCAAATGTAAAATATAATTTTCGCAAAAATATTTTACTCTGCAGGCCTATACAGTTGCTGAACCGCTACGGAACCGAAGGTCTTGAGTCTGAGAATCCTAGATTGGCAAATAAATACGATTTATTAAAAAAATCTCTCTATTAAAAAAATGCATGCAGTTGTGTGTTTTGGAAAGCAAATAAAGCCGTTAGTGCGATGTTTACTGCGCTCAATCATTCTTTGGTCGTCAGCGATGAAATAGAGAACACACCTGTGTCTGCGAATACAATTGCACAATAATAGTCTATTGTGCAGACGTAATTAATAATAGGTAATTTTGTCACTATAGCTATATATATATATATATATATATATATATAGAAACATTATGTCAATGCGTAAATATTGACACTAAAACAAACAAAAGAAAATGAACTAGTGATTTCATCGTTGACAAAATATCGCCTGTATATTATGTAAGCTAATTAATTCATTTCGAGTCGTAGTCATGATTTATATGTATATTATAGTTTGTTAAAAAAATAACTGGACCTATATTTAATAATTGTATTTTATACACCAACGAATATACTACACTTTCGCAAACGAAAATTGAAGTTCCACTTAATAATTGAATGACGTTTCAGTATTCGGCCGTAAAAATGATAGTATACAACTATTTTGAAAATACTACATTCATTATCATTGAAGGTGGAGCCGTCTGTACAATCTTTCATCCCACCACTACCTAATCTAGTCGGACTTTATTACGATAAAACTTTGCAAGTGAATTCGTTCGAAACTCCACTCACTATAATAAAATAATATCCTGGTAAAGCCATAAGGGACACTTTCACTTTGACGATGACTCAATTGAAAAGTTATTCCTTTTGTTCTGGTTTCCGTTGACCTTCGTCTACGTGACGTGTTACGAAACACTTCCAATGGAAAGGGTTATTCGTATTAAAAGATAATGTGCATTATTTTTTATGCTATTAATTTTATGTATATTTTTATACAGTAAGTATGCAAATACTCACTTTTATTCAAATAGGTTGAAAAGAAGAAAAGAGTAGTAAGAAACTGGTCTACAATTCTTTCTGGTAACCCATAATGCTGGCAGCCGCTTACTTACTACGGCTCAGAGAGGAAATAGTAGCAGACTCCTGGGTACAACGCCGCAGCATAATCTTTTGGGCGGCGTGGTTTTAATAATTTTTAACATAATATCTGTAAAGTTCGTTTTATTTTCATTGTATATGCTTTAAATCATTCTTATGGATTACTTAGAACAAATATATACTTATAATATTTTATTGTTACCAATATTTTTAATATTCTCATTAAGATACAATTAGCTATGTCGAATGTTTTTCATTTTTTAATAATGGATATACCATAAGTAATTCTATAAATAAATTGACTTTCCATTTCGAACGCTTCCCTGTTTGCTAAAATGTATGAAATTAAGAAAAAAAATCAATGGAATTAATGCATTAAGAAAACCAAGGTATTCCCAGCGTTTCTTTAAGCTTTAACGTTTCTAAATTCAAATATAGTTACTATTGTCTAGATGTCAGCTTGCAGACACATAATGCCTTATAGAAAGAAAGGCTAACATCGCTACACGTGTGTTAAAGGCTTAAGTCGCACCAACGCCAATTCCTTATATGGGCGAGATTCGCACCCGACGCGGGGAAATTACATTGTTTATTTAACTATACACTATTTTGCATACAATCAGAGAGAAAGTGCTATTGATATTTTAATCATAGCAACAATTTATTCGTCCGTGAAATCGATATCTCAATTGAGTTCGGTTCGCACCCAGATTTCCCGTTTACTATCTTATTAACATAACTAATAAATGCTTAGTGTCGACTCATTTGTTACTTTGTCGTAACATCGAAATATTAAATTATTCATCGACGCCGCGTAATATTGTTTATTGGTGATCTAATTTCTTGTTAGTGTTGGACGTTTTATAACTATAAACACTAGTGGTTTAGCGTTCATATCTATGATAACTTGGCTTCCTTATATCTGTTCAGAATTCTTATATCGTGGCAACATGTTGCAAAGGAGTCAAAAACAAAGGCATTAGTCTAATATAGTAAGTAAAATTTAAAACCATGAATTCCGCTCATATAAATCGAAGAACTAAATGCACAGATAGTTGTCAGTTTCAGTAAATTGACCAACTCTTTAACTTTTTGTTCGTACATTATACTCGCATGGATTCATACAAACATTACAACTAGTTCATGAGTAACAATGCATTATTTAACGAGTTGGAAACTGAATTGCGCATTAAAGTTTGAAGCAACTGACTTCGTATAAACATTTCTGAACTGAATGCTGAAACTATGTTAATGTTACATAAACTTTTTTCATATTATTTACGTAATTTCCAAACGATAATTACTTTGTGTATACAACTCAAAGCTTTGTTTTAATTAAAATAATTGAAATTGATAATGCAGTCATCACTTATTACAACGTCAAAACTGTTAATGGCTAAAAAGTAAATATATAAAAAATAATGCTTGGTTTTTTCGTACTCAAATGCGTTCACTCATCATTCGTTCGATTGAGTTCTTTTGAAGCTTTAGATTTATTGTTACTTGTTAGCATTTAGTTGATACCATCAACGTGCAATAGGTTCGAGAAAAATCCGATTAATATTTAAATATTTAATTTATTTAATTGCCACAGATTAAACAGCCCTGTGGCCTGTGGCCCGTGGCCCTGCTTTTATTGTCTAATATATACTTTTTAATGATTTCAACTACACAACAAACAAATTTAAAAGGCATCGAACTTTATGTTACTTTATATTTTTACAGTGCCAATGTCTATGTTCGGAGGTGACCTAATGCTACCAGGTGTATTATACTTCGTTTGCCTTACTATTAAAAAAAATAGAAAGTATCCGTGTTAACCTTGGTGTATAATGTATGCCGGTACGCTAATATTGTATAACCTTAACATCCATCCGGTGTTTTCCACGTATTCTTCCAGTGATCGACAGACAGACAATATTTATAAATGTTGTGCTTTCGGCCTTGCTTCGAAGATCAATTTTATTTTTATTTTTAAATATTTGTTACCTCTCATGGCTTTTATTATATCCGCTTACGTACGTTATATTCTATATGCTTGGAACTTACAATTCGATCATCTCGCTGCTCCCATGCGAGTTGGTGTCTATACATTATCAGCTCCGATTAAGCACATGACTACTTAGCTTGTTGGATTTGATCCTACGACCTTTTGTTAAGATACACGTGTTGTACACATTGGGCCATCTCGGCTCATTTTGTAATAACTTCTATATAATTACCTATATTTCATTAGCTCTTCAGATTCATGCAAGCTGTTAAGTAACCATTATATAAAACCTTCTCACGAAGCCATCACATTTGAAAAATGTTGCTATTCGAAGGTCCGTAAAGCATTTCAAACGTATTGCGAATAAGATATCGTACCTTACAATTCGTTCCATGCATTTCTTAAAAGACAAAGACGTATTGAATAATGCTAAAGCGAAAATAATACAAGAATTACTAAGTTAGAAGTATTTATAACGAGCGGAAGGGACCCGCTTTCCCGGACTTAGTCGGCTACAGCTGGACTAGATAATGCTTTTACAGAGATGAATCATTGATAGAAAATGAGGGAAGTGATCAAACTGTGTACATTTTTTTAATACACTTTTTCCGCTTTAAGTATGCTCAGCCGTCACCTATACTGTTATCGTGTAAATTTTAAATAAAATTTATATATTAGCATGTTATATCAAATTAACTATTGTTTAATAACTTCATTTGTATGTAAACGTTTTTGATGTCATAGTTTGCATGTTTATTTGGTTAATACCTTTTTGAAAACAATACATTTTGTTTGGATATAAAATATTGTGTGCAGTGTGGAAAAGCCCTTTCAAGCGCAGCGCAGTGCGTGCGCGCATGCAATTGTATTTAATTTATGATGAACCATAGCGATGCTTCACGAGCGGGAAAACTAAGGAGTCTTTACTGAGAAATTCTGAGTACGTTTAGTTTTTTTTTTTAATTTAAAGTCAGTAAGATATTTTAAATATTTATTAATATTATTTTATTACCGCTATAAAAGAAATATTTTAGTCATTATATAAAGTATCAGACATGAAAGTTTCGAAGACGAAATTCAATAACAATAAATTCATCGTTCGTGTACATATAATTAACATTTATTTTATGAATATTGACAATTAGTACCGCTTCATATATTTTATTGGCATATTATATAACATTTTTTAATACTTTCTTTTGCGTATCTCCATATAAAGAATTGGTCGGCTATTAACATCGGAGTCGGTTTGCATTAGGTCGAAACGACAGTTTTGTCGCTGGTCGGCTATCTTCCTGGCTACGCTATATGTCAAGTCCACACTTTTATCGATGTAAGGTACGTCACAAAACAGCTGTAACTTGGCTTCCGCGTACAAGGGACGACGAATACGATTAAGCGATAATCGAACAGACAAGTGTGAACGGCGATATACAAAGCTGTTTCCTAATAATATCCGACACGCTGATTAAATCGTGGCAGAAACTTCGATAAATGTGTCGTGGTCGATATTTTTATCGGATCCAAATTATGTAAATATAACTATTAAATACACCGCTAGTATACAGTTATCGTTACTATAAAAGGCAGTTTGTAAAAATCACGTTCTTTTTCGAATTTCAAAATGTCATATATTCGTATTTTTAATTTAAAAGGTGCCATATATTTCAGTTTAAACGCTTGACTGAAAGCACATACTCGTACATACGACTTTTTGCTCTTACATACCATACTAGTTCGTTTCCATCCAACGTGATGGAACCAGACGTAAGAGACATGACTATTTGACGAAGTAAATAGAATTGTCAGCTAGAGTTATTTATATTGACGTGATTAATTTATACAAAACGGAGATTATACAACTAGTTCCGAATTACCGAACGGTCTCTATTAATTAATGTAAGTTTTTTATTATATAACGCCATCATAACCTCTGATTTACGATCAGAGCGCACTTCGAACGACGTCAGTTTATATTACCGGTTTATTTCTATTGGGATTTTATAGTATTTTTATAGTTGTAATATTTAGATGTATTTATTTGTTACAATTAAATCTGTCAAAATGAATTTAAGTTAATATTCTAGGAGTTAAATGGTGAGAAACGATTAAGCAGAGAAATGATACTCTTTGTTTTAGACAAAAAACGTTATCTATCATATTATATTCTGCTGAATATAAAAAGTAGACTAGTCTTTTTTAGTTACATATTTTTTCTTATGATTCATCATATCTGTAATGTTGGTACCTTGATATTACATAAAATACTACTTCATTTTTATAAAATATGACTCTTTTTAAATCGTTCACACTTTGAACTTTTACCATTATGGACTAGCTCTTAGCCTAATAAAATCCTGTAATTAATGAATATTTTAAGGGATAGTGATCTTATAGTAGGGGCTTGGCCCAAATATCTAACCCTGATTCTCTTCTTTATACACAATCACTCATTCAACTACCAGTTATTCTGACAACATGCAACAAGGCGATTAATAACTTTACACATTCGGTAACCCCCATTTTTGCAACAATAATTTATATAGACAGAGGTGCTCAGTTAGTCTCAAATAGTGTATTCGCTCGACTAACTAATCTACTAAAAAGTAAAAATAAAAATAAATAGCTGTCACTTTTAATTCAAGACAAGTTTATTGAGAATGTAGATGCTTTTAAAAGCTTAATCGATACCGACATAACAAAACTATCGTAATATTTACGTAATTAGATAAACTAATTTGATGTTAATAAAAGTAAAAGTGGAGAGAGCGAGTTGAAAGGAACGACAAAACGTTTTATTTGTCTAGAATAGGTTGGTCAAGGAGTGGTCTAATAATATCGATTCATCAAAATCGTGCATTCGAAGAATCGATTTGTAATATAATAGAAACGGATATTGAATTGCACTTCTTAATTAGATTATTTTACAATCGTATTCGGATGTGAGTGATGAGCTTCGATTCGCGTTCTAAGATTTAATTAATTCGTTTGATCATTGATCTTTATCATCGAATAATCTTTCAAATCGACACAAATGGATTGTAAAATTACTTTATACTATGTTGTAAACCTTTTATTTTTATTATCCTACAACGTAAGTTGTAATTAAATTTTGTTACTTAATAGCAATGTCCTCTATTAATTATAGATTAATTATATTATATGTTTTCTCATAATGCAAAATACAGTAAGAAGTCATATTGAAACTATTGGAAATAGGATTAGTGTAGATTAAAATCAATATGAAATCTACGTATGAATTTATATTACAATATTAAATATTGTGTAAAATACTACCGGTGTAGAATTTCGATTTATTAGATTCCATTGAAAAGAATCGACAAGGTGCGATGCAGGTGTATTCTTTTAATAATATACTTTTTTCAATTTAATTGGACTAGTTATTAAAATGTCAATATTTTTTAACGAGGCCAATTTGTCGATACCTCTTTCAGTATTCTACCTTTATTGATAGACAATTCGTAACGTCGTCGTAACTCGAAATATAGATAATTTAAAAATGGAATTTTCTTTCCATTTTCTAGGCCGCATTATGTATTTGGCATAAGTCCAAACATTTGGAGTCGAATACTTAGCAAAAGGTTACCATTTGGGAACCCAGTTCAAGCTTCAGACTATAAATAACGAACATTTCCGCGTTACATATGTACGTGCTAAATAACGTGTTGACGTTTAAAGTTTTCATTATATAACTTAATAACTTTCTTACTTAAGTTAAACAAAGCGGTATGACGCGTTATGTTGACGGGTAAACGCTTTCGTCAATTTCATAACTGAAATAAATAATTTGATATTAGCAAAGTTTATTTTACTTGTTCTAATACTGATGGTCAGTTAAAGATATAGGTGAGCGTAAGCGTGTTGTTGTTTGTTTACAGACAAAAGAGAAAATGGCAGATTAGTAACTAGATAAAGGACACTTAATCGGTACTATCGCTGCTAGAAGAATACTTTATAAGATGTAATCTTTTAATAAGATGGTAACTAAGATGCCTTCGGTTCCTCGGTCTTTGAACCGCAACAAAGAAGATCAAATTATTGCCGTTTTTGTCTCCTATGGCTTTTGTCTACCTAATCGAGCTTCGACAAATAATTTCCGCTGCTAATTTTCATGGAGACATTGTATGTACGCATAGCGCCTATATAAGCAGCCTAATGATCCCAACAGTGCTACTATCTATGTACAAGGTTACTATATAATGGTGTAGTGAATTTTCTTTAGAAATTATAAAATTGTATATAAATATTACATAAAATATATGTTTAATGAAATTTTTATTTTTATTTTCAGGTATGTGAAAATTTTTGCACAACCTAAAATTATCAACTCTTATGTAAGTAAGTTCTTCTATAATATAAATATGTAGCATGTCATTATCATTGTACTTTCTACAGCTTTAATTTTATCACAAATAAAAACTTTACTCGATGAGTATAAACTTTACTCGATGTATATTAGATTTTTTAAAGCTTTGTAGGTACGAAAAATATCCACAACCTATTACACATTATTTACAATTACCTATATTCTAGTACACATTGAGCCATGACCTAAGTACAAGGCTTAGTAGGAAATAAAAGTGCGTTGTGAGGGAATTGTTCCGTCGTCTTCACTTAATGAAACAAAAAACAACATAATTTACGTTCCAGTTGGTATTATTTCGCAAGTAATTTAAAAAATAAAATAAATTATCTGAATCTGATATCCAAAATATTTTGTATATATTGCTAATTTAATTTTAACGTAACATTTTTTAGAAGTATATAGTTTATTTCAGTGTTTATAGAATAAGATACATAGTTAAAGGTGGTGGCCAATTTATAGTAAATAGGGAGGGATACGTAACTGCGTAGACCGGTCTCGAAACATCAATAATTTGGACCGAAATGAGAACCACATTTCGAAATCTTTAAGAAAAGTCACTTTTACATAACAAACGATACAATATAATTTAAGAGATTTCTTTTGATACTTTTACAAATTATTTGATAAACAAAAAGTGGCTTTAAAAAAAAATAATGATATCGCGGTTTCTTTCGTAATCGTAATAAGTAATGGTAGTATCATTGCTCCCAAACGATTTCTCCACGCAATGCGAACCAGCAGCGGAGCACCATTAATTCAATTTACCAGGATCGACTTTCTAAATGATGCACAAAGCTCATTTGTGGAATGACAAGTGAAATTGAAGCTGCCATTTGCTTTCACGGGCTGAGCGGTGACATTTAGTTCTGAATCTAGATGGGCTCCAGATTATCGCGTCCAACCATCTGTACTCTACCGGCCTCCATTTTATCTCCTCATTTAATATACGGGAAACACTTAATGGGTATAACTAAACTTAATGCGCGATAAAAGCAGCTTGTATAAGTGCTTTATTCGTATTTCGTAATAAGCTAATTTTAATAGCCTTGAAGATCAGACTGAAGCAAAGATCGTTTCAAGTTTGAAGTGAGCGGATCAGATCCGATCGGTACGACTCGAGAGATGAGATTTGAACAATTTTACTTATCAATTGATTGAAATCAATAGTAGTGTAATATATCATATAAATTGATTAATAACTAATACGCTTGGAATAGCTTCACTTCAAATTTTGATAAATGTAGTTAATTATATTTGCTTAGCATGGAATTTATTTCTATTTAATTAATCATTTAATAAAGACACATAGCTTTAACACATGCTATTATATATTTTAAAAATATTATATTAAGTCATTAATCAGTTTATGAAGATGGTCTGCTTTTTCGTCAATGTGCTATCTATCCTTCGAAATATGCAGTATAACGTCTATTTGAAAATTAATAGAGCTCTTCAGGCTTAATGATCATAGCCTGGACCAATGAAATTCTTGAAAATAAAGCTATCAAATTTGGCGCATTTTTCAATTTCCACTAGAAATTAACTCAATCGCAGCTCACACCAAGCCTTTCTTTTAATCGCAGCTACTGGCTAATAAATAACTATTTCGGTTTATAATTTTAAATTGTACTTTAAATTAAAAGAATTAAGGCTATAATCATGTTGGTACGTAGGTACGTACGCTGCTGGTAACTGACCAGATGTGCGTACCTTAAAGAGTAATGACAGTGGGTTGTATTCTTAAATATAATGAAATTATCAATCAAAATTCAAGCGTTAGTTGGCAAATCTCTAAAAGAGGGTTTGAACCCATCAATAGTCTTATTTTTTTACATTATAAAACTTTTGGCCAATCAATATTTCTTAAGTAGTCGTCAAAATATATTCTTTATAAATTATTATTTTAATTATAAAGTATAAAATTGGGTCGCTTATATAGTTGCTCGTGTGATTGCATAATGTTTTTAAACTAGCGTCTTGACATATACAACAAATATGTATAATTTTATAGTCGACTGTACCGCTTTGAAGTGTACCGATTTCTTGCTAAGAACGCGCCTTGATTGTTTTGACGGTCGCTCCACTTTCCCGCTTTAATTTTAGACAAGTATTAATTAACTTTTATTTGAAACCATTTCTATGGTACTGTGTTGTTTTGTTTGTTAGCTTATGTTATATTTGTATTATATTATTATTTTAGATACATATTTTGACGTGACAACGTCTAATAAATCGATGAACGCGGGCTGCATGCACGAAATTGTCCCGTTACGCTGCTTGTAAGCTTGCGCTGCATGTATCTCTCTTTTAATCGATTGGCCTATGAGTGCAAATAAAAGTAAATTTATCAAGTAAATTGAAGATTTCATTTCACTCCTTTGTATCCATAAAAAATAATGATAATTCAAATAAAATGATTCAATTTTATTCATAAAAGTATGCAGTCATTTTATCAATGTTTTGTTATGACATTGACACGTTAAACTATCGTCCGTAAACCGACTTTACAGACAACCATTTTTTTTTTAAAGTTATAGGTAGGTGGACGAGCACGTTAGCCATCATACCTTCATTAAGTGGTTAAATATTGTTCCATATGAGAATTATTAACCAATTCTGACATAGCTAATTCACCACCAACCTTGGGGACTAAGATGCTATGTAGCCTTTGTCTGACTCACTCACCCTTAAAACCGGAACGCTTAGTACTGTTATTAAGCATTGTTGTTTAGCGGTAGAATATGTAGTGAGCGGGTTGTACCTACCCAGGTGGACTTGCTTATCCAACCATCTAGTAACGAAATTTATTTCAATAAAAATTATCGTATATTAGAGAAATTTCATAATTACCTAAAACCATTAGGTTTACCTTTGATTATTTCAATGTTTGGGTTAATGTTATATTTTATAAAGGTATCGTGAGAAGATTCGCTTTCTTCTCGTCTTCTCGACGTAGGCGTATTTCTCTGAGAGCTATAAAATTAGATTTTCATCGGTAGCCGCTGAAACTAGAATTTAAGACGATGCTATCACGATTTCGATAGGGCTGTCGTTATACTGAACACAATTTGTAGCACAAAACCATTCTAAGTTGTAGAATAATAACATTACAAACATTTCAATACCAAGTATGCTAACAATATTATTATTTCATCCTGCATGAGAATCCAAGGAATACTACTGTGCTTTTAAATAAAATCTTAATTAAATACAAATTAAAAATAGTGCACAAAGCATGAACGCGTGGAATGGTGGTAAGAAAGCTAGCAGCACATCTCCGTTAAATTTCAATTCCGATCTCCTGGTCAAAATATACCTCCACCTGTCGCCTCCATTTTTTTTTATTGGATAGGTATGCGAGCGAGCGTATGGGCTACCTCATGGTAAGTGGTCACCAACGCCCACAGACATTAGCATTATAAGAGATGTTAACCATCACTTACATCACCAATGCACCTCCAACCTTGGGAACTAAGATGTTATGTCCCTTGTGCCTGTAATTACACTGGCTCACTCACCCTTCAAACCGGAACACAACAATATCAGGTACTGCTGTTTTGCGGTAGAATATCTGATGAGTGGGTATTACCTACCCAGACGAGCTCGCACAAAGTTCTACCACCAAGCCCTGTCGCCAGTAGAGTCTAGTGTTTTACGATTAATTAAGGTTTTTGCAATATTAATTAAATGTCCAAATGGCTCAACTGCAAACGAATTTAATAAATTATCTTATTTATTTTAAATGTTATTAAACACAATTACCAACATAAATAATTTTACCGATTGTCAAAGTGCAATACAGCGTACACCGCATAGCTGATACTACTCTGTAATGATCCGAAAAGCACTCACAATATTACTCGTAAATATACATAAGAGTAATGTACGTTGTCACCACTACATGGATCAACTATACGCCCTCGAAACCGGTTTCTCCGAGGAAACGTATATGACGGACAACCGACTGTTATTTCCCCTTGCACGTTAATCTGCAAGTTCATTGCTATCGAGGTTGCTATAATCCGTCCCCTGTTAGGGCATGTGCCCAGTTGTTGGATCCGGGCGGTCTGTTACTTTAATTTTAATATTTAAATAGTAGCAACCCTAAACATAAAACGTTTCACTTGCCCATCGCATAACCCTCGGTTAGTGCACATTGCAATATTAATAAATTGAATACATTATATTAAAGTTAGCGAACAACATTAATGGATAGTAGAAAGCATTTAGAAGACAACGCTTGAGGACTATACCTTTCCTCTGACTGACCTCAATTTTATCAATCCAATATGAACCCTATGTTTTTATAACGAGGGTTAAAATTAGATGGGTTAAATGTAATTGTACAATACAATGGTCATTACTTATGTTGACCAGATAATTAAAGTATCTACGTCCAACACAACGACGATTGATCGCTTCGCGATTATTTCATCGTAATATGATTGTGTTTTCGAACTAATTATTAATGTACGTATTATTAGCAGAACGGATGGAACGGAACGAACACCTATTTTTTATTTGGCTTTTACTATAACAATAAATGTCATCTAAAATAATAATGGTCCTCCTGACCGATTTCGGCCACGGCGGCCAATCTCAAGAGAGATCAGCCAACTGCCAAACACAGGTGCACTCTCTATTCCCTAACTCTCATAATCCGATGGGACGGCAATCCGACACGACCGGAAAGAGTTTCGGCGCAGGACCAACGGCTTTACGTGCTTTCCGAGGCACGGGAGTGTTCACACTTCCAACTTCCAGACTTCGGACTGCTATTGAGAATTTTCGACAGAAAATCTAAATAACATTTTATTGGCCCGACCTGGGAATTGAACCCAGAATCCCCGAGCTAGCAGCCTTAATCCTAGCCACTAGACCAACGAGGCATTCAGTTTTAGTCATCTAAAATAACTAACAGAAAAAGTGACAGAATATTTCTAGCTGGTAAATGTTTTGTAACAATGTTTATTTCTCAGAGTAAATGTTTCTTACGGAAAAAATTGGTTGCCTGTAAAGTCGGTATACGGGCGAAAGTTTTACGTGACAACGACTTTGAGTGGTAAAATAATTTTAATGTGAATATTCATTCGTATAGTAGAAAGAAGGATGAAATAATAGTAACAATTTAAAACATTTATTTATACAAAGAATTATATTTAAAACATTAATTTATACAAAGAATCTCGCACTGAATTTCATATTAACAAAATTTTATTTTTACCTTTACACATACATACGTATTTATACTTAGAAGGGACGCGTGCCTTTCACTTTTTATGTCTGTCTCTCTCGCTCTTAGGCGGGCTAACCATGCCCGAGTGGAAGGGACGCGTGCCTCTCACTCGCTCTCATTGTGAGCGCATAACGTGAGCGGAGCGTAACGCAGTTTCTTGAAGTGTCACCCGGCAAACCAATTTATAAGACGTTGTCACGTCAAAAATATAATTACACACTTTAAAAAATATTGTTTATTTTATCTGCAGTTTGTTTGATCTAATTAAACTAAACTATTTGTTATTTATTTAAAGATTACAATATTTATAATGAAAAATAAACATTGTAATAATTAATATTACTCCATTATCTTAAAAACACAAGTATTATAAATTGAAAATGTTGGTAATATTAAGTAACATACAAGTTCAACTTAAATTCTACATTCACAATAGTTTTACCCCTGACCAATTGTAAATGTTTTATAAGCGGTTTTAATTAGTGAATCTGGGAACGTTGTCTGCGATCCATGATATCCCAGGAACGATAGCTCGTACACGCTCGGGGTCGCGTGATATGCCAACATTGCGGACCGAGGGCTTGCGGCGAGCCATCAAACCGTCCTATAATTGAAGATTATATGGCATTGTTAACGTATATTTTCAGTCAACACTTCTTACTTAACATTCGCAGTCGCATGATCAGATAACGTCGATTCGTTGCGAAAACTTATCTCTTAAACTTTACCAGTTTTTCCATCTCATTAACAAAGCTTACATTGTTGTTGTAACGACGATAAAATCAGTCGTTCGACACGAAAATCACTGCCCTTATTACTAGCAATATTTAATCAATTAAGTCACGAAAATGTTGGAATAATTTTCAACCAATCTCGCTACTTGTACGCGTGCGATTTTTTTAGTTCCAAGGCGAACACAAAAAGAGATATTATTTAAGATAAACCTAGCGGACAAGTCATTGCTAATTGCGACAATAAAAATTGTTGCGGACCATAAATCACTGTGCACATTCAACAATTTCCCTTAATTGGTCTCGTTTCCCAATCGAGAGATTGTGATCTCGAGCTGTGTGGCCGCTAGCCCTATGCCCAAATCAGCAGGGTGATCACCCTGACACTGACCGAACACGTGAAGTAATTAGTTTTGAGTAGACCACACACGGACAGCATTAAGCCAAAACTCAGGCGCCTGCGTTTAACTTTTATCCTCCGAACGAGTCTGGGTCGCATGAATCACGCTGAGATGCAAATATGAGAGGCTTCGCGCACTGACTGAACTTTAATGGATCATTTAAGGCTCTTGTAATCGTCTCGTATTACTTTGTTATCATTTGCTTTCAGGAAACAAATGTTTTTTTTTATTAAGTCAATAAGACATGATAGACAAAATAGAGCTATTTTCATGTAAATATATATGAGCACTATCTTATTTAGATAATTTAGTAACTTTATTGAGTGCCTTGTGAACGATATAAGTCCCTGAGGGCAAGCTATTGTACGGGATTTGACATGATCTATATGGCAGTACCCTTAGCGCCAACAACGGAGTTGATATCGGCATAAAACACGCAGCCAATGTAACTAAGACGGAAACATGACAGGAACATTGTTGCAAGGGAATTTTATTCCGTTACACAGGTTGTAGCACCAATCGTAGTGCTGGTCTCATGTCTTGTTTATGGTCTTAATATTATTAATGTATTCCAATAAAGTGTACCAGCTAAACACCGATAATCGCAAACGTATATGTGGAAAATAACAATGTTACTTTTAGTTAAGCGTTTTGTTATTTTAAATTATTCAATGACTTCATTAACGTTGCTTTCCCATGGTCTTAATGCCATTCCATTTGTTATGCTCGGTGAGATCAGCTGATCTAAAAAAAGATTCGCGATACAACTCTGTTGCATTCAAATGTCGATGAATGCTCTTTGAATTTCGTTTCCCTGGGAACTTCAATTTAACGATCGAATGATCAATCATCACGAGACACGATTCCTGACGTAACAGTTGTTGTATCCCTGTAAATTGCATAATTGGAACCGAATTTATCAGTGAAAGTGAGGAATCGTTGCACGCCGTACTAATGTAATGCCGGCTTAATGATAGATGGTCTCAACGAACTGTGCCCTCCCGTAGAAAGCTCGAGCATTATTTACGATGAGCCAAAACCTTTGTCGGCCTGACTGATACAATGAGCTTGCTGTTGTGATAACTACGGGTAATTGCATAGCTACTAGTCCCTATTATGTTCGGTTTATTATTTTTTTAATTAAAGATTTGTTACATTTTGTCGTTTGACAGTATGATATCATTATTATAGCCATTGACAGAATATCAATTCCTGATTCGTAAATGCGCCACCAGCTAACCAATGAATCTAGGATGTTATGTAATTACACAAGGTTGAGCACCCTTGAAGGGTAAATAATATATACCACATATTGGTACCCGACGGGTATCTAGTCCAACATAATTGATAAGCTAGCTAGAGGGTTGAACCACAAAGTAGTAATAATAATATATAAGAAATCACTCCGTTATTTATTTGGAAAATATTGAACACTCTTTCAGGTGATATCCTATTTTAATGCGAGTAGCCTTTATATTTTAAAGTCGAAATTGATCACTTCCTCAACTTTGACAACCGTGTTCTCCGTTGAGTTACGAGTGTTATTTAGCCGAAAAACTCTATTATCACTTCTCGAAATGATATGATATCAACACATATTATTTCTCGATAATAGAAATGCTATCTTAATTTGCATATTATTACTTTTGAATGTCAGTTAGTTAGTTAGTGAGTTATAATGTTAAAAAATTATAATAACTCAACCAGTCTGAACTTGCATGTCATGTCAAATTATTACACGATTAATTGATTAAGCAAACAGGCGTTAATATTAAAAAAAAATTAATTACAGAGACTTCTGTTTGTGTTTTTTAGTTGAAGTAACTTGATTATTGTATTACTTCCTTATTGTAACTCGAATTGATATATCATATTACAATTTTTAAATCGTAATGAGAAAAACATGGTAACAATTTTTTTGTATGTTTTCTTTTGATCTGCATGTTTAATGATTAATACATGATATATTTCATAATATATTACGTAACTGTTTTTATTTGATATAACTGATGTGTATATTATAATATCATTTGTAAAGCTGACTTAAGTAGACTGTACCAAAAACAAAAATCACAAATTAATACAAAAAAAAAACAATCAAAAATATATAAATGTAATAAGTAAAGAAAAGCTATAGCTGGACATTCATGACTGATATGACGGAAAATATATCCTGCATGGACGAGATAAAATTAAAGAACATACTAATAGATTTATCCACTTTCTCACTGGAGAATAAGATGTTTCCATTGGATCATTTTGAATTACATTAACAAAAAGCAAAAGTATCCATCCTTGATTTTTATTCGCAAAACACTTTCTACGTTAAGACTCGAAAGTCATAAATATAATAAAGTCACAGTTCGTATTAATGCTATCAATGGAGAGGCAATTAAATCTTGACGGTGTAAACAAAATTAATGCTTCGACTTTTACTCGTTTTCCTTCATTGACTTGTCCATTAAACTGGACCTGTATTTAACCATAAATAGAATCACTTAAGACTCCAATCACATAAGCTTATGACAAACGTTGGCGATAATGATCTAAGAAAGTGTTGACGCGTATTGAGCTAATATATATTATAAGGATTTTGAACGACATTTTGAAGTATACAACTCGAACGCTACATTTTTAAAGTGAAACTTCTTTAGGCATGATGAGAGTAAAATTTTCCTATCGAATTTGAGTTTACATGTTTAGATTTTGGGTGTAATGTTCTGTACGTGAGGTTCCACTACTCCAATTCATATTTTTTTTATTAATGCAAAGCAAAAGACGTATTTAATTATAGTCAAAGCAAAAAGTTCGGAAAAGAAATTACTCATAAAAGAATTGACAAAAAAACTCAACGTGTTACTAGTTTTAAACTCGTAATGAGTCGCACGTGTTTTATTTTTTTTTAATTTATATATCTATTTAAATGAGTTAGCATTTATGTTACTTCATCTATAATTATATGAGATTTGAAATCGACAAATATCAGTAAATAAAACAAACAGCGAAACTAAATTGTTTTTGTTAAATACTAACGCCATTGACTTTTTATGTACAAAATATATTTTGACATATCGCACTAATGAAACATCGGAAGGAAACCTGCTATGGTTTTAAGAAATTACAGACTACATGCGCTAAGATTGGCGCAGTCTGTAGCAATGATTATTTAACAGGGTATTGCAGATTTGTAATTAATCTTCGTTAATAACATCGTCAAAATTATTTTGACGCGAGATGCCTAAGCATTCTTTATTGAAAAAAAAATACCAAATAGGTACATATTATATACTTGAATCAATATAAAACATAATCATAAAATATGACCATATTGAAATAATAACATACGTATGTTTGCATAATTTAATGTACTAAAAAAACATTCAGATTATCATATTTAAATTCATCGTGCAAATGTAGTCGTTGAAAAAATAGTAATAATTCATGTTTAAATTATTGATACTTGCTAAAGCACGGCACGACCATGGCTTGCGACACGCGTCGTGTCCCGAACGCTACCGGGTTCGGTATCCGGGCCGTGCGTTTGTCATTGTTCGCTTTAATTGTTCCCCGGCTATCTTTCCTTTCACTGCGCTCATGAACATTGGAAAAAGTTTACGTTGATATTGTTCAACTTAATTTAATAAAGTATATAATTACATATGAATCACACCAATGATATTCGGCGTTCTTTGTTTGTATGAATCATACTATAAGTTACATCTTTGTGATATAATTATGATTCAATCAGTGTTTTCATAAATTTAATGTTTTATTTTTTATCATCTATCTCAGTTCGGTAAGAGGTGGTTCGATACAGATATAAAAATGGTTGTTCAAAAAAATACACCCCTTACTTTAGTTGAATACATCAACTAGTTCAGAATTGTGATTCAATACAGAAATGCCGGTAGCTTTCTTGCCACGGTTCCCGTAGATTATGATTTGTACAATAATTCTTTTGATCTGAATTATATCTTAATTAAGGTCAGACTTATTTAAGAATGATATTATATCAGGTTGCTTAGATTTGATTTCTTAATTAATATATATGTAATTTACAAATAACTATGGAAATATTTCCATTGTAATTACGTTTATCTACGTTGGTATACAAATATTTTGTCTTATTAATTTTAGACAGATACTAAAAATCTTTTGTTACACAAGGAATAATACAGCAATGAAGTAACGACCGTGGAGAGATTTATCGATACAAGCGGACAAAGCCGCGGGCGGTCGTTAGTAAAAACATAAAACTTATCTATTTTAAGAGCGGCACAGTTATATAATTCGCTATAGAAATGTGACTCAACAAATCGATATTCAGGTTTACAAATGTAACCCTAATGCAGTTATCTAATATCGATTACAGCCTCCCACGCCGTCTGTCACACATCAAAGTGAAACGGCCGGTGTTTTAACATAAACATGTTTACGTGTTGTTAAACATTTTAACAACAATCGATTATCGACAAGACATGATATATCGATGTAATTTGATTATGATTGTCTGTAATTTGACATCGCTTTTGTTTATAGATTTTCTCTTCTGAGATTAGAAGGTTACAATTGATATTATAAGTTGTCAATACATAATTCTTCTACTCAGTCGTTCCGGTCTTGCCAGCGGTTTTGGTCGTCACTCTGTTGCGCTTGAAAACAAACAACAACACGTCGTTATTTAGTAATTAATCGAATAGTCTCGTATTAACTACTAATCCATTATCTTTAATTACGTATTACTTGGTGGTAGAGCTTTGTGCAAGCTCGTCTGGGTAGGTACCACCCACTCATCAGATATTCTGCCGCAAAACAGCAGTACTTGGTATTGCTGTATTCCGGTTTGACGGGTGAGTGAGCCAGTGTAATTACAGGCACAAGGGACATAACATCTTAGTTCCCAAGGTTGGTCGCGCTTTGGCGATGTGGTTAACATTTCTTACAATGCCATTGTCTATAGGCGTTGGTGACCACTTACCATGACCATCAGGTGGCCCATATGCTAGTCCGCCTTCCTATACAATAAAAAAAAACCTTTTACACTTGACTAACAAGCTGTATAACAAATTATAGATACAAACTTTTAGCTTCTATATCATCCTTTCAAAATATAACGTTATTAAGGAAACGATGAAGCGTATTTATCAATGATGTTTCTAATCTAATAAATAGATGTATCAGCAATTGAACATTTAAACGTTACATATAATTTTCTATCCTGTATCAGTGTCAACTCTTCAAATGAAGACATGATAATAATTGTATGTATTAATTTCATGTGGTTGTGGCGGCCCTCGTGATTTTGGTGAATATTTTTGGAAAATCAAATATTTTGTTCAAGTATGGTCTTACAAATGTGCTTCTCGCAGCAGCATTATACATATAGTTACACTGGCTCACTCACCCTTCTAGCCGGAACAAAACAATACTAAGCATTGCTTTTGACGGTAGAATATTTGATTTGAGTGGGTGTTACCTATCTAAACGGTGTAAGCCCGTCAAAAGCTCAAATATGAACGACGATAAGAATTCGTCGCTTAATTTAATTATACTTTTTTGACAACGATAAAAACGTGTTATAATTAAATTTTACATATAAAAAAATAGTAATAACTGATTATCTAATTATATTAGGTTGTCACACTCTTATCGGTATGCGTTGTTCATCCTCCGGAAACGGATCGCCCGGACCGGTCTGTCGAGAGTGAAAGCGCACGCGCCGCACGAATTGTGGCGAAAATGATCGACCGACTGTCATGTATTATTTGATGGTGTTTGTAAATAAGAGGACGATCCTTAAAATTCAATTTAATTAAAACTTGATTATTTGAAAGTTAAATATAATCGCGAGAATTGTTTTTCATGTATAAGTTTATACAAAATATTTTTTATTTTTGCTGTATGATTTAGTTATTTTTCTTCTTTGATTTCAAGTATATCTTAATGATGCAAATTGCATTGTTCAACTTATCATTAGGCAATTCCTTTGATAATTAATTTACGTCACTAGCGGAAAAAACTTGCAGACAAGTATCTGTTGTAAAGAATTTTTAATTTTTATATTACACACATTTATGTAAAAAATAATTGCAAATTCTAATGTTGAATCGCAAACACAAGTATTATGTAAGAAAAAAAAGTCATTATTCTTTACGAAAAGCGCTGCAATAGAAAGTTGATGATGTCATAAAGTAATTTATAAGACCAAATATTTTTTTAAATATGATAATGTATGCCAGACTAAGCCGGAATTAATTGATGTGTTATAAAACCAAAACAAGTTTAATTGGTTTTAAGTTTTATAAAAGTGTTATAAAGTATTAAATTCCTCGTTCCGTTAATTTCAAAACTAATTTTGTATTTAACTTTTCCTTCTAAAATTTTTAGTATTTTAAAAAATCAATTATCAATAAACGCCTTTCTTCTTTTAGTCGAAACTCGAAATGGATAGATTACTAATTATTAAAAATCTTTGGTGATCAAAACAACGCATACATGGAATTAATAGCCATATATAGGTACTTGACCCGCTCTTTCCCCCTTTAAGTGTCATAAAGTCATTATATACGGTTTTCTCCTTTTATATATTTGACTAGCTGTGCACCGCGGTTTCATCCGAGTTTAATTAATAAAAATATAAGGAGTAAAAATATATTAATTGAATAATGTTCGTTTTTAAGAAACTACTAATATTCCTATTCAACCCTCCGATAGCTTGAGTTAATTAGCGTACAGATTGAGTTAGGAGTGGGACCAACAATATCCCAAGGGGTCTATGCGGCGCGCTAAATGCTTTTCTTATTTGTCCCGTATAAGTTCCTAAACCACCCGGCACTTGGGAGACGATTTCTAGCATACAACGTATAAATGGCAGCACAAAAGGTTTCAGTTAGTTTAAAATAAATAATAAGGAAAGGACTAGTCTTAGTTCTTATATAGCTAGTCCATTGACTAGCTATATTTTGAAAAATAATTTAGAATACATCTAATATATTTGCTTATTTACTTCTATTGTTGGCTTTAGCTACATATACATGTAGGTATATGTATATAAACCTACCTTACCTACATTTAAGCACAAGAACAGATTATTGCATATAAACGATTCGATCAAAATTTAAATATCTCGTTTCGTACATGTACGTGTACATAGGTCGTGTACCTACGGGAATGTCAAATTAAAAAACAATAAAGATTAAGATTGATGTCTGAATAAAACAATCGAGGTGAACTTTTGAGTCGTCTGATTTATCATAAGAATCATCATATTCATTATTATTGTTTCATACTCCGGTACCCGATATGGTATCGTGTCGACTCCTGACAGAGAAATTGTGTCTCGAGTAGCGTGTCCATTGAAAGAGATATATCTCTGACGTCTTTAATTCATTCCATCGCAATCGTGGACAAATTTTGATATTGAAGACTACGAATTCCTTAAGGTAATAGGGATGTGTGATTTTATTTGTTTGTTTATTGCAAATTCAAAAAACTTGAACTATTATTACATAAGGATAAACATTTTTTAATATATGTATTTGTGATTATATACATTTTTAATTATATTAAAGTAACACTGTCAAAATATTAGTATTATTACCGCCACTGAGTTTTCATGAGTGCTTAAGTTCTTATTTAAATTTGTTAAGAGGCCTATATGCGTTTACTGTGACAGAAAGTAATGTGCGAGTTTACAAAGCAAAAGTTTCATTAATTAACTTGTGCTTTTATTTCATCTGTTGATCGGTGCTGGAAAAATCTGTATGTCAGCGAAAGTATGTCTGTTACTGGCCTATTTTTATTGTTGACGATTTTGATATTAAGAGTAATAAAATATTTCACCTTAATATACATTTATTTAAATACATAAAATAAATCGTGACACCATGATTTCCCTCGAGACTACAAGCTCAGCAAAAGACTCGTTAAATTCAAGATACGATCGAAATTAAGCAACATAAATTGCGTGATATTATCCTTTGAAATAACGTTAAATGGAATTAATTATTTAAAATTGCGATATTTTTTTTGCAATAAGTGTAGGTAGGTTAATAAAACAAGATGTCGTTATACTTAGCTGATATGGGAGAAATCACATACCTGTCAAATAACGAAGATATGATTTCAACATTCTATGCTGGTCTTTACGTGTGGGAGGTTTTAATTGTGGCCCTGTTCGCCCACGGCGCGTCCTGCTGATAAACCATCGCCTCTGACTCATTGACACTAACTGCTGTTTGTGACGTAGAAAGTGCAACCTTCTTCGATGAGGATTATTACCATTAGAATATTTTTTAATCTATTACAGACATAAAGATGTCATGTACAATTTGCTTTCGAAAGTCGTTTTACACTCAACATAAATAATATACCTGACACAGCGAGTTAGTTTTATTTATATACCTACAATTGTAATTTAATAAAAAAGGTATAAACCGATTTTAAAATTTTTGTCTACGCTTAAGCTACACTAAACAAATCGGCGAAGATATCCAGGATCAAAGTCTAACAAGAACGACATTGGTTAAAAATAGATTCCAAGTTCAAAACAAAGCAATAGAAATTTCTAGAAAATAAAGACAATGACACCAGAATCCAAAGGAAATATCGCGATTACAATGAGAGTTATTGAAGTGAATGAGATAAGCACGATACTCGTAATAATTATACTATATAAAATTTGTTATCATTTATTGCCGATAAGAACGATTTTATACGTCAATCGTAAATCCACGAAGAAAAGCGAAGAGTAATAAAAATTTTACGGTTACTTAAAGTCTATTATATTACTTTCGCTGCAACTTCCTGTTGTAGTTCCTATTTATCCCACTATATATAATATACTAGCCGCCCGGCTCCGCCCACGGCACCTTCAAAAAAAGGGAATTCCTTTCTGCATTGTATTCGACCCATACACATTTGTCTTCGTGGTCTAAAATAATGACTTTGTCTGTATCGATCTGAACAAGATATATAATGAGGGCGTGTAATACGCTAGACACAGTAGCTATGCAATTGTTATGACGTCTATATGAGATTACTGTCACCGAAACGCTTACATTGCTTTTAAAAAGAGTATCCCCCAAAGTTCCTATTTCGAATGCATATCGTATAGTTATTATATTTATTTATTTAAAAAACATTAATGACAAAAATAGTTGGTACAAAAGACGAACTTAACGCTCGAAGGCTTGCACACACATGTCTGTTGGGGAAAGATATTCTTAATAATAAAAAACACATACTTAGTACCCAGTCAGGAGCAGAACTGTGCATTTTACACAAGTAGATATACATATAAGCTGGCTTAAGCCTCGTATAGTAGCTTAGGCCTCATTTCATTGCGCAAGGTAAATATTTATACACTTTTTTAGAAACATGAGATATTTTTTAACAGTTTTTTTTTGGGTGTAGCGTGCTATTTTGATATATTTATTAATATTAATAATTTCCCTGTATATAAATTTGATTTAGTTTTTTAGAATATTTAGGGGAAATAATTATATCTGTGGTTAGTACGTTAGTACACATTCATTGTTTATCACATAGGTGAATCCAGCTATCTACCTATACGCCTATTCACCTATGTACCCATCCAATCACTCCCATTTAAACCCTCAATCAATCCGCCCGGCCACATCTATACACATTATTATTATTGTATACCTACGAATAAAAAAAAAATAGCAACTTTTTATCTATAGAGATAAAATTAAAGACATAAAAAAATATAAGTGCAAGGTTTATTTTCAAAGTATTTTTCATACAACATTTAATTATGATATATTCGTATTAAATCCATGAAAACACAACAAACAGGCGGACAGAGTTACTTTTGCATTTATAATATTAGTATGAATTAGCACTTACACTTTCTATGACGGTCATAAAATGTTACATAACTCGTTAGTGTACATTTTACGATAAAATAGAAATAATAGAACTGCTTTAATGATTTTAGCTTTTGTATACAAGTTTATGTAAAAAGAGAACTGTGTATTAACTTCCAAATAAAATCTAAATGTGCAGATAATATCGTGGAGATTGTCCAGTGGCTATGACACGTGAATTTTAAACGAAGATTATGGGTTCAAACCTGGGCACGTACTGCTGAATTTTCATGTGCATCTCGTGCTCGGCGGTGAATGAAAAGATCGTGATGACCTATATACAACCGGTCAACATTTTTCAACATGTATCCCCCAAACAGCATTGTGGAATATGCTACATACGCCGGCTAAATAAGCCGTCGTATTTATTATAAAGCCCGTTATTTAAACCCGTCTGGATAAATACCACCCACTCATCACATATTCTATCGCCATCAGCCATTGAAATGGTGAGTGAGTCAGTGTAACTACAGGCACAAAGGACAAAACATTTTAGTACCCAAGGTTGGTGGTGCAATGGCGATGTAAGTGATGGTTACAATTCTATTTAATTGCTACTAATTTTATATTCATTATTATTGTAAAACTTAAGTAAGCGTATTTTGTTTGTACTGGCTTATTTTTTTTAACTTATTATCTTTTAAATAAAACAAAGTCTAGCGTGTTATAGTTGATAGGAGCTCTAAGAATCGCTATTTATTAAGGTCGCTTCACGCTCTATTGGACTGAATAATATGCTTATCTATTATAATAGCTGTCATTATATAAAAAAAAAGAAATGTAACCTTATATATCAAGTGAAGTGGAATGCGAAAGGGGTGAAAATAGTCTTGGATAAAAAACATACTTATTTCAAAAGATTACATTGATGATCAAAAGTGTAAAAGTAACAATCTATGATTTTCATTCGTGATATTAAACAATTTCATTGTATTTAATTAATAAAAATTGATTGTCGAAAAAGTAAATGGTGATAAATATAAATTTAATTAAATCTTGTGAAATTAAAGCATAAAAGTGTTTGCAAGAATCTAATTTGATTTGGTATTATGGTTGGCTATAAATTGATTAATATTTAAAATCATTATACTCAAAATGAGTTAACAGTCGTGATGAATTAAATTTTACTTCCATGCCTTAAATTTCTTTATTTGCTTCTTTGATTGCACTTCATCGATTTATTTCAATATTTATTTAATGCACAATATTTTATTTTATCAAAATATTTATTTTAAAGTATCATTAGTAAAGTGCTGTTCAAAAGAGAAGAAAAATAATCTTCCTTGATTCGGTTCTGTGATAAGTTAAGATCGTTAAGAACGTATTTTTAATATTATGTTGACGTTTCGCTCACAAGTTCCGTATTCGAACTTAAATAATAACTCAAACGAATCATATTTCTTATAATTTTAACATTACTTGATTTATTAATAGCGACCGCCAACTTTAAAGATGTTTATCGTACAAGCTCTCGGACTTGACTTATTCATTGTTTAAAACAATTTATTCATGCAATAATATAATCGGGTGGGCCTTGATCTTTTGCTCTACACTGATTTACATTTGTTTTCTTCATACTCATTTCACTTAACTTAAAATAAATGAGGGGGAGCAGCGAACAATGGGATAAGAACCTGTGTTCGTGTCACTTGTCCGACTATTTTTCATGTTGAACAAGTAAGTTATTAAGGTACAGTACCTAGAAGGCGCTTATTTTATTCGCCTAGTGGAAGTAAAGTCCTAAGTACACTATCATCCGTACTAGCTTCTATGCTTCGGTATCAGGCAATATCTCCATTGTTTGTTGTGAATTGAAGGTATCCCTTTGTTGTAATTTATCATTCGATTGCGTGTTGCCTCTTTGCTTTCTGCTAGATGCATAATGATCTAGATTGTCTTTTGATATAGTGCTTCTATTTTAGTTTTAAAGGTCTTCGTTATTTGTATCTGATAAACAGACGATATTTGTTAAGATATTCACCAAGACCATTCCAACTAGAATTCTAGACGTATTGTTAGAATATTAAAACTATAGTGTATAACAATTAAAATTTCAAATACATCCATCGTTGTACGCGTCATGTATGCACAGAAGACATTTCTCATTATTATTGTTATTTATATTTATAAAATACAAAAAATACCAGTGACAGATGGTTTGAGTAATTTTTCGTCCAGAGGATCGGAATTACTATTCAAATGGGGTAATGCTGCTTGTGTTCTTGCTGCCATTCCACATGATCATAATTTGTACAGTAGCTATTTTTAATTTTATTTGTATATATTTACGGTCTTCATGTTATTTACATTATATAGCATATGAATCATAAGAGTAAAATTAACTTAGCTGCATTTATTTATATAAGATGATTCATAAACTATCATTCATGCACTTTTAAAGTTATTTTATACGGCCTTTTAATTAAAAGTGTGTAGGTTTTAATCGCATTTTTTTGTATTTTGCTGTTACCTTTAAACAACTCACTCACCCGGTTATTTGCTAGAAGGGCTCGTGATACATAACTATTGTCACAATGCAAAAACAACCAAACTTCACCACAAACTATTTAATAAATTACGTTTCTTATTATAATAAACAATATAAAAATAAACATTAACGGCATGATAATAATATTTCATTTTATACAATTTCATAAACTACTAGACGGCCATAATAATATAGCTCATCGTAAAACGTAGCGTACTAGTTCACATGTAAAATACTTTTTAACAATACATTACACTATATGCACCTAATTAAAATAATAATTTGGCAATAGTGCCCCAGTTTTAAATAATAACCCTGATTATATCAAAATAATAATTCGAAACTTGGTTTAATAAAATTATTAATAATTTTATTTATATAAGACTGACGATTAATTGAAATGCCAATATAATGGCTTAATTAAACTCGAAATATGGTCTTGCGAATATAATTGTTAATATAAACTTTAACGTAATAATTCATAAGAAAAATTGTGCAAATGTATATTACAAATTCGATATACAATTTGGTGTAGCTTAAAGAGAAAGTTTGAATATTTGGGTCACATAATGAGGAACACAGATATGAGCTAGTGCAGTTTATTGTCTAAGGTAAGTTTGTAGGTTACAAGTGTTCGATAGAAAACATTCTAAAGTAATAATTTGGGCGATTTATTAATTGCTGGCATAAGATGACAAAACACCACTTTAAAGAAATATTGAAATAGGAGTATTTTTAAATTATCACCATTATATTGACTACTAGCTGTGCCCCGCGGTTTCAGCCGCGTATAATTAATAAAAATATAGTGAATAAAAATCAGCCTAGAGCCTTCCTCGATAAACTCGAACCAGTAGTTTCTGCGATTAGCCGGATCAAACAAACAAACTCTTCAACTTTATATATTAGTATAGATATGTATTTAAGTTATTTATTGATAAAAACGAGCAACTACTGAGTTAAAATAGATAGTATAAGCCCATGCAATTAATATGCAAAATTAATAAACTTTCCACACAGGCAAATTCTCAAAATGAAGCTAGTTGCAATAATATATCAAATAGTGACGGTTGCCTTGGAACACTCCGCTAATATCAAAACACCTGATTGTCATTCTCCATTAGGCGCGATCACTTCAATACGTTGCGTAATATTAATTAATGAGTGAAAATATTAATATGGAATGTGCAAAAACCAGTTAGTTAAAAATCAACTTTGTTGTTAATTCTATTAGAGTTCACTTTCAATTAACAATTCAAAAGCGATTCCTTCCAATCCGGATTTGCATTTTGGATAACTCTGATTTAATTAAATTATCAATTATTTTTATTTGTTGCAGGTAAACATGGATTTTCATCTGTATTCATTTCAATATGGTATCATTTATATATAGTAAGTTTTTAATTAATATAGAAATTACATTACACTGACTCGTTGATGTAGCTAACTTATAAGGCTGGTAATCCCGTGGTCCAGAGTCGAACCAATAAAAAGATATTTCCTGTAAATAAAATTCTCAGTAGCAGTAAGAAATAATTTCATTATAATTAATTTTTTTTATCTTTCTTAATTCTTATCTTTTACTTTACTGCAATATATTTTTTACAACTATAAAAAGTAACAAAAAAGCGACTTAGAACCTTGTTAGTTTGAAGGTGACCAAAACATGACTAACGTCTGCAACGAGCTTACAAAATCTCACTTTTGTCGTCCATTTGCGTTTTTTTTTTTTAATTTGTGACGTCGGAGTCCAGTCTCACGATTGACCAGCGATATTTTAGTCTCTACTAAATATCAATTTACTTATTGGTGTTATGTTTGAGGAAAATTATAGCTTTATAATATTATTGACATATACCACCAATTTAAGAAAAAACTCGTGTAGCATAAAAGCCAAAAGAAAAATAATTAATATAAATAAACTAAATCATACATACAGACAGTTTACATTTTTAATTAAAAAAGACAAAGCAATCGTTCTATTCGCAAGGTGTTTTATAAAGTCGATTTGTAGATTCTTTTAATAAGCTTAAATACGCACACATCGATGTGTGTAGTTTATATTTTTAATTTAAACGTTTTGTGCGGTCCTGTTGCGTGTTCGTTTTCTTACAAAAGATTTATCGACTCTGTGTAATAAGGTAACCGCGGTAACGAGTTTATGTTTGTTCCTTGTAATTAAAGTATGTGCGTCACAAATTCTAGAAAATTTTTAAAGGTTAAATTACAAACATACATCACACCAAAATTTTTATTTTCAAGAATAACAGAGTTATGAATATGACAATTGCATATTCTAAACCATATAAAATACTAACATTTTGAACGCAAATAAAAAAAATGCACTTGCTATTCTTATCTCGGCGCGTCTGAACTACATCTGGCCTTGGAGTCCGTTTTCGGCTTAATGGTCTACGGGTATCATATTCATCTTCATTCAAAATGTCAGCCATTCAAACAGACGTAAATACATTGTAAATTCTGGGCATAATTCCCAACGTCCTGTTCGTACTTTACGAGTTTTAATATTTGAAGACTTATGAAGATCGTATATAGCAATTCATACAATTTTCGTAATTGCAGCCGACGGACGATTATTCAGATTTACGACGACAAAATCACGTTTGTAAAATTCCTATGTATATTTTCGATCTAGGAAGTTGAACTGATGAAGGCATATATTGGATGCCTTATTTGGTCTCGTTAAATACATATTGCAATAATAGTTGTTTTAATTATAGGTAAGTGTAATTATCGATAACAGTAGCGTCTTTATCGCCTTTTATCTCTATAAAAAGACAATTTCATTCTATATATTTTGTACATAAATTTAAAATACCTAATTTAATATGAGGATGGAATAATCAAAGAACAAAATATTTATAGTTTCCGTGAAATGATGTACGACAGTAATGTACTATGTAGTAGTTTGAATTTATAAACGTATTGCCGTATATTGTTCATTATTTTCTTTTAAATTTCGTAATAGATTTCATTTCTTTTAATATTGTAAAATGACCGATTACAAAAAATACAAAATTCGTAATTTCAGACATAGCACGAGTATTTAATATAAAATGTTTCTTGAATAACAATAATAAATTATTTTAAATTAAATAATTGAATATATTATTTTGTGACTCGTTATTTTGGTAAAAGTAACAACGCAATGCACACCTTTACTATGTGTCATATCCAAGTAAAAGACGACAAAAAACCACATAATTACTAATAACTATTTGAATCCGGTTTTTGTTTGATTTTGGACGTTGTTAATGCGAACTAGTTAACATTGTTACTTAATGAATAGTCAATCAATTTTAAATCGCTCGTTCGGTTGTGTAAACGTTTAATTATAATGACATTCAATTTAAATTTCAAATAATGTATATCCTTAACCCATGAAACATGTTTGAGAAAACAAACCTAATCTATCTAAATGCTCTAAAACCAATTCCATGTGTAATCCAAAAATTTTATATCCAGACGAACTGTAATACATACCTATAGTAAGTAATGAGTTGCTTAGTACTTACCAAGAAGAGTCTTCACAAAAGCCTTCAAACAGCACCAGTTTGATACTAAACTGTACTTTTTATATTTATCTAAATGTTAATGTCAAAATATAAGTATTGAGACATTTTGAATAAGATCCTGAATCAGGCTTATGTTATATGAAGTATAAACTAGTAGTAATAAACTAACGCGAATATAGAAACATTAACTCTGGCGTATGAAATCCTGTACGAAAAATGTTTAACATTACAACATCGTGTGCATTAACGTACATCGTACTTTGCTAATGAAAATCGAAACATGAGTTTACATACGAGTGTAGTACGTAGTCGGAGCACTTTAATTAAAAACTTACTCTGATTCTGTATTCATACCTAACGTATCCACAGATTTCAAGTGGGATACGAAAATGTAGGTATAGAAATTATAGAATGCAGTTTGATTTTCCATGATTTCCTTCGTATAGAATACGCAAGTTATAAGCCATTAAAATGACAGTTTCCTTAGAAATGATAAATTCAAATTATAGATCACGATATAAGTTACCCTTGTATGTGTAAATAAAGCTACCGTAAATTAATTGCTCAATCTACGAGTACCATTTTATAAGGTCACAGATGTAACCTGCATAGCTTCCGTGTTTGCTTCTCACTAACGAGAGTCTATGCAAATATCAATTAGCCGGTGAAATGTTTCCTCAATACACCAGCTACCTGCCCCGATACTCAGCTCTTGCTATTAATTGGTTGAATTATCACTGTACGTGATATGCTATTTCCGTTGGATTGAATATACAAAGATAGTACTGCACGGCTTGGTTGCACAATATTATTTGGTTGCAGTACCCAATCTCTAAGAAACTATTCTTGATAATGTATATTTCGATAAACCTTATGAAGGTACAGTGCTACTTTTAAATCTTATACTTAATACAGGAACAAACACTTATGTTTATTTTTTTGTAACTTATTTGTCTTATTGTGATGTGTGTTCAATTAGCTTTATTATTAGCTCGATCGTTATTGACATGCAAATAATAAACTGGCTGCAATTTTACTACATCATCGACTCTATTATTAAATATGACGAATATACATACGTACGTAACTCTAAACTTCATTTCCACTACAAAAGGAAATAAAGATATATAATCTCCTGTCACTTCTGTAGCTAACATTATATGAAGTGATGATGTAAAGTGACTTTCATTACTTATAAAGAAAATACATATTGCAAAAGTTTACAACTGTCGTTATTCCATACTAACAGTTAATACAAAGTCTATAAATAAGATATTATAGAGAAATGGTATTCGGTTAGTAAATATCGTTAAAGGTATACGCGAAAGCAATACTGAAGTAAGATAGCACTACAGATACGTATGCAATAAATTATAGCAAAGCAACGAATCTTTTGCTTTAGAGAAATTTGTTCTCACTCGCACCAAGGTCCGAGGGTTCGATTCCTGCCGTGTACTTGTCGGCCGATACGTGCCCGCCGATAAATCGCTCGACACCTCTGATACTACAATGGGAAAGAGAAAGTCTTTTAAGGAAATATCGCCCGCTCGGACAGCCGATTGGCAAAAATGGGAAAATAATGTTGCCGTCAGGAGTTGCGGACATTTACTTTCTCATACTGAACTTTGATAAAAGTTCATTAGATCATTGGTAGTTGAATAAAAAATAGACACGGCAAAAATGAAACCTTTAGTTGTACGGTTGTAGTAATCTATACATCTATACATTAAATAAAGTTGGAGTGTCTGTTTGTAATATTGAAATAACCGCTTTTTACTACATGCATATAATATATACGGTACTCACACCAAAATAACATTTTTTACAAATTTTGGCTGTCTGTCTGTCTGTCTATTTGTTCCGGCTAATCTCTGAGCTGGACCGATTTTGACGGGACTTTTATTGGCAGGTAGCTGATGTAAAAAGGAGTAACTTAGGCTACTTTTATTTTAGAAAAAAAATGATTAACTTTTTTTGTTAAATTCCACGCGGACGAAATCGCGGGTACAGCTAGTTAATAAATAATACTAAACAAACAAAATGTAATAAGTTATTGTATAACTGTTCATTTACTTATACACTAATTCTCAATGTTTGATAAGAAAACAAAACAAATAAATCCGTTCATCTATAATCTGATTAAATAATATATGTGAGTGAGTTTATCGTTTCAGTTTGAAAACCACCTATGATATGTACCTTCGATAGGAAATCAAATCGTCAATCTTATCTCACTAAATATCTCATGTTTATCGACATTAGCTGTAGAAATAGATTTATCTTGCCAAACATGTTATAAGTTCATCCTTATTAGTTTCCAGGCAGGATTGTGATTTTTTTTTGTTTAGAAATTTTCAACTTTTGTCTCTTAAGTTAATATCAAATATATTTAATTGGGAGTTTAGTTATATAAGAAGTACGCAAATACCACCGTCTAGTCAAAGGCCGCCTGGTATGACACTGCCTTATTAAGGATGGATATTTTTCTATCTCACGGAAAATCCTGGTCATATAATATATTTTATTTAATAAAATCTTTCGTACGTGATTATTATTTTTGTTTTCAAAACATAAACTATATTGATTCATATTCTTATTACCAAGCCGTATTAATCGCAATCAATAACAATCTTACAATTTAACGAGCTACTGGCATTTTTTATATGACCAATAAAAAGCAAAACGCGATTCGTTACTCGCCGTTGCTAGAAAGAATGCGCACAGTTGACTTGGTAGATGGACGATAAAATCCATTGCATACCAGATTCGAGAAAACTGATACAATTAGAGGGGAATCCAAAAGACCGGGTCACTTGGATATGGTTATTAATCATTTATAACTGGTTACAATTTCAGAAGCGATATCTTCTTCGTTTTTTGAAAGATTGTCTTTATTTTCATTCTAACATTCAAGCTAATTCATAAAAATAAACGTTTAAAACGTTAAAATCATTTTAATTCGTTTCTTTAGCTCGTTAAGTACTTGGTCTTGACTTTTTATTTTTTGTTTGTTCTAGAATTTATATTTTTCTTGTGTTATTAAAGTCAACTTTATGCCTCAAAGATATAAAAGTTGACCTATTTTAAACCGAACTAAAGCAATGCTGACTATTTTTTATTTAAAAAAAACGTTATGATATAAATTACAATTTTCTTTTTTATTGAATGTATTATTTAAAAATAAATAGAACGGATTGTTTAAAAAAAAATGGACTATACATTTCATTGTATTACGACATCTTAATTTGTTGACTACTCTGCATTTTTACTGTTATTGTTTTATTACCGAATTCCAGTTCAACATCTGTGTTTAAGTGGTTTATAGTTTTATTATTGTTATAATTACTAAGGTTAATGCCTTTCAGTGATATAATGGGTAGTTAGCGGCTCCATCTGAGAAAAAATGCGATTTTCATTTCTATTACATGTTCCATTTAATATATTTTTTAAGTCATTATCTAAATGTTGTAAATATATGACTTAAATATTTACTTTAATACTTTATCAAGAACGTTAACTTTCTACGAAATTGTAAGCAAATATATAACATAAAATTTAGGGTAATCACGATGACGATTATGCAAATGAAAGGAGTGCATATCGACAGTACCGTTGCTCCTACGTGGTCCTAACGCCTAGCGGCCGCCGTCATCCGCTATTAGCCTTCAGGATGTGGCACACTTTCGTTCTACGATGAACAATCCCGTATTTGTGCTTATTATATTCAACACATATATTATGTCCTATTTAACTACCATTGTGTTTTACGACACTAAAAACTTTACGATCGATGATCGTCTTGCAAATTCATGGTTATTGGCTTTTTAAAAATTCTCATTTGTTAAACGAGTACTTCGGTTACGCCCTAATTGGTCTACGATTATTATCGTTTCCATCTTCTCGCATCAGCATTCTCACGAGAATCCAAGACGCGAGACTATTACTATTTACGCTCGTACGTTAATTCAGTACCGTAAATGGCGTGAATAATTACTTTGGTAATTGAAAAAGTAGTCAGATTCCTTGGCTTAAACATGTGGTGGTCTGAAGCTACGCAAGTCTATTCTCGATTTTTTTTAATTTCAATATAAAGTGCACTTCTGGGAGTCTGCATATTGTGTGCGGGGGAACGAGGGGTTGTGAAGATGCGCCAGTGCGTCGCGTCGGCGCTCTGCGAAACCGACCCGTCCGTCAGTCTCGCTGTACCGCGAGCGTGCAGCGGTTGTGGTAGAGGGGGCATATGTTTTGTCGCTCGCGTTTCTTATCGACTGTTATTCGCGGTTTTCTGTCGAGAGCGCACGTGTAGCCGGCATCGAACGTCACTTTTATTTACGACGCTCATGCACCTGTGACAGAGCAAATATTTGGCGTGATGTGAAAGACCTTTATCGGTCTTAACGATTTGTGTTTTCCAATAATTCGAAACTTAAACGACATTGTGATTTGTTTTATTTTGTGGTGTTATATCGAGAACGGTGCTTTTGGAATACAAACTCTACCTATGTTCTGATGTTAGAGAGCAAATTTCGGCGACAGCCAGATCGTAAGCATCTGTAGTTGGATGAACGCCAACACCGACGCATCTAAGGTGAGCGGAATCCTGAAATACTACAATCATTAATATTATTTTTTTGCGAACTGCGAAAAAAAGTATAACCGTTCGTTTCGACTTTATCACTAGCACTATATTTACAGTAATATTGGCTTATCGTTTCGTTCAGTTATTTCTGTTTATTTCGATCAGCTTTATCATGTATCATGAAAATATTCCATATTGGATTTCCTTTCGATTAGGTATATATCGTTGTTTATTTCTGATATTATTTTAAAAACTGCGTGTCCGTATAATATAAGTGTTGTTTAGTTTTTCGTATACTGTTTAATTCATTCATTGGTTTAAGTTTAGTAATTGAAGGTGGCCATTAGTATACGGATTTCAGTACCCTACGATTAAATTTTGAAACAAAACATAATTAAGTATTATATTATACATAGATACCTCATCAATACGCTAAGTATTTAGATAAGATTGAACAGAAGAATTGTTTTATATTTACTTTTACATTATGATACTTTAAATCAAACACAGTACGAACCAACTGAATAAATATATTAGCTTAATTAATTATAACAAATAATGTGACCAACAAACTTTTCACCTCGGAACTCGTAAATCATTTTTGTACTCGCCCAAGGCCGAACCGTGAGACCGAATGTGATATCGGTATTACTATTACGTATAATTTGTCCAAGGCCGCAGTCTTATCAATTATGTCGTATCAAATTCCTGCTGTTTAATCGAGTGATTGACTTGTTTATACTATTGTAACTGGATCTTTATTTTTGATTATTTCTTTCGTTCGTATTTTTTTTTGCCTGTTCGTCATTATACAATTCAGAAATTTTCCTATGTCAGCCAATTTATGTTGTTTTGGTTTCAGTAAAATACATAAATTGCGAGGTTATGTTAAATAAACTTCTTTTTCATAATTATTATTTTGTCAATATTTATAATATCTTACATATAAATTATCGTACTTACTATGAATATAAATTGGATTTATATCACTATTATATTTTAAAGAAAGTTAAACATTAGTTGCGTACAAATAGCAGTATAAATAATAATGTTTAGATGAGATCATAACTAGAAGCTGGTTTGACTCATCCTTTTGAACCTAACGCCAGACCCTACCACTTGTGTCAAAGAATAAAACACGTCAAATGTTATGTAATATTATAAATTGCGATTTTGCCAAGACCAGGTCATAACTTCCATTACTCACAAATGAATCTCAATAGGAATGAACAGCTAATGTGTAGCTAATAATGTTTATTAGTTTATATTTAAATCATATAAAAATACATATTTGAATCCATGTTTTTGTCGTAATTTAGGTTGGGCATAAAAATATTTTTGTAGGGAAGAATATAACATAACTTTAACACAAAGAAGAATACATAACAGAACTTCAAAATAAGCAATCTTTTTCAACTTTGAATGATTTCTTACTTATCAAAGTCAACCTGCCTAGATTCGATTGCGCATGCGCTTATTTTCAACGGACACTTAGTTATCATGTCACGTCCGACATACTCAAGAATAGGCGTCCGATTAACTCTAACTTTTCGAATTCTTGAACTAAACTGCCAAACTCCTGGTGACAATACTAATATTTCATTAAAGAAATTACAGTTTTACTCGCACACAAGTGTGCTTAAGGTAAATTATATTGAGTTCGACATCTAATGAGTATTGCCTATATCGTAATCAGAAATACATTTGCTCTAGGTTGCTCAATGGATTTTCATCTCGAGTGGCGAATTGATTCTGACTCAGAGGCACTTCAGAATCTGACCTCCCAGAAATAGAGTGAACGTGACCGTCTACCCCTGGTTTTTTGGTCGTTTCGTATCGTCACTCATTCAATTGCCTGTTGGCCTTACGCCAGGACATTGCGGATGCCAACGTAAGGTCCACTTCTATAAGGCGACTTATGTCGAACGTATAGAGTCGTATTTGCGACCACTTTATTAATTTAGATGGCGCTTAATCGCTTAATCTCAATCAGAATTAAGTCGCCGGACAAACGTTTTCTGGCGATCGCGGTGAAAGCACACGATCTTCGCGACATTTTTTGCGGTTTACTTTTGCCAATTCGAACGTGATTTAGATTTTTGTTTATCACTAAATATACAGAAAGCATTGCCCTCGTTTCAATATTTTGTATTAGAAAATTGCTAACCGCGTTAAAGATAGCCAGTCGACTCGAAATACGTACATAAACCAACTTCAGTTGACTTCAACGGCGGTTTGTAAATCGTTATAATGCACACATGCATGTATTATTTTGGGTCATTTATTTCCTGCTATTGCTTAATCCGCAAGTGCAGTCGACTGTACAATTACCAGTACCGAATTTAGTTTTACGAGTGGCGGCCCGGGCTATGACGCGCTCGCTCACATCAAACGGCAACACTCATTGTTAATGTTTATTATTAGTTCCCATGAACCGTTTACGTTACACTTGTATGTAGGGCCATCGTTTTCGTAACCTTGGGTTGCGTATGTAAGCGTAATCATTTTTAATGTTCTAATTTCAAAATCCTTTTTGTCATTCTCTGAATATAGCTATATCAAAGTGGAATTATATATATATATACCAGTAGTCGATTCACAGCATGTACAAGGATGTTTATTGATGCCATCAGGTCATCAGATGCCGGTGAACAATGCGTTCAATCTACCGAAAGTCTGCATTGCGTTAATTATTCATGTCATGCGACCAAAAAGTGTATCGAGAAATCCGAGCCGACCGGTCTCGGTGACCTATTCATGTTCAACTAATCGCTCTAATTATTTATCCATTTAGTTTCACTTTTTCATACTATTTACAAAAATGGGCCTTTAATGTGCTTAAATCAAAAACATTCAATATTGTCCTGATTTTGAAATGATATACGCATGACTATAAACAATCTTTAATTAATTCATTCGTAAACACGTTTCGCTTTTCGGCTTTCATTGAATTCGTTCGTGGATTTAATGTTTGCAAATATTGGTTAAGAGGTCGGTTATCGGTAAATGTCTCGAAGATGGTGACACTTCACGCGACAAACAACGAAATTCGATGCAATTCTTTTAAGAATAAACGAGGTTTAAATGTTATTGTTGTAATGACACCAATATGTCACTCCAGCCGCATTGCCAGTGAAGAGAAAAAAATTGCACTAAAGCTAGAAAATCGGAACTTCATTACCCATATGTGGTGAAAGGAACGAGTTCTTAACGATTGTCGAACTCATCGAATAACGGTCAAAATGGGACAAAAAAACCTTTCGGCGTCTCCATCCTGCGTAATTGGCGAAGGGTTTTCGGAATGTGGTCTGACGAAGATGACTCCCAAACGGAACGACGTATAACCTTAAAAGGAATTGCAGATGCCATACATTTAAATAGAATTAAAATTTTATGGCGTCTACATTTTTTGATAATTTTATATCGTGTTTTACTGTTTATTTTAATCGGAAATCTATAAAATTAAGATCCTTATGATCGAGTGTCATAAAATTTTAAAATGTTATTTTTAATACTAAAGTCACTTTGAATACCATAAAATTCATAGTATAAAGTATTTTTTGTATACGAGGACTAGATACATTAAAATGTCATGACATTTAAATGTTCGTCACTTAAGGTGACACAGCTTAACGGTGCAGCAATCATAACATTATCCCTACACTTTGAAGTAACGAGCCACATCAGCCCCATAACCAAGGAATGTAAAACTCCTCAAACCACTTCTAAGAAGGGCGGGCTTATATTCTATAGAACGTTAGATAAACTGCGGAAAACATAAAACGGTAAAACATTTCCTCGAATACTAAAGAGGTTTGATCTTTAACTGCTATAACCACTCAAATATATTGAGTTCATTCCTAACAATATCATTTGAACATAAAAGCTACCTTTTTAGAAATTAAACACTTTCTTTTTCTGGAATGGGATGTAGGAATGGGTATTACTTGGTATGGCTGTCTCGAAGGAGAGATAAAAACTTTTTATTATGCCGCCTTTTTGCTCGTTTCTTTATAACTAGGCAAAAAATTGATATAACGAAATTACACTAAAAATGCCCATCGTTATATATAAAACTTTTTTTAAATAGGGTTGAGCAAATATATTGATTATCTTGAGCAAATGTCAACTATAAATGAAAAAAAGAATAATTTCAAAAGAAAAACCGACACTTGTTTGTATTATTTCTTTGTATGCATACTCGATTATATAAAATGGTCAATGTTAAACCTGAACTTGTTCTCGACCAGTTTTGTTTGCTATCGTCTTTAGATGTCTGACGCATGTTGGATCGCGAAAATGCGATTTTACAGAACTAACATGGTCGGTACAGGTGGACGAGGGGGTCTTTTATGGTATCGTTAAAAAAACGACAGCTGGTCGACCCCATATTAGTGCAGAGGCAGCGAAAGGTGTAGTAAGTTGCAAGCTGCCTCGCAAGAAGAACAGCTAAGTCTAATAAATAACTTCAAGCAGTAGTTAAAGGGCAAATTAATTTTCTCAACGCTCTGACTACGTTAATTAGTTATACAGAACAAACTGTATGCTTTTGCAATAGAGTATGCTATTCGTTATCACATTTATCATCATGCAAGTGATTAATTAAAATCTCATTAAATTCTTTCGACGAATATATCGACAGAAAAACATGGAAAATACCATTTTACTAGACCGGTTGTATGATTTGCCAGTTCTAGTGATAATTATATATCTATTAACGTAAGAGTTTTTAATAGATCGAGTTGGGCATGTAATGTGAATTAGTAGATTATACGAACATACCGTTTCAATATGTTCGAGGGAATATACGCAGTAACATGTTTGAATCACTTTTAACGGCTTCCTCAGACTAGTGTACTGTTGTGAACAGACAGAGAAACTAGTGAAATATTGCAGTGCATCCATTATTCATTAATTAACCCACTATCGCCGCGCCATAACGGACCATCCTCGGAAGCTAGACGGCACGCTGCTAAATATCTAAGTATGATCGTTTCAAACGAGTTATCAACCGCAGATGTTTCTTATATCTTACATAGTAAACGTACGTCGACACCACAATCGATGCCAACACACGAGTGATAAAAGTATTTTATGAATTTGATTCGACTTTCAAAATACATATGTGAAAAATGACATTATATTATGTTACTACTGACTATAATATTAATGTAATAAATAATGATCGTAAATTTAATGAAAGTAATATTTAACGGTTAAAAAATTACGTAACAGTGAAAAGGTTCTTTATTAAAACGGTATCCCAATAATAACAGTCTTCCGCATAATATTTGCGACATCAGCTATATTCGAATGCAAATCATAACATTTCCGTACACACAGAAATGATTTCTACATCAACATAGTTGCATAAACATCGTAAATGCTTTGTAATTGTAAATTACAAGATTTTAGATATACCTGCTTTGTAAGTACAGTTCGAATTGAAACCGTAATAATCTTTTAAGGTGCGCAAAACATGTCCTAATTACATTTAAATACGACGTGTTCTAAAATTTAATCGGTGTTATCTTTTGCTTGCTGGATTCAAAACATATAAAGCTTTACAAGTCAATCGATAGGAAATGTAGCTTCCGAGAAAAAAATTTAATTACTTTAATTGAAGTGCTTATTTTGGTGTATATTTAACAATTTTTTATATTATTCACATCATATGAAATATTAATAGTAGGTCATTTTTTTAATTATTTACACAATACGTCAGTAAATACTTCGCTACTTATAAGTCTTACTTAACATAAGATTTAAATAATCAAATTCAACGATTGATGGCCCCGACGTCCAACAGATAATCAGTCGATCCGAACTTGTCAGTTCCCAAAAGGCTGTCTGCGGTCAAGTTTAAAATTACATCTTATCTACCGCTCCATAATGTACAACTCTGTTAACCTATCGCCCAAAATACACAATACAGGAGAAGCCGACAGTTCGTTTGAATGACAGTTTTATTCCAAACTGACATTAGCGATATAATAACGACCTCGCCAACATCCGAAATGCGTCTAATTGCATTAACTTTACCGTACGTGATGTCTAATCAAAAAATTGCTATATGAAATGAACATTTATATTTCCTGCTTACATAATAAATTTCATGGTCTTTATCTTATCTAGAGAAGTGATCTTCAATAAGAATTCTATATTTCCGTGCACGTATAAATATTTTCAAATGCATAAATAAAATAAAGATAGAATAATAAATAATAAATCTCGATACGAGTGCTGATGTGGCGTGATTTGCTCGATTATTGTTCCCGTATCATTCCGAGCCCGCATGTCAAGCGAATTGAATAAGTGCCTATCTTAGATAATATTCACGAGTGAATACTGTATTAATTAAACTGTAATTCTGATAACAGATCAATATTTAATATTCATCATAAAACTGCACGATATCTTTATAACATTTACGGTAATTATATTTTAAAAGTATTACATTGATCATTAGTCTTATAGATTAAAAATATTTGCTCGTGTACGAAGAAAAAACATTATCGTTCTAAGAACTAACAAAAAATTGATAACTTGGCTACCTGTATTTGGGGATCAGTGTATACAAAAAAACAAACGCAGGTGAAGTTGTGCCAAATAACTTTATATAGTATTGAATTACAGAGTAGGTAGTCGTTTGATGCGCATTTATTTTGTCTTCTGATAAAGTGACGGACGCGACGTTGCGTTGTACTGTGTAATAAATTACGTAGGCGTACGATTCTGAATTCCACTCTTGATTTCTCTTTACTATTCTCTCTTATGTGATTGCTGATAAAATATTTGACAGTATATATTATAAAATTTAGAACAAAAATAATTAACAAGCTGGTTTAAAATTTAACATTCCTTTATCGCTTTAAGTTATAAATATCAAATTATTTTAAGTTTATTTATGAAATAGTTTCTGACAATGTCAAAATTAATTAAATATCGTTTGCAACCATACAATTGTTATAGCAACTAATGCTTCGCACTGTTTATTTACAAAACACCCACACCGATTATGTTTCCAAAACAACCATTCAATCAAATCAATCTGCACGTGTGTGTTGTTTTAATCTTATCTACCGCGTCTGCGAAAATTACATTGATCGATTACGTTGATTCATGTTTTAATATTCTGACTTCTGCATAGAATTTTTCATCTCTTATTTTTATTGAATGATTTTCATATATTTCAGTATCATTGACATTGATTTTGTTTTTGCATCGTCTAGAAATATCAGTAAATTGAATCAGGAAAACAACCTTGAATTATTCTCGTTTAGAACTATCTATTATTTAATTTATATAAACTATGAGAAATAAATAGAATGAAGGAACGATTCTTTTGTTGTTTAATATAAAAAAAAATTTAAACCCCATTCATTACAGTTAGATGCATACGGTCCACAGGATATAATGCGGTTCGCGTTAATTTCGCTCGGACGCACGCACAATTTCCGTTGTACTGCGGTACGATGTACGCACGTATCTAGATCAAATTTTATTGTTGGATGTTTTATGTGCGGATAGTGTACCACAATAGATGCAGGTGTACGTGTTTACAATGTTGTATCATTGGCTTTGTCATGTTTTTATTGCCCATGTTTTAAATTTGTCTATTGCGTTCTACGTCTTGCGGTGATGTATACAGCAAGTTTCGTGTTTGGTATTATAAGGTGTAGTTACAAAAGTTAATATTTTGATTGATGCATCATTTTAGAGTTCAGCTCAAAGTATTTTTTTTTCACGTTATCGTATTTTTATGCAATGGATTTAATTCATTAAATTTCAATATTATTAAAGCAGTTAATATTAAATGTTTGATAGAGACAAATTATCTATCATTTGTCATCAAGACAAATATTCCTAAAACAAATATTTAAACCCGCGTACGTCTCTTCTAAGAATGTATCTGTGAGTTTAATCAAAATATAGAAGATTAACATAACGGCTTTTTGTATGTAGCAATATACCTAAGGGGTTCGTCGCCCCCATTATATCTGGATTCAACATAATAATTTCTGTTTTGAAGGGTTGTATCGCCAGCCTTTCTATGATGGGGAATAGCGTGACAATTTATTGGCTATTCTTGCACAAAGCTAGAGAAAATTTATAACGTGATAATGTCAGTTTTTCATCCTGGTTTATTACGAAGGGATTTTGGTAGAATCTCTTAAACGCTTAAATATGATTATGGAATGATCGTAAATAATACTCGATGACACGTTTAACTATACATCCCTTTTTATATCAGTCATATAATCTGTTTGTATTTTTGTTAAAAGTAATACAAAAAAGGCCAGGTTTTTTATAATCTTATTATATATAGTTTTATCGCTTGAGTTTATAATGTATTGCAGTTACTATTTAAATTACATTAAGTCGTTGTTTCTAAGTCGACGGGATATTTATAAACATTTCATTAAAATGATTTAATAGCTCTTCCCACGTCATCTCGATTTTCGGAGATTGTACAGTTAGTGTATAATACGATATTTTTCTGTAGTAATTTCGATAGGGTAAGTTAGTTTTATGAAGCAAGGGTCCGGTCACGTGCATGCGCGTGTCTGACAAGAATATTGCGAGGCGATAGAGCTGTCACATGCTGATGTGTTTATCGTATTTTTGAAGCTATAACCGTTTTACGAAATAACCAACAACCGATCTCTAATATTATTATTTATGATTAACGATACGACAGTGATCATGACGACAGTGATATGATGAGTTGTCGGTTTGTAAGCTCGTTATTTCGATTAAATCACAATAATTATGTCAACGGAAAAAGTACAACCGGACTGTTCTCTTTCAACAAAAGTATTCGCAACAACTCCGGTCAAACTGTTCATTAATTTCGGCACCTCCATTGTTATAGTTCGTAAAGCGTGACCCTACTCATTGACCGATTGTTTTGTGCAATGCTTTGTTGTTTAAAAAAGAGAGTTAAAAAAAAATTATTCGCTCCCAAATAGCACAATGCACCGCGCATGCGCTCATTGTTCGCTTTTGTTCGGTTGTGCAAGGGTGGATATTAAAATGCTCCCTCAATGTACGCCCTCTGGGCAGCCGACGGGAATATATGATTATCTCGCATCATTTCTCACGAATTTTTCATACGAGTGCAGTGCGCCTAGTGCGTGTTTTTTACATATCCGATAGCGTTGACGTTCACTACGAATGAAAAATTTTATGGAATGATAACAGTGACAATAATAGGAATTCCATATCGCAGTTCAACTTCAACGCTGAGAAAGAAGGTAAAAACAAACTCGCACTATGCACACTATCGCCCAACTACGACGTTGTAACAAAGTGCTGCTCGTACTTTATACGACATTGTATTTTGATGGGAATTAGTAGACAACGTAAAATGACGAATCCTATTTGTCAATGGACTTTAGAATTATACATGTCATACTTTACGAACTGGTAACACTGGCTCGATCAACATTTAAACTGGAGAATAATAGAACTGGTGACCGAATAACATTAATTATTAACAATACAACAAAACATTTTTAAATATCATCAATCAAATGCCATGATAAAATTGCATTATTTTTATTACTAATCCAAAACCTACTTATCAATGCTAACCCACGATTTTCAACGATCATTTATTTCCTATCTTCTGCAGTCACATTTATGTATGTATGTCACATCGTATTACAAATGACTCCCTAAATTCCCTTCCTAATCTCTCCCATTCGTCATAGATAACGATATTTTGCTACTGTCAACCGTTTAATCTCTTAACGGATGGCTTGCAGTTTTTGTGACGGATAAAACGACGCCTACTCTTAAACTAGATCCATTGTTGATCATGTGGGTCAGCTATTTTACAAAACGAGAATTTAACAAGGTAAATATTATAACGTGCTCAATCTTGTATTGTCTATATTACATGGTTGCAGTAAATGTATGAAGAGAAGCTAACACTAACACCATTCACCAAGCAGATATTCAAAACAGAGAAAGCGTATATCTAGTCCTGCCATAAGTTCTGTTACAAGGAAAAGTGTTCTTAGAAAATAAAGTACTTACATTTCCTGGGAAAAGTAATTTATTTATAAAATTATGAACTTATATAAGTATAAAAAATATATAATTATTCAAAATTAGCTCTTTTAGCCTCCACACACGCCTTAAGTCTCCGGGGCCAGTCATCTATGCCAGTACGCAGCACGTTCTGAGGGAAATGGTCTATTGCTTTTACCAGAGCAGATTTCAGGCTCTCCAAATTGGTGTGCCCTTTGTAACAAGCCATCAGCTCAAGATAAGACCACAGCTGGTAATCCCAGGGGTTCAGATGTGGGCTTCCCGAAGGCCATTCTGAAGCCTTGATGAATTCAGGAACGTTTTCCTCCAGCCACTGCTGTGTCATTCGAGCCTTGTGTGCAGGACCAGAGTTCTGCTGGAAGACCCAATGTTATCCCGCAAAGAGAGTATCACTCAAGGGTGTAACTACTTGCTCTAGGATGCCTTCCTGGTAGTTTTTGGCCCGAGTTTTAACGCCTTGTTCACAAAAATGGAGTTTTGTAGTGCCATTAAAGCTGACTCTCCACCACACCATCACTGAAGCGGGATGATAGCCTCCTTTAAGTCTCCCAATATTCTCCTGAGCTTCTAGAGGGCTATAAGCATAAACCATGTCGTTTTGACGGTTAAATTTTTCTTCAATTGTGAATTTTTTTTTCGTCGGAGAACAAGATGTTTCGATGACCTCCATTAGCGTACCGGCTCAGCAAAATCTTGGCTCTTTCAGTCCTGATCTTTTTTAAAGAGTCCATGAGTCTTTGTCCAGTCCTTCTGCGATAGGCACACATCTGAAGGTCTTGTTTGACTATGCGGGACATTGATCTAGGAGAAATATCTATCTCCCTAGACATGATTTTCTGTTTCCGGAGCGGATTTCTCCGAATTTGGTTTTCAACAGCTTTAATGGCGTTTTTCGTCCTCACAGAGCGGGAACGACCTGATCGTGGCCTGTCCATGATAGAATGGGTTGATTTGAAGAGATTTATTGTGCGCCACACAAACATACGAGTGATAACCAAGGATTTGAGAGATTGGAAAATCTCAGAATTTGATTTACCTGCCTTTTGGAGAGCAACGACAGCACGACGGTTTTGTTCTAAGCTCTGCTCCATCTTAACACAATGGGTGAGAAATATGAACTGAGTGGTAATCCTTAGCTTAATAACTGATATAAACACCTGAAAGAAAGGCAGGTTTCTGCAGGCATTTATTTTAGCTAATTTTTAAGTCCAATGTTTGTAACAGAACTTATGGCAAGACTAGGTATATAAATAAATATTGACGCTACAGTCGATTTTATAAGTAATTAATACAATAAGTTTACGGAAGAGTATTTTTTTTATGATTCAAGTTTTGTATTACGTATATGAATTAATGAAACTATTGAATACAACATTATAGGTAATTGCACAATTATTGCCTTTATATTCTAACTATAACTATGTAGGTAACTTTACATATGTCATCTCCCATGTTTGCCATGACGCAGACTAAACTCATCTACCTCATCGATAATTGGATCTGCGGTGAATGTGATCGGCTTACTGCTTCAGAATTGTCTGGACTATATCGGATATTTAAATAAATACAAAAAAGAAGTTTTATAATCATTTTATGACTAAAACTTACAAAAAAATATACAATAGGAATGTTACAGAATTAAATCGGCATTATATTACGATAGCAAAAATAATTTCTTAAAAAACATATAATCAATTCCCTAAAGACAAAACCCTGATACAAAGCCATAACTTTTTTATCACGATATTATACAACAGATAAGTAATTTCGACGTAACATTTGGTGCCCTCCGTCCCTCAGTCGCAGGGGACACAGTCCGACGCACACCCTCCGTCTGTGAGCTGTGGAATGTTTGCTCTTCCGTTCATGTATTTCTTTGTCTGTGGTTCAAGTTAAAGAAGAACAGCATATTAATAAAAGTATACACAAGACGCATTTATGTTATTACTTTTTTTTTTAAAATAACAAACGATATTTCTATTCCAAATCATTTCATATTTTTCAGTCACTAATGTCAATAACCATAGCTGATCGATTGATATTCTCTTAATAAAATAATGTTATAATCCCAAAACATAAAATAACAGTTTACCATGAATTTAAGCTTAATTATAAAGTACTAAGTACTTTTTTACACCGGCTCGGCTATTGACTGTGTGTTCGCAAGCGTGACTGCACATGTTGATACATCACCTGTTGTCTATATTCCCACGGAACAATGACTTTCGAAATTACAGGGGACTCGTTCCAGAATAGCATATGGTATTTTATTGAGTTGCGGTGGAATTGTAAATAAGAGAAAAAAGTCAACAAAGTATCAAACAATTTACTAAAAGACTAATATTATATTGTTGTAGAGCCAAGTTTATTGTTGGGTGCTTAAGATATTACAATATAAAAGGAATACTAAATGCGAAAGATCTTTGTATCCCGAATATTTTCCGCTTGCTTATTGTTCATGACGTATAAATCACATTCGATACAAAAACACAATACGAACACTCGAAAGATCTAATAGAATTTTGTATAAGTTAAACATCCGATTTTATTGTAAGAAGGGAAAAGTGATATCATATTTCATACACTTGTAACTGTTTATGTATTGGATTATATTCGACGAGAACTTTTTCTTTATATACTTTGTTGAGTCAATCGAACACCACTTGACCTTCACTGGCCATTAAAAGTACCGCTATATTCTTACCATTTGTTTTAAACTGAGCAAATTTCAAACGTTATTTATAGTAAATTATAGTAACGATGTAATTTCGTTAAGTATATAAATTAAGTTGATAATGTTTTTAGAACAAGGTGAGAGTTGGAACACATAGTTTCTAAGACTGACCTTCTAATGAGACCTTATGCAAGCTTTAATACGACCGTATTTTTTTGGGAACCACACATTATTATAATAGCAGCTTACATATCTGTGAGATCAGAAATATCATGACATTTGGTGCGCACGTAAAAAACGACCGAACAGACGAAAATATAGACAAATAAGAACAGTTTATTTTTTCCTATTAATTGATAATAATCATTATTAATTAATCAATCCTGTCAATAGTACTGATGTGACATAAAATTAATCATATTTGTTAAAAGTAAAGTATGCATTAATCTCTTGGTTTCATTTGTAATTTAATGAAAAAAAAAATACCAACGCCTTGGTGATCGAATGAGTACCATCGGAACCATTAATAACAATAACAGAAGCACTTTCGGTTTTAGGTCATACTCAAAATTCATATGGATCAACTAAACGGCAATTTGTAACAATCGTCTCAGTGCAGTCCTGCGGCTGCCTTGACCCAAATCGTGCGCAAGCGCAACCGGCGCGTGGTCGCGTGCGCACCGTTCATCAAGCTTGAGCTCCACCGTGTTGTATCAGATACGACAGAGATTTGTAAATGTTGTTTTAGTTTTATATGACATTTCGTATTTGATTTACTTCTGGCTACTTAAAGTTAAAGCAAATCATTTGATGGTAACTTATAGTTTTATTAATTAGTGTTTACGTTTCAGTGATATCTTAACTATGCTCATTATTTCCAAATTAATTAAAAAAACCATTGCTATAAACTTTTACTTTAAACATAAAAAAGTATTTGAGATATCTCAGCATTAAAAACGTCCTTCAATATCTATGTACTTTCAATAAACTTTCGAAGGGTATACATATCCACGGCAGCACAAATGTTCAATTGATTGAAGTTGCATTTATCCCTTCTAACGTTTTCGCACCAAAACCTTGTCAGCAAGCGCCTGCGATGCGTCCGTGCATATTTATCACCGGGAAATGCAAACAGCGTGCAATTGACAACACAATAGATCGTCTATTACAGCGCAGAAATAATCCGCCTTACCCACTTTCAAAGGGTACTCGCTTTTAGACATCGCTTTTGGGATTGGTTAAGACGTAAGTAACGATTACAGTTTGATAAGATCGATGTCACTGCAAAGACTCAACTTAATCCTATTATAAATACTTTTATAAGGGATTTTAAAACAAGAACATTTCGTTTTCTTATTTTTACTTATAATATTCAGGATGATCACCTTAATCTTATAAAGTATTGTAGATTTTTATGTTTTGTGTTTCGTGATAATAAAAATGCAAATATTGTGATAACATTTAGTATAACAAAATATGCGAACAATCTATCTTTTAAGTTCAATCTTTCCCACGTCTGGGTAAAGGTCTGAGGGTATTGTAGCCTTTAAGTCATTTGGCATACGTCAGAAATAATCACCCAGTCCTTACGTATTTTCAATTTCGCAATGCTTGCTTAACTTAAATACTGTACATATTTGGATAAATATGAAATCGTGTTTTATTCCTAAAAATGAGAAACGTGGTATGACTTCTACCATAAATAACAAGTATAGTTTTTTATTCCGTTATTTGTATAGTATAACACTGAGATAATAGGAAATCATTTGATTTGATTTTAACATCGACTAATCAAATTGATTAAAAAATCGTAAAATATCATATTTTGTACAAAACCGCAATTATATTCATACGTTTATTTGCAATTCAATATTGAGGAAATCGTAACTATGCAACTTATTATATTATAAATGCGAAATTGAGTTTGTTAGTTTGTTACGATTACATATCTACCCTGTGAAGGTTACACGCTGAAAAGGACCTAAGACCTGTCAACCATATTGACGGGTGTTGCCACAGGCGGGAACTAATAAATAAAGAGATCTGACTCGCAATAATGTTTCAATATAAACTAAAAAATATTTTAAAGGAAACAAACATAAGCGCGATGGCCCAGTGGCTAGAACGCGTGAATTTTAACCGATGATCGTGGGGTCGATCTCGTGCTTGACGGCGAAGGAAAACATCGTGAGGAAACCTGCATGTGTCAAATTTAACTCAAAGGAGCAGCGTGGTGGAAGAAACTCATACCTTCTCCTCAAAAAAAAAAGGAGAAGCGGCTTAGCTCAGCAGTGGGACATTCACATGCTGTTACTTTACTTTTTACTAACGAACATTTCATATGTGTGACGTACAAATGTTTTAAATCAATCAAATAGAAATAAACGTTATAGAGCTCACCTCAATACATCTTGAATTAATGTAGAATTATGTTAATCTGTAACCCACTGCGCTATCTCGCAACCTTTAGCTTATATATATTTTATCGGAATACATTAATAAAGTAGATAGAGCTTACTACACGACGCCATGCTTGATGGATCATTTAATCCGTTTCATTGCGTCACTTCACATGGACAACGATGTCTAATAATGTTTACTTTTTTATTAATTTAATATTTTTTTAAATTAAATATTTAAATAATCAGTATAACAATAACTACGAGAGGAATGGCGATGAATTGTGAAGCTTACCACTAACCCTGTCATGACGACCACGACCACTCTGCCAAGAGCGTGACGGCACAGAAGAAGAAGAATGACAATAATAGAGATAGATAGACTCTATCTTAACGACACATACATGATTCACGATGCTTTCAAGCCGAGCACGACCTACGGACGATCTATGGTTAAAGAGTTGATCATCCCAATTATATATTATACCTTAATTTTATCCCAAAATATATCAAGCGATAGATTTTTTTAATTTTTGTTATCCACCATATAATAATGTAAACAAATGTTTTACAAAGCGGTTATCCAAATATTTTCTGATAAAATTATTGCATATACCGCAATATATCTTGTTTTCAAGCTTAAATAATAATAAATAATCGTTAATATTAATGTTACCCATATAATGTTAGTCTATTTTAGTTCCATTACCCACTTTTACAGTACAAGTTTCACAATAGAATATGTGCGTTCGGCGTGATGTACAATTATGTGAATCAACGTAAAAGCCACGCCAGTCACAATAATTAACATGTTGGTATTACTGTGACCACGCGTGACTCACGATCGGCTCCTGTACGCCGCATAATAACATTCAAACAATTTTTCATTCGTAACTAAAACCTTATTATATAGTTTTATTAATTGTTCAAACAATTTCTGTTCCTGTTTTAACTCGTGAACTTGTGACGTCATTATCATAATGTTCGAACTTCATTCATTAGGGATTCTGTCATTATGTAAAAACCATTGCGATGTTTTCATGCTAATATTGTTATTGAGAATTCTGGCTTTTTCCGTTTTAATTTCTGAATGATTAAAGTTAATTTGCTTGTTTACACAAAGTTTGTTTATGTAGAAGAAATCTGAATTGCTTCCGGCACTGGTCGTGACCTCAAACTCGTTTTCTGTATCGTCACCATCTGTGACGCAACATGGGCTAAAGTTATTTGGTTTAGTCATTGAGATTATGTCGATATTATGAATTAACTTTCTTATGGTGTAATAATATATTTCCATTTCAAGTTTCTAATAAATTATTTTTTTCTGATCGCATTTCGATCACTGCGGGCAATCACAAAGATTAGAATCAGCAGAGCATATTATAAATAGTGCACAAGTGTGTGCGCATGCGCAAACACAAGTTTACTCACATAATCCGACGACCCGGACACTGACAACTTCCTAACTACGAAGTGTTAAGAGAATGACTGAAAAGAAAATCGTAATAACTTTGGTTTATCAAATCTATTATTTGAACTCTGGGAACTAACAAAATAGTTATGAAAAATTAAAGTTTGTGATGATAATACAAAATATAAAAAGAAAACAAGTCTGAACGAAGAAGTTTTAACAAAAAAAAATATTATGTATTAGCAGTTGTGGATAAGTGGTCCTTTACGAAACTGAAAGTTTTATGTAACCGTATAACTTTAATCAATTGTTCCGTATAAAATAAAAAGTAAGCGTTCTTCGCATCGTCAAATCATTAAAGACGTCATAATAACATACTCATGTTACCAAACAAACCAACAATTACGCAAAATAAATATTGTTATAATAACAACGATAGCTGTCTCTCGTGGCCACTTGAAGTCGATCTCAAAGAAAGCTCGATGATAAACGTGAGTTTACGTAAGCGCCATTTTTGTTATCTAACCGAGGTTCGGTCAAAACATCTTGAATGTCTGATCGTATCGATGGCATGTCGTAACAGCTGTGGTCTATCTTACTATCGGAACTAAATCGGATGTATATCAAGTGATGAACCGAGAGCGATTTAATTACTTTAATTCGATCAAACTTTTATTTATATAAAGTAATCAATTTATTTTATATAAATACTGGCTCACGCTTATTATGCATTACAATGTATCTTTAGATTTGCTTGTAAACTATTATCCGATACGACTTGTGCAAAAATATTATCTGTGCGCAAATGTATCAGTAACAGCTAATGAATCTCTCACTGCTAGGTTAAGGACTTCTAAATTTTTGAGGAGAAGGTTTGAAGCTTATTCCAATTAAATTTATATTAAAAGTAATCGTGATTGGTTTAATTTTATAAAAGTTGATACGCTGCTGCGCTGTCTAACGGCGAGTTACAATATTTTTATGCTAATCGGTCAAACAGTTTTGAGTTCCACAAATTTCGAACAATAAAATCTCATTTTTAATATAAGATTAAACATATTCTTTAAATATGTATTGAAATAAAGCCTTTTGCTTAGACGTTGACCATTTACAAGTTACTTTAAACAATCTTTATGCTCGATTGAATATTACATTCGCATGCCTTAGATGCATTGTTGAACGATATTGACCTACATTCTCTTTACTATAAAAGTATCACCGTCAAGAATATCCATCTATAATATACATTTATACATATAATAAAACATAAAAGGTCAAATGATCGTGTACATTTTCCTGCATAAGGAAAATTGATACTATTTTGATAAAGTACTTTGACTACTAGTAATATTAACAGTGTTAATATTTGTATTGTGTTCGCCTAGTGTGACCACAGTAATCATTGTATTTTTTTGTCGAAAACATATCCAAGTATCGAACATGCTTTTTCTCTTTATTTCCAACCAGCAAACATCTACAAAAAAAAAAGAAAAACGATAGGCATTGTAGAAAAATTTACGATTCCATTTCGATTATATAAAGAAGAACCAGAGGCCCTAGCCAAGTGGACATGACCACGTGACTAATCGTTGAGAGATGTCATTCTCATACATTTGCTTAGTTTTCTATTAGCGTTTTCAATTGTAGAATGTCAATTTGGCAAGGGCCACAGAGTACGCAAATATTTCAAAAAGTTTAATGTTTCCCTAAAAGTATTAAACATGAATCGTCAAATCATAATTTGTGTATAAAGTCTATACATTAATGACAATGGATTTAAAATCGCTACCATCTTATAACCTATGTCATAACATTTCTCTGTTCATTTTGGACACACTGTCCATTGTCTGTAGTGACTTGCACCCAGAGTGATCTCCTTTTACCGACGGTTGTGTTCACATTTGTTTAAAAGGTCTCTCGAAGCACTTCCAATTGGCTCACTTATCTCAAGTTAATCTCGTTCGTAAATGTTTTCCTCAAACTTTTATTTTACGTTCTTAAATTGAATTTATTTATTTTATATTTCTTACTCACGATTCGAGTGTCACGTTTAAAGAGTTCACGATTAGGTTATTTTTTATTTGATTGCTTTCAGTATTATGGGAAATTTTAAAAATGACACGTACCTTTCTGGCAATTAGAAATAAATCTTATATTTTATTGAAGTAAATAAAGGCGTAGCTATACGTTAACTGACAGGCGAGTGGCGTTTTTATTGGGTTCTTACTATAGAATAAATATCAACAATATCATTTTTTAGAAGTCCCAGAACTTAGGGAGTAAGGAAGGGAGGGATGTAGTTTTTACATAATTTAATGTTACTTCGCGACACAGGACCCACGGCCGTCATAACTAAGACATTAAAATATACTAACGATAACATATTATAATATATATATATATATCATAAATACATATGCTGTAAGTAATCAAATCATAAAATTTTGATTAGTTTCACATAACAAGCGTGTGTAATAATTTCGAGTCTGCGTGTGTGTTTTGATCTCGTATAAAAAAGCAGACGGTCTTTGTTTTATAAACATTACCGATTGCCGGTTTCCTGGTATCTTCAATCAAGATTACGCAACAATACGAAAGATGCCAACTTTTAGAAATTCCAGAAAAAAAATCATGATCAAAGAACCTGGTATGAAAAAATATATGTTATTGTTAATTTCAATTTTGACGTTACCTACGTGTTTCGTTCTAATTACATCATGGACTTGAAAATACGAGTTACCTTAATAACGACATGCTAGCCGTCCCGGCGTTGTAAGCAAATTAGATTTTACATCAAGATATTTGTTTTTAAATATTGACGTATAAAATAATCTATTGTAACAAGTTTGTAACATAATAATGCTCAACGTTGCAACAAATAAATACTAACATAATAATGCTAAAGAGTTTAATTGTTTTATTTTTGTTTGAATGTTCTAATCTCAGGAAGTACTGGAGTGGTCAGTTAAAACTACAAGAGACGCATCCCATGATTAGCAGCAGATTGCTTATATTACCAATGTCTATGAGCAATTCTTACCATGATATTTTTTATTATTTGTTCGCGCGGCTTCTAAATACGAATAGAAAATAAATTTAACTCGAATTATAAATAATGTCTACACAAAATTACTCGACAGATAAATGTTTATCATAGTTTGTAATTTATAAAGTGTGAAGTATTATTTGTTATTTTTAATAACTGACGTAGAAACTCGAATTAGATTCGCAAACTTTTACGTTACAATAGTTTTTATAATTTCTAAATTTTAATGCAGATTATATATCTTATATAAGGCTGTTATATTTCTTTTGAAATGAAGTATTAAACCTTAATTACATTCCATTAATAGTGACTTTTAGTATACATTAAAATTTTATTTGTAATTTTCATTGCAAAAGTCGTTGCAACACTAATTTATCGTTTATTTGAAATCGCTCATTATTTAATTGCAACGTTTAATATTGTTATCATAAAAACGAAATTTCTAATTACAATTGTATCGCACCGTTCTTTTCTGGCGTAATATTAAAAATATGTGCTAGAAAGAGAGAAATGTTTTATGTAGATACGTGATTATTATTTGCAAAGCAGTCACGATGGGGCACGGTAATTGTCAATTTGTGATGAAATAACCGCAAGATGTAATTTGAAACTTATTTGTATCAGTAATTTCATGATTGTGTGCCCTTTAAGGTTTCTGTGCTATGATAATTGAGGCCGATGTATTCGATAAATTGTTTTTGAAATAACTGAGTTTTGCAGTGAGTCATGCGCTATTGAAATCGTATTGTGAATTATTTTCGAATTTTAAACTGCATTAAAACGTTCACGACCTTATTAATATTTGGTCCTTATTGCATAATGCTGTCTTATTTTATTATTCTTAAATGTATTTTGATTTTTCTTTATAAGCATCTTAATGTGAAATATATGGAAATTTCAACTCAATAGGTACTTGAATATCATTTAAATTGATTTTAATTTGTCATAAGGTATATAATTTATAGATTATTTAAACTGGACAGTATATAACATAGTATATGTATATATACATGACTGTTCCTTTTGATATAAAGAAACATAATTATATCTTTAGCATGAAAAATATCTTATTTGGCTTTTAGTAATGCGTATAGACTTATTTGTGGCTGTCAGTTATTCAAAATCCGTATAGTTTTTTTCGATCATTTGTTTAAATTAAGGCGATAAGTAAATAGATCATCTGATGGTAAGTGGTCACTTACACCAATATACACTGATAGTGAAAAAGTATGAACAAGAGGTTCTCCTGCCTTTAATGATATATATAATCATTATAATAATATCCTGGGACATTATTCACATACGGCCAATTGATCCTAAATTAAGCAGAGTTTGTATTTTGGAAACCAGACAACTGATATACTACATATACTACTTTTCCTTTGTAAATACATACTTTATATAATTAGTTACACCCAGACTCAGGACAAGCAGACATGTTCATTGTTTATACAGATAAATGTTTGTCCTAGATGGGAATCGAACCCACATATAAACAATAGAATCTAAAAAGTAGTTTTTCTTATGCCTGTAATAGTACTGCCTCACGCAAGCTTTAAATCACAACAATACAGATAATAGATGTTAGGCTTAAACGAACATGTCTGCACAAACCAAACTATTTTATAATATTTCATTTTTGTCTTTGATCAACTAAAATATTGACAATTACTTTTTATTTGTTTCAGGTAATTTTTAAACTGAACTTGTGACAAGATTTGACTCAATAGTGTATTGTACTTTGTCCGTCGTTTCCTTCAACACAACCTGATGATCTGTAAGTAAACATCAAACGTGTTCCTTTTTTAAAGATAACATAATTATTATACACCAATCAAGAAGCACTATAACGGTAGCTTAGAAATTAAAACCGCCATAAAATATTATAAAGAATTACTTCTTATATCACAAATGAAAAACTAAAAAAATGATTACTTGTAACACTCCATATCGGTTTTACCGTGCCCATTGCTTACAATGAATGAGTTTGGTAACACTTCACTTGATTTGTCAACATGACTCATATAAAACTCGGTTTTATTATTGTCCATTTTTATTCTGCTACATAATGTTAAGTTCCACTGAGTGAAATGCTTTTCGAAGCGATGTTAAACTAATTGAAGCTACTATTGATCGTCCATTTAATTGTTTAAATTGAATTAATCACTTTAAAATACTTTATACTTGATGTGATGGTTTTTAGTAATAACAAAATAAAGTAACATTTTTATTTATTTTATTGGGTTGAAATAAATCAATTTTAACAGTTTTTGTTGCCTTTTCTATTCATTATCTTCTATATCTTAATATCTCATAGTGTCTATGCTCCTGGCATAGACACTATGAGATATCGAACTTGGATTAATTTGTCGGACATATTCACGTACAATTTAAACTTAAATTAATCAATGAAGTAATCTATTATTATATTGAAGTGTATATATTCTACTTATTATTTAATGTTTTATGTACAAATGTTACTATGTTTTGTCAAAGGCGAAATCTCTATATTATTATGTATCTATAGAAATACATGTATAAGTTTGTCTGATTAGAGTAGCGGACACATATTTAAACAATAATCATAGTTCAAAACTTCAAACGTTAGGAAATTGTTTAATAATAGATCAAGCTTTCCTATGCTATATAGTGCTATATTTTAGTGGAAGGACGACATAAGATAATAATGATTCATTGGAAAAGAATCATCGATGATCAATGTACTAATGTCGGTTCTGAGCTCTGAACTCTATATTTCGATGCTAATAATCGTACGTGTCATGTCATCCGTATTCATAAGAGCATCATTAAGCGATGCACCATTGCAAATAAACCATGAATTAATTAGTACGGCCTGAGACAATAATGGCGCTCCTTTTTAGGATATTTAAACATGTTTTAACAGTCTCCCTGTACGTCATCGATTCGATATGTACATACATATTATTGATAATAACGTCTTGGGTTTTATATCAAGAATATCCTCTAAAATTAGTGAGTGAGACGTCAGCCTTTACGGGCTTGAAATGTACACTTCGTTTTATATTTAGAGATACATATCTCTACATAAGTCGCTGTCCACCTCTGTCTGTATCTCCGATTACTTCTTCTAAACCACGCAACTTATTTTGGTTTTTAAGAAATAGAAAGAGTGTTAAACGAGAAAGAATTTTGTTTATAATATGTAAATATTTCATATAAAACGCAAAATTACGTTGTCTTGTAAAAAAAATAGTTTCCTGCGCTCCACGTGCACTACACTGACCTGAGTATACCTCAGCTGTTAGAAAAATAAAATACCTTCAGAACAGTATTGGTTACGATGAATCTATAATTTAAAGTACATTAACATTAAATATTTAATAAACTAAAACAGATTAATAAAAAACTATAGGTTATTTGCTCTATAGCCTTAGGTTAATCCTTTTTAATGTTCTCATTATTAAATTGCACACGTGCGAAGCAGAGGTCTCTAGTAAAAAATATATTTTAATAAAATCTTATTATTCAAATCTCCATCTTTTAATAACTGATAAAATTAATGCATATATCCTGAACATCAAATAACAATTATACGCGAACAGTTCGTTGAAAACATTATTGTTAGCGTTTTATTGAAATCTTTAAAACATCATCACAGACTTCGCGTGCGTTCGTGTTATATGTATTTGAGAATTATTATCATAACTTATATAAAACTGACAGCACCATCACTACACACAACGATTATTTATTAAACATACACACAAGGCATGTGATTGTTGGCAAAAGTAGTTAAACAAGACGAAAATCGAAAATGATAATCATTATTTTTATGATATTTGAACACCAGGCACATAATATCAATAAATGTTATAGTTTACTTTCTAGTCGTTCGTATTAAATATAATGTGAATGTTAAGGCTGTTTATAAACTGTGCTATTATATAGTCACAACCTTGAATTTCACCGCGAAATGACTGCGGTTTGATACGAAACCCATGATTTATGATAATGACAGTGAGTATTATTAGTGAAAGTGTTGATGCAATCCCGCCTTTTCAACTTGTCCCGGGTGATTGATGTGGTCTATTCAAGTATTAAGTATTTTTCTAAATTTCCATACTTTCTTACGTGCGCAGGCCGACCATTGAATAGTCCATTCGAGTGTCGCTAATGATGCGTAGTTCGTTCAACCTTACGTGTAATGAAAGGCTTTTATTGCGTGTAAAGGAACGTTTGTGAAGCAGTTTTGATTTGTCAGTCGGATGAAATTGCCTCAGTGAAAAAAATATTTATTATTTACTTTCGCTCACGTACGTATATTGTCTGTGGTATTTTGTATAAGTAGTGAAAATTGAGTTACGTGATTTTTTTTATATTGTTGAATTAAGATATAATATCTGTTTGTAATGAGCGTTGTTTGATTGTCTGTGGTCGCAGTCTATGTAATATTTTACGTGAAACGAAACAGATAAACGCAAAATCTATATGCGCTAACAGTTCGAAATTGGCGCACAGCCAATGTGTATGAAGCTTTAATTTTATTAATATTATGTAATAAAATTACGGTAGATAAACTAACTCACATGTAAGTTTATGGTCCCCATAGCTTTTATCATTATAAACTAAAATGTGCTGTATCATCCATAGGCGTAATACTCTACTAGTATTAATATGTTGTTTGTTTTTTTCTATTGTATTACCCTCCATGTTGAAATTTGATGACGTCAATACTTCTCAAGGGAAAATATCGAAAATAGATAATTTAGTGCACAGGTATATCAACAGACGCCGGTGCAATCTGCACTTCGTTACTCTAATAGACAGAATGAACAGCGAGCCGACACGATCAGTTTGTCGATACCGAACTTAGTAGTAGTTGTATTTTTGACATAGGTACCTATACCGGATACAATAATGCCGTCAAGTGAAAATGTTATGTGTAATGATAATTTATTGCAATGCTGATTAAGACATTACTATACCTATAAACATTGTTCTACTTCGTATTTAGATTTTTTTTTAATTTTTTTTTATTGCTAATATAAACAAAGTGTTCGAATACTGAGATATCCATAGAGTATTAGTGTATGTTATTTATGAACGAACAAACTTGCTGCTATACTTGAGTATATGCAAAGAGCGAAGAGAGGCCACAATTTCATTATTCTTCTATCTATTCCAGCTGTTGGTTTTAATACACAGTAATTAACAATTCAAACAGTCATTGTGCAACGTTACCGAGTCATCGTACTCGATGTAGATACTTCGAGAGTATTTGACTGTGCAGTATTCTTTAATAACGTTTGTTTTTGTTTATTATCCTCAAAAACGTTATTGTAAACATTTTAAATTTTAATATATTGCCGTAATCAAGTTTTTTGAATATGGAATTTTGTTTCCATCAATATCCAGATTTGTAAAGACTTTGTTTGAATACAAAAATATAAAACGAAAGATAAAAAAGTATGCGTCATAAATAAATATTAGTCAATATATATATATATATATATATATATATATATTGTAGAATAGGTAAGCGGACGAGCATACTGGCATCTCATTGTTAGCGGTCACCAATGCCAATAGACATTGGCATTGTAAGAAATGTTAACCATCGCTTACATCGCCAATCTGTCACCCAACCTTATACCTTATTAGAAATTAAGATGTTATGTTCCTTGTGTCTGTAATTACACTCACTCACTCACCCTTTCAAACCGAAGCACAACAATACTAAGTACAATACTAACTAATACTTTTGCTGTAGAATATCTGATGAGTGAGTGGGACCTACCCAGACGAGCTTGCACAAACCCCTACCACCAGTAAAAATGTAGCTATATGCGCTAAATGTGAACAATTGTGCTATATACCACTGACACAAATACAATAAAATATAACAATAAAACATTTCATACGATATAAAATCCGTCCGTTGGGAGAGACAAATAAGATCCAATATAATTAAGTCTGTATGTTTCTGTATCTCTGTGTGTACAATAAAGCATATATAAATAAATAAATAAATAAATATAATTAAGTCATAATTAAAATCCAATATTTAAATATTCAATTAATATATTTACATAATCCAAAATTAATATCAAAATTGGTAGCAATAAAACACTCCGGATAAATTAGGAAGCGTTCCGTAACGCTTCCGTTGTGTGTGATGTAACGCAGAACAGCTATTTGTAGTGTGTTGTTATCTAAGAAACATTCGATGCGTTCAAACAGCTATTTGTTACAAACCGTTAGCCATTGTTTACAATCGGAAAAAAAATATTTAAATTTTATTACTTTACACTCTATAATTATCTTTATGTTCAATGCAGCTTCAAATTAAAACCTTGTCAATGTTATTTTTTTATTAGACGAGACTTGTATTTAAAATATATAATTATAAATAATATCAAAAATCCGGTCAAAATCGAAGATTTTATCTTTTTATATTTTTGTTAATATTCTAGAGAGTTAAACGATTTCGCTCAGTACTGTTAGACGTTTTTTATTACTAGTATTAATCGTTGAAATGATTAATACTAGTAATAAAGAGGTTTTTTTTATACATACGTTGAATAAATCAAACTCATTTGTATGAATTCGTGTTAATTGTTAATTAATGTATAAAATATACCGATATTTTATTTAACATAAATGAATATGCTTATTTTTATAATGATTTTACATTACATATACATAAAAGGCGGTAGTTATTGCTAACAAATTTAAGACATGATATATACGGTAATTTTAATTAATTTGATTATTTTTATTAACATATATTATAAAATATACTTAATTAGAAAAAAAATCGGTGTCTGATAATGGTCTCATTGAAAATCTAACCTCAGGTAGAATAACGGAAGCTTGGGTCACCGGAAGTGTCTTGTCTCGAAGATAGAACAAGATCGTTAAGAAGTAATAAATAATATAATTATAATATCATATTTATAATTCATACCAGTATCAAAATAATGTTATCTATGAAATATAATCGTGACACTTCGAGCGTGGTTCAGTTCGGTTCAGCACTGTTTGTCAACGAGTTGTTTATACCGAAAAGTGGGTAAAAACTTTATCGACGCTTCGTAATTGCCTGTTTATGGGTAACGAGGCCATTAAACCGGGTGCGAAATGATTACGCGATATATTTATAATATGCAATGCATGCTGAAGGTGTTAAAACGGCCTGTATTAATGTATTTTGTACCTTAACGCATAATTTATGACTAGTACCCTCATTATGTCATTACCTTCGATTTTACTTATCAGTCCATTACCGATACGTGATCGTTTAGCTGGTTTTATTAATTCGATTCAGTAATCAATTAATATTGGAATGCTTATGAAATTACGAATATGTAATTCAGGGTCCTACGCTTTGCTTAAGGTACACAAGGTGCCAGTTGTCAGTGACATGACTAAGTGCCTGGGCGCGGCCTCAGTACATAGCTCCTGAATTTCACAGTATTATCCATAGATATGTAAAATCTATCTGAGCCTTTTTTCGAGTATTTTTTTATGTTATTTCACTCTATTGATTGGGAATTAAGGTTCTAATACAATATGTCTTCATATATACATTAAAATATAATAATTCTTTATTATCTAATTTACTAAGTGACTTTATATGACAAACGTGAGACTCGAACGAAGATATAAGTACGCGAAGGGAGTGCATGTTCCATTCAAGCGATGCAGTATTTTTAATGCAGTGGTTTCTTTCATAACCAGTGTTGAAATTTATAAATAAAATCATATGCTATAAATAACGGTATTTGTTATTTGTATCGTCCTCTACGTTCCATTTGCGTATATCTATTATATCCTTATTTGATTGATATAAATTAACACCTCTATAATATGTTATCTACTTATTATTTAAATATATGCTCGTTTATTAGCATAGGTATTCAGTAAAGAAGATCAAACTACTAAACAATGTAAACTCATGATCTAAGCCCGCGATGCATTTAGCATGTGATTAGCGTCTCGAACAATACTGCCATTCACAATACGATAAACACGTGGACCTGTGACGTCATCATTCATTCTCCTATTGCAGTTCTAAAGTGAATACAATAAAATAAATATTTCTCAGCGGGTTGCTATGTAGGTACGTTGTTTTCGTTTAGTAATGACATCGGTTTGTTTTTATTATGTTGGTAGTACCAGATTCATTAGCCATTGACTTAGATTTATTTATATTATAAATTGTACACATGGTTTGCATTAGACGGAAGATATGAGAAAGGCTATGTTGCAAGATTCACTTTAAAATACTTTATGTATTTTACATTTAAACCTATAAAGCTAAATACTTTAAAAAAGTAGGAACTATAAAATGACTTGGAAATACCTAATAATGCTATTTTATAAATCTTGAGTCAGAGTATAGGCCGAGGAGTAGGGATCTAACTAGGAACTTTTAACATTACTTAACAATCCGTACAATTATTAAGCTATTGAATCTTTAAATTTTTTCTTAGTCACTTTATCATATATGTTTGTTTCTTTTTAGCGATTGAAAATGTTTTATTTATAAAATAATAATATGTTTAGGGCTAGTATATTAAAACGTCACAAACGCCGCTGCATTGTGTCGATACATTTGTCGTGCACGTGGGGTAACAATTGGAATGATGTAACCATTGAATCAACAGTTATGATCGTCATATTGTTTTATTAATCGATGGAACATTGTTACAAAATATCCCGAATTTCATCAGCGATTCATGAATGTTTCAGAATTAAAAATTAAGTAGTGACTATAAAAAAATACAGTAATAGTTTGAAGTTCTAATAAAAACTTCAATTATTATTATAAATTATAGAACAATTGTAAACAACAAACAGTTCCTTGGTTGATAATTTAAAATTAATGAAAAACATTACAAAATTATTATCAATATCTTGATGTTACTTTTTTCTTATTATATTGTATCATTTTCTTTTTCGGAATTACGAGAAATGTTATTTTTTCTTGTTATTGCGTCTATCAATCTTGTCTGCAATGATTGTATAAAAAGTGTCAAAAGTACGTTAGTGACCAAAATGATCTACAATTTAAATGTTTTTCGACAACAACTTAGCAAAAAAATAAATCGGAAAAAAGGTGGACTGAAAGTGTATATCCTGTCATTATTAAAGATGAAATGAGTCCTCAGGAAACTAGCACTGCAGGATTGAAAACTTTTGACGTCGTAGAGTCCAGATGACTACTTCATTGTCTCGGAATGTGTAACTGTTGACTTCCTTGAATGGGTCATCCTTAAGGTTAAGACGTACACAAAAATAAAAAGTAAAACATATATTTTTAAAACACGATATATATTTTAATAACACATATATTACATGCCTGTAGTAACAACACAAGCAAAAATATATACAGGACATACAGGGATATAATCAAATTACGAAACGTCGTTTTAAAAAGACGCGTAGTCTTAAATAAATAAATAATTTTACTTCAAATATCCAGACGATAATAATCTTGTAATAGCACGAAAATAGGACGCTATAGACCATTTGTCACAATTCAAAATGACTCTTATTCGCCGTTACCTACTTGTAATTTTTTCATTATAACACTATTTTAGTGTCATCATACATTAGACTACTACGTAGCTTATTCAAGACACATAAGGAAAATGTTTATTGAACAGACCATATATAGTACCTAACAGATATATAAAAAACAATACTACAAAACAATTCAATTCAAGGTTAGGGTATTTTCATGACAATGAAGGACAGAAATGAAAATATAAAGGTATGTACATATAAAAAGTAAAGCAATGAGACTCAAGATGTATGTTATAAAGTAACAGCATAATATTCCCATCGTCAATAATTCATTAAAAAACGCGACACGTTGATGAGTAATGGTCAAGGAGTGTGGCTGTGAAGTGACAATATTGTAGGAGCAAATTTAAATATACGTCTATTTTTGATCTTTAAGTCTTAGCATATAGATGCGATAATCGAATAACAGACTCATATTATTAAATTTGTTTTGCTCGCAACTTTTTTACAAGATGACAGATATAATTTAAGTTCTTATAATTATTCCTTAGAGACTGGCGTTTCTATGAATTAATTATTGTTATTTTTGTCGCATAACAAAACGTATTTGGACTTGGCGAGACGTATATGGTTGATGGAGAAAAAATGTTGTATTCGCGAATCGCGAATAAACTATAAAAGCTCGCAACAAGAAGCCAGACATTTGAATGTCCAATTGGTCATTTTATTTCTATTTTAATGTCTTACCCTGAGAAATACTGGCCATTCATGTGGTATTTTTAACTTCGGAGTAAATACATTTATGGATTTCAATACAATAGTTATGGTTATTGGTACCTACCTAAGAATATTAATGACTCAAATATCCCGAAATTGTTTCAATTCTTGTTCAACGTTACAAATTAAATGTATTATAAGGATGAAGTGATACAAGAATATTATAATTATAAAACAAACAACGCTTATAATAACTATATAAACAACATTTTAATATTAAATTTATGATACAGCCTTAAATTATATATAAACATAATCGAGAACAGGAAGGATAAAGCGATGACCAGAATATTGCTGGATGCAACTTGATACAATCAGATATATTTGCAATATTGATTATTGCGACGCATGCTTCCTGACATTCTGCTCAGAAATATCTATTCGAGGACTTTCTAGGAATGGACTTCCTCAGTTAAGGTCATTGACATTTGCAATACAGATGTGGAACGGTCTGTTTTAAATTTTGTAAGGATTAATATACCTACTAAAAACAAACCTTAACAATCAAGTTACAATAAAATATTGTTTAAAGTTAAATGAACAATATAAAAATAGTTGTACTTTAATTATTCTAGATATTATGAGTCTGCACACTAGTGGGTCACCTTTTGTTACTTTTATACACTATAGAGTAATATATAAAATTTAAATGTGTGAAGGTTTTGGAGTTTATCCCACCACGCTGTTTCAATGCGTGATGGTGGCTACACAGGCTACACGCGTGGAACATTTTTCACCCGACACATCGCAGGCTTACTCCCGATGTTTTCCTTCACCGTCTACCAAACAATAAAAACAAATTAAGCACATGAAAATGGTGCTTGCCCGTATGGCCTCGAAATCATCTGTTAAGATTCTCGTCTTCTAACTAATGGACCATCTCGGTTATAGAGTATAAAAATATAACTTTCGAACGTTTTAAATCTTACAATTGATTAATTTTGTAATAAATAAACTACAAAAGAAAGAAAACAACAGGGAATGATTTAATACCATTTTAACTTTCATTGTAACATTTGATATCGCTTATTCAAGAGCAGCGCTGTGTGAAATTGCACACTCGTTATGAAATTTCCTATTTAATGCAACCGAACAGTGCATCGTGTTTGTTTATATTGTCTGACTTCCGCTTCTATATAATCCTCATGGGAAAACTGACTGCGTCTATATTTGAACATCTAAAATAAACCTTGGAACAGTTTTAAGTCGTATAACATAATTGTTTAATTTGCGTTAGGTATCTTATTAGAAATGTAAAATGTAGGTATTTTTTATCTTTTTTAGTTATAACGTGTGTGTACACGTTTTCGTTTAGTAAAAATAAAGTTCCGAAAGTCCTTTTGTTAATACGTTTTTAATTTGGACCAATTGTCCTTACTGATATTGTAAACGCGAAAATGATTTTGTTTGTTATGCTTTCAAGTTTTAACTAATTAATAAACATCATGAAATGTTGCAATCACGTTTTCATAGGTACAGAATAGGACATACGGTACCTTAACTTCTGCTCTTTTTAACACGCAAGTATAGGACATCGTTGTTTTTTTTAATACTTACAATTGAACATTGTAATAATATACGGTATACTATGGGTTCTTCGCGTTAAAAGCTATTTACGGCACATATGACAGGTTTCAGATAAAGACGGGGTAAATTTGTCTCTACATAATGATGAGTCATGCGTAAATAAGCCCTCTGTAAGTATATCATATTTCTTATAAAAGCGAGTTAAGATGTTAGCTTCAGCTTTATGAAACGTTGTCCATCGTGCGATTAATTCGTTTGACTTAAATGTTAATTGTTATTATTGGACGCTCACGTCAGCTGATGACGTAATACGACCAATGACAGTTCTTTTAAATTCAATTAATGTAAAAATCATTAACAGAAAGAAAAGTATTCTATGTTTCAAGACTGCCTTTTATTTCACAGATAAAATATATTTACGCGCTATTTAGTCGGTATTCCTAATGCGGAGAAAACATGAGGAAAACAAACTAAAAAAAATAGAGTCGACGTAAGTATCAAGATTGATTTAAATTTGTTTAAATATAATACTGAGTATCGAACATAACACACACACATACTATAATATTTTTAACATTTGTAATACTGTATCTTTTATGGCTTCACATTTATCCTTAATGACTAAATGAAAATTATTATTTTAATAATTTACATATTAATTAAATTAATAAATAATAAACTAATCACGTATAAAGTTGTTTCGGATCACGGCCAGTCAATGATCTTTATGGGAGTATTATTAACGAGTCAATGTTACAATGTTACATTGCCGTCTATTAAACACCAATTGAACCGTTAATGGTACAATTAACAGCATCGCCTGCAAATTACCGCCTTCCTGATTACCACCTGCGCAAGCGCCATGCGCCATTTAAACTATTAGCGCATGCTCATGTAGCATTTCGCTAATGCTTTTCATTCGCGAGCAGAATATAAATTGTCGATATTCTAGCCGATACAATTATCGTCTAATATAATCATCATAATCATCATCATCATAATTGTCGTTTATAATTTCTTATGAAGTAATTTATAAAAAATTAAGTAAAAAAATATTTTAAGTTAAACGGTTTTATTTTGTATAGTTTTTTTTTTATTGTATAGGATGGCGGGCGAGCGTATGGGCCACCTGATGGGAAGTGGTCACCAACGCCCATAGACAATGGCATTTGACAAGAAATGTTAATGCGCCACCAACCTTGGGAACTAAGATGTTATGTCCCTTGTGCCTGTAATTACACTGGCTCACACACCCTTCAAACCGGAACACAGCAATACAAAGTACTGCTGTTTTGCGGCAGAATATCTGATGAGTGGGTGGTACCTACCCAGACGAGCTTGCACAAAGCTCAACCCCAAGTGATAATAGTTATGTAGATAATGTACTTGAAGCTAAAAAGTAATTCGGTAGATCTTTGATACAGCGGTTACACCACTGTCTTCATCAATCTAGGGCATTGATCAGACAATAAAAAATCCTTGGGCGAAGTGTAACTATGAATCTGATAACAGGAAGGGGGTCAAATTTCAATTATTAAATTTGACCGAACCAACAAACAAGACAAGCTAAATAAAATCGTTTAAAAATAATAATTAATAGCATGCTTATTCGTGTAGATAATATGTATGCTTTATTTTTATTTGATAAATGCAAATATAAAATTTGATATTTGCAAATAATTGATAATAATGACTACTTACTTGATGGCGATTCTTTTCCAGTGGTTTGATTTGTCTGAATGTCTCTGATTAGCTCCCGTGCCTCGGAAAGCACGTTAAACCGTTGGTCCTGCGCCTGAACTCTTTCCGGTCGTGTCGGATTGCCGTCCCACCGGATTATGAGAGCTAAGGAAAAGAGAGTGCACTTGTGTTTGCGTACACACTTGTGCACTATAATATCTCCTGCGCAGTTGGCTTATCTCTATTGAGAATGGCTGCCGTGGCCGAAATCGGTCTGGAGGACCTTATTAATATTATTAAAGCAAAATTTTGAATTTTAGGTTTGTTTGTTTGTTGCCTTTTAATACACAGTTAACGGAATAACTCAGATATCCAATTGCTTATATTAAAACCCAAGAATGACACTTCATATTCTAAAAAAATCATGAACAAAATATTCTTTGAAATGCTGCGGTCGGTAACTCAATTGTTACAACTCCTGGAACTCGGATATGAAAGAATTAAAATGTACTACAATACATTTTAATTTCATAAAAATAAAATATTTTCATTTTTTTTTAATTATAAAAATGTCTTCATATTTACGTTACATTGTCCGGAAGCATCGAGAATTGTTGAAGTGCAATTTTCACGCGTCTGATGTTTTTATCGGCAATGAGTTTCACTAATAAGTACTCGAAATGTTCGATCAAGGAATTAATAAAACGAAGGTGAAACCAAATACGTATAACGGCACCATAAAAACTGAGACGAGCTACTTTGTATTCAGATATCGAGGTCATTGCAATTTTTACAAATATATTTAGAGTAAACGCCAATTTATTTCTTTAGCGATTCATTAAAAATGAAATCGAACAATTTAACAGTTACAAGTCAAATCGTGTTTTCGCAAAATGCGACGGTTTATGTGTCAAGTTCGAATGGTGAATTCCAGCTTTGATTCCAAAGTATACAAGAAAACACTCGTATTATAGAACCATCTTAGATTGAGTTTTGTCACATTTTTTGTTTTTCTATCTAATTTAAACTCGAATGTTAATGACTTTGCTTGTGTTTTAAATAATTTATATGATAAGGACCACTCACGGTTTCGGTTACTTTACTATCGATTATTATCAATACTACCTTGTATTGACATGTTCCGACATTGACAATGTATCAGTTATCAGTTGGTCCATTTGCTGGTGTCACATCCTATAATATATATTAAAATATTTCTATATATTATTAGGACTAAATACTAATATATTTAAATTAGCAGAATAAAGTCATTCCAACTTACCTACTTAAAGTATTAAAATTTCGTATCAATATCGATGTTATAAATGTTTGAATCTATGTAACTATCATTTAATATGACATCTAAATAGCTCGCCTTTTATTTTGATAGAAAGAAGTTACAGGTCGTATAACGCAGTACAAAACAATGATTTACTGCAACGAGACGCTGACTAATTTCTTGAAGGCCAAAGACGATCCATTATTATTTATTACCATATAAAATAACACGTTTAAACTTTCTCTGTAATGACAACCTTATTTCGCAAAACTTAAGGATTATTTTATTTCTTTGTCCAATTGACATATCATTTAGGCCTTTTTCTACGGCAATGACTCAGAAGAGAATTACTGTGCGTCTAAAAATAGATCGCATGTACCTAGTTAATGTATTTATTCTACTGAGCAGAGAATCGCAATTTCGTGTAAAACGATATTGTGCAATAAAATAAAATTAACATCGAGTTTTATTTGTAACTCTAAACGGTAATTTTATATACTTACTTTTTAAATGCTCGTATCAATACACAACGTGGTGAGGTGTTTTTTTTTCCAGTGCTTTTACGTGTTTGTATTTATTTTGTTTAAAATGGATTGGTGGCCGGGCATATGGGCCACCCGATGGTCAGTGGCACCAACGCCCATATACATTGGCGCTTTAAGTCCAATGCGACACCAACCTTGGAACTAATTAGTTGTCTCTTTTGCCCTTTGCCTTACGTCTTTTTTATTAAATATATCACAAAGATACGCGTTGAAAGATGTGAGTAGATGAAATGAAACGCCTCGACGAATACAAATAGAAATATTTGAAAAAGAAAAAATCTTTTGAAATTGTTTATAAGTGAGACCGATATTTAGAATAATAAAGTATTTAATAATTAAATATATTGTTCTAGTAGAACTTAATCTTGATATAATTAATACGAGTGTGTTATGAAGAATATACATGTTTCGCTTTTAGGACATTCCGTTCCCATTCAGTTCCTGTTACATCTGTTTGGTTTATGGTCTCGGTAGTTGTTTACGATCGTTTCGGTTTATTTAAACCGAAGTGGACGAGTGCTGTTGCTCGTCCATCTACGGTTAGAAACTTTAATGCGAAGAAAGATACATTAATTATTTGTACGCGGTTAATAAGATTTTTCTTTCCTAGTCGAATATAAATATCGTTCCATATTTGTAATTTTGTAACATATTTTTACTAAATTTATAAATGTGATAGTGAGCTAGTTTGCTTGTTTGTTATGCTTGCATGTACTTACTTTATAACCGATTAACGTGAAATTTTAAATACACTGTCTGGATACAGAAAGGCTTTTCTCCCTCCACTCACGCGCGAGTCGAAATGAATATTAATTACAAATGAAAAGCGTCGGGGTATTACGATGAATTTAATAGTAATTTAAAATAGTCTTTTTCATGGTAATTAATTTAATACTGTCAAAAAGATCAATAAATACATTAAAATAATGTGGACTTTTTATCAAACTTATCAGAGGGTTGGGGGTTATTTACTCAAAGAAACACTTATACACCCCACCGGAGGGAGGAGAACTGCACGAGATCCTTGTTACAAGAGTGTAGTACAGGACTCTCAGCAACAAAAGCCTCGAATGTGAAGTGAGGTCTTGAAAATCATACGAACCGTGAGCAATGGTGTTATAATTCAAGAGACCATTGCTAGGTGCCATTATGTATAGGGACGACAAGGAAACAGAAATATAGGAACCACTATTTGATATTTTAGAAATCAATAAATAACTTACGAAATTATTTCAAATATATTAAATCTGAATCTGAAATCTGAATTGATTTTGACTTCCATTTTATATTGTTGCTGAGTTGCTGGAGTGAATTAGAAGGGCGATGTTTAGTTTCTATATTTTGGCATATAAGCGTTTATTCCAATTTTTATCATGGTATTTCTATACCCTTTTTAATTAAATCTGAGTTTTTCATTGAAAATTTACGCCATACTTTTTTGGTTTTGAAAGATTTTAAAATACGAAGGGTTTTATTGTTTTCTCCCTAACATGCACCCAACTGAGCGCTGTTCCAATTTTCGTCAAATTTTAACCTGCTGCGCCGGCACATATTATTGTCACCCTTTATAAGGCTAGTATACCCCATATTACCATTATCGCTGCTTTTTTTACTTGCATATTTTCATTCACCTATATATTCTTAAAATAGTTTTCAATTTGCGTGATTGTTTTAGGAATACAGTGTAGCTTTATTTCAGAACAAAAGCCAATCCAAATAATCATACACCTTTAATATTATAAAACCCATCCAGGCATTTTCAAAAACATTTCTGGTTAACTAAATGGTGAGTTAATCACCATTCAAAACTATTTCTAAGCTGTAGCTTTGTAAGCGTTTATATTCTTCTTGCTTCATCTCTGCGACACTTATATTTTTGCCTGCCGGTCTTGTAACAACTCTCATTGTGAGCGTCCACATATTATAGTACAAATGGAGCAGAAGAAAGGATGTTTTTGATGTCGCTCCTCGCTCTTTTTATTCTATTCACAGCGCACAATGCAGCGCTCTGTAGCGAGCACTTGGATTGGTTTTTTTTTTGTGCACTCTTTTAACGCTAAGGTTTTTCGAAGGAGCTACTAAAAATATTCCATCTTACTAAAGGTCTCGATCAATATTCCGTGTTCGTGATGGAGCTATTTGCCCTGTTTCATATGGAAACGAGAGAATATTAAACACGTTTATATAAAAGTCAGTCACGACAACGGCTTCCATACAAACACTTGTACCGGCGAGCCAAGTGTGCATATATACACGCGCTCTGGCGGAGTTGATCGATTGTTCATATGATGGCAAAACAAATCATGAGCGAACTGCAAAATAATCATATGGCATAAAATTTATGTAAAATACAATAAATATATTTACAAGCTTCCTTATGTAAATACTATGAATAAGATACATAAAAGTCAATTAATAGTTTTATTTACAAAATCAATGAAGGCCCTTTCCTAAAAAACAAGTTATATATAACAAATACGTTTCTTTGCGTTTAGAAAAGTTGAGCTAATTAGTAGTTTAGACATAAAAGCACAGCAGATAGACGGATAACAGACATTCGCATTTATATAATTAGTATAAATAAATCATAAAATCATAGTTAATATTGGCATATTGATGGCAAAATAATGGTCGGTGGTAGAGCTTCGTGCAAGCTCGTCTCATATGACACATATCGGCACATATGACATAATATCTTAGTTCCCAAGGTTGGTGAGGCATTGACTATGTAAGGGATGGTTAACATTTCTTACAATGCCACTGTCTATGGGCGTTGGTGACCACTTAGCAGCTGGTGGGCCATATGCTCGTATGCCTACCGACACAATAAACAAAATACAAATTCTTATATATTAAATTTTCGATTCAGTTTTTACAAGTTTACCGTATTTAACTATTACTTTATCTATGACTAACAGTTTGTATAATTTTATGTTTACTAAGTAAATTGAAGTTAATTAATTTACTAGTTTCTGTTGTTTGTTTTTTTATCTGTAATTTGACATTACTCAATGTCAAATACAAATCAATGACAATAGAGTTATTTTCGTGACGTGAACAAACTCATTAGTTGAATTGAATTAACGATGTTATTCTTCACGTCAAATAGTTAATTAGTGTTATTGACGTTATATATCCTGTAACACATTACCAGATATAATTCTGCTAGCAGGTCATATGCTGTAAAATAAAAACCATTAAATATTGTCAATACGTTGAATCTTGTTTTAATTGGAAAGCGTTGCGTAACAATTATCTAGGTTCGAATTATCCGACCTACGACAATCCAACGGTCGTTCACCCCAATCCACTCGTCAGTCCCTAACACCCTGACGTCGCATCGGAGAGGCCCCGGAGATAAAACTTGCACAAAGCGTCTCGAGCACCCTTTGACGCGGTGCACCATCTATTTTTAAAGCGATGAATGTATATTTCATAGCTGCATTTTTAATTCATAACGGCCAGACGAGCGAGGCGGTCTGAAGTACCGGAACAGACTTCGTATTTCAAGCCTATACGTATTTCGTATAATACGATTTCGCTCCACTTTGCTTTTGTATTTTTATTTACTTATTTTGGTCTGCAAATTTAACGATACTCTATATAAAACAACATAGTTCGTGTAATAACTCGAGTGCCCGCTATAAAGCGTAGTTGTCACGGTGACTTATGTATACAACTTCCGTTCTATTTACACACATATTGCCTACCGACTAATGAATTCACTCCGTATACACCTCGAGATCCTAAGATATGCGTGTCCATGCCCGCAGCTACTTACAATAAACAAGCGAAGACAAAAAGTGAACTTTATCCTGATCAACATAGAGGTTATATAGACGGCAAATTGTGCTTGTCTGTGAAGCGAAGTAATTATATCCCGGTGATAAGGAAAAATAAATCTTGCAGCTCGGTAATAACGGTTGTCTGGTAATCGTTTTAGGTTACAAACGAGACAGTAGCGCCGGTCACGGGTAGTTTATTACAGCGCCATTGATTGAAAATGGACTAGGAGAGATTTGAGATACAACGGCTCTGTTAGACGCGGCGAAATTAATTAACATTTTGTTAGTTGTTAAGTTAATAGCAAAAAACATTTTTAGATTACGCTTCGGTTACTTTCTTTCATTCAAATTAATTAATTGCCCATAAATTTACAACTTTAATAAAAAAAATTACTTCGTATTTTAACGTTAATTATAAAATTTTATAAATATGAAGTTAAAAGGCCCATGTGTTTAAAAGTTGGAATTCGCTGCATACAAAAAAGTAAGCGTGGAATGCTGTCTTCTTTTGAAACAATAATTGCAGCAATTTACGTAATGTGACGTCTCTGCCATTCATAGCACCCTGCTGGGGATTTTAAAAAGCGCTTAAGAAATTACACGTGTAGCGCTGTACTAGTAATTTTCAGAGAAGTGAACGCTTATAAAGGAATAGTCACTGAGTACCCGTTATATTGTACATAAACGTTTTTTTTCTTAAGTAACCGTACACTATGTATTTACACGTTTAGAGTAAGTTTTCAAAGAAATCCGATCTACTAACATCTTTAGTTATATATTTTGTTATTAACATGTAGGTATGCATCATCGTCTGTTACTAAGTTTAGCAACTTAATGCCTGCGTTATAGATAACAGCCGACCGATATTAATATTAAATTATAAAATATAATTTTAAATACATAATACTATAATCAGGATAGTTCTAAATGAGTTTTATTTTAAGTCGCATTCGGGTATATCTTGTTTATTCATAACCACGCAATTAGCACTGATCACTATCTTAGCCATATTTTGATATGCTTAATTAATAAATTGCGAACGGACTTAGAGATAAAATAGTTAAATATATAATTTTTTAATCGTGTATTATTATTTCTTTTGATGAAATAACGGTAGGTATATTAAAAACCTCGACCTCGAATGGGACAAAACGCTTCGAATAAAAAACTATGTTTGTTTTTGTCCGTTTATTTTGACATAATATGATACGATAGGACGAGCGCGTTTCGTGTCGGATAATTGTATACAAAAAATGTTTAGAGGTCCTTCTGGCGAGCATTAACTAGTTATTACATAATCATTATTCTATTCATCATATGCCTTTGCTTTGGTATTATTAAATTAAATTTATAATAAATAAAAAAAATATCTTGACACTTTTGATTAAATTACCAATTAAAAAATACTATTTCGTAGACATTTATGTTTAACAACTGTACAAGTTTGTGTTTAATATTCTGCATCCATTTTGTTTAAAATTCGAAAAACAAGCGAATGTATAAAATATAAGGCAGTATGTACGGCACGTATCGGCTTCCGGTGCGCCGGCGCCGGCCCTTCGCGCTCCAGCGTTCCCACGATCAATGTTTCTGGAAATGTTCTAGTTTGTACCTGTTAGTATTTTAATATTTAGGTTTTGATGCGTACGAGGATACCATTTTTATTTTATTTTTGAAGTATTAAAATAAATAGCACAAAAACACCCTTCAAACCGGAACACAACAATACAAAGTACTGCTGTTTTGTAGTAGAATATCTGATAAATGGATGATACCTACCCCGACGAACTTGCACAAAGAAGAAAAAAAATGTAAAATATTTCTCCACAAAAAATTAAATATTATTTAATAAAACTACAAAGGTTTGACCTCAGCGTACGTCTGGCACTGACTAAAGGATAAAGCGAAAGATTGTGAGTTCTGGAAAAGTGATATTGTTAAGATAAATAATTTATACCTGTATTGCTTATTACTCACCGACAGCGATCGCCAGCTCAGAAAGTAATTCAATTATCATCAGAACCATCTATTCAATACTTTCTTGGTATCCTTTTGATCGAGAAAGTAAAATCAGGTCACTAGAAAGTGTCGTTGTATCATAGAGTATCTTTATCTTTATAGATAACTACCGTTACTTGCAATTTTATTGATTAGCTAATTGAAATCAGTTTTTGTAAAGCACGCAAAGCCTGTAAAAGTCCTACTGCTGGCGCAGCTCAGGACGACTGAAATGATGATGAATGTTATCATTAACATGTCCGAGTTTTGGCCATCTCTATTCTGATTCAGGATTCCCCTTGAAAATTTCCACATACCAATAATTTAAAAATTATATAATTTGTATTATGCTCAATCGGTATTCTCTGTAAAATATTTAAAAAAAAAAACATAATTTTTGAGATTAAATGAAATGCCACTAAAGCTACTCATTGATTCGGTTAATAGATTTAACCGACGAAAAACTCAATAATTACTATTTTTTAACAAATTGCCATGAATGCCATAATTTTGATAACTATTTTTCGCCCGGGGCTTGCCCACGTGTGAGACAATCACACACGGTGCTAGGTTAGATGCTAGCCCCCTTTTCTGTACCCCGAATATCATGCTGATAACGTATATACAAAGTTTTCTGAGGATTAGTTAAGTAATAAAGACGTTAAAGCGTAACAAACAAACGAACTCATTTTCGCATTTATAATATTAGTAAGGATAATATTCCCATTTTATCTAACATCGTATCCATTTGCATCGTATCAAATATACATACTTACGCAGCATTTATGTTTTATTATATATATATAATTGTACACGTCACCGTGATTTATATTATAATATTACATATATTTGTAACGAAGGTTTCATAATAATTTTTATTTCTTTGTTTCCAGGTATGTGGCCGAATTCAATTCATGCCGAAACGGTGAGAAGTACCTTGGACAGTATGTTGTAAATTTATTATTGTCTAAGTATTTAGTTCTCATATTTTGAAATGTTATTGTTCTAACGTTCAGACGATCCTTATACAGGTTCAAGTCTTATACTGAATATTATTTTACTTTATGTATAACATGCTGTATAAACTAAGCAAAAAAAGAGAATTCCGAGAACTTTAAATAGTTAATATTCGTGTCCTTTGACATAAACATTCGCATGCTCGCGCGCCGGTGCGTCTGCGCAACACCCTATATTTAAACACTCAAGGGTTTCCTGCTCGAAATGTTTTATAATTTATATATGTAAAACGCTTGTTTACAGTTATAAACTCGCGCCACGTTAGGGGGCAATGAACTCTTCTATGATATATTTATATTTTTTATCATTCTGAATATCCAGAACATGATTTTCAATACGGTAATATTTTGTTTTCACGTTCGTTTGACACGGAAATATATCGTGACCTGATTTCTGAATTTAAATTTTATTATAAGAAAATATTAAACATGCGGTTTGAATATTTTAACAATCCGAAATAGAATTTATATTGATTTACATAGATAATATTCGTTAGGATATACAATTTTATTTTTAAATAATTTAAATTAAGTTGATTTTATTTTTTAATTCGTATATGAAGGCCAACGGGCAGATGGATGGTGAATTGTCTCCGCCACCTTGAATCAGTAGTAGTATAACAAAATATTAATCATTCTATTAAATATCAATCGGCCGCCAACCATAGGATGCTATGTCAGTTATTACATCGGCTCAACCTTCAAATTTAAACCCTTTGTTGCCTACCAAGATGGGTTTGCACAAAGGTCTATCACTATATTTGCAGTATATTACTCTATATATTATTTTATTACCTTCTATGAACAATTTTTGTACTGAATATAAGTTTTAAATAAATAATAATGGTATTATGTTAGAAAGACGACACTTGATTTAAAATAATTTAAAATCAAACGTTTAATTTACTTATTTTTATTTCAAACAATTGTTATTGTAGAATTTATAACATAGTTAAGTAAATATAGTATTCATATAACTCATGTTGGTAAATGTGATATTTCAAACTTTCTCCCGATAATAATATATGGTACAGAGTAAGAGCTCGTGGTTTGCTCATACGGTAATGCACTTGTGTATTTTAAGTATATTTTATGACTTAGAGAACTATTCACGTACATATTATAAATCTGCATAGAAAACACTAAAATATTACCACGAAAACGCGTTAAATTTTCACATTTACCACACGTAACTTTCGACGTAGATAATTTCACGTAACGAATTTAATTTTGCAATTTCACGTATTTGAAATGTGTAATTTAGATTTATAGCTACATTATGTACATGTAACGTAACATCTTAAGTTCTGTGGTTGGCTGCGCATTAACTTCTATCTGTCTACAATTTGACCTCGTTGGTCTAGTGGCTTAATATAACGCCGGAGACAGCGAGGTCCTGTATTGAAATACCAGGTCGGGCCGATTACAAGTTATTGGATTTTTCAGAAGCAGCCCAAAGTTTTGGAATAGGAAGTTTGTGTACCTCTGAAAGCACGTAATGCTATTGGTGCTGCGTCTGAACTCTGAGTAAGAGTGCACATATGTTTGTGCCCACTATTGCGCATTATAATATGTTCTGCGCAGTTGGCTAGTTTCCCTTGAAAATTGCCGCCGTGATCATCATCACCATCTACAATTTCACTGTCCCAACACAGAAAACATAAATATTCCACCATTGTATAGCTTCATTGTATTCATAATAGAAAAAAGAGGGTAAGCACATATTAATAACTATTTTGCATCAGTAACGTTGATTTTTGCAAACTTTATATATAAAACGAAACGCTAGAGATCAATTTGATTCCCAATTAAGTTTCATCTTAAAGTCATTAGCGCGTAATCACTACAAGAAATATCAGATAGACTGTTGAAAGCGTGAGAAAAGTAATTATTATTAGGACGATTCCAAAATCATCTGTTTTCTATTTCAAGCAACGCCCAAAGATATTACCGCAACCGCACACCCGTGGTAGAATTGACTTCATACTTTTCAATTCAATTGTCCTCTCTCACAATAAACAAAATTGCTACAATTATAACTCTGAGATAAACGTTTTAAAACTTTTTCGCGCAAGTAATAGAGTTGAATTTGCAATGAGGATGGCAGTCGACTAAAGCAGTAATTATTCGGTGATATTTTGTGCAATTTACTGGTAGCGGTGATGTGACGAAACGATTTAATAACTGTTTTTAATAATTATTAAAGATTCAGATGTTTTAGGTTACTTGCTGCTAGAGCTTTGTGCAAGCTCGTCTGGGTAGGTATCGCCCACTCATCAGATATTCTACCGCAAAACAGCAGTACTTTGTATTGTTGTGTTCCGGTTTGAAGGGTGAGTGAGCCAGTGTAATAACAGGTACAGGGGACATAACATCTTAGTTCCCGAGGTTGGCGGCGCATTGGCGATGTAAGCGATGGCATTTCTTACTTACGTCTATGGGCATCGGTGACCACTTGCTCGTCCTCCTACCTATTCAAAAAAAAAAAATCTTATTATACATTTGGCTTTGTAATATTCTAGCTGTCGAAGCTAATACCACCCCATAATACCACACATTACTTATTTATATTTGATGAGTGATCCAGTGAAATTACAGACACAAAGAGCATATTATGAATATAAGATACGCTTGCCATGGAGGTGCATGGGTGTAAAGAGTAGTTATTACTTCATACTGTGCCAAAGACTATGGGCGTTGGTGGACCATCCACCATCATGAATGAAGGAACATAATGTTTAACAGATATAATAAACAATAAACTTTAGGTTAATGAATATAATTATTGATAAATTATTTATATAAGCAATACGCTAAATGAATGCTCAATATTTTAAGTTACGCGTTATACTTCGTTCGAACGCTTAAACGTGCTTAGTTTCAAGGAATTTTGCATACTTATCCGACATTTCACGCTGCATTTAGCGGTTCAGCCAAGATATTTCACACCTCAGCTTCTTTCAATAATTTGCACAATATAAGCGTAAAGCGACTACCTTGCTGTGTGATACTTAAATACAGCGCTATAGCGCTACAATTTCTCCTTCAATTTCGCTAATCAAGTTTTATATCGCATGACATGATAGCACTTCCTATTGTTATGTGATATACATACATATAATTAAAGAATTAATTGTGTTAATGAAAAAGATATATTTTTAGCTTTTATAACAAAATATAAAATGTTTATTGAAAATAAAAACTATTATCACTGTTATGTACTCATATGTGATAAAAAACCTAATACATAATACATAATATAAATACGAAATATATTCTCTCTCTAACTCTCTCAATCTGTTCCGTTTTTTATGTACGTTCCGTTATTGACTACTAAACAGTTTTGGTAAAATTTCTTATATAGTTTTTATTGTATAGAACTTAAATGATTTACCATAGTAAGTTATAAAGTTCTAATTAAAAAAAAATATATGTTATGGATAATATATGTTATGGATAATTATTATTTTTATGCCGCGTAATTGTTACGATTGGTGGTAATAATAAATGCATGATATCATTACGGTGATCATTATGATCGTCGATACGCAATCGTATTTAAATTTGCATAAACAATGATAATATTTACACCGATATCGCATTAATAGCTGCAATTATTTTTTATTCAAAATCATTTAATAGTTTTTAGTAAAATAAAATATTTTTTTTATGTTTCAATACATAATAAAAAAATATTTGTTTTTCGAATTGTTTAACCACAGATATTTTATTTATTTTAATATTGCGAAATAATTAAATGTTCGTCTGTTACGTAGGCCTTGAACTTGCGAACACGCAAAAAAATTAAGGACAGATAGAAAAACAACACTTAAACGATTCGTTTTTTTTTCTGTTCAACGATTTCCATTAACATTCTCTATCGAAAAAGATAAATACGTTTTGTGTATAGCGATGAATCATGGAGATGAGTCAATGAACCCTGCACAATGGTTTTACGATCTCCTCATTCAGATTTTTATCGTGTTGTACGTCGGTGTGTTGTAGTAATTTGATTTGCTTGATAGTATTAATGTTTGTTTGAAAGATTAACACTTAGCGAGGTGTTTGAAGTTCATGAAAAAGTTGCACTCAGTGTGTGGTATGAAGTAGTATTTGAATAGTGAAATTTGCATTATGATGTTACTGGATCGCGTTGATAATGTTCAAATGGTAAGTATAGAATAACAACTTAACAAAAATATATTCTCAATTTTATTCTTTTTAAAATAAATTTTAAAAAGAATAAACGAATGTATAGTTTTTAGGGATTTATGCAAAAATTACTAATTCTATTGATAGAAAACTTTCTATATACATATAAACAACATACTTTATAGTTTCCAGTTTGTCAAAAGCAATGTTGTATATTTTATGAGTGATAATTAATTACATAAACGCAAACGGAGAGAAAATTGCCGGTTCGGGCGCTTTCGTGTCAAAATGCTAGTAAAAATAGCGACATATTGTATTGTAACTGTTCAAAAACTTTTGAAGGTAAAACATTTATTTACTAATCAATCTCGTTTCAAAGCCAAGACCTTATATATATTGCGGCGAACCAAACGTTAGCGCGATTCAGGATTATGTTTATCCATACAACATTAATGCAATTAACTCATACGGTTTTACATCTTTACTTAGTAGTGTAAACAGTACAAGTTTTAACTTTTTATTTTAAATAGTTCCTTTATTATATATAAGGGGGAGGGGAGGTCTTTGCCCATCTGTTATCTATTTAAAGGTATTTCTGTTATATAAGTAATCATAAGTAATAGTAACAGCCTGTGAATGTCCCACTGCTGGGCTAAGGCCTCTACTCCTCATTTGAGGAGAAGGATTGGAGCTTATTCCACCACGCTGCTCCAATGCGAGTTGGTAGAATTCACATATGACAGAATTTCAGTGAAATTTGACACATGCAGGTTTCCTCACGATGTTTTCCTTCACCGTCTAGCACGAGATGAATTATAATCACAAATTAAGTACAGGAAAATTCAGTGGTGCTTGCCCGAGTTGGAACCCACGATCATCGGTTAAGATTCACGTATCTTACCATTGGGCATTACGCGTTCTTTTATTGTTATGAAAATGAAAATAAAATTTGATTCTATTGTTAGACTTATTTGGACAAATGATTTACGCATTTGTTTATATATTATAGTATTTCAAAATTTAGAAAATTATTTGAATTACTCATTAGTCACTGTTTATTTGATCAATTTATCAAATAATTCATTTTAAGAAACAACCTTTATCATTGACAGTTGTCATTAATATTACCAAATGCAGTTTGAAGTTAACTAGAGCCAATTAGGTAGTTCTAAATAAGTAGTGCGTATTCTTGTTAGCAGACTTACATTCGAGATATTATTGTATGTTGTTGAGGGTTAAAGTTTTATAGTTTAACAAAGTATACTGAACATATTTGTGTAACTTATTTGTGTTGATATTTAAATCGCTAGAATTATAAAATATCTGTGTTTTTGGAAAAGGAAGTATAGTATAAGAAAAGAAGAAATATAATATAACTTACTCGAATTTTTTTATATTCAAACTAGATTGTTGGGTGATTGTTGGGATCATATTAAATTATTTTTATGTTATAAAATAAACTTCAAGTAAAATCAATATTATAAATGCCATCAAAAACAAATTATATATATTAAAAAGTGTGTAAATACTTTCAAGTGCTTTAGTTTTCATTTAGTTATTTATCAGTCGACAATTTAACTATAAAACAATATATATTCGGATAAATATAAATAACTTGTAATTAGTAATAGCGTGCGTAAAAATAAACAATCGAACGCAATAATTCTGCGTGACTCGATATGTTTACAGCGAATTTACGAGGAACGCTAAGTTGTTGTACGGCGGAGCGAATAATCGCCTAAATAAATTGAAATTGTTGATTTATTATCGATTAAAATTTACGATCGATTGCGTTATTTCGAGATAAATGCGGATGTGCGTTGAGTTATTAATATAAGTATGAAACCTAGTTTATGATTGTGTCTGTAATCGCTAAACATATAACCAGTGACGAAAATTTTACCAAATGTGTTTGTGACTTGTTAATTCCTTTACTTGGTTTTTAGAGAAGATAAGTTTTACATTACCGTGCAGGAGAACCCGAGAGGTGATGCTACATCTCAACCTAGCCCTGAATGTGACTTGTTGGAATTCTTCATTTTCAATAAACATTTATTATAATAAGATTATTATACTAAAATATTTTATGAATGTTTAGCAATAGCAGTAGTTTCTTTACAGATAGCTTTAAATGTGAATGCTTTCATTAATTATATATTTTAAATTCTCCGTATCCCAATACCGTACAAACATTTTTATTAACAGTAAGTCACCGTGCAATTAATCGGAAATTGTCGCGCCGTGTAGGGCTATGTCGTACCGTCGTCCCACTTTCCAACACAAGTGGAAAAGACACACTGACCACACAAAAAGGTTACGATAAGTCAAGTGGAAACCGACGTATCACGTGTTCGAACCTAGTTTACAAAACAATGTTGCTCGGAACTGTGTCTCTACGTGTCGCTCTGTGTGTACCATACCACCGTACCATACGTGTATATGTGTACCATATTATAAACAAATACTGACCAGTTACAATAACAGGTATGTCAAAAAGTTGAGTAAAGATTAAAAAAAGATCGGGAGAATGAAACGATTGTTCACGCGTATACATATACTATATTGCAATTAAAACTAATGACAACTCGTCAATAGATGAAATATCTTTTTTTTTAATAATTATTAAAAGTTGCAGTTAGGACCCTGCAATTTTCACATAGATAGGCGCTATTGAGCTATTCAGCATCTTTGAATTGAAATTTCAATTGCTGTCCCTATAAGTATTAACACGATATAATATTATTCTACGTAATAAGTAATAACACAGTTCGCTGAAATTAACACATTTTTATAAGAAGTTTGACACGCAATTTTGTAAATATTTTAGGCTTTAAGGTATTGCGTGCTTTCAACATTATAAATAAAATTGTTCTAGAAATTTCCCGCTTAGTAAGTCGTGACCTTAATGGTCGTCGTTATTTTTTCAAATCAAATATAAAATTAGAATGCCCTAAATTTTCTATTGTATCGTGTTAGGGCGAAATGGTTTGTTCTGTACACACACTGCGGCACAAGTGTTATTTATTTTATTTTAATTATTTTGTGCTTTTATTTCCAATCAATTTTTATTTTAACTTAATAACAATAAATTAAATTTATAATTTAATATTAAATATCATATTTATCGTTTGTACTTATTTTATACAAAATTTATTATACTTTGTAATTAGTGTATCGTAAAGTTTTTGTGTGTCGCAATGAATACAAAAAAACGTCACGTGATAATCGCACATAGTTTCACTAGAAACCCCCCGAACACCTGGCCTAGCTTCTGTCAGTCTATCTATCAATCAGACGTGATGTAAACTTGCCACTTGCCAGCCACTGGACAACCTCTAATAGGCATCGCGTACTTTACTCACACTTCCATTTATACGCCGTTTGATGAAATTTAATCTTTACCTCGTCGACTTAGATTATAAAATTGTTTGTCATTTTTCGACAGATGGTATAATAATTCATGCTGGTTATAGAATAAATTGAGATTAACACGTGACAACAGATGGAGTTTGTACCTTATATGACCGTCGCATGTGTCCGATACTACGAATGTATGAAGACGTAATTTCGTGTTTATCCAATTTCTACTACAGACTTTGTTCGTTCGTTATGTCATAAAATTAAAAAGAGAAACTAAAATTATGCAGACATCTAATTAATATTTGGTCCATTTTAATGTAAAACCAGCGAATCGTCGATTTGCATATGTTTAGAAGATTTATATATGTACACCATCAGCGCGGAACCGAGCAGTCGCCGAAGTATTAATACTTAATGTGGCTATCAATTGCGTAATTACAGCTACATATAAGGATATAGGAAGCCATCTATCTAGTTTACCTAATAAAATTAGTAACTGTGAACATAATTGCTTTTACATAACACTTTCATGGCTGTCCATATATGTCTCGAATGAGTCCGATCGCTCTGCGTATTCGCTAATTGACACAATCCGGCGACAATCTTGAATCATCCATCTTACACGATGGCTCTCGTGCCAGTAATTGACACTATGTAAGTCTAAGTATTCCTAATTCATTACACAAAAATGTCGCTCGATCGAGTAACAAGATATTGCTATTTTGTCGTGACGGTTTCGAGATTTTGTTCGCCATATATAAATTGTCGTCGCTGTAAGTGAAATCGTTCTCGTAAATACCATCGACTAGTTATAAAATTCCAATAGAATATCTCTATGGTTAGGTGTTGGGATGCTTTAAGCGTGGAGACATTGCAACACATATAAGTACATGGTATTGACTAGTCGTTACGAAAACCAATCGTTTCGAAATCGATTTACTTAACACGGAATAAGGAACGGTTATCATTATTGTTGTGCCGTACAAAAAAATTATCAATGTATAAATATTTACCGTCGAGTGAACCCACGTCATACAATCACGTTGCACGTTTGTATTTTATTTTAGAGTTGTCATCGCAAATCTGATGATATTAGTCTTTTTATTCAATGATATATGTAACCGAAGGCAAAAGACAAGATACTCGAGTATAAATCACAGTAGGGCGGTTCGTGAGCCCACGCGAAACTCCAGGAGGTCGATACTACAACGCACATCTCGATACATCTGCGTGTTAAAGCCGATCCTCTATTGGAGACATAGCGCTACTAACACATAACAAGATATCAATGAATCTCAAGTACGATGCTATTCATAACATTTTTTATTACAATGTCGTGGTTCAACTTATATCTTAAAAAAAATTGTAATCTCTATATCGCTACAAGTAGCTTCAATCTGATGGAAAACTAGACTATAAAGCTTTTAATACGTAAGGTACGTTATGTTAATCTAAGCGTAGGTGTTTGCAATGAAATTAGCAAGGCGATACACGAAGCACGCTCGTATTATCCGCTCGTTATGTAAGAGGTCGCTGAACTTCGAACCTGTGAACGAAATATTATGATCCGTACTTCATAATCGAGAAGATTAATTCATAACGCGCGACCATTCATATTGCATTACAATTACATTAAATATATTTTTATCGTAATAAATTTTAATTAAAACAAAATTCTTATAAATAGACTAATGAAACTAGAGTAATATATATTTAATTTTAGAAATGCGACACTGAGAATTGAACCCTTTCTCAAGGTGTAAATTGAAATTACTAAAAACGTAACTCGAAAACAACCAGTCATTTCCTTTCATTCATTCCTTACAATTTGATCGCATTTCTAAACGGGTTGAGGAGAAAAACCATACAAAAGCTAAAAGACCCATTCTCAGCGTGACATGGTACTTTATAAGCAATCCAATAGTCATTAACTTATAAATCTTTTGCTTAATGTATTTTGTTTCGTAATAGTAGATATGTCAAGTACAGTATTTGACTTTTTAATACGTCGCGGGCTATATTTTACACACAAAAAATGAATTAATGTATCTCGCCCATTGTAAACGAGACTGAAGGAGTTCTGAACTTGGTCAGCTAGGCTGGGCTTTTACCAAAGGTATCGATTACTTCATAAAGTGACGATCGCTTGCTCATACCCCGGGTTGATAAAATCAGGCTTTATTAATTAAATTTTACTACCAAAGACATCGGTGAAGCATGTAACTGGTTTTATATACTGCGATAGTCATTCGTTCTTTTATAATATAAATGATTCTCAATATCATAGTTATGTACATCGTAAGGTTACATTGTTAGATGTTGGCTGTCATGATGTTTGGCGTGCATAAGTTTTCACAAATGTAACTTATCACGCAGTGCGCAATGTTTATAAACTTGAGATGCAATCTCATTCAGGCTATTCATTTGATTTCATCAATAAACCTCGAGTATTCAAACGTTGTAAAAATAAATAAACTGTATGAGACTACGAAGTCGTTATTCATACAAGTGCAAAATCAGCTAGTCACTCCTAGCAGTAGGCAATGTTTAAAAATACCATCAATTGAAAGAAATACACAGCTACTTTGTATGGTAACTATTGCATTCTTCATATCCTCCATACGCTGGGACCTTTACCTGCAGCACGATCTGTTCCATTTGCTTGCGACACATAAATTATTCAAAGGCATGTAAACATACACCTTATAAGCTCATGACCTGCGCCGTGACGTTTATCTACTCCAGCCCAAAGAAGTGTTTATAATGGAGACATTAAAATTCCTAGCTCTCTTAACTTACCGCGAACATTGGATGCTATCAGCATAAATATTCGATGAATTTACGACGACTTTCACGATGCCAGATGGTCTGGTCGCCTGGCCTTAGCATTGCTTGACTCTTAAACGTAATACTGGAGCGCCTTGGTACTGTTGGATGATGTACTTATACAAAATATATGATTTACTCGAGAGTGTGGTTTGTCTTGAACATCAGCTGTATATAGGCGTTTACAGAAATTTATCATGTCAGACATACATTACATATTTATGTAATGATTTTGTAAAAAAGTTGCCACTAAAAAATAAAAATAATCTTTATTTCTAAAAACGAAAATAAAAAAATATATACCAATTTTAAAATGTGCAATATAAACGTTCGCGAACGTTGTTTCATTATTTAATTTTCATTGCCTCGAAAACCGAGAATTGATTACATGTTTAATGCACGAGTGCGATTCAACACGTATCATTGCGAAAATTAATAACGTGGTGTTCTGCAATCATTTAATTATTAGCATTATCGTAAAAGACTTATTAACATTACAATGTAATTAAAAAAAAACTTTATAAATCATGCTTCGATAAACTAATTGTTTTGTTCGTTATTAGTTGTCTTCAGAACTAGTAGGTAGTCTAATTCCATTTGTAAAGTCATAATAATGTACGTAGACACCACTACACTTGAGAGAGTACCTGGTGAGCCGCAGGAAACGGTTTTGAAATGTCCACAAGTGTCATGCGATATTGACCATTATATTTATATCATTTAGAGAATATACAAAACAGTATATCACAATAAGTCGGTTGTCAACATTTGATGGTTACTTTACTTGGTGGTAGAGCTTTGTGCAAGCTCGTCTGGGTAGGTACCACCCACTCATCAGATATTCTACCGCAAAACAGCAGTACTTGGTGTTGATCCGGTTTGAAGGGTGACTGAGCCAGTGGAATTACAGGCACAGGGACATAATATCATTAATTATCATAATATTAGTTCCCAAGGTGTCTATGGGCGTTGGTGACCACTAACCATCAGGTGGCCCATACGCCCATCTGCCTTCCTATTCTATATAAAAAAAGAGTGTGTGTACTTATGTACACGCGTTAGAAGTTATACTTCTTTGGCGTATGGAAAAAAAATAACTAAAATGCAGTAGTGATTAACGATAAATATTAAAATTGATAAAAAAGATTTTATTTAAATAAAAAATACTAGAATATACAACTTGAACATAGTTATCGATTTTCATGCCACCTAGAACTAACTTCACGATGTAGAATTCAGGTGTCGGTGTGCGCGCGCATCGTAAAAATTCACTCTCATCAGTTTTCTCCATCGCGCCAAAAGAAGTATAACTTCAAAAAGTGATTTCTTAGAGAAAAGCACTATTAACGGGTATCTAAGGAGTCCGAAAGGGGTTAACTTTTGTATAGTTTTTATCTGTTATATCAAATATAAAGTTGAGAATAATAAAATAAAACTACTCTATGCCCATATGTCATTGACATTTGCACGTTGAACAGATATCTGTTACATTTTTTATATATATAGATACAAGATGGAGTGTCATCTACAACTTGCTATTTTCAAACGCTCGTGAATCGACATCCGGTGAGTATTGGCTTTGGATCACGGCCAGTGTTAGGAAACACGAAAAAATAATCACTCCAACCTTGAGGGTGATTTTGAGGAACTGATTGACGGCCCTCCCGCGCTCAAACAAACATTTCGGTTAATTACGACCGTACTAAAGACGAAGGGATAAGTCTTCAAACATTATGACTTTATTTTTGTTATAAAATATATACTTTATTCAATGGAACACTTTCAGCAGCGTGTAGAATAACTGTTGAAATTGGATTTTATGTTTTGTTCCCCTGCACTCCGCTTTAGTGCGTACGACATCACGAGGCCATCCTACCCGTCACTCCCTCCACTCCCAATTATTTATTAATGTATACCATCTTGTATTGAATACATAATATGCCATATCTATCAGGCATATGTAAAAGCCTTTGCGGTAGTTTATTATCTAAAATTAAACAATAAACATACGCTTTATACAACTCTGGCGATAATTACTACAATTTACACATGACGATTTTCGAGTACCATTTATGTTTTTACAATTTTACAATAAAGGTATCTTTGATTAGGGTATTTATAACGTCGGTGTTAAAAATTGCTTTATCTTATAGACAATTAACAAGAAAATCTATGATGGATGTTGTTATAAATATTTTGTACGTAATATTGATAAGCTTTAATATGGAAATTCAAGGTTGATATGAAAAATAATTTGATAGACCTCTTATCCTAAAACTTTAATTTCAAGCTTTTCTTTAACTGAAATATACGCTTAAACTGAATTTAAAAACATTAGGTCAATAATCTATTTCCAATTTTACTTTTTGCGATACTTCTAAGTATTTCATCATTACAAAACTTTACAACAAACAATATAACAGACAGACAGACAGTTCCTGTTCATTTTTCCGCGCAATTATCGAAAACGTGACTTCGTTTTTTCCTGCATTAATCAATCTAACTTGTTAAATAGAATACAATGGAACGAATTGATAAAAAATAATGACGAATCGCTCCGTCATTATCAGTACGTAGCGATGTTGAATATATTCCGCTAATGGAGGCCATTGACCTCATGTTGATCTATTTTCTAATCATTAGATAATACTTGTCGTAAGAGGTTCCTTTATACGAATTGTTGTAGCAAAAAATAGTCAATGTTCTCTTTATGTTTATTGGGCTGCGTATTTTTAGTATGAGAATATATTTTATCTAAGTTTTAGCTGTTTTTTATTTAAATTGAGGTCCGGGTGTGTTTTTGGTTATTTTTTTGCTTCCTTGTTTTTATTTTTAGAATAACAAAGATATTCGCCACAACATCCAAAGCGAAAGCATAAATATATACCCTGATTAATATTAGTCCAAAGAAAGTAATTATATTAAGTATTTTAAATGTATCCAAATCTTACATACACGACATTGACCCCGGCAAGTTCGTATTGCGTCATAGTTTACGTAAGTCAGCGAGTCTCACGAATGCGACATTTATTATTATTTTTATGTATCACGTAATACATAATCCCGAAAAATCGTCCGATTATTCTCGACAGTCGTAGCAGATGGTCTACGTCATTTTGTAATTCATATTGGAGCTAAATAAGCACCGCTTTCTCGTTTTCAAGTAGAATTTAGTTAATGTCATGTCATTTATAATTTTTTAATTTTTAAGTAATAAGAAATGATTAGAAACTATAGTTTGGGTTAAGAATTTTGTAAAAATTAGTTATCTAACAATTTCTTAAACATAATATTTTTTATTTTCTAAATAAACTATGGAAATATTGTAGCATAAAGGGATTTAATTATAATTTACTGAATTTTGCGTGGCTTTCCGAGGATTACTCTGGTTTCAAAATATAAGCTTATCAAAACTAATATTATTAAATTTTATCGCAATAAACATCTTGTTATCACTTTGTATAATCAATTAGTATTTTATATTAAATATTTTCTTAAAATATAATATAACGGTAACTTTGACAAAGTTGCAGATTGATCGCGTTAACCCGTCATCAAATTATGTGGCACCAACGTCATTCCGATGTCTCATCATTACAATACGTATATAAAGTTTGCGTAAAAATCTAATTTCAACATTGTACTGTTGATTCGCCTAGAAACTGTTTTTGTGTGTTCGTTTCACGTCTACATTCTTTTTTTAAATAAATGAAGTTCGAAAAGATTTATTTCAAGAACGATCATTTTTAATTAGAAACTAAATTCCATTCTTGCTTCATTCACGTCTGGTATTTCCAAAATATATTCAAACAAACCACGAACTGGATTTTTTGATAGTTGAAGATTGGCTGTTTATTAGATATTTGGTTTCCTACTAAAATATTTTATTGCTATTATTGGAATTATATAGAATCAAGTATCAACATTTGTATGAATATATTTTTTTTTTTTTTTTTTTTATTGCATAGGAAGGCGGACGAGCATATGGGCCACCTGATGGTAAGTGGTCACCAACGCCCATAGACATTGGCGTTGTAAGAGCTGTTAACCATCTCTTACATCGCCAATGCGCCACCAACCTTGGGAACTAAGATGTTATGTCCCTTGTGCCTGTAATTACACTGGCTCACTCACCCTTCAAACCGGAACACAGCAATAACAAGTACTGCTGTTTTGCGGTAGAATATCTGATGAGTGGGTGGTACCTACCCAGACGAGCTTGCACAAAGCTCTACCACCAAGTAAATTTAATCAATTATTGCTACTAGGAAATGGATTAAAAGTGGTTTTGAACACTAATTATTGTATAAATTTTCTATTTTATTATTCTACTAGGAAAATATATATACGGAACTAATTAGTCCTAACTAAAACGAAAGTATAATAAATAATTTATTACAATCAATACAATAACGATGAATAGTGACGTAATCAAGACGATAAATTAAAAAAATATAAGTCATCTTCTAAATTTAAATTTAGAAAATGATATCATCTTCAAATATGTATATGATTATGTTCTAGGTGTATATATATGTGTTTATGCTATTATTATTGTTATAAATAGAACGCAGCGGCCTACTTTCATCTAGCGTAAGCTCAGGATAATACTCAGGTGACGTTTCAGTGTCACGTCCAAATCTGGAGAGAGGACTAAATGGTTAAATCGATTATTTACGGTCGATTCAAAGGACCGACTCACTTTCTAAGCTGTGAGTTATGAACCGGTGCCGGACTATTAATGATCGTTTTAACATGCTCCACGTAATATGGATTTGCTTCATAAACATACACTTCTGAAGATGATGGAGTATAAAACTTCATAAAGCGCCGGTAAGCTATGTTCTTATTAGACTTAGTAACAAAAATCCGATTATTGATAAGAGTCGTGCTTCTCGGGATCCACCCGCGTAATTCTAAACGAGCGGGCTTGCGAGAAAAAGAAAGTTAATACTTAAAAACCTAAATAAAATCGACATGATTAACGTATGCTCTTACAACCGACTTTGTGTATACTTTTTGTGTTCATATCATTTTAAAGATGGCTGAAGAGAGTATTGCTTACATATGAAAACTAATCGACGATGAGAAGTTTTTTACAATGACCGGTTTTGAGACAAAAACAATTTAATAATGAAATTTAGGCGTATGCATCTGACTTTCTCTTATTATAATCATCGGCACAAATAAAACATTTGTTTATTGGTACGTCATCAATCACCTCCTGGTGATAAAAACTCGATTCACTTTCAAAAGCATCACTGTAGTGACGAAAGATGCCTCTGTAGGAATCAAACGAGATAATTTGTTTCGGACGGCCCAAGATTGCATTTCGAGCACTTTCGAAATTCAAAATCGGAGCACAAATTTAGCCGGGATAACGTGTCACTTTCCCCCTAAAGCGTTTGCGCAATCTTTTGTTTCAGCTTCGCAGTTTATGACCGGCCTATATGATATTAAATTTTCGGTTTGGTTAATCTTAACGTGCGTTGATGCGTGTATGTTTTGTTTTACATTATTACGTGAACTGTTCTGCTGCGGTTGTCTAAATACATTAATGATTTTTCCAAGGAACGTATAAAAATTTACAAGAGAGTTTTTGCTTTAGATTTTCCTCGTCTTTTTGTATTGACGTTTAACTTGTTTATCTTGTGTAAAAATCAAAGACGTCGTATTAAGATATCAAAGACGTTAAAAATTATAAATTTTCAAGTTAAATGTCTGGGTAATTGAAGATTTACGTTCACTGTAAATATTTATATCTTTAGTAGTAGACTTGTTTTTGAATAACACTCAGTCGTAGCCGCAGACAGCTACAAGTATTGCCTAGATAATACACGCATAAATAACTCTTGAAGGCATTAAAAGCTAACGTTCATTAGTTTCGCTAGATCCAACACGTCTCGGCTTTCATATTACATGGAAACTAAGTTGCTATATTAGTGTTTGGATTATTTGATGTTGCGGGTTGCGACATTCGCGTACTCCAAGCGTCGTCGTAAGTAAGTAAGTAATTTGTTCGTGGTCTAAGATTTTTTTTTGTCGTGAACACTAGCCTGCCATATTATTTGCCTACGTCACTGACACTCTGTTCACATTATATTGGATCTCTTAATTAGAGTTTCTTTTTTTGTTACGCTTTTAAACACTTTAAACCACTAAACCGATTTTATTTCACCTTCATTCACCTTTCACGATCATATTTCGAATTATTTCACCAATGGAAAGCTACATTACTAGCGAGCAACATAGGCTTTATTGTAATTTGTATCCCTTGTTCTCAAGGGAACGGGAACCAGGCGGGTGAGACGGCAAACAAAAGCTAGTATAATTATATCATAACTGGATGGGTTACTAAACGATAATGTCCAAGCATCGTTACATCACAATCGGTCTGTCATCGCTCTTGACTTGTACCGCTCTCGAATAAATGGATCAACAGAAGCTCCTAAGTGGATAATGTCAATTGCCGAGAGCCATTCCGCATTCCACCCGAGGGCTATTCAACATTCACGTAGGATATTAGTTCATTAAACTAACTTCTTGACGACACAACAGACTTAGCGACTTATCTGATGATGAACGTCATTTGGAAAATAATTATGTCAACAAGACAACAACTAAACTCAAACGTACAATTATAATTTATCTTGTATTATAAAGATAAAAGATAAAATGTCATTTGTTTAATTTAATTTATCAATTTTTCATTTTATTGTTGAATACTCATAACAAAATTACATCATGTTTTATGCTCAAAGTGAAAATTATTCTGACGATTATTTAAATATAATTAATTATATTTATTATATTTAATAACAATTAATTGGATATGAGATTAATGTTTACCTTTATATATGACCACTATATATAGCAAGCACACCGCCGCACGTTGACACTGTTGTTTTTAATGACTTGTTAACCGAATATATCAAGCAACGCTAGCGCATAATGCACTTGTCACATTTATTTCATTATATTTAACTTTTGTTTGTTGTTTTGTTTTGTTATCTTCAAACAAAACAATAAACAAAAGTTATCTCATTATATTTAATAGTGCTCAAGGGACATGAACAATCTTTGTATTTTACATATTTTTTATAATAATATATTATATCGTATTTATTGTATGCTTTTCCCCGCGGTTTCACCCGCGTAGTTCCTGTTCCCTGTTGTCGTAATACGGGGATAAAATATTACCTATGATATTCGCTGTATGTATATAGCTTTCCATTAGTCAAAGAATTTTTAAAATCGGTTGAGTAGTTTAGGCTTGAAAGGGTAACAAACAAACAAACAAACAAGCGATAAGCTCGCCAAAGTTGTATGCTACTTATATTTAGATTGTGTCTTACATGGGCACGAATATATGTCCCTTTACCTGTAATTATACTGACTCACATACCCTCGAACAAATTTGCTATATGTCGGAATAATTGAGCGGGTGCTTAATAAATGGGTTAATCATAGGTATCTAGGCGGGCAAGCACAACGCCCTCCCACCAAGTGAACATATTCCACAATGATTTGTAATTCTTGTTGAATATTATAACATTTCAATTGTTCACATTGGCCAATCAAAACACACAAACAGCCAATGTGTAGATGTGATTACAATGTCATTTAATAACCCTTCTCGTCAATCTAACTTTTAATCTTATAACTAAAGAATATATACTTGTTATATGTAATGGCAGTTTTTTGTTATATGCTTATTTACTTTATCATAGTTTCACCAACGAACAATTAATAGGTAGACGCGCACACGTTGCGAATCGCTATAAAAAATATAGCAGATATTGCAACGGTTGCCGGAAGTTAGTTTGTTGTTATATATATCTTGTACTCAGCACTGTAAGTGACAAATGACGTTTCAGCAGAACGTCTTGATTGGCCGAGTAGGCGGACTTCCCGAGAGACGTTGCTAGATGCACTGATTAAGTAACAGTTGGCACAACTAATTATGAGTAACGACTAGACGACATAGATCATCGAACGCTAAAATAAGACATCCTGTAGATTTACAGCTGTCAAGGGCTTAGCGACCATTTCGCGATGATGTTACAGTTGTCTATTTGCGATTTTAGTATTGAATTTACGTAAACGTTTTGTAGGTACCAGTATGTGATAAAATACGAAATTTACTAGTTGGTGGTAAGGTTGTGCAAGCCCGCCTGGGAAGGTACCAACAACTCATCCCATATGCTACCGCCAAATAACATTATTCGGTATTGTTTCCCGATTTGAAAGGTGATTGAGCCAGTGTAATTACAGACACAAGGGATCTAACTTTATAGTTCCCAAGGTTGTGGCGATGTAAGGAGTAGTGAACATTTCCACAGCGCCATTGTCTAAGAGCGGTAACCACTTATCATCGGATGAGCCATTTGCCAGTCAGACTACCTATTATATGAACAAAAAAAATCTGAATTATTATAATTAGATAAATGTTCAAAGAGGACATGCAAATGAATTTGTGAAGGACAAAACCAAATACCACGTCTCTCAAAGGTGGAAGACACAGTCAAAGAATAGCAAATGTCAAATTTGACCCAAATACTAGAATATACCTAATTAGACGTAAGCTCGTCTGAATGCCGAGTTTAAAGGTCTTGAAAACATCAAAACTCGCTTTAAAACGTGTGTTAGACTAAGCGAGTTCTTGTGTACGGCTCGTTCGTTTTATTGCGGAATAGTTGTTAACATTACCTTTAAGTAGACTAAAAGCCGGTAAATAACGTACATTATGTAATTTTTAATGCGATTTCCCAAGATGCAACATGTGCTGTCTTGCATAGTTCAGATAATTACGCTTTTAGCGTTAATCAAGCGATCTTAATCGAGCAACAATTGCTTATTAAAATAGATTATAATATTTACGATATTTTTAATCGTCTTTAATCTTATTAATAAAAAAATGGTTGTGATCCTCGGTTGCGTTTTGATATTGTTTTATACTGAAAGTAGGTTTTTTTAGAGGATTCTTGAAACTTTACTTCCGTTCCTACTGTTTATGTAAAGTAGGACATCGTAAATTGTTATATTTACAATCGCAACGAAATCGAATTTCGAATATTCGAATACCCCTGTATTCGAGTCGAGTATTTTAAATTATACTCAATGGCATACTATGAATATATTGTCCTAATGATGGCCATACGGCAAACGAGCCTCTTCTCTCAATGGTTTTTGTCACGAATATTTAAATGTGACATACATTTTGTAAGACGTAATAAAAGGGTTCATTTTTTTAATGTCGCCTATTTAAAACATAAAACTAAACACGAAGGCTGTGCTCGTATAAACAGGATTGACAGTACTTCCACTGTTGGGATATAAAACACGACAATGTGTGGAGGATAATTTGTTTTCATTTACTTTATATTAACAAATACGGCAATTAATTCAAATAGCAAATACGTAGATTTATTGTCGGCTTTTAGTTACAAATCAAAGCAGTCAAGTGAGGCGAATAATTTGACCGTCACACTTGATTGACTTTGTAGCATTGCAATGCTGTTACGACCATTGTTTTGTGAATAAGTAAACACTACGATATATTTAGGTTCAAGTATTTCGTGAACGTGTCTGTAATTATTTCAAATACATCAAATATTTAACTGATCAAAGCGGTATCGCTACGCCAAAAGGCGTTCTTTTTTCAATTTCAATATAGTTATTTATACATATAGTAAAGGTTTATAGTTTATAATTTTTATTTATAAATTTAATTTAATTTTATTATTGTTCCAGGTAAATCCATTTAATCTGTTCGATGTTCGGTTCAAGATTACATCGGCGCGGGTAAGACCATTGCAATGAAGTCAAATAGAACGAGATGAATTTAACAGTAATATTCGTCATGTATTAAACAACTTTATCATAGTAGACATGGATTAATACTTGTTAGAACTCCAATAATAATTGAGCCTCCTTACCTACAGTATGAAAAATAAAACTATTATTTTACTGCTCTGCCAACTTAGTGTGCTTGTGCCAGTAATTGCGCCATCTCATTCAATCTTCGAAAAGGAACGCAATACGATATGTATTGTTGTCTGAAATTAGTTTGTTTATTTTAAGATACGGTATGTAAAGCAATAAAAGATGCCACTTATAAATTTAAAAAGGCAACAAAACCGTAACCACAATCGAGTTTTTAACCGTCAATGTTGGTGTACTTTTGTCTACCTATTCACATGAACACACATACAAGCACTCACACTTCATCAGTTACACACACATGCACAAGCATATTTACAGTGATAAGAAATTAACTTTTAAGTTTTTTTATGGTAGCATTTCCGCTGACTAATCTGAAGAAGCAGTAAGAAGTTTGTTTCATTACAGACTGTGCCGATGATATGGGCAGAATGTTCCGCAATACCAACATATAATAGGTTATGTCTTAACAAACAAGCCTCTGGGCAAAACAATCGAATTACATACTTCACGCCTGGGCTAGATTCATGAACTGAAGGCTGTTGTTTGTCCATCTACGAGCGCGTTATTCCGTGACATTTTATTTACATGCGTTTGTTTAAAATATTTATTATTGTTTTTATTTCAGTATATAGAAAAGATTAAATAATGAATAAATGTATCTTACCTTTGAGTTCATGGTGTAACCCTTTCGTATCACGAATTTAAAGTATTAAGGTCATACTTCGTTGTTTAGCGTGTGATTAGTTAACTATGCTGTATCTTCTCTTTCGAATGCCAAATCAAAAATGACAGAAAGCGATACATTTGTATTTAACTTACTGTCTCCATTTATTGTCTAAATTCAAAAACGACTAACGTATTTCAATTAAAATCATTTAACTACTTTATCCATTGTAGAATTATGCACATTAAAAGTGTAATAACTCGTCATTCCGATGTCAGATAGTTAAAATAAAAATTGTAATGTACCCCGTCTTAAGCGTTCACGTCATTCACGCCAATTTAGACATAGCTGGACGCTGTATTTACGATCCGGCTAATATTATTTATGTGTCAACTTGGTCTATTTTCGAAATCGGCACACTGGATGCGCTCCCGCGTCGCTACATGATTCATTGCCGGGAAATGAATGCAATTATATCGAATATCGAATCACATCTAATAGAAAAATTAATAGAAAATTCATTTTTATGCGTAAACAACATTACGAACGAATGTTTTCTTTTTTTTTTTTTTTTTATATAAAGAGGGGGCAAACGAGCAGGAGGCTCACCTGATGGAAAGTGACTACCACCGCCCATGGACATCTGCAACATCCGAGGACTTGCAGGTGCGTTGCCGGCCTTTGAGGAAAGAAAATGTTGTGTACAATACCCATACTTGCTTCAGTTTTATTTCAAAGACAATACAATAAGAATAATTTTAAAATAAAGCTGAACGAGTCGTAAAGAATGTGTCAAAGATAAAAAATATGGCGTTATTTAAACAAATGTAAAAATATTTTTTTGCAATATTTATTTATGTTTTCGTGAAATAAATCAACAGGCGTTATTATTATATTCCTTAATATTTGTTCGACCTTTTTTTTGTTTCATTTGAATATATTCAAGAGAACTCGATCGTTCTTTGGATAACTTTCTCAATACTGACAGATGCAGTATCAGGGCAATTGCGTTGTCGCTTTAAAGCGACTTTGTGTCGAGGCACCAATTTCAACGTCGCTTAAGGGTATTGAAGCATATGTTAACTTTAAAAGCAGGATTGATCTAAATGTTACTTAACAACTACGAATGCTTTTGTAAATTAGTGGAAAATAAATCGACAGTTGTTTAACGGTTCTTCGTTAGCTTTACATATTTAATTTGCTGTAACATCCTAATAGGCTCTATTTATTTGTATACTAGAATAAAAATATTTTAATTTTGTAACAAATTTAACTCGACGTTTTTGTTTAATTATGTCATATAAGATTAAGTATTCATAACACTATTGATGTAGTTTTTTCATAATATGTACTATTAATAAAGGCATTGATACTCGACACACGTCATTCCAAGTACCTAGTAAAATGAGCTGTAGTCACTTATAAGGATTATCGCCTTATTACTTGCTATCGTGTCTGCGTGTGTACACGGGGGCTTCCTTCGACTGCAATAAAGGCTTCAATTTTATTGCAAATGGAGATTTTAAACTTGTTATAATCCTGAATAATATTATAAATGAGAAATTAGCTGTCTGTCTGTTACGCTTTCACGTCTTAACTACTGAACTTTGTTCAAACTGAACAGCAGTTCAAGCTTCGATCGTCATAAACAGTTTCGTTGCTACGTATTAAATACTTAGGCTACTCTAACACGCGGGCGAAGCCGCGGTGGAATACTAGTTTAATTTACAATAGCCAGTAACGTTTGGTAACTCTACCGCACTCATAAATCACTGTGATAGACACTGACGAAACTAACCCGACTTGTCCGACGTAGTTGCACCGCTAACATTGTAATAATTGACAGTCGTTTACGTGTCGTCGTTTTTATAACTACCCGCGACCGATAAATAAGATAACTGTCAGTGACGTCAGAGGTCCGTGTGCTTGTTACGGTTCCGTTTGTGAAATAGTATTGAATACAGCTCGTTAGGAGTCAACAATTGATTATACTGTCGAGCTAAGTTTTAATTAGTGAGTTTTAAATATATCATTATATGAACACGTTGGTGATGATATAAGATATGCTTAGTAACTAACTAAATGTATAAAGTTAGGGTGTTGGGATGTTCATTAGAAATATTTTCTGTTTTCATATTGTTAACTGACATCTTGGAAATCGTAACATTTGTTTAATTTGTTTTTGAACCTTTTTTATTTATCTGTTATATTTCTTGATATAAAGAGAAAGTTAGTCAAATGTACTGATAACTCACTTATTTTTCGACATATTTCTTCGGCCATGAATGACTGCTTCGATGTAATATCTTATAGATGAAATTATTTATTGTGATACCCTATTATTAAATATTTTATAAGATTTTTTTTTAAAAGTAGAGAGTAGTAGAGTAGATTCGAAACGAACTACTCACTCGATATATATAAATAATGTATGTGTTCTTCTCGGTCGTACTCTTCATTGCTGAAGGTCGTGTCCACTCTGGTCCAGGATCTGGGTCACGTTCTTTATAAGTTTTCTCCATCCAATGTATGTGTTACTCTCGATTTTATTGCTGATTTACATATTACACTGTTAAATCTGAATGTCACAGAAACAATCATTATCGTGAATAACGATGCACCAATCCGGAGAGAGTGGTATTGAGATGTCGCATCGTATTGGACGAAATCGAAAGTTATGGCTTGTTTGACGAGAAATTGTTGGGATTAACATGACTCGCTTATAAAGGTAACGATTTGATTTTTTTGTATCGTCATAGTCAATAAAACGTCTAAAGTACCTACTTATATTGCAAAGTTACCTAAAAAGCAAGCAATAAGTACGTCTGCTATTGTTGTTCAAAAATCTGGAGGATGTTTGTAAGTATGATAACGCTTTTGCTCATTCATTGTACTCCATCCAAATGTTTAGCTAAATTTCGTAAATAGATTTATATAGAAAGAACTTGAATTCAATAAATTTTATTCCTTTCTATTATACTATACATGAAATAAAAAGTAAACAATATATTCTAAAATAAACGTACAAAAGCTCATATTAAGTCCCTAGCGAATAATGTAATTGACACAATATGTTAATGAAGTGGGAATAATTAACTCCAACTTTTAGGATATCACTGTTATAATAACACGCAATTAACCCAGACAGAGCCATAGTCTCGTTTTTTTTATAAAAAAACAACAATATTTTTTTTATCGTTGTCACGAGTTATATTTTTATCATTAAAAGTTTTTGATATTATTCATCCTAACTACGACCTTGATGATACCAATTGCCAACTTAATATTAACCAGTCATCCAAAGTCATCAAAAAGGTATAATTCAATAAAAGTTTACATTCTTTTATTTAGTTTTTTATTTTACGAAGGCAGAGGAGCACACGATGATAATGGTGGATGGTGGTGACCACCACCGAATAGACACTGGCACAGTATATATAATATGTTTACATATTTATATAATATGTTGCACCGGCAACTTATTGGTTATCGCGTGATCTAAGATGTTTTACCCTAATCTCTGGCTCACTCAATACTCAAACGGCAGCACTAAGACAAACAAGACAGCAATAAGAATAAGAATAGGTTTTTTAAGGGGGACAAATGTTATGCAGACACAAAAAAGACGTATGATATTAAATTAAAACATGAGGAATATAAAAAGTATAAAAATACTATACGGATAAACATAAAATTAATTATAAAAAAAGACAAACGACTGATATAAAAAAGAAAGAGGACTCCGTTCAAATTTATATTTATTGCAATGCTTGCAAATATATTGCAGTAAATAAACCAAATAACTAATAGCTTATCGTAATTTAATATGTCTAATTCTCATAAATATTATTTATTTGGATTTTGAAAATGGAAGGTTATGGTAACTTAATTCAATTGTTTGCTTTAGATTGTGATCACACGCGTAAATTATGAGGACAAAGTAACTGCTAAGTGCCATGAGTAAGGTATTTTTTGTACCTTCTCTACAAGACGTTGAGATCTTATCAGTTTACGAGAGGATGGACTACATTTACGATTGATTAATAGACGACGAAGAATTCAACTATAATTAATTACTACGTAACTATAATGATTGCATTCTGCATAGTTTATTTCTATCCTTTATATATGCTTATCTCATTAAGAATTTTGTTCACGCCGCTGTTAGCATTGCTCAATCATCGATGTTTGAAGCCTGTAAATAATCCTTCTAAGCCTTCCTTTTCTTCGTACATAATCCTCTAATTCTTTAATCCTATAACGTTTCTTGTAAGCCTTCATGCTTATACAACGTAAGTAAAATAATAGCAGGAGTTTTGCAGTTATCCTAGTTTGTTAACTTTGCTTGCATTGTCGCTATCGATGGTAATGAGATGCGGGAAAGTTAATTAAGGGCCAAGATTTACATTATTGCGTTCGATATAAATCTTAAGTCGTTTCGTTCGTTTGTCTTACGTGTGTTTCTCTCTTAGTGCTTTATTGGCGTCCAACGTTCCGAGATATATCTGATTTGTTATTGAATTGTAAATGTTCTGATACAGTTTAATTTAATACGATTGCGAATTTTCAAGCATTGGCATTTTAGTCGTAATATTTATTAAAATACGTATTTTAACTAAATTGAGTTAAAATTGCTATACTTGATGTATAACTGCGGATGCAAGAATTAGAAATATTATAATGATGACTAAAAGCCATCATCATGGCTAAAAGCCATCATTTTATGTAGGTCCCGCCAAACATCAATACTTAGTTCAATAAAATTGTCGAGTTCCTGTTTGAAGTGTGGCATAGAGGTCATAATATCTTAGTTCCCAAGGTTGGCGGCGCATTAGGGTTTATTTTTCTTACAGCACCTGTAGCTATAGTTGGTGATGACCATTTAGGTGACCATAAGTTGGCCCATTTGTTTGTCCTTATATTATTAATTTATTAAAAAACCCTATCAATTGTTTTGGTAATGTTTATCGATATTGGCTTTAAATTTATAATTCAAATCTTTTTCTAAATTCAGTCTTGAATATCTTATTTTTATTTATGCAAAAAAAATTAAGTTGATATTAATAATGAAATTGGCGCAGTGCAATAGAATACCTAACAATCTTTATTTCTAAACGGCTGCTATTTTAAGATACCCTATCAGGGTCTTAGTTCCAATCGATTTACCACAGAGATCATAGAGATAGTGTCGGGATTAAGTTACAAAACACAAATACCGGTGTATCGATAGCGTGCGCTAATCAATTAGAGGCGGCATAATCGCTCGATTGATTTAACTACGGGAAACCGGCCACTTTTCAACGTCGGGCTCAATGTCTAGGAAATTGTTCGTTTAGCACTCGGCGTTTATTGCGAGATATTCATGATTTTAATTTTTAAGTGGAAATCTGTTGATGAAAACCAAACTAAACTAATCGAACTTCGAACATCTAAAAATATTGAAATAAAAACATTTAATTTCCGGAAATATTTTCCGTTCTATGTTGTTTTCGTATTGCATACAGTTTTCCGGCCTTTAAATAAATATAAAAATGAAAGTACAACCTTGTCCTTCGATATTACTTAAACATTAAATGAACTCGGTAAATCCTTTAAACATTTATTACACTTTTATGACGGATTTTATGAATTACAATAATTGTTAATACGTTTTATTAGCCTTAATTAAAGCTATTGGACTTACATTACCGTCTCAGTTAAACGCAGTATTTAAAGTTAATGTTTCATTATTTATTAACCGTTGTTCATGGCGGTTTGGAAACTACATGGAAAGGTTTAAGCTTTTATGACTGGCCTGATGCGAACCTACTTTGGATAGGTTTTGGCTAGTTAATTAACCAGTTTCCCGTCACCATATTGTTTGCTTAAGACGCTTGCGTGTTGGGTCCTTAGTCATTAGTCACGTCATACTTGGTGGTAGAGCTATGTGCAAGCTCGTCTGGGTAGGTACCACCCACTCATCAGATATTCTAGCGCAAAACAGAAGTACTTAGTACTGTTGTGTTCCGGTTTAAAGGGTGAGTGAGCCAGTGTAATTACAGACACAAGAGACGTAATATCTTAGTTCCCAAGGTTGGTCGCCACCAATCTTGGCGATGCAAGAGATGGTTAACATCTCTTCCAATGCCAATGTCTATGGGCGTTGGTGACCACTTACCATCAGGTGGCCCATATGCTCGTCCGCCTTCCTATACAATAAAAATATATATATATATATATATATATATATAAAAAAACCGCAAGTTTCGTTAACATCCCCTTTGTACGTTTATAATACAAATCGATCGAGTTGATAATTGAAATATGATTTTAATTAAATTATTTCTTAAACATATGAAATAAGACAATTCGTTTTCCTCTCTATACGCGCTTACATTGATTGCTTTAAATGCAATAGATCAGATCAGTGAACTCTTACTTGGTTAGATCGGCTATCTCAACGGAGCCTAGATAAAATTCCAGTTCGACCCGTCAGTGTTTTCCCATCTGTTTTCTCTTTGATGTAAGCAATCGACTTTATCACTTATCAGTAAATTGATCTAACTACAGACTTTTAAATTATCTTTTTTAAACAATGGGAGTTATGTTTCCCTTCTTTGTTTAAGATCTGAAAATGTCACTTTAATATAAACATATTGCATGAGTATAGACTATAGACTAAGCATATAAAACTGTGTGAATAGTATTAGATCTCAGATATTAACACTGTTGAATTAAGTGAGTTAGTACCTAATAAAATTATAATCCTTATCATTATTAAATTATGATGATGTTCTACTTATAATATGACGACCTCGTTTGTGTAGTGGCTAGATATAAGGCCGCATACCATCGGGGTCCTGGGCTCAAACCCCAGGTCGGGCCTTTAAAAATGTTTTGGGTTATTCTTTCGAATATTCTCAGAAGTAGCCCGGAGTCTATACGTCGGAAGTGTGTTCCCTCCACACTCCAAATCTCCAAGATTATAAGTATTAACTAATAGAAAAATTATAATATTTAGTATTAAGAGAGCTGAGCCGCTAAGTTGAAACATAATAATTGTACTTTTAAAGTATGTTAATGTTGAGACATAACTTGTTTAAACTTATTAAATTAAATGTTTATTAAATGTGCATAGTTGTGGCATACACTATGAATAAATTAACAACATAAGACCTTTTAGTATAGCCTCGCTACATACGTTCGATAGAAACCTTTATAAAAACTATTAACGTAAATCTCTTACGAATTGCATACAAACCCATTTTTCATTAACTAACTAGGCCACACGGATATAGCCTTACTCTTGATAACGCTAGACAGTTGAAATTATTTTTATATCATCAAAAAAAAATATTTAAAACTCAACTTAACCTTATGATCTTATGAAACAAATTCTAGCCTTGATTTAGATAACATCTGCGATTAAGATCATGATTTTGTAAAAACTCATAGTTTTGTACGTGACATGTTTGCGTATTAAAGAGATGAAATGATAAGTTTTAAATAAGATCTTGTGATATACATTGTCAAGACAGTATTAACATTTTTGTTTTCCAATATGTAAACTTATAAATACGACTTTATTTTGAAAAATTACAAAATATTTGCTTATAAGAAACACATTCATCGATATAAAAAAAATCATATCCATACCATCTTTATTCATAAGTGTGACTAATTATAATATATAAAAGTCTTATGAATAAAATACATAAAATTATATCGAATGTTAAAGTTAAAACCAAGGCTAGGAGTCGCGTTTTTTTTGTGTCCGGGGTTAGTCACGACACGACACTAGAGAGTACAAACCCTTCTATACGAGGCATTCAACCTTGCTTTTTATTGCAGCCTAAGGATAAAGTAAGGCACTCAGACGTACAGTTTGACCGCCTTTACTTCTTATAAGTGCACGTGATCTTAAATAAATAATATGCGCCTCTTCTTTATTCATATACTCGTATTTTGTAGGATGTTTTTTTCCAGAAATTTAAGAGGACTATAACATTTTTACGTTTTGCGGTCCGTATCAGGGTTAACCTTTCATTGGCGAGTTATAAATGTGTAAAATTTATTTAATGCCTTATTCCTATAAGTCGTATACTTATATAAGATATAAATGTTTAATGATTAATTCACACATATACAATAACGGATTAACAACTTCTTTGTAATTATTTATTTACAAAATTTTATATAAATACATATTGAACGATCGTTAAAATTTACGTACATAAATTCGCAGACGTAATTAAAATTAAAGTTGTAAAAACTTGTCGGGATTTTACGGTTGAATGTAAGTGCACTCAACTCTTCCGTCGAAGGTAAAAAAGAGTTAACGTCAAAGAAAGTGGTTCCGGTAGGCGAGTGCGATACTTATACCGACTGGTATGAAATACCGGACATTTACTACTCGTTAATATTTATACCGCAAAATAGGGGGGCGATAACTTTTTACGAGGCACTCAGGGAACCGTCAGGGCTGTTGCTCTGATAAAAAGGTTGAGAAGGTAACGGGACGCCGCGCCGTGGAGTTTAACCTATTTTTTTGTGCTGCTAGTAAACCTATATACCTTCAATACAGTCTTGTATGTATGTAGTAGAAAAAGCCTGTAAATGTCCCACGAACTAAGAACTACCTTTTGAGCAGAGGATGTATTATACTATTTCGAAGGTGTATTCGAGTATTATTATTTGATTGACTCTTTAATTTAAAGGTGGAAAAGAATACCTATTGAGTTTCTTGCCGTTTTTTCATTAGAGTCTAAATTAATTCTTAAAAGTGTCCCTATATTTCTACTCAAATAAAGAATATTAGTTTTGATATAAATGCCATTCAAAATTTAAATCGTATACTCGATAACATAGAGGCGTGGCAGTTTCAAACGCTAAAAAGTAACCTTTCGCACAAACGATACTTGTTATAGACTTTGGTACTTATATCGGGCATAAAGATATTTGCTTAAAAAAAAATTATACATACCGCATTTACCTAAACTAGTCGAATGCAGGTTTGGTCATAGATAAAAAATATTGAAACGAAGTCAACCGAAGGAAGTAGTGATTATTTCGTTAGTTAGATTAATGAACCGTTGAAAGCTCATTTGCTTAATCGTTTTAGTACTTGAAGAGATAAGGCTCAGAACTGAATGAATAATCTATTTTAAGAAGTTTAAACTCGATGACGCTTTAGTGTAATAGGTTTACTTATAGTCTTAAGTCAAATAAAGAAAGAAGAAAGAAACTAAAAAATATATACATATGTAATTAGGTTTAGCCAATAATTCATACCAGACAGCTAGAAAGATCTTTTAAATCAATTCTTTTTTTGATGTTAACGGGCTGTTTATAAGCCAGACGAAGTGTATAACCACCCTAGCATTATTTGAAGTTCATACCAAATGCTTTTTAATAAACAATCTCCCTTAGAAATAAAACATTCAAAAGAGCGGCAAAAATCAATGCCTAAATAATCTTAAATGTTTGACCACGTTAAACCACTTACAGAAAATGATATCACAGCAAACGTTTTATTGAATTGTTTTAATAAAATATAATTAAGTAAATGATCCTTACTATAATAGTTTTCGAATGATCATAGCACTTTCAAACTACTATTATGCAGCGTGAAGACCGCTATTAAATAATACTTACACCGCCAGTAACCGCAGGCTGTCATAGACGAACAACTCTCCTTTAATTAAACCTTGGAATACAATATTAACCGCATCTATGAAGCTGTTAACGAATCACGGCACCGTCCAGTAGCGATTCTAATAACTTAAGAAAATCTTGCGTGCGATTTATTACTTTATAATCTTATTTATTAGGTTTATATTTCATTAATTATTAGAATTGCTCGACTTTATGGAGTGGCGCGACCTCACTCTCCACATAAATATTGACTTCCATCATTGGTAATTGGTATGACATGTAATGTTAATAAATCATAATTTAATTATTTCAGAATGATAACTTTGTTTATGCAATAACGATGACGTAAACGTTAATACGATTAAATCAGGAAGTTCTTGGAAAATCGTCTCATCTTGGAAAAAGCTAGTTGTGATGATTTTACATAATCTTGTTATACTAAGTAAATCTGTTTACATAATGTATGAATTCTAATTGAAAAGTACGGTTTCAAATAACGAATAGGGATACATAACGAAGATGCGAGGGAAAAAATATACACGGCAGCCTTACGAAGCCGGAAGGGAACGTTGACAGAAAATCTGGTTAGCTTATAAGGGCCTTATGTTGGAAACCTGATACTGGGCTTATTCCAGTCATGGGGTTTCCAGTAACATTGAAACAGAACAAACAAACGGCTTATATCATAAAAAATCTTGAACTTCATTAAATGATAATTGTAAATCAATAACATTAATTTTAAATTTAGAACTCAAAAAGCCGCTTAATATTTTGAGTTAACCAGAAAATATATTTGTATTAGAAATTATAAATTAAATTCATTTTTAATCAAGTATAATAAATCATTTAAGGATTAGTCTCATAAATCTGTCGTAAATCCTGAGAGTGTTGAGAACTTGCACTTGTAATCACAGAACCGGCGACAGAGCGTGGGTCGCTCGCAATCAGACGTGCGTAACGTACCATCGTTTGCTGTACTTATAATAAATGCAGCGACAATTGAAAAGGTTTCCCATTACACGAACATATACTGCTTAGTATATGTTATGTTGTATATGTTCATCATATCACAATCAGTAAACGTCTATTAAATTTCACATACCATTCGAAATAATAAAACTAAAGCCTAAGGACAATTATGTTTTTACCTTAACGATTTTCCTGTTTTACAAAGTAAGATGATCAGGATAATCTTCACTCCCTGTAAACACACTTTGATAAAACATCTAAGGCTCTACGACTTTTTATTGGCAACTCCACAGGCAAGCTCCTTAGATAGTTATGACATCCGGCCACTGGTCGATCCATAGAATAGTTGTCATGACGTTCACAATCTGGTTTTGCGTTGTAAATTATTTCTTGTACTAGTACTTACCGCTTGCTACCGACGAGATGAGAAACAAATTTGTATTTATTACCTTTATCGTTGTCAAAATAATATATACATCCTCATGTATATGAAGTTAGTTAATTCAGAAAGATTCAATAATAAATGTCCTTTTTTCAGCCACCAGCGATTGTACACGCTCCGCCGATAGCTTTGCCACCCCCGACCGCTGCTTCTGCGCCACCAGCCTCGCATTGCTCCGCGCCGCGCACTATCGTTATACAACGGCCGGACGCGCGGCACGGCTTCGGTTTCACGTTGAGACATCTCGTTGTCTACCCACCGGAGTCGTTACAGGTAAATACAGTAAGTAAATATATAGTAATTTAAAATTAAATTACTCTACATATGAATATGAAAGTAATCTGTGCTCTTATGAAAATTATTTGCTTTTAATAAAATTACTTTTAACCATAAGGTTAAATTATTTATTAATTTTTCGTTACCTTAAAGATAAAGATTATCTGTTGATAGCAAGGTACGTTTAATTAAATCTAGATTTAATAAAGATACGTAACAGGATTCAAAGGTGCACGAGAAAGCCTACTTGCATAAAATGTGATTTTCATTTTAATTGATTAAAGATTAAGATTAATACTTTCATTAAATTTAAAAATGATGTTATAATCATGTATTTGAACACTACAGGAACTGTATGACGATGCCCGTCACCTGGCCGTCGGCGCTGTCGGTGCGCCAATGGACACGATCTTCGTAAGGTCGGTGCGGCCAGGCGGACCGGCGGCGGCGGCGGGCCTGCGCGCCGGCGACCGCGTGCTGGCCGTCAACGGCGAGCCGGTCGCCTGCGGCAGGTCGCGTGCGCCCTACGCGAGGGTCGTGCAGCTAGCGCAGAGGGAGCCCAGGACGCTCAGGCTCACTGTTGTGCCAAGGGATCACGATTTGTTGCAAAGGGTAATTTGTTTTACTATACAAAATCATATATATTTTTTTTTTTCTAAAGAAAAATTTAGTTAGAGCAAAATTAAAACAAAGCAAAGGAAATAGGACTTAACAATTTTTTAGTGAAATGTGTTAAGTCTGAATGTCACTGGTGAATGTTGAAGAAATTTCTTCATGTCATCGTTAGATCACATAATGGTTATTTTTCTTGTTTCTAGTATTTCAGTGAAGCGGCATACAACCCAGAGACAAATCAACGTCCTATCGATATGCCGGCGGTGACGGAACACGAGTCGCGTCTGTTCGACGCTTACAGACGGCCGCGGCTGCCGGCGCTGCCAGCTCCTCAAGCACCCTCCAGGCATCGCGAGGATCCAGAATACGCGACGGTAGCGCCACCATCTAGATACGATGGATCGCGACTACAAACTACACAACATTACCTATTACATGATGGGTAAGAAAGTGTAACAGTTACTTTATAAGAAATGTCGCATTCATATAAAGTTCTATATATAGTACAAGACCTTATTATTTGTCTCTATTCCTTCTCTAAAAATGCGATACTTAATTAATACGTAATATATGGTTCACAGCAGAAGAGAGTCTGACACTTCTCTACCATCATCAGCAGCGGAGAGCAAAGACAGTCTCGGTTCCTTTGATTCGAATTCGACACTCACAGGCCGAGAGCTGGACGACTCGATTATCCTCTCCCGAATACGAAAGAGTCTCGAGCAGAAGGAGGCCTTCCTCCGACGTCCGAGTCAACCTACAGGATGGGTCACCCCGGATGCCCCACCGCCAATTAAGCAGAAGGAGTTCTACGCCAGGCCACAGAAGCTACAGAAGCCAGCCTGGCCACCGCCTGCTTCATCCCCACCGCTAGCAGCTTCCCCACCACCACCGCATCACCAGCCACAGAACCAGGAACAAAGAAAAGAAGAATGCGCCACGAGCGTCGACAGTGGGACATATAGTGGCTATGGTGAATTGAATGGCACGCATAATGATAAAAATAGATTAAAACAAGATAAAAGTCAATTCGTAGCGACGTTGTCCAAGATACACGAAAGTTCGCCCAACGCCCAGAGCACGAACGTCGGAACGTTAAGCAACGGATCATCTATAGAGTTCAGAGAAGATAACGCTTCATCTAGTAATCAAGATAATAGGTAAGTTCAATTGTATTATTTATTAGACAGAATCTGATACTAATCAGTAAATTATTTTTCAAAATCAGACAGAAATTGTAGACGAGCCGGTTGGCGAGGTTGGTAAGACACTTGCCTTGCACGCCGCAGGTCGTGGGTTCGATTCCCACCCAGGACAGACATTTGTGTACATGAACATGTCTTGTCCTGAGTCTGGGTGTTATTATCTATATCAGTATGTATTTACAAAAAAAAGGGAAATTAGTATATGTAGTATAGCAGTTGTCTGGTTTCCATAGTACAAGCTCTGCTTTGTTTGGGATCAGATGGCCGTGTGTGAATAATCAGGATATTCTCAGGATAAGTCTCAGGATATTTATTTATTTATCAACGTCGTCATATATTCATACAAATCAATGGTATGCCTTTGTGAATTGAGTTGTTGTTTTTAGGTATAAAGTATGAGTTAGCCAGAGTAATAACAGGCACAATAGGCAGAATATCTCAGATCTCATGGCTATCCACTTTACATAGATCAAGATCGCCACTTACCATGTAGCGGCCCATTGTCTTGTCAGTCTTCCTAAAATAAATAAAAAATATTCATTTACAATAATTACTAGCTTTTAGATCAGTATGATTTTCGTATTACTTGTCGTTTCAGATACCCAGTACCTGAGCTCCAGCTGGTCACGGCGCGCACGCGACAGCTCGAAGAGGCGCGCGGCGTGGGCGAGCGCCGGACGGAAGTCGCGCGGAGCGAACTCGCCCGCCTCTCCACCACGAGGTTGGAGCCGAGCGTGGCTTTGAGAAGGAAGGAGTTCGAGACACGAACTGTTAGGAGAGAAGCCAGGTCGCTGGATGTACAACCACAGCATGGTTAGATTCCATTACGTTTTTTTCTTTTTAATAAGTGAATATTTTATGACTTTATGAGTAATTCATTTTTTTACAAACTGAACTCTGTCGACGTTATCTTGTCTGTGGAAACTGTAAACTATCGGCTTAATACAAAAGTTGATGTGAAGCAGCGCCATCTAGTGGCGAGTTAATACAAAGTTGATATCATAAATACCTTATCCACGAAAAAGTACATATGTATATCAACTTTCATTGTGAAGTATATTCAGCTCAACAAGATATATCAGTATCCAGTTATTTCTTCCATATATTATAAATGTACTATATTTCTATCAATTTAGTTAACATACCTTTAGTAAATTAATTATGAATTTTACGTAACCAGATTTAGAGCACGAGTCGCCCCTCCTCGGCGGGAGCCTATCAGGAAATCAGCTAATGATCACCGGCAGCAAACACCTCCATTGTCCACCTCCAGAAGGATACACGCCCGGTTCGTATATTCTATATCCAAAAAAAAGACAAAACTAGTTTCATACAAAAAAAAAAGGTTAAACACTCATTAGCTGTCCCGTAGATGTCATGCTTAAATTATAGTTTTCAAATTGGATTAGATTTAGTAAGAGAAATGTATTTTTTTAGAAACAGAAAAGGTTCAAATGCGAACAAGGTCAAATAGTACCGGTAGTGAAGGATTATCCATTAGAAGACATCATGCCACAGGTGAGAGCTTTCATTACATACATGTATTCGCCAAACGAATGAAAGTTTAAGCGAAACATTTTAGTTCTTTTTTCGTAGTTGCGTTATAGTGTGGTTCGCCATTCTTGGTAAGTAAATCGTATTTCAGGACACAGGAGTTAATTTGTTTAATCACAAATGCTTTTGCTGCATTATCACTATGCCACATTATATATAAAAAATAAATGAAAAGTTAGGCAAAAAATAGAAAATGGTCACTAAACTTGGGATATTTTTATTCTTAGATGGCGTTACATTTTAAAATCGTAAACATTAGAACCCCTTGTTAATCGAATAGATAAGATTTAAAAAGATATTCGTAAAATGTTCATAAATAAAATGTTAGCGCCATCTTCCGGTGAAAAGTATTATCGCTCTGGCATCGCAACTCGCTTAGCGATCGGCGGTTTATTGCGCGCCGTAAAAATGCTACGTGGCGGTAACGCGGAGGCTCTAATGGCATGTTCCGCTCCAAGATGGCAGTCACGCGAAGAGACGAATGGGGCTGAACAGAGAACAGATGGAGGCGATGAACCGCGTGTCGCTGCCGGGCGAGGGCCCGCAGAGGCCGACGCAGCTGAGCCTGGCGCCGCCCTCCCCCTCGGCCTCCACCTCGGCCTCGCCCACGCCCACCACGCCCGCCGACTCAGGTCCACACTCGCTGCGACTGCCTCGCCCCCTCTCGCTCCCTCCCTCGCGAACCGCAACCAGCTTCACATCCTAGCATTACTAATCGAATTACAAACTGGAGTATTATCTCTAGAGGTATCACCGCCATTACTATATTAGAATGAAAACCACTTTTCTTAACGAAGATACCTTGCATGGCTTATACCCAAAACTGTATATCAGAAAATCGTTAGGGAGGGAGCATCGTGGATCTAACCCACCTTCTTCGCTGATAGCATCATTAACGGAATGCGATGTGTGTGCTTCTACGTGTGCTACTAATGCCGACTAACCGTTCGTGATACTCGATGTTTAATATATTAACTAAATTAAATGTGCATCCGACGACGTATTAAACAATAACATTTACCAACAGGTTTTGCTGATGATTTGGTGACAAGACGACAGAAGAAAGATGCACAAATGGGAGGTCAGTAGAGACTAAAAACAATCATTATTACACATACATAGTATACAGATTCCAGTAGGGCTATTCTGTAAGAACAAATTCGAAACTCACCACAGAAAACGATCATGAAATGTAAGAAAGTGATATGCGACATTGGCCATAATAAATACACAAGTCAAAATAGTATATCACCGTAAGTCGGTTGTCAACATTTCACGAATAAATAAGAAAAGTGAGTTCTCACAGAATAGCTCGGCAGAACTTTATTAATTGGTCATTTTTTTTATTAGCAGAAGAGGAACGTGCAATGCGCAGGGTTTCGTATTTGAAAGCAACTTGGGGTGATCGACTTCATTTAGACAGCGATGTCGAACCCGACGCTGATCATCTCGCACTCAGAAGGTATTTTAATCATTTTCCACTGGTTTCATAATAACATTTAGGAATGTCGTTTATATCTGCCAGAACGGTATATATATATTTTTTTGTGTGTATGTTAGGCTTAAAAATATACATATATTATTGCCTAGATTTTTTAAATATTTGTTTAAAATAAAATATGTCATAAATTTGTAACACTTCAGAAACCAGACGACACTCGATTTTCCTTCGAGATTGTTTATATTTTCAAGCAGTTCCATATTTAATATAACAACCAATGGTAACTAGTTATGGATTGAGTTCAAAGAACTATAACATCAAAATATTTAATTATAAACTTAAATTTTTACAAATACAAAATTTTTAATTTAATACTTTAATTTTACATATACAAGTAGTTATTTTTTTAAATCCATTCTAGATCACGTGTAACATGAGATTTATATGTATAACATATTAACTATGGTTATGGGTAGTACATAGTTTCTTTTATGGCGGAATAAGTGAAATGTGACTGTTACCATTATAGATCTATCCAGTAGACCCTGAGTAGTTAACTTTCAGTATAATTAAAACTATTACAAATTCTCATTAACATGTAAGGTGTTTTGAATGTAGTAGGTCCGTAAAGCACCCCATCGTGAAACGTACATCACATTGTTTGTTGTAGATAGATAAATAATTATAATTAAGTTTTTTTTTTAAATAGTTATGTAACCTCATTTCGCAACCATCTTACTTGTTATCTAACAACCGAACATGCGTATATTAAAAAGAAGGGGTTATCGTGCATTATTGGTTTTGTTGAATCTGTGTTTTGTAAAAAAACGCAGTGCTTACCGAAAATGGCGCCCTCCACGTTTCACTGAAGACATAACACCGTTGCTGCGAATATTCGACCCACACGCCACCCTCCCCGTGCGGTACGTCGCATGACGTCGCGGTTTCGCTACTCGCCCATAGATGACGCTTTAAAATGTGTGGCTATTTACAGCATTTGAATGATAGATGGCGCTATCTATTTTCCGCAAAACATTGCACAAATTCTCAGAATAGCCGTCCATGCCACTAGATCGCCATCACCAATAATATCATAAATCATTTGAAATTAAAAAAAAGCAAAGAGCGAATAGACATCCTCCTATTATATAGCAAAGCCATAATTATAACTAAAAATCATTAAATAGCTGTGTTTTATAAACCGGCCAAATGATTGTACGATGCGAGCTTCTTGGACGTAATTATATGTTTATGATAAAATATATTTTTCATCAATAATTGTTTAATGTTGCATGATTTTGTATTGCATGACATGACGTTGGGGATACGAACGTTGTTTAGGTGTAGCATGTTTTGTTATATGTTGTTAGTGTATTGCATTCAGTATAGCTTTTATGAGGTAAGATACGGTTAATGTAAAGCTATTTTTTATGAACATAAATACAATTTAAATTTCAAATATTCTTTAATAAATTTATACAATAACTTCTAAACCAACGTAAGTTTAGAAAATATTGTATAAATATTGTATTAATTGTCTGATTATTTTCAACTCTAAGAATGAAGTACTTGAATTACTGAACGAAACTAAAGCGACCCTGATGACAAAATCATCTTTAAAGCTGCTAACTAACGTTAATATAAATCGAAATATCACCAACAGAGATATTTTGACTGAAAACAGGGGTAAACAGAGTTTTATAAAGCTTCGACTATACTTGCGCAACATTGCAACTATGAAACAAATGTTTGCAGATGTCGCTCGGTCGGTTTCCTTTCGCTTGATCAGATATTTTAGAACCTTATAAATAAATCGTCGATATTTTCATTAATTTAATTTCACATTATATATTACAATATTATTTTTATATGTGTTTAGTCCTGAGAAGAAAGGCGAAGAGGCAGCTGAGAGTACTGAAGCTTTGGAAGCAGACGTGCAAGGCAATGTACAAATCAAAATGGTGGTCAGCAATGGAAAGGTAACGGTTTATTTTTATATTAGAACATATGACAAAAGTTTTAATTAATCTTAAGAAGGTTAATGTATGTAATTCGACTCAAAACCTGTATTGAAATTAAGGGAGTTATAAGAATTGTATTCGAAAAAAAAGATTTGACCGTTCGTCTTGTTTTACAATTATTTTGCTTAAATTACTCTTCGCTCCTTTTAAGACGGTTTCATTCAGGATTTTATTCAGATAATATAAGTATGTGTAAAAATATAAAAACAAATATATTTTATATTCCTGTAACTATTTCCTTATAAGATATTTTTTTCAGCGCGCAAGTGATAGATCCTGGAAACAGGTGTGGGCGGTCCTGCAAGGCACCAAGCTCTACCTCTACAGACATCATCCCACTCAGGTTAGTAAAGTTGTAATTAACTGTGTTTGAATTTTCTTAGCAGCTCAGCTTTATATATTTTTTATAAAGCAGATTTATTTTAATGTCATTGAAATGTCATGAATGAATTAAACACATTACACTCCTTTTTTGGGCAGTCGTGTAAACAAAAAAATCGAAACCAGTGAGCTATGATTAATATTTTTAGTTTGATGTTTTTTTTTAATATAAAAATATATAATTGTGATATAGTGTGCCAATTAAATCAGGTAACAGGCTTAAATAATTGTATGTATTTGATAAATAATTTACATTGAACCATAACATATTTTCTGTTGTTTTTCAAAAACTTTTAATTTAATCGTGAATCATTTTTACTATACGATAAATGTCATCTATTTCACGTTGAGCGCCCTCTTTCCAGCAGTGAGCAAATATTTTGATCATTGCTGCTAATGGAATATTGTTTATGTGGAATTTTTCATGGCATTGTTTTGTTCGCTCACAAACATAACGTCACTTTACGACCATATTTAGTGTAATAAAAGTTATTTGAATTTTTGTATTCCATTCCAAATGACTTTTTAATATATATACATAGAAATATTTAAAATAATAAAATACAGAAATCATTTCGAAATAATTATTACCAACTTTGTTGGAATTCTACGTTAATGCTGAAATCGGCGTAAGACAACCTTTTGGTTCTAAAATTATCACCATATGGTCTACGTCACAACAAAACATATCGCAATAAATTTTCCAATTATCGCCATAAGGATCCACATAATTAAGAATTCCATAGATATCCTCCTTATCATAAGAATCGTCGTACATTTCCTGTGCGCCATAAAGACGCGAGCACCTGGCTTCCTCGTGCCTTAAACAACATCTAACGGCCATTTCGGTGAAGACAAACACGACAGCTGTGTTTATTGCGGTTTTATCATTTTTAATTAATAAATATTCCTTAATTACAATGTCTATAAATAAATTTCAATTGTATAAACTAAATGCAAGTGTTTATCGTGTGTTTGAAACAAACGTTAACGATGTACAAAACGTATTTATAAAATTTTGTCATTAAATAAGATTGAAAACCTCAAACGTAGTTATGGAACCGCTTAAAACCAAGACATAGTCTATGCGTACATATAAATATTATCCTCGTAATACTACATAATGCTTATTAGTAAAATAATGATAATAAATTAAATAGACATTTTAATTACTTACTAGTGTGATTCACGTTACTTTTTAATTTTACCCCCATTTCTTAATGTGTTGAGAAAGAAGTCACGTACTGTCGAGTGCTCGTTTTTAACAGTTCCTAAGCAGCTCGAGTGACGTGCAAACATAAAGCACTTACCTGTAATTTGTTGTTTCCGGCGTGTTTTCACGGTAAAACCTATAAACAATACGCCCACACGGATCGCCTTATAAACTTATTATCACAAGCCTTTAAAATCGAAAGTAAGAATGATTGTTTGTATTTCAGATAATATTTAAGTTATTGATGACCTCGTCCTACGAACAAAACTCTTTTGTAATATCGCTTAATAAAACTTAATTTTAATGAATAAAATGTTTCATTCATTTACACATTATAATATAATGACATCGAACAAATTACAAATTAATTCCAAAATTTACAAGATATATCTGTTTCTTAAATTATATTCGAGTTTTAACAACGATCTCACTTTTTTTATTGACATTTTGCCTGTTGTTTCGACGGAGAAACAGTCGAGGTCACAATCTGACTGAAATAAATAATAGTATATCTGGATCAAATCATAAAAAAATAAGCGAATATAACATAATATGAGTTTCTTATTAGCTCATGGTTTAATAAAAACCAAATTTAACCGCTTTTCTTTTGTTGATTTAGCAATTATGTCTGTTCAATGTCGCTTTGCCCATTATCCTATATTTCATATTTTGACAACCTTCTTTATTCAAATGCCTATGATTTTAATTCTTTTTTTGCTATCGTTAGCCAGTGCTAACACTTAAAATAAAAAAACAGCTGTCAACTTTTTAAAAAAACACGTTAATATTTTGCTGTTGGCTTATAATAATTTTAGTATAAAATGATCACACCATCACTCTAAAACGAATTTTCTGAGTATAAACAGTACAGATTTTATTAGAAATAAAAGAAGACGACTGTTATCTCATGGTAGTTAAGATATAAATTACTGAGTGTTCGGATGACATACGAGTACATACAAACCGTAACTCTTCTAAATATATTGGTAGTTTTTCGTCAAAGCACAAGAAGTTATCAAAACATTGCCTATAATATTTCGAAACGATATTATTTTCGGAGTATGTGACCTTTCCCGCAAAACAGTAAATGTCACAACACTGCGACACATAAAATCGTTTACTTACGTAAGACGGGTGTCGTCCGTCCTTCTTTATGTAGTAAATTAAAAGGCGGCCCAGCGATATATTCGAGAAGAATTTAACGACAAATTCTTCACACGGACCGGGACGAGACGGGAGAGTGTATTTATTGCTGTATTTATATATTAATATAATTTAATAAAATGTTATTTTGTTTTGTTTGTTTGCGAAATGTGTGTATTCTCAGTCTTGTAGAGAAAAACTTCTAAGTAACTCTATTAGCGAACAATCATATGATTACCACAATAGTTGCTGTTTTACAAGCTGTTTTGTACATTTTTTTATTATTATTGTATAAGTAGGCGGACGAGCATATGGTCGACCTGATGGTAAGTGATCACCAACGCCCATAGACATTGGTATTGTAGGAAATGTTAACCATCGCTTACATCGCTAATGCGCCACCAACCTTGGGAACTAAGATGTTATATCCCTTGTGCCTGTAATTGTACTGGCTCACCCACCCTTCAAACCGGAACACAACAATACAAAGTACTGCTGCTTAGCGGTACAATATTTGATGAGTGGGTGGTACCTACCCAGACGAGCTTGCACAAAGCCCTACCACCGATTAATTAATTCAACTATATGTACAAATCTATCAATCAGATTTTAAACCAGTCATTGATTGAGCTGTAATACTTACATACTTTAAGCAAAGATTTGCTATTTTTGAACACACAATGTATGCCATATTCAATAGATTTGTTAAGTACATTAAAAAAGCTTATTTATAAAAAAAAACTAATGATTACAATGGTGTACACAAAGCTATAACATTATACATAAATATAGTTTGGTTGCATAATTATCACTTATTTATGATGATAAATTCTTAAAAAAAAAAATTGTATAAAACACAACACTTGCTGCACAAGTGCAGTAAGTTTGCATTGCTTCAGAGTACTAATAAATCTAATGCAATGATTATATCAAGCGTATATTTCTTAAATCCACTTACAAATATAATGCTAAACGCATTGCAAACTAGACACCATCACAACTGATCAAGCGACAATACGGTTAAATTTCTTTGAAAACTGTTTGCTATTTCATTAATACGACTAACATATTTCTCGACGCAATAAACGGGCATCGCTATAACATCGATACTCCCTCGAGAGAGCATTGACTGTATCGCCTTGCATCCATTATTATAAGGATCATTTTACGTAAATATGAAATTCACTTTCACGGAAGACATTCCGGCAGCTAGATTTAGGCGTTCTGAGAACTGAACGCTAGCATTTCAAAACGTTTATTAGTGTAAAGATAACGGTTTAGTAGCTCAGGCGAAGTTATAAGCTCAGTTTGTGCCAATTGACGTTTGACACAGGAAAGTCTAGTTCTGATATTCAGTTCGATAAGTTAGTTCCGATCGTCATTACTGAATCTCTCTCTGAATAAAATTATGTAACGAAATTGAAGAAGTATAAAAATATCAGTCCAGATAAAGTGCTGGGCAAACGTTTCTGGAGTAGGTATGGTCCAAATTGGGTTTGGAAAACAGAAGCTATATTGTGGCTATTTCATCCAACGGTACTATCACGATATGTTTATTATCTGATTCAAAGTAGCTCAGTGCTGCTTTCCCGGGTTTGAATTCTTTACATTTGGTTAGTTTATTTGTTCTGCCACTGGGCCACCGCGGCTCTTTCAAATTAATATATTAGTAGTAGTATATGTATGTATGGAAATATTCTCTTGCTGATATTTCAAAATTCTCTTATTTTTTCAAGTATGTATTTTTTTTTGTTTAAATCTACATAATTCGTTTCGAGATATTATAAATAAATTGTAGAATAAATCAAATAATGTTTGTTATAAATTGTTAAAATTTCACAGCTAAAAATAGTTTTAAAAAATATTTTAAATGTTTATGGGGTAAATTATATCATTGTTATCTTTAACTTTCTATAAAAATAATTGAAGAGAACGGTTTGTTCTCTCGGACTTATAGATCATTTCCTGCTTTCAATAAAAAGTGCACGATTCTCTGCCACGGCTTTCGCTGATCAGCGACGACTCTTGTTGTATCCTTATAAATCAAGAGCGAATAAAATGGAAAATTCGTCAAATATCGCATTACATTACATAATTATTAGTTGACTTTATATTTTCCTTATAATAATATTATTAATTGTGAGATTTTGTGCAGGATCGGTCTGATCACCATGTTTTAACCGCTATATAAATCGCCTGATAATATTACTAAGGTAGTATAATTTTTTTTAAATGTGAAGTGTATATTTGCAAAAGTTACCATCAAGTAGTTTTTTACTCATCTGTGTTTCTTCAACAAATTTAACAATATATATATACTCGTATATCAAACGAGCATTTGTGTCTCATTCTGTAGGGCCTTCATACAGAACCAACATTAGCGTCACTTAAATTTAATATATGTAATATATTTGTATACGACAAACATTTATGAAATATAGAAGTAAGCTATGCCGTTTGTACAACTTGATATCAACAAATAACATTTACAAGCTTTGCGGTGCAAATTAATCAATCGATATTATATCTTAAATCCAGTGTCGATATCTTAATAAATGGAACAGTATTATTTTATCAGACTAAATGATAATTTAGAATGTATTTAATTTAAATCATACTAATATTAAAAAAAATGTAAGTTTTGTCTGTTTGTTTGGCTGAATTCATACAATAATTGTTAATCTTAATGATATGATACGATGATATCTCAATGATATGATATAATGATGATATTTTTATATTATAGTTGTCTTAGGACAAACCAATTGTAATAGTATGTTATATGTTACATATTAGTTGAAGTTGCATTTCAATTCGAAATGAGTGAAATGTAATAAATAATGCGCAGATTACAGAAAATATTTTTTTATAATATATATGAAATTGGTAAGCACCATCACCAAAAATATTTTTATTTTGTGCTGCGCTACATGTATTGCATATTGTACTTAAAAATATTGAGCACAAAATGTTATGTCTTGTCCCCATAGTTACCATATACAGAAATACAACAATACGAAGTATTGGATTTTGAAGATAGTATATATGGAGAGTGGGTTGTACCTACTCAAACGGACTTACAGAAAGACCGAAGAAAGAAATTTGTATTCTACAAAAAATGTATCATAAGTTTTGAGCTTTACTCGCGTAAAGTCGGGGCGCGTTTCTCGTATATTCTTAATTTATACAGTTTGTAGTGATTGTCATAACAAAGTCGTTACACCAAATACATATTGATTATGTTGTCACTTAATAAATATAACGGAAATTTGTCAAAAGCGAGCGATTACGTTATATTTAAATTAAAGGAAGGTCTGTAATATTTTAATACACATTTTTAACTTCTTATACATTTTTATTTTCATACATTTTAGCTATTTACGTTCGAATCTAGATTTCATAAGCTAGTGAAAATATATTATACTTAATATTGGCAGTATTATATTAGGAATATTCACAGAAACTTACATTGAGAAGCTCTGTTCGAAAATCGGACTCGGCGTCGAAACTCAGAGTGCAGGTGTGTCTGTGCACAGTCACAGATGCTCTCTATCATCTCATTCTCATAGTCTTGCGACATTCATATACGATCAGAGCTAGTTCAGGCGCTGAACAACGCAACAGATTCACCTGCTTTCTTTTGCTAACATTTCATTCCAAGCTGTTGCTGAGGATTCATTGACGAAAAAATCCAATAAATTTTAATTGTATCGATCCCAGTTTTGAGAACAGTACTTCGGGTTAACAGCCATATAATCGAGCGACTAGAATAATTAGGCAGTTGTTTATTAATAATGCTAATCGTTAATAACTTACAACATAATAGAATTATTTAAACACAACTTGGTTGAGCTGTATATAATTCTAATTGTCTAAAATAGTTGTGAAATGTTTCATAGCGTACATGTCGGTCTGTTCGACCGTTTACACTGTTTTAACATTTTATTACGCTTATGATAAACTGTCGGCACAAATGCGTCGTTTTTCGAGTTTTAGAGTTTTTTAAACCGTGTGATTTACATTAAGAATTAAAATTTTATTTGCAGGATTATGCATTGTTAGCAATAATACAGTCCGGAATTTGTTCCATGACCCGTTTATAGCGAATTTAACGAGTATAATTACAGGAAAGTGTCCCTGACGCAACTATAATAAAATCTCTCCCAGGCCATGCTTGCTCAATGATGTAATATACAAATTATATAAACATTTTCATGTTTACTGATCGAAACAGCTTGACCGAAAGAGGCGATAGTACGTGTATTAGTTGTTGTCGACTCGTTTGGACACATAAATCTAGGTTTAGGGATCAAACACATTTGCGTGACCGAATAGACGCCGAGACGTGGACAGGTTTCACATTAGGCTGCGGGCACACCAGAACGGCAAACCGTGATAGCTATTACTATATTATAGGAATTGCGCATTCGTTTCTACGCAGAGCTTTTCCTTTTAAATCATTATTCGTTGAGGATAATACGATCGTTTAACAGGATCATGAATCACGGCCCCTAGGGTAAACGTTACGTTCCTTTAAGAGTACAAATAATTTTTACTAGAAATAAAACATATTTTGAACGAAATAGCAATTGATTCTCAACAATAACAACATCAAAGTCTGTTATGTAAGCAGGCTCTTAGGAATATTTTTGATTCACTTTTAAATTATACATGTGATATTTATATACAATAAACATCACTTCTCCTGGGTGGTATGGATGAAATATTATTCAAATGAGGATTCAATAGAGTGACTAAACTTTATTTTAAGATATTTCGAACGCGGTCTAGTATCTAGGGTTGTCATCGTCCTGTTTTCTTATGTGACTTAACACCTTAATTTTAGCATATTACAATATTATTATGGATATAGGATAATCCTAATAAATATATAAATCGAAATTGTTTTTTTTGAATTTACAATTTAAAAATGTGATACCAAAGTATGTTGTCTAAAATTCGATCATGCCAGCCCTAGTCTACTACACCTACAGCTTGCCTTGTCTCGCCTCAGCTTGCCATGACTATTTATGGCCTAGCACTGTACTAAGAAGGTGAAGGTAATACTTGCTTTTAAAATAGCACTAAGGATACTATCACATGTAACTAATATGAGGTCTTGTGATTTGGTTTTATATCTTTCTGCAACAAAATGCATGTCATCGCGCCTCAGTTCTGTTGCTTTATTTGAGGGCATGATCTTGATACGATTTATGATTGATATACTCGCAAGATTAATTTACATATATAGATAATAGATACGATACAAAGAAATGTATTATTTACTTGGTGGTAGAGCTTTGTGCAAGCTCGTCTGGGTAGGTACCACCCACTCATCAGATATTCTGCCGCAAAACAGCAGTACTTTGTATTGCTGTGTTCCGGTTTGAAGGGTGAGTGAGCCAGTGTAATTACAGGCACAAGGGACATAACATCTTAGTTCCCAAGGTTGGTGGCGCATTGGCGATGTAAGCGATGGTTAACATTTCTTACAATGCCATTGTCTATGGGCGTTGGTGTTAATTTACCATCAGGTGGCCCATACGCTCGTCTGCCTTCCTATACAATAAAAAAAAAAAGATAATTTTCAATACGAGAGTTTGTGGAATCAATAAAACATGACTATATTTATTTGTTTTGGTGCTGTTGTGTGTGTCGTGTATGTATGTGTGTTTGTGTGTATGTTAACGCTCTATATTATGTAGGTATCCTACAGTTCAGACTTCAGACTATGCGTTTATAGTTATTCATGATAGCCCTATTTATAAATAGATTAGCTTGTTTGATGTTTGAGTAAATAAAAGTAAATCATACGATACAATTATACCATAAGGTAATAATAATACACCAATAAATATTTTGAGCCTTCAGCTATCAGCACACTTTAAATACACACGCTATTTTAATTAATAGGTAAGGTGATGTGTTATATTTCACCCCTCGAAAAATGAGAAGTAGAGTACTAAGTTTTAGTTATACTTAGTATCTGTTTTTTGTTAACCTATTTATTTAGTTTAAACGATCTCTCGTCTCGTTGTATCCGCGGTTTGACCGTGGATATGTTCATGGAAGAAACATTTTTAGTACTCAATTTTTGTTATCTAGATTGTGAAGAGTATTTATAGAAAAGATTTTCAATTTTAACCTTGACTGTTTTAATTTAATACGAAAGTTATTAGAGCGTTACTTTACGTAAAACCGCATCCGACGTGTTTAATATTCAGAGTTCTCCGCCTTGTGGGTTAATTCTAATCAGCGTATATGTTGTTATTAAAAACATTCTTACAAATAATTTAACTCAATGAAACATAAATACGCAATAAGCGAATGAACTTCGCTACTATTTTGTTTATTGTTTTTATCTCTTCGAGCGTGAACAATGTTTTTATTATTTTGTAATTCGCTTCCTATCAAAATCCGATTTCATTATTTTTATTAGTGGTTGAGTATTTAATATATGACGAGATATCTACTGAAGCTAGTCCTCAATAAATTTGATGACTAATTCCACTTTAAATTAATTTATAAATATATAAAACCTGTCTGTCGATCTTGATCCTTGTCTATCCTCATTTCAAGTTTTGCCTGTGAACAATATTGAATTGTTCGTCAAACAACGTATGAACACGCCCTAAGCCCTTGTAAATCACCAAGTAACAATGAAGTAGAAAATGTTTTACAATACAAGAGTTATGTATCAGACCTTACCAAGGACAAATTCCTCGTATATATTCCATTGAAACCGCAGGCAACGAACGTCAGAGTTAATATATGAAAATTACTAACGCAATTTATTACGGCGTTTTCACGGGCACTCAAATATATTATTCTATCGTGATGATGTGATCACTGTTGATATTTAACGTTGATAGTTTAATGTTTAATAAGTATTTCGAAAGAATAAAAACTTATGTAAATCGATATTGATATGTATCATTTATCATTTAGTATATCATTGCAGTGGTGCTATTCTAACTTGTTCATATATCACTATTTATAATATTATACATATAAACTGACTTAGGGTACGCTATTGTGACGCGTGTATCCTTAAAAAAAGTCTCGGGTTGAAATGAAAAGCGGTTAGTGTATTAATAGACGGTCAAGCGGACTTATATTTATTTGTAATATTTGTCATCGTTACTCAAGCTTCGTAGGACCCGTAATGACTCTAAATGTTAAAAGAAAAGTAAAGCCTCTCGTGATCTTACTAACAATTATAAACTTAAAGTATTACTTAATAGAATGATATTTTAGAATGTTAAATTTAATTTTTGTTTACATTACTATAACAGAATTACTTAATGCAAAAGTTTTGTATGTTTATTTTTAACATTGGTTTCAATTAAAACTAACACACGACCTAAGTCACAATTACGAACTTGTATAACTGCTATACATGAAACAATAACTTCTTATATTACTCTGTTACGAATAATTTATTTTACAATACGATATTATGCCTTAAATCTTCAACGTTAAATCTTATCCGCCCATAAACACGTTCCAACGTCAAGTAATTGATATTGGTTCGGGAGCAACTCATGGGATTGCATTACGAACGATAGAAGCCACACGCGAGATAGCTATTATTAAAATTTAAAGTACTCACTTCACTCTTGTTCTGATGTTCACGTCAAAACATAAATATACGCTGAATTTATTGTTAATTCTCACTAAGAACTAAATAACACATAATTTGAACCATGAAAATTTTCTGATACTCTCGGATTTAAACACATATTTGCTTAAAGATTTGTTTAAGCTAATGGACTATTTTGGATTTTATATCAACGTATATTTTATATATTTAATTTTGCTATATTTGTATATAATATAGTAATGATAATAAACCAGAGTAATTACGCCATCAGAGTTATAATTTCTATATTTGTGCAGTATTTTTAATGCAAAGGTATAAATGAATGGAACACTGCAGTACTTGTGGCATGCTTCATGCCACTTACTATAATTTACTGCATGAAAAAATATTAAAAGAGAAATTTTAAAGTTCATAAAACCATATTAATGCGTATCGTACGAAATTCATACAATTCGATGGTAAGCTTTCATAATTTATTAAATATATTTTTTCTGGTCCATTACCTCACTTCCCGCTCGATTTAAACTTTTATATACATATATGTATATATAAAGAATGGCCCTCTGCAAACTATAAGCCATAGAGCTTTGAATGTTTGAGACGACATTCGTTTATTTATGTAGTCACACACGAAGAATAGATTTTGCATAAAAATAGTCTTATTTTCTTTTGGGATAAATATATTTTTTAATTATTACCAGCAAGATCCGACGGGTAATGCTGGTTATAAAATAATTATTAAAAGTTTAAAAAAAAATAGAAAAACATGATGCGTGGCCTTTCTCATAAGTGCAAACATAGAGTGCCATTGCCTATCTTCCGGCTTCATCATCAGACCTTGAAACTTAATCGTGGTCAAAGTTCATTACAAGACTTTTCTAAGAAATCCAAAAACAGCTATGATACGATGTTCCATCTTGAAGTTCCAGTTCATATCTTCCGGCTCCATCCTCAGATCAGTTGGACTGTACCATAAATATTGTCATCAGAACTACATACAGCTGCCAATTCATTACGCTACGATCCTTGAAAGATGGGTAAATTAGTTACCTTAGATTCCGTTACATAGTTACATACAGGTCGACCTAATAAAAGCGTGTTAAAAAAAGCAATTTAAGCTCAATTCTATTCGACGCACTTGCTGTCTAGTGCCTCATTAGTGCTCAGTTCCATCAGCAGTTTCGCTGCTTGTTACAATATAGGGCACTCAGGCAACTAAAAACTGGGCTCTTTTACCATGTTTTATATTAAAAATGAATGAGTTAGCGAGATATGAATAATGAGGTTTTAACAATATACAATGAAATGTTGCTTTTATGTGGGCCACGATGAGAGCAAATGCTTACTAGCAAACTTTATTAAACTGTCCACAATGAATCTAAATACAATTTTTTTTTTAAATCGAAGAAATATATTCGAAATTAATTCGAAGAACTGAACAAGGATGCAAACGTATAAAAAATACATTTCATAAAACAATTCACGTAGATAAATAATTAGTTTGTAATTGGAATCATTATTATTATCAGAATAATATTTAAATTTAGTTGTTTTTTTTTTGAATCGTAACAGAATTGTTTTATTCTGCCCACTGCAACTGCAAGGTTAACTGAACTTCGTCGAGTGTGGGCCGTATTAATGAGATAATTTCGCCTTGTTCGGTACACAGGAATGTTTCAGAGGTGTTTACAAATAGACAGCGTGTATGAGAAGATTACCTTTCATAAATTATACAGATTAAATATACAGATTCATTTCTTAAATATATTCATGGTAATAACTGTTTTATGTTCTTAAATATATTGTAGTGTTGCCTTATAAATATGACGATGATGCCATAACTACTCATTGGTATGAAAACTCCATGACTTAAATCTTTCTGTACGAATCTAGAGGTCATGCAAACATGATATTTAAAATCTATACTAATTTCATAAAACTACTAAGTTTGTTTATTTTAAACGTGCTTTCATGCAGTGCTTTTCTGTAGTTAAGACGTAAAGGCGTAACAAACAAAAAAAAACACTTTCGCATTTTTAATATTAGTAATACATACTTCCAACAATAGAAATGTAACATATTATTATAACTATACTTTTCATATACATTTAAATGTACAATATTTTATCCTTCCTTATCATCAGAAGGGTTATATAGAATATATCGCTTTTAAGGTACTTACCGCTGACGTATATTACCAAGTATAAAACACTTGAAGTATATAAGTATATATATAAGACAGAATTAATTGTCCTAAATACCAATAAAATCTCATTCAATATTATGCGTCGAGTGACCACTCGTAATGAATGAACGAACCCACGTGAAGCAGGTGCGAGGAATGCCAGCGTAGGTACATACGACCTTACGTCATTTCAACACTTTATCCAAAACAAAGCAATAAAATTGTGCCTGTAGTCTTAATTTCGTTGACTGTTAATTTTATGGAAAAATATATATAGGAAAGGTATTTTCTGATTTTGAGAATGATTTCAAGTGAGTGAGTGAGCGCAAGTCATTATAATGATTTTATTTCTTTAATGGCTAGGATAATACATTTGATTAGGTATGTCTGGCGATTAGAGAGAAATGGGTTAATTTATTCCTTAATATTCTAAGCAAATTTTCCTGTGCTATTGGACAACTTAAAAAAGCTATCGACATATTTTACAATAAAACAGACAATACCAGCTTATTAGATTTTAAATACACATTGTTAGTTCGTTGAACTAACTGAAGGCTACGTGGCTAATGCCCCGATTTATGGTAAGCGTCAAAGTTTGTATAAGAAGAGCTTTAAAAAGGGTAACGAACCCTGATGACTCCAGGGAAAGACGAGATAAACGGCTTTCCTCTGGTCATTACATAAGTTTTACAAAACGCTGCGTTTTGAATTTCATTTAAACCTTAAAAGGTTCAACAAACCGCTCATAAGGGATAGTATCTTAACCGTCGCATCGTATTGACGCAAATTGCTTATAATTGGACTCACTTAATTATCCGTCTTCTGATGAATTGCTTTATTTCGTTTAACACGTGAGGCGCGGCTACTTAACATGTCGCAGTAAGTCACAGCTTCCTGTCTCGACAATTATAAGAATAAACAATAATCACTTCCTCCGGCGCGAAGATATGTCGTTAACGACCGTCGACGGCGGCTTAATTTCAGGGCGCTACGGTTTTTTGCATAATCGACGTACAACGTGTGTGGTTGACGATCACCATTTATGGCGAGGAAGGGGCCTCGTAAAAATGACAAATAATCGACACTTCATCTATCCGAAATTATAAGCTCGAGACTCGCGGAACTCTGCCATATATAACTCGATGTACACCTCTTGTGACGTCGTATGATTAAAACTGATATATTGAACAATAATATAGTTCCTTAACGTAATAGTATAAATACTCATTTAAGTTAATTTTAAATAATACTCTTAATACAGATGACAGTTACTGATGATTACCCCCAATTGTCGGACGAAATGGACAACGTATTCGTTTAAGTGTTTCGTCCATTACATGAAATTGGTATAATTACTTGTGAAATGTTTACAATTTTTGTCAGAGGTTTCAATCAGAAATGAAAATGTTTACGTGAATTGATAAGTTATTGATTAAACAATCAATATTTTGGAAACCGTTCGATTTACCGATGTCCATCTCGACGTTCGCCGAAGGTTTTCAACTCTTAAACGATTATTCGTATGCCCAAGATACTTCAGTCAAGGAAGCGCGTCCTGATCTGTTGAGATAATAAATATCTTTGTCGTTAAAATCTTAAAAGGCTTTATCTTGAAAGCGTGAAGGTTATCTTAAACAACCGAATTCGTAACTTCGTTTCACTTGTCTGTACGAACACCTCGTCGTATTCTCGCACGTTTTCTGGGAAATATAAAATAGGTCAATGTCATAGAAATAAACAAATACCGTTCAGCTATCGAGGATAAATCAGAACAGAAAAAAGCTCATTTATTACAATCTATAATCATAATAAACTTTGTTTCTTTGCACTTAAATGAATCAACAATCGCAATAATTATTTTTTAATGCGATAACAATGTTCCTTGTCAGTGATGCACGAACAGACGCAAATAGAACGGCAAATGAATATCGTTGTAAATATTTAGTTTCGTTTTCCGTGGGGTCGTCCTAGAATTTGCGAATCCTAATCGTTTAATCCCCGCCTAAATTGAGTTCCGTACCGTCGCGTCGTCGTCGTAACGCGACCCACATTGCGCTGATGTTGCGTAGGTTACTTGAGTTATGTCTTACTCGGATGTTTTATTACTATACGTTTACGCTATTCGTAAACATTGTTATTTTTCTGTGTTACTTGTGTTTATTTTTTAACGTCTGCAACGACAAGTAAATATCGATAAAATATTTTTGTTATCTCAAAAACGTCGATTGTTAGTTAAGATTTTTTTTAGTTTTGTAATGTAATTTTTATTTGGATTTTATTAAATAAATATTTATAATAAACTGATTCATTAAGGTACTAGTGCCAGCCTAAGTCCCTAGTCTTAGAGCGCATACTCCACAGCGCTACTCGTTTGTCCAAGGTCCTTTAGTGCATACACATGTGACAGATTTTTATCTGCAATTTTCGAACCTGCAATACTTCTAATTCAATCTACAAATTGCACAATTACAACAGGAATTGTTTAACTGCAAACACTATGAAATACAGTGTTCTTGTGAATAAGGAAATCAATATTATCATTACGAGTAACTGACAGTAACTGGAGATACGTTACAAATATTTGGCAATGGAACTGTTAACAATTCCTGCGGTAATGGAGTGATTTTCATGGAATATTCACTTTATCAAACGGAATTCGAAACAAAGCTTCGTTCATCATTTAGGCAGAAATTTAGGCGCATTCAGTGATAATACATATCGACTAAGAAACATGAATTCTCATGTATTTTGTTCGTCACGACACTGTTTATAGGTATTGTATCTATTGTAAACTCGTTGACAAAGTTTTTTAAGTTTTTACTTTCAAAAAGTCTTTTACATTTTAATTTTTATAACACTTATAAATATTTTTAACGAACGATCAATTTGTTTCTGTACTAGGTTTCAACTTAAAAATGATTTGGTTGATCTGATATTGCAGTTGAGAAAAAAATAAAAAAACGTTTGATGGCTTAGCATCTCGTGGTATTAATCGATTTATCTAAAATATATACATTACTTATACTATATGTGTTAACATAAGGTGTTCTAACTAAATCATATATGAATGCTTTTTTTTTAATTCTCCACTTATATTAGACGATAATTATGTTTCTATTCATTCTCGAATTACTTTGCACTTAGAACATCTTCGAAATGTAATCGCATGATTCGTTTGCGGTATTTCGCGTAACATATCCTTTGTATGGATAAAGCTAGCGATATCATACGAGCACATATAGCCTAAATAAACGGCAACAAAGAACATCAAATGTTACGTAATGATCTTAAAATTAAAAGCTTGGCAAATGTAAAACAATATTTGCATCGTCGTCATTTCAAACGACGTTCGTAACCTAAATATTCATTCAAAGATCATTTTCCGCGCTAATGTGCCCTAATAACCGCACCGCTGCAATAATGTACATATATATTCAAATTTCGTATACATTTTGATGAATTTTATCAGCCGTGTTAATTACTTATAAAAACATATATAATTAACAATAAAATCAATACTTATATAACCAATAAATTAAAAAATCCGGAGATTTGAAAATTATCGTTCACTGTAATATTTCTAACACTATAATTATATAATATAATAGAGTACTATTTTCAGCTGTTTACGTTACATGCTACTCAAAAATAAAAATATACATATGTATGTAAATAATTTTATTTAATCGCAGGTAAAACCCGAACAAATTATATATCGAATCTGATTCGTAACTGCGAGAAAATTAAAAGTATGTCATTTTGCAGTCATCCCCAAAAACACAGATCGCTTTTCGAGCATCGAACCACAATTGGAACACATTCCCGGCGCCACTTCACCGCACACTTCAGCTTCCTTTCTTTAATTCTTTTAACGGGGTACGTTTTTGCGTCAGACTGACCTAAAAATTTAAGTTAACTAAATTTCGTAATAAAATCCTTACGATATTCGTTTATGAAAAGCATTTAAATATTTTTTATTAAACGAAGTATACAGAATTGAATTTATTATGTTTTCATGGCAAAAGACTTACTCAAGATTACTCGTCCATGAAATGCCATACAATTCATTACAAAGTAAGCTCAAGGGATCATTAGGGTATAGCATTGTTTCGATCACGTGAGCTTCGCACCTAACAAATGAAACGCAATTGTCAACTAACGTCAGTACACCCGACCACACAGATAACAAAATTATCCAATAAACTCAAGGGATTTATTAGAAGCCATTTAGAAGATCCGTTAGAGATCATGAAACTATAATCAGATCAGCTCGAAATACCAAATTATCACAATGTCATCTGAACTACATCGTTATATATATATAAAAGTTTCAAATATATACAACTCTTAGAAGTTTGTTAAAATTGACTGAATCTTAAGAAAAGTATTGCCTTTCACCATAAGAGACAGGTTTCCCAATTCATCATCCAGTCAAATCTTGATCTATTCATCGCGACGATCAATCGAGCGAAATGTCAGGTTTTTATGTCACTTCATGGAACGCCTGTTTGTCCGATGAAACGGAAGCCTCCAGCAAATTTTCCATCAGACCGTTTTTCTATCACGATTGACCTACAATCAAGGGTTTGTTTACTGGAAGGTCAGCTATATAAAGAGCGTAAACGATTCAATTTCGGGGTCAGTCTGCGTAAATTAAAAACGACAAACATATAATCATTGTCATCAAAATATATAAAATTTGTTGCGACGATAAAAGTAGATACAAGTCAATGAGTGAAATCTTTAATAGGGCTATTAATCTTTATTTAAATTTAATCATAATAATAAATATTTAAGCCGCTATATCGCGACGACTTACGTGTCGTCGTAGCATTGTAAAAGTCAATGGTTAAATCCTAAGCCCTTGGTCTATGGAATAAATAGGAAAATTAGTAATACCATAATAATTTAATTGACATTACATTAAAAATAATTCAATGAAAATCTCCACACTAGATTCCTATATAAACTAGTAGTACTAAACTCAAAAGTCATACATGCGATGTTTGTTTTACATAATATTTACATACATGATGTGTCAGCGATCACAAGAGTCGGTCCTATTACGGACGGTTATGAAACGGAATCATTGGCAAATAATTAAATCAATTCTGGCGTGTGTTTGAACCTCGTAATCTACATAATGAAATTAATATGGGAGTAGGGCAAGATATTGCGATACACAAACATGATGTGTTTTCTTTATAAATTACACTTCCTCGTTTAAGAATTTTCCAGGTGAACTATACATAGAATCGTCGAAAATGTACCGCGACTCTCGACTAAGAGTCTATACGTAACACGTATATATGTTTGTATATATATCGCACTACAGTTTCAATAAACATGCAATTATGTAACATGATTTTCAACAGTAATAAATTATAGATGACGAATGCATGAACTGACCTATTAACAACAATGTTATTGAAATAAGAAATATTAACCGATATTACTGACTTCATATATATGAAGATAACAATATATGAAGATTATATAAAGCGATATAAGTTCGCCGACTAATCTCTGAGACTTCTCCATCTGAGGAGGAGATTCTCATATTTTAGATGATAAATGAGTGCAAAAGCATAGATTTCTATTTAAAGAGGGCAGTGCAACGCAGCGAGTAATATATTGAAAACACATTTTAGTATTAAATCTTAACATAATTCTAGACTGATTTTACAGTGTTACATAGAACGGCACGTAATTTATTGAAGTGTGGAAGGTCCCATTAGGAGAGACTATTTTTAGCTCCGTCGTAAGTAAATTTACCGCCAAATGCCTAATTATGCCGCTGGGCTGGAGGTCGGGTTCGCTTTGCATAGGGCGAAGGGTATTAGGGTAGATCTTTGGTCAAGGCGAAATATATATCTATACCCATATATGTTTGGTAAGGTTTTTCTTTTTTGAAGGATATGCCAAAATTATATAATCTTTTTCTAATTTCTATTATGGAATATCAATTATATGGAATCAGTTAGCTCGAAACTATTACTATTTTCGTAATTAATTAGGTTTCGATGATTTTTTTTTATTTATTGAAAGAATTTTAAGGATGAAGTAGAGAATATTTTTTATATAAAAAAAGTGAAATGGATATTTTGGTATTTGTAGAAGGAAACAGAAATATATTTGAGTGCGATAAAAATAAATTTAAAGACGTCACACTTTCTTGCTTTATTTATGTCGGAATAATAAAATAGGATAGTATTGTATAATGGCTTTTGAAAATGTATTCTTAAAATAAATGTTCTTTAATTTAAGAATACTTTTTTTTAAACTTTTATAACCTCGTGGAAAATCCTTAATGTAATCAGGGTGAGAGGGTGCGAATTGGGTGTGGGCAGGCATGACGTCTAACACTTGATGACGCTCGCGCTATAATACAGACTATACTCTGTAATTTGAATCTTTAAATATGAAACAGGTCTTTGATATTAATTAACATAATTATAATTTACATTTTACGTAAACTCATTTAAAATGGCTCTACATTAATTAGTTGAATGGGCACTCTGCTATACAGAATGTACTAGCAATTATATCTACAAATGTATTAACAAATAAAGTGTTAATTACTTCGCTTTGCAATTAATAAAATGTTTTCTGGCGTCGGTTAGTGATGTATTAGAGTAATAGGATTTTTATAGTTTTTTTTTTACTAATATTCAAGTTTTAAAAATACTTTTTAACCAACAAAACTGGAGAAATAAACGTTAAGCTAAATTAAATTTTGTCGAGAAGAACCGACAAGTAATTCAGCTGTTTATTTTTTAACTACTAAATGAATTATGTAGGTATTCTCAAGTTTTTACATCATATCGTTGGTATGTATCCATTGAAATGTCTATTTACTAGAACATAAGTCTCTCATACTATTTAAACAACCTTATCGATATTCTTAAGAAACTTATATATCGTGTTAATTAACATTAACAAGATTGCACGAACTTACGTAAAGATTTATCCAATGTGTGCATTTGATTTCTAAATTATAAAACACGCGTGTTGCGATCTCGTGTGATAGTGTGATTTATTTCGTCTTAATTGCCAATTTATGACAGGCATATTTAAAAAAAATATCTTAACCGCTAATGAGGATTTACATATATATACTGCAAGTATGCACTTGATAAGCGTAGAACATTTCACAATTTATTAGTCGACTACATAAAGATGGCTTTTTCGCCGTTCATTTCTAATTAGTTTATTTATTTGATTGTTAAGCGATCGGTAATCGGTTATACATAGTTAGTGTTGTTGTTATGTGTGTTTTGATTGAAAAATAATACCTTTAGAAATGAGATTTAAAAGGCTATTGTGTTTATCTTGTAATGGATATCTTCGTGTATTGTTATTCTGAACCAATTTTATTTATTCTTATTTTATTGAGCTGTCTCATATAAATTTAAAATATAAATCCCACCCGTAAATGTAATGTTATATACTTAGTAGGTAATAATTCGCGAAACTATATGTCTATTTTAAAGTTACCTGTACTATGATATGATATTCCTATATTCAAAATTAAATGAAAAAACTGACTAATTTATTCGACACCTAACATTATCTGAACAATTGAGACAATACTGCGCATTCATTGTGGACGTTTAGTCGCTACTCGAATATAAATCGCACTGTAATGGACGCTGTGACATATCGGACAGATTACATTAAGATAGTTATACATACACGTGACACGTACCATATATGTATGTGTTCACGTTGTTATTTATATTATTATTTTTTACTATATAAATATAATACAAAAACTTATTTATTAATAATTTTTATAATGTTTTTCCCTTCATTAAAATTTTTGTAACCAGATTGTTTTAAATTAAAGTTTATTTCGTTTTTATTTAGTGATGATTTATATCAAAAGTGTACAGTAAACTAGTTCGTGTAGACTCGGTTTTATATAGGACGGTACGCTTCGTCATGTTGCAACGATCGCAATTTCAAGACGACACGTCAAAACAAATTCGCATAAGTTATGAGACTTCAGTTTAGCTACGTCATTGTTGCTAAAGTTTACAAGTCTTCCTTGCCGTGAGGTCAACGAACTCTCGCGTTGATTGATAGCGAAACAAAAGCGTAGAACAAAGCCAGCAATATATCACTTTCCCTTTAATGAATCTTCTTAAAAAAGGAAAGTGGGTATTATTTTGTTGATGGATTCGATTCTTGTATTAATGAAAGCTTTTACTTTATCGATTTTATACAATATCTAACCTGCGTTATAAACAACAGAGTGTCTTGCTAATATTATATTAAAACTAATAATATTAAATTAAAACCAAGAAAAATGATTTTCATACTGAATTTAAATTAAAGAAAAAAATACAAAAGTTTAGCATACATCAAAATATATTACAAAATGCCTTCGCAACGTATGTAGATGTTTAATTAAGTAATATTTATTTTAACTTTTATTTTTTACAAACTTCAATATCGCTTCATATAAAAATCCTCGAAACAAACTTGAATACAATCTACAAAATAACCTTTAACTTCTAAAATGTAACAAAGGAAACTCAGACCGAGCGTGCATGTAATAAATATCAAAACATCCACCTAATTCAAATTTGAATAGGCATTTAAACTGCTATCACTGTTTGAGCCAATTTCCGTCATCACACACGAGACAGGTCCTTTGTGATCAAATCACACATACATAAATAACGGCCAGACACGACGTGGAAAGTTCAATAATGTTTCGGTAAATTGACGCTAAATATAATTCATGTGTATCAATTCGATATTTATAACGAAATATCGTATACCTATTCATATCCTTATTTGAGATCTGAATATAAACATACTACCAATCTAAGTACGTATAAGAAAATGTGAAAGGGTATTATTATTATTTTTAATTTAGTCGGTTAAATTTTGGTCCTGGGTTTTAACCCGGGTCCAGCGATAAAAGGTCAAGAAATTCAGTAGCAGCCTGGAGTAATGTTTGGTGTGTTTGTTGCGTTTCTCGGAAACTGGATTAGATAATAATAGTAACAATTGGAGAAAAAAGTAGAATTATAAAACATGTTTGATTCTCGGATGACATTCTTTCCTACGAACAATGATGTAAAAGATTTAACAATAGACATTACAGTACTAATGCATTAGGTAATTACTATTTACTATTATTATGTATTCTAACCTTCTTCATCGACCTTTGCATAAACTTATTTCATTATAACAAATAAATAAATAAATATATGATAAGATACGATATAAATAAAAAAAAAGATATAATAAATGTAATCCAATTTATTTCTACTTATACTTTGATCTCGACAATTAATTCGTTATTAGAAATCACGACATAGAATCCTGTTATTCGATTAAAGGAAGAATATTCATTTAATTTGTAAGGATGAGTTCAACGACCTTACCATTTTTTCACATTTTATCTACAAAGGTATTATCCCTTAATATGTTTTCGATTAGAGGTTATTTGCTTAGGATGAACAACCTCCAATTTCATTAGGATTTCATGATTGAAACGCTCAAATAAGTTCGTGAGTTCTGGGAAGCTACGTAATTTTTTTTAATTTTAGCTTTAATGTTTTGTAATTGGATTCATTCTTTTAAGTCCACGAGGGTCGCGAATATTTCAAGTTACAAAAAGGAGCTGTTAATCTTTGCTTTGCTCGCTGATTTTCGAATACACAGTACTTTTACCAATAAATTTGTTAATCTGAAATAAATTGAATGTTCGTTGTATTATTAACTTTATATAACGTTAGGATTGTTCTGATCGATATAAAAGTTTGTTTGTTTGTTTTTATTGAATACGTCAAGACGATATGAGTTTTTCTTTGATCTGTAGTTATACATTTTCGCATTTCTTAATTCGTATTATTTTCTCCGAACAGCCGGCACCCTTTACTTTCTTCAATGGACGTAACTTTAAACGTTTCCTGTGTTTGTTATTACATGTTTTTATCCTTCCTTTATTTTCATACATACATATTTGGCCGTGTTTCGGCATTCGCTAATTATATGACGAACATCATACGAGGAAGCGAAATTACAAATATTATGTACTTACTATAATTCAAAACCGATAATAATATATGACGTTGTTCGCTTAACGTTCAATTTGGGTCATTTAATGACGTACTGCGAACATGTATTTTTGTCCAAGTAACGCTTGTATTTTTTCAGTATATTTTTATTGTCAGTGTTGCCTTATATATAAATAAAAATAATTGCCTATGTATTACATAGATAATATGACTGATCTTATATAATAAACCTATTCTACAAATACATAATAAACATATTTTCTTGCATATAAACTTAGCCAAAGTTTATTAGTGTATTGTGTATATTGCGATTTTTTTATTCGTTCCATCAAATCGCGAACCTTAATCTAAATCCTAATCTAAGGAGATACAGAACACAATGATTATTTTTACCTCTTTGTAATCAACACTACACAACATTATCTATAAGTCAGAAAGCATTGTAAGTTAGAACATTGAGTTATGTTATTTAATTGATTGGGCGCGTGGTAGGAAGGACTGCGCGAGCTAGGTTATTCCACGAGGTCGTTGTCATGATTGAGAGTTGCACTTTATTCGCCTACGATAATTAGATACGATGAAATTAATGTTAGCTTAACAAACTTATCGAAGTTTATGTTGTATTTATTTATACGAATATTTATTATTATTATTAAATTTTCTAGTTTCACATTCTTCGAAATGAATTAAATAGAATTTTCCTGGAAGACTACGGTTCCCATCGTTCAATCTATAAATGACGTATCGGTTAGGATGATGTTATTTCTTATTAACACTACTTTACTCTACTAGAATTGTACCATAATGTGCCCCTTTAGTATTCCAATCTCGGATGATTAAGGAAAATACACATCAAAACATCGTCGAAAATTTATACAACTAGGAACAGATAATAGGTTAGATTAGTAAACATTTATATAGTCAAAGAATGTATCAGGTTATTAGTTCACGTCAAATATTTCTAGGGTATCTGTTTTATTTGTAATCGACCTCCTTCGTCTTTATTATGGGCAGTAGTTAATAGTTCGAAAATAGAATCAAATAAAAAAATAACCATTTATTGACTTGATATAAGCTTTCCTAAATATATTTTTTCACATGTGCTATAAAATGTTTAAATACAATATGTAAAAGCATTTTTTATAGATCAAAAAAAAATCGATCACAATAAAATATTTATTAAAAATTTATTAAATCTGATAATGTTGTAGTAAATTTATACAATGATTTTGCTATTTAAATTAGTATCAGTATACGCCTATGATCGAATCGAGACTTTGTGGAGGCGTCGACAATATCGCATAATCGAAATTTCGCAAAACATCCGTTTTTCACTGAATTCAAGGAACGATCGGAAAATTGGGATGTGCAAATAGTTCAGTGATTACATCTCCGTTATTTGTTTTCGATACACCGTGCAAAATACTTAGTCAACATGAATGCGGATATTTTCGTCATTGAATTACTAGTAATAAAATAGCAAAGTTTTCTAAGTTTTGCGACTTTCCCGCGCACAGCATCAAGAACAACAACAACGTCTTAATATAAATAATTAATTAGCGAATTGATTAATATGTTCTCCCGTACTTTTTTTTTATCGCTACTTCATTTTATTCGACTATAAATATAATTTGTGATATACATCCTCAAAAGAGATGAAGAGCCTAGCAGTGCCTGGAAGGCTATTAGTTTTTAATTTACATTATGTATTAGAATTACGAACGCTTCTATTTCGTAATGTTTTCATTACAAATGAATTAATGCGGCAATGGGGACGTGAGTAAGGATAGCGTTAAAAAGCTCGTTAAAACTGATCCGACGACCTGCTTCGTTTACTTTTATATCATGTAAATATAACTAAACAAATGGAACATTTTCAACGTAATTTATTACCTTCGTTACACCTTTGCAATGAAATTACACAAACGTTTCTAGAATTATACAAACAGCTGGCTCATTTTCCTTTTATCATTTTACCAATATTGGCTTAATCTGTTGATCCTAAATTATAATTGTACAAATAATCTCACGTTTTGCAACATGCCTTAAATCAAGATAACTCTAAATTTTAGCGCAATAGAAATGAGTAATTTCTTTACTCCTTTTTAAAATTAATTACTTCATAACATTTCTCTTTACCCGGGATCGTTTTGCGTAGGCGACCCTAACAAGAAGTCTTACAGTCACGTTTATAAAAACGTTTAACAAGGGAATGAGTAAATGTGTCACGTAAAGAAAAGCCATTTCTTATTAAAATATATATCTTAATAATGCATAAAAAACAGATTCGCGTTATAGGCATCGCACGCGTCACTATTCTAGACTTCAACGCGTGCGGTATTACGACGACGGATCCGATTTCGTAGCACCATACGCTTCGTACCATCAAACCACGCATACGCTTACGTTCTGACATAACTCGGCCATGTATTTTGCAACACGCGATCTAATAATAAGCCGCTATTCGTTCGTCCGAAATTAACGCTTTATTTTACGCGTTCATCACAATAATAGCTCGGTGTCTTCAACCGCTAATTGGGTTTTATATTTCGTACAACACGCTCGCGTAATACGAATATTTCTGCGACACATCCTACAAAGACAAATGATCAATTTCACAGAACGTAACCCATATTAGTTAGACTTGGAACCCTTCGAAATGAGGACGGCTGAATCAAGGACGTCTCGGCACTTTTGATGAGAAAAAAAATTATTCGGTAAAGAGATGAGTGGAAAACGTGACCTCGAATCGTGTAATGAAATGAGGCCAAAACAAGTAAATTAGAAATTAGGGCGCTCGAAGAAAGCACTAACTTACCTTTGTTTGGCTCATTACAATGCCGGGTGACATCGTTAATATGTCGTTTCCTGGTCGAATTCAGATAAAAGCGCTGAATTTTTTCAACAACTCGAGCTATTTCAGTTATTCGAAGATGTACTCGGGGGAATTACAGTCTCGTATTTTTGAGAAGACACTTCATATATCTGTGATTGAGCGCACATTTTATTAACATTTTACAACTAATTGTGGGGTTTAAATTTTAAACTAGTTTTCCCAGAATATTTAATGAACGTAATATTATTGTTATAGTAATATTTCTTAATTCTTCACTATTAACTGTGGTCACACTTCGATCAGTTCTGAAAATCTATAAACCTATATCTTATACAACACAATATACCACGGAGCAATGAAATCCAACGGTTTTCACTTAGCGCTCGTAATCCTGTGGTTAATTTATAGGAACTGGTCTATTATTAGTTAAGAGCTACTACTAGCTACAGCTACATATGTGCAACTATATTGCTCACTAAATTTACTCTGATTTAAAGACGTCTATGTATGTATTTTGTTTGTTTTGTACAAAAGAACAAAATTTTTTCGTAATATTAGTAAAATTATGAAAAAATATATATGTTATTTAAAAACACGAATTGACTTAAACCAACAAAACAAAACTTAACAAAAATTATAAAGTTTAGTATAAAAACAAGATTATTACCTGAACGAAAATTGTGTGTATAATTTCAATCGTTTTTTTACAATGATATTCTAAAACTGTTATCTTAATTTAATAAAATAATTTTATCGTGATACATAAACTGCTTACTGTGTAGTGTTTATTTTTAAACGAAACCTTATCAACTTTCAATATTGTAAAATTCACTTATCTTTTTGCAACAATCTTTCACTAAAAATTTCGCTGAAAGATATTTTTATACATGTTTACGTAAGCACAACGATTTGATTCTGATTTTTTAGTTAAAAGCAAAAAATCAGCATTAGGTAATGATAATGCTTAACATCCAGTGACTTTTTTGATATTTGTTTTTCATTTCGTCATTACTCTATCTATCTATCTATATTACTCGGTATGAAGCTTACCTGAGTCTGTCAGCTGACATATATCAAAATATCGGGCGAAGAAAAGTTATATAACTTAATATATACATACATAGCTAAAATATAAAACTACTCATAATTATCGACAAATATAACCCTATATTTATTTGTTAATAAAGTTCAGTTGTTCTTGGTAGACAAATTCGTTATGTTCATTCAAGGTAACTTCTTTCAAAATATGTTCATTAAAGATTTATATCATCATCAAAAAGGTAGAATTGAAATAGTTGAAAGTTGACAGTGACAGTGATATTTGTCCGTATATACTTACAATACAGATCCTTTTTGTTCACTAGGTCAAAGAAGCTGATTATTAAAAAAATAACAAGTTTAATTGAAATTATTGGCTAATGTTAATTGTGGATATATCTCATAATAATCTTGTATTTCATATTAATTACATAGATATGTTGTGACATACAGGCATAAATAACCCGGTTATTTATATTCATTGCTCGCAATAGATTATAATCTTACCAGTCGTACAAGATATCTCTTCAAAGAGTTTTTCTTCGAATAAAAGTGTCAATATAAAACGTAATGGCCTAGCTTCATATAAAGGATCGTAAAGTTAGATGTTTTTATGAACTATCAAGCTCCCCTGTATATTTATTAACTTTGCTTTGACGTAACGAAATCCTCCTGTTCTCGCCGACAACAAAGGAAGACGAGTGGAAATGTCACACCCGTTTTTATAGCGGCGAACAAAAGATACTGAAAAAAAGCCTTGTAACCTAGAAAGTCTAGGAAGAATGCAAGTCGTTAGCATCATAGACAATAGAGGCTCGTATTAAAAAATTTCACAGCTCTGCCAAGTCACGAATGCTGATATATCGCTTTTTAGAAACAATGCACTAGATATAACTGCGTTTATAAAAAAAAAACTTACAAAAATACTTGCAATTATCGTGTAGTAACATTTTATTAGCACCGGTAATGAAAGAATATTATATACGTCAGATATTTTATACGTCTATTACATAGACTTTACGATTATGTATGCATGTATATATTTATAATTAAATAAATGTATTTGATAATTACAAACATTTAAGAAAACTTATGTGTAACAAACTGTTATTATGTATTTGTTTCTAATGTATTCGTATAAGAACTGCATAGGTGTGATTAGTTAAACATTCATAAATACAATATTGCCGTTTGATAATCCGATGAACAGTCTCTTCATTTATACAAATAAAAAAGTCATCTACTCGTATGTCAAACTTTACTTATTGTAATTTTGTTAGCTATTGTCGTTCAATTGGTAAGGTAAGTAGAAATATTAGTAATTCCTTAAATAGGGTATTGTTTTTGTATTGTAGGGTAAAGAACAAAACTTCGTAAACTAGATAAATAGTATGATTTTTATAAACATTTTATTATTAAATTGTTTAAGTTTTGGGCTCTCCACGAAGCGGATCAAGTACCAGCAAATTCATTCAATCAAATCTTATAGATCTAATGTACTGTCAAATCAACGTAATAAAGTGTTCTGTTACATTATAAGTAACATCATTTACATTTATCAAGAATCTTCTTTGTTGCCTCTAAATTAAGCGCGTAAACTAAGACACATGTCACCATACGATTTAATCTTAGCTTTTGTTACGTGACCTACATTTTCATCATTTGTTCGCAAAGATATTTGATGTCATACTGACATAATCTCTACTTTCGTTAGTCTTAAGACAAATACATTAACTAAACAATAATAGATCTCAATTTTATTTTATTTCAAATATCTAAAACTACCTAATGTAGGCTACGTTTACCAACTACGTAGGGGATAGTATAGAACTGATTTCGAACTCTCGCATTCTAAGGGTAAGGCGAACTGACATGTCTGGAGTTATTAGATTAGGCACAGGACCAGCTTCGAGTGCTTTCCGAATCACGACTTCCGACTTCGAAGCAGATACGTAGAGCATACGAGATAACTTCTCGCGTCAAATCCTTTGGCTCTGAATCCACACAGAAATGATGTTCTCTTACATAAATTAAAATATTTTTTTGAGAAAGCAATGTGTATGACATACATAGCGAACACTTATTATACAAATTACTTCATAGTGTTAAACATCAGAGAAGTTCTTTGTGCATTTCTAGTTGCATCCCTCTGTCTATACATGCTTTCTGCCTTCCTGCTTTAAGAAATTAATCCTTGCTTTGACCTAAAATCGCGATACAGTGACCATTTCACGGCTCAGATATAACGTTACACACATTACAAGCAGTTAGATCAGAAGTCGATACGCGCGTGGGTGGTTACGGAAGTGGGCCGGAGCGTCTCGGTCGGGCGACGACCCATGTCGGGAACATGCCTTGATGATTCTCAAGCCCTAGTCTAGTCTTTTCTATTAGCAATTTATTTATTTTTTGAGTAATATATCATGACTGTACTTCTACGAAGGCGAGCGCGCAGATGTGACGCTTGGACTTATAAACTCATCTAAGTCCTAACATAGCGTTTCTAAGGACCATTAACATCCTCCCTGTCTCAAATCTCATACACTCTTAATTCCAAAAAAGCTGCACCTAACAGATTCTTGATATAATTGGTGAATGTCACTTCGCTAGCACGTACTGCCCATGAACCTAATACTTACTAATTACGTTATTTATTTTTTTGAAAGAGAATTAGCAACTTCTATTAATGAATTTAATTACATACTTAAGAAATAATAAAATAACCTTATTGGTCAGGATTAAATCTTAGACCTTCACATCACTTGACAGCCTTATAATTTTTTTATGTAACTATTGAAGCATTAATTAATATATTTCGAAAGAATACTCATACAACTATATTTAGCTCGAACGTATAATCTTTTGTTTGGATGCTGTACGTCGCTAATAAAAGATACGCGAAGGTTACGTCTGAAACTAATTATTACATTTGATAATAACAGACGTTACATTCGACATTCAAATTTGTGATGTAAATTAAACAATAATTAAATACTGTCTTAATGATAACGATTTCAAAATGGCATTTCGTGTTATACTTGAGTTGAGATGGAAACAGGTCAGCCTCCCGTTCTCAGCGTCATTTGTATGAACCGTTGGAATACGCGTAAGTAACGTCCACTTACCCTTAAGACCTTAGATATACCTACATAACTCAATTTACTTGGAATAACAAATAAAGTACACTTTACTCGAAACTTTTGCGTCTATCCGTTTGTTTGCTTGGCTTTTATGGTACGCGCTAACTTTTGTTTCAAATTTTGCGGTCTAAAATTTACTTTTCTTCATCCGAAATATTCAAATCTATAACATCAGCATATTGTAATAAGCCTAAAAAAACCTACTTGAAGGTCCGCATGTATCTATTTTTTATAGATCAATGAAACCATTGTAAGTTAAAAAATATGATGATAGGTTGAAGTACAATATAAGATGAAGTCAAATATGTATATGATTTTTTCACATAATTAAATATTATCAAAACAAATATCAAGGGATTTTGTTAGTAAAATTATCGTTTATAGTTTAGCAATTGAGATCAATATTTTTAGTGATATTATATGTTATTAATAATTATATCGCAAGGATCGCAACGATCGAATGTGACTGTATTACAATGTATGAACTTATGATTTTATTTTAAAACTATCATGAGGATAAGCATTAATTTTACTTGTGGAATTTAATTTAGTTCTTATCGTTAACCTAATATACGAAAACTTTTCGTCATTTCGACATACCGTTTCCTGACTTGTAATAAATGCTCAATTCGTGTGAAACCGGACGGAGTAGGTCGCTAGTTTTATTGTAACTGACCACGAGTATATTACATATTATATCCTGCACTTCCTAAGACAGAGAATACTATTCATTATTTGTCCAACACATTCTTTGTTGTGTAGTAAATTAAACAAACAGTGAATATGTGCCTTCATTGGTTTATCGATTTCTTAAGCTAGTAGCTAAAACCATAGTTACGAGCACATTACGTAAGCAAAAATATGAATCGTGACAAAGGAGATAATTATTAATTTGATTATACTGGAATTGAAAATTCTGTAAATGTCTCACTGCTGGTCTGAGACCTACTCTTTTGAATACTGCCTATTCCACAACGCTGCTCTAACTGAGTTGGGTTAAGTCAAAACAAACTTGTAATAATACTATGCAAGACAAATATACTTAAAGTAAAACAAAGACAACATGCGACTTGATTGCTAAAAGAGAATAAAAAATAAATGACAAGATCTAGAAGACATCACAGAGTAAATTAAATGTATATGGGGTAGTTATACAATGTTTTACAATATTCCAAAATTGAACGTATCCATTAACTTTCAAATATAAGAAAATATATTTTCAAATATAATATTATTATTTTTTCGTAAATTTTTGTCATCTGTTTCATAACAAGGACAGCTAATTTTCTGTACAGTCGTAAATATTTAAATTTAGGGCAGAACGTCTTGATGACATTTTTATCATTGGAATTGCTTTAACAGAATATTCACTCGTATATATCGTGTTTTGTGAAAACGCCTTAATGTTCAACATTAAATTGATATATGGATTATAAACGTTTTAATTTTAAATATATATCAAATTTTATACTAATCTAAATGTTCTATCGTTTCAGGTAAGCTCCGCCCTTGTTCATCAAAGCTAACGTATGTGACAACATTGATTTATAACTAAATATTTACCCGTACGTTTCCGTCACTCAAACATAAGTTTAATTATATAGTTAATAGAGAAGCATCGTAAAAATCGTCGAGACATACTTGACTAATGTCCAATCGTCAAACAAAAGTGACATAACATTCATATATCATAGTCATCGTTCCGGTGTTACGTCCTCGCTATCGTGTATAACATCAAACGTGTGGCCTAACAAATGCCGCACATACGAGTATATAATTTAACGCGTCGATTAAATCTTCATGCAGGCTTGCTACCTACTTTGTATTGCTACGAAGATGAGTGAAATAGTGTAGTTGAAAAGGATATAATGTCTGAGATATGGTATAAGTAGTTGGTTTAAAGCGCAAAAGTCAGGTGACTACTCACCATCGGGCAAGTCTATTTGCTTGTACCAGAATATAAATTAAAAAAATATATAGATTTTATCGGATTGCTTACTTATATATTAGCAACTTAATCTGTAATGTGCGGTTAGATTTAAAAACGATTACCTGCGAGTTGCGAGGGCGTCTTGTCACGCAAATAGAGTGAACTTTATTTATAGTCACGTCTACGTCAGTGGGTGCAAGCGGACTGTTCGAAGACACGTCCTCGTAACTAGCTAGACGTGATTCCGCACGACGCGTGACGTCATGGAATCGACTTTTAACGGGATGCCTCTTGAAATTTATCTCATACTTATTGTTGTGATTTGTTTTACTTTATAGCATTTCGAATGAGTGAATTATTGTTTATTATATTATCGTGCATACCATTATGGGACACATAATGAATAAATGAACCTAAATACACTTTTTTCACATAATGTTCAAAGATAACAATGAATATGATAACATATAATATATTAAAGTATAAAATATGAGCTTTTATGACAATAAAACGTAATCGGTTTTCTCTTTCTGTACGCTAAACTTAAACGCTACTTAACATTGAGAAGCTCCTAAATTTGTATGCGAAATTTGAAATTAATGGCGTCTCATATAATTAAATTGCATTTAATATTTAAGTGACATTTCAGTATTCGGCCGTAATACCACTTACAATTTTGGTACTGCAGGGCTATTCTTTATGACGAAACTCACCGCAGAAAACGTGCGCGATATTTGATAAAGAAAACAGTATCTATTTCGAGAACGGGCATGCGATTATGAGAAAAATTACGTTTATGCGAAGTGTTATTTATATGCAAGTGACTTGCTTAGAAATAAACTAAGTGGTATAGTATAGGCTTCAGCAAAAACATGCGCATTACTCATGATAAACATTTCCTCACCGCAGATCACGTGATATCTCGTATTTACAGCTTGCGGTGGCCACGTACCTCGTATCGGCTTAGATCATTTTGTAAATTGTATGCGCTTTGCATGATATTGAATATACATGTTTAACTTATAGGACAATAATGTTAGAACCGGTTGGCGTGGTTGGTAGATACTTGCCATTCGCGCCGCAGGTCGTGGGTTCGATTCCTACCCAGGACAGACATTTGTGTGCATGAGCATGTCTACCTGTAAGTATGTATTTACAAAACAAATTTCTAGTTTATTAGTTGCCTGGTTTCCATAGTACGCGCTCTGTTTAGTTTGGGATCAGATGGCCTTGTGTGAATAATGTCCCAGGATATTATTATTATAATAAAAATTGTCACACCTTTCTTATTCGGATGTCGGTTTATTTGTTGTAAGCGATAAATTTGAAAATGGAAGGCTTAACGCTGTTATTACCTCTTACATGCTAAAATTACTCTTGAATTTTGTTAAACTGAATTACGATCATAAAATCTTTAAAAATACGAAAGTTTAATAAAGAAAGTTATGTTTACGATATTGGGGCGAATACGAAAATCAAATCCAATCCATCAAAGGTAAGAGGTGATCGTTTAGTTTATACAATCTTTACGAGTTCCAATTTAATGTGAGATTTCACTTAAAAATTCTCAAAGCTTTTGTTCAAAACAGGATAAAATTAAAAAAAAAACAGCTTATTTTTATATAATTCGAAGAGACCATCGACATAGATGTTTATCTTAAAACCAATTTATTTTCCACTTACCGGGAATGAAGGTAATATAAAAAATTAATACTTTTTCCATTTAATATATTTATATATAAACTAAATCAATGAAAATGTCAATGCAAGAATAATATTCACAAGGTTATTGACAAAGTTACAAACAGACCTAGGATAATTAATTTACACATAATCAAACTGACATTAATTAGTTTATTCAAAATGACATTAATTAGTTTTATAATATATCTACTTAACCCGATAAAGACTTAACTGCCTTATTTACCCTAACTCGTTTCTAATGGGAGAGAGATCCAGCTAATCCGGCCCTGGTCGCAAGGTAGGTCCTTGTATTTTGATTTGTATTCAAATAGGGTTACTTGTATCTAGATTAGTCTATGATTAAAATGGATATGACGAATTTAAACGTTAATTAGTAACGGAGGTCAATGGACGTCTGTTTTCGATGAATAAATAACAAAAGCTTTTTTTGTGATAGTTGCCCATTTGCAACGTGAAACTTAAACAAAGATTGTAGATTCAAATCCCAATCATCATTGAGTTTTCAAATGCTTGATTGGTACCTTTTTAACTTTACACGACATTTTATAGTATTATTTTGCTAATTAACATTATAACAGTAGTAAGCTATCCTTAGGGCAAAGATACACATGACAACGGCTACTCTCTAAAAATCGCCTGACCTTTGTACATATAGAATTCATTAATTCCTCGTTGACCACAAAACAGTCCTACCTACCATACGTACATATAATGTATTAATAATATTGTACAAGTAATAGAAATTAGGCCATATTTAGGCTGTGAATTATATTCATAAAAATATTCACTTTCCATCAGGTGGCAACCGCTAACTTATATATTTAAAAAAAAAGAAGCTTTTGTCTCGATACGATATATGTATGTATAAAGAAACGTTCTACAAATTCGATGATGTCACACACATAGTCGCAAAATAGTTTCACTCCAAAAAGTTTTAATATCAGAAATTGCTATTGGCTAGTATATTCATAACATTCATTGTTTTATTCAAATATCTTTATTTATTGTCTTTAAACCTATAATTAGATTACAACACATTAATTACGACAAACTAGAGCATCGACCGACTTCGCCTATATAATACTATCAGATAATTCCTACGTAACCTCAAAGGAACAACATAAAGTAATTTTATATTACATTACGATTTACGGATATTAACAAATCAAATTAAAAAAAAAACATATACACCTAGATACTAAACAAGCGAAGGCTATCCGCTGAGCTATTTTGTAAGCTTCCGTTTTATCAGATGGCCGTAATTAGTGCGAATCGTTTGGTAATTAATTATAGTATGCAGTGGACCCTATAAAGTCGCCCTACGCAAGGTCAAGGTTCCGCGCCCGAAAGTAATGGTCGGAGCGCACGAAAGTTCATTCGACGGTGCTAATATATGGTGGAAATGATCATGGCGTTAACGTAACAACGGGACTCGTTGCGTATACATTTTTTATTTAGTTCGATTTTTTTTTATAGAAAATAATTATTTCGTATAAACTCGTGTCAATTTGTTTCAATAAAACTGTGTTTATTATTTATTGATATATGTGTCGGTAATACTTACATGTAACAATGAGATATGAAAAAGTTAAAATTAAATTTTAATTTAATTTACGTACGTTATCTAGTATTGTAACCGTAACCACTATACCGTAACCAGCTTAATATTGTAAATGTACAATTATATCATTTCTTTATTTCATTATTATGGGGTATATTGAATTGTACTTAAATTTAAAATAATTCATTACGTCTCAAAATTGAAAACAAATCGTTTTGATTTTATTAATATAGCTATATAAACTTCATAAATGTATTCTAGACTAGTTTATTAATCATTTATTGATGGCATAAACTTTATTAGAAAGAAGACATTATTCATATAAATGGGTCTCGACGAGGGCGTGTCCGGCCCTGAGCGGATTATGACTATACCAATAGCTATGTACTTTAATGGAGACAGTGAAAATCTGACTGAGATATATCGTCGAAGGTGATGTTAGGAAACTTTACGACATAAGATCTCTTATGTACTCTTTACATACTAAAGGAAGTTAACCACTAATTAGTCATACCTCATCATCATTATAATTCATTCATTATTCAGCAGTATCAAAGATAATTAATTAAAATCACTTAACTGAAATATATATATCAATGAGACAATATCCAAAGCTGTTGTTAGAGGTAAATGTTGTTCAAATAATTTTAATTGAACAGTCATATAATATACTCGAACAATACAATCGAGACACATCGACACAGTGTTGACATGACACCAATTGCTGTAGTGTTTCTGCCGCGCATCTGTGAGTTTTGGGCGGGCGCCACAGCTTTCCCGGTTGGTGGAAAACAGAACCGCCACACTTAACCTGCAACCAGCGTCGTGATCGCACGCACGCCTAACGTCTTTGCTAATGTAGCACTTAGTACGCGAAATAGTTATAATTTATGAATTGATATTACGATACAGCGGATATAGTGTACAAAATTATAAATAATTTTATGGACGATTTCGGGCTGCTAAGGTGCTTGTGAACAATGACATTGGACAGGGGTGATAGTTTTAGTGGTAAGATCCAGCCGGCAGCGTCTGTGTCCTGCCTGTCTCAGTGCCAAAACATTTTCAGTAAAAGACTTAAACGCTGGGGTTCCACCGGATCGTGGGTAAGAAATACGATTACTTTTTGTATTATTAATCGTATCATATCATATTTTAAAACTAATTTTTCATTTTTATATAAATATATATTTAAATTTTATAAGTAAATATAATTTATTAATAAACAATATTAAAAATAATATTTAAAAATCAACGATTCAGAATAGTTACACTATTTTATTTGTGTTATTCTATAAAATCCATAAATTTCACTTCCCGTACAGTCGCGTGTTGTAACAAAATTTACGACTTGTTTGATCTGTAATAAGGAGTTATAAAAAAGAAATTATACGAGACGATAGTAAAAGAGTGACGTGCACGGATTTAATTCATTAAGGAAGAACGTTTGTTTACACACGGTGGAGACGTAAAGTAATAACAACATAATATTCACTTTAAATTTATATTTATTGTAAAATATTGTATAAATTGAATAGTTGTAACTCGTGTTCGAAATTCAAATTATTATAAATTGATGCGGAAAACATGTATTTATTTGCATGTTTCCAAAAAAATAATAATTCCTTGACAAAGAAAGAAATAAATATACTTGTCTTTGTCTAATTATTTGTAGATCCTGACATAAGTAGGTCCTAATTAGGTAATATTCTAAGGAACTACTGCCTCAGAATTACATTTTCTATATTATATAAACAAAATTAAATTAAATCCGACCTTTAAGAGTGCTATTTAAGATAATTATTAGGTCATTTATTTGAAAAACGCAAATAGGCGAAGATTTGTATAAAATACGCCTACGGAACGAAGCGTTTATTTTATTGAACACGCCAGTTTAAATTATGTCTACTGTCAGCAGACGAGCATGTTTTGCATGGAAATAGGATTCGTATTTTTTCTCTTTGAAACTAGTTTTTAACGATTACCTTATTAGTATTATGAAATCCTAATGTATGAACTGTAATCTTTTATACTAAATATCTATGTTCTTTCCTAGGCGGTATTCTTAATTGAATATATACGATAGATCATTAGTAAGAAGGTTGTTATGTTATTTTCGCAAATGACTAGCTGATAAGTGGTACGATTTGTATCTTTCTGTTTTGATATAGTTTTAAAGAAATGCGAATTTCGTCAGCCGTCGTGGTTTTGTTAAAAATAATAAAATAAATCTCTTGACCCATTTTACGATAATTTAAAGTAACTGGTTTTTTATCTTTTATATAAACATTCATTACATAATATTCAAGCTTACAAAGTGACAAAGTTTATTTATATATAAAACTTATTTTTAACATAAAGTTCCAAGTGATTATTATCATTTCGAGCAAAATCTTAGTGATAATCGGACTTAAAACGTTGTTTAGGGTCAGTTAATAATGCTGTGTCTTCTTCTTTCGAATTTCAAATCAATAAAGTCAGAAAGAGAAATCATTTTGTGTGTTTCGATTTTTATTAATAATCGAACAATAGGAACGTTATAAAATTATGTATATTATTCGATTTTGATTACTAATTATATTGTTTTCAAGTAATAATTGACGCTTACTGTTATAATGGAACGTTTACTAAATATAGCGGTTTTAAAATCCTTCCAAATACGAAGATGATGTTGTTCTATCAATAGAAGAAGACAAAACATCGTATAACAATCGTTAGCAATGTTTATAAGAAAGGCCGTTAATAATGATATATTTAACTGATACAGTACTTAGACTTTGAAGCCAATAGTTTTCTATGTAGTGTATTATGTTAACCTTTTCTAATATAGAGCACGCTACATCGGAGTCATACCCGTGTGTGATACAAATTGATTGGAAAAATGGATAACCGCGTGTCGCCTGCGTGACGATCACGTGACTCTATTTACATCGCAATCCGATTTTTATTTTGCGGTTATTAACAATAAGACAGTTATTTAATCTTAATAATAAAATACGTATTCAAAAATGCGATTGCGAAGAGACATTCCTGTCTCGGGAGTAAATTAAGTTTTAGTTTTTTTTCGTAATTCATTCAAAGCATTGCTCGAATGGAGCGTGATTAAGTAACACACACCAAAACATAAACATTCGTGCTCACGAATACACACAACAAATACACACTTAATCGATTATCATGAAATTTTTCAAACATGTGTTTACAAAAAGTTTATACGTTCTCTCAGGTGTGGATGAAGCCGCGGGCAGAAAGTGATATAAAAAAATCTAATTTAAATTGTTCACATTCCGAACCGATATGTCTTGTATGCCAACTTGAAAAAGTACGGTAATGACTAATGTTTATATTAACTGATACTCGTCGTCAGAAAAAAAAAATGATAATAAACTTTTACTATTAATTGAAATAATATTTACATCACTTTATTTTGTAAACAAAGCAATTTGTTTATTAATATTTAAAAAAAAATCGTTTAAACGCGAAAAAATATATCAACCCTGACCTAACCACAGTATGTCTCTCTTACTTAGCGAAGTTCCTAACGCGCGAACAACCACGGCCATATTTGCTTATTTCTAAATATAGTTTGAAGTTCTATAGCGAGCGGTCCGACTTCGAGCGTCCATTAACAAGTTTACAGGCTGATAAATTCGATTGCGCCATTATCCCGTCGCTTACATTTCGCATGCAAAAATAATAAACTTGTTTCGCCGAGGGTAACGCTCTTCGGGCCCTGTGACCAGGTCTATGGCGGGACCTTGCTCGGAGCAGTGAAACTGGTCCCTCACCGCTTCCAATGGTCTTAAAGACCTTACCTCACACGGAATAGAAATCATATTCCCGTAACATTTACTAAGATAATTTGCCCACAGCTATCGAGACTGGTTCAGAGACGAGTACTGCGAGCTCCTTTACGTAATTCGAAGGACTATTATGGACATATAAAGTCATTGTCGCGATTTAAGTGACTTTTTTCAGTTTCGTCAAGGAAAATTGCTCTGCAATTTGTAAGAGTGAGGCCGATATCGATAAATGGTCAAAAACAAAAGACCATTCCATGGCGGCCTCGTCGTTCCGAATACGGCGCTATAAAATGTTATCCAATGACGTGATGGATTTATATTTTAATTAAAGGAAATAAATCAGGAAACATTAATTTAATATCTGTTTTGAACAGCGTTCGTTTATATTCAATAATTAAGTAATTGAACATCTGTTTATAAAAGTATCGACCTGCAAATGTTCCAGTGCTAGCCTAATGCCTTTTCTCCTTCCTGAAGGTTTGGAGCTTTCGGCAAGTCGTTGGTGACCGCTTACCATCAGGTGGCCCATATCGTCCGCCTACCTATGCTATAAAAATAAAATAAATAAAAACGCTACCAATGCGAGTTTGGTGGAATACTCATAATACACATTTCTATTTATATCTCTATTCGTGCATGGGCATAATTGTTTGTTACTAATTTCATATTTACAACGTGACCAGATCTAAATTTAAACGAAGTGAAATATATAATTAACACCTACGCGTAACTATATTAATAGGTAATTCAAGGTTTACATCGAGAATGTTTAGAAATAAATTTTGTAATTATCTGACTTTTACCCGTTCTTCAAGAAAACGGAAGCACTTATTTATGTTTACATTTTTTCTTAATATTTACATATAAAAACAGTAAAATACATTATCGGTTATTGTTACGAACTCTTCCTGCGGTACAATGAAACTTCTTTTGTATAAAAAATACTTTTAGGTTATTTTATTACATTTTTTTTAATTAATGAAATGAACGAACCTATTAACATTTTGGTCCTTCGGTCCGGATACCATGAATAAAAATAATGAAATGATAATTTAATTCGGTTTTTGTATTATATTTTAAATTCTAATTGTAAAATTGTGTTTTATCACAAAGTTGAATGTTTAAATATATATGAAGTTATATCTATACTCTATACTAATGTATAAAGCTGAAGAGTTTGTTTGATCCGGCTAATCTCAGGAACTACTGGTTCGAATTTAAAAAATATTTTTGTGTTGTGTTGTCCTTTTATCGAGGAAGGATCTAGGCTAACTTTTATTCGCCTAGATCCTTCCTCGTCGTGAAACGGCGGGGCACAGCTAGTTTTTAATAAAATTTCATAATCGAATCATGTTTGAAAAGTTTAAAGTTTATTTGTGTTCAACCTGTCACGTACATGATATGTTAATACTGAAACAATGATGAAGAAACGACAGTTCCTACTCGGGCGCACAATGCACATTGACAGGTGAGGTTGAGTGATGTCAGGATTCATGCGTGTTCGATTCTTTGTTCTGCCGTTCTGACAGATGATGATTCGTATGTTGAAATAATATTAGTTATAAAAAAAATAATTGACATACGACATCAAATATACATACACACATAACGCAATCTTAATCTTGTCTTTAGGCTGAATTAAAAATGACAATTTTTTTGTATTATTGTTATGTTTAAACTTATGTTGGTGAGTGGTTTTTTTTAAATATTTATTTGCATATAATTCAAAACATTAAATTCCCCTCGAATTACATGTTATATACGATAAAAAATACGGATAAGTTTTATCAATCCTAAGTATTTTCTTATTAGATAAAACGAATCTATTATTAGAATTTGAACTTGACTTGTTCTATTGAAGTTAGATACATTTGATTAATTAGTTACAAATGTTTAAAAAAATACATCAAAAACTTAAACCTATTTCTTAAAATGATTAACTAACTAATACATAAATATTAAAGTAAGCAAACATTTGGCGCTATAAACACTAAATACTTATATTATACATCCGATAAAAATTTAAATTGTTCACAAACACTTTTCTAATAATGTTAATTTTAAGATCCATATCTGCACAAATACAGGGTGTAAAAAAAATTCACTGACGTCACGATAAAGTAAAGCACCATATTATTCAAAAAAAATATCTATTAAAGATCGACCCTTCATAAGCATACATTATACTCATACACACCTGGATGGCTTTTGTGTGTTTATCAGATATCTAGCGTAAAGTCAACGGATGGAACGAGACGTTGAATATTTATATTGATACGGGTCCGCGTATGCGGGTCTGCGCCGTGCGGTATGTGGCTTTAAAGATATGATTATAATTATGATAATTGCGGAATTCATTTCAGTTTGTGACAAATGTTTAGTATGATTAAATGTCGCTGGCACGTGCTAAGCTCTACCTACTGTATTTTAATTTGAAAAAAATTAAAAGCCTTAAGGTGCGTTTTCACCGTAATAAATTGCAATATGGATGTTCGCAACTGTTTGCAGTATTTCAGTCATTGTATTTAAAAGGACAATATAAGGTTATTACAGAAACTTTTATGACCTCTTAAAGTCATTATTGTTTTATTTTCGTTTTCTTATGGCGACACATCTTTAGTGAACAGACATGTATATTTTATAGGATTTTATATTATATGTATAAAATAGTTTTACAAACGGCACTGTAAATACTATCTTAACATGAACATACTTCTTAAGAAATATTAAAAAAAATATAACAACAACATGCCAATAAATAAATACTGGTAGTACAAAGATTACTTCTAACACATTATATTTAAAAAAAATGTTACAGTGTGTTCGAATCCAAAGAATCCCGATGCTAAGTCTAATGAAGTTATTTCCCCTAAATAGCCCACTAAGTTGTTACACCAAGTTACACAACGGCATAGTTGGCGCGGTTTGCTGCACGATTATCACGGCCTACTTGTCGCACGTGTGATGTAAGCCTTAATTGTACTTGTATATGAGTGGAACTACGAATATCAAATTGTGGATCTTATTCTAATAGTAATAAGATTCAATCTAGAAAAAATATTTCAGCAGCTGACTGTAAATGCCTAGCCAATTGAGGAATCAGATGCATAGTTGGAACATAAACCTTATAATCAAAGGGATTAGTTCCAAATTTGAATTGCCGTTTCGAATCATTGCGTGATTTTATGTGGCTTCCTTCTGTATGTATTCCTGTAATATCCCTTAAACACCTTCAACTAAATAGCTTAAAAGTGTAGTGCATCGAGAAAACATAGCCACGTGGTTTAAATTAATGATTCATTTAAGTTGTGGTAAGGTTATGTGCAAGCTCGTCTGGGTTTCGGTTTAAAGGGTGAGTGAACCAGTGTAATAACGGGATTTCAACGGATATAACATCTTAGTTTCCGAGATTGGTGGTGCATTGGCTTAGTAAGAAATGGTTAATATTTCTCACAGCATTAATGTACATGAGTCAACCTACCATCAGGTAGCTGATTTGCCCGTCCACCTACCGATTTGTCTGTGTGTCTAAATCTGGCGTTGTCATTTAGTGATAGGCACGAGTGCTCTTCAATGAAATTTTGCACGATTTTAATTGATTATATTACTGTATTGTATTTGTCACACCAAAAATCACCTCAACCTCTTAAATTCGAATGCTCAACGCATCGCACTTTGTTGCATTTTGTATGCGAGGTATGAACGCTATTTCGTTATATGACATGACCTTGGGCCACTGCCATTTCACTCTACTGTAAGCCGCGTAAAAGAACTTCGTTCCAATAACAAAATCTATTACATATTATAACGCTCATTCATTTATGAAACGTTTTGCAATATTAAACTGTCTATTCATTTGATCTATAAATTGCGCACAACCGAACCATTATAGCTGGAGTCCATTGAATTGCGGGGAATATTATAGAATCTTTCCAAGTAACATTCCGAGATTAACCGCTACCGTTAGAAACCGTAATTAATCCCGAGTAAAATGGCTACTGCACTCATTTAAAATTACTTAACAGTTTACTCTGAGGATTCAGGCTCAAGCTTTCATTGAATATCCCGCAAAACGCTTTATAAAATTGAGTTTATTCATAAAATCGCTTTGAAAGAATTTTCATAAAATTCAAAGTCATCGCTAACACCACTTACAAAGGACTTTAATTAGCGCCCAAACGCGTTTTAAAAGAAATACCTTAAAGGTCAACAACCTGGAATATCTCCTCAAATTGCTCACATTTTCACCCTTTATTTAAAAATTAAGGAAACAGAACAATAGCGCGACGAATCCTTGAGGGTTTGGAGATTAATACCTAGAGGAGGTTCTTTCGATAATTTGGTGTACGTCCAATACCACAATTGACTTTAGTGAGTTACGATAAAGCTATCGGACACGACACGTTTATTTGACGTGTCGCCACAACTCCACCGTTAAGTTGGATATTATTAGCATACTCACCGACTGATTTGTGACGAGTCTGATCGATAAAATTGTAGAGACGACACGACTATGCAAATAGCGTGAACCGGCCGGCTACACAACCATTGATCGGACGTAATGTGAACAGCTCTTAAGACTAAGATGATGGATACTACGAGATTTTAGAATGTCTTATCTTATCTGTTCAGGCTTCATCTTGATGTAATTATTACACTATAGAAAATTAAACAAATGAAATATCCGCCAATGTTAACGGCCTAGTATCCACCATATCAACTCTTCATTGTAACTTGATAATAATCGAAATGATTTCGCAAAACGGTTATAATAATATATTATGAATAACTTAACAGTTAGCAATAGATATTGTATTGATATAAATTCATTGTTATTCATCATTATAGTTTCTCTTTGTACAGTGAAAGCTACCGACATTGTACCTTACATTTTAATGAATTTAATTTCTTTAGGTATTATGCATTGCCCCGGGGAAGCGGTACGTAGTACATTAATATCGTAATATTATACTTGTGTAATAAGTAATAAGGTTTTGTATGAAATTTACATTTGTACATTTTTCAAATTCAACCAATAATATATTTGAAAAAAAAAAATACATACCCGCTGAGTATATTTTAGTTTAGTTGATTTTAGTTTTTAACATTATATAGTAAGGCAAACGTTCTGTTCGTGTTGTCGTATTTCGGTTTGAAGGTTGATTGAGACAATGTAAAAGCACGTATCTTATAACTGTGTAAAAAAAATATTTTTACTTAGTACATTTCAGTACTTCTTGCAGTTTCTGAAGTTGACCAATTACCATCACGGTGGTCCTTGTAAAATAGAGCCTATGAAATAAAGCCATTTGCATATGAAATACCAATTTAATAAATAATACTTTATGCACGGTTTCTTGACATCCACATATAAAATTAATTAAAAAAAAACTCGAATAATTTTTGCACACCGCGCTGCATAAATAATTCCTTGAAAAACTCTTCGGTTTCCTTATTTCTAAAAACATTCATAAGGTATGTTAAATATTTTTACGAAGAACTATTAAGAAAAACATTAATAGTTATCATTCATTGTAATAAATTTCAAATGTACACTTAAACGCTTCAATAAGAATTGCAGCTTTTGTTTACTCTTCTAAATGTTTGTTATCTACTTGTTTACTTGAACTACAAATAACATTCCTAACATTTTTTTTAATCGTAATTAACCCGAGACGGACCAGATCATAAAATTACGTGCATCTTTACCGAAAACGAATGATGGGAAATGGAATTGGCTTGTATCGGTTGAAATTCTGTCATCAGTGTATATTAAGTCACAATAGAGCAATATGGCGGAAGTCGCGTCCAACCATTTCCTTAAAAGGAGAGGAAGGAGGAACTTCGCGCACCAGTGAGATATTTATTAACACTTCATTTACTAATAACTAACAAATTAATGCGTTATAATAACATTTTTGGCAACTTAAGTGATTAATTGTAATTAAATAATATAGATTTTTGTATTGATGAATTGATTTTTTTTTAAAGATTTATCTGTTAATTCTTTCGATTCTCGTAAACGTAAATTTAGTAAACTCTTATAGTTTTTATATAACTTCGTTTCCGCATCGACCATATCTAGTTGTCAATACATTGTGTGCATTGTCTGCGTATGTAACAGCAAGACGACGAACGCAAACCTTGGAGACTCTACTTTTGGTGCATTCATTAAAAGAGTATGAATAAAACAATAAGTGTCGTCACTTAATAAGATGTTCCATCATTTTAATTTATAGATATTTATATAACGAAACGAGTAGATTAATCTGTATATAAATGAATGTACTTATAAAGAAAATATTATTAAAATTAAGTATTCAAGAACGAAGATACATTTGCCTTAACAATGCATCATAAATGTTAAATATCCAATCCGATAGTTATAAAAACGGTGTAATTAAAAACAAAATAAAAAAATGCATTCGATAAGGTGTTTCTCTCGGTGTGAATTGTTAATATATTTAACAACGTACAAAGATCGGAGGAACAGCTAGTAATTCAAAAAGCGGCCAGATAAACGAGGCAGACATCGGAAGTTTTCTTATTTGTGATATAAAACAGCTGTCTTTTTAAGTACTACGTCGGTTATAAATCATACCGCTGTGTACACAAGTTTGTCGTCTGTGTGTTCGTGAATGCATTTTATCATCCAGACGTTGATTTTGATTTCTGGAATGAAATGTAGTGTTCCTTGAAAGGAATCGTTCTTCGAGGATATACGAGAATAAATATAAAAGCAAAAGATTTACGATGAGTGTTATGACAACACTGAACCAGTTTCTTATATAAATATTGCCAATGAATATAACTGTTGAATATAAAATCTTATTCAATGAATCAATAATCGCCATCAAGTAATTTATCTAACCGACAAATTCAATACCCATTGAAGAGAAACAAAAAACAATGAGCAGGGGTCTTAACCTGTCGATATTCAATATGAAAGGTTGGGAAGGCACGTAGCCTTGCAGGCAACCTGCTGAGGTCACATGCCTATTCTCAGCGCATAATGGGCGAGAGATGACAGCTGATAGGGCCCTGTCAAGTCTAGGAGGCTGACAGTGCCATGTATCAAATACTCAGCTATAATACGTTAAGGAAAGAGGAGCGAATAGAAGCGGCGTTCTTAAACACTGTTTTCATTTTAAAAATAACAATGCATTTCATAAGACGTGTCTTTTTTACACTGCTTAACGATCGTCGAAAAAACACAGATGGGAATAGCTGCTCAGTCGCTGACGCATGCGGAATAGATTTTTAAACATTCATCGAAATAGCATCTTGTAAAAAAGTAATAACAGTTGATAAAATTACTGGAGACTTCCGCTCATTGCTACAGCAATAACAACAGAACAATGTAATACAAGGAACAATCTCAAAATGTCTACTGACTTGTCAAAAATCTGGTGATTCACCGCATTCCAAGTTCGATCCTTTCCATTCGATACGATAACGTTTTTTGTGAATAGTTCGTCCCCGAGAACGTCAACAATGCTTCAAAATGCCGACCACTACCGAACATAGCGTTGCCTTGCGCAGGCGCAATTCTTTTATTAATTATCGTGGCCAATTGAGTGGAGGATGTGACGCCATGCCGGCGGCGTATGCGCGTGACCCACCTGCAAATCGAGCCTGAAGCACGCAATCGCTATTCATCCTTGAATGTTCTAACTTGAAATCATATTATTATTTGTGGACGCGTGCCATCAATGGCCGACCCTATTATGTCCTCAACACACAATGCTATCGAGTTGGCTTATGATCATCGTTATTTAATCCTGCATCATCTTTGGACTTATACTATAAACATTATAAATCTAACCTTTTAAAATAAAGGCATAGATTAGTTATACTATTTATAGCAAATATTTTTTCAAACAAATTTAGTATTTGAAGTTATCGCGTGTCATTGTCTACTTGTTCCCTTGTAATTCAGTTCCGTCAAATCAAAATATATTTAGATTTGTTTAAAAATATAAATTACATTGTAACCTCCACCTTGATAGAAGAAACATAATTTTATGACAAGTTATGAGCTACGACACTGAGCTGTCTCTGTGCAAGACACTTCAAAACGCCAATGCTTTGAATTGCTTCCACGGCCTCGTGTAAGAATAGTTTGTGTACAGTTCTTTTCATATTTGAACTGGTTTTCGATTTTCAAAATATACATAACCTTGACTCGTCATAATCGAAGTGGAAAATCGATTTTTAACACTAGCAATACTTATGTCAAAATATTTAGTTTCAGAGATTCGGTTCATTTATCATATTGAAATCTTCCAACTCGCAAAGTTATTCATAAGTTAGTAATAACGGGTTCAGTCAATATTAACATATTATGCGAAATAATAAAGGATGTTGATCGCGTGTGTATAAACGAAAACAAACGATTACATATAAATACGGCGCTGGGTCTTAAGGCTCTTATTTAAAATGGTATTCTGGTTTTAATGCGAGTGTCATTAACGAAGTCGCGTTTTTTTAAATACAGACAGGCAAATGAGCCACTTGATGATAAACAGTCAACACCACCTTAACCATGCCTTACATCGCCAACGAGCCAACTTTGGGAACTAAAATGTTATTGTTACACAACAATGCGAAATATTTTTGTTTGACATTAGAATATGTAATGAAATGACGGGTTTGAATAAAACCCTATCAAGTAAATTAAAGCAGCAATAAATAATTCTTTAAAGAAAATTCTTGAGGAAATTTAAGTAGTCAGTGACGTACGTGTGTTCGATGACTCACAGTCAATAACATGGTGAGTGGTTCGAGTTGTACGTGGATTACGACACGGGCGCCTAGTGGAGTTTTAAATCTTGCACAACACAGTGACGCCCCGTAAACAAAACGATTTCTCGCAGTTCGAAACGCGAGCTTATATCACAAGTACATTGTCTTATAGATTACTATTTATACCATACCATACCATGATAGTAATCTGTAAAACGATGTACTTACCCAGGGTCCGTACTGTTTATATATGACTTTTTGACAAAGTAATTTACTAAATGGCGATCCGATAATATGTCGTCACGGTCTGGTTAGCCTTCCTCGTCACTAATAAATATTATTTTTGTTGGAATATCGTATTAAACATAAGAGCTGACATTTGTGAGACATTTACAGGCAGCTAATTCGTTGTAGAGTCAGAAAAAAGAATGCAATGCCTAGCGAACTCTACGTGACATAATGAAGTGTACCAATTCCGTTGTATATAATCTACAGGACAGGACTATACATATCGCTCTCCTTTTTGAACTCATACGTAAGAAAGAGCTAGCATTAAGTCCACTCAAATTACTTTTTAGACACTTTTAGAATTGGCACAATGATGAATGCTTTTATACTGAATATTTCGCCATTATTTGAATGGTACATACTTAACATTTCAACGCTTTCGTAAACATCGTATATTATGTTGAATTATATATGTATATGTCATTGCGACTAACACGATCATATAAAATATATGTTCGTATCGTAAATTCCAGTTGGGAAACTTGGCTATGATTGCAAGGACGGCGAAGTTAACAGTTTTATTTCGATATGTTCTTCTTTTGTAAGATCCTACGTTCTAGATCTTCCTATTATTTATCAATGAGTCCAGTTTGTACGTATCTCGTCTCCGATGATCTATGAAGTACTTACCGTACGTGTAAGTCCAGTGACGTTGCGGTCGCCGTGATCAAACCTGCTTCCGACATCTGACCAATTACTTATCCTATTTTACATTTTACAACAGTCCACATGTCTGTCAGCTCAACGCTTCTGGGAACGGATGCCGGCAATCCTGTCTCTTGCGTGGTCACGCGCTAATCTTTTCATGTATCACTAATACCCGCAAGGGAATATACTCTTTAAAATATCAACTTAAGGATGTTAATTGTGTGCAATCCAAAGATGGGATAGTGTAAGTTTTCATAGAATGTCATGCGACACGCACTGTCACTATAATTATGTAGTTGAACCATCTTGAAGATTGTGGTCGGTGTTAATTTTTACCTGAAAAGAAAGGTGTGTTCATACCTGTTCGTTTTTATCACGCAACAATTTTGAATGATATTTTTGATTAAATTTATTTATTAATGTCATGATATAAATTATAATTTATCATTTGTCATTAAATGTATCAAGTGTAATTAATGTCTACAATTATTTCGATTATTTAAACATATTTTAAAGTCTAAGCGAACTTTTACTTTTGCTTCTAAAATACGATACTGTTTTATTTACTCTTTATAGATAACAATGAAAAGTTACATGCGTGCGATCGATTGCGCAAATAATGTATTGTTATTTCACGTTAAGGGTACTAAGAGATCCTTATATTGCAAAACAAGAGGAAATAAAGAACAATAACAAACAATAGGTACTCCCCAGATGCTCGACAAAAGCAAGTGACCACAAATTGCAATTACTGTATCGAACTGTAAGCGAATACAAATGACACATGTCCTCTTTGACCGCTCACAATCATTGTTTTATGCAACGCACACTGATACAATTCGATCGACACAAGAGAACAGCTCTCGATAATGCACAATATAAGGCCGCGTTTCAACTGGGCGTATTGAGGCAAAACAATATATCTGATGTATCAAACCTTATCGAGCGAATTGTAATAAGGTCTATTCCCAGTCCGTTATTTGAAACTCGCGACCAATGTGCACGCAGCGTAATGCAACAGCGACCACATGGCGGTCGCATCACTTGCGCGCGCGCTGGCAGACCGAGTGTCTGGCTTCTGCGAAATGCGTATGTGCTTATTATACACGTGTCGTTGACTCTTTAAGGAAATAGACGTACTTTACACATATCTACACTTTCCTTGACGCATGTCAGCACCGGAAATTCCAATTAAATATGAACATATTCGTCTCTTTCCATGAAGTACCACCAAAAATCAACGGAAAGATGTAAAAAAAATCATACGAACTGTCAACTTGCCCATTCATTTAGGTCTTAAATTTCGTATCATATTAATTTAGAAAATAAATACTCATCAAACATATGGTAAAATCATAGCTTCTTGTGGCTAAGCGCGCATTTAACTTCCATTGGAATTGACCAAATAAATTATAACAATCAGTCACTATAGGATTATTGTATGCCGAATTTAAAGACGTATCTTACAGTTGCAATAATATAATCGAAATTCCAGATAGAGATTTATAGTTGCAATCTTCTTATCCCGCGATCGCCTCTCCATGTTCATACGCACGTTGCAATGCGCGTCCATCCGCTGCCGGGGTGAACGACCTCATTGCACATACTGCCAATTACCATACTCATAGAATTGCTAGAAATTACTCACGTGCCAACTTGCTTATTGAAATTTTGATACATAGCAATTTTCTGTACACGTGAATGAAACTTTTATTGAGTCTAATTAGAGGTTACTTCAGTAAGACAGTAATTGTTGATTGTTATATAAATATTAACAAATCTCTCGCCCAACACATTATTGTAATACCTCCTACATAATATTATAATTTACACACGAGGTGTGTATGTTTTTATATAACATAAGCATTATCAAATAGGTAGTTATAATAAATTTAAATAAGAACCCATTACATGAGTTTATTTTACTAAAATAACACAATTATAATAACATTTTAAAATACTTTAATAGTTCCATTTATAATGGTATAAAAAATTATCTTCAAGCTCTTTAAATATGTCCATACACTTACCGTCCAGTTTATTTATCACGATAGACATCGCCCACGTGTCGCATCCAGGAGATATCTATTTCCGCGTCAATAGACTCGTTCGATAAACGAGTGGGCTGACGGACGGTTGCCAATTATAATGGTTTACTTTCTATGGCTAATTGCACATTTGCTCGAAAGCGTACCGTGAATCATACTCGTAGTATCGGTTGCTCAAATTGTCGATCGGCTATTGTCGAATTACACGCGAGTTTCACACAAACATTTTGAATACCAACTACATGTATTGTTAGCTGTAAACATGACTGTAGTGAAATGGCCCAGTGTCATATCTTATCCAAAGGTTCAGGGTGTAGACTCAATCTAGATACACTAATTTCTTTTTTATAGAATAGGCCAGTAGACGAGCATGGTAAATGGCCACCAACGTTCATAATCATTAGCATTGTAAGAAATGTTAACCATCACTTACTTGGTGGTAGAGCTTTGTGCAAGCTCGTCTGGGTAGGTACCACCCACTCATCAGATATTCTACCGCAAAGCAGCAGTGCTTGTTATTGCTGTGTTCCGGTTTGAAGGGTGAGTGAGCCAGTGTAATTGCAGGCACAAGGGACATAGCATCTTGGTTCCCAAGGTTGGTGGCGCATTGGCGATGTAAGAGATGGTTAACAGCTTTTACAACGCCAATGTCTATGGGCGTTGGTGACCACTTACCATCAGGTGGCCCATATGCTCGTCCGCCTTCCTATGCAATAAAAAAAAAAAAAATCACTTACATCGCCAATGTACCACCAACCTTGGAAACTAAGATGTGATGTCCCTTGTGCCTGTAATTACTTTGACTCACTCACCCTTTAAACCGAAACACAACAATACCAAGTACTGCTGTTTTTCGATGAGTGGGTAGTACCTACCCAGACGAGCTTGCACAAAGCCCTATCACCAGTAAATAAGGAATATAACACCATTAACAAAATTTCCAAATGAAAGTTGCCTCCAACCAAACTGCCGGACCACACTGTGTGTACTCAAAATAAATAAGAAAAGCGAAAGACAAGTTGCTGTAAATAGTACCAAAACAAACAAGTCCTTATTTTATTTTATCAAGCCTACTCGCTTGGTCATATATATATACTCAGCTCAATCCACCAAGCTGTTCGACTGATGGGATGACAGTAACATTCCAAATTGAGCATGCAACGTTCGTGTTTTTAAATTTTGAATTTGGAAAACACTTAAAAAAATATATTTTTTAAATTATACGCATAAATTTTACTTAAATGATAAATAATTTAACCGCAACTTTGTATTATTAATTTCGAGAAGTACACTAACATTTTCACATGTGATATTTATTTATTATGATATCAATATAAATTATTATTGTATAGTGTATAAAAATACCGTTTCTTTCAAATAATTTACGATTCATCACTAGCTTATAGTACGAGATAAATCTTCATCCGCGTGTATAACGTCCCACTATGTTTTTTTTTTTTCTTTTCTCGGTTCATTTATTTTTATATGTACAAAGGCATACAATACAATGTCTCAATATAAATAACTATCTTGTTATAAATTTAGCACGAGTTTCAGGGCGAATGGTTTTCTTCGAGGCATCGGATGCGCCTCCCAATTCTTATTGTGAATGTAGGTTACATATTACAAATTACTCTTACAAACACAAACAACGATAATTACACCGATAATAGTCTTACGGTCACGCTTACTCGCTTATGGAAATCGAACTCTACTTTCTTTTGTTTTTTTTTGCTGTTATCTACATTAGTAGGCCTCGGCTTATAATTATACGGTCTCAATTTTACCAAATTACAACAGCTTTATACAGAATACAATTGTACAAATAGATTTAATGTTGATACACATTTCTTGATTTCTTAACTCCGAATTAATGAAGGAATAACAGACATTATGTTTCGTTGATTTAGTTAATACGGGCTTAAGGGTACACCTTGGATACGTCGATTGCTTCCAAGCTATTTTAAATTAAAATATAATGTCATCAACCTTATTGTAAAACATAATTGTTATTCGAATTGGTGATAAGTTATTGATAATGAATAACCAAATGTTATTTTATATGAAAGCCGTAGACAAATCTCTTTGGTTTATTCGCATTGCTGTCCCCTTCGACTAGAAGATTTAAGGGAATAATACGTGCATCTGTTATGGCATACGTTTTTGCGTTGAAATATTTTCTGTTCGAGCTAGTTAGGATGGCTCGAAACCTTATTTATTCCTAATAAAATTAATATAAAAAAGTATATATTTCGGTTCACAAATACATAAAGTATAATATGTAAGTTTGAGACCTTTTAAGCACTTTTAAGTGTGATAGCACTTGTATCTTCTATAAAAAAATATACAGTCGTAATATTTTTAAACAAATAATGGAAGAAGTCATATAATGACCTCAGTTTTTAGATAATTTTTCATTCATATTCTATACCGAATGTATATTCTCCTGACATATGAGTGTACGAGTAATATCTAGGTTAGTTTCACGTTATCATAACAACATCAAAAGAAAATTATTTGATCACTTCGAGCGAACTGAATGAAAGTTCCTCAAAATTCGACACTCTGTTTATATTACTTTTCTTTATATCCATAAATAGATTTAAATAGGCTGTAAACTCAGATGTATTAATAATCTGACCTAAATGTTGTTATGACGCGCGTACCTGACGTAACACAAGGAGCCACATGTATCTATGCGAAACGAGCTCGTTTCATTCGGTTTTGTTTAACTGATCTGATTTCGGTTACGATATAACGTCGTAATGATACCGGACCGAACCGATTCCCGTAATATTACTGGGTCAATTTGCATCTACGTAATTATTTGCTCCGCGCGAAATAGTTGCAAGGCTTTCCATGAACGGACGTCTTGTTTACTTAATATGTATTGTATCAAATATTGTGTGATATATTATAGCTTGATGATTTATAAAAAACATATAAAGAAATCCTCAAATTAATTTTCTTATGATATATATAGGACACTTTTCTCCCATTCCGATATAATGCAATATGATCGACATGAGTGATGAGTCGATAGGACGAAAGGGACGCAAACAGTTTCAACTTCCTAACATAGTTTGTTTTTTTCTTGAAAGAAATTGTCAACAATTTTCCTTATAAGACGTGAGATGTGAGAGCAGTCAGCAGCGAGTGTGATCAGCAGTCTTATAAGTGAATCACTAAATCAGTAGTATATTTATGCTGGTTGAATATTAATACATAAATTATATTGTAATATTACGTCTCGTATGTTTTAAGTACTGCAAAATTGATAGTTTGCTATTCTTCATTGCACGAGTGTTAGATGAGGCATGCTTTCTACTTCTATCTAGATATTACATAACTGCTACAAATTAGGTTCCGAATAATGCTTTCATACACTTAGACCAGACAATATTGCATCATACCTACCAATTGTAACATAGTGTGCAGACGAAAAAAAACTTGGTTTACTTTTGATTTAAAAACTACTTAGATAACATAGTATAGATTTTTTGTATAGAAATGAGAGTTTTAACGAAATTATTGTCATTGTTCTTGCTGGTGAATTTTCTAGAAATACTGTCTATTATTTTGAGTGATTTGGTCTTCATCGTTGATGACGATGTTGAGTCATTGTATACAAGCTTTCATTGTTTATTAGTCACTAAGTAAAGTTATTATATTAGTAGTAATGTTCAGTAGACGCAATACGATTATGAGACGGCTGCGGTGAGTTACGTGAAATGGTACAAATATTACGGAAACAGTCGGCGCTAATAAGGTAATAAGTTGATAATGTTGGAGGAAGAATAGTGTTACACTACAATCATAAATCAATAGAAACTTACTGGTGTGATCGATTGATACCAATCAGACTTTCGCTTTTGATTTTAAGACGATCTAACTTTTTATTGTTTTCGTACCAAAACTGCTCGTCAAAATTTTATAAATTTATTTCTTTAAGAGATTTCTTCGAGTCTTCTAAAAAAACAAATTCACAGTATGTTTTAATCCAACAATCCGTTTTCGAATCGATTTTATATTGTATATCGGACGAGTTTTTGCAAAAGCTAGTGTACCGTTAGTCGCTTGCCAAATATATTGACCAAATTAATATCTATGGCCCAAATTAGGAGTTCGGCAAAGTACCGATAGGTGGGAGTGGTAGGTTATTGCACTTTATGGTTCATCGGATGAATTCTTGATGCCCTAAATTGGTGTTCAGTAAAAGTGCTAATGAAAAATTACAGATCAGTTGGTCAAGAGGTTTAATTAGGCATTGCTTGATTTTTATGTAAAATTGGGCTAAATTTTAAACCATTTTAGAAATAAAGGTCATTGAGGATTCGATGTGACCTTTTACGCCCGTGTCGATCTCAGGTCTATAAATTTATAAAGGTCAAGGTAAATATTTAGGCAAGCGTTAGCTAACTCAGGTACCAAAGGGAGTTAGTGTCGTGAAATATAATATTTTAAAACAACAATATATTATCCAAATATTTAAAAGTGCTTTTTCGAGAGTACACATTCTTGCCTTATTTAAAGCCGTGACGAATGAAATGTATTTAAAATAATAATTACGAATTCCACGAAATTTTTTGGCAAGATAAATCGTCTCTACAAAACGAGGATGCAAAAGTGTCACTTGCCACAGTTCTACTAACGCTGATCTCTTGCGTCCTAAAACCGACAGAATTCTCATAGATTGTATTAGTATCTGTTCTAGGAACAACATTAAAAAGGATACAAAGCGAATTTGGAGCGGAAGCCGCATGTTTAGAATATTTTAAGTTTTTTTCTCTGAAATCATATGTCTTCTCTTTTTTAAACACATAATAATTTATGTACTTGTAAAAGTATAAGATTACTTTGCTTCACTAACGGAAGTCCAAAAAAGACTATTTGATATAAGGTAAATATATAACTGTATAAAGTAAATATGTAAGTACACAAAGAAGGTACATTGAAGATAGAAAATACCACTATAATAAATCCCAAACCGTGAAGTGCAAAGGAAAGTATGACGAATCAAGATTATTACGACGCCTTCGCCGACGCCGTCAGAATATTTACACGATGCCCATTCAACTCGTGTTTACTTTTGTAAAATCACATCACAGCTTTAGATTTACTCTTACAACTAATCTTAATGACTCGCTGATGACAACCGCACGCCATAAAGTAACGATAAACTCATAATCTGTTACGTGTTTAAAGTCATGTTATGTCATTATAAGATTTTCCTTATTTAAATAAAAGATTTATACTTTTCAATTCCTTAATAATTAATTTTCTTTGTATTTATTTCCACTTAAAACAACGCATAGGTTATTATAAAAACTAAATTATAAGAATTCACACAAAATTAGAAAAGTGAAATTTAAAAACATTTAGAAAAGTGGCGCCGAAATAACCTAATCGTACAGAACGATTCGTCCGGAAAAGACAACCAATTTTCTAACCGTGAAAACAACAATTTGGCAGACGCCTCGGAGTCTGTACGCGAGCACTTTCTCTGCGCAGACGCAGCTCGACGCGCCATAGTCCTTCAGGCGAGCGTGAGAGCCGCCCGCCCGCATCCAAGTCGTGCGCTTAATGCTTATTATTTTTTTTGTTTTATCCGTAAAATAAAAAACTTTATTTTCGAGAAGAAATTTTTGGGAAATAAAATATTTCTTCGACCGTGATCGGATTGCCGAAAAAAACAAATGCAAGTGATATATATTTTCTCGATCTGCGTCAATCCAATCGCCTCGCGTAAAACATTGCGATTGCCGAAGAGACCTTAAACGTATACGAAGTTAATAAAATTAGTGAGTGATTTAGGCGGCATAGAGACAATTATATCACTATATTATTACTAATGCCAAGCGTTGACAATGACCAAGACGCGTCGCGTTTGGCTTTGATGCGAATGGACTCCAGCCAAACCATGACGCTCTGGTACACAGACATACTGGTAAGTTTCATTCGTATTGCGTTTATCGTTGAGTAAACATTATTTTATTGCTCAGTCGTATTTTTAACAGTGAAACAGTTATTTTACGGTTACGCAGTCCGGTTGTCCGAAAGGATGAAGTACGTCGTATACAATTTCTGGTACAATTGTTTAAATTGTGATCTCAACGTGTACTGTTAGTGATGATAGCAATGTTTATACAGGTAACGTAGCGCTTACGTTCATGACATAAGTCCATTGTTTAGTTTTATGAAGCGTATCCGAATATAGATTTACTAGAATGATTTTTATTAATATATATAAATAAAGGTGTGATTAAATGTTCATTTGGAAAAAAATATACAAGTTGTTTGAGAGCTCTTTCAACTGCTCGTCGCTTATGGTTATGCTTTAAATGTGTGAAGTGATAAATCGTTACAGAGCTGTGTAAATACTAATACATAAAGGTGAAGAGTTTGTTTTTTTTGAGCGCGATAATCAAAAGATTTTAAAAAATGTTTTTGTATTAGAAAATTCATGCTATCCTATTTGTTGACAAAGGTTATAATATATTATACGATACGGGGGCGAAGCACTAAGGTTAATCCGTAACGCTGGTTAAACCTACACCTAGTGCACCTATTGTATACTTCAAATGATAACGTATTATTTATTTCGTCATTATTTTATTTAATATTAACGAAATTCTAACAAATAATCGTTAAAACTATAAGTTAATAGTACATGAAATTTTTCATATAAACCTCTGTGTTGTAATTAATTCATAAAGATCATAACGACTAGTTTATCGATGAACGATTCGATATGGGCGTCAATATTTCTAAATTTACGATTATCGAAAGGTAAATGCTGATGATTGACCTAGAACTGCTTCGCCATCTACAGCTTCAGGCTTTTTGTTACCTAGATATTTCCGATCGATTACTTAGCAAGTTTTTTTTAAATGTTTTATACTACTTTCTTTGTAATTACGAAAAGCTTACAAATCGGTTTAAATAAGATAGTTTTTCATCTATCTCTTTTTTATTAGATATTAAATACGTATAAAGTGAATTGTACCTATCCAAGAAGAAAAACATATTTTAAAATATGTATATAAATAACATAAAATACTCCTAATTACTATAAGTAAACGTAATAACAAGCCGATAAATGCTCCACAACTGAGCAAAAGCCTCTTATACTGTTCAGAGTATTATGCGTTTTGCATTTTCTATATTTTCTATTTTTTTATATTTTCTACTCGGTTAACCACTTGCTCCATGATGTTATTAGCACCTTTCCACTTAGAAGCTCTCGTTACATCACCGGACGACATCACAGCTCAGACGCTGTCCGGTGAACCTTTAAATGCAGCCTGCGAATAGGTCAAGAACGAAACACTCACGACATAACAAACTTTTTTTCTTCGCGGCGACGCTGCAAGGAAAGTGTGTCAGACGCAATAAATCGTCGATTCTTATCGTCAGCTGGTAATTTCGGGGACTATCGAAAGCATGACTGTATTCTCACATAATCAAAATGCCGAGGTCGGTGATGGTATCGGTGCACGGAAAGTTAATAACGCCACGAGCACGCGTTTGCCGGTAATTATTTTATGCTACGCGGTGCTTGAAATCGACGTTTACTGTATAACTTATTCTAAAATTTGGGTTAGCGTTAGACGAAATGAATATTCATCGTCGCACAATTACATTGACATGTTGAACGTTAATTAAATATTATCAAAAATAGTCCGTCCGCCGCAGTCTAGTTTGCCGAAGAAACAAAATAAAATCTATAATCGTGCAATTTATATTATTGTTTGTTAGAAACCGAATAACAGTATAAAATGCAATACGGTCATAACAAAAGATTATATCAATAATAGGTAATAAAGTTGCCGTGATACAAGTCTGTTATCAAAAACATGACAAGCACAAATTGCACTAACCTAATCTAAAATCTAATACATACAACAATACAATATTAATGACAACGTATAAACTTTTAAAATTAATAAAAAATCGTTAATGTAAATATTCGTGTCGTATTATTCGTGATAATCATAAGAGAGACATAAGTGACATCAAGTCATGCGCACGCGTTGACAAGGAAGACAAACAAACTCTCGGTTTCATCCCGTCAACGCCTACAAGCGACTACTTAACGTAACAGTGTCGATTCATTTGTGTTACGTATTAATATCGTGGGAGCTTCTATGCGTTTGACATCCGCTGTAACATTGACCCTGGTTCATAATTTAAATAAAAAAAATATATGAATATGGATAAGACATGCATAATTATATGGGTAAGACATACAAAAAGTAGGTAAAAGAAATACTCATCCATAATTAATCAATCATATTCAATGTCATAGAAAGTTAAGGCAGTTGTACTGCTCTGTGCAAAAATTGCACATTAAATATTCAAAAAATATTATAATTTACCTCGCCTCGTATTAGCTGTTTTAATAAGATTTCAAAAAGAAAGTGAACGCAAGATGATCTCTAAACTGCAAGTTATTTAGACGTTGCCTCTTATTTTCGACCCGCGTAACCCACTTGAGCGGCTCATTTGATTAAAACCGCTTCAAAATAAAGAAAAAACCGTCAGGGTTGCCATGTTTTATTTTCTTTTATTGTAACTTTCATTCTAAATTTATAACGTTTTAATGAAACAACATGACTAATGGTTAAAGAACGTTATAAAATATTACTTTAAAGTTTATTCTGTATTATTTTAACTGAAAATACATTTAATACAAATACATTTTTTTAAACAAACATTTTGTTACAAGGACAAAGTATCGTATTAAATTACTTCTCCCTCGACTGCAAGAAGTCTTCAGTATTTTCATAAACATCTAAAGATATGCTAATAATATTATATATGTAAATGTCTTATAATAAAAACGCCATCAACTCGGTCTAAAACAAATCCCTTAAATATACTTTTGTAATTTTTCCATTAAAAACCAAAACTTCTTCGCTTACATGTCTGCAAATGCCGTAATACCGAAACATCATTAACATCTTAAGAGCGACGATATAAAAATAATCTACATAATTGATCTAAAGAAATATAAAAAATAACAGCCTGTAAATATTCAAGAGAAAAAAGACAAAGTCCTCCCCCTTAAGAGGAGCAGCTCTGCTTTAGTAAGAACCTTATCTTAAGGGGAGCTATTTAATTACCACATAACTCCAGTGTGGATTGATACTAGTAGAACTTATATTATTTTTAATAATAAATACAATTAGTATTCGGTAATTTTTGCCCGAATTTAAATACAGAGCCTAATAATCACAATCCACATATTCAATAAGAGTACAAATTATTTAATAAATTATAAAGTATTGGTAGCCCTGGCGTTCGAGTCTTTGCATCGCCTGATTCATCTATTCCGTTTCAAAGACATAATGCTCGTAATTAGGGGTGAAAGCACTATCGTGTCACATACATCCGTCAGCGACGCGAGAAGTGACATTAGAGATTCAAATACCAATTAATATGATACAGCTGTGGTTTCCTTTGTGATGAACAATTCGTAACCATTTATCATTTAATATTTCGTACCGTTTACAATTATATTATTATATTATATTATATTATTTACTATATATGTTTTAAATGCACAATCCCCTTTAGGAATATGCGCCTGCTTAGCAATATCCAGACAAAATTCGTTATGATCGAAAATACCAAAGTTTGGTGCTTCATTTAAAATATTATTTTTTTTCCAAATTTGGAAATACAGAAAACAAACTATGTTGTATACTGAGTTATAAGTTATAACATATATGCAATCGAATCTACATTTAATTAGAACTTGTCCAGTTCGAGTGTGATCCACAGATAGATTAACATCAAAACTTTTGCAATATTAAAAATTAACGATATAATACAATAAGTATTGTTATATATTATGAGTAGTTACAGAAGTTCGATATTTAAATTTAGTTAGTGCCACACATGCAACATTTGTTCCCTGCTTACGCTTTTAGAAACGAAGATAGTAACGCGAAGCCATTATCGTTCTGGCCCACATTGTCCACTTTGAACTTAATTAAAAAATTGTCTCAGAATGTCAGTGTGTCTCGGAGATTGCGCAATAAATTTCAATCTCAAACACGTCGAGCCATTTAAAAATCTAGACACCGGTCCTTGCCTCGCCGTTATATAAATCATAATTCGAGTTACATTTTTAAATGAACCCTGATAGCGATGCATACTCGATGCGTTTAATATTGGCAAAATTTAATCAAGATCTTTTTTTTCGATACAATAATTGAGTATAAGCTTTCTACCGCAGCTCAGCTTTTATGGTTCATAACTAGACTCTCATTAAACATGTTCAATCGTAATAACGTTTAAAACGACAAACGACTCGGGCGCCATGAAAATCGTTTCGATTTTAGAAAACAATAACGCGGGCCAGACAAACACACTTCCCGATCTATAATATAGTAAGGATTGAAAGCAATAATATGTTGAATTTGGCAAAGTTTCAGTGCGGAACGTCAAACGCCATTGATGTGACTTTAAAACAATTCAGCCTCGTTCAACAACGAGACGGAATGTGATGGAAATATTCGCGGAGAATGAAGATTTGCCTTTGATGTGCCGAAGTTGACTGTAATGTTGTGTATAAAAGTGTCGGCAAGATCATTCATTAATATCAACGTTTACAAGAAAATCATCGCGACTTATAATATTTTTATTAATAATATTGAGATATTTATATATGTATATGAAACGTTAAAAACATTACTGAAACATAAAAATAATTTACTTTGTGGTAGCTTTGTGCAAGCTCGTCTGAGTAGGTACCACCCACTGATCAGTTATTCTACCGCAAAACAGCAGTACTCGCTAATTTTGTGTTCCGGTTTGAAGGGTGAGTGAGCCAGTGTAATTACAAGCACAAGGGACATCTTGGTTCCCGGGGTTGGTGGCGCATTGGCGATGTAAAAAAAGGTTAACATATCTTACATTGCCATTGTCTATGGGCGTTGGTGACCACTTACCAGCAGGTAACCCATCCAACCCAGACCCATACGTTCGTCCACCTTCCTGTGTAATCAAAAAAAAAATAAAACAATAAATATGCAACAACTATCGCCGATCTTTATTTATAAGATTTTGATTAAAAATCCCCTTTTTTTTAAGCGCTGTCGCACGCTTGAATCGCAGTTTTTCTCATGTTCGCTAATTTTACATTCACCTTGGTTTTATTTGCGTCAGTTTTATAACTGTTGCAATGCAAATACTGGGATAGTTTATAAAAGAACGACAAGTTCCCCGACACACTGAAATACACGACGGAAATATATAGTTCAAGTAGTTACCCAAGCTGCTTATTTACCTACTATGTATAAACAGCGGCACATCGTAATGTCTTACTGTTGTGCGAAAGATCTCTGATGTTAAGTTTAAAGTTTGAAACTGACACCACAAAGCTGCTATGGTGCGGTTTGGTGAATTTATATGTTGTAGAATTTATCTCAAAACTTGTAGGTTTTTTCATGACGTTTTGCATCACAGCTGAGCACGAGATTAATCATAAATGCAAAATCTTTATAGACACATTGTAATAATTCTAATTGATTGTTACAGAGCCCCGGCGCCGTCAGCGGCAACGCGCCCGGCGCGGAGAGCGGCTCGCGGGACACGCTGGACGTGCGCTACTCGCTCGCCGCGCTCGCGGACGACTACACGAAGCGCAAGCACGTCGTGCGCGTCACCACAGCCGCGGGCGCAGAGTTGCTGCTGCAGGTACATTTTACATTCCTTCTTTTCTTCAGAGCTTATCTTTTTTTATTTACATAGAATTTTCAGATATACTTCCAAAAAGCGGATCGATAACGATTCATAAAATTATGTTAACATGATTGCAAATAATAGATCTATTTTTTATTAATTCTTTGTTTACATTGTAGGCGGAAGGCGCTGCAGATGCTCAGCGCTGGCTGGCAGCTCTCCGAAGACATTCAGCCGAGCCGCCGCCGGGCGAGCCGGCGACCGCACTTCCACCCGCGCCCGCTTCCGCGCCACCCACCGCCACCACCGCACCCGCCGCCGCAGAGTGCCCCTCGCCACTGCCACCGCAACGCACTAAAAAGATCGGCAGGAACAGGTCGCCTACCGGTAAGACGTCCGAAAACAATGTTTGTTTCTAATAGCGCGATATATCTAAGTAGAATATATAACTGTACCATCAGTTTACTTAGGCTACTGTGCCTAAACAATTAAACTTTTAAATAGTTTTTAACCTTTTCTTAAAGGAATTTATTAATTAGCTTTAATATATTCAGGCTTTGACTGCGGCCTTTAAATTCCTATTATAATATGATCCATCATATTATGATCCTATTATATTATTATGATTCTATTATATTATGAACCAATGTCGATGATCAAAAATTTGTGTTCCAGGTCCCCCGACACCAACTCTCCCCTCGTCGCCCAAGAACAAGACGTGGAAGGGTCGCGTGGCGAAGCAGCTGCGGCGCATGCACGGCGGCGCGGGCAACGCGGCGCCCGCCGTCGTGGGCTGGCTCGGCGCGCCGCTCGAGCGCTGCCCCGCTGACGCCGAGAGTCCCTCGGTGCCCAAAGCCGTCACGCTGCCCGCTCAGGCCGTCGAGGTATGCATATAATTTAACCCATCAGTAAATTATAACTGATTGCAAGCAAACAAAATATTTTCTTCACTCGAACCTCCAATTAATTTTAAATACCTTAACACCTTTCCATACAAAAGCGAGCTCGATACAGCTCCACGATTTCTGCTATAAACGAGAAAAGTTTAAATAGATCACATCACGAACGTTCGTTATTCGCAGGCCTACGGGCTCCGCACGGTGGGCGTGTACCGCGTGCCCGGCAACGCGGCGGGCGTGGCGGCGCTGGCGGCGGCGCTGGACCGCGGGGAGCCCCCGCCCGCCAGCGACGCGCGCTGGGCCGACGTGCACGTGGCGTCCAGCCTGCTCAAGGCCTACCTACGCCGGCTGCCCGACCCTATCCTCACCAAACAACTCTACCCCGCCTTCATCGGTCAGTAGAATTCTGTTAACTTGTCTTACCTGCACTGTCCCTGAAGATCTTTAATTAACAACTTACCTATTATGAATATTTTGTTTACAGCGGCCGATCGTTCGCCGGAAAGAGCGCGAGAACTACGCCGTCTCGTTCACGCCCTTCCCCCGGCTCACTACGAAACACTGAAGTACCTGATCCAGCATTTGCGCAAAGTAGTCGCACATTCTGCTTTTAACAAGATGGAGGCAAGAAATTTGGCCATCGTGTTCGGTCCAACGTTAGTACGCGCGGCCAGCGACGACATGCTCGCTATGGTCAACGATATGTCCAGCCAGTGTCGCATCATCGAGTCCTTCCTGACACACGTGAGTGAAAACCAATTGACGATTTCACCTACTTACAATTTATTATTTGTTCGTGGACTTTAGTAACCATACAAACTATCATCCTGTAGAGTTCATCAGGACCTTCCCGTTTTCACCCAAGTGTCATTACTTACAGTACGACTGGTACTTCGAGGAGGAGGAGGGCTCCCCACCCGCAGAACCGCCGCCAGCCGCCGACCAACTATCGCCTGCACCCGCACCTTCGCGCGATCTGCTCATACACAACGTCAAGAAGATTGAAGGTACGCACAATGTTCACTCGAAATAGAAGGATTAAATTTACCCTTTTACATCCCGAAATTTCACCAAAAAGTAGATATCCTCTCAAAACGACACTCGCTTCACCCCCGGCAGGCAAAGACGTGTCGACTCGCGACATCGTGTCCTCGATAATATCGGCGGCCAACCGCAAGATGCAGCGCAAGCCGCGCAAGAGCGACAAGAAGTGGGAGGACAAGCCGCGCTCGCCCGGCGCCTCCCCGCCGCGCTCCCCGCTCGCCTCCCCGCCCGCCGCGCTGGCGCACTACGCCGGCCTGCCGCACTTCCTGCACGAGCGCGAGCCCGACAAGTGAGTGCGACCGGCCCCTCTACTGCGCCCGTTCCCGTGCCTCTATCTGCTGTATAATAATCATAAATTATTGTTTATTTCGTTGTATTATGTTTTTTCAGAATCGACATAGAGGCGCTAGGGCGTGGTCGGCAAGAGATCTCGCGACATGCACACGCGCTGAATAACTTCTCCATCGATGGTAAATATCGTTTATAAATATTACTGTTTCTTACAATTAGAAAATAAAATATTTCCTATTCAAACAACTTTTGTGCTCAATAAAGCTCATTTGTGTAAAGGTTTATATTATTTGCTCTATTAGGTGTCCGGTACTGACTTCAGAGAGTAGATACAGCAATCCCTTTCTTTTGTCCACATTAAAGGTATAGGAATGTGAGCGTGCGTGTTGCAAGTGTGTGCGTTTACGCGGACGACTCTGTTAATCCTCGCCATTTACGTTCACTCTTATTTCTTTATCACTGAAATGTTTGTATTATTTGAATCTTAAAAAGAGTGAACGTAGACGACACCGTGATTCTCATAAATAACTAACTAATGCTTCATAAACAGCGGCTGCTGACAGCACGGCTTGCGGCGCTCGTGCGAACTCATTACCGCATCTCGCTGTACATATATACTCACGTCATACATTCATGTTCGTACATCACCCGACAACAGAGCGACCTAATCCTAACCCGCTTCCTTAATAGATACCTAACATCCACGGCGACCGAAATTAATCTTCGACCTTGTTCTAGGAACCGGAGACTTGGTGTCCTCTCTCACGAGCACGTTCGACCAGAAGCTGCGCACTCTGAACAACTCCTCTCCGCTCGACGACGGCAGCATCCCCTACGCCGACGAGTGCCAGGACGACAACGAGGAGGGCAAGTCCAGCGGCAGCTCGCCCTCCGACGCGGGCTCCGTGCGCGGGGCCTCCCCCGTGCGCGCGCGCGCCGACCAGCTCAAGGCGGCCTGGCTGCGCTCCGGCTCCTCCTCTTCCGACGAGCCCGACGCGCGCGCCTGGCCGCCCCCGCGCACCGACCGCCGCGCCGCGGCCCCCACCGCGCCGGCCTCCCCGCGCACCTCCCCGCGCACCTCCCCGCACGCCTCCCCGCCCGCCACGCCACCGCGCACCGACGACGACTCCGAGAAGGAGAACTGCGGCGCGCCCAAGAAGAGCCTCCGCGACGACGACAAGGACGTCGACACTCGGTCGCAGAACTCGAGCGACGCGCTGCCCGACAACGACAAGGGCTTCGAGCGCGCGCTCTACCCGAACTACGGCGCGCAGCGGACCGGGGCCTCCGACTGCGGCAAGCGCGCCGGCGCCGCCCTCGACTGCGAGGAGGCCGAGGCCGGCGACGGCGAGGGCGACCGCGCGAAGCTGAAGCGCTCCGAGTCGCTCAACAGGGACCGCGAGCGCAACGAGGCGCGCGTGCTGCGCTCCGAGAGCCTCAACTGCCGCGCGGAGCGGCCGCAGCGCTCCGAGTCGCTGAACAAGGGCGAGCGGCCGAGCAAGCTGGAGAAGGGCGAGTGGAACGTCGTGCGGCGCCGGGAGGGCGGCGCGTGGCGCTCCACCAAGCTGAAGCGCAAGAACGGCATGCCCGAGCGCGGCATCAAGCGGCGCCACACGGTGGGCGGCACCAAGGACTTCGACAAGGACGGCTGGGCGGCGCGCCACACGCGCACGTCGTCGCCCGACCTGTCGGCCGCCGCGTGGCGCGCCTGGGCGCCGCTCGTGCCGCCGCCGCGCCCGCCGCTCGAGTCGCACGTGTGACGTCACGCGCGTGACGCGCACGCGTGACGGCGCTCGTGTGATGCGGGTGTCGCTGCGAGAGAGGCTATTATTGATTCGATTCATTTGACTGAATAGATTAAGTCACAAATTTCTTAATATAAAATATTGATAAAAATAAAACTAATAATACTCAAAATCCTCTGTAGCGCGTCGTGTTCGTATCTCGCGCATTTACAATATGAATTGATCGATACCGAAAATACGACATTTTAGATATTTAACGTATAGTATAATAGATACGGAGCGAAAGAGATTCGTCTGCAATGTAATGTTATCGATTGAATAGTGCAATACACATATATTATATCGACGAGAGGAAAGTATGCGTAGGTGTTACTACACAGTTTATTAGTGGAAGCGATAATGAACCTAGCTCACTAAATAATGCCAAAGAATGATGAAAAAGGTTTCTATTGAGGAAATAGTCACACGAAATGTATGACGAAGAAGACTAGATTCAGATATCAGTTAGTGAAGAATTTTCTGCTATTAGATGTAAATACGATGAAATATTATCATGAAAATGGACATATTTTCCACTAGTAGTACAGTATCGTACGCTTTCATGATAGTCCACTAATCTACAAATCTGTAGAATGGCTCCTTTCGTAGGTATTGAACTACTTTTAATGGAGTTGCTGTGGGACTGAAAATGACTAAGAGTGCAAAATAAACAGCATAATATTATTAAAAATAAGTGCTACTAGTATGTAATTATTATGAGAATTAATTAGGTGCGCCCGTGGGCTTAAATAATTATAATAATTAAGATAAGTGATAAATACCAGAAATAAAGGTATGACCAGAATACTATAACACCACTATAATAAACTAAGGACTGTTCGTATAATACTTAATGTAGGTACTCTTGGAGTTTCAAACGTAGAAATGATTTATCTTATTGTATTATTAATAATGTAAAACATCACCTACTTGCCTTCGCGTTTGAGCGATATCAATTTTTAAGCACAATTTTTCAATTAATAGTAGATATTCTATGAATTTAAAGTTACCAGCTAGTGGTTCGTTCGGCAAGAGTTATGATAATCATTTCTAGCTATTATTTTATGACATGTATATTTCATTGCCTTGAATTTTAAATTATCAAAGGCGACTTATATTAGTTTATATTGTAAATAATGATGCTATGAGTTTAAACATGACTAGGTATGTCTACAAGCTGTCCGTAGCGTAGTGACGAGCGAGTATCGATTGTAACAACAGTGATAACGATAGAAGTGATCCCTTAAGCTTTGTAAAAATTGTACATTTTCTTTTAACCTTAATTTATATTAAATTTGTTATCGTAGCTTTGTTGAATGCAATTATTTTTTATTGTTTTGTTTATCAAAGAAAAGTATTTTTAGGCTAAATTCAATTGTTATTTATTTACGAAAGATGTAAAACGTGATTCGGCACTTTCTTATATGAAAAAAAATAATAATATTAGTTTTGTAAATATTTTCTGTAAAATGATATTTTAGATTTTCGTTCATTATTTTTAAAGAAAATTTTAATACCATCTTTATGTTAAGACGATCTCAAGTTTGTTGAATGTTTGCAAAGCGTTCCTTTTAAAGTTTTATTTGTAAATATATCATTAACTGTAGGAACAGTGAATTTACTAATTTTACATCATACGTAGTAGTAGAGGATAGTCGACGGCGAGCGAGCCGGTACATATAAAAGACATGTCCGCACGGGACGAGCTCGCCTGTCAGTTTACAAGTGAATTGTATTCAAAATAACCTATTCATGCTCTTCGTGTAATCCGCTATGAAATTCAATAAGCACACTATTAAAGACATCTTGCAAATGTGGTTCAGACCAGATTTACATTATTTGTCATTGTGTATATTTTGGAGAAATGAAAATAAAATATTAAATGAATTTATTTAATGTGTATGATTTCTGCTTTATTAACCCTATTCAGCTGTTTTATTATCACCCATTACATATAATTAATGTTAATTATTACTAAACATTTAGGTACACCACCTAAATTTTTTTTTTTTTATAATTGAATATCAAACAACATAGGAATTAAAAATTTTAGATATTTTTCTATACACCACCGATCGATTTTGTTGAAATTTTAATCAAATGAATAAATTCACCACTATAGCTATGGCGCGAAAATAAACGCAACCAGTTTGTACCGATACGATACTTTTGATAATCATTCGTACACATTATACAGATCGGACGAATGTCTTACTCGTATTTTTTTTAAAACGATAAATTGAGTTTTGCTATGCCTAAAAATAATCTGTATTTTGAGTATTTTGTTAACTTTTAAATATATATTTTTTCGTTATCTTACCTTTAAGCACTTTTGAAAAAACATTTCTATTTCAATAACTAAAAAATGAGCGCAATGATCAAGGATGTACCTTTTTATAATAATAATAAATGTTAAGATAGTTTGAAATAAAACACCCATTTTATTTTTGCTATATATTACATCAAATCACATACATCGATACAACATTTAAGACAGAATCAAAAATAGGTATCTTTTGCTAACAGTTATTTAACAAAGCTGATTCGAAAACATAGTAATTGTACCTGTTTGTTGTATTTGATACTTTGTAAATAAATCTATAATTTATTAATTTATACTGAAAATCCTAAAACGATGCTTTTTTTAATTAGTTTTTTTTTGGAGCGAAAAAGTAAGCTTTAAAAATCATATAGCAACTCTTAAACTAACTTTGAACTTGAAGTCAACACACTACATAACCTAATAGTTAAAATACTACGCTCGATCTTGTTATATCGCTACAGTCACATTTAACACCGATTTCTACTTTAACAACAGCATATTGAAGTGACATCAATTAAATTATGCCCTACTGCCCATCCTGCTTGATTAGTAAACAATATAAGTAACTAATATTCGGTAAAGGATATGTTAAGTCCATAAAGATAGAAGAAAGAGAAGAAAAAAATAATTTGAAAATAACAAAATAATCATCAATTTATAATAAATCAAAATATAGAATATTTTTTGATTTATTCAACTTCAGTAATACAAAATAGATATTTTGTATCACAAACAAATGCAATGCTCATAATATGTTGTTATATCTGTATTCATTACTCTATAACATATCACAATTTACATTTTATTTAAAACCAAACAGGATAATACAAGCAAGATAACCAGTATCGCGTCAGAGTTACATATTGACGAATGCAGCGCGACTATTATTATAATCAACAGATTATAAAAACTAATTTAAATGAGTTTGTTAGTTCATGGCAATTTCTTTGGATAATATATTAAAAAATAAGTTTTTCGAAAAACGCGCGACAAACGTCAATTCCTTCCTATATTAATCTATAACATCAAGATATTATAATATTGAGTACGAAAATATGTAGCGATACACGAGGCGGAGGAAGAAAAGATTCAACTGTCATGGACAATCACTTACCGTTAATGTCCGAGATCAAATTTTGAGTAAATAATTTAATGCCCAAATATAATACTCTAGCGTTCATTCATTCACACATACAATAATAAAACTAAATTCAAAGGACCCGAAACGAGTCGAGGCAAGTCTCTTGCTCTCTCAAATATCATAATGAGTATAATAAATTAATTATGCTGAGATTTACGAAACCGATAAAACCTATAAAAATATCCGTTTTATTTTTATTTAAAGAAAAAAGAACTTATACAAAACGGACCATAATATCATTTTCTTGCACCATAAAATAAGAAAACAACTTTATTGCCGTTATAAAAAGTTAATTTCAGGCGAATATTATAATTTGTTCTATTTCACGAAACAAGTTATTTGCGAAGGCTAATTGTTTTATAAGCGACGTTATGCAGTCCAAAGACCATAGGCAATCTCATTTCTTTTTCTCAATGTGGTACTAACATTCCACAAATCAATATTGTGCAGTCCAAATCTTTGGCAATACAACGATCACACAAGTCACGCTGAATATCTACCCGCACACACAACTGCACATACAGCCACCCAGATACGATTTACACGTACATTTAAGAGCAAAATAGCGCATTATAATAATATTAATACGATACCACTAACATCAAACTTTCGACATTATTAAATGGTTAAAAAAATATAAGGAATGTTACAACCCAATCACTCGGCGGGCATTATACAGAATAGAAAAAAGAGAACAGATAGACAAATAGAAGAACGCCTTTATAGATCACAAGTCAAAGCTTCAAAGTACACATTTCAATATTAGTTATATAACTATACGATACGATATAAATTGTACGATTCTACAACAGATGTTTAAAACATTTAAATCCTAACTTATAAACTTAGCGGATGATGAGTCAAACAATTCTGTCCTTGTCTTTCGAATGTCAAGTCACTAATGACAGAAAGAGCGAAGGCATTGTCCAACTAAACAGCCGCAGCAACGATTATAAGAAAGGCTGTATGAGATTAAAATAGACATTCAAAGACGAACGACTACAATTTAATATTTCCAAACATTTAATATTAAGACATTTAATATAATAAGTGTACTGAAGAATGTTTTCACATTATTATTTATGGTGTGGTATGTTAGGAGTCAATACTATAACAGTATTATCCTTGACAATTTCCAGGTGAGATAATAGTACTTCTTTACTTTGCCCGATACTTCAGACATTTATTTTTGACCTATTGATTATATTTAAATATAACTTCTTGCTCCAGCTTTTTATTGACTTATTATAAAGTCAAACTATAATATATTTTGTTTTTAGTATCCTTAAATAAATATCAATGGTACTCTGGACAACAGAGGCATAATTTGTTTAAATAAATTTTTTTTTTGTTATTTTTTTTTTGTTTTAAAAAAGGAACAACGTTGAAATAGGACTTTAAAAAAAAAACAATATTCACTGATGATATTCGCGGTGGTAATCGATTTGTAAGAGCGAAATTTCGAGCCGGTAGTGCGCTTAGTGCGGATAGTGCTGGTCGTGCGGGTATGGCGGTTGGTGCGGACGTTGTCGCACCGCTCAATCGTTGCGCGGGTCGCGGGCGGGGCTCCAAGGCTGCACGGGTGGAGCATCGTCGCATTCCGCTACGCTGTTGCCCTCTAGAGTCAGGGTGTTCAACAGAATGTCGAATATCGTGTCCTGTGTATTAAAATTATGTACGTTAACATATACAATGACGTCACTTGTTATTCCAATTTCTATGTAACTAAAGAACAGGTGAACTTATATTGAAATTCGAAACAGCATTAATAAATATTGTTATTTAAGCTGTTACAATATAGACAAAGTTTCAATAGTCAGAAGAAATAATACAGTCTATGCTATATTTATGAGTTCACAGACTATAATACATACGTCACAGCGGATTCACACGAGTCAGTTTCATTCGATCTACTGCTAAATTGGAAGAAATTCGAATTTCGTTTTTGGTTAAAAAGAGTATATAAATTATTATAATATTTTTTATACTTCTTGAAAAATATCTCAAATATATGATATGCTTTTCCTCAAGTCATTCATTCTATGCCAAAATAAGTTTAATATGCCCTAGTGTATCCTGTCAAACTCATTTTAATTACTTTCTTCAATGTCGCTCGTGTGAACCCGTTTTCAAACAGAAAATGAAACATAAGCGCATGCAGTAAATAAGTGAGTAGGGCGACGGCAATTACGTTATAGTCGAAAACGACCTCGACGTCTTCGGCGTCACTGAGCGACGAGGCGGACGGCCAGTACATGTCGCGCAGCGCACCGGCGCCGCCCGAGCCGCCCGCCCAGCCCAGCCCTGCGGACACACCTGCGTCACGGACCGGCCCACAGCCTGCAGCTAGTGCGAAACACTCGGTACCCAGGGGCATCACGAACTACGAGTATCCTCCTAGTCGTATTAGGTATCCTCGTGTAGTCGCGTCAAAATATAAATGTAGTACATTCAAATATGGTAAAACAAGCTTAAAACCATAGGAAGAAAAATTTTGCTATTTGAATTTACATTCTACAATAGTTTACAGAATCGTAGTATACAGGAAGCGAGTGAGGGCTGATGGGTGCCCCAATTACGGCATTTTTTAGTTAATACATGTATTTATATATTTATAGTGTAGAGTACATCGTCAACGATAAAAATAATTATAAGAAATATGTGAATCAACTCACCCTGCGACGTGTCCCGCTGCAGCTGGCCGGGCGACAGCGGCGGCGCGAGGGGCGCGCGGGGCGGGCGGCGCGCGGGGCGGGGCGCGCGGGGCGGGGCGCTGCTCGCCGCGCGCGTCGGCGCCTCGCCCTGCGACGTCGACCAGTTGCGCTTCGGCCCTGCACGCGAGCCGAACGATAACATGAGCGAGCCGTTTCAATATATTATATCATATAACATTTATCCTCTGTTCGTTTACATCTGCCATCGATAACTCACCGGTCCTCGAGCTCCTCGAGCTCCTCGAGCTCCTGGGCGTCAGGCCGTTGATGCGCATGAGGTTGAGCAGCAGCATGTCGGTGTGCGCGGACGCGGAGAACTGCGGGTCGTCGTGGCGCATGGGCGTGGGCGGGGCGACGGGCGGGTGCGCGTTCAGGTACGAGAGGTAGGAGGCCTGCGCGGCGGCGTGCGAGGCGGCGTGCGAGGAGGCGTGCGGGGCGGGGCGCGCGGGGGAGGGCGTCTGCGCGATGGAGTGCGTCGCGTGCGGCGCGTGCGCGGGCGAGTGCGGCGCGTCGCTGACGGCCGGCGTGACGCCGCGCCCGTGCACGGCGCTCAGCAGGCGGCTGAGGATGTCGCCCGCGTCGTTGGAGCGTCCGCCACGCGCGCCTTCTATGTCATTCTCTCCTGTAAAATGGGTAACGAACGATTACAATAACTGATTATCATAAATATTTTTCTCTATTAAGTATCAATCAATTAATTCGAATTCAATGTCTAAACTACAGTGTAATAAAATGTCATGTTTAACCACTAACAGCCTTACTTACTTTTGCTTAGCGGGTGTTTAATTAAACACTTATTTATCTCTTTCTTTCATTATTGAGTTGTCATTTGAAAGAAGAAGACACATTACTATTTAACTAATTCACCCACTTTACAACCATAAATTATAGGCAAAGTCACTTAGTTAGTTACTTAACCTACTGTTAAGACATTTTATTTCATGTTTAAATATTTTAGAAATATATAGCCGACCCACATAAAGTGGGAAAGTGCAAGGAAGAAGAATATAATATAAACTAATCTTATTATATTACAAATATATAAATAATTTAATGTAAATTCAGTTACTTACTGGAAAGATGAATAATGTACTGTGTCAGTAATGTAAACGATTTGTAAAATTAAAATATTTATTACGTTACAAGTATGAACAACTTTATAAACAAAAAACTAAACAAAATAACCTCAGGTAGCACTATTTTTAATTTATTATTATAGACATTTTTTACAACTTGTTGCTTTCTAATAAGTATCTGCATTGTTGTTTTTTTTTCTTTTTTAATCAAACATTATATTTGAAAGAAATATCATCAAAATATAAAACAAAAAATATAAGACATGTTCTTAAAATTATACCCTGTACACTTTCAAAATTATAATATTTACTTCAAATTTGGTATAACCTCAACAATCACATTAGTAGTAATACATTACATAAGTAGTAGCAAGTTTTTGAGTATTTACATACTTATAGTATTTTTTGTAAAATATGTTTAATAGATTTTAAAAAATACTGTTGTACACATTCTTAACTTCAACTTCATTTTTCTTGTGACAATTTTATTTTGTCTTTTTAAAAAGTAATAATACATACTAATAAAATCACTTGTAAAATCTCGAACAAAAATAAATAAATGCATTTTAATTGTGATATTTTAGTATTAAGATACTTGGTATTTCCACAAAAAAAACACGCAATTATTATATCTTGTTCTAGATAATATTATAAAGGACTGACTATCATCACCATATTTACACTTAGTTAATTTCGAATATTAGCTTAATTATTTTTAGATAGCCTCGCATAAACTTAAACTAGATTCTGAGTGACGACCTCGAACGAATTAAAAACGATTCATTTTGACTCGAAAGTGAACAGGGTATAAAAAATAATATTTGATCGTCGATATAAATCAAACAACAAAATTTCATTCGAGTCGGATACGAATATATCGAGTGTCAATAATGTCGATAGTGTGCGGTGTCAGGTGTCAGCGGTCAGTGGAGTAGTGTCCGCGAGCGTGCCGCAGGCGGTAGGGGCGGTAGGAGCGGGCGGCGCGCGGGCGGCGGGGGGGCGGCGCGGAGCGGGGCGGGCGGGGCTCGCTCGCGCACCACGAGCAGCTGTCGGAGGAGCGCTCTGCGGGCGGACAGGGATGGGTGGGGCGGGGAAGGATTAGGTACCGCCGCACGGGCTCGACCGTTAGCGTATTACGTTATCGAAGGGAGTATGTGATCACCGATGATAAACAATTTAATTTTTCAAGTTTGTTTTTATATTCGATGTGACGGTTACCTGACATTGTTTCTTCGTCGACGTCATTTTCCTCGTTGGAGATCTCGTCGGTGTGATTTGTGTTGCTTTCATCTACGAAACCGTCCAACTCACTGAACATGAGATCCTGAAAATTAAATGAGTACCAAATTGAGCCGAAAATAAAAGAATATAAATAATTTCTATCGGTATATATTTTTATAGATATATTTACTCACTCCAGTGTCACTGCTCGACTCTGAGACGGGTTGTGTGACAACCTGTTGGGGGCTAGCGGAGCCCGCGGCAGAGTCTTCGGGCTTCGCTGCGCCCGCTTCACCGTTGGTGCTGGTTGTGCCATTCAGCTCTGGAGACGATAACGACGAACATAATACAGTAGTGCTAGTCGTGCTCGCTTCTGTCACTGGTGTACTTGCCACTGCTGAACATTAAAAATATATATGTAATTGATTTCAGGAATTATAAATAAAATTACATATATTACAAGTTCTATACGATTATATACACAAACGGTTTTAGCGGTTAATTAGTCGGATAAACATTACCGTCGGTCATTATAATCAAAGTTATCGAGGTCCTGGGCACGTACCGACGAGCGGTGACTCCGCAGGTCGGTCGAGGCGCGCCCGAGGTCGCGCCGGGCGACCGGGCGCGGTCGCGCTCAGCAGAGTGTGCAGGCTCACCAGCGCCAAGTTATCGGCGCCCTGCAGGGAGCTCGCAGACCTGGAATCGGCCATTTGAGCAATATATCATGCGATGTCATCATTTCAGTACGTATACATATAGTCAAGAGCAGGTGAGGTTAGGTCGGGTACCTGGACGTGGAGGGCATGTTGTAGGGCGAGTCGAGCGCGTGCTGCGCGGTGCTGCGGGCGCGCTCGAAGTCTGCGCAGCACGCGCCGGCCGCGCCCGCCTCCTCGTACATGGCCGTGTTCAGCACTCCTGCACGCGGACATCGCGGGCAAACACATTAGCGCGCGACTACGATTATTTCGACTTGAAAAAAGAGCTGGGGTGTTTTTCTTTTATTAACTGAGTTTCCTTTATTTTTATTAATGTACAGATTTAAAGAAATTAATGTATTGCAACGAAGTAAAAATAGTATTTAAAAATTGAAACAAAATCAAATCGAAATAAACGATATCGAATCTTACCCGGGCTAGTCAGCCGCTGCCCGTTCAGAACGCTCTGCGGCGTGTTGAACTTCCACTGGTTCCCGAAGACGAGCGGCTCGGCGGGCCCGTTCCCGTCCACGGGGTTGTTCTGCGCCGGGTTGTCCTCCCCCGCGGGCCCCGCGGCCCCCGCCGCCTGTGACGTCACCGCGCCGGCCGGGCTCGCGCGCGTCGCCGCCATCGAGTTGCGAGACATCTCCAACGTCAAACGCTAGAACATCACAAGTAACATTTGAATTTGAATCAAATTCAATCTCCAACGTCAAACGCTAGAACATCACAAGTAACATTTGAATTTGAATCAAATTCAATCTCCAACGTCAAACGCTAGAACATCACAAGTAACATTTGAATTTGAATCAAATTCAATCTCCAACGTCAAACGCTAGAACATCACAAGTAACATTTGAATTTGAATCAAATTCAATCTCCAACGTCAAACGCTAGAACATCACAAGTGTTGTAGATATTGTAGTTGAACCTGGTTGGTGACAAAAGAAATAAAGTTAGTTGTCAATGACGTGACTTTAATTTACAACATGGTGACAGCGGTTTTATTAAAATATTAATATTTTTTTAAATTATTGATTCAATATGGAGCACGCGCGACCACCATCAGAGTTAAATATGGACGGAGTCGGAGGTCCTGTCGGCCGGGCTGAGGCGTGGAAAAAATGGAAGCAACAATTTTTATTATTTTTGAAAGCTTCAGGAGTGCAGGCTGAATCAATGACTGTTCAAGCCAGTTTATTGATAAATTTAATAGGCCCAGACGGATTCGATATATATCAAACTTTTACATTTAATCAAGAACATGATCGCGATGATATAAATGTATTATTAAAAAAGTTTGATAGCCATTTTGATAGTAAATCAAATGTCACATTGACGAGATATAAATTTTTCTCAAGAAATCAAGAAATCGGCGAGTCAATTCAAGAGTACGTCACAGCGCTGCGCCTTTTAAGTAAAAATTGTGAATTTTTGACATTAGAAGAGGATTTAATTAAAGATCGAATTGTATGCGGTGTTCATCAAAATACGGTCAGGGATCGTTTACTGAGATGTGATGAATTAAATCTAGATAAAGCGATAAAGATTTGTGTGGCGGAAGAAATATCAAAGGAAAGTGAACGTCAAATGAGCAGCAAGAGTGGTGTCGGGGGTACCGCGTACGTTGATAGCGTCAAAGTGAGAGGGCGCGGCCAAGGTGTAGTACCGGATTGGAGGGCTCGAGCGCGGATTAGTAAGACTACCAGCACTTCAGTTCCTGGACGTCAAAATATGAGTTATATTAACGCAAGAAAAGTCCCTGTTCAGGGTGTGGTTATACACAATGCGGTATAAACGGCGAGTGTCCGGCACGACATTTAAGGTGTTTTACATGTGGTAATCTAGGACACGTTGCGCGTATGTGCAAAACGTATCATTTTACAAATAGATGTGCTCGTAGTAAGGTCAATCAAGTATATGAAATTGAAAATGACAATAATGTTAGCAATAGCAATTCTATCGATAATAATTTTACAATTTCTGTTATTGAAGGTAAAAAAAATATTTCAGAGGATTGGAGTCAGGAACTTATTTCTATATACGGAAAGGAAAAATTTAAGTTGGATACAGGAGCTGATTATAACGTAATGTCTTATCGTAGATTTAAAGAGTTAGGTTTTAATGATAATATTATAATTAAAAAAGAAATACCCTTAGTGTCGTATACACATAACACGATACCAATAAAAGGAATTTGTTTTCTGCCTTGGTCATATAAAAATGTGACATATAAATTAAAATTTGCAATAGCTGACATGGAGTGTAATAGTGTGCTGGGTCAAAAATCATGTGAGATTTTAGGCTTAGTTAAACGTATAAGGACTATAGAAATATCAAATTACAATGATGTTTTTAAAGGATTAGGATGTTTACCGGGAAAGTATCATATAGTTGTTGATCAATCCGTTTCACCTGTCATATCGGCATCGAGAAAAATTCCTCATGGCTTACAGAATCGATTAAAAGAGGAGTTAGAAAAAATGATGCAGTTAGGTGTTATTAGGAAAGTTACATATCCTACTCAATGGGTTCATCCACTGGTACTTGTAGCAAAGAAAAATAATGATATTCGTATTTGCTTAGATCCACGTGAACTGAACAAAGCAGTGCAACGTTCTCATTTTCAACTTCCAACTGTATCCGAATTGGCGTCGAAGCTGCACGGGGCGCGGTTTTATTCTGTGCTAGATGCCACCGCTGGTTTTTGGACTGTGGCGTTGGATGATGAGAGTGCAGATTTGTGCACCTTTAGCACTCCTTTTGGTAGGTACCAATTTGTTCGTCTTCCATTTGGTATCAACTGTGCATCAGAAGTTTTTCATGGTAAGTTAAGACAATTTTTAGAAGATCTAGATGGAGTAGAAAGTTATATTGATGATGTCATTGTTTGGGGTAAAACAAGAGAGATTCACGATAAACGTTTAAAAGCACTATTAGAGAGAGCTAGGGAAATTAATTTAAAGTTTAATAAGGATAAATGTAGATTTTGTGTGGAAGAAGTTAAATATTTAGGACACGTTTTTAATGCCAAGGGCATAAGTCCAGATACTGATAAAATCAAAGCAATTATTGAAATGCAAATACCGAAAGATAGAAAAGATTTAGAAAGATTTTTAGGTGCAGTTAATTATTTATCTAAATTTATTCCTAATCATTCAGAGTTAGCTATTCCTCTGACAAATCTTTTAAAAAAAGATAATCAGTGGCGCTGGGAAGAAAGCGAACGTTTTGCATTTGATCGATTAAAAGAAGTAGTCACGGGTGCTGGTGTTTTGGCGCTTTATGACCCATCTCAGCCCGTTGTAATGTCAGTAGACGCGTCATGTAATGCGTTAGGAGCTGTACTACTGCAGGGTGGTCGCCCTGTGGAGTATGCATCTCGAACGCTTACTGACACACAAATAAGGTATGCACAAATCGAAAAAGAAATGTTGGCGATCGTTTTCGCATGTGAGCGGTTTCATCAATATGTTTATGGTCAAAAAGATGTAGTTGTAGAAACTGATCATAAGCCATTAGAGAGTATATTTAAAAAGCCTTTAATGTCTGTCCCAGCAAGATTACAACGTATGCTGTTAAGAATTCAAGGCTATGATTTAGTTGTTACATACGTTCCCGGGAAGTATATGTATATTGCTGACATGTTGTCTCGAGCAGCACTTCCAGATCGTTATAGTGATGAGATTCATAACAATATTGTATATCAATTACAAATGATAATTGAAAATATACCGATATCTAATGACAAGTTAACTTTAGTAAAAAGGGAAACTAAAAAAGATCAAGAATTACAAATGTTATTAAATTACATTCATTCGGGTTGGCCAAATCATAAATATAATGTTTCTAATGAAGTTAAATCGTATTGGTCTATGAAAGATGAATTATATGTAGTAGATGGAGTTTTGTTTAGAGATAATGTTGTATTAATACCGAGGGCATTGAGGAATGATATGTTAAAGATTGTTCACGAAGGTCATTTAGGTATTGATCGGTGTAAAAGGAGAGCGAGGCAAGTAATTTTTTGGCCCAGTATGTCACGTGATATTGAGCAGTATGTAAGGCGATGTCATACTTGTCAAGAACACACAAACGCACCTTCAAAAGAACCCATGTTACCGATAGATATACCTGAACTACCTTGGGCTAAAATAGGGTCAGATATTTTTGAATTTCGTAAGAAATATTACCTTGTTGTAGTAGATTATTATTCCAACTTTGTAGAAGTTTGTAAATTAAATAATCTCACATCTGGTACAGTTATAGAAAATATGAAAGACATATTTTCGAGACATGGTATTCCTAACGTTTTGATAACTGACAATGGTACGCAGTATTGTAGTCGAGAATTTAAAAAGTTTGCATTTGAATGGGGATTTGATCACGTTACTTCTTCTCCGAACTATGCACAATCGAATGGTAAAAGTGAACGCGCAGTGCAAACTATTAAAAATATGTTAAAAAAGTCGATATCGAGTAACGGAGATTTTTTGTTAGCTCTTCTTAATTACAGAAATACTCCTAGAGATGGTTTGAGTTCTCCAGCTCAGTTACTAATGGGACGAAGATTACGTTGTCAGCTACCTGTGCATCCAAATATATTAAAACCAAAGCCTGTTGATCCATTAGAATATAATACTATGATTAGTAAACAAAATAAAACTAAAATATATTATGATCAACGTTGTAAAACTCTGCCGATTTTAAACGAAGGTGATCCTGTTATTTGTATTGATGGAAAATATAAGAGTAGGGCTAAAGTAATAGGTCATGCTAATACTCCTAGATCATACATTGTGCAAACTGATATAGGCCGTAAGTTTAGACGAAATCGTCGCCATTTAATAAAATGTAAGTCTAATGCAAATCATGACAACGACAATAGTTTTGAAGTGTTTAGTGATGCTAACGAGGATGTAAGTTCATCAGAAGATTTGCCTGTACCTAAAGATTTGACTATTTCAAATGATAATGTAAACATCGAAAAGCATATATCCCCTAGGCCTTTTCGTAGAGCTAAAGAAATTGCTAAGCAACGTCTAGCTCAGAATATATTTAAATGATTTGTTGTTATAAGAAATGAAGTGTCTATTTTTTTATGTTCATTGTTATATTCAATTTAAAGGGGGAAGGTTTTAGTTATATTAATTACTTAAGTTTTTATTTTGTATGTGTTATCTAAAAGGGGAAGATGTTGTAGATATTGTAGTTGAACCTGGTTGGTGACAAAAGAAATAAAGTTAGTTGTCAATGACGTGACTTTAATTTACAACAACAAGTAACATTTGAATTTGAATCAAATTCAATCTCCAACGTCAAACGCTAGAACATCACAAGTAACATTTGAATTTGAATCAAATTCAATCTCCAACGTCAAACGCTAGAACATCACAAGTAACATTTGAATTTGAATCAAATTCAATCTCCAACGTCAAACGCTAGAACATCACAAGTAACATTTGAATTTGAATCAAATTCAATCTCCAACGTCAAACGCTAGAACATCACAAGTAACATTTGAATTTGAATCAAATTCAATCTCCAACGTATAACGCTAGAACATCACAAGTAACATTTGAATTTGAATCAAATTCAATCTCCAACGTCAAACGCTAGAACATCACAAGTAACATTTGAATTTGAATCAAATTCAATCTCCAACGTCAAACGCTAGAACATCACAAGTAACATTTGAATTTGAATCAAATTCAATCTCCAACGTCAAACGCTAGAACATCACAAGTAACATTTGAATTTGAATCAAATTCATGTTTTATATTTTAAAAAAAAAACAATTTCATTTGTCTCGAGAGACTTCAAGCTGGCTATATTAATTACCTCCTTGAGATCATTAATCTGCAGAATGTGCTGATTCTGCATTGTTATCAGCTGGTTGATGTACCACTGCTGATCGCGACATCGCTGATAAAACGTAGGCGGGCGAACTTGGAACCTAAAAGATATAACTGTGATAAAAAATTCTATGTTTTCTGCGATCTAACCTGGAATGTAAACAATATTATATATAGCAAACAATAATCTATAACTTCTATGCTCTGCAATAAAAAAAATTAATAAAAATATATTAATACAAGCGTTTTTCCCGCGGTTTCTCCCTCGTAGTTTCCGTTCCCGTGGGAATATGGGGACAAAATATAGCCTTTGTTACTCGCTGATAAGGTAGCTTTCCATTGGTGAAAGAATTTATTAAATCGGCTTAGTGGTTTAGTCGTGAAAGCGTCACAAACAAACTTACTTTCGCATTTATAATATTAGTTAGGATATAGATTTGGACCATTTTATGGTGACGTACCTCAATATGAGTGTATCGGTGTCGGGATTGAGATATCCCTCGCTGGCGAGCAGGTCGAGGCGAAAGAAGCGGTTGTATCCCCAGCACTCGCCCACCTCGAAGTCCGACGCGAACTCGCGCACGATGTTCTTGGACGGGTCGCGGGACACCTGGTGCAGCATCTCCACTCGATACTCGTACCTGATGCGATACATTTATGAAATCGATGCGAACATAGCCGACGGAGCATTCGTGATAAATGATCATCACGTCTCAATTGCAATACACAGACTAAACAAAAATAATGACTTTCAAAACAAAACATGTAATAAACCAAACATAACTGCAAATATTTCTAACATTAAATATTACTTGAATCGTAAGATCTATTAAAACAATCGATTTGCCTATCAATAATAATTAACCAATCTATTTGTAAAACGTGTCGAAATTTCTCAAATTTTATTTTTAATGTTGAAATCCGACCCGTGTTTTTAGTGACCTACTTTTTTATGACTTTCGAATGATATAAAGGGAAATCACTTTTGTAATAAATAGAAATGATAATTATAGTGCCCGTCGATAAATGTTGCACATCGACCTTTGAAGAGTTTCTTTTCTTCTCAGGGCTGGGTGTTTTCTTTTCCGAACCGGTAGTAGTTTCCAGTTTGACAATCAATAAGTAATAGAAGTGTGTAATACTTCAATATTGAATAAAGTATTTTGAAATTGAATTTTAAGGAGACAATCGAATTAATTCTGCACGATGCTGAAGCATTATCCCTGTCTCACAAAACACTACCAGTCCGGTATCTATTAGAAGATGTTAAAACAGTTATAGAGTTTCTGTGTAATTGAATAAAATACACCATTTCTTATATGCTGTCTTTATATTGTGGAGAAAAAAAAAATCATTTGTATAAGTTTTTCAACAACTTTTAATAGATACCGGACTGTTAGTGTTTTGTGCGACAGAGATAACGCTCTACCATGCCGAAATTAGTCGATTGTCTCTTTTCAAAGGTCAATGTGCAATATTTATTGTCGGACACTATACATAATATATGAACTACATATACATATAATATATGTATAATGTATATATAACTTATGTGTGATGATATTATTCTAGCGAGACTGTTATAAGTTATAAAATTGTTCAGCTACAATGCTTCAGCCAGAAGAAACTTTCATATTTTAAGCAGAAGCATAGAGGCTTAAATGATTTAAACAACTAATAGAAAGTTCAAAAAGATATGTTATATAGAACAGTAGGTTTGTTTAATGGGAGACAACCATGTATGATTTTTTTGTTATAATGAATTTGTACACAACAATAGTGTACATAATGATATATCATGAAATGTTTACAATGACAATATACTTTTAACTTATTTAAATCTTAATATAATGCTTTAACACAACTGAAGTAACGATAACCCACCAGCAGATGTGTAAGTCACAAACGCTCTACTGTTACCCAAACCTAGTGTGTACTGCTACCCATATACAACAAATCGAAACAATTGCATAAAAATGTATGAGTTACTATGAAGTAGAAGAAACATACAAAAATATATATAATGTGAAATAAAGTCATGGATCTATAAAATTAAAAGTAAAAAACATTTATATACCAGGGTTATTTGAAACGACCCAGCAACCTCACAGGACTATATAGCTAACACCATAAGCAACAACTTTTGTTCTACGACTTCGGACATAATTCAATACATGAAAAAAAAATGATTTTGCAAGTTGAGGTTGTACTGTCGTGACATTTGTAGGTCAATATTTCATTCATAAACGAAAGGACATCTAAAGGAAATCTAACAAATTATCCAAAGTCATAGAGCAAAAGTTATTGCTTATGGTATTAGTTATCTAGTCCTGTGAGGTTGCTGGGTCGTTACAAATAACCCTGAATATATTAAATATTTGTAAGTACAATTTTTTTTTCTTACACAAATTAAATTTTTCATTATTAAGTAAAAATAAAAAAGTGTAAAATGAAGTAATTTATATATTAGTTACTTCAGTTATGTTAGAGCATAGAGTGACAATACAATCAGCGATATCAGCACACAGAAGTCGAAGTTCGGTATGAACCGGCATGCTGCACACAGATCTGCCATACTACTGCTATATAATGCTCTCCGACTCACCTCTTGCCTACCCTGAATACAGCAGCGATTGTAATCACGAAACACTTTGTTACTACACTTTCATTTATTCTGATTTCAATTATATTGTTATATGGCCAATTTACATAGTTTACTTCAAGATAACATTTTTAATAATTATTATTAAAACAATAGGGAATCGTTTATAACGCATAGCGTATTCCAATCACAGGAGGAGTAGAAACCAATAGAATTTGACTTTGAATAATCTATGGTTGAAAACCATAGATTATTTAAGATTTATGGATGTTATAAAAACATGGTGTTTTAAATATAACTTGTTAAATTATAGACGATATAAATAGTTAAGTTGTATTATTAATAAGCTTTATTCAATAAAGATATATGCATCAAGAACTGTTTATAGTGCATATTACAGCAGAGCTATTAGTTAAAAAATTGGTATGAATTATGTATATGTAACGTTATTATCTTTATTCCTCGTCCCGTTGGAATAGGCTATAGGTATGGAAATTTAATAAACTGAATTTGATTTATATATTATGGAAATAATTATAAATATAATGAATTAGGAGCATTTAAAGTGAGTCGTCGAGGGGGCTCACTTGGAGGTCTCGGGCAGGCCGGCGCTGAGCTCGAGGAACACGGAGAGGTAGTTGCCGCGCACGACGCCGTTGCCGTCGGGGTACACCTTGAGGCGCCAGCACAGCCCGTACACGTGCAGCGGCGCCGAGTACACGGGCGCCGCCGCGTGCTGCAGCTGCGTGAAGCCGGCCAGCGGGAACGTGCTGCTGTCGTAGCTCGGCACGATCTCGCTGTGGGGGGGGGGTATAAACATCTGCTATTCATACTATAAACATTAATAACATCACAGTCATATTCTATCAAATCGTATTGGTGTGTTCCAGTTTGCATGGTGAATGAGCCAGTGAACAGGAACAACAGACGACATCTCAGTTGCCAGGTTGGTGGCACATTGGCGATTTTAGGGTTTATTAATATTTCTTACATTGTCATATATGGGCTGTGAGGTCTAATTAACATCGGGTCATTGGGTGCCATTATGCTTGCCATATTTAAAATTAAAAAAAAATAATAGTTTTTTTCTTTTATTTTAATTTTGTTAACATTCCATTACTAAACCTTATTCTATCTAAAATGAGTTATTCAAACAAAGTATTTCAATTACAAAATAAAATATTTATGCAAGAAAGTCGTAACAGCTACAATATAAAAGGCCGGTATCCTAGTTTTATATGAAACTTCATTATATTTCTAGTCACAAGTCCACGGCTAAGTGTAATCCTTACATTTACCTACATTACTGTGACACTATCTACATATTAAATGTGAAAGTAGGTGAAGTACTCGCCTGTGGAAATCCGCCGGTACGGGCGCGGAGACGAAGCTGGCCATCGGCTTCCTGCGCACTTGGTGAATCATTTTCGATAGATCCATGCTCTTCGCAATTAGTTCAGATCTGTGGAATTTTTCACGGACAATTATAAAAGTTTATTTATTTTGACGACATCGTTGGTATGGTATTTAGATTATAAGGAAGCAGATCCGGGGTTCAAACTCCGGTCCGGACCAAAAGTGTTATTAGGTTTTTCTACTGCTGTAAGGTGGAAGTAATTAAACTCCGTTCTTCGGAAAGTACGTAGTCTTTGGCCCTACTTGAGCTCTTTTCAGTCGTGTCGGTTTTGCCAACACATTTGATTACGAGACGATCAGTGGAAGGTTTTTTGTTAACACATTTAAGTTTCCTCACAAAGAATCCCACCAAAACCAAGCTTAATATGAACATATTGACCGTACCGGCGATCTTCGATCAAGATCAACAAAAGTGTTCCATTTATGATATCTCCACTGTTTAAAATCAAATGGAAATAAAATTGAATATTGGAAACAACGGGACGAATTCATACCTAGTGCTGGAATGCAATTGGTGCTCAATCTCTTGCAGGAGATGCTCGAGCTGCTCCGTCTCCTGGGTGAGCCCGTTCTTTTGTCCCATCAGAGTCAGCAGCTTGGCTTTGAGCGCGGAATCGAGCCGCGAAATCATAAGCTCTACGGCGTTTCGGATCTCACGGACGCGCTCGTCCTTCGCAGCGCGCACGGATTCGACATTACGTTCCTTGAAACATTGTTTCCATGTAAGATTCGATATATATAGCAATTTATATTTATTTTAACGCAAATAATCCACCTGGAGATAAGCGGACACTTTTGTCGAGATGTTTAAATATATTACTCATTACACCACAAATGTCCCCTGGTACCAAAAGCTAACGCCACTTCCACATTTAACTATAGCCTAATTTCAGTGGATGGAATATCAGGAACACCGAAGAAAACAACAACAAGTAAACAACTTGTTCGGTTCGATATCAAGAAATATCGATAAAAGAATTTATGACATAGATCCAGCGAATGTCGTGTTAAATGTCGGCGTAGTTGCTACAGGAAGTAAAATTAAAGCTGATATTCAAGTGGAATCGTGTTGTTCATAAAGTTATTGACCAATAACTGATTGTAGTGTACAATATAGCAGATTTATTACGTATTTTCGCATTTACGCATGTAGTTTTTGCTTTTAAATGATTTTACATAATCTGTGGATATATTATAATTGCATGTTTATAAGAAAAGAATGACCAATGTAAAACTCACTAGCAAACCTAATAAATAAAAATAGAATAAAATTAGAAGATCGCGTACTCTACGCAGTTAAATCTATGGTTTGCTCATCTTTACTCCTTCTTCGATTGAAATAAGCTATTGGCATTGACGTAATTAACACAATTAATATTAAGTGTTAAGATAGGACTGCTCAAATCCGTATGATCCGTAATTAATACCTACATAGTTTAAAGTTAATTATGTGTATTTGTAATTGAAATTACAAGTAAAATTTGTCAATACAAGCTGACAAAATAAATCATATTTTCATCATTATCAAGACATTATCAGGTTCCTTTCCGACGCCGAACCGATCGGACGTATTGTTGCAATTTACAAAGTGCGTACAAAAATTAATAAACAAAAGAATATTCCGAGCGAAGTAAAACAATGAGCGAAATATAACGTGTGGTCTAAGTTATCGACGATGACGGGACAAGTTATAATAAATGAGTTTTTGACTTTTGTTCAAAATAAAATTGATGTCTTGGACGAATTAAGCATTGTGCAAATTTGTGTTACAAATTTCACAGATGTAGAAATCGAGAATGGCAAAGAAGTTTTATACAGTGCATGTTGCGATCGGGGCGTAAGAAATGTACAAAGAAAGGGAGAGGATAAGAAAAAGAAGAACATTAAGGATGTCATAAAATTATTAAAGGAGGTCGATCCGGATGTTCAACCGATTTTCGTGGCGAAGGATTTAAATCGCTTGCCACCAGTTTCATTCGACTATGTAGACGTAACTCGTTTACTTAAAGATATGGCCATGATGAGAACAGAGTTATCGGAACTTAAAATGAAATTTACACATGAGCTGGCAGATTTTAGGAACTCATTGAAATCGCATCAGGATCAAGATATCAGCAAACCTCAGATAGTCGTTCCAGAAATAATAAAAAATGTGCATTCTATAAAACACCCGCTACCGCTTGTGTCTGAACCACAACCTGATTGCGTACACGAAGAAGCAACAAATACCTATATACCCTCATATCGTGATATTGTGTTTAATGACGATCGCTCGCGTCAAACGAAATGCGCCCGTATGCAAAATGTAAGTACGAATTTGATTTCTGGGGCCAATAATTTGGTTGCGCGCGATTTAACAGAAACGCCTAAAGTCAAAGTACCCACGGATGATGAATTTCAAATTGTGAAGTATAAAAAACGTAAAATTAAAATTACGAATATGAGAGGGACGTATTCCGCTCAATGTAAAATACAAGTCGCCGACCCGGAATGTTCGATTTATATATCTCGCGCTTTAAAAACTGTAACAGAGTCCGATATCAAAGAACATATTCATGATATGGGACAGGAGTGCCTCAGTGTTGAACGTCTTGCACAACACAAGGACACAGCTTTTAATTCTTTTAAGGTCAAGATACACGCCAGTAGGATGTCAAAATTTTTGGATGCGAACTTTTGGCCAGCAGGCTTAGTATACCGACGTTTTAGAGAACGATATACAAAGAACGCTTTAAATAATAAATAATATGGGTAGTACGACCAGAACAAATATCACATTAAGTACGTTTAATTGCCGTTCTATCAAAAGGTCTGTCGACCAAATAAGAGACCTGTCTAAGCGTGTCGATATATTAGCTCTGCAAGAGACTTGGCTCTTACCGCACGATTTAGGTTTTGTGAACGAAATAAGCGAGTATTTTAGTTGTTTCGCCACGTCTGCAGTTGATACCTCGTTGGCGCGTGCACTGAGAGGCAGGCCATTTGGAGGACTTGCACTGATGTGGCGTAAATCACTGTTTCCCAAAGTAGCAGTTGTAGACTGCACCACCGACAGACTGGCGGCTGTGCAAATTGATTTAGGCGGTCGCCATATTCTCGTGATGACTGTTTACTTACCGTATGATGATGGAAGCGAAGAAAGTCTAGCAGATTTCATATGTTGTTTGAGTGACATTGAAGCTTGCATTAGTGACAGTGATATTGAGACTGTGTATGTGTTAGGTGATTTCAATGCACATTCAGGTACTAGATTTGGAAACGAATTTTCCGATTTTTGTAAAGACCATTTACTGGTGTGCGTTGATGAAGAAATATTAGAGCCGGACACTTTTACGCATATTAATGAGGGTAGTGGTGGAAGGCGCTGGCTGGACCACTGCGTTGTTACTGCTGCTGCTCGAGCAACTGTTACTTCGGCGAGTGTTGATCTTGGAGTGTACTGGTCAGATCATTATCCTCTTTTAATAGTTTGTAATGTAGATATAGTTTCGAAGAAAATTACAGTATACTCAGAAGATAAGACGTTGTCTCGTGTTCGATGGGGCAATAGAAGTAAAAATGAGATTGACCTATATCGTAGTCTTTGCTGTAATTTTTTTCGTGAGTTTGCTATGTCCAGGTACTTAAATTTGAACTGTTTACATTGCAATTATAGTAGTTTTAACGTATGTGATACCCATTTGTTCTTGTTAGACGAATATTATAATAGCATTATTAAGACTTTGCAGGATGCTGCAAAGATGAGTGCTAGTCGCGATGTAACATGCAAGCATAAAAAAGTGCTAGGTTGGAATCACCACGTTCGTCAAAGTCATTTAAACGCGAGAGACCATTTTAGATCTTGGCTGTGGCATGGTAAACCTCATACGGGTGAGATATACACGAACATGATTGAGAGTCGAAAGGTATTTAAAAGCAGGTTGAAGTGGTGCCAGAACAACGAGGATCAAATAAGAATGGACATACTGGCTTCGCATGTTGTAGGTAAGGACTTTGTTAAATTCTGGAAGGCGACAAAAAGTCTTGACTACAAATCTAAGTTGCCCGTAAGTGTAGATGGTGTGCATGATCCAAAGATGATTGCTGAGTTGTTTTCACAACATTTCAAAACTGATCCTTTGCTAGCTAATAATGAACGATGTCCCTCTATGCTCAGGAACCACAAAAACACTGAGCAGGCCATTCCTCTATTCACACCAGATACCATTTCTAATGTAGTGAGGAAAATGAAGAGGGATAAAGCTCCAGGATTTGATGGTCTGAGTTTAGAGCACATTTTATGTGCGGGTGACGATATTTATCGCATTTTAGCGGAATTGTTCACATTTTGTGTAAACTCTGGATATATACCAAAGAATCTTATGAGAACGATGGTGATACCAATCCCAAAAAATAAAACCGGTCACCTTTCCAGTCTTAAAAACTACCGGCCGATTTCGTTAGGCACTGTCATAGGTAAAATTCTGGAAGGGTTATTACATCCCAGTATTCGTCATAACATAAAGTTAAATGATGCGCAGTTTGGTTTTCGGCCAGGACTCTCCACGGATGCTGCCGTCTTCAGCCTCAAATCGATAGTTAACTACTACACAAATAGAGGGACCTCGGTTTATGCTTGCTTCTTAGACCTAAGCCGTGCTTTTGACTTAGTTAGCTATCAACGTCTATGGCAGAAATTAAAACTTTCTAATGTACCATCTAAGACGGTGAATCTGTTGAGATACTGGTACGAGAACCAAACTAACTTTGTGAAATGGGGTAACGCCGTCTCTAATGATTATACACTCGAGTGCGGCGTCCGTCAAGGTGGGCTGACCTCTCCGGACCTTTTTAACGTTTACGTTAATGACCTGATTGAGGAACTCAGGAGTACAAGGCTTGGTTGCCATATAGGCAATACCTGTGTTAATAATCTAAATTACGCTGACGATATGGTTCTCCTGAGTCCCTCAATTAGAGGATTGAGGAGATTATTGAGCATCTGTGAACGGTACGCAATGGAGCATGGTCTCAGGTATAATGTTAAAAAGACGCAAATGATGGTGTTCCGTTCGGGTAGAGGACCGGAGAGGATTCCGCTGGTTTCTTTGAATGGTGTACCGATCGAAAGAGTAGAGCAGTTTAGATACTTGGGGCATATTCTTACTCCGGATCTGCGCGACGACCTAGATATTGAGCGTGAACGTAGGGCTTTGGCTGTTCGGTGTAATATGATTGCACGTCGGTTCGGGCGTTGTAGTCCTGATGCTAAGCTGACGCTATTTCGAGCGTATTGTCAGTGTTTTTACACGTGTCAGCTGTGGTGTAACGGCACAAAAAGTGCACGTAGTAGCATCAGAGTGCAGTATAATAATGCATACCGCATTCTGATGAAACTGCCTAGGTACTGCAGTGCGTCAGCCATGTTTGCAGAGGCCAGAGTCCCTGACTATTTCGCGATTGTTAGGTCGCGAATTGCGGGATTTTGGTACCGCGTTAGGAATTCTGACAATGAGATTCTAAGGATATGCTCTGAGTGCCCTGAAAACTCTATTGTTAAGTACTGGCATGCCGTACATCGCGACAGCAATCATAAATAGTTGAGTTTAATTGTTTAATCTAACATATTTTTAAGTATAAACTGTTACTAACAATGATCTTATAGTAGGAAATTTGTAATTTTTTGCTATACCTAATTTTTATGGACTTTTGTTGTCTGAATTAAATGATTATTATTATTATTATTATTATCAAGTTTAGACAATAATGTATTACAGACAGGAACGGAAGCGAATCTATGTTAGACGGTCAAAGAATAACCAATTTTTAGCCATTCTTCTTCGACCATCTAAGAACAGATTGGTTAAGTAAGGCAGACATTTAGGTACCAATTATCATAAGCTGCCATAGGAAATTACAGAACCGTTTTGTTTTAATTGATTAATAGTTCATTTATAATTACGTAAAATTAAATATGTTTTCGCATTATTCACCACGAAGTAGTGTTTAACTAAGTTTACATCCCAAACCAGCTCTTTTATTTGATAGATTATTCGCAGAATTATTGATTTACTGGAATCAATTGCATAAAAATAAAGATAAAGTAAATTTATGGCGATTGTCAATGAAAGTGCAGTGCATTAATCGTTAACACGATGACGCAAGATCGCTGCACACTGCGCATGACGAACCCTGGACAAAAGTAACGATTTGGGTGTGGGAGATATTGCGCCATCGAAATACAATTTAATCCGATCGCTACAACGCTTTCCATGTGACAAAAAAACATGTGAAACTGTTTTTTTTCAATGAATCCAAAAAAGCTTCTAGCCGATCTTTTTAATTAATACAAAATGCCACATGTTTTACTTAAAAAATATTATATTGATTTTTAGCGATCTTGCACACAATTTTTTTACACAATAGACGACAAGATATTATCGATGGCCTTAACATTTCCCAAGGCCAAACATCCCTGAACAAAAACGACATACTTCCCTGTATCCTTAATATGTATAAGAGGAATTTATAGCAATAAAATATTGCTATAAATTCCTATACAACATTGAATTGAACAACATGAAGACAATTTTTGAAAAAGACATTGTAGCCATTAAGAGATCGAATCATCTACCCGACAGAAGCAGACGCGACGACGATACGCCATGCTCGCGATTCCCATCAGAAAAGAACTAGGCCGAGTAAAGCCGGCTTCTAGTTGTCGAGGCATTCATGAATCACTTCAAGTCCAACGTGATTTGAACTGCCTCGTTGGTTCTAGTGGTTAGCTATAAGGCCGCTAACCTAAGGTCCTCGGTTCAAACTCCGAGGACCTCTTACCGACCGACCGACCTGACCGAGGAATTCTCAATAACAAGAGTCTAGACACTGGTAGTTTTCACTCCTGTGCCTCGGAAGTAAGTGCAATAAAAAAAAAAAAGTGAAAAAGTCGTAAATACTTCGTATATCATAAAGACTTAAGCCTACAGTCAACAAAATGTTACAAAATTATTATTGAGTGAGATATATAAATGAGGCCAATGTGATGCTTTTTTTTAATAAAATCAATCACTTCAAAATTTTATTAATTGTACACTGAGGAATTCCCTCTCAAATAAAAAGTTTGCAACACTATTCCACTTTAATGCGAGTTAGTAGATATTTTAATAACATTTAATTTTTTTTCATAATATATTAATTACCTACAATGATTATTTACAGAATAAGGATATTTTCACAAAGTAAAAATCAATCATACCTCATTAACATATATAAATAAACATTGCTACATAGATAGAGACAGGAAATACAAAAATTACCATTTATGACTTATTACAAATACCTAACAAATATATCATTGTATTGTGTACTTACCACATCCTGTACGAGACTTATGAGCTCCATCAATCTACGTCGCAGTTGAGCCACTTCATCTCTTATTTGAGTTACATGTTGCTCATAAACCTCTTCTAATGGCTTAAATGTGTGGCCCGAGTGTGTGCCACCCCACAAAGCACACTGATGACATATACAGCGCCGGCATGTCCAGCAGTAGACAGTTAGCCTCTCTTGATGTGTCGGACATCTGTTTTAAAAATACTTTTTAGCATTCTTTGTCGAAATATTTTAAATCAAAGTCGTAATTTAACAGCTTATAAATGTCCAGCAGATGGATTTAGGCCCCTTGTCCTTTAAAGGAGAATTTAAGGATAACCAGACTGCTCCAATTCAGGTTGGTGGTTACCTAACAATATTTTCCTTCGCTGCTAAAAACAAGTTGACTTCATAAACACAAAATAAACATATGAAAGGCTGCTTGCCTGACATTAAACCCGTAACTTTCTGTTACGAGTAACATGTTCTAACCACTGGATCATTTCATCTAACTCAGCTTTAAATTAATTAATTTAAAATGTAATACCAATTAGAAAAACTGCTTTGTTATTTAAAAAATAATAATTTACTTAATTCTGTAATCCTACTTCTATTGTCCATATTTCAAAAATGTTGTAAACCTTAAATACCTGTCCCGAAAACTATCCCTTTGACAAGCTGAATTTGTTTGTTGCATGGTTTCGATTTGCTGTGTAACTTCTTCTACCCAACGACAGTTTACGAGCTCATGGAGGTGCAAAGCGGCACGACAATGTGGACACTGGGATCTCTGCTCCGTAAGCCATCGTCGCACACAACCGTAGCAACAGAGTTTCGAACAATGAGGACACAGATGTGCATCCACCAGCTTCTCCATACAGATGAAGCACCGGAACACCTCCGCCAATGTCTGTAAACCCCATAATCATCGATCCACTCGCACTCAGGTCAAGTTTATCTAACTGTCAACGGAAAGTAGGGCAAATCGATTTACCTCGACGATCTGCTCCTCGCCATTTCCATTCGCTTTTTCTCCCCTCGAAGCCATATTTTAGATTAACTTGCCGTATCATGGAGTCAATGTATCATTCACCATAATTTAAACATATTTTATATTTTTAAGTAAGCAAAAGGACATGTTTCGCAATGCAAGCGTCAACAACAAGAAACCAACTACTTCCGTGTTCGAATCTTGATTATCGATCGAAATCAAAATAAAAACAAAATATCTGAGTTGCTATATTATCCGATTAAGTTTCCCAAGAGGTTTTTTTTTTCTAAAATAGTTTAACAGATTTCAATAAATGAACAGAATTACAAAATAATTTACGTATCTTATAATATGAAATAAGCATATTCATATTCTCATAACTTAGATAACACTTTTCCGTTAATATTAATCACACTATTGTTTAAATTAATAATAGTTTAATTTGCACCAGTATTGGGAAAATGCAGTTCTTTTTTTTGTTAAATGTATTGATTTATTGAAGCATATCAGTCCAGAGTTGCCAACAACTAAAAAAATATTGCAATTTTCTTATGCGTTATATTTAAGAAAATAATATATTATACATTTTAACATTATGTGGTTGCACTGCAATAACAATCATTAGCTATAGCTGATATACATAGGGAGGATTATTCAAAATGTCAAATAATATAATTGATTATTATAGCAAATTTGTAAATACCAGATAAAAGAAAAGAAAAAATATATTGAATGTATGATGTCAGATTTTAATTTTATAAATTATATTTTTGTTCCGTTTGCAGTTGAAACGCTTGGACCTTGGAGTAATAGTGCCAAAAAAATCATCCAAAATATTACTGGGCTGGTTGAGGGCTGGTTCATTTTTCGCCCAAAGAATCGGAATTGCGATTCAAAGGGGAAACGGTGCTAGCATTCTTGCCACCATTCCACGCGGTCCCGACTTGTATAATAATTATTTTTAAATGTTATTTGTATTTAGTTAAGGTTTTAATGTAAATATATATAAATAAAAAATAAATGACATGTATACATACGATAAAAAATTAATCAAAAAAATATGATAGCAAGTATAAGTGACTTGAATACCCTGAGCAGTAGTGTTTTCAGAATAAATCGTACTTTTTGTTATTAATAGAAATCGAATTTTATTATTCAAACAGATTGGATCATAATTTTAAAAAATACTTTAGAATTTGTAAAATCAAACAATCAGATTACATACTTTTACGTAACAATTCAAATATGACTTATCTTCATTTAAACTTTCAGGGCTTCTACAATGTATATTTCAAATTCCCTACATTTTACCCCTCTTAACTGACAAAACAATTCATAAATGCACACTATAGTAACAACATTTTTGCCAATAAAAAAGGAATTCGTTTCGATCTAGCAACATATTTGTTGCTTGTGTCATTATGTCATATAGTTCTCGTTCACTTGTCAACACATGCATAACGTATTTTATAGAAATAAAAATAATCTAACAAAGGAAATATTACTATCAATACTTTACATTGTAACCTTATTGTAACTACAATGTGGTAATAATGTTTAAAATATAAACGCCCTTCAGTATTCAGTAAGGTTAAATAACCTATAGTGTGTTGATGCTCACAATTTTCATCAACATTCTGTCTGGCAGTATTCTTTTGTACAATATTTTTTTCGGGACGAAATATATTTAATAAGTGAGTAAAAATATTCCGAGCTATTTTATTTATCTAGGACTGTAAGTGTAAAACGTTATCTATTATTATTTTTGAGATCTTGCCTATCTAAAAAAATAAATTTACTTTAAATAACTTGGATTTAGTGATAGCGTTAAAAGTTACAATTCGTATAATCGTTCACATAGTATGTTTAACTTAAATCTATACAAAATAATTATTGTGTGTGATTCAATTCCTTAATTATTATTTTTTTACTTTCTTCTTGGTATTTATCTTAAGATATATTTGCTGGAATTCATTATTATTTTTAAATATTACTCCATATTAATATTTGCCGTTGGCCTGCCTATAGATGATAAGGGGCCATTTTGTACCATTTCATTATTTGCATAAAACATAGTTACATACAGTTAGTTTTCTTTTTGAAAGAGAAATGGTAGATAGACATTATAAGGAGCATTTCTTAATCAGTTTAAAGTTGTGTATTTTTTTAGGATGCTGACATAAAGTACACAGGCGTCAAAACTATTAACATGTCATACCTAAGGATCCTGCATTGTAATTTATGCCTTAAACATGGAACAGTCAATTTATGTCCAAAGTCAATGCTTCTAAAAAATTGTGTAAGTTTTCCTTTTCTACATATTATTATTGTTTATACTATTTAAATATTTATACATCAATCAATAATCCATTACTTTACCGATAGCATAAATTTAGCATAATATATTTTTTTTACAATGTACATACTAAATTTTATTTATAATAAACTGATATTCAATGTTTTTTATAGAGCTATAAACCAATACAACAGCTGGCAAATATATCTATATCCTGTCATCTTAGTAGCAATTCACCCTTGACAACTCAAACAACAGCTACATCCATAAAGAAAAAAAGTAAAAATGTTCCTCAAGATACGAGAATGTGGAAAGAAACTCCGATTCATGATGTTAAGAATAACTTAGTACAATATTCTATGATGCTCTCCAAATTTCGACTGACTTGTATGTACAAATATATATTTTTAATTTTACATTTTGTAATATATTTGAAAAATCATGAGCTATAATAGTAGCTCTTGAGAACAAAAGGTTGTTGCTTTTGTTGCTAGCTATCTAGTCCTGCTAGGTTGCTGGATCATCACAAATAACCCTGTATATATAATAAACACTTCTATAGAAAGCTTTAATTTGTCAATATTTACTTGATTCTAATTCCAGTTATTTCTTTACAGCCCTAGTAGTTATGACATCAATGGCAGGTTACACTCTTGCACCTGCTCCGTTTGATTTAACAACATTTGCTCTATGTACTGTGGGTACTGGTCTAGTGAGCTCTGCTGCAAATTCTATCAATCAATACCATGAAGTACCTTTTGATGCACAGATGTCTCGAACGAAAAATAGAGTGCTCGTTAAAGGATTACTAGAGTGAGAATATTTTTTGGTTCTTTTTTTTTTAAATAGTTTGAATTTTAAATTATTATAAAATAAGTAAATAATCTGTTAGCCCTATTATTTATTTGATATTAACAAAGATTTATAATTAGCATGATTAGTTAATAATATCATGAAATTAATTTATTAAATTACATATAATTTGTAAATAATATACTTTTATATTTCTTTTCAGACCAGTACATGCTATTAGTTTTGCAGCAGCGTCAAGTATTACCGGTCTTAGTGTATTATACTTTGGTGTTAATCCCTTAACAGCAGCGCTAGGTGCTGGAAATCTTATTTTATATTCCTTTATATATACACCACTGAAGAGAATATCAATAACTAACACATGGCTCGGCTCTGTTGGTAAATATTATTATGTAGTGCATTTATTTATTTATAAGTGTAACAAAACTATGTATCACACTGTATATCTTCATTATTGGCTTGTTACCAATTTTTTTCAAGTAACAAAGAAATAATTGCATTTAATTTATATAATTGGCTCTAAAATAGAAGATCATTCTACTATTTTGATTCAAGATGTTGAAATACTAAATTCATTGAACAATAGCTCTAAATATATAAGATATGATCCAGTTTATATTTATTTATATGCTTTTTAGTTTTATGACGTTACTAGCTCCAATTTGGCCTTGTATAATTGTGTAATCTAAATTCTGCATGTCTGCTTCATATAAAGTTCACTCCTTAAGTTATAATTATATTCTATTATCTGTCTCAATGACTGGGACCTTTATTAATGAAAAATATATTTAATTTAGTGTGTATCATATATGATCATGTATAACCATACAAACATGATAATATAAAATATAGACTTTTAATAAACATTTATATTCTTATTGTCACTAGATATACTTTGTTATTTAAAAAAAATACATGTTAATAAAAATATATGTGTGGCTCAATATTTGATTAGTTTAATGTTAATTAGATACCTTATTATTGTATAAGTAAAGATGTTGTAATTCCACAGTTGGTGCAATTCCACCCTTAATGGGATGGGCTGGTTGCGCTGGTGGACTAGACGCTGGCGCTCTAGTGTTAAGCGCGGTGCTGTACTCATGGCAGTTCCCACACTTCAATGCACTCTCTTGGAATCTGAGGCCCGACTACTCGCGCGCTGGTTATAGAATGATGGCTGTCACTGACCCTGGTGAGATTCTCGATATATATGGATTTATTGACAACTATCACTTGTTCCTGTATTATTTCATAATTTAAGTTGCTTTTAAAAGAAAACATATTGTCAGTATTAAGTATTCATAGAAATTAATAGCCCAAATGAGATTTTTAGTAAATACCTAAGATTTGGATTTTCTAAACCTAATTTGATTGAAACATTATTAAATTTCAGCTCTATGTAGAAGAGTAGCTTTACGACACACGGGCCTGATAACCGCGACATGCGTTGGTTCTTCCTATCTAGGTGTGACAAATATGTGGTTTGCACTCGAGTCCTTACCGCTTAATATTTACTTTATGTACTTAGGTAAAGTATTGATTTATAAGAATAATGGTGTACTTGTTATAAATTATTAACATTACTTTATCAACTCAGATGTATTAATTATCTTATTAAATTTCAGCATGGCAGTTCTATAAAAAATCTGACAGTGGCAGTTCTCGAAAACTTTTTAGATTTTCTCTGATACATTTGCCAGCACTAATGTTACTGATGCTAGTCAATAAAAAATATTGGAGTTCGAGTAATACAGAAGAACATAATGACACTTTAAAGATTCAAGATGTTAACAAACATCCGGAGTTTGCAAAAGGAATCACAGTATTGCCAAGGAGGCCTGTTGTCGCGGCGCAGGATTCAAATATAGAAAAAAACACTAACGCTTAGTTAATGACTACGAACTAGTAGATATTTTTTGTAAATATTGTACAATGTACATTTGTGATTTAATTTATAGAATTGAGTGTAAGATAATAAATCGCCGGTTACCGAGATTTTTACATGGTTAAGTTATATTTTGATTACAAATCAATTAGATGCTTAATAGGAAAAATCATGTAAATGAAATAGACAAATAATAAATCCTTATATTTATTTTGTTTTTGTTGGTATCATTTAAATTTAAAAATCACTGTTGGAATAAGAGGTAATCTACATACATTCAAATAACATTCAGACTTGATTTAACATTAAAAAGAGAGTGGGTGTAAACAGACAATTAACAAATAAAATGAAACACTAACATAAGCCCACTGCGTCGGCTGCAACATCTTCGGATCATCTCAAATTGAGTAACATAATCCTTCTTCAATGTTTTATTTTCTGAAAGTAAATAATTCATATTAAAATGTATTTAATAGTCATATATTTATATATAATGTTGAACTAGAAACAAAATAAATGAAAAGAAACTTAATTTACTTCGATTTCTTGGGAGTGCGGTCGTGATCACGGCTGTCGTCGCGTGACCGCTTCTGAGACTTATGTTCGCTGGAACTGTGCTTCTTATGGTCTCCATTTGACTTGCTGTGCGACTTATCCCGGTCGCGACCGTGGTGTGACTTATCACGATCATGATGTGACGACTTATGGTGTTTATCGCGATTCTTTGATGGACTGCAAGAAAAGAAGTAACAAGTGTTAATAATAATTCGTTATTTGTATAGCTAATAATAGTACAATGTGGAGAATACAAGTAATGAATTTCTTGAAGATTTTTATTTTGCATACACTAACTTATTAATACACATTGCACAATATATTAATGCATATATGCCCAAACCAAATATGTAAACTAGAAAGTTTTAGATTATTTCTTTAACCCAACTCATGCAGTATTCTTAAAAAAAAATCTTGAGCACCTGTAGATTTTTACTTGGAATTTTAAAAATTATTACATAAATAGAACCGACTCACGATGCCTAATAACCCCATCACGGGTCGGACAGGGTTTTTGTTACAACCTGTATAATGAGATGAAAAATAAAATGACAAACTTAGCATCAAAGAAACTTGTCATACTGGACAAAAGTTTAATCTACAATCAAAAACTTTTAGTGTTTTACAACTATTTTACATCTCTGTTTAATTTTGTTAAAAAAATTGAGAGGTTCAAAATTATTTGTTTTAATATATTTATATTATGAAAAGAACTGACCTTAGCATCTCAGTCTAATATAAGTCAATTATAAACAACTTTCACCTGCTATGGTTATGTTTGGAGGGACTCTTATGGCTTGAACTCTTGTGATTCGAACTTGAACTCTTATGATTTGAACTTGAGCTCTTATGGTTTGAACTGGAACTCTTATGGTGTGAACTTGAACTTTTGTGATTTGAGCTCTTGTCGTGTTTACTCTTCTTGCCCTCTTCTTCGTAGGGTCGTCGATCGCGTCCGCCCTTACGCTTACGGTCAAAATCTTCTCGGTCGAATGTGCGTTCCTTTTTATCTTCTTCGGCAGCTTCGCGTTCCAAATCGGACCAATCTTTGCCAGATTCTTCATCTTCTTCTATAAGTTGGATAGAAAATAGCCCATTATAAACATTATTTACATTTATGTCAATATATGTTCTATTTAAACTATTTGAATTAGAATGGCAAACCAACAACATTGTTGTTGTTGATTTGTTATTTGTAAGAAATATAATAATTTTCTTGTTTGATATTACTTTTTTCTGTTTTGTGAAACAATTAAATTTAACTTACCTATTTCACTATCGCCCGAACCGTCTGACACATCAGATGCTTCAGAATCATATTCCGAATCATCTTCTGATTCTTCCTCAGTTTCTGCGTCGGTGGGCTCGTACGCATCATCTTCTTCTTCAGAGTCTTCCTCCTAAAATAAAATAAAATTTTAGAAAATTTAATGAGAAGATTGACTTGGATGCACAAAAACATATACAGTTTTATGTAAGAATAGGTAAGTGATCAAACCTGTTGCTCATTCTCGGCGTCCGATTCTGGGTCCAAGAAGGACCAGCCTCCATTATCAAAGAAACCCTCAATGTCATCTGTTATTGTCTTCATGACTTTCGTCCAGTTCAAGGACTGAATTCCTTCCGAGTAACGGATGTCACAAGAGCTGAAAGTAGAAAATGTTTAGATAAAGAAAATGTAGGATTCGAAGTAGTCACTGATAAAAAAATTAATCAGTACTCACTTGAGCCACTCCTTAACATGGTCGAGCATGTTCATAGGGACAGCGTTTACCATGGCCACCTTCTTGGCGTAGTCTTTGAAAACGAACACCATATCGAAGTTCTTGAGATGGAACTGAACGCGCTCAAAGTGCACGAGCTCGACGTCCTCCAGCGCGATGACGAACGGCGGCCACTCGGTGAGGTTGACGAGCGCGCCCGACGTGGGCTGCAGCAGCACCGTGCTGCGGAACGGCGCACCGGGGAAGCCCAGCTCCCTGCAGACGAAACAAGCATGACTCAGTACCGAGTGTACTTAAGACAGTGTAAGAAAATGTATATGGTTCCATATCTTACTATCTAGTTCTTATTTCGGTTATATTTAGCGAATCACTTAATGAATCGAATGAACAATATGCGACATATAAAATGCTCACAAATATTGTTTTAACGCATAACATTAGCGGTACCCTGCCATTTCACCGGTATTCAAGCCTGCACGTATAGACGATAGAGAGAATTGCACGTCACCTGAATGGCGTGTCGAACTCGACCTCCTGCTTGGTCATGTTCTCGACGCGCTCGCAGAAGCTCTTGAAGGCGACCTTGAGCTTGTGACGCAACTCCCGCTCGCTCTGCTCCGCCGCGAGGTCGTCCCGGTCGTGCATGTGCTGGTGCTTGCCGAGGTCCGTCGTGATCTCTCCCACCTCCGTGTAGAATTGAACGTCCACATGCTTCTTCTTGCCTGCAACAGACCCGTGCCGTGAGAGGACTAATCCACCTATCACGTATCTAATATATAGGTCGAAAACATACCAATTTTGACCCTGTAATTGCATCAATTCTGATTGATTTTACTTTCTAAATCACATTTTACAAAAATCTTATAATTACTCACCAAACATTATAGCATGTTTCAAATGGAAGTGTAACAATATTATCATCTCTCCATCACACGGTTGAAAGAATGCATTCTTTATATTATTGTACAAAATGTCTACTTTGTCCCCTCTGACTGATGTAAATCTAAAACCGTTTGAATGTGCTTCGAGTGACCCGCTCATTCGCTTTGTGACTATGTTAGGTCTTATGTACAAGTCTTTAAGTTTCGGATTTCCTTTACTCTGAGAAAGCACTAATGTGTCCTGTTTCACAAGATCCTCCTTCTCCCTCTCCTCCGCTTCTCGAGTTTTAAACTTTTTCTGTACTTCTTTGATGAGTCTGAATCCAGTATTAAGATTGGATGATGGTGGTGATATTTCACCCGGTTCCTTTGTGTTTGTACTTCGATATGTACTGAAAGATATGAATCACACATATGATTAATATTCACCCAAAATGTTTAATATTACTGTTGCTTATATGTGTAATTATTCTATTCATCAACTTACACTTCTTTAACAAAGGTTGCATCAGGCTGTGCGTAGTTCCCGCCCTCGTTCCTGCCCATAGTTGCTCCAGGGTGGAAGAAGTTTATCCTGAGGTATGTGTAATCTCCCTCCACTGACTGTGATATATTCTTAATTGTAGATATATGGAATGGTACTGGGACGCCGAATATCGGCAAAATTACGGTTTCGTATTTACGATCTGAAATATTAAATATTTATTATTTATTTATTATATAAAGTTTAGTGTAAATTCAGTCTAAGGTTAAATTAAAATCAGATATATAATACATATGTGAAATATATTTATTTTCTTATTATAACATATTTAAATTTTCAATATAAATAACGTTTTTTATTTCTTTAATCGTTACTCTAAGCACAGTTTCCATAAAAAGAAATTGTAAAAATAATAACTGAAAGCTAAATTGAATTTATGTATGAAATATTACAGAATCTGTTTGTTTCTTAAATAAAAATATAATAAATTAATGTGAGAAAATGGAGTAAACATGTTTACTTACCAACATACAATTTCAGCTCTTTAACTTCATTTTCTCTCGGCATTTGACTGACGGTTTTGTAAGAAACTGTGCTCTTCCTTATCTTTTCACTGTCTTTACCGCTCGACTGTTTCGCTAACCTCTCCTTGGCCTTCTCGTTGAGAGCTATCGCAAGTTCTCTCTGATGTTCCTTACGTTTTTCTTCTGAAGAATGTTCAGTTCGAAGCTTTGATTCCATCACAGCAGTTCTTTTGCCTCGGCCTAAAAATGTTGGCTAAATAATGAAACAATTCAAACACGTTTTATTTTTATATAAAGCTATTTTTTAACGTGGACACTGACTGAAAAAAATGTATGAAATTAAACAGCATTTTTTAGTTTAGTAAGCATTGATATAAAAAAATAAATTATATATCAATGTCAGTGAGGTTCTTATTTGAGACATACCTAATTGTTATTTACTTTCATTTAGATACTATATTGTTCAATTAGATTTTTTATGTCCACATCACCTTACCTTGGTGGTAGAGCTTTGTGCAAGCTCGTCTGGGTAGGTACCACCCACTCATCAGATATTCTACCGCAAAACAGCAGTACTTGTTATTGCTGTGTTCCGGTTTGAAGGGTGAGTGAGCCAGTGTAATTACAGGCACAAGGGACATAACATCTTAGTTCCCAAGGTTGGTGGCGCATTGGCGATGTAAGAGATGGTTAACAGCTTTTACAACGCCAATGTCTATGGGCGTTGGTGACCACTTACCATCAGGTGGCCCATATGCTCGTCCGCCTTCCTATGCAATAAAAAAAAAAAAAAAAAGTTGTATAATATTTTACAATAAAAATAGTAGGTTGGTAACTAAAAATTAATATATAATAATAATATAAACAAATTATATATTATAAATAAACTTAATACATTTAAGTCATAGATTTTATATATACAAATAAGGTGATAAATACAATCTTTTGCTTTAAAAATTTATATAAACTAGACTTTTCGTTGACTCTTAAAGTGAAAAGAGTCGTCACATATATAGTTTGCTTGGTTTTATAATAATATGCTATACAAATTTACATGTTAGTATCAAAAACGTAAAGGTTATAAAATCAAAAACTCACCTCCATTTTCTATCAGTCCACGATTGCATGGAAGGAAAAAAATATATATGAAAAAACATGTCACATTAAAAAGAAACAATATTTACAGTGAAAATTAACAAAAACTCTTTTATAAATAATTTGTACAATGTTCAAATATAATTTAGCAAAAAGTAGAAGTACAATGTTAATATATTAAAAAAATATTTTTAAATTGTGAAAGAGAACAAAAAAAGTCAAAGATAAATTTTGGGAACCCAAATTTGTACAAATTTTGTTCAATATTAATGATATACTAAATCTGTAATATTATTAAGGTGTATATTATACTAAACAGATTTCTGAAAAGACATCAATTTTCGTGATAAATACTATATAATATAGTACATTCAAATATTTTCAAATTTATTGCAGAAAAAAGGAATTTATTAACATTTCAAAATATGAGTTTCCTTTAAAAATATTTTGGTCTATTTACAACTTTATACACGACATGGTAATTGAAAGTTATATTTAAGTATTCAATTTAAAAATTGTTTTAAATTAAATAGATGGCAAAAAAGTTCCCATCAATTTAACACATGCCAAAATGTTAATATGTTGTTAGTCAAAAAACTGATTTCATTGTAGTTTGCTTTGATTATAAATAAAATCGTCAAACACCCTATATATCATTGAATAAATTTGGCAATTTTATCCTTTTATATACTTACCCAAAATTTCTGTTTTATTTTCTTTTTCTTCTTCCTCTTCTTCATCATCATCTTTAAGGAAGATACCAATGTTCTTGATCTTTTTCTTAGACAGTGTAAGAAGTGATGCTGGCTGTTCCTCATTTACTAGTACAGTGTCCCCGACAAATAAAGCATATGTCTAAAAATATGTTAATAAAGTATAGTATCCGACCAAGGATGGGTTTTTAGCGGAAGACGAGGCCAAAAGGAGCCAAAGCAAAAGGTCTTTATTTTCATGTAGTAACATACATATTACATTACAATTCGAACATTAATTTTTTAAATTTAAAATAACTAAACTGAAACTAAACCCACAAAGTAAGTTATAAAAAAATTGTGATTAATAGTAAATGTTTTTTATACCTTTCCTTCTTTTTCTGTTGCAGCACTGTTACTCAAATTGGCTAAACCAATATTTATGTTAAATACCATGCCTTTTCTCGCTACAATTGATGTTTTAGGACCAATCACAATTGAGCTCTCACGAAACTCAATACCCATAGCGAAACTGTAATGAGAAAAATACATATATATAAGAGATTGCAACTGTAACCAACATTGACAATGATGTTGAATTACCATGATTATAGATTAAACTTACCCAAATGTTTTTGTAAGGTTATCAACAAGTTCAGGTTTCTCTTTCTTAGCTAATGCCAAACCTGCTTCATAAACTGAAGACAGTTTGGCACCAGCCACAAGATGTTTCATAACCTCCTCCTCTATGTTTAAGAGGAAATTGTAATTGCTTTGTACATGGTCAGTCGGATTGACTAACAAAGTACGTACAATATTAGAACAATATGACTTATATCTTGCACCCAACGAACAAACAATGGCACCAAAATGAAGATGGTTTTTATCAGACACAGCACTAAATTTGAGGCTGTAGTTCCCTCCTGATTGTATAATAGGTGGATAACACATATCAACTTGACTTGTATCCACTCCCGTGACATATTTCTTATCTGATATGGCAGCTTCAACGCCTTCAGCTAATTTTGAATGTTTCACTTTCTGTAAATGAACAGGTAATAAAATATTACTTTTAATTATATTACAGCACATCATGATCAAAATCATATTTAAATATTCTATTGTTTGTTTGTTTTATAGTTAGCCGGAAGAGCACTTGGGCCACCTGATGGTAAGTGGTCACCAATACCAATCGACAATGGCATTGTAAGAATTGTTAATCATCTCTTACATCGCCAATGCAGAACACTGCAATACAAAGTGCTGCTGTTTTGCAGTAGAATATCTGATAAGTGGGTGTTACCTATCCAGACGAGCTTGCACAAAGCTCTACCATCGAGTATATGTTAAATAAAAAAAAAACTTTATTTTGGTTTGGCTAGACAAGAGGCAAATCCAATTTTTCAAATAAAGATATTCCAGGAAATATATAAATAATTTAAATTGATTATTTTCCTCTTTAAAATTTGTTAAAAATGTTACTAATATACACTATTATTAAAATTGCAAAAAGTATTTGTAAAGAATATATACAGAAATATTTTAAGTCGCATATGATATATTCAAATTAAAATAAATGTAATACCTTATCTGAATCAATGATTTCCATAATTTGATCCTTTAAATACTTTGTGAATACATCAACTGTTACTAAGCAGGCCTTCTTTATTGTGATAACTTCTGAATCCTCCTTAGGTGCCATTAGTAATGCTACTGAGGAGCTTATGTCTATACTTTCAAACTTCTCTGCCTTCATAGCAGTCTTCCAGCTTTCGCAGAACTCACCAGGATAACTGTCTTTAGCAAATACCCCAAGTGTCTTTCCCGATTTGGATTTTTTAATCTCTTGTACGAGTTTATTGAAATTTTCTTTATCATGGTCATTCTAAAATCAATATTAGATTTTGACATAAGTTATTTTTAAGTAAAATTAAAATCGATATTGGTATTGAAAAGAACTTACTCTGTCTCTTATAAGAAGTTTAACAGGAGGTAAATCTGTTTCTTCTTTTCCATTTTCAATTTGTCTTAAAAACTCTATTTTCTTTTTACTTGCCAGAAAACACATACTCTGTTCTGTAAGGACAGTGATCGTATCTGGTAGCTCATATCCAAATAGCCAAGTCTGACAAATAAAATTAAAAAAGGTAAATTATTGACAATGTATGAGTTACAAACTTTTATAAATATACTGTAACGAGAATAATTTATAATTTGAATTACATAAAATTTATATGAATAATATGACGAAATATTGTATTAATATGTTTCTGCGCACATCGTAAGTACTAACAAATGCAAACCTGTAATGCGGTGGATTTGCTGTAAAGAGTATCTTCGTCAACTCCGACGCAAGACACTAAGCAATCAACTTTAGCGAGCACATCATCACTTTTAGAATCCGCAGCAGCAGCCTGTATGAGTAAGCATGTTTAAGAAATGAACAGAAACAATTCCAACGGTATAGCAATCATGCTTATTTTGACCAACCTTCCACGCCGCGTACAGTCTTTTCATACGTCTGTAAAACGTTTCCTTATCAAGAGATATATTAGACATCGTGAAAATTGTTTTGCACCCTAACTACTAGTAAGATTCTTTGTAACGACTCCTCAGAAATGAAATAAATATGAACGTTTTCTCGACATTACAATATTACAAATTTTGACAGCAAACAAGAATGGCGGGCGTTTACGCTTTATTTCTTTTTTTTTTGTCTATAGAAATATTTGGATTCTAGGATATATGCTATTTTTCTTTCATGAATTTATAAAGATTTTTTTTCAATATATTATTCTCCGAAAAATATAGTAATCAATAGAGCATATAAAAATAAAGCTTCAATGAATAACTTATCTACGTCTTCTTGCTATCTGTTGACTAAGAAATCAAACCAAAGAGAATTGCTACAAAAACTTGACAGAATCCTAGATTGTAAACAAATAACAAACAAGCTACCTAATTTTAAATTTGATTATTCGTATTTCGCCTTCCTTGAAAACATGAATAAACTTCAAGAACACGGTTATTTAACTGAGACTATAGTAAGAATTCTTAAGCAAAACCGAATTATAACGATGTTAGACTTCTTACAAGAAGATGCAGAAAAATTATCAACTTTAACGAAACTAAGTTTGCCACAGATTTTAGAAATAAGACAAGACATATTTAATAAACATTCCGCAAACATGGTTAGCGGATCAACATTATTTGTAAATAATATAACTTGTAAAAAGTTTATACCTACAGGTATTCAAAGGTAAAAAAAGAATACACAAAAGTAAAACATGTAAAGTAGCGATACATTAATTGCAGACTAATGAATGTTTTAGTTTGGATACCATATTGGAAGGTGGTTTACCTGTTGGACTTATAACTGAAATATGTGGGCTAGCAGGCTCCGGGAAAACGCAACTTTGTATGCAATTAGCAATTAACTGTGTGATAGGATCGAATAATACAGTCCTTTATATTGACACCAAAGGAGATTTTAGTGCGGTTAGAATACAAAAGACTTTAGAAGCCTATGGCTTATCACACAAGGTACTATAATAAACTTTTAATCTCCATACTTGTACTTTATTTGTATGATACATTTTTATAACAAAAAGTAAAATACTTTTGAAAATCTAGCTTAACTCAACTTTTAGGATATGGCAGTTATTATGTTAAATATAAGAATCGCTTATATATGGAATATAGAAGAGTTGATAAGACTCCTTGAAAATATCAAAAATGGTGTCCTCAAAATTGAAAATGTCTTAATGATTATTGTTGATTCACTACCATGTCTTATGTTTCAACATTTTGGAGATAATAATACAATAGGTAAGAATTTTAATTTTCACTATGATACCCTGAGTGGGAGAAAAACTGATAAAATCAAATCAATTTAAGAATACCTACATCAAATGTTGAACATTATACAAAAAAAAACCTAACAAAATAATAAAAACATTATGATTTACAGTTCAAATAATAATATTAATCCAATGCACTATAATATATTCATTTTTATAATACATATGAACAGCATATTTGTATTTGTTTTAGGATTAACATATTTAAATAGAGTTATAAATTATAGTAGATACCTTAGTAAAGAGTTTCAAATGGTTTTTATATATGTTAATATTCAAACCCGATGGATTGATCAAGATATTACTGAACCGGAAGGTAACGGAATTTTATAAGTATTTTTATTCATATTTAAATAAATATTAATATTTATCTATTTACAGATACTGAATGTGCATATAGTTTAAAAGATTTAACATATACTGAAAAGAGAACCCGCTGCCTCGGAAAGTATTGGAAAACTATTCCAGCTTTAGTATTAGTGCTTGAAAAAGATAAACTTGAAAATAATATTTGTGATACAGTTAAAGTTTTAGCAACAAGACATATAAACCCTACTGAGGTCAAGAATTGCTTAATAAAAGTGAATGCACAAGGAGTTAGTTAGCTTATATTTAATGTTACTTTTAAAATAATGTCAAATAGCACCTAAATATTAATGTACCATGTTAAATTAATTAAAACTATTATTTTAAAATTAAAAAAAACATTTGTTCTATTTTATTCTTTATTACTTTGTTTTATTTGAATTTGAATAACATTATGGATCTTTTTAAGTTATAAAGTTGATTAAGTTTACAATTATATTTAGTTTCGTCTAAAATCCGATAAAAGTAATAAAACAATAATCTAGCACAATAATTTTAAAAAGTATATTTTTTTACGTATTTAATTGATATAAATAATTTAAAAAAATTACATCAGTGAATGCACTTTATACTAAAATTTCTTGTTAATAATAATAAGTATTAAGGTCCTCCAGACCGAACCGAACGATCAATCGGCCACGGCGGCCAATCCCATTAATTTTTTTTTAAGTTATACACGATCTCCGATGGCGCGAAAAAAAGGTCCTTCACTGCTGTAGTGATAACGGCCTTCTCCGTGGATGTAATCTAAAAATTAAACTAGAAGATATTGTCCGTACAAGGACCTACGATAAAAAAAAATACAAAAATTTCAAAATGGCGGCGTTTTAAAAAAACGCGAAAAAAATGGTTGTCTGTAAAGTCGGTTTACGGACGATAGTTTAACGTGACAACGTCATAACAAAACATTGATGAAATAACTGCAATCGAGTGAAAGAGAGATAGATGCGGCGCAAGCGTACAATTAGCGTAACAGGACAATTAGTCATCCTTTTTCGTGCATGCAGCCAGCGTTCATAGACTACCACACGTGTAATCATCAATCACGATTACAAATTAGCTTTGATTGATTCTGAAGAGGGTGCGCTTGGATACTGACGATGCTGTAGGGTACTTGATTCACCCAGTTACTTTATTTTTTTGATTACTCCGTTGTGCTTTAGTATTGTCTTCTTGTACTCGCTTTAGATGATGCACGTTCTAATTAACATTATATAGTATTTATAAATATGTATTGCTATCGTTATCGTAATCTTATTAAATTTTGTCCAAGTTTGGTTATCTCTCATGTATCTTTTTGCACATTGATTTTTCAATAGATAAATAAAAATACTACAATATTAAAAAATTAGGTTGTATTTTATTTATATATTTATTATGGAAATTAGGTTTTTGAACTTTTTGATAATAAAATCGAAATATCATCACCATCAGATTCAAAGTCAAGTATGCAAAAATATTATTATATTTCAGCTTCTATTTCCATCATAATTTTTTTTTTAATTTATTTATACGCGTTGAGATTATTTGAATACTATAGTTTATTACATAATAATTTGTAAAACACGTTTTTATTTTTATCGATATAAAAACGTTTCTAATACCGATTACCGATTCATTCAATGTCTGAGCTTCACTACCAAGTCTTCGAGCTTCGATTGTGATTTGTGATTCATTTTTAACTTCATTTCGTCTTTCATTTCGTCGCGCGCCTGTCAGGCGATGCGCAGTTTGCTGTGATGGCTCTGTGTAACATTTTCGTATATTTCACAATTTTATGATATTCACGTGTCCAAACCTCATAGTATAATTTAGTCTTAATTTGTATTTATGCGTTTAAATGCGTTTGAATAAAATGGCGAATCAATCCCAGAAAATTGTGTTTAAGTTGGTGTTGACTGGAGGTAAGAAACATTAAAATATTACTTTACTTTATTAATTACGAGATAAAGAATTACGTTTTTGATTTAATAGTTTTTCAATTAATTTTACTAGTAAGGGCTCATTGTGTTACTAACACAATTATAAATAATAAGCTTTAAATACACGTGGAGACTTGGCACCGATTTCATACAATCCATATTACTCTTTAACCTAAACAGGGCCTTGCGGCGGCAAAACTACAGGGCAATCTCGACTTAGCACATTCTTCGAAAACTTGGGATGGAAGGTAATTAGAATTTTATATTTAACTAAATAATACATAGCATAACAATCAATTTACTTGTACTCACGTACTATAATTAATTGTATTGATTATATTTTTGTGATTATAATATTTGTTGCAAACAATTCTTTTCAATAACACCTATAAATCATATGTTATATTTAAAAAAAAAAATAACTGAGTTATGACTATGTCCTTAAATGTAAATATTTTTAAGAAAATATATTGCTAAAATTTTCAATTCAAAAATAATTGGTTGTAAGTAAGAAAAATGTTCCTTGTGGTTCATATTTGGTATGGTTTCTCCGTAAGGAGATCCAATAAAACATTGTTCCACATTGTGTTTATTTCCAGGTGTTCCGGGTGCCGGAAACGGCTACCGTCCTCTTAAGGTACGAAGTGCAACCTCCACACTTTCAAAGTGCAAGTTGCATTATCAATAATTTAAAAAAATCCATTAGGATTTTTTTAGACCCCTTCTCTTTTTAAAGTTGTCATCTACATAGATAATTATAGCCTGAGCAATATTTGATCTTAGGCATATAAGATTCTTTAAAATTAAGTTTAAAAATAAAGTAGTGATCAGAAGCTTATTACAGTTTTGTAAATCATTGGATTTTTGAAGCAATAAATTCTTGTGCTAATGTTTGTATAAAATCTTGTTAAATTTGTGTTATTTAGTTTTCAAATATTTAAATGTAATTTAATTATATTATAATTGTTATACAAACAATTTTTTTTTATATTAATATCATAATATTTGTTTTTGATATCATCATAAAAAAATATGGTGATCTTAATGAAGCTCTTCAATTATTTTGTTTCTTTCACAGTGGCGGTATAAAGTTTGCAGATCTCAGCCCAGATGAAGGTAAGAATAATTTCATAAAATACTATTATTGAATACTTCATATATATTATGTATAATACACTCGGATATAAAGATAATATAATAAATATAAAAAAACGTCATAAAACTTTATGACGTATTTTTTCAATCATTAGCAAGCAAATGTCATTGCTGTCAGCAAGTTCACTGTGCCAAAAATTAGTACAATTTTTCACTCCATTTGTGTTCAAGAATAGCTTTTGCATATTTTTCTTTTGTATCTATACAATGCCTTAATGTTATCTTGCTCATATTATATTTAATGGCATAAATTTACATTTCTTAACGTCACAAAAAAAAAATCTTATTGTTTCAGTAAATTTAATTGCTCATTAATATAGTATGCTTCTTAACATTTAACAGCGATTAAAATTAAAAACAATTACTGTAGCTAAACTTTAATATTAGTAAAAAATATTTTTCTTTATAAATTATGAGCTTAAGAGTTTGATTTGATATAAATATTTTGTTTTACATATTGAAAGTATTTTTTTATTCATATAGGCAATAGGCAAAGGGACTGACATCAAAAGACACACCTATCTTGGGGTGAAAAGCGTTTTCATTGCCAAGTTCGTTTTAATATCGCGTTCTTATTTAAATATATAAAATTAATTTCTTGGCTTGTCACTTCTTATATAAAGTACCTAATAAAATGTGATAAATGCAAAACACTAAAGTAAGTACTATATTGTTTTCTTTTAATAAAGGTTAACTATTAAAGTTTCGTTACTGATTTAAAAAAAGTGAAAAATTACAAAGTAATAAATGCAAAGTAATAAATCGTCAAACATATTACATACTTGATGTTTGCACGAATTATTTGTTTCGTCTTATTTACATGGCAATAGACAAACAAAAATAAATAGTATGCTATACGTTTACAAGGAAATTAATATTATGAAAGATTAAAATTTACGTGAAAGATTATTCTAGCACGTATAGATGCATGTTCCATCATACGAGTATGCGTAAGTGCATTTAATATGTTCTTGTTCGTAAATCAATTTGTCCGCACTGAACGAATGATAATATTTGTGATGTATGAATGTTTACATCTTATAATTTACATACAAATGATCATTCTTCGAATTCTTAAACCGTGTAAATGAATATTATTGTGCTGTCGTCACAATTTACGAATAACGAGACGTGCCCCGGTTGGTCGCGTCACGTGTTCTATTTATTTTCGTTTCAGTAGCTTTCTGTTACTGCAAACTATTGAAGCTTTATCGTCACGTGTGTCTTTTTTAATAGTTAAGATGCGAATACGTAAACGATATCGCGTAATCGTGATCTTTTCACTGACATATTTAACTATATGTTAACAAAAGACTTGTCTTGTGCGTGTCAGGTTTAATCTAATTAATATTGAGATATATAAGTCTTATATCTTTATATGCTTTACAGCTTCAATAAAGCAATCGTTTGAGGCTAGCGATGTTAAAATCGCAGGTTCGTCCATGAACCTTTGGACTATCGACCCTTATCAAAAAATCTGTTAAAAAAAATTAAAAAAAAAAACTTTATAAGTAAATGAATTTCTTATAAAGGATTTTTTTTAATTTTCTTAATGCATCCAAGATCTATATTTTCACTTAAAACAATGTTACGTACGTATATTTTTTTTATCAAAGAAGTATTTATTTGTATTTTATAGTCTTAATTTAATTGAATAGTTATAAAGTTGTCAGATTTAAATGTATATTATATTTAGTACGCAATAATCTTTGATTCATTTAAAATCAGTTAAATTCGAGGACTTTGTACGTTTATCGTTGACATTATATGTTTTGTATCAATATTTTCTCTTACATATAAATAGATATGCTTGATATGTGTTTCTTTTATGGGGCTTCGCGGTTGGCCACGCGTGTTGTTCTTTGACGCAATCGCCTCACGGTCACGTTCAGGGCTAGTCTGGAAATACATTTAAAATAGAATACAAGAGTGAGGTTGTGATGCATTGTTATGTAGATACCCTAAACACATTCCTATCAATATCAAGGAACAAGCAGTTCGTAAGATATATGGTCGTAAATACTGATTCGGCTTGGCATTGATTTGCTTTTAGTGTACAATGATATCAACGTATATAATTATCTGTACAAAATAACATCCGGCTGTGATATAAAATTCTGTAATTTTCTTATTAAGATAAAATAACAACAACTATAAATATAACTGCAACTGCGTATTAAGAAAGAGGTTTGCAGAGTGTTCCACCACGCTGCTCTAATGCGGTTTGATGGTTTACACAAGTGACGGTATTTCATTCAACGCGTGCGTCATCTTCCTCACGGTGTTTCCCTTCACCGTCGAACACGAGATCACTAATAAAAACTTAACATATAATCAAGTTTTTGTCACATATTAAGATAATACTCCTTCGTGTGTAATAAATATTGTCAATTATGTACACATCTTAATCAGCTTGAATGATCAGCTGTAAGATCAACAATTTAAAAACAATTCTCATTTGTTTCCAGTCCATTAAACAGTTCCATAATATGTCATACACGAAATGACCGACTACGACTCGTTTCAATTTATTACGTATCGCTGCAATCCAATTCGCACTGGTCTCTCAATATTATCATCAAGTGACGTTGGCTGTGTTCACCTGTATCCGGTGTAAACTAGATTTATACGAGTTCTTTCTATGCACGTTCAATTATACGTTCGTCTCGAACGATATTAATGATGTTATATATCGATATACGTCAAACGGTAAAAGCAAATGGTTCAAGATGAAGATGTTTTATTATGACGTCAATGATAATTGTAAACATCAGGTTCTTTGGTACTGTGTGGGTGTAGTTCGTCTGTTTCGTGTACGCGAAGTTTTGTTTACCTCATGAAAAACGTCATCTCCGGTGTCGAAAAAAAAAATCGATAATGTAGCATTTGTTATGTCTTTATCGAACATTTGTCTGTATTATAGTAACAATGTTTTCTCAGTGTTAATGATTTCTATTACAAAATATTTGTTCAACAGTAACCTTGTACCAATTTTTTTTTCTTCATTATAATTTCACTTTTAAATTGAATTGTCGTGATAATAGATCACTTAGATGACGTGTCAAATAGGTTTTTATTCATCGTTATGATGAAAATTTACGTTGTGCTGTTATAGCAGAAAAGATAATATCTGTCCCTGATGAGGAATGTCGGGGTCATTGCAAAAGGTGCACAGCCGCCGCTATAGCACGGGCGATACAAGGTGACTGTGGTGAGTTTCCACCTTAGTCCCGCTAAATGTTATTTCGATTAGTGCTATTACATTATACACCCACACAACGGCCACTCTGAACCTTTTTTATTAACAGTAATTTCATTAGAACTTCATATCATTCACTGGTCATAATAATTATGCAGCAAAGAATGCCATTCATAGAACTTATTAGTTTGATTATAATGGCTAGTTTCAATGACAGCTAAAATAGTAGATTGTATTTAACTTTCGGATACTTCTGTTTAAGTATTAATTTCTATATGATTTTCTCTAATTGATATTTGTTCATATAAAGAAATTGACGTAAACTGCAATACGTCATGAGATACACATGATCAATGTTCACCTTCTCGTTGCCAAATTACTATGGTTGTGTTGTGTGAACTTTTTCAATGGAGACTGATGAATAACGATGACAGCTAAAATTTTTACACAAAAATAAATGATGTAGCTATTTATGATATTATTCTATATAAACGGATTCATGAATAGTTCTTTGTTGTTTAAAAGAAAATCTTTCAAGTTATTTCATTATGCAAATCACTACCCGCAAGTCGTTGTTTAGCTTTTTTCTGTTGAATGATTTATTTAAATGCTACTGTAATATAGAAGTCGGGCAATTCTGTATTTATATAGCGTAGTTGGTACAATTTATGAAATCAAGACCTATTATTTACCAGTAATTGATCTCGTTACAACGGATAATGACTGAAGTATTGAACAGTAAAGTTGACATTGCATGTTGATACAAAGTCACGCGATATTTAAATTAAAACGAGGTAATATCAAACGATTCCGTTATTTATATCCATCATGGATATTCTACCGCAAAACAGCAGTACTTTGTATCGTTGACTTACGGCCGAATACTGAAACGTCATTCAAAATGAAGTGGGACTTAATGTACTAATTGAACTTGTATGCGAAATTTGAAATTAATGGCGTTCCAAATAATTAAGTCCCACTTTCGTATTTGAAAGACGTTTCAGTATTCGGCCACTAATTTCTTAGTTTCCAAGTTTGGTGGCGCATTGGCGATGTAAGCAATGGTTAACATTTCTTACAGTCGAATTGTCTGTGGGCGTTGGTGACCACTTACCATCAGGTGGCCTATATGCTTTGTCCAACACTATAATAAAAAAACTGCCTTACGAGGGATAACATTGATACTTTCTTATTTAAGTTGCGAAATATTTTATTTTTCGTTTGTTTCATAAGCGTACTTTCAATCTTTTAAAATTAGCAAAGTCTTGTGTGTTATTTCAAACTAATCGCTATTATTAAATTGTAAGCACTTCTAGGTCTTCACGTATCTACGTCATTATATAATCTGATGCTGGTAATTTAATTTCTTAATCGGTTTCGCCTAACTTTTAAAAAAAAAGATTCTATACCGGATGTTGTAAATTTTTTAATATATAACTACACTTGTATGTCTTTCCGTTTATGTATTTCCCGCAATTTCGTCTGCAGATAACCGATGACCTATCAGTCTTCGGACCCGGTTACTTGCTATATTATTAATAGTAAACAATTTGTCAAAATATTCTGATATAATCAAAACAAAACTAGTCTCTTCCAGTGTATAAAATAATCACAGTACGATAAGAAAAAGTAATATTTTATTCAATAACATAAATGTTTATGTGAATTTGTAATTATCATTTCATGTTCAGAGTATTTCAACTGTAACGTAATCAAACTTTTATAGCAATACGTCCTTGATACGAAAGTTATGTCTTTGACCTAACGGAATAAAATTATAATATTTAATGAAGTACGTTCATTGATTGTCGATCAATATTGAACTGAAGTGTGTTAGACTTTGGTTTATCCCGTGTGTGACGGTATAACGGTAGACACTTGGTGGTAGAGCTTTGTGCAAGCTCGTCTGGGTAGGTACCACCCACTCATCAGATATTCTACCGCAAAGCAGCAATACTTGCTATTGTTGTGTTCCGGTTTGAAGGGTGAGTGAGCCAGTGTAATTACAGGCACAAGGGACATAAGATCTTAGTTCCCAAGGTTGGTGGCGCTTTGGCGATGTAATCGATGGTTAACATCCCTTACAATGCTAATGTCTATGGGCGTAGGTGACCACTTAAGATCAGGTGGCCCATAAGATCGCCCGCCTTCCTATGCAATAAAAAAAAAGACGTTATTAAATTTGAAAAAAACGAGGTTATGTCATATTACATTTATTTATTAAAGTACACTAACAGAATTAAATCAGGACATACCTACATTAAAATTACAAAAAAGTGTTACATACGGCATGCTCATAAAATAATTTAGGTACATCCCGTTTCTTATATAATAATTAATTAAATTTAGGTATGTATGTGTCTCGGCATATAATAGGTAGTAATATAGTTGTTATATATTTATTTTGTTTTGTCCACATGACATGCTGTTCGTGTTTACGTAATGTATGAAAATATACAAAGTAGTGACAATGAAGTGACTTGTTTGTCAAGTTCACGGCGTTCTCTTATCGTTAACTGTCATTCAATAGCTATAATAATACGTATATTCACATGCTCTATTATATTATATACTAGCTTATACCCGCGACTTCGTCCGCGTTGCTTGTTCAAACAACAAAATTTTCTTATGTACGAAGGACAAAACATCAAAAAGATCGCAAGCAAAAATATACTTTGTTGAAACAGAAATTGTTGTTTCATGAAACCTTAATAACTTTTTAATAAAGGAAGATATCGCAATATTTTCTTTTTTTTATAAGGGCCAAGTGTCTAAGGAATCAAATTTAGAAAATTTAATTGAAATCTATCCAGTAGTTTTTCCGTGATGCGCGCACAACTGCAGACCTCTATCATTTTATTTATATAGATAAATGTTAATCGATACACGTTCAAAACTTGTGTAGTAATATTATGTATATTAAATGTGGAAATGGCGTTCATGAGCCAAAAGGCGCGTCATTAAAGTTACTAAGGTGATATCTTAAAGATACATATTCTTAATTATTATGATAAATTATACACATTAATTATTATCAAAAAATAATTAGAAGTTATATCTCAAACAGATGGTTAATGTTTACAAAATTACAACTAAGTATAAATATAAACACCATAATTTGTTATCAGATACCTGATAACCTCTCATAACTCTTATCAGACATATCGCATGACTCGTTTTGCGCTACGTCGTCTGCGAATATCGACAAATTATTATATTCTACTAATTGCTACGAAAACGTAATTAATTTCATGATTTTCTGTCAATGGCTGTATACATATACAGCCAGTAAAACACGATCGCACGCTGTAATAATAACAGCGGTAAGAAGCCGTAAAAATGTTTCTTTGTGTCGGTTTTATTACGATTTTGCTTGGTAGTGATGCCTAGCAAATGTTTACTTAGGTCTCGTCGAGACTTGCCATTCGCCACTGAAGTTATTACGTGAAACTGAATCTCTACAAAGAAAGTTACAATAAAACTTTGTTTATGGTTTCATTCGACTTTCAAAGAATATTTACTTTTTTTTCATACTATACAATAAGTTTGCTTAGGAAGGTTTAGTTATTTTTTTTTGATTTTACATTTTGTTTGAAGTACTATCGTGAAGTTTTAAACACTATAAATATAACTATTGTTAATCTTTTATTTAAAAACAAGCAACTGTTTTCCATGTAAACCATGGATATCATCGTGATAAACATTTTATAAAAAACCTAACAGTCCTAAAATTAAATTCGAGCCCATTAAAAATTTCATCCCCTATTTTTCACCCTTAGAAGTGGCATTTTTTTCACATTTCAATTTGGCAATCGGATACAAAGTAGGATAAACCCCAAAGAAAGAAACGTAATCGATTTATAAATTACGGGGACCAAAGGTACGTAAAAATAAACAGCCGACTTGAATCCTCCATTTTTGAAGTCAACATTCAGTCATTTTGTTAACTAAATACATTTTTTACTTGTGTTTATTCATTCGTGAAACTAAATTTCATGTAACAAATAAAGAATAGGTAATATTTTTCTGGCTTCCGTTAGAAAAACAAACGTATTCAAAATTGCGCTTCGGAATACTGCAGTGTACACGTAACATGTTATTTCGAAACCAAATAAATGAAAACAAATCAGAAACAGCTACGATTCTAGCTATAACTATAATTTGCCTGATGAACAACAACACGTACTTAATTTAAATATCACGCCTGTAATTTTTTCTATATTCAAGATAAAAATCTTACGATTCTCGAGAACAAGAGATGATTTATTATAAAAATAATTATATCCAAGTGTTGCGAATAAAACCTTTAAAAAATATATAATTAGTCTTAACAGCTGCCGCTTCCGTCATTTATTGGCAACGTTTTTATTCTTATCTACTGCGTTTTTTTTTATTAGTCGTAGTTATTTTCCTGAAAAGATTCGTCTAGTGAAAAAATGCAAAAAAATCTGTTCAGACTTTGTACAGTGGTTCATTGGCTGGCATACGCTGAAAATAAAACGAATCGAGGTAACCATGGCCGCTCCGTCGCTAGTACTATACGGTCGTCGCCGAATAAATCTGCCAAAACGAATGACACATCAAGGCGTTAACCCTAACAGAACACTACAAAAGGTATAATACATATATTATGTATATATTATACAAGCATTACATACATATTTACCGCTATCGTAAATCTTCGAATCTAGATCTATCGGTGCTATTCATGATAGGAATTCGAGCTTTGAAAATACTTATCATAGAAATAGATAATGGCGTCTCATGTTCGTTGTTTGTTAAGAAAACATGATATACCTACATTACTAACTAGCCATCTCGACTAAGACCGGGGTTCAGTATAAGGTTATAAGTTCCCTATGTCCGTTTCTGTACCCTTGACTTGATAACGTGTATGGAAAACTTTACAGTGATCACTAATGTAATCAAGACGTGTAAAAGTAACAAACAAACAAACTTTTGCATTAATAATAGTAAAGTTAGGCTATAAATTTAAAGTGAACTAGGATTACGTAAGTTTTAAGTAAATTAAAAACGTTATCATAGGTACATTACTCGCTTTTATAATTGGATATGTTTACGCTATTGTAATAAAAGAATTAGTATCGACTTACGGTTACAGGATAAGCCTGATAAGTCTGTAATTCAAACCTCAGTCACCAACTGTGTCGAGCAACCCGAGATCCATTTTAAACAATGCATTTATGATGACTCAATATTTCATAAATGTTTATTGTTAACTTGACGCCGGGTTAAAATAATGCTGGCCATTAATAATTCGATTGCATTATGTTAAATGAAAAAATAAATGTTTTTCGTGTCTGCGTCAGACAGGCTCGTCTTGATTTTATTTGGGACAGACTGAGAGATGTCATCTTTGACCTTTTCTTGTCACTAGTAGAGATTATATTCTGTTCTATATATATTATATATACATCTGTGATTTTGCTAATATGATTTATATTAACGAAGAAAACTTCTATCACAAACCGAAGAGAAATCGATCGTTCTTTTTTTTTCAAATATCCCTGACTTGATTCTTGCCTTTGCGCAATATGATTCGTGACTAGAGCTATTGTTGGTTTTTTCCAAAACAGTTTAAAAATTTATTATGTTTTCGCTTACCGTTTCCGAGAATGAAGCAAAAAACCTATCTACTATAGACGCTGGTTATGACAATATCATAACCATAGTACGTCTGCAATGATATGATCTTATTATTATAATTGCTACGTGGATTTCGACCGTAATAATAATGTTTTAATCTACAAATTACGTGATGTTATTATTTATTCATCACCGTTTATATTGTATACCAAGGGTGCGTAGCTCGTAGGGCTGTGTAATTATAGGTCCAAGGTCCAATCACTTAGCTCCCACGGTTGATCACTCAATTGCAATGTAAAGTATTAGTAATACATTTTACATTGTAAATATGTAATAACGTCTACCGATGAGCAACGCTTAACAGCAGGTGGTTTGTTTGCTCCAGCTGTATTGCCATAAATAAAAAAGAAGGCTGTAGAAATTTCAAAAGGTTGAATATTGATACGTGTTATTTTTAGATATGCAACTTAGGTAAAAAAGAACGATATTCAATTTTGCCCGCGGCTTTTCACCTTTGTAGTTCCCGAACCCATGAGATACCTAGCCTATGTAGCCTATGTTACTCGCTGATTATGAGACTTAATTGGTGAAAGAATTTTTTAAATCGGTTTGGTGGTTTAGTTGTGGAAGCGGAAGAAACAAACAAACATTCGCTTTTATAATATTAATTAGGATCCAGAAATCGAATAGGTAGGAAAATTAAAGGAAAAAATAGTAGCATTAAGTGAGTGTTATTTAATATATACCTAAGGATATAATACTACGTCACAAAACTTATTAAATAACGGTTATTTCATGGTTGTCGTCCGTATAGTAATCGCAGCTAAGCCAATTTATTTCTAATAAACGTTCATATAAAATACAAATATTTCAGCTCGAGGTTTTATTACCAACATAAAGTCATGTTGCTGGTAGTTAAAATAAAACAAGATGAATCAATATTTATAAGAGAACACTTCGTATAATTATATATTAATCTTTGTTTACTACAAGCAAGCAATGTATATAAGTGACTAATGTAATGAACACGGCTCGTTGGTCTTGTCATCTAGTGGCTAGCTTGTTGTATATCACATTAGTTTCCGGGTTACGAAGTAAAATCCCGTTAATCTCGAATGCAGAAAAATCCCGGGGGAATTCCCTGTACTTGAGCACAAAGTTGTCCTTTATAATAATTTCTGTGTTGATTACTTAATCGTTGATTAAACCCCACGGTCGAAATCTGAACAGAAGAAACAATATCTTTGTTGCTAGAGCTATAAAAACTCGACGTAACTTCGTTCTTAATACAAACATATTTTGTTTTGTTATGTTATTACTTAAATTTTTTAATTAAATACTTTAACATATTATAAATTTATGCAATCAGATATATTATACAGTCTAACAATTAAAGAAAAAAAAAATCAGAATGATTCCTGCATTGGCTATGTTCCAAATTGTGAAAATACGGGTACATACATAGGCTGATTCACAGCATCATACGCTATATGCGGTAGTATTGTTTCATGCTGTTATCTTGCTAAATATGATGCAATTATCATTCCCTACCCTTATCCCGTTTATTTGGTTCCGCTACTGAGTATAATTTAATGATAATCTTGCCGATAATCGAACCGGTTGGCGTGGTTGGCCTTACATGCCGCAGGTCGTGGGTTCGATTCCCACCCAGGACAGACATTTGTATGCATGAACATCTATGTTTGTCCTGAGTCTGGGTGTAATTATCTATATAAGTATGTATTTACAAAAAAAAATAGTATAATATGTAGTATATCAGTTGTCTGGTTTCCACTTTCCATAGTACAAGCTCTGCTTAGTTTGGGATCAGATGGCCGTGTGTGAATAATGTCCCAGGATATTTAAAATGTTTTTGGTAATACATTGGTTTTCCGACTACTATGTGGTTGGTAGGACGCTCATAAACTCGATCGATGGCAATATCATTAATCAGCTCAATATAATTTTAAAATATCAAAGTTGTATGAATGTTATGTACGTACTTCTTTTTACATTGGCCTACATTATTAAATGTATTTTGCAAATTTACAAATTAATTTAAACTAGTTCGATATCGAATTTTTAAATGACGTTCGTAGACTACGATAACGAAGTTTTTTTGTGTCATTACAATAAAAATGTAAAATGGCAACACTATAAACACTACTCTTTTGTATTGTTACAGCCATGAAGTTCCAGGAGAATCTATTGAAAACTATGATTCAAATAGAGAACACGTTCTTCGAACTGGGACGAACATGTCAACGGAACTGCCTTATTATATGCGACCGAGGAGCCATGGACGCTAGTGCATGTGAGTATTGTAGTGAGATGAGACATCTGTGTTAGAGGAATTCTTTAAAATGTTTTATATTTATTCAAATAATTCATGTCATGTTTACACTTGTCCTTATCAGGAAATCCCAACATTTTAAAATTTATTTTTTTAAATAAAAGATGTGCTAAATATGGCCGAAGAATAATTTAATTGTAAGTGAGTGGTACATGCCCAGACGGCCAGCACAAAGGCCGTACTTACACCGGTTATATAATCCTTATAATTCAATTTACATTACATGCGAACTTTAAGTAACATTGTAAAAATTATTATCTGTTAAAAGAGAGATACTGCGCTTGGAACTCGTATACTGAGTACATTGATCTAGTTAAAGAACTTTAGGTCGGTATCATTACGACAAAGTGGTTTTTTATAATACTAGAATTTTGCCCGCGGTTTCGCTCTCGTAATTTCCGTTCCCGTGGAGAAACCGAGACAAAATATAGCCTATGTTACTCGCTGATAATGTATCATTTGTGAAAGAAATTTTTAAATCGGTTTAGAAGATTAGGCATGAAAGCGTTACAAACAAACAAACAAAATAAGTCATTTGCATTTATAATACTAATAAAGATTATAAATGTACAAATTATTTCAAATATGCTCATTAGAAAAAATGACAACACAATTCAATTACAATAATATTTTCACAAATAGTTATCACTATTATGTCGTTTCCTATACATTTTAATGTTATGAAAAATGTATTTTTAGTATTACATAAGATTGGATAAATAGATAAGCTATATACTTTTGTAACTAATCATTGACATGCTGAGAAATGACACGAAAGCTAGTACGTTGTAAATGCGCATATGTACTATAAGTATATAAGGGATATTCAAGGTCGAACGATAGAGCTTTTAGCTTAATGACTCCTATAACGCTTTTAGCTGTCTCCGAGTAATGATGCGTGTCGTCGAGAAAGTGTAATTATATGATTAATATCACTGACATCGCACTTTGCCAACACCTTAATATTAGTATTATATTATTTTTTGAGTTAATAACTGTATATTAGACAAGCTGTGCCCGCGGTTTCATCCGCGTCTAATTAATAAAATTAAAATGAATAAAAATAAACGTAGAACCTTCCTCGATAAAAGGGCTATACAACACAAAATTATTTTTTGAATTCGAACCAGTAATTCCTGAGATTAGCCAGATCAAACAAGCAAACTCTTCAGCTTTATATATTAGTATAGATCAGTTTGGTGTTGTCTTCTTCTTTTAAATGTCAAATCAATGTGACAGAAAGAGAGGAATCGGTGTTCAACTATGCAGCTAAGCAACGTTTATGAGTAACGCGGTATGTTTTTATACAATCCTTAACAAAATCAAAACATTCTTTATTCAAGTAGGCTCATACATTTTTTAATAGATACATTACAAGACATGCTTCTTTTGTTTAGTAACATATTCAATTCGATATAATTTTGACTTCTATAAATTTTCTTTCTATTGCAAGATGATATGTATTAATAATATATATGTGTATACAGATCCTAATAGCTGTTTATGTTTAGGTAGAGGCTTTTAAAAGTTCAACGATCCTAATTTTTTTTTACATCGGCTGATACTATAAGAATACAGATGACATAAAAACCTACAGTTGCAGTAAATTATTTTAATTCGGCTCCTCTAATCGAAATACAGTACTGCTACTAAAATTAAAGAAAATCTAAGAACGGAATTATATAATGTTGGGACTGTAGATCTACACTAATATGATCACTGAAGTGAAAAGGCTATACACCAGTGTTTCCCAACCTTTTTTAGGCCATGCCCCATCTTAACATTTCTAAAATTTTTATGCATCCCATACATAATTTTTAATCTTTAAAAATTGGTTTTGTTCCCTTAAGAAATATAAATGATAAGTTTTAGGAAGAAATCACTACGATATTGTTATCAAAACATCGTAAGTAAAATTTCAAAACATAATGAAAAACTGAAATTCAAAATAATTTTAATGAAGAAGAATTGCCAGCTTTAACTATCAAATTGCCCCCCTGTTGGGCGTGGGCCCCACATTGGGAACACTGCTATACACTAATATTATAACCTGCAGTCACGTTAAACGGGGGTTTGCCATATCTTCTTTTATCAATAATTTTAAAAAACTTTCATAAAATTTATAAACATAATGAATTCACGGAAATATCATAGATATTTTGAAAACATTTAACTGAATTCAATCAATGGTCTGTTTAGAGCCATTGTTTAATGGAACTTCGCATTAGTCGCACGATGTTCGTGATAAAGGTTTATAGAGTCATTTTCATAATAAAACAAAAATAAAGCACTTAATAATTTGATTTGAAATAATTTTAGTTTTAACTTGAATAAATATTTTGAGGAGAGACGTTTTAAATAAAGATTGAAAGGTTATATAACTTCGCTACGACGAACGGGGTAGGAGCAAAAATGTATCACGCCGTTGAAACCATTTCATTTCATAAACCTTCAAATAATCAAATAACCTAGACCAAAACTATAATTAGTTATGAATATATTATGCAATTTCTATTATATAAAATAATTATGTAATGATTATTATTATTATTTATTTAACGTCATAACCTAGAATCGCGTGTTATTTATCAAACAACACGTGCGTCAATGCATGAGATATCGACATTTCTTTTATTTGTAGATGAGTTTTAACAATGGCTACAAAGGTATGATAGAATCAATGAAAAGTAAAAAATGTTTGCTTTGAATTAATTTAAAAAAAAATCTAGACCCACCTATTAAGCTTGAGGACTAGGTTTCGTTAGGACTAGGTTACAGATCGGAAAATTTAACATTTATTTTGTTTCAGTACATTTCGAATATCATATTTTAACTTATATTCCATTCATTTGAGATTCACGTATTATGTTATAAATATCAACAAAGCGGTTGATCCTTCTCGAGAATGCGTATATTGTTGATCATCATAGTGATAAATGAGCTCTAAAACTTTCCTTGTGTACTTGGCTCTTCTATTTCTCTTCAGTTTATTATCTAATAAACAATTGTTATTCTAATACATAAACAGATAAAATTTCCTATCGTAAGATATGTATCACGCGATAGCTATATTTAGTAAATGATAAATGTTTATTGTTGTTTTACAGTTATATCGAAGGAAAAGTGGGAGTCGATGTTGAGCGCTAACAACTGGAACAGTGTCGAATTGCGGGATAACAGATACAATCACATCGTACATATGGTATCAGCGGCTAACGGAGCTGAGGACTTCTATTCCACTGAGGTATGTACTCTATTTATATATAAATCTAAATAAGGTATATTTATAAAAACCGACATATTTACGACAAATGACGTAATAATCACAATGTCTTCCGAACACGAGATGAATTGTAACAACATTTCGGTGATAGTCATGTTTTATAACCAATGGACCACCTCGGCTCTCGTCTACTATTATAAATGGTGTTAAATTATAATAATGTTTCAACAAACGAAACACATGACATTAACAAACGTATCGTGTGTTGTAAATTATATAATTGAAAGTATCAATTATAATTTATTTATAAATATGTATGTATGTACGTTTAACTCATTCGTCGTAATCAATTGAAACACTTTTGTTCCATTTCAACGGTGTTTGTTGATAATGTACCACTTTATGTAAATACATTTTCTTTAATACTTGATACATATACATTTAAAATTTAAATGTAAGCTAATGTTAAAACACGTTATTATCTTCGCGAATTGAGTTTTGATAAAAAAAAAATTGTCCTTAGATATTATTTTTTCACATGTCAAGTAACGAATACATGATATTTTCGATTTAGATTCTTTTATTTCTAAATGTTTACATAAATGAGAGGCAAACTAATTGATATTATAAATGCTTGACCGCCTCGTTGGTCTAGTGGCTACGGCCTACGTGTAAAGCCGCAGACACGGTGGTCTTGGGTTCAATTCCCTGGTCGGGCCAATTGAATGTTACTGAGATTTTTCTGTCGAAATTTCTTAGTAACAGCCCAGAGTCTGAACGTTGGAAGTGTGTACACTTCCGTGCCTCAGAAAGCACGTAAAGCCGTTGGTCCTGCGCCTGAACTCTTTCCGGTTATAAGATTAAGGGAATAGAGAGTGAACCTGTGCTTGCCCACACACTTGTGCACTATAATATCTCTTGCGCAGTTGGCTAATCTCTCTTGAGATTGGCCGCCGTGGCCGAAATCGGTCAGGAGAACCATATATATTAAAAATTCTATAAATGCAAGTGTTAATTTGTTTGTTTGCCTGTCTGTTACTCGTTCACGTCTTACTCACCCGGCTATCATTAAATTTTGCATACATAAAGAACATACGATACCTTGCGCATCACGCGCGGTCGAAGCCGCGTCCAAAAATTTAGTAGTACCTATATATTAAAAAAAAATACTTATAAATCTGATTAAGTCTTATCATCTGCTTAAAAGCAAAATTTTCCGTTTCGATTTTTGATAACTGAAAACCAAGCCCTAAAGCTATGATCAAGGGGATGAAGGCTTGTATTGAAAATCTGTCATATTTAAAGAATCAGTTATAGAAATAAGTATTAAGCAATTCTGAATTATGACGCAAGTCAAGCTGCGTTAGTATATTTATATAAAATATTTTTTTATAAGATATAAATAACCATGAAAACAACGTAGTCACAGTGATATTTACGTCACAAAATCGTGACGTGACGTCTTCCTTAATAATTAAATTAGTTGTCCGTGACATCTTACAATACAGTCTATACATCGTTTGTAAATTAGAAATTAATAACTAATTAAATGAAATACGATCCAATCAACATTTGCTTTCGTCGAACGGACGTCACTTCATAGTTTGTATTTCATGAACAGTCGGCCGATCTCAGCTATTATTAAAATAATATATAATCGTATACGGGGTTTTACTTTGTATAGAGTTTTTTCATGTGGTACAAAACGTGACTTACAACTCATATTATACGAATATATACATATATATCTCGTGTGTAACGTTGATTGCCTTGTTGGCATTTATCATCTAGATATTATTTTCAAACCAACCAAGGCTATGATAATAAGTCATTTAACAATGAACAGGTCTAATCCGGTAAAATTATCTTTGATATTTCACTCATACATAAAATGTGATTCTTTTTTGTCTTGTCTTTAAAATATTATGAAATGTATGTCAATCAATATATATGTCTGGATTTTTGTCTCGCTGTTGATTTTATAAAAAAAATAAAAATATTTTGAAATATCAGATAACGCGTGATGGATATATTTTTAGGGATTATTATTATCGGACGGCAACTCCCATTGGCGTTCCACTGGCCAACTGCCAATTTAATATCCGACGGCTTATCACACGTGACAATCAACGATTGATTGATACACATGAAGTATATTAGTACATAACTGGGATTTCGAATCAAATCTACGATACAATACCTAGATTAAATATGACAAATATACATCACACTGTCTTATATAATCTGTATAAAAAAAAACAAATGATAAGTAGATCTTGTCAGTAAATAAAAGATTAAGGCAAGGTTTGATGATAACTAAGAATTCGTCGTACAGAACCACTAGCTTTGATTTAAATTAACTTTAAAACTCGTGAAGAATGTTGTACCGTTTCTCACAATTCTATTTGTATTTATACTTTTGTTGCTCGTGTAACTGCTATATGAAGTATACTAACCAAAATTATTATAATTAGATAGGTTGTATTCCATATGTGTGACTTATTCAATAAAAATCGTACGTATTGCAAAACATTTCTAAAATATATTCTTTATAACAGGATCATGCATGTCGCTCGGAGGGCGTGGAGCTCGCCAGGGAGCTGGACTACAACGCGGCGGCCGCTTGGATCGGTCATCCCTACTTCGATGTCATCGACAACTCGACGGACTTCGACAAAAAGATGAACCGTCTAATCGCTTGCGTCTGCCAGCGGATCGGCATCGACACGGGCGACCGGCTCAACGTCAACTCCAAGAAACGCAAGTTCCTCGTCAAGAGTCCTCTCCGCCCCGATACCGAATTCCCGCCGTTCCAAGACTTCGACGTCGTTCATAATTACTTACAGAGTGATTTCCGAAAAGCTCAAGTCAGGCTTCGCAAACGAGGTCAGAAGGGCCACTGGTCTTATATTCACACTGTGAGGAAATTCCATCCCACGAACGGGCAGTCCGTAGAAGTGCGTACACAGTTGACGCACAGGGACTATCTCAACATGCTACCGCAGCGCGACGATGCACATTTCACGATATTTAAGAAACGCCGTTGCTTCATCTTCAACAATCAATATTACCAGTTGGACATTTATAGACAGCCAACGCATCCCAGGTGATATATTGTTAAATCTTATCGCCTATATATATTGTATCTATGTATATATACGAATATGTTATAATGTGCTTAATAAACTGATTTCGTTTATGTTTTTGTCATTTACCTATATCTCTTGATATTTTGGTGGAGGACAAATGATCAGGTAAATAAGTAGGTGTTGTTTGAAATCAGAAACCTGTTATATATTTTATGTATTGGTTTACGAATTATTAAATATAGTTCACATAAAGATTATACATTTCAGGTGTCGTGGTTTGGTACTTCTCGAAACATACAGTGCGGCTTACGATCAGGACGCGTTGTTAGCTTCTCTGCCAAAGTTCCTAACCATCGAGAAAGAAGTGACTGGAGACCCAGCTTACTCCATGTATAACTTATCTCTAAAGGAAGATTGGAAAACATCGACCAAGTACTACGCGGGTTCAGATTATAATGGTGGGTATTCTTTTCTAAAATTATGCACTTTCCTTCGGCTCTTCTAAAATCAATAATAAGACTTTGAGTCATATTCTGCTAAAAATATATATATAATTCCAAAAAAAAAACAAATGACTCAAAATATGAAATAATAAACTATTTCTGCATGAAAGATAGTTACTATTCTATTTATAATATTAAATTCCTTCTTATGAAATGAAATTTTATTTCCGTATTAGTCGTATAATTTGTGCATGTATGTATTATATTTTTGGTATTATAAACTGGCGTAATTATGTTTGAAACTAGAATAAATTTAATATTCCCTAATATTATTTGTTGTTGTAGATAATCCAGCTATTGTTGATATAATGATTTGTCGATGTATTTATTTTACCTAGTATGTGTTAGTGTTGTCTTTTAGTCTCACATTGGTGTTTTGCACTGATCTGTGTATATTTTATATCTCACTACAGTAGTATCCCATTGTTGGGATTCCCAAAGATTAAAGATAAAATAACTTTACAGATACGAAAGCCGTCATTCTGGGACATTCGTACTCTGATATACTTACAACTGACAATTCCAGCAGTAGCAACTAATGTTGATCAAGACGTTTTATTTGAATGTGGACACTAACAATTTATACTAATAGTTTATTCTAGTGACTAACATAATTACGCCAGTGTCGTTTTTTATACGTTCTTTCGAGGAATAAAAGTCTATTTTGGTTTATCAGGGCAAATAAAATGTTTAACAAATGGTCATGCAAATAGACTAAATGGCCACGAAGCTGATAAAATTAATGGACACGGTGGAATAAAATTGAATGGACACAGCTGCAACAAGGCCAATGGACACGCCGCAGAGAAGAACCAAGTATACAGCAGAATAAGTGGTCTCCATAAAATGAATGACCACGAACAGACAAATGACACAGATTTAAATAACTTAAAAAATATAAACGGTGCGAAGCCAAGATCACCAAAGATTCCAAAGAAAGATGCTCTTAAGGTGTAAACTTGAAACATTGTAATGTCTATATTTAATAATATTTATGAAATTCCATTTTGCGACATTATAGTATACACCAAATCGTAAATTATACTTGTAGTTTAAGCTATATTATATCTGCGATTTCAAATTAAAACATCTCTGTGTAACTCTCTGTATTTATCAAATAATTGTAAATGCCAAATAAAGCAACTATTTTTATAGTATTTCTTGACTGCAAATATTTTCTATAGATCATGCGTCAGCGAAATGTGCACATCTAATGAAATATTTCATCGATATAGAAACACTTTATATTGTTTGTGCCTTTTATATATTCATACAGTGTTGTATGTTGAATTACATTTTATATTATGTAGTACTTAAAATATTATATTGCAATAATATATTATGTCAAGTATTATTGCAGATTGTATAAACTTTGTATTATGATTTAAGAAAAATGAAGCATTTTCTTTAAATAGAATGTAGTTAAATATTACATGTGAAATTATTGATGACAAACTTCACTTAATTAATTAAAACAAAATGAATTTCTGAATATATTTTTGATTTCTAGTATAGTTACAGTTATAGTTGTAAGTGTCGATTGAAATTCATTAAACAAATTTTAAGACGTGACTTTATTTTTATTAAATGATAGAATGTACTTAAGAAAATTCTTCAGATGTAATTTACGAAAGTATTTGTCAAAAGTAATATAAATCACTAGACGCTGTAACTATGAATTATGTAGCTATTATATTATTTGGCAGAAGTCAATGGTAGTAGCACTGTTTTTTATGGCTGTGCTATATAATTAAATTAAAATATTAAAGCTATTTCAGCTTTGCTAATTGTTGGCAACACTACGCTAACACAATTGTTAAAAGTTGCACCTTATTATTTGCAGGTTTGTTATTAAGAGGTCATTTTATTTTGTGAAAAAACTTTTCAGGTAAATAAATGCACTCTGTTTAATTGTTGTTTTGGAGTATTGTTGTAATTTTGAAATCATTTTTGTGCAACTTAATATTTATGATTAAATCTCAAAATTATGTTTTGTACTACTTAGCACTGGTTCTCAAATAAAGAAAATGTGCGCCTGACAAATGTTTTATTTTGTAGTTTTCCTGTGCGTTGTACTGCTCATATCTCATTTCATAATATATTACGAAGAATGTATTATTTGAAATAACTGATTGAATCTATATTTACATAATAATTTTTTGATTTATTGCCTTTATTACATTTTGGAAATTAAGTGCTGGTATTAGATAGGCCAACTGGCCGGCAATGAACCTGCAAGTCCTCGGATGTTGCAGGTGTCCATGGGTGGTGGTAGACACTTTCCATCAGGTGGAAAGTTCCTGCTTGTTTGCTCTCTTACATAAAAGAAAAAGATAGATCAATTGCCTTAACTATCAGTGTTTTATATTTTGTACAATTTTAACCATACAAAGTTGCCCATTGATGATTTTTGACAAATTACTATTAATCAGATTATTAAATTAAAGCTTGAAATCTTGATGAAATGACTAGTTATAGCAACAACAATAACTAGCTGATATAAAATTGAGCTCCGAGTACAAACTACTACCTAAACTCATATTCATTGATTTTCAAAGAGTCAAAAAAACTATAGGGTATGTATCGAGTAATTTACATATGGAAAAACTACGACAAGTCAAATAATAAGTTTCAAGAGTGTTGCTAATTTAAAAAGATATTATGCTGTTATTATATTCTCCTGACCAGTTTCGGCCATGTGGACAGGACCCAAAGAAAACTAGCCATCCGCGTAGGACAACTGTAAACAACTGCATGTGCAAATTAAACTGCTTACATTCAAAACCTCAAAAGCTGCTCTACTAGACCATGACTGACAACATCTTTTCAATAAAAAAATGACAATGTCTTTGTAATAAAAAAATTCAAAAACATATCACAGTTGGTACTTAGGAAATGCATGGATAAAAATAAAATAATAATTTCAACATTTATTGGTGCTATCTTTGATTTTCTGCTCCTTGTACATTTTAATAACTTTCTGTCCAGGCACTATTCCTTGAGACAATCCAGGTCTTTTTTTCTTTTTACTTGCTTTAATTTCCCAAACATCGTCATCGGTTGCTGTAGAGGTTTCAATTTCAACTTGAGGTGGAGGTGCTGATGTCATTGTGCCTGCTCCTTCGCACACAACTGTTTTTAATTTCTAAAACAATTTGAATAAATGTAGTTTTAGCTATATCTATAATTAAAGATTATTAAAGAGGTACCAAAATATAGCACAACTAAAATGATAAGTTACCTGCTTTTCAGCCTCTAACTCTTCATTAGTCTTCTGTATGTCTGAATCATGTGCATATTTACAGTTATGACCAAACCGACAACGGCCTTTTCTGTAGTTCCAGCATATTTTCTTACCATTGATCATTTGAGTATTGTCTTTACCTGAAACCTTAACATTCATGGCCTATGTACTTGACGATTATATGTCACATTGGAAACATTATTATGCAAATTTGTTTTGACCAAAATTGAAACTATTGAGATCAAACATCAGTCATAAGGATTTAATCACATTTGTATTTATACTTTCTTTACTTAATTTAGCCAGAAGAAATTAATACAAGTTTTATTTTTAAAAAACTAGTGTATAATGATAAAATATATTTTTTTATAATAGAAAGTCAACATATACCATTTTAACATGCTTCTCCAGGATAGCTGCTTTAGCACGTTCTTCCGCAACAAAGGGGTTTGAAAAAACCGACGTGTGAAGAGTATTTTCACCGAGAGTGGGTTTCGGTAATTTTGGCTTTTCCTCATCTTTTCGATCTACTACTTTGGTTCTAAAAAGTTTGAAAAGTATTTATTATTGACAGTATTGACTTATATTGTTTTAGGATATGTAATAATTACTTTTCTTCATCGCTGCTGTCTTCTTCTTCTGTACTGCTTGATGATGAACCGTAATCTAGCAAAGCATTCATTTCGATATCAAGTTAAACTAGTAAATGTAAATTAAGAAACATTCAACGCTTTATTCTATGAAATGAAAAAGTGTTTTGTGCGGTTCAGTATTTGGCAAAGTACTTAATAAAAGTTAACATAAAGAAATTATTAAAAGTATTATAATACAACATGAAACATTGAAAACTTCTTGAATCGGCCTTATAGTAGAAATTAGAAATAAAAAATAATGCGATCTCTTGTCACTTTAACTTCGTTCCACAGTGCTTCGTTCATTCGTTGGCATAATCATGACGTAAGGTCACATACACATTTAGAAATATTAGGTATATCCTAGATTATCACTATGTACGATTAACGATATCTCAGGCGTTTGAGTAAGTTAACGATGTAGCTTAATATTGACGTGACAACGTCTTATAAATTGGTTTGCCGGGTGACACTTCAAGAAACTGCGTTACGCTCCGCTCACGTTATGCGCTCACAATGAGAGCGAGTGAGAGGCACGCGTCCCTTCCACTCGGGCATGGTTAGCCCGCCTAAGAGCGAGAGAGACAGACATAAAAAGTGAAATTCAGTGCGAGATTCTTTGTATAAATAAATGTTTTAAATTGTTACTATTATTTCATCCTTCTTCCTTCTATACGAATGAATATTCACATTAAAATTATTTTACCACTCAAAGTCGTTGTCACGTAAAACTTTCGCCCGTATACCGACTTTACAGGCAACCAATTTTTTTTAAGACAACATTTTTGACGCAAATGGACTGATTATACTTTAGTTAAAACCGCTTATTAACCTTTAGTAAAAATAACCAAAACTTTAGTTGATTGCAATTATTTGTAATGTGTATATGTAGCCTTATCAATTTAGTGAAATAAATATAGGATCATCAGATCAAATTATTTCTTTTCAAATATGTATTTTTAGTAATAGACTAAATTTATAAAAAGATTTTAATTCTAAAATAAAAGTATTTACATTTTTGTTCATCAGAGTCTTGTAATTGGTTACCCAATTTCTTTAAGTCATTTAAAATTATCTGTGGTACCGGGTGTAATTGAAAGAGAAAGAAAATGTCGCTATTGCACACTAGTTCTTCGTAGTGACGGCGGCATCAATTTCTGAATTAATTACCATTTGTCGCAAAAACTGCGCGTCCTTTAGCTTTTCTAGACTTAAATCTTTGATTTTTCTTTGGATTGTGTCATATAGTTGTCTAAATGGCATCAGATGATGAAGTAGATGGATCTTTCGCAGGTAAAGGTTCGATTTACTCGATTTTGTTCCTAGCATGTCATAGGTAAGCCGCGAATAGCGGTATCATATGTTTACTTGCGGTAAGCAATTAAAATTTTGAAAAATTTCGGCTTTCTTAGTGAGGTGTATACGCAAATTCATGATATAAAACAAAGTGATATAAAGTGGTATGTGATTAAGTGTTATATTGGTATATTTGTTATGATTTAGGTGTAAATATTTTTATGTGGCAGTTTGTGACAGAAAAGAACATGCATTATCCCCTCATTACTACTTAACAAAATGGACGCCGCCAAACAAAGGGATTAGTGACCTTATGGCTAGAAGTGCGCGTGCATCGCAAAAAATGATGATGCTCATGTGCTTGTTAAGGTGTGCAGGTGGAAAGCATAGTGACTGGTTTGACCACTTTTATTGTAAATATTTGTTGCAGGCGACGAGGACGTGGAGGAAGGTGAGGGTCAAAATGATAACTCAGGAGACAGTGATGAAGCTCCTCCAAAGGTAATTTTATTATTTACAAAAAAAATATGTTTTGCTTTTTTTGGCATTTTTTTTATTCAAAGACTGACATACATACTCATAAGTGCTGTAATCATATTTTAATCAATTTTATCTAAATGAATATTCATTGTAAACAGTTAATTAAATACTGGTTACTGAACTCAAGAGAATTAGAACATCAACAAAAAATAATATTTTTTTCAAATTGCAACTTTTTAGAGATTATAAATTATAATAGTTAAAATTATAAACGAATTATTATAATTGTATTAATTATTATCATGAAAATATATGTTATTTGAGTATGATCATAGTAGTATTTAAAAAAAATTGATATGTTCATAATATTTTAATTTGATCAATTTATATTTTTGTAACAGGAAGATGATGATTATTCTCCAGAAGATGCCAGAAAGAAAAAGAAAGGAAAGAAAAGAAAAGCTAGAGGAGAAGAAAAAAAGGGTAGAAAGAAAAAGAAGAAGCGCAAGAATGAAAGTGAGGAAGTAAGTATAGAAAATGACTTATTATTTAATAAAAATGATGATACAAATTATAATATATTGTCACAAAATTTTATCATATAATCAATACAAGACTATAAAAGTCATCACTCATCACATCTTTACTATCTTGCCTATATTTATGCTCTATCTTATCTATCACAGACAATCATTTTTAATAGATGTGATCAAGGAGTTGTTTGAAATAAAAGAAGTCTGTATACCAACTTTGTTCTTTGAAAATAAGAATATTTTCTACATTTTTAAGTCAAAATAGAAGATAAGAATGATAAATATTATCACAAAGAAAATAAGTAAAATTTATGCCAAAGTAAGTTTAGTCAGATACTGGCATATCCATGACCCAAATTCATTTAAATTATTTAAATAATGCATGGGCAGTAATATAGTAACGAATGATATAGAAAAGTAGTTAATATTAAAATCAGATAAAGATTTGACTGCAATATATTAGAAACACTTACTGCAAGACATGGTAGATACCAAATGAACCACCTGATGGTGAGTTGTTGTAGTGTGTGATTGTATATAATTTTTATAAATTCACCTCTATTTCAAGAGTTGCCTATGTTACAAAAATCTTTACACAAATGCCATATTATGCTATAATTAGAATGTAATAGAAATTTTATCCTGGACGAAAATAAGACCACTTGATTTTAATTACATTTGATTACAATTAGTTTTGGCTCAGACTCCCAACTTAAAAGTTATAATAATATTGTTCCACAAGAATCATACTAATTATAAATTTAATAATAGTAAAGATGGATAAATAAAATCTTGAACTAGTCTGTATATCTATCTAGCTTCATAAATAAGCGAAGTTAAGTCCGTTTCGCTTTCTTTCCGCTTAAATTGAATAGTATGCTACTTCCTGATATAATCTACAATTCGTTCTGTCGTTCGAAATGCCGTTATTGAGCTGAGAATATGTTTCAAAGGCGTTTAAGATGTTTTTTTTTAAGCATTAATCTTTTTAATCACTAGCTACTCATCCTGGCGTATTTATCGTAATACATATAACTAATGGTTTACGCGGCACAATTTAGTCAAAATTCCCCAGTCGGCATTACATCTTCAATATTAATCGTCATTATCCGCCCAATTTTTATAAAACCTTAATTAATTATACACCTAAATCTTCATTACAAAACACACCGTCAATGATGACAGCAGTATTAAAATCCCTTCAGTAGTTTTTGAGTATTTTTGAGCATATGGGCCACCTCATGTAAGTTGTCACCAACGCCCATAGACATTGGCATTGTAAGAAATGTTAACCATCGCTTACATCGCCAATGCGCCACCAACCTTGGGAACTAAGACGTTACGTCCCTTGTGCCTGTAATTACACTGGCTCACTCACCCTTCAAACCGGAACACAACAATACAAGTACTGGTGTTTTGCGGTAGAATATCTGATGAGTGGGTGGTACCTACCCAGACGAGCTTGCACAAAGCTCTACCACCGAGTTTACCGCGTATAATATGTAGTGAATGCCAGCTTTGCCTATAAACATCAATGTTCATTAGATGATTTGCTAAATAGCGCTGTAGCTTCTTCTTTCGGTTCAATTATGACAGAATCAGCTAAATCGTTAATCAAAATGTCGTAAATCTTATACAAATACGTATGAAAAAACATCGTGATTTATAAATCAGCATATCATAATATACTTCGCTCAAGTAGGTTGTTAATGTTATAAATAAAAATTTTAACAAAACAAAAACCGACTTTATAGGAAAAACAAATTAATTTGCACTAAAAAGTAAAAAAATAATTGCGTATTCTTCTATAATTTGATAATTAACTTACTATTTTCTACTCATCAATATGTAGGTACGAATGTGTTGAGTGGTTGATAATGTATTTACAATTATTGTTACTTTTGGAGTCGATGTCAGCTAAAAAAACTATTAAATCGTTGACATCAGGATTTACATTATATACCATCGGTTCGGAACCTTCTTGAAATTCAGTAGTTAATCCTTTTCTCAATGAACTTATTATCTATTTAAAATTTTGTATCCACTCGGGAAATCAATGAATATTAAGTTCCCGTAGTGTCTATATGTATACGTAAGACAGCAATTATGTCACAAACTATTCGGGGATTTCTATTTTACTAAAAGTTATTTGTGTAGAAGATTTTTAAAGAAAATAAGCTAAGTTTGTGATTTACACCTTACACCGTATGTGTAATAAAAAAAACAATTCTAATTATATTACATGTTGTAATTTTTTTTTAAGTTATCTGAAATATAAAGAATTTATACGGAAACGAATCTACAATAATATGTTTATAAGTCAGCAGGTGGTCGATATCGATTTTATTCAACAATTTGAAAGTACAGGGTTTACGATTTTAAAGGCACTATTTATCGATACAATACGTTTTAATTTTCCACAATTTTTGTACCATTACCTGTCCTGAGACCAACGGGTAACAACATTATTATAGTAATTGATGCATTTCGATAATCCGAGAACAAACAAAAACGCTTTCATAGAAAATGTTCCACGTAAAGTTCCGTAGGTCATCTAGACTTGACGCTTACACAAGTACATATTATGAAGTATTGATTGGACTTTTGATATAATTACTTATTATAATTGTATAAATTTTTGAAAGGAGCTCATACCTATTTTTAAAATTGACCTTTGAAACAAAACTTGTAAAAAGGCGAAGCAAAAAAAAAATGTGTAAAACAGTGAAAAAAAAATATAAAGTACATATTAAGGTATTATATATTTAAGAAATAATTTAACTGTGAGGGTCATTGTATACAAAGTGCTTAACCTGATGTAATCCAAAATATGATTTAAATGATAACATCGAATTGAACGTTTGGATGAAGTAAAATGGAATTCTCTCCAGGACGACGACTTTGGAGCGGAAGTTGAGGCAGAAGGTGACAGCGACTATGCCCTGAGTGCGGTATCGTCGAGTAAAAAATCGCGCAAAGGACGAGGAAGCAAACATAATACTTCGACTCCGGTTGCGTCGGATTCGGGATCTGGTAATTATAAAAGATTATCTTTGCAATTAAACTATTATTAAATTAAACCTATAATAGTATCAGTACATGGTTCTATATGCAGTTATGTTACTAAACTGTTGAAAACGTTTTAGCTGGTTCATAAATTGTATTAAAAATATTTGTTTTCTTTAAACACAATAGTATAAAATATGGATGTTGTCAATAAATTTAAATTTGCAAGTGATTAAAAATAATTTAGCTAATAATATGCAAAAGTACTAACGTAAAGTAAGACAGAAAAAATACATTTACATAATTCAATTCGACAATTTTTCTTTTAGCTATTTAAATTATATATTTAATAATCATCCTTGTATTAGCTACTCAATTAAATTTATTAATGTTATGTTAAAATTGTACAAGTTGTGATTTATGTAATGACTATAGCCTAAATTAGGTTTGGGATGTATTTTAACATTATAAAAATATAAGTATTATACAAAATATCTAAATGAATAAACTGAAATATCATATAATAATGTTTGATATTTGTTTATTTACCTTGTTGAAAATGTGTTGATTTATTTGAATTTAGCTTTCTTGAATGATTTATTTATATCATATTGTTATTTTGTTTATGATTGACAGGTATGCCTACTGTTGAAGAAGTATGTTCTTCATTTGCTCTCACTGATGTTAACATTCAGTACACAGACGCGGATCTCGAAAATTTAACCAGTTACAAGTTATTCCAGCAACATGTACGCCCTCTTCTTGTTAAGGAAAACCCAAAGGTAAGTTATTCATTGTTTTTCCTAACGAATAAAAAGCTTAGTCCATTAATGCCTTCTAGGCTTTTACCTGTGAAACGTCATACCCTCAACCTCAGTTTCAGGCTCACCTTAACAGAGATTTTTATATTAAATATAAAAATGTGCATATATCATGCATGCCTCTCGTAATATTAAAGTAATGTAAAATAAGGTAAATCTTAGATATGTGTGTAATTTTATACTTCTTTCTTAGGTACCTGTATCAAAATTGATGATGCTAGTAGCGGCCAAATGGCGACTATTCTGTGAAACTAATCCACACTTGGATGGTGGCAGTCAGAACATGGGCTCTGAAGAGAATACAAACACATCTACTACGTCAGATTATGTGCCTAAACGTCCCGGTCGCACTCCTAAAGAAGTAAAGGTGATTTTTTTACCATTGCCATAGAGTTTCCTATATTATTAACCATTAATTTAAGAGAAAGAAAAATATAAATCTTAGTATTTCTTTTAAAAAAAAATTACAAATACATATTCAATGGCAAAATATCATAAGTTATTGTTAACGAACTCGTAACTAAATATTTCAAATAGTAATTTAATTTTAGATCGATGATTCTATCGACGAGCCTGAAGAGGAAGACGAGGAGGGAGTGAGCGACGAAGGCACGCCGGCTCCTCGCAAACGCGGCCGTAAGCCCAAGCACACGGGCACGCCGCGCGGCAAGCCGGGTCGCAAGCCGAAGGTGCCTACGCTTAAAATCAAGTTCAGCAAACGGAAGCGCACTAGCAGTGTGAGTACTAACTGCTAATGACATTTTTGTAAAGCTTATTCACTAATTACGTTCTCAAAACTGAACATAATTAGTGAATCAGCTTTGAAAAATATATTAAATGGACTAAAAATATGAAAATATAATATGCATTTTATATCAGTTAAATAAAACGATAATAATTTGATACTAGAATTGCTCTATATGCAATTTTCTTTAATTGAAATCATTTATCCTTAATTTTCTTTTAAAGATGAAACATGATTGATTTATTATTTTGCAGGAGGAAGATCAAGAAGGGAGTGCAGGTGCAAATACAGATTCTGATGCAGAATTTGAACAAATGCTGGCCGAAGCTGAGGATCCAAAACCAACACCTACTCCCACAGAAGAGGCCCCACCACCAAAAGAGGAAGATCCTAACGTTCCAGTTAGTACACTAAACAATCTAATCAGGACAATTTATATCTTTGTTATATATTCGAAAATTATTTAATCAATCAATTTATTTATTTTATAGCAACAACCAAAGAAGAAGGCTAAGACCAAAATCGGCAATAAGAGCAAGAAAAAGAAGAAAATGAAGACAACAAGCAAATTTCCTGATGGTGCAGAAGGAGAGCAGGAACATCAAGATTATTGTGAGGTGAGAAATATAATGCTATAATATTTTTCTTAATTACAATGATAATTTGTAAAGTGCAACAAATATTAAGAAGTAAATGTGCTAAATAATTTTCCATTTGTAGGTTTGTCAACAAGGAGGTGAAATTATTCTGTGTGACACATGCCCAAGAGCTTATCACTTGGTGTGTCTCGATCCAGAATTAGAGGAGACACCAGAAGGTCGCTGGTCTTGTCCTCACTGTGAAGCTGAGGGCAACCAAGAAGAAGATGACGATGAGCATCAAGAGTTCTGCAGGTAAGTTACATTATATTATTAAAATATTTTGATTATTTTATGTTACTTATAGTTCAAAGGAACTTTATTTAATTACTACAAGCAAATCAAATGATGTCTTTTGTAAATAATAATATATATTCAATAACAATAATTTATATTATAGGATTTGCAAAGATGGTGGCGAGCTATTGTGTTGTGATTCCTGCCCATCAACATATCACCGTTTCTGCCTTAATCCACCCCTAGATGAAGTTCCAGATGGAGAATGGAAATGTCCTCGATGTAGTGTGAGTTTATGAATACAATTACATTCAAACTTATAATATTAGTCATCATTTTCTTTATTACAAACAAAGGGTTTTGATATTAAAAAGTTGTCTTCATTTATTTCCAGTGTCCACCACTAGATGGCAAAGTGGCGAAAATTTTGACATGGCGATGGAAAGAACAACCGGCGAAATCGAAGGCACCGCGTTCAAGGGAGTTCTTTGTGAAATGGCATGAGCGTTCCTATTGGCATTGCAGCTGGATATCTGAGATACAGGTAAAATAAATAAACAAAATTTATTTTTAAAATTGCATCAGTCAGAAAATTATAAAGTAAGAGCTAAACAAAAGCTTTGTTTAAAATGCATTTTGTTTTTGAATCATTCACAGCTGGATGTATTCCACCCCCTCATGTATCGTTATTACATGCGCAAATCGGATCCTGAAGAGCCACCTAAATTAGAAGAACCATTGGAGGAGCGTGAAGGTCGAAGAAATCGCATGAAAAAGAAAAATGGCGTAGAACAAGACTCTGATGAGAAAATGTTGGAAGAGAAATACTACAGGTAACAATATGAGACATGGGAATTTATTTACTTTTGTGTGTACTTATGAATTATGTGCCTACTACTATTTTGTATATCTTAAGGGAATTGCTAAATTATTTTTTTATTTATTTTTTCAGGTATGGTGTAAAGCCTGAGTGGTTGATAGTTCACAGGGTGATAAATCACCGAACATCACGTGACGGCACTACGTATTTTTTGGTTAAATGGCGAGATCTGTCGTACGATCAGGCTACTTGGGAATCGGAACATGCAGACATTGCTGGATTAAAGTGCGCCATGGAATATTATCAGGTATATATTAACAAATAAATATCTAATAAATTAAAATATTTGTAATTATATTGTATGATATAAAAAAAATTATCATCTTTTAGGATATGCGTGCATTCATCACTTCTGAGGGTAAAACTAAAGGAAGCAAAGGCAAGAAAGCTGGTCGCAAAAGCAAGAATAAAGATAATATTGATGAAGATGAGAGTAGTAGTGGATTGCAGGTCAAAGGCAGAAAGTATAACCCACCACCTGATCGTCCAACCACCAATCTCAATAAAAAGTATGAAGATCAACCACCATTTGTATATGAAACCGGAATGCAGCTCCATCCATACCAGTTGGAAGGTCTAAACTGGTTGAGGTATTCATGGGGACAAGGTATCGACACTATTCTTGCTGATGAGATGGGTCTCGGAAAAACTATACAAACTGTTACATTCCTTTATTCTCTATTTAAAGAGGGTCATTGTAAAGGACCATTCTTAGTTTCCGTTCCACTATCAACAATCATTAACTGGGAGAGAGAATTTGAGTTGTGGGCTCCAGATTTATACTGTATTACATATGTCGGTGACAAGGATTCTAGAGCTGTTATACGCGAGAATGAACTTACTTTTGACGATGGCGGAAATAGAGGAGGAAGACCTTCTAAAATCAAATCGCAAGTGAAATTCAATGTTTTATTGACTTCTTATGAACTTATATCAATTGACTCTACTTGTCTCGGATCTATTGAGTGGGCTGTCCTAGTCGTCGACGAAGCTCATAGACTAAAAAGTAATCAGTCTAAGTTCTTTAGGCTTCTTGCTGGATATCATATAAATTACAAACTTTTACTAACAGGAACACCATTACAGAACAATCTCGAAGAATTGTTCCACCTCTTAAACTTTTTAAATAAGGATAAGTTCAATGAGCTAGCTGCTTTCCAGAATGAGTTTGCAGATGTTTCGAAAGAAGAGCAAGTGAAGAGGCTACATGAAATGCTTGGTCCTCATATGCTGCGGCGTCTAAAGGCCGATGTATTGAAAAATATGCCTGCAAAATCGGAGTTTATTGTGCGTGTTGAGTTATCTCCAATGCAGAAAAAATATTATAAATATATCTTGACTAGAAATTACGAAGCGCTCAACCCAAAGAGTGGTGGGCAAACTGTGTCCTTACTCAATGTGATGATGGACTTAAAGAAATGTTGTAACCATCCGTACTTGTTCCCTGTAGCGGCTGAAGAAGCACCTCTCGGTCCTCACGGGAATTACGATACACAAGCTTTAATTAAAGCCTCCGGAAAGCTTGTCCTTATGTCGAAGATGTTAAAACAACTTAAAGAGCAAGGACATAGGGTCCTCATTTTCTCACAAATGACAAAAATGTTAGACATTCTAGAAGATTTCTTAGAAGGCGAAGGATATAAATATGAAAGAATTGATGGTGGTATTACAGGAACAATAAGACAAGAAGCTATTGATAGGTTTAATGCACCCGGCGCTCAGCAATTTGTTTTCTTATTATCAACTAGAGCTGGTGGTTTGGGTATCAATTTAGCTACAGCTGACACTGTAATCATCTATGATTCTGATTGGAATCCACATAACGATATTCAAGCGTTCTCTCGAGCCCATCGTATTGGTCAAGCTAACAAGGTCATGATATATCGATTCGTAACTCGTAACAGTGTTGAAGAAAGAGTCACCCAGGTTGCTAAGAGAAAAATGATGTTAACTCATTTGGTTGTGCGTCCTGGTATGGGCGGAAAAGGTGCTAATTTTACGAAACAAGAATTGGACGACATTCTACGATTCGGTACAGAAGAGCTTTTCAAAGAAGAGGAGGGCAAAGAAGAAGCTATTCACTACGACGACAGGGCAGTTGGAGAATTGCTAGATCGTTCCAAAGAAGGTATTGAACAAAAAGAATCATGGGCTAATGAATATCTCAGCTCCTTTAAAGTAGCTAGCTATTCGACCAAAGAAGGTGACGGTGAAGAAGAAGTCGATACTGAAATTATCAAACAGGAAGCTGAAAATACTGATCCTGCCTACTGGATTAAATTACTTAGGCATCATTATGAACAGCATCAAGAAGATCAGGCAAGAACCCTTGGAAAAGGTAAAAGGGTAAGGAAACAAGTTAACTATAACGACGGTAGTGTTGCACAGACAGAAAATAGAGAAGACACAACATGGCAAGAGAATGGCTCTGATTACAATTCTGATTTCTCTCAAGGTAGCGAAGATGATAAGGAGGATGACGATTTCGATGAAAAGAATGATAATGGAGATTTACTTAGTCGTCGCAGTAAGCGCCGACTTGAAAGGCGTGAAGAAAGGGATAGACCATTGCCACCGCTGCTTGCACGTGTCGGAGGAAATATGGAAGTTCTCGGTTTTAATGCCCGACAAAGAAAATCGTTCCTCAATGCAATCATGCGATATGGTATGCCGCCTCAAGATGCGTTTAACTCACAATGGTTAGTCAGAGACCTTAGAGGAAAATCTGAGCGTAATTTCAAAGCATATGTTTCACTATTTATGCGACACTTGTGCGAGCCTGGTGCAGATAATGCTGAAACTTTTGCAGACGGTGTTCCTAGAGAAGGATTATCAAGACAGCATGTATTGACACGAATCGGTGTCATGAGTTTAATTAGAAAGAAAGTGCAAGAGTTCGAACACATCAACGGTTATTATAGCATGCCTGAATTAATTCGTAAGCCAGTTGAACCCGTTAAGATTGCCGGTGCAGAAAGTGCTGCTCCAAGCCCAGCTCCTTCTACAGCGACTCCTATAACTTCAGCGGCACCATCACCAGCACCCACGCAAATAACACAAGCATCTGGTCAAGCACCTACACCAGGTGGGTCAGAGAAAGATGAGAAGGAAGAGGTTAAAGATGAAAAACCCGAACCTAAGGATAGCAAAGAGAAGGACAAAGAAGAACCTATGGATACTAGTGATATTAAAGAAGAAAAAGATAAATCAGAAGATAAGGACTCTGCAAAAGAAATAAAAGAGGAAATTAAAGATGAAAGACGTATGTCTGTGGATGAAGAACCTACAAAGGATGAAGAGAAATCGGAGAAAAAAGAAGATAAAGATGAAAAAATTAAAGAGGAGCCTAAAGAAGATCCGGATAAAAAAGAGGACGCGAAGAGTGATAAGGCTGAGTCAGAAGCTTCAGAAAAGCCTAATAAAGAAGAAAAGAAAGAAGAAGACGATGATGACGTCGTACTTGTTAAAGAGGAAGAAGATCTCAAAGTGGAACGCCGCAAGTTTATGTTCAATATTGCTGATGGTGGTTTTACAGAACTGCATACTCTGTGGTTAAACGAAGAACGTGCTGCTGCTCCTGGTCGGGAGTATGAAATCTGGCATAGACGGCATGATTACTGGCTTTTGGCTGGCATTGTGACGCACGGCTACGGGCGCTGGCAGGACATTCAGAATGACTTGCGATTTGCCATCATTAACGAGCCTTTCAAGATGGATGTCGGCAAGGGCAACTTCCTTGAGATTAAGAACAAATTTTTGGCCCGAAGGTTCAAGGTAAATATAAAAGTTTATACTTAATAAATATATAGGGTTATACTGAAAATGTTACTATTCTGTATAATTCAAATGTATCAAACATACATATTATAATACCTCACCTTATGAAGGCTTGTACACATACCACTCTAAATACAGTACTGCTTTATTGAAGTATGTATTTTTTAATCATTAGCTATTGGAACAAGCATTAGTCATCGAGGAGCAGCTGCGGCGCGCGGCGTACTTGAACCTGACGCAGGACCCCAACCACCCCGCCATGTCGCTCAACGCTCGCTTCGCCGAAGTGGAGTGTCTCGCGGAGTCGCACCAGCACCTCAGCAAGGAGTCGTTGGCGGGTAATAAGCCCGCCAACGCGGTACTGCATAAGGTATGTAGCCAACATAATATGTAATATGTTATAAATAGACTATAACGTTTTTATTCAATTAATGTCTCTCGTACATTCAGGTGTTGAACCAGCTAGAGGAACTGCTGTCTGACATGAAGTCGGACGTGTCCCGCCTGCCGGCCACGCTGGCGCGCATCCCGCCGGTGGCGCAGCGGCTGCAAATGTCGGAGCGCTCCATCCTCTCGCGCCTGGCCGCCACCGCTGGCAACCCTGTGCCTGCAGGTAACCGCTCTGTTTATTGTAAGCAAGGGCTACTTATAATATTGGAATCGGATCTGATTTGGTCAGTACAGATTAATGGGTTTTTTAGTCAAGATATAGGTAGTGGCACATTCCTCTCTCAGAAAGTCGGATTGCACTATGATTCTGGTTATGTGGTCGAAGGAACAAGTGGCACCGGTATTTTGTAAATACTTCTGCACTACCGCAGTATATATTTGGCCAAAAGAACATTATTATTATACCTATTCATACAGGCATAAAATGAAAGTTCCAACTTCATTTTTAGCTTAGTTCTAATATAAGTAGATATGTAAAAATATGGTTTGTTAATATGTATAAGATTTCGATATGGTTACAAAATAATTTAGTATACTGTAGAATATATATAATTGTTTAAACGCCTATAAGCTAATATAACCGTCCACGTGGTGCGCAGCTCAAATGGCGCAGTTCCCGGCCGGGTTCGGCGCGGGCGGCTCGCTGCCGGGCTTCTCCCCCGCGGCCGCGGCCGCCGCCAACTTCACCAACTTCCGCCCGCAGTACTCCGTGCCCGGACAGCCCGCCACGCCCTCGTCTAATGTACGTTCATCTAGATGCTTTATGACCATAATTACATCGTCTTATCCATAATTATTACTATAGCCTATTCCAATCGAAGAAGGCGTAAAGATAGAATAGAAACACACCTGTGATTTACATATTTCAAATGATTTGATAATAGCTCTGCTATATTATGCACCGCAAACAGTTCTTAAAGTATATTTATTTATAATAAAATACAATGTTTATATATAAAATAAGTATTCACTTTAAATTTACTTCCATAACAGTTTTGCAAATCCATAATAAAAATCAAAGTTTATTCAAAATCTCAACCTATAATATCGCTTCAATTCAATGTCGAAAGTTTTTGTGTTTACTTCTTTTGTCGTTTTACGAATTATTAATAATTTTTAGTATTAAGTAAGCGACGTATCGTTGATAACCATTTGTTTTTATTTTTAGAAATCATAAGCCTACGGTAATAATAAATTGACAAAAATCGAGATGACACAAGCGTGCAGGTACGTAAGATTACATAATTTTTTTTCAAGTTCGTTATAACATCTAAAGATTTTTTATTTGTTTCAGTGACCGGCTTTGGCGTCGCGCTTAGACGAATAATTTAGGTTTAAGCTTTTCCAAGATTCCTGTTCCACCTTGGGTTTGAAGTGATATAATTAGTGATTAGTGCAGTTATGTTAGGTAACATAATATTACGTCATACTAGAGCAGAACTCTCACAATATTATTTATTTCATCCTGATCTGTATGAATCTTGTTTTACTGCGTAAGTGATTGTGGACTTATGAAATCTTTATTTTTAATTTACCAAAAATGAAAATTGAATAAATCATACAATTACGTAAAAATTGTTTTATTGTTGTATTTATAAACAAGCAACGAAATACAAAAATATTCCTTTTACTTCATGATTCAACATTGGAATAATAAAATACACACAAAATAATTGTACTACAGCAGGCGGAGGGGTCACCACGTATACGTATCATCTTCTGAATTGTATTTAACACTGTCCAAAGATTGCACAGCATTCGGATCAGATGAACAGAACAATTGCAACATATCTTCGTTAATGCCGCAGTCTGATAAGTTTTCTTTATTAAAAGCTTTGGTAAAATGGTTTGGATCATTTTCATTTGACGCTTCATCTGCAATAAACAAAACATGATAATTAGTTAATCGAAAATGGTAAAGATTTATTAAATTATTCTGAAGAATTTTGAACGAAGTTCTTTTACGCGGCTTACGATAGAGTGGCAGCGGCCCGAGCTCACGTCATATAACGACATAGCGTTCATACATCGTGCCTACGAAATGTGATGCGTTGGGCGTTCGAATTAAGGAAGATTTAGAAAGGAGGTTGAGGTATTTTTTGGTGTGACAAAAATACAATAATATAATCAATTCAAATGTACTTTTAATAACCTGATTTGCATCGAAAAAATATCGCACAGAACTTCATTCCTGACGGGGGTTAATTAGAGATTAATTTATAATTAATTAATTATATTAAATGAATATAATTAAGTCACTAATTAATTTGGTGCATTGACAAACAAAATTGATACCTAAATTATTTTTTTAACTTACCTTCAGCAATTTTTTTTGCTGCCCATGAAAATGCTAACGTGGGCTTGTGATGAGCGAATGTAGCGCTGAATTGCGCGGATGTGGTTGTCTTGAGAACGTTAAACAGAGAATGCACAGTCGTCGGTAGTATCGGTCCTCTCAGTTCTATGGAATAGTACTTCTTGTTATCCGAGAATATAATGTTCTCTCGAGCCTGAAAGTGTGAAACAAAAATTGGTTTTCTAGTAATAATATATTTATTATTATTAATACCAACAGAGCATTATGCCAAGATCTTAAATGCACTTATAAAATAATTTAAAGGATACAGCATCAATTATACTAAACATTATTTCAAAATATGAAGATATTTAAATACATACCGAACTAAAAAATATATAAAGGCTAAAAACACAGTTTTCGGAAATACGATCATAAAATTGGGTTTGTAAGTGTGAGTGACTGTTTATGACTTTAAGTTATACATACTAGAATACTATATCGAGTTTAGTTAAAATTTTCTTAGACGAGAGATGTACATATCTATGATCTAAAATTAAGATTCTAAATGGACAAAGGGAATACATAAAATCTGGAAAGGTGCAAATTATTTTAAATTGTTCTCAATCTCTGTAAGACATGTAAAAAATGTCAGTTGGAAGTATAGAAAGACACAAGAGGAGCCGAATATGAAAGCGTGTCACCTTCAAGGACTGCAGCGTGCCGCCGTGGAAGGCGGTGGGCGCCAGCAGCGTGGGCGGCACGCCGGCGAAGGGCCCGGCCGGGCTCACGGCCGACTTGCAGTTGAGCAGGAAGTTGAAGAGCGCCTGCGCGTCCGCGCCGCGCACGCACACCAGCGACTCGGCCGCGCTGTCCACGCTGCTCTCGGCCGACGCGCACGCGCGCGCCTGCGGGCACCGCACTCATACACTTACCAGCTACCACGACACGACAACGGTTGTGCTTAGATAATAGTTTAACTGATCTAAACCGAATATTATTAATGCCAGAATAAACAGATACAAATTCTTGTTAACAATCAAAGCTGTGTGGTAATTTATGATGCTTATAGTTTACTTTATACTCGATATAATATAATTAATAAATTCATTAATCTAAACATATAAACAAAATTGGAGTGTCTGTTTGTAATATTGAAATATCCGCTTTTTACTACATGCATATGAATATATACATATGCATGTATATAATATACGGTACATCCACCAAAATATATTTTTTTTTATCAATTTTTGTCTGTCTGTCTGTCTGTTTGTTCCGGCTAATCTCTGAAGTGGCTGGACCGATTTTGATGGTACTTTAATTGGCAGGTAGCTGATGTAATAAGGAATAACTTAGGCTACTTTTATTTTAGGTTGAAAGTTTGTATTCTGTCCGTTTCGTTATTTGTTGTCCGTAATTTTTAATGTAAGTAGCATGAAATTTAATTTTTAAACTTCTGAGCAAAAATAATTGCATATTTAATTTTTTATTTTTGAAAATTCTATCTGTATCTACTTAAAATGATCTAAATCATGTGGGAATGTTTACTTCGATGCCTTTACCTTCTTTCCTACCTTTCGATTTACCTTCCTTAACCTGGTCAGTAGAGATGAAATATACATACGTTTAAATTAAGTCACTTTACCTGCGCGTTGTTTATTTTCTTTATCACTTCCGTCTCTAAGCCCATCTGCGAGAGAAACTCGTCTGGATCTTCTTCATCGCCTGAACAGTTTTTTTCGTTATTTGCATCGTCCATAGTATCATAGCAGCTGTCAATTGAAGTATTTTTAATGCGTTCCTCCTCCGAGTTATTGAGTTTCTTTTTGTTATCTGGACGGAGAGGCATTGTGAATTCCACATCTAAACGAAGATAGAAAACAATTAAAATTTTATTCAATCTACTTCGTTTATCTCTTGGGAATCGGCTTTTTTACTCTTCACAATTTAGCCGCTCAACGCGACTTCAGGGTCCGTAGAGAGAATAGTGTACCTTCCTGTCGCAGCGCGTGTCGCAGGCCGCGCGTGGTGGGCGCGATGAGCGCGCTGGGCTCGGCCGCGCCGCACACGCCGGCCGCGCGGAACACGCACGTGAACGCGTTCGCGCACACGTAGAAGTACGGGCAGTGCAGCGCGCGCACCAGCTGCGGGACATGTCATACTGCTCGGTCGAGAGTACTAGCACTACATGTCTGTCTCAGCCTTTTGTTATTTGTTTATAAAACTATTTCTCGTTTCAAATAATGTAAAACTACATTAAAATCGACATCGAATCGTTAACAATTAGCAAAGTCAAGTTGCGCACATTGATAAGTTACAGCAAAAACGCTTTCGCTATGACGACGTGGACGAGTTTGCGACGCTAATATAGCCTGAACCATAACATGAGACAGTACATAGAAGGGGCCACAAATTTTTTTTTATTCATGCAGGTACCACTGGATACCTTAGATAGATTTACTCAGTTAGAGCTTTGTGCAAGCTCGTCTGGGTAGGTATCACCCACTCACCAGATATTGTACCCCAAAACAGCAGTACTTGATGTTGTGTTCCGGTTTGAAGTATGAGTGAGCCAGTGTAATTACAGGCACATGGGACATAGCATCTTAGTTCCCAAGGTTGGTGACGCATTGGCGATGTAAGGGATGGTTAAAATCTCTTATCAAGCCTATGTCTATGGGCATTGGTGACCACTAACCATCAGGTGGCCCATAAACTCGTGCACCTACCTATACTATAAAAAAAAACACCATTGTGGTAAAGATTTTTTAAGTTCATGAAAAACTATCTAGTCATTGAAATTAATATATGATAGAAGTATCTTTCTATATATTACCACATGGACTCACCTGAAACAAAGATCTAAAACTCTCTGTCCATTCAGTAAATAGCGCCTGCTTTGCTTCTTCATTAGTTGCCATGAAATTAGTTGCAGCAACTCTTCCAGTGGAACGTGGGAAAAGACTTATCCATGGGAGATGCGGATGTTGCCAGTATAAGCAGGTTTGATGGAAGCGCGCTCTGGGCGATGTGTCCAAAGTAGATGACAAAGTTGTATTGAGACAACGTACAAACCTGAGGAAATTATTTTTAATCTTTACATGGGAAAAGTTAAGCCGATATGTGGTAATATATAAATATATATGGTATAACTACGGTATACTGTACTATATGTAAACAATTAATTAAGAACTCCTATTAAAATCACTTGCATGTATCAAACAATAATAATAAAGCTATTTAAAAATGTTTTTGAAATTAAATTAGATATAGTTAAAAAAATAACTGTACCCTGTTATCCCTGAAGCCTCTTCACTAGCCTTCAACTTGGTGGTCCAAGGGAACGGCTTGGCAGACATTAATCTTAGCTTGGTTTTCAATGCCCAGTCTATTGTTAGGTGCTTATACTTTTTTTCCACCACATGCTAATAGAAAAAAACAATGATAGTTAAATAAAATAATCTGTCTATTAATTATATTATCATGTCTAAATAAAACCGAATTTGATGACCTTTTGTTAAAGGAAGCTTGAACAGCAAGGAAGAACATAGATAACTTATTTATCCCAAGCACCTGCTCTCAGTCCGTAACATGTGGGTAACAACTAATTACAGATATTTTTGTTAAGCACAATACTTACAGATTCTACATTATGATCAGCTGTGAATTTTTGTAATAAGTTTGAGAATGTTGATAACTTCTCAGAGTCGATTTCTTGAGGAGGTTTTTCAACAATGTTCGATGGTAACTTTAATAATGCAAACAAAGTCTTATCATTTGATTCATCAAATTGTGAATCATCTAGTTTAATTTTCTTGTTTTGATCTAAGCTATTTCTGAAAAATAAATACTCGATTAATAAACCATTCATTCACATGGAACTTTATGTTAATGTGTCTAATGATCTGAAAATAATTTATTCTAAAAATATTACTTCGAAAATGGATTTTTTCTTTTATCTCCATTCAAGATTCTGGAGAAATCTAAGTTAATTGGTTGTTTATTTGGTTCTTCAGCGATGGATGTTGAGGGCTGTTTCATTCGATCCTGAAAAACATACATATAATTAATTGTAACTGTATTTTGTAAAGATAAGCCTCTCTCAATTACTCAGAATATTCTTTATGAAGTAAAACTTTCATAAATTATACATGCCTGTAACGCTTTTTTTCGCTTTTTTAACTTGTGTAGTTGCATTACTTGATTCGGAGTTTTCCATGGTGAAGGAGGATCCATTTCACGATGATTATATTATATTACTGTAAACGAATTAAACTTTCATAATGTACTGTTTACTTAAATCATAAATATAATATTAAAATTTGTAAACAATAGAACGAGGCGCGCTAGCGCATGATATTTCAACGTTATTTACATAATAATTGAAAACAAACGTCAAACGTCTCTGAGTTTTGAATTTTTTAATTATACAGAGTATAAAAAAGCACAGAAAAGTGTACTTGTGTTTCAGTTTGAAAGAGTAATCATCTTATATATCATCTTATTTATTTATCAAAAACAAAAATTGTTTTGAATAGGAAGTTGTGTATACATGTTTAGTTATGAGCAACGATAAGTTGTATTATTTATTTACTTAACATTCAGTTATTTTCTTCCAACTATTATTACTAGTAACTGCCTACGGTTTCGCCCACGTGTGAGGGGGCAAAGCTGTTAGGTATTATAGATATAGGTATATTTTTTCTGTACCTTTGACAAGTAAGTAACTAAGTAACAGCCTGTGAATGTCCCACTGCTGAGCTAAGGCCTCTTCTCCTTTTTTGAGGAGAAGGTTTTGTTCAAGTGTAATCAAGGTGTTTACACAATAAGATTAATTGACGAGCCGGTTAGTGTGGTTGGTAGATGCTTGCTTTTCGCGCCGCAGGTCGTGGGTTCGATTCACTCATACTCACACATGTGTGTCGTGGGACCCAAGACAGACATGTGTGATCATGAATATGTTTGTCCTGAGTCTGGGTATGTATTTACAAAAGGAATGTAGTATATATTGTATATCAGTCTGGTTTCTGTAAAACAAGCTGCTTAGTTTGGGATCAGATAGCCATGTGTAAAAAAAATTGATAAATTGTTAACAAATATTTTGGTTATATCTTGTCAACTTCTTTGACTTAAATTTACTACACTCAGAGATAATTAAATGTCATGTAACTAGATTAGTGGATGTGTACGCTTTATTAAATAGATATTTCTTTTATACATATTTGTTTACCTTGTACAAAGGGTTCAATAATGTAGAAATAGGTACAGAAACAGTCTCGCTTTTATTCTTATTAATTAGACCTTAAACTGCAATTCAAATGCTTAAATTTCTATAAAGGGACTTCGTAACAAATAGGTACACTAGGAAATTAATCTAGGTTTTTGGAACGAAGTTCCTTATCGCACGTTACACTCCGGACACTTGACACATGATAGCTACGCCACAATAAGTGCAAAACTTCGACCATCATGAAACTTTGCTACAGTATGTAGGTGTTTTAATTAACAAGTGAATGTCTAATATTGGTATCTACATATTTCTGAATTTTTATTTATCCTCAAACGTTCATAAAATTGATCCTGTTTAATATATAACGGAAAAATCCGATCGTGTCCCATGACACCTCGTTTTTAATTTACCCTAAATGTCCTAATATTTTATTGTGTAATTTATTTGTAAATGCATAGAAAACAAGAATAGCATAGAAAATAAATATATTTTATGTGTTTTATCAAATTTGAATTATACTTTATAACTGACTTGTTTGATTTTATGACAGCAGTAAGAGGCCATCTAGGTATAGGATGCGACCATGATAGCGATTTTGGTAACAGCGGGACGGTAGTACAAATAACCATCGATCTACGGCAAGGTCACATAAATTATGATTGATTTTGGACACTCGATGACGGTGGATCATCATATCGCCCACTTATTCATACCAACTGGCACAGGTGCCTACTAGTTTTATGGTGGTAGTATTTATAAGAGGCTGATAAGTATCTCTAGATGCCATGATCTCTAGTATGTAGTGCTTTGTTATCAAACTGCCTCTTGTTTCATTTGTCTCTTAATAACTTTTTATATAAACGTAGAAGCATCGTAGAAGCATATGTGTACACATATCCCTTTAGTGGAATGTCAAATATATAGAAGAAACATATATAATAACTACTTTATTTAACTAGTTAGACATATTTCTAACATTTAACTCATCTCTTGTGATGTCGCTTACATAACATAACGGATTAAAATTAAATCAATAAATTCAGTGAGTCATCAATTCATCGAAAGATGTGGCATTTGAAATAAACAGATAAATTTTTTGGGGTGGTGAATGGAACAGGGACACACCACCATTGAAAAGGGAGGATCCTCTGGCCAGACGGGTGTTGAGTCTGGTGGGCTACTGCTCTACGGTTGTTGTCGGGTTCTTGTATGTATGTTCAATCGCTCGGATAACTTTAACATCGCGATGTAGGATACGTCAGTTTTAAGTTCGTATGTGGCGAGATAGATGTCGCTATAAAAAAAAAAATTATGATAAAAATACAAAGGTTTTAGCGTAGCTGCTGAAAAGCGTGCTACAAATCAAAAAAGTATTAATTATAAAACCAGTCAAAGTTACTATGAGTTACTAATTTGATATCGAATATACGGTTTGAAATAAAGACATGATCATAATAGTATTAAGGATTTTCAGTTTGTTTTTAATGCTTTACAATTTACTACAATTTAGTTTTAAAGATATTAAATCAATAAAATATATTTGAATATATAATATGATATATGTATAACATTATAATGATATATATATCAACGTGGTCTAGTGGCTTGATATGAGGCTGCAGACTCGGTGGTCCTGGGTTCAAGTCCCAGGTCGGGCCAATAAATAGTTATTGGGTTTTTCTGTCCGAAAAATCTCAGTAGCAGCCCGGAGTCAACCTGGAAGTTGGAAGTGTGTACACTCCCGTGCCTCAAAAAGCACGTTAAGTTGTTGGTCCTGCGCGTAAACTCTTTCCGATCGTGTCGGATTGCCGTCCCATTGGATTATGAGAGCTAAGGAAAAGAGAGTGCACCTGTGTTTGCGCAAACACTCTCCTCCTATAATATCTCCTGCGCAGTTGGCTAATCTCTCTTGAGATTGGCCGCCGTGGCCGAAATCGGTCTGGAGGACCTTAGATTAGATATTCTTTTGTGTATGCTTTTGTCTAAATGTATGTTTCACAATCAATTTAAAACAAAAATATAGCTTGTTGAGCCTATTCTGTACCTTTATCTAAATCATCCAGATTACCTATGGTTCGCTGATTAAGTGTAATTTAAAATATATATAAAAATCATATGAACAATTATCACCCCTACGTATTTTTATTACTTTTAGATACGACTAAAATAGTATAACATATAAACACATATACATATATTATAATTATAATATGTAGGTTTTTACGTATATATATATTAAAATAAGGATGATTATTATTTTTATTTGATTTTAATTTAACTTATGAATAGGCAGTTGTTGCCGTTTAATTTTTTATTGTATAAAATTGGTTATAACGACTAATTGTACTTGTCTCTTTTATTCGATTTCATTCAAGTTGAAAATACAATTTACTGTTCATAGGTACCTATTCTAAGAATTCTTATTTCACATGTCTTTTTTATAGAAATCATTCATGTTTTCGTAATCGACTACCCACATTACTTTTGTACTACAGCTTATATAAAATGACTATGAATCATTTATACTATAGTAAGACTATATTGGAATGGTTTCTTGAATCGTTATCTTCATTTACATATAGGTACATATAAAATAAATTTTATTACAATTTCATTTTAGCCTCAATATATATCTTATAATATGTTTAATTCGAAAAAAAATATTTGAATGCTGTCATTATTTTCACTTGCATAAGTTGCTTTTAAGATTTTGTCTAATAACTAAGTATATTTATATTGGTTCATCACGTAATTGCTGGTCTTTAGTTTATTAGTTTGGATTCCTAACTGGTTTCAGACTTCTCACTTCAGGCAGGTTCTTAACAGCTGAACTATAGCAGGGAGTGAAGCGATGACCTATCAAATCTCGGCTTATTTCTCCCGCGCGTTCGGACGCGGCATAGCGGGTCAGCGGCAGTCTCACACCGTACTCGTTCACACAACACGCTATAATGGCCGTTTACATCACACCAAACCCATAAATTGACGAATAAATTACAATAAAAAGGGCGCGAAAAATATTACGAAATGGTTGATGAAAATTAATTCTGAAAATGATATAGTTATTACAATTTTGTACTTGTGTTATAATATTATCATATTAAAATAAAATGGCAAGAAATTTGTGTGATTTGTGTTTATTTTTAAAAAGACGCGTCTATTTGGTAAGTAAATATAATTATATTTGTTTATAAATTAATTATTTTTATTCAATAAATATAACTGTAAACATGTTTATATGTTTTTGTCATCGAAAGTTTTTGTTCAGCAAAACTAAAGTATCTAGTATTTATGAAGTCAATTATTTATATCTTAACATTTACCATGTTTTAATACATTCAATTATATATATTTATTACACATAATATTTTAATTAATTTAATTAATATACATATATATGTTTAAGTAAAATTTAACCTTACTGAAACTGTGCCGATTTCGTAAAACTTATAACGCCTTTAAGAGTTTTATTTTTTAAAGGCTATAATGACAAGTAGATTAAAGGCCCGATATTTTGAATGGTGCATGAAAATATTTCGCGTGCAGTCTTTGCATAATACAATTCCAAGTAGTATTGGATGATGTCATCTTTTCAAGTTTGGAGTTACCAACAAAAGCTCCGTACATTACATCATTATGTTAATTTTGAAACGCAGGTTTTAAATAGAGTGGCAATGTATAGTAAATAATTGTAAGTTCTCTATTATTACATTTGATGGCGAGTACGATTGGCTTGTAATATCGTTATCCTGTTTCAGTTTTGTTGCATTCTTTATAAGAATATAATAAGGAGCAGAACTACTAGGGTTTTTGAAGAATTGGTATATTCAAATTGTTTTAATTATAATATTTAATATAAAATTCATTTTGAGAAACGTATTACGGTAATTAACTGAATCAGTTAAAAATTTTCTTATTGTAAAAACAAAACAGATACCGATTAAGTACCTATGTGATAAATATAAAAAAAAGATTATCGACTAATATATGTCACTAAAAATTACGTATAAAAATTAGTGTAAAATTACTCAGTTGTGTGGAATTCGCTTTACTTATAAGTTTGTTATTTTTATTAATTGGTAATTAATGCAATTGTTGCAATTGTTATATAATTTTGATCCGTTACGGGACCTTTTATTTAATTATATAATATTCGTCTGTAAGACATTTATAAAAAAAACCACAATAAAAATTCTTGTTTTATTAAGAGAGTTCTTAATTTATCAAAAATTTAACAATACATACTCAATGGCAATTGGTTCACATCAAGGTTTTGGATATGTGTTTTACGTAAGCCAACTGTAAATATATGTAGAGCCACTGTCAGATTCTAGTTGTATAATTAATTAGCGAGATTGTCTCAACTGATAACATATACCTACCTACCTAGATAAGTTTCTCCGAAGTAAAGGCTATGTCGTATTTTAATATTAATCTGTATGCGGAGAGATAATGTGATACTAAGAATGTAGTTACCTAGAATTTATTTGAATACCATAATTTAACCTGGACGACAATGACGCCAGTTAAAAGAAATGCATTTCTTGGCATAATACCTAATACATAACATACGTTTATTTATATTTATAGATTAATGTTATTTTATTAAATACTAGCTGATACCCGCGACTTCGTCCGCGTTGCTTGATATATTAACCAAGTTTTCTTATGTACGAAGGAAAAAACATCAAAAAGATCGCAAGCAAAAATATACGTGTTCATATACAAATCGTTGTTTCTTGAAACTTTAATAACTTTTTGCTAAATGAAGATATCGCAATCATTTTTTTATTTGATTAGGGCCAAGTGTCTAAGAAATAAAACTTAGAAAATTTCATTGAAATCTATCCATTAGTTTTTCCGTGATGCACTCACAACTGCAGACCTCTATCATTTTATTTATATAGATTACAGCACCACCGATCTCCTACATTCCTAACACCGTTGGTTGCCTGGAAGAGATCGCTATGTAGCGATAAGTTCGCCAAAGTTGTATGCTACTTTTATTAAGGCTTTATTGAATTTTTATTTTTTTGTGGTGTACAATAAAGTACAAAATAAAGTAAAGTAAAAATGAAAGGAAACTGGTATAGTAACTTTTATTAATTACCGACTCACCTAAGGATATCGGTATTATCATTTATAATTTCTATATAATCAGATAGAATGTCCCGAATTCCATTCGATAAGAGTTAGTAGGTACATTTATAATCTTAAAACTATTTAGCGATGTGCCGAATCGGAAAATATTAAAAAAATATATTTTTTGATATAAAGGATGTATTATGTATGTTAAATGGAAAGAAAATGTTTTACGCCGAATTATACATTCGCCAAGTTTATTTGTTATTTAATTCATTAATTTATTGGACTAACATACACGCGTGTCTTTTTTGTTTGTGAGACATAAATATAGAAAATACAGAGCTGTCATTTATAACAATATTAGCCGATTTTTCCTTAATTTCTTTATAATATACCACTATAATATATTATGTAAAACAATATTCGCCGATTTTTTTATAAATTCATGCATTTATTGAACTAACAATAACTTATCAACACGCATGTCTGTTTTATTTGTAAGACAATAATCAGAGCTGTTTATAGAAAAAACATGATATCTGTCAATTATCATAAAAATATATTCGCCGTTTTTTCCTTATTTTATTTATAAACCACTATAATGATATTATGCAAAACCAAATTCACCGAGTTTTTTAAATTAATTAATTTAATGGACTAGATTACACGCGTGTCTGTTTTATTTGTGAGACAAAAGTATAGAAAAAACATAAGCTGTCAATTATAATAATTAACAACTATTATAATAATATTATGCAAAACCAAATCATGATATATTTATTAAGGAAATAGTTCTGCATATTATATTATGCGTTATATTTATAAGGAAAGTAATAATTGATAAGGTATTATGGAATAAAGCTGCAATTTATTAGTTGGTCGGTATATTGTAGATTGTTACACTCAAGTCAATCGTCTTTATGGGTCTTGGATGTATCAGGCATCATGTTAATATTTTATCATGAGCAAATTTCCTAAATTACATCTTTGTTAGAGAAGATGAATAAATAAAATAAATACTGCGAAAACGTAATAATTAACTTATAATAAGACAAGCTTTTAAAAAAAAGGCTGAATAGTGAACAATACATTTTACATAAACAAGAACGTAGATTTTTTTTATTTTTTTTTATTACATAGGAAGTTGGACGAACCTATGGGCCACCTGATGGTAAGTGGTCACCAACGCCCATAGACAATGGCATTGTAAGAGATGTTAACCATCGTTTACATCGCCAATGCGCCACCAACCTTGGGAACTAAGATGTTATGTCCCTCGTGCCTGTATTTACACTGGCTCACTCACCCTTCAAACCGGAACACAGTAATAGCGAGTACTGCTGTTTTGCGGTAGAATAACTGATGAGTAGGTGGTACCTACCCAGACGAGCTTGCACAAAGCTCTACCACCAAGTAATTTATATTATAAGATAGATTTCTTTTATAATTTGATTGGTTGCATGTGTCTTCCTAGAAGCCTTGAAGTAAACATGATTCACTATGATTAAGGGCCTCACTGTCGGGCATCCATCAAATCAACCTAATTATGTATATAAATCATCACGGACAAGTAGGGTGACCCAAATAGTTACCTATTAGTTATACGTAAATAACTAATAATTTCAAATGTTTTTACGTAACAAACAAAACACTAAATTATTGTGATGGATCAGAGAAAATCATGAAGACTAGGCTAGACTGAAGTACGAACTTTTTAAAATACTAACGCTAAAAAGGCAACGTTAATGATGATTCATGATTAATTAGAACATACTTATAAAAGTAAATAACTGTGAAATTTAACAGTAAAATAGTGTTTATGAATAAAACATAAGAGTGTAATGTACTCAATATGTATATACAAAATTATAAATCAATAATAAATGAAATATACTAGAGGTCAGAACTGTTTCATATTTCAGAAGAGTGCAAATAGTATTCTATAGAATTTAGGTATTCAATGTTCACTGTTAAATGCTGACAGGAGACAGGAGTTGACGCGTCGTTTTAATATAAATTTAAAGGATGTGGGAATCTTTCAAAGTGCACTGTCTGTACCTAACTCAGATTTAGCCAAAATGCTTTACCAGTTTAAGCTAAAATAAGTAAATAATGTAAGTAGTAAGTAAGTAGGTGTTGGTAGTATTATTGTTAGTAGTGACTATTTGTTATGGGAATGATGGGACTGACATTTAGCGTTAGCGCTAAAAAGTCCCTAAATAAAATCAGAAAAAAAAATTGACTGAGGAGGCGGAGGTTCTAACTCAGATATATCGTAAAATATTTTTCATATCCTTGGATGCTAATTTTTTATTTCTTATAATAAGCTCGTTCCCTGAGTATTCGTAATTAACTAAGTATTTTTTTTTTTTTTTCTTCTTAATAAAATTGTAGCTCATTCAAATATAAAATATTATCGTTCTTATCTTATTTACGACTCATTGGAGACTATGTATGTATTATAATTAATTTATTACAAAATAATTTACCTACTAGAATTCTACTAGGTATTTGAATTTTAATATTGACTGTTCCTTTGTTTTTTATTTCTATACTAATATATAAAGCTGAAGAGTTTGTTTGTTTGATCCGACTAATCTCAGGAACTGCTGGTTTGAATTTTTTTTTTTGTTTAACATTTTGTTTTGTATAGTACTTCTATCGAGGAAGGTTCTAGGCTTATTTTTATTATATTCTATTTTTATTAATTATTCGCGGGTGAAACTAGATGTGACCCCCGGGTCACATCTAGTTGTGTCATATAAACTACCTCTGTTAAAAATAATGTCAATCAATTGCTAGGACGTCGCTGTAAAAACGAAACCAACGGACAATTTTTCACATTAATTTTAAGTAATATTGTGCGTGTAACCATTGATATTAAATTCGTATCTTTTTGTTTGTAAGATTTTCAAATCGACTTTGCAATAATTTTATTAAAGTAATTTGTCCAATAACGGCATTACAAAAATAATTTTATTATATTCGACGTTCATTCGTTTCGTTTTAGCGATAGACTAAAATTAATAAAAAGAACATTCAAGGTTTTTGAATTAAGAATTAATTTAATTGCGCCGGATTAAAATAATAATAATCAATTGAAAATGAAGAGACATAATCTAAATTCACTTCTTTACAAAAACCCGGTATCATAATTAAGAAATATTTCAGATTTACTTATAAATCAATGCCTTTTTTTGTTTATCCCTGGAAAAATAGCATTTACGCGTTTCCCCCACGTTTATGTGGGGCTCGCCGGTGCTGAAGGCTTCGGAATATCCGGAATCAGGGTGTGGTTCGCCGTGTCCAGTATTTCTGTTGCCGCTATAATAATAAATACTAAAAACAGAATAAAATAAATATTTAAGGGGGGCTCCCAAACAACCGACATAATGTTTTGGTTAATTGTAAGGAACCCTTCTCGTCCGACTTGCACTTGGCCGGTTTTTATTTACATAATAATTTGTAATAGGTATCTAGTTGTATGAAAAAAAAACGACATTAAATAAATCATTGAAATTTAGAATCAATTAAGACCCGGCTACTGCTTATCCACAAAAAACTGGTATAATAAATGTCACAAGAGAACAATATAACAGGAAAAATATCATATTTAGACAAAGCATGATATTTATCCTGTTATTTTTTTTATTATCTGCTTTGTTTTTTTAAATATTATACATAAATACGAGACTGATAAAGTTAATTAGTAGTAAACAAAAATCTTATAACTTTCCTCAAAGCGCTTCAGCATACCTAAAAAAAAAAAAACGCACCACAGATAAATCAAAAACATCTTTATTTATAAAGTAATAAATGTAATGGGAAGGCAAATCCGATACGACCGGAAAGAGTTCAGATATATGACAAAGAGCTTTACGTGCTTTCCGAGGCAAGGGAGTGTACAGACTTCCAACTTACTGTCTCCGGGATGCTACTGAGAATTTTTGGTGGAAAAAACCCAATAACTTTTTATCGACTCGACTTTGTGTTTGAACCCCAGGACCTCTGATAGACCAATGAGTCGAAACACAAATTAAGCACGACTCAGTAATTAGCAATCTTCGATAAAGTTCTAGGTACTGGACCATCTTAACGCTACATATGTTTATCCGGATATATACCTATATATATACTTATATCACCACAAGCCATATGCCCGAGGATATTTCCTATCAGCGGAATCTTAGGAAAAATCTGCCTTAGCTATTCTAACATATATAAAATAACAAGTCCTGCCTGACTGACTGATTCCTCATCGCCGAGCGTTATTATATTAAAGTTAGGGCCATGAAATTTTATGAGTATGGTCGTTTTATTGAGTAGACACTCACTAAGAAAAGTATTTTGATTTTCTATTCCTAAGGGGGTGAAATAGGGGTTGAAAGTTTGTATGGAAGTCCGTCGTTTTTTTAAGTTAGAAACATTAAATTGTATATACAAGCCTCTGGTTAGGAATAAAATGGTTAGGAAGTAAATAAATACGTATTTTAGGGATTTTAAAAACTACCCCCAACAGGGTGAAATATGAGGTCAAAAGTTTGCATCACGGGTCCATCATTTTTCATGAAAGAAAAAATACGTATTTTGTAATTTCACATTTTTGGAAATTTCAACTCTGAACGGAAGAAAAGGGTTTATAAAATAGTATGATCTGCTTGAAATTTACTGTTTTCACAGCTAAAATAGATTTTAATTAATATATTTTATTAGTTTTAATTATGTCGCCGTGGGTGAACCGCTGATCGTTTGATAGATAAGGTATTGATAAAACTTGAACTCACATTAAAAAAAATCATTATATCCCCATCCCCTAAACCGTTACTGAACACTAAACCGCTTATGGGTGAATTTCCAAAATTTCTGACATAAATAAATTTCATTTATAAATAGAAGCATAAACACTTATTATCGTATATCTTATTATTAAATATTTTTAAAAATATTAAATTTCACCTTTCCATAAGTTTAAAAAGTAAGCTGTGCCTTTCGCTTTACGTAGAGCACGCGTGAATACGTTTTCCAGCGGATAAAATTAGTATAAATTATATTAATTTAAAAGTATTTAGCAAAATGGGAATAAGTGGAAACATAGCTCAGTAGATCCTGAGATCTATGTGCAGATGCACAGTCAAGCAGTTCCTTATTGAACGACGACGTGAAGAAATGAAAGGTCTGTCGCTAAAATAACTAATTTGATAAATTGTTCTGCTTCCAAACATCCCTGCAGGCAATCGGCATTATGAATAAATGCTACTAGCATTCTTGCTGGCATTCCACGCGATCATGATTTATATAGAAGTATTTTTAAATGAATAAATTAAGAAATGAACTATACGCTTACGCCTCAATAAAAAAGGTTTTAAGGCCAATAATAAAATTATAAAATACATACGAATTATAAAGTTTATTTTGTCTTCAGAGATATTTTGAACACTCGATATAAAGATTAGATCATTTTTTGGTATTTATTTATTCTTTGGGTTCGATGACAGTAGGATTTCGAGGTTAAATTGAGCTAAACGTTTCTAAATGTAACGTTTGAGTGAAAAATTTAACGTACGAACGGTATCCATTTTTTTTTCGTTCTTTAATAGTCATTTGCCTACTTAATTTAGTTTAGAGACTATTGTTATTATTCTATTTAAAAAAAATACACCGTAGAACAAAATTTTAAATCGAAGATTTATTTTTTCGAATTAATTTGAAATCGACGATTGAACGTACAATGTAGCAGTATTCGTTGCTTAACATTTTGAGAAGTTAAGCGTAAAGATTACACTCACGGAAGCTGTCATGTGCTCATCAGATGCAAATGAGATTCCGATAACGCGTTCGACATCTATTAATTAATGCGGGACCACACTCCAGGCTCGCTGTGATCGACTCCATTCAGATGTTCAATGGAGGTGGGCTGTCAAAGGCGTTGTATAGACTGTCGTTACGCATAAGTTTTGAATAGAGTCTGCTCTGAAGTGGCATGCTGTGCCAGTTTAAACTTCCGACGCATGTCGTGTCGTTTGCTAGGACTTCTGTCCGTTTTAAGGCAACGACACTCAATGGAAACTGTTCTCTCTGTAAGGATGAACTATTTATGTTTACCGGTATGTGGATTCAAAAGGATACGCTACGAATGATAAGTAAACATAAATTATATATGTGTATTTGTTAAGTTATGATTATACGATGTATGTATTGCCAAAACATAGGGCATAGTAACTCACATTTAAAAAAAAACAACAATAATTAGTTCATGTTTTAAAAACCACTTAATTATTTTTAAGCACTTTTTGTATCACTTTTATATGTTGTAAATATATTAATGTTATACTAGCAGAACCCAGCGTAAACGTCCTGCTTATATATATATATATATATATATATATATATATATATATATACCTAGTCTTGCCATAAATACTGATACAAAGGAAAAAATATTTTTTCTATTGAAAATAACATTTATTACTTTTACAGTGTGTTAGTTTAATACATAAATAAAAAACAATTTAAAATATAAAAAGCTTATTCGAAGTGGTCTCCATTGGCTGCAATACAGTCCTTTAAACGTTGAGGCCAGTTATCAATAGAAGCACGCACTCTTTCCATGGGAAAATTCTTCACTGCCAATCGTATGGACTGTTCTAGGGACTCCAAATTATCATGGCGTTTAGGGCAAGCCATACTCTCTAAAACTGACCATAAATCATAATCCAGCGGATTAAGATCAGGACTCGACGACGGCCAGTCTTCAGCTCTGATGAAGTCCGAAACGTTCGTTTCCAACCAAGACTGCGTAGACCGAGCTTTATGACCCGGGGCCGAGTCTTGCTGGAAGGACCATTCTTGGTTATTGAACATGGTGTTGTTAAGGGGCTTCACTAACTTCTCAAGAATGGTATCTTGGTACACTTGTGCCGATGTTTTGATACCTTTTTCACAAAAGTATGGCTCAGTCACTCCATCATAGCTAATATCCCACCAAACCATCACTGAAATCGGATAGTGCCCACGTTGCACTCTGTCAACTAATTGGGAAGCTTCCTTAGAGCTTTGAGCATAAATACGGTCATTTTGTTTGTTAAAATGTTGCTCAATTGTAAAAATTTTCTCATCCATAAACAAATTTTTTCTGTGACCTCCCTTTGCGTACCGCTTCAGTAGTTGTTTCGATTTTACCACCCTATTCTTTTTTAAATTATCATTTAAGAAATGACCAGTACGTCTCTTATAGGCTGCAAGTCCTAAGTCATCTTTTAAAATACGCGACATGGTTCTAGGTGCTATCTTCATCTCCCGAGATAAAATATTTTGCTTTCGGACAGGATTTCTTCGAATTCCTTCCCTTACTGCTTTGACCACCTTTTTCGTACGAACACTACGTGGACGGCCAGATCTTTTTCTGTCACAAGCAGAGGAGGTCTCACTGTACCTATTAATAGCCCGGTACACAAACATTTTACTAATACCAAGCGTTTGGAGAGTTTTAAAAATTGCATTTGGCTCCACACCTACTTTGTGTAATGCAATCACAGCGGTTCGGTTCTCTTTATCACCCCACTCCATTTTAATATCGCAAAATATTGTACAATGTATTGGCGCCAAAATGAGAAAACTCAATGAACAATCATATAAAAAGGACAGATTCCAAATTCAAATGTAATATTTTGTTTATTTTTAATTGTAACAGTATTTATGGCCAGACTAAGTATATATATAACAAACTGATCTTTATATTAAAATTATTAGTAACGAAGTAGTAATGATTATTATCATCGCGATCGGTTGAATCATATAGATGGCAAATGACTCTGAATGATCTGCACTAGCCGCCTCCGCATTGCCGGCCTGCAAGATTCCTCTTCACAATTCGTTTGAAGGAACTCAGGTTATTAAGAGGAGGGAAACACGTGTGCTGGTAAAAAAATCCACTTTGTAGAGGTGCGACAAACAAAAGAGTTACCAGTCAATCAATCTAGGGGCTAGTTACAAAAAAATAGATAGTATATAACTTCCATGCATATATACGTGCCAATTTTTATGGTAATTAATCGGTCAAGCTGAATCGAAGTCTGTTAAACTCAAACAGATATACAAAATTATTTTTTATTGCATAAATATATTTATTGCAATTTGAAAGTTTAATATACTTGAATTTTATATAATACCACGGTATTACATGAGCTTTCGAGTAAATAATGGTCAATATAAATTAACGTCCGCCCGATCTATTTAGATTTTGTGTTGTTCGCAAACGCCTACACCACGAAAAAAATCAGACGGAAGAATCGCAATCGCTTTATTTTAAGAAGTTTGTTATAAACACGTTAAATTCTCAGTTCAAAGAGTTTTGAGTGTTATTATACTACTATAAGTCACATAAACTAAACCATTGTAAAAATTATTGGCATAAATCGTTTTTGCTTTGATAAATAATTGCTCGATAATATAGACGATTAAAAAAGCGTGGAGTCAGTAAATTTTCTTGCAGAATAAATAATATTATAATTGCACTATATTAATATACCTATGTGATTTGGTAGATAAGCGTAGCTAAGTCTCTTTCCGGTTATTCACGGTGTACCTACCTACGGTCACAATAGGAGGTAGTTTTACATTTAATAACTATTCAAATGTGCTTATCCTTAGAGCCTTCTCGAATTAAGAATATTTTGGTTTTGAGAAATACGTAATTTTTTTTATGTGGTTGATAGATATATTCTATAACTATTTCCTCTATAATATTGAATTTTTTACTACGTAAATTTAATTTTACAAAAAATATAGACATCGCGCCTATAGCAACATAAACTTAATCCCAACTAGGTAACTAAATATTTATACCCATTAGGCAGATAGCACGACCGTTGGATACTAAACTTTGATAGTTTTCAATTTAATAATATTGTTACAAGTATATGTAGTATTGATATTGTGTGATGTTCTTAAATGTATTAAATTTTATGGTTCACAATAAATATACTTTCTTGTTACTAAACAGTGCTTCTCCAGTTGATTAGGCGAATTACTGGAATGTGAGTCACAAGTCAAACATTTTCATGTACAATGTCCCAGAAACTGGCTTGTGTGAGCTAAAAATATAGTAATGTATAGTAGACGTCTTTACAAAGTCAGCTGAACGGTTAAGCGAGCGATGCATCAATCTATTTAAATATTATTAACAAGAACGCTATTTAAAATAGATTAATTGAAAATATTACACGGCTCGAACAAAATTTGGTAAAATAAATGAGAACTTACTTTTATGTTGGATTAAATAAAATCGTATGTATGGGTACTCGCGGCTAATTAGAAGTATAAAAAAAGTGATTTATTGTGGTTCCTATACTTATGATTATTTATTTTTATTTCCTAATACCTACAACTCGCGTACAAACAAAAATCACAGATACTGATATATTTGAAATAAAATGCAACAAAATTATTTCAGATATTATAAATAATATAAGTCTATATATTACATATAGGTACGTCTCACATTCAAATTCCACTTATATTTTTAATAAAATGATAATTTCTTTTGTTTCAGATATCTTGGATCTCATTAGTTTTATATCTTTTTTACAAATCGTTTATATTTTATTTACATGGTCATCAATTCTTTTATTTAAGGCGGATGTTGGGGGTAAGTTAATCATATTCATATCTAAATAATTTTAACATTTGATTTTAGTTAATAGGTGCAATAGAGCTGTGACGTTGTTTTTGTTGTGATGTCTATTGTATTATCTTTCCATAGGCTTTCTATATTTTTTTTTAATTAAAATTAAATGTTGAACAAGTTTTTTATAAGCATTGTAAATGGATCCTATTTCAATCAGGATGTTAAACTGGTCGACTAAGCAATTTTTAATCATAAAGCATATTTACAAAATTTATAAAAATTGGCCCAGGGGTAGATATTCTAACCACAGTCGTAATCTATTCGGTCATTATAAAATATGCTGTGGAGAAATTGTATTTTAAATATATGTAGGTTTGTGTATGTAAGTTATGTGTAGTAATTATAAACTCTATCTTTATATCTTTATTTAGTAAATCACTGTTCAGCAACATGACCATTTAGTGTTAGTTCTATATTTCCTTTATATTTGTGGTGTGCAATAAGAAGTATCTATCAATCTACATTTTTAATTATATGTGTTGTGTTACAGTTAGGACTGTGCGTGTCTCGTGGCACGGCGTCAGTTCTCAACATTTGCTGTGCTCTAGTCTTACTGCCTCTGTGCAAAAAACTAAACCAACTGCTTTACCGAGTCTTATCTAAACTCTGCCCTGGACTATTCTTCTTTTGGCTGGAGAGTGCGAAGAGCTTCCATATGACAGTGGCTGTTACTCTTGTAACTTTTGGTGGTAAGTGTAACTCATACATTCTTTGTGATACATATTAATATTTTGATTTAAGATTAAGGTATTGAATGGTAGGGTCCGCATCATTGTTTATTTGATAGAAAGCATGGCGTCTTATTTCATTCTACAAAATACGAAATCTCATAAGGCGTCTATATCGTCTACTTTTAATAAACAGAATCACGTGTGAAAGTCTGTCCCCTAAGAGGCTTATCTGTATTTTGGAACACTTTCGATTTTTCGAGCTAAATTGTAAAAATTAACAGCAATTCGTCACAAAGCCCCCCTTAAGTCGCTTATGCATCTAAACGCCTCTTGTGCACCATTATGTTCTCCAGACAAAGGCTAATGACTGCCACGACACCATTTTAACTTTTAGACTTAAACTCTTAGTGCGTTAAGATCAACGCACGAAGACTTTGCATTTAAACAGCTTTGTAAAAATAACGTTCTGAGAATTTCAAAAATCCTTTTTTGCTCTTTTACGAACAAAGCAACGGACTTCTTAAGGCAAGTGTTGATCTTTAGATACTGGATGTATAGCTTTTATGCAGCGTCTCTTCACAGGACCTTTAATTTTCAAGTGAAGATGTAACGCGCTAGGTAAAGTCACACAAGAAACTTACAATATGATACTTACATTTAATAAAATATGCGATATAAAATATAAACTAAATAATTTATTACAATCATTAATAATATTTCTGGCTCGCAATAGTAATCTAGTATTATTTTAGGAAAGATATATGTGTTTAATATGTAGGTATGGAACTATAGTTAGTTTTTCTATCGTTTTTTTTTTGGTGTGACAAAGTGCAGTTCAAATATCTGAATTACTGCGATCGATGTTTGCGGGTTTGCAAGTTTGCGTGCTTGTAACGTATAAAATCGTATCAAATGTCAACGAGTATAAATCTACGTATTTACTTGAAAGTACAAAATTTAACATTTTAGAAACCAACCTTTGTAAGCTACCTTACTCATTATCACGTAGACTTTTGACTTTTTGACTTTTTTCACTCGGTGGTAGAGCTTTGTGCAAGCTCGTCTGGGTAGCTACCACCTACTTATCAGATATTCTACCGCAACACAGTAGTACTTTGTATTGTTGTGTTCTGGTTTGAAGGGTGAGTGAGTCAGTGTGATTACAGGCACAAGGGACATAACATCTTAGTTCCCAAGGTTGATGGCGGATTTGGCGATGGAAGCGATGGTTAACATTTCTTACAATGCCATTGTCTATGGGCGTTTGTGACCAGTTTCCTATACAATAAAAAAACAGACAAAATTCGGGTAAAGGACATAAATAATTTACACAATAAAACTATGTATTTACAAACAACTTAAAATCCGAACCATATGTCCTGTAAATTAAATAAAAGAAATGCGAGTAGTACCTACCCGTTATACCAATATGCATGTAAAATTCACAAAAACTTTGTAAGAGATATGTGTAAATCACTGCGTTTCAAATGTCACATGATAATTAGAGAAACATCATTATGGTTTCACTAAAGTTTAGTATTTCTTTCAGTAATACATTCGGTATCGCATTTCGTGAACTTGTGGAACTTTTCGCGCAGTTACGACGAACAAAGGCCGGAGATCAACTTGGCTAGATACAAGAATGAGGTAAGTTCTTGTAAATTAACAAAACAAATAATATCGACAGTATTCATTCCATCAGTAATTTTCTATTAATGATTTAAAATAAATATATATATATATATATATATATATATATCAATTTATGTAATTATCAATTACTATAAAATATTACTGATATATACAGTTATGAAATCATAGCTTACGTTGAGATCTGATATTATACAAAAAGTATGCTAAACACCCCTTTCAATATTTATCAAGTCTCTGTTGACAAAATCGCAGACTGATCTCATATCTGAAATAGCATAGGGTTGCGAAATTAATGCGAGCGACAAGTCAAGGGTATGCGCAAACACTCTCCCCGTCTAGTGTTCCAGGTGTTTGAAACACACATTGTCAGGAAAAACGACCCCTGGCTAGCTTTTGTTCAACAAAGGAAAACCTATTGCGCTTCTACTAAATATTTGCGAAAACCCGTACCATTTCTTTTTGTGTCAAAAACGTTTGATTATTTTCATACATCTTTAAAAAACAACCATTTTAGACTTAACTAAACATAAATACAATTCGTTGTATATTAACTTTATATTTAATAATTCATTTTAAATTTAATGTTATTGTATCGTATATCGTATTTAATTTAACCTACAATTAATATTACCTAAATGATTTCACGAAGCCACTATAAAACATGCGCTTGATCATAATAACCATTAAATAGGGCATAATAGCATGAATACATTAATAATAAATGGATTCAGTAGTGGCTGTATTTCGTGCATTGCTATTAAAGCATTGCACGCCCATTATAATTTATTTAACATACTGCAGCTGCAGAACGATGATAAGCTGCAAATATGAGCAGTTTACGTATAGTTTATGTTATTTATGGGTTTGCGTTATTATCCATTGAAATATTATTTTCAGCTTTTATAAATTAAATTCTGAGTCGCCACTATAGTTCAATATAGTGCTTTTAATTTGAATAAGTCGCTGATAACATTGTGAGCCTGTCATCGACTTCCCGATTTGGTAGTATAGCTCAAACGTAATCAAAGCTAAAAAGAAAATCTAATGAATGTTCATCTATGCAACAGCTAAAACTCGAGACGTACGCGTACTTGTGACCCACTGTACTTCAAGGGTCTATGACGCGACGGTATCCGCAGACTCTTTTATTTCATTAATGAAGCAGAGACTTAACCGTTGAATGCTTTTCATATGCGCAACGTAAATGTGTAAAACTTTATTTTAATAAATTGTGGGGCGCATCGTCATTATGACGCTCGCGTGCCTTCCTTTTATAATAAATGTATCATTAACCAGCCTTAAAATGATAAAATAATAAATATATTGTAACGAACAATAGGAAGGCATAAGATAATTTAAATAGGAAATGTCTTTGTTTTAAATAGTAATTTTCAATTTGCTGTGTTCATATTTATAATTTGGTTTCTTTTATTGGGAACAATAAAAGACATGCTCAGCCATCTCCTTTCAAACTATGTTGGTTCATTAAGATTTTCTTACTTGGTACTTGCATATGCCACACTATTGACTTTTATTTGTTAACTTTATTTCCAAAATTTATTAGAATGTATTTAAAGTGTACATTGATTGCATACTTTAAATCGTTTTCTATTTCACTTCGTTAATTAATGAACCTGGATGAATTAATAAAATGCACTTGTAATTTTATTTCTCTAATGTTATTTTATTTATGAAATATAACAATAATTGGCTTATAATATTATATCATTATAAATAATATGATTTTTTTTATTTATTTAGAGTTATATGTTAATAGGCTTAAAATAAGTAATGTGTATGTGCATAGTCACTTAAGCGACTTGTTTTGGCACTGTCAAGAAAAAAATGCTTTAAGTTTCATCCATTGAGTCTTGGCAAATATATGTAATGATAAAACAGGCAGAGATTTTATGAATTAATTTACGGAAATGATATATAACCTATAATGTGATCATTTAAGACAATTTAGAAATTGTGACGTAATATTTCAGAGTCCTTTTCTTCTACTGATAAGTATAGCAGGCGTGACTGGTGTGTCAATGTTGCTCATCGTACTCAGCATGGGCTTGACGTCTACGAGAATCGTGCGACGTAGAGTGTACAATGCTTTCTGGTACACTCATCAGCTTTATCTCCCGTTTATGTTATTGCTGATGATTCATCCTTTGAGGTCAGTTTTAGTTATGCGTGCGGTATAAATAGCTTATAAATAAATAATGACCTAAGCTGGACTTCTAATAGAATACCCTATATTATAATCTAAGACGAGAACGATGATTGAGTATAAATCTCTATCTTGTTGCTTTTATCCATGAACCCCGCATTGAAGTAATGTGGTCAAATAAGTTTCAAAATCTTCTCAAGAGAATAGAGGCCTTTGAACATGTAGGCTTTGCTTCAATAAATGATATTAACAAGATCCATGTGCTACTAATTACGATCTTTTCTTGTCTGGTGTTTTATCTCTGCGGTCACATAATAGGATATTTTATTTATTTCAGCGGGGTTTTAAAAGAAGAAATTCTGGACGAAAATAAAAATGTTGGTAATGACATAAATATATGGACAAATGGGTCAATATCAGATACGCCAAAATTTGCTGCGATTCAGTCAACGGTAAGTTCTTTTCCGTAAAAGTTTTTTTACAGAAGTTAAAATTACCGTAGGTACTACAAATCTTTCAAATATTCGCCACTTATTGGAAATTATATCTTTGCGCCATTGGTAATTGAAATTGCTTTGGAGTAACAGGGCTATATTTATTTTATATATTCCACATTATTACGTTCACTAGTGACAAGGGCTGTTCCTTTACCGCCCAGTGATTCGGAATTGCGATTTAACGGGTAAATGCTGCTAGCACTAATGCGGTCATCATTTTACTTAACGTTAATTAATGTCATCATACAATTAGTCTAAGTAACCTTTGAAATGTACTCAAAGTTATATATGTGTACATTGTACATGTTCGGAAATTTCGAAATTAAGTTAAATGTAGACAGCTTTCATCATGCAGAAGGGGAGCACTTAACTGCAATGTACTTAATTTACGCTACGAGCACGCTAGCAGTTGTTTTAGATGGTCCACGTTTAACTTTTGGAATTCTGCGCTTAAGTGCCTGTATTTACCTATTGTTGGATTATAAGCGGTTGTTTTTATTACTACGGCTTAAAATGAAATTAGTCTCAATTTATGACATACACAAGTCAATGTCGTAAATTAATTAGTTAGGAGTATAATTCCACTTTTCACGCAGTGTAAACAAATTAACCCTTTTTTTGTCTTTCTTTTTTATATTGCACGATTAATAAGGTTACGTACATTTTCGATACATTGTAGATATTATATAAGTCAAACTTTTATATTTCTGACGTGATAATTAACTTATAATATTCTTGGTTTCGACTCAATACTTTTATTACCAATTGTGAAATATTGAAATATGTATTACAATATTAATTGAAAATTTGTTACGTGAGACTATATTTCTGGACAGGAAATCTTTCTATCTTCATTAATAAAATATAAATATCCACGAAAAGAATTGGGATACTTTCAATCAACTACTGAAAAAGAACAGATAGTTTAGAGTTTATTAATAATGCAAAAAATCTCGCTTTCAACGTAGATCGAATAGGAATGCCTACAAAATTTTTAAATATCTGAGCGAAGCCGATTTGATCGCTAGTTCCCTATAAATTATAATTCCCATCAGATGGCAATGAGTATTTGAATAATGAATTAGATTGAATTGTGTCAAGCATTTATAAAAGAGTTTATGGTCCGTCTCGGCGCGCCTTGTATGTTCATAGTTGGTGAGCACGTGGCCTTCGTTTGAATTACTTACACCCAATGTGTATTATGTTTTACATATCAATGGCTATTGATACATTATGATTGAATACAGTTTGGAAGTTTCATTATAATGTAATGATGCTTATGTATCAAGTTTAACTGCTCTCGAGATATGATTATGTTCATACAAATATATATACTTTTCGGTAGGGAATTGTGCAAGCCCGTCTGAGTATATACATACGTTCCACTTATCAGATACTCCACCGACGAACATTATTACTTAGTTAGTTTACGCTTACCTAGTTAGTAAAGTTGTTTTACTGTTTGAAGGATAAGTGAGTCAGTGTAATAACAGGAACGAGGGAAGAATTTGGTGGCGCTTTGGTTATGTAATGGTTAATATTTCTACAGTGCCAACGTTTATTTATGTTTTTTTTTTTTTTTTTTTATAGGATAGGTAGGCGGACGAGCATATCGGCCACCTGGAGGTAAGTGGTCACCAACGCTCTTAGACATCGCCAATGCACCTCCAACTTTGGGAACTAAGATGGTATGCCTCGTGTCTGTAATTACACTGGGTAACTCTCTCACCCTCCAAACCGGAACAAAACAATAACAAGTACTGCTGTTTTCGGTAGAACATCTGATGATCTGGTGGTACCTACCCAGACGAGCTTTCACAAAGCTCTACCATCAATTAAATTTATGGGCGGTGGTGATCGCTTGGTGGCTCATCTGTACGCCCGCTTGCATTTGTATAAAAAAATTAACAACAGCGCCAGGACTTGTGTTGCCATTGACGTTATATAGCTAGCTTATTGTTAAACGTACGATAGTACGGGTCATTTGTACTGTCATCCCCCTTTTTTTTCGCTCTGGAAAGGCATTTTCGCATACCCCCTGCAAGATGAAAAGCGGGGGGGTATGTGGGACTCGACGGCTGGAGTGCAAGGCCGTGATACCCACTAAAACCACAGCGTATACTTCCACACCTTTAGGGGGGTGCCAAGGGGTCGCGTGAGCATTCTACCCTGAAGTACTGTCATCCCTGCAACAGGACGCTTAAAACCAAATTTAGGTTTTTCAAGTCATCTTCAATCGCAATTCACTAGCCAGATTCGCCGTTGACGGAGACGTCAAGGAGGACATTAATATTATCATCATGTAGCTAGTTACAAATTATTTGGTACTCAAATATTAATTCATTCAAAATATTCGCGTAACTGTTATGTTGCGCTGAAAATAAGCAGATGTTGTATCAGGTCAAATAAACTCTAGACATAACATAGTTGCTTAGTATTGAAATAGCTCATACGTTGTTGTTACGAACTTGGTTCAATGAAATATTGTCTACGAATAATTACAAACATTTCTTCTCTTTACACCAATATTTACACTTATCTTTTGGCCGTTTTTTTCTACGGAGGCCGATCTCAAGTAACTAGCGCAGGCAACTAGCGCAGATAATACAAATATATAAAATTGCGCAGCAATCCAAGACGACTCTTAAGACGACTCTCTTTCATTAATTCTTCCGAGTCGCTATTGATAAGTTCTTGACTGCAAACTCAACGACTTCTATTTGCCTGACGACGCAGGATGTGAACTAACAGAACTAGCAATTTTTTTTTTTAATTTATTTGCTTTAAAAATAATGTATATGTATATTCAGTCACTATATTTATAACATGCAAATATTTAAATTAAAATTAAGTAAATATTAAAAGGCATTACATTAAACCACATTAACCCTTATCGTGGCAAGATATTTCTTTTTAAGAAAAGCAAAAAAAAATTATATTGGTAATTTCTTTGGGTTAAACAAACATTAAAAAAAATAAATAAAAAAATCATGATATGGAAATTTTGGAAAAACAATATGTATACTATAATATACATTGCTACGATTACAGTGATTATCGCATTTTTGGGACTGTATATTATGCTATACATTGCTAGGTTTTAGGAGAGTTTGAATTAAACTGATAGCTTTTAACATAGACCAAAAAAATAATATAAATGACATAATTTTAAATAAAAAATACACGTGTTAGTGGAATTATTATATTAGAAAAAAAAATAAAAAATATATATATTTCTTGAACAAAATCCTTTCCTTCCTTCCTTTCGGTCCTTTCGTAACAAAGATGGACCTTACACTTCGTGCAAATCGTACTTGCCTGGCCTGCTTTACTCTCTGATATTTAGTTATTTGTGGCCAATGGTCATATATGTCGTACCGCACATCATCACATGGTCGTTCAGTTACCGGTTTCTTTATCTTTGCTTTATCAGGAATCACGTCTACATTGTTTAATTTAATACTACGACCCCGTCTCAGTACGCCACTGTATATTTCATCTCTAAAATCCTTTAGGCGAACCTGCTTTCTGCCGCTTTTGATCATCTTGTCTCCGACGTACAATATTCATATACCACCTGTGCGATCTTATTCCAGCGCGATTAAATTGAAGGTCATCAGCATCATAATAACTCTCTGGTGGATTAGGAAATGAGTAAGAAAAGTTGTAAGAGGAACTTCAGTTGTTTCGACATAAATATAATCTGTATTCTTTCCCAATTCATCATCAGAACTTTGTAGGAGATTTAACCTTTCGTAACTGGAATTTAACGAGAGTGCTTCAGAACTTTCTGCCGATCCAACATTCCAAGCTTCGTCACCGCTACTTGCCCATCTTTTGAGTCACAGTCAGCATTCTTTTCAGGCACCAAGGATGCGCCTAGCTCATGAGTGAACTAGTCTAAAACCATAGCAAAAGAAACATGCAAAGAAAGCATCCCAATCATCATGTTAGTAAAGCCAAGCAATAGGGTATTATAGATAGATAAATAATTTATTATTTGTTTCTTTATACAGAAAATTATTCATGCAGTATTAATCATAATACAAAATAATTATAAATATAATATTAGTATAGCAATGATAGTATTTTTTATGAGAATCGAACCCTCGTATGTGTGTCAGCAGATGATTTCTACGACCATCTCCTTGGTAGTACTTTTTAAATTGTAATAAAATTGGTTAAGTAGTTCAGACAGAAAAGAAAATTGCAAGTATCAGTAGTAGCAATTTATATTTTATCATAAAGTCCAAAAAATATTAATCACGTGAAGTTAGCTATGTATATTATTCTATACACAACTAATGAAAGTTAAATTATTGTTACTGCGGCATTGTATAGTATAATATACGTTGTTAAAAAATACGTCAAAATCATGCTAATACCTATAGCCACAACAGCTTTTTTATAAAAATATGTGAGGACAAACATTAGGCCATATTTATTTTATAACAAACATACATATTGAGGCATTTAATAATAAAAAAAAAATAAAACTTACCTTGGATGAAATAGAAAGGTTCATCTTGACGGTTATTTTTCACGACTGATTTAAAAAAATGACAGATAAACAACTATTTTTATTTTTTAAGTGTAATGATACGTCTAGAAATGTCATATGTTTAATAAAACTAAGCTAAAAGATATTTGTTATGATCCTTTATTTTTGTAAAGTTATACGTATAGTATACTATACAAAATGAACATAAGGGTTAAAGGTCAATATACTATAAATATACAAGTAAAAATATTCTTTTTTGTTATTGTATAGGTAGGTGGACGAGCAAATGGGCCACCTGTGGTCACCAACGCCCATTGACAATGGCAATGTAAGAAATGCATCGCTTACATCGCCAATGTACCACCAACCTTGGGAACTAAGATGTTATGTCCTTTGTGCCTGAAATTAAACTTGCTCACTCACCCTTCACACCGGAACACAACAATACAAAGTACTGCTGTTTTGTGGTAGAATATCTGATGAGTGGGTGGTACCTACCCAGCCGAGCTTGCACAAAGCTCTACCACCAAGTAAATATAAATATTTGTGTTTTATAAATATTAAGTAAATAATAATTTATTATATAACACGTGTAACAAGTACTGTCAGACGAGGTTATCTTTTTATACTGAAAAACACAACCCCTATAAAAATAGCCTTATAACACTTTTAGGCTTATGAATTATTATTATTCTATGTAAAAGTAATAATAATGGTTTTGTAATTTTTCTAGACTTGGTTGTGGATGGCGATACCTTTAATTTGCTTCTTTTTGGACATGCTATGGAGAATATTTTCAAGAAATCTTGCAAAAGTTCGAATATTACACGTAAGTTTTTTAAGTTCAAAATTGTATAATATTGTACTTTACCTTGTACGTTTATCTACTTGGTAATTATTTTAAAATTTGCTTATTACAATGTTATAGTTTTCTGTAGTCTGCGCAGATCACGGGAAAACTTCTAGAGATAATACGATGTTCTTTTAAAGTTATTTTACAACAGATACATGTACAATACAGTACTCTCTTTTGAGAAGAAGGTTTGCAGCTTATTCCACCACTCTGCTCCAATGCGGCTTGTTGGAATACACATGTGGCAGAATTTCAGTGAAATTAGACACATGCAGGTTTTTTCACGATGTTTTTCCTTCACAGTCAAGCACAAGTATATTATAATCATAAATTAAGCACATGAAATTCAGTGGTGCTTGCCCGGATTTGATCCCACATCCATCGGTTAAGATTAACGCGTTCTTACTACTAGGTCATCTCGTATAGATACACATATATATTACATATTATATATAGAGTATAATAATTCGCAGACAAAGTCAAGAGTCAAAAGTAGCTTTTAACTACATAAAGCTTCTCATGTAGTCGACATTGTTTCAATAACGAGGTAAATGAAATCGATCAGCGACACACTGTTCGATCAAGTCCATTAACCGATTAAACTTTCCATAATTCGCTTTTGTAGCGTCAACAGCACAATTACATTGTATTTTATTTGTAATTTTCTATTGTTTTATTTAATAAGACAATGATATGATTATAATTAAATGTTACAATTATAAAAAAAAATTGCGTTTACGTGGAGTAAGTGCGTATTTTTATTCAATTTAATACTGTCTTTATAGTGCTTTTAATCGTTGCTATCAGAGCATTGGTCGCTAATTTTACGCAGGGTTTATAGGGTTACTTATTAAATCTTATGATTATGCGGTTTAGTGTTTAAGTCAAAACGTAATTGAGTGAAATTATCTGTATCAATCTTAATTTAAAACGTGTGCGGTCCAAGTCAGCCGGTCTGAGAGTGGTCGTGTGATGTGGTTTCTGAGAGCAAAAGCGGTAGTTAAAGCCAATAATTTGGGTTAATAGGGGTTGGTTAAAATCTGGGTTGATTAACCATGTTATTGGTTTTTGGACGATTATAAATATATTAATATATGCTGTTCTTGCTAGATTATTATGATTTTTTTATTGTTTATATTATGGTACCTATTTTGTCACTTGTCACATGTATTTTTTTACTGATTTTATTCATTTTTTGTGAACATCTCAAGTTAATTTCGGCCAACTTAATCTGCGGGATTTTTTTAAATGTACAGGTAACTCATATGTCCGGACGTACGATAAGTTTGTCACTAAGCTGTCCTTATGATTACTTCGTTTGTCGGATGGGTCAGTACGTGTTGATGCAGTGCTCTGAGCTCTCCGTGATAGAGTGGCATCCTTTTACTGTGGTTGAGGTGAGTAGAAGTTATTGAGTAAGATGTCGTTTTAAAATATATTGTTGCTATTGATTTAGTGGTTCAATGTAATTTAGGCATTAAATTATTTATTTAAATTACACTGAACAACCTAACGGCTTTTAGGTTGCAGATCCTGAGTTCGATCTCCGGGTCGAACCAATAAGAAGTTGTCAGGGTTTTTCTATAGGAAAAATTATGTGTAGCAGCTTTGTGTTTGCAAGGGTAGGGTTTTCACTTTCATTTCTAACGCACTTAACGCCGTTGGTCATTCGCTGAACTCATCCTTGTCGTGTCGAATGTGATGAAATTGTTCGATTAATTTCTGGGGCAGTCAATCTCCCTTTAGAAATGCCGCTGTAATATCCTCCGATAGGACATTATTAACATAATTTTTTTTAAAAAATATTTTAGGTTCCTACGAAAAACCAAAGGAAATTTGTTATATGGATCAAAGCTAAAGGAGATTGGACAAAAAGTTTGGAGAAATTGCTGAAAGAGAGAGGACCGAATAATCTTAAGTAAGTTCTGAATTAATATTATTTATAAACAATTATTAATTATAATAATTATTAACTTTTTGCACTATTAGTAATAGTGCCAAAAAAAAATCATCCAAAATATTACACCCCGTCTTATTGCCTCTACTGATGACAAGAGGGCTGTTTCATTTTTTGCCCAGAGAATCGAAATTGCGATTCAAAGGGGAAATGCTACTAGCATTCTTACCAACATCACTATTCATAATATAGTGGTCACGATTGGTAAATGATACGATTGGTATAAATAAAAATATGAAGCGTATTTTTTTTTTATAAACAGTTTTACTAAATATCTAAATGTATTTCAATTTTCTACCAGCATTCTCATTGATGGGCCATTTTCAAGTCCCATGCAAGGGATAACCAGATGTGATATTGCGATTTGTATAGCGGCTGGAGTTGGAATAACGCCGTTTGTCTCTATTTTAAGAGATATGTTAATGTAAGTATGATAGTGTGTATTCAAAACGTTTTGATTATGCAAATAATTTCAAATCCTGCATTTTTGTTGCCAATTTCATTTGCAATTCTTTATTTCTAAATCATTTATAATTTTAATGATTTCTAGTAAGCACAAATTGAAACTTTATATAAACATTTCAGAAACCCAAGAAATCGTTTACCAGGTCGAATTCATCTAATTTGGATAGTGAGACATGAAAATGAACTTACATGGATTGCTAGTTTAGCTACAGAAGCATTATTGCAATTAAGAAATGCGAATCGACCAGACAGGCTTCATCTCGAACTTTATGTAACTAATTCAAAAGAAAAAGATTCCCAATGCGATGAAAATAAAGAACAAAACTCTATAACACATATGGTTGTACTTAATGAAAAAGGTGGTCTGACGCACTTGATAGGCGATGATGAAAGGAAAACATTATTGACTCCAAATAAGAAAAGAAACGGTTGTATTCTCGAAGAAAATGAAAAAGATAATGTTGATAATAAATTTGATTTTAATATAGCGAAGAAATATCCATTGATCGGTTGTAGAGTGAGGAGAGGTAGACCGCATTGGGACCAAGTGTTTGGATATTGGGCACATTTGTATCCAGAGTAAGTATATAATAGATAGAGAAAATGTAATCTAAAGATACGCTATTTATAATTTATGATAGAAGTAAATATTGCTCTTTATCATGATTAATGTAGACAGCAGTTAAATTTTATCAATGATGTTAGTGTAGTTTTTCTTCAATATATTACATTATATTCATCCTAAAAACTGGTTAACTGATCATCACTACCCACGGGAACTGTAAGAAAATAAATCTTAACCATCCCTTAAATCGCCAATGCACCTTGGGAGTTAAAATGATATGACCCTTGTACCTGTCGTTATGTGCTCACTTACTATTCAAAATTTCAAACAAGATCAATACAATATTAGATACTCCTCTTGGCAGTAGAATAAGTGGTAATACCTGGTAGTAAATATCTACTCAAATGGGTTTGCACAAATTCCAACCAACTTCTAATATTAATTCCTTGAAAAATATAATAATTGGCTTTTTTCTTAAATTACAGACATCACCTTAACTTATACTGCTGTGGACCAAAGAAACTAGTTAAATTACTAAGAAGCAAATGTAAATATACTTCAAGATTTACAAATACTAAACTAACGTTCATTCACGAGGCCTTCTCTTGAACTGCTATGTTAATGTTTATTGATGGACTGGTATTAAAAATAAATATTAAATCTTGTTTCATTTTAAACGATAAATGAATGTGTAATGTAACTATAAGATAATTACGGGACAGGTATAGGTACCTACTCTACTAGTATAGATAGGGCAGCACGTCAGACATTCAGGAAACTCATTGATGACACAAAAAAAGAGTACCGTATTTGTAAAGAAACCAGGCATATTATATAGATATTCAATTTGCATAGGACTATTAACATAATATTATAAAAATGGACTAGATTAGTTTTGTCTAGAAAAATACCAGTAGTTGCACTTATAAGAACTTATAAATTGCGTGTAATAATTTGACCTTCTACAAAGTTCTTGAAACAAATCCAATGAAAGTTTTAACTTTTATAATTTAAAAGCATTTCAATTGAATAATTTCCTTTCATTATGAATCGCTCGATTCTTTTATTCGCAAAATGTCATTCTTGGAGCGAATTAGTGGTTTTGTGCTCAAGGCAGATTTATTTGATTTCAATGTAAAATATCTTACTCTGGTCGGTTTGTGGCCAAATAACGATTGGAATAATGGTAAATTGAGGTTCTATAAAATATATGAAGTTAGTCTTCATATATTATCAATAGCCTTCATAATCGTGACTGGTATCGGAACTTATCAGCATAAGCACGATGTTACTATACTTATGACAAATTTAGATAAAGCCCTCGCCGCTTACAATTTCGTTTTCAAGATATTCTTCTTTATAATTAAGAGAAGACAACTAAACAATCTCATTATTGAAATAAGGAGCTCTGGTGACGAAGTTAGTCTCGATAGAAGAAATTTAATGGTCATTCATGTTATTATGATCACTCTGATATCAACGGGCTTAGTCACAGCTTTTAGCATGCTGAGTCAATTGAAAGGGGAAATGACCGTTGAAGCTTGGATGCCTTTTGATCCATTTAAAAATAGAATGTCTTTGTTACTGGCTGGTCAAATATTAGCTGTTTATTTTGTCGTACCTTGTTTATACAGAGCGTTTGCAATACAAGGCATCGTTTGTAGTATTGTAATGTATTTTTGTGATCAATTAATCGAGTTACAAGGAAGATTAAAGAACTTGTCTTATACAGAAGAAAGAGAGAGAATTGTGAGACATGAATTCAAGAATATTATTAAGAAACATGTTCGCATAATGAGGTATTGTATGTATATGTACAATAGTTGTATATTTATTGCGTCGAACTTTCTAATAGATTCTACTATTTTTTTTAATTGCTAGATATTCTAAGACGTTTACGAGTATCTTCAAGGAGTTTTTTTTAATACAAAATTTGGCTGTAACGATTGAATTGTGTTTAAATGCGCTAATGGTGACAGTGGTGAGTGAGAATTAAATATAACATTTTTGTACCTAAAGTAAAAATTAAACTTCTTATCTAAATATTTTACGTAATATTTAAGGTGAGCTTAGAGGAAAAAACTCTTTTAGTCAGTTTTATAGGGTATCTCGGTTTGGCGCTTATAAATGCATACATTTTCTGCTACCTAGGAAACGAGCTAATAGTTCAAGTAAGTTTCAATTTAATCTGGTATAATACAATAAAATTACAAAACCATAGGAAGTAAATAAACCTTCGTAGAGTACAGGTATAGCTCAAGCAGCCTACGAGTCTGGTTGGACATCTTGGCCAGTAGACATGCAGAAAGATCTTTTGATCCTTATAAGAGCTGCGCAGAGGCCGTTAATCCTGAGCGCCGGCGGTATGACGATTATGTGTATTCAAACATACAGTCAGGTATTATTATTATTACATTATATTGACAGCAATAAAGTCCAATTTTATTGATAAAAGTTTTTTATTTGCAGGCACTCTACAATGCGTATTCGATTTTTGCTGTCCTAAACGATGTTGTGGATTAATTTTCTGGGTCTTTACTATCAATATTATCATAGAACAAGAATATATTATATAATACACATATTATATAACACGCAAAACTATAAATCACATTCATATCATCTGATCATCATATCTGTTGGTCGAAGATATGCTTTTCAATTCAGTACTTGCACTAGGTTTTATGTATATTAATTAAAAATAAATACAAAACTGCTTTTATTTCATTTTAATAATGACACCTGAAAGTAATAAGTACTACTATCTAATTTACTTGGTGGTAAATCTTTATGCAAGCTCGTCTGGCTGTGTTCTGGTTTGAAGGGTGAGTCAGCCAGTGTAATAACGGGCACAATGGACATGAGATCTTAGTCCCAAGGTTGGTGGCGCATTGGCGATGTAACCGATCGCGATGGTTAACATCTCTTATTAAAATGCCAATGTCTATTTGGCATCGGCCCATATGCTCGTCCACCTTCCTATGATCATATAATGTTAAAAAAGATTCTCCATCACTACGCTAGATTAAAATGACTTATTTATAGTTAAGTTTATTTTCTTAAAAATGCAGAATGTTAGATAATTAGATTATTATGATACAGTGATATCTACTATATCAGGATTAAAATAATATGAATTTGAAGTTATAGTTATTTTAGTGAAGTTATAGTTATAGTTTGTAAAATCGCTAATTATAGCGATGAATGATCATATTAGTATATATCGTAATTCATACCTAATATTATGACAATAAAATACACGGAAGAATTATATAATAAATATCATACATTTATAAGCTAAATACATATAATATATAATACATTTTATATAGTACTTAATATAATAAGGTTTATTAGTAACTGTTGGATTACGAAACAAATACAACCTTTCAGTATAAGAATTGCATCGGCGGCAACTACTTCCAGTGTAAACATTTATGGTTTTTTTCAAGTATGTATAACTTACTAATTTAAAGTATCCCTCCGATGTGGGCTATCTTGAGGTTTTTTCAGAGTGGAAAAATGATTACTGATGTGACCGGGAAATAACAATACTGACAATAAGGCTGAACGGCGCCATACTTTTGCCTTAAATCAAGTGAAAAATATAAAATTAAAAATAAACTATTAGAAATGACAGTGACACTGACATTGACTTTTAATAAATAAAATATTAATAAATTATTGAAGTAATAAATCTAAATTACATATAATTCAAACGAATCATCTAAAAATGATGTTAACTTTAGATTTAAATCATCTAGAAAAAATTGAAGAGGTTCGTAATGAAAAACAAGACGAACCAGACGAAATCTATGATACTTTTGTTCAAAATTTAGCAACCTATCATTTTGAGGTGAAAGCTATAATTCAGGCAAGTAATCTATTATGTATAATGTATATTATGATTTACAACAGTACTATACGCTGAAATGTATATGTTCCATTCGCTTTACTGAAGATATGTTGCTTTGTTTATCTAATAAAAAATAAATAATAGTTTCAGTAACTTTTCTGCAATTTATGAAAAATCTCTATAACAGAAAGAAAGAAAGAAAGAAAGAGAAAATACATATTTTATTTGACTCTTTGGTAATAACACCTCGTTTCTTTAATTTCAGGACATTTTGGAGTGTCATGATTCTATGGAAACTTTAAACGAACTCAATGAAAAAGGCAGAGCTAAAATAAATTTATTAAGAGAAGAATTAGATAATTTAGACGCTCATGCTACTGATACGAATGATCAAAAATATTTTCTTGAGGCGGTTTCTCAGAGACATCTGTTATCTGGGTATTTAATTTAATTATCATTTATTTACTTCGGGTTCCAATTATTAAATATTAAAAGTCCTAATATTTATGAGGAGACATGCACATGATAAGAATTAAACAACGAATTTCTTAGACAACTGTTCATTGAATTACTTATTTATTTGTAGAACTACTAATAAGTTATGAAAATACACTTAATATAAAATAAGACTTAAGCTTATAATGGCCTAATACTGCTACGTCATTCAAATATTAAGTGGGACTTAATTATTTGGAAAGCCATTAATTTCAAATTTAGTATGCGAAAATTTTAATTAACGGTGTCTCAAATAATTGAGTTTCAGTATTCGGCTGTAACACTTTTACTTACAAGTTATAGTATGTAATTGGCAATCAGAATCAGAATCAGAAATATTTAGTATGGTTGCATTCAGGTTTGAATTGAGTGAGCCAACTACTGGCACAAGGTACATATCATCATATCTTCCAAGGAGTGCTGCTTTTGAATTATAAAAACAAACTAAGCATATGAATATTCAGTGGTACTTGCCCAAGCTTGAACTCAAAACCTGCAGTTTAGGTTATAAGAGGTTCTGATTAACAATAATAGAAAAACAACAATAAATTAAAAGATAATATAAAAAAAGGATTTTTTAAATTTTGTATAAATAATTTTTCAGCCTCCTTAGAGACTTTAAAGACGCGAATATAAATAGTATGTTTGCAATTGAGAGAGCTCAGAGAGACGATTTATTGAAGCCCGGTGAAGGAGAAGAAATTGTTCTAAGAAATAGGAAAAAGAAAGTTGACCGAGATGGCTTATTAAAAATGTCTACAGGTACTAGTTATCATTTTTATTTATTTATTTATTTATACTTTATTGTACACCACAAGAAATAATTACAAAAACATTGCAAAGTTAAATAAACAATAGGCATACAATTTTGGTGGCCTTATCGCCACATGGCGATCTCTTCCAGGCAACCAACAGTGCATGGAATATCCCATAGGATATGGGGTAGGTGGTGCATTAATAATAAAAGTAACATTATAATAATAAACTATAGCAAAAAAAAAATACAATAAAATAATAATAATAAATACATATCAATATAAATATACAAAATACATAATTATAATACATTTATAAATAAATTGTTATACATACTTAGATTACAGGTATATAATATGCGTAGATACATACAATAAATACGATGATAAAAACAATAAGTCCTCAAACAAAACAAAAAAAAAAAAAAGAAATACAATACAAAATTATTCGTGATTAGGTATTTGAGACAAAAAGTGCTCTTTTACGAGTTTTTTAAAAGTATGTACTGATTTGGCCTCCCGAATATTTAAAGGAAGGTCGTTCCAGAGTTTGATAGCCTGAACTGTAAAAGAATTATTATAAAAAGATGATTTATGTTCGGGCACCATTAAAGTCCATTTCTTCGCAGAACGGAGTACTTCTCCAGGTTTCCCTAAAAATAAAAATTTCTCCTTCAAGTAAGGGGGAGTAACAGGATGAAACAATACACAGTATAGGATAGAGAGGATGTGCATATTCCGGCGATGTCGGATGGGTAACCAATTAAGGCGAGAACGAAAGTGGGAAACATGGTCATATTTGCGTAATCCATATATGAACCGAATAAAAGTATTTTGAAGTCTCTCAAGCTTATTTAATTGGTTTTCGGTTAAGTCGACAAAGCAAGCGTCAGCGTAATCAAGAATAGGAAGGAGTAGAGTATGTGCGAGCATAATTTCATCATTTATATAGAATAACTTATATAATGAAGGCCTAACAAATGTTCACTTTGATTAATTTGATAAATTTATTTGTATTACTTTTAAATCTGTTAGTCGCTGTGTTGCTGGTTGGTCTTTCCTTCAAGAGCTATGTAAATGTTTTGTGTGATGTTTTGCATAATGATTGTTTATGGGGCTGTGATTGGCATAGGAATTTAATTCGTAAAGTGTAGAAGTTAAAAAGTTAACAAGACAACATTAAAATACAATTTAATAATATTATAAGAGATGAATCACACAAATAAAAATTAAGTTTCACATGCAGTAGCGGATTTAGGTTTGGCAAGACGATATGGCGCCCTTGTGCCGCATGTGTGTATAAAATAATAATAATAAACCTAATAGAAGGAAGAAATTAAACATTTATTTTTTTAACATAACAATAAAATATAGAATTAATAATAATTTTTTTATATATTTTTTACCTTTTTCAGATTTTAATACTTTACTTATTAATTATTTTAACAAAGAAATTCTACCCTTGAAATGGTTCTATGTTTATATTGTAAGAGCGCAAAAAAAAACTTTAAAATTTGGTCTTACAGTTTACAGAAAACTCAATCAATTTTTAATTGTAGACATCTTCAAAATTTTGGCGCCCCTCAAAATTTACCGCCCTAGGCCCGGGCGTCACGGGCCTAAGCCTAAAGCCGCTACAGTTCACATGTAGCCATTTTGTTATAAGGAGTGGGAGTTATTAAATTAAACTATTAATATTATTATACCAATTTTTGCTAATTAGGTGTAACGGAACAACTGCTCTCTATTAGTCGACAATTAGCAGCAACAACCCAGCGGAGTCAAGACACATTGGACAGTTTGGTATCTTCTAGCTCCACGGTGCATGTATGTGTCTCTATTATTCACAAACCGTTTTTGTACATTTTTTTTATTAAATTACAGTAATTAATATGTTACCAATATTAAATTTTTTCATAATATTCTATGTAACATCGGTCCCTGCAACATAAGATAGTGGTGTTTATGCATATGCATGCTTATATGAAGGATATTTTTTAAAAAAATTTACATCTCGACTACTCGGGAACTCGACACTAAAGTCAACGACACCGTACACCTTGACATCGACATTTTTGTTATTTCAATTTTCAACAGTAACTTATACTAACTTGCTTTACTTAACAGTAATACTTTTACCTTACTTGAACCATCAAGGATGGAATAGCCAGTGTAACTGCACCGACTACAATGTGCACTATATAGACCAAGACTTAAGACAAGACTATACATATTTCTTATAGTGTCAATGTTTGTGGTGACCTCTTACCATCCGGTAGCGTATGGCTATTCACCTTAATTATTTTAATAAAAACAAATGTAATGTATGATTTGATATTTAAAGTGATTACTTTTTATCTTAGGGCACGCAAGCAGAACTTCAAAATACAGGCAGTACGATCACTCAGTCAAGTAAACTTTTAAAGAAGTATGGACGAAGGGAGTTCACCGATAAAGTGATAATGTTTTTCGCATTCCTCTTCTTTCTAGCCGTCTGTTTGTATATCGTTCAAAAGAGGTTGTTTTAATTTTAATGATATATTTATTGTTTTATTTCTATTCGGAATTTATTTATTTGTATATAAATGTTTTATTTTAAATATTATGTATTAAATAAATTGCGTATATTTACTATTTGTTTTTGTTCTAGTCACCTTTTTGTTTTGTTATGAAATTATGATCACCTAATACAGCGAATAGTTACTCAGCCACTAGTCCAACGAGGCAGATAATATAAGGCCGCAGACACGGTGGTCCTGTGTTCAAATCCCTGATCGGGCCAATAAAAAATTATTGAGATTTTCTCTCGAAAATTCTTAGTCTGGAAGCTTGTAAACTCCCGTGCCTCGGAAAGCATGTAAAGCCGATGGTCCTGCGCCTGAACTCTCTCCGGACGTGTCAGATTGCCGTCCCATCGGGTTATAAGAGTTAGGATATAGTGCACCTGTGTTTGCGCACACACTTGTGCACTATAATATCTCATGCGCAGTTGGCTAATCTCTCTTGTGAGTGGCTACCGTGGCCGAACTCGGTCTGGAGGACCTTATGTCGACAGATTTAGTATGACATTGAGGTGAAGGTGCTATGCATTGTTTACGTAATGCCTGGGCGATCGAGCTAAGCTCATATCTAAAAGCAAAACTTTATCTAACAAAATTTCAGTCAAATCATAACATTTGGTGTAGGGTTTAGGCTTACAAATCACATATAGAAGTGGTCCTATGAATCGTATATATGATATTTACGTAAATATGTATCTATTTGGAAAGCCGATTCGCCCAATTGCGTAACTACTAACTCAGGCAAGGATCATTGAGTCTTCATGTGCCAAATTTGTGTTTGTAATCGTCTCGTGCTGGGCGGAGAAAGAAAGAATCACATATATATTATATATTAATGTCACATGTGTGACAAAACAGCATTGGATTACCTGATGGAATAAAGCGAAAATCTTCCCTTCAACGAAGACGTTACTACACTCCCGAAGGCAGCTTTGATAATGAATGAATCGACATCTACTCGTACATTAGTCGGGCAAAGTTGGTTGTGAGCAACTTCAAGTTAAAAAATATCATGGCTGAAATGGCCTAATTAGAACGCGTGAATCAAACCGAAGATCGTGGGTTCACACCCGGGCAAGCACCATTAATTTTTTTATATATTTTATTTGTGTTTACAATTCATCTCGGGCTTTACGGTGAAGGAAAATATCTTGAGGAAACCTGCATGTGTCGAATTTCAGTGAAATTCTGCCACATGTGTATTCCACCAACCGGTATTGGATCCTTCCCTTCAAAAAAGGAGAGGAGGCCTTAGCCCAGCAATGGGACATTCACAGGCTGTTACTATACTATAAGAAATATTCAAAAATTATTTTAATTCACTCAAAAACTTGTAAAAGTAACATTTTATTTTTGATATTTATCTTGTTAAATATATTAGTCATATCTGTATCTGTACTAATATATAAAGCTGAAGAATTTATTTGTTTGATCCGGCTAATCTCAGGAACTACTGGTTCGAATTTAAAAAATATTTTTGTGTTAGATAGTCCTTTTATCGAGGAAGGATCTAGGATTATTTTTATTTATATTTTTTTTATTAATTATACGCCTATTGTTAAATAATAATGAAAAAGGTGTTATAGGATATTCAAATTAATAAAATCGTGGCATTTCTTACTGTAAGTAAGTTTGTTATCACATTATACCTACGCGTTCTGTTTATGGTAAAGACTAACATTTTGTTTTTTTTTTACTTTCTGTTTTTCTCACTATAGAAAGCAATAAATAATAAATGAATTAGTTCAAATACACAAGAGTTTGATAATATAAGACTAAACGTTTGTTAATAACATACATAGCTTATTATATTAAGTATTAATTACTATGTAACATGTAACTAAAACCAAAATAGGATTACACAATTATTGTAAAAAATATATCAGGTACTAGTGTGTTATTGTGTTTGTAAGTGTGTATTGTGTTTATAGTACTTTTGAGTTGTGTTTTTATCTCTTTTAATTATAGCCAACAAATCCATTTCTAAGTAGTGTGCGTCATATGTATTGACCATGAGATTTTGTAATAGTTTAAATATTCTATTTTCTAGTAGAGTTAGGACAAAATTAAGATATTGAACTTTATTTAAGCAGACCCTTACAGTTTTACAGAATTTTGAATTTTGTTTACGTTAAATAAATAAAGTTTACAAGATGAAGTAATTGTAACGATATCGCTGGTTTGATTTATACTACGACACATTCTACGACTTTTAGCGAGAGCAACCGATAAAAATTCTATCGTTTTTATTAGTCATATAATATGTACAGTTAAATTTAAATTATGCCAATAGTATTATAGTCGGAAATCATCGTCACGAGCTACGATCTTTACCTACCATATATTATTATAGTTCAGTTAACAGCGGTCCGCCGATGAGGCATGCCGTCAATTCGCGAACATTAAAAGCTAGAGGCCATTGAACCGTCAAAGCATTATGACTCGTTACAAGCTCGTGTTTGTTTTAACCTTCGTAGTATTAACACAAGTTATTAATTATGTTAGTGCTTTGAATATACTAGCTATCGTATCTTTGCCTCTGAAAAGCCATTACATGGCGTTCCAGACGCTATTTCGTGAACTAGCTATCCGGGGACACTCAGTCACAGTTATCAATAATTTTCCCGAAACTAATCCTGTACCAAATTTAAAGTTTATTAACATAAATGCGCCAATGTCTATATTGCCTGGCATGTCTAATTTTGAAAATAATACTTCGCATTTATTAAATTTCAAACTACATTTTACAGTAGGTCCGACAAATGTGAAGCAGGATTGTGAACGTTTTTTTAGTAATAAAGACGTTGAGGCACTTCGGAAAAGAGGAGATGAGTTTGATGTGATATTCGTTGAGCAATTCATGAGTGACTGTGGACTTGTTTATGCGGCTGCGTTGTACGATGCACCTATTATTGGAATAACGTCACACACTATGCTACCTTGGTCTTATTCAAGGCTTGGGGTTCCGTTCGATATTTCATGGAATGCATTTTACTTCTCAAATGCAGGGACAAATCCGTCCTTATATCAGAAACTTGAGAGTTATCTCATGAATTTATATGCGAACACGATTGGTTTATGGCAACTACACAGATATATTTATGAGACGTTTAACAAGAATCTTCCAAATATTGCGTTGAATGTGGAGAAGATAGCTAGGGACAGGATGAAAATGCTGTTTGTTTATCAACATTATTCAATAACAGGAGCTAGGTTACTTGCACCGCAGCTACTCGAAATTGCTGGAATGCATATCGGTAAACCACAGCCTGTGCCTGAGGTATGATCATTATTTTTATATGTGTATTACAGTTTTTTTTAAGTAATATAGATGTAATAAGACGAAATGTGATGTTGTTCACGTCATCACAATCTCTTACCTTACGTTTATTTATTAAGATTATTTATTAATCTGTTTCAAAATTAAATGTTCAATTTAAACATTAGAAACGTTATTAATATGACGTTAATTGGACAAAGTTAACCGTTCGAGGTGTTTAGAGAAAATAAAATAGTCAAAGAGTCATACAGGATAAGATATCACCAGGGTTTGGGAATTCCCGACAATTTCAAAGTCCCGGGACACGAGACAGCCTACACTCAATGTCCCGGGAATTCCCGGGACTTCGAGACTTAAGAATTGTTTTTTGTATTTTTTTAAGAGGGGTAAACCTTTTTAGTAAAATTTTAATTGAGTTAATTTCGGGTGAAACTTATTAAAAAAAGGTATTTAAAAAAAAAACAACAACATTTATTAAACAGAAAATTAATTCTTAATAACTTTAACGTTAATATCAGTCTTAATAATTGCTGTTTTTATTTCTTTTAATCACACACAGATTCACTTTTGAGCGGTTGAATCTTATAGTTCAAGTTTGTCAGCCAGTCAGTCTTTTAAACAATTAACTAACACGTTAAATAGACTTCTTTGATGATGTAATAAAATAGGATTTTGACTGCCTCATTTGTCTAGTGGCTAGATAAAGGACGCAGACAGCTAGATAAAAGGTCCCGGGTTCAATTCCCAGGTCGGACCAATAAATAGTTATTGGGTTTTTCTGTCAGATATACTCAGTAGTAGCCCGGAGTTTGGAAATTGGAAGTATGTACACTCCCGTGCCTCGGAAACCACGTTAAGCCGTTGGTTCTGCGCCTGAACTCTTTTCGGTCTTGCCGGATCGCCGTCCCATCGGATTATGAGAGCTAAGGAAAAGAGAATTCACCTGTGTTTGCGCACAATTGTGCACTATAATATCTCCTGCGCAGTTGGCTAATCTCTCTTGAGATTGGCCGCCGTGGCCGAAATCGGTCTAGAGGACCTTATTAAAATGGGCTTTTAAAAAAATCTGTGTCAACAGCTTTGTCCGACAATCTGTTTCCGATTTTTGTGATAATGCCACCGGACAAGGAGAATACTACTCGTTTTCGACCAGATGGCGCTGAGCTCCTTCAATTATTTGAAAATAAAAAAGATTACATAACAATTTCGACAATCGTGTCTCGTCTCGAGTCTCGACTCGAAAGTCCCGGGACTCGAGACAACTAAAATTACGAAAATTCCCGGGACTTCGAGACACGAGACGTCCCGGGACCCAAACCCTAGATATCACTAATCAAACGATGACTTACATAATTGTTATTTTTTGGTTTATTTAAACTTAAAATAAGTAGTTTACTGGTGGTAGAGCTTTGTACAAGCTCGTCTGGGTAAGTACCACGCACTCATCATATATTTTACCGCAAAACAGCAGAACTTGTTATTGTTGTGTTCCGGTTTGAAGGGTGAGTGAGCCAGCGTAATTACAGGCATAATATCTTAGCTCCCAAGGTTGGTGGCGCAATGGCGATGTAAGCGATAGGTAATATTTCTTACAATACCATTGTCTACATATTCAATAAAAAAAGTGAAATATTTCGTTTTTAAGATGAATCGAAAAACCTATAAGCACTTATATTTACTGCACATATTGCATAGCGAATATGATTTCAATCAGCTATTATATAAATTAAGTAAATATGGTTCGAGATATGAAATAAAGTGAATTTTCCGTGTTCCTTAAGTACAAACACTACTATTTACGACATTTGAATAACAACTATTTTCTTTAATCACATACGTACTTTGCTTTTAGGTAAAATGAATCTTATAGTAGTTAATCTTTAAGTAGATTTTTTTTTGTTTAAAGTACGGGTAGGCGGACGGTTTTTTTTTATTTCATAGGAATGCGGACGAGCATGTGGGCCACCTGATGGTAAGTGGTCACCAACGCCCTTTTTTATGTTAGTTGTATATTTATTAATTCTACGGTTTTTTAGGATATAGAAAAGTTTATATCGAGTGCGAAGCACGGCGTCGTTTACGTTAGCTTTGGATCCAATCTGAAGGCGAGTACTATGTCGAAGAATAAAAAGGAACAATTTATTCTTGCGTTTAAGAAAATCCCGCAAAAAGTCCTTTGGAAGTTGGAAGATCCGACGTTTTCAGTCAGCAACGAGAATTTATTAACAAGCAGCTGGTTTCCTCAATTAGACATTTTATGTAAGTATAGCTTATAAGATATACCTACGTTTTATACGTTATATAAAACATGGAGCTCAGATCACAGATGTATTAGTGTATAGAGCACTGTATCATCCGTGGGTAGTGCTTCAAATCCCGTCATTATATCAAGTACAATTGCTTAACGGTGAAGCAAAGGCGGTGGTGGGTGTGGTTGGGCAACCAGCTACGGTTGAGACAGCGCGATGCAATAAGCAACAATAATACAAGATGATTAACACCCAAATTCTGGATATTTAAAATTTATAACTTTAATTTCAATAATAATTAATTCAAACAAATATAAATTATTCAGGAAATTGGAAATAATATTATTTTTAGCATTATTACGCACATTTTTCTCTGAAATCAATTTGCAATGAATTGCAAGTATGTCCTTGTGGGGACTTCTAACGTACAGGAAAAAACAAATCGATTTTAGTAATTTGTTTGCTTGCACGATTAAATAAATAAATATATATATATATATTTAACTACTTCATCACTATATAACTAGATTTTCGCGTATAATTATGTACATAGTTGCCTGTTACATATATTGTCAAATGTCTATGCAGTACCTTTTTTTTTTTTAACGTGGGGAAACCCATCATGGGTACCCTCTGAAGGAGGGTTATGTCGGACTCCTACCGACTAAAACCACCACGGTACCCTTCTCGTCTTAAGTGGAGCGCCACGGGATCGCTTGCGCATGCTACCGTGAGTCTATGCAGTACCTACCTAAGTATCGGTACCTAGTTTATGTAAATCTTGTTAATTTACTTCAGTTAGTTCAGGTCTTTTATGACAGCACAGCTGGCTATTTAATTTGTTTTTTTTTTTGTAAAAAAACATAAAAAAAACAACCCGCTGAGTTTCTTTCGCCGGTTCTTTTCCGAACCGATAGTAGTTTACAATCAATCAATAAGTAAGTGTAATAATTCAATATTGAATAAAGTATTTTGAATTTGATTTTGAATTTGAGCTAAATTTTGATATTCATTTGTTATAGTACATAGTTCCGGTTATCAATGATACGACGATAAATAGGTAGAATTCTAGGATAAGATACGAGTTGGAAAATTTCTTATCAACAATTTAAGATTTGTTTGTAAAGTTCGTTGCTTAGTATTAGTATTTTACTAATAATTGCTTTCATGTAATTTATTTGTGTGCTTTGGTAGCTTGTAATTACTATATTAAAAAAGCCTGGTTAATATGAATGTCGAATCACGGCTTTATCTTGAAATGTCTCCAATTATTTTTTCTATTATTCACCATCACCAAAAAATGGTAACCAATGCAATATCTCATATTTACGAAAAGTATTTTTTAAGCATGTCTTCATAATCATAGGCCATTATCACATCCATCCATCCATGCCATCATCATCACAATCATCTCTCCACGTTCTTGGTATTTTTTGTACTAAGTTGGGTTTTCCCACCATCATATGATTATTATTTATTTATAAAAATATAGCAAAACGATTTCGATGTAAAATGTTCACTTATATTGAGTTGATATGAGTGGACATTATGTACTTAAATGTAAAGTTATTAAATTAAAGATTATATATAATAAAACTAACGATAAATCTGCCTGCTCTGTCCCTGCTTTGTCCGTCTGTTTGAACTTAATACTATTTTGCACAAAGGATGGAATGTTTCATGAGGAAGGTGTAAGTGTATAGCATGTTAAGATTTTACGTAAATTTGTTGAAATGTGTTGAAGTAATGTATTGTTGAAGATGTCGGAAAAATCATGCCGATTTGGAGCTTTACTGGCGCCACGTAAATCAATTGATTGTTATAATATGTATTACGATATAAACGTTTTATTTGGACTCTTATTGTACCCGTGCGAAACTGGAATGGATAGCTAGTTAAGTAATAGTAGTAGAAGTATAAACTTAAAAGTAACTTTATTGTTTATTTTAGGTCATCCAAATGTTATAGCATTCGTGTCTCACGGAGGAATGTTAAGTATTTCTGAGGCCGCTCACTGCGGAACGCCATTGCTGACGATTCCTTTTTTTGGAGATCAATTTTCTAACGCGGCGGCTGTGGCCGAAAGTGGACTCGGATCAACCATCGTCTTTGATCACCTTAACGCTGAAAATTTGGCTGAAGCTATCAAGCATTTGTCGTCATCAGAGTAAGTCCTTTAAATACTGTTCATAGTTGTTAAATAAACGTATTTATTAAGTAAATTAACGTACACGTACAGAAATTTAAGTATAATATTTGTTTGATTTTTAAGCCTAGTAACCATTTTTTTTACTTAGGATTCAACAAAATGCTCAACGAATTTCCAAACTTTGGCATGATCGGCCTATGAATGTCTTGGACAGCGCCATCTTTTGGACAGAGTACGTAGCAAGACACAAAATGGCGCCACCGTCACTACCGTCGACTCAAAATACATGGTTTAAATGTTCACTGATAGATGTCTATAGTATTCTAATTTTAATGTTATTAGTAATTTTGTTTGTAGTGTATCTGCTTTGTAAAATATTTAAGTTACTTTTTACATCATTTGTTAATTTATTAAAATCAAACAATGAACAAAAAACAAAGAAAAAGCGATCATAATTGTTAACTTTAAAAAATTACATTTGTAATAAAATATTTTGTACTTAATTGTTTTGTATTTATGTAAAAAACTCATATATTAATTAAGAAATATATATTTGAAACATAGTGGTTAAGACTTCGTTCATGTAGAACTTGTATTTAAACCTTATACGTTGAAAGATATTAAAAAAAATTGGTTGCCTGTAAAGTCGGTATACGGGCGAAAGTTTTACGTGACAACTTGTATGCAGGCGCCTAAGCGAAATAGAAGCGCAAGACATGAACCGGTGTGTATGCCTATCTCTCTCGCTCTGTCTCTCTCGCTCTTAGGCGGGCTAACTGTGCTCGAGTGGAAGGGACGCGTGCCTTTCACTTTTTATGTCTGTCTCTCTCGCTCTTAGGCGGGCTAACCATGCCCGAGTGGAAGGGACGCGTGCCTCTCACTCGCTCTCATTGTGAGCGCATAACGTGAGCGGAGCGTAACGCAGTTTCTTGAAGTGTCACCCGGCAAACCAATTTATAAGACGTTGTCACGTCAAAAAATTGACTTTTATGAAATTACAATTAAAAAGTACGATTCAAGCTGGAAGCCATTAATTTTAAAACGATTAAGTCTTGATAACAGATTGAGAGCATCCTGTTAGTAATATTGATATAGATTACCTATTTCTCTTTTGTTTTTTTTCTAAAACCAGACAGTAATTATATAAATAATTTATATACCTACAGAGTAATTATACATATATATATTTTTTATAGGTCAGGGAGGCGGACGAGCATTTGGACCACCAGATGGTAAGTGGTCACCATTGCCCATAGACAGTGGCATTGTAATATGTGGTTATATAATTTATTACTCATACGAATAAATAACATAGTTCACTTAAAATGAGCATTTTCTTTGTTTTTATAGTAATCCCTGTACGTGTTCTTTTAGTTATCTGAAAAAAAACCCCGCCAATGCGCCACTAACCTTGGGAACTGCTATGGGGATATTGATATTGGGAAATATTATGTCCCTTTTGCCTGTAATTAAACTGGCTAACTGGCCCTTAAAACCGGAACACAACGATACCAATTACTGCTGTTTTGCGGTAGAATATCTGATGAGCGGGTGGTACCTACCCAGATGAGCTTGGACAAAGTTCTACCACCGAGTAATAACTTGCAATTAATTGTATTTTATAATAACAAAATTATGTTACAACAAGTATATGACGTAGGTATGTAATGTGATATACGTATTGAAATCATTATCACGCGAGGCCGTTAGTCAACCCTAGCCAATGACCCCATTATCACCGTTCAATTCTGTTTCAAAACAACGTCTACTTATATATAATCAAAATTAGATTCCTTTCACGGTCAGTTCTAACATCAAAAAAAGTATATTCCACACTCAAATACTAATTAAATAATTAATATAGATTTGATTATAATTGCGTTTAGTGTGATATTTTGTTGAAAAATGCAATTATATTATAAACAACGATTTTTTATATAATTTTTATAAATTATTTTTAAAAGCACGTAATATAATATAAATATGGTATTACCTATTCTAAAATAAAACGTCTAGAAAATCATTTATAATCTGTCTCTTAATATTTCTGAGTATTTATGATAATTAAAAAAAAACATATGACTGAATATGATTTTCGTTATTATAAACAACTCTAATATTTACTTTAATTATGTGACGAACGTTACTTAATTAAATAATAAAATAATTTTCCTTAATTATTTTAATTCCAACAATATTTATTTATTTAATGATTTACTGAGAATCATATCTCTATCCGAATGGTCAATGATTTTTGATATAGGATCAAGGAAACAACTTAAAGCATATTAATTTAAAATAATGTTATAAGCTTGTTTAATTATCTCTTTAATTACAATGGAACAAGTGATAAAGAAACTCGTTAATTTTTTGCATGGATATTTTTAAACTCATCGATTGGTATTTGTATACAACGCTTGTTTAATTATAGCATAAAAATTAAAATGATTATCACCGTTGAGCTTATTTTAAATGTTAGTAACAGCCTGTGAATGGGCTGGGCTAAGGTCTCTTCTCCTCTTTTGAGGAGAAGGTTTTTGAGCTTATTTTTAATGTTGATAAAACAAATTATTACTTTAATAATAAAAACGTATGATAATAAATCGTCTTAATGCAATAATTATATAATATCTGCTTAATCTTATTTGGGTTTAAGCGCAGATAATGGATTCGACTTAACCACGTCTTAAATATCAAGTTAAAAACTTTTCCATTAGAGCAGGTACGAATATTATCTTACTTTAAAAAGTATGTTTTTTTATTTTTTTAAATCAATATCTAGGTTCTGGGGCAATAGTTGTTTTTTTTTACATATATTTTATTTTAATTTAAATAGTGCTGATGAGAATACAATATAGAAAATGAAATATCCCAGTTATTTCATAAATGCCCTAAGTGCTTGGTTTTATGTATTAGCATATATTTGTGTAGCTTCACCTGTTAAATATCACTCGTTAATGTGTCTTGAATAAATAATTCTCCAGATTATATTTACTTGAACTCTTGATGAAGCTACGTTTGGTATTTATCCAGGTTCAAAAGGCGTTGGGATAACAGGATGAAAATGACGTAAAAATGACGGCTGAGTCAGACAACGGCCTCAGTGCGGCATTGAGTCGCATTAACAATAATATTTGTCGCAGCTCGCAGCCCGCAGGGTCGCATCGCATCTCACATTAGAACGAATTCGGCGATTATAGCTGAGGCCGTTAAGATGATTGATGCAAAAATTCGTTTGGCAATGAATTATAATGTGTTTTTCCGCTTGATTTATATCGGTATTGAATAATTGCTATTTCGAGTAATTTCTATTGATTAAGAACAAGGATTAAGTATGATCCTTATCTTATTTTAGTTTAAATTTTAATTCGACTTTTTCTACATTGTATGCGAATAAGTTTTATTTTTATTTAATTTTTCTGCTATGTTTTTGACGTTAACTGGTGGTAGGGCTTTGTCTCATTCATCACATTTTACTACCAAACAGCATTGCTTAGTATTGTTGTGACAGGTACAGCGGCGAAGAACGGTACGCGCGCAAACGCGTCGTCGCCGTCGGAGTAATCCTACCAGCCTTCGATGCCTGGATGAGACTGAAGCGACGAGTCACCTTCCGACTTATGCAGGTAATTACCGGTCACGGTTGTTTTATAGATTACCTGTGTAAGATCGGCCGTGAATCGACGGCAATGTGCCACCTCTGTGGTGCGAACCGGGACACCACTCAGCACACGTTGAAGGCGTGCCCGCGTGGAGTGCTGAGAGATAGATCCTGGTCCGTGAAGTCGGACAAGACCTGTCCCTGCGAGAAATCGTTTCGGCGATGCTCCGCAGGGAATCGGCATAGAGGGCCGTAGCCTCCTTCTGTGAGACCGTCATAGTCCCGAAGGAGACGGCAGGGCAGGAACGAAGGGCCGATCCTGCTCGGCGGAGACGACGTCGGCGTCGTCGTCTCGGTATGTATATAATATTTAAGTAAACACTTAACTGATAAATACACGTCTCTTATATATTAATATGGTAGGGTACATATTATAATAAAAAATATACACCGTTTTCGATATATTAATAAACTATCAAGGCGAGCATGTATAAGTACATATCACAATTTAAATAAAAAAAATACACACACACACACACATTTTTTTAAGTATATGTACATGAATGTCAACATAGACAAAGGAATATAACATCGAAATAAAAAAAAAAAACTCTTGTTTATTTTAAATACCTTCTCTATATAAGAGTATGTAAACACAATTAAATTATCATAATTTATTCGTCAAAAGAATTTATACCAATTATCGTTAATTCAATCTTGTCACTTTTATAGATATCAAGGTAGGAAGATCATACCATACGGCATAAATACCCGGAAGGGAAGAGAGGTAAAGGTTAAGGCGGTTAGTGGTGACCACATAATGATCGTCAGTTGTCAGGATGTCAGGTGAACTTGCGAGGTCGGATGATCGCTCGGTCGGAGTGCTGTTGTTGAAGGGAAGTTTATGGCTTAGCGATTGATATAGACTTTGTTTATTACATACTCAGAGTCAGAGTTATATTATGATTTGTTTTGTGTAGTATTTTTATTCTTTCGGACTATTTACTTTCAAGAGAAGGAGGATGCTGTCTATGGGCGTTGGTCACCACTTACTATCAGGTGGCCCATATGCTTGCTCGCCTACCTATACAATAAAAAAAATAAAATTTTTTAAGATAAAAGCTATATTGAGTAGCAAAAACTATCTTATAATTTATTTTATTTAGTACAATTATTTGTCACTTTTTTTTATTTTTTTTTTCTGATATTGTTATTTATTAGTAGCACTTTAATATGTTTATGATATTGTAATCGGCACAAGAACACTATGCCTGGAGTGTTTCAAAGATACAGTCTATGATGTAAAATCCGCTATGCACACGTTTAATAAATAAATGAATGTTACATTTACACATTAAGTATTTTATTTTATTCTGAACATTAACTTAGTTAATGTAAAATCATTTAGATTTACCGTGTCCAAAGTTTATCTAAGTTACGAATAGACACTTAGAAGTTCCGGAATGTGTGTAGGTACATTAAGTTTGTATGTTTAGACAGAGACCTGGCTAGTTTTCATTGTACTTAGTACTTACGAGCATTAATCTCCTCGGCTTCGCCCTTGGAATGTTTATTTATTTATTATATGACTGCTAATAAAAGTAACAATGTTTAAATACATAGGTATATATAGCCAATAACGGTGAAATAAATAATAGTTTAAAATACAGGTAATTACAGCATTTCTAATATTTTAATTACATCAAAAAAAGACATTTTAGACAAGAAAGAGATAATTACGTTGATCATTAAAGATATCAGATATAATATATAGGTACTTCAAAAATAAATCGTTATTAATAAATATCAAACAAAAAATTAATAAAAATAACAATTACTGGTAATATTGTGAGAGTACCTAAAACAATATAATAATATTAATAATGGACTCTATATATATTTTTAAACTTTGTCTTATATATTCTCAAAATTGTATATACGAATATATATAAATATATAATATCAAATATAGTGTATGCATTATTTCATTTTTGATTTCATCATTGATTTAACCGCGACTGAGTAACTGACAGGTTCATCTCTGTCAAACTGGGATCCAGTTCTACTAACAAAATAATAGTCACTTTATCGCAATCAAATTGGAACGATCGTAGTTGGATCGGAATAGAATTGGAAACGTATGTACCATTTCGAATTTCGTAGAAGAGGTTAAATGGAAGATTATTTTTGTGAGATATGGAATCGTAGCTGGCGAAAATTAGTAGAATTGTTACCTTGGTTGATCGTGAGATTTGAATGTTCAAGTAAATAAACAAACTCTTCAGCCATATTTTTGTACTAATATAAATTATTATATAGCAAAGAATTTATTTCAATTTAAAAATAGTAAGATTGTAATAATGTCAATTAAATTATTGGGTAGTTCTGACTTCTGAGGTTTATACAAGTATAAGTTTGTTTGTAATTTATTTGTTTATGGAATTAAAGTTTGTGTAAGAAGGGTTAATCTCTTAATCGGAGCACAAGAGAAATCTAGTTAATACTTTATAATCGAGTTAGTTTTAACTATGGGTTTTTGTTTTATTTAACTATGGGTTGATATTCTATATTGTTTGTATACGTACAATAGCAGTGCTTTCTGCGAGAACCCACTTCATTAATCATTACTCACCCGTGACAACCGACTTATGGTGATATACTATTTAGATGCGTGTTTAGATTCTTTAGATTTAGATTCTTGAAATGTTATATATTTTATTTTTTAATTTTTATAATATAGGTAATGGACGTACATATCGGCCACCTGATGGTAGTTGGTCATCAACGCCCATAGACAGTGGTTTGTACATTTCTTAAATGTTATGTCCCTTGCCTGTAATTACACTAACTCACCCTTCAAACTGGAACACAACAACACAAAGTACTGCTGTTTGGCGGTAGAATATCTGATGAGAGGGTACCCAGTTGAGCTTGCACAAAGCTCTACCACCGAGTGTATCTCTTAAATTTTAAAATTAATTATTATCTATACTATATAATATCTTACTACTACTGGCTACAATAACGACCGCATTAATAGTGGTCCTGGGTTCAAATCCCAGGTCGGGCCAATAAAATGTTAATGAGATTTTTTGTCGAAAATTCTCAGTAGCAGCCCGGAGTCTGGAAGTTGGAAGTGTGTACACTCCCGTGCCTCGGACAACACGTAAAGCCGTTTGTCCTAAGCTTTCCCGGTCGTGTCGGATTGCCGTCCCATTGGGTTATGAGAGTTAGGGAATAGAGAGTAAACCTGTGTTTGCGCACACACTTGTGCAATATAATATCTCCTACGCAGTTGGCTAATCTCTCTTGAGATTGGCCGCCGTGGCTGAAATCGGTCAGGAGGACCATTCCATAGTAAAGTACTTAGGGTACCTAAGATCATGGCCATCCCGGCGTGGGCGAAGCCGCGGACTGGATCTAGTGTAGTATAACTTTTATGTTAGAGTGAAGATTTTATATCAAAATTAAAATATTTTAATTATGCCCCGTGTACTGCTATTTAATTATTTGAATGAAAAAATATTTTTAATCTTGGTATATTTGATTCTCTGCTCTTATATTTGTCAATATTATAATTGAATTTTATGTTTGACTAAACATAAATATTTTTCGCAGAACATATGCGATACTTTCCGGGCCAATCGGTAACGCTTTGAATTTATTGAATATTATTTTTTTGTAGATAATATGAAAGATATTATAAAAAAATTGCTCAATAGCATTATGTTCCCCTGACCGATTTAATTCGGTTGACCATTTTCAACGGAAATCGGCCAATACGCTGGATAATATATATTGCTCATTTGTGTACGTGCGTTTGTAGTGTACAAACGCACTCTCATAATCCGACACAACTAGAAAGAGTTATAATGTAGGAACGGCTAAAGACACGGCACGGCAATGTTGCTTCAACTTTTAACTAGTACTGAAAAATGAAATATTAATTTGGTAACTTTAGCTTTGTTTGATTGGGTACAATCATTATGCTGATATTCTACTGAAAAACAGCAGTATTTAGTAATGTTGTGTCCGATTTGAAGAGTAAATGATTCAGTGTAACTATAGGCACGAAGGACAAAACATCTTAGTTCCTAAGGTGGGAGCGCATTGGCCCATACATGTCTACCATAAGATTAATATTTCTTACAGTGATTGTGTTTATGAACACAGCCATTCCCTTAAACCGCTCACAGCCACTCCCATAAACACAGCCATTGTAAGAAATATTAATGTACCACCTTACAAAATAATAATAATAATATATATGCTTTGCATTTTTGTATTTTCTATAGTATATACGTCGAGTGTATGCTTAACAATCCCACATTAGGTTTTTTCATTACCGCCAGCCATATATATTTTATCGCATATCTTTTAATAAGATAATTTATGTACAACTTTCCAACTATCCGTTTCTTTGTTAACATTGACTGTAAGTAACCATTCATGATGTTTTATTAAGGAAATGATAATTTCCTATCCAATCGTTAACTTAGCATTTTAATTACAGTATTTTTTTTTTATAAGCTAACCTAACCTATTCACCTAACACTTTAATTGTATCAAAGATATTATCCAACACATTAGGATGAGATCGTAGACAATTTAGTAATATTTAATGATTTGACGACAAATTCCTAACAATAATTTTTATTTTCCTAGCACTTAATATTTTACTTTCTGTATAATTACACATAAAATATGTTTTTGTTAGATTATTTATTCAGAAAATTTTAATTAAATTTGAAAAAAGAAAGGTTATCAAAAACGAGAGATTTGCAGTCATACAACAAAAAAGCTATACTAATAAATGAGATGTTTGTTTTAGTAATTTCTAAAGAAGAAAATACTAAAGAATATATTGTAATAATATAATACTATATAAACATTAACCTAATACCAGAAGATGCAATTCGAATAAGGTTTTAGTATATAAGATAGAATAAGAAACAAAATTGGGCGAGCTTCCTATTTAATAAAATATATCATATACTGGCAGAATATAATAAATAAAAATCACTAGAACCTTCCTCGATAAAAGGACTACAAAAATATTTTTTAAATTCGAACCAGTAGTTCCTGAGATTAGCCGGATCAAACAAACAAACTCTTCAGCTTTATATATTAGTATAGATAAGTAGGCAGCTGCGTTTCAAATTCACTCTTCAATAAAAAGTTAATTCGCTGAAAGGATTCCAGCAATCATTCGAACAAAGACTCTTATTAATTTCGTTGGCTTAATTAAATTTTTGTTTTGGATTATTTGCATATGAGTAGCAGTACCGTAGTAAGTTTAGGGGTTGGCGTACATTGTAATGGAAATAACCACAGTCTGTACTGAAAATGTTGATTACTTTGGAATATTCAATAGGAAATGAATGTTTATTAATAATTATCGCTGTTATTATGTTCGTTTATAAAAGAAAAATCTCCAAACTTTTTTCTTATATAATATTATGTTTCGTTGGAAAAAAATAGCACTTGAGAGTCGAGTAGTTAGTTCAGTTCCTGTGACGGACTCTTACAAATGTTTTAAACTTCGAAAGTAGCCTCACGATTTCAAAGAAACTCGCAGATTTCGCGAACGTAACTTACAATCCTCGGGAGAAGTTTAGGACTAGTTAAATATGCTTATTGCTTTAAAGATTTGCTTTACAAATGTTATTTATAAGAATGTTTTTCTTTTAAAAGTAGAATACTACCGTTTTGCTGCACTTTTCTCTACTGCAGAATGCATTCTATTATCGTTAATACGTCATGATCTTAGCCCACTCCGCTTTACGGCCCATTTGGAAAGCTCTTCTATCTGCCCACTAGCACTCAATAAGGCTTATTTTTACAACGTTTATTTAGCCTAGTAGTCATTTATTTTTAGGAAGTCATGGAATTGTTTCGTGTTGTAACTGTAGTTAAAAAAGAAGTTGTTGGTTTTTTCTCCGTAGTGATAGAATATGTCAAACTGTAAAGATTACTAAAAATTGTTTATGATTTCATGACGATATCTTTCATACGATAGTATTGACAGTACGCATCAAGGTTGCGTGGGAGCAGAATCTATGTCAGTGATAAATAATTATTAATTTATAATAATTAACTCAGTGATAAAAAAAAATAAGGTCCTCCAGACCGATTTCGGCCACGGCGGCCAATCTCAAGAGAGATTAGCCAACTACGCAGGAGATATTATAGTGCACAAGTGTGTGCGCAAACACAGGTGCACTCTCTTTTCCTTAGCTCTCATAATCCGATGGGACGGCAATCCGACACGACCGGAAAGAGTTCAGGCGCAGGACCAACGGCTTAACGTGCTTTCCGAGGCACGGGAGTGTACACACTTCCAATTTCCAGACTCCGGGCTGCTACTGAGAATTTTCTGACGGAAAACCCCAATAACTATTTATTGGCCCGACCTGGGAATTGAACCCAGGACCATCGAGTCTGCGGCCTTATATCAAGCCACTAGACCAACGAGGCAGTCTTAACTCAGTGATAATTAATACGTTAACAGTATATTGCTGAATATAAAAAGACTAGAGACAAATAATAATCAAGAAAACAACTCTTATTCCGTTTTCTAGTATTTATTTCCTGTCACAATTGCCGTCTCTATTCCCACCTATTTTACAATTCCCTAAATTTTGTCTTAACATGTCATTTCATGAAGTCATTTGGAAACAGAACTTTTTATGAAAATAAAAACTCTTTAGTAAATTTACAATCCGTTATTATTGAATTATGCTACATTATGTAATTTTATACAAGTATCGTTGGAGCTTTGATGTTACTATTTCCATCAATAAATCAAGTCGGATCAAGGGTTTGTATCATTAATCAAGAATAAGTAATAGATAAATCATCGCGTTAATGTATATGTATGTATATAATTAATAAATGATATTTCTAACATATAATATCTATATCAATAAAACTACTCAAGCATCATAATTCCAGGTGACGTTAATGTACCGTTGTTGTTGTGATGTTCGCAACTTCATTACAGGTTTTTGTAATGTTAACATTTTACTTGTTTATTGCGACTGCCTCGTTGGTCTAGTGGCTACATGTAAGGCCGCAGACACGGTGGTCCTGGGTTCAATTCCCAGGTCGGGCCAATAAAATGTTATTGAGACTTTCTGTCAAAATTTCTTAGTACCAGCCCGGAGTCTGGAAATTGGAAGGTCTGGAAATTGGTCCTGCGCCTGAACTTTCTCCAGTCGTGTCGGATTGCCGTCCCATCGGGTTATGAGAGTCAAGAAATAGAAAGTGCACCTGTGTTTGCGCACACACTTGTGCACTATAATATGTCCTGCGCAGTTGGCTAATCTCTCTTGAGATTGGCCGCCGTGGCCGAAATCGGCCTTATCACTTACAGTGTAACAAGAGTAACAGTGTACAAATACGTGTATTTTTATAATATCTACTCTACTATTATTATAGATTTATATTATTTGACTCTTTGTATTAGAACTCAACAGTGTTTATTATCATCATCATCATCATCATCATTTTCAGCCCACATTAATCCACTGCTGGACATAGGCCTCCTCACTGTGTTTATTATGGTAATGCAAATCTTTTCTAACCTATGCTAATATTATCACTGTCTGTTAGGCTTTCACGGCTGAAACACTAAACCGCTTTTGATGAAATTCGTTGTGAAGCAAGCTTGTACCCAAAGGAAGCACAATTGTTTTTACCTAATTTTATACTATTGTATTGTACAAATGAGAAAGTGACTTTCTTTGTTTGTTTTTTACGCTTGCTAGTCTTAACTACTATTTCTATAATCATTAAATTTTGCACACACGTTCTCAAGGGTACATACATATTACATAGGCTACTTAACCCTCCCCTCAAATACGGGCACAGTCGCCGACAGACACAAGTAACATATATTTATAAAATACCGGGTAGAATTATTATGAGCCAGTGTATTTGTTAATGCCATAGCTGTGTTATTAAAGTAAAATTTATATTCCAATCACGTGGTATAACATCTTAGTTTATTCATTAACCATTCTGGTTGGCAGCTCTATGGGATGTTGTATCTATGGTAACGATCAAGTGGCTTAATCGCCTTGTTTGTTTTTTGATTTAGAAAAAAAATTACCGTACAAGCTTAAATATATTTTTTAATTCTGAGACAACATAAAATTTATCCACTAAATGGTGTTATATCGTCGAAAATCTTATGTATCTTTGTACTTGTTATTCAGCTCTTGTTTTCCGGAAAACCCAGTTAAAATTGCAAAGCGTGGGAAGTTGTTTAAGCTTTAGGAATTAGCATATGATAAGGATGAATTGAGCTTTTCTCATATTATAACTTGCTAACATGCTTTAAGATTAAATGTGTAAAATCATAATCTAATGATTACAAACGACGAGCTTGCTCGTACTTTTTATTACATTAAAATATAAATATGCAACGCACAACACATACAATCAATATTGTCAAAAAATAATTTAAAAATTATTTACTCCCTCAAAATGTAGACTTGTAAATTATGGTATTGTACGTATATTTATTTAATGGAATTTCCTAAGTGTAAGTGGACTGTTCTTTCTTTTAGGAAATTAATGTCTTAAACCATATGTTTGTGGTGATCAATGACTTCATGCAATATATAATTAATATATATATAATATATATATATATACATATATATATATACATATTTATATAATGTGTACAGCCTGTAAATGTCCCGCAGCTGCGCAAAAGTCTTCTCTCTACTTGGTGGTTAGGCTTTGTGCAAGCTCGTTAGGCTAGGTACCACCCACTCGTCAGATATTCTACCGCAAAACAGCAGTACTTGATATTGTTGTTTTCCGCTTTGAAGGATGAGTAGGCCAGGCACAACGGACATAACATCATAGTTCCCAAGGTTGCTGCCGCATTGGCGATGTAAGCGATGGTTAACATCTCTTACAATGCCAATGTCTATGGGCATGTGGCCCATATGCTATAAAAAAATCACATCACTAGAAATAATTGTAGGACTAAAGGATCTGCCGTGCTGCCAACTTTAAAATTTCAGACTGTGCTCCTGCTGAGAATTTCGCGATTGAAAAAAAACTTTATATTGACCCAATCCGGAGCTTCAAGGGAAGACCTAAGAATCTGCAGCTAATAGACCGCAGGGGCAGATGAAGTTTAAATTAATGAAATATAGTAGAGAAATATAGTCAACGGGGAGATTTTTTTGTTCTGATAGTTTTTTATCGAATGTATTTCATATTTTAAAACGGAGATATATTATGTAGGTTAGCTTATTATATCCATTGATCCAGATTATAAATGCAATAATAGTTTTATGACGCTAATCATAATGCAGGAAGTCGAAGCGTTGAATGTAATGGATAACGTGTGGCTATAAGATAGGCTGTAAAATATGACTTAACGCATTGCATAATAATTCATTGCGAAGACAAATAATCAGTTTGTTTTATATAATTTATATATTTTTATTCAGTTTGTTTTTCACATTTATTTTACTGCATACCATCTTTATTACTTATTTATGTTAATTGTAAATCCTAACTTACATTATAAATGAAAATGTGAGTTTGTTTGTTAACCATTTTAAAAACTCTTTCACCAATGGAAAGCTACATTATCGGTGAGTAACATAGGCTAAGTTTTAGCCCCGTTTACCCACGGGATTGGGATCTACGCTGGTGAACGCGGAGGCAAAACGCTAGTATGAAATAAAAGTTATATGGTGCAGACACCATACAAACTTATGATATGACTGGTTAATAAAACTTAGAATTATAAAAAGTTGGTGACCTACAAAGTATTATGTCCTGTATGTATTATAAATATATATATATATATGTATATATTACTGTAATGTTCATACTTATTCTTTACAATTAGTTATCATAATTATTTTTAACATTATTAAGTGAATAAATACTAATGCGGACGCCTTAAAGAGGCATAGATATAGTATTTAGTAGCAAAAGGTATGTTTTATAGTTATTTAAACGATATGTACTTATAACAAAACCAGTGTTAGCGTATTAGTGGAAGTGTAGCAATAAATTGAGGCATTTTCAGTAATATGTATGAACAAAGTTTGTAAACAAAACAATACTAGTTGTAGTAGATACGAGTACATCTTTGTTTTACGACCATTACATATTCGATTCCTTACTTTGCTTTTTATGTATGGTACGCAGTTACATATGTATTAAAGTAATCTCAAATATAGGCATATATTATAATTATCTTATGTATGAATTCATTTGTTTTAATTTTTTTTCAATAAATATTTTATTCCAATAAGATTTTGAATTACGTTTTATATAGCTTTTAAATTACTACCAACTTGAAATGAAGATTGTACTGAAAAGAACCGGCAGAAAAATTATCTTTACTTATTTTCACCAATACAATAAAATAATTAAATGTATCTATCTTGCTTGAAAATCAACAATTAAATCTAACCTTACTGATCTTTTAGGAGCAGACCGTTAAACTAACTTTTGCATTAATAACTAATTATGGCGATCTCAAAAATTAAAATACACGATGGCGACTTGTCGCAACGAATTAAAATTTTTTTTTTTTTTTTAGCCAGAATTATGCTACGTTTGTACCGATACCTCAACATCTGTTCAGGCGTTAAACAGTTATTGTGGAATTAATATACACATGTTCCCTGAAAACAAACAACGACTCCTTTTTTGGGCATTCGTGTTAAAATAACCTCTCATTAATTATTATAATTACAACAACATCAAATTTGTTTTGTTTAATATCTTGTAATATCTTAATACATTTTCGACACTAACTACTAATTATCGCGTAGCTTTGATCAATCACGTTCGAGTCAATCGTTGCACAAGCGTTTGTGCATATAGCACAGGTGTTGTGTAATATTTGAAAGCTGTTTAAGCTTTCCTATTGAAACACTGCAATGGGTGAACACAAATAATTGATACCTCTGTGTTAAATGTTTGAAGATACATTCGAAAGTGTATTCTAAGTGCCATTCTCGTACAGGATTTCATAATTATATTGGATTTATTATTGTATTCGGAATATTAGCTTCATATTCTTTTTATTGTCGGGCATGGTCTGTTCTTAAAGTATTATCTTATTTTTTTCAAAATATACTTTTAATATTTTGAATAAGGTCCGTAACTTGCACTTTTAACCTTATATTTAAAAAAAAATACGCAAATGTCATTTAAGCGTATGCAAAACTTTAGACCAGTCGTTTAATATCGCGGTACAAAACACATTATTGATATACTTTTGACATTTATTGGGTTAAAAATTAAATAAAAGTTTGTAAAAACAAATGACACCAAACAACAGGCGTATTCTTTCGAAACCCTCTAATGTTTATCATGTAAAAATAAACCATCAACACGTCAACAATTGTTTACAATTTTTGTTGGCAAAGGTTATTTTTATCATCGACGCGAACTGATAATTCCAAGTTTCTTTGTAAAATTGAATATTGACTGCCTCGTTGGTCTAGTGGCTAAATGTAAGGTCGGAAACACGATGGTCCTGGGTTCAGGTCGAGCCAATAAAATGTTATTGAGATTTTCTGTCAGAAAATTCTAAGTAGCAGCCCGGAGTCTGGAAGTTGGGAGTGTGTACACTCCCGTGCCTCGGAAAGCACGTAAAGCCGTTGGTCCTGCGCCTGAATTCTCTCTTATAATATCTCCTGTGGTCGAAATCGGTCAGGAGGACCATGATTATTATTATTATTATTAATCGAATACTCAGCTTTAGGTTTATATTAAATATTAAAAGGTGATCTTAATTATAATTTTAACATTGCATGTTCTTCGTAATTATCTTTTCTGTACTTAAGTATAGTAAAAATAGGTATAGCATTTCATTCTAGGCAGTTAATGAAAGAGTTAATGCATGTTTGACAAAAGTTTCATAAAACATTAGGATAGATTAGATCTTGAATTCTATTTCAGGTGATATTAGGCGTATTTTTTCTAGCAATGAAATAGTGAATAATAATTTTACATCACTTGACATTTGACTGTTAAATTAACCCAATTTTCGAGTATAAGAAATAAATGAATATTAAAATAATTGAAAATACAACGAAATTAGTCATGTAATGGCATTGTTCTATTTATTAATACGTTAAAATAAAACATCTCGGGCCAAGGGCGTAATTAATTTAAATAAATTCATGTATTTGATTTGATTATTTTCGGATTATTCAAGTAATAACCATTGCTAGAAAGAGAAGTAATTGATTCTAATATTTGGGTCTTGTCCAATTATAAATACTTCAGTAATTATGAATGGCAATTGTGTAATGGTTTTGCGATTAATTTAATAAGGTACTAAATCTAGTCGAACTATTGTTAAGCTAACGATAAGATACCTAAGTCTAGCAAGACAATGGTTGCTTCTTAGCGTCAAACGGGCAGGAGGCATACCTGGCGAAAGTAGACTACCTCTGCCAATGGACATCTGCAGTACCGGAGAGCCCGCATGCACGTGACTGAGAACTTTATTATTCTTTAAGATAAATAAAAATAAATTTGCCAAGTTACTTACTTAAGATTAATACCCAATAACTAAGCAATTGAGAACCAACAAATAAGCGAAGATCAATTAACCATACTATATTTCTAGTTACTAAAATATCTTGTTTAACTAAAATGTTATACTTAAGTCTTATAAACAATTGTAGGGACAAATCCTTTCACTTCACATACACAATTATAATTCAACTACAACTTAATAATTCTATATCTAACCCAGTTATATTTGAGCAAGACATGCGTTAGTCATAGCTTGCAAAAAATACAGGACAAATAAAGTTAATATAATATATCAATATATGAATTCATTTCGTATCAGATATGGGTCTACTGTTGCACAAATGTCTTGAGGAGACGATTAGGGTTTATTCCGCCACATTGCTCTGACGAGTATAAATAGCACAGATTTTTATCCGGCACTTGCTCTAAAAATTGTGCTAATGAAACTTATTGATGTTTGTTTGGACAAACCTGGGTTTGAACCCGCCATATTCGGGTAGTATTCAAATGTTCATTGACCATTAGGCCATAATGTATTATAAAGGTTGATAAGATAATAGATTACATATACTGATAATACATACATAGTTTCACTAATGATATGGAATTTAGAATATTTTTATATTCTGGCTCCTATGTATATATTATTACATAACTTTAGATATTTAATGATTAATACTAGTGGTAATATAAAAGCGAAAGTAACTGCCTGTACCGCTTGTCTAAATCGCCAAACCGAATATGATGAAATTCATTATGAATAATATATTGAACTTTGAGGAAAGATATGGGGTAAAGATATTATTTTAAATCAACTGTAAAATTTAAAGAAACTAATTTTACGCGAATGGCTATGTGTTTAAACGTTGACCTCTTAACGAATTAGTACCACTATTTTTTATACCATAGGTTTACTTGGTGGTAGAGCTTTGTGCAAGTTCGTCTGGGTAGGTACCACCCACTCATTAGATATTCTACCGCAAAACATCAGTACTTGCTATTGTTGTGTTTCGGTTTGAAGGGTGAGTGAGCCAGTGTAATTCCAGGAACAAGGGACATAACATCTTAGTTCCCAAGGTTGGTGGCGCATTGGTGATGTAAGTGATGGTTAACATTTCTCACAATGCCAATGTCTATGGGCGTTGGTGACCACTTACCAGCAGGTGGTCCATACGCACGTCTGCCTTCTTATACAATTTAAAAAAATGGAAGGCGAACGATCATATGGACCACCTGATGGTAAGTGGTCACCACCAAGTGGTAAGTGGCCCATAGACATTGGAATTGTAAGATGAAACCGGAATACAACCTAATTACTACTTATAATCTATTTATGTAATCCCGGCGTAGTTATAAATGACACCACCTTTTTTTATTGTGATGCTGTCTGGGAAAAAAGGGAACATACAGCTACCCAAAAATACCAAATTATTAAAGTTATAAGAAGATATTACAAAGGCACGATATATACATGCGTGGAGACAACAATACAACATTATAAAAAAGAAATATTATGAACCAAGTTCTTTTCACTGTAAGTAAATTACTATGACTCACTCTTTACGCATTATACGGTGGTATCAAAAGTTCAAAGTTAATGAAGAAAGTGTTCGTTATTTTGTATGAGCGCGGTGCGAATCGACGTACGTAAATGCCTTCACGGCCAGAGGTGAACGCTCGCGGGCTGAACTTGACTCCGATTCGTACCCGTAGTAAATATAACGTTCAACGTTAAACAAGTAAATTTCAAATTATTCTTTAATTTTATAATTATAATGATTATCATAAAAAAAAATATTTAAAATTAAAGATATTGAGGAAATCGCCAATCTTACTTATTGTTAAATTTATACGCAGATGAAACGTTGATACACCGTTTCCATGATGAGAAGCAATTTGACAAGTGATCATTATCCCTTACTCATTATCCCTGGTAAGGTCACATGGAATAAATTCGAAAACAATCGAAATATATGTTATCAAGCTATTTTGAATCGTCATTTTACAAGATAAATTAAATGTAAAAATAACATTTGGCGATGGAATAAATGATAATTGGGTCGTATCTCCATTGATAAAGTTTACACATGGCCTTTTATTCTTATTGCTCAAAATATGCATTTACGCGTTTTCCTAACACAATGTGGAGAGTGTGACTCACTGGCACCAAGTGCGCCAGTATATCCATTAAAACCCAGCGGCACCTTTTCCGTCGCTTTGAGGGGAATTACAGGATCGCTTGCGCATACTACTTTGGCGCCCTTGCAACGCATAACCGATTAACATATACGGATTTCCAATATCTCATACCTCATATAGAGCTGACGCTTTCTTCCTAGTCTTCTTCGACGGGTTAGCGGAGACACGCTCATTTAATTTTGCGACATGACATTGTGCATGGCGTTTATGACGCTCGACAGCGAGCGGGCTCCGTTGACTTCGGTCCATATGTGGCTCGCTTTATCAAGGTATGACACGGCGTTAACCAGACGGGCTTGTGCTAAGCTTTATCATCAAGATTTATTTACCATTTATTATCAAAACTATTTCAACCGACCTTCATGGATACGTTACAAAGTTACGGCGTATAAAGTTATATTCGTAGTAAAATATCATGTTTGTATGAAATATTTTATTGGAGCATACAGTTTTTCATACAAATGCCGAATTTATTTTTTTCGCTGCCGTTATTATAGATATCTATATTTATAGTTGTCATTTTTATCGCCCGCTTCGTTGAAAAATATAAAAAAATGTATACAATTTGGCATAGGCCAGAACTTTTACTACGAATGGTGTAATAAATTTAAAGCGAATATGAATTTCAATGTGTAATTGATGCTTTATAAATTTATCCTGAATTTTAATCACAGATTTATTTTATTTAAAAACGTATATGTTATAAAAGCAAAAATCACAATTAAGAATTTCTGATCATTTACGCTAGACGGCGCTAGGTTAATTCCATAAAAATTGCAGTTAACGCTATCGAATACGTAAAAACTAGCACTAGGCACTCTGCACGTGTCTAATTCACTTAATATCTGTCACGTGTGTACCCACTAACTCGCATTTGAGTAGCGTGGTGGCATAAGGTTCAAACCTCACAAGGAGATGAGGTCTTAGCCTACTCGTATCATTCACAGGCTAAAACTTTGTTCTTGTTTTAGGACATTTAAATAAGCGGTGGGATGACATTCTTATTATTCCTTACTATAATTCCTTTTTTTCAGGATTTGCAAGGTATCTATGCTCTCAATGTTCACGTAACAAAGTAGTAGTAGCTAGTAAATAACATAGTACTCAGAACGTTGATAGATAATAATGACAAATATACGCGGTAATTTGTTGACCTGAATCATTGCTTATTTCATTATTCAATAGTTTTACCCTATTCATGAGTAAATCATATTTCTGGAGGATGACTAAGCCGTTTTAAGAATAAAATTGAATTATATTCGTATTGCACGAGCATTTGAGGCTCAACGTTTTCGTTTATATTCCATTTTTAAAATTCTCAATGTCTACTATTTTTTTTTTAATATTCTATCATGCTAAGCGTGATATTAGGAATGTTAATTCACGAATGTTGTTAATTAAATACTGACAAAAATACTCTTGTAAATAATACCCTCTCAGCCTGGATCAAGTATTTTAATGCGAGTCCCGACTAGAGACCGTGAACCCGACGCGTGCGCAATGTTTATCTCCAGTCAGATTATCCGAGGCCGGTATATAAGCGAGCAATAAGAGCACCCGGCACCATTCGCGATTAAACCACCGCCGTGAGCTTCCGCGCAACGAGGTCGAACGGTTGACCGTCATCCGAATTGAGACAATTGGCACTTGGCACCCTTCCGTGATGTCTCCCATGAGAATATTACTTTTTGCCCTACTGATAGCTGCGGCTTCAGTAGATGCAGCCCCTTTCTTTGACGCGATATACGACGCTATCAATGGTAACAGCAGAAGATCCTACGGCTACAGCGGTTACGGGAACTATGGATACAATTATGGGTACAACAATGGTTACAACGGGTACAGAAATGTGGAAAGACCAAGGCAAGGGAAGACATTTAAGGAAATATGCCGCGTGCATTATCCGGATTCAGCCGCTATTCCAGGCGCAGGAGGAATAATTTGTCCATACTGAGGGTCAGATCGCGTGTTCTACGCAATGCAGCGATTGCTTCGCCGTCGCAACATCATGAGAATGGGCTGAAGACACTACAGAAACGAATGAATGTTTACATTATTACTAAGATTCAAAAATGGAATGGAAATTCAACCAATCAGATTGTCGATAATTCCGGTCTCGATAGCAATTACGATTAACGTAAATAAAATCCTTTTCATCTCATACAAACAACGTTGGAATATTTTATTTGTCGGATGCTTGCGTTATTCGCCCTTAAGTGTGTGATGTATGTTCATTTTTAAACGGTTTATTGTGATGTGCGTGATACGAAGACAATCAGTGATAACCTTGTGATAGTTTTATCATATTTCGATTAGTGTTATGTTAATGTAGCTTTGTTAAGTGCATATATTACCCAATGAACACTGCCTAGGACACGCGATATTAGATTATATAATACTACCAATTATAAAATTAATCATAATTGGCTGCTTGTACTTAAAAATTTAAAGATGCTATCTGGGACGTTTCGATTATGTTCTTTTTTCTAAATTCTGTTTATCATTTATATACGACCTCTTTTGTTAAATTTTAATCTGATCTTTTATCACCAGTTACATGTGTGTTCAATACTATTGTCTAGTTGAAATAAATTGTTAAGTTAGGTTTATTTTTGTTTTGTGTTAAGTTGTTTATTAAGTCGCTTTAGTAAACTCGAGAGATTAAATTGAGAAGGTTATCTTAGAGTTAATAGCTTAAGTGTAATTATAATAATTTGAAATTGTAAATATATTTAAGATAATAATAAAATAGTTACAATACATTTATTTTTATTTTTTAATAAACATAACAAAATAATAATAATACACGAAATAAGTACTTTATACAAACTATAAGTTTACTTGGTGGTAGAGCTTTGTGCAAGCTCGTCTGGGCAGGTACCACCCTCTCATCAGATATTCTGCCGCAAAACAGCAGTAGATACTTTGTATTGCTGTGTCCCGGTTTGAAGGTTGAGTGAGCCAGTGTAACTACAGGCACAAGGGACATAACATCTTACTTCCCAAGGTTAGTGGCGCATTGGCGATGTAAGCAATGGTTAACATTTCTTACAATGCCATTGTCTATGGGCGTTGGTGACCACTTACCAGCAGGTGGCCCATAGGCTCGTCCACCTTCCTATACAATAAAAAAAAACCACCATTACCATTATACCAGTTATATAACTGTAAGATATCTTATAATTATTACTTGAATATATCAATTTCTTCAATTTTTTGAATTCAGTTAAGAATTGACGTGGGGAGAACAGTATAACTCTGATCTGTAAGATTAATGGCCAAACCACCACCACCTCCACCACGCATGGAACCACCCACCCGATGGTCAGACGACTTTAGAAAAATAGCGCTCGATAGTGCTCGATGGATGCGATTAGAATTCTCCTGGACCTGGTCTCCTGGTGACCAGGGGAATTGGCGCGCCGGTGAGGAGGTCTATATCCATCAGTGGATTTATGTGGGCTGAATATGATGATGCCCTCTAATAAGGACACGCAAAATAATAATAAAATAAACGACTTCATAAACGTAAGAAAATGTACGATTGAAATGAATATTATGAGAATAATTTTGCAGATGATTAACATTGTGTGTTAAATAATTAGTTCGAATATAAGTCGGGAAGTGGGTGAACGTGATTGAATTAGCAATTTCGAAAATAAATCCTATAACGTCATTTTGCTGTTACAATTGTTTACGAAGCAGTTTAAAATCGATTCGACTCGAAAGCATATATTGATGACATGATGACAAATATACAAAACCAACTGGGGACTTACCTAAATAACAAAGCTTCAAAATCATCCAAATCAGTCTAATAGGTGTAGTCATCGACCAAGGTAAATTAAAAAAAAACATGGACGCCTTTGCTTCAAGTCTTTTAAAAACAAGCACTCATTTTGAAATATAATAAACAAAAATTTTAACAAAACAAAAACCGACTTCAAAGGAAAAACAAATTAATATGCACTAAAAAGTAAAAAAATAATTGCGTATTCTTCTGTAATTTTTATAGTTAACTTAATATTTTCTACTCATCAATATGTAGGTACGATTGAGTTGTGTGGTTGATAATGTAGTTACAATTATTGTTATTTTTGGAGTCGATGTCAGCCAAGCAATAATAATAAGGGAATCCTTTAAAAAACATACAGACGAATTGATAACCTCCTCCTTTTTTTGAAGTCGGTTAAAAAGATTAGCAACCCTGAAAATGATCCGAACTTGTCAGTTGCGTTCAATTTAACATTTACGTCTGAGGAGTGGTCTTTTAGTTTGTTTTTGCACGGGAAATTATGACCGGTTTATTTATTATCATTGGTTTAAATGAGAGTATATCATTGGTTTGGAAAAAAAAGTTGTTTGTATGTCTAAAATAATGATGTGTACAGTTTTTACACATGGCACAGTTGATGAAGATTATAAAATTTTCTCTTATTCAACATATTTTTTATCTGCTATTTATTGAATATTGAATATATTAAATACATAAACGAAATACCGCTTACCAACTGACTCATCACGAGATATACGAAACATTACTGATTTACTCCTTTTGCGACGTAGACGCCAGTTACCACTTTGGTCTCCGGCCGTCCACGGGGTTGGTTCTGAAGATCGAAATTTCCAGAACGAAAACCTTGAAACCAAAAACGTACCGTGCTTTCTTTTGCGACACCAGCACCGTACACATAATTAATCTTTCGAGCTGTTTCTGCAGCACTGGTGCCATGGTAGAACTCGTACTCGTAAATATACCGATATTTTATGTTTTCTATTGTCCGGTAATAAGCGACGCCAAAGAAAAACATAATGAGGAAAAAAAAATGAATGACTGTTTTCAAAACTCAAATGTACCAGCTAAATTCATTTATAAATTTGAATTTGGAATTCTTAACCAAAGAGGAGATATTTAAGATCAAAATGGTCAGCACGACAAAACGCTAATTTCATATGTAAGGATCTAATACAATAAAAAGCCTGCCATACCTCGAATTGATAGAATTTAAATAATGTTGTACATACATCATGTTACATTGACTAATTACTAAGTACTTTTTAATACTCTCAAGCTATGTATATTATCTTACTTCCGTTTGCACATAATTCATTTAAATGCATACTTGTTTTTACGAATATACATAGGTCTATTAAGTATTTAAAAAATATATTTTATCTATGCCATTAGAGGCTTAACGCTTATCTGTGGTCAGTTTTGTATAAATCACCGATTTCGTGTAAATGCGACGGGAAATGAACTACAGGCATAAAATACTAATGTTTTTTTTAAACTTACTTTTAAATTAACTACGATGCTTATAAACGCACCGAGAATTCTAAACGAAAAATTACATAACAAAAAAATTGTATTCGACCTTGTATTTGCAAATGTTTAAATATATTCTATTCTTTGGCTTCATAAATATTGATCTAAAGTATATGATACGCCATGAATCTTTATTACGATTAAAAAATACCCTCGGCGCGGCGTTTACTCATCAAAAGTAAAGAACCGAAATGATATATTGATAAATTATCATAATAATTGCAGTAGTTAATCACTTACCTTGAGAAATTAATTTATTCTGATCAAAGTTAAAACGCACTGTAAAATGTTTAAATTTTTTTTTTTTTTTTTTTTTTTTTTTTTTTTTTTTCAGCCTTTTGCCATCCACTGCTGGACGAAAGCCTCCCCCATAGAACGCGAACCATCCCGATCCCGGGCAGCCCGCATCCATCCCGTACCTGCCACCTTTTTTAAATCGTCAGTCCATCTCGCCACAGGGCGTCCTACACTACGTTTACCTAAGCGTGGTCTCCACTCTAACACGTGTCGGCTCCATCGGCCATCAAGGCGCCTGGAGACATGACCAGCCCACTTCCACTTCAGCGAGCTAATTCTACGCGCGATGTCGGTGACTTTAGTTCTCTGGCGAATGTCCTCATTTCGGATTCTATCTGCCAGACAAACCCCAAGCATCGCGCGTTCCATAGCTCGCTGAGCGACCTTAAACTTGTGGACCAGTCCTACGGTGAGTGTCCACGTTTCGGCACCGTAAGTCATTACAGGTAGGACGCACTGGTTAAAGACCCTGGTCTTTAGCGACTGTGGGATTGACGATTCAAATATATGACAAATATATAAAAATAATTATTCTTCATAATTCTACATAACTAATATTAGTATACACTGGAAGACTTCCCCCGTTGTTATCATTTTTAGTGAGCGAGAATGATAATAACATTAGAAGACTATAAAAATAAGTTATATTATTACTGAATTATATAAATAATAAAAAAGCTCGGAGTTTGATCGGTGCTTTATTGACTCCTGTTGCACCTCATGGCACTTTTGTAAATCCTTATGTGTATTTAGCATTTGGAGTTTTTTTTTATTGCATAGGAAAGCGGACGAGCGTATGGGCCACCTAATGGTAAGCGGTCACCAACGCCCATAGACATTGGCATTGTAAGAGATATTAACTATCGCTTACATCGCCAATGCGCCACCAACCTTGGAAACTAAGAAGTTATGTCCCTTGTGCCTGTAATTACACTGGCTCACTCACCCTTCAAACCGGAACACAACAATAGCAAGTACTGCTGTTTTGCGGTAGAATATCTGATGTGTGGATGGAAAATATCCGAAACGTGGTGAATACCCACCCACACGAGCATGCACAAAGCTCTACCACCAAGTAAAGTGCAATGAAGTATATTTATATGAATATTTTTTTTATTTATCGTCTTGAATTGGTATACGTTTGACTTTAATAGATATATTTTTAATTTTGTTTGTATATATCTTTTTGATTGTAAGGCCGCTTATTTGTAACCTCTACTCTGTTATACTGTTTTTCTTTTTATTCTGTGCATAATATAAAAAAAAAACTGTATTATGACTAACGAAATAAGCAAAGTTTGAACACGTAATACGATTGAATAACAGATGCGATAATGACACTTGATCATCACTTTCGTATGTAGGACATCTAGTGACCCATATTAACCTTGATATTGCGCGCTCGTGTTCCTGTTGCGTATATTTGGTAATATCAATCATAGGCGTGGAAGCATTTTCATCTTTATAACATGTTATTAAAACATGATCATTATGAGGTGATGTTGATAACTCCTGATCGATTTAGGTCAAGGTGACATATTATAGTGCCCAAGTGTACGCAAATACAGGTGCACTTTTTAATTCCATTCTTATAATCCAATGCGATTAAAGATAACTTATGTTCAAAACCAACGGCATTTTGAAAGGAAACAGATTGTAAAAACAGCCAACTTTTAAATTTCGAACTGTTTGACAGATTTTTATCAAACACATGCAGGCTTCTCACTCTTCACGATGTTTTTATTAAAAGATGATTTCACTAGATGACTACTAAGCTCAAATTCTGCACATAAAAATTCAGCATGGCTGCCTGGATTTGAACCGCGAATATTCGCATTTAATGACTTGTTTATTCGAGACAGTAATTCCAAATTAAACTGAATTATTTCGTCCAGCAGCACGGTTACTGTCACAAGGGTGTCTATTTCGCATAATTTATAGAAGTTAAGATTAGTTAAATCTGTCCGTATCTTATTAATAGGTTTGTAAACTAAGTCTTCGTCAGGGACAGGCGATTGAAGAAGTTTTGACCGTAAATAATTTTCGAAGCATTAACTATTTGCTGAAGTTTTTAAGCCTAAATTTTCCGGAGTAACAGTTGAGATTCATTTTAATTACTATTAATGAACGTTCTTTTATAGGAAATAATATAATAAAAGCACAAACACACACATATATACAGTGCCATTGAATTTCATGTGCTTAATTTGTGATTATAATTCATCTCGTGCTTGACGGTGAAGGAAAACATCGCGAGGAAACCTGCATGTGTCAAATTTCACTGAAATTCTGTAACATGTGTATTCCATCAATTTCCGCATTTGGAGTGGCGTGGTGAAATAAGCTCCAAACTTTCTCCTGAAAAGAGAAGAAGAGGCCCAGCTGTGGGATATTCACAGGCCCATGTTACTCGAATTCAAATTACTTTATTCAAACTAGAAACTACCACCGGTGCGGTAAAGAAATAATCAGCCCTAGGAACCGATACCGGCGAAAAAAACTCAGCGGATTGATTTTGTTTTCTCTTTTTTTTATTGTATCATTTGTACTGTTTACAAAAAAAAAATATATAGCCATGCGGCGATCATGTCATTATCAAGTGATCAAGGTGTGCTCTCATCCATAAAATCATTAATTGTATAATAACCTTTGACGGCAGCCAGAGTCTCGAAAACCACAATGTGTCCGTTCTATGATGATATTATTAAAACCAATATTCGAGAGCGCTAAAAACTGTAACCCAGTACCGAAAGACCACGTGAACAGATTTACCCGCATTGCTTGTTATCTAATAATTTCAATCTATGTTGCAATCAGAGATTGTGGTTGAACATTCTTTAGTTTGTAACAAAATTGTAGTAAGCTTGTAACTTCTTTTTGTGAGCCGTTGGTAATAACGTTGGCTATAGAAATTCCATAAATAATACAGGAAATAGGTCAGACTCAGTTGTATTACCCTTGCATTATGGACTGCTTTAATGGATTTCGTAATATTCGAAAGGGTTCTTGTGTGTTTTGTAATTTGTTTTTCTTAGTCCATTCATATTAAATTATTAAAACATTCCAACTAGGTAATTGGGAAATTCAATCCTTAAAAGAAACTGAGTTATAGTATTTGGCAGATAAAATCTCTTAAATGGCTTTTGAATAGAAATACAATCAAAAAAGCTTAAGTCTTCTATTAATAACATACTCGGTTGTAGAGCTTTGTGCATGCTGGTCTGTACCATTCACTCATCAGATATTCTACCGCACAACAGCATTACTTTGTATTGTTGTTTTGAAGGGTAAGTGAGCCAGTGTAATTACAGGCATAAGGGACATAAGATCTTTGTTCCCATGTGGCCCATATGCTCGTTCACCGACCTATATATTAAAAATAAATAAATAATAATAAACAGGTACATGTCACTTATTTGACGCAGATCAATGTCATGGTCAACAACTCAATGTTTTTTTTAAATTGTATAATACTATTTCCCGCCTGCAGCTTCGCTCGCGCTTGAGGGGAGTTGATGTTAGGTACCCAATGTCCTTTACTGTACCCCTGATAACATGTATGGAAAATTTAATGATTTTCGGTTCTGTAGTTAAGCAGTTAAATTGTAACAAACAAACATTTTCATTCGTGATATTAGTAAGGAACAAACTATGCTTTTAAATTCGACAATATTTAAGATCTTTCCTTTTCAAACCCCAACAAGGTTTCATTTAAAATAAATATTGATGAACAAATGAATAAAATTGTTTAAAATTAAATTAAATTAATTTATTGAATATAAAATACTAGAAACATCGTGTCTATATCTGTGTAGGATTTGATGTTCTCAATAATAGGATAGATGTTAAGTTAAAATTATATTATAAAAATGTAAATATAATTTACAAACATTGCTTTATATAAAAATATGATCATACTTAAGTTTACTGAAAACTATGATTACAGTTTAAATTTAAAATCCCTAAAGAACATTGCAATCTGTGAACAAATTGCAATGTGTCATCTTCAGTGAGATCTGGAATGCAATATTATAAGAATTCACTGCGTATCTTAGTTGTGAAATGTTAAAAATCGTTTTACAGCATTATTTACTACTACTATTTTTGATATGCCGGATATACGCATTAAGTGACATAGTATATATTAATATATATCATTGGGTATAAATAACTTGCGCTTAAATACTTTAAATAAATACCATGCGCATGTCCCTTTTAGACATTTCCATCTATTTGGGCTAACCTTCGAGTTTGTTCTAGATCTAGAATATTATACTAGATAACTTTACTGTTCAAGAAGTTCCCTAATAGTATTTCTTAGTGTTGTAAGTTCGTTATGTTATACAAAGTTTATAATTGTTAAGTTTACATTACTGCATAATAAATTTTTTTTTACGCCTTTCAATTTCATATAGCAGTAGTTGATTTGTGAAACAATGCTATACTTATATGTAGGGATCAAAATTTAAAGTAAGGTAATTCAGAGTATATGATTAATTTTATAATATTTAATGAGCAATTCTCGTAAACATATAAATATATGGTCAGATAGTCACGTGATCATCAGTGATGTTAGAAATAGGTCAGCGCATGTATCCCAGTATCCTATGTTATCATTCTATGTGTACGATTTTATTTATAGATTTAATTGTTATTGTAGGTATATATTGAGCGAAAAAAATGGTTCTCTGTAAAGTCGGTTTACGGACGATAGTTTAACGTGACAACGTCATAACAAAACGTAACGGGACAATTTTTCGTGCATGCAGCCAGCGTTCATTGATTTATTAGACGTTGTCACGTCAAAAAATATATAATGATAGAGCTTCTAGAGTAGATTACGTAAATTTTAAATAATTATTATTTATTACATTATCTAAATCCTCATCTATGTTTTTTTTAATTACACATTGAAGTGGAACCACGCGGGTGACGGCTAAAAACATTAGAGCAGCACGACGAAGCTCAGCCTAGCAGTGAGATATTTACAGGCACTGTCTACTTTATTTACTCAAATTATAGTGTACGTAGAATGTTATTATTGTTTTTATATTAAATATACGAGTTAACTTAGCACTTAATATAATCCTGTAAATTTAAAAGCGCTTGTAAAAGCCGACTTGAAAATAGTATATAAGGATTTTGGTTCAGTATGAACACTGCTTAAGCATATTTAATATTTCATCCAAATTCGTAAAAAATATATTTTTTGTTTTTGATCGAGCGAACCTTTTCATGAAGACTCGAAACGTGAAGATATTTAAAATTCCTACCCTTGTTCCGTTGACGTTTTCGTTGAAATGTTTGACCAAAAGGTTTTTTTACTGTTGAAAAAAAAGTTGTTCGTTACAAGTTATAGAAATGGATTTCAAATACAGACTTGTTCGTCCCTGAATTCAAAATGTCTGATTAATTTATGGTTGATATTATGTTAAATTTTTAGAATTATCCGATAATAAAGTATTGTATTGTATTTTTTTTATTTATTTTCAATGAATCTACCTTAAAGGCTTTCGAAGTTATTTTGTATTTTTATTATTATTTATAACTAGCTACCGCTCTTGGTTTTATACGAATTTAATATGGATCTACAACTCTACATACAACGACTTTATTAAAAGAGAACAACCCAGCAAAGTTTCATCACAATTGGATGAATAGTTTACCAACGTATAGGGGACACATACATACATTTTTATTTATATCATCAAGGAAACCCATTTCATTATTTATTCTTATGCTTAGATTATAATAAACTTGTAACATTTTTAAATGAATTAACTACAGCTTCCTTACATAGGTCGTTATGTTATCGTTAGTAGTGTTTGTTTAGCTAGCTTACAAGTCTGACGCCTGTATTGGACTTTTCAGTTGTGGATCGAATTCAGATGGCTGCCTCGACGAGGTCAACCTTTTAATAAATAGAAACTATTAAAATTGCAAACAGATGTAACAATCAAGACATATTTAGTAAAACTTATCAATGCATTTTTTTTTCTTTTAAACAATTGGACTTTTATTTTATCTGTACGTTAAAATTCATGTGACGCGTTTATCGTAGATAATATTTTTCCCCACGTCATCATTTGCCAAGATAAAAAGGTTGACAGCACGGGTTAGACAAATTGGACTGCTTTCGTATATACTATATATGAAACAATAACGTATATCCTATGTGAAGGCGACTAAACATTTGTATTGAGTCATGCGCGATATGTGACTTCAATATATCACAGAACACAATCGATCCGGACGATTATAAAATAAAATTGTAGTAATCAATGTTTCTTTTATAGGTTGAAATCAGATTAAAAAAGGACCGGGTTATAGAGATGTCTCCTGCCCAAATATATTGGCAATGTAAAGCTGTGACTACATAAAAGAAAAATTGGCAAGTTTTGTGTTATCATTATGTATTTAGTCGTGTCTGCCTCGTTGGTCTACTGGCTAGATATAAGGCAGACCCGGTGGTCCCGGGTTCAATTCCCAGGTCAGGCAACAAAGTTATTGGGTTTTTCTGAAAACTGAAAGAAAATTCTCAGTAGCAGCCCGGAGTCTGGAAGTTGGAAGTGTGTACACTCCCGTGCCCCGGAAAGTACGTTACGTCGTTGGTCTTGCGCCTGAACTCTTTCCGGTCGTGTCGGATTGCCGTCCCATCGGATGATGAGAGCTAAGGTAAAGAGAGTGCACCTGTGTTTGCGCACACACATGTGCACTATAATATCTCCTGCTCAGTTGGCTGATCTCTCTTGAGATGGCCACCGTGGCTGAAATCGGTAGAGGACCTTATTATGTATTTAGTTGTGAATAATATTTTTTACAAGAAAAAACTTGACAATATTTTTTTTGAAAATTGGGTTTATGTTGCTATATATATATGGAAATAACTGTAAATATAGAAATTGTCGACTATTTCAGTCGAAACGTACCTTTAAAATAAACCTTTCCTTACATTGTCCCTACTTACTATCAGTTTAGTGTCAAATTCAAAAGAGGGTTTGGATTCTAATATATTGGTAATAAGATATAAAACATACAATATTATTCGGCATGTTTCAAAGGTGCAAGCCTGTCTTTCCTTTGGGCTCGAGTTTACTTAGCAGTGAAGGCGTAACAGACACAGAGTAACTTTCACGTGTATAACATTCGTATAGAATATATTTAAAAAAATTTAAATAAGAAATATCAAAAATACTTCATTTAAGTGGACTTTTACCAGGACATAAGAAATGACATTCTAAGTACAAGACTAAATGTAAAGTTGCAACTAGAATTTACATTGTCTCGATAATAGCCGATAACACATGCAATAAGGAGTTAATCTTCATTAAGGAAAATATTTTACGAATTTATTTACAATTACATTCAGCTGTAGCTCTAAGAATCCACTTCATTGCTCACCTGTGAAATGTTGACAGTCGTTTTTTTTTATGTTAGAGGGGGCCAACGAGCAAGAGGTTCACCTGATGGAAAGTGACTAACAACGCCCATGGATATCTGCAACACCTGAGGGCTTGCAAGTGTGTTGCCAGCCTTTAAGGAACGAGTATGCTCTTTTGTTGAAGGTTGCCATGTTATATATCGGATCGGAAAACTCGTAGGCGAAAGCTGGTTCCACATAGTGGTTGTGCTAGACAGAAAATGCCTTAGAAAGCACGCTGTGGTGGATTTCCAGTTGTGAACCCAGCTGGTGAGGATAGAATATTCAACAGGTGAGCCTCCTGCTCGTTTGCCGCTCTTACATAAAAAAATAAACATATCACGACCGATTTTTGCCGTGAGTTTCGTGATTGTTCATTTTCACGTAATGGACAATTTTTTTGATCTATGCGTAGGTTCTACTATGGAGGCAATTATTTGAAGAGGGCGTCGATCTCAATGAATTTGAGGACTCGTTCAAGAGAGGTTTTCCAAGTGCGGTCTATAAAACCTAATTAAAATGTTATTATATGCCGTGGCTCGATAGTAAATTGTCTAATAATAAAATTCTTAGAGGCGAAAATTAATGAGCCAGTTTAAATTTTCTCTCAGCACGAATTCATTCTAATACTAATTAGTCTGTACGTCATAAAAATTGATGATTATGTTATAAAATTGTAATACTGTTATCAATTACAATTATCCAAACATTCATAGTTCTTTGAAAAAAAAAAAAATCTTTAATTTGATTTTGCTTTGAGTTTCATTTTTATAAGTTCTGTAAATTGTACGGAAATTAGTGAATTGAAAGGCAATATTTGTTGATGACCTGAGGTGGCGAAGTATAACAATATACAAATATGGAAGGCAATAACGAGTTTTGAAGAAACTGCGTATGGAAACCGCCCATCAGAGATGGGATCCTGTGACATGTACATTTAACCTAGTGAGCCGTCGACGAAAAAATGAGCTCCAACCATCTCTTTAACAAAAGAATATGCCTTGATGCGTTGTCCAATAGTAGGGTTTTTATTGCTAAGATTATTATTGCAGAAGAACTATTGTTATTGTGATGGCCCAGTGGTACGAACGCGTGAATCTTAACCGATGATCGTGGGTTCAAACCCGGGCAAGCACCACTGAATTTCATGTGCTTAATTTGCGATTATAATTTATCTCGTGCTCGACGGTGAAGGAAAACATCGTGAGGAAACCTGCAAATTTCACTGAAATTCTGTCTGTCTGTATTCAACGAACCCGCATTGGAGCAGCGTGGTGGAACATAATTACATAATCGTTTAACGGTATTTTGCATGAAATTTAGATAAAGTTTTCAATTGTTAACATATATTTTTTAAATGGAATCGCAAAAAAATTAACATATTTTCAATTTGAATATAGATTTTAATATACGCGTTATACCATAGCTCAATTTTAAATAGAAATCAAATTGGATGTTTCCGTCGAAAAGCAATTATGTGTCCGAATAACAGAGGCCATGGCATGGGACTGCGAAAGCGGTGATTGGTTTTATTGAACATTCTTGACAAGATATTTGCAGCTCTTATTTTTAAATGCAATGTAGGAAACATAGGAAATAAAAAAATATATGGTTGCCGATAATATAACTTCAAGTACTTATGTTTTGATGAATGTTAAAATAGTAACAGGAGGGCAGAGGTTGAATGATATGTTATGTGGAACTCTTACTTATAAAATCTCCACAATGGGAATTCTTGATGAGGATCAGAGACGTCTTAACTGTTGCCTCTCTCTGACCATATATACCTGTTACTTTACCATAAATGTCACTTAAAAGGCTCTCCGTGCATTATCACTGTGAGATTCCTGGGATGATGGCACTCCACGAGATCCATCGATCATACAACACCTGCTCAGTTGGTAAATTTTATATCTCAATCCCCAGGTTTCAGATGCTACTAGCAACCATATTTTTAAATGGTGTACATCTGGCACAGAGGCCCATCGGATGCGTGTCGACGACGTCCATCGTAGCGGTTTAGTGAGTAAGAACCCCACATAGCACAGATTCCATAGAATTTCTTCGTGTAATAAAATTATGTATAATGACAGTTAAATAATTGTTTACTTATGACTTAACCCATATTATCTGCATCGATAGTAAAATATCCTCCATTGATTATAAATATTTTTCTCATATATATGTTTTATTATATTTTACTACCAGTGGCAAGACGAATATATATATTTGTAGTTAGTGATTATTTATTAGAAGGTAGACGATGACTGTGAGTAGTTAGATAAAAAATATTACTCTCATAAATAGTTCGTTCCTGTAAACTTGCTGAAGAAACATTTTGGTTAAAATTCGATTATTCGAGATTTAATCTTCGATAAATTAAAAGCTGTCTTGCGCGAAGAGTTTTTCTCGACTCTTGTTTGCTTTTAATTAAAAGCTCAGATTTGACGACACCTTTTTGCGCGACTCGCAACAGAATCGATACCTAAATTAATCGACATTCGGGCCATAATGTTCGGTACTCGTTACTTCGGTCGTCCTAATATTTTGCAATTGGAATTTCTAATAAATATGTTTTATGTTTTAGTAAAAAAAAATATCTACTTGAAGTTGACAATTTTTATTATAGACAATTCCTTCAAGAATAACGTTTTCGAAGTGATTTCTATATTTTACAATATAAACCTTTATATTCGCTCTATGTACATTGTAAATACATAATATATCACCTATCCATTATTCTATTCGCGTTTAAAAACTTCGATTGAAACAAACGTTCACTGTCAAGATTGGAAATAGCTTCGTACTCATTCACCTCACGATAAAAGAAAACTTAGTTTTGCGTTTGAAATAAATTGTTTTAACAACTCTGAACTAAAAAGTGTTTTATTTCTTTTGTTATCAGTGGATTGGCTTTAAATGTTTATTTTATCAAAATTACATCTTCTTCTTTCGCCTCTCCACTACTGGAGGTTGGCCGTCAAATTTTTGCAGTCTCGCGCCAAGTGAAATAGTTCTTCCACGCTGGCGATCTTTGTCCATTCGCGGATGTTGCGCAACCAGGACTTTTTTCTCCTTCCATTTCGTTTGCCCTCATTTTTGCCCATCATTATAATTTGGAGCAATCAAAATTACTAAACTAATGTAAATAACGGTACTATATACTTTACATAATTACATATTATGTAAGTCCTCTCAGTGCGAATATACATTAATATCCAAAACTTACAAATCATATATATTATTTGCTATGATAGTAAAATATTCTACTGAAATTATTCAAGGTAATTTTACGATAGAAAAGATACAAAGAGGTAGATAAAAATCCGACTCAGATCAAACGCGATGCATCAAGTGGCGCTCCAGCGCCATATGTGGACGTTCCAAAAATCTGTACGCAATATAAAATGTCATAGAATCTTTTATTTTAGGAGTACACAATAATGATTATGTCCATATTATGTAGACAGATTTGACACCATGACTACGGAATCTGCAGTCTTATAAGTTAACCAATACAATGAGGTAGTCAGGTGTACACAATAACAGATTTATTACTATAAAATAGACCTATTATACAAATAGATCATCTAATATAACATTTCAAGTGAAATAAATAGCAACGAAGAGAATACCTTTTTGCCTATTTCGCAACGGATATAGGAGCCTATCAAAGAAATTCATTGCCATATATATCAAGGCAAGTATTTTATAAATGACTGTCTGTATTTCATTTTATTCTCCGTTTATCCTCTACATTGATACATTATATTGAAAATTGAAATAATACTTTTATTTTTCGAATTTAGTTTTTACACGTAACACTTGTTTATAAATTAAAAAGTTATATATTTATTATTATAACTTATTTCTTAATTCATTTATTCTAATAGAGGTATGGCAAGTATTTCCATACGATTTTTTATTAAATCATGACAAAGTATAATTAACAGCTTGTAAATGTAGCTGGCCTAAAGTATCCCTTCTAAGAGGCTTTGAGTATGAAAAGGGGAACATATGAAACATGTTTTGAAAAATAGTCAATATCACTAATAGTCTAAGATACGTTATTGGAAATATATACTCTCATCTGTTATTTAATGACGAGCCCGTTGGCGTATTTGATAGTCTCCTGCCTTTCGCGCCGCAGGTTCGATTCCCACCCAGGACAGACATTTGTGTGCATGAACATATCTGTTTGTCCTGAGTCTGGGTGTAATTACCTATAAAAGTATGTATTTACAAAAAAATAGTATATGTAGTATATCAGTTGTCTGGTTTCCATAGTACGAGCTCTCCTTAGTTTGGGATCAGATGGCCGTGTGTGAATAATGTCCCAGGATGTTATTTATTTATTTATTTACAAAGCTTATATGTTAGATAATATATACATTAAATTTAAATAAAAAAAAATTGTAGTCTAGCTAAATCACGGACCAACACTATTAATGAATATATAAACTTTAATTTACTTTTGATAATCCACTTTTCGGTTGTTATTTATGAAAATCGAACATTAGTCGAGAGAATTTGACACAAGGAATTGAAACAATAGAGGTTGTCTACTTTCTCTTTAGCACAACTATGAATTTGCAAGGTCCGAACAGATAAACACGAGTAGTTAATATCCCCTCATCAATTATATAATTGTTGTTTTATAAAATTAAGGGTTATTTTATTCTCTATTTCGTCGACATCGTTTCATTTAAGCGCCTATCAGTAAGATAACAATCTGTATAATATATAAACTTAAAAAAAAAAACAAAAACTTATCTAAACATATTTGAGCCAAATAGTTAAAACCGTTTCCGAGACACAGGATATTTATACAAGAATTGTTCATTGAATATTATAAGGTATATATGATATGAGTCGCTCTCTGAAGGGTCCGATATTATATCGGACTTATCCGAGACACCGTGTGAGTAACTGGGGCGTGTTGATGCATGTGGCGGAAAATAGAAGCAATGACGTAGGCGTCTTGCACTTCATGCATCGTCTCATACTTGGATAGATTTCTAATAAATATTTACGTTTTATTTTATGTCTAACAGACAAACCCAACGATTTATCCCAATTACATTATACTTACGACACTTACGATTCCCATTTCTTAGTAATTACAACTATTGTTAAGTAATGCGTTTTTTTATGTAATTACTAATATTCGTATTTACTTAGATCTGTATTTTTTTAAATCAGTTGGCGTACGTCCAATTGGGCCGTCTGATGGTAAGTGGTCACCATCGCCCATAAACGTTATCGCTGAAAGAAATAATAACCATTCCTTCCATACCCAATGTACCACCAACCTTGGGAATTAAGATGGTATGTCCCTTGTATATTTACACTGGATCATCTTTCAATCCGGAACAGAACAGTATTAAGTATTACTGTTTGGCGGTAGACTTTCTAATGATGATGTACTCACCCAAATGCGCCTGGACAAAGTTCCACCACCAAGTGATCTAAAAATAGAATAAAATATACAAAGTATGTTATATTCGTTTTAGTATATAGATTAAATAAAGTCTAGCATGTATAAATGTATTTAAACTTGACAGATTGTTATATAAAAGTTAAGCTAATACAAAGCTTGTATAACGTAGGCGTTAGAAGCCCGTTCATGGCTATATGTTTGGCTTAAGATGCATTTCTGATGCATGTAGCGGAAAATAGACGAACGCAACGGAGCGAACGGTTACACCTCATGCCTCATCCGTCTCTCAGTTAGCTTAGAAATATGTATGGAATAAGTTTTGATTAAAAGCGATATAAAAATATATAGATAGAGTTCTCCGTTTTTAGTTTTGGATTTATTTAATAAAAATAATAATTTATATTATAGTATAATGAACCAGCCATCTATGGCTTGGTGGATGGAACTCGTTAAACTTAACTGAGGATAGTGGGGTTAAATCCAGCCAAACACTGTTTGATTCTGATTCCATACTTGCTTGATTTGTTTTTCTAATACATCTCCTGGTATGTACTGAAGGAAAACGTCGTGATATTCAAATATTTATTTTATTAATAACGAATAAAACATAATAATTATACAACACCATCATGCTCTATATTATCGGATGCCTTACTAGTACCTAATTGAATTATTTACATATATATTTTAATTAAATTTAATGAACAATTTAAATACATAATAATTCAATAACTAAAGAATTATTATGTATTTAAATACGAATATATCATGTACACCCCTACCGTAACTTTTTCCTTCCTCTTAACATTCCCTGGAAGAGGTCGCTGTCGTAGTGATAAGGCCGCTTGTATTTCCTTGTCTATTGTCTATGTAAAGTAATAAATATATAAGAAGTAATATTGTCAACAATCCTTTGAAGTGGAGGCAATTATAATGCAGGAATGCACTGCCATTACATAGTCGCAAATCTAAATGTAATTACCATTGTTTAATTGTAATATATTACTATCCTTTTAGTTTTATACCTGATATATTTATGTACATAATTAATAAATATGTTGGCGGGCTCTATATATATATTTACGATATTGTAACTTTAATAGTAGATATTTATAATTGTATTGCTTTACCTCCATTTCTCTCACTGCATAATTCGGTCTTACAGTTGATACATGTATTTTGGTGTAAGTACTTTTGTATTCCTTTTTTATATTACTTTTTGGCGCACAATAAAATAATATCTATGATAGATTTAGGTAATTAAAAATGTTTTACTTAGAAGCACCTAGTCTTTAGATTGTGTCCATACATATTTAAATATATATCGTCAGGACATGTGGCTACTATGTTAGTGATATAGAATAAAAGCTATCGTATTTTTGTATATACGTAGCAAAACCGTTTTGCGAATGTGCGCCATTTATAAAACAAATAGGCCGTTTTATTATTGCAACGTTCCAATATGTGTTACAAGGGTATCGAGTTCAGATATTCAAAGGACTATTCATACTGCTGTTATCCTACTTGCCATTTTGGTTGAAACTCGTGATTTTTTTGTTTTCATGTTCCTTCATTTGTTTTGTGTTTTTATTATGCTCGAGAACATGTACGTGCCGAATCTGCCATATATGTATCCACCGAACCATCAAACGTATTTGATCAGCGTGATGAAGTAAGATCTACACCCTCTCCTAAGAATGAGAGGCGTCTTTATCCCAAAAGTGGGACTGTTAAAAGCTGACTGTTAAAATTTTTTATTTTATTTTACCCTCTCCTGTAAGATAAGAATAGCAAACCTACATTATTTGAGCTGAAGTAATCAGAGAAGGTTTCCACGGGGAAATAAAATATAGGTACATTTATAAAATGTATTTTTTAGAAGACAATTATATTTCTAGCATGTTAAATATTTTACCCGGAATTTCATTTTATACTTGAGCGATGCATATGATCTTAGTAACGAAGAATGGTAATACCATTAGCCTTGGTAAAGTTTAGTGCCATAACTGCAGAGGAATAAAGAAATGTTTGTCGATATGCTATCGAAGACAGAGTAACTTCTGGTTAGAGACGAGGCTTTAGATATATATCAGAACGAATTATTTATCATAAATGATTTATCAGGTGAAACCTAGGATTTAAAATGCCGTTTACTGTTTATAATATTAATAATAGTTTTTATAAAAATAGAAAATATATAAAAATGCATTAGTTTATATATGTATAATGTACATATTTATTTGTTGATGGTGCACTACTACAAACGCAAAAATCTCTTCAAGCTGATTTGGTATATATTGTCGATTTCCATCTCCTTATCTCTGCTTTATTCAAAAGAATAAGGCGCTCCATTTATAGCGAAGACTCATTTAAACAGTATCTAAAATAAACAAATATTTCTTTTTATTTCCGAAGCTTCTTCGTGTAAAACACAGAAAATTGAAGTGGTTTTTAAATGTTGCAATTAAAATTCGAGCTTTTACTCTGCAGTTTGCAGTTATTTCAATTTGTGAGGATCTAAGTTAAGCCAAATGCATACATCTGGGTACAATGTTGGCTTATGAAGGATTTATCGACGTGTTTCTGCCGGTCATCGCTTGATCGCCGCAAAACAAGCAAATCCATCAACACGTTGCGCTTTCATCGATAACATGGAGTTATGAAATAGAATAAAATATTAAAATTATTATTTCGTAAAAACTATACAAGCCATTCTTAACGGAGTACAGCCAACATAAGCAGATTAAACGGTTATAGTGCTCATGTTTGTTTACAAACACAGGTGCCTTCTATATTCCATTACTTCAATAATCGAAGGGACCACCATCTGGCATGACAAGAGAAGATTAAGAATTTCTGTAACAGTATGGCCTTCTTTTGACATGACCATGGTGGGTGACAAACCAAGATTTAGAGGCCTGAGGTCAAAGTTTGGCGCTATGCGTGCCTTCCTCCAGGGCCTTCAACCCAGGGATATCTCTGTACCTCGGGATACCCCTATGTTGGAGGTCTGCATTACATGGCTTAAGCTTATAGCACCCTCCGCCGAGTAGGTAACTCTTAACATAAATGTTGTCAAAAGTATTTTTTCAATTTAAAGTTTTACAAAAATGAAGTGATGAGTTTTGATAGTTATAAAATCTTGTATCCAAAAATAAAATGTTATATCCAAACACTCCTTGATTAGTAGATCTTGCACGCCACTTAAGAGATCGTACTCGTAAATGGAATGCTTCTGGTCGAACTAACCACATTGTTGTTTCCTCCAAGCGTAGAATGCAATGCAGCGTACTGCAAACACTACATAGACTCCACATCTATAAAAGAAAATACTTAAGCTTAGCACGAAAATTCAATATTGACTACAAAAAGAAATACGATAATAAGTTTGGAAAATGTATAATTTATTTAAATGAAACTATAATATACATAATATATATTAAATACTATCTTGCTGTGGAGGAAATGGAATTCCCAGGTCGCCGATCACGTATCGCAAGTGCTATAAATTCTGTAACTACTGTATAAAGTTAACATTTTAGTCCACATACATATAAATGATTGTTAGAAGGATTTTTACTATTACGGAGATTATTCAAAATATTCTTTATTCATATATATTGGAAAAATGGATTTACTCATAGGTGCGAATTGTATTTAAGATTTATCACAAAATTAATTTGTTGTCACTAAACTCATTCATTGAAGTTCATCATCGTTCATTGAAACCACGGAATCATATTAATAAATATGAATGCAAAACAATTTGTATGTTTGTTTTTTTATTGTATAGGTAGGCGGACGAGCATATGGACCCATGGTAAGTGGGCCCCAGCGCCCATAAATGGCATTGAAATAAATGTTAACTATCGCTTACATCGCCAATAAGCCACCAACCTAGGGAACTAAGATGTTATGTCCCTTGTGCCTGTAATTACACTGGCTCACTCTTCAAACCGGAACACAACAATTTTGCGGTAGAATATTTGATGAGTGGGTGGTACCTACCCAGGCGAACTAGCACAAAGCTCTACCACCGAGTAAACAATATTAAATAAATCTTAAATCTATATGTATAAGTACCAGCTGTCCCTTCCAACTCATAAGTAAAATAAAGATAAACATCGCCAGACAAATGCCAACGATCTAACATACCTCGCATTTTTTGTACATCTCATAATATTTTGAAATTGCTGGTGTCCATGGCAAAGTCGTAAAGGTACTTACACACACACTTTTAATCTAATATAATAATTATTTTGTTAATATCCACACATTTGTGCACTATTATAATATATCATGCACAGTTGGCTCTTAAGATTGGCTGGTGTGTCCGAAATCGGCCAGGAGGACAACGCGTCTGCTTCTACATGCTGTGCACGTATGTCCTTAAACGAAGATTTATTTTCGAATATATTGGATAAAACTAAATAATTATATTTACCTGACGGGAAGTATCATAATGAAAAATTAGACTATCTTACTATCATACATTTATATGATAACATTTTAACTAAGATTGTGTTTAAATAGAAGGACCAAGCAATCAGCTTTTGATGTGAACGATAGCTTTTTGTATAGGACACTTGATATCAAACCATTTTAAAGATGAGATACTTCAAATATCAATAAATTAATATCTGAAATTAATTATAAAGCAATAATCTTTTGTCTTTGATTTCACAGAAATTTTAATTTCGAATCGATTAATGATAATATTGATTACCTTTCAAAACATTTATATCGTTCGTATTATATTCAATTTACAATTATAAGTAAATAAAGCAAAGTTAGAGTCCTAAGGAGGTCTGGAATATTTGTTGCTATCTACAAAGCAGAATGATGTCCAGCACGAGCAGATTCGTTTGATATTATTCATTACCGCGAGATAAATCATAACATAAGTAAAATACGTACAGAATGGATTCAAACATACAATGGAAGTATCTTCAATTCCAGATCTCACATGGTAGATTATAGTGAAGAAACGATTGTACTATAATAACTAAATATAAGTCAAATTGAAAACGAATTCATATATATCAGTAGTCAGAGATTACACACTCTTTTTTTTGTGCTTTCAAAGCGTCGTAATATTTTCATCACTGAAAACATGTGTTAATTCAGGGAATTTTTGTAACGAATTTCCCTGGAATCCCTGTTTTTTGTATCAAATTAAATGTATCGATTCGATATAATTAAAATTGTACAACCAATCAAAAAGCCTCGACCATTTTAACTATCGGTAAAAACACTATAATTTCTAACCGTTAATTAACAAAAACCCTTAACGGCTTACGAAAATTAACATTCCGGAAAATACATTGCGGTCAAACGTTGACAAAACAAAATACCAGGATCGTATTTGATTTTATCTATGCTTTTATAGCAGGCATAATACAATGTTATTTCACGCGCACGTAAAACTTTATGCGAATGAACGACAATAAGAAAAAATATGCATGCGAATATAGTACATAACGAAGGCGTCTTTTAGTCTTATAATTGCTTGCTTGGTTTTATGTCTTATTTTTAAACGGTCGATTGTATATGATTTACACTGAGGTAGCTTTAGAGTACATTTGGGGGCTTTAAAAGATCAAGGCTGTGTTATTACGATGGATTTCCTGTCATTCGACCTGTTGAATATTTGCAATAAATAATAGTAATATAAAAATAAGCAATTTTTAATACTTCGATTTGGTTCGGTTTTTACCAATGATTCATTGTACCTATCCCTAGTCAGTGTTAATTATTATTATAAAAAACTTACTTAAATCATAACATCGTTCAGTATTTTTAAACACTTAATATTATAATAAGATTTTTATATAGAATTGTCATAAATATTATATTTTTTAAAAGCATTTTTCGTTGTGATAACTATATCGTTGTACCTTTTTAGCTCAAAGCATCTTATTTATATGTCATAAATAGAATAAATAGTTTTATCATAATATTCCAAATGTTCTAAAATTTAGGTTTAAAAATTTCATTAAAATAAATTACCCATTATACCCTAATCTCAGAACGAGATGCACTGCAGTAAAAATGTACGGACTCATTATAAAGCCTTTATATCTGTTTGAAGCGTACTTTAGAGTACCAGCGTTTTAATGTTATTTTGAAATAATGTATCCAATATTTTAATGCAACTAGGAATTGTCGAAACACTCGAAATTATTGTTTTTCTTATACCACTTTTTACTTTATTTAGTAGTAGTAGTAGTTTAAACAAAATCAAGCTAAATATTTACAATCGCAGCTTTTGTTAAAAATGGTTCCAAATTTTTTCTGACACTTAGAATTAATACATTAATATTCATTTATTAATACATATTGAGAACTCTTAACTTGGTTTTTAGAAATATTTTTGGCTTCTTTTATGAAATTATTTTGTAAATAAAGCAAAAATGATAATGCTATATCTATTATAATATCCAGAAAATATTCTGCAGTAGTGCAATAAAAGTAATATGAGAGGACACGTCCTTATCACGTCAATAAATATGGTACCCCTACACAAGGGATAAAATTGTATATATTTTCAGTTTAGCGTGTTGTTCAGTATCGCCTTTATATTGGGACGGTTTACAACTGTCGACGGCTGTTATTCTGTATTTACTTCCCTTTGGCTGTTTGGAGTTAAGTGATGTAACATTCGAATCCGTAAATAAAACTTTGGTCTATGATACTTTTTCTATTCTTACATATTTTTGTAATATCCCGTGAAATTATTTTATACAGTTAATAAAAATATTTGATATTCAACATTTTTTTATATATCAAATAGGTTGACAGATTGGAAAGTTGACCACCTGATATTAAGTCACCACCGTTGGTCACCCATCCGTCCACCGTTTCTTACCTTTCGAAATAAAATTTAATTACACCGGTTCATACTCTCTTTAAACTGGAACACAACAATATTAACTATTCTATTTGGCGGTAGAATATTTGATAAGTTCGTGGTAGCTACTTAGTCGGGCAACAAATCTCTGCCACCGTTTTTTTTTATTTAGTTAATATGTTATGAACTATGCACAGATTAAAAATATATATTATCATCTAAAAAATTATATTTTTTTATAATCATAAGATTACTTTATAAGTATTATATGTATTTTGTCGTTTAAATAAATCATTAGTTTAAAAAAAACTGGACAAGTGCGAGTCGGACTCGCCCACAGGGTTCCGTACAAATTTGTAGGTACATAATTATTATCAAAAATAGTTTTTTAATTTTTTTAATTACTTAAATATCAAAAATCCAGATTTGTAAGTGGTGACTGAATAAGGAATAAATAGTTGTTGTTTAATTACAAAATTTTCAATTAAATAAGCTGGTATGCATAACAGTGCAAACGTACCTATCTATACTTACAAGAAAGGGATAAGTTTTTTTAAAATTCTTTATGATAAATTGTGACGAGCCGGTTGGCGTGATCGGTAGATACCCTGCCTTTCGCGCCGCAGGTCGTGGGTTCGATTCCCACCCAGGACAGACATTTGTGTGCATGAACATGTCTGTTTGTCCTGAGTCTGGTTGTAATTATCTATATAAGTATGTATTTACAAAAAAAAAAGTAGTATATGTAGTATATCAGTTGTCTGGTTTCCATAGTACGAGCTCTGCTTAGTTTGGGATCAGATGACCGTGAAGTTATAAGAGTTATAAAAATAATTAAAAATCTGTTCACGCTTGTGCCAATGAAGCCATTTCATACGATACCCCACATGACACGGTTAACTCAATTCAAAATTCGGACCGCCGTGCCTTGCATAAAGTCCCCGTTTTTTATGATTTAATTACAAATGTAAAGTTTTCAGATTTTTTCCTATACTTGTCAATACCCTATGAATTTCGATTTTCTTGAGTGTCGAAATATACGTTTTTTGAAGCATAAACGGCCGTATCGTTTTTTTAACTTAACTTAGAAGTTTAATTTTTTTTACATCTTCAAGATACCGTAGACCTAAGTATATCGTTTTAATTTCAACTCGCTATCTCCACGCGTTCCCGAGATAAAGGGTCTTGACAGACAGACAGACCGACGGACAACAAAGTGATCCTATAAGGGTTCCGTTTTTCCTTTTAAAGTACGGAACCCTAAAAACAAATATGAAATATTTTTTTAGGTTATCTCAAACTGTTATGAGAAAAATGACTATAACTCTGTTTTGTCAACAGCTGTCACAGATGACACAAAGTGTCACAGATAAAAAATAAACGAAATAAAACCCTTTTGCGTAACATTGCTGATTTATCAAGTGGTTTAGTCGCGTTTTGCTCTCTACATTACCTGTCATTGTTTTTTTATGGTGACATACAGCCATAAAGCGGCCTCATTGCGGATTAGGTCCCGGAGCACCCTCTTCTACGTAAAAACGTCACGTAACACGTATTGGACCGAAAAAATAATCTCTCGACTAGAACTGTAGCCGTTTTATCTTACTGTCAAATGTTTTTGTTTGCAACGTGTTTTATGATATGGGACGTCTGTCTTACGCTTAGTTTGTCTAGTTTTAGCTTGTGGTTTAACGATATAAGTTAGTTTGTGTATTAAACTAACTATACCCTAGCAGTACTATTCTGTACTCAATTCACTCGACTAAAAAGTCGACTTATAGTGATATTCTAATTTGACGCGTGTGTTATTCAAATTAAAGACTATAGTTAATATTATACTAAATGTCGCTTATCACTTTCTGTCGTTTAACGATCGTTTTATAGTAAGCTTAGAATGTGTAATTATCTTTCTGTACAATATTATTACGACTATGACCATATTATATGAACATAAATTAATGAAATATAATAAATTCAAAAACATGTACAGTGGCAGATAAGTCGTCATAAAAAAATTATGCAAATGCAGAAGATGTCAAAAATTGCTTATAATGTAACAACAGTGCTTTTTTATTAATGAGATACAAACAAATATTATAAAACAATATGTATTTAAGCTAAGTAATCTTTAAATACGTGATAGATCATATTGTTTGCCCCTTGGTGCTATTTCTCATAGTTTTAAACATGTAATAACTCTAAAAGTACTATGGGATAAAAAATATGACTTAAAAACCATTAAAATTAATTTAATATCTTTTATTTTGATAAGGATTCGTAACATGAAATGAAATATATTATAGGAATTTATTATAGATAGATATTAAGTGCTGTCTCAGTTTTGTAGGTAAATATTTAGATTAAATAATTTTAGATCTATCTATCATGGTTTTGGCAAGAATCTATTGGAAAGCGTCAAGCTGAAAATTATCACCGTTAATATTAACATCAGTCAGAAACTACGTCGACATAATAATCTCGGCCTATGTCCGGCTTAACTATAAATGATTATCATTCTGTTGTTTTTATGTAAATCCTATTAAAAAAGGCTTTTTTTAATCGTCATGTTATAGGATTGATTTTAGAATCAAGAAACTTTTGTTACTCCTTTTCTCTAATGTAATATATAGTCAAGCACATATGTGAAAATTATATAAAATGCCAGCTTGGAAAACAATATATTTTTTATCAATATGAAAAAAAAGTTAACATTCTAAATTTAAATTTTAATAACGGTAGAATGATTTACTATTTATATAAGTTTATACAAATGAAAAATAGCTACCGTACAAATAAATGATTGAGTGGAAGTTGTAAGAGTTCTTAGCACTTCGTCGGTGATTTCGCAGTTCTGATTGTCTGGGCGAAAAATAAACTAGCCCTTCTGTGAGCAGTGGACACAATAACACGGGGTGCTGTGTTTTATTAAAGTTGTGGCACTATTAAAGTTTTATATAACATAATATATAGATAACTCAAAGTTAAGTTATACTAACTTATGAGCTTTTAATCTTATTTTATCTTGGAATGCCATAATGTTATGCAGTTTCAGAATGATAATTAAATTCATACCTTTATGTTTCATTGTAGTTATTGCATATTTGTGTATACTTTGGTTTGGAGCAAAGTTGTGTGATAACATTTTAACAATGTTACATTTTATGGATAGATTTTATTTAAATCGTCAACAGTTAGTCGTCGTGTTAAGGTGTACTCGTCATTAATAATTATATTTTATTAGTTTAACCTGAGTATTTTCAGTTTTTTATCGTGAATATTTACTCTTAAGTGATTAATAAAACTTTATATGGTGTTATTCGACATATACATTGACAATTCAAGAGCAAATTAAAGTGAATAGTTAAAGTAAATCGATCGTAAAAAGTGTATCGGTGCTAAGTGCAAGTATAGTTATTAAACATTACCCACTAGAATACTATTATAAATAAACAAAGCAACAAGCAGATCTTCAACATAGATACTGATTTTTCACACCGTACTGCAACACTTTGTTGGTCTAGTGGTGCGAACTAATTAATTTAACCGTCGAACGCGGGATCGATACTCAGCAGAACGTGTCTCAGTTTTTTCTGTTATTCATTTTTTTTTTTTTTTATTCATTTATTGTATTTGCTACTTCAAATATTCTCCAAAGATGGCGCTTTGTGGAGTATGCAACAACAGTATATCTGTGTCACAAAAACGTATTAAATGTTCCAATACAGGATGCAATATTCCCTATCATGCAGATTGTGTAAAGTACAACGAAAACGTCATTCATCGCTCTAAATGGGTGTGTCCAGTTTGTTTACCAAAGCGTTCTAAAGCAACTAGTAATACTAATACACCGAGTCAAAGCAAAGTCCAATACGATCAGGAATTTGAAACCCCTCCAAATGCTTCCAGTCCTTCATTAGAGTCTATTGTCAATGAAATACGTAGTTTCCGTAAGGAAATTAATCTTAAAGTAGATGAACAACAGTCGAGTCTTAATAAATTCACTATATGCCTAGAAAAAATGCAAGAAGAAGTTAAGGGCATAATCAATAAATTTTCAGCATTACAAAATGATTTTGACGAAGTTACAGAGTCTTTAAAATTTTTATCTGACTCCCACGATAACCAAATTAACATAAATGAAGACTACAAAAACAGGATAATTGAATTGGAAAAAGAGAATATGAATCTACGCACTAACATCACGGGACTCGAATTCAAAATGTCCTTAATGGAACAACAGTCGCGAGATTGTAATTTGGAAATTCAGTGTGTTCCTGAACATAAATCAGAAAACCTCTCGTCGATTGTACACCAGTTAGCCAGTGTAGTGTCATTTGATCTACACGATAATGATATAGTTAACTTTCACCGAGTAGCTAAGAGAAACACAGAATCTAAACGACCCCGTAGCATTATAGTTAAACTATCAACTCCACGTAAGCGCGATAACTTCTTAGCAGCTGTTAAAGTGTTTAATAAAAAGAATCCTCAGTCTAAGCTAAACTCATCACATTTGGGTATTGCGGGCGGCAAGGAACAAATTTATATCATGGAACATTTGTCGCCGGATAATAAGCGCCTACATGCTGCTGCCCGTCTTGCAATTAAGGAAAAGAAGTATGAATACGTATGGGTTAGAAGTGGTCGAATATTTGTACGAAAAAATGACACTTCCCCAGCTGTTTTGATAAAGAATTTTGATAGTTTAAAGCAGTTGTAGTATCTCTTTTCTGTTTTTTTTTTTTTTTTTTTTGTTTTTTATTAGTGCATGCATAACAATTTTTAATGTTTTGTTTTCGAGTTAAATGTGTTATATCAAAACGTAAGAGGCATAAGAACAAAAACAGATGAAATGTATCAAGCAATTTTGCGCTCAAACTACGACATATTAGTTATTACCGAAACCTGGCTTAATGATACTGTGTTTAATTATGAATTTATCGACAAAAGATATCATGTTTACCGCCGCGATCGCTGTTCTACCTCATCAAATAGTACAAAAAAAGATGGAGGTGGAGTACTCATTGCAGTTAAAAACAAATTTCAAGTTACTAGAAAATCAGAATGGGAATCAACTTGTGAAGATATATGGTTAACAATTCGTACTCATGATAATAACTTCATTTATATTTGTGCTGTATATATTCCACCTCCAACGGACTCAACATACATGAAAGCGCTTTTAACAAATTTGACTCATGTCAGACAAAGTTATGTTAAAGAAGAGTCGCCTCTAATAGTATTAGGCGATTTTAATTTGCCGAATATTAGATGGGAACTGGATAGTGATACATGTACATTAGCTCCAAAGTCATCTTTTAATCTTATTGAGAGTGATTTCGTGGATACTTTGACTTACTGTGATTTGTCGCAATATAATTCGGTTTTAAATTGTAACGGTCGTATTCTAGACTTAGTACTATCGAATATCCAGTCACTTACAGTTAAAGAATCTGATTTTAGTCTGGTTCCAATAGATCAATATCATCCATGTTTAATTTTACATCTTAACTATATAAGTGATAGGCCTCAACCAAGAAAACGAATCCCTACCCTTAATTTTAAACGATGTGACTATGAATCAGTTAATAGTGAACTAATAAAAATAGACTGGGAAAAGGAATTCAGTAATGTTGCCTCAGTTGATCAAGTTGTAGATATTTTTTATAACAAGATGCTTCCAATTATATATTCTCATACTCCTTTATCAAAAACTTATTCAAAACATTACCCTATCTGGTTTAATAGTAGTTTAATAAAAGCCTTAAAAGAAAAGGCTAAATATCATATGAAATATAAAAAATATCAAAATGAAATGGATAAATTAACGTTTGATCTGTTAAGACTACGATGTAGTACTTTAATTACGGATTGTTACAACAATTTTAAAAAAACAGCCGGCGATAATATTCGAAGAAATCCTTATTATTTTTGGCGTTACTGTAATACTAAAAGACAAAATTCTACCCAAATACCTAATCAAATGTATCTAGATGACGAAGTTGCTATTGGCAAACAAGAGATATGTAACTTATTCTTGAAATTCTTTCAATCTGTTTATACGAGTAAATATACAACATCTCCGGCTACAAATCTTTCAAATATAAATACTAATTGCCTCAACGATACTATATCTGCATCATACGTTAAAATCACCAAAGAAGAGGTGCAAAAAATCTTACTCTCACTTGATGTGGCTAAAAGTTGTGGCCCGGATATGATACCTCCTCTCTTTCTTAAAAACTGTGCCACAAATTTATCTCTTCCACTAGCATTCATTTTTAATTTATCTTTAAACACTGGCGTTTTTCCAGACAAATGGGAGTTAGCTCATCTTACTCCTATACATAAAAGAGGTGTGGTAAACAATGTTAGCAATTATAGGCCTATTTCAATTTTATCAACGTCTGCTAAAGTTTTTGAATCACTTATTTACAACAAATTATTATTTCTCCTAAAAAAACATATTCATCATAACCAACATGGATTTCTACCAAAAAAATCGACTACGACCAATTTAATTTCTTACACTGTAGATATAGCAGAAGCCCTTGATAATAATAAAGAGATACACGCTATTTACACTGATTTTAAAAAAGCGTTTGACTTTGTTAACCACGACTTACTTATTTCCAAACTCAACAACATGGGAATTCACGGCTCTTTATTAAGATGGTGTGAGTCGTACTTAAAAAATCGATCGCAGTTAGTGTCGCTATTTGGAGTTAAGTCCGATATTCTTCACATCCCATGTGGGGTTCCACAAGGTTCCCACTTGGGGCCTTTATTTTTCTTAATATTTATAAACGATCTCAGTTATGTTATTAATTCTAAATTCAAATTTTACGCTGATGACCTAAAAGTGTATCGTGTAATTAATGATGACAAAGATCCGTTGATACTACAAAAAGATCTCGAAAATATCGAACTATGGTGTAAAAACAATTTAATGTCGTTAAATACTGATAAATGTGTTTTTATCAGGTTTTCAAGGAAAAAAAATGTAATTGATAAAACTTATTACATCAATAATTCTCCACTTAAACAAGTATATGTTATCAAAGATTTAGGGGTATTATTCGATCATACCCTATCTTTTCGTGATCATATTGACAGCATAATCAAAAGAGCTTCTAAACTATCAGGTTTCATAAATCGCCAAATGAAACTTTTCAATGATCCTCATCTAATTATTACGGTATATAACTCTTTGGTTCGAAGCATCATAGAATATTGCAGCACTGTTTGGAATCCTAGCTATAATATTCATTCAATGAGATTAGAATCTGTGCAAAAACGTTTTCTGTATCATCTAGCATATACGGGTCATAGGTGTCAGACTTTGGATTCATATGAGTCTAGATTACAATTTTATCACATGAAGTCTCTGAGTGACCGTCGAAAATTTATTGACATATTATTTTTATATAAAATTATTCATAATTATATTGAATCACCAGATATGCTTGAGCGCCTTAAATTTAGTGTACACCGCCCCAGTAGTAGGCTACATAACAGAACAACCTTTAGTTTACCCACATGTCGAACGAATATATTCCAACACGCGCCCTTGTATCGCATTTGTTCAACAATAAATGCCCACTTAAATGAATGTGATATATTCTGTGGTTCTTTAGCCTCTTTCAAAAAACAAATTCTTATATTGTAAATATTTAGCTAAGTAGTTTTTTCTCTCTTATTTTATTATTGCAGTTGTATTATTATTTTTAGTTATATATTTTTATATAAATGCCTAGTTTTGCTTTAGTTATCTAAAATTTTGATTGTACACCACATGCTACTTATATATATACGCATGCTGTGTTCATATCAAGAAAGTTTCAATCTATGTTCATGTTTATATTAAGTCCACGTTTATATTAAGTTTAACATTTTAAGGATTGTAACCAGTTTTATGAACCAATAAAAAAAAAAAAAAAAAAAAAAAAAAAAAAAAAAAAAAAAAAAAAAAAAAAAAACTTTTTCCCGTTGTAATAAGTATGTTGCAATAAGCGATAATAAAAGAAATAAATTGTTTTAATGATTTAACGAGTTTGAGGGTTATGATTTCAAGCTATGTATATATTATATTCATCTGTTCCCACATATATTCTAAGATACCTAATATACTTTGATATATAAGGTATCGGTTAATACGTCGTTAGCATCCAATTGTATGTTTTTTATTGAATTGGTAGTCAGATCAGCACATGGGCCATTTCATGGTATGTAGTCACTTACAAGGCATTGGTAAGGCCATAGGCATTGGTATTGTAAGTGTCAACTACCGCTTACATCGCGAATGCGCTACCAACTTCAGAAACTAATATGTTATGTTCCTTGAGCCTCTTATCACACTGGCTCACCCACCCTCCAAACCGTGACACAACAATACGTAATACCTACTGTTTTGCGGTAGAATATCTGATGAGTGGGTAGAGCCTACCCAGACGAGCTTGCACAAAGCTCTACCACGAATATTTGACGTCATACTTCATTTATATACTATATTCATGGTATACTCAAGAGGACATAAAATACTTATTAAAAAAATTACTGTATGGTGTCAGGTATTAAATGAAAAGGCGTACTTACCACAAAAGGTACGAAATAGGTTTGATTTCTGTACTTTAACTCGATTATTAACTCGATTTATAAGATCATGTTACAGATGTACGCTTAGATTATTTATAAATGTGATGGGTAATATTACCCATCACATTTATAACATTTGTTACTTATATCACTTATGTCCTTAGATGGATGATATCGAATAAAATTCTAAATAGCAGGTTTTGTACCTACATATTAAATGATATTTAGTAGTTGGTAGCTAGCCATTTTGAATAACAATATTTCCTTATTTCAAAAAATTTAGTTTTAGAGTTTAATTTAACGTTGCTTGCTTGGTGGGTGATTATATAAATAATAATGTGTCTTCTTTCGTATATCAAATCACTAGCAGAAAGAGAAAGAACTTTGATTGACAATACAGCCACTTAGCAATGATTATAGTCTTACTATTCCATGATAGCAAATATCACCTATATACGGTTTTGATAATAATTTATCATGTTCAAAATAAAGGTCTATCTTTGGTTTGAGAGAGAGATACTAATACATATATATCAATATATCTTATGCAAGACCCGACCTTATTATCATATATTTATGCACTATATATGGAATTAAAAAAAAAAACAGCGCAACAGCTTAAGAATTACTGCCACAAAAGTTTTTCCCGACGGCGCGCCCGAGTTTCAAGTAAAACTTTTATGGGCGGGACTTGTGGAGGCATGCGCAAAACAAACGCTGAAGAATTGCTTTCCATCGTCGACAACTGATGGAGAGCCTTGAGGCAGTCGCCGCGGACCCTTGGTACCATGCGGACGCATCCGATGCACTGCATAGTCTAGTCGTAGTGAAAATAAAACTTTGAAACTATATAACTCATTAATAATCAAAAGAACTGTCAATAAGTTTTCATTCTTTAATAGTTTAAATAAGTTTAACGAAGTTTAGTATACTTTTGTCAGGTGGAAATTCGTCTCTAGGTAAATCAGAATAATTTAATTTTTATTATTGATAAATATTCAATTTTTTGTTTAAAACGTTTAAATAGAAAACTATAATTCTTAACCTACAATATGAAACCATATTTTAGTCATATACACTATAAAAATACGCTATAAGGAGGAGTAATGTTAAAACATTTAATTTAATGTGAATAATGTCCCAAGATATTATTATTATTATTATTATTATTTATAGGATTATTATAAAATCATATGCTGAGGTCTAATAATAAAATATTATGCTCCATTAACTCAAGTAAGGCTGACTAGGCGTGCAAACACCGTAAGCATAAACGTAATTCCAAAATATAATTATAAAGCGCTTCTGTGCTTAAAATAACCGTACTTATATTAATTAAGAAGCCCTGTGACGTCACGCGTAGGCTAAAACTAAATTGACACTATTTTCAATAAAACAAATATTTTCAATTGTATTCGGAGAGGCGATATTCATCCGTTATTACAATAAACGCGGCAGTGTTTTCATTAAATGGAAAAAAATTTTTATATGACCGTTTTTATATGGTTTTAATTGCTATAAACCCTTTTTTCGCAGTCTACAGCAAATACGAACATAGAAAACTATTTATTCATTTTATTTTAGAACATTAGGTATATATAAAAAAAACAATTAAAGTAATATTAAATATGAATGTTGCACTGTGTTGCATTTATCAACGCGCATCGACCGAAGGGAAACTTACCCTTTTTGAAGTAATATTCTAAATTTAAAAATAGTTACAAATTAATATTATCTAGTCATGAAATTTAAACAAGTATAGAATGAATTACCTAATTAACAAATATATAGTTTTATAAGTTTAAGAAACTAAGCCTAATTATATTCTATTAAAATCAATTTTATCCCAATCGTTTCTGACCTGTAATAATATCATAATGGAACACTAATCAATTTTTCCTTAAATATATTCAAGGAGTTGTAAGAGAAAACTGCATAGAATTCGATCAATATTTTCTACGAGGGCGTCAAATGAGTAGATTGTGTTAGGATACTTCGCAACCAGATTCTATTAATATGTTCTAAAGTTAAAAAAGTGTTCTATTTTTGATTTTTCGAAAAAGATTTATCGTCTTTTGTTTTAAGGTATTTTTTTTTAATCATACATTTCTCAACCCTACATTTATCTTCTATTTTCTTAAGCTCATATGCTTCCCAATAAGTTATAAATAAGAAGAGTAATTGACGTGGACGTCAGTGAGATACCGTTCGACGTTCATAACAAAACTAATTACTCCGAAGCTAATTGAAGTAGAACAAAATATTACTCGTATTTTCTTATGGTTGAAGGCAGACTGACGAGAGAACCACCTGATGGTAAGTGGTGTAAGTGGGATGATAATCCCATAGACTTTGAAATTGTAAGAAATATTAATCATCCATTGCATCTACCTTAGGAACTAATATGTCATGTCCTTTGTTCCTGTAGTTACACTGGTTCGCCCTTCAAACCTAAACATAAAAATACAAATTATTGCTGTCAGACGAAAGAATATAATATGATGTGTGAACGAAATACTATAAAAGTAATTCTATTTGTATACTACGTGTTCATTACATCACAAATATTATTTTTAAACGTCTCTTTGAAACAAAGCTCTGTGTTTAAAATCCTTTCATGCACTTGTAACTTGTGCTAATCGTCATGTGGTTAAGTCGTTGGAAAAGAAAAGTGCGGTATATGAATTATTATATATCTGTCTGTCGGTATAAGTAGGCTAACGAGCATATCGGCCACCTGATGGTAAGTGGTCACTAATGCCCATATACAGTGGCATTGTGCGTCTCTTTAAAAAAACCCATCGCCAATGCGCCACCAACGTTGGGAACTAAGATGTTATGCCCTGTGCCTGTAATTACACTGGCTCACTCACCCTTCAAACCAGAACACAACCACCAAGTAAATCACTATCACTGAAAATCGATCATTAATGTCAAATATCAGTACATTATTGCTCTGTTTAAATGGTCAGTGAGCCGATTTAATTTTAGAGCAAAGGGTTTCAATATTATAATATTTTCGCATTGGCATTATAAGGTGCGGTTTATACTTCTTGCACTACCATTGTTTATAGTTTATAATATATGTATATATATATAAATTTGTATATGGTTTTTGAGGATTGTTTATTTCAAATACAGCCGTCAAGATGGTATTTTAGAAAATGAAAGTTCTATTTAGTAATGGATAGTTAATCGTGAACGTATTTGCTGGCCGCAAATACATATTCTCGTACCGGATATAATTATAAAATTTAACCATAGACAATATTAATTATAAAGGAGTAACTTTTTAGTCTTTTGCCGGGTCATTACGGTACAACATATTCAAGTCATTAAAGCTTTTAAAATTACAAAAATCATTTTATATCGTAGAACAAACTTTTCACAAAAATAATTGTATGTGTAATTCCGAAAGCTTAAGCTTTTCATTCTATCTTTTATGTTGTACCTAAAGTAAAACAGCCGAGATGGCCCAGTGGTAAGAACGCGTGAAGCTTAACCTTAGACGATCGTCAGTTCAAACCCGGGTAAACACCACCGAATTTCATGAGCTTGATTTGTGTAAAATTCATCTCGTACTTGACGGTGAAGGAAAGGTTTGTGAACATTTTACGATACGATTTTTTTGATACACATACAGCTTGGCTTATAAATATAAAATAGTGTATCAATAGTTTTGGCTGGATGACATAGCATTACATTTATCACATGTCTGTAAACGTGCCACTGTTTGAACTCGTATTCGGTTAGGAAACAGTTTACAAAATAGGTTAAGTTGATACCTGATATTAGTTTTCACCATCATCCATAGATATTGAGATCCTCCGCCAATCTTGGCAACTAAGTAATGTGCCTTGAGCTGGTTACACTGGCATACTCACCCTTCAAACTAAGTATTACTGTTTAGCGATTATAATGTGCGGATTATGTTAGATACGTATTATGATATGATTATAAAATCTTTACAGTTAATTATTTTATACTATAAATATTAATAATAGAATGTATAGTTACTCGTGTATGTTGTTATTAGTTACTAGCTGATACCCGCGACTTCGTCCGCGTTGCTTGATATATTAACAAAGTTTTCTTATGTATGAAGGAAAAAACATCAAAGAGATCGCAACCAAAAATATACTTTTTTTAAACATACATCACTGAACACGCAGTGCATATACAAATCGTTGTTTCTTGAAACTTTAATAACTTTTTATTAAATGAAGATATCGCAATAATTGTTATAAGGGCCAAATTTCTAACAAAGAAAATTTAGAAAATTTCATTGAAATATCTATCCAGTCGTTTTTCCGTGATGCGTGCACAACTGCAGACCTCTATCATTTTATTTATATTGATAACAAGAGAATTGCATTTATTAATTGTCATGAAAATATCGGGCTCGTGCGAGAAATTAATATCACACGGAAACAATTATTACGAATAATTAAACAAATAGCAGCCGCAAAACCTATATGTATACACTAGCTGACCGACCTTAATTTGCACGGCTTAAATAATGATTTGGTCCTATAATATTTTTTTTATAAATAATAAAGTAAAATGTATGATAATAATTCTATATTAATTATCGGGTCAAATGATCAATGCACTTGCACAATATGCACAACAAGATTTTTAAGCCAAGCCACAAATTTGAGCCAATTTTTTAAAACAATTGCCCCAAATATATATGTATAAAATTAATTAAAACAATTAAAAACATATAAATATGTGCATATAAACCAACTAATAATCAAGTCATGGATTATAAATAAATGAGTAGAAATGGAATCGTAACATCGCTAATTGTGTAAAAATATTGTCTCTCTTGCCCTCACTATCAAAACATACCGGTACTAGAAAGCGGGGGCCGAATTCTACTAATCTGTACGATACGTTCGATACGTTCTCGATTCAATTTTTATCCGACTTTGACTATTCTTTATTATTCGGATCGGAGCCGAACCAATTAGATGTTAAGATATACCTCTATGACAAAACTAAACTTAAAAGGATAATTTTTAGGCAAGTAAATAAGCAATAGTCGATAATTGAATTAAAGAATAGAAAAATGGATTAACGATAACGATTAAGTTTCGATTCGATTAACAATTTGTTAGTAGAATTGGCCGCCAGTTTGACGTTACTACATGAGGTGTTTTTTTTATTTTATTTTTTATTGCATAGGAAGGTGGACGAGCATATGGGCCACCTGATGTTAAGTGGTCACCAACGCCCATAGACATTGGCATTGTAAAATATGTTAACTATCGGTTACATCGCCAATGCGCCGCCTTGTGCCTGTTATTACACTGGCTCACTCACTCTTCAAACTGGAACACAACAATAGCAAGTATTGCTGTTTTGTGGTAGAATATCTGACGAGTGGGTGGTACCTACCCAGACGAGCTTGCACAAAGCTTTACCATCAAGTTGCACAAAACTCTACCACCAGGTGTTTAGAATTCACACTGTTATTAATGTTATTTCTTAATATATTTGTAATATGTGTAATTTATTTGTCTGTGACAGAGTAATATAGTTTTTCTTAAACTGTTCTTTTTAGTATGTAATTAGTGTTTGCTTTAAATGAAAATCGTAATGATAACTAATATTATAAATGAAAAAGTCAATTTTGTTCCATCACGTGATCGCTATTCAATAGATTGTCGTGAAATTTTGCATATACGTTGTAGGCGTATTGAAAAGTGCATAGGGTACCGCACACCGGCCATTTCCTCAGACGCGAAGGGTATGGATGGAAACTCATACATAGTAGTATTGACTTTAAATTTTTGATAGTAAATACAAAAGCTTTTGACAGAATCGAATTGATTATTTTTTTATAATTTTCTATGATATATCGTATATCCTATTAGATGTTTACTATTAAATCAATAATAATTCAAAAATGGAACGCTTCTTGTTTCTGAAGTTCAACGTGTAAAAGCTCGCATTGGTAGTATTTAGTTACTAGTTACTCAACCGCTAAATACGACTCTGAATTGCTGTTTGTTGTTGAGTTGAGTTCCGAAACAGAGTGGGCCAGCGTAATTACAAGCGCAATGTTACCATCGTTGACTACAAATTGGCAATGTAAAGAAAACAAACTCTTACGATCTTAGTGTCGTTTTATAAAACCTGAAGGTTTTTTCTCTGTTAAATATCCACTAAAATAGTATCGTATTTTTATCTTATTGTGGGGTCTATTTTTTGTTAGACTAATGTATAAATGTACGTAGTTATATTATAAAAGAGAAAATAAGTTTGTCTATGTGTTATTTGAACACGACCAAGCCACCGAATGCATTGTAATGAACTGTGACATTGGTAGTAGGTAGGTAGCCTAGATGGCGATGTAAATTGAAGCGCGTCTATTTGGGTCTTATAAATCTAAAGTAAAATCTGTGTTACTGTAATTATGAAACATTATGTACCTAATAATAAATATCCTTATGGCCAAAGAAACGGTATACGCTGTACGATTTTATCATTTTCAACATTATTGTTGATATGACATAAGGAGTATGAGCTGAGAATTAAAAGTTATGCTTATAAATTTCTAGGGATTCTTTGGACAAAGTTTGCTCGTTTCGTAATCATAATCCGTAAACTGATAAGTTTATTTATATAATTTTGATATCGATTGATGATCTTTGATCCGTGTAATAATTTTGATTAAGATTTCATTGTTTTATTAAATTTTGTAAAATTAACTTTTTATTTATGTTATATTTAATATGTTTAACATTAAAAAATTAAATTGCTTAAGATATGGAGTGTCGGTAGCGAGTACCGCACGAAGTGAACTGACAACAGTAACTTGTTGTTAACTTCGAACACAATAATGGAGTATTGTGTTCGAAGTGATGTATTGAGCACATGGTACACCAGTGTCGATAAGTATTACGACATTAGCAGATAGATATTTTAATTTACATATGCCTCATCAAAAAGTATTCCTTTTGCCATCTTCCTTTTGTGTGCTTTATCTTTAGTTTCATTGGTGTATAATTAAGAATGAGTTTAAAAAATGTTTGTGAGATAGGTTTTTCTTTTGAATATATAGAAAATTAGTTTTCGCCGGAATTAAAACCGTGTGTTGGAGGTGTAAGGTATAAAAAGTAGCATGTGTTCTTTCTTGGGCTTCAATCTTGTATCATTTGTACTAAATTTAATCAAAATCCGTGTAAGCGTTACATCTAGACTATTATATTGATATTAATACATTATTAATATTATGAATTTTAATATACTCAATAAAATTTGTTTCTCTGAGGTGTCTGGAAAATTTTACAAACAATATATTTATTAAATAATGAATTGACTATTAACGAATTAAATATATAATTAAATAAATATATTATATTATACAAATTTCTAAATGTTTAAATTACAATTCAACGGAAACCTAAACTAGCTAGCATTCTTGTAACTAACTACGTCATTGTTCGTTAGAGAATTCAAAATTCAAATATCTTTATTCAATGTAGAAGTGTTACACTTACTTATTGATTGTCATAAGTCTACCACCGGTTCGAAAATAAACACCTCAGTCCTGAGAAGAACCGGCGAAAGAAACTCAGCGGGATTTTTTTTTTCATCTCATTTTTTACAATATTTATATAATATATAATAACAATACAATAATAATATTCTTCTTTAATTGAAACAGCCTGGAGGCGATCGTTTCATTCCCAAGGTGTGCAATCATCTAAAAAGTCATTGATTGTATAATATCCTTTAGCACACAAGCGTTCCTTAACAACTCTTTTAAATTTCACAATAGAATATTTTTGAACGCTTTCTGGGATCCTGTTGTGAAAACGTATACATTGTCCCATAAAAGACCTACTAACCCTGTGTAATCTAGTAACAGTGGTTGTAAGTTTATACTTGTTCCTGGTGTTAACAGTATGTACGTCACAATTTCTGGGAAAATCTTTTAAGTTTTTGCGGACATACATAACATTATCAAATATATATTGAGAAATTCGAAATTCGAAATAAATGTGATTAACAATGTAAAAAATGCGTGATATAAATTTGAATGTAAAATTAGAAATGAATATGATTTTGTAAACGATGCTCCGTCGATATATACTTAATTAATATATAAATCGATGTATCTTTGTTACGTATTAAATGATAAATTGTTCTAATTTTTAAAACACGTATAAAAAATCGCTACAGGAGAATATCAAACAATATGATTTACAAAAAGCTTTCAAGTACAGGTGACGTCACTGATACGTCACGTGTCTGCTGGTTCATTTGATTATAATAAGCGTTATCAAAAGGTTCTCGTTATTATTTTTTGTCTCAATTTGACGTTTCATTTACTGCGACAATTATATTGTCTTATTATGTGCGTCGTGCGTCATGAGTGGTCGACTCATGAGCGTCTACTAACAATCATTAAATTGTAATCAATTCACTGTTAGGTAAATACTATAACTATACTATTACTACGTGTACATAATGAACATATACGCGCAAATGATTACTAACTGAGATGTGAATGACATTAAAATTGTAACTATTACTTGTAATTTAGTCTTTCATAAACAGAATATTTAATTATATAAATGATAAAGTGTTAAGCTTCATATCATTTATGGGGGAATACACCCCGTATTTTAATCCAATAGGATATAACTTAATTTACAGGCCTTTAATTTTTTAATTATAAATTTATTATAAGGATGTATAGTCTCTCAATTTATAATAGAGCTATACCAGAGGTGTTATTAAAGTAAACCTAAGTAAAACTTAAAAATCAAGCTTTAATTTATTCCACGTACTGAACTAGTACTACGAGTAGATAGTACATATGTACTAAATGTGTTTGTTTTTAGTGCTCGGTATTTGGCTCTATCAGTTGTTTGGAATTCATTTAAAATTCAGTCTGTAATTCGAACCATACATACAAATAGGCGTAATTAAATAAAATCTAGTTTAAAAATCTGTTCCATTCAGTTCAATTGTTATTGAGGTAAGTAGTGACTACGACAATACACAATAACAATACTTAATCCAATTAATAAATTACTTTCAATCATGATAAAAATTGAAAAAATACTTTTGTATAATTAAATTTTCATTATATTTTATTCATTACAACGACCTATTTGTTTGGATCACTGTAAGAGGTATGACGGTAATAGTATTCATAATATGTATGTATCAAGAATCGGCGTTCATTTCGCTTCAAGCACTTATACAAATAAGAAAAACTGCACTACATGCACACCTCCATCTACAAAATTCATACATACAGTATAGACATATAAATCGTCTATTATACATACGAATATAATCTTGACATAAATTGTGGTTGCTATAAAAAAAATATTGTTGAGATCAATTAATGTTGATTAAAATGTTTGATATTAAAATAATTAGTTTCGGATTCGGAATTTGTTGCAGTGAACGTATGAATATTTTAGTATATATCTGTCGAAAGGATAAATTTTGTTTCACAACTAAAGTGTTAGTTATTAACGGTTATAAGGTAAGAGGAAGACATAAAAATTCCATCTAAATGTTTTATGTGAGGCATGTGTAGGAATCTTATATAGAAAGGCAAAGAAAAAATAGTTATGTATAGTCTTCTCATCTGTTTCATTCGATTTTCTTTTTTTTTGTTTCATAACTATTGTAGAGTGGTATAAACCAAATATATTTTAGAAGTAGAAAGTGAATGTTCGAAATTTAAAAAATCATATTTTGAAATTTTTAATAATGATTATATTGGAATTTTTACCATAAATTAAAATAAGAACACGTATAAATTTATTGTATGGAAATAACTAAGTATTTGACTAGGACAAACACTGCGTCTGTCTAAAATAAATGGGACAAGAGCCAGTGAATAATAACGATTTATGTGGGGATTATTTTAAACTGTTTTTTAAAAAACTAAGTGACTTTTTAAATTAAATTACTAAAGTAGTCCGAAAGCTGAATTAAATTATTTAAATAACTCATTTTCATCTCTAGCTAGCATAACTTCTTTCTTACTTTTATTGTAATAAAATTAATTAAAAATAACTTTTCAGAGTACTTCATTCATTAAAATGACTAATTTTATTATTATGTTCTACTAATATTTGACAAATTTGATTTTACGTTGTTATGATATAAGTGTCACCAGACTTTTTGTAATATAAATATTTAGTATCCAGAAGTGAGTGTGATTTAAAAAAAAACCTTGAATTTATATCTTAACTAAAATATGACATCAGTTTATAGAAATTAAATAAATTATTCACTCAAATACTCTAAAAATCCAACGGTATTGTTTGGATTTTTATTAATTGAAATTGAACATCCAGAAAAAAGGCTTAACAAAATAAAACATAATGTTTAGAACACTTGAGTTTTTACTGAAATAGGGTTCAAGCATTTTGATGAATTTTCATTTGCTTGCAATTGATCTTGGGCTTTGCTTCAAAGTCAAAATGCTTAAAAAAACATTCGCGTGTTAAATGAAAATCTACCACATACTTATCCCACCGAGCCATCTGGTATTGAAACAGCGTGGTGGAATGAATTTCAACCTTCTCCTTAAAAGTAGAGGAAGCTTTAGTCCACTTGTTCAATAGCAGGCTGTCTACATAAAGGTAGCACACATGTGCTAAATTAAACATTTGATGTTCATAAATCTTGTTATTTAACGTATCTTTGACATCTCCAAGTCGTCAATAAATATTTGATTTATCGATTCTCAGCGAAAGGGGGTAAGTGTCTTCCCAAAGTTAGCCAAGATAAGGCAAGTTTACTGTGATCTGTTTCCTTTTGGCTTGTTTCCATTCCATCGTTGATACGACACGATTGTTATTTGTGTCACGAACCCAATTGACGTACGTCGTACATAATATATTTTGGTGATAAAATTATCTAAGTAGATTAGGTGTTTTTTTAATATTTTAAGCAATAAATAGCATGTTTTACATAATGAGGCTATAAGATAACGTTATAATACAAAAGTATAAAAGTGATCCAACAATACAAATACATCTAACCCTTATTTTCAATTTTAACACATCCTTAATTTTTATTCTCATTTAAAACTCATCTCATTAATTATTGGTTCAATTTGCAAAGTGAATAATAGTTTTTTTTGGAAATTTTAATTTGATACTACGATATATGAGTTATACTGTGTGACAAATAATTTCACGAGGTTGCCACGAGATTTTTAACCAAGTTCCACCTGCTGTTATGAAATATTTCCCGACATAGAACCCAACCTTCTATGGGCCCGACCCAGACCTTCCTTGTGATCGGGCCTTTTAAGGTTGCCACTTTACCAGCGAGGTATATTAAGAAAAATATAATGCATACATATTTTCATTATTAAATAAGTAGGCGGACGAATAAATGGGCCATCTGATGGTAAGTGGTCACCATAGACATGGTGGTAGGATAAATAATAAGTGGTAAACTAGAGGAGTTTACACAAAGTCTACCACCAAGTGATTGTGTAATAATACATAAACCACTTGGTATAATAATTTTGGATGAATAATTCAGTATAACCAAATAACAACTGAAATAATAAAAACTAAATTAAATTTGTTGACTGCAATTCTACTATTTTCAATAAAATATGGTCTTCAAAGAGACTGTCACAACAATGCGAACAGATTGTTTGACGCAACTTTAAGAGCTATTATTTCAGAGGCTTTGTTTGGTCCAAAACGCTCTCAAAATTTAGCTTCATATTTTTTTTGTTCGAGATTATTTCTTAAGCCTTTTTGATAGTGAGGAAATTCCATCATTACAACCGGTCAAAGTGAAATTAGGTTCTTTTTGGATGATATAAAATTAATGATACAAGCTTAAGTTTTACAAGCAACTTTTTGAATATAGAACGTTGGACTTTCGACGAAAATACTCGGGGAAATTAAAGGATTTTATTATATAAAGTTTAATTATTTTTTATTCAAAATAATAAATCTATAGCCTACAGTTGTATAGTAAGTATGAGATTAATATTCGGAAATCGTAGTACTAAACATCGGCTTACGATATCGGTTCGCTGTATAAATTAGCTAACCTTAACATATTGATAGATTCATGTATACCTACTTTTATTTACGTTTGTTTTTCTGCGCGTTTTCAGTTCATTTTTACAATTAGTACGACTAATGAAGTGGATCTCATGGTTATGATGACTTTGTTTGATATATATTTATAGATCAATTATATATCAGAATTTATTATAGTCATAAGTGTACAAATTTTTTTAGTATAGTTAAATTAGTGATATTTCTCGTCAAGATCCACAACGGAATTGTTGATATGAACTAGTTATTGATGGAACATTTCACAAGTTGGTTTGTGGCAACCCTAACGCGAACTTCAGCCTCTCACCGGAACACGTGGCAGTATCTGAGTTTGTGACATTATTGTTCTAGCAACCCTGTCTTCGTTTGTAGCGAATGTTTAAGTAACAAGATAAAGACAACCATTTACAGATATGAGGTTTGCAATTAAATGTTAATTAGAAAGTTTTATCAATTTTTCAAGGAGATTTTCTTGCTTTTTGTTGGATTCTCAATTGTTGGCTCAATTCGGATATTAAAATGTGATCAGACTTATTTAAAATTTTAGGTACCTATCAAAAAATGGTTCATGAATTTTATCTATTTTGTAAAGGTCTCTGTAATTGGTTAAAACCATTTTAAATTAGAAAATAAATGTTCTTATCTTTTTTTCTATTTAGATGCTTAAACAAGAATCCTAGAGACGAATTTTAAATTTACATTTTTTGGTGAAAGTAGTGTATAGAGTAATGTAAGCAAGAATATTATGGAAACAGTTTAAAAAGTCAGTCATGCACTTACGTTTGTTCGAATTCGGTTGAATTTAGTGAAAAAAGTAACCGCCAAAATGATGTCCCAACATTTATCGAGCATGTTCGAGCAGCTCGGTAACTTTACGAAGAACAATTTGACCCATAACAGCAAGCTGGTGAAAGAAAAGGACAGTAAATCAAGTGGTAATCATGTGGGACCTGGTGGGGACGGAGGTGGTAATCAGCAGCCGTCTCCTTCGCACAAACATGGACACGTGCAGCCTCCGCCGCCGTTGAAGAAACCGTGCAAGCTTAGAAATGTCTCTTCGAAAGCTGAATCGTACGACAGTCTCTACGGAAACAGTATTTTGGTACGTGTAGTTTTAACTTTTTATTTTTATTACTATGGGTCTTCGTCTTCATTTGCCAATTTTATTCAACTACATGTTTAAAAGTCTTAGTTGTGTATGTGCACACAAACATACATTAAATAGATTTGTATTCGTATTTACAATAACGATGTGTTTCACATTTAACGCGTTTAGATTATTCACATCATGGTTGCTTATCTACGCTATTATATTTGATAGGTAAATAATGGAACATTTGCCTATAGACACGATGTAGAAATTATCTTCAAATCAAATAATTGTTGGCGTGTTTGCGTCGTCCTTATGTCTATTAAATTACAATTTAACATTAATTTCTCTCGTGTGGGTTTTCCCGATAGTTTTAGGATGACTAAGTACTGAGACGCAAATGCTTATTTATGATGGAGATAAAGTTAGATTAATATTTATAATCCAAGTAAACAAATGAAGGTACCGGTTATTATTCAGATATATATTTTTTTAAAATTTAATATGTATTAAATAAAACGAAGAATATTTTTTTAATTAAGACATAGGTGTTTTATTTATCATTTCACCATAGAAATTTATTTTTTTCATTTTTCATTGTAATTCTATAGATGTGGCTTTCATAACTATTTTCCCGCCTGAGTAAATTTATTTAAGCTGCATAATGAGATGAATTTTTCAATCTAGTTAATGATAAACATTTTATTAGTTTTTCTTTAATTTACACCGTTGAACTTCAATTTTCAATAATGAATTGGTGAAATTTGCATTTCACAATTCACAGCCAGTATTATAATAATTATAATGTATTATCTTGCTGGTTATGTCTAGGTATTTTCTTTTCCGAATCTGTGAAAGATTTTTGTGTGATCAGTAAATGTAATTATATAAACTAAGGTATTTTGAATAATGTATTACATTATATAATCACATCTGATAAATAAGCTTTAAATATCAATACCAATATTATGAGTTTTCTTTATCATGATTTCGTCCCCATGTGTCAGCACTTCAACCAATCACCTGGAAATTTGAATTTGACATCCGTGTAAATTGAAAGATGGGGGAGTGCTTTCGTTAAATTATTTACCTTATTTTTTAATCCTGATCGAGTGAATTCTTATATGTTCTTCGTATCGAAGCCATCTGCAAAATGTAATTTCAAAATCGAGTAATACTAAAATTAAGCATATGAGACAGAATTAAGTACAAATAGGTTTAAAATTGTCAACAAGGTAGTACCCACCATCTCAAGTTAGATGTCAGTGTCGTGGAATAAAAGATGATATTATATCAGTGGTACACTTACCGGCCGTTACTCAATTTTTACAAGAACTATAAACACAAATTAAGCACATTCAAGTTAATTCAAGCCTGGATCTGAATTCGCTATCAACATCTATCCACTGATCCTAATGGGCTTATCTAGAATTTTCTATGATATAAACAATTGATATTATAATAATGCACAAACACCGTTGCATATCTAACTGTTGAAGAATATATTAATAATAATATAAAAATATCCAGGGACATTATCCACACAAGGCCATCTGATCCCGAACTAAGCAGAGCTCGTACTACGTAAATATATACTTATAAAGATAATTACACCCAGACACAGGACAAACAGACATGTTCATGTACACAAATGTCTGTCCTGGGTGGGAATCGAAACCACGATTTGCGGCGTGAAAGGCAAGTGTCTTACCAACCACGCCAACTGGCTCGTATGTATATATATTGCTCTACATGCGTCAAGGGTGATGAAATTTTTGCTTTAATATATGTTAAGATATACGTGTAGATAAAATAATGTGTATTTATCATTCAAATGCATCGTTATCAGCTGACGAGTCAAAGCGCCGCCTTTATTTACTAAGTACATTTTCATGTTCGTTTTTTTTTCATCGGAACGTTTTAATTGTGCTCTGATATATAATGCTATTATTCTGTCAAAATGTGATAATAATATTATTCAAATACTCGCTTATGAATGTAATAATTAAGATACTATATATATGACGTCTTTACATTGTTATTTGATAATTAATCCTTGTGTACATAATACTTATCGATTTTTTTTTACGCAATAACTAGTTAATGATATTCTTCTATGAATATTTAATATATGCTTTTTAAAAACACGTTTTAAATTTTATATAGGAAAAATTAAGTTCATAGTAAAGTAGAATATAACTGTTTGTGAATGTCCCACTGCTGGGCTAACGCAATATCCGGTTACATATTTATTTGTAGTTTATTTTGCTCGCTCCAACTAGTACATTTGGGGGGGGGTTGACCACCCTTTAAACTGGTTGAAGGTTTAAGAAGGTTGCGTGTTCAAATCACGTCGGGGTTACCAGTTTGGGGGTGGCCACCATTGAAACGGGAGGATCCTCCGACCAGACGGGTGTTGTGTCTGGTGGGCTACTGCCCAACGATTGTTGTCGGGTTCTTGTATTTATGTTCAATCGCTCTGATAACTGTAGCATTTAACTGCTTCAAGATAAGACATCGAAGGAATAAATATATATTTACAAACAAGAAGTTATAGTTTAATAAAATAATAAATGTAGATTATTTTTTTTTGTTATAATATAAAAAAACCATTTGAACTATGGTTGACCTTGGACAAGATAAGGCTCAGTGTACAATAAGGTAGTCATTAAATGAGAGATAGAAACAATCGAATGACACTTGAAACATCACCTAGTTAAATTCCAAGTATTATAGATAATATAAATAATATAACGTTTTAATTAAATAAACCAATGAGTATTTTGTATTTCTTTTCGTGTGTGTGTGAGCATTTGCGTACCTACGCGTGAGTGTGTGTGTATGTGTGAAAATGAAAGCAGTGATTCTTTTTTTCAATTACAGTGTTCTTTTATACTGGTATGATAAATTATTTTGTAAACTGGCGATTAAAAATTTCTTGTTATAAGACAAAGTAGTTTTTTGATTTCGCTTATTATAACTTTAAATATACTTACTAAATTTGACTTATTATAACTTTCACTTAGTACAGTTTAGTTAACTTAGTATCACTTAGTTTTGGTCATATTATAAAATGGGGTAGAGGAATGTTCTGTCTTTACGTACACGTACGAAAACGGGATCATTGGCTTCAAGCTGAATTTCGCTTACTCGACTCTCGTACACAACAAAATATGATTTATTACAAATATGCCTTTTCTTTAGTAATGATAAAAATGTTATTCAGAATGTTGTTATAAATGTGCAGAAATTATTATTTGTATTTAAAGCCGATTTGTTTATAGCAAAAGCTTAATTTAAGTTTTGTTACGAGAATATATGTATATATTATAAATATTTTTATTTAATCCTTGAATATTAAAAGGCAATTAAAAAAATAAATAATATTATTATTAAAAGTTGGATTCCCTCAGCGATGATTTATGAGTATCTAATAAAAGTAATTTTACTTTATATCTGATTTCCATACGATGGTGACAAGGGCGTTCATTTCTAGAATCTGGAATGTTCAATGGAACACAAAAATATTGCTAGCATTCGTGTCATTTCTAGCGTTTACATAATGAAATTAAAGAAGTTAGTCATTCAAATATATAAATAAGTAAATAATTCGCTACAATGCTTTAAAACTTTTTATTATAAGCCTTTTTTATTTATTGGGCGTATGACATATTTTACATACAATAACACGAATGAAAAAAATGTCTCCGAAGATTAACTAATATTCCCTTTTATCCGCTTGCTAAGCAGAACAATGTAAAAGCTTCTTAGCCATAATAACCTAATTTAGAACCACCTCGCATAAAATAACTCCCGTGACAATATTTATTGCTTTTATTGAATCAAAAAATGTAAATATAGTATGTAATTTCAGCAAAACAGGTAACTAAGTTCGTTGCAAGATTACATTTTGTAAAATACCTACTTCCCTATATTTAAAGTAGCTCTATTGTAATACAGTCACATGGGACTTCTAAATGTTCAGTAAGTTTGATATTCAACATTTTATGCAAGCTTAAACTCTTGCGAGACTCTTTTGTCGTTGTAAGAAAAGGTTTGAAGATGAATAAGATCGATGAAGGAAGTGAATCAAAATCTTATGAGGACTGTTTTGTTTTATTCTTCAGGTACGTACATTCTTGTCACGCTTGTAAGTAATATTGTAGGACTGTACTGTCAAACACAAAATGAGATAAACATGTATGAAACAAATAAAATGTGTGCAGTTGTGATGCCCAGGTACTTTTTTATATGGCATAGGTTAGTGGTCACCAACGCCCAACGACATTGGCATTGTAAGAGATTTTAACTATCACTTACATCACCATCATTTATTGTATGAATTTTTAGCTTTCACATATTATAAAACAAAGTCCCCGCGTTTCCTGTCTTTCTGTATGAACGTGATAAACTAAAAACCTACTGAACGGATTTTCATATGGTTTTCACCAATGGATAAAGTAATTCAAGAGGAAGGTTTACGTGGATAATTAATTAATGTTTTCTGTAAATTTGTTGAAATTTGACGATAATAGTTGAAGCAGTCGGAAAAAATGAGCCGTTTACTTTAATGTTTAAAAAATGGTTACATAATAATATTATAATTGGAAAGCTATATAAACGGATATGATATTAATCCTTATGAATTTAAATACGTTATTTACTTTAAGCATTGCATGTATATTATAATTTTCACCACCCAATTTAAATTAATATCTTAAGAGTTATCGCAATTTTAAAACTATCGCGCACTAAATAAATTCAAGCAGTCCCACACCGATCGTACTAACGCGCAATGCAACCGCCTGCACGCCGCCGCCTCCCGCTGTCGTCCACTGTGGCTAAAAGCTTATACAATACTACGACAGGTTTTTTAGGAATATTTACTCTATCTGCTACTCGGGTGAAGCCGGGGCGGGTCGCTAGTTCATTATAATACACCTATAATATGGTATCCATCATTTCCACACTTTAAGAATTGTCCTAAACTAAAACGGAATATGTCCATTGATATTGGACTAATCTAAACAATACTACAAGTAAATTGTTGTTACTAAATTTATGAAAGTTTTAAAAGAGGTTTTATACTTCTATTATATTACACGTATTCATAACAAATATACTAAACCCGCTATTCATTTTTAAAATAGGATTTAAGGTTAGCAAGACTAATAAAGCCATTTCAGTTAAATAATACAATAAGCCCTGGAAGGCTTTTGCTATTTGAAGACTAAGTGCAACTTTTCTTGGGAATTTATTGCAGAGGCTGTTACGCAACTTTATTTATAGCGTAGTTAGTAATGGGCAATACATACTCTACTGGGTTCTGTAGCAGATATCATTCCTATATCTTTGGAAGTATAAAATCAATAATTGTTACTGACTACCAAACTTTTTTAATTATGCCAAAAAACTTTCAAATCAAAGTATGCAACAAATTAAAAAGAGATAACGTAAAATATGGATGCCACTGAAAATTATTGTAATATTTGTTAATTTGGCGATTGATTGTTTACTCCCTTCGGGGAGGTTAACCCTTAGGGTCGCTCACGCCCTGTGACCCTGCAGTTTCTGGGGATACTACACAGTTAGCATTAGCAGTAAGCATTTTTTGTAAATCAATAAATTAATATATTGATTTACAAAAAATGCTTTTCTCAGTATAATCATTAATTGGGATGAGAATTTACAGTTTTATATCGTTTAATTAAAATGAAAACGTTGCAAAGTTAATTGGCTGCCATATAGTTTTATTTTATTGGTAGGTCAACTGCAATTGCAAAATGAATACCGTTAATGCGTCATATTTTGCAAATAAAATTATGCTTTTTAAGAGTTTCGTATAATTCTTATATTAAAAAAAAGGTAATAATCTTGTTGAATAATGTTATTTTTTTTATAGCATAAGTTTGGTATAGCATACGTATGGGTTGATGGTAAGTGGTCACTAACGCCCATAGACATAGGCATTGTAAGAGATGTTAAATTATGCTAGGTATTTTTATTTTAAAATTATCACAGACAGATACATTGTTTTTTTATTAAATAACTCAAGTGACGTAATTGAACTGTTCAATGTTTTTTTTTAAAAGTGATTCCATTTTGTAAATAAAATATTAATCAAAAATCTGTTATGATTTCAATAACTGTCAGTTATGAAACAGAAAACTACCGTTTCTTGTCTCGCCTTTGCTTTTATTTTAATGAAACATTTATAATACTTTCTTTTTTAACGGCTATTCATTTAAAAACTTCGCTCTAAGTACTTAACACTCTAATACCCAATTATTTGCAGAATTAAAAACTTAGACTTTTTTAATTAAACTTGAGCCGCGAATTTTTCTTTGAAGCAACTATAACGTTGTATGAATTAGCCTTTTTTCATTAAAATTATACTAAGTGTGAAATAATTAATTGCTTCAGAAGATTGAGTAAGTAAAGGAATGTAACTTATTATACCTATATTTTTGTTCTATTATAAGGTTAAGTTTTAAATTATAATAAGCCGAGATGGCCCAGTGGTAAGAAAGCATGAATCTTAACCGATGATCGTGACTTCAAACCCGGGCAAGCACCACTGAATTTCATGTGCTTAATTTGTGATTATAATTCATCTCGTGCTTGACGGTGAAGGTGAACATCGTGAAGACCTGCATGTGTCAAATTTCACTGAAATTCTGTCACATGTGTATTCCACCAACCCCCATTGGAGCAGCACAGCGTGGTGAAATAACCTCCAAAACCTTCTCCTCAAAAGATGCCTTAGCCCAGCAGTGGGACATTCACAGGCTGTTACTGTTTAGATTATATTAGAAAATTATAAACTGGTAATAACATTATATATTATTGAAATGTTCGTAATCAATAGACCCAAGCATATCTATGTATATTTTTAGTAAACATTATTTAACAGTAAGGGGTGAACTCATATTTATTTCCAGTATAATAAGACGATGTTACCTATCCTTTTCTCAAGCGAGTTTTCAATTTTTCAAATCAGATCTAGTGAGCGGTTCTCGTGCGCGAGTATATTTAAAAATTTCTTCGTAAATAAATCAGCTTAATATTAAAATAGTTTTGGAATACATCGTTCGAAATTTTGAAATGATTATTTAATCGAATCGTAACGAGCGTATTTATTTGTATAACTTGCGAAATCACAGCCAATTGCTTTGCAAATGTTGAGACGTCTTCTATTTGCAATGTTTGCTCTATTTAACTAACCTTAACTGTGATGTTTAAGATAGTTTCAGCTTTATATGAAGAGTATAAGTACAGATTTTGTTCGCGGATTATTTATTTCTGTATTATGTCATTTCTATTTATTCTTTCTTTATCTGTAAGTTTGGCCGTGGCTTATAGAAATGTGTGTACCTACTCCTTAATTTAGTTCCTATCTATTCTAAAACAGGTTAAAATTGTTATTGTTCACTCAGTTTTGTATTATAATATTTATTAAAACTTGATCTAATTGATGTTTCATTGATTATAAATAACTTTGTTGTTTATTTTACGTTGTCTGGAAGAGATCGCTCTTTTAGCGATAAGGCGGCCTTTTGTACTTAAATTAATACTTTTCTTAAATAGTATTTATAATTGTATGTTTCTGTGATCTTGTATGTGTTGTACAATAAAGCATAATCTATCTATTTATCTTTTCTGACTGAACTTTGTCTGAATAGTGATATGACATATTTTGATTTTTTTTTCAATTATTTTGCCTTATAACATTTTATACTAAACTATTGTTTTATTTATTATCTTGAATGGCTTAATTCAAGAGATTGCTAATACCGATTTTTTTCTTTTTTTTCCGCTAAACGAACATTACGCGTTCCAACCCGAGTAAGTACTACCAAATTTTCATTTGCTTTGTGTTTATAACTAAGAAAACCACGCATGAGTCGGATGAAAAACTCATACACGTGTCTATCTATCTGAATTCTCGTCAAATGAGGCCTTACCCCTAGCAGTGAGATATTAAGAGGTACTTTAGTTTTAGTCTGTGTAACCAATAATTAAACTTATAAAAATGCATTTAACTACATAGAAATTCTCGTTTTTATAAAAAAAAAAACATTGAAACATCACTTTAATCAAATATACGTTTCTTCTTATTTGTTTCTGATATACAAGAAACGATTTAAGTCTCATATATTTCGGCACGATACCAGTAAAATGCTTCGAATATTTCTCTGTAATTTAAGGCATTGATTGACGTCGCGTCGCGTCGTCTACATTCTTCCATTCCACTGAAACAAGCGAGAACTTATTCGTTCATCCATTCGTTTATTTGCTCTCATACCGCTCTCATCCAGACAAACAAGGATTTTCAATTCAAAACATACGATCGTTACTGTTTGCTCGTGTTTTTCTTCGTGTATCTACTTGGATTCGGACTTATTAAAGATACAACTGATAAGAACAGGAAAAAGATACTTATCTCATAGTTTGTTTTTTAATCAATTACTTTTATTGAAATTGATAAATTGTATTTTAATATGAAACTTGGAGGCAATATTGTATTATTCGTATATTTATATATTAGAGGCTAGCCTTCTCGCTTAGTACGGGTATAATAATAGGCTACATAAAAGGTTTATTTATATATATTATATTGAGGAACAAAAATCCATTTTTATTGCTGTTATTGCTTGAGTATACTGTATAAGTTTACTGGATTAATAACGACAACAACATACAAACATTCATTTTTATTTATGTATATAGAAGAGTCATAATGTAAATTGTAATGACTTTATTTATTTTTATTTCTGTACAAAAACGTAATTTAATTTTTTTCGCTTTTCATACATGAAAATTAAATTTTTTAACGTCTCCTAGGACGCTGTTGTTAAAGCGTATATTTTACTCCACAAAAGAATTACTAACACGCGTAGATTAGCAGCAGAGGTAACAAGCTTGTGTGGTCTTGGTATGCCCGTCAAAATATTTTTGTATTAAAAATAATATTAAAATACATTATTAAATAATTATGTAGCTCTTTATATTGTATTGTTAATCTTAAATTAGCAATAGTGCGCAATATCTTATAGTGCGAATAAGCTACATTTTCAAAAACCTATTTGATCGCATTAAGAATCTTATATAATTTACCTATGTTTGTCCTCCGGGCTCCAAAAATGCATCCATTATTGACTGGTGATCTTTCAAAATCCTAATCATTTATTATGAAGCAACTTTTATGTGTCAAAATTTGTGGGATTCGTACTTGTGATAAAAAAAATAGAAACAGTATTACATAATGATCATTATTTGTTAGATTACATGATCACTATGTTACACTATACATAAATAACAACACACACACACACACACACACACACAAAAAGAGGTTAGTACTTTTTCTCCTTAGTATGTCAACAAATACCGTGATCATTATGTGAAACACTCTAGGCTCGTTGTACAATAATGATTTTGTAATCTAAATTCAATTTGATGAATATGGTGTTATAATAAAGCGCTGATTTAAACAATTGACTTATCCTAATATATATTCATCATTATTTCTCTTTTTTTTATTGCATAGAAGGCAGACGAGCATATGGGCCACCTGATGGTAAGTGGTCACCAACGCCCATAGACATCGGCATTATAAGAGATGTTAACCATCGGTTACATCGCCAATGCGCCTGTAATTACACTGGCTCACTCACCCTTCAAACCGGAATACAACAATAGCAAGTATTGCTGTTTTGCGGTAGAATATCTGATGAGTGGGTGGTACCTAACCAGACGAGTTTGCACAAAGCTCTACATATAGAACAAGTATTTTCATCGAAATAAGTACATCATCGAAATTATTTGCGTTTCATATTCTAATTTCTTGAAAAGGTAAAACTAAAAGTTGCTATAAACATTTTAATTTTCTAATGTATCACATGAGCGTATAAGCAAATGTTTCGACTGTTGTTGTTACAAGGAACATAATACGAATTATTTGTATGTCTTAATAAAAACGAGAGCGCGTTGAATGTATGAGTATTCATTTGGCAAATATAACGAAGTTCTCTGACTCGTGATGCAGGAAGTGAGCGTTTTCCGTGTGCCGACATTTCACAGGCGTTGTCAATTTGATTGCAATTTCATAATACACTTTCCTAAATTTATTTGGGTTTGGTGATTTTATTTTCTCTACTTAGTGTTTTTGTATTTGTCAATTTTAAAAAAACTTAAAAAAAAATTCCCAACAAGTCAACAAAATGAACGCATAATAATTTGATTTTTTGTTATAATTATTTGTATTAATCAATTTACTACTACTCATAAATAATAAGATAAGATTTATCTTTCAGTTCTTTTAGTTAGAAATGACATATGGAAACGGTGGTTGATTTGCTTTAAATTTTTGGTTTCCTTTTTTTACTAAAAAACAGTAGATTCATAATTGGTCACAATGGTTCATCGACATTTGCAAGATGATAACAAATATTAACCATATCTTCGTCCATCGTCACTTTGTTACCAACATTGGGAGTTATGTTATGATTATTTTATGTGAAAATGTCTATAGTAGTTGGAACAGACGAAATCAGTTATATAGCATGTTCAGACATTAAGAAAAAGCTTAGTAGTAGAAAAAGTAGCAAGAATATAATTTGTCAAAGTATAATATAAATGCAAAACATGACACATTCCGTTATATGGAATAATATCACAGGAGATGAGAAAATACAGTGTATGAATTTTGTAAAAAATAAGTTGCGTATGATTTTATGATACCCAACATCGACCTTGATTTTTTTATATCTCAAAGCTTATATACAATAATGTTTCACCTTTCCTTTCTTGTCTGTATTTATTTTTATGTATACAACGCACACACTCACTTAAATATATTTGTTGTTTTTTTTTATTCATGAAAATTTAACGACAACGGTACAATTTTATATAATATGTAAACATATGTAAACAGTTGGAGCTGAAAGGTATTTCTTACGTCACGTTTTGAGAACAATATATATTGCGTTCCTCACGGTTTCTATCCAGGATAAAAGTATAAAAGTCAAGATAATTCTCACGTTATATTACATAAAACACGCGGGATATAACTTTTTTCAATTTGAAACTCGCATTATCCCTACAAACATTTACTTCCCTGCTATAACTTATACGGGTAGTTTGGGTAATCGAATTTCAATGTTTATATTTGATTCTTTAACTTATTATATCTGTAATAATAGACGATAATAATGCTAGCATACATAAAACTCATTCGAGAATATGTGGCTCATTTTAGAGAGGATTTTTCATCATCATCAGAGATCAGACATTTCAAATTGTCTTAATGTCTATTACACTCATAAGCATTTTATTTTTTAATACATACGTCATATATTGTCAATTATCCTTAGTTCCTTCTGACTGATTCTCAAAAGACATTAGGTTAAAGCGCAATCATAGGTGCTATTAATTTTCTAATGTTATATTAAAAAAGGATTGACAATCCATACGAGCGAATAAGGATCCAGAATCAACAGCTTTATATCTGAGGCACAATATAACTTCGTCAAATTCCTAGATAAGGGCTTCTACTAAGAATTTTGTAATAGGAAAACTCAATGATTTTTTTATGGCGTCGATATACAAATTTGAGTTAGTGACCCTCATGATCTGCCTCATGATATGCCAGTTAATAAGTCAGTAAATATTTTCCTGTAAACAGATGCTGGTTCACTTATTGTCATTCACAGGCCGCTTAGCAAAAGTTTCCGGGCAAACTAACTTCGTTGACAAAATCTGAAACATAAATAAAACAAGAAATAAATCTTTGTTTGTCTTTGCATAATAATGAAGTACAACAATGTTACTGTAAAATTATAATGAAATGTTTGAAATTAGCGAGTTTGTATTATGATATTGTTGAGTCACAAACTTTACGATTATACGTATGCATATTTAATTCGCTCTTACTCGAGGGTTAATAATTTCTAATCTTTCTTCAGTCTTTTGTAAGATGGATGCTTAACTTAGCCTGTGATATACCAGTGTAACTGAAGATAATAAAATATCTTTATTAAGTAAATACGTGTTGACGTTAGACTATCGAAACCGAATAAAGAGAAAAGAATGAATATTTTGAATTAAGTAAAAATATATTTTTTTTTTATTTCATAGGAAGGCGGACGAGCATATGGGCCACCTGATGGTAAGTGGTCACCAACGCCCATAGACAATGGCATTGTAAGAGTTGTTAACCATCTCTTACATCGCCAATGCGCCACCAACCTTGGGAACTAAGATGTTATGTCCCTTGTGCCTGTAATTACACTGGCTCACTCACCCTTCAAACCGGAACACAACAGTACCAAGTACTGCTGTTTTGCGGTAGAATATCTGATGAGTGGGTGGTACCTACCCAGACGAGCATGCACAAAGCTCTACCAAAAAGTATATAGCGTAATAATATAATTTCGAGTTAAAAAAATATATTGAAATGATCATATTAATACTAATATAAAAAGCAGTGGTTTTGAACCTGCAATATTCGGTTAAGATTCCCGTGTTCTAGCCACTGGGCTAGCTCGGCTAGTATATAATATTTATTTAATTATCACTTATATATTATGAGACAAAATTTGTTTCTTTTTAATGGAATCCAAACAAGCTAGTGAGATACATATTTGGCTTAATTATTTTAATTTTAATTCAACATATTTCGATCGTAGCTGGATGATCTGTAAATATATAATAAATGTATATATTCCGGCAATAACAAGGGCGCAAAATATAACAGTATTTCTCTTTGTCGATTCTCAAGGGGCATTGTTTCTATTCGTTTGCGAAACTGCTCTCTGGTCATACATTTTGCAACAGTTAAGTGTAAGCTTTGATGTTTACTTCACTAAGTTGAAATTATCTAAAGTTAAATATAGTTGGAATAGGATAAGTTAGAACACATCGTTATGTGTTAAATTTGCGATTTAATGAAGCCAATTTGTAAATTCAACGACTTTTCGATGGAAATGTATTCGTTTTTATCATAAAATTCCGCATCTCACAGATTAGAATTAAAAAAATAAGGCATATTATTCAACACAATATTATATACATGACAAAAAAATTACGTACGTACTTGATTGACATAACATTGTATTCGAGATGTCCAAATACAGTGGATTTGAGTGATTAACTGAAAACGATGACGTCACTTTTAACATACAGTTGAATCATCTATTCTGTGGCCCTAGCCAAGTTGACATTCTACAATCGTAAACGCTAATAGAAAACTAACCAAATGTATGAGAATGACATCTCTCAACGATAAGTCACGTGGTCATTCTCATACAAATTTAGTTTTCTATTAGCGTTTACAATTGTAGAATGTCAACTTGGCTAGGGCCTCTGATCTATACTAATATTCTAAATTCAAAATGTACTCTTTGTTTCTGCTACGGTTTCGTGGCTAAGCTTTGCTAAACTAATTTTGATGAAATTTAGTATGAATCAAGTTTGTACCTTTCCTAAAAAGCGGGTGAGAACTAGTTTATTATAAAAAATATTTACTTAAAATTATTAATCTATTCTAAAAATATTTTATTGAGCTGAAAATTTATTTTAGTTCGTATAAAATAAATATCATCCTGTATATCTTTCTCATCTGTATTCTATGTTTAGGTTTTATTGGTGTACAATGAAGTGTATTTTTCTTGTTTTGTAATACGAACAGCAGAATAGAAGAAAAATACTCTCGCTACAAAACAATACTGTCGGATTATTGAGATCGGTTATAAAAATAAGTTATCGAATGTGTTTCTACAACAACTATTTGGATTTTTATTTAAAGTCTGTATAGCTAACATTGTTCTTACAGCTAATAGAACTTTGATTATGATAATTGTTTGTTATGTATTTGTTTGTTAGTTCGTGTTTATTTTTACATGCTTTATCTTCACATATTTGTAAGTATGGGTCAAATTTTGAAAGTGTTTTAAAACTGATAAACCCCATCGATTTAAATATTAATTGTAGTACATTGATTTATGGAAAAAGTTGTATGTATAAAATAGCCTATTATAAGGTTACGTTAATAATATTTTGAATAAAGAACATGTATGAAGACATTTAAAATAAATAACAGCCCGTTAAAGTCTATTTGCTGGGTTATTCGACGATATACTTCTTCGCCGCCAGCACGAGATGAATTATAAAAACAAATAAAGCTCACTCTAATCAAGTTAATTTCAATAAAAAAACGGCCGACATTAAAAATTTAACATTAACAGAATCCGTCTCACGAATTTTCAATCAGGGTCACGTGACCCTGCAAGTTTAAATTTTTTTACCCATCACAAAAAAGTGCATAATGCCGCTAAAGAAGTTTTCACTTCAAAAAAATTAAATATTCCTGATAAACTCCTAATAAATGGTTCGAGCTGTAACTTATACATGTAATAATATAATACATCCAGACACCACGCCATGCATTTTTAAGGTACAATTTACAGAAATGTATATAATAATAGCAATTCATTTTTATATCACTTAAAACAGATTTTAACAAAGACAATAGTTTTTGGATGATATTAAAAAATTATAAGAGTGCACTAATTTCGTTTATCACATTAATACGAAAAAGATCTTCTTAATATCTGATATCTTATGAAGAAGAAGAAAACATACATACATAATGTGTTTTCTTGACAAATTTTAAATATATTTATGAGATAATCTATAGAATTGCCTATATATATTACAAGTAAAAGAATACAAAAAAATATTAAGCTACAGAAAATGCACTTTAAAAACTTCAGGAGTTCAAAAGTAATATTTATCGTATGTAGTTACTCAACCTTATTTAAGGCAGACAGACCCTTGCAATCGTGTTATGAAATATGAATAATGTATGGCATAAATTGAACTTTAACAGTTTATGTTTGAATTTATTGCCATGTTAAGTAGTTTTTGAACAATGTGTTACGAAAATAATCACACTTTTATATTTAAAAATTGCTGTTAAACTCTAATATAATTGGTTAACTAACGCAAAAAGTGTTTGTTAAATTAGTTGGCAAACAAACAAGTAATTCTTCTTATAATTTACAATTTAGTATATGCCATTTATTTATACAATAATACTATTTGTTGTTGAAAATACCAACCACGCTATAACTAAGCGTTTTCAATACTCTGGTGGACGACAGCCATGTATGGCTCTAATATTTGAGGAGGTCTTTTAATTCTTTGTAGATCATATCATATTATTAAATATAATTAATTCTGTTGAAATATGTAACATCTGTCTGTTTATAGTTTCATCAAGCGTCTCAATATTTCAGTGGTCATAATCCAGCCCAGTCATAAACCAAAATATATTAGTTTTATGTAGATTTATACGGAACTCCGTGGCCTGCTCTCGTCTGGATAATTGTCAATGCATCTGCAGCAGCTGTTAGGACACGAATTCTGTTAAACTTAATTGCTGACTGTGCAACTGTGTTTTAACTTAATAAGTTGCGTTTATTCTATGCGTCTGTTCTTGGTAACTAATCGAAAGTAGTTCAATTCTTAATGAAATTTATAGCAACAAAAGATTAAAGATCGTATTCATTTAGTTGTTCGTAATCATACTTACTTGGTGGTAGAGTTTTGTGCAAGCTCGTCTGGGTAGGTACCACCTACTCATCAGATATTCTACCGCAAAACAGCAGTACTTGTTATTGCTGGGTTCCGGTTTGAAGGGTGAGTGAGCCAATGTAATTACAGGCACAAGGGACATAACATCTTAGTTCCCAAGGTTAGTGGCGCATTGGCGATGTAAGAGATGGTTAACAGCTCTTACAACGCCAATGTCTATGGGCGTTGGTGAACACTTACCATCAGGTGGCCCATATGCTCGTCCGCCTTCCTATGCAATAAAAAAAAAAATCTTGCCTGGATTTGAGCCTGTAATTAAAGATTCAGTCCATTTAATATAAAAAAATCATAGTAACATAATTTAAACATTACCTACGTTAGGCAGGCAGGTAGGCAGTGTGCCTATAGTACCTGAGTTTATATACATAGCTATTTAAAATCAGATATAGTTGCAGTGTATTTTCGGAACATATTTACGTTGAAACCTTTCCTGCCAATGATACGTCCTCACGTTTGGAGCGCCCGTGAGTTACTGGTGCGAACGGCTTGCGACTGCGAGCTCAATAATATAGTTTATTTTTCTATTTACTGGATTACGATATAAAAGGTAAAATAAAATTAATTTGAAAAAAAAACACTATTTATTTTTAAATTCTTCAGTAGATTTTGTAATAAGTATAAAAAAAACGTGTATTTTTCTCAAAGTTTAAATCTTTTCTGCTTTTTTGTATTGAAATTAAAATGTGTTCTAACCAATGGTGAATATACCATATATTGTTGCTTTGAATATGTTTTAATGTAAATTCTTGTAAAATTTCGTAGATAGAATTGTGATTATTATTGATTTCATTGAAGTCAATTGAAAAACTTTTCGAAATAATTATCACTCAATACATTTACGTCAATCGAAATGGACGAAAACTCAAAAATGTTTTGCGTGAAACTTCTACAAATAGTAGAAACGCTATTTTAATGAACGTAAATAACATTCCGCTTAGCTTTTATTTAAATAGAAAAAGTAAGTAATAAAACAGGTTATGTAATTTGATTGCTGTCTATTCGCACGATAGTACTTTGCTTTATATATAAATAACTAATAATATATACTTACGTATCCGATGGAATATTTCTTAATGTTTAGAACTCAAATTTGCTGCATACCTAATTTCATCGAAATCTGTTTTGTAGTTTATCCATAAAAGCGTAACAGACAGAGTTACTTTTGAATTAATAAAACTAGTAAAGAAGGCTTTATTAAGCCTACACTAAAAAAAGTAGCAAAATTGAAAATATAAATGCAGGCATTACTTGTATAATGTATTGTATTTTATTAGGATATATTTCACTATTATACATTAAAATTATGAAAATATTTTGCTAAATATAGTTGATCTGAAAAGTCCTTGGACTGGTGAGCCGTGTTACACCGGATATTATATAGTATTAGATAACTTGATATCAATTGTGAAATAGACTCAGGAAATAGAATATATATAAGATAAGATATATAATAAATATATCCATTAGTAAGGATAAGTCTGGTATACATATGCACAACACTTATAATGCGAACACGAGGTCGTCTGCTTGCGCCTCATCGACAGACAAAGCGACCAAATGCGCCTCCACAATTTCGCATTTCGATAAATTTTGTAGAACACACCTATAGGAGTAGGTGTCACTCAGGTCTCAGTCATCGGCCTTCCAATCTATAACGCTGTCACGACCAGTAGTGCCAAGTGCAATACACAATAGATGATTAAAAAAAATGCAAAAATATATACTATCAATTAATTTAATTAAAATATACTACCTCTTCTTTTCACACAATTTCAAAATGGTTACTATATCTTAAGGCACTTTACCACATACCATCGGGTGGCATATCTACCCATCTACCTATGTTTATAATAAAAAACGTTATTTATCAATTTAATTTAAATAATATATAAATAAACTGTGTCATATTCTAATATAAGCGTTACGCTTACAAAAAACATTTACAATTTGAATGTTTTAAATTTTATTGCGTAGATAAGAATAAGCTATAAAGATATAAATGAAAAAAACATTACTAGAGTTAAGTTACGTTAAGTTTTTAATAAAAAAATACTTACTGACGTTATTAAGAATGTGGATAATTTGAAATGGCCTTTTAATTAAATCTCTCATTTATTTTAAACTGTAATAAAAACAAAGCAGTTACAGAAACAGCGGAATACAAAAATCCGTTCTTTAATTCCTTATTAAAAGTTTACGAAGCATGTAACTTTCGTGAGTCTTGTTAAATGCGACACAGGTTTGTTTTTTTTGAAGCCAGAAAAGAATTTATTTAACTTTATATAAAGAGGTTAATTTGTAAATATGTAATACATGTAAGAATATATAAAACCTTTGTGTAATGCCTTTTAAAAAAAAACTACTATACTGTATAATGTACACAAAACTTATGCCAGATAATGCAACGCATTTCTAAATTATGTTTTATTTATTTTAGGGAGACAAATAGTTACAAATACACAAAAAAATATCGCGTTACAAAATATGAAAAATAATTAAGTCGTTACAAATACGTAAATCAAAAATCATTACAAAGCAGATTGATGAGATAGAAGCAACTGAAATAATATTTTAAATAATAATTGAGTTTTATTAAAATTTCATAAAATATGAGATATGATATTAATAAATTATTCTGTAAGTAATTATATAAAGTAAAAATTAATATTATATTACATTTCTTTTAATGACAAAAGAAATAAATCGATTTTATTGTTTATGTTGTCGCTTACATAATTAGACTTAGTTTTAGGAACATCGAATAAAAAAATATTTCTTTTTGCCAGCGAGGAAATCTAACAATTAATATATTACTAAGTAAGAATAGAGATTCAATATGATTATTCAATATTTTTTCTTGTATAATATTATTATATAAGTAAATTCTCTTCAGTTTTACCACCTTGAAATGTTTGATGGTTCATGTAATTGTAACTTATATATCATTAAACATTAATTGTTTTTTATTACTAAAAAACAATCTTATGTTCTTATTAAGTATATGGATATACCTTTTGCTCTAAAAGCCAAGGAAATGAGTCGTCCTTTTAAAAAAAAGTTTATTCTATCACGCTCAACTGCAGGTCAGGCAATAGCAGTTTGTCTTAATTTGTACTTGTGATCTCTGATTTATACGATCTATGTGAGTACCACTGGACTACCTCGGATTACCTAATGTTCTACACACATATACCAGTGTTGCAAGCGCACTTAAAGCCGATTAATTTTAGTTTTGAGATAATATAATTCAATATTTTATTTTAATTATGAACTGGAAATACCCATACAACATCAAAAAAAATATTAGCAACTTTTAAATCGCTCTTAAATAACGAAGTACAGGCAGTGTTGATCATATAGTAAAATTGATGTTATGCATTGCGAATGCAAAAAAGTGTAGTCGTAATGCATTGTTCAGCGAACAGCGCTTTATAGCGCTTGTCTACGGATATATGTATGTATGTATGAAATAAAATGATGGTCTCTTGGGAGCTCCGGCGGTTATAGTGTTACGAAACAACAATTTGAAACTTTGCGCGTGAGTGAGAAGAACGGTTGGCGCAATACATCTAATTATGTACAAGTGCAGTTTCTGGGTTTTCTTTTCTTACAAATGAGATTTGTTTCATATATTTTGTGGTTTATACGTCTCATTACTGTCATTCATTTGTCGTTATCCTATGTATTTGTATAATGGATACATTAGGCTGCAGATCGAAGTGGAAAAGATTTTCCTGGTGCGTTTGATTTCTCGATATACGATGGGTGTTTAAGATTTAGAAGGTATTTATAAATGCGCCCATAAAATATACCTAAGTAACTCATTTATGTACAGTGTTTGATGTCTTGAGAAATGGAAACTAAATGATTATATCAAGAGAATCGCTATTTATACTTGTATGCAAATATATTTTATTATTTATTGATTTAGTTAGCAGACTAACAATATACATATTACAAGATGACGTACAAAAATTAAAAACAACACAACTGCTGATCAATTACAAGTGTACGTAATATTCACAAATTATCCAGTCTTTTAAAATTAAAAAGCAAATGAATTATAATAAGAAAAAAATTGACCTATACTTTTATCATTAAACACAACAAAAAAAAAGAAAAAGAATCAAAACAAAAACAACAGGCACTTGACACACTATATTTAATCTATATAAATAAAATGATAGAGGTTTGCTGTTGTGCGAGCATCACGGAATAACCATTGGATAGATTTCAAAGAAATTTTCTAAATTTTATTTCTTAAACACTTGGCCCTTATCAAAAAAATAAATTAATGCGATATCTTCATTTAATAAAAAGTTATTAAAGTTTCGAGAAACAACGATTTGTATATGCACTGCGTGTTCAGTAATGTATGTTTAAACAAATTATATTTTTGCTTGCGATCTTTTTATGTTTTTTTCTTCGTACACAAGAAAACTTTGTTAATATATCAAGCAACGCGGACGAAGTCGCGGGTATCAGCTAGTATTGTTATAAAATGTTATTAAAAAAGTTATAGATAATAAACATATATTGCTATTTTAAAACAACATTTTTTCTGAATATGGCATTCTATCAGATATCCAATGTGTTCATAATGGAATAGTCTTGAAAAAAAAGCAGCTGTTACAAACCGCATCGAATTTCCGCGAAGCGCGGTTTGAATGGGTTTTTGTACTTTTGCCATTGTTTCTACAAAAAATATATTGATTTTTTAAAGCGACAGTGTATCTGGTATGTTTACGAAATACTGGCTACTAAAGTTAGCTGTTCATATTTGAACGTCCTAAATAAACTGGAATATATGGAGATACTCGACAATTTATCTGTGACTCAATGTTTGTTTGTGCACCTGTGATACCGACCAATACCAGTTTTAGCGAAACCTCCTTTGTACGTAACCAATTATTGATGACAAATAAACCTGAGCACTCGGAATGTAATCACTCGAAAGGTGCTTCATTGCTTTTTCAATATACGTACATACTCGATTTAATTAATGATCTCTTGAATTGATTTAGATTTAAGACCATATCGGCTATTTTAGCATTAATGAAATAAGCCAATATTGCCACTAGGTTAAAACACTTGAATCTTTACCGATGATTGTGGAGTCACATCCAATCAAGTACCGCTGATTTTTTTTTACTTAATTGGTGTTTAAAATTAATCTTGAGTTTGGCGGTGAAGAAAATCATCGTGAAATCGGCATGTGTCGCATAAAAATAATGTAAATCCAACAACCTGCGTTGGGTAGCATGGTAGAATAAGATCCAGAATTTCTACTTAGAAGGAGAGGAGACTTCTTATTTCCTCCAAGGGAATATTGTGGTATGTGGTACTAGCCGGTGTCCAAAGCGCCGAGTGCACCCTGGACATTGCAATACCCACTAAATAACCAGCGCCGATAGCCTAGTGGATAGTATCATAGTACACATGAATCATTCACGATCGCAACTTCAAATCGGCTACTTGAGTATTAATTTACTTAATGTGCATATATTACTTGATGGCAAAGGTCATATAAAAAATCATATTAATGTTGCTGCCATACTGCTACACATTTGTTAATTAACATTTTGACTTTAACTGCGGTGTGGTAGCACCTTAAGGATGCATGACGGATAAACTTCTGCAACATATATATAAAATACATATATATTTTTAAATTATGTCCTTGTAATGTAATATCTATTATTTAAATTATATAATATTTTTTATTCAACCAGATTGGAAGATTGTTGTAAGATGTTTGTGATAATAAATAGGACTTAAGTTTGAACGTGCTCCTTGGTCTAAGGTCGTCTTACTTTAAGCGACCCACAGCCCGAAACATCATTCAGCCCGAAATAATTTAACTTTACTTAAGCCCAGGCCTTTATCTTAGACAGAAGTTATATTAAACTTGCTGATACCCGCGACTTCGTCCGCGTTGCTTGATATATTAACAAAGTTTTCTTATGTACGAAGGAAAAAACATCAAAAAGATCGCAAGCAAAAATATACTTTGTTTAAACATACATCACTGAACACGCAGTGCATATACAAATCGTTGTTTTTTGAAACTTTAATAACTTTCTATTAAATGAAGATATCGCAATATTATCGTGTCTTAGAAATAAAATTTAGAAAATTTCATTGAAATCTATCCAGTAGTTTTTCCGTGATGCGCGCTCAACTGCAGACCTCTATCATTTTATTTATATAGATTTACTACCACAAAAATATGAAATACGTGAACGGAAATAGGAAAAAATTCCCAGGAAACAATTTACGACTCGTGTTTAAAGCATATAAATATTTTTGCGACGTACGTATTTTGCCTTCTTTTTGTAAAAAGAGGTAATGAACTTCAACAGAAAACTACGTTTTGCCTGTTCAAAGCGTGTACAAAATTCATGTTTAAATTCAACTACATTTCAGTATAGTTAATTTCAACGTTAATCAACTTTTCAAATTTTCTCGTTCGTGAATTGAGGAATAAGTGTATTAAATTTGAAAGGCGTATCCGGGTTAAAACAACCCAGGTTGTGTGCTCAGCGGTGCCCTAATTTCATTCTCAATTATCGAAAGTTTTTTCATTGGTTAATTGCTTAAAAAATAAAAATAAAATCGAATGCAACCTATGATACGTTTGTATCAAAAACTTTTTACTCAAATTAGACCTGTTTATTTTAAATTCGATTTTTATTAAATTTAATTGTTTTTTAATTAAATTATTTTATTATTAAATTAATTTTATTAGTCTTATTCCGAAAATACTTAATTATTTGTATTAATTAACTTAAAGCACAGAAAAAACTAGGCAAGTAATTCATAGACGATTCTAATCACAGAAGGTAAAAAAAGGAACAGCCTGTGAATGTCCCACTGCTGGGCTAAGGCCTCTTCTTCTCTTTGTGAGGAGAAGGTTTTGGAGCTTATTCCACCACGCTGCTCCAATGCGTGTTGGTGGAATACACATGTGAATTTCAATGTGTCACTATGTTTTCCTTCATCGTCAAGCACGAGATGAATTATAATCACAAATTAAGCACATGAAACTCAGCGGTGCTTGCCTGGGTTTGAACCCACGATCATCGGTTAAGATTCACGCGTTCTTACCACTGGGCCATCTCGGCCTCACAGATGGACTGAAGATAAATAAATAATGTTTAAATTGAATTGAAATGATGTCATAGGCCAAGTAGTTGAGTAAGCTATGGTATTCATTACGGATTTATGAAAAAACTTCGCTTCGAATATCGGCGAAGTTATTATCGGAACTTTGGACGTCAAATTAAAATTGAATAATGTTATATTACAAATAAATATTGATTAAAAAGGTTTTAATTAAAAACTGTTTATAGTCAATAATATAGCTAAGCCTTTAGTAAACCGCATGCAACATAGTTTAATTCCTAAATTAAAAAAATAATTCAAATCGATTCATAAATGATTTTTCATAATTTATGAGTTCTAAGATAATAAACATAAAAAGAAAATACAACTGAATTGAGCAATCTTTTTATGAAGTGGGTTTAAAAAAAAGTTTAATGGATAGACTATACGACTTTGAGAGCATTTAAAAAGCATTATCACTCGTATAAAACTTAAGCAGTAGCAGAAGTTAGATAGAAATCGCTTTCCGCGTCTTAAAAATAGATAAATGAAGATCCTGGTTTTAGCTCTAGCAAACGTTACACTTGAGTTACACAATTGCGATAAAAAGGTAATGTATTTCTCTGCAAACGTTCATCTACTGATGCAATAATTTAAAACGAAAATTAGGCTTAAAAGCCGTGATGGATCAGTGGTAGAAACACGTTAATATTATCGAAGATTGTGTGTTTAAGTTCGAATAAACATTATCCATCTTCGGGTGGAGGTGTCAGATGAAAATATATTAAACAATACGCGTTGGAACATTGTACTAGAATATGTTCCAAATCTTCCCCTGGGAAGTCGCTCAGTGGTAGGAAAACTACTTCACTTATAAAACCAAAACCTAAAAGAAAAAGAGAAGATTGCCTAGCATTGAGCAAGGTACAGGCCAAATTTAACAAGATACTTTTAAGATTTAATGGATTAAATTCATGGAACAATCTTTAAATAATATATAATTTTATTTCCCTAAAAAAAATCCAACCTTAAATAAATACAAAGTAATTTCATTTGTATTATACAATGTTACTCTTAAAGAATATGCAAATGAGAACATAAAATGATCATTCCGGTTAAGCCCGGGACTTTTCTTATTGCTATATATTTCGATGAATTCAAATTAGTGGAAAATTTCATCAGTCAATTCAAGATATATTTTTTCAAGGTAATATAGAATCAATTAAGAATCGATTCTAAGTTCTATTTAGGTACAGGGGGTAAGACCGTATCGTATGCCGTGACGGTGAATGACATGACCATCTCTGATGCCGTCGTGCCCTTGACCGCCGCCGCTCTATAGCCCCTTACCTTAACTTTATAGTTCATTGCTAAAGATTATGATAAACAAAATAAAAAAAAAATAGTTTTAGGTCACTTTTGTTTATTACTTTTTCTTAATTATTTTATTTAAATAACCATCAATTTACCTTTTCACATCTGCCGAGCGTCTCGTCCCAGTTTTTAACTGTCTAGACTAGAACATTTAATTACCAACATAATATGGTCCCTGAGACAATGGCCATATAACATACCGAGGTATAAATGGAGACTTTATTATCTTAGTTTATATTATTAGGGATTTATGGAAGCCAATTTGTGTAGTCACCACCCACTCAAGTGTTATTCTACCGCTAAAGATCAAAAGTTGGTATTGGTATGTTTGAATAATAAGTTTAATATATATAATATTATTATTTTAAACCAGCAACTAAATATTAATCTGATTTTTCGAATAGATTGTACTTTAATGATACAGTGTCAACTGTGATCTGTGACACAGTTAATACCAATACAGTCGAGAACGTAATCTCTCTTATAATTAATGAGTTGGAGAGATATTTGTAAAATAAAGTTTTACATATAAAAAGTGATCTAGTATGTATAACATGCATAATGGATATCACATTATTAAGCTCCATGGTTGGCTGGCATTAGTGCATTATGTAAAGGATGTTTTACAGTTTTCATAATGTATGGACATGTCCACCTCATTTATGTGTTTCATTTGCCAGCCAGTCTTTATAATAAGATAGTCTAAGCTTTGAAGTTTTGAGACGACAACTTTATTAATTACAAATATAATGAAAAATAAAATAAATTACTTTGATAATGTTCAGTATGTATAATAATACAAATATCACGATATTTAAATAACAAGAGATATTTTCAATAATAGAATACTAAATTAAACAAATAAGTTTTTATTTGAATTAGTTATAACTAATAGAGGATAATAATTTTTCTGCTATTATCTGTACAAAATTTAATAAAACTTAATGTAATCATTATTTAAATTTTCTTTTTTTTTATGAAACATTGTTTGTATTATATTTGATGAAATCTACAAATGACACTACATTAAAGTAATAAAGTACCCATTTTCTTTATTAGAGATATAAAGTTTAATGTATTAATAAATGTTGGACAATAGAAAAGGTGTAATCTGTGTTGCGGGGAAAAACCGGAAGGGATGGGTGAATAAAATAATATCTCCTCTTGAGTTGTAAAGGACTTAAAGTGTACAAAAGAATCTACTAGTATTTATTTTAGTGTGAGCTTTGTGTATTTTTTGAGTTTGTATCTTTTAATAAATAAAAATTAAAAATCACTTGAATACAAATTTCGGTTAAGTATATTTTAATTTTTTTTTTAATTATTAAATTTCGGATATAAACGAGCCTATTGGGAGCTTTCATCGAAAACGCTGTAAAATCCCTTTGAATTATAACAAAATAATGTATGGTGAATTTGTTCCCCTTTCATAGATCTACAGAAAAGTCCGCGATGGCATTTGTCTATCTTTTAAGGATAGCTAACTATACCCACGTTAATGTTTAAAAAATGGTTACATAATAATGTTATAATTGAAAAGCTATAAAAACGGATATGATATTAAACCTTATCTAAAAAAGTGCCTAAAAGCTTATACTATACTACGACAGATTTTTTTTAGGAATATTTATTCTGCTACTCGGGCGAAGCCGCCCCGGTCGCTAGTATAACATAATTAAGTTCTTACTGTACCAATCTAAAATCCAATAACGCGGTAATCTCAAGACACGGTACTGTGTCTACAGATACAAGTAATTTTTATATGAAAATAACATTAAAATACATTTTTAATTTAAAAAAAAAAGTTAACTAGACAAAAAAATATTTTGTTCGTCTTAAGTATTATTAATAATTATATTTAATTAAAGCCGTGATGGCCCAGGTTAGAACGATTGAATTTTAACCGATGATCGTTTAAGCACCACTGAATTTCACCATTGAATGTCACATAATTCATCTCGTGACGGTGAAAGAAAACATCGTGAGAAAACCTACATGTATCCAATACATGTATATACCACCAACCCGCATTGGAGCCGCGTGGCGGAATTAACTCCAAAACTTTCTCCTCAAAAAAGGAGAGGAGTTATTAACCCAGCTGTGGGACATTCACACGCACATTCACGCTGTTACTTCTAAATATTATTTAAGGAGTTATTTAGTTATCGTACAATAATTAATAAGCTCTTAAATAAAATTAACATTAATCTTTTTTTACTTTCTTATTTGTGACATACAAATTTCTTCCTTCGAATTCATTCCTTTTTTTTTCTTTGTGTGTGCAATAAAGTTATGTTTTATTTTTATTTACTTAACATTATGTCTATAAATTTAATTTCATAGAAAGTAAAAAAAATACTCTATACTAATAAAACAATGCGAAAGTATTTCATGTGCAGACGAGGCATTTCAGATAAATATTTGAATATTATGGCTTTCATTAGAAGAAACTTCCAATTAAAATTCAATACCAATAAAAAACTATTCATTCCAATGAAATCGCAGAAAAGTTATCGAGTTACCCGACCTAGTTGCTGTTTTACGAATAAACTTTTCGGTGTGCCTTTCCATAGGAAGTAACAGTTTGAGAGGATTAAAAAATTAGCTTCAACATAAAAATATTTCATTTTGAATCGTGTTAAAAGCATCCACTATGTTAGGAGCCGTATGTACTAATAATTTTAGTCTACGTGAAAGCTCAAAATACATAGATGGCTACGGAGTTAGCGATCCTTAACACAAAGCGTTCATAAAAATGTTTAACATTTGTTGGGACATGTTATGGAGCAATGCTCTGTAGTTTGCACAAGCTTATATAGAATATGGAAGTTCAAGTCAATTGAATAGAAACTGCCATCTAATATAAAAGACAACGCTATCTATATATCTATAAGTTATTGAAAATATTGTAAATTATTGTTTTTGATACATTGCAGTCATTTATCTTATCTTAGTTCCTTTATCAGGTAAACATATTATATTTTCAACTTCTGTATTACATTTCATAATTGATATAAAGCATTAGTTTTACTCGGTGGTAGAGCTTTGTGCAAAGGTACCACCCACTCAGATGATCTACCGCAAAACAGCAGTACTTGCTATTGTTGTGTTCCGGTTTGAAGGGAGAGTGAGCCAATCTAATTCCAGGCACAAGTGACATAACATCTTAGTTCCCAAGGTTGGTGGCGTAGGGGTAATGTAAGTGATGGTTAAACTCTTACAATGTCAATGTCTATGCGCGTAGGTGACTTACCATCAGGTGGCCCATGCGCTCGTCTTCCTATGATATAAAAAAAATTAAGTTTTATTAAATAATTTCACAGATATATTCAAACAAGTAATTAAAAATATATCCATATATATATAATGAATATTTAAAGTAAGTAAAATATATACAATATTCTGGTTGCGTGGCCCTATCCTACAGGGCTACCATAAATATAGCACGATGGGATTGCGGGGTTCTCGTGTCATGGCGTTTGTTTTTTTCTTCTACTTTACACAAATAGAACAATAGCACGGGGATGTGTCTTTTTATTTAAAAAGAATGTTCGTTGCTTATGGAATTCCTTTTATTACGCTACATAGTCTTTATCTTAGAAACTCCTTTAGTTGTTGGAATTTATCTTACTTTGCGGCATGATATATGTTTTAAATAATACGTTTTAATTTCTATATTAGTACCCAATGGTTTTATGTAATCATGTAATCAATGCAATGTAATTGAAATGATTGAATAAGTAATCATTTATGACTTTACTTATAAACGTTGTGTAGCCAGTGACAATTTCAAAAATGCTGCGTCTTCTTTTTACGAATGTCAAATCAATAATGTCAGAAAGAGAGAATTAATGTTTTTGTATATAAGTTAGAATAATTGAAGGCAGCCAAATTAAAAAAAATATACCTAATCTAAAAAATTTTTTTCAATGTCTTGTATTTGTAATGCACCCCATGCAGATGAAGCCGTGGGCGACTATTGTATGTATAAAACAGAAGCACTGACAGGACAATGGAACTAATAACTAAAGTTGCGGGCTCAGATTAAGGTTGTAAATTAAGCCTGTAATATATTGCGTAGAAAACGCACAAAGTAAAATACCCCTAAAGATTACATGTTACAAAGAGAAGGCATTTGAAAATTTGCATCACATTCTAAATGTGACGTTTAATTTAGTGGTCTGGAAATGAAATTGTACCGTTGCAATTTAGGTTAATGAAATTTTAATAATGCTTAACAGTATATGCTCTGAAATTAAGGATTACATAATATTATAAAAGTTAAATAAAAAGTGAATGGTATATTTACAGGAATATGTTAATAACTCATTCGAGCACGCTGTTTAAATGCGGTTTGATGAAATACACGTGGCAGATTGTTATCCAACACATAGAAACAAGTTTCGATCACGAATTAAGCACATGAAAAATCATTGGTTTGTCTAGATTTCAATTAACAAAGTTCGATTAAAATTTGGATATCCTAGCTACTGGGAAGTTTTGTTTATGTCTCTATTAACAAAAAAATAATATAAAATAAAATAATTAATACATTTTAAACGTGAACACGGTAGTCGAGTTTAAGACCCGTTTGAAATAAAACAGTTTTAACAGTTAAAAAAAAAATTAAATTGTTAAGATATTCTTACGTTCTTGTCATTTAAAAGTAAATCAAGCAAATAACAGTGATAATACTGACTGACTATCAAATTTATTCTCCTTACTCCAATGAACTGGCTTACTTTTACAATGGTAACATTAACCTATAAACATAAAGAGTATTATGTTGACATTTTCCACTTAGCTCTATAAAACCTGAGAGCTGGTATTGTGTTGTAACGAGTTTATTGCGGGACACGTATTATTGTTACATTAAAGTTTGAAACGAAACCATTATTATAATAAACAATATACATGTTTCTAGGAAAACTACAGCTCTATCTTCTCAATTTGAAATGAAATGAGCATGCTCTTTGTGTTTATACTGGGAATGTAGTGGGAAATGTAGAGTTCAATTTAGGGCACGCTTTTTAGAACAACCTTTTTTATTCAATTAATTGAATCTTCTGTGACGACAATGAGTTATACGTGGATGGGAATCAGGATCAATATCACTATGTATCCGGTCATAGGACCAGTTTGCAAATGCAACTAAAGACACAAAATACATGACAATCTAGATTTTAGTTAAACTACTTGACATAGAGACTTGGAAAGAGAAATTCATAATTTTACAATGAAGGTCTTATATGAGGTGCTCAGGATTTCACCAATTTTATTTTTAAGGTTAGTGCTGCACATCCTATTCCAATCGACTCGTTCGAAAAGTTACTTCTAACATACCAAGATAAATAAATTTCGTCGTAAAATATGTTTTATTTACAATACATTAATGTGTCGGGTTGAAAATGCATAACATATTTTTATTAATTTTCCATTTCGTCCGTGTCGGCTTCACAGTCGGTTTTTTATACTAAGCAGCTTATTCTTCTATTGCTTCTAATTTGTTATTCTGAGGATCATTAATAAAACTTAATCATTATTATTTAAAAACTTATATTATAAATAACTAAACTTATAATATAAAACAGAAGTTATTGTTATTTAAAATTGTTAGATATTATTGAAAACAAGTCAATATGGCATCGTACATGAATAAACCATCTTCCGTTGCCTGATAGATTTCTATTGGGATGCATTGAGTATATAAGAAATGCATTCAGATAAACCAAGATTCGCTCGAATCGTCGGCTGTTCGAATTTCGCACGTCTACGTCCCGCTATGTATCTCTATTCTGAGCTAAACAAACTACACGTCGCTGTTGAATTTTAAAACACGAACATTATTTTCAATTTTCTTATTCTACTTCTAAGTTCTTTATGTTTCGCGATTGCATGTAGTGTTATTTAGCGAATGGTTAGTCAAATGGAGTGTGAGGATATGTGAGTTTTAATAATTAAGTATGGTAATATTGGTAACTTGGTGTTATGATAATATTACTATTTATATGTATATATTTCTCGAAAAATACTATACTATTACTAAAACGTATGGAATGTGTACTAAATAGTTTTAAAATAACTAGGGTTCAAGCAGTAGTAGAAATTCGACCGTTATCATTAAGGAAAATTCAAGGAAAAAATTTTAAGTATTCATACACTAACAATTTCAGAACGAAGTTGTTTTACGCGTACAGTAGAGGGAAATGGTAGTGGTCAACGGTCATGTCATATGACGAAATAGCGTTCATACTGCGTCTACTAAATGCTACAAAATGCGATGCATTAAATTTAGGAGGTCGATATAAAGGAGGTTGAGGTGCTTTTTGGTGTGACAAAAATACAGTAATATAATCAATTCAAATCTACATTTTAAAACACGGTTTGAGTCGAAAAAATATTGCACAGAGCTTCGTTCCTGGCGGAGTCCTCCCGAAGGCCCATTTTTATTCCTTGTCTATGATTAATACAGAAGGTCGTCAATAGGAACCAATTAATAGGAGAAAAAGTTACTAAGCATTTATTGGCTTTGCGCATTTATATATAGATCACTATATTCCGCATACTTATTGAATTATCTTTCAATCCAAACAAGCTTAAGTTTGTTAAAGACAATCATTAGCCTTTATCCGTCAATAGCGTGATCTTTATGGGTGTTGCATTCATCAATTAAAAACTCAAAATTAAACCGCTATTTTATCTTTTTACATCTATTTTTTATAAAACATATTTTACCGCTATATTATGTTTTAAGAGGTGTAAGTTTTTACTAAAACTTCGCTTGTAGTATATGGTGTTGATGAATTTCGCATATTTGGATTCGTGTCTATTGAAAAACCACGCAACAAATGCGCCAGTGATTGTGACCACCAGAATTCACAATGCGAAACTGCATAATTCAGCTTCCAACATCCTCGCTACATGCCTTGACGCCGCAAACACCGTGTTATTACCAAATTAGAGCCATCGGATTACCGACGAAAATTCTACACATACTAATTATCTCGATGTCACCGCCTAACTGTGACATTAATTCCATCGCGCATGAAGAAATTTGGCAGATCTTTTTGTTGTTGCACTTCTAAAAAATTGAATTCTTTACCAGTACATGTGTTCCCCTTACAACCTTGCGGGCCGGCAAGGCGGAGGCGACTAGTGCAGATCATTCTTCCTTCTTTTCGTTTAGACTCTACTACCTTTTACCATCATGAAGTACAGTCAATTGTGCCATTCCGGGTAATATAAAAAAAATTTTACTATTGATTTGCTGTAAATTCTTTGTGTTCACTATCACGTCCTAACTAAAAAAGAGGTGTTCAAAATTACAGTCATTAAAAGAGGCAACAAAACTTCTAATTGAATTACGGTTCTTGTGAAAGTTATTAAATTTATAACTAATGTTGATATTATTGGTAACCTCAAAATTATAAGAAGTAGACAAGTTACGTAATAAATAATTTAAGAAGAATCGATATGAGATTCTTTTGATTCATAACTGTTCTGGTTATCGTAATTATTGATAAATGTTATTTTGTCGTATTTTACCATACAGCCTTGAAGCGTTCATTTTAAATTCTAAAATAAAACATTTGATGGTAGCTTATCATGTTAAGGTATGTTATTTTTTATGTAAATTTTTAGTACGTTCAAGGATTGTGGTCAATTTTACCAAATATTGGTCAAAATATGATGATTAAATATTTACTAAAATAAAGCTACATTATCAGGGAGTAGTATAGGCTACATTTTGTCCCCATATTCCCTCGGGAACAGGAACTACGCGGGTGAAACCGCGGGAAAAACACTAGTAATCAATATATAAATATACATAAATATAACATGTATATAAGAGTATTTATACGATTCTATTTATATATATGTATAATTTTCAAAATTGGTCTCAACTTTTAGGAGATGTTCAAATATGTTTCAATTACAAACATATACATATATACTAATGCTTACATGCATAACTCATATTATAAAGAGGAAAGATTTGATTTTTGTTTGATTTTTTATTACGATTTAAATCAAAAACTACTCGACCGATTTTAAAAATTCTTTCACCCTTAGAAAGCTACGTCTTTACCGAGTAATATAGGCTTTATTATATTTTCAAAAGCTTATAGATCCCTACTTAAAATGGAGCAATGTAACCCAACGTATCAAACTGTTGCCTATAAAAGTTATTATTTCGCGTGCGCTGCGAAAACTATTGACGGTATATAAAGAAGTGTTTTTTTACAATAGTACTATAATTACTTGATCATAACGATGTTATGGTAGGTGAATGATAAATCTAGATAGCCTATAAAAGATTCGGCAGTGTATCGTTAATTTGCTACTAAGAATTGAAGATTTCCGTTACTTTGTCATGGATCCTATAATCAGAATCTAACCAAACTATCATCAAACAACCCTTGAAGTATACTCTTTCTAATAAAAAAAAAATCATCGAAATCGGTTGGCGTGATATTGAGTTATTCGTCCATTTGTCGCGCACATACCTCATGCAAATTTACGACTTATATGGTTTTCTCATGGATTCCATTGTCAAACCTGGACTAAAAAAAAATGGGACCCCATGGGAAGCAACCCCTTTTAAATAAAAAAAAAATCATCAAAATCGATTCACCCAGTCGAAAGTTATGAGGTAACAAACACAAAAAAAAAAAAAAAAAAACATACAGACGAATTGATAACCTCCTCCTTTTTTTGAAGTCGGTTAAATACTAATGAATGCAGACTCTTGTTGATTATTCGGTTATCGATGACCGATGACGCTGTAAAGTTTTTATTTACCCGACTCAGGGTTTCACAGGACCTAGGGATCTGCGATCTTATTAGCCAGCCATTAGACCAACAGCGCAGTCGAGTGAAGACGGTGTTTTTTTTTTTTTTTTATTTCATAGGAAGGCGGACGTGCATATGAGTCACCTGATAGTAAGTGGTCACCAACGCCCATAGACAATGGCATTGTAAGAGATGTTAACCATCGCTTACATCGCCAATGCGCCGCCAATATATCCCTTGTGCCTGTAATTACACTGGCTCACTCACCCTTCAAACCGGAACACAACAATAGCAAGTATTGCTGTTTTGCGGTAGAATATCTGATGAGTGGGTGGTACCTACCCAGACGAGCTTGCACAAAGCCCTACCACCAAGTTAAACACAAGTGTATCACAAATTTAATTTATAAAAATCATAAACCGTTGTTTCATAATTCCGTTACTTGAAATGTAAACGGGAAATGCACTCGATTCAGCCGGAAAACCATTTGCGCTTAAACAGCATTTTTACAGCCAGAATAAATAATTGCATTTCATTTTAGCTTAGGTAAATTTACCTCGACAAGGTTATGGAATATTAACATTAACCTCGTTATAGGTAGCTTGATATTTCATCGTTAGAATTAATATTGTTAAAGTATTTTTAATAGTACATACATTTTACCGACAAGCCCGTTGGCGTGGTTGGTAAGACACTTGCCTTACACGCCGCAGGTCGTGGGTTCGATTCCCACCAAGGACGGACATTTGTGTGCATGAACATGTTTGTTTGCCCTGAGTCTGGGTGTAATTATCTATATAAGTATGTATTTACAAAAAAAAAAAGTAATATATGTAGTATATCAGTTGTCTGGTTTCCATAATACAAGCTCTGCTTAGTTTGGGATCAGATGGCCGTGTGTGAATAATGTCCAAGGATATTTATTATTATTATATATAACTAAAACCCATTATATTAAAGCTTCTGAGCGATTGTTTTGAAATAATTTTTAATTCATTACTATTTACTGATTTTTTTTATTTAAATTATTTTGTTTTATGTGATAAATTATATTATGTACAAGTTAATAATAATACATATTTATTGCTAAATTTTCAATTTTTATTTTTTTTATTAATAATAGTATTTTAGTAATATAAAATTATTGTTTATGTAATAGTCTGTTAAAAATATTATAATAAAATGTATGTACCTTAAAATGCATTGTGGCCGTCTTAAAGTATCGCGTACTGAATATGTTCAAATTATTACATGTGTAAGTGTAGTAACTACTGATGGTCCTTAATAAATCAATAAATAATATAATATAATAAACTACAATAATAATATATAATTTATCCATACTATTATTAATGGTTGTCTGGTCTACTGGAATTCCTAGCTTGCTATGTTTCGCCCGACTTAAAGACCACTGACGCGTAATACGCATTTGCAAAACGTGTAACACACGGTATGACAAGCTTATACATCCCGTTCAGTAGTTCTCGATCTTGAACACTGTGATACACTACGAAGTAAATTTTAAACAAGCGAATTCAAAGCGTGAATGCTGTAGTAATAAACAAAATATATTACTATTATAAATTCATACATGGTGGTATAGCTTTGTGCAAGCTAGTCTGGGTAGATATCACTCACTCATAAGATATTCTAATGCAAAACAGCAGTACTTGGTATTGTTGTGTTCCGGTTTAAAAGGTGAGTGAGCCAGTGTAATTACAGGCACCAGATGCAGAGGTATCAGATGCCAATTTGCTATAATAATTTTAAGAAGACGTAATGTTCATTTTGATAATAATATGAAAGGCTTTAACAGAATAAAAACAAAAAAAGGAAATATATTATAAAGTTTGAAAACAAGCCAAAACAAGAATAAAAAAAACTTGATTTTGTTTTAGTATATATTCTACATTAAGAAGTTTCAAGTGCTGTTCTTGAACAAGAAAGTAAAGTAAAGTATTTAAATTTATATGCACACATGTGTTCAACAAAACCAATAAAAAGACAATGTACACGTCCATGAGGAAGGGACGACTTACAATTGCGATCTTATCGCAAGAAGCGATACTTTCATACAACCAAGTGGCATCACACGACATTGTTTTAAATAAAATCATATTCATTCTAATAAAAGTAATAGTCCTAGGTTTCCTTTCGCACGATCACTCTGTGTAACCAGCATTCGCCAGCGACTTTTCCGAACCGATATGACATAAAAACCATCGAGAAGAGAACGTACTCTTTCCTTAAAGGCCGGCAAGGTACCTGCAAGTCCTCGGATGTTGCAGATGTCCATGGGCGGTGGTAGTCACTTTCCATCCGGTGAGCCTCCTGCTCGTTTGCCCCCTCTTACATAAAAAACATACTGATTTTTAGATTTTAACCAATTAAAATAATTCAATGGAAAGAGGTTACGGAAAAAGTTTTCACTGAACTATTTGAACGAACTCAAACCTTTTCTGACACAGATTCCTAAAGAACTGAATGCAATTGTTCAACTAGTTGCGATTCTGAACGTACGTCTCAAACTCGCTTCGCTTTCCCAATTACATTCGAGTTATAAAAACTTACTAAAGGCTATTCTTAGTGCTTTCACATACGTCATGAATTCCAAGTATAAGATAGTTTAAAAAAAATAGAAATCGAGTTTACTTAAAGTATTAGTCTTGTAAATGGCCAACTGTTGGGCTAAGCTGTTCTTTCCTAATGAGAAAAAGGTGTAGTTTATTTAGGCATTTCCGACCTATTATGCTCTACGTAGGCTTTGCTACGATGTTTTACTTCACCACTAAGTACGTGATGAATTATAAGCACATGAAATTAAATGTATATATTAAAGTAATAAGTTAACTTAGATAACGATAACGATAAAGTCAACTTAGATGCCACTTTTAACTATATATATATATTAAGGCGTTTTTAAATTGTCAATATTTTAACTTTACCACCGTTTTCATCGAAGCAGCCTCTAGCAAAAAGAAAGCTCGCGTATGCTCTTTTAAATACAATCAGTTAAAGTCAATTTACTATTTACAAACATATTTATCCAAAATGTATTATTTTAATGCGTAATAAGATTTATTGATTTATTAAGATTTAATGTGTGTATGTAACTCAGTGATGTTTGCCCTAGTTTGAACTTACACCTTCCGAGTCACATCTTCTAATCACTGGGTTATTTCGGACTTAAGGGTAGTAAAGATTTTAGTTAAAATATAATAAGCAAACCACAGGCACATTCCAGCCGGCTGTATGCATTTACATTTCACTGTTTGATAACTACAAACAATAATGAAGAGTTCCAAGCTTGTCAGCGTGATGGTGACATCTCTTTTATTACTTTTTAACAATTCTTACCCTTTGTGTATTGTTGTATTTTTAATTTTTTTCTATTGTTGTCTTATTTTAATAGTAACCGTCTCTTACCGTCATCACTACCGTCTAACGTCTGTTCTTTTTTTAAAATCACTTCGTTGCTTCTTAATAATTTATTTGTTATTTAGAAAATGCTGTCTATATTTTACGAAAAGAAAGTATTTTTTACGTTTGTTATAAAAATGTATAAAAAGTACCTAAGTAACGTAGGCTATCATACGTTTATTCGTTATTATTATTATATTTTTTTTTAATTCATAAGCAAGCGCTTGACTGTTATCACACCTGATGGGAAGTGATGATACAGCCTAAGGTGGAACGCGATTGCCTAGAAAGTGCCTATTCACTCTAGACTTGAAGGTACATTTAATGCAGAATTAAAATAAGTTAATCTGACGCCGGCAATCTTTTAGCCAGTCCTTAGCGATTTAATGTTACCAGATAAATAAATAAAGAAAATAACATTGTGTTAACAGCCAACATTCATCATCTGCCGTGTTTCGGGATCGGCGCAGTGTGTTTTTTATCACTGCAAGGAAAACTCTTTCGCAGACCAGACTTTCTTTTGAAATAATAATATAAATGCAATAATTATTATTAGTACTAAATAACCCTCTAATACTATCTATTTAAACTGTTGTGTGTTCATTTTTTTTATAGATGTTTGGTTTATATTATTTTTGTTACAATGGTTAATGTTGTTCACGCCTTTAAAGACGTATCACTTCGTAAGAGTACCTGTTTAAGTTGTGTGTTCTAAATAAATAAAATGATGCTTCTAAGGGTTTCACACACAGTTTGAGACAATTACACAGTTTCATTCGGCTCTTATAGCCCCCAAGTAATGATAGGATTAATCTTTTGTATTCTATAGAAAACCACTAGAAATACATCGGGTTAATATTATCCGGAGTAGTATAATTATATCAAACTCGAAATGTAACAGACCTTAGAATATCTTATACCAACATTGATGAACAGTCTGCCTTAAAATTTAAAACAAGATAAATTGGTAGTTTCTAGTTTGAAAATTAATAAGAAAGTGTAATACTTCAATATTAAATAAAGTATTTTGACATTGAATTTTAATTTTGAATTAAGAAATTACTCAATTTATATTTTGCAAATAAATATTTATTGAATTTCATGGACCACGTGTAGGATTATCATGTGCTACGAGTAAGCGATGCAATCCCAAACCGGATTGACGCAGAAAAAATATTTCTGACATTATTAATGTGCTAAGTACATAATTTTTGTACTCTCTTATTGTATAGTATAAATGTTAACAACGAACACCGATGAACGGATAAATCCAATAGGGTTTTTGTTACACCATATGACAATTGACATAGAAGAAATTGTATATTTTATTAAATAAAAAATAATAATAATAATAACATGGTATAAAGAAAAGACAGTTTTAATTAAAACGACAGCATCTCGTCTAAGTATTGAAATACCTGTTTTCAAGTCTGGATTGATTTTTATTATTCATCCAAAGATTTTAAGAGTATTCTGGCTTCCCTCCGGTCGGTAATCCTCCGAGGACCGCAAATAATCGGCGAAGAATTTAAAACACCGTAGGAATTAGCTATTTTCCATTTGACCTTTGAGATTGCAATCTTTTATTACAATTCTTGAATTATTTTTACTGTTTCATAATTAGCATTCCATTTAGTAATAAATGTTGGGAATATTTCAAATTCGTGTCTTATTTATATTTTATAACATGGGAATAGTCACCCATCACTTGTTATGATTTCTGTAGTATTAGAACACACTTAGAACACGTCCCTTTCACTTAATTAATTAAAGTAATTCAATCAATAATTTTCATAATAATATTCATTTCATCCAAATCGCATTCATTATTTCTGAACACCTTAATTTCGTCTGCGGCTTACGTAGCGATATAATTGAATGTTTTTATCTTTGGAATGTCTCGTTTGTTTCGTGGTTGACAGGAGGTGGATTAAAAATCTAGTTCAATAAAAATCTGGTTCAATAAAATTGAGCTCTATTCTCTATTCTCAGTTGCAACTTACCGAAAATGTAGAATGCATTAACATTTGAATGTTAATCACTATAAAGATGTGCAATGCTATTTTGCAAAATTAAAAAAAAGATTACACTAATTTTGAAAATCGAAGTAAGTTTTTAATGCAACACAGCTTACCGTATAATAAAATTACATTTCATTTCATTGTAATATAATCATTAATACATTGTAGTAAAATTGGTTTTGGTATTACACATTTCTGTTAATAAGTCTTTATTTCAATTAATTTGCTAAACAATTTCTTTTTATAAAATTTGTAAAACTTGAGGTTGCGATTCAAGTTGCTATGAACGGTTGGACGATGGGCAAATCAATTATGTTCGATGGTGCGTATTTGACTGGTACAATTTGTTCGGGACTGAATCGAGTGGATTTTAAGGTACAGAAGTATCGAATTTCAAAACTGATTATATTTTAATAAGCCTTTAACATTGTTCTCTTTATCGCACTGATTTATCGCTTCAAGTATTCAAGAACTTATTGAGATTATTTGAGCGAAAAAATACAATTTATTAATGCCTCTGTAACATAATTTAGCAGTTTTTCTGCTTGCTGGTTAAACCTCGCCGATTAAGTGGAGGGTTACAGTTTATTCAAAAATATCCTTCCTTGTGATGTTTTTGTTCAAGCGGGGGATGAATCATACGCAAAAACAGTTAACCTATCTTACCACCTTTTGTATGTCAACGATTTCATGTTCTTTAACTTTTGTAGGTAACATATTCGTTATATAAATGTTTGCTCTAGATTAGACCTTGAGAAATTAATTTTCGGCGATTTTGACATAACAGTTCGTTATCTAAGAGTTAAAACATATGTATAGACGAACATTCAGATCAATCGGATGAATGGGTTTTTCGAAAGTTTATCTCAAACAAGTACTGTGAGAACACAATCAAATATGATTGTGTTCTCACAGTACAGCTAGTCCTTTCAATAGAAAGGACTAGCTTATACTCAGAAATAAGACGGGACTTCAATGAAATTAATATATTATTTGCTATCATAAAATCCTTATATATAATTTGGCGCACAACGCTCGTAAGATATTTTATAAGTGAATTCGTTTCCCGCCAAAAAGGGAACCTATCATTGTTCTTGCTTACAGATTAAAAATGTAGAATATTGTTGTTTAATATGAAAAATGACACACACTTCAGTAATATGTAATAATAATACGTATTATGTTCAATATTATATATCAAAATATAATTGACTCTTACAATATATATCTACATTTTATTTATTTAATGAATTGACTAAATAGAAACTTATTTTAAATACGTAGGTACATAATATAAGTATGTCTGTTTTCCTATTTGGGAGTTATTTGTTAAATATTTTTATTTCGAGTTACAAATTCAAAAGCAAAGCAAACCGTATCATATAAATTTGAAATTGATTAAAATTGTTCCGAGTTTCTCATAATAAAGGGGCCAGGTGCTAGCGATAGCTCAGTCCGGGGTAATCGCAATATTAACCTCACAATTATATGCGAGACGCAGGTACCCTCATATCGAATTGAATTTACGATTTTACCCGTGCAAAATTAGTGATCCTGTGAGAAACAAATAATAATTATCCAGGCCCTGGCAACGTATGGGAGGAGTTATTGAATGCCTCAGAATAATAACATTTTATATTTTTTGATACATTATTGTTTAAATCTGTGTTAACTTTATCGTTAGGTTTGCTCGTTAATATAAGTCAATTTAGTGATTCAATTCGAAGTGACGAAGTTTGATGGTCGGTTGCTTAGTTTCAAATATTTAGTAAATAGTGGTTGGTATTGTGAATGTTATCTTTTGATTTGAAGCTTAACTTTGCATGGTTATATCTAGGTATTTCATGTATGTCCATTATTGATAACTTGTTGTATGTACTACCTATATTTTAATATCTTCGTTATAAATGTTACTTATATAGATAGAATGACATAGAAGCAAATAGTTCTGCTGAAAGTAACGCTTTATGAAAGGATATGTATAAAATATAAATTTCATTATTATTGTGTTTGCATACTATTCAAAGAATATGTTCTTGTTACGTGCATGTAAAAGTTATAACAAACATTGTACAGAATTAGATATATTTAACTCAAAAATTAGCGAATTTAAATTTAGTTTACGTCATATATTTAAATTATAGCAGTTTCACTTGCATTTTGTGCTTTCTGTTTTTGTTTTTATTTTTAATATAATATGTCATTTGTTTGTTTTAATTTTAAGTGGAAACTTGATTGATTTATGTTTATCTTATATTTGTTTTTTACTATTAAGTGTTATTATAATTGTTTGTTTCCCAAATAAATAAATAAATATTAGTTATGAATGAAATGCGAGTCTCATAGAAATAGGAAACAATTTTTTAAAACGCTTGAATTACATTTTGTGGTCTCACAGTAGCCTTAATACAGCTATAATAAATAATTAATTCACGCGACCGACGAATACATTTTTGAATCGGGACAAAATTTAATAAAACTTTTCTCTTTTTTCCTGATTTGGAAGATCTTTTCTTCATCAATATTCATACGCAAATTATCCGTTTTGGGATGCATTATTTCGGTATTAGATATTTCGGTTTAGGAAAAAAACATTTGTATGATTCAACTTCGTTTTTTATTTAATTTAAAAAAAATTAAAATTTAAAATAAAATATTAATATTTAAATAAAAAGAGATTTTTTTTTCGTATTTTGATTAGAACTTTGTTACGCTATTTTGATGCGTATTTACCTCAGATATTATAATTTTATTTTACGAGTAGTTAATGTCATATAACACTTTTTGTTCCGTGGTTATTTTATACTTGATTTTTATGAAATCACTGCTCATTATTTTTTATATTTTAATTTTTTATGCCTACGAGATAAAAGTCGTAATATGTACTTCTTGGAACCGTTTTTGTGAGATATTAAAAATGGTTTTATTTTAAAATTTAAATTAAAACCAGTCTCTAAGATTTTTTTTTCAAAAGGTATAATGTATTTGTGTTTGGACAACCAACTTTCCAATCTTTGTCAAATACAAAAAATATATTATGCTTTGTCAAATACAAAAAATATTATTATAAATAAGGAAAAAAATAAAATGAAATAAATTATTCGGGTATAAAGCTCTGCTTCCGTGAAGCATTGTTTTTGAAAAATAAGGGTAAAGTAGAGTTGGTGAATGCAGACAAGGTTAATTACGAACTCAGCTGGAACTCGATATTAAAACTATTTGTCAGAACCTCCTCTTACATTTCTTTTCAACAGTAATTGAATTTTTGAAGTAAATTCCTTTTTTCTGCTTGTATAATCATAATGAATAAGAAATTGTGAAGTATGCAATATCAAATAAATATAACTATCTTACTACATATTATAAAACAAACTCCCCCGCGTTTCCTGTCTGTCTGCATGATCGCGATTAACTAAAAAACTACTTATTGGATTTTCATACGGTTTTCACCAATGGATAAAGTGATTCAAGAGAAAGGTTTACTTGTATAGTTCGTTAATGTTTCCTGTAAATTTGTTGAAATATGACGATAATTGTTGAAGAAGTCGGTAAAAAACGAGCCGATTGGGAGCTTTAATCGAAAAGGCTGTAAAATCCCTTTTAATTATAACGAAATAATGTATAGTGAAATTTTTCCCTCTTCATAGATCTACAGAAAAGTCCATAATGGAATTTCTCTTATATTTTAAGGATAGCCAACTATACCCAACTATACCCAAAATGGTTACATAATAATGTGATAATTGGAAAGCTATAAAAACGGATATAATACTAATCCTTATCAAATTAAATACGTTATTTACTTTAATCATTTCATGTATATTATAATTGCCCTTTACACCATACAATTTAAATTAATATCTTAGGAGTTATCGTAATTTAAAAACTATCGCGCACTATGCAACCGCCTGCGCGCCCCCGCGACCCGCTGTCGCCGACTGTGGCTAAAAGCTTATACAATATTACCACAGATTTTTTTTAGGAATATTTACTTTGCTACTCGGGCGAAGCCGGGGCGGGTCGCTAGTTACAAAATAATCATGGTTTGGCCAGATTCATTCAAAATATTCTTTGTTATTGATTTAACTCATAACATTTTAGAAGCATAGAAAATTGAAAACCAGACTTCACGTATTAGAATTATTATATTTTAGAAAGTTATAGGGTGGCGCCCAACGTGGGACCTTCTCCTCAAAAGGAAATGGAGTTTAGTCCAGCAGTGACACGTTTTCAGGATTTTATTTTTTAGGGTGACTGTAAATGGGTTAAAGGTGTGTTTTTCCTAGATATATATGATTTTCCGGCAATTTAAAAAGTTAATATTCTGTATGGAAAAAGATATGAATGTATAAATAAAAATCTTTTTCTTTTTATTATTTCTGTCCTTTGCCTGATGGACCGTTCACCGCCGTTGATTACGTGTTGCTTACGTCGCGACTGGCTCATTCTACTTCTTCTCAGTTATATATTTTTTTCTTTAGTGGCCTAGTATGTCACGCCACTATACATTCAAGTTTATACGCATCTTTTAAATTCTGTCAATACTCAAACTCACCCACACATGCAAATACGCCACAAAATATGGTATTCTATGAAGTTTTCACATTCACTAACTAGAAGCAACGAGTTACGTACAGTACTAACTAGAAACCAATTCAGTAACATACTTAAATAAACGATATTTGTAATAATTTCAAAGTTGAACTGATATTACACAGGAGGAAATGAAAATTCCTTACTCGAGTTATTTGCACAAATGAAATTTGAATAAGACAACTGAGTTAAGAAAATGGTTTGATTTTAAACAATGATTTCTATTTTATTTATAACAGAATAAATATAGGTAAAATATTATTTTAAAAATGGTTGTCTGTAAAGTCGCTTTAAGGAGGATAGTTTAACGTGACAACGTCATAACAAAACATTGATGAAATGACTGCAATCGAGTGAAAGAGAGATAGATGCGGCGAAAGCGTACAAGCAGCGTAACGGGACAAGGGGCGTAACGGGACATTTTTTCGTGCAAGCAGCCAGCGTTCATCGATTTATTAGACGTTGTCACGTCAAAAGACAAAAACAGTAGTACTGTTTTTTCATGTCTGCAATATCCATCATCAAATTGTATATACCACCCATCGTTATAAGGCTAACCCACTCTTTAAACCGGAATGCTAAGCAACACAGCAATGCTGAGCATATTAAAAAAATAATAAAATATTTAGATAATATACGAATTAAATTCCTTCTTAGCTTTGCTATTTTGTTATATGCTTTTTATATTTGCATCCATTATCTAAATCCAGCTAGACTATGGAACTTAAGATTTATATTTTAAAATATGTACGTAAAATCTTTTAAGCCTGAATGTTGAAATTTTTACAGAAGTTATTTTATTTGCAATATATGAATATAAAATCCACTTTCTTGTTTCGTTCGTATAATAAGTCACATTAAATAAAAATAAATATATATATACATATTTATATATGTATGTAAAAAAAACTCTGTCGGACCCGTGAAGTGGTTATTGGGTATCGTGAGTCGGTTTTATTTATGTGACCGACTCCACGAGTCGGACAGGGTTTTTGTTACATCCTGATATGTATGTGTATATATTTCCTAAAAGTCAATAATTATGAACTCCACATTTTTTGTCATCTATAATATAATCTTATGTTGAGGATTGTAATTATTTAAATTTATAGACAATAAGACATCCCGTGCTTAACGATGATTGGTAGTCTTAGAGAAACCAACAAACAATTGTCTGAGAAATTCTGACAGCTACAAGTACTGATATGTGATACCCTTATTGGAATGTGAACACTTGACAGCACTCTTCGTTACAACCACGCTAGTTTAGCTGCTGCTGCATTTTCGGTCTCCTTTGTGAAATAGAGAAATGCTGGATGCGAACTAAACGCAGTGAAGTAGAGTCTCATACATTTTTCTTATGTAAAGCAGAGGAGTTCTAGTAATTCTCTTCTCTTTTAAGTTTTAATTTCTTGTATCATAATAAGTCCAGTCTATTTTAGAACTGTAAAATAATTGTAATCTTAAATAATCCTTCCAAATACAAAAACTTTTAATACATTCTTCCATCATACTCTTTTTATTAAATGAGATATGCGAATATGTGAAAAAATATTCTAAAAATATTATTATCATACATGCGGATAATTGAATCATGAACGGTGCTATCAGGTACCTTATTGGTCGTTTATCGACGAATAGGTTATCTTTATACGAAAAAAATATACCTTAACGTGCTTGGTGTACAACACATATCTCTGAGAATTTTAGAAAGATAAGTGTATTTTAAACATAATTTCCAAATATATTTATTATATTAATTGTAAGGGTACTTACTGAATTACTTTTGAAGTGAAAACTTCTTTAGCATCGTTGTGATTTGAAAGTCGATGAAATGAAAAAGCGACAGTAAAAAGAGACAGACACATAAATTTATAAGATTTAACGTTGGAGAAAATGAGATAGGAAGCATTATACAGTTGAAGCTAACATTTTTGAAGGTTTCACTTTTACCACGTGTGAATTGCACACATGTTTTTTTATGTAAGAGTTGGCAAACGAGCAGAAGGCTCACCTTATTATCTTGAAGCCAACATTTTTGAAGGATTCACATTCTACATAGTGTGAATTGCACACTTATTTTTATTTGTAGGCTAACATATAATTAAGCTATATTTGTTTTTACTATGATGCAAAAGCTTTATGTCATATATTGAGGCCAGTTCAACGAGTTTTAGCCATTATCTAAACTGGCGAATTTGACGTATAATGCTCTAGATTAGGTCAACCACGATACATTGGATGTCCATAATCACGGGGACACACGTTCAACAATTTTCAAACCCGCAAAACATTTTGAACCGCAATTATTAAGGGTCGACAGACCGCGAAATAAGGTTCGTATTCATTAAGGGATTTACGGATATACAATTGTTAGTACAAGTAATTGTTGTTTGGGATATGTGTTTGTTCTTGATTAAGTCACCACTTTAAATACAATACAACAAATATGAGCTTAGAAATTATTTTACAAAGGGTTTGTAATTGTTTTATAAAGGGTTTAAAATATTCGTTATGTATCTTTTTATGATTTCAGTGATTTTCAGTTTTGATTATAGCAAATATTAAAGAGTTTACATCTATGTGGTCTATTAACTCAAATTCGAGCAGCGAGAAGGAATGACCAGTACACATTAAAAAAAATCCCTTCTACTCTAAAGAATAAGAGGTCGTTACCCAGCAGTGAAACATTTAACGTTTCCTACTTATTCGATAACATGCAGTAAGAAAAAAGACAACTTAAGACATACATTTAAGGCTGAATCTTAATTGCCATCATTGCCATTTCTATATGAAATGTAAGAATTAAATTTCATAACGCCAAAGCAACTAAAACAATGGATTATTACAATACAGTCCCAAGATCATGCCAATGGTTGTCGAACGAACTTCAATTGGTTTTAAGCCGGATTTTAGCATCGGCTAATTGCTTGTCTAACATATCACTTCTCAATTAAGCTTGAACACGAATGTGGGCACATTAATTAGCATTATTGTCTAAAATATTATCTAGATTTGCAATACCGCTATATATTAGGTACAAGGTTCAATTTTGTGATTGTTTATTTAATAATAATAATATAACATCCTCCAGACCGAATTCCACTTACGGCGAACAATCTCAAAAACTTGCCAACAGCAAAAGATATATTATAGTACACAAGTGTGCACAATCCGACAAGATAGAAGAGAGACAAGATAAACGGCTCCACATTCCTTTTGAGGCACGAGAGTGTAACACTGCAATCTCCCTGACTACGAGCTGCTAAGAATTTTTTGAAAATTCCCTAAATTTGATAGTTCTGACTAAATGTCATAGAATCGGAAATTGTAGCACATATAAGATTGACAAAGCAATTAATTCCTTTATATGTAATATTGTGCGTCTTAAATTTACGATATAGTAACAACTGTAATATGAAACATTATTTTTTGGTAAACGAGACAGGCCGGCCCCTGAGTCCTACCTCCGACGTGCTACGAGACTTGTATTAATATGTATTTCTATACGTCAGATCACTCAGAACGCAGCACGTTCATATTTGATAAATTATTTATGTCTTAATTGCGTATATACTTTCACGTCATTTATTCTTATTATTATATTGGTTATACGGTCATAATATCAAAAAATACTTTTAATAAATCTAAAATAATTTATAGTATACAATGCTAAAATCATAATAAAAACCAAAATGCAAAACCCAACTATAGATAAGTATTTGATACGTCACGGCATCAAAAATTTACGACCGACAGGCGATATAAATCGCTACGAATCGGGTAGAATGTGTTCTAAGCCCGCTGATATTAACATTTAGTCTTGTTTTTGGGCATTACATAAAAAGTAGTGAATCTTGAAGATGAATTTAATAACTATTTGAGAAAGGAATAAATGATTTATTTATTTAAGTAAAAGCGATTTAAATATACACGCAACTCTATAAAGCAATAGAAAAATTATGTAGTATAAAAGATAATTAGAAACTGCCTAATTTATGAAATAATAACAGCTCTTTAGGTTAATTTAATTTATTATTTAAAATATGCAGCTTACATAATATAGTCACTAGATTATTATTAGTTGGTGAAGCTAAGTACACGGTAATTGGTAACATGGCCCACCGCTCTCCTACCTATGATGCGATTTAGGTCGTGTCCAGCTGACTGGACGAATCGATTAAGCTCAAACTTGCTAATATTAAAATTTGTCTACGTGTCGCTACTAATTTTTCTTTAGTGTTATTTTTAAGTATGAAGATAAATCTTAAAAACCGTTTTTATATATAATACTACTGGTTTTAGTTTCATATAGAATATCACGAACCTCGTCAATTTTAGCTTTTATGCTCAAAATAATGAATAAGCGTTGGTTTTATTTTATTTATTTATTTAAAACAGGTAGGCAGGCTGGCAAATGGGCCATCTGACAATTGGACATTGCTACTGTAAAAAATATTAACCGCCTTACATCATCAGTAATCTTACATAGTACTGGCTCACTCATCCTTCAAACTGGAACACAGCAAATAATTCATTAATCTTGTTATTTGGTGGTATAATTTATATATTTTGCTCAGTGGTCCCTACCCGCATGCCGCATTATAATATAGTATTTCAAAAAGTAGTACTCTCTTACTCAAAGAGCGTACTCTTTCCGTAAAGAACGTGCAGGTGCGTTGCTGCCTGCTGGCCTTTGAGGAAAACTTGAGGAAAGAAGTCGAGAAATTCGTAATAATATGAGATATTTGATACCATCGTTGGTTGCATACTAACGTTTGTGGGTGATGGTTGTATGTGTTGTAATAAAATTTAATGTAATAATTATTCTTCAATTACCACTTAATACCAAATTTAGTTTGCCTGGCCCATTTGTTTTCATGAACGAAAAAAAAAAAACTTTTTTCAACTCAAATCAAACGAATTGTAGGTTCATTTTATTTGGATAAATATTGAACTAAAAATAAACATAAGGTATTGATGATATCATTAATGAAAATATCATTATATTGATTGATCCTTTGAATTACAGAGTCCCATTCGTCATTTTCGACATAATATTAATTACAGAAACAAATAATAACTAAGCGTTAGTTCGTTTTATCGGAGTGTTCCCAAAAGATGTTATCTTAAGTTCGGAACAACATTCAATATTCGGTGACAGTTAAAGGCTGATGAGTTACTTGGGCGGTAATCGATTATATGATAGTTTGGTTAATGAAATATTGATTGGTATGAAGTTAAGCAAATATCTACACGTGCTCCTTCAAGGGAAAATGACCTGTAAGGTTTGATAACACAATAGTACCTATGTTACTTACGCTGTTTTTGGTTACACTATTGCGTCTTAAATATATGTTACATACGCTGTTTTGTTTATGAAATAAATTTAATTGTACTGATTAAGTATTTTAAAATTGTTATATTATTAAAACAAAATTTATAGTAATGTTATGAGCGTAGCTTACATTTTTATAAAAATCACAATTCGAAAAACCACTTTCAATTTTTTTTGTCGTTGTATAGGTATTAATTATTTGTATTGTTCGAATAAAATGTGTATTAAAATATCATAATGTTAGGTAAACCTGTATTGAACCGGAAACACCGCAGACATATTATGTTACACCGGATTCTTAAGAATTAAAATTTAGTTTATGTACACAGTTGGGTTCTTCACAACAGCCATATAATGAATTTTTTTAAAATTAATAACTATTTAAAAAAAAATTGGTATAATATTTATGTTTTTAGTAATATAGCGAGATTTTTTGATAGGATTCAGATTTAATATTCAAATGTTTTCATTTAATTAATATTTTTCGTTGTACATTTCACATGTTTATATACTTAATAACATAATTTCTGCTATCTTCCACCTGGTATGATTATTTGCGTTATACTTGATTCTCAAGCTATGTTATGTTCAGAGATTAGTTTCAAATAAAATCGTTTCATAAGCTGCGATGGCCCAGTGGTAAGAACACGTGATTCTTAACCGATGATCGTGGGTTCAAACCTAGGCTAGCACCACTGAATTTTATGCTAGGTAGTTTAGGTAGCCTATGTCGTTTTCTGTACCCCCGACAACGTGTACGCAAAAATTTTGATGATCGGTTGAATAGTTAAGATGTAAAAGCGTAACAAACGAACAAACAAATAAACTCATTTATAATATTGTAGTGACATCTATCTCGCCACATACGAACTATGAACAGACGTATCCTATATCGCGATATTAAAGTTATCAGACCGATTGAACATAAATACAAGAACCCGACAACAATCGTCGGGCAGTAGTCCACCAGACACAACAACCGTCTGGTCGGAGGATCCTCCCTTTTCAATGGGGGTGTGTCCCCTTTCCTTTCACCATCACCCAAAATATTAATAAAAATGAAGATTACAAAATAACTTTTTTATATTTTTTTCTGAGATAGCTAATTTAATATTATTTGGAAATTAATACGGTTTATTAACGTTGGGTAACATAAGAAAAAAATAAAAGTCATTAACCTTTATTTAATTGCTTCATTATCGGTATGTCTGTGCATAAATTATTATTATAAACCTGAATGCATTTGAAATGCATCCGTTATGTTAAATATGTGTGTGAACAAAACGTCAAATGGAATATCAGTTGACATTTGAAAATGTGACAGCGGATCATTGTCAGTTCTATCACGTTGTATGTTGCGGTTTATCTTTGATGAATAAACATAATTTTGCTGTTCCGAAACTGTCAATTAATTTTAATAATTAATGTAATCATTGACATAAAGGGATCTTATTTAGTATACATTAATATAATAATGGTAAGTGACTATCAGAGTTTATGCATAATTGTTGTATTAGGGATAATTATCTGGTCATCATATTCATTAATTAATGATCCTCCAGACTGATTCCGGCCACGGTGGCCAATCTCAAGAGAGATTAGCTAACTGCGCAGGAGATATTATAGTGCACAAGTGTGTGCGCAAACACAGGTGCACTCTCTATTCCTTAACTCTCATAATCCGATGGGATGGCACTCCGACACGACAGGAAAGAGTTCAGGCGCAGGACTAACGTCCTTACGTGCTGTCCGAGGCACGGGCATGTCACATCCAACTTCCAGACTCCGGGCCGCTACATTTCATTTCCCCGATCTAGCAATGTAAATAAAATAATATATGTAGAAATCGATTGAATTTTTTGTACATCGAATGTTGAAAAAAAAACCAATCCTTTTTTATTATTTACAAAATAAGGTGCTATTTAAATTCGCTGCCAGATGTTCATTAGTTTTTGAGAGTCTGCAATGTTTAGAAATGGTAAACATAGCTAATGAATATTCAAAGGTTGTTTGGGTAGTTTCGGCATTTGTTAATTCGTAGAAATTAACAATACGCTTTTCATTATTTTAACTATTAGCTGTTAAACGGGCACTTTGAACGGTGTTAATTAAATACATAACCGACATGAAAATAATGATTGTACAGTAAAACCTAAAATAAAACCTAAAATATCACTTATTCATAAAGATTTTGGACAAAATGCCAACTAGTGTACTCTTTTATTCTTAGGTATTGTATTTATCTATTTACTTCTATTAATATCTTATTTAATGTTTCCAGTTTTAGGAATGAAATTCATTTAATTTATTTATCGAATGGGGTTAAGTAGTTTCTAAGTTATATATTAAAGAAGTTAACTTTACCAATCACTTAATGGTGTTAAGTAACCGTTAATTATTTTCATTCTATTAATAAAAATAAAAACCTTGTTTACTATTTATTACTAAAAATGTGGGAACTAAGGTGTAAAATATTGAAATAACTAGGAGGAGGAGGAAGAGGAGAGAATAATAAGTAAGTAAGAAAAGAGAAATATTTTCTAAAATTGATATTATATAGTAAAGAAGTATATAGTACACGCGCCATGATCAAACAAGGTAGAGAATCTTAAGATCTGGGAGACACAGGCATAGAGAGCGTCGTACTGTCCAGCGTCATGGTATACAAGTCAACTTCGAGGCGCCACTAAGATCACCACCAATAAGATCTAATATCTTATGTCGGTAATAAGATTATTATTTTAACAAATAATATAATAAATAATCCCGCAAATGAACGAGTGATCGCTTAATATAATATCTAAGAATTGTCACAAAACCGTACCCAAATCGGATTATTTACCTTTCATGCCTTCTTATAGAGCAAAGTGGTTGTTTTGTTATGTTCTTCGAGATTCAATCAGGGGTCACTTCGGTTTAGGAATGAAAAATAAATGATAAATGTTATCGCACTAATCTTCTACAAAAATTATTAATACTATAACATTAATCACATAATATTTAGATTAAATAAGTTATATAATTATGGACTTTTTTATGGTATAGTATAGGTAGGACGCGCATATGGACCTGATGGTAAGTGGTCACCAACGGCCATATTGTACATATCGGCCATATTGGACGAGCTTGCACAAAGCACTACCACCGAGTGACTTACATTAATTCGTGTAAAATAAAAATAAATAAAATTTATAAAATATATAAAAATAAGAACAATTAGTAATAAATATTGATCCAATAAATCCTTGTACGATAGAAAAATAACTTTTTATATGTTTTCTTTAGGAATAAGTTATACATAAAATAGTTGCGACATACAAAATAATTCACATTATAAATTTAATAATTAATTAAAGTGGCAAAAATAATATAGTATTACCGAAAAACATAATATATTTCCCTCATTAACAAAATAATTATCATTTACTTGACTTGTAAGCGTTACAATTAATTTGCGACGTTACATTCCGCCATATAATCTCATTTACTGTAATTGTCATGTTCTCGTTAACATACAAGACATTAAGATGATAATGATAGCAATAAAATAGATCCCTAAACAGAGTATCGAACTTAAGAGAGTATTTTTATGTAAGTACGAGTGAATTACGCAACAAAGTTTTGGTCGATATATTATTGTTACTATTATACTAAGATTAAGAACTAAGATACGAGTTACATATAAATCATTGTAATTCAATCCCAATAATATTTATAAAAAATTGGGCGCTCGCATAGTACTGAATTCCAACGCATTTTGTAGCATTCCAGAGGTAGGCATAACGCTATTTCGTTATGTGACATGACCTTGGGCCACTGCCGTTTCATTCAACTATAAGCCGCGTAAAAGAACTTCGTTGTAACAAATTTTGCGGCAATTTTGAAAAAAATACGATATTTAGTATGAGATCGAGTTGCAATTTATTTTTAAATAGAACTTGTTTGAAAGTGGTCACCGCCGTCCATATACAAAGACATTGTAAGAAATATTAACCATCTCTTGCATCGCCAAAGCGGTATCAACCATGGGAAATAAGGTTTATAGGAGCCATAGCAAAGACATGCAAAATTTTATGATGATCACTTGAGTAGTTAAGAAGTGAAACCGGACAAAAAAAATTAACAAACTCACATACGAGTTTTATATGAGTAAGGAATTGATTTCAATTTGTTTAATTGAACGATAAGTTTAATAAACAAAAATTCTAATAAAATAAAAACCAAGTTCAAAAGAAAAACAAATTAATATGCACTAAAAAGTAAAAAAATAATTGGGTATTCTTCTGTAATTTGCTAATTAACTTACTTTTTTCTACTCATCAATATGTAGGTACGATTCTGTTGTGTGGTTGATAATGTAGTTACAATTATTGTGATTTTTGGGGTCGATGTCAGCTAAGGTAGGTTTGTAAAAATATAATCTCTCAGAGATAAAAAAAAACACTTAATTAAATGTTATTTAAATACCAACATACGCGAATCTCGATACGTGTTTGTAAAATGTTTAATCAAACATCTTAAATGCCGCATGTATGTATTTTATCATCATGCAAATATTGTTTAAAGAACTCCAAACATATAGACCAGTTTGCGTTGTTTCGTCGATCAATGACGTAATTGCTTTTAGGCTTTAATCCACTGCGTTGAAACCAATGTGCCAATCTTAAATTGCGCGTTTCAGGTTGAATTGTTTTGTGAAACGTGTGAATTGAGCTACCTTTAGGATTTCATTGTTTATACATTATGCGATTATTGTTAACTTTGATTTGTTTTTATTGTATTGATCAATAATTTGACCAATTAAGATATCATTTAACATATAACTATTCACCTACCGACATTAGGACACTATAAGGATAGCCTTCAAACGTTCTCCTCGAAACTTATTTTATATTACTTTACTTTGTTATAACTATATAATATATAACTAACGTTTTATATTATTTATTTATTGGAACACAAGATAAATGACTAAATTCCATACAAACTTTCATATCCATTTAACCAATTTATGAATTCACAAAAATATTTTAATTTATATAAGTTTAAGCATTTAAGCATGGAATAACTAGCCATTACCCAACCACCATCATGCCTGCAAAAATCTCCACCTTCAAAATTTTAATGTAGTTTAACTATTGAGTTTTTAACTGTCGTCTCTTGACTTTTATCTCTAGTCATGATTTAACATGCATCCTGTGGATGCGAAAGTATTATGTCTTTACTATTTAAACATTGAATATGTGACGATTTTGTTGTGTTAATAATAATTGTTTGTGAAGATATTTTTCGTCTGCGTTATGTCTAAAGGTATTTATATTTACATCTGCATTACATATTGTATTATAATTATGATAATTTTGGATGCAAATACTTGCGTTCAGCTTAAATTGTGTAGCATCAATATTTTATTTTTTTCATGCGAAGGTAAATAACTTTCTATTTATTTATGACGTATATCCGCAGCCAGTGTCAATGACTTTAATATTTTTAAATAACAAATGTGTATATTATAAGTTACGTAGTAAGTAGTAACCTGTTCCCTATGTAATCTCCAAGCCTGGTTAGAGAGGTTCATCGAAGAGGTTATATGACGTATTTTTATGGTAGTAGGTTTTGTGCAAACCCGACTAGGTAGGTACCACTCACTTATTATTTATTCCACCACCAAACAACATTACTTAGTATTGTTGTATTCAAGTTCGAAGGGGGAGCGAGCCAGTGTTATTATTAAACGACGATGTAAGTAATAGTCAATAGTAATATAGTGACCATATACTATAAGCTGGCTTTTTTGCTAGTCTACCTACTTATCTATACTAATATATAAATATGAAGTTTGTTTGAGCAACTGGTTCGAACTTAATAAATATTTTTGTGTTGTATAGTCCTTCTATCGATGGTTCTTGGCTAATTTTTATTATTTATATTATACGCGTTACAAATAAAAATCGACACGGGATCGATTACATTTGTGAAATGAATAGTTAAATTTAAATAAAATATTAGAACGGTTGCCTCGTCTTTGAACACGAAAACAACTTAGCTTGCGATTGTACGCGTGGTTGCATTCGATGACAACTGTTCACGGAATGACCAACAGCGGGGTGGGGTTTCCCCGCGCGTCCTTTTCTTTAGACGTTAATGCGATTGGTTTGAAATAATAATGACGACTAAATTGGATATCCGGTTTATTGATATTTTTTTTGTTTAGTTTATTGTTTTTTCCTGTGAATCGTACGTTAAATTAGTATACATGTATTAGTCATATTAGTTAGTAACCGTAGTTGCTTACAAATTACATGAAATATTTATTAAAAATCAGCATGATTGTCGGAGAAAGTAGATCTAGTTTTGGTTGTTGTCTGTTTGATTCAAAGGTTGGTGAAGATTTCGTCGGAATTTTGGGCAATAATTACGTGCTCAATTAAAATTTACTCTTTGCTTTACTTCGTTACGAAGAAAAACAATATTTCAATTTATAGCCTTTATTTATATACAATCTGTTATGAAATAAAGTTGATGTCACCTCGATGACTGGATATCCACAACAGCGCGATTTTTATGGTTACTCAGTTTGCGCTCCTGGTTTTTCGTTATTTGAATTTGGAACATATTTATAAAGAGACATGAGAGAACAACAACCCCTTTTGTTGTACGAGATCTGTGCCTAAAAAGTTTTCCCCTTTATTTTAGTAAGCAGTTTTTTTTTCTATATTACAATAATAATGGCACACGTATTAATTAGCGAGGCATATGTCGTAGGTACGAATGTGGTGCACAGCTTAAGGTAATTTCCGCACCGCAAAGTGGTTGCGGTGCAGTTACGCGCTGCAATCAACTGGAACAAATGAGATATTCCGTTAGACCTCGAAGGTAAATCGGATTTAATACATATCTATTTTGGTTACATTTTAATTATATACTTAAATCAATATTGACTATATTAATAACTTATTGTTAATTCATACAAACAATTATTTTTTTAAGTTAAGTTAAGATTGAATACACGACTAAACGCAACATTTATCAATACTTATATTACCGATAGTGAAAATCCGAAGGAGTACATTATGTATGCCATATTGAAGTAATGGGCGAGAGATTCAAATATTCCTAATATAAAAAATAATATTTACAATATTACCAAACCACTATCTATAAAAACAAATTTAAAACGTTGCATACATCAATATAATTGAACTTGCCGACTCGTATCGCGGATTCAATCTAATCAAATGTAGCATTTTTCTCTCGTAAGTCAGATGCGTGTCTTATCTACGATCCTGGCGGAGACCGAAATTGCTTATTAATCGAACAATGGCAGATGGCGATTACGAGGACCCTCGAGCGATAATGGATGTTGAATTTATTTACTAGCTTATAAATTATTAACCAGCGCTTCGTCGATGTTTGCATTCGACGTTTATTGGGCTTATGCAATTGCTTCATGTGATGTATCATTTGTCGAAAATTTGCGGAACGATTTCTTATTTGTGAACGTGATTTTTTGAACGAAGTTCTTTTACGTGGCTTACATTAGAGTGAAATTGCAGTGGCTCAAGGTCATGTCAGAAGCGAAACAACGTTCATACTGTTTGGCGTTCGAATTCAGGAATTGGAGGGTTGAAGATGAGGTGATGACTCTTTCGGACCACTGCAAGTATTGCTGTTTTGCGGTAGAATATTTGATGAGTGGGTGGTACCTACCCAGACAAGCTTGCATGAAGCCCTACCACGAAGTCAATTTCTTACAATGCCAATGTTGGTGACAACTTACCGTCACGTGGTCCATACGCTCGTCCGTCTATCCCTTCTATAAAAAAAAAAAAATCTGTAGCCGAGAATAAAATCTAAAGAACGATATCATAAATAGCAAATCCTCGTTACGATCACGATAATATGAAGCACAAAGCATAAACTGAGGCCCTAGCCAAGTTGACATTCTACAATTGTAAACGCTAATAGAAAACTGAAAATTGTATGAGAATGACCACGTGACTTATCGTTGAGAGATGTCATTCTCATACATTTGTTTAGTTTTCTATTAGCGTTTACGATTGTAGAATGTCAACTTGGCTACGGCCTCTGGCGACTAGCGCGAGCTCGATACGATTAAATTACGTCGTCGTTCTCGTGTAAGTAGATACGGGCTCATGTGAATAAAATTAAAGCCTTGCGGAATGAATGGTACAATCAATCGAATCGGATAAATCAACCGGTAAATTATTTTTGTTATTGCTTAAACGCTTAATGTATTGAAAATTGAAAAAATATTTATTTATCACTCATTTCGTTCACTTCAAATCTATATAATATATATTAAGGTTGATATATATATTTTAATTATTTCTATTGTGTAAAATCTACAACAATTGCGTCTCACAATTAAATGACCTGCAAATAACACTGGTTGCTGTCACCATCTCTCACCGCTTCAACTAACACTCAACTAATTTTGATTACCAATTTCAGGATCAAATTTAAATTCTTTTTTTTTTTTATTAGCCGTTTTTAAGGAATTCTTATTTACTCCTAAAATTAAGCGTGTAGCGACATCTATCTCGCCACATAAGAAACTAAAATCTGACGTTTCGAATTAATTGGACATATAATATACAAGAACCCGACAACAGCCGTAGGGGCAGTAGCCTAGAAGTTCACACATTCCAAAAGCGTACAGATTGTGTTTGGAGTGAGGACGATTATGGGGGCCCAAGGGATCTGGATTGGACCTGAGATTTATAAATCGCTAGGCGACCTGTAGTCCATTGCGCCATTGACGCTTCAAACTTATAATAATTTTAAAGTTCCTCCTATCTATTCAAAATTATGTGACAAATGTGACGGATATCTCTCTTTTGATATTTGCTTGAAATAATGTTTATTTTTATACATTGTGTGTAAATGATTTATAGAGATTTATACATTTCGTTTAAAATAAATATTTTTATCAAACACATCGTGGCCATTGCAGTCTTTCGTGCTAGGGTCACTGTCCTCGGCCTGCTCTGTTATTTTCTTAAACATTATTTCGAGTACTTTTAGATCTCATAACTGTTGTATTTTTATGAATCACTGAATTTTATCTTAATGTTTTGTTTTGTTAAAAATTTATACCGTTTGTTTATGATAAACGATATGACGTCGCTAGAATATCTGAAGATATCTTTCAGAAGTAAATAATCACATATGTAGTATTTTTTGGTTTTTCCAGAGCTCACCATAGAGAAAATAGACTTTTTAAATTGTTTATTCTACCTACTCAATAGATGATAGATGCTCATAAGATCCTTCTTAAGATGATAATGTTAATCGATTTCGCCCATGGCGTCCAATCTCAAGGGGGACCAGCTAACTACGTAGGACAAATTATAGTGTACAAGTATGTGCGAAAACATAGATGCATTATTTTTTTCCTCCTTACTCTCATAATCAGATGGGACGGTAATCCGACTGTATAGAAAGAATTGAGGTGCAGCACTAACTGCAACATCCAGAATCCAGGCTGCTACTAAGATTCTTTGACAGAAAAACCTAAGAACATTTGTACTGGCCCGACCTAATGTTTAAACCCAGAATCTAGGGATCGGTGGTTTTATATGTAGTCACTAGACCAACGCGGCAGTCAAAATTCTTATAACCTATTTGAATTGTCATATTACAGGGACAATATTATATCGATGTTGGGATGAATAAATAATTAAACAAGTTTTTCTGGGCTTACCCACCGCATACTCAAAAGTTCTTCTAGAACAGCCAAACAATATTTTCCTCTATTCCAGTTTAAATTCGTCATTTACAGTGGAATACAGGAATACAGGAATTTGTTTTTCTGTGGTTGCACTGACTCACTATTCCTTGAAAACACAACACTACTAAGTAAAATAGAAATCATCATCAACCACTTCTTCCACTGTTGGATATATGTTTCTCCAATGGCATGCCACTGAGCTCGATTTCCATCCGCTGCGTATATCGTCACTCAAAAAATAGTAATGTTTGACCTTAAATATGTGATGATCAGGTGGTACGTACCCAGTCGGCCTTGCATAAATCGGCATCATATCGCATACAATCAAAACAGCGACGTAGCATTCGTAAATGTTTTTAAATAAGCGGTAAAATATAAATAAATGTAAATCACATAAATAGCCTAATATTTTCCTAATTTAATACAAACCCTATTTCAAGTAAATTTACTAGAACGATTTATTATTATCTACCCTCATACGGCGAATACAAAAAAACGAAACGATAAACTAATTTCTGACGTCTACGATGTTACCAAGTTATCGTCAGCGTTCGTTTTTTGTAAGGAAACGTTTTATCCGATTTGGGTACTGGGATTGGAAGGATTTAGCGACTTTGCGTGATTATTCGATATTTGTATTCGAATTTATTTATGGAGTATTGTATGAAGTTATTGAAATAAATCTAAATCGCTTAATCGACTGTTCGAATAAGATTATTTTTATTTATTATTTATGTTTTATTCACGTCACATTTCAATGCACGGAATATTTACGTATTTGTTTTTTTAACGACATACGAGTATGTTTACTGGAGGTAATAATTAAGTGCAAAAGCGAACGAGTTAACACAAACTTTTTAATTTAGCAATATCATAATTATGAAAACATTGTATTGGTAATTTCCCCTTTGTATTATGTTTAGTTCATATAAGTCCATGTCTATTTGCATAAGGATGGCGTCAGTGATTTTATCGTATCGCGTTGTCAACAGTCGTCACAGCGCGCTACGTACTATCTATAATTTGCTAGTCCGTCTATCCTATAGAATAGAATAAGTAAGCGAACGAGCATATGGCCACCTAATGGTAAGTGGTCACCAACGCCCATAGATATTGCATTGTAAGAAATATTAACCATATCATTCATTGCCAATGTGCCACCTTGGAAATTAAAATGCTGCCCCTTATGCCTGTAATTACACTGGCCCACTCACCCCGGAACATAACAATACCATATACTGCTTTTTTGCGGTAGTATTTCTGATGAGTGGGCTTGCACAAAACCATACCACCAGTAATAACTGTTCAAGTTATTACTGAACCTTGTAATATTCCACCATTTTATTTGAATCATTTTTAGTTAAGGATTTCTCATATTGAAGTTGATTTAGTATCCCAAAATGTATTTGTTTTCATCTTATACTCAACGGTGGTAAAACATAATAAAGTAACTTACATTGTTTGAAAATAGGAAAATAAATCAGTGTTTTGTACAATTCATACCTATTTTACTTGCTCATAGAATTATATAAATATAATTGTAGATTATTATTTGTATATGTTTTATTTCTAAAAAATGGAACTACTAGAGTAGTTTCTGAGTTTGAATCCATTGGGAGCCGATGATAGATTGAAATCAAAATTAAAATTGTAAGGTGACGATTGTGAAAGTGTTTGTGAGCGCCTAGTTGCCTAAGTATATTTTACCTTTGACTGACTTTGTCTCTACATAGAACATAATATAAGAGTAAATATTAAATCGCAATATTTACATACAACTTCCTTTGTTACTTGTAAATAGTTGTAAATCAAGTAGTCTATGATACGCAACTAAGTTTCTTGCCGACGTTTTAATTAAATTAATCGTCATATGTCATGGACACGTGACACTTGAAAATTAATGTAATTATATACGTAAATATTTATATTAGTGGTCATGTTAGCTTGAATGCTAACTTGACTATTGCAATGGTTGTTAGATATTGTGTTTTTAAAACAAACGTACTTTGTTTTACTTAATGGTAGCTGGTAGGTCTGTGGATTTCCGTCTAGTTGCAGTCGTTAACGCCAAATAGCAATACTTCGTAGTGGAAATTCGCTTTGCAAGGTGACTGAGCCAATTTAATCTAATTGCAAGTAGCGTTGCAAGTTTGCGTTTTTTTTTTAAATCGTGAAGCCTTACTAATTACTTCTTATTAGTTGGTTATATATGCGACGTTGATAATTTTATATTATACTAGCTCTGCCCCGTGGTTTCACCCGCGTATAATTAATAAAAATATAATAAATAAAAATAGCTTAGAACCTTCCTTGATGAAATGACTATACAACACAAAAATATTTTTTAAATTCGAACCAGCAGTTCCAGAGATTAGCCGGATCAAAGAAACAAACTCTTCAGCTTTATACAGGGTGTAACAAAATTCGTGTCCGACCCGTGAAGTGGTTATTAGGTATCGTTAGTCGGTTCTATTTTTGTAATAAATTTGAAAATTTTAAGCAAAATTTTACCCCGAAAAAAAATTAATTTGACTAAATAACGACAATTATATTGCAACACAGGCGCGGGCGTCAGCGCTCGATAGTTTTTACCTATGGGGTAGGTCGGAGACGAGGTCATTACCTCAGTTGTCCATGAAATTTTCGTCATTTACAAGTGAAAATGAAAAAAAAAAAATTTTATGCGTAATTTTTTTGCATAATATTTTAATTTTTTTTACATAAATAGAACCTACTCACGATACCTAATAACTACTTCACGGGTCGGACACGAATTTTGTTACACTCTGTATATTAGTATTTATATAGATGTGTGTTACTTTGTTTGTTTATTATCAATCTGTTTGTTAGGTTTTCTTGTCTTATGACATCGGCTACTCCCCTCGTCACAGGCGGGCAAAGCCGCAGGAAGAAACTAGTTGTTTACATTATGTAGATAATTCATCAGGTATCAAACAGGGTCGAAGTTGAAAAATGACCTTTGCAGTTCGTTAACTTAAAACAATTTCAAATATCCATATTCTATCTTTGTTACAAAGTTCATTTAAAAACGAAGTATAAATAATATACCATCCATGCACGTGCGCGTTCTTGTATTTACATATTCGAAAAAGCATTCAAAAGAATTATATTTTATTTTCACTGGACCAATTTAGAACAGCGTGAAATAGCAATTTTATTTTTATGAAAATATGTGTGACTTTTTCATCGTGATAACTTTAAAATAAGCTATTTTTCTTTAATTATTATTATATTATATATTAATTTCTTTCATTATTTTTAAGTCAGTGCTATCTCAATTTTAAAAATGTCTTTTAAAAAACTGTGAATATAAAGTACTAGTTCTCGCCCGTGGCTTCACCCGCGTTGGGATGGTCAGGTATAAAAAGGTTCCCTCGTAAAGTTCGATATAAATTAATTACCTATAAAGATAATTAAATTATATAAATATAAAGCTTATAAAGCTATTTTTTTATTTAGGCGGACGAGCATGTGTGCCACCTGATGGTAAGTGTTCACCAACGCCCATAGACATTGGCAATGTAAGAGATATTAACCATTGCTTACATCGCCAATGTTCCACCAACCTCGGGAACTAAGATGTTATGTCCCTAGTGCCTGTAGTTACACTGGCTCACTCACCCTTCAAACCGGAACACAACAGTATGAAGCACTGCTGTTTTGCGGTAGAATAGTGGGTGGTACCTACCCAGACGAGCTTGCACGAAGCTCTACCATCACGTAAAAGTCAAAGTTAAAGTCATTCTTGTCAAAGGTAATAGTTACACTGGCTTACTCACTCTTGAAACTGGAACACAATAATTCTAAGTAATCCTTCTTGGCGGTTGATAGCGCCACTGAGCGCTTTCTATCAAGTGTATCACGGCGAGTGCTCAGAGGAATTATATTCCCTCAATCCTGCTTTTTTCTTTCCTTCACAAGTCTACGCGTGCTGGCTCTCAAAATCACCGTGTCATCAATTCTATCGCGCACGAAGAAATTTGGTAACTCTTTTCTTTGTTGCACTTCCCAAACATGAAATTCTTTACCAGCACACGTGTTCCCCTCCTCTTATGACCTGAGTTTTTTCAAACAAGGTGTGAAGAGGCATCTTGCGGGTCGGCAAGGCGGGGGCGGCTAGATCAAATCATTCTTCCCGACTGCACTAGCGGTCTTCGCGTTAGGGTTCTACTTCCACTTACCATCAAGTGGAGTAGTCATTTGCCCTCCCGGGTATTATAAAAAAGAATAATATAAGCTTTGCAATAAATAAAATTATTTGTATATTTTGTCTTTTTCTACCAACGTTCAATTAAAAAAAAGTTTATCTTCAGGGTATGTTTCAAGCAGAAGATATTATTTTTTATTTAAAAAAAATACATCACAGTATCTGTTTTACGACAAACTTTACAAAAGACTGGATGCTTGATCACTGCGTTTGACATTTAATTCTATCCGAGGTGAAAGGTAAGCTGCAGTTAATGACTTATTGAAATAATATTATATGTAAGGAGATATTATAAGCAATATCAAGCTTACATTTTTATTATTATTATTGCTGATTGAAATCGATATTGACATCTTATATAGTTATTAGATATACGCTTTATAATTTTTTTAATCTTTTATAATATTAGGGGTAATTCATAAACGGGGGTGACGAGACCACGAGTGGTCCACGAGAAGTGTAGCTTTCGATAGGGAAGAACTAAAATGTTGGCTTGAGTTCACCGATCAATGTAGGCTGATAATATTTTAAGCTCACCTCAACCTCGGCAACCTGCAAGTCCTCGAATGTTGCGGCGCCATGGGCGGTGGTAGTCCCTTTCCGCGATTATTACTTGTAAAAAAAAGGATGGAATAACTTTTTTAATTGGCCAAACACAATAAATTCTCACTTTTTTTTTTGATAACTATTAATTCGTGGTTGGAACTCAGCCGCAACGCAAATTTCCATAGTTAGATCTAATCTTTACATTTTTTGTCGTGTTTTGAGAATATGGTAGAAATGTAGGTGCAGGGGGTCCACCGGAACCAGCTAAATTTTTAAAGTGGTCTATAAGATAAAAAAATCCGGGCCCTCTGGTGTAGATGATCTCGTTAGTTGGCCTAGCGATTGATATCCAGGATAAAAAAAAAACAAACTTATTTACCAGTACGAAGTCGGGCAGCTAGTAAATATAAAGGAACACTCAGCAAACATTGGCATAAACATTTTTTATGACTGGACAGATTGTATGAGTGGGAAATATTTGTATGACTGGCGATGAAATCCGCGATCTTTATGGTGAAATTAGTTGCAAACAGCTGCGCTGAGTCGTCGTAAAAGGTCCTAAGTCGTCATGATGCTGCTGCTGAAAGGACAATGGCAGGTCTCCATACTAAAAAATGTCTGGGAGAAAATCGCTGCATCCCGTTATGTAAAAATTGTCAAAGATTCGGCGTTAGTTCCAGAGTCTTTAAATAGGTCCATTTTTATTTGGGAAAGCCGGAAAAAAAAGATAATCGTGTTTAATTTTTTGAAGGTTATGAACAATTTTTTTGAAAATAGCCCATTATAGTAAATACTTATACTTCATGCACATTAAATCAAATGGAAACGGATAGGTAACATATAGAGAAAGAAATTTGACCATTTTCATTAAAAATAAATTGCCACCATTCCACGGGGTCATGATTTGTGTAGGAATTATTTTTAATTTTTATTTGTATATATTTAAGGTTTTAATGTAAATAAAGTATATATATATATATATATATATATATATATTTATTAAAGATAACATTTCAATCAAAACGTAAGTACCCAGTCCATATCGATTTTTCGTTTAATTGAATCGATGCAGTAACTACTTATACTAATACTTATACTCTACATCCTTATTTGTTGGGATGACATTTTATTGGCAATTCATACATCAGTTGATACAAGTTGATATACTTTTAATAAAAATAAATAACGTCGGCTCTAACAAAAATGAGGATATATTTAAAAAATCTTAAAAAAATAAGTTTTATTTTTTGCTATAAGTGAAATCTAAGGACGTTAAAAAACTTCCAGACATAGATCTGCCATTGTTCTTTCAAATATATATTAGCCTTATATAATAACGCTCATCTTCAGCATTCATACGGTACATAAGATATTGATAACGAGACAAAACATACCAACTTCTATGTTAATGTTATTTTAAAGCGATTTAATCTTTATTTTTATGACATAGGAAGACGAACGAGCATATAGGCCACCTGATGGTTATTCACCAACGCCCATAGACATTGACATTGTAAGAGATGTTATCCATCGCTAACATCGCCAATGCGCCACCAACCTTGGGAACTAAGATCCTATGTCCCTTGTGCCTGTAATTACACTGGCTCACTTACCCTTCAAACCGGAACACAACAATGGCAAGTATTGCTGTTTTGCGGTAGAATACCTGATAAGTGGGTGGTACCTACCCAGATGAGCTTGCACAAAGCTCTACCACCAAGTATATATTAATGTAACTTAAACGCAGTATATATTAATTGTAATTGAATTGTAATTAATAGTAATTGAATGAACAAAAATATCTACTACTGAGATTTTTGCCGCTTCTTCTCGATAGAATACTCATAGTTAAGGCAAGAAAGAAGTAATTTGACATAAGTTGGTTCTTAGTAACCGCCTGGAAGTAAAAGTTAATTATTTTTTTCGAATTTATGAACTTAATTATATTCAATTCAATTCATTTATTTGCTTAAACATAGATTACATGTTTAGTCATGATATAAATGACATGCAAATATTTTAAATTAATTATTAAATTAAATATTACATTAACATTACATTGCATAAGTCTGGAAAGTGTGCTATCTGATAGTAGATACTGCCAATAAGGTCCTCCAGACCGATTTCGGTCACGGCGGCCAATCTCAAAAGAGATTAGCCAACTGCGTAGGTGATATTATAGTGCACAAGTGTGTGCGCAAACACAGGTGCACTCTCTTTTCTTTAGCTCTCATATTCCGACGGTACGGCAATCCGATACGACCGGATAGAGTTCAGGCGCAGGACCAATGGCTTAACGTGCTTTCCGAGGCACGGGAGTGTACACTTCTAACTTCCAGACTACGGGCTGCTACTGAGAATTTTCTGCCAAAAAACCCCTATAACTATTTATTGGCCCGACCTGGGAATTGAACCCAGGACCACGGGGTCTGCGGCTTTATATTGCGCCCAACGAGGCAGTCACTGCCAATATACATTAGCACAAAAATAAATATTAACCATCCCATTCATTGTAAATACACCAATACTAGTACTGCCGGTTGATGATAGAATGTCATGATGTTCAATGTTGTACCACCCAGAAGTGATTAACAAAGACCTCCCGACAAATAAGCTTTTATTTTTTATAAAATATATATAATTCAATGCAATTGAAATAAAATTATTAGATAATTTGACAGAGCGATAAATATTTATCTCGAAATCAGTTTTTGTTGGACGAACGATCTTATCACGTCCCTAGCGGCGTTGTCCATTATTTCTGGTAATTGAACCCTAGTTCATAATAAATCACTGAAACTAAATTATAACAACGTTATTCATTGAAAAATAAATAACTTGAAACCTTAATATTGAAAACAGATATTTATAATAATACGATAGTATTGTAATACGACTTTTTATAAATTAATATTATGTACTTTTATACATCTATTAATACGATAGATGAAAAAAATATATCATATCACATATTAGAACTTTTTCATACTAATTTTTCACAACAATAAACCATTAAATAGTTAGCGTTAGTGTGGAGCGTTCAATTCAAAAAAAAATTGAAGCAATAAAACATACCAGATGTCAGGATTACTACGAAAAGGCAAAGGATTTTTTTCTATTTTCACGTAAATGTACGTGTCCTTGCGAACTTTTCTCTGAAATGGGTTAAGCATTACTTGGTCTTAAGTCACCTAGTTCTTGCTAACGGCGATTTTGTCACTCTTACCTTTTTATATCGAACATTAAACATTTCCATCCCTTAAAATTGGTCTTCATATACACGTTATTTGTTAAACAAAAAATATCTATAAGAAGTTTACTTTTAAAATTAATTTATTAAATTGAAAAAAAAAAATTTGCATATCTCATTACCAGTTTCTGAAACGCTAATAAAAATAAATTATTTAATTTGACTTTGATCTGATCGTTCATTGGTCGCCCATTGCGTCATCAATGGCAACCGACCAATGACTATTCAGATTTAGGCTGAAATAATTAAATCAACGTTTTAGAAATAGGCAGTTAGTTTACTTTTATTATTACATATAAGAATTTAATTTCATATTTCATTAAAAATAATTAAAATTTACAATCACTATATTAATTTTATTTTAAAGCGTCTAATTCTTTTTTTAATATTGTTATTATTAAAATAACTGAATTTTAAAATAGTCTACACAAAAGTCAAAATATTGATTGTTATGATTTAAAATAAGAATCGGTAAATAAAAGCATTGATTAAATTCGAAATTGTAATTAAACAGTTATATTATTATGTTAATTTATATGCACTTACCTGTTTTCATACAAAACTTTTCATCAAAGATTGAAAACAAAGGACTTTCTGTAAGAGACCATTTTGACGCACTATTTTTTCTTCTTAAATGTCGTCTGTTTTGACCACGTTGTGAAATAAAGTTAAAAACAAAAAAATTATAAATAAAACCAACCAACTCAACATAATTTTGACAAGTGGACGTCGAAAATGTGTCGGCTGATTCTATGTCAAGTTATTGTAGTAATAATTCCGTATCGTACTATTTGCACGAATCACATGGTGTTTGTCGCACAAGTAGAGCTCCTTTAATGCTTGTATAAACATATAAAAAAACTTTACTCAATCACATGCTACCCCTTTATTTGTTTTACGTTTAAAAGAAATAGCGATGTATATTTCTTTTTTTTAATTATATAACAATTTGGCTCAATTTAATTTGCTACTTTTATCGATGAGGGGTGTCAAATTTTTTTTTTATATTTTTTATTATTCTCGATCGTACGCTCCATTGCTGAAGGTCGTGTCCACTCTTGTCCAGGGTCTGGGTCACGTTCTTTATAAGTTTTCTCCATTCCGTCCTGTGCCTCAGCTTTTCTCAGGGCTATGGTCACTTGGAGACCTATGAGGTTGGTACTTGGTCCAGCCACCGTGTGGGGAAGCGGCCGCGTGGTCGTTTCCCCTCCACATTGCCAAGCACCATCACTTGTCCAGGCTTTTGGGCTGCCTTCGGGCTATGTGACCAAAATAACGATATTTATATATAAAATATAAAAAAGACATACTGTGTCGGAAAAAATCGTTTAGGTAGAACAGTACGCAGTAATATAAATATTTTTTTTTTACACGTTTTTTTTCGAAATGACCTAGTGACTGTTTTTCTTCATTCAGATAATCCTTCATAAGCTTAACTTATATATCTTAACTTATGTGACTCTATGACTGTTTTTTAACAGAGACAGATTTTCATTATAATTTATTAAAGTAAAATATAAAGTAATTTGTTGAAAGTATTCATGAGGTATTTATTTCGGTAAGACTCTTAAAAGGTTACCTTCAGAAACTAATTTGTTTTTGCTATTTTTAGCAACGTCTTTTTAATTATACATAATCATTGTTTCAAGCTTGATGTTTTTTAATTGAATAAAAAGGACATATTTTTTTACTTAATATAAAATGGTAATGGTATGGTAATGGTAATTCATCATCACAGTCATCAACAGTGTGATGACTCTCTTATTGAACCAGTGACTAGATATAAGGTTACAGACCGAGGACCGGGTTCAAACCCCAAGGACGGGTCAATAAAAGGTTATAACATATTCTGTCATTGACACTCCGTAGTAGCCAGGAGTCGGATTGCGGTCCATCGGAATATTTGAATGATGAAAAAGAGTATGCATTTGTGTTTGCTCGAACACTTGTGCACAATAATGTCCAAAATATGTCCTGCGCAGTTGGCTAATCTACTTCGGGATTGGCCACCGTGTTGCTTAAATGGGTCTGGATTATGTGGGCATCACGTATGTGACTTTTTCTATATCTTATAGAGGATAAGTTGTAAATGCCTGAACAGTTTCGAATTTATGTGGTATCGTCATTGAAATAATTTATGTAAAGTTAGTAAAGTAAAGTAACAGCCTGTGAATGTTTCACTGCTGACCCTATTCTCCTTTTTTGAGGAGAAGGTTTGGAGCTTATTCCGCCACGCTGCTCCAATGGGGTTTGGTGGAATACACTAGTGGCAGAATTTTAGTGAAATTTGACACATGCTGGTTTCCTAACGATGTTTTCCTTCACCGTCAAGCGAGAGATAAATTACAAATACAAATTAAGCACATGAAATTCAGCGGTGCTTGCCCGGGTTTGAACCCACGATCATCGGTTGAGATCACGCGTTCTAGTTCGTTTTCTTGTCATTTTTGACTAATAACTACTTATTTATAAATTGTCTATTGCGCAAACTCTGTTTTCTTACAATATTACTCGTAGTATGCCATCAAACTGTTGGTCTAAAGGGTTGAAGGGTTGTCTGTGATTCGAAACTTGTAGGATAGTTCCTGATGCCTGAGGCTATAACCATTTCCACTTTAGACAAAAGTATGAAGTTTATTTCAAGAAGAAGAAACATGGGTAATTCTATTGCGTTTTGCTAACTTGTTCGATTAAAGTTTCTATTAATCAATTTTTTTTTAATTAGCTCCACATGTCATTTTATCTTTGTGTTATTAAAATATTGTGTTACAAACAAATACGAAAACGTTAAATGTTTGATAAAAAATCGTATAGTTAGTGTTCCTTGAATTCCGTAAAGGATATATAAATTCCATTATATATATTTAACTACGAAGTGTTCAGTACCTACAAAATGTAACTAGAAAGTTTTTACTGGTTCAATAAATCTATAAATAAATTTGGTAGGATGTGATGGATAATAACTTTCAAGTCATAAATTCATTAATTAATAAATTAATATGACTTTCTTTCACCAGTTCGTTCGTTCTCCGATTTTTTTATTTTCCGAGTAAGTCGTAGTTTTTGACATTAATGTGCAATTGTAATGTTTTTTTTTATTACATAGGAAGGTGGACGAGCATGTGGGCCACCTGATGGTAAGTGATCACCAACGCCCATAGACATTGGCATTGTAAGAGATGTTACTATCTCTTACATCGCCAATGGGCCACCAACCTGTAACCTGGGCAACCACCTTGTGCCTGTAATTACACTGGATCAATCACCCTTAATACCGAAACACAACAATAGCAAGTACTGCTGTTTTGCGGTAGAATATCTGATGAGTGGGTGGTACCTACCCAGACGAGCTCGCACAAACCTGCACCAGCAAGTATAATATTAGTATAATATGCCAGCCCAAAACGATCTACGAGTTTCTACGTCTTTATGATTATTATTACGCTATCGTTAGTAAAATTATATAGTAGTCCATTCATATTCATTGACTTAAGATAAAATATTGATACGTAAATGTATCTGAACTTTATGTTAATATAGTCTTCGAATAACGGAACGATCACTTCCAGAAACTTCTAAATATTAAGCAGGAACGTTGAATATTAATTCCTTCATGAAATAGGCAATACTATATTGTCCTTTTAGAATTATTTATGTCCGAATCTGAGGATAAACGTGGGTCATATTACTTAAACAGTTCGTTCAGTTTTGCTCTTGTTGAATTTGTACATAATAATTGACATATTAAAAAGTAAGTGAAGAGTGAGTGGCAATACGTAATATTAAAATAAGTCGATGATTATATTAATGATAATTAAATTACCATAACTATTAAATATTTCAAATAAAGAAAAAATAATGATAAATCTTAGTTTCATGCGATTTTATATAAATAAATATCCTGGGACATTTTTCACACACGGTCATCGGAGCCCAAAATAAGCAGAGCTCGTACTATGGAAACCAGACAACTGATATACTACATATACTATTTTTTCTTTTGTAAATACATACTTATATAGAAAATTACAACCAGACTCAGGACAAACAGACATGTTCATGCACACAAATGTCTGTCCTGGGTGGGAATCGAACCCACGACCTGGGCGCGAAAGGTAGGGTATCTACCAATCACGCCACCCGGCTCGTCGATTACTTAATAGCTCTACTTTATTATTTAAGAAGATTCTTGATTAATATAATTATCTTTATTTTTAAGACAATACTAATACAATTAACTGCTCATATAACACAAAGATAAAATTTCACGTTGCGGTCTTTTAGTAGATGGAATCAGCTGGATGGACTGTACCTATTATAAAAGATATGTGTTTTACGATTATACATAACACTGCAAGACAAAAATATAATCGATTTATAGTAGTAAAATGACTTTGTTTTGATGATGAATGAAGGAGTATGACGCCATAATAAATGGTATTGTTTGTTGGAATGGGTAACCAAGCGGGCCTATTCAAAGCCTATCCACGGGTAATATAATCGTTATAATTATAAAATAATAATAATGAACTAAAAACTTTAATATTACTATATTTAGCTAAACAAATATGGTATATTTTTTTAATATTTTGTGTTATTTACATATAATAATTAATACGAACGAAATTGTGTCAATATCATGTATTGAAATAGTTGAAATTGAAGATTAATTCTCGGAACTCATTCAAAGGGAAATAATATTATTCGTAATATGTTAGTGAAAGGGCCTTGAATAAAATGTAATATCATAAAATTATTTGATATAATTTTTTATTGATAACTGTGATGATCTCCTGTGAATAAAAATATATTTAAAATATTCTAATACCCACCGTTCATACGAATAAAATACCGTCAGATTAATATTATCGTACAATTTATTCTACGATTCAAAAGTAAATGAAAATACCTAATGTTTAGATGAGACGATATTTGATTCAAAACTCAAGAGAGTTCCATAAATATTCACGTGGACAACCTTTGGAATATCTGTGATATTAATTACACGGCCGGCCTATGGTAGATCTATAAATATTTTAGAGGCGCAAAACGCATTAATACTTGAGAAGCTCGATCTTCTAACATACGATGGAAAATGAATTTCTCGAAGATATTTTTCGATTAATCGGAATGATGGAAATTGATACATTTAATCTGTACTAATACTATAAGGTAAAGCGGTGAATAAGAGACTTAACGTCTTAGTTCTCAAGGTTGGTGGGTGCATTGGCAATCTAAGGATTGGTCAATATTTCTTCACTTCATCCACTTCCTGTACTCCACTTGTATAACCGCCCTACCTGATACAACAACAAAAAATTTTGATGTTAATTTTTTTCGTTGTTGGCTCCAAGCGATAGCAAATAACGATAAAAAAATGTTGTGCTTTTAAAAAGCATCGTCAATGGAACTGAATGGAGACAGTGCCCAAAAAACGATACGGCACGGATAGGTTATTAGACGTATACATTACGCTACTTTAGGAATATTTATTGTCTCATTTAATTTTGTATTATATCTGTGGTTTTCAGGCTTTAGTGCGTTCAGTTTGTACGCGCGATTAACTTTTTATTAATACTCAATGGTCAGATATAAATCTATGTACCTGGCAGCCTATTGTAGGCTGCCAGGTACATTATTATAAGCGCTAAATATATTTTCCAACATTTCAATTTGTTTTAAAATATTTTTTCATTTTTACTTATTTAATTAAAACATTTAATGTTATCAATAGAAAGCTGTTATACAATAAAGTACACTTGAATATAGCCATATTTAAAGAGAAAAATGTTATATTTTCATATAGTCGTATGTTATATTGTCGTATCATTAAAAACTAGTATCAAATACTTTTTTTAATAAATTTATATCATTTCAGCCTTATCGTTATATGAATAAAATTTTTAGATTGAATAGAACAATTAATTAACGAAATTGATTATCCGATAATTATATTCGATAAATATTTTGAACGATTTCTCACGTAAATATTATGTCGTTTGCGAGTTTTGTTTACGTTATTAAGCATATTTTATAATCGTGGTAATTAATTCTTCATAATCATAAAATCGTATTCACAAATATATTTTGCAAATAATATTTATAAAAATAAATAATGTTAGTAAATATGCAATATATACTTTTTAATTTCAATGATTATATATCTACTCGGTGGTAGAGCTTTGTGCAAGCTCGTCTGCGTAGGTACCACCAACTCATCGGATATTCTACCGCAAAACAGCAGTACTTGGTATTGTTGTGTTCCGGTTTAAAGGGTGAGTGAGCCAGTCTAATTACAGGCACAAGGGACATAACATCTTAGTTCCCAAGATCGGTAGCACATTGGCAATGTAAGCGATGGTTAACATTTCTTACAATGACATTGTCTATGGGCGTTGGTGACCACTTACCATCAGAAGGCCCATAATCTCGTCTGCCTACACATACAATAAAAAAATCCTTTATAACTCAATTGGTAACTGATTAAAATCTATACGTTATAAAACGATGAATAATTAATAAATCTAAAATGTTAATATTATTTTAAAAATTCAAGTATTCCCTAGCGAAATTATCCTAGTATCTTGTGTACATTTCACGGCAACATCTTTCTAATTACAACCGGCTGTATCGTTCAGACGGCTGGCTGTAATTACAGCTCTACCAACAAATTTTACTATGATATTTTAAGTTCTTTAAGAATTCAGGTTCATTGAATTTTTAATAGAAATTTCTTAAAATAGGTTATAATTTTGGAAAGCAATTTAATTATTAATAATTATAAGTACATTAAAATATCTCATTTTAATTGTAAAAGAAAAGAAACTTATTTTCTTTATCTCCAACTAAATTTTCTAGTATGAGAATAACAAATTAAGTATTTTTTAAAATTTTCACGTAATAAAGCGAATGTACGCTAAATATATTTTATTGAATAACGAGACCAGTACCGATATGATATCAAATTGCATAACATTTCATATAAATTTGTTGATATTTGTCCGAACATGTTATTATGTATTATTTGAAAACATTTGATAATAAACTGGGAAAAATCAAATAAATAAAATATGATATATACATTTTAAATGATAACTTATGTTCACAATATTTGTTGTTAAGTTAGAAGTTTTAAGTTTATCATACATTGCTAATGTCTTGCAACTCTGGGGCGCAAGTTGTTACGTCCTCATGTCTGTTATCATACTCGTTGGTATAGCAGCTAACTTATATGGCCACAGCTCCTGCCTTAAGTTCAAGCACACGGTATACACTATTTATTTTCACAATTTTTAAACGTGTTTTAATTATGAAAAATAGTACTCGCTGAGTATATTATCCATTTGTATAACATACAGACAGAGTTCTTTTCGTATTTTTACTTTATTTAGATTAGCATAGAATTTAAATTAGTATATATTTGGCTTAGGGACTTATTGAATCGTCAATACTGCGTTCATCAGTAACAAAAATGCAACCAAATCAACTTTTATTATATTGATTAAATTAAAAAGTATATTTTTTTAAAACTATGCTAAACGAAAAGATTTTTTCGTTTCTTGCTCAAATTCGTTATTAGCTAAACAACTGCTTTTGTCGCTTCCCTAACAAAGCATTGCATGTTTTTTCAATAAAGGTACTAAGCTTGTAAAACTTGTACGAAATGGTTTAGTACGTTTGTGCTTTTGCTAAAACAATATACAATACACTATTTTGTCGCTCGATTATATTGTCTTGTAATTTTGTTGTTAAAGTAGGATTATCTAATTAATCTAAAACGTTAATTTATTCACACTGAATACCTATATTTGTTTAGAAATTTTACATAAATATATGTCAACATTTTTTTTTTTGGAAATATGTTCTTTGTCACGTCATATAACGAAATAGCGGTCATACTGTGCCTACCAAATGCTACAAAATGCGATGAGTTCGAATTTAGAAGGTCGACATAAAGGAGGTTGAGGTGCTTTTTTGTGTGACAATATACAGTAATATAAAAATACATAATCAATTAAATTCTATATTTTAAGCAACGGTTTGAGTCGAAAAAAATACGCGTAGAACTTCGTTCCTGACGGGGTTCCCCCGACCACACATTATTGACGTGACAACGTCTAATAAATCGATGAACGCTGGTTGCATGCACGAAAAAGGATGACTCATTGTCCCGTTACGCTCATTGTCCCGTTACGCTGGTTGTACGCTTGCGCCGCATCTATCTCTCTTTCACTCGATTGGCCTATGCGTCATTTCATCAATGTTTTGTTATGACGTTGTCACGTTAAACTATCGTCCGTAAACCAACTTTACAGACAACCATTTTTTTTTATATAATTATCGCAATACCATAATTTTATAAAGGCATTATTCACATTTTAAATTAAATGTTTATTTTTTCACTGTGACAACTTTCATTGTCTATTGTTTAATTATTAAACATCGGAAGCTTAATTCTAGATGAATGTGCAAATATGGAATGTCAAAAACAAGACGCTTACGTCAAAGGCATTGCTTTTGCTACTGTTTATCACGTATGAGTCAGAAAAATACAATTAAAAAAGAATACTTATTTATTTATTTATTTAATCAATATTTCATTGTAATATGAATAATTAAAAAAGCGTATACGTTATGTAATGTTACGGATAATTAATAACTAACAATAAATCTTTTAAAATAAAAATATTCTAAGCATTTTTCAGTCGTTAAGTTAATAAATTGAATACTTGTTTGGATACCACACATTAATTAATTATTTTATCATCAAACAAGAATATTTTATATAACTTTATCAGAAATATATATTAATACGACGTCTTAGTTACTATATAGAGGTATAGAATAAATGAATTCTTAATTATTTGCTCCTCTGTTGGTCAGACAATTTCCGTTTTTTTTTACTGGCAACTGTGAGTGCCAAGCTCAAATTCTAAAAACATAGAAATTCATACATGTTTTCCTTTAACTTTAAATAATGATTATAGTCGAATACAACTAGACGAACAACATTAATTGCAATAACAAACAAAAATATAATTGTAACGATTCGAATAATCGTTACCAATGTTTTAACAAAAAATACACGAAAAATATAAAATTTCAGCATTGTTACATTTCCAAGATGATTATTCGAGCAACTCACACTCGGGTGTTTTGATGATTTAACTAAAATCATATGTAAACAGCATGATTCGAAATCGAATATAGTATGCATGACTTTGTACAAATATTATTAAAGTGGCACATGACTAGAGACCTGCATTAGCTGGTTTGCATAACCGATAAAAGTGATGTGAGTAATCTTACGATGACAGTAATATTTATTTATTCAGACAATATTTGCTTTGTGATAGCCAAATATGTAGAAAGCTTAACAGAACAGCACGTGTTCTCGGCCTAGTAACTGTTTGTTAGTATCATGTTTTCTATTTTTTATATTACAATTGACTGTTTTCATGTTATATTGCTAACAAAAAATAATGAGGAACATTAAAATTTTGACTAAGTTTGATTTGTTAAACAATTTATTAATATAATTATTAAAACATGAAAATGTGTGCTTTCCTTTTGGTTACAAAAAAGTGTATAATTTTGATGTATCAACGTAGACGAATGCATTTGTTTCAAGTCAAAGCGATTTCCATCGTTGTTTTTCCTTAATTTTTAAACCTTTATATACATTTTGGTATTTTTTCAAAACCAATCCTATTTTCGTTTTACTAGGTGGAAACAGATATACTAACTATTTTTGCGTTCCGTTTTAAAGGATGCGTGAGACAGTGTAACTATAGGCATAAGAGACATAACATTTTGATTGAATATTGGTGGCGCATTCTATGGGCGATCGTGAGCACATAACATAGACGATTACACAGAATAAAATATATTTTACGTTTCAACTATTGACTGAAAAAAAAACTTGTTTTAGTGCGAGGAAACGAAAGCCCTTCAGTTATATCAATATGACAAAACAAGAATATTTTTCTTATAAAATATTACGGCAAAATATTGTCAATAGAAATAAAATTGAAACTAAAAGTTTCCAATACTTACCCTTATTCAGCAAATTTCAAGTTCTTAAATAAGGATCAGATTCTCTTTATATAATAAAGAGATCTTAAGTACATACAAGCCTTCATTCCTCAGCAGACTGTGTTCTTGAAATTCTCTATTCTGAAATAGTTGATTTAACTCCATCTTAAATTATCGCTCCCAAGGCGTTATTGAATTCTACATTGAAACAAATGAAGATTTAATGGTGTAGTATATAAAATTAAATAACTAGAATAATGTTATATTTAAAAAAGAGAAAACTTAAATATAACCATCATGAAAAAAAACATTAAACATAACTCTAATCACCTGACCTAACTTAGAGATATAACCAATAACTGTTATCGTAGTGCATACGCAGCCTAAGAAACTTAAAAAAAAGTCGTTAAGTATATTATTGTCAATTTGTTCTAAATTTGCATAAAATAGCAATAAAGTAAATTTAATGACTATTGTCAAAATAACATTAAATTATTTTGGGCGGTTATCGCTATTGTGGCCTCAATTATCGTATCATGAAAAAGTTTAATTAATAAATAATTAGAATAAATTTTCATTTTAAGTAATAGAATTTCCAGGCGTTTATTTATTTCATGCCGATATATATGACTGATTAAGAATATGTTTACTTTTTTGTTTATTCATTTAAAATCTAATTAATACAGTTTAGTCCGTTAAGGACGACTTCGCATCTAACAACCAACCGTTTTTAACGACGTAAGTTTAGGCACATGGTTGGTTTCAATGAAAGTACATCCGTTTATTACGACTCCGCTTACAGCGACCGACCGCTTTTAACAGGAATTTCACACAAAATTGTCCGGTTACTATCTTTGTCCAACGCAACCTTCTTGCCTGCGCGTCGCTGATTCGAATGCGACAGTTTATTAAAAGGCGTTATTTTGAGAGTGATGAGTGATTATGCGTACAAAATTGACTTCTATAAGACGGAAAAGATTCTCCATTGAATAAAATAGTGTTATATAGTTTAGAAGCTAGCGAGTCGAATGTAACGATTGCGAAAGAATACGGTATAAATCATTCGTATAATATCCACAATTAAAAATAAAAACAAGATAGAACCTTTGTTCAATTAAATTTTTTTAAAACATAAACATAAGACTTCAAGAACAAGTTGACATGGCACTTTTACAATGGTTTTAAGCTGCAACGTAATTGGGTAATACCCGCAAATTTTCAATATATCATGTAAATATTAATAAATACTTTATATATAGTATGTGATTATTTTAATAAAAAACATTTGTCAGTTCGTTTAGTACGACTTCCGGTTAGTACGACGTAATATCACCGGTCCCTTGGCTGTCGTTGTAACGGGATTCTACTGTACTACAAGATTATTGGTATATTAGATTTAATAGCGTACTAATTATATGCTAGGATATTTGATAAAAAAATACTTATGTAAAGTAAAGTCAAGAAAAGTGTTGTTTTTTTAAATACATACTATTTTTCAGATTTCAATTTAGCCCAAAGCTACTATAACTTACATTATTTTCTATGGGGTCATGAATAAGCCGTAAGTTGAAAGGGAATAAAAACTTACGACGAATAAAAAAAATACTAAATACAGTTCTTAATATAACGATTTCTTTATAAAAACTAAAACAAAGATGTCGCATTTTTCTTTTGTAACGCAATTAATCAAGTCAACATACGAATCTTTGTTTGCAAATATTAAAAACAAACTAGTGTGGAGTTTGTCACAGACGATAAAACTGTTATAAATACAACGGTAACACCTATTTGTGATTAGTGCGCCGCGCATGCGCCTGCGCCTCCTTACTAATTATTTCTAAATTTTTCTTAACTTTGAAACAAATTTTTATCGGCCAGTGCTTGTCGAAACTGACAAAATGGCTCCCGGTGTTATACAAAATTCTGAAACGGTTATCAATAATACTTTGGAAGTGATTGCGAATAATGAAGATCTTATCGCTGGTTTGACGAATGAGGTCAAGACGTGTCCCATCGACCATCTCTCTTTGGCTGAAGTTAATAATGGTAACGGCCAAGAGTTGGAAGAGAATGGAGTCAAAGTTCAAATCCTGAAGCTTGACAAGAAGCAGCCCCGTCAAGTGATTAGACCAAAAGTATTGAAAAATCATGAGTCCAGTGAATATTTATATGATAGGCTCTACGGTACGACGTGTCCTAGAGTGGTGAGTGACAATACCTTCATTTGAAAATATTAAAAAAATCGAAAAAAAATGCAAATAAAAATTCAAATTATTCAACATAAAAGGGTAAAACCATTTTATGAGACTGAGTTATTACAAATATTTAAGACACTGTACGTCGTTTAGTTTACTTAAGAACTGGTTTCTTTAATGTATATGTCAAATTTTTAATAACTACGTTCAAGTATTTTGCTTAAGTTAAAGCTTAAATTATTTTTAAAAAATCTGCGTATACATATTAATAAACATAAATATATTTAAAATATTTTTTTAATCATTATTAGTAAATATATTTTGGTTACCAGTCGGATGAGATCTCTTTCAAAATATACTTAGCTCTGTTAAACTATCGAACACTTTCGAGTCAATATAATTCAGTTAAATATTAATAAACCGAGAAATCGAAATTTTACTTAACATGAAAATCTTTAAAAATCTTTAAATAAAACAAACGATTTTTTGAAGACCATCTAATTATTTACTTGATAAATTATTAGTAGTTATGGTGAATGGTTTACTTAGAGCATGTAAAATTATATAGTAAACAAAACCATCATCTTCATTGTACATAATTTTTCACTAATATTACACGAACGTGCCGATAAGTTTGAACAGTAATTATTTATTCAATATTTCGCAGTAATATTTAGGATGCAGACTTAAAACAACTTCGTAATAAACGTAAATAAATTACCAGGTATATGGTTAATTATGTTTGTTTTGAAGTGAATTTTCAGTAGTCAGTGTATAAATTTAATCATAAAGATGTTCAAACTTAGATACCTTCGAATAGAAGATGGAGAATTATGTTCTTATAAATATATTAAAATAATGACTGATAGATGATTATTCCTATTGCAAATGACTTCTATTACTTTCTAGTGGTGTGAATAGATGATTTAGAAGAAGAGTATTGGAATTGTAATGAATACAGTAAAATATTTAAATTTAAGGTTTTTTAAGGTTCTGTTTGTCTGGGTTTTTGCATTGTGTATGATTATTTTTGTGTTGAGTAACTCCACAATCGTCTTCTGTTAAATTATATTCATCTTCGCTTCTGTTTAAGTGAATATTGAAATAACAACATCGTTTATACATAATATGAAGGAATCATAGTTTATATCAAACTTGTCACAGTTTAAAGATCAAAAATTTATTTATAATTATCTCGATATTTTTACGTACCGTACCGTTATAAACTAAATAATTGTAACAGATATGTGGGTGAGAAGTTAATAGAAATGACATTTTAGAGAAAAATCCAAAGTAGTAAAATGATCAAAATGATATTAAAGAAAAATTGCAAGAGTTTTTCTGATCGCCTTATTTTTGAGAAGTTTTGTGTTATATTCTTCTTTGGGTATAGCTGAGTGGGTAAAGAAAATGTCGACAATAACTTTAACTACAAACAAAATGTTTTAAAAAAATAAAGTATTTATAATAAATTAGAACTGATAGTAAAGTAATTTATCCTCAGACAATGACGTTTTATCTATGATAATTAAGTAATAATTTTAATTAATAATATAAGTAATGTTTTATCTAAGTAGTTTGCATAGTAATTATTTTATGTATTTATTTGAATCGAATTAGTTCTAGACCTACACTAATATCCAACCTTAATGCCAAGCAGTAAATTATCTCTGACAGCTCAAAATTATTCTTCTATCAAAACTTTACTGTCTGTAAAAATTGTAACCATCTTTAGGCAGTGTTTACATTGTAATGTCAGAAATGTGGTACACTTTATCGTTGATGGAAGCAGTTGTTGGCAACGACAAATAGTAGTCCCAACTATGTTTTTAATGTGCGAGTTTATTTCCCAAGCTATAGAGAAACTCAAGTTAAAGAAAAACAAACAATTCGAATTATGTTCTTAAATTATTATTGAATTGTCTAGGTGCTTAGGTTATATACCTAGGTTTACCATAGATGAAGATATAACCTATTATTGACAATCTCCAGTTTTTAAATAAAGCAATCACTCATGATCTTTTTCGAATAAATGCGACATAATATCACATAGTTTATCTGCTTACCAAATTTCGGTTATGGCGGCTAACATCAGTCTAAGTGGAAGGATATATTATAATGTACAAGTGTACTTGAATGCAGGTGCACTTTAATCGCCCACTCCCGTAGTCAAATAGCACGGCAAAATTAAACGTACGTAGAGACCAGGCGTAGGCCTTACGTCTTTATTTGCTGTTTCCGTCCGTGGCTCAACCCGTGTCAGGGGGCCCTCACACGTCCACGGTCCACGGTCCACGGATATTATTAAGAATTTACTAGTGCCCTGTGATAATGTTTAGGTAGGTAGCGACATCTATCTCGCCACATACGAACTATGAACTGTTGATTGAACATAAATACAAGAACCCGACAACAATTTTCGGGAGGCAGTAGCCCACCAGACACAATACCCGTCTGGTCGGAGGATCCTCCCTTTTCAATGGGGGTGTCCCCCCAAAGGTACGTCATAATTTTTTTGACTCAGCTGCTTAGAATGTGTTGATATTGAATTAGTCCCGATGACTTTAATGAACTCAATCTAGGATACGAACCCAATATCTATAGCTGTATAACCGAGCCACTAAACCACAAGACTATTCGATTATATCACAAAGTATGGAGTTGTCTCTTTCGAAAAATGTTTCATATATATTTTTTAACCTATATTAATATAATAAATGTTAAAGTAACTGTTGATTCACGACTAAACCACTGAACCGAATTCGATGAAATTTCGCTTGAAGCAAGCTTGAACCCCCTGAAATATAGGCCATTTTTATACCTATCCCTCATTATCCATACCACGAGCGAAGCCGCAGACGAAATATAGCTATTTATAGTCCAAGTAAGACCAATTTGATATGACCATGTTAGGTAGAATAGGCTTCCAGATAGTTCACCGTTTTAATCGTAATCTAATTTAGTATCACAATGTATTGTAATTATTATTTTGTAACATTGTTATTTTATATCTATCTAACTATATCTCACATTATTATAGAAATATTTTATTACCAAACACTATTGACCCCTTTTTCAACATATTAAATATCTGTTTAAATAAAAGCAAGTGGTTTTTTTATATCTTACTTCAAGTATTCATTAAGATAGGAATGTGATAAGGAGTATTGTAACTATGTACTTAAAAACGAAAGATATATATTATATAAAAAAAACCGATGTTATTACATCATCTAAGATAAAAATGATTTTGTATTTCATGAAAATTTTAGTTTATATGTTTCTAACTTTCTAAAGCCGAGATGAAAGCCGAGATGGTCCAGTGATAAGAAAGCGTGAATCTTAACCGATGATCGTGGGTTCAAGCCCGGGCAAGCACCGCTGACTTTCATGTGCTTAATTTGTTATTATAATTCATCTCGTGCTTGTCGGTGAAGGAAAACATCGTGAGGAAACCTGCGTGTGTCATATTTCATTGTAATTCAGTCACATGTGTATTCCACCAACACGCATTGGAGCAGCGTGATGGAATAAGCTCTAAAACCTCACAAAGAGAAAAAGAGGCCTTAGCCCAGTAGTGGAACATTCACAGGCTGTTACTTCACTTTTTTACTTTTGTAATATTTCTAAAAGTTTATATTTATTTTTTCGAACAATCTTCAATTGTCCTGTTGTCCATCAAAATGTTTCAGTGTGGTTTTCGTCTAATATATTTTGTCAACTTCGACCTACCAGTGTTATGTAGAGCTAATGTCTATGGACAGTGGTGACCACTTACCATTAGATAGTCCATTCGCAACACTACCTATAAAAAATATACCATTTCATATTTATTTAATTCGGTATTTTATGTAACATAGGCGATGTTATCTGTACTCAAGTGTCATTAAGAAACCTTTTATTTGAATACATATCCAACATACACTTGACCACAGTTGTGTCTCGTTATTAGTAAAAAAAGTCGCGAATATTATAACTATACCTACCTAGTAGCAAATTATTTACTAACAACTGATTTGCCATTCGAAAAGTACAATTTAAAGGAGTTCCCTAGGGGGAGATAAATTTACTATTTGCCGCGCAAACGAGATTCAAATCTATCTTGAGTTGTCCATTTCAATCAGTCACGTTTTATATTAAATAGTCTATTTTATTTTGTTATATACGTTTAAGATGTTTCGTATATAGATGGCAAGATTATTAAATTAAAACTTTATAAAAACCTATTCTTTATTTATGGTTTATTTTTAAAGCCATTTTGATAGACTAACGGCCGAATACTGAAACGTCATTCAAAATGAAGTGGGACTTAATTATTTGGAACGTCATTAATTTCAAAATTTTGTATGCGAAATTTGAAATTAATGGCGTTCCAAATAATTAAGTCCCACTTTCGTATTTGAAAGACGTTTCAGTATTCGGCCATTAGTTAAACGAGACCGGTCAAAGATTTTGTTTGCTGTATGGCATCATGTTAGTCTCTTTGACATTTGCTTTTAATTATTATTAGTAAAAAATGTTTTATGATATAAAATTTTTCAACAGCCAACGCTATGCAACGAGAAGGCATGTCTGGGCAGTTTGATGGCGATCCCTGGACGCGGGGATGTGCCGAGGAGTTCGGAGGAAGTTCTCAGCGATGCCAAGGATTTTCTTGGTCAATATTTTGCGTCTATACGAAGGTATGTTTCATATATACTCAAATGTATGTGATAAGCCGTTAACATCGTCTTCCTGATGTTTCGACAACGATGATTAATCTGACGGATTACCGAATGCTTTGAAGATATTATACACCAATAAAAGCGCATAAGTATATGCTTAATGTATTTCCTAACTTCCAATGATACACTTTACGTGATTTATGAGTTTTATTGAACATTAAACAACAAATTAATATCATGTGTTCGTCAATCAAAGATATAATAGTGTCGTCTAGTTTTAAGACAAATGTGATTTCAGTTAATTGAAATTCTAAATTTAAAATCGGATTATTTCATTATTAGTGTTAGTATTGTTTTACACTTAACATAATAAATAGTTAACACAACAATTTAAGCCATAAAACTGTATGGAACAGCTGCCGGAAACTCTAATAGTTATCATATGTTTTGCAGTCCTTAGAACCAAATCTGCGTTCAAAAACATCGCAATTACAATATGTATGTGAAAAGATTTATTGTATGACGTCATTCTAATGTATGAACTTTATGAAAAAGGTCTATTTATAGACAAAAATATGTTTTGTTTTTATATACGGGCGACTGCTTCATCCGCGTAGTATTTGTATTATATGGACGTGTCCAATTCATAAAGTTTGTAAATAAGCCACACTTTAAAGTCACAGCATGGTACCTATGTAGCGCTCTCCCACCATTCCTCAATACATTGAGAAATTCGGTAATTATAGAGCCAGTTTCAACATTATAGTCGGTGTTTTCGTTCTTCTTCTGACCCAAATCTTACATAGAAACAGATAATTTTATTCAGAGAATTGGCTAGAATTAACATTTGAACTTCATTTGTTTTTAATATGAAATGTGTTGTGTATTAAAGTAATATTTTTTAATATAGAGCTAACACTGTTGCCCATGAGGCTCGCTGGAAGACCGTGCAAGAGGAAGTAGCGAAGACAGGCACCTACCAGCTGACTACAACGGAGTTAGTATTCGGAGCCAAATTAGCTTGGAGAAACGCTAGCCGGTGTATTGGCAGAATTCAGTGGTCTAAATTACAAGTACGTATTACTATTTATTTTCAATCCGACACCAATTTTCAATCCTGGTGGTCTATTATTTTAGTATTTGATGTAAAAATGTTTGTAATCAGACAATGACGAAGTCATGTAACGATTGGACATTACAATCAAAACCGTATAAGTGTAATCTTAATCTTATTTATGAATATATTATTTGTATCAGGTTTTGCAACTGAAATATAGTGTGCAGTGTAGTCGTTTAATTTATTGCTAAATAAACATTAATCATCTTTTTCATAGCCGTGATAATATATAAAATATTTTTCGTGAAAGTTATCGTATTTACAAGGCTTAGGAAATTACTTTATTAATTATACTTCGTCGTAAGACTCTGCCCATCTCAACACTCATCATTCATTCTTTCTTTCGCTTTTAAGGTTGAGAGAGCCAGAGTAATTACAAGGTACATTATATCTTAGATCACATAGCTGACGCTGTATAATTATTGTTATGGTTTATGTTTGTAGAATTCTATAGCCAATGGGTGAAAATTTCCACTTAAAATCAAGTAGCTAATTCAGTCGTAAAAATGTCAAAATAATTTAAACTAACGAAACAAATGAACTTTCTATTACGAAGTTAAAAGCAAGGATAAAATCAATTATGTCGATTCTTGTTACGCCGTTCGAGTATAACTGTTAACACGGAGAAACTAAACGAATTTACCGACTCTAATGAGAAAATTCTCATCTCCGAGTGCCTATACAAAAACATAGGCAATTACTTGTTTGTTTTGAATGTTGAACTATCTTAGTTAACTGAAAAAATGTTACGCTTCCACGGTGTTTCGTTAATACAAAGTTTCGAATTTCTAAACTCAATTTAAAACTCGATTAACATACTTCGTGTGTTTTAGTTAAGAAATGCACTATAGGCCCCTTCTATTTCGCCCATAGATTCACAAATCATTTTGAAATTAGATAATAAATAATACTCGATGGAAACGATTAAGCATTGTTAAGTTGTTTTAACATCCTACCTATTATATTATAACTCAGTCAGAGTTACCCGATTTGACACGCGTTATATTTGGATTAAAAATGAATGTCTTAAATTTTTTTTTTATTGTATAGTAAGGCGGACGAGCATGACATTGGCGTTGTAAGAGATGTTACCATCGCTTACATCGCCAATGCGCCACCAACCTTGGGAACTAAGAAGTTATATCCCATGTTCCTATAATCACACTGGCTTACTCACCTTTCATACCGAAACACAACAATAGCAAATACTGCTGTTTGGCGGTAGAATATCTGATGAGTGGGTGGTACCTACCCAGTCGAGCTCGCACAAAGCCCTACCACCAAGTAGAATACACGTGATTATTACCTGCCCTTTGTTTGATAGATCGGTGACGTTTATGGTTACGGCTCAGAACTTAGAGATCGTATAGTTCTATAACCATAATATATCTATTCTAAACAAAATACTTTTATAAGGAATGTTTTTCCATTAAAAAAATTGAATTTCTAAAGAATATTGATAAATAAGACAGTAGGGTAATGTCCATAAAATATTATTCACATGACAACACATGATGGAATTAGCAATCATTGATTTCTACGCAGGATAATAAAATATAATAATTTACTTATTTCTATTCAATTAAATAAATTCTTATGTAATTTAACAGTCAAGAAAGAGTATCCAAATAGTAATTGGTTCGCTTCGTAGAATGCAACTTTGGTAGCTTTATATTTAATCTTCTAAAATAACAATGGAAGTAAGTTTTGACTTTAACTTTTAAAAAATTAGGTTTAGATTTTAATATTTTTAATCTGTGAGTTATACTCGTTATGACGTCAGACTAAAATATTGCGTATTTTGACAATAGCGTAACAAACAATGATAGACTGGAATTACATAGATAACCAGATGACACCTTACAAAATGTAAGTAATTAGTCATGGTACTTGTCTGTTTATTCCAGCATGTTACAATATTATGTCACCACGTAGCAAATGACGTTAAAGAACGATTACTTGTAACTTCGATGAGTTATTTAATTTTCTGTCTTATTTTTTACACGATAGAGTCTAAGGTTCTAATGTAAATATTAAGACGGATTAGTTATACCCCAAGTACATTAGGACAACGACATATTAGTAAAATCCTACGCGTATTTCGTGATGTTTAATTTGTTTATAATATTTTACGTGATTCAAATATCGAATCTTGTAGTAAAAAATGTTAATTTTATTCCACATTACATCGTTTTGACCTTTATTTATATAATAATCTTGAAAATCTTTGATTTATAAAATGTTCCAAATACAAATTTACTATGAATCTCGCAGTTCTATAATTTAAATATTTAAAATTTAGATTTTAAAGTTAAACATAAAATCAATTATGAGAATTGTGTTATTATAATAATATGATTTTGAACCAATCTTATATATAACTTTTTTGTATCATATCAAAATAATAAAGAAGTAACTTTATGTACTTAGAGGTCGTTAAAGAAGAACTTGTGGAATTACTTTTTCGACTGTAATTATGCACACAATAGGTTATCTGGTTCTTATTACAGTAATCATGACAACTGTTTTTGGTCACAGTTCCGACTTCTTTGAAAGTGTCATTTCTAGAAAAAAAAAGTTTAGTAAATGTTAGTAGTTAGTTTAATAAAAGTTTAGTAAAACATGCAAATTTTTTCACGATATTTTCAGTAACTGGAATTTTCAGCTTTTTATATTAATATATAATATAAAAAGCTGAAGAGTTTGTTTGTTTGATCCGGCTAATTCCCAGGAACTACTGATTCGATTTTAAAAAATATTTTTGTGTTGTATAGTCCTTTTATCGAGGAAGGTTCTCGGCTGAATCATTATACTTTTATTAATTATACGCGGGTGAAACCACCGGACACAGCTAGTCAATTAATATACACACAATATTAGGTACGCATGAACAAGCTCCAAGCCTATTCTTAGCAAGTGTAGATAATTTTGTCCAACAGTAAGACACTTATAAGTTCACACTGTTACTGTTACGAATACACTAAATACCAAGTTAAACGAGTAATCCATTAAAACGATTTAACACCGTAGACTACAACCACTAAAAAGGTAGAATCTCAATATTTTTCTAATTAGTTCGCTTGATTGAGTCGCAACCGACGTAACGACATTACGAATAATTTATTCGTTTGCCTTCATTCAGCTCCCATCGGCTGAAGTGGAACGAGTGGGATTTAGATCGGAATTAGCGGGACCACTTTTAAGTCTCTCTGATGTTCGCGAGTACATTTACGTAATTACATTGCTTAAATAGATTGCTTGGGTTAATCTGCACGGAGGCTCGGTTCGTTCGTGGTTGCCGAAAATTTATAAAGTGAATGACGACACCGTGTTGTTTTCTTTGCAACTGGATTCAATTTAAATTCTGAATTTTGCTTTTATTTGCTACGTATGTTAAACTCATCAACTTGATTGATACGTATCTCATGATTTAAATAGACCCGAGAGACTCATTTTGTTATAAATACATTTTGTTTTGGGATTTTTAACTCGAAGCCTTTATGCGATTATTACATATCGACTTAAAAAACAGGCTCATAATATAGCGTAGAAAATTGAATAATAATTTGTTTTGTGTTTCTCTGTGTAACACTACTCTATATTAGTGTAAGAAAACGGAATAGTAAAACGATCCTACTGACTTGATCACACGTTTACAATTTCAAATGCTTTATGACTTTGTGCCCCTTTTATGTTTCACCGCATTGTATTATTATAGAAATATCCTTTTTCTCTCGAGCGAAGACTTTGTGCTTTGTATAATTTTTCTTTGTGAGCTTTAGGTGTATTCTTAGTAACATTCTTTACAGAAAGATATATCGTGTACGACTTTAGAGAATATGAATTCGTGTCCAGTCTCGAATGAACTTGCATTTGAAGCAGCTCACGAACCAAAATCTACCGATTATTATTATTATTTTGTTCTGTTAGTTAATATTTGATAGTTACTATTTGGATTAAAGTTATAAATGTAACGATAAATTTTATTCAGCAATCAAGATTTTAATAACTTTACTGTTAGTAATATATATTTTATATTTAGTAATTATAATTTTATTACTTAAGTTACATGTCTTGACATATGAAACTAAAGTAAACTACCTTGTTCTCAAAATTACTATTTTGTTAATTAGATAACTTTGTATATTTGGTATATAAATACCTTCTTTCTACCTTTATGTACTTTTCTCGCTCAGGTCTTCGACTGCCGTCAAGTGACAACCACCAGTGGAATGTTTGAAGCTCTTTGTAATCATATAAAGTACAGCACCAATAAAGGAAACATCAGGTCAGGTTGACATATCTTAAATAGAACCAGGTTTATGTAGTTTCATTTATTTCATTAAGCATTTGTGATTTCACCCTTAGGTCGGCAATTACCGTCTTTCCTCAGCGTACAGACGGAAAACACGACTATAGGATATGGAACAGCCAATTGATCAGCTATGCTGGATACAAACAGCCTGATGGAACTGTTTTGGGTGATCCAATGCATTGCGAGTTTACTGAGGTAAGCTTTAAATAAATTACAAGCCTAAAGTCACATAATTAAGACATTGAAACATTTGAGTTGATCGTAACCATCAGGATTAATACAAACTTGGAATCACTTAAAACCCATAAATCAATTTAACATATTTTCTATAGCTTTGCTTAAAATTGGGATGGAAACCACCACACACTGCATGGGACATACTTCCTCTTGTCCTATCTGCGAATGGAAAAGATCCTGACTACTTCGAGATTCCAAGAGAACTCGTCATGGAAATTCATATGACGCACCCCACGTATGTATTTTTGTTTTTTTTTTTTTAATTTATAGTTATAGTAATGTTATACAACTTTGTTCTCACTATTAACCATGTTCGAAATTATATTAATCATTTCAATTTAATGTATTTAATTAATATACCAATATGATAGATTCTTAATTGTTGAAAATCAGTAATCTTTATTTACAATCAACGTTATTCTGTAAAATAATTCAATAGTGTTCGTACAATCCAAAAAAAAATAAAGTAAATTTGATATTGATTTCATCAAACTATTACCAGTTTAAACTAGTATTTTCTGGTACAATACTACTTAGACGATATGTGATAGCGTGTCGTGAATATCGTTTTTCATCTCAGATTTATGCTGACATAAAAAACACGGAGAATGCATATTGTGCTTTGTAAAGGCCCGCAAATAGGCGAATAGCGTCCATACGGAGCAGATTGCTTATCGTAAAAGTGTTGTCCAGTGATCTCCAATCTGTGTTTATGGCCAATAAATCCGAGCTCATTCAATAATGCTTCGGTATTGATAATGTTAACTGGCTGTAATGTCTTGTAAAGAAGGTGATAGACTCGTGATTAAGTATTTGTTACTCATAAAATTAAAAGCATTTCCTTGAAAACAATCACAACAGTATATTTTTTTTAAACATCGATGAATTAGTAAATTAAATTCATGTTCTGTTCTGTTAATTAAATGTTTAAGAATTGGTAACATAATTATAATAAATATTAAAAAATAAAAATGTTGATTAGAGATTGATTAGTAAATCCTATTTCCTTTTTTCGCAAGTGAAATTAATGATGGCAAAAAGCGAAATCAATATTTAACTAAACAGTCAATAAACAATGTTAATAAGTTAAACCGATAATAATTATATATTAATAAGAATTTGTTTGATTTACAATAAGTTTCAAAAATTTAAAAACAGGCATGATTGGTTCGAAGAACTTCAACTCCGCTGGTATGCATTACCGGCCGTGTCTAGCATGCGCTTTGACTGTGGAGGCATCGAGTTCACTGCAAACGCATTCAACGGCTGGTACATGAGCACCGAAATTGGATGTCGAAATTTTTGCGACACAAACCGATTAAATATGTTGGAGGTAATTTTAAATATAGAATGTCAGCCACTCCTTTAGTTTTGTTATTTTCATATATATTTTTCAAAAGTGAACACTTAATACTTTTGATCTTTTTTTATCGGCAAAAATCGCAACCCACTCAGCCGACACAATATTTTATTTTATTTAAGACCAATATCAGCAAAAAAAATGGATACGGAAGTAAATCGACCACATACATAATATGTATGTATGTATATAACCACGTTATATTTAATACTTACTGAATTATCTTTTACTCCGAACAGAAAGTAGCTCAGAAGATGGGTTTGGACACCAGAACTCCAGTTACCTTATGGAAGGATAAAGCGCTGGTAGAAGTAAACGTAGCTGTTCTTCATAGCTTCCAGCAGCATAATGCGACGATTGTGGACCATCACACCGCCTCTGAAAGTTTTATCAAGCACTTGGACAACGAAAACAGACTTCGGTATGTATTCATATCAAATTGAAGACAGATCATCCAAAAGCAGAAGTCAAAAATTTGATGTTAGATATCCATAAACAACTTATTCTCGCTTATCAACGGAATAATTTACGCCATTAAATTGAATACATTAAAAAAAATTCTTAATAGTGGAACGACTTAAACATGACAGAAATGGATACAATCAAAATATTTACACTCGAAACGGAGTAAACTTGTGGCGTCGTTATTAAAAGCAGATCCGCAGACGATGACTTGCGACCATTAAGCTATCATCACACAAGCCTTGTGATTGTTTGATTGTTTTACCACATGTGCCATAACAAAACGTGTGACTGTTTGTGTCTGGTTTGCACGTAATATCTAGGTTGATGAATTAGACTGTTCGATGTTTATTGTTACGATATAACTATGTAATGGATTAGTTAGATAATCGTTCATTCCCAATTTAGCAAAATCGTTGTTATTATGAATGAATTCAACTGATTCGTTTTTTAAAAATGGATCAGTTTAGTGCGAAATTACCGTAAATTAATTAAAATGTACAGTATATTGGAGGAAAAAGCATTGTTGACGCATTATCGGCTTACAGAATTATGGTCTACGTAGGACGTAGTACTTACAACTCTGATTTTATTTATTACTAGTTTTTTTTAAACGCAACTTTACCTCCATGGATATTACTGAAATTAGGAACCGCTTCCCATGTAACATATCTCCAAGCAAGTAATCGCGTCTGGCCGTTACTTCTCTGCTGCGTGAAAGAAGAAGAATCAAACAAACACCCTCACATTTATTATATTAAATGAGACATAAGTTTTGTTTTTATATTAGTTCCGGTCAATCAACTAACTGACTTTGATTTAAACCAACATTGTAAATATGTTTTATAATATTATAATATTATTTTTATACTACATATTAATTACAAATCTATTAGTACTTACACGTCTTTTTACTTTGAGAAGCTCGTTGATTGTCCAAAATAACCTGCTTAGTAATTTGGTCTCTGTTGACGAAAACCATTTTTGGTAGAATAGTTACACTTATACGGCCTTAATTATAAACGTTAATTAGTTAAATAATAATGTGCCTTCATCTTTCTAATGACAAATGGATAATAAGAGAAATAAGTGTTTAACAAATCAGTAACTGATATCTAAACCAATCAGTTTTTGCAGTATATTTTATTTTGAAAATATTTACTAGGTCCGGCTGCCCAGCAGACTGGATATGGATCGTGCCGCCGATGTCCTCATCCATCACTCCGGTATTTCATCAAGAGATGGCGCTCTACTACTTACGACCGGCTTATGAATATCAGGTTATTTAAATTCACATAAAGCTTAAAACGTTTAAAGTTTTCATTTTCAAACAATAAAATAAAAATAACAGTTCCATACATACAAAATTATTGACTACATTAACATTAATAAAAAAAGTATTTATATAATTTTTGGAAATTTGAAAAAAGTAGCATTATTTGAAAGTATGATCGATAAATGAATATCGTAATGTTATTTATATACTTAAGTTCGTCAATGCCTTTTTTCTTTATATATAATTGATATTGTGGTCTAATACATATAGAAATAGTAGGTATGTATGTTAGTACCTATAGTATAGGCATTCTACCTAATAGTAAGAAAGTCTTTACATAGTATTAGATTATTTCTTAACACACAAGTAATTCCAGGAACCAGCGTGGAAGACTCATCAATGGCAGAAGTCAAAGCCGATCACAGGCAAGAGGCCCATAAATAGAAAGTTCCACTTCAAACAGATTGCGCGCGCAGTTAAATTCACATCCAAACTCTTTGGTCGAGCGCTCTCTAAGAGGATTAAAGCAACCGTTCTGTATGCTACCGAGACTGGAAAGTCTGAGCAGTATGCAAAGGAATTAGGGGTCATATTTGGACATGCTTTCAACGCCCAGGTATTTACGAACGCTTAGTACATTTTTTACAGTTATTCCGTAAGTAGCACAACCTATTTCGCAAAGTAAATTGGGTGCTCGTCGAGACGTTTAATTTTGTTTTCAAATATCACTTTAAAACGAATTGGTTTTTGATAAATGATCGATCAAATGATAAATAGCCGACGCCTAATTCTGCTAAGAATGAACAAGCAATTTTAAAGATTAATCACAATGTGATTAGCGGAACTGAGAGTAATAGTTCAAACAGTGAGAAAATATGACGAAAATAATTTTAAAAAAGTCTTAGAAATCGTTATTCGTAATTACAATTAATGTATTTTTGCTTGGATCATTTCAATCTATGACAGTAATCAGACGAACAGTTTTAGAAAACGAAACTGTGACGTCATCTGGTTTACTGGAATTTCACTAGAATATATTTTCCAGGTTCATTGCATGATTGATTACGACATCACCTCTATAGAGCATGAAGCGCTTTTACTGGTAGTGACGTCAACTTTCGGAAACGGTGATCCACCAGAAAATGGCGTTGTAAGTGTATTTATAGTCATCCACTATCTCATTAACTATAATCTTTTAATATTTAGCATCATCGTATTCAGAAATGTAAATTTAATAACGTAATTTAATAAAGTTTCGTGGGTTGAAATCTTAGAAGTAGAGGCAGATGGTTTGAAAATTTATTCTAATTTAACTACTTTAAAATTTATTTAAAATCTTACAACAAAAGCACGGCTGAAAACCTCATTCGTAAATTTTCTATCCAATCCACTTCAGTATTTATGGATCCCTAACTTAATTAGTGGTAAATCCCTGAATTTATGTGAGGTGTGCTAATTATTGCTTAAAGATAAAATACAACTAAAGATTTTGTTAAAACTTGATATTATGTGGTTTGGGAGTTATAATTCAATTTAGGTAAGTTAATCGATCGTTAATTGTTTGTCTTGATAGTTTTGGCCGATATTATATAAATAATTGTCGATAAAACTTTGATCAAATGTCGATTAATGATGGATCGATGTGAGTATTGGTACCAAATATCGTTTTAATATCGATCATCAATAGCTAAAGTTAAATGTTTTTATTATAATATAAAAGTTCTCAAAGTTGAGCCAAATTATTTGAACAAAAGTAAAAAAGCTTTAATACAATAGTAAAAGTGATAGTGATCATAATTATTTTCAATGTAAGCTAGAACAAATAAAACAATAAACAAAGCGTTTGTAATTTGCGTTGATATCGCTAAAAGCAATCTGTTATTAATATGCATAGAATTGTATGTAATTTAACCAATCTATTGAGATCTATTAATTCATAGTAAGCGGAATAATTCATTAGAATTTATTGTTAGATAATTTGTTTAGATATTTGAAAACATTATTTTGATGAACTATTCAGTTTTTTAATAAAACACGTGTAACAGGCTTTTGGAGAACATCTTTGTGAGCTGATTTATGCGGATCAAGTCGGTGAAGATAGTACCGGGTAAGTTTGGTGTCAACATCTGTTACTGGATGTAAATAAAATATTATTTAGCCTTTATCAAATTACGAAAGAGTTTTATATAACAACCGAACGTAACTTAAGAAATCAGATTTTTTGGGAATTTGTTGAATGAAATTTTGATACATGATAAAATGTGGAGCAGCGTGGTGAAAGCTTGGTCGAATTTGAACGTTTTTTTAACTAACTTCTTATTTAACGCCAACTTTTTGTTTAAAAAATTCGGATTTTTAAATTATGAGATGTCAAACTGAGACCTATGTCTATCAGCAATCGAACCCATTTATCTATAATACATAGGCTATAAAAAATAAGCGGTTCCCTTTTTAAATGTACAAACTAATTTAATAATAATAACGTAATAATAATAATCAAAATAACTTGATGACGTACTTATTATGGGACATATTTTTAGAGCCTCTCAAATGCTGACACCGAAATCTTTCATCAAAGCCAATAGTCAAATCGAACTTCAAAGATATGCCGCTAGTAATCCAAAGCAGCTCAGTCGGCTCGAGTCTTTGAAAGGTATGATTAGATTGAAATATTTACATACATTTTTTATATATATAATACGTGCATATTATTTACTTTTGTATTATTAAAATTCATTCGTTTTACATAATAACATATATTTAAATAAAAGTTGAAATTAATAGACATCCATATGAATTTAACTTCGATATGACTTGATTAAAAAGTTACTTTGAAATATTATGTTACTTTAAAAATCAAGTGACAAATTCAACAAAAAAAAACCCTATTTACTTTACATAAAATATTCTACACCTCAATACACCTTCTAATAAACAATAAAACAATAAATATAGGAAGTGCAACAGATGCGACATCAATTGATAGCTTCGGTCCATTGAGCAACGTCCGTTTCGCCGTATTCGCTCTCGGCTCCAGTGCCTACCCGAACTTCTGCAACTTCGGGAAATATATCGACCGCCTGCTTGGTGATCTGGGCGGGGAAAGGATCCACGATGTCGCGACGGGAGATGAGATGTGTGGTCAAGATCAAGCGTTTAGAAAATGGGCATCCAGCGTCTTCAACGTGAGTTATTTTTTGAAAATTTTTGCACTTTACAAATTTTTATTAAGTCAATTGCACATTTTATCACTGAGATTCATTATAAAGTTTACGCGAATGATTCTCTAGTATGTATATTCTGTATTTGATAATGACGACGTGGATAAGATTTATATTATTTGAGAAAAAAATTTATTAGATGTGTTCGTTGTTGTTGTTGTATCGTTAATCCATAGTTTATTTGCGAGAGTCTTAATCTTAAGAATTTTGGTATGTTAATGTAGTACGTTTTTTTCGACCAAGAGCCATCAAGGCCAAACTAACCATCGTTACTGCCATTGTTCTCAATATAATATCCGGTGTCAATGTTTAAATAAAATTAGATGCTAATACTCTAATTACATTAGTTTATTATTATTTTTAAATATGGTGGGTTTTTTTTTGTGATCCAGTATATTGTAGTTCATTTTTAATAAAAAATGTACGCTATTGATTCTGCGCAGTTTTAAAATAATATTTGTTTTGTTAATCAGTCTCGTCATAAGTGTCACTTTTTTGTGTTTATCGTTTTTATTTCGTAATAGATCAGTAGCGAGATAGCCTTATCAGTGGCCGCTTATAAATCTCATTCTTGAGTACATCTATCCCTCGTCACTACCTTTTCAGAAATATGATGATCCTAATCTCTGTTATCATATAATATGTAGTAAGCACTAAAATATATATTCTCTTATGTTTAGGTTGCATGCGAAACTTTCTGTTTGGATGATGATGAAACCTTACAAGAAGCTAAACGAGCTCTAGGAACAGTCGCTCTTAGTGAGGAAACAGTACGATTTTCTCTTCCTACCTGTAAGCCACCAGTTCTTTTGAACGCTTTACAAACAGCGGTCAATAGACAGCTAGTGACATGCGTTGTCAAGGCAAACAAAGACTTGGGTGATTTGAGTGCCGAACGATCCACCATATTCATTGATTTGGAACCTCAGGTATTATTTAAAAATGTTCAAATAATAAAAATAGATACTAAATGAGTATTAAGTATTATTTATCATGATGAATTATTTCAGGGTGAAATTAATTACGATCCCGGTGACCATGTTGGTATAATGGCGTGTAATCGTAAGGAATTAGTTGATAGCTTGTTAGCTCGTTTGAAGGACATTGATAATTATGATGAGCCGTTGCAATTGCAACTTATGAAAGAAACCCATACATCAAGCGGTGAGCAAATATTAAATGAATGATTGTTTGCAATCGTTTGAGTGCATTTGTAAATGTATTTGAATTGTCGATAAAGCTGAATATATCACATTCCATTATTCATTTAGTAAATATTGATTGTTATATAATAACATTAGAATAAAAATATAAAATGTTTAGGTCCAGTGAAATCGTGGGAGCCTCATGAAAAACTACCCGTTGTGAGTGTACGTGATTTGTTCACAAGATTTTTGGACATAACAACACCACCGACGACTATTCTTTTGCAATATTTGGCCAAAACTTGCGACAATGAAGACGAAAAGAAACATCTGAATACACTTGCCACGGTAAAAACGACGAGACGTATATAAATGTTTGTTTTACGTATAATACGAAACGTGTTGTTAATTAATTATTTGTGTCAAACTATAGGATCCAGCAGCATATGAAGATTGGCGCCATTATAATTTTCCAACGCTACCAGAAGTTTTGGATCAATTTAAGTCAGCAAAACCTAATGCATCTTTGCTTGCCGCAATCCTCTCACCCTTGCAGCCGAGATTTTACTCGATCTCATCATCACCGATTGCTCACCCGAAGCGATTACATCTTACTGTCGCAGTTGTTACATACAGAACTCAAGGTGTGCAAATCAACATAATTACATTATTCTTTAGACATTTTAATGTAGAAATCAGTAAAACAATCTTAATGTTATAGCTTATCGTTATATATTACGTTTATTTTTTTTAATTATTTAAAAGTGCCTCTACAGAATGATGTCATGTTTAAACAGATGGAGAAGGTCCTGTCCACTATGGTGTTTGCTCAAATTATCTTATGGATCGTAAAGCTGGGGATGAAGTTTATCTGTTCATTCGAAGGTAAACACTTCCTTATGATTTGTTTTCATCAGAGATAAATGATCAATATCAAGTGTCATTAAGAAATAATACTTGGTTTTTAATATTGGAAGATAATATTAATATTCATTTTTCTTTTCAGTGCTCCAAATTTCCATCTACCGCATGACTTGTCCGTGCCTCTTATTTTGATAGGCCCTGGAACAGGCATTGCTCCATTTAGAGGATTTTGGCATCATCGCAAGGCATTACAAAACACTCGTTCTCGGTCTAACATTGGCCCCGTTTGGTTGTTCTTTGGCTGTCGAACACAAACGATGGATTTGTATCGAGAAGAAAAAGAACAGGCTCTTAAAGAAGGCGTACTCTCGAAAGTATTTTTGGCTCTATCGAGAGAGAAAAATATTCCGAAGGTATGACTGAAGGTGTTATTACGAACAAAATAATATATTTTAATGTTTATTTACATATTGTTTTATTATTATTATTAACATGTTGTTTTGTTTAACAGATGTATGTTCAAGAGTTAGCTGAGCAAGAAGGATCTGAAATTCATGATTTATTAATCAACAGAGGAGCACACTTTTATGTATGTGGTGATTGCAAAATGGCTGAAGACGTACACCAAAAATTAAAAGGAATCATAAAGAAGCATGGGAATATGACTGACGAGCAAGTGCAAAACTTTATGTTCCTATTGAAGGTCAGTATCGTGTAACATAATTAGTTTAATTACATATTATACTTCTCTCGTCTGATGCAAATAACAATAACTCAATGTGTAGAGTTTTTAATAGACCTTATTTAGTATAGTCTAATTTATATGTTCTAAATACTTCAATAGGAGGAAAATCGTTATCATGAGGACATTTTCGGTATCACACTACGCACGGCTGAAGTCCACAATGCTTCCCGCGAATCCGCTCGCCGGAACAGAGTCGCGGAGCAGCCATGACGTCGGTCCTCACGCTTTCACACCACCAACCATATACCAAACAAGCTTAACCTTACCAATAAATAAATCGTTTGCATTAAATATAAATCTTTCATCAAGAATAACATTATTATGATCGCTTCATATAGCGCTTTTAATATTTTCAATAAATATTTCTCCATCTCACTTATTACTGGTCTTTGATGGTCCAGCTTTTGCTAGTTAGGCGATTAACATTAAAGTTATACAATTCTATGGATTAATACATTAAAGAACTATCGTGTAATTTTCATTCCTATTGCTATTAGTTATTTAATTAAGTCAATTAAAGCACCTTAAGTACTTATGACTGAGTGATTTGATTTTAGGCTGGCATTTACAGAGGTTGTGTATGTTAACCCTTTTTATTGTACATACCTTGAAAATAACCTTAAATATTTGACATTTAAAAATATAAATATAATTTATTAATTATCGTTATTCAGTCCTAAGTTTACAATATAAAAGCAGGGTTGGAATGTTTTACGCACAAGAACCTCTTTATTTGGCATCACTTTATAGCTTCAAATTTTATCATAATAAATTAACATTTAACTTATAAATTCGAAAAAAAAAGATCTTTTGAAATAATAAAACATATTATGAATTTATTAATCCATACTCTTTAGGGCGTAATTTTAATATATTAGATATTAATAATAATTAATCAATCACTTTTGAATCGTTTTCATTTTTCATTGTAATTTTAACATGTCCATTTAGTTAACGATACTTAAATAAATTTATTTATATTTTTATATTATTTTATATTCTGTGTAGTTAGAACAAACGACGAGAATTTATTTTTAATATTTGCAATTGCCAAAATTTGTACAAAATATTTTATAGTTAGATTATTTTACGCTTTGTAAATAAGTTTTATTTAAAAATAACCTCTAAAAAAATCAGGTAAATCATTAACATACAAAATTATAATTATTTTTTAAGGAAACACAATACACTTAGCCAAATATTTTATTGTTATATCCAGATTATATTAGGTTAGATAAATTAAATAAATGTTTTAGCTATATTTATAATTATAAATTACAGTCTAATTCGTATTGAGTCTATCTTTTATGCTGTTAGTTGTGAACGTTGAATTTTGTGATTCTTTATGATAGTACTAAGAAATGTATTCATATTTTCTATTACTCATGTTTAAATACAAAATATACAAAAAATATTTCTAATGACTAATATTTCTATATCAACTTAAATTGATTATAATTGTCTTTACCAAATATTTACAATTCATATCTTCTAAATTAAAGCACGTTTGGGACTAAAATTAATGTATGTACCGTTTCATATCAAAATATTATTCGCACTTTTTCGATTAGTAATTAAATGTTTGACTGAAAAAAAAACAAATATTGCTATTTGCGAATATTGAATAAAGAATTGTCTGTTATTTATCAAATAAAGTTCCTTAATATTCGGTAATGACTAATTTTTGTTTTATTTCAAATTCCCTATAATTACAACACCAGTTAAATACCCCTATTTGGAATTATAACTATTGTCCAATTGTTAAATATCGAAAGTTACAAATGTTGTTATGCCATTATGAATAAAAAGATTATGATATTTAAAAGATAGAAGTAGCAATATAGCGTATCAATAAATTGGCTCTTGATATTTATATCAAAAACAAAAATAAAAACAAATAAATTTTCGAATTAATCTCACCAAAGATTCGTTGAAATACTTAAGGACAATTCAAAAAAAGAATACAATTTAAAACAATAAAATCATTCCTTATCTAGAATGAATTTAAATATGTATTCATGTAATGATTGACATTCACGTCAAGATTTCAAAACATATATTTCGAATTGTAAGTAACCTCTTACATAAATGTATTAAGCTGATTCGTAGAAATTTTGCTTACATACGTACGTGAATGCATTGTAGGAAATTAAATGACGTATTTTTCTAATGTCATATATACTCCTTTATATATTTTAAAAGACCTTTGTTAGGACTTTCCTCTTCCGCTTTCTAGCATTGCTGAACTGTTAGTCAAATATGACGTGTAAAGTCTGTCAATCAAATTCCGATATTTCCTTAATCCAATCTCTATATCCTCCTCGATTGAAATTAATACTTTTTCGTGTTATCGTTATCGAATAAAATTATCTAGCCATTGTTATTTTAATAAGTCAACGATATTATAATATTTTTTACATCGAAAAGATTTGTTTAGTAATGGCTTATAAGTATTTCATACGATTTATATTTAAATTAGACATAAATAAATATTAACCGTTCGTTAAAACCCCTTGAAAACTAACGATAACATTTTTATGCCCATGTTATATGTCTGCAGTACCACCGGGTCACTTACCCTTTATACCGGAATTAAATAACTAAACATTGCTGTTTAACGGCAGAATATACTCTACCTCTCACATAACCCTACCAACAAGAAGAAGAGATAGTTGAGTGGTAAAGGTCTAGAAAGTTGAAGGATGACCCTGACTGCTAGCATAACCTACGATTAACTTGAGGAAAAAATAGTAATTTTATTAATTGTTAATATGCGTGATAATTAATACTTTATAAAAAAAAATCTCAACGTTATATAAAAACGCATCTTATTGTTTATATTTAACAAGAACAAGCAGTTACATCGAATGTCCTTGCGTTATTAAGTAATATATATATATACATTTACATCTAGTAAATAATGTTAATACCTAAGCGGAAAATCGTTTGATATCATACAATTATATATTTGAAATGAATTACAAACCGAGTCGAACCTTTATCTTGTACATAATGTAATAATTTGATGTTTATTTATGAATGTTTTGAGATTTTATTAGTAAGTTAATCTTATAGAAGCATTAAGTGGTGTACTGATAATGGAATCTGGTATTAAGGAAATCTTTCAAAGGACCTTTGATTGAATAACTTACAAAATAAACGATTGAATCGGTTCTGAGAAACAGAAACAGATTAAATACTACGTACTTAATTAAATCTTAAATACCATACATATTTGTTACAATAATTGTAACTACATTATCAACCACACAACACAATCGTATCTACATATTAATGAGGAGAAAATAGTAAGTTAATTATCAAATTATAGAAGAATACGCAATTATTTTTTTACTTTTTAGTGCATATTAATTTTGTTTTTATCTTGAAGTCGGTTTTTGTTTTGTTAAAATTTTTATTTATATTTTATTTATTTATTTAAAAAGGTACATCAACATCACACATATGTAACACTTGCAGATAAATAATTTTGAATAATATTTTAGAGAACTGATATGAGTGACAATTACAGACGCACTCAACATTAACAATAAACTAACTAAATAACAACTATAAACCTTACATCATAAAATACAAAAAAGAAAGATAAACATATAAAGACTATATATATATATTCCTCTTCTTAATTTTATGAAGCGAAATTATAAAAGACTTGTAAGTTAAGAAAAAAATGGAACTATAACTTTTTTATATTATGGAGAATAATATTGCACAACGACCTTATAAAAGAGACAATCGACTAATTTCGGTATGGTAGAGCGTTGTCTCTGTCGCACAAAACACTAAGAGTCTGAGAAGATGAGTCTGTATATAGATTACGTGATTTCATCCACGTATAATTAATAAAAATATAATGACTAAAAATAAGCCTATAGCATTCCTCGATAAAAGGACTACACAACACAAAAATAATTTATAAATTCTTCAGCTTTATATATTAGTACATATTAATCAATATTAAATAAATGAAAAATAGTTTGTATAATTATGTTTTCTTCGTTCAATCTAAAATTATATTATGAGTGAGAGAGACTATATTATATAGTCGTAGGTATTCTTCTAAATTTATTTTATTATTAAGCTAATAAATTAGTTTTAAGTTTATTTTTTTAATAACGGACAATACGAATTAGATAATAATTATCTTGAATTTAAGTAGTTGTGATTATTAAAGTGTAGATGAACTTTCATATTTTAAGTTTTGTTTCATAAATGAGAAGACTTTGAAGGTAGGAAGTTGGTTCAAAGTTGGTTGGCTCAAACTAACTATGAAACATATGCACATATAACTATGAGTTAATATAAGAAGATTATCTTCAATATCAGGTTTACTATATTAATCTGGTTGCTAGCTTTCATGGCTTCAAACACTAGGGATCGGGGTTCACCATTTATTATATATCGGAAAGTCTTATACCTGATCTATCCCCTGAACTGTTATCCAAAATTCTCATTCTTTCATAGTCCGGTTCAGAAAAAAATTATAAAAAATATGCACACATTAGCAAAACGGAAGTATCGAACAGTCAGAAAGGATTAATGTTAAGTGAAAAAATAAATAATATCCTTGGACATTATTCACACAAGGCCATCTGATCCTAAACTAAGCAGAGCCTGTACTATGGAACCCAGACAAGTTATATAGATAATAACACTCACACATGACAAACAGACATGTTCATGCACACAAATGTCTAACTTGGGTGGGAATCGAACCCACGACCTGCGGCGTGAAAGGCAAGTATCTTATCTTAACATTAAAATAGCTATTTGTGATACTAACGAATGATTATGATCATAAAAATATTATAAAATCATAATGCACGAGGAAAACCATGACATTGTCCTTATTTGTATAACTTATTAATAGTTTTTTAACTCACACTGACTATGTGTTGCAATGGTGTTTTTTTTTGTAAGCAATTGTCTGATGCTCCTAGCGCATATACTTCTGCTAATAGGACAGTATCAAAAACCGCTTAATCGAACGATTCCAGTGCACATTTACTCGTAATACAAATATAAGCAATTTTGCTTATGTATGTAAGGTTCATTGCTTGCTGGTTAAGGCCATATGGCGCCAAATATTTGTCGACGCGATGTTCAAACAATATAACAAATAAGGATCTTATTTAAACTTAAGTCATTTTGTTATTTTATTTTTCATTAATGTGCCATATTTGTCCTTTTAGATACTGGTATTGTAGGAGTCATTTAAGTACTATTTACCTTACCTTTGCTTGTATGCATCTATACCTTTGTCATGGTAATGAAAACTGTTGAAGAATTTACATTTAGCAGTAAAAAATGTAGTAAATGAGACATTTATGTTTATATAGATTAATTTGGACGACCAGTAAATTTGACCTAACAGATAGTGTTTACCTTCGTGCGAGGACACTGGGACTTACTAAGATTATTATTTATTAATGCGTCAATAAGCCACTAAAAAGGTCCTTTAATATGGTATTACCATGTTGCATGTAAATATCATGTGTATTAACAGAAATGCAAATTGACGAGCCTTTTTTTATCGCTGGAAAAACGCATTTACGCGTTTACGAGAGATGAGGGGGTATGTGGGGCTCACCGGTGCTGAATGCTCCGGAATACCCACTAAAAAACCAGCGTACCTGCATCGTCTCTTCGGTGGAGCGGCACGGGATCGCTTGTGCATACTACCGCGACGCCCCGTAAAATTGACGAGCCTGCTTAAACCCTAACAATTATAATTAATCAATTCTCATATAACTTCGGTGAAGAACTTTTGAGTCACTGTTTAAGAAGTATGTCATGCACTAAAGGTACTGTAAAAATGTTATCTATAAAAAAAGGTAATTTCAATATGTCTGACTTACCTCACGTAGACGTTTCGTCATCGTTTACGGTTCTTAATTACGAAGAGCTAATAGGTGACATAAACGAATACAAAAATCCGGGAAGTACACTTGATTGTCACGTAAAAACCATTGATCGTTACGAATCGAACTAAAATTTTTACTAATGTATGTAATAGCAAAATGTTTTAGGATGTCGTGTTTATATATTTGGATTAAGTATTAAGTAACCTTTACTTAGTAGGGAGTTATGTAATCTCGGGTGGATACCACGCTTTTGCCATATATTCTAACGCTAAACAGCAATTGTCGTGTTTCGGTTTGAAGGATAAAAGAGCCTTTGTTCTTAGTTCCCAAGGTTGTTGGAGTATTGACGATGTAAGGAGTGGTTGATATTTCTTACATCACTAATCTCTTTTGGCGAATGTGAGCATTTACCATAAGTGACCAGCCGTTTTGCTCGTCCACCTATCTATATTTATTTTATTTATTATTATTTTATAAAAAAAAAACAAAAGAAATAGGTAGGACCTAGCAAGAGCTTTGAATCATCATTTTATAGGATTGCAATGAATATAATATAATGATATAAAGACTGCAATAAACTTCTTTGGAAACTTGATTGGTGTATGTATGTGTGATCTTTGTTAATTGTATGTTTTAATTTTACTGTTTGTTTCCTGTCTTTAAATAAATAAAATAAAAAAATAATAATAATAGCAACCACCAATTCTCAAATCCGCAGTTTTTAATCATCTACATTATAATCTTGTTTTGTGTATACTTATTTTAACTACACTTGTGCAACATTTTCAACGCGAGATATAAATTTATCAATTTTCAAAGGTACCTTACCCGAGTATATAAACGAATACTTTGCCCCAGCACTCCGCAAAGTCAATATAAGATGTAATTTCGGAAACTTGGACTGGGTTTTTTAAATGACTTTTATATTATATGAAAACCGCTCAGCTTGGTTTTACCGTTTTAAACTTTACTGCAACTTTTGATCGTAGATTGATATTATTTAGTTTCAATTAATGGGCTATATCAAATCAAACCCTCATATTAGTACGTAGTGTTGAATTAAATGTAAAGCTACCATCGGATTGTATATTCTACCATGAAGAATTGACAATAAAAACAATAGGTAATGTATAAATACATAATTAGTTTAGTGGGTTTAAATAACCAAACTGTGCATAAAGCTTTATGTAATAGTATAGATTAGATGGTCGCACAGTGGTCGAAATTCGACCGTAATTCATTTCAACTAAAATTTTTATTTTACATTTTTTTTTCTTCTATGCAAACATTTGACACTGTTGAAGAAATCTGGTCATAATGACAATAAAAAAAATCATATGAAAAGTCAGAAACGTTTGACAACGATAGATTCTGTGTTTGTCATTGGCAATATGAACGTAAACTATAAATGTATTATTTTTTTATATCAGTTTATGTACTTGCAATACAAATGTATAGAAAATTTAGCAATCTGCACTCCTTATCATAATAAACTTTAACCATATCATATATTACTACCCTCTGTGCATTCAATTTCTTTAAAATAGGTAAAAAGCTTTTTCTAGAAGTATTAATATTATGGTATTCTTACGGTAATTTAATATAAATAAAATTATATGATAACCTTGTATGTAACGGCGCATTTTAATTTGACATTGATATCAAATATTTCGATTGAAACTAAATAAGCGTGTAAATAATGTAAGCTCTATTTATAAAATAACGTTTATATATATATTTTTTATAACAATAAACTGAGTTAACCGTGCGAAACCAGACGCCGTGATCGCAATCGAATTTAAAATAAATCAGACAAGTTCGTGTCTCGCCAAATAGTGTTCCGTAGTAATAATTTAAAAAGTTATTTTATATATTGGTTATTAAATCTGACAACAGAACTTCGAGGGCAACTTCATAGTTTGTTATCGAAAAGGGGTCGATCAAAAGATTAACCGTCAGTAATTCCATTTTTAAAATAAACAAGTGAAAATAGCTTTTTTCAGTTTATTGGAAATTAAAAGAATCGCTAATGCTTTGTGATTTATGGTATATATCTATGAATTTTCTTTTCATCTAATAAATAGCTATAAGGCTGCAGCTACAGAGTTCCTAGGTTAGGTAAGCCCCAGGATGACTTAGTAAACGTCTTGCTGACTGAGCCAGTCCCCTTTAAGGCTGTGGCAGAAATCGGTCAGAAGATGTAGTCATCATAAACAAGATGAAAGTTAAAGTTTACGTAGCGTATTTTACCGTAATCGTAAAATATGTTTCACTTAAAAACCAATTTGTGATAAAAACTCTTTATATTTGGTTAGTTATTCTAAGTGTGCATGACACTGAACTGTGACGGTCCAGTACAGCATTTTGATGTGTTTTTTGTAGGCGTTTATGTGGATAGTTTAAATAACATCAGTTTGGCATTCAAAAAAAATCGGGTTACAGGATTAAACAAAAATTAACAAAGTTAGGACGAGCAGCTAGTAACTTCGATCAACAATACTAATAGATAACACGTCACGAACAAAAACAATACTCAAATGTGGCACCGACTGACTAAAGGTACCATAAAATCATATTCACTTGGTGGTAGGGCTTTGTGCAAGCTCGTCTGGGTAGGTACCACCCACTCATCAGATATTCTACCGCAAAACAGCAGTACTTGGTATTGTTGTGTTCCGCTTTGAAGGGTGAATGAGCCAGTGTAATTACAGGCACAAGGGACATAACATCTTAGTTCCCAAGGTTAGCCCATAGGGGTAGCCCATATGCTCGTCCGCCATTCTACTAATATATATAAATATAATAATAAAAAATAATTAAGAAAACGATGTAAAGGTTTAATAATTTTAACCTAAACTATGCCTTGTTCCCGAGCAATCAAGTGCGGTTTAGATTGTATTGACATTAACTTACGATCTTACGCCAAGAATGACAGAAAGACATAGGAAATGTACAATAACGGCTGTTCCATATTCAACCTTATTTCCTTAACAAGAAGTTATGACTGGACCATGCTAATTTGAAATAACCTCACAAACGTCATTGTGTTCTTACTTTTCGGGCCGTTTTTGAAGCGCTTACCGGTAATCTAGTACATTATTGATCGAAGGCTAGTAACAATATGAAGTGTATACTTTGAGTAATTAGTTATAGGAATTACAACTCAGTGTAATCTCAGCAAGCGGTAAACGATGTATTGACTCATTCTGGTCAAATCTTGTTCTTGTTCTTGTACGCTTTGAAAAGGGATATCCCTGTTCTTAGGCATTATGGAATTTACGGTTAAATGGGGAGCAATTGGTTGAGCCACCACTAATGTATTACCGATATTATAAATTCTCGCGAAGGTTACATTTATAATCAGATGTGAGTAATGTATTTATGGTAACAATTTAAAAGTGTTTTCTCAGATTCAGGGCTTTTTGAAGAAAGTTACAAGGGAAGTAATGAGACCAAATATATACAAAACTAAAATTAAACATGCTTTTTCCTTGGTATGACGTCAGGTTATTATTTGAAAATATATTCAAATAACGGTATTCTACTGAAGCGGTTCATTAAAAACTGTTAAATAATTCAGTTTTTTTATATAAATACAAATGGATGTGAATACTATCCTTTCATTTAAGTAGATATTAGTAGTAGTATTCGATATTCCAGCGCTACACAAAACTTAGTAGTGTTGCGTTTTGAAGGGTTAGTGAGCCGAAGATAGGGACATAGGACATTCGTTCCCAAGGTTGGAGGCGCTTTGATAATATATGAAGACTGGTATAAAGACTGACTATGTGACATCAACTAAAATTTTGAATAATGCGAAAGTGAGTTTCCTTGTTACGTTTGTACTTTCAAGTATTGCCAACTCAGTCGATACTAATTAATATAAAGATTAGGGTACCAAATCCTCTCTCTTACACGATCGTAAATCTGTATTAAAAAACTAAACTGTTACGAATGACGTGTAAGCTATTCCTCATAAGCTCCTTAAAATGTCAAGTAATGTCATTCTGCTGAACATTTTGCCTCCTCCTATCCTCTTAAAGAGAATATTTTTGGACCTTACTCTATTACGTTCTCATTACTTTATGATATTTTCCTTCATTTCAAATTTTTAGAAATAAATATTTAGGAAATTAAAACACAGTGATGTTTGCTCGGTTTTGAACCCGCGACCTTCGGTTAACATTCACGTGTTCTAACGCTCACAGCTCACGCTGACCCAGTGTTCCATCTCCGCATATACAACTCTTTGCGTCGTCAAGGTTAAAATGACGTATTTACATTGATGAAAATGAACATACAAGTTAATTATTATAAATGCCATATAATAAGTATCAGATGGTAGTTAAGTCGATACTGATTTTATTAAACTAAAGTATTAAAAACTAACAACTAGTAACTATTCCAAAGCTGGGCTAGGCTGTTCTCTCGTGACGAGAAGATTGTGAGCTAATACACACTGCTCTAATACTACTTGATAGATCTAAAGTTATAATTAACGAAAGCAATAAGAATCTATAATTTATTTTTTATTAATGATATAACTTAAACCGGATTTAGAAACAGCGGGAAGATGTTTTACATTGGAAAGTCCAACGACAATTTAAATCTAAGTGGCTCTATTAAGTTGTTCTTAATTATTGTAGTAGCGACGCGTGACGCACGATTGTTGATATTTTTTGCGGACATCGTATTGCTTAGAACTAGCAGACCGGTTGCCGAGACAACCGCGTTCAGTCCGCTTTTCGGTCTACACCCGATTACATATATATTATGTTGCAGTAGAGCTGTCCGTCAGTACGCAGAGGGCTAGTGCAATTTTACAGTGCGTGTACGCGTTTTTCATATAGATGTCAAATATTTTCAAGTGTTGCGTGAAAGACGAGAGCTCAGAGAAGGGTTTTGTTAAAACGGATTTCGGTAAAATGGATACAGATTTCGGTAAAATCGAATCGGATTTTCATAAAATCGATTCTAATTTTGGTAAAATGGTCTTCGGTGACCAGGTTAACGGCCACGCGTCTTGTCCGTTCAGTAGTGCTAAGATATTGACAGAGGAAAATGAGAAGCAAGTGAAACCAAACCTTCGGTTGAAAGTCCCTCAGCCGATAAGACTGAAGAACCATCTTGTCAGCGATGAGAATTTTGATGTACTTCACTCGCAAATTGAAGAAGTTAGTTTTGTAAGTATCAATTTTTTTACTCTATTTCCTAAATAATTAATAATATAATAATAATATACTGAACTGTTCTGTAATATAATTTAATTCAATCTATATTTGTTCCCGTTTATATAAAAAAGCAACATAAATGTATTTTTTTATTAAAAATAATTTGAATTATAACCAAAGAAAATTGTATATTGATTAGAAACTATTTTTTTTCTCTATATACTTATTTTCAAATTTTTTAAAAAAACAAAATAGGGAATCAGTGTCAATTATTATTTTATAAATAATGATCTCTTTAATGATGTACAGAAAACTGTATCAAAATCGTTAATTAATTATAATATAGTCGAGAGCAAGCCTCGTAATGTGTTGCGTTCTCGATCAACGTGTTTAGTCACGTGGATAATTTTTTAATAGATCCTTGTTGACATAGCGAGATAAGCCACAAACTTCCTGGATTACCTCGCATTCTATGAATTTTTAATGAATGTAAACTAACGTTATAACGTTCTTTTGTTTTTATATTTTTAAATTGAATAGATATTTTTAAACAATATATTTTTATACAAATTCACACTGAAAAGTGATGAAAAATAACGAACGAGAATTCAGTTGTATGTTGATTTATGTATGGGTAAGAAGTAAGTTATGTCTTATTGATATTATATCTATCAAAGTTTCAAAATACTACTAGTATACATAAATTTAGAGTCGAAATTAATATATTATTAAGATTATTTTTATTGAACGATCATTCAATTATAGTTGATCCGAATTAACGATTTAGTACAATTTTGTGCAAGAAAAACAGCATTTAGTGCACTTTTAAAAAAAAAATAATCTTAAGTAAATTTATTTCCAATTAGACGCTGTCTGCGACCTCATCAACCTGTTTACATTATCGGTCCGTCGATTTGTTAGCTTGCAAGTACTAAACATATTTTGTAGGAAACATACTTAAAATTCATATAACATTGAACGCTTAAGTAAATTGGTTGAGTAAACGTTACGAAATGTATTGGAGATTTGATTTTCTTAGAATTAAAATACAAGCATTGTTGTTATAATATTTAATATTATGAATTGTGTAACAATAAAATCTAGTACACGTAAATGTATGTGTTTTACAAGCATTAAAAATAGCTTGTAATAAAAAAATTAGACTCTTTACAATACCTATAAAAGTATGCACAAACATTTTCGATGTTCTCATACAAATACATTTATTATATAATTAATAAGAGGATATATATAAGTAGCAATAATGAGATGAAAAAATGCATTCAATAGAAGACCTACAATTGCTAAGAATTTCTGACGCGCCAATGCTATAAAACCGTTTTAATCTAGCGTAATATGGTAAAATATCATGACTTCGTCGTATTGATACTTTTATTTTGATATCAATTTATCGACAACAGCGTATGAATTTCTCACTGCTGAGCTAAGCCCGTCTTCCCTTTTTTTAAAATAAGGTTTGGAGCTTATTCCACCACGTTGTTCCAATGCGGGTTGGTTAAATACACGTGTGGAATTTCAGTGAAATTAGACACATGCAGGTTTCCTACAGATATTTTCCTTCACCGTCAAGCACGAGATGATTTATAAACACAAAATAAGCACATAAAAAGTTATTGGTGCTTGCCCGGGCTTACCCACGATCATCGGTTAAGATTCACGCGTTTTATGCACTAGGCGATAACGGCTATTGTACATACTTTCAGTTAGTTTTGTAAGTTGCCATTTTGTCTAAAAATAGAGCTGAGGTATCAGTGTAGGTACAAGTAACTTATATATTAGTCAGGTTATATTTATTAAATATATTGATATCGGATTAACTAAATATATGTATGTTTCAACATTAATAATAGCTACTGTACAATATATAATCGTGTTGAATGGCAGCAACAATACAAACATCATTTCCCCATTTGAATACTATCTCTGGTTCTCAGGGCGAAAATAGTTTTTGCTTCTTTTTTATTTAAGATAAATATAAATAAATAATTATTAATTATTAAATAAACAAATATATAATAAAAATTAAACATCAAAATCAGGTTAGACCCAAACAAACAACTTCATTCCTCTGAGCCTCTATGTACTAAAATATTTTGCAAATGTATTTTAATCGACTAAAAGTATTCAATATGAATTGGTATTACGAATAACAATACTTATAGCATTAACAGCTGGATCAATATATCGCATAACATGTGTTCACATCACGATACTTCAAACACAAAAACCGCAGTGTAATTGATAAAGGACATTGACTATAAACCGCATTATAGCGTATGTAAGTCTACTTATAATATTTCGAATGCGATTAACATTTAATATTACAGTAAGGCACATGATGTTGCCCACTGTACCATCCTTTACCTGTGACATAACCTTAGAGCTTGCCACTTACTCCTCCATTATTGGACTTCATGCTGGTATGAATAAGGATATATGATAAGGCTTCGTGTATATGTGTGGGTTAGTGCCATATGATCGCCGTTTATTGTACCGTCATTCCTCTGTATTGCTCAATCCGGGTTGAAGGGTGAAAATGTTTTTAATTACTCGTACATTGATACAGATTAAGGATATAATATATGCCATCTCATTTTTAATTAATAGCTGGATATGCAGGATGGTGACCAGTTACATTTTGTTCCGTTTGCTCATGTACACAGTAACAGCCTGTGAATGTCCCACTGCTGGGCTAAGGCCCCCTCTCCTTTTTTTGAGGAGAATGTTTGAAGCTTATTCCACCACGCTGCTAAAATGCGGGTTGGTGGAATTCACATGTGGTAAATTTTCTGTGATATTTGACACATGCAGGTTTCCTCGTTCAGCTACAAGCGTGAGATGAATAAATACAAATTAAGCACATCAAAATTTGTGGTGCTCGCCCGGATTTGAACCCACGATCATCGGTTAAGATTCACGCGTTCTAACCACTACATCTCGGCTTAATTATGTACACATCGAATATAAATAAAAAAAATAGAATACCGTTAGAGTTTAAATATGGAAGAAGGAAGTAACTGAGGTTATGACCCAATGCACAGAACCCAATTAGATGCGATGAAGGCAAGCGTATTTGCTTTTATCGGCGACCTTGCTCTCGTGCATTTTTCCGAGATAAAAATAGCCCCATATAAATTCATGTAGATAATATATTACAGCTCCGCCTATATGGCATCTTAAACATGGGTAATTTAAAATGGACCGCTTGTTAATTTGGATGTATTTGATATGGGAGCTCAATTTAAATTGGTTAGTTCATGTAAAAAAACTGATTTTATTTTTATTTATTTAGCTCTTGTCGTAGCGATGTAACTTCCCAATTTTATAATTAAAAAGCTTTAAGAACAAAAAACACGTTCCAGTTATTATTGTGATACTTAAATAAACGATGAATTTAACGTTATATAATAAACATAGATTTTTAGATTTAATACTTATTATAATGAGATTATTCGTTTTTTATTTTGCAAAATAAATAAATGATTACACAAATTTGTAAGAATATACGAAATATTAGCAAAGTCAAAAAAGCAAACAGTCTGTCAATGTACCTCTGTTGGGTAGTATATCTCTTATCGAAAAGAGATTCTAGCTAATCCAAGCAGATCTTCATACTATCTTGTGTTATCTGTATTTGAATCCGAAATATCGGTACACTGGTAAACTTGATATTATGAATTTGTTTATACTTATAAAAAACGGACAATAAAATTCCTTCATATTTCCCAAATAACTTGCACTAAAATTACATATGCGTTAATTACTTATGACATAAGCCAGCAAATCTTTAGTTGCGATTGACTTATCTTAGCACTGGGCCATAACGGCTCTTAAACTATTAAAGATATTACAATAATTTACTACCGAATGTTGAACATAATGTCGTAAGTGCGTTTATTCCCGTTTATTCTGTTCACCACTCGTTCTATCTTTAGATTAAAAGCCGGCACTAAATATCATGGATTCCGTTATTATGGATCTAAAAGCGCATTTTACGTGACCATTCGAAATCAATCGCGTTTCGTATTATGTGATTTTATATGATCAGAAATACACTTCTCGTTATATATTTGTGAAAAATATTTGGAAAATTATATGAATAAATTATGTCACTGAAATGAAATGATATAAATTATCTTTTTATTGTTTGTCTGTTTATAGTCTACATAGCTATTTATGTGACTTTAATTTTAAATTTGGAATAATATTATTTTGTAATGTTAGCTACTAACTTGCCTTTACTAATACTTATTAGAATGACCTCACGATTCTTAAACAGATAAATTTAGATAAATTGACAATATATTTGAATACGTGACATTATTATACACATTAGGCAATATTATTTTCTTATAACATACAGTTAGCCTAAAACTTTAAATGGTTGTATTGTAACGAATCGTTTCACCAAAACCGATGCCAGGTGTGACGTCACACGATTGTTTAGAATCGGTCTTTGTCCCTTGTTCAATGGATCATAACTTTTTTTTAGATATGACTAAACTTTATTGAGAATCTATAAAAAGTTCATGTGTCCGGTTATTAATTATAACAAAAAATAGGTTATATTGTTACTGTGAATAAAGTGATAACTATTTGAGTTGACGTTAGCTCATCTATTGTATAATAATATACAGAGGGAAAAAAATATAAGGTCGTGATTACACTATCCACAATCTAAGTTGACCGTTCAGAAATCAGTCACGAGTTGCGCCGATAGTTTTTACGAACAAAAGCGGAGTTACCGGTAAGGCTTCATTCACACAGCGGTCCTTTTTATCGTGTACAATATTTTTTTAGGGTAGCGTATGTATTTAATGTAATAAAAATAATCAAAGTCAAAATATACATTACTCGAGTAGGTATCACAAGCACTTCCGTCGTTATTTTAATTTTAACATAAAGCTACGACCGGTTTGGAATGTAGATTATATCGAGAAGAAACGGCAAGAAACTCAGTCGTTACTCTTTTCAACTCAGAACATTACATATACAATTATATTTATATATACTAATTTTTTTACAGCCCGGGAGGGCAAATGACTACTACACCTGATGGTAAGTGGTAGTAGAGTCCAAACGCGACTTCGGCTAGTGCAGTCGGAGTTTGAATATTGTTACTTTTTATTGTTGCTCATAAAGAGTACAGTTATTCCTTAGTAAGGCTATTCAGTAAGAACATACTCCAAAGTCCCCGCAGAGAACAGTCCTCAAATGTCAGAAAGTATTATGCAACAACAATTACAGTCATGTTATAATTATAATGTAGCGACATCTATCTCGCCACATACGAATTTTGAACAGACGTATCCTACATCGCGATATTAAAGTTATCAGAGCGATTGAACATAAATACAGACCCAACATCCGTCTGGTCAGAGGATCCATCCTTTCACCACCCCCAAACAGGTGACACCGACGTGATAAAAACACCCCCAAAATAACATCTCAAAAATACACGCATCAATATAGTTTATAACCATAAGTGTGTTGTCAATATTTTACGTATAATGAAGGGAGTTTTTATAGAATAGCATTGTAATACTTATTTACGAAGGAAAGTAAGCTCATTTGTTAAGTACAAGCAGCAACTGTGTTCATTACGGAATTGTAACTAGATTCGTTTAATTTATTTGAGGTAATGAACAAACAATTCCGATAGAGAATCCTAAATTAGCGGTAGTTTTTCTACACGCGGTCGTCTGCTCCTAAGTAACTAAATGCTTGCGTTATAGAAAACAGCTGACTGGTATATATATTTAAATTTATAATTACATCACAAGGGACATAACATCTTAGTTCCGAAGGTTGGTGGCGCATTGGCGATGTAGTCTATGGTTAACATTTCTTGCAATGGCATTGTCTATGGGCGTTGGTGACCACTTACCATCAGGTGGCCCATATGCTCGTCCGCCTTCCTATACAATAAAAAAAAGAACATAATATACCGAGACTCAGGGCTACGTCCAGGTTTATTTCTGTTGTCGTCTCGATTATGTAACATAATGATCATGTCGCTTTCTATAATTAAATTGAAAAGATGAATAAAAAAGTAAGCTATCGTACGACGTCTAGTAGATGAGAAACATCGAAATTATTTACAGTTAATATGCATAAAATAATAGCCTGTGAAAGGAAATAATATGTCATAATAAAAATAACCATTCAGAAGTGTTTCAAGAACAAATTATTATAACATTTATTTTTCTTATAATGCCGTATTAGTAGTTTCACCCTTCTGCCAACAATTGGTCTGACTCGCCGCGATAGATCATTTTCTTTTTAATGTTTAATGACAGAAAGAGCGTAATCCGTATTTAACTAAACAGCCAGTTAGCTACGTCTGGCTATGTTTATAAGTATTGCCGTCATATTTGAAGAAGACATGTACACACACACACACATACAAAAAAACATACGCATTAACTATACGCATATACACACATAAAGCGAGAGAGAACAAATATTTTATAATTCTAAATATTCGTCCAGTGCTTTTTTTTATTTTCCAAAAATAATTTGTAATTTGCTTGGTTTTCTATCTTTTTAAAATTTAATCTGTAGTATAGAATAAACTATGAAGAATGCGCTGTATTTATTAAATTACAATTAATTTAAGATTACGAGAAATAAATTAATTGTACGAATAATTCTTTCTTTTATTTTTTGCTTAAATTATGATAAAACCATGATCACCAACGTAGGCATTAAGCTTTTCTGAGTGCATTTGAAAACAATTAGCGAACTGGTTCAATCAATTATGTTAATCAACATAATATATGTGTTTGTAGTAGTGTTTATTCGTTTTGTTTATGCATGTTGTCTATGTTGCATTGTGTATCACACTGTATTAGGTAACTAATTATTCTCGTAAAATTGAATAAAAATATTTTCTAGAAATTGCAATGGTGTTATTTGATCAATTCAACTGAGACGTAGAGTATGTAGAGATAGTGCTGTTTTGTTTTTTTTTATTTCTTTAGTATCTATCGTTGCTTCTTTGTTGGTGCTTAAACTGCTTAGCTGAAGCTATGCAGTTGGTTGCATGGTATGAATAACATTGTGTAAATCTATATACAAATAAAAAAATGGTATGTCTCTGTGATTTGAAAATATTTGCCTCTTTTTAAATTAATATGGCTATTAACGAGTTACCGACTTTTTATTTAAGACTACTGCTGCTAACTAATAAATAACATTGTATTATACATATAACATTTTATATGTATAATACAAATATTATGATCGTCAACATGGCAAATTCCAGCTGAATTGCACGCTAGCAAAGCTGGGGTATTAGCTCCTATTATCTCATATTACTATTTATCCGTCTACAATCACAATGTACCAATATTACTACATACAACCATGAACAAAGCAAACACAAGCAAACAAATGTACTTGTTTACACATTCGACGTTGGAAAGAATCATTTGAAATGAATTTGCTTTTACGATTATAATCTACACAGACATAGCGAATGATGTTTTATTTCTATTACGTTCACTACATTAGTGCTAAATTTACTTTCTTTGAATTTCGTTATTCAATCCGTTCATGTGTCATAAGCTTAGTTTACGTTCAATTTAATTTTAGTCTAATACTCATACTGAAATTTTAAAAAATACGTTCTTTTTTTAATTTGTCATTTTTCTTTTTTAACACGCTTTTATTAGCTTGACCTGTATGTATCTATGTAACGGAATCTTTCAATGCAATTTTTACTCACTTGAAGACGTCCAATTGATTTGAAAACTTGCATACGTATTAAAGACCGATGACAATACAAAAGTTTAACTACCCTCCCACCCTGAGAAAAAAAAAAGCTTTATTGTGCAGCCGGACCGAGGCCGTGCCGCGTGTTATTTTTAAACTATAATTTATTTTTATTATAAATATTTGATTTATAGTTTATCTTAAATTAGACTTCTCTATGGCCTATTGTAATCGAATAAGGAGATATAGGAAAACCTTAGATTTACATATTTATTGCAACTGTATGATAGTTCGCAAGATTGGTGATGCATTAGTGATAGGGTAGTAAAAAAAAACAGTTCCAGTATCTATGGCGATGACCATTTGAAAATTATTCAAAACGCTGTTATTTAGATCATATATGAAACAATGATAGGAAATACGAATGTCAAATTTTAAACGTATGTAAAGTTACAGAAAAAGACTACAGTATTCTCAAGGATAAAATTTTGAAGTTGTTTATTTTTGAACCTGTTTTGAACTGGCTGCGGCTTGCCTGGCTCGCTTGTGGCGGTTTTCACGGGGAGTTAGTTCAACTCCGATCCAACTATAACATTAGCAATTAAAATAAGTTTTATTATACAACAAAACGACTCAAATTATTATTATTATAAGACTACTTTAATAAAGAATATTTTTCTAAGACTTTCACAGAATATTCATAAACGGGTAAATATTTAAATGTTATCAATAATAAGCTCTTCTATTGGAAAATATAGAATCAGTAGTGAATTTCTGAATATATCGAACATATATACATGCAGACACCGCAGAGACTTTATGCTATATCTAGTTTACATTTATGTTTCACAATTCGCGCGACAAATAACCATTGCTTTAAATTAATGGTAATGCGTGGTCAATATGAACATCACTTCCCAATCAACAAGAGTAAACAGTTGAGCTTGTCTCATAAATATTAATAGATTTTGATGAGCTGATTATGAACATGGTTTTGTAATTGGGACATATCGTTTGTTATGACTGCTAAATATTTTCAGACAAAATTAAACTCATTGCTATTTTAATAAAGTTTAAATTTAAAAAGCAATGTTTACACAATCAACATTTGATAATAAAGGTAGTAGTAGTAGTACATTAGTCGATTACACGTCTAACCAACCGAAACAATCATATTGTAATGCTACAAAGGATTTCATTTGCACACTATAATTTCAACGCTTAACAAATTGATACGAGTTGCTAATACTACTCACTAGCAGCTCCACTATATTGCTCTATAAAGGAATATTACTAATATTTTATTTTATTTTGCATTATTTAGCATACGAAAACTGAAATATTTTACGTAAACTAAATTTTATTTCATATAATAACAATATCCTGGGCAGATCTCGTAATATGGAAACCAGACAACTGATATACTACATACACTACATTTCTTTGTGTAAATATATACTTATACAGATAACTACACCCAGACTCAGAACAAACAGACATGTTCATGCACACAAATATCCTGTGTGGGAATCGAACCCATGTCCTGCGGCGCGAAAGGCAAGTATCTCCCAACCACGCCAACCAGCTAGTCGTTTAGCATAGACTATAGATTTGTTAGCTTTAAGCACGCTCTTAATTCTGCACCCCTGTGCGTAACATGATATTACTAACTACATGTAGTTGACGGTAGTAACTATATAATATATATATATAATTACGTTTCTCGAAAAATAAATTAAAAATATTTTTTCATATTGAACTGGTAGATCCTACGATTAGTGCATTCAAACAGTCATTACTTTTATTGTAATTATTTTTAAGTTTTATTTTTATTTATTTAAGGTTTTAATGTAAATAAAAAAATATATAGTATAAAAAATATCTCGTTACTATTAATATTATTTGTTTTGAATTATGCCAGTCATATCGAAGGATGGTTTTATAATGATGGTTTGTTTCACTGCGCGAAACTGTTACTTAACGCAAGTGTACATATATGTGTGAGTGAACGTAATGTAACGATGGGAACGAGTATATAATAATGCAAGATATTTAATGGGATTTCAATTTGGATTAAGATTTTTAAATATATTTGAGTGAAAAAATATATATTTATATTCACTGACTTAAAAAACTCATCCTTAAACTGCCTCTGATATATATAAGAGATTATATATAATATGTGAGTTGTAGATATATACAACTCACATAATAAAGCTCATTTCATACACATATAGATTCAATCCAATCCATCCGATTCGATTCCAATCCACCAGTAATACCGACGATATCTAAATTTCAATATAAATTTCTTATTTTAATTTAAATTTTTTTTCTCCGTAATAATGGTGTATTTGATAAAGGCAAAGATCTATAACTATTCAGCTATGACGTAAAATGTTATTTTAAAGAATAACGATTAATGTAGATAAAACATATAAATCTTATAAAGGATCTATTTTTACTAGTTTATTTAGGTCAAACCTTGCAAGCTGAACCAGAATCATTTCCTCTTAATCTACTGAACTTTACAAGTTGGTTCAGTTCTGATGACAATGAATTTTCCAGGATTTGCTCCAGATGAAGGAAGTCCTTAAAGATAAACAGCCTTTTGCATATTAAAAAAAAACATTATACATAATACATTGGCTATTGACTCTTGATAACGATAATTGCCACGAATAAATCAACTAGGTATACAAAATTAATTTCGTTATAAATATTATCCGGATACATATTTTAAAATACGTTGTGACATATAATTATTTGCACTATTTAATTTTATCACCTTTAAGTACTCAGAGGTGATTATGGGAGAATGTCTAAGGGTTCGTAAAAGTTAGTTTCGTTTCACGTGCGAAAACAGACCGACATTTCTCTACTTCTATATTACTATATCGTGTAACTGTTCAGTATATACTGATTAGGAAATAAGTAATGACATGATGATTACTGGAACAGAAAATAAAAGTATTACTTATGACATTTTTGGATAACGTAGAAAAAACTATATAGAAAATTTAACAATCCCCATTAAAATGCTTTTATCATTGGCTTTTTTCTATGGGATACCATTTATTAAAAGCGGCACATTATGACTTGTATTTGACAAGAAATAATAATTGGAACATTTTTAGGCAGTCCGCTTGAATCTAGCTTGCAATGAAATTATTTTGGGTGAAAAAAAAAACCAGATATAATGGACGCTCATATAAACAACTACAACAAAAATATGAATAAATATGTAAATTGATGTTTTTTGAAAATTTACTTATCATCGTCTAAAAGTTATGGCTTATCATCATTATAGTTGAGTTTCTTTCGCCGGTTCTTCTCAGGTCTGAGGTGTTTATTTCCGAACCGGTGGTAGATTTATGACAATCAATAAGTAAGTGCGACGCTTCAACATTGAATGTTATTTTAAAGATTAACGATTTATGGTGATAAAACAAGTATTTTCTTATAAAGGATCTATTTTTACTAGTTTATTTAGGTCAAACCTTGCAAGCTGAACCAGAATCATTTCCTCTTAATCTACTGAACTTTACAAGTTGGTTCAGTTCTGATGATAATGAATTTTCCAGGATTTGCTCCAGATGAAGGAAGTCCTTAAAGATAAACAGCCTTTTGCATATTAAAAAAAAACATTATACATAATACATTGGCTATTGACTCTTGATAACGATAATTGCCACGAATAAATCAAACAATAGAACACACAAACAAAGAAAGAAACAAAGGTATACAAAATTAATTTCGTTATAAATATTATCCGGATATATATTTTAAAATACTTTTGGAAAGATATTTGATATATACTAAAGATATAAGATATATACTAAAGATATTTGAATTTGAATTTGAATATAATCAAAATGATGAAAATGTCTTATTAATTTCTATTGGAGTGGAGTGGCGAAAATTATCGTTATTATTGAAACTATCTATTAGCCTGTATAACATAATTAACCATTAATTTTCTTTAGAGTGATGGTGATTCATTGATACACTACATTAAATTGTAACTTAAAAAATGACTGTCATGAAATTAAATAAATAAATAATTTCTAACCAAACGTAGACATTTGACATTTTAAAAATCTACCATGACCATAGTTTTTATAAACGTGAAATTAAAATTAGCGTGTAATAACGAATTCATTTGAAGTAACGGTGATTGTGAGTGACGGAGAACCGCGTGAAAAACACTTAAAAAACAGAATGACTAAGGATTTTGCTTGTTCGAGTATTTCATTGGCAAATGGTTGGATTACTAAAGATTACAAAAATGTTTTTTTTTCCATTTCATTAGATAGGCAGACTGATCACTGGGCAACCTAAAGGTATGTCCCAACTGCCTATAGACTAAATTAACGCTTCAAGAAATACTAACCATTTCATCCATCACCAATGTGCCATCAACATTTGGAACTATGATGCTATATCCATTGTCTACAGTTACACTGGCTCACTCACCCATGAAACCGGATTGAAACAATACTAAGAATAACTGCTTGGCGGAAGAATATGAAATGAGTACTCTTCCAACGAATCAATGAAACCAACCATAATGTTAGTTAAATGAGATTGCGAAACCTACACAAACGGGACACAAAGCCCTACCACCAAGTGCAAATATTTAAATTATTGCTGCCCTTGGAGGTAGTTGTTATATTCAGAGAAAAAATGCACATTCACCAATACCATTTTATTACCAAAGCTTATGTCAATATAATATAAATTATTTAGTAATGGCAAGTACCGGGAATATTCACATACATTACACAGTAGTATTGTTACAAATGTAATCATCTTATCAATATAACAAAAAGTAAGTTGAGATAAAACTAATTTACATTGAAAAATAGCATAGCCTCCGCCAGGACAGTGTCTTTTTTTAAAGGTTGACAGGAGTAAGCAACGTTTTGGTTTTCAGCACTATTATATTGTTGAAACACATAAATATTGAAAATACTGCTAACAATGCCCTTAGGCTCTGACCGCGCAGGCTTATTAGCCCGGAGGTTACATCGTTCTACAGGAAATACTATTTTACAATTGTATGTTTACGAATTAAAAAAAAAATTCACTAAATTTACGTTTCAAACTACAATTCTAAATCATCGTCAATATCTTATAATATATTATTTGTATCTTTGGATCATCATTCACCATATTATTTATCTGAATAAAACGTTCCGATGAATACATGAGAATGAAGGATCATTCGGTTCTGTTTTCTCCAATTTTAAGACAACTTAATTAATAAATAAATAAACCAATCATACACACTTACTTAATTAAACTTTTATGATATATTTAATCTATATCGACCTTACCTATAAATGTTTCTTAGTAGGCTTTTTACTTAAAAATCGATTCCGTCTTTCTATATTTTTTTATTTGACATTCATAAGAAGAACACACTGTTTAAGTGATCACAATAAATTTTATAAGAAAGGCCTTTTATCTTTGTCAATTAATGTATTGTACATTTCATTTATTTAAATTTGGAATGCAATTTAATACATGTGTCTAGTGTTGCATGTCGATACTCCATTATCGATAGGTTTTGCTTAAATCATATTTGTAGTGTATCGAGAGTACTATATAGAATAACTGAATAGTTTAAGAAGTCAATCTATAGATTGTTCTGCAACACTACATGTGTCTGTCTTAAAGTGTACTTACAATTTGCAACACAAATTATGCAACAAACACTAATGTTTCCTTATTAATATAATTAATTTTCTTTTATGTATTTGTAATATTTTAAAATAAATAAACATTTTGTATACGTTGATATCTTTAGTGATCTGTTATTAAATGTCGACTTACTTTCTTCTTAATAATGCGGATGCTTCGTGATGTCTAATGTGAGACATATTACCGGTTCTTTTGTATAATAATCTGTCAGGCGGATATCGTTGAGATAATAATGAATATATCTCGATAAGAGACCACGAATCGAATTTCGTACGTCACTGAGAGTCAGATTTCAATTTTGCGATAAAGAAAGTGTAACAAAAGACAATGCCAGAGATACATTTTATAGAAAAGACGTTTGAAAATTGTCTTGTGATCGTTTTAAAAAGTTTATGTAATTTCATATAATATGTTCCGCATGTAATATCATTTGCATTTGTCGGTCGGTAAGTAGTTACTTTTTTGTTTATCATACGCCACAACACTACAATTATATACGTGTTTGTTTTGTAAAATATATTTATTTTAGTAACCTAAGTGAGCCTTGATTATATAATTGATAGTAATAAAATTTTAAAAACAAACTACTAATATTGTTACTTAATTTACTGACATTAAAATCTAAGATGCTAAGCACACAAGACAACAAACCTAGAATTAGAATTTGATTATTGAAAAAGGAATTAAATAACAAAAGATTTATTACAAAATTAAATATTTTTATTCTTAAAATTGACACAAAATAAAACGACTATATTATTTGAACAAAATGAGTTATTCGGACAAATATAAATAACATAGACAATACTAAATATTATTTATATATTAAACTTTAAGTCGAAGTGTGTGATCGTTAAGAATTCATTGCCCAACTTTAATATGTACTTTAATAACTATATACAAAGATCAAGATAATAATATCACGGAATAACCTCATTATGTCGTAAATGATAATTTAAATTTCGAAACAATATAGCCTACAATACAACACAGCAGAGTACAACAGTTAACAAAAACACAATATTTGTGGTAGCATTATAGTGCGTTTGTATCCGTTACAGTTAAGAAAGAGTTTCTCATTACTTATGACCGTGGGAACTTTTATAGTTAGCCAATCATGCTAATGACGAATATGAAGTAGGTAGTTTAATATAATTTAAATTACCTAATAGATATTTAAATGAGAAACTATAAAAATTCAAATGCTGTTCGATCTTTTCTTATGGTTTTTTTCAATGCTCATCTTACCTTATATAAATATTAATGTGAAAATAGTTAATAGCTTGTAAATGTCTTAAGAGGTCTCTTCTTGAAGAGAAGGGTTGTACCTACCGTATAGGTACTGCTCTAACGAGGATTGTTGGTAACACATGTATAAAATTTCACTATATAACGTTATATATTTTTGAATTACAATTAAAATCTAATTTTTCTAATTGAGTAATTTTTCATAGCTTCAAATTTTTAATGCAAATGTTAAAGTTTTCTATTATTTTTGTTGTCGATTTAATGTGATTTTAAAAGCTATCAATGCTTAAATTAATTCAATTAAATACTTTGTTTGATTAAATAAAAGAACTTGGATATTATATAATATGAATTAGGGTAAGATTTTTACTATATACTACTACGATACTTCGTTTACTTTACCTGAGTTATATATTTACTTTAAAAGAACAATCGATAGTTCGACGTAATTCGTCAAAGAAATTGCGCAACGTTGAGCAACCTCTTCCCAAAAGACCCCTCAATTCGTGAGAACGATACCACGTACAAAAGTGCTAATTAAATAACAATGACTCGTCTGTAGACAAGAATTTTTATTAAAATAATGAACAAGTTTCTCGAACTCCTTGTTAGTGCTGTATTATTAATTTATTGCACACCACTTGAAGTAAATCACGAGGTCGTATAAATTGACCCAGTCACTGAATATACAACATACTTGCCCATTTCGAATCTTTAAGTAATCATTTTTAATAAACGCAACTTTTATGTTTCAATCAGTTCTGGTCAAATAGTGATAAGCAACACATTGTTAATAGGTATTACATATATCACACCCGTTGATTTTAAAATTAGGTACTTGGATTTTAGCTTGTAGTTAATTATTTCAGTTTTATTTTATCGTACATTATGCTTAACTTATAAAACACTTTGTTCGGAATTACTTGTGTTACCAATCTTTCAATGCAAAGCCAAAACTAGTGAGTTTAGAAAGTTGAAATTTGGAACAAAAGTTTATTTTAAAACGATAACATACGCTGAGCATTTTGGGATATTACAACATTAATTAAATATAAATTACCGTATGAATTCCTGCAAGATTACCATATTTCCAAAACCAAGAAGCTAAATTTTGTTCACCTACCGAAATAAACGTTACACGAACCAACCCACGTTTAATCAACGTGATAGACTTCAATTATTATGGCTTAAAAATGCGTGTCGTTCGTGTCCGTGCCTCAAGCGACTATAATTTTAGTAGGTATATTGATTTAGATTGGATTTGATCAATAATGTACTAAAAAAGTACTTTTTTAAATAACATATTATTAAATAGAACTATAATAACAATTATCGTTTATCAAATGCTCTAAAAACAGCAATATTTTAGAATTCTGTATACAAATATTTTATTTAATTGAGTAAAAAAACTGTTTTAAAATTTTAACTGGGATTCCTTGACCGGGAGCTTTGTGCAAGCTCGTCTGGATAGGTACCACCCTCCCAATCAGATATTTTATCGTAAAACAGCAGTACTCGCTATTGTTCTGTTTCGGTATGAAGGGTGAGTTCCCAAGGTTGGTGGCGCATTGGTGATGTAAGTGATGGTTAACATTTCTATGGGTGTTGGTGACCACTTACCAGCAGTTGGCCCGAAAGCTAGTCCGCCTTCCTATGCAATAAAAAAAAGTAGTCGCATAAAGCAGTTTTGGCTCAAAATTCCTGTTTATCTGAACCAATAATGAGATATAGACAAGGCTTGACTCAAAATCAAAATCGATAGTTTTTTTTCAAATTAGATTTTTACAAGTACTTATGAATCGTCAAGCGCTACCACCGGTTTCGAATGTGGATTCTACCTAGAAGAACGGACAAGAAACTCAGAAGTTACTCTTTTTTTTTATAAAAATATAAATTCTTATCATTTCCATAAATTAAGTTCACGAGAATCCTACGACTTGCGTTATACTGCTAGTTGGAACGAAGTTCTTTTACGCTCACAGTAGAGTGAAATGGGAGTGGCCCAAGGTCACGTCATATAACGAAAGAGCGTTCAAACTTTGCCTATCAAATGCTACAAGATGCGATGCGTTGGACGTTCGAATTTAGGAGGTCGATATAAAGGAGGTAGAGGTGGTTTTGGTGTAACAAAAATACAGTAATACAATCAATTAAAATCTACATTTATACGCAGATTGATTCTTTGCCAAAAATAATATCCATTTGTCTCCGTTCTTCAAGATCCAGTCCAATTTACAATTCACTACGCTTTTCATTAACTAGTTTTTTTATATGTATCACTTATTAGGCAATTAAGAATTTTCTTTTTGAATAAGATAAATAGACAATTAGTCACTTTTGGTAATATACATATATTGCTAGTATATAAGGTTTTATTACATCGTTATTGTGTCATTAACGTAATTAGCGGTTGAATAACTTATGAGTTCTTGACTAAGCATTACCAGAACATATTTCTTTTTATTATTTATAGACTAAACAAATCTAGAAGCGTTATTACAATTAATATTACCCAATAGTTGTATTTTTTTTGAGGAAAACTTCTAAGTATACAGTCAATGAAAAGGTTTATTTTAACAGTTACTAGTACGAGTCTCGCATACAATAAAAATAAGATATATTATAAAGATAAACATCTCAGACGATCCTTAGACGAGAAGGAGCGTGACTAACACGGATGCGGGGAAACCCAAGAGAAGCCGCCGCGGGCGCAGCTATTACAAGGTTCAATGTATTTTATAAATTGAACTTCATTGTTATAGAATAGATAGATTTAAAACCCGACGGGGTTTTAAATTAATATCCTTTGCTGCATTTTTTTTTTTCGAAAAATATTTAAAGATATCGGACAGGATTTCTTATAACTTTAGTGTTGTTATTTACAATATAAACCTCATAAAGTTTATTTTTTATTTAGTCTTAAGGATAAACTACAATATATAGATTATAAAATTTTAGCCTTACTTATAAACATTGTAAGCAGCTGTTAAATTAAATACTGATTTCGCTCTTTCTGTTGTTATTGATTTGGCATACGAGAGAAGAAGACGCAACATTGTTTTAGTAATCACTCGATAAACAATGTTTATAGAGACGTAAGATCGAAAATTTATACTGGAGTAAGTATTGTATTTATTAATTTCTTTTTTGGAAAGAAATATTAATTAAAATTTGGCACTGCCTTAGAGCTACTGAGTTGTAATGAATAAAATTATATAAAATAGTTTTAATTAGAATATAATTAAGTAATCATATTTACGTAGATAAATATTAATTACTATTTATAATTTTTGTAAACAATAAACGTAGTGTATATGTTTTTTTATTATCCTAGTCCTAGCGAGAAAATCTGCAAATAATACGGAGTTGAAAGAGTTCAACTAAAGTTAACCAAAAATTGTTGATCAAGAATAAATTACTTATTAGATTTTAAAAAATATTCAATCAATAAAGGTTGAAAGGTGGCATCATTTTATTGATTTTGTTGAATCAATTTAAAATCAACTAGTATGGACGCGGTTATAAAAAAAATATTAGGAAATCGGTCAAAATGTTATGTGTCTAAGTGGTAAAAAAAGAATATTATGTAAATCCCATCCGAAGATTGCAAGAGTCATCATCATCATTATTGATTTTCATGTGTTAATCTGGCTTTCGGTGGTGAAGGAAAACATCGTAAATAAGCCTGCATCTATCGGAATTAAACCCGCCACGTGTTTCTCTACTAATACAAGTTAAAGCTTGTTGAAATAAACTCAAAACCTAGAGGTGTCCTTAGTCCAGTAATGGGAATTGGCTGTAACTAAAATTAGAAATCGCTTATACAACTATGATAATCAAACACATTATGACTACCCCGCTCGGATCGTGTTTTGTTAATCAGATTCTAGTTAAACGACCTTTTATCAAACGCCGCGCTGATTGATCGTTGCAAGTTCGAAATCATTAAGCAATATAATAACAACTATAATATAAAAAGCTTTCGCTATACATTACGCAACAGATAACAAACTAATTAATGTGCATGTCGAAAATTCGGAACAAGTTGACATTGTAGTACAAATACGATATAGGTACATGACATTGCAATTAGCTTATATAATAGTCTCTGAATTATAAATACGTAAACCAATAAATAATAACAAAGTAAAATTAACAAAAACGAAGTTTCATTGAAATGTAAACATATTTATCAATGATATTATTATAATTTAATTTACGTAAAATAAATAGATTTTTTGCTATTTTTAATTTATGAATCTGGAAATTCTATGTACACTTGTATTTGACATACATATTAGATATATTATTTGTGTTTTATGTATGAACTTATCATTTGTAAATGCTTTATATGTATATTGTAAGTGTGATTTTACAATGAAATAAATAAATAATAATATCCAACAACGATTTAATTAGTAAACGCGCCACACACAAGCATAGACAGGCGGTTAGGTATGGGCAAGACAGGAGACTCATATCATATCCCTAAAGCACGTTAATATATGTTTTACATAAATAACTATTCTCGAGATGGTTAACCGGATAGTTCCCGTAATAACCCGTTCATCTTAACTTAAGATCACATTTTAATATCCGGTGAAGCATCACTGACGTACCACGTCAACCAGGTAGTCCATTTGCAAGGCTTTACTGAATTTATTGTTTTTTTTTATAATTGTTCTTAAGTATAATTTTTTTAGACATAGACCATTTAATTGCTGAGATATACAAGTGTCGTATTTGACACTTTTAATTACAATTATTTTCGTTGAAAACCTGGTGTTATTTAAAAAAAACGACAATGACTGAACATTTTAAATTACATCTATTAAAGTAGATACCACCCATTTCTATGAATCACTAGCGTTGAATGCTGCCAAGATAGTTTCCTAGCTATTATCTCAATTACATAGTCAGTTCCAGCGAACAACGGTTTAAGTGCAGTGAACCCGTTTGAGTGACAAATAGTATTGTTCAGTTTGGCTGGATCCGTATTACCTTTTGAAAATAAAACTACGAAATTTAATTTGAAGAATTATAATAATAAGCAATTTTTTTTTGTCTTTGATGTGGTAATTTTTTACAGAATAATTTATTATTTTGGTCATATTTTATTAAATTTTAATTAATCCATATTATTTAAGTCGCTACCATATTACTGTAGCCTGCAATTTTTTATGAATTTTGTAACCGCTTGCCTTAAAAAAAAGTTTAATGTTATTTAAATAATAGTAATTGTAATACAAAAAATCCTAGTTAAAAATATGACACTTTCGCAATAGTTATTTTTTATAAAAGCATTAATATGATTGACGATAAATTTCGTAAAATGAACGAAACGCTCAATTATTTTCCTTAGAATTTCGTTAAAGATAATGAACGAGTTTTTGTTGCTGGATATAGAGAATATAAATCACTTTTATGACAGCAATTACTTAGTCCAGTTAAAATTCAAAATTATTGATAACTAAGTACATTTATTTATACTGAATCTGTTCGTTGTTTCTGTTTAACGTTACTGCCTTGTAGAAAATGTAAAATTATTGTATTATACTCTATATCTATACTCTATACAAGCTATGCTTTGCAGTTCGCACTCATTAGTCATTAAAATTAATTTTAATAATTAGCTTATAAGAAACATGGATGAATATCATATACATCTTGCTCGTGTTGTGTGAGTCCTGCCATTACCGGTCATTTCGGGCTAGGAGTGTGAAGCTCTCTTTCAAAGTATCATATCTTGCACAGTTGCTTAGCGCCAATCATACCGATTGAGGTGCATCTTCGAATCTTATTGAGGGGAAACTTTGTGTAGTCGATAAAATTAAAGGCTATATATTTATTACAGCTAACATGAAGGTATAAAAAAGTATTTCTTTATGAACAATTTTCAACATATAAACAAATACTTTTGGGAACACTTTTCTTGATTATAATAATAAATAATTAAAACATTAATAATAATAATTTAATTTAAAGCTTATCCCTTCGATAAAATATCCTCAACGTTTTAAATTTTTCATATTTCATATCAAGCTCAGATCTGTCCGTTTTAATTGTCGAACACAATATCCAATATATCCTATCAATTAAAATACAATAAATTTATAGGTATCATTTGTAAAATCGAGTTCCGTTACTATATACGATTAATCAAAACAATTAAGGGAATAATCGCATTCATTTATGTTAATATATATTCTGACCAACTTGTCTAATAAGGGTACGTCATTACATGTCAATCTAGAATGTATTGATTGAGACAAGCGGTTGATTGGCTTGGACCGAGTCCGAGACTATAGACTATAGACTATAGACAATGATACAATGTCATGAAACGACGTGGACTATTAGGCGATAATAAGGTTATGTACACACGAAACGTGATATGCGAACACAAATTGATTTATTTGCATATCATTGTGAGTGAATTTAATAATGGTGTTTGGAGAATCGATTAGTGTGAACGCATACACACTTACGTACATATAATATTTATGCAAAACAATATTATGGAAAATTAAAGGCGTTATTTTTTAATTTGTAATTAAAATGTCGCCCGACTGTATTAAATGATCATAGTTTTATAGATTCGCTCTGTGAAAAATTTAATTAATTAATATAAATACGTTGATTTCATTGGATCTAGGATGATGAGATTATTTATCATATACTAGCACGATCGAAGCAACGTAACGAGTAAAATGCTAATATATACAATTTCAGTCTTCAATCTTTTACTAACGTTGTCACGTAACGTTGTAGATCCTCTAGATACGTTCGAAGTTACATAAATTAAGTATTGCTTGTGCTTGGTGGTAATCACTATTGAACTTTTGGTAATGGCTAGCAGGATTGTTGTTATAAAATGTTTTTCAAACGATGATTATGATGTCAGTTGATGCTATTTAACAAAATGATAAAACATGTTCGTTAATCAAACACATAACGATGGATTCTAAACCGGATTAGAAACGCATTAGACTTGATTAAAAATGAATATTCATAACGTAATTGTAATACATGCTATTGAAGAAAATGTATGATATTATAAGTATATTATTATTTATCAGCCTAGGTGATCTATAGCACACAATAATCGTAATTATGATTATAATTAAAATTAAAAAATTATGATTACTTCGATTATAAACGAAGAGTGAGGATTTAAGTCCGGGCACAACTCAATTGGCATGTATAAATGTTGTGTACAATAATTGTGTTTAGTTGTAAAGGAAAATTTCATTGAGAAATCTGGATTTTTTCTTATTATTGCAATAATATATTATACATATATATTTGTCACGTTATTTTGTATATATAATATATGCGTCATGCAGTTTGCAGTCCCAGCACGAACCGGTCTCACCCCCGAAGCTCGCTAATACATAATATTTCAAATCAATATTCATTGACACTATTAGTACCTGATTGTTTATTGTTCCTATGGTCGACCTCTCGTATTAGTTTCGTTACCAAAAAATATTTATAAAAATAGTTTCTATTTGTATACTTTAAAACCGAATATAACCTTATATTTTAAAAATAACAACATTGGATTTATCATTGATATCATTGACATTATTTTAATGAAAATTAAGAAAAAGAACGGTGACCCATTTTTATATGAAACCAACGAATGCTTGTGATGCGTTGCAATGCCTCTTTATAAAACTAACAATTATCCTTCAAGCCCTCTTTAAATATGTTTACAAATGATTATAATGCATTATTTGTGGTAAAATATTTCGTGCTCAAATGTTTACCAATTGTCATCGCCAATGCCAATGCGCTACCACCTTAAGAAGCTACACTGGCTCACTCACCCTTCAAACGGGAAAACAACAATACTAATTATTGCTGTTTAGCGGTAGAATATCTGACCATGGGTGGTACCTACCCAAACGGCACAAAGCCCTACCATTAAGTAATCACTTGTCATTACCATCCTATTTATAAGCAGTATTAAAAAAATTCCACGAATCATTTAAAATCTTTCCGCGTATCATTCAAGCGTCATTTCCGCGGATAATTCTTAATGTACCATGATGTTTGTTGTAACAATGTAATGAATGCCGTATGTTGGTTATTTATGTAATTTCCTATGAATTTACTTTGATATAAATATTATCACTACACACACACTACACTAATGATAAAAAACTGGATAGTTTGTACGTTAGAGTGCTCGTTTGCTCATACATTAACGATTAATAAGATGTCATGTATTATATGTTGTCAAAATTGAAATATTCAAAATTGAAACATTACATTTTCTTATTGATTGTCTAACTAGAAACCACCAACGGTTCGAAAAAGAAACACCTGGCTCCGAAAAGAACCGGCGAAAGAAACTCAACCGGTTGAATTTTGACATTTTTTATACATACATATATCGTTTACAAAAAATAAAAAGGCATGCGGCGATCGTCTCATTCCCAAGGTACTATCATCCATAAATTCATCAATTGTATTTTTAGCACAGAACCGTTCCTTTACATTTTTTTTTATTTAGCAACTGGGGTATTTTGATCGCAAAGGTTTTGTTGTTCGTGTCAGCCGTAAGGCATTGTTTAAAACAAAAAAATAAAAACAAAAATATGTGCAGCACAAAATGGATTTGGTGCATGAAACGAATATGAAAATAAACAATTCAAATATAACGCGGGAAAAACCGCGGTACACTGGTTGTATATTTATCATTGTGTCTTTGTAATTTCTGCAACATACAGCATTCGAGTATGATTGAGATAAAAATCACTTGAAACGTTTAAAAATAATTTATGATGCAACTTAAACACCTAAGTTAATTACATTCACATTATTTTTATTTTATATTTTATACATCGGAATAAAAATAAAAATTATATCATAAAATTATGAACTTTAAATATGAACGCCTTATTTACTTCCTAATTTGAATTTGATACTAAGAATTTTCGATTAAATTATTTTTGATACTTGATTATACGCAGCATAATCCAATTTATTACAATATTTTATCTTCGACATAAATTGAACCTTGAACCCAACAGGTCTCAGGGGAACTGCCCACAACAGCGCAGACCAGATTAGAAGATGTTGATGTCATGTTTCTTAAGTACCTTCCTTTAATTAGTATGGAAGTTGTGTCATCTGAATTATTTAATTCTATTATACAGATTAAATAATAAAGGATATCAAAGCGTGATAAAAAGTGTTTATGTAATCAAATTATATTAACAATAGAAACTAATAAATATGGTCTTAATGCGCTTTTAGTTGGATAAAACTTAATATAAACCCTTTTATACTATTTACTCTATATTAACTTCAATCAAACAAACTTAGTATAGAAAATGACTAGTGTTGTAATTAATTCTTCCAGACAAGCCAACAGAAAAAGAGATTTTAAAATAGAAATCTGGAAAATGGTAAAATATTAGATATACATACAAATATTTGCAAACTGTTAGTTTGTAGTTAGACAACGTCTAATAAATCAATATATAACGCTGGCTGCATGCACGAAAAAGGATGACTCATTGTCCCGTTACGCTGATTGTACGCTTGCGCCGAATCTATCTGTTATGACTTTGTCACGTTAAACTATCGTCCGTAAACCGACTTTACAGACAACCATTTCTTTTTTACTGATTATAATATAGACTATAACACTTAAAATAGGTACCCTCATGTCTATGAAAATCATTGTATAAAATAATACAATAAACACAATACATGATTAATCCAGATAAAAGCAAACGTTCGCAACAAATGTATTCCTTATCTTTCCTCTGATTCGAACCCTCCTGGGTATTGGCCGCAATAGCTGAAACGGTATGTTGCTGACTGTCGTCATGTTTGTTAAGCAACTTGAGCCAAATTACAAACGAATCCAGGTCAATTTATACATAGAAATCAATGCAATTAACTTTGTTACCAACTTCCCTTTCAAATAATAGACTGTTATTATTCTAAAATATTTTAAAGGTTTCATACACTGAGAATTTTTTCTATATAAATTAAAACTTTGCGTTTAATTTCATTGTTCTTCCATTTAATTATTATTATTAATTACAATGGGACATGGCCCAGTCAATGAAGAATTCAAATCGAAACCGAAAATCTATAAATTCGGACAATCGCTACTAAGTTTTGTTCTCGTTTCCATCAAAGGAATCTTTCTTTAATAAGCTTTTAAAGGTTATCTTTCGCTACCTTGTTCAAAAATTTGCTTATAGCTTGGTCAATTTTGTTTTTTTTTATCCAGAAATATTAGTTGTTAGTATACCCGAGACTAAAAATAATAGTAATGGACATAACTTTTAATATACCTAACTTGTAGGACATTCCAAAAAAAAGGGAACCCTTATCACTACTATCAGTAATGAAACTGCAGTAGGTAAGGTTGAAAAATATTTTCAGTATTTTTATACTTATTTTCATTTGCATCTCGTTAAAGAAATTTAATAGATAAAAATTGCACATTAATAGCGTTAAACCGTGCGGTAGCTTTGTGCAATAACACGGGAAAAGAGATACCTCACAGCGTTTCAAAGCATACCTCGGTTTTCGTCTAATAGTTTTAACTCGGAAAGTGTTTCGTTCCTTTTTGGAGCGGTCTTAGGTTTACTGAAACAGAATAATGTGAGAAATAATCGCATTATTTGAATGTTTAAATAAATTCATATAATTTATTTATTGTATTTTTGTATGTCATTAAGCACATATATGTTGTTGATCAAATTTAAAAGATACGGCAAGTAGGCTCTCATATATAATGATTTTACAAGCTTATATTGCTATGTATGTAAATGTGTATTCTATTAATTAAATTACAGATTTAATTTTATTAAATACAATAATATAATATATAAATAATATACTCGTATATATCTATCGTATTTGAAAATGAAGAAAAACTAACTTTGATAACGAACATAAACTACCTCCAGGCTTTTATCATATTTATTATTTGGAAATTATTTTTTTAATTTCAAAAATTTAACTACTGTTAATTTTCGATGTATTTGTATGAAGATTGAAAAGATTTGAAGAGCACCTATTGCAAAAACCCAATTTAAATGTGGAAGTTGATGCTATATCAAAAAATTATGATAATAATTACTCTATGACGTATAAATTGCTTAAAATAATTTTCTTTGGCACAGAATACGAAATGCTCAGCGTCAGTCTGTCAGAATAGCATAATGGACATTCCAAACAGAGGTGATACTCCGAGAAGTGTCGAAGAAGTTTATAAGGAGGCTCAAGCTTTTCTCAAACAATATTTTTCTTCAATACGCAGGTCAGTTACAAATACTACTTGTTAAAAATAAATTAGAACGTTTGTGTTCTCGGTTCGATTTTTAAAAATCTTAATATTATCAATTTCCAATATTTTAAGTTACAGAGTTTAACCACATATAAAAAACGTACATACATTATCTACACACACATATAAATGTATTATGCACTGTGTGTATGATATGTACACAACTGTATTTAATATATCATATTTTTTATGTACATGTACATATGTACCAAAGTCAATAGTATATACATGCGTGAACGTTTCTTGAATTTTATATATCTTGAGTACAAAATTAATAAAAATTAATTCATCGGAGATATAAAAAACGTCTTACTTGAAAAATGTAACACGAAACGCCCGACAGATGGGAAGTGTCTGATTGCTTATGAAATAATTTATAATTCAACCAAACCAATATATAAATAGGAAGTTGATAAAATATATAGGTATCAATATTATAATTATATACATTATAATAATGTGTAGCATCGAAGTACATGGAACACACACAAAACGAAATAGAGTGTCATGTCGTTTGTCGTCAAAGCATACGAATTTTATTGGTCTTATTATTTCACCAATAGGTTTATAAAAAAAAAAGATTTATACTTTTTGCGAGTTTTTGTAACAACTTTTATAATTATACATTACGAGAATAGCGAAAAAAATAACAACCAAGTTTTGCAGTTTTAAGTTAGAACTGAACATAAACTTTAAAATTTGCGGTAGCAATTTGCATCATATGTAAAATATTTTTCGAACTTTATAAATATATCATTTTTAGAGAAAACACTGACGCTCATATAAAGAGACTTCAAGAAGTCGAAGAGGAATTAAAGAGAGGTGACACTTATCAGCTCAAAACAGCTGAATTGGTATTTGGAGCGAAGCTAGCTTGGAGGAATGCGTCGCGATGTATTGGAAGAATACAGTGGAAAAAGTTACAGGTAACAAATATTATTCGGTTTTCAATTCGTAGTACTTTTAATAATGTATATTACAATTATTTATAGCAATAGCTCTGTAATGTTCCATTTTTAAAAAGGGCAATCGTTACTAAATATGCAAGTATCAGAATTTATATTTTAATTTTATTTCATTCCCCCATAATGGGTGTAAAGTGATTACGGTGTTGAAATGAGTTATAAATACAATTTAACCACATGGAAACATTGATAAGTACTTGTCCGAATTTGAACCCATAATTTTTTTATTGTATTATATAAGCTTACTGGCAAGTGTTACAGCTGTTGTAAGTGGTTACCAACGCTCATATACATTGGTATTGCAGGAAAAAATACCCATCCATTCAACCAATGCGCTTCCAACCTTTAGTTAATGGTGAAATGAGGTATAACTTTGTTTCTCTAGTGGTGCTATTTCTTTTGACACATATTCGCAACCGCAAAAACATTTCTTCAACGATATTCTTTTTACGTTTTACATAAAGGCAACTTTTGAAGGACGGTCTTATGTTAATTGTGTTTTTTTTACGTATTTTATTTTTTGCAGATATTTGATTGCAGAGCAGTGACCACTGCCAGTGGCATGTTCGAAGCGCTCTGCAATCACATCAAATACGCAACCAACAAAGGGAATATAAGGTGAGGCGTGCAAAGCATTGCAGCATAATAGTTAATGTATAATCACTGCATGTCACCGTTGCTGTTTAGTAATTGTGTTCATTAATATACCAAATCTAAGACGACGATATTTCTAATTATACTAAAGTATAATATAGTGATTTCTCACGTCTGCTTTATTACCTGAACCTGCTTTCGACTGTAGGAGTTCGATTTTTCATGGTCGATTGAGACGAATCAGACGAAAATTAAGATAAAACAAATATTGAAATTATGAATTAATAGCTAGATTCTGAAATTTATCTTACAAGTAACTTTAATAATGGTGAAACAGTTTAATTACTAGTTACGAAAGCCATTTATGTTTTTTTTTTATTCTCATTCTTAGCCTGTTTTAACAAATCATAAAAGCAATAGTGTGAAAAGTAACTTTCTACGAATAACGCATTGGGCTTGGAGTTTATTCGACGATGATTCTCCTATGCGGGTCAGTTACCTGTGACAACACGTCATGCTCATTTATTCGAGATTAGCTTTTCTTTGCTGTTTCACACGCGTATTTCCCGTTCCCGTGGAAATACGGTATAAAATATCGCCTTTCTTATTCACTGATAATGATAACTTTCCATTGACAAAATATTTTAAAATCGGCTGTGGCCTGACGTTATAAGCAAACAAATTCACATTCGCATTTAAAATACTAGTTAGAATATTTTCATCCGCCACGGACGCCAGGCTAAAATAAATACACATATTAAATAAATGAATTGGTTTTAACCTGAATTTTAGATCTAATATGTTTAATTATTTAATTTAATTAATAACAGCCTGTGAATGTCCTACTGCAGGGCTAAGGCCTCTTCTTCTCTTTTTGAGGAGAAGGTTTGGAGCTTATTCCACCATGCTGTTCCAATGCGGGTTGGTGGAATACACATGTGACAAAATTTCAGTGAAATTTGACACATGTAGGTTTCCTCACGATGTTTTCCTTAACCGTTAAGCACGAGATGAATTATAATCACAAATTAAGCACATTAAAATCAGCGGTGCTTGCCCGGTTTTAAACCCACGATCATCGGTTAAGATTCACGCGGTCTTACCACTAGGCCATTTAATTAACAGTAACTAATCTACTGAGCACTTTCTAATCTTACTAAAATTGTAGTAGTATTTTTTTATGTTAGAGGGGGCAAACGAGCAGGAGGCCCACCTGATGGAAAGTGACTACCACCGCCCATGGACATCTGCAACATCCGAGGACATGCAGATGCGTTGCCGGCCTTTTAGGAAGAGTACGCTCTCTTCTTGTTTTTAAGTTACCATATAAAAGTTCCATTGTTTCCCGTTTTTTTTTTAATATGAATTCAAATATCGTATATTTGCTCACTTAAGAAGGAGAAAAAATGAATCTGGTTATTATGTCAAAAAAAAATTGTATAAATACAACACAATGCCAAAGTGTCGAACTTCTGTTAAAACATAAATGGACCGGCTTCGACAAGGCTTTCATTCTTTTATCTCATAATGAAACAAAACGCGTAATGAAAGTTATAACAAAGCAAATTAAAAGGGTAAAGTTTTCACCACAATTGTCTTAATGAATGGACGGAAAACTTTAACGAAAACCTTTTTATACGACAATATTCTGTGTGACGTTTTCAATTTTCTCCGCAAAATCGAGAATATCGTTTAGAATTTAGCACGCGATGTTTGTAAGGATGTTGCAATTTTATAAATTGCTATTGCAATGCGTTTAAGTAACTTTTATATATTTTATAAAATAAGAAAAGATAATAATGAAAATTCACTTTTGCGAATACTTTTTTTATCACAATAATACTATTAATACGTTATTATGTTTAGTACAAACTTATGTATAATAATTTGTATATCATAAAGTATCATCTTAAGTAAGTACTTAAACCGATACAAAAATAATAAATCCATGTAATCAAATCAAATCACGTAGTTGATAAAAGTAATGTAAATATTTCATTTGTCTTAAATGTAATTAGTTTATTTACTCAGATTTTTTTTATAAGGCAAGTATTAAACTTTCCGGACTAAATCAACAAATTTTTGTAACACGAACCAACGTTACCGAGCTATTTAACCGTGTAGTTAACTATGTTCCCTTATTTCAGGTCAGCGATAACTATATTTCCCCAACGCACGGATGGCAAACATGATTACAGGATATGGAATCCACAGCTCATCAGCTACGCCGGGTACATGGAACCAGATGGAACCGTGTTAGGTGATCCGGCCAGAGTTGACTTTACTGAGGTATGTCTCGTGCATAAGGATATTTCACATTAATTCCACTTATTATATAAAGCTATCGGTCGGTTGGTGTCAGTATAACTCAGAAGAAGATATAACTATATAATAATAATATCCTGGGACATTATTCACACACGGCCTTCTGATCCCAAACTAAGCAGAGCTTGTACTATGGAAATAAGACAACTGATATACTACATATTATACTACTTTTATTTTGTAAATAGATAATTATATAGATAATTACACCCAGACTCAAGACAAACAGATATGTTCATGCACACAAATGTCTGTCCTGGGTGGGAATCGAACCCACGACCTGCGGCGCGAAAGGCAGGTATCTGCCATGCCAACGGGCTCGTCAAAACTAACAATATATAACTACTTTATCACATCATTCAAATGTAAACCATTTCAAAACAATTTAGAGAAACAAATTGTTATACTAAGAATATTTACAGGATAAAAACTGACAATTCTCGTTTAAAATCTAAATTGAAGTAAGTGTGTTGTACATTTAACAATAAATTGGTAGGTGGAGCCCTGTTACTTTGCACGAATACATCCGATATCAGATGGGAATAATAAATGCACAGGAGAGAGAGAGACATCCTATAATTGTTACACTTGTTATAACCAATGTTGGCGAAAATGCGCAAATTATATTTATTCAGCCGTTGGTTTTATTATTCGTTACTTGAACGACGTAATCACGAGAATAAGGTCATATGTTATCACGGATATACAAAGAATCTTATACCAGTATATCAATATTTTAGAGATATCTCATATTAGAGAAGGCTCTAGGCTGATTTTTATTAATTATATATTTATTAATTATACGCGGGTGAAACAGCGGGACACAGCTAGTAATCAATAAACCCTTAGTGTTTTTTCTTCTTCATAAAATATCACAATATTTTGTAGGTTTGCGTAAAACTCGGATGGAAGCCACCTCACACGGCTTGGGACATCCTACCAATTGTCGTATCAGCTGATGGCAAAGATCCTGAATATTTTGATATTCCTCGAGAAATTATAATGGAAGTAAAAATGGAACACCCAAAGTAAGTTTTTTTTTCTTTTTATTGTATAGGTAGGCGGACGAGCATTAGGACCACCTGATGGTAAGTGGTCACCAACCCATAGACAATGGCATTGTTAGAAATGTTAAACATCGCTGACATTGCCAATCCGCCAACAACCTAGGGAACTAAGAGGTTAAATCCCTTGTGCCAATAATTACACTGGCTCACTCACCCTTCAAACCGGAACACAACAATAACAAGTACTGCAGTTTTGCGGTAGAATATCTGATGAGTGAGTAGTACCTACCCAGACGAGCTTCCACAAAGCTCTACCACCAGAATATAAAATGTTCTAAAAAATAATAATAAGCAAAGTGACTTGCATCTAACTTATTAATTGAGCGTTAAACATTAACTCGCTAATTTGTATGAAACTGAAACTTAAATAATTGTGGATTTGGTGAAGTTGTAATTAATGATGGTAATGTTTATATAACTTTCGGTGAAAATTCTTAACAACATTACTTTGTACTTTTGTAACTTGTTACGTGTTGTTTAATTATAAAGTGGTTTAGTCATGGCGCCAATACCTAGAAAGTTAGCGCTAAGTAAATGAAATAGCCGAGATGGCCCAGTGGCTAGAACTGAACTTGTGAATCTTAAACGATCATCAGTGAATTTTCATGTAATTAATTTGTGTTTATAATTCATCTCGTGGTTGACGGTGAAGGAAAACATCCTGAGGAAACCTGCATGTGTCAAATTTCACTCAAATTCTTCCACATATATATTCCACCAACCCGCGTTGGAGCAGCGTGACTCCAGACATTCTCCTCAAAAAAAAAAGGAGAAGAGGCTTTAGCGCAGCATTCACAGGCTGTTTCTTTTACTTTTTAAATGAAATAACTAGAGCATATATTTAAAGCAGAGAATAAATTTAAGCTCAATAAGCAATTGAATACAGAATCATGTAGAGTGTAGACAATAAAAAATATGAAGTTTGATTGGTTGATTTTCATACAGGATATATTTTTATGTACATTTTTTATTTGTAATGAAACTCAGAAATGCGAAATTTCTAAAAATACGTTTACTTTGATTCGATTTCAATATAGCAGTTTTGAAGATAATTTATATCAGTTCTCAATAATATATCAATATGTTTTTTTTAGATATGATTGGTTTAAAGATTTAGGTTTGCAATGGTATGCTCTACCAGCTGTTTCCAATATGAGACTAGATTGTGGAGGACTCGAATTCACCGGAACTGCTTTCAATGGCTGGTATATGGGTACGGAGATTGGATGTCGTAATTTCAGTGACTCTAACAGACTTAATGTTATCAAGGTATTCATTTTAAGTATTTAAAATAGCTAAGTAGACTATCAAATAGACCACCTAATGTGTGTCGCTAGCATGCCTTAAATTGCCATCGCGCTACCAACCTTACGAACTAAGATGTTATGTTCATTGTGCCTATACAAATATAATACTAAGTAAAATATTAACATATTATATTTAATTTATCACATATATGATTATTTTGTAACGCCACGACCACGTGCATTTGATAATTTTAATGAATGCAATCAATATTTAATTTTTATAAAATATCCGCACAGTTTAAATATATATTAATCTACAAATCAGATATAAAATATTTTTTTTACTAAAAAACAAATGAAGTAAATGAATTCGAATTCTAAAACAATAATTTTCACTCCTCAGAGCGTTGCAGTTAAAATGGGTCTAGACACAGAATCCTACGTTTCATTATGGAAAGACAAAGCGCTAGTAGAAGTGAACATAGCGGTGCTTCACAGCTTTCACAGAGACAACGTGTCTATTGTAGATCATCACTCGGCTTCCGAGCAATTTATAAAACACATGGATAACGAAAATAAAAGCAGGTGATTGAGATACGTCCTCATTTTAAGTATAGACTTCGTTGGACACAAGTGTAGTTGTTTCAAGAATGAATTTGAGTGTGTACGTTGTGTAACGTCCCAATACTTCACTCGATATAATAAAATATATTATATGTATTTGATATTATATTTTAAACTGGTCAATAAAATGCCATGTCACATGTCAAATTAAATCGAAACGTTTCTACGCGTTTATGAGTTTAAAGTTTGATTGATTTCTTTATGATGCAATAAGGCCTAACTCTCTTTCATATCAATTAATTTTATATTTGTGTTCTATAAGAAGTATAATAAATAAACAAATGTTTATATCAATTTCAATTATAATTTCAAGTTCTCATTAATATATTGAATTGTGCATTTCTTGATAGTTATCTTATACATATATTGACGCTGCTCCATAGCTTTTTGTTATGCAAAGCAATTCAATTACTCTATTGCATACCAAAGTGAGTTCGAAATAAGTAGATTCCTCTTCCAGGGGTGGATGTCCCTCAGATTGGATCTGGATTGTTCCCCCGATGTCATCGTCTCTTACGTCGGTGTTTCATCAAGAAATGGCTTTGTACTACATGAGACCGTCATATGATTATCAAGTGAGTTACGAATAATAAAGTACTATTGTACTTTTCTTAAAAGATATTCTGTTTTGTTGCAATTCAGGTCACCGCTACACTTGACGCGACGCATATCATATCATAAGAAATTTATACAATAGTAACTCTATGGTATTGAACTGTGTCGTAGTCACTAACCTCAGCAAACTTTTTTTCATTTGTTCAAAATAAAGTAAAAAACTAAATATAAAATTGAAAAACACTTTTTTTTATACTGGGTCACTCTTTAGAGTACGAAACATCATAAATAAATAATGATAATGATTTACGATCATAAATAATGATAATTCTTACCCAGGACCCAGCATGGAAGACTCACCAATGGATCAAAAAAGAAGGTGATAAAACCAGGCATAGAAAGTTTCATTTTAAACAAATCGCTCGAGCCGTCAAGTTCACGTCCAAACTCTTCGGTCAAGCGCTTTCGAAAAGAATCAAAGCGACCATCCTTTACGCGACCGAGACGGGGAAATCTGAACAGTATGCTAAAGAGTTAGGGACCATTTTCGGTCACGCATTCAACGCCCAGGTGAGTTTTTAATTTACAAGTGTTATACATCTCTATCAGATTGAATCGCATTGAATTGGCTTGACAGTTCAATTTAAGTAAATATCGGTACAAGTTTTTAAATAAAATCTTGTGGTCGTATTTTCAAATTGTTCTCTTATAAATCAAGTTCAACAAAGTTTATATTGCCTTGTTGTTCTTAAATAGTAGACGAGATGATTCAGTGGATAGAATGCCGTGGAGCTTAACCGATGACCTTAGTTTCAAATCGGAATAATTTCCAATGTTTTCAATGGAATTATTTACTTTTAAAGGCTTACTTGATGGAAGTTGTTCTTCGCCCATACATAAATGACGACACATAAGTGTCATTTATTTTTTCATAGTCAGTTATACATAACATTATATCCAACATATCCCTAACATTTAGTTAAACTAAACGTGTAATACAAATTATACACAAAAACAGTGTTTTATTGGCTTGAAATTAATTTAACAATAAGTATAATCGCCAAAAATTATATTCTACTTTAGCCTGTATCAATGTTTTTGTAAAAAAAAATCCTTGTGGTGTACAATAAAGTATAAATAAATATAACTACAAATGACACTTTTCAGTGATCCATGGACGGCTATACATTATTTAAACAAAAGAGGCCACAAATTTATAAGCTTTCATTCCAATCTACTTACAAACATTATTTCTAAGATATTATATCGTTGCTGGTATTGCTGTATTTAGTTGTACATATCGAAGAATAATTGAATCTTACTCCCACAAATCTCTAAATTGCTATGAAAAAAATCCAACTCTATATGACTCATATGGTAAATGATATCTCCAAAGGTACACGCTATGTCAGAATACGACGTGTTTTCGATTGAGCACGAAACTCTCCTGTTGATCGTAACTTCAACATTCGGGAACGGCGAACCGCCTGCGAATGGCGAGGTATGGAGTTTATCATTTCTTATTTATATAATAGTAATGTTTAAATATAAGTATATTACGGCCGAATACTGAAACGTCTATCAAACAAACACTTAGTTAAACGCTACTTCACATTGAAATTAATATGCGAAATTTTAAATTAACGGCGTCCCAAATAATTAAGCTGCACTTAATATTTGAATGACGTTTCAGTATTCGGCCGTTAGCGTTTGTTACATATAATTATTTATATAGTCATACTTTTATTGTCTTTTATATGAACCCAGAAACCCATTTAAATATATATTTTTAACTATATGAAATTTGTATAAGTTTTCAATTGTTTATGTATTAACAGCGAGACTCTTTCACAGCCTTATTTAAAAGATATTACTCAATTGTTTTATATATACCTTATATTTAAATAGTCTCTATGTCTCATTGGCTGCATATGAATTGTCTTATGTACATTACAGTTAATGTATGTTTGCTTATTATAACTAATATATTACAAGCAAATATTAAATACGACGTAATTAAAATATTATTGGATTGTGTGATTTATTACTACTTATGTTTACGAAGAAATAACAGATAATTACGTAATATAAATAAAAAAAACCTTAAGTTATACTTTTACTTCTCATTTTTCAACTCAATTTTAGTAAGCTTTAATAAATATCAATTAGCAAATATTAAATAACTTGTCCCACCTTATTAAAAATATCGGTATTTACTAAACGAATACATTGCATATGGATTTATGAATGAACAAACAAATTCAATACTAAACATGGTTATACTACACTAAAAACGAGTCATATCTTTATATTTAAAGACAATAAAATTATAAGCCATTCCTACAAAATAAGTGTTACTTTTCACAATTGTATGTCAGTTTTTTGTCTTTAATGAGCAATAAAAATGTATAATAATTTACAGGGATTCGCTAAACATTTGTTTCAAATGCTCTGTAATGAGAAGAAGGGCTTAGACCAAATTGACAGTGCTGGGTAAGTTACCAATTTTAAATTTTAACATTTTTTGTTTTTGTTTTTATCAAACAAAGAATTATTATTTTAGAAAATTTATATAAATAATTAAAAAAATATATATTAATTATTCTCCTAAGCCTATTGTAAATATGTAAAACTATTTTCTTTGTAGGCTATTTGTTACAAATATTTTTCCCTAAATGTATTATATTATATATAAAATTATATTTTAGAACAAATAATAAAGTGCCAACACCGAAATCATTAATGCGTACAAACAGCGTTATGACACCAAGCATGGAATACAAGAAGCAACTCTCACGAATGGAGTCTAGAAATACAAATGCCAACGACTACAAAAGACAATTATCACGCTTGGAATCTAATAAGAGTATGTAATTTCCTGACATTAGTTTTTTAATTTCACAGTTTTTATAACACACATGAAACTGCTGACGTAAAAAGTTTTCTATGAGTAATATGTATTAAGCTGTACAAACAGTGTGAGAACAAGTGTAAGCGGTAAAAAAGAAATACCAGAATACTTTTTTTTTTAAATATATATAATAAAATGCACTGACACATGGACGCATAAGTATAATAAACTAATTTAATTACTCAAAATATAAATGATATTTTATCAGGTAATATGACTGGCACTTCATCAGCAGAAAACATTGGCCCATTAAGTAATGTGTGTTACGCCGTTTTCGCTTTGGGCTCGAGTGTTTATCCAAAGTTTTGCCAGTTTGGTAAAACAGTGGATAAAATATTAGAAGATTTGGGAGGAGAAAGACTCTTGGACCTTACATGTGGGGATGAAATGTGTGGTCAAGAACAACAATTTCGTGTTTGGTCTTCCAATATATTCCATGTAAGTCAATTGCTTGTAAATGGCACAATATATATTTATGAATGGTATTATACACAAACTGGTATAATTATAGGTGGCTTGCGAAACGTTCTGCATTGAAGAGAACGACATGGTGAAGGATGCTAAGAAAGCATTTGGAAGAATGCCCCTCACTGAAGAAACAGTTAGGTTTGGTCGAACTGACAAGAAAATTGACATGAAATCTGCTCTTGAACATAGTTATAAGAAAAAAATTATATCATGTAAAATAAAAGAAACAAAACACCTGGGTGAACATACAACTGATCGTGCAACAATTTTTGTTGATATGGAATCTGAAGTAAGTGTAGATAATTATGTGAACCCTTTTTTTTAAGTGCAATCACTAAACTACGAGTATGAACTTACACCGAAAATATTTATTTAATTAATGTTGATTGTAATAATTGTTCAATTAAAGGATGAACTTAAATACGAACCAGGCGATCACGTTGGTATTATGGCTTGTAATCGAACGGAAATAGTAGATGCAGTATTAGAAAGACTAAAAGGTGTTGATAATTTTGATAAAACAGTACAACTACAAGTCATGAAAGAGACGCTTACACCTACAGGTTCGTTTGATTCTTATAGAATTACGAAGTAACCACAAGGACCAAAATATTTATACATTAAATAATTATAGGTGCTGTAAAGACTTGGGAATGTCATGAGCGTATGCCGGCTTTGAGTGTTCGAGAAATTTTCACGCGTTTCCTTGATATAACAACACCTCCTTCCACGAAGATTTTAAAATACTTGGCTACAGTTTGTAGTGACCAGAATGAGGCTGATTATTTGAAGGAATTAATCGAGGTAAAAATAAATCTGCTCAAATTTTCAGTGTTATTATATTTGTTTTGTTTTTATATTTGTGAATAATTTCAGGATTCAAACAAGTATGATGATTGGAGACATCATTATTTCCCTCATTTATCAGAGGTATTTGCTCAAGTACCTTCATGTAGACCTCAAGCCTCGTTACTTGCGTCACTATTACCGCAACTACAACCTCGTTTCTATTCAATATCATCTACACCATTACAGAATCCTAAAAGAATTCATGTAACAGTTTCCGTCGTTATATATAAGACTCAAAGTGAGTATGATTATTGAGTAGTTCATAACATATTACATGCTTTATAACAATTGACATCGACATTTTATATATAATACATCATTTTTTTTATTTTTATATTTCAATTTTTATAATTAAAATTGAAACAAATTCCAAACGACCTACTTAGCTGACATTTTGCACCTACTTGTTGCCCCAAAATTGTATTTTTTTTTAATTTTGGACAGATTAAAAAAAGTTTTCTTTTTCAGATGGTGAAGGAAGTACGCATTATGGTGTTTGCTCAACTTACTTACAAAGCTTAAAACCTGATGATGAAGTTTTTGTATTTATACGAAGGTAAAAACTGTAAACCCCACTTAATAAGTCTGATTCTGATTTAAAAAGTCTTATGAATTTCATATCTTGGGTTATACAATTGCTAAAAAAAGACAATATTATAATTATATTTAAATATCTTTATATAGGTTTTTAAGAAAGATATTTTTACAGAGCCCCTACTTTCCGGATGCCACAAGACTTATCTGTTCCTCTGATATTGGTGGGACCTGGATCCGGCATAGCTCCATTCAGAGGCTTCTGGCAACACAGAAGATGTCAAATAAAAGATTCAAATTCGACGAAAGCGGGTCCCATTTACCTATTATTCGGTTGTAGATACAAGGGAATGGATTTATACAAAGATGAAAAAGAACAGGCAATAGCTGAAGGAGTTTTAACAAAGGCGTTGGTAGCACTTTCCAGGGAAGAAGGAGTCAATAAGGTAATTATAAAATATTTAAAATTTAATGAATACCTCTATGAAAATTAATCGGTATCTATTATCACATTAAATAAAAAAATACTTATTGAATAATAAGTAAATAAGTCCCTAGTAGACAAGATGATAATATAATTGATTTATTATTAAAAAATAATAAATTACAGAAACACGTCCAGGCCCTACTTCAGGATGAGGGACCGCATGTAACACGCATGTTAGTAGAAGAAGGAGGACACTTCTACGTCTGTGGAGATTGTAAAATGGCTGAAGAGGTCCAACAAAAACTGAAAGAAGTCATTAAAACACATGCAAATTTAACAGAAGAGGAAGTTGAAGATTTCATACTATATCTAATGGTAAAATTAAAAAAATGAGAATATTGTCGATTCGCTCGATTTAGAAATCGATTAAATATAATCTTAATGTACTTTTTTTAGGATGAAAATAGATATCATGAAGATATCTTCGGGATAACACTCCGTACTTCAATAGTTCACAAAGCTTCGAGAGAAACAGCGAAAAGGACTCGCCTTGAATCTGGATCATAATCAATTAATAAATTAAATTTATATAATTTCATTTAATATTTAGATATATATTACAATTATTAAATCTAGTTCTTAAAGTATGACTTTTATATTTTTATTAAGGAAATATATTTTTAATCACTAAATGAGCCGTAAGTGTTCATAATTATAAATTAATGTTCTGGATTTATTTACGCTATTTATCAAGAAAGTCTTGATATATTTCGAACTCGAAAGACTATGATTTGAATATATCCGAAATTTAAATTAAAAATGATTGATTATGCTAGCTAAGGTTATTTAAAGTAATATAAAGTGAAAATAAGAAATTAATTCAATAAAACATTATATCACAGTGTATATATTTTTAATTACAAAATACAAATGATAAATATTCCTAAACGTATTTGTGGCAAGTGCAATTTGTTCAGTGCAATTCTGTCAACTTTTTCTTCTAACCACGTGATCGTAAATTTCTATTTGGGTGTAACGTGGTGAATATATACGTTGCTTCGTGGTGTTCTGACCAGGGTCCTGGTGTGGATCGGGGTATATTATTTTGTGATCGTGGCGATTCTGAAAAAGGAGACCTCGATCTGGATCCATAATCGGCTGCAAATGTACATATATTATCTTTTAAATACGAATAAAATCACACACATATATCATCACCACAATATATAAAATGACTAGGTGCTTTGGGTGGTTAAACGTTACTGCTAGCTTTCCTAGTTCCTTTCATATTTTATAAATACCCTTTCTCGTTTCATCTCAATAAATGGGCTAGCCAACGACATTATTTTTTAAATTGGTCTTGTAATGGCCGAATACTGAAACGTCATTCAAATATTAAGTGGGACTTAATTATTTGGACCGCCATTAATTTCCAATTTGGTATGCGAAATTTTAAATTAACGGCGTCTCAAATAATTAAGTTCCACTTCATATTTGAATGACGTTTCAGTATTCGGCCGTAAGCTTTTATTAGCGCGTTCAAATAAAAACCTTTAACATGAAGTAAAAGTTTATTATTTTGCCAAATGAGTCTTTCTTTTATATACTTTTACTTCATTGCATCGACTGCCTCGTTGGTCTAGTGGCTAGGATTAAGGCTGCTAACTCGGGGGTTCTGGGTTCAATTCCCAGGTCGGGCCAATAAAATGTTATTTAGATTTTCTGTCGAAAATTCTCAATAGCAGCCCGAAGTCTGGAAGTTGGAAGTGTGAACACTCCCGTGCCTCGGAAAGCACGTAAAGCCGTTGGTCCTGCGCCTAAACTCTTTCCGGTCGTGTCGGATTGCCGTCCCATCGGATTATGAGAGTTAGGGAATAGAGAGTGCACCTGTGTTTGCGCACACACTTGTGCACTATAATATGTCCTGCGCAGTTGGCTGATCTCTCTTGAGATTGGCCGCCGTGGCCGAAATCGGTCAGGAGGACCATTATTATTACTTCATTGCAATACACATAAAAACATTTTACAGTATTTGCGGTAGCATATATTAATTTATCGAATTGCAAGCTGACGTGATGCTTAAACTATTAGGTCATACAATTTATACTTCATTGGCGCTTCACTCAACAATGATGGTCAACTATTCAAAGTTTACTTAAACTTTAAACAACATGAATTCAAACTAACCAGAATTATTATCATGGTTTTGATATTCGAATACTTTTAAAGGAATCTTCATCACATTATATCAAAGCGGTCTCAATAACGTTTCATTGAAAATTGTTATCATTGCGAACTACGATTTTTATGTTTGGATAAAGATATATTCGTAAATCAGATAAAGGTTGATGTCACTAGGAAAAATTATTCCAATTTATTTCAAGGTATATTTTCAAAAGCCACATACAATAAAACAAACGAAGCAAAAGAAAAATTGATGTAATAAAATTTCTCTGTTTTATCTATTTCTTTCGTCGCAGCCGGAAATGAAACGACATTTGCTGGGAACATTTTTATGAGGACACACATCAACTGCAGATTTCATATATCGTCCAGAGTTCAATTGGGAATTTTCAATTTTTCTTAATGTACAAATCACAAATTGACCAATGTCCTAATCTTCCTACATTTTAACAATCCCGTTTCTAATACTATTTAATCATTTTTACAGATTGTTATTTTATAGATTATTTTATAATTCTCTAATCAATAAATTATATTATTGTCACGGTTAAGATATGCTATCATAATCGAATAGAAATAAAAATCAATTCATACCTTGTAATTTCTGCTAATATTGCTTCTAACCGTACCATGCCTCCAATGATAGTAGCCCAAATCGTTGTCCCTTGGCCAGAGCATTTTATTCGCTCGGAAAAACGGTCTCCAATCTTCTGATATGAGTCGATGCGCGTAATCTATGTAGCCGGATATTTCAAAACCGCCTTTGGTGAAGTGACGGATGAAAATCACTGACTGCAATGCGAATTTAATGAATGTCAGATGAAAGTGGAAAATGTTAGATGTGTATTGACCGTATAACATGTACCCTCGTATTTAAAATTCGAATTCCAATCATCTATCAAATAGGTAAGAAATATTTTATATAAAAAAATACAATTTAATCATATTCCTATCATGTACCATTAGTGTTTATTATAACGTACGTTCAGTACATTAAGTCGCATTTAACGGCTTCTAAGTCATGCTCGAGCCGTTCTGAAGTAATTGACAGATAACATTTATATATGCGATATTCTAAATGCGAATGTGAGTTTGTTTGTTTGTGACGCTTTCACGCCTAAATCACTAAACCGATATCAAAAATTCTTTCACCAATAGAAAGCTAGATTTTGTCCCCAAATGTAACAAACTGTAACGTGAAACCGCGGGAAAAACGCTAGTGAAAAATAAATAAATAATATATCAAAGATTATTTTAAATCTAAATCATGATGAACTATCAACGTTATCTTATCTATCTACTTTATCTGCTTCAGATGAAGTAAAGACGGATTTATTTAGCCACTTATCGACTTTGACTTAAATAACTTATTTAAATCCGCTCAACTGCTTTCAAAGTTTTTAACTTGTTTCGCATATTAACGTCTATGTCCAGCTTGTATAGAGAATGCTCTAGCGATGCAGTTACGAGGAATGCTACAACTTTTAATCTTCAAGAAGCGTTTGCCAACTTGTTTAAGCTACATACATTTAAATTTATATATCCCCAACAAGATTTTTGTATATATATTGAAAAAAGTACTCGTAAGTCTATTGTTATTATAAGGGTGAAGACTCAGACGTTATGGGTTCAAGACAGGTCGTAGTGACCGAAATGTGCCCACGAAGACATTTACGTAATTTTCTTTATTCTTTCGTGTCACTTTTAATCTTTCACACACAATCAATTGCAACTGTTGTGTTCGTAGTAATATGTAATTATTTAAAGAGCAGTATCTGTCGTGCAAGTGGGGCGTCGGTTAAGAGTGACAGTGATATAAAATTACTTGCCAGGATATTGCTTCGGTATCACAGAAATATGCAAGTGATACCGAACCAAACAAAAACAAATAACTTTGAAAATTGCATATAAAAATATACTTCATTCGATACGCTCTCGCAAGTAAAATTTAAATATTCCAAGCTATCACCGATTTGAAATATATTAAATTCGTCTACTTTCTTTATGAACGAATACATCTTCGCATTTTTATAATCGATTATTGTCTTATATAAATAATAATCTCTATTAATAATATACGTGATTTGTAGTTAATAAATTAAGATAAATATAACATTAAATAATTTTTGATGGTACAGTGTTGGATTAAAGATAAAACTACCACTAGTAGTGGTATCACAGCTAGTAGTAATTCAGAAGAAATCAGTTTTTCTTCACCGCTAAGTACAGAAATTAAGCACAACAACAGCGCAGTGTAACATGTTACGTTCCTTGAGCCTGTAATTGCATCGCTCTCTTCACATGAATGAGAAAACTAAATCCAGTCGAGGTTTATCGTTTAAAATAATTACCTGTAAAATTCCAACTCTATTCGCTCTTTCCCGTATAGATAGTTCTCGATTAAAAGGGTCGTCAATTTTAGCCCCCTCGCTAACCAACACGTACGGACGGACCACGGGATAGACTATGCTGTGTATGACAGCGCGACGTGTGTAGAATTCTTTTTCTGTCAATGTATCGCCGTTGGCTCTGCAGCGAAAAAATTGAAAAATATTACAAGTGCGCAAGATGAGGAGAATTAAATTTTAATTCGATTTGTTAATTGTTAGCCGGGTCGGGTTCGTTCGCGAAATTTTAATTTCGACTTTGAGTATAATCGGAGTTCCGTATGAAAATAGTACGAGTACAAATTATGAAGCCTACGCTGTCCGTCTTTCGGGCTGTAATTTTAGACCTATGCTAGCTAGCCATGCGAATTATTAAACAATACATGTAACGTTGACCACTATCGTGACAAACATTGGTAACATTGCAATCATTCCATTAAGAAAATTTGATGCAAGTTCCTATAATGGTACTCTGACGTCTGACCCCTGAGACAATGAGTACTAATGAGTATTTATTTTTGGTATAATGTGTTTAAAATTCACACATGTACATAAATGATTATTAAATCATATTTTGATATAATTATTAGAACAATGGCCAATAAGTTGCTAAGCATTAAGACTTTATGATTATCCTATGAATGTTAATGTAATATCATTGGCGTTTTGCAAACCTATAACCAAGAGCAGCTATCGTCCTCGCAGACTCGATACTTCTGAGATTACGCAGATCAGCAATTTCTATAAGTGAGTCTAAATAATCTTCCCAAGTATCAAAAGGCAGGAGGCGTCTGTCAGCCTCCACGCCGGGTGGATATTCATTTTTCTTCTCCGCCATTGCCATTATTATAAAATATCAAAATAAATTTAAAATTAGTCTTAAATGTAAATAATAAATCATATTCCAAAGTTGTGAAACACGATGTTCGATATAAAATTATTGTTATCCTGTAATTTGTCAAAAGGCCTCGATAGGTTACCGTCTTACAAATAGTAAATGTCATTATAAAAGAAGGTTTTATACAATCTTTGAAATAAAATAAAAAAATCTTATCTGTAAATAAACTGCAATGGTCTTGGATCAGTTGAACGGAATAAACAGAATAGAAGTTTATGTGATTATTGTCGACAAATCGGCAAAGTTCAGCAAAGTCAAAATATATATCATGCGCCAACTTTCATGATGATCGACAAACAGTGTCGATTCTAATTGTAATAATACAATTAATACTTCCTTTTGTCAACTGCTGGACATCCTGATGACACATTTGTTGAAAGTTAATTATTATAAAATGGAAATTAATGGTTATTAAAATTGAAAGATGCATTTCGTTAATAATTTGCGTTGTGCGGAGAAGCAACTTATGCTAGGACAAATAAATGGGAGACATTCCATACAGTTCATACCCGTGTCATGAGAAAGAAAGTAGTATGTGCTCACGATCCTCAGCAGTGAGGAAACGATAAAGAAGAAATCCACTTAAAGTATATAAATAAAAATCCAATTAAAAATAAAATACAAATTTCAGAAACTACTTACACATATTCAATTTTAACGACATTATTAAGAGTTAATTTAGTTTTCCGTATGCTTATAAAGACTACCTAAATTAAATTTATGCAGTATCTTATTATATTATTATAATAGTCATAGCTATATATTTTGTGTGATGTAACTAATTATGTCATTATTATTAGAGAAAATATCGAATATCCAGGCATTGTTTTGATAACAATGTTTAACAAATGTTATATAACATAACGTAACTTTCGGGGAATTTGCAGCTGCTGTTTACACTCATGTACCTCAAAATACATGTAAAATCTTTCGTTATAATTGTCGAACAAGTGAACGCTTTTGCACGAATAGGATAAAAAACAGCTACAATAGTATCTAGCACTAAAGACTTGGAGATGATGAATTCAAGTATTAAAGCTTATTTAAGTAACATGACCCTCTCAGACATCTTATTATTATCAATATTATTGTCGATCATTATAACAACAATATCGATAAAAGTGAAGTAATGGAACCGTCTTTAAATGTTCCTTTGCCATTTAGGGAGAAGGCTGAAGACGAAACTAATTCCATCATGCTGCACCAATACGAGTTAGTATTTTATTTGGCACGTGCAGGTTTCCTCGATGGTGTCACCTAGAAATGAACTTGAGATTTTATCGATAAGCGATTGTTCTTTTGTTTTAATATATGTATCCTTTGATTGACATATAATACTTACATCCTTGCATATAAAGCTAACAAATGAATTATTTATTTAGTTTTAAATAGTGATCATTTGTATTCTAAAACAACATGATCTTTTTTTATAACCTGTGTCTGCTTTAGTCACAAAATATTCTGCCATCGTTACGTTTTTTGAAAAAGTCACGTAGAATACTAATTACTTGCAATTTTTATACACAAAAGAGCAAGAACGTAATAAATATCCAAGTACTTTTTTTTGTTCGCCATAATATTTTCTTTATCGATAAATAAGAGATGTTGTCAATGTATGTATAAAATGATATGATAAATATATATTATTTAGGTTAGACAGACTACTTGCAATAGAATGCACTTTTGCAGCGGTGCGTTTCTTTCGCCGCCCGTATGACAGTTAAATTAAACGGTTGATTTTTTATTTTTTTTAATATTTCTTTTCTACCGACCCACATCCATCCATTGTTTTTACCATTTTCAACCTCAAGTAAAAAATTTCAGTTAAATTTTTAATCCAAAACGTTTTTCGATATAGCGGCCAATGTTTTTTATGTCACACGATTTTAGTTTTCTTTTTTTTATTGTATAGGAAGGCGGACGAGCATATGGGCCACCTGATGGTAAGTGGTCACCAACGCCCATAGACAATGGCATTGTAAGAAATGTTAACCATCGCTTACATCGCCAATGCGCCACCAACCTTGGGAACTAAGATGTTATGTCCCTTGTGCCTGTAATTACACTGGCTAACTCACCCTTCAAAATGGAACACAGCAATACAATGTATTGCTGTTTTGCGGCAGAATATCTGATGAGTGGGTGGTTCCTACCCAGACGAGCTTGCACAAAGCTGTGGCATTCAAAATATATCAGTCTTGTCTGTATACGAACGTAGGTCAATCAAAATTTTTTTTGATACATATTTTTTCATTCATTTGATATTAAGTTAAATAATTATTTTTAGAAATAAAAAAGAGATGATAAATATTAGGCCTTTATGTATTACATATATCATAACAAGAATTACTAATACAATTTTATATATATGCATATGTCCTATGTATCGTTTAAGCTATCAATTTTGATAAAACTATCCAGAAACTATTATAGGCAATTTTGTTCTTAAAAAATATTGTTTTTTTTAAGTTAAATTGGCCAACCATACAACGCCATCTTAAATTTTCATCTCTTGTGAAAATATAAAAATTATTTACATGCGAAATTTCTTAACAAAGTTGACAACACTTTTGCTTTCCTATTAAATCGTAACAAATATTTTTCAAGAAGATTTAAAGTATACTCAACAGGAGACCGTACGTGATTCGATTTAGTGCTTCAATTTAAATGCAGTTTAACATTTAAATAGGTAACAAGAAAGATTGACAGTACTGACAGTTAGATGAAAATAATCTATGTACAAATAAATACGGTAATTTCAAATCTTGTGATCGCGTAGATTGTCTAGTCGATAGAGAATTGAAATAAGATAAATAAATTTTTAGGCAATATAATTTATTTGATATTTTCGTATACAATATTTGAACAATGATTTGAAGATATATTTGCACTTGGTGGTTTGTGGCATTGTGCTAGCTTGTCTGGGTAGGTATCTTCTACTCGTAGATATTCTTCCGCAAAAAAAGCAGTACGTGCTATTGTTGTGTTCCAGTTTTTAGGGTGAGTGAGCCAGTGTAATTACAGGCACAAAGGACATAACATCTTAGTGAGCTTGGTCACGCATTGGCGATGTAAGCTATGGTTGACGTCTCTTACAATGTCACTGTCTATGGGTGTTGGTAACCACTTACCATCAGGTGGCCCATATGGGCCAGTCTTCCTATGTTAAACATTTTTTGTTATACTGGCAACTATTTGCCGTACATTTAATGAAACATGATTAAAATCATCATTAAATGTCAATAAATTTTAAAATTCTTGTTCAAAAATTAAATGAGGATTAATCATTTTTCTCATAAACATTCGCTGTCTCATGAAAATAATTTAAGGTTAATTCATCCGTCATCTCCTTCCACCTTACCGTAATATCTCGGAGAGCGACGAGCACGCTAAGGTGAAAGAATGTGTGCGTGTGACCTCGAGAAGCAGATATTAATGCAAGCGGAATTTAAATAAAGATCACTGTTTCAAATTTGGGCAAGCATGTGTCAGATGAAATTCTGCTACATGTATAAGTGTTATCCGAACTTAAGCGGCGTGGTGATAAAAGCTCCAAACCGTCTTATTTCAAGGCTGCTCTTCATACAGATTCAAACATGTATAGCACAATCACTTATCTAACAATTCGACAATATTTGATTTAAAAAAAAGTTACTATATAAATATAAACAAAATAAAATTATAAACTGAAATAGTTTCCATCGCTGCATACGTTATTTATTTCTTTATTTTGTGAGCGAATGTTTGCGGTCTTTGTAACGTAGAATCGATTTACTTTCAGATGCAAATGCGTTTGACTAGACGTTCAATTATTCCGAATTTCAATTATAATGCATACAATGAATACAGATAACCTTTCACATTTGCATATTAGGTCCTGTTCAAGCATCTTCTGTTGATGTATGAGATTTTCATTACGTATGCTTATAAATCAAATATTGTAGTAAAATTGAATATCAAAATCAAAAATCAAAACTTTTCAATATACAAGATTCAAATATGGAAACAGAATTAAATGCCGGATTAAGCAAGCGCGGGGCCCGTAGCAATATCTTTCGAAGGGCCCTTGTCATTCCCATCTCACCTTTATTTCTATTTTTCGTAAGTAAAAAATCAGCTCAAAAAATCAGCCTATCCTCTGATGAAAGGAATTTATTCTTAAATTAATAAAATATTTTGTTTACTCATAACTTGCCCCCGCGGGGCCCCCTTTTGCGCGGGGCCCGTAGCAATTGCTGCTCTTGCTACGTGGTTAATCCGGCACAGCTGAGCAAAGACTTGGAGGCGCTACGCCACAAGCCACAGTCGGGTGGTAGAACTACCTTGACATATTAAATGAACGATTCTTGTACGAGTATATGTACATTATTATATATAAAGGACATGGTCAATTTCTTTATGGTGGCTTGCGTAGGTATCGAATTTAAATCACACCAATGAGTTGTGGTTTCTTATATTCGTGGATATTGGGAAATTGAATTGCTATAAATAAAACTAAAGAAACTCGGTATTACAGCAGAATAGACGTTTACATTTTCATAACATACTTTTAGATTATGATTTTGCTATAAAAATGTCAAATGTCAAATGACTTGATGAGTATTTATCTTTCTGTGGTGGAACGGTGGAAGTTCACAAACGGTACTTAAAATTCATCTTGCATTACATAATATTTTGAAATAAAATCTTCCCAGCTCAGAGGTAAGGTAAGAAATACGTAGTAAGTAATTCATTTTTCCATTTTTATTGTACAATATATTTACTATCTATGAGTGCGTGGAATCAGGAATGTCCTCTTTTTGCCTCCTCATTTATTTAATATATCTCGGAAAGGGGTCCAAAGTTTTGGCTCAAATTCTGTATTCAAAAAAATATGCTCTTAAAGTTTATCTACGATTCTTAGATAATTCAAAACAAATTATAACTTCTTGTTAGAGCCGACCGAGGCTCGTTCGTACTAACACTTTATTTAAACTGAGCACACGAAAATTCATTGGTGCTTGCTCAGATATGAACTCATAATCCTCGATTAATATTCAGTTTTCTAAGCAATTTTAAATCGACTTTTAAAAATTATATGTATTTTATAATTATTATGAATTTACTAAATGCATAAATTGAAAAAGAAAAATGCATAATATTATTTACACATAGAATAATTACGTACATAAAACCTGTTACATAAAGAGTTTATAAATATTTTTGTCCAATATATTCGCTTATGTATTCCTGTATGTGATAGCACAAAGTGTGTATTACAATATTCATTCCGCTCTTTTCGGTCGTGTTTCTTTTATAAAGGTTGTTTTTCAGAGTGTTCTGCATTTTTATTACAGCTACAAGATAGTAACGATACAGGAATATTCATTTATTTCAGCGAAATACATGGTCTCGTAAAGAGATTTTTGTAATTGCTGAATCATTTCGACTCGTAGGACACTTCTTAACTTACTTAATCGTAAATTTACGGTAATTTCATCCGGATCTGCGGCGTTATTTAGTTAGAACTCACTTCAACGTATCGCAATCGTTAAATGTCGTAAGATGACGTATATTGATACGCTATTTTGTTGCGTGTATCGCTTGAATATTAAATTAATTAGAGTCGATATCGCATATCACTTTATGATTATGTTCGCGGTGAGTTTCGATTTTGTTCTAACTACGCGTTCTACTGTTCAGGTCCATCTTAGTACCAGCCAGAGATCAATTATTCTACCGCCAGTGTTAGGGGACATAAAGTGAGTGTGCCAGTGTCACTACAGGCACGTAACATCTTAGTTCCCAAGATTGGTGGCGCATTGACGATGTCAGGAATGGTTGGTATTGCTTACAGTATCAATGTTTATGGGCGGTTGAGACCACTTACTATCAGGTGGCGCATCTGCTCGTATATGCAGAGTAGTTTTGCAGTTCAAAGCTACGTCAATATGTAAATAACTAGCAAAACCAGGCAGATTTGGTCCTGCCTGTATAATATTTTATGAATTAACAAATTGCCGTGGTGTATAGATACGTCGTCACGGACTTTTTATCGATCTTCTTAACTTCGAAAACTTAACAACAGAAGGTATCCAGATATTTTTATATAGTTAAAGTCTGTACTCCCCCGGCTCGTTTGCATCATACAAATAACTATCTTGAATATTTACAGAATGCGATAATAGTTTATTATACGATCGCTTTATTTTCTCCAATTCCGTGTTTTATTATTTTATTTTGATCATATTATAATCCAAAACAAATTGCGTTTGTTATTATACGTTGCGTTACTAATTTTATCTGTACACATAAAATATGCATTGTCGCAAACGACACAAGCTCCCCGTCGAAGTCCGGGGCGCTAATGAATTAGTTCGGCGGTGTGAGTACTGAGTCGGGGTACGGGCAGTACTCAGAATTGAGCCTACACGAATATTTTCAACGACATAAAAGCATTTTCTAAAAATCACAAAGTACCTATTATCTATTTAATTTATTGTACCTAAGTACATAAACTTTTTCACTGTTGTATGGAAAGTATTTATTAATCGAGCATATAGGCATTAGTATGTAGGCCCAGCTTTACCATATATTATTTACAAAGTGATTAATTGAATTCATTTTCATACTGAAACAAACGAAGCTCTTTGGATTATTTGGACCGCTTGACCGTTTTGTAGCCATAAATTCCAAATAACACAACAACCTTATACAATTGTAATTTAGGAAAAAATCATTTATTTTATCGTAGGTATAACATAGATATGAGGTCAGTTTATACAGGATTATATATAGCCTTGGTTCATTCTAAATATTGGTTAGAATTTTTGAAATCGGATAAGCAGCTTCAGAGATTACTTCGGAGATACCTCCAACGTCCAATTACAGTCTTACAGTCTTTACCTCTTTGTTATATAGAAGATAACATTTTAATTAAAAATACTTGCGGTCATATTTTGATAGGCAACCCGACGGGATATATTATAGTATTACACAAAATGTTTAACGTTACTGCACTTTCGACGAAGTAAGCTAAGGAAGTGCAATATAAAACGAAATTGTGTATAATAAGAATTTTCGTTACACAGCTAATTTTTTTTTTTAAATTATGTTATAATACAAATCTATATTAAAATAATAAAAAGCCTAGTTGTTAGAACGCATGAATCTTAACCGATGATCGTTGGTTCAAACCCGGACAAGCACCACTGAATTTTCATATGTTTAATTTATTTTTATAATTCATCTAATGCGTGACGGTGAATGAAAACATCACGAGGAAACCGGCATGTGTCTAATTTCACTGAAATTCTGCCACATGTGTATTCCATTAACCCGCAGAGTTAGTGGAATCACTCAAAAAGAGATAGCAGGCCTTAGCCTAGCAGACTTAATATTAAATATACTAGGGTAGGTTTTGATAGGAAAAATGACAGCTTTTCTGCGTTGAATTCCAATTCCATCCCAATCCCAATCTCAATTCGGATACACTTAGTAAAATAAAACAATATTCTAGTATTTAATGGTAGGTAAATATAAAATTCATACAATATGATTTTGCTTTGTCGAGACAAATATTCATTATTCATATTGCCAGACTCGGGTTGGAGGCGCTGTAAGCGAGCGATTATATCATTTCATGATAAAATATTTATCAATAGATTTTAATGCACGATACTGGTATCATCGGGTAAATCATTAATTTTAATCAAATATTTTAAAAAAATATAGTACTTATTATTTATTTTAAATTATGTGTAAATGAAATGAAATGAAGCCGAGATGGCCCAGTGGCTAGAACGCGTGAATCTTAACCAATGATCGTGGGTTCAAACCCGGGCAGGCACCACTGAATTTTCAAGTGCTTAATTTGTACTTATAATTCATCTCGTGCTTGACGGTGAAGGAAAACACCGGGAGGATACCTGCATGTGTCAAATTGCACTCAAATTCTACCACATGTGTATTCCACCAACCCGCATTGGAATAGCGTGGTGGAATAAGCTCCAAACCTTCTCCTCAAAAAAGGAGAAGAGGCCTTAGCCCAGCAGTGGGACATTCACAGGCTATTAATAAAAATGTGCAAAAATGTTAAATTTTTCTTATAAAATACTCAAAAGTCCCTCAAGTGAATATAATGTAATTGAGTTTATTCGAATGGTCGCTATTCTACAGATACGAATATATGTATTAGAAAAAGTATTACTTAAAAAATTCACAAAAGATTATTAAGGCCTGAATGATTAACTTAATCTGTATTACCATAAAATTATTAATGCCTAAATTTACTCATCATAATCACATCCTCGGTAGTATAGTGGTAAGTATCCCCGCCTGTCACGCGGGAGACCGGGGTTCGATTCCCCGCCGGGGAGGATTTTTTTTAATCAACATTAAACTTTACTAAGATTACTTTTATTTTTCTTACCAAAAAATCCCATTTCATCCCAACGTACGTTTTATAATAAAGTTATTATGGGATTTGCATTTGGATATCGTTTTTTTTTTTTATTAGTATTATAAGTTACAAGCCGATTTATATTATAATGCATTTTAAGAATAACAAACGGCGTTATGTTTATTTCTCTTGTATCATCTGTCTTGTATATAAAGCAAGAATACGTATGTAGCTTGTAATATTACCAGTGCCTGGGCGCCCTAGCTTTGATATAAATTTGTTTCTTTTTTTAAATGCGCTTTTAGGATATGCGCCTATATAGTAAAACTTGAAAAGCAAAACCTAAATATAAAATCCATAAGTCAGATTCAATAGATAAATAAATTCAGATACAATAATTTCAGGATAAAATACTAAGTTATTTTTAAGAATAATTAAACAATTTTTTTTTATTAAGTTTAGTAACATCAATTAATTAAAACAAAATTCTCCCCGGCGGGGAATCGAACCCCGGTCTCCCGCGTGACAGGCGGGGATACTTACCACTATACTACCGAGGATGTGCTTATTGTAAGTAAATATAGGCGTTAATTATTTCATTGTATTTTAGAATTTATTTTATCAATCAGATTTTTGTAATTTATAAATATCAATTTAAATTAAAACTGATAATATATAGAATAGACGACTGGAAAGAGTTCAGGTGCATGACCAATGACGTCACGTCCTACCCGAGGCGATGGAATGAAAATACATTCTAAAGAAATGTATTCTAAAGAATTGAATACCAGAGAAGCCCAATCAGTGAATTGGTCGTACCCTGGTAACGAACCTAGGATCTCGGAATATAAAGATTTAAAAGCCAACAACGACAACAAGATAGTTTTATTTTTATTATATTGTTACCATTTGAGTTATCATTATGTAAATTATTATCAATTGTTTTGAGTTGCAAGTTTCGGGATAAGTTTGCAAGTCAGCGATGTATCTAGTACATATTCTGTATGATATATCGGTCGGTCAAGTCGGTTAGGGGGTCAATTCTACTACTTTATAAAGGTTACGATACGTTACCGATTCTATTTCTAACAAAAATAAGCCTCAGTTGAATCATACGTGGGAGCCATTCTACTCAATTATAACGATTAATTTCCGATCAATTTCAATCGAACCGCAACTAGATCGTTGTGTAGTAGAATAGAATAACTGTTAAAAAACGATGTAAAAAACGGAAAAATAGCACCGATGAAAATTCTATTCGATTGCGATAAAGTGAGAATTTGTAGTAGAATTATCCACAGGTTCGATACGCTGGCGCAGCATTCATTGTATTTACATATTATTCGTGCACACCGACTTTCAATTCCAGGGATGTCGCGTAAATCATTTCTATATCAGACGTGTCCCTTACGTAGCGCTATTTAAGTTAGATATTGTAGGTAATGTTTGCAAAGATAAATATGAGTATTGCATACAAAGACAATAATTTAGAATGGGTAAATATATATTTCTGATATTATTAAAATATTCTAGTCGTTTGTTTACTTTGTATTATGGGGCTTTAAGATAATAAAAGAGATTTTTGTATATTTATATAATAAAAAGTCGATTGCGCCTAGAAAGCACCTACGTCAGTATTAATCTGAAACTAATGGGTCAGTCACTGATTGTCATACTCCACCTGGGAAGGCCAGTCGATCAAGACCTCCAGCCTCGACGGCCACAAGCCACCGTCACCATGCCTAAGAGTTTTATGACATCAGGGCGTTTATGTTTCGTTTAACGATCCTGAATCAGAACTTTGGGTATTTATCGACAAAAGACTCCTCAATCAATCCTTTTAGCTATATTTTACTCCCCTGCAATCAAACCTAATTCTTACTATATCAAAATAAAGAACTAAAATATTTTCTTTAGCACATTATTATTTGAATACACATAATTTAAAACACAAAGCTGAAAATATTTCTCTCTCAAGTTACAAAATATTGCCTTTCTGCATATTTTGAGCAAAATTATTTGTTTTACTAACTTTTTATTTTACAAGGATATCCTAGTAAATGTAAATGCTAATATATAATAATAACAACTTAAATTATATTATATACTTAAATAGCTCTTACATCACTTAGGAGCCAAATACTGTCGTATCATTCAGCAAACTAATATACATATATATACATATATATATATATATATATATAACTATATTCTCCCTTCCACAACACTACGCTTTTTTAACCGACTTCAAAAAAAGGAGGAGGTTATCAATTCGACTGTATGTTTTTTTTTTTTTTGACGTTGTTACCTCATAACTTCCGACTGGATGAATCGATTTCGATGATTTTTTTTTATTTGAAAGCTGGTGCTTTCCCATTGATCCCATTTTTTTTGGTCCAGTTTTGACAATGGAATCCATGAGAAAACCATATAAGTCGTAAATTTGCATGAGGTATGTGCGTGACAAATGGACGAATAACTCGATATCTATTCAACCGATTTCGATGATTTTTCGACGATGTCGACATCGACTCCAAAAGTAACAATAATTGTAAATACGTAATCAACCACTCAACAAATTCGTACCTACATATTGATGAGTAGAAAATAGTAAGTTAATTATCAAATTATAGAAGAATACGTAATTATTTTTTTACTTTTTAGTGCATATTAATTTGTTTTTCCTATGAAGTCGGTTTTTGTTTTGTTAAAATTTTTATTTATTAACATTAACATAACATTATGTTCTTTAATAACGTACGAAAATTATTCATAAATAAAACTTACGTAATCTATATATTTTAAATCATGAGATTATTTTTAAGCAAATATCATCTTAACGTCTCGTACACATTCAGTCACTCGCAGATTTCACTTGAAACCCAATATCTACTAATCTAATTACAGCATGACACTCAATTCCACATACGTTCATATAAGCATTTTAAATGTAATGAACTATTATAGTTTATTTATGTAAAGTTTATAACTAAAATTGTATTCACGTATCTATATAATAAATAATTAACTAACATATTTGTTGGTTAATTTGATTCGGTGGTAGAATATTCATCTCATTGACGAGAGGTAGATACTTACCTTTCGCGCCGCAGGTGGGTTACCACCAAGAACAGACAATCGTGTGCATGAACATGTCTGTTTGTCCTGAGTCTGGATGTAATTATCTATATAAGTATTTACAAATGAAAAGTAGTATAATAATATGTATGATGTATGATTTAAATTAGGTAGGACTTTGTGCAAGCTCGTCTTCGACCACCTACCCACTCATCAGATATGTTCCGGTTTGTAAGATGAGTGAGCCGGTGTAATTACAGGCACAATAGACATAACATCGTATTTCAACACTTAAAATCAGGTGACTCATTTACTCGTCGGCCTTATGTAATAAAAACCAATAGGGTGATGGGGGCCATCCCGTACAAGAAGCCGCTATGATTCAGATAGTCTACATTTTCAAACTTTCTCCCTTCGCATTTATAATATTGGTATGAAGCAATAAAAATATAATATAACGTGACAGCCTGTGAATGTCCCACTGCTGAGATAAGGCCTCTTCTCCTTTTTTGAGGAGATAGCCCAGTGGCTACAACGCGTAATCTTAACCGATGATCGTGGGTTCAAACCCGGGCAGGCACCACTGAATTTTCAAGTGCTTAATTTGTGTTTATAATTCATCTCGTGCTTAACGGTGAAGGAAAACATCGTGAGGAAACCTGCATGTGTCAAATTTCAATCAAATTCTGCCACATGTGTATTCCACCAACCCGCATTGGAGTAGCGTGGTAAGCTCCAAAAACCTTCTCCTCAAAATATAATATATCTAAACATTTTTTTAAAAATAACGTACATATTTAATATTGAGATGAATCAACTGTTAATAATAGTATAACGAAAAAAATAAATGAACATTACTCAGGGAGATGTTCTAACGTCGGTATTTAGACAGGTGTCGAATCGTTGGCAGACGTTGCATTTATCTTTTGTTAACCTTTTGACTTTAAATCTAAAACAAACATTATATTTGTTCACACTTATATATAAACTCCTAGTTTTGGCCCACGGCTTTACCCACGCGTTGGGTGTTAGGCTGTTGTTAGGTACAAAAAGGCTTATGTCCTTTCTTGGGGTTCAAGCTTACTTCATAAGAAATTTCATCAAAATCGTTTCAGTGGTTTAGTCGTGAAAGCTTAACATACAGACAAGTATGAGTATTGTATTAATTATATCAGTATAGATTATATACGTACTACAGCCTAGTTACATTTTGATAAAACGCTAATAGCATTTCACCTAGCTGTGAACCGCGCTATTACCCGTACTTATTTTTTATCTGTTTATCTCGCAAGCGCTAGCGCACTTGACACGGCGAGCCTCACGTATAAGTTGAGAATGGCTTGACCGTGAAGTTTTATGAAGAAGTCCCGTCAATAAACAAAAAAAGTCAAATGGATGAATATTTCGAAATAAGCGAGAAAGTTACTGAATATTTAATCGGTTATTTAAACGTCTTCCTAATAAATACACATCGACACGAACGTGATCGTAATATCAAGGAATTCAACGAATCGACCGTTTTCCTCTTTTATTTTATTTTTTTAAGTAGAATCTTACAAGCTTGACATCGTAATGGGACGTGTAGCATCCAGTCATTCTAATTTTATCAGAGTTTCTAATCAAGTCGTACAATTCTAAAGTATTATATTCAAATATAGTTAAAACTTTATGTGTATATTTCTTGAATGATTAAATAAATAACCAGGATTTCATGCTGGCTATTTGTTTTATCGGTAGAATCTACATTCTATTTTGTTTTATTTCGTTAAGTACAAACAGTACAAAGAAACACATTTAAAACAAAATAAAAATGACAAAACATCGACCATAACAGTTTCAAAATTAAACAAAATATAATAATGCGAGCAATAGAAAAAAATGTCTAAATTACAAAATAATCTAAATCAAAAACTAAAAAAAATATTGACAATTTAAATACAATATCAACAGCTAGGAGACTACGACAAATCAATAAAAAAAAAACTACATTACATCTCAAATTCTCAAACCTCTAGTTAAATATTGTACATTGACTTAAACATTCTTAAATGGGCTATCAACAAATATTTAAGAGCTTACTTGAATAAATTATATTATAATTTAAAATCAAGGAATTCTAACAACTTTATAATTTTGTATTGAGTAATGTGACTTTATTACACGACTGCCCAGAAATGTGAGTTTCTTTATTGAACAATATATTTTAAATGTCTGAACTGATCTGGATGCATGGGGTATCGTTCGAATACTAACACCATCCCGAGTGACACTAGCTATAAATTTGTTCATTCATTTATTCAAGGCAGTGGTGTTTCGTATTTTTTTATTAAATAAAAATTAATATACGAACCAATTAACATATATGTCATATTCATTAATATTGTTACAAACAGTACAAATAGTTTCTGTTAAAGCGTCGCCTTTCGTTTGACTTCGAAATTATCACAACGGTTTATTATTTTTACTTTGAACAACAACAAAGTCAGCTTAGAACTACTCGCTTCGTTAGAAGCAAACATTTGATTGTGCTTACTTCATGCCTTTCGTATTCGCGAATGCAAACATGACCCTTTAGTGAAATATTTATTTGCTTAACATTTTGTACCGAATTATGTACTTTGGGTAGTATTGTTTTTGCTAGACGATTCTGTTTTTGTGACGTAGCAATACATTATGATATACTAGTTCACGACCGCGGCTTCGTTTTCATTTAGAGGATCAGGTTTTAGGTATAATAAAGTAGCCTTTCATCAAAATCGGATTAGTATTTTAGACAGGAAAATGTAACAGACAGACAGAGCTACTCTCTCATTTACAATATAACTATAGATAATAATGATGTTGATGTCAAATGCATATAATATAATTGTAAAATAATATAAATTTTAAACAAAACAAAAAATATATTTGTACGATCATCATCATCTTAGCACTACAGCCGCGGGTGGGCCTTGGACTGGTCGAGAATATTCTTCGAGACTGGTCAACTCGAGACAAGGTTGAATAAAGTGACCGATTTACCTTTAAAATAGTCTTTAATAAATAATTATACTTAAACAATACCGTCAGTGTCTCTTTCTTTCAAATGTCAATCTACGATGACAGAAAGAGAGAACAGAGAGGATGTTTATAAGTAAAGCCATCTCAGTATTAAGTACTAATATATCAAAAGACTATTAAAGTATGGTTTGAATTACTTCTGTTTAACAAGCCCAGGTTAATTCAATTTCTTATATCCTACTCTACAGGATAACACACGTTAAATATCAGAATAATTCCAAAAAAAAATCAACTCTAAAATTGATTATCCATATGTAATTAATAGATCGTGTTGTTTTAATTCATTATCTATAATATATTTTTATCTGTTATTTATTTAATATAATATTAAATACTAGCTATGCCCCGCGGCTTCACCCGCGCATAATTAATGAAAATATAATGAATAAAAATCAGCCTAAAAATCTTCCTCGATAAAAGGACTATACAATCACAAAAATATTTTTTTAATTCGAACCAGTTGTTCCTGAGATTAGCCGAATCAAACAAACAAACTGTTCAGCTTTATATATTAGTATAGATTCATTAGTTCGTTCGAAAGTTACAAATTGATTAAAACGAAAGTTGTACGGATTATGTATTTACTTTGTTTTGTAAATGTTTAGTCAAATGTTAGTTTTAGTTATGTACTTGTATATGGGTGAAAATTGATGTTATTATTGAAATATATTAAAATATTTGTTTACAAAAGCTTAAATATCTGAGATGGCGCGGTTGATATGAAATGAATTTAAATCGAAAAGTCGAAAGATATTTTACAACACACATACAAGCCTTTGAAAATATTTTAACCTCCTTTAAATTTATGGGTCGAATACGACTACCCATCTTGTTGATTTACTTACTTTAAAAAAAACAACATACAAACCATATTTATTTACCATTCGTAAAATAATATATAAATATATATATATATATATTGTATGTACGTAAACAACGAATACGATATTCAAACTTTTTTTATCAAGTAAAGAATTGCGTCTTTTATTGATAGTCAATCATATTATTTTGATATCAGACATTTCTTACATTATCAACAGTGTGTTTGTTTATGTATTTAAATATGTAAACATAGATAAGACATTATTGAGTGTAAAAATAGCACGTAATGTCATTATTATCTATATAAGCCAATAATTTAATTATACCTTAAATAGTGTGTAACGAATCTACTAGTGACTACTAACCAATGCGAGGTTAGGATCCGGACCCTTTGAACTTTCCGAATGAAATACTAACCTAATATCATTCAAATCCCAGAGATCCCGTTGAAATCCGCGGCAACGATGTATCTTATTGCGATGACCTCACGTGATTTGGGTAAAACTGAAAACCAATTTCAAATGAATGAAATAAAATTATTCATACGCCTTCTATTCAATATTATCGCAACTTATAACTCGATCATATTTTTATTACAGGATATGTAAGCAATAAGGAATTTCGCACGCATATTGATTTTATTACTGGTGAAAATGTAGCTACTAATAAGCAAGTTGACATTTTTAGGGTTCCGTACCCAATAGGGTTCCGTAAAAAGGGGCCCTATTTCTCAGTCTGTCACCAGGCTGTATCTTATTAACCGTGATAGTTAGGCAGTTGAAAATTTCACATATGTTGTATTTCTGTTGCCGCTATAACAACAAATACTAAATATAAAATAAATATTTAAGTGGGGCTCCCATACACCAGGCATGATTTTTTGTCGGTTTTATAGTTAATGGTACGCTACCCTTCGTGCGCGTTTCCGACTCGCACTTGGCCGGTTTTTTTGCAAAGCTTATTTGAAAAGCTACTAAACAATATAAATTAAACATATACAAAAAATACGCAGCGCGTTTTGAGCGAAAACACATGAGAAATTAAATATTGACAAATAAAAAAAAGACAAGAAGTAAGATAAGGGATTGCATCATATAAATAACAACACGTGAGCGACTGGTAAGAGAACTAATTGATTTATTTCTGAGCAAATAATTAAAAGGTATATACAGCAACAACTTTTGTTTTACGACTTTTGATAATTTGTTAGATTTTATTTTCATACAAAAATAAGTATTCATCTAATTTCCCGCTTGAACGTTTATAAATCTATCATTGCAAAGATCGACGCGTCGCGTCGTCTTTTCGTTTATGAATGAAATATAGACCTACAAATGTCAGGACAGTACGACAAAAACTTTAAAAACATTTTTTTTGTCATGTATTGAGTTATGTCCGAAGTCGTGGAACAAAAGTTGTTGCTTATGGTGTTAGCTATCTAGTCCTGCGAGGTTGCTGGGTCATTAAAAATAACCCTGTATATATCACATAACATCTCATTTTAAGAAGGTAGCAGAAGAAGGTGCTTATTCTACGCTGCTTCAATGCGCGTTACACACGTGCGATATTTCGATTTCCGACAGTTTACTTTACCGCCGAGCAGAAGATAAATAATTATAAAAACAATTTAACCACATTAAAAAATATTCGTTAAAGTGGGTCATCTCGTCTTTATTATATTTAAATAAACAAAATTCGCACTCTTTACCGAATAACAAGTCCCTAATTACGTATTTACATGTTGGAAATTTATAATCCGTTGTAAACTTTTAAAACTTTTCAGAGTTTAAAAGGTTTTTCAATAATCCTTTAATGTACTAGCTTTAAAACGAACTAAAGTTTACTAATATAATAAAATAATATGTTTCAAATTGTTTTCGTGTCTGATTTAAACAAACTGTACATAAAACAGAAGAGTTTGTTTGTTTGAACGCGTTAATTTCAGAATCCCTGTAGATTCTTAGTTGTAATATATTTGTCTGCGTTCTATTGTCGAATGGATCGAGATTAAATTTCAGGCGCCGGGCTGCTACTGAGAAGTTTTTGCTTGGAAAATCTAATAACTTTTTATTGGCCCGACCAGGGGTTTGAACTTAGGACCACTAGACCAACGAGGCGCTTAAAGGAGCATACAAGATTATGAAATTTTTTTTTTGATGGGAGAGGTTGTTTATTTCAACTTAATCTAAGCAACATTAAATGTCTCGGTATAACATTGACACCTTAATAATTAATATAATCATACCATATATACAATCTTAAATACATAGTACATACAGTACTATGTATTTAAGATTGCAAGTCCCGCATTGAAAACATACTAAAATATTATGATGAAAGCTGCGAATTTTAATATTACAATATTTATATTAATCTAGGTTGTCTAGAAAGTTCTGTAAGTTTTAAAATTTATATTATTTTAACGTAAGTAGCTTATTAGTACAATAGATTTTCAACCTTATCGTTTAAGTATCGTATTAAGTCATTAATAACGTTTCATAAACAGTTCATTATTTTATTTATATATTTTTTACAGAATATAATAATATCTACTTAATAATTCCAAATAACCGCAACTATAAGATTATTACGTAATTCTAGCTAAATATATATATATATATATATATATATATATATATTTAGCTAGAATTACGCTATATATATATATATATAATTTTTCTAGAACATTTCAGTTTCCATTTTTATATTGTATGTTTATTTAATCCTCAATAGCGCAATGGTTTACGGGACACCTAACGATGTAAATGTCGCAGGTTCAACCCTGATCCCCTGGGCTATTATCGTCGCCACACCTAACACAATTTGTTTGGTTAATTGGATGATTGTGGCATTGCTATAATTCTTTAAAAATATATGTATATACCTAAGTATCTATATAGCTCTGCGACATGTGTATTATTAATCATTTATTTATATCAATATAATAACATAACTCCTTAATTTCAATTCTCAATGTAGCTTGTCAGCAGAATCAGACTACAAATTACAGACGAGCAGAAAACGCAGCGAGATTCTGCTGAAACCTATCCGTATACGTGACACGTGACAAACGCTTGTCGTCTCATTTAGCATTTGTCGTGTGCTCGTATGTTAATTTGCGCCGTCGAAATTGTTCATGAAAATGAGAATATAAATGATATAGTTAAGCAATTATCGTACTTATATTATAGAGCTATTTTTTAGTAAACACGGAAGATAATAGTTACAAGATGGACTAATTTTAATACATACATATTTCATTTATATTATATTGAATTAATATAATATAATGTTGAATTAGCTGATCTTAAGCTGCGGTTTTCTAATGGAACCGAGATAGTTTAGTGCTTAGATAACATGAATCTCAATCGAGTACGAGACATAGTGTGTTCTAGCCCGGACAAGAAACAGTAAACCTCTATTAAGTATATTGTAATTTCCATATTCATAGATTCCAGATCGAATAGAGGCCATACTATACAGTTTTTTTTTATTTCCCATCCCTTTACTCTGTCATCTACGAAAATGGATTTTCTAGAAAAATGCTGTCAAAAGAACTGATGAAGGAACACCCAACGCCGTTCATCTTTTTGAACCGTGCACATTTCTTAATTTTCCAAAAGGCTATGAACAACGTTTACAAAGATACAAAGAATATTTGACACAATGAAAAAATATTTCGGACAGATTTTGATCCCAATCTGGCGTTTTATGAGGGGTTGACTAGACACCGAACATATCTGGCCCTTTGTGCTCATAAGAAAGAGAAAAATAGAATTTGTCTCTCGTCCCCGTAATGCGAATACTTTGGAATACACCGATGTAAACATGCGAAAGGTTTTTTGATGTCGACGGCATTGGTATGTAAATAAAACAGATGTAAAAATATCGTTTTATATTGCCAACCAATACTGTTTATACGACGTCGGGATAAATCTATTGAAATTTCGACTATCATATAAAAAAATATGTGTGAACTTTGTTAGTTTTGTAATAATAAGTCTATACTTACTTATTAAAAAATCTAAAATAAAGACTAAGTAAATAGCCGTTTAAATAGTAAATATTGAGATATTTTACCAATTAAATGTATCTATTATATGTATAATTATATGTATTAGTAAAAAACAATTAAATATAGGTATATATCCGACTTTCACCTTATCTAATAGTGGTCTGTTTACTGTAAGGAGTAAATATATACTAAATAAGAATACCAATTGCAATTCTCAGACATGTAATTCGTAACTTATTGAAATAAATAAATGAATGTCTGAAAGAATATTTTATAATAACATAAGAAATGGATAATGAAATAACGAATCGAATATGGAAATTTTGTGCGTAATTTAACGATTATTTATTCGTATGAATTAAATCCGTCAGGCCTTCGATAAATCATCCGGGGCATGCATATTTGCACTCTTGATTAACTTTGCAATAAAACGTAAATTTGTATGAAAAAAAAAAACGAATTTTACTACATGAGGGAATATCATATATAGATAAATATACGTCTCATAATAAGTTAATTTAAATTTTGTAATGTCTCACCTCTTTGAAGAGACAGGCTGAAGCAACAAGCACTGATTTTTATATTATACTAGCTGATAACCGCGACTTCGTCCGCGTTGCTTGATATATTAACAAAGTTTTCTTATGTACTAAGGAAAAAACATCAAAAAGATCGCAAGCAAAAATATACTTTGTTTAAACATACATAGCACGCAGTGCATATTCAAGTCGTTGTTTCTTGAAACTTTAATAACTTTTTACTAAATGAAGATATCGCAATCGTTTTTGTTTTTGATAAGGGCCAAGTGTCTAAGAAATAAAATTTAGAAAATTTCATTGAAATCTATACAGTACTTTTTTCCGTGATGCGCGCACAACTGCAGACCTCTATCATTTTATTTATATAAATTAGAATTCTATTTACAAAATTATGTTCTGCATAATAAAAGCTTTTTCTTATGTAAGTAGGCGGACCGGTAAATGGGCCTCATGATGGTAAGTCGTCACCGCTTTTAGACATTCGTGATCTAAGAAATATTAAACATTTTTTACATCGCCATTGCACTACCAAACTTGGAAACTAAGATGTTATGTCCCCTGTGCCTGTTACACTGGCTCACTCACCCTTCAAACCAGATCACAACAATAGTAAGCATTACTGTTGACGGTGGAATATCTGATTATTAGTGAATGGTACCTACTGGTAGACGAGCATGCACAGAACCTTCCCTGTCCTGCTGCTGCTCCGCTCTTCTTTATGAGTAGGTTTGACGTATGTATGTACTTTCAGGATCATTAAATTAATTATAAATACAAATTAAACACATTAAAAATTAACCACTGGACCGTATCGACTATTCTAAATTACGTTGTGACAAAAATGCATTTCATTTTTGTACCTTTTAGCCGCATTCCCCCAAGTAATTGTTGAATCTGAACAGAAAATATCTTGAAACAAAATTGTTCTCTATCACTGTGATTACGATAATTAGAATTTGTATTTATCTAAAAATCAGTATATGCTACTTATATTAAATGTATATAACATAGGTAAAAACTTTTTTAAAGCATTATGACTTATATTTATTATCATACTGCTACTTATATTTTAAAAATCAATGCAAAATAATAGACAATTTGATTTGTTCCAAGTGTCTATAACAATTTTCTGATATATTTAATGATTTCTTTCCCATGCATTTAGTTATGAAACCTATAATCTCAACTAATGACTCCGAGTTTAAACCCGAGCAAGCACCACAAAACTTTCAAGTGCTTAATTTGTATTTATAATTTATCTCGTACTCGGCGGGGAAGGAAAACGTCATTGAATGTACGTCACATTTATACACCATTCTGCATTGTAGAAGCGCGGTGACTAAACATGCGTAACCTTAAATGAATAGAGGAGGCCTCAGTCTGTTAGTTAACATTTTCAGGATGTTACTTTAACCAATGGGCTATCACGGCTCATATTTTAGACATTCATGAAATTTTCTTCAGTCCATAAAAACTACAATAGCGTAAAATACTTTTATTTAACATGATATACATAACAAAAAATACAAGAGAGTTAATTGTCGGCGAACGTCCCGTTCAATAGCTCCACAAATATTTATAAGAAAGACTTCCCCGTTCCTCAAAACAGATTTCGGTGTAGACTCGAGAAATAATACGCGGAGAATTATTTTACTCCCATTATTTTATGTAAGGGAAAGATAAATTTTGTTTTCACTGTTATAAATGTTCGTTACACCGACTTTACTAGCTTAAAAACACTTTTATTTTATAAATAATATTTTCGTAACACTAAGTTTTTGTATTTTGTACAAAGCTTCAATATTTTAAAAATAAGATAAGTTCTATAAATATTAGATTTATACATAAAGATTCATTTCTACTTGATTATATAAATTTGTACCTTATTTACAAATTTAAAATAGCATATTAATTATTATTCATATATAGGCTCTAGGTTATTTTTTATTCATTATATTTTTATTAATTATACGCGGGTGAAACCTCGGCGCTCAGTTAGTTTTATATAAAGCTACAATCAGTGAATGTCCCACAGCAAAGCAGCTTAGACACATAGGTAATAATAAACTCAAATTAGAAAATTCGGCGGTGCTTGCCTGGGTTTTAATCTGCGATAATCGGTTAAGATTCACGCATAGCCATTGGGCCATCTCGGCTCTTATGTAGCATTTATAGTTAGTTTTAATGTCATATAACATGTACACAACGTATATCAACCATTTATAAACTATGTGAAAAGTTATATAAATATAAAACATGTTTCCCAAGCATAAAAAATGTATTTATAATAAAATAAATATAATATAATCAATATAAATTTATACACCTACAATTTTTTCAGTTCATATTTAATTGCCACTTGCCACAAGCTCCACTGCGCAATCTTGTATTCGAATAATAATGAATATTACTTTATTTTTGGCATTGAAAGCTAACAGACACAAATGTTTGTATATTTTTCTTTCTGTGTTTATCCTTCAATATGGGCATCCATAATATGTAGACCCTTATTCTAGCCGCTTACCGGCTTATACTAGCATAAAAAAAACTTTAAGCGTTATAAACAAAAGTTTCAGGAGAAACTCATTGAATGAAATCGGAAAAAAACGTAAACGGAGAAGACAAAGAGCACACGTGACAGGAAGCAAAGTGCCGCGGTCACATCGTACATGCGAACATTTTTAATGTTGTAAAATAAATGAGTTCATTACGTACGGCTCCTCGTGTTTGATGAGATTCTGTGCAATGGAGAAGTTAAAATATGTCTCAAGACATATCGTTTTATTTTTTCTATTTATTAATGCGTGAAAATCCAAAACTGTCGTCCATTTTCACAAAAAAAAAACGAAAATACAACTTTTTAGATTGTCATTCGAAATATAATATCAATAAAATTGACGAAATAAATCAGAATAAAATTGAAAACTTTTAAAAATACTGCTTAGTGTACGTTTCTGACTTCTAGAATGAGATAAATAATGCTCAAGGAAGATGAAAAATTTTCATAATTTTACGTAGCTATTAAAACCAACTGTTTGAAGTCGGCGAAAAATGATGACAAACTTCTAACCGATTTCGGTAACGATAACTATTCCCAAGCGAGACTAGACAACTACGCATGGCATATTAAAGTGCACAAAAGTCATGTCACTCTCGTTATCTCTTGGGGTTTTACGGGATTTTATTATTTATTCGGTGGTAGAGCTTGGTGCGAGCTCATCTGGGTAGGTACCACTTACTCATCAGATATTGTACCGCAAAGCAGCAGTACATTGTACTGTCGCGTTCCCGTTTGAAGAGTGAGTAAGCCAGTGTACTTGCAGGCACAAAACTTTTTTTTTTATTATATAGGTAGTCGGACGAACGTATGGGCCACCTGATGGTAAGTGGTCACCAACACCCATAAACAATGGCATTGTAATAGATGGTAACAATCGTTTATATCGCCAAGGCGCCACCAACCTTGGGAACTAAAATTTTATGTCCCCTGTGCCTGTAATTACACTGGCTCACTCACCCTTCAAACCGGAACACAACAATACAAAGTACTGCTGTTTTGCGGTAGAATATCTGATGAGTGGGTGGTACCTACCCAGACGAGCTTGCACAAAGCTCTACCACCAAGTAAAATCGTTGTTTTAACTATAATATGATAACTGACGACTGATTTAAGAAACAAATATATAATTAAAGATATGGTTGACAGGCAGGAGATGTGGTTTTTCGCGGAGAGAAAATGTAGTAAGTTCAGGTTGATATAAAAACAAAAGTCGAATGTTAGACCATCAGACAAAGTTATAGACACTTATCGAAATCGATATTATATGTCCTACCAATCCAATACATATCTTAAAACGAAATCTATCTTTTTATTGGAGGGTCAACGTGAAACCGAAGATATTTCTTGAATTATCTTTCATATTTGATTGCAAAAATAAAATCTTATACATCAAATATTCTCAAATCTAGCCAATACAGCTTATGTCTGAAGATACTTTCTTCGTTTATGTAAGTGTAATACAATGTTAATTAATGTGGAATGAAATGGCATTATGAGTTAATTTATTTTAAATTACTACTAAATTATTGTAGGAAAATAAACTTTAGATATTATTATAAGCCGAGATGGCCCAGTAGTAGAACGCGGGAATCTTAACCGATGATCATGAGTTCAAGCCCGGGCAAGCAAGCACCACTGAAATTCATATGCTTAATTTGTGATTTATAATTCATCTCGTGCTTGACGGTGAAGGAAAACATCGCGAGGAAACCTGCATGTGTCAAATTTCACTGAAATACTGTTACATGTGTATTCCACCAACCCGCATTGGAGCAGCGTGGTGGAATAAGCTTCAAAACCTTCTTCATAAGAGAAAACGCCTTAGCCCAACAGTGGGACAGTCTGCTCCTTTTTTTAACGCTGGAAAAACGCATTACGCGTTTACCCCACGGGAACAGTCGGGCGGTGGTATGTGCGGCTCGCCTTATGTCCAGGGCACCGGGTGTGCCCTGGTCATCGGAATACCCACTAAAAAACCAGTGGTACCCTTCCCGTCTTAACGGGAGCGCCACGGGATCGCTTGCGCATGCTACCGTGACCCTCAAGGGACAGGCTGCTACTGTATTAACTTATATCGAAAAAAAAACAGATAAGATTAATTCATAAAAAAGCTATGTTTAATTTTGCGCTTATCAAAGCTCGTTTCGAATATAGTATTGTACTGATCTAAGTTACTTTGTTATTTATCAATGTTATAATTGCGACGATAATTAACGTGGTTTTGTTCGTTAATAGTTCAAATATGCATCCGTGATTCAAATGCGTTTTGGTAATTAGGTAAATTTCTAATTTCGTCCATGGGTGACCGTATACGATTGACAGGTTATAAAATAAACTAATTTTATATTAATTTGAACCTTATAACCATTACATTAAGAATCAATTTGATTATTGATGGCTTGAGATAGATTTATGCTAAAGTCACCTCATGATATTGTTTGATTTTGTCAGTTGTCAAGCATGCTTATAAAAAAATTAAGCAAAACAAATCCAAAATAAATGGAATTCATAATCGTTTTTATTATTTATTACAATATAATTACTCGTTCGTTTTGAATTAGGAGTCGTGAACACATGAGGCGAAGGGTTTGAACGCAAGCAGTGCTTCTGACGCGACTCTGAAAAAAATATAATGAGTAATGTAGCTTTTTTTTTCATTTTATAAGTAGGCGGACGAGCGTATGGGTGGTCACCAACACCCATATACAATGGCACTGTAGAAATGTTAACCATCGCTTACATCGCCAATGCGCCACCAACCTTGGGAACTAAGATGCCTGTAATTACACTGGCTCACTCACCTTTCAAACCGGAACTCAACATCAAGTAATGCTGTTTTGCGGTAGAATATCTGATGAGTGGGTGTTATCTACCCAGACGTGCTTGCACAAAGCTCTACGATCAAGTTCATTAGAACATATAAAATTTTCTAAATGAAACTATTTATACCACAACTTTGCTAGTAGCTACACCTCACGGTTTTACTCTAGAGTCCATAGTGGCAATTAGAGACTAAAAAAAAAAAAACAGAGCATTTTTTGGTTAGTCGACGTGATAAATACATAAAATCAGTTTTATTACATAAATTTAGCATAATTTTTGAGCCTTTATCAAATTGAACGACTCAACTTATTAATTCCAATTATCTTGAATAAGCTTATTGCTATTTACTACAAAACAATGTTTTTGTCTATGTTTATTATCGGCATCGTCTTATGTCGCAAACCACTAGTTAACTAATTGACTTTAAGTCTGATGAATTCGACATTATAAATGATCAGAATAATAACGAATAATATTTCACTAGACAGTGGTTTTATTGAAGACAAATATTATTAAATAACTTAATAGTGAACTATTTGAAACGACAAGATAATATATTCATTTGTTATTAATTTACTTTGGGATAATTATTTCACGAATTGTCATGCCTCTGGCGGTCCGTAAATTGAACTAAACAGCGTCATTATGTCGACGTACCCACACTACTGTTGTTGCAAGACCTGTGTGTACGACCGTGGACCGTGATACGATCAAGTAATACTTCGTTTAATGAAGTTTGGTACAGGAGATCTGAATGGCGATTGTTATGGTATGACCATAATATAAGATTTTACTAATCATACCATTTATAAACGCCACTTAGCATGTGACTAGTTAAATAGTGCCGTCTTCTTTTTTCAAATGTTGATTAAATAATGACGGCCAAAAATTTAATTCGATGAAAAAACATTGCTCCGACTCCAAGAAAATCAAGTGAATTATTGCTTTAAACAGAATTATTTGAAGTAAAGCAGCCAGAAACGTTTCAAACAATGTGCATGAAAGTATTTGTATAACGGATTAAAATTGAGATTAGTGAATATTTACAAAGAATGGTAAATAGTTAGTTTGATAAGAAATAGTTTCCGGCATCGCACACTTTTACAAGCTATAGCCTTATATAAATTGGTAGCTACTTGAAGGTAATAGTGACTTGCTTTATTCTATGAATGATTGCTTATCTTATACAATGAGTTTATAATATGAGCATTCCCAAATGTGTGTAACAATAAGGTTTCAAACAAAAGACAAACGTCGATTCACTCCTTACAAACTTTAAATTTAGAATTATAAGATGTATGTTACTTTTATTCAAATTAATCATGCATTCTTTGTGATACCCGTGCGGAATAAAATCAATAAGTACCGTTACTCACTTACCACAGGTACAAAATTTCTGAACAAATTTTAATATAAATTCAATAATATTCCAACTAACCCTTGGGATAACTTTAAATAAAAAGGTACAAAACGGAAGGGTTAGTGGGCTCTTGAATTATCCCATTTGTTTTCTCATGTAGCGGAAAATTGGGCATCTTTCAATACATACGGATATATATTCTGTGAACAAACGTTTATCAACACTAATAAATGAGAACAAGATTTTATAAGATTTGCCCTCGCTCTTATAGCACAACCGACTCATCTGTAGGAAATATAAATGTGGGACACTATGGGCTCTAAAAGCTTTCGATTCACGAGAGTATCACAATGCTAGTTTACTATCTCTAGGCTGGGCTACCTATGAGAATATCATGACATGAAAAGCTCAATAACATTTTATTGGCCTGATTCCAAATTTGAACCCTGGGTTTCGGAATTCTAGTCGGGAAACCATCGAGTTTAAAGCACCAAAGATAAAGATTTGCCGCGCAATTGAAATTCAAATTAAAAAAAGTTTATTTAACATAGAAGCATTATACTTTTTCATTGATAGTCAAAAATCTATCACCGGTTCGGAGAGTAACACCGCTTACGGAGAAGAACCGGCGAATGTTCTACCGTGTATTTCAGCTCATTAATCTCGATTCATTTCACTCATATTGTTTTATAGTTTTTATAAAGCTTGAGCTATTTTATTCTTGATATATTTTGATAGCAAGTTCATTTGAATAGATTAGGTCAGTAGAAAAATTTTGTATACAACGAATGTATCCTCAATATTTGATGTTAGCATGAATGTAAAACTTCTCTTGTCAATTAATTATCTCTATATAAATATGATTGACTGACTGATAAATCAACGTAGAACCCAAACGAATATGGCCAGCGAAAGTACCATGAAAAACTGCGTACGTTAGCACGAAAATTTTAACTTCTAAGCGGTAAAAGGGTTGAAAGTTTGTATAAGAATCTTTTTATTTTTGAAGAAAGGACTATGGAATTTAGCATTTTTGTATTATGACGCGAGTGAAGCCGCGGTAATAGCGATAGTTATTAATAAAGTAAACATTTTTTCTTTATCGGCTTTATTTAAAACTATCTGAACTAAATTATAACTTATTGGAAAGGTTCTCAAAACATGGCCTGGTAAACTTGATTTTGTATCGATATTAGAAATATTTATTATTCACAACATTAATTAATAAACATCTTTGATATTGTCGGTTTGAATACCCCAATTTCCAAATTATTTCAATTACAAGGAATTATCTGTTTCCATTGTAATGGTTAATTTGAAATTTGTAATTAATCCACTGCCATTTCACTGAAACGAAATATTTGAACTGTGCGATACGTTCCGACATTACAGACACTGAGAGAATTTACGAAATGGCTGTATTACGAATATCGAATCGAATGTGAGTTTACAAAGTAATTATCATTAATTTAACACACACATTTACATACAATTGTAACATTATTGGAAGAACTTTAAATACGTTAATAAGTTTATTAGAGCTAAATACAATAATATGATGTTCCAGTAATCTCCATTGTTTTAACAATAGATACTTTTACAATATCACCAGCAGCATAAAGCCGAAATGACCTAGTGATTAGAACGCATGAATCTCAAACGTGGTGATCGTGGGTTCAAACCCGAGCAAGTACCACGGAATTTTCTTGTGCCTTACGGTGAAGAAAAAATTGTGAAGAAACTTGCATGTGTCTATTTTCGCTGAAATTCTGCCCCATGTGTATTTTACCTGCCCTCATTGAAACAGAGTTGAGAATCAAGCTTCAAACCTTCTCCTGAAAAACGAGTGTAGGCCTTCCCCAACAGTTGCTCATTCTAGCCTAATGTAATGTACTAAGTGAATAATGAACGTGTGAGAAATTGAATTTGGAAAATACTAGTCAGAAATTTGTTTTCAATCTACTCTAATCTTCAATTCCGAAAGCAAATAAATTATTTTACCTACGTTACTCGCGCCTCAACAATTTTAAGTGTGTTCGTACGTATGAAGTTCAAATTAATGTAATTCTCTGAGACCTGATTTGTTCAAAGCTATAAAAGTCAAAGTAACGTACGAACGGGTAAAAAAAAATATTGATGTCATATTATATTAAAAGTAAGCGGTTGAGTTTCAGCCAAGAAAGCCTCCTTTAAAGATAAAATTCTACAATACAAAATACAATTCCTAAATAGTCCGTTATACTATGTAAATATATTTATTATTTTTATGTTTAATTACGAGCGGCTTTTACCTATAATTGTAACGCTATTCTATGAGGTTTTTTTTAAAGTATTAAGCGTTGTTTCTAGTGTATAGAGATTTTGGTTAATCTTAAAAAATAAATAACCACGGCAAAATTATGTAGTTTTGCCAACTCACATGGGAATGTGAGTATTAAAGCATGCCCAGTTTTTTATCCATGTTTTATTAATTAGGCTATGTTATTGTTAACTCAACCATTTTCCGTTTCTCTGGTTGGAGAAATCTACATTGCAAACTGGTGGTGATTGTACATTTAACATTATCTCGTTTAAAAAATATTCAAGTGAAGAAGATTCAAGTGAACCTGAATACTACTTGTATAAAAAACATTTTATTTTTATTTTTTACAAGCTCATTTTCACCATAGCTTCGCCCGCGTGGATGTTAGTGACAAAAAGTTTTGCTGTCAAAGTTTTGCTTCGCTTTCATTAGTTAGGACATGACTATAAAACTCTTTAACGTTAAATCTCATTGGACAACTTTTGTGAAATGTCGAATAATTAAGACTATTATAAAATTATCACTTTTGTTTTTTTTTATGTAAGAGGGGGCAAACGAGTAGGAGGCTCACCTGATGGAAAGTGACTACCACCGCCCATGGACATCTGCAACATCCGAGGACATGCAGATGCGTTGCCGGCCTTTAAACTACACACCATGTCAAATTATTAAAAACTACTCAATTGTCTATGGTTGTCTATGATCTTTGATTAGAGGTAATAGAGATCTATGCCAGATAAATGTGTCAATCGCAGAAAACTTTTATTTAGAGAGGTAAGTAAATAGTGGATAGTAAAAAAACAAGACAAAAGAGTTGTGACAATAATATACATAAATACAAAAGACATCGTTTTGTAACTTTGTATACCTACCTAATATTAAACGAATTATTGATCATTTAAATCTTAACCAGAAAAAAATATTATTATAAATTTTGTTTCAAATTTGTATTCTAATAATAGAATATATTTATTTCCCTAATACGATTACGTACTAAATTATTCATTATTCCCAGAACAGCTAAAATTCCACTTTAATAAGAAGAAGACGTCAACCTCAAGCGAAACTGATTGCCTGCATTTTGTTTGCATATCTGATACCTCATTCATCAAGCGCTCTTTGGGGAGCTTTCTTGTTTGATATATTTTTTATTGTTTTCAAGACGATCCATCACTTGTCTATTAATCTGTAAATGAAAACTCCTTCCTCGTTTATTTTTAACTTAATTTTACCTAACTTGCCAGAGGAAGAAAAAAATTATATAATAGGTCCTTACATATGATTTTAGCGTTTTGTCGTACTGACCACTTTGATTTGAAATATCTCGTTGGTTAAGAATTCCAAATACAAATTTATAAAATTATTTAGCTGGTACATTTGAGTTTTGAAAACAGTCATTCATTTGTTTTTTCCTCATAAATTTTTTCTTTGGCGTCGCTTATTACCGCACAATGGAAAACATGAAATATCGCTATATTTACGAGTACGAGTTCTACAGTGGCACCAGTGCTGCAGAAACAGCTCGAAGGATTAATTATGTATACGGCGCTGGTGTCGCAAAAGAAAGCACGGTACGTTGTTAGTTTCAACGTTTTCGTTCTGGAAATTTTGACCTTCAGAACCAACCCCGTGGACGGCCGGAGACCAAAGTGAAAAATGCAGAATGCAAAATGCTGAAAGGCTATGGTGGAAGCAGATCCATGACAAGGCACTTCAGAGATAGCTGCAGGCTTCGGGGTATGTGATAAAACTGTATTAATCCACTTGAAGCAAATCGGGAAAGTAAAAAAACTTAAACGATGGGTACCTACCTCATGAAAAGAGTGAATCGAACTTGCAAACACGCGTCGACTGCTGTGATACTTTGCTCAACCGACACAATAATGAAGGGATTTTAAATCGAATCATTACTTGTGATGAAAAGTGAATACTGTACGATAATCGGAAGCGCTCGTCGCAATGGCTGAACCCACCGGCTGGACCCAGCCAAATCCTGCCCTAAACGAAAATTGACTCAGAAAAAGTTACTAGGCTGCTATCTAATAGTATACTAAGCTGCTTCACGATAACACAAGACCACACACTGCACAACAAACAACCAAAAAAGTTAGATGAGCTACAATTGGAATGTCTGCGACATCCACCGTACTCCCCGGACCTTGCTCCAACAAATCACCATTTTTTAGTTAGAACACGTACTTATTTATTGGTAACGATGTCATTAAATGTACTAGTACCTGGATGACCGAGCTTTGCTCGGTATTTTTTTTTTGGTACTTTGTGTTTTTTAGAAATTATACAACGCCATCTAATGGAGTAGCTTTAGTGTTCTTGTGTCGTTAGAGCGGTTAGGTTCTCTCAATTAAAAAAATAGTATTATTACTCGTCAATAGATAAATTAGTATTATTACTCGCCAATAGATGTCAGGAAGAGTTTATGTTTAAGCTGATTATTGAAAACACGGAGAAAACGACATTTTCTAAAAATGAAACCCTAGCTAGGTTTCGATTTATCGCTCCCGTAACCCCGGACATAGGTGCTAAATTTCATAAAAATCGTTGGAGCCCTTTCCGAGATTCAGATTATACATACAAGCATTGCTCGTTTAAATATATAAGATAAGTAATATTATGTAAAATCAAATATGAATCATATTTCATTCTGAAGCATTTTGTAGCAGTCGCAAGGCGGGCTTTCGTCGTTAGAATATAAATTATCCAGATCGTGTCATACTGAAGTTTCATCGCCAGCTTGACGGACACAGCCACTGTCTTCTTTTTAACTATTAATCGGTAACATTATTGAAATAGCATATTAAAATATGAATATCACATAGATTATTAAACATTCATTTGTTCCTTTTCCTTTTTTAATTATGATTTTTCATGATATTACAAACAAAAGAGGTAAGCTTGTCCTAAAATTGAATAATTAAAATCCATCTAAGTGTTTTTCATCGTCTGTATTATATTTTCACAGAGAATTTTTAACGGATTTGTTAATAGCTTAATTACAAAGTCTATTTATGAGTAGAAGAGATATATTTATCCATTTTTTTTACGTTATTAACGCGCGCTGCCATACTACACCTGATGGAAAATGCCGATGGGGTCTAAGATGAAGCATAGTAAATGTCTAGGTCACGTTATATATACTCTTCTTTAAAGTTCTTAAGTTATATTTGCTCGGAAAAATTGTGAAAATATAAAAAAATATATTTTCCATACGAATCAAAAAGGAGAAAGCAAGAGCATTTGTACGCTGGTGAAATATAAACGACGAAAGAAGAATGGTGGAATACCAATTCGGTGGTAAGGCTTTGTGCTAGCTCACCTGGGTAGGTACCACCCACTTATCAGATATTCTACCGTAAAACAGCAGTACTTTGTATTGTTGTGTTCCGGTTTGAAGGGTGAGTGAGCCAGTGTAATTACAGGCCGAAGGAACATAACATCTTTGTTACCAAGGTTGGTGGAGCATTGGCGATGTAAGCGATGGTTAACCTTTCTTTATAACTATCGTCTATGGGCCATGGGCATTGGTAACCACTTACCATCAGGTGGCCCATATGATCGTGGTATACAATAAAAAAAACAACTTTTACAATCCACTTTTACGATCCAGTAGTAAATAGGTGACGGGTAGGTATTGAAGCTCTTGAGCACAATCCCTGAAGTATTACCAAATAGTGCTTAACCTTTTCTTTCACTGGAAAAACGCATTTACGCATTTCCCCCACATGATGTGGGGCTCGCCCACTAAAAATACCCACTAAAAAAACCAGCGGTACTCCTTCTTTTTGGGGAATGTCACGGGATCACTTGACTCGATGGACTAGAGACCTGGCTCGCTCCACCACCACGAATCGTGGATGTTCGCCTCTCGACCTCGCTTCCACCCGGAATCGATACACTTCCGCAAGCACCTCCGCCTGAAGTTGCCAGGGCCGATCACGCGCGAGAAGTGTCGCCGCCATGCCCTGTTACTAGCGGTGTGAACGTCCACTCAAATGGGTGCGAAAGTACAGCACCAAGGAGCGCACTACACCAGCGTATAAGCGCCTGCAAGGTATTTCCGGCCCTCCTACGTACATACCAGGTAACTATCCAGCGTCGGTAGATGTTCTATTGTTAATGTAGATCCGAAATCCAAGTGTGAGGTGTTTATTTTTGTTGCATTTTCATTTAACAGAACTGTATATTTTTACAGATCGTATGTGGTGATCTACTAAATGTTAGCCAACCCGCAGTGTCAAATATTGTCACCAATATATCAAAGCTATTAGCCCTGAGACGTCCTGACAATGCCATTGTATCAAATACCCTTTTCTCAGCTAGGTCGACATAATCAGGACCCAGGATTGTTGAATATTGATGAAGTCATCAATATTCTTTTGATATTCAGCAATCCTTTTGCACTCATGTTAAAAGATATAACATGAAGCATATAGAAATCGAAAATCATATTTTTCTATAAATGTTCAAGTGAATATAATAGTTTTGATATGATAACTCATGTGTATAAATCTATAAGGAAACATTTTTATGAAGAGATTAAACAAGTGAAAGCTTAAATGGTTGATATCTACCCAGTGGGGTTGCACAAAGCCCTACCACCGTTTACAAAGGGGCTTCGATTATTCATTAGTAATAAAAGTTTATTCAGTTGAATAGTTTTGTTTAATCCGAGTTTGATAGAATAAAAAACTATATTCATACGCTTGCTCATTTACAATATTAACTATATCCAACAGCGTGGATACATGACCAGGGTAATTAAACAACACAATCGTACATTGAAACACGTGTTTAATTCAAAGTTTTTTTAATCCATTTAAGTCACTATAAAATATATTAAGTCAAACTATAGGAATTCACAGTAAGTTCACTGATGAAAATAATGAATTAATTAAGAATAACCCCTAAAAATCTTACTTTAAAATCACAGACTTCCGAACAATAATTTATCCTTTGCTTATACCTACTTAAGCGTGAGCGGATAACTTTTATTAATCTATAAAATTCAAAACAAAAATACTAATTTAAAACTATAAAAGAAAAAAAAACAGAGTTATTAATTGCCGATGGTCAATACTACTTTGGTACCATACAATACTTGTAATTAGGTTTTATAGCTTCTTCTAGAGCATGCTACACGGTGGCGTTTGAGCGGCTCAAATTTTTTCAATGGTGTAAATTTACAAACAAAATAATTTGAATATTTTCAAGTATATTTTTATGTTTTTCTATGGTATAAAAATGTAAACAATCCATTTAAATCATAGAAAAAAATTATACCTATTCCCTATTATTTAATACCTTAATTAAACAGTAGATAACAAAAATATTTTTTACTATATAATATTTACCTTACAAATCAACAATAACAAATATAAAAAAGTGCAGACTGCATGACTGGACTGAAATATCAGAGATTATTTTTTTCTCCTACTAAAAATACTAATATAAAATTCACAGGTTTACGTTTGAATAAATTTATGTCTGACTCTGTCTGACTTTGTTGACCCTGCCCTGGCCTCCTTTAGCTTCTGTTTTAAAATTTTAACTTCCAATTCGTGGATTTCTTTTTTTTGTTTTAATGTCATTGCATGGATCTCGTCTGCTCTTCTTTCTCTGTTCATATGTTCTTTTTTTAACAATTGGACTCTTATTTCTTTTTCATGCGATGAAAATTCAAAGTATGTGGATGACTGAGGTTGGTTAGGTTGGAATATTGACGGTGATACATTTGATTGTAAACTGATAGAAGAGCTTGTAGATTCATCGGTGATTGAAGATAAATTTGTAGATGCAGTTATATCTGTTAATAGATAATAAAGAAAAAATCAATCAAACACACTGACACTAACATATTATAAAATAAAACTATAATATTGAACATCAAACTTATTAGGTACCTGTCGAGTCAGAGTCCATATCATTTGGTGTTTCCAATAAGAGACTTTGTACAATTTTGGCATCAGCACGAGGACCACTACCACCAGTGGCCAATCGGTATTGCTTTTCCTTTGTTAAGTTATCTCTCTGACGAGTTTTGAGATTGGTCCAAAGGCGGCGCAATTGTTCGCCTGATGCCTGAAATAAAGTAATTTCATACAATATTCAAATCCAAAATCTATTTATCCTATGTTGCACACTTACATACATATTTAAAAAAAAAAAAAATCTTGAGAAATGTATTTTTATCTATTTTCCAAGTCAGCCTTTCAATGCAACAAAATGAATACTGTATTCTCTATGGAATATTTATACTGCTTAGGCGTGTCACTTGCCCTTAAATATCAAAATAAATACAATATTATATTAATTAGGCATGTGAGGTAAAGTATTAAAGACAAATGTAAAAAAGCAATTCAATTTCTCACCGATTCAGAAACAATTGCACATATGTTATATCTCTCTGCGATTTCAGCCCAGGTCCGTTTTTTCACAGCTGCACTTAAATTATCAGTTTTTTTATTTGATATTATATGTTTAAAATCTTTCAAAATTTCTAGAAGTAAGCTTCTCTCCTGCGAAATATAAGATTTAATATACATGTATACTTTAGGTAATTTAGGACATACAAAGAATGAAATTGCTACAGATAAATTGAAAATGGGCTTCAAGAACGACACAAGATTCACGCCCAAAATGCCTATTTTGTCAAAACTGAAAACATACAATATAAAAAATATTGGTTGCCTGTAAAGTCGGTATACGGGCGAAAGTTTTACGTGACAACGACTTTGAGTGGTAAAATAATTTTAATGTGAATATTCATTCGTATAGTAGGAAGAAGGATGAAATAATAGTAACAATTTAAAACATTTATTTATACAAAGAATTATATTTAAAACATTAATTTATACAAAGAATCTCGCATAACGTGAGCGGAGCGTAACGCAGTTTCTTGAAGTGTCACCCAGCAAACCAATTTATAAGACGTTGTCACGTCAAAATAAAATATTCATTTAATCTTGATGTCTTCAGTGTGAATCCATCCACCTGTTTACATTTTCAAGAACTTGGCCCTATACTAATAGAATACAACGTCTATTATTTCGTTAGTAATAATAAAATATTAGTTTAGTTAGTGATAGTAACATTAGTAATGTTCTTTTTTTCTTTTTAATTTGATTAATTCTGTTGTATTAGTCTGTTTGGTTTTATATTATTTTTTGTTGTAATGGTTAATGTTGTTTACGTCTATAAGATGTTAATTTTAAGTGTTTAGTGAAGTTGATGGTGTAACTATCTGAATAATTTAATAATGTTGTGTTGTGACATTCACTCCGGGTTTTACTTGGCGCAAAGGTTGTCTATTGTAGTAAAGCGCGCCACTTCGTGGTGGGCAGCTTTGCGTCGAGTGAGAATCGGGAGTAAATATTTAAAAATTTATAGGTATACTATTTGAATGTTTTTTTTTTTATTAAAATTTTCTGTAACATTAAATAATAAGTACGTACCTGTAACGTAAAATTTCTCTTTTTTCCACTTCGCGACATTTTTTAAAGCTAAAAACGCAAACAAGATGCTATTTCAACTAAAACTTCGTCAATTTTTGAATAAACAAGAAAATTGAAAATGTTGACTTTTGGCAAGTATGACATTTACAGACATTAGACAATTCTATTCCTATTTACCTTAGTGCAATATTAGATTGAGATATTATATATAGTATAATGTACATCATTATACTATATATAATAAGATATTTTTTCTTAATATGCTGGACACACTTTTTGTTAATTACATTAACTATGTCGTTGTTTGTATTTTTTAAGTTCCTTTTTGAACGGGAATTTTTCGTCACTTTCTAATAAGATCTTGCGAGAAACGGAGTATGGTAAATGAGAACGGACTTCAACCAAAGACAATTTAAACAGAGATCAATTTTATACTTAGACTAGTTTCAACTTACTAATAATTAAAACTCGTTCTAAAATAAGATTCATGCTTGAGAATGCTTGCAATCTGTACCTTATTAGCAAGGAACAATAATATATAGCTATATACGTAAGTTTTGCTAGAGTTGAACGAAATTAGTGTGTCATTACGTCACATTATTATTGACATTTCTTTAAGCTGTGACCATGCTGTGACTACTGACTTTTCAAAATTGTCTAAGATTGTAGATGACTTTTTTCATTGAAATATTCAATATTACCACTTGAATAGACTTTTTACCAACTCCAAGTCAATAAAATATTTTTATCAACTTTTCTGTCACCGATTTTAAAATATTTTTCACGATAGCTCAAGTATGTCTAATGTCTATTGCATCATTCATAAAGTAAGAACCAACTCCTATAAATCATGCTTACAGTATAATTTCACAGAAGACATGTATTTTTATTATGTTAACTGTTCTTTCTTTCCAATCAAATTAATTTAAAAATCGGTTCCTAATTAGATATTTATAAAATAACCTTTAAAAAAAGTCACAAACAATTGTAAAAGGTTCCTCGTTTTATTGTCGCATAACCAGATGCCTACCTACATGTATTTACATGTCTGTTACATAATAATGCGTTCTATAATTAATTAATAATTCTTTTTATAAATAAATAAATGTAATTTTAGAAATAAGTAAAGTATTCGAATATAATTATTTCATATGAAAGCGAAATTATAATATATAATAATCTAACAAAAACTTCAACATTTTATAGCAGTAATATTTTACAACAGTCGGATAGTCATAAATAAAACAAAATCATTGATAAGAACATTTATTAGACACATCAATACAACAGTTTTATTTGTATACCGAAATAACCATTCATAACGTTATATAAAAGTATTTTGTTGGCCTCAAGTAGCACTATCGTTTTATTATATCGCAAAGCCGATACAAGCGTTTTTAGCCACGTCCGTACAAAATATATAGTTTTTTCTTTAAATTTTAATGTGAAACATCAAATGGCGCACTTAGGGGGTAAGTAAGACCGATTCGTATGACGTGACGGCAAAAAGCATGACGCTCTCTTATGTCTCTTATTATTGTAGGTATATTTCATTATTATTATTATAATCAGAAAAATATATTTATCTAATTATGGAAACTATGATTTTCTTAATCTTACGTCATTACTATTTATTATTATAAATATTTATTATTATAATAAACAGTAATTTTGATGTTTCACATCAATATCCCATATTATTTTAATTATTTTCGTATTCTAAATGACCTTAATATACGTGTAATAAAATTTGCAAGCAATTGTCAATTAATAACATACTAACATTTGAAAGTATGAAAATTCAGTGAATTGAAGTTTAAAGACGTGGCTAAATCATATTACAAGCTATTCTTAATTCTAATAGTAATAAGAATAATTGTTGTTGTAAAATTAAGGTGGGGATGAGATTCGGTGTTGCCAGAACCGTAGCTTTTTTAAATATTCGATCGATGAATTGTAATTCTCCGAGATCAAAAGAAATTATAAAGTGATAAATAATCGCTGGTTAAAAACAAATCAAAGTAGTACTACAATTATTATCTCTAACTAGGTTATTAATGAGAATTGAATCAATTTATAAAATTAGTGTAAAACTGTAACCCTTATATTTAATGTGAGAGAATATTTTAAAACTGTAAATGCAATGAAATTGAAATAATAAGAAAAGAAAGGAAATTTATAAATTTCCTAATCGTATATTTGAAATGGGGCTCTCAATATTAATTTTATTTAATATATATAATTCGTATATATATACAATGTGTAAAAAAAACCTGTCCGATCCTTGAACTGGTGAGTTGGTTTTATTTATGTTATCATTTTGAAAATACTAGGAAAAAAATTACCCATGAAAATAGTAATTGTCATTTTCAATTGTCAATGCCAAAAATTTCATAGACAACTGAGGTTATGACCTCTTTTCTTAGCTACCCGATAGAAGATATCGTGCGCATTCGCACCTGTGTTGCCATGTAATTTTCGTCATTTAAGTAAATATTTTTTTTCGGGGTAAATTTTTTGCTTACGATTTTGAAAATGATTACACAAAAAGAACCGACTAACGATACCCAATAACCAGTTCAAGGGTCAAGCAGTTTTTGTTACACGCTGTATAAGTTGTGTATAATTATGTTGAGAATATACTTCACGTGAAAACAATATATTTATGTATCTTTTATAAAGGTTAGCTGTTGTGTAAATATAAAGTGTGTTTGTATAAAAAGGCACATTTCAATATATTTTCATAAGCACTATATCTTACAACAGTTCTTTTCAATGTAATTCCAATATTAAAAACTTATTCTATTGTAACATTAATATATATATTTTTAATTCCAAATAAATTTGTATATAATTTTTTTTTAAAACAACTACAGGTTTAGAAACAGTGTCTTTTGAGATAATGCATTTATGCAAAAATTTATTCATTTTAATATAAATAAATACACGAGTTCAAGACTACAATTTCGTAATAATTTCCTTAAAAATACAAAATGTTCGAAAACAGATCAATCGGACGGCTTGATTAACCAATTTAGCAAACGAATATAATATTAAAAAAAATTAAAATTGTAATCAAATTTATATTATAATTGAATAATAATTAATTTTTTCTTTAGGCTTCATCGGACCTTATTATGTAGACATACATTACTGTAACAATATTTTACGAACAGTACTTGTATATGATTAACTAATTCACTGCCTTACCTACTTGTAAAAAAAATCCATATCAAAATTTTTGTGGCTCTTTTTTATTCAATTTATGCTTTTGTATTTAGTGATTGAAAATGTTCTCAATGTAATGAGACAATGTAAAGCAAACCAAATTTAGATTAGATACATAGATAATGTTTTGGATCATATTACAACCCGCATCACTGTAAGGGATGTAAAAGGGGCAGAATTTTTCAGACCGACAGTGATTGAGTTAATACGGCTAATATACTTATGCTTATGTATGTTGATATATAATAAAAAATTTAGAATTTAAATATAAAACGTATCACTTACACATTAAAATTGTAAATGATTTATAATGAGATTACACAAGCCTTTGAGACATGGTGTTCGACAAGAAGTAAAAATTGCGTGAATATAACCAACTTGTCTAATAAAGACCGAGTAGACCCAGAAGACACTTCTTGTAGTGACCGGAGCAATCGCCCTGAAAGAATACAGATAATCTATATAATTAATTATATAAATAGATTTAAAAATATTTAATAATTATTATTTACAAATTTAGGGCTGTATACGATGTAAATAACATTAAATTTAGTTAGTTGGAGATGTCAAACAGTGGCCAAAAATTGCACAGATAAGGAATAACAGCACAGAGGCACAGAACATCAAGTCCTCCTGGCGCCCGTATTATATCTATGGGACGATTAACTGTCAATGGTGGCAACCAAATATTAGGTGGCATTACTTGTTTGTTAGCTTCATTACATTAAATTAAAAAAATAACATTAACCATTCTGTAAAATCAAGTAGCAAAATTTAGAAAGAAAAAGGCAGTTTTGTCAATGACGCACTGAGAATGCATATAATCGATAACAAATTATCTATTTTTGGAAATAGTAAAACTGTTCATCATCAATAAAATTGTCAATTGTATTCGATTAAATAGACATTATATGCCTAATCCATTCAAAGATTTTAAAAGCATGAACATTAGTCTGATAAGAAAATTTAATTTACGCATAAATTTAAGCAATCGAATAATCCATTTATATATCGATTTTCTGGAAAACTCAAAACTTTATTCGTCAAACCAATACCAAAGTGTTTTAATAATTTGTATATAATCTATAACATTTTTAATGTTTTGTCTATCTATGGGATTAATAATGTCGGGTTGTGTTGTAATTGTTAAAAATTACCTCGATCCAGCTCTGAAGAGATTCCCCATATTTCGATTGGAACATGTCAGCGATGTCTCCGAGGTCGACTTCACATCTGGTCACCATGATGCGGATCAGCTGACGGTCGTTAGTGCCGAGACCCTTCATCGACTTGTGGAGACGTTCAGCGAAGAATAGCGGCTTGTTGCGGACCACTTTCACTGTGATCATATTATTTTTGATACATTAGTTAAATTTTAATTAGAGAACCTTAAGATGTTATTGACATTAGCAACAACATCGACATTTAATTGAAATATGTGAACCACATATTTCAAATAAAATATAAAATTTAACTACAGTTATCAATTTTTTTTTTTGGAAGATGGTTGCCTATCTTTCTTGCTTAATTCAAACGTTAAAGTTTATTATTTTAAACATTGTATTTGTTTCTTAAGTGATAAAAGGCTATAATTAAAACATTCGGCGGCTGTAAATATATATGTAATCGGACATATTGTAATACCAATAGATTGCCAAGATAACACGTCAATAGACCACCTGATGATACATAGACATCTTCCTGACTGACTTTGTAAACAATATCATTATCAATGTGTCACTTATCATAAAAAATTTGATGTGTCCCTTATGCCTGACACTGACTCACTCATTCGGTGGTAGAATAGCTAATGAGCATCTTGTGTGAGAGTCTTGTCATACATCCGACTCGAATGGTGAACCAACTTAAAGTAAAAACTCGTGACTTATATGGCATGGTGGGGTGCGCATTGATATAATATGAGGATTTTTTTATTTCGCAATATAATAATAGTCGTCATTGAGTCATTGACGTTCTTCCTTTTTAATGTAAGTAAAAATGTGCTAACAACTCTCATACAACGTTCGAAATGCGCAGAGTTGTCAAAGAGTAGACTTATTTAAAATCTGACATATTACAATGATTAGAAAAAGCTAATAAAAACTTACCAATAGCCCGCATAGCCTTTTCAAGGTCACCGGAGAATTCCGCCTTGATAGCGTCATCTATGTCGTGGCCGGTAAGGAATTGGTATTCCTGGAAGATAGCAGCCAGTTGCGGGAACGAACGGGAACAGAGCACCGCGTTGAATACTGATTCGTCTGTGCCGAGACGAAGTTCACCTGAAATACACAAAGAGATTTATGACTTTTAAATATATATTTTGTGAAATCATAATTTTGTATAAAAGTCGGTATATCTCATATATATATTTGTCATATATATTTTTAATATTGAGCTTCTTTTTTCATATCCTTACATTCTCATCTAATTTGTGTTCAAAACTCACTCAGGAAGTTGGTTGAAAATCAATTAGAATATGCCACCTTTACAGACAATTCGCATCTTAATTTTTTCATATAAAGGTTTTTATGTTATGTGTCTTGTTTTTAATCGGCTCTAGATGGCGCTTACGTACTACTCTTATACCGGTCAACCAGACCAATACAATCAATACCAGATTAGTACAGATTAAAAAATAATGGCTTATTTATTACAAGTATTTAAATATGTATAGATAATTATGTGTAATTTTGTAAGATTATTGTGGTTTTTACAAAATTTAACTTGACTAGACAATATACATATTATATAATTATGTAGAATAGTTTTATGTTAACATAGTATGACCTTTATGAATTTTAATAGACTATAACTGAGAAAAATTACCTGCTTGTAACAGGCTTCTAGCATCTTCTCGGGCCTTCCCCTGATCGACATGGAAATCTTCAGATCTATTACCCTGTGAATAAAAATAGTATTTTTGAAACCTTATATACATAGTTATTATATGTGATTAAGGTATATAAGAATACGTAGTTTTGTACATAATATGATTATTTTATGTATTATTTTTATTTATTTACCATGCATAATGACGTCATAAGCCTCTTGAAATTTCCTGATGTATCACCGCGTAAGTCATCCTCGAGAAGTGTTCCATATACTGAAACAGAAATAATAAGTGTTAAGTTATTATTGATTAGTGGTAAAAAGTCACCTGTAAGGGGGTCGTTAACTATGAACTTTTTTGTACCCCTAAGAAAAATCTAATGATTAGTTAAGACATGAGAGCGATACAAACAAACTCACTGATAAATTTATATTAGAAATAAAGTTAGATTAAAAAATCTACGATGAAGTATAAAACCGTGTTCATACTAATCGTTGGCTTAAATTAAGGAAAAAAATATTATAATAATTTGGCAATACTGAGTAAAAACGGCTACAATTTTTTTGTACATTTTTATGATTACAAATAAGATATGGTTTCATAATAAAGTTATCTTATCTAAAACGAAAAAAAATCATCAACATGGTTAATACAACGCAACCTAATTACTACAAGTCAATGACCTACGATGTTTGAGGAATCATTTGTCTCCGCAATATCCTAGAACAACATGAACATTAAGGCCATATATTAAACAGTAATTTATCAACTATTGGCAACTTTCCAACAGTTTCCTATACATTATATTTTTTCTCTTTCACAACAACCGATTATTGATGACTCAGAGTCGGTCTGATGAGGAAAAACATTATGGCCGTGACTATGGTCTGAATGAATCGATAATACTCGTATAAGTCGTATGAGGCAGTTGATAAAGGTTAAGAAATTCTAGTTTCTGCCCGCGACTATGCTCATGTGTAAGGTTTTTGTTAGATTCTTGGTGGTAGAGCTTTGTGCAAGCTCGTCTGGGTAGGTACCACCCACTCATCAGATATTCTGCCGCAAAACAGTAGTACTTTGTATTGCTGTGTTCCGGTTTGAAGGGTGAGTGAGCCAGTGTAATTACAGGCACAAGGGCCATAACATCTTAGTTCCCAAGGTTGGTGGCGCATTGGCGATGTAAGCGATGGTTAACATTTCTTACAATGCCATTGTCTATGGGCGTTGGTGACCACTTACCATCAGGTGGCCCACATGCTCGTCCGTCTTCCTATAGAAAAAAAAATCTCTTTGGGCCTTCTTTGTTCCCTTGACAACGTGTATTGAAAAGTTCACGTTGGATATCCGTGACGGCCCAGTCCAATCTTAAGCGATGATTGTGAATGCAAACTGGGCAAGCATGACTGAATTTTCATATGCCTTGTTTGTGTTTAATTGTTTATAATTCATCTAGTGGTCAGCGGTGAAGGAATACATACATGTAGCGGATAAAAATCAGTCGCTATTATCCCCAAATTTTCATTGAAGCAGCGTGGTGGACTAATCTCCAACCTTCCTCAAAAAGAAGAGGAGGTATTAGAGGAGAAAAGTACTGATATATTTTACCTTTACCTATTTATATACATACAGACGTGTCTCCAACTTATTAGTCTAGTTAAACTTATGAATTATCTTTTTAGAATCATACTTGATAAGGAAATAGTTCGTTTCAGGTCGAGGAAGTATCCCCACAATCTAGGAATGTGGATTCACGGTAACGATGGTGGACATCATTGAGCTTAGAATTGCCTGTATCCTATCCTCATTTACCTGAGTTACGACCGTTTACGGTCACTCGTAAATTGAAAACAAAATTATAGCTGTTATCACACTGAAATCAATTTTATTCTGGTGATTACTTCCATTGAGGTTTCTAAAATAGAGTATTTGTCTTATGTCGGACTAAACGCTAAGCACAATTCATATTACATTTTGTAAAATGTAGTCAGGAAAAAATTTCAACCATATATAACCTTCTTAATGATCTTGTTTAGCGATCGTATAAATACAGTATATTTTATCTTCTTCTTTCGAATGTGAAATTGCTAAAGACAGACAAGGAGAAATCGGTAGTCATAAGCTACAACAGGGTTATAAGTAAAGCCGTCAGCAAGCCGTCAGCCGATATTATGTAAGCTTTTATACGTCTTTGTCGTACGTCATTTCATTTTATTATATTTTGGTTTGATTTAAACACAAATAATATATCCAGTAAAAAGAAATATAATTTTTTCTCGTATTGATTAGGTGTAAATTAATTTTTAATATAAAAATATGACCTATTAAGATAATACGACATAAACACATGAAGTGAAAAATGCAGGCAAAACATTGGGATTTACCCATGAGGAAATAATTGATCGTATTACATGTGAGATGGTCCTCTAGCAAATATGTCACGGTATTTTGAGTATATTAAATTAATACAACAATAATAGCGATCTAATTTATATGTAAGTAATACCTAATCTATTTAATTGATTAGGATAAATATCTTTGCCTTTTTCAAAAGTCAAATAGTTATCAACTTTATTTCTTTATAAAGTATATTTATATATGTGTAGTATTATTATTTGTAAGCAAGGTTTTTTTACCTTTTTGAGAAGGTTTATTATTGTACGTGGTTATAATAAATATACGTTTATTTTAATGTACATTATCATTTAGCTCTCGTATGGTACATAGGCATACGTGTTACATTTATCTAAACTATTTCCTTCTCGGATATACTTGAAGAACTCTTAGGGATAAGGATGCGTTTTAAAATGTTTTTTTTTTATGATAACACTATATAAACGACTCTATTAGTAGCAAGCATGCGATGGCTCAATGGTTACATAGTATGTATCGGTGAGAAAGTTCCAAATTCGAATATAATAAAAAATATGGAGACGAAGTTGGAGACGAAATTACGATTACTAGATATCCTATACTTACTTGCAGTGTAGGCTTGTTTTATGACGTGGATCTCGTGGTTGGTCATGGTGCACATCACCTCAATGAGCACATCCTCATCGGTTCCAATGCCCGCTGTCGCATCGTGGAGCTCCTTAGCGTAGAACTGAGGTAATGGCGTCATGAGAGCCACGAGCAGGTCTTCGAACTTCCCACTGGTTTCGCTCTTCAAATCCGAGACCAGTTCCTATATAATAAATGGATTAATGCATTACTTGGTGGTAGGACTTAATGCGACATCATCTGAGTACGTACCACGCATTCAAATTAATATAAATAAATAAATATTCTAACGCCAAATAGCAGCTTAGTGTTGTTGTGTTCCGTTTTATACCTATACAATACAAAAAAGTATCAATATCTATAGGTGGTGGTGACCACTAATCATCGGGTAGCTCATTTGTCAGCTCGCTTATATATTAGAAATAAAAAAAAAACATTTTTGTTTTTTTTTATATAAGAGGGGGCAAACGAGCTGGAGGCTCACCTGATGGAAAGTGACTACCACCGCCCATGGACACCTGCAACATCCGAGGACTTGCAGGTACGTTGCCGGCCTTGGAGGAAAGATTACGCTCTATTCTTGAAGGTTTTTATGTCATATCGGTTCGGAAAAGTCGCCGGCGACTTGTCGCCTTATCTTTATTGTTTACGTACAGATAAAATATAATGCTGTTTATAAGATAATATCTGCGATGTTTGTTACCCATTTGGATGAGATACAAGATAGATAAAACTCGTACATCGTTAATCACATGTATTTTTTTTGGTAGATTACCAATAAACAACTTTTTATATCAATTCTTTTTTTGTCTCATTACACTAATTAAATTTCAAATTACGCTATGCTCATGAACTAATGAAAAGTAATATCACTTAAAAGGATAAAAATTCCATATGGAATAATTAAAATGGTCTTCGAATTGAAGAAATACAAGCAATTTTAGGGCTTCGACCCTTGAACATAGAACGTAAATTGGTTTGCACGTAACCATTTCATTAACTAATGGCCACAATATTCATTCTATTAGAGCAAATAAAACAAGACAAATCGATATCGCTATATTTACTTTGAGAATTACTTTAATTCTGTTAGACGGTTAAAAACAAAGAATATTAGTCCATTGAAATCTTACATTAGCTTTGCATTTTTTAGAAGACGCATATTTCTCACTTTTATGCTTGTAACTTCTTTAATTTTAAATTTAAGGCAAAAAGTTATATGAACATATTTGTAGGCAAAGCGATTTGCTACAAATTATGTCGTTACGATTTTTTTTGTAGGACGCATAGTTTCCGAGATATAGCAAAAAAGGTGTTTGCACCCCTTTTTCCAAGATGGCGGCCGGGGCAAGGGCCGCAAATCCAAACTTGGGTTTAAGTGACTATTGACACATGACCCAAAAATAAAATTGGGTCCTGTAAAGAATGCGATATTAGGTCCTTAAATTGTAACATTTCAATGGACTATATGTTACGCGATAAATTCATTGAGTGCGAACATTGTTTTTTTAAATTAGCATCATAAGAATGATGCGCCCGAATGGCGTCACTTGTTAAATTTTAACAACAATTCTTTATTCGAATAGCGCGCTGAGGAAATTAATCCTTATTTCATAGTCTTTACTAAAATACGGGTACATTAATAAACAGTCGAAACATCGTTTAGAAAGACAAATTAGTGAAACTGACATCTCAGGACTTGGCTGAATACTACATGACCGACATATAAAGAACTGCTTTTACGTTACGTCGACCATTTAAATAGTTTGTCGAGGCTTCTATATTTTAGCACGACCAGCTGTGCTGTAAGCAATTTAAGTAACAATATACGTAACTGGTACAGTATTTTATTCCATAGATTTATAGATAGGCAAGGGATATTATTCAATAGATAATATACATTTTTGTACATAAAAACATTGTTAATTTACATAATATAAAATTATATGAGACATATTAGCATTGTATTAGTTTCATAAAATCTATAATGTTCATATTTAAATATATTCTATCATAAAATTTTGTAGTTCGTCCATATATTTTTTTTAATGTTGCGATACCCGTGAGTACCTATTTTAAGTAGTGTTACAAATTGTATCTGTAGGATAGCTTTATCTGTTAGTATGCCATTCATACTATTTATCAAAAGTGTGAAACTTTGACCGATGAGTATGAGCATTTTTATAATCGATCCGAAATCATTGGTTATATTGAGAACTTGGTCGCTTCAACGTTATATAAAAATATTTAAAACGTTTAAAATAAAAAATATGCCGTCATAGCTGCCCCTCTACCCTCTATACTCCCTTGTGTGTGCCTGGCACATAAAGTAGGTGTGTTTACTGCTATTTTATTATTATAATAACAGGAAAATTGTTTTTTTTTTGTACATTTTTTTTGTATAATTGTAAACTCTTTTTATATACTACTACTCGACGGTAGAGCTTTGTGCAAGCTCGTCTGGGTAGGTACCACCCACTCATCAGATATTCTACCGCAAAACAGCAGTACTTTGTACTGTTGTGTTCCGGTTTGAAAGATGAGTGAGCCAGTGTAATTACAGGCACAAGGGATAACATCTTGGTTCCCGGGGTTGGTGGCGCATTGGCGATGTAAGCGATGGTTAACATTTCTTACAATGCCATTGTTGGTGACCACTTACCATGAGGTGGCCTAAATGCTCGTCCGCCTACTTATACAATAAAATAAAAAAATATTCTGTGATTCTGAATCTATGAAATTGAATGAAATTCTGAATAATGTTTATGTATTGAATTCGATAATCTATCGTACATATGCACATATGTATATAAGCGAAATATTTAAGTTATATATCTCTCAGTAAAAAGAAAACCATTTTTTATTACTTTTGAACTTATGCTAGCATTAGTGAGCCTAGTGTGAGATTTTTTCCTTATTCGATAGTATTAACGTTAACTGCATGTTGTATAGAATGGAATTACCTTCATTCCATACAGATGTTAACGTCACCAATATCGTAGAAGTAAATAAAATCGCACTAGGCACACTGGTCGGCCTAACGACACAGCTGACATTGACTGATTACAAAGTCAATTTACTCATCACTGTTAAGTCGGGTTTCCATCGGAAGTTTTATAACAAAACATTGATAACGTATCAGCAGACTGCAAATTCTAAATTTAAATGAAAAACCCCCGTGGTTTGATTTCGGTGTTTGTGCCTGACCCAAACAACGCTCTTCGGTACGGTATAGTATTATAAATTATTACTTGAACAATAATTCTTACTTCAATTACTGTAACATTCTATAACTCTCCTAATACTTCAACATCGTAAGTAGTCGTGAATAATAATTCGACAGTTTTGTCTTCATACTTACCTGTTTTTATATTTACCACATATTTAAATAATATATAATTAGTGTAGTCACTTTTTGAGTAAGTAAGTCTGGGTGGTTACTACCCACATGTCATATATACTACCGCTAAATAGCTGCAATACGTAGTTGTGTTCCGGTTTGAATGGTGAGTGGGCCAGTGAAACTGCAGACACACATTACATCCCAACAGTACCCAAGGTTGTAAAATTTTTGTCGATGTAAAAACTGTTAAAATATCTTACAGCGCCAATGTTCGGTGGGTAACCACTTACCAACAGGTCGCCTATTCGCTCGTTCACCTATTTCATGAAAAAACCATAGTGATAGCTTATTCCTCTTAGATGATACTTCATACTTACGCGATGAAAGGATAATTGTTAGTCATTAGGAATATATGAAGCCTTAGATTATTTTAAATGAAAAAAAAAAACATTTTTACAAATATTTACCTTTCCATACAGAGTTTTGAACTCGAACGCAATACGGAGACGTTGTTCGTTACTGCGACGCGTCAATACTTGAATAATCGATTTTTCATCTGTACCGAAGCCTTTCATAGCCTTCCGTAGGATCGCTGCATCTTCACGAGGGTCGAAGGGATTTACTGGGACTACTGTTGGTTTGGACTGTGAATTAAATTATACTATTAAATTAAATACGCCTACACCTTTGACTTTATTTTTATAAAAGCAATGATATACTTTTCGTTAATACATGCATGAAAACTGTTACCTGATGTAGATGAATATAAAAGTGTTTTTTTTTTTAGTATTTATTAGTGTTTAGTGATAGTGCCTTATATAGACATAATACATACTCATTGCTGTTCATTTAAATTGTAATTAAAAAATCATTACAGATAATGTTTCTCAGAATTTCTTTATCAATAGAATATAAGCAATTAAAAATGCATATATTACTATCTTTAAGTAATATGTTTAATATGCTATAAATAATTATTCTTAATATTTGTGTGCATTTTATCGAACTATCACCTACTTAAACACGTTGATAACTTAATACGATGTATTTTACTAGATAAGAGAAATGATAGACAATCAAATAATGTAAAACATCATCAACTCAATCGATACGATAAAAAAAACCGCATATCAAAGTAGATGTGGTGCTATGTCAGTAAATTAACATCGTTCATAATATTTCCGCTCAGACCATTCTCACAGTACATGCATATTAAGGTAGGCATAGAGAACGTATAACCCGAGAAAAGCTATTAAATACCGTGTAACGAAACGACTTGAACCCACGCCGAATGCCAATTGACGCTCTGTAGATGCTGCGCATACTCGAATTCGATGTTGCCGAGGACATTATAACAACGACACTTACAAAAACGAAACTATCACGTATTGTACAAACATTAAATACACACACACGATACAATTACATCACAAATTATCATATCACGTTTTAATGATGGTATAATACGAGAACAGTGGTTGGTTTTAGAGCGACTACATCCATTGTAGTGGGGAACGAAGTCGAGACTGAATCGTTGGGTTATTGTGATAAATGTACGTGGAGAGACGAAGAGACATAACAATGTAATTGCAGTAAACTGTTCCTTGAATAGAGTGACTGTGTAGGTATGGCACCAGGATCGTATACTTATATATACATATATGATACTCGTCTAAGTTTCGTGTCAAGTTCAACGATATATATTCAATTCATATAAAATTGATTCACAATAAACGGATTATATGACATGGAAACATAAGTTTTTTTGAGATTATTATTGCAGCTGTGCCCTGCGAATTTTCACGCGGTATAACTGCACTGTACAAGCCCATGTCACTTTATCAGATTTAAGATCGTAGTTACCAAGATATATACTATTAAATGTATGATTAATTCATCTTAGAGCGTTAAACTAATTAATAAATTAATTATCAATATATATATTTTTTTATGAGTACAGGTAATTTATAAATAAACAAGGTTTTATTTTAAATCTGATAACCGACTGGCCTTTAATTAGAGCTCAACAAACAAAGATATATGACACCCTATAATTTACAGTAACCGCCTGTGAATGTCCCATGGCTGGCTAAGGCCTCTTCCCCTCTTATTGAGAAGGTTTCGGAGTTTATTCCCCCACGCTGCTCTATTACGTATTGGTGGAATAAACATGTAACAGAATGTCAATTAAATTTGACTCATGCAGGTTTCCTCACAATGTTTTCCTTCACGGTCAAGCATAAGATGAATTATAATCACAAATTAAGCACATGAAATTCAGTGGCGCTTGCCTGGGTTTGAACCCACAATGTAATTTAAGCTTTTATAATAATAAAAAAAATAATGTACATGCAATAGTGTGTTAACAATAATAAATTTTATAGATATTAAAAAATAATTATTCTCTGTAATTAAATAATACTTTATTGGAATTTGTATTATTATTTCCTTATATTGTTTTCGATATTTTATTGATATTAAACAGGTTTTTTTTAAATATGACATTCAGTATCCTTCATCTTGCTTGTATGTTATATAAAATTAAGAGAGTAAATAAATTTTAGATAAAGAAGCAACACATTACTGTGTGGGTATATGGAAATAAATTTAGAAATCCTTAAAATAAATTTAGCAATATTTACTAATCAATAAGTGATGAGCAAGATTAGTAAGAGTTCCTAATCCATCTTCTTTATAAAAATATATCGATGTAAGCTAGGTATGTTAACTGGTAGATAAACCGGTGGTTAACAAAGCTAAATTAATAAGTGAATTTAAAAAAAAATAAGAAAAAAAATGTTACAATTTGGCCAAATACAAGGCAAGCAGCCCTCTCTCTACATAACTTCTTGTAGAGAGAGGGCTGCTGGCCGCGTTTACACACCGTTCAAGTGCATGTTGGTTCGAAGACATTTTCATCAACTTTAAAATGAACCTGTACCAATGAATAAAACAAAATGATTCACTATATCAGTTAATAAATAATGAGTTGTGTATAATCTCAATATTACTCACACAAAGAGTTCTTGCGAAATGTGAACTACATTCTGAATGTTTCCACTATTTGATTCTGAATAAAAATGAATTGGCGCAATGCCACTTATCAGTGTTTAATCTTGTAGTACAATAGTATGTGTCAATGTATATATGAAGTATGTATACTGAATGAATAATCATTCTAAAACTACATAGTGTAAGGTATAACTAATAAATGAAATGAAAGTGTTTATAATGATAATGATATTTATTTTTAGAAAATGCATCAGTTTACAATTTATTATTAATATTAGTCATGGTTTCACTGTTATGGATTTTTTTTTCCCTATATTTATGTAAGGAAAAGGCATAAAATAAGGTTTTATAACTAAACATTTTTTTGATGAAGTTATTTTTTTTTATGTTTAAGCTCTAGAAAATCATATAATCAATCATGTAAAAGACAATGAAATATGTTGTCATTGTTCTTTATTCAAACTATTTTAAAACTTTTGAATTGAGAATAGAATTTTAGCTTTAATTAGTTTATTTTTTAATAACTTTTTTCACATAGTTTTATTATATAGGGTGGGTGCACCAGTGCCACACCAGGAACCAGTAGTACACCATTTCTAACTTAACACCAAAATATTAACGTTCTGTCGAATTTCCCGCCACTTTTTTTACGCTTGGTAGCACTGTCGTACTTCTATAAACTATTAAATCATAAATAAAAGTAATAAACACACCATCTATATTAGTAAAAAACTCATGATTCGAAACGACAATCGTTCACTTCGTTCCGGGCGGCCATATTAGTAAGCGATACATCGACGTTAAGTTTTTTGAATCTTTTTAAATATTTGTTTATATCAATCATTGTAACTTATTTTCCAATTAACTGCCTAGTATGATGTATAAATCAATAATATTATATCTTATTTCATCAGATAATTATAATTTAAATCAAAAGTTTTGATTGGTAAACTAATGGAACACGAATTCAATGATTTTCTAGTAATATTCCATTTGGTCTACAACTGGTGATTAAGCCTTTTGTTAATTTGTTGATTTTTTTCTTTTCCATTTATTTTGACTTCATATACTGCAATCAATTATTATAAAAAAAGTTAAAATATCCACAATGTTCCTATTGTAGACCAGTGGTATATTACTGGTAATATCTATACTATGACTTTGTTCCAGTAATGGACCACCTAGATGTTTTTACAGACACAATCCCACCGAAAAGAACATTTTTCAAATATAAGGGTAAAGATATCTTAAAATCGATACGAGATATATAATCTATCGAGAAGAGATAAGCAAAGGCGCAAAAATTAGAGAAACGTGCCGAAAATGTAATATTCCCCACAGTACCTAGTAGAAATAAAATATAACTGTGGTATCCTGTCCAAAATTTGGGACTACCCACTATATTGAATAAGCAAGTAGAATCTTACCTCAAAACTTGGATAATAGCAATGGCAAAGAAACACAGTTAAAATTATAACTGAAGAGAATCGACCAAATCCCTTTAAAGATAATACCCCAGACAGGAAATGGGTTTCCAGTCTTTTAAAACGACATCCAGATATAGTTGATAATTAAAAAAATACCTAGTTCCTACCTGAAGGCGTAGCTGACATTTTAGAAAATCCCGAAAGGATTATTAATGTATATAAACCCGGATTTCAAACAAGCCCTCTTTCTGGTTTAATATTGGGTCCGCGAGGGTTTAAATTTTTTTATGAAATAAAAGAAAAAGAGGAGATAATAACCTAACCAAATAAAAATGAGATAACCGTACTACCATACTAATCTGGTACCATATTACCACCCTTGATTATAAACTCATATGCACGAATTCCATCTAAAATCGATAGACAAATTAATAAAGATGATGCTCCATCATTGGGATCATTGGGAATCTCTTGATAATTGAGATGTTTTCGTGTTTTCAATAAAAAGTTTTAATGATTATTAACTACATAACTTATTAGTATTAATACTATTTTTTTCTTTTTTAATATTTATTAATATTCTTAAAAGAATATCGATTTATTTACTGGTTTACTATTGGCACAATGTCTGGTCTATTGCTGGTACAATCTGGTCAACGTTAGGCACATTGCGACTTTCCACTTTCTTTTTTAAATAAAAAAAAAAACAACCTCTATTAAGAAAATCGGAATAAGCTACATGTTTCTATAGTAGATAAGGGGTACGTTATTCTTTTTATGCAATGATTGTTGTAATAATGAAGTCACAACATCAAAATAACTTTCAAAATGTCGCTTAAACGGTTTGTTACTGGTACACCCACCCTATTTTGAAAATGGTAATGTTAAGGAAGAATGTGCATATTCTCGATATTGTTAAGATGATATTAAAATTATTATATTGTTAATGACAGTTCATGATGATTTTGGTAAAAGCATTAAACACATAAATTGTATGTATAAGCATAAAAAAAGCTTCAATTCTATGCCAATGTTTTGCTTATCACAAAATATAAATTAACATATTATAGCATGTGAGGATAATATTTATTTTGAGTAGTTTACCTTCGGTTCATGTACTGGACTCGAAGTAACGTGACTGACTTGATGACTTTGGATGTTTGATTGAGGATATCCCTGATATTGATTAGATTGGTGATAACTAGAACTTTGAGGATAACCTTGCTGTGTTGGTGCAGATTGAGCAGGCGGGTAGCCTTGAGCAGGAGGATAGCCTTGAGCAGGAGGATAACCTTGAGCAGAGTTTGGCTGGGCGTATCCCTGGCTTGGATAACCAGAACTAGGTTGTGCGTAACCTTGCGATTGAGGATACCCTTGAGTTTGTTGAGGGTACCCTTGTGTTTGTTGCGGATATCCTTGAGATTGTTGCGGATAGCCTTGCGATTGTTGCGGATAGCCAGACCCTGTGTTAGGATAACCAGGCTGAGGCGCTGGATATCCCATCGTAGGGAAGCCTGGCATCGGCATCGGGTTTCCAAAAGACTGCGGTGCTGAGTTGCTAAATCCGATATTGTGTAGGTAACGTGGCTGACCCTTAAAACGAAACGAATACCTTTATAATTACAGCTGTAGGTACCTACACGACGTAAGTATTTTGTGATAAACAAAACAAAGATTTCTACTTATTAAGCAATTTCAAATATTTTCACATTCACACATTGTACTTACTTGATAGGGATTCATTATGTATAGCTTAAGTTGATATTGATATTAAGTACACTAAATATCGTATATATAAGTGATGTACAGTTATAACACTAAATTTCGTTACACACTCGCAAGCTTGAACAACTTTTGTGTTAATGACAGCTAAGCTAAGCGTTAGCGGCTTTCCGGCCCTCCGATGACGAATAAAGTTGATGACATCACATTGACGTTCGGATACTGCTAGGGATGCTGTAATTTTACTGAATATTTTGTTATCTATGCTCATATTTAATGTTTCATATTACTAATAATTAAAGTTACAGTTATTCTTCAATTAAACATTGAATTGCAAATATTATAAAAATAAATGTTTCTTTTTTATAATATATAAATGGAAACCAACCTTTATTTTTTTCATCATAACGAAAAATATTTTTTTTGCTTGCGAACAGGAAAGCATTGCTAGCATTAGTTATCTGAGTTTATTAAAAATAATACGAAAACCAATAAAGAAAAACGTAAAAAAAGTAATGTAACCGTCACAGATAATGACAGCTAATAAAAAATATAATATATACAGTAAAATAAACTAAAACATAATTTCAATATCTAATTATTACCATAGCAACGAAGTATATTATATAGGTACGCATTACGCACACACAAGAGAATAAAGAGGGGACATAAAGGAATGAGATGCTATGCCTGGCTTATATATAACCTAATCACTAGATTAGATCAGATCAGAGCAGAACCTAGATTTGATTTTTGGTAATGGCCATTAAAAACAGTAATGTAGGTAAAAAATCAAAATTGTATTGAAGTGTAATAGTTGTAATTAATAGATCTTTGACGTCATCGACTGACCGTAATTTGAGAAATCCACTTCGTCTTAAAACAAGTATTACTCACCCATATGATAGATGAGTAATCATATGATACGATAATACGTCATAAGTGACGGATAGACAAGTGACACCCACCCATATTTTTATTTCGAGTAAACTACGTCACTGTCTTTGTTACAAAATGTTTCAACCAGTTTCAACTTTCAACACTTTTAAGTTCATTTCAATAGAATTTGTACACACCACAAGTGCAGTTTATTTTGATAAAATAAAAAAAAAACTGCAATTGTTAGACGCCTATACTATTAAAAAAATGGACTTCTTAATTTTTGTTTATATTGCATTTTTTTACCACACATAAAATAATAGTAAAGCGTAAACTTTTTTGATAAGCCTCGAAGCGACCTTGATTATAATAATATAATAAGAATAGTAATTAGTATTTTTCTATTTAATTTCATTTCTACTAGGTAATCATCTATCAGTGTACAAAATATTATAAATATATCAAAGATTATCGCAGTTTTATATAAATATATATTATATTCGATACTTTTTACTTTAATTTAAAAGAAAATGCTATTATATTTATTTTAACGCTTGTGGAATTAAGTAAATATAATAATTGTTCGAAGGATTGTTTTATGAATAACTCCTGCTTTAAAAAAAAAAACAAAAATATTACTTTGTATTGATATTGCATTACTATTATATTAGGCGTAATATTTTTTATTTGAAAATAAACATTTGCTTGAACAATTTATGATCTTTACTCCTATAAAAGAGGGTAAATTTCTTTGTTTGTATATAGGAATAATCTTTGGAACTAATGACCCAATACCCAAATTCACTGGGTAAATGCTGCATTACCTATTCCTGAACGTTTTGTTATTTATTATTTAAAATTGTAATAATAAGAAAAATTAAATAAATTTCTCACATGATTACCACAATCTGAATAATTTTATTTACTTGACTAAAAAAATATTCGAAGTTAAATTCAGGATTGTTGTAAAACTCGTTTCGAAGGATTCTTCAAAATAGGTAACACGATATAGTTTTGTGGATTTGATAAATGAATTACTTGGGAACTGATTTTTTGATATAGGTATAATATATAGCTAAATAAGAAAATAGAAAAAATTCTTCCAGGCACCCTGTATTATAAAGAAAATCGTATGGGAACGGGGGGGGGGAGTGTTGCATGGAAACGAAAAAATGCCGTTTTTCCCTCGGTTTTGGTTTTGCTTCCACATTTCTTAAACAAAAAGAAAACTACTTTCTTGAATAGAAAGAAATTTTCTAAAAAAAAAATGGTTGTCTGTAAAGTCGGTTTACGGACGATAGTTTAACGTGACAACGTCATAACAAAACATTGATGAAATGACTGCAATCGAGTGAAAGAGAGATAGATGTGGCGCAAGCGTACTTTCAGCGTAACGGGACAATGCGCGTAACGGGACAATGAGCGTCACGGGACAAATTTTCGTGCATGCAGCCGTTCATTGATTTATTAGACGTTGTCACGTCAAAAGAAATAATTCTTAAGAAGAATTAATTCTTTACGAGCTGCGTTCGTTAATAGTACATGTTAATCTACAAAAAAATTAAACCTAAAAATAGTAATACTGTTTTTCCTGTTAAATGTTTGTAGTTAATAGTTATAGCTATCGATGACTGTCTACATTGCTGATTAACGGCCGAATACTGAAATGTTATTCAAATAAGTTGCACTTAATATTTGAATGACGTTTCAGTATTCGGTCGTAAAGGAATCTTATCTACAAAGACGATAGATACATTTTTGGAAACAACAATATCGGACGATCAGTATTCATAGTAATAAAGAATTACAGTCTAGCTTTATTTTGTTTACGCATTCCAATTTAAGAAAATATGTTAGTTGTAGACTTGATGACCTTGAGGGGCCTTTCATAGATACAAAATTGTTAAGAGGTATAGATTTCGCCTTTTTTTTCAATTGCCAATTGTAATAGTGAGCTTTAATTAAAAGCTTTAATTAGCGACGTCCAAACATTCGTATGAGATTAAGTATCTGTACTAGTATTATTATAATATTATAGTATGATGATCTGCCTCGTTGGTCCAGTGGCTACATGTAAGGACGCAGACCCGGAGGTCCTGGGTTCAATTCCCAGGTAGGGGCAATAAAAATTAAAAAGGTACTGGGATTTCCTGTCAGAAAATTCTCATTTGCAACCCGAAGTTGGAAGTGTACACTCCAGTGCCACGTAAAGACGTTGGGCCTGCGCCTGAACTCTTGTCACTCATGTCGAGCTACCGTCCCATTGCTATTGAGAGCTTGGGAATAGAGAGTGTACCTGTGTTTGCGCACACACCTGTATACTAAAATATCTCCTGCACAGTTGGGTAAATCTCTTTTGAGATAGGCCGTTGTGGCCGAAATCGGTCTTGAGGACATTATTATTATTATATGATCTGTGACATTAGTAATCTCGTAAAAACAATAATTATTTTTTATTATTTATTTCGTTGTCTCCGAAATCGATCTTGGCGACATTATTAGATATTATTATATGATCTGTGACATTAGTAATCTCGTAAAAACAATAATTACATTATTTCACTATCTTACACTATTTACTTTTTGTTATCATCAACTATTTAATTAATTATTGTTTTAAGAAAACAATCGGTTATTTTTAACAAATATTTTTATTTACGATTTTTAATATTAAAGATGACACTCATTATCTTCACAGATAAAAAATCTTATACTTACCTATTTACGTAAAATTTAATATTGGGGGTATAATATTTACATGTATAGACATTTAAAGTTAATACTTATCATTCTTTTGAATATTTTTATATCTTACTAGCTGATACTCGCTCCGACTTCGTCCACGTTGCTTGATATTAATATATCATACAAATTAATATATAATACAAAGTTTTCTTATGTACGAAGGAAAAAACATCAAAAAGATTGTAAGCAAAAATATACTTTGTTTAAACATACATCACTGAACACGCAGTGCATATACAAATTGTTGTTTCTTGAAATTTTAGTAACTTTTTATTAAATTAAGATATCGCAATCATTTTTTTATAAGGGCCAAGTGTCTAAGAACTAAAATTTAAAAAAAAAATCATTGAAATCTATTCAATAGTTTTTCCGTGATGCGCGCACAACTGCAGACCTCTAACATTTTATTTATATAGATATACATTTAAAACTGTAGGGCTATTCCTCAATCTGATCATAAGTAATCACCGTCGACCACAGACATCGACTCTATAAGACATAAAATACTTATTACAGTTAATTCCTTTAATTGTATAAGATATGTGTCCCTTATGCCTGTATTTACACTGGCTCACTTATCCTCCAAAATAGAACACTACAAGTTGTTTTATATGTGATGAATGCGTGGTGTAACACAACTGTGTATTCTACCAAAAGTCTGTGCTAAATGTGCTAAATTCTAATAATTGTAGAAATTTATTTTTTGGGATTCTGTACCCAAATGGTAAAACGGGAAATTACTAAGACTCCGCTGTCCGTCCGTGCGTCCGTCTGTCCGTCTGTCACCAGGCTGTATCTCATGAATCGTGATAGTTAGACAGTTGAAATTTTCACAGGTGATGTATTTATGTTGCCGCTATAACAGCAAATACAAAAAAAAAAAAACAGAATAAAATAAACATTTAGAGGGCTTCCATACAACAAACGTGATATTTTTGCTTGTTTTTGTTCGATATTGATAACGGCAACAGATAGACGCTTGAAACATTGACATGATTTTAGCTTAGTTTAGTTATATGTATATTCACTTTAAAAATAAATAATTAAATTAAAATAAAACAAATATTTAAGGGGGACTCCCATACAACAGACATGATTTTTTTTTGGCGTTTTTATAAATAACTAGCTGTGCGCCGCGGCTTCACCCGCGTATTATTAATAAAAATATACTAAATTATTTTATTACTATAATAACACACGCACGCACACACACATATGGCTACTGGTAAAGAAATACGTAATTAACGGGTTTAAATTAATTTTCTTAAGATATAATATGGTTTACCGATCTTATATATAGCGTAACATTTGCGCCATTACATGTTCTTCGTGTGTATCAATTTTCATCAAGATTGGTCAAGTCATTCTTGAGTTATAAGAAGACATACAGACAGATAGAGAGACAGACAAAAATGAAAAAAATTGTATAACGTGAATCACTGCATCATAAAACGATTATTTATCACAAATATGGTGAAAAAAATGTACAGACAGAACCAATAGATTTATATAGTATGATATGGAACCCTTCATGCGCGAGTCCGACTCGCAATTGGCCGATTTTTATGAATATGTAGGTACTAATGTGACAAGGTCTAAATTAGGCATATTTTGATTGAACGTATTGATGTGTAAGCATCTAAATGCTCGGTACACGGTAAGGGCTAATTGAGCCTTCGAGCGTCAGACGACTCAGCGTAAGATTTCGAGTGTCAGTTGTAGTCAGCGTAAGATATGATATTTACACATCAATCAATATCAATCATTACCATCAATTATTACCTTGGCACTCTCACGATTTTTTTTTATAAATTATATTTACATTTTTATAAACCTCCTGTATAAAAAGATATAATATTATCGATTGACATAATATTATCAAGAGATGAACCACTCAAGTCAATATAACTCTCTGACGTAATACTGCGTTATATAATTTTATGATTTACATAAATTTAGCGTTTCTAGTGCAGTGCATAAATATTATTTATTTGTTTTGTTTCGAACCAATACTTTTAAGAGCTGATTGTTATATTATGTTATTGAGGAAAGCAACTCATTATGTATCGATTTCATTAATTGTGAGCGCTGCCAGCCTAAATAGAATATGTGCTTGCGTTGACCTGTATCATTTCCCATTATGCCCCGGTCACGTGTCCAAATGGGAAATTAGGGTTACTTGTTGTTTCCAAATAATTAAGTAATTTAGCCTATATCTGAAGTTGATTGTATAAAATATAATGACAAATGTTGCTTTCTGAGTTAATTATATTTTAATAAAGAGTATTCTGTGTTTGTTTCATTTTTCTCAAGTATTATTATTAAAGAAAACCGATAAATAATTAATTAACTAAAAATAATAAAATAATTGGGTTGGTAAAATAAATGTAAGTATTCTTCTTGTCAGGGTAGAATGCTCACGCGACCCCTTGGCACCCCCATAAAGGCGGTGAAGTATACGCTGTGGTTTTAGTGGGTATTACGGCCTTGCACTTCAGCCGTCGAGTCCCACATAACCCCCCGCTTTTCATCTTGCGGGGGGTATGCGTAAATGCATTTCCACAGCGAAAAAAAAAAGTATTCTTCTTATTAATATAACAAGAAATATAATCTATTAAATTAGAAATAGGTTACACCGCGTCGCGAACGTTCGTATTTTTGAAAAAGCTTACTCGGCGTCGCAATCGTTCGTTTATAAGAGATAGGTTATTCCGCGCCACAAAAGTTATTGCATTCAAAATAGGTTACCCCGTGCCGAATGTCATAATCATAATCATCCGCAGGCATATATCGGGGCTCGGCAACTCCATGCAATATGTCCACCCAAGTACTAGGCATCCGAATATGTAATGGTAACGTATTTGGTGACGAGGATCGTGGCGATGGCGTCGTCACGCGCGATCTTATAACTGAAATTGCTTACAATTTCACTCAACTAATATAATTTCCATTTATTAATCGATTATTTAAAAAAAATAGCATAATTATGATAAAATCGTATTTAAAAGTTAAACATTCGTTTTATTGACTCCCCTATGGTTTGTTGAACGCTCTAAAATAACACGGTTTATTACACGGATATTAAAATAACATCAACGAAATCACGAGCCAATACAGTATTTAAATAATAAGAATGTCTGATTCTTACTCCGTTCAAGTTGTCCGATTATGGAGCAAAGTACCCGAACATATTAGAAAGGCTGCCTATGAACTTACCTTTAAGACTCGTCTATGTGAGCACATATTGTCAGAAAGTTTCTAAGCCGCTAGTTCTCATGACATCTATAATGCATTATTATTTATATGTTTTTATAATTTTTTTATTAAATATTTATTATTTTATTGCTTATAGTTATTATAAATTTATTTTGTAGATACTTGGTGTATGTATGTATATGTTTATTTATTCTATAGTTTTATAATATATAAATATAGGTAAGTGTATTGATGTGTAGTATTAATTATATTAATTATCGCCTTCGTGGATTTCTGGTTGACCTAAAGGTTGACAGGCAGAGAATGCCTACAGGCATTAAGTCCGCCTTTTGTCCCATATACTCCGCGGTGGTCAATAAAGTTTTAAATAAATAAATTTTAATACTTAATTATATTTTAATTAAGTTAGGCAGGATTTATTTACACGACACCGTGTCATGATGTTTTGCTTCATGGCATACGAGTCTGCCTTACCTCCATGACGCGCCAGTACATGTATCACGTCATGTCATAATACAATCATCAGTTGTACTATACAAAAGTTTGACCAAAGCATTTTTATATTATTTAATTGAGACAAATAATTATATAATATTAAAATAATTAATAATCAACAAGGCGACCTTTTGAACCACTATTTAATCTAGCCGTCAAAGATCAAGTTAGGTTATCGAAATACGTAAGAATATCATAAATAGATATACATTTCTTTATATTTCAAAGATGAACGCGATATATTATACTGATATATAATACTGATATTTTTTTTACATATCCGTGTATTATTTCCACAATAACAACTCTAATCTTTAATATAATAAATAGTATAAACCAATATCACGGATTCTTCTGTCTATATTTCTGCTAACTCGGGCAAATAAGACTTAGTTACGGACAGAAGAAGGTATCGAGTCGATGACGGTCTTCGTAAATTTGCAATATTGAGTGTGGATTAATAACTATGTAATAACTATAAATAATATAACTATGTGTATAACTATGTGAATTTAATATTTGTTGTAAATACACAATAACTTAAGTCCATACATTCTTATTTTGGACTTCCAATTCATTTGTTAAATAATTCTTGTTTTACATACCTACTTACTTGTAGTAAACAAGTACCTACGTTTTATGTTAATTTATTTTCATAAAAAGCTTAAATTATTAGTTGAGGTGTATGATATTTTAAAATATTTATTGATTGTTTAATGTTTGTTATTATAATGAAATAAAACAACTTGTGTCTTATTTTGAATTAATCTAGTTCTTTAGTTATGTTTATAATTAAAGAACCAAAGAATAATATGTTTTATTTATAATGATATGTCCTTAACATGGTTTTTAACTCAACGGAACAGGCAGCTAGTAGCTTATGAGTCCTAGAGAAAGAGGTGTAGGGTGAAAAAGAAAATTAATTGTTGAAACCTTCTCCTCAATAAACCAGTATTCTATGGAAATGTCCATGGAATAGTTCATTAAATTTAACTTGGTTGTAAGGTTTGGTGTAATATTGTCTGGGTAGGTTAACCAAACACTTGTTAATTATTTTACCCCCAAACACCAATTTACTTAGTTGTGTTTCAGGTGACACCCTCACCATGTTTAACTACTTACAATTTTGGCTAATAACTTCTCTTATTGTTTTAGATTTTCTCACTTAAATATATACGTATATATACGTACGATGTTATATAAGAATATATAAATTGACCGACCGCTACGTTATCAAGTTTATTATAAAGTTGTCAGCGAAACGTAAGTCATGCTCGATTTAAGGAATAAGGTCGTTTTTATAACGGGAGGATCGATCGGCATCGGTGCGAAAGTTATTGAGTTTTTATTAGAAGAAAATGTAAAGGTAAGTTTTAGTATACTTTTCATAATACAGACATTTCCATAAAAAAAAAAACTCATTCTTGTTATTTTTTTGATGTCAATACTTGCACTGTTATGTAATCTTTTATTATCTAGCAGTCTTTATGTTATTATTATCACTCGTTAAGTATTTTTGATTTATTGTTTTTAGAATACCGTAGATTATTAAAGCGAGTCAATTTTGGTCTATCAATAGCAAAATCGAGAGAAATTTGAATGGTTTGAACGATATTTTAAGCATTTTTTATTAAGAAATATTGAAATAATAAAAGTTCGCTAATATAAAACGGTAAGTTAGCTTAAATTTCTTTTTGATCAACATAATACGTTGTCAAAATATTTCTTTCGATTAGATACATGAATATTGTAATGCATTTTATGCAACAGTTTTGAATATTCATATTAAAGGTTTGTAAGATAAGTGATTAGGAGTACATGAAAAAACTCAGACGTGGATTAAATCAAAGAATTTAGGTTTAATTAAGGCTAGAAGTTTTATGTTTCAACGGTCTATAGTTGTATTTTTAATTATCGTTTTTATACATATCGATCAAGGAAAACAACGTAAGAAAACCTGAGTATGTCGGATGAAATGGAATAGTTAGCTGTAATTATGTCAATATCATAAACAGCTTGCATTCGAGTTATTTCGAAGTAAATACCATGCTCGTAATAAATACCTACAAATATTTTTATAAAGCGGTGTAAGCTACGAACATAATATAATACTAAATTTAGTGCCTTGGGTATGCATCACAATTTTAGCTTTATTGACAGATAGGTTGACGAGCAATCTGATAACTTGATGATAAGTAGACGTAGTGTATAAACGATTTCTTAGATAGTTAAAGTGCAGTCAGGTACGAGATATAAGATGTTATGTCCCTTGTGCCTCATATTACATTGGCAGAATAAAGTATTACAAAGGTTGACTGTAGAATAACTGGTGAGATAAGACCATAAAGTTATACGACTGGTGAGTCAACCTACTAAAGAATATACTTCGCTGTGAGATAAATGAGATGAATGATAAGTGAGATAATGCTTAGTGTAAATATTCAGATCATCTAGTATTCTTGTCTATGATCAAGTAGAGCCGTGACTGCTCAGCAATAAGAAGTCGAGAACCTTAACTGAAGAGTGCAGCTTCAAACACTGGCTTTGATTTTAATTTGAATTTATAATCCATCGTGTGGTCGTCGTAGAAGGAAAATATCGTAAGAAAACCTGCATGTGTCTTATGAAATACCACCACACCACCAATGTGGTATACATTGGGACAGCATAATGTTATTAGCTGTCAGCTTTCCTGTGGAGAGGAAGGAACAATAATAAATAGTATTGTTATGTTTCAGCACGTCACCAATCTGGATATCGCAGAGGACAAAGGAATCGCATTACAAAATGAATTAAATAAAAAGTACCGCACGAATAAAGTCAAGTTTATTAAGGGAGATGTCACAAATCAGGACGATTTATTTGGAGCATATCGAACTACAATCAAGGACCATGGGTATATTGACGTAGTTATTAACAACGCCGGCATCATGAATGATAGCAAGGATAAATTTAAGAAGGAAATTGAAGTTAATGTGGTAAGATTTATTCTTAATTGGTCAATTCTACAGCCGCGTGATTTTATAGAATTTATTTTTAAGCTGGCCACATGCTCAGGGCTTGGACACGTCTACGGTGCCTCACTGGCCACCGTGCAACGGCACGACTCAGCACCCGGGTGAATGACGGCGCGACTTGATCTAACAAATCAAGTTCTAGTTTACAATAAAGTTCTAAATTACAATCAATTATGATGATATCTATATAAGCTTGGGGGTTACGTGACAGCTTAAATGCTCCACTGCTGGGCTAAGGCCTCTTATTCTCTTTTTGAGGAGACGTTTGGAGCTTATTCCACCACGCTTAACGAGATGAATTATAATCATAAATTAAGCACATTAAATTCAATGGTGTTGCCCGGGTTTGAACCCACGTTCATCGGATAAGAATTACGAGTTCTTTGCACTGGGCCATCTCGGCTGTTTTTCAACCGGTTTAAATCTAGAGTATTGATATGAAATTTAGTATTCTTACTATAACTTTAAATTTTGTCTTAATAGCTTAAAAACTATTTTTGCAGACAGCACTAGTAGAAAGTACGTTAAAAGCTATTGACGTAATGAGAAAGGATGAAGGTGGCAAAGGAGGTGTTGTGATGAACATGTCGTCCGTCGCAGCTCTATATCAGGAGCCTCTGGTTCCTATCTACTTTGGTACAAAGAGCGCTGTTTTGCAGTTCAGTAATTGCCTTGGGGTGAGCTAGAGTTTGACGATCTTATTTGTAAACAGGATTTAGAGGTCTGGAGGCCTCGGGGCAAACAAGGAGTGGAGTGGAGCGTAGACTGGTCCCAAATTATTTGTCTATTTTATTATTTGGAAAATAATATTAAAATGATTGTGTTGTTTTTCAAGAAAAAAATTATTGTGTAACCAAGTAAAAAAAAAGCTCAGCGAATGCAACTCAGCAAAAAATATGATAATATTTCCTTCCACAATCAATCAACTTTTGCCCGCGGGCATTTTACATTTCATCTTTTGTGGAGGCCCCTGGGCAGTAGCCCCGGTTGCCCTCCCCTAATAATCCGGCCCTGTTCGTAAATTTTGTTTATTGAGTTTATCTCCTTTTGTCATAAACTATTTGACATTCGAATAGAGAAGATATTAAGTATTACTAAATGAATTGCTCGCTAAAGTAAAATTTATACAATGAATATTTTGAGAATAAAATTTAAATAACGCTTAGATTTATAACAACATATGTTTCTTACTAGCCCGTTTACATTTTTCAGTTACCTGAATATTACAACAGAACTGGAGTTCGTATATTGACGATTTGTTTTGGTGCGACCGACACCTCACTCTTGACCAAAGAAAAATTGGGTAATTTTGACAAGGAAGCCGAAAGCAAAATGATGGATAGTATATCTATTCACCTTTTACAAAAGTAAGCTATAGACTATACACATTTCTATCAATTAATTATTATTTATATTCATTTGGTTATATTTCCACAATACCTTTGATTTAAAAAAATAAATGTATGCACCCCATATTCTCCTTATTGTATGCTTAATATTGATATGCTTATATTTTCTATAATACTGCATGTAAATTTTCCAATATGTTTTTAGGGTCGAATCTGCAGCACACGGGGTAGTGGAGGCCATAAAACGGGGTGAAAGTGGAAGTACTTGGCTCTCAATCAATGATAAGCCCGTGAGAGATGTTACAAGCACTATCAAGAAAGCGTACGGTGTCCTCAGTGAGCTTGTATTTGAATCATGAACATAAACCATAACAAACCAAAAGCCTAAAAATTTTATCTAGCTAACTACAGTTGAGTTACTTTGGAGACCTTTTTCAGTATGTACTTGTGTAATAATAGATACATTTTATAAAACTGAAATAAACCAGTTTGCTCTAGTTACGTGCTTCCAGCTCGTGCATAAGTAGCGTAACAATTATTGTGATTTGGTAACATTTAATATGAATAAATAGCTGAGTAAAGTTTTAATGAGATAATTGAGTACAATTGAATTGAGCTGTGGTTTTAAAGTAAGAAGCATAGAATGCCATTCTGGTTAGAAAAGTATATAAAGAGTTAAAGAATTTAATGATTAAAAATTACTTTTAATATGTATAATGTTTAGTACCCATTAAAATAAAAAATATATATGTTAAAAGTATTTATTTATTTATCTGCTGACTGTACAAATCCTAAAACTTCATCAAGCTGATTTAGCTGTACGCGTATACTTAAAAGAGAAAGAAACAGTTGAACAACTTTTTTCTATAATATAAATTTATTATGATTCACTTCTCAACACAAGTGTTTTATTTTCCTTTAGATATGACTCTGATATCAATCTGAGCAAAAGAAGCCACTTCCAGGAGATGGTGTAACATTATAGATCTATGTATACTCGTAGTCTTGTTTTATATTTTTGACATAATTTCATAAGCTTTACTTATATTGCTAGTGATGTTAGAGATTTTGTTGAAGTTAACTAATCACGTGCTTCCGCTTTTACTTTCTTTGCATCCTTTAACAACACATAGAGCGGCCACCTCGGACTGAAAATAAATTAAATAAATTAAGTCACTCGTTTGTACGAAAAAGACTTACCATGATGATAAACGAGCATTTGCCCCTATGATTCCTGCTACCAAATCCGTGTTGTCCTACAACCGTTTCGCTGCTAATATGTACTCCCACTTTAGCGTTGAAGTCCCCCATGACAACATTGAAGTGGGCCTTTTGCGTGGTATGCAATGCCTTTGAAATGTCTTCATACATTTCTTCCACTTCATCATCAGAGTGTGTCGAAGTCGGTGCGTAAACTTGGATAACCTTGAGGCTATACCTCTTGGTGAGTCTGATCACAAGGTACGCTACCCTTGCCGCCAAACTGGAAATGACTAAGATGGAGTCTTGTGGACCAAAAAGCCGACGCCCACTTTGGATGGTTATTCTCCCTCTCTGAAGTACATAAGATGCCCTGATACTAAGGCCTTAAGGTCTAAGTTTTATGGTATCCTCCCCCTTTCTTCGGATTTCACATAGCCCCAAAATATGACACCTTATGTTACCCAGCTCTTCTTCGAGCTGTGCCAGGTGTTCGTCGAGCCGTAGCGTGCGTCCGTTATATGTAGCCCGAGTCAGTCGGTATTGGCGGCCTACCGTAACCCGAGGATTCTTAGCACCGCCTGCTCCACCCTTACCATGACCGCCGCCTTAGCCAGGTACAGCGGGGCAATCGGGAACTAGGGGCCGTTGCGTATGAGCGTGTGCCATAAAAAGTTTACGGCCCTCGCCATCGCTAATAATCGCATAATCGCATAATCATCGCGATAATCGCATTCTTCCGTCTGACTGCTGTCTGTATTTGCACTAACTCTTTATAAACCACACAACGGAATTTGATACAGTTTCCACTAAAATCGTAGTTTATAAATAGTTTGAACAATATGGCTACAATATGTACTAAAATATATAGGTTTTAAAAAGGCCTTTTTTTAAGAAAAGTTCAAAATATCGATTTACAAAAAAAATAACTGATATGGTTTTAAGACATGTAAATGTTTTAAAAACCTTAAATATTTTATTTCGAACATAATTGAAGAAGAGTGGTGGAATGACCTTTAAACATTATCCTCAAAAAACAGCTGTGAGTTATTTATTTATTTTTTATTGTTATTTATGATGATGATGTTCTGAATATTCTATAACCTAAATGAATATAGTAACGAGTTATCAAGAAATAAAAACTATCGAGAAATAAAAATAAGTATTGTGGTGATCAGCTATGCCATGGTTGACAAGGCAGCGCGGAGCCTCCGTATAACTAAACCCCATTGAATTGAAGAGCATTGAAGCGTAGAGCTATAGTAGTATAGAGCCGATGACGGTCTTCTTAAAATTTAAAATGTTTAATGTGGTCTATGTGAAATTAATATTCGTTTTAAATTCATTATAATTTAACTCTATATTACATCCTTATTTTGTGAAAAATAATTGATAATGCTTTATTGGAATATCATTCAATTGTTAAATACTGGTTGTTTTACATACTTGCTTCGTAATTACAAGTACCTACGTCTTATTTTAATTTATTTTCATAAAAACTAAAATAATTCAATTAGTTAGATGAGATATATATATATTTTATATATTGTTATTATTTGTTGTTGTGTACAAACTATTAGCAATCTGTGTCTCATTTTGAGTTAATTGGTTCTCTAATTATGTTTATAATTAAAGAAACAAAGAATAATTTATTTGTTTATTATATTTTATTCATACATTTATATGTCTTTAACAGGCAGCTAGTAGCTTTATAGATACAGGATGAAAAAGAAACCAAATTAAATGCTGGAACCTCTTCCAACACCTTCGCCTGTTTGTAAAGTTTTGTGTAATATCGTCTGGGTCCTAAGACTCATGTTTCGGGTATCGGGTTAAGGGGTAAGTGAGCATTTAACTACATAATTTTTTTTCTAATAATTTATCTCATTGTGTTAGATTTTTTTCATTTATCGTGGGAAATTCCCATTTGTTTTAATTTTTGCTACTCCGCTTAAATATATACCTATATATATATACGTACGCTGTTATATATGAATGTATAAATTGACCGACCGCTACGTTATTCAGTTTATTGTAAATTTGGCAGCGTAACATAAGTCATGCTCGATTTAAGGAATAAGGTCGTTTTTATAACGGGAGGATCGATCGGCATCGGTGCGAAAGTTATTGAGTTTTTATTAGAAGAAAATGTAAAGGTAAGTTTTAGTATACTTTTCATATTATACAGGCTTAGCAAAAATATATTTACCCATTATTGATATTTTTTTAGATTATTTTATTATCTACTAGCAGATTTTTATTATATTTATTAATTATTTTTGGTTGATTGTAAAATACTGAAGATTATGCTAGATTTTGATTAAAGCTAGTCTCAATTTAAGTCTTGACTATTGACTAAACCTAAAGAGCATATTTTAAGCATATTTTATAAACAAACATTGATTTAATAAGTTTGCCACACAGAATTGATCTATTAATATTCAACTGTAAGTTGAAATAGCTTATTTTTTGTGTTGTGTTTTTGATCAAGACAGATTGTCACAATATAGCTTTAATTACATTAATACATTTTATGCAAGAGTTTTTAACTTTTTATTTTATGGTCTTATTTATTTATTTATTTAAATGGCTTTCAAGATAAATAACCATATACAAACGACTAGGAATACATATGTATACAAATGTTTGGTTCAGATGCGGATCTAAATCCAGTTTTTGGTTTTAAGTTTATGAACTTGCTGTATTTTTATTTTCGATTTTATGCTCAACGATGAAGGTAAACAACTTAAGGAAACCTGAGTGTCAAATGAAATGAAATAGTTAGCTGTAATTATGACATTATTTTAATCTTAGCTTGCATTCAAGTTCTTTCGAAATAAACACCAGGCTAGTAATAAATGGTGGTAGGCTCACTGGTGGTAGGGCTTTGTGCAAGTTCCTCTGGGTAGATACCACTCACTCATTAGATATTCTTCTGCAAACAGTAGTACTTGTTATTGTTATTGTGTATGGTTTGAAGGGTGAGCCAGTGTAATTACAGGCACAAGGGACATAACTTCTTAGTTTCTAAGGTTGGTGGCGCATTGTCTGGGCGTTGGCGATTACATACCATCAGATGGTAATTTTGCTCGTCTACCCATCTAATTCTATATGAAAAAAATTCTATTTTTTTACATATCGGTGTAAATTACGAATATATATAATAATAAATTTAGTGCCTTGACTACCCATCGAACTTTATGCTTAAATTTAGTTTGGTTGATGAGCAAACGGACAACCTGATAATAAGTAGTTGGGTGTAGAATAACTGGTGAGATAAGAACATATAGCCATACAAATGGTAAGTCAACTACATACTTAGGAAAACACCTCATTGTGTATAAGATATTGATTGGTGTACCTATTCAGATCACCTTAGTCTGTGATCAAGTTGAGAGCTTAGACGGCTCAGTGGTAAGACGTTGTGAATCTTAATCGAAGACTGCAGCTTCAAACACGCAGTATAATGAGCACAATCACTGGTTTTGAGTTTCATTTGTGTTTGTAATTCATCTTATACTCGTCGATGAAGAAAAATATCGTAAGGCAACCTGCATGTGTCTCATGAAATTCTGCAACATTTTTATCCACCACCTAAGAACAGCTTAGTGGTATTAGCTCTAAGCTTTTCCGAGGAGAGGAAGGACCAATAATAAATAGTATTGTTATGTTTCAGCATGTTGCCAATCTGGATATCGCAGAGGACAAAGGAATCGCATTACAAAATGAATTAAATAAAAAGCACGGCACGAATAAAGTCAAGTTCATTAAGGGAGATGTCACAAATCAGGACGATTTATTTGGAGCATATCGAACTACAATCAAGGACCATGGGTATATTGACGTAGTTATTAACAACGCCGGCATCATGAATGATAGCAAGGATAAATTTAAGAAGGAAATTGAAGTTAATGTGGTAAGATTTATTTATTATTGGTCAAATCTACAGCCGCGTGTTTTTATAGAATGTATTAGTAATAAAATTAAAGAATTTTATGTTTTTTAAACTGGCCACACTCGTTCCGATAAAAAATCAAGTTCTAGTTTTTGTAAACTAACGTTCGAACTTAATATCAAATTATGATGTTATCATCAATTTAAACAATAAACACGATTTTTTTTTAATTCACTGACGTTGTACGAGTATAATATTATAATTTTATTATAATTATCGCGCGCATCGAAGCATAATTGTGAGGTGTAATAATAATATTTTAAGTATACATTTTAATTACGGTGTAATAACTTTAGAGACGGGTTGGCCCAATGGACAAAACACGAGTATAACCAAATCAGGGATGTTGCGGATGCCGATTTTTTCACATCCGCGGATGCGGATGCGGATGCGGATCTTTGAAGGCTCACATCCGCGGATGCGGATGTTTAAGAACTTATATAAATATAGTATATTAATGAAGTATTAAAACAATGTTGAAGTAATTATTAACATTTTTATAAATGAAAATTAGTATTAAGTATAATGCAATAGTGAATAAAAAAGTTTCCAATTGTGAATAGTGAATATCCAATTTTTATTTAAGTCCTTCACTTACTAATTTTCATTTTAGTAAGTGAAGTTAAAAATAGGAGCATTATACTTAATAAAGAGTGATATTGCTGCCTTTTCTGATTCAAGGCGGTTACGCAGAGGTTCGTAAATTAAACCCGCGCTACTAAATAATTGTTCGCTAGGAACACTGCCTGGTGAAAATATCTGAAATTCCTCTCGATGAACACTCCACCACTTAAGAGGATTTTCATCCACATTGACTCTTTTTTAGCGCGGTAAGAAGTTAATTCCTTCTTGAGTACAGCTTCAGTGCTATCATTTTCTGGTACTTCTTGACTCTCATCTTCACTTGACGAATCAAACATCATAGCAAGGTCGTTTTTTAAGCATGGCTTTCTGACAAAACTTGATGGCCCTGGTCCTAGTTGTGCCATATTCTTTTCCGTGAAATAAGTCATTCTCATTCTTTTGGCCCCTTCGGAATTGGCATTAAGAGAACCGGAATCGTCATTCTCAGTATTTGTCATTACCATCAAAATGTCGTCTTTAACCTTTTCCTCAGCCACCGGTGTAAATAATTTGTGCTTGTAGCGAGGATCTAAATAGGTGGCGATGATGTATAGAATTTATATTTCGTAACTTGTGTGACATCCGCTTCCGCATGAAAATCCGCATTGATTACTGCGGATGCGGATGCGGATGCGGATGTCCAAATCTATGCGGAAGCTCCGCATTTGCGGATGCGGATGCGAATATTCGCAACATCCCTGAACCAAATGTCATAGGTCCAAATCTGCTTAATTAAATAACAATAATTGACGAGCCGTGGAAATTTTAATTAATTTAAGTCGTTTCTTATCATCATATCATCATAAGTATAAAAATGTTAATGACCAGCGAAAATTAACCTTTGTATTATCTACAATTGATTATTATGAATTACAATTTATTGTTCTACATTTTATTTACTTTATAACAAAAAGTTGCTAATAATATTTTCTGTGTTATTTAAGTTCCGAATTAGCTAATAGATGGCACTTTCCATATATAAAGATTTAATTTAATATGTTACTTACATTGAAACCAGATGGCAGCGCGGTCGAGCACCTATAAGTACTTATAAGTTATAAATATAATTACTCACAGAAAAGTCCACGATGGTATATTTCTGACTATTACAGCCATAAAAACAGTTTTTGTTTAAATTATTAAGTTCAAATATTGGTAGAATCGAATAGTGGTGATATTTTTATCATGACATTATCCTTATCCATTTAAAAATTTATTTACATTAAAACCTTAACTAAATACAAGTAACATTTAAAAATAAAATTATTATACAAGTCGTGACCGCGTGGAATGGTAGCAAGAATGCTAGCAGCATTTCCCCTTTGAATCGCAATTCCGATTATCTGGGCGAAAAATGAACCAGCCCTCCTGTCACCAGTGGAAGCAATATTTTGGATGAATTTTTTGGCACTATTACTCCAAGGTCCAAGCGTTTCAACTGCAAACGGAACAAAAATATAATTTGGAATAAGAGACGAATATTTGTTACGTTTGTTCGTTTCAGCTTTTTCCGCGGTAGCTCCGACTTTTAACATTGTTTCCCTGATATGAGACGGGGCGAGTGTGTCAACACATGTTGCGTCCCACACAAGGGCCCGTCCCCGTTCCCAGGGAACCAATGTCAGTCCATCAGGTCTCTTGCCATCATCACGACTAATTCCATGAGGCTCAATAAGAGCAGGAACGTCAATGGTGGCAAGAGCCCTTTTAATAATATTATTAAGAGAACCATGGCGGAAAAGCCTCCCTGAACTCTTTGGACAAGAAAGACCGTGTAAGCCGAAAGAGTCAACCTCTTTTCCACACGGGCACCTGTGCTCAATACACAGCTGCGTTCCCAGCCGGAGACCTATTGAAATGTTTTGATAATTGAGGTTGATAATTTACATTTAAGTTCTACTTTAAATTATGTGGATCGGACTTTTCATTTCAAAGTTACGAAAAAATATCTAAATAAGGAAAATGTCACGGCTTAAACAAACTTCAACTGTTCTGCGTTGAAGACGTAAATTAGCATTTGTTAATAAACTAAATGCTAATTTACGTCTTCAAATTAAATAATAGTATTTAAATTTTCGCAGACGAAGTCGCGGGCGAATTGAACTTATATACAGCTTAATTTTTTTTTTACAGACAGCACTAGTATCAAGTACGCTAAAAGCTATTGACGTAATGCGAAAGGATGAAGGTGGTAAAGGAGGCGTTGTGATGAACATGTCGTCCATCGCAGCTCTACATCAGGAGCCTCTGTATCCTATCTACTTTGGTACAAAGAGCGCTGTTTTGCAGTTCAGTAATTGCCTTGGGGTGAGCTAGAGTTTAACGACCTTTTTTGTAAACTTCGATTATTGAGCTCTCTTTCTGTCATCCTTGATTTGATATATGAGTGAAGAAGACATGGTATTGCTTACCTAATTTCCTGCTAAAGTAATATTTATAGGTGTTACATTGAGTATTTTATTTTACAAATAAAATTAGTAATACACAAGACTATTAGTATTTTAAAAGAATAAACTCCTGCATTAGATGTCGGCGTTAAGACTTGTTAAATACTATACAAAAAACTTATAATCAAATAAAATATTAATTATTATCCCGTTTATATTTTTCAGTTACCTGAATATTACAACAAAACTGGAGTTAGTATATTGACGATTTGTTTTGGTGGCACCGACACCTCACTCTTGACCAAAGAAAAATTGGGTAATTTTGACAAGGAAGCCGAAAAAAAATTTCTGGATATTGTATCTACCCACCCTTTACAAAAGTAAGCTAAAGACTATTTTTAAATTAAGAATTAATAATTAAACTTAAAAATTAAGAATAAATAAAGAAACCTGCATATGTCAAATTTCACTCAAATTCTGCCACATGTGTATTCCACCAACCCGCATTAGAGCAGCGTGGTGGAATAAACTCCAAACCTTTTCCTTAAAACAAAGGAGAAAAGGCCTTAGCTCAGCATTCATAGGTAATTAGTATTCTAATATGTTTTTAGGCCAGAGTCTGCAGCACGTGAGGTAGTGGAGGCCATAAAACGGGGTGAAAGTGGAAGTACTTGGCTCTCAATCAATGACAAGCCCGTGAGAGATGTTACAAGCACTATCAAGAAAGCGTACGGTATCCTCAGTGAGCTTGTATTCGAATCATGAATATAAATCATAACATACCATTTGTACTTCGTGGTAGAGCTTTGTACAAGCTCGTCTGGGTAGATACCACCTACATTGGCGATGCAAGCGATGGTTAACATTTCTTACAATGCCATTGTCTATGGGCGTTGGTGACCACTTACCATCAGGTATCTCACATGCTCGTCCTCCTTCCTATACAATAAAAATAATAATACCAAAAGCAGTGTCTATAACTGAAATAAACCAGTTTGCGCTAGTTACTACATTCTTCAAACTCTCGCATAACTACTTATGGTCCAAGATCCCAGAGCTGCCAGACGTCACGTATTTTCTGACGGATGAAATGTGGACGATTGAGTAGTGTTAGTATGTACTATGATCGTATGCCTACCTGCTAGCTTGGTCAAACGGCCAATTTCCAGGTATCAGGTAATCAAGGTACATATAAACATTACTTACTTCACGTAAATTCTGACGCTCCATTTTTATATATGTTCATCCGACAACTATTTTAAAACCTTTGACAAGAAGACAGACCGATCCAAGGGGCCAATCATCCCCTAAACTAAATTTTAATATCTATGTGAGTGGGAGCGCGAGAGCATTATCTACGCGCATGAGACTGAGTGAGACCGACTGCGCTGTTAAGACCATGAAAATTACTTGAACTGATATTTTATAATTTTTAGAACTTCGGTCTTTCGGTCTCACTCAGTCTCATGCGCGTAGATAATGCTCTCGCGCTCCCACTCACATAGATATTAAAATTTAGTTTAGGGGATGATTGGCCCCTTGGATCGGTCTGTCTTCTTGTCAAAGGTTTTAAAATAGTTGTCGGATGAACATATATAAAAATGGAGCGTCAGAATTTACGTGAAGTAAGTAATGTTTATATGTACCTTGATTACCTGATACCTGGAAATTGGCCGTTTGACCAAGCTAGCAGGTAGGCATACGATCATAGTACAAACTAACACTACTCAATCGTCCACATTTCATCCGTCAGAAAATACGTGACGTCTGGCGGCCCTGGGATCTTGCTCTATTATTAATTAGTTAGTTGTCATTTAGCTTGTTATTCTTTTCTTATTAATTAGTTCATAATAAAATCTATAATGTCGAACGAAGGCGAGATGGCCCAGTGGTAAGACCGCGTGAATCTAAACCGATCGTGATCGTGGGTTCAAACCCGGGCAAGCACCGCCGAATTTCATGTGCTTAATTTGTGATTATATTTCATCTCGTGCTTAACGGTGAAGGAAAACATCGTGAGGAAAACTAGATGTGTCAAATTTCACTGAAATTCTGTCACATGTGTATTCTACCAACCCGCATTGGAGCAGCGTGGTGGAATAAGCTTCAGCCCTCCTCAAAAAGTGGAGAAGAGGCCTTAGCCCAGCAGTGGGACATTCTCAGGCTGTTATTACTATTACTATATTGCTATTAAAATATATAGGGACAGTAAACATTTACGATATATAAAATGGTAACATTAAATATAGTTGGCACTAGCTGAGGAAAATTTGAATGCCGTGATTGAATGGATAATTTAATATCTGGAATTAAAGAATTGAATGATTATATTACTTATAATATTTATAATAAATTTAATTTATATAAAAAGTATTTATTTATTTATCTGCTGAACGTACAAAGGCTAAAAAGTATTCACGCTGATTTGGCTGTACCCGAACAATTAATAGAGAATATACATTTACTATGTTTTGTTAAAAAGTGTTTTATTTTCCAGTAGATAAATATCCTGTAATAAAAGAAGGCGCTTCCAGGAAATGGTGCAAGATTATAGATCAATGTATTAACCCGTAGGCTTGTTTTATATTTTTGACATGATTTCATATGCTTTACTTATATTGGTTGTGATGTCAGAGATTTTGTTGGAGTTAACTAGCCACGTGCTTCCGCTTTTACCTTCCTTGTATCCTTTAACAACACCTTGAGCGGCCACCTCGGGACTGGAAATTAATTTTAATTGTATAATTTAGGTCAGGGTAACAGATTTTTTCGTTTTGCAATAACGACAATAGACGTGGGTTACTATACAAAATATATATAGAGCCACACTGTTAATTTTGGTACTTTGCTATTTTACATTTTTTTAAATCTTATATAGTTCACTGTTTGCGTTAACTTGCCTGATTCAAAAGATCGGTACGGTCTAGGATGAAGCAATCTTGCCTAGAAAACACCAACGTTGTACTTAACAGGAAATATAGACTCAGGCAAAGTATTCCGCACTTTGGCAGCTCGAATAATAAATGTGGCTTCGAAGAGATTATAATTCATATTTCATACCGTGATTTAAGCGTAGGCGTGTGTGTAACCGATATTTCGAAGGTTAAGTTTTATATTCAATGGTCATTTGCAATTTATAAAATAAGATACACAGATTCTTTACTTCGTGCTAATACAAAATTAAGAGCCGATACAGTGACGTCAATCTTATTCTAAAAATGCATGAAACCTTCACGTGTCGGATGCATCTGCAAGGCTGCTGCCGCTGGCAGTGCTGAATTTAAAAGTTATTATTACTTTTCATGATACTAAAATAAAATATAACATTGTTACTCACGTTTGCATAAGACTTCGACGGCTGGTGTACTCTCGAATCTTGTTTAATTTTTGATTGACAATATCATCGTATGAGTTACATTTCCCAAATATGTCAGTGTTCGTTGCTCCAAAACATATTGCTATGACACGAACCTGAGTGTGACGATAATAGTTTTCCATCTAAAAGTATATAATTAATATATATCAGTTATTTAATTGACATAACAAAATGTATATATTTTTCACCAAAGCGAAGTGTCTAAGGCCGTAGTATCTGATAGAAGAAATATAGAAAAAAATAGCCCGTCAAGTCTACCTAGCAATACGTTGATGATATTCACGGTGATGGTGTGGTTTATAGTATGTCTGATGGTGACTACTCACGACCAGGTGAGCCTTATTTCAATGATGAAAATTTGAAGCAGATTAACAGTAACATTGTCGTGTCCAACTGCGAATATTTGATAGAAAGTATTCTACTAACATAAACTATTGTGTGCCTGTTAATCGACACTACAAATATTTGCATGCGGCTCTAAAATTATAAACAGCTTTAAAGTGGCGTGTTTATAGTAAACAATATTGTTTTTTTAAATATTTCTTACCCCGATGCAATTGCTGAAATGAAGTACTGCACTTTTGGACGATGCATATACGAAGAGGAATGGCGAATATTGTGCTAGAGCACTAATTGAGGAGACATTAATAATGGTACCTCCTTTTCCTCCTCGATCTACCCTCATTAGTTCCAAAGCTTTAAACGTCGATGATACCACTGCAACCTGGAATATTATTAAACATAATACGTTAAAAAAAAATTAATTTATGATTACATTAATATACACTCATAGAAAATTTAGATTACTAAAAACACAATATAATATATGTTAATATATTCTCATGACGCACTAGCCATATATAATAACAGTTTACATAAATAAAAAAAGAATAACTGTTGGTTTTTGTTTCCGAGTTTCATTTGTTTTTTCGGCTATGTTCTAATGTAATTAATGTTTATCTTCCAGTTCTTATTATTTATTAATGTAACAAACTTAAACAAACGTTGAGCGTAACTTAAATAATTATGGTGAGACTTATGATGACAAACATTTTCGAATCTATCATTTTCGCATTGTCAATCCATACTGTTAAACTGGAGGGTTACTCGAAGTCTTAAGGGTCGTAAGTATCAACTACCGTGGATTATTTTTCAAGTATTAGTAGCTAACGATATCGATACTTTTTGAGCTCTAATTAAGCTGCATAAAGTTCGATAAGTAATAGCGATAGTCCACTGTAGAAGAGTCAATTCTCATATTGTCTCAATGTCAACGTGTAATCTTGATAATTTGATATGCATAGAATGCAGTCAGTTAAAAAAATAGTAAGTTAACAGTTTCCTTTCTTATTTATAAATACTTACGTAATTTATATCAATTTCTTTTTTGTATGTAGTTAAATGTTCGGTTGCTAGTCCGGCGTTATTCACAACGACATCAATTGCACCAAATTTTTCAATAACTTCATGAAAAATAGTCGAGATTTCTTCTTCTTTTGTCACATCGCATTTATAGAACTTCGCTTTATCAGTATATATTAATGATAAATCATTTTCAAGTTTACTTCCAGAAGATACATCTATATCTAAGATACATACGTGCTAAAAGAATTAAAAAAAACATATTGGTGTTTGCATAATACGTCATTGACTGCCCTTAATGGCCAGTCAATGAAGTATTATTGGTTGAACTGTAAATGAGATACATCTAAAATCGCCGTTGTAAAAACTGTCTGCGGATTTACTATTTCCTTTCTGTAGCGCTTTTAACTAACGAGCGAACACAAAGCGGAGATTCTGAGAACCTGTGAGAATTTCTTATGTATTATAAAAAAGGTAATATTAATGATCTATTCAATAATATGTAATTCAAGATGAGGTTTATTTCCATTCAGGTATTATAATTCTAAGTACTTACTTTCACATTTTCTGCAAGGAATTCCCTCACAATGCTTGCACCGATACCATTTGCTCCACCAGTAACAATCGCAACTTTATTTTCTAAACTAAGCATTGTCGTGTATTTTGGGTGAAAATATTAATTAACGTCAACAAGAATTTGAACTAGACTACTTGTTACAACCGCTTAAAATTTTATAATAATACGCTGGACTTAAAGCAGTTATTTATATTAAGTACAATGACGTACGCAATTCGTGTCCTACTTGCTTTTTAGACCTCGCTTGCGTTTTTTTGTGTACCAGTTTCTTTATGTAATTTCTGAACGAATAAATTTGTTCCCTTCTTGATTCCCTTTAAAGAAACAATACGATCAATTGATAATATTGTTTTTCGTATTAACTGTAACTGTAACTTGGTGGTAGAGCTTTGAGCAAAGTAGGTACTACCCACTCATTAGATATTCTGCTACAAAACAGCAGTACTTTGTATTGCTGTGTTCCGGTTTGAGGGGTGAGTGAGCCAGTGTAATTACAGGCACAAGGGATATAACATCTTAGTTTCTAAGGTTGGTGATGTAAGCGATGGTTAACATTTTTTTCAAAGCCTTTGTCTATACGTCTGTCTGGCCCATATACTCGTCCGCCTTCCTATACAATAATAAAAAATATGAATTTATATGCTCGGTGCGTATGGCTTGGTCTGTCTTCCTATATCAAAAGCAGCACTACTTGCTGCTGTATGCTGTATCGACTACGAATAATCGATTTTATCCTAACTGCATAATTCATCGATATCAGTACTGGAGTAATGGAATAATAATTTTCTGGTTGCTATATTATTCAATTGATAATTCGTGTGCGATATAAATGAAAATGCGAAAATGCTTAGCACAACGATAATGATTAAAAAAAAACTAAATCAATTCGATATATATTGAAAGAACAGAAAATTATGGACGTTTTGTATCTAAAAATTTGATTTAAGGTTTGACGTTACGTCCTTTTTTTTAAAAAACGAAAGTGAGAGTATCGAAGAACCTTCAAGCATACAAACTCCATTTTGGTGGTATAGTTTGTTGAATTATTTTAATTCAATATTTATGCATACTTATATATATATTTAATTGTTAATTGCCAATTCTTTTTTATGTTATTGTTTTATTTTATAATTTTATTGTATTTGACATTTAATTTATTATTTGATTAATGTAATTTGAAATAGTTAAATTATTCAGGTAGGTGAAATTATTAATTACCTAACTGAAATATTTTTAAAAGCATGCCGTGTACACATGTGTTAGAATGTAATTTGCAATTGTTTTTGATTCTTAATTCTAAGTCCGTTCATTCGTCCGTTCATTACATTCCGTTTTGTGTAACTTAATAAATAAATAAATAAATAAAACTGATAGTGACGTTCATGACCAAAATAAATTTAACAGCTCATATTGTTATCACTAAGGTACTTACACACACAGACACTTAGGAACGAATCATTCAAATTTATACAAATTTTAATTTACATAAATCACATTGCATTTTGAATATAATTACGAAATCTTAATCCTTTTTAAACGAAATGATTGAGGATGTGATTCGTAAATAAATGATGAGATAAGGATGGTGTATATTGGTTTATAAAGTTTTCACAGATGATTTTGATGATTTGTTATTAAGCTGCTTAACCGTTTAAGCACTCATTCAAACTTGCTTCAAGCACTGCTTGAAACTTCTCAATCTGACCCCAGGAAAAAGTACTATAAAGTAAGTTCTGTATACCTATCATCCCCCAATACCTTCGGTAGAAGTTTTCCTGTCTGTGTTTATATTATACTTTTATCAACAGTCATGGCACATCACAGCCGGTCGAAATAGTTGAAAGCTGATGTGACGCAGTGCCATCCAGCGATAAGTTACATAAGTGTGAATAATACGATTATAGCTTCCCCATGAAAAAATATACATGTATAAATATGAGTCAAATTTCTTAGTTATTGTCTATGAACAGATAATCCAACATCCATTTTTATACGTAAGATATGAAAAATTATATGAATATGATATGTATACAAGAAGCTATTAACAGTTGAACATAGCAGATTGAGTAGTTTCAAATATCAGTTAGAAGGAGTTAGTCGTGTCATAATCATGTTTGAGCTGACCGATAAAGTTGTAATAATAACCGGTGGTGGAAATGGTATCGGGGCTGCCATCGCTCACCAAATGCTAGAGGAAGGAGTCAAGGTATTTTTTTTTCTCTATTCAAATTATCTTTTTTTTCAAAGTAGTAAGTATTTATAGGCACTTTTGATATTTAACAAGATAATTTAATAAAATAATAATTATATGTATATTTTCAATAGTAATCATCTATATACAATACATTTTATATATTTATTTTGATGACTAATGTTAGCACATGCTACGTTTTTTTGAATGATTACATCTAAATTGTTCCAATGGTCGTAATAAATCATTACGACGTATAAAGATAAGATAAATACTAAAAATATATATATGTATATATTATTATACCTTCTTCATAATTAAAAATCGTTTTATCTTTAAACATAATTATGTATCTGTAATTTCATTCTATCACATTATCAAGATAACTGTTGTTTGTGTTATCCTTTTTCTATAATTTTGTCTGTAATGATATTGATAAAAATATTATAATCTATTCTGTATTTCTTAATAAAATAGATATTAAGTGAATAATGATGTCGAGGTTAACAGATTTTGATAGATGCGCTGTACACATAAAAATTATAAGGCCCTTACGACACATACGGGTTTAAGTGAGGTGCAGCTAATAATAACTGTTATTTATATAAACAACATTTTTTGTAAATATAATTTACTCTAACTTTTTTAAGAGGCTTAGATTTTACACAAATAATAAAAAAAGCCATAAAAAATCATACCTTATTATTTCAGAATATGACCATTTAAGTCGCATATTATGATCATCCAATTAATTTTTTTCTTTTTATGTTTGTACAATTTCAGTCTAGGTGGCTATTAGTCAAATGCGGAGATGCTATTATCCTCGAGTACATGTGCAGATTTAAGTTCACTTTTCCTTTGATTCTCATAGTTTGATTGAAATTCGATACAAACAGAGTTCATGCACATACTGGAGCATAAATGCCGTATCCGAACTTTGAGCTGCTGTTGAGGACTAAATACTCAAATACTTTTAATGGCCTGACCCGGGGCTTGAACCAAGAATCTCAGTCTATAACTTTATACACGAGTAATTAGACTAACAAGACGGTTGCAGTTTCATTTCATCTCATCTTTTACAGTTTGTTGCGATATTGGACATTGATGAAGTTTCTGGTGATTCATTGGAGAAGACATTAGCAGAAAAATATCATGAAGATAAAGTGAGATTTATGAGATGTGACGTCACGAAGGAGGAAGAACTCAATGCTGCCTTCGATGAAACATTGCAAGGATTTGGTTACATTGACGTCGTCGTTAACAACGCCGGTATAGCAAATGATGAGATTCATCGAAAAGAAATTGAAATCAATTTCGTAAGTGAATTGCGCAGTTTTCTTAACTTAATAATGTACTTACCATTTACGAACTATCTACCGACTATTTTTTAATTATGCTTTAATTATATACTAGATATCTTCAGAGTTAAAATTTAGGAAAAAGTGAATATTCATCTATGGTGTAATCATATTATGCTAGTAGATTTGGCTCGCAGCCGCTATTTGTAATGGAGTGTAGATAACTGAGCAGAAGATAAGAGTAGTGCTCAATTAGTTTACGCAAATACAGCTACAAGCCAAGAAGCCTGTATCCCACACTCTCGTAGTCCGTGACTCAGTCAAATACCAGTTTTGTTTATATTAATAAGACTAATCACCAAAAAGATTCTGATATTATAATATTTATCAATTTACTTAATTTTAGTTATATATTTATTTTACTTAATTTTAGTTTTCTTTTAATTTTATTATTTTCAGACTGCCGTAGTGACAAGTTCTCTAAAAGCATTGGAATTAATGCGACAAGACAAAGGTGGCAATGGAGGTACCATTATAAATGTGTCGTCAGTTAGCGCTCTGGCTTTGTTATCACCAACAGTCTTCGTGTATGGTGCAACCAAAGCAGCGATTCTTCACTTCACTTCGAGCATTGGGGTCTATATAATATTCTTTATTTAATTTTGTATTATTTGTCACTTTAAACAATTATTTACCTTTGAAGAATTTACGCTTTATGTATTTTATTCGGCTAATTAGAAGGTTCGAATTTACAAGACATACATTTTACATTTAATTGACGAGCCGGTTGGCGTGGTTGGTAAGCCACTTGCCTTTCACGCCGCAGGTCGTGGGTTCGATTCCCACCCAGGACAGACATTTGTGTGCATGAACATGTCTGTTTGTCTGGGTGTAATTATCTATATAAGTATGTATTTGCAAAAAGAAAATTAGTATAATATGGAGTATATCAGTTGTCTGGTTTCCATAGTACGAGCTCTGCTTAGTTTGGGATCACATGGCTGTGTGAAGAACGTCCCAGGATAAAAAAATGACCTGTCATTGTACAGACCTCGTGAATAAAGACCGACCGTTTTCATACATAAGAACTACAATTTTTTTGTGTTTAATATGTATTTATAATTGAACCCTTTTAGCTCATGGAAGAAAGAAATCTTGCTTTTGTCCAATTAGGTTCTACCATAATTATGTTGTATACTGGAACAGCTGGCTACACATAAATCTTAAAATACCTACTAATCAATCATGACTTTAATGTTTTTTTTTTTGTTTAATTATTACAGAAAGATGCGTATTATGCAAAGACAAAGGTTCGGACGATAACAATGTGTTTTGGTGTCACAGAAACTGATATGGTATCGAAAGTAATCAGCTTTGACGAGACGTTAACACAAAATATGCACAAAATAGTGAAGTACGATCCCATACAAACGTAAGTTCGTTACTTTTATTAATATATCAAGCCAAATTGATTATTAATTGAAATAAAAATATATTTAAATTTCCTTATGATTTGAATTTTTTTTTATAGTATAGGTTGATGGACGAGCAAATGGGTTATCTGATGGTAAGTCGTTACCAACCATAGGTATTGGCTTTGTAAGAAATGTGCACCTACATGTGCGCTTACATCGCCAATGCGCCACCAGCCTTGTGAACTAAGATGTTATATACCTTGTGCCTGTATACAACACAGATTATACACAAGCTCACTAACCCTTGAAACGGGAACGCAACAATGTTACTTGCGGTAGAATATCTGATGAGTGGGTTGTACCTACCCAGAGGAGTTTACACAAAGTCAATTAATTGACATTCTTAAAATTTTCAGAGCCGAGCAAGCGGCGCAAGGCACTGTTGTTGCTTTTAAAACTGGTAGAAGTGGCAGCGTATGGCTTGTGTGGTGTAAAGTTGAAGATATTACAGATAGAGTGGACAAGGCTTACGAAATTATGGCTGGAGATGTTTTTAATTAAAGATAAAAAAAAACTGAGAAAAAAAAGCAACTATTTAATTAAGCAAAAGATAACATAACGACGTAAATATGATATGGCATTACTATACACAAAACTGTCGAATGAAATATTTTGATCATTTATTTTTAACCAAAATAATTGATAACTTAATGATCCACAATTTTAACAACAGTTTAAATAATATACGAGATGAACTTTGTAAAAGTCTATGTATGACCAAATTTTTAGCTACTAATGAACTATGTACTAGCTAAATAGCTAAATATGACGTTCACGAAATAATTTGAAGTAAATTTTGTAAGCATTTTCACTTTAGAATATTTAGAATCGAATAGAACAGAACATTGTTATTGAGTATATGAAATAAAATTAAACGGGGAAACTAAACAAGACATAATTATGTAAATACGGAAAACATGTAAAATATAGATTTTCCGTTTACCTTAGATTTTAAAGACTTGGGTTTTCTGTTAAGGTTTTCCTCTGAACATTGTGTAAAAAATATTTTAACTAAATTTTATTAGTTACATATCTATATTAAAAAAAAAACAAGATAATCAAGAAAATATTATTCAAAGAGCTAAATAAAAACCGACAGATCGTCAAATTCAAATCGTTGTTATAAATACAAATAGTTTCGATTGAACCGTACACAGCCGTGAAGTGAAAATTTTAAGTATTCCTGTAAAGGTGAACTGGAATTTGTAGTAGGATAGGTTGTGGTCTTGGTGATGTTGGTGGGAAATTATATTCAATAAATGAATATTAATCAACTTTATTCGTACATACTTGTATTTTAATAAGATGAAACCATCCATACCATCTTAACTTTTACTACAAAATCTCAAACTCAAAACTTAGTGTTTTGAGGCCGACTTTACTAGTTTTTTTTAAAACAAGATAAATTATTATGCCTTAAAGATATTACTTATGAAAGAGCACAACTATGTAACAATATCATCCTATTTAAAAAGTATAAACTTATTCAATGTTTTTAAATCCATACTATCAAAATATATAATTGAAAATAGTTCTTACATAACTTTAAATTAAAAACGTTTTCAAAACACAACCGTTAAACGAGTATACATACATCCAAATTATTATGTTTTTGCCGGTCAAAGATATCTCCTGTTTTCTTATGTAATTGACTATTTGTATTTTTTGAGAATAAACTTATTCGTATAACCTGCCAATAGAACCAACTGAATAAAACGATTTATTGCCTACTTTACTTTTTGTGATATCCAAGAAATGTCATAGTTATAGAAAGTAATTGCTAATTCTTTACTTTCCCGCTATACCAAATAAGAGTGTTGTTAAAAATAACGACTTTTAAAATAAAATATTATGGTAAAATCTATATACGTGTTTAAGTAAATTATAAAATAAAATGTATGAATATTAGTTCATAAACTTGGTAAGCCCTGAAATACGAATTTAAAGAGATTGTTACATAAACAAGGTGCAAAATAATTTAAGCAGTTTCAATCGAAAATACTTTCAGATAAAACATCGTAGGCTGTATTTACTTTTGATGTTATATCTAATGCTGGTTTGCTATTTCTTACGAGCCAAGCACTTCCACTTTGACCGTTCTTATACGCTTCTACGATTCCAATCGCTGCAGCCTCGGCTCTGTGTAAATAAAAAATGCCATGAAATCAAATAAATTCATTCTGTACTTTTTGATATTCAATTTAAGGACCAGCTGTTAATTTCCTTTCACATATGACTTTATGATTAATGTATATTAGACAAAGATTTCAGATTTAGATATTCATATCATAAATTAAAAATAATATAATTCAACATACGGTTGAGGAGGCATTATTTCGGTGAACATTTTTGTAATTTGTTCTACATTGTCATCAAAACTGCCCAATCTCTTATGAATTTCAGATATTGTGCAGCCAAAACATATAGCAATTGTCCTTACTTTTGTATTTGCGAAATAGGCTTCTTTCTGGAATATAAAAATTATTAAACAAGGGTAAAAATAAAGAAGTCTTACCAAAGTTTGATTTAGCAGTAAGATTTAAATTATAATATTAGGACATAGGGAATAAAGACTTATGTACTAATATTAAATACCATTAATCCTATAATTAAGATTATGAAAACATGCAGGCACAAACAATAACAAGCAGGAAAAGATATTAATATAAAATCAAAGCAATAGAAAAGGAACGTCAAACCCACGAAGAAAATGATAGTGAAAAAAATACGTTGTCATGAGGTGGCATTAGTGTATAACTTACACCTATACTACAAGTTAAATGGAGAACAGCCGCTTTAGTGGCTCCATAAACAAATAGAGATGGTGCCACAAGTAAAAGTGCAGCAATTGATGATACATTGATAATTGTACCACCATGACCATCTTTATCTTCACGCATCAGTTCAAGAGCCTTCAATGTGCTAGCTGTTAACGCTGCCTGTAAGAAAAAGGATAGATTTTGTTTTAAATTTGCAATGTCATAAACTTATCACATTAGATATAGTTTTACTGGTATCATGTGTATCAGGACAAAATTACAAAAAAAAATAAAATTCAAAATTTCTTACAAAATTAATATCAATTGTTCTTTTAAACATATGTAGTCTGTCATCAGCTATGCCAGCGTTGTTGACGACGATATCTATGTATCCATAATCCGAAGTGGTATTTTGATATGCAGCAAATAATTGTTCATCAATTGTTACATCACATTTTATGAATTTCACTTTTTCTTTGCCAAATATTTTTGTCATTTCTTTTTCCATCGAGTATCCTGACTCTTCCTCGACATCTAATATTGCAACGTGCTGAAATTTATAGGAAGTTATTGTCTTGTAAACGTCTGAACTAATGTCTTCTAATTTTTGCAACAATTTACGTAATAGTTTACTTATAAAGTATTTGTCGGAAAATGAGTTCCACTAGTATTTTTAAAAGTACACCGACGACCTCGTCAGTATCGGTTCTGCTATTTGACGAATTGATAAAAACTACTCAAATTGTAACTCATAGAAGAATACACTTTCGCGAGGACAATATTTTACTAATTATGTATAACTATAACAATATTTAATATTTTAAAATACAAATGATAAACAAATTAAATAGTTTAACATTTTATTTATCAATTTAACAATATTCAGTTCCACCTTATGGTCAGACACCTCTGGGCTTACCATGAAGACTGAATCCAAAACCCACATCAAACAAGTGCAAGACGTTATCTGAGGCGCCAACTTTTAGCGATTCTATTGGTCCAAAACTGACCAATAGTTATGCACTTGTTTGGATGTTTACAATCTGTTTATTCTCTTTTAAGAAATAAGTTAATAATAAATCATTATTATAATTATTTAATTATATTTAAATTCTAAGAAATCATAAAAGTATTTATGATTTTCTTATACAATATAGAAGCAAGATATTGAAATCCATAGCTAGTACTTACTTCATTAATGTAGTTAAATTAGCACTGATATTCGCAATCACATTAATAATAAATCATTATTATAATTATTTAAATTCTAAGAAATCATAAAAGTATTTATGATTTTCTTATACAATATAGAAGCAAGATATTGAAATCCATAGCTAGTACTTACTTCATTAATGTAGTTAAATTAGCACTGATATTCGCAATCACAATCAAAGCAAAACAAAATAATGAAAATTAACACACAGTTTGTTTTCTTTTAAATAAAAATATAGGAAATAGATGTTAACAATGTTTTTATATAAAAACCACATCGCCTCCACGGCGACATGTATAATAAGATAAATGTAATAATACACTATATATTTTTAATTTTCTTAAATGTCCTAACGGAACAAATAAGATTTGTTCTCTGTTATTTTTCTTTTTTGTAAATCTTTTTATATGCATTAATGTTCATACTGTATAAAACAAGGTTTTAAAAATTAACCACTTGAAATACGAGTTACCAGAACCAGTCTATCTTCATATTTAAATGGCCTTCTCTTAAAAATTAGGATATACGAAATATATACTGTGACGTAAAATACTGTTTCTTTGATGTTGTTACATGAAGCATGTTAAGTTTAGTGGAGAGTAAAGGAAAGTTAAGTTACATTAATGTTTGTGTACTATAAAATTCCCTGCGCAGTTTGCTACTTACTTGAAAATGGCTTTCGTGGCTGAAATCAGTCAGGAGGATATTATCATTTCTTCGATGCACAATACTGTTAATAAATTTAGCCTATAATATACAAAGTTTATTTTTGATTTTATTTACTAAAACAGGGATAGGTTTTACCTTCACGCCTTCTTGCAGAAATTCTTTCACAACAGCTGCACCTATTCCGCAGGCCCCACCTGTAACGATTGCAACTTTATCTTTTAAACTATACATCGCACTGAGGGATTACGGAAATATGAGCGGTATTACTTTATTTTAGTTGCTTTTATACAAGAAGGTTGGTTTGTTTTAGGGTTCTGTTTCAACGCAATGCAAAAAAAGCATTCGCGTTTCCTTCACATAACGTGTAGGGACTCACTGGGGGTAGCCATGGGACCTAAAAAGATGTCACATCTATAATTATATGGTTAAAGCATCCATCAACCGAAAACAGGTACACGGAGAAGTGATAAATGTTTATATGGTGTACCTGTAGTACGACACTTATGTATTAAGAAGGCGAAATTTATTTTCACCAATATATTTTAGAATAATGAGTCAAAAAATGTTGGGAACCACCAAAAAAGATTTGGGTTAGATATAGGGTAACAAAAACCTTTGAAACTATGTTCAATATATAAGTTTCATTATTATAAGTATGCACACTCGGAGGCAAACGGTACTGCCTTGTGTTCGGTTTTATGGTAATAATTACTCATGACAAAATCTCCTTTCCTACACTACATCAGAATTAAATGTATAACCTAATTGATAAGACTATTTATCGGAGCCTCAGCATGAATACAATTTTCGTATTATCGCTTATATGTATATATTTTATAGCCATTAAGTTGATAAGATTTATTGGACATCTATTATAATGTAGAAGGTCTACTAAACTACAATGTACCCAATTGTGAAAACAATGATTATAACTTATTTTTATAATGCTGAAAACATGTAAACATGACTGTCAAGAGTGTGAAATATTATCAATTGTATATAACAAAGATTGGGAAATTAAGTAAATATTCAAAATACATGAATTGTAAAATGCATTCCATTTAGTACTATACCAAAATTTTACCACGTTAATATGGAATGTCTGTATCTGTATCAAACACATACAATCGTAAGCCTGGCTATATGCGCGGACGATATTATTAGACTGAGAGCCAGTGATCGGAAGACTTACGGTATTTTAGCAAACTCCATATTGATGCTAGGTATACTATTTCACCTGCCGTAGCTGAAATTTCACTTCATTCACTCACATCGTGGATTCACTATTCCCATATACGATTCCTTTGGGCGTGTCCAGAAGTCAAAAATAGCCAAAATTGATTTTTAAAACGTGATCGCAGCTTGTCTACCGTTTTAATGCATTCACTCTTCCGGCTGGGTGTTGACGGATATTTTTATGAGCATATTCTAATTATTTGATATATTATATACATTGGTCTTCAGAACCGTTGTCAAGGCTCGCCCATGCACGGTGGTAAATTGCTGCCATCGAAATGGCGGACCTTTATATTGAATTGTTCGTTATATGCAACAAACAACTGAAATATGGCAACGTTTACGTCAATAAAAGAAAGAAAAAATGTCGTTACATTATACATTTTACAGGTATATTTTTTTATAATATCAAAAATTCATGTTTCAGTGTTGTTTTCGGTTAAATTATGCAAAAATTAATTTAAATTATGAAAAAAGGTGTTTTCTTTGATTTATTGTAGAATGCAGGATTATAGTTCTACTTTTTTTTTTTTTTTTTTTTTTTTTTTTTTCGCTGGAAAAACGCATTACGCGTTTCCCCCACGTGAGGTGGGGGGGTATGTGGGGCTCGCCGGTGCTGAAGGCTCCGGAATACCCACTAAAAAACCAGCGTACCTGCATCGTCTCGGTGGAGCGGCACGGGATCGCTTGCGCATACTACCGCGACGCCCCGACGGTTGACCCGATTGCGCGGGCCTCCTTTCTTAGTTGGGTTCCTGGCACGCAGAGAACCCGCCTAGCCCCGCCGACGCTTACGACGGGGGGAGAAGAAGATGCGCATAGCGCCGACGCCTCCTCCCCGGTTTCCTTCGGCGGAGCGGGTCAGCGGAGGCAGATGCCTCACGCTCACGCTCCGCGGCCTCTTTCTGCGACATGACACTCTCGCAGAAAGAGACCATCTCCATCCAGCATTTCTCGCTGCCAAGCATGGCGGTAATCACGCTCGGCAGCGAGAGGTCTGCGCCGACTGTCGCCGCCAGGGAATGCCTCTGGGGCCCCCACGCAGTACACTCCGTCAGGGTGTGGTTCGCCGTGTCCAGTGGCGCACCACACTGTTGGCAAGAGGGTGATGCCTCCCGCCTCGCTATCCCATGAAGGTACTTACCGAAACAGCCATGTCCGGTAAGCACCTGCGTCAACCTAAACGTGAGTTTGCCGCTTCTTCTTGATACCCAGCGACTCAAGTGGGGGCGGATTGCCTCCACTGTCGCTAGGCCTGCTGATGGAGACCCCAGGTCCGCCTCCCATCTGTGAATCAAAGCTTGTTGAGCTAAATACCTGATTCGCCCCACCTCCGCTGATCCTGGACGGTCGCCATTCATCCTGGCTTCCACCCGGAATCGGTGCACTTCTGCAAGCACCTCGGCCTGGAGTTCCCAAGGCGGATCGCTCGCAAGAAGTGTCGCCGCCGTCCACGACACCGTCCGGTAACCTCTTACCGCTCTCACTGCTATAACTCTCTGCGGTCTACGCAGAAGAGCCTTATTACGCGCAGTGAGAGCGTCCACCCATATGGGTGCCCCATATAGTGCCATGGAGCGCAGCACACCGGCATATAGGCGCCGGCATGGTGATTCAGGCCCTCCCACATTAGGTAGAAGACGGCCCAAGGCGGCAGCGGCGTTAATAAGCTTCGGGCTCAGTTGGACAAAGTGTTGCGCGAAGCTCCATCTTCCGTCCAGGATCAGACCCAGATATTTCATCTGGGCCTTAACCTTTATCACCGTCCCTTGGATGGTGATACGTGCTCCACGAGGGGGGCCCCGACGTGGACCGTGAAATAAGAGGGCCTCGGTTTTAGAGATGGAGACCCTCAAGCCCAGCATTTCTATACGGTCCATCGTGAGCGATGTACCGACTTCAGCCAGGAGGGCCGCCTCTTGAAAATTCCGCCCCGTCGCGGTGATGAGGGTGTCATCCGCGTAGCACAGCAACCCCATACCGGGAAGGACGGGTGCCCGCAGGAGCCAGTCAAAGCCTACGTTCCACAGGATTGGGCCGAGGACCGATCCCTGAGGAACGCCGCAGCTTACCCGACGCCGAACGATTCGTCCATCGCTCCCCTCCCAAAGAACCACCCGATCCTGGAGGTATGCCCCCAACAGCCTCCTTAGATAGGATGGCACCCCGTGATATAGGAGCGCCTCTCTTATTGTCTCGAAAGGAAGGCTGTTGAAGGCGTTCGCCACGTCTAGCGATACCGCCAGGACCACGTCCCCGCGGGCCACCGCTTCCATGGTCCGGGTCTTTAGGGCGCTCAGGGCGTCGATGGTTGATCGACCCGCCCTAAATCCGTACTGAGCCTCTGAGAGACCCGGTCCTATTTCCTCGAGATGCTGAACAAGACGGGCAGCGAGAATTTTCTCGAAGAGTTTGCCCGTCTCATTCAGCAGCACAATTGGCCTGTATGCTGAAGGAGATTCTAGTGGCCTCCCCAACTTCGGCAACAGGACCAGCTTACCCTCTTTCCATGGCTTTGGGAATTGCCCGCTAAAAATACATTTGTTAAACAGTTCCCGAAGCCTCCCCCCTAGGTGTTCCAGGGCGTCTCGCAGAACACGCCCTGACACCCCGTCCGGACCCGGGGCAGTAGTTCTTACCCTTAGTCGATCAAGGGCCATCTCCATCTCTCGCTCCGTGATTTGAGGTGGAGCCACAATTTCATCTTCAATCACAGAGTGAGGGGCCATTCGCGGAGGGACATGCTCGCCTGGAAGGGGAAAAAGCTCACCTACGAGGCGCAGGAGAAGCTCCGGTTCCATCGTTTCCGTCACGGGGGCGCTATGCGTGCGAAACTTTCCTCGCACACCACGGTACGGGCGCCCCCATGGATCCCTATTCAGGTCTGCCAGCAGCTCCTCCCTTGATCGTTCCTTGGCTTGACATATCACCAGCTGCAACTCTTTTTTCAACTGACGATAAGCGGCCAGCAACTGTCCCTCCAAGTCCGTGTCGAGGCCGTTACGCCTGCGACAGCGAACGTAGGCCCTCCGCGCCCGGTTGCACGTCGTCCGAAGCTTTGCAATTTCAGGCGACCACCAGTAAACCTGACGGCGTGTTGCCCTGCGCCGGGCCCTCGGCATGGACGCGTCGCATACTTCCTTAAGGGCGCTGTGCATGCAGCTAGCCAGCTCTTCAACACTGGCAACCTCCCACCCTCTCGCGGAACCCCACCGCTGTACGATGGCAGCCTCCTTGACCAGCTCACGATCTAGCTGGCCAAGAGACCACCTCGGGAGTTTGGTTGGCACCCTCGGGGGTTCTACTGACCTGTGGGAGGCAGATATCTCGAATCGGATGTATCTGTGGTCCGATAGAGTCTCCACATCCTCTTCCACCCTCCAATCCTTCACTCTGCGTGCAGCGGCAGGGGTGGCGAATGATAGGTCCACCACGGAACCTCCCTGATGCCTTACGCAGGTTTGAACCTGCCCCTTGTTGAGTAGGGACAGGCTGGAAAGTAGAGCCCACACCTGGACGGATTATAGTTCTACTTGTAAGATTACCTGGATTCATAATTTTTTGTAATATCTATCTCATTAATTACTACCCATTCCTATCTGCATTCAGACATGCAATTCTTTGCATGTGTTGTTATTTTATTTATGCATAATTTTATTATACGAATACGCGGCTATAATTTTAATATACAAGCACGCTGGCTCTTAGGCCATTTCCCTTTTCAATCAATTCCCATCCGCCCAGAAGGAGCAAAAAACGAACTAACCCTCGTCTCTCTAATAGAGAGAATAGAACGAGCTGTTTGCAATAAAAGTATATAAGTACCTAGGTACATCATATAATTACTTTAATTTGAAATAAGAGATAAATGTTTACAATCTGTTTCCTTCACCTTTTGCCCCAACGACTCCGGTCTTTAATATTGTTTCCCTGATGAATTGTCCCATTGTCGTTATTTATTGTCTGTATCAAAGTAATGATATAATAATAATAATAGTCCAAGCATGCATTGCATTAAATTTTTAAAGTGATTTCTCAAGTTATAGAAATTGCTATAATATTTTGACAGATAAACCTTTCAAAATATTATAGCAATTTCTAAATTTAAAAAGGTATCTACATATAGCTAGCAAGCTGCTGCAAATCTTGAAGGCGAGGGTTGGACTAAGCTAATGTTAGGCTGGACTAAAAAATGATATAATATAGTCTTATCAAGATCTAAAAAAGTAAATTCATATTCGTCCGTGCGTGCATCGCATGGAATAGATAGTCTTGATCTGTTCTCCCATTTATATAAAATGATATCTTATGTGCTGTACAAATATGTCAAGAGGACATGATTGTAATATTTTCTTAGTACAAGTCTCAAAATAATAATTATTATATTCAAGCTACAATTATGCTATTCAGCAATTAGCAGCCTCCACGATTTGCATAACGTTTCCGGAACATTAATAAGGAATCGGAAAAAAACCAACAATCGTGCATTACGTGTATATATAATAACTATGAATGACAAAGCAATTAAGATCAATGTTCGGAGCGGACTTTAGGGCTGAATCTAGAGTGGATTTTAATTGTACTTTTACAATGAGAATGACATGATCCACATAGCTGACATTAAGGTGGATCAAGTTTTTGGCGATTATATTACATGGAATGGTTTTATTTCTTGCAATGTTCCAATTTCCTGACTCCGGTCTTCTACTGGAAATTTTCGAAAAAAAATAAAATAACTTTTTATATTCCGACCTGTGGTTTGAATAAAGGGTCTGGTGTTCGCTTATAATAAGGACCTCCAGACTGATTTTGGCTACGGCGGCTAATCTCAAGAGAGATTAGCCAACTGCGCAGGAGATATTATAGTGCACAAGTATGTGCGTAAACACAGGCGCATCTTTTCCTTAGTTTTGATAATCTGATGGTACGGCAATCCGACACGACCGGAAAGAGTTCAGGCGCAGGACCAACGGCTTAACGTGTTGTCCGAGGCACGGAGGTTGGTACACAGTACCAATTTCCAGACTCCGGGCCGCTACTAAGAATTTTCTGACAGAAAAACCCGATAACTATTTATGCGCCCGATCTGGGATTTGAACCCAGGACCACAAGGTCAGTGGCCTTATATCTAACCACTAGAACAACGAGGCAGTCAATATCAATTAACATTCTTAGTTGCTGTATTCATTTGCAACCAATCATTAATTAATTGTCTTAACGAACATGACAGATGCATTTCAATATTAATCAACGCATATAATAAAACGTTGAGACAGTACAAAGTTAAGTGGACGTTGTTAGGTTGACTGGATATTCTTCTTCCGCCTCAAAGTCAAAGTCAAAATCTTTATTCAATATTCAAGCGTTACACTTACTTATTGATTGTCATAAATCTACCACCGGTTCGGAAATAAACACCTCAGACCTGAGAAGGAACGGTGAAAGAAACTCAGCGGGTTTTTTTTTATATATCTCATCTTTACAATACAGGCAATTTAGACAATAACAGAGCAATAAGCTAATTTCGGTATCTCAACAATGATCAAAAATACTTGAAAAATGTTAATAAGTAATTGTAGCGTAAAAAGAATCATGACAAAAAGTCAAATTATCGCATGTAAAGCAAATTTACTTAATTTTTTAAGGTAACAAGGCTTGATAAATATCTTTTAATTCGAATTACTTCAATCTCTTATCATTTGCGATTCCAAAATAATTTCCTCTTATTATATTAATATGGCTATTTTCGAATTACCTTAACCAAACTAACCATAATCTCATTTTAAAGCCAATAATTGATATGTATAATTTATAATGTGCATTAAAAATATTTATTTTGTTTGTTAAAATATTGCCATATTGAGGGATTTTTGTAACAAACGGAATTCCACACTGGTAAAACCGTTGGTTTTGCTAGTTAATAATATATTAAATAACCATTTTATTGCCTATTATCATAACATTGTAGTTTTATTTATTTTATATGTATAACAAACTTATGACGTATTACGAGTATTTACTATAACCGATTAGTATGAGTCGTTATTGAGTTGAATGATGACGTGTCCTTAATTAATTAATATATCTTAATTAAGTAATGCGAGCTTGTTGGTAGGACTTTTTGTAAGCCCGTCTGGGTAAAAACAAACCTCTAACCTAATCTAACATTAGACGGTGGCCTTAGGTGGTTCAATTAACAGTCTACCTACCTATTCCATAAAAAAATGTCTATTTTAAATATGTATTAATAGGTCCTAGGGTATGCGGTGGCATTAAGAGATCAGTAAACAATAAAATAGTTTCCATCATTATGAATATATAATGATTTGTATGTACGTCAAAAGTATGTCAAATACAAAAATTTCTTAACTGACAATGTAAAATATAAAAGCTTAAAAAAAACGAGTTAAAAACTAATTAAAATCGTAAATGTACATTTAAAAACACCGCATGCATTGATGTATTATTGCATCAATGACCGCATGTATCTTTATCACTTAAATATTCCTATTGATATTCATACCAAAGCGATAAGCATCTTTCATGTTTAAGCGTAACATACAAGTTTAAGGTCAATATCCTGTTGCGCTATCAAAGTTGAACTAAAAATAGCGTGTCTAAACGTTCGTTATTTTACACAATACATCACTTATCTGTTCTCGAAATCAAATAATAATAATAGACTCATATACATTACAAAAAAATCGAAATAAATACAAATAAGCTTTGGCGTATGCAACGTTAACCCAAAACCTGATTTTATAAGTGACTTTTTCAACGTGACGAAATTTTACGTACTCATAACAAGTTCCAAGTCAACTATCGTACACACCTTTCAAACACAAACAATCTTTAGTTCCGAGCCTTCTATGGCTACCGTATCATTAATAAATTAAGATAAAACTCTTAATTCAAAAACTTTGTCATAGACTCTTAGTTCGTTAGTGTACCTACTGAAAATTAGGGGTAATTGTTATTATCAATAATAATTTATTAATATCCAATTAATTCAACGGTTTTTTTTACACAAGAAATATTCCGGGGCTAATTCGAACGTCGATTCGTCGGCCTGACTAGTTGCAGCGAGCAAACTGTCAGATAAGCAATACTGCGTTTTATTAGTCGACAGACATCCTACGAGTGATGTAAGTGACATTTACATCCTTGCGCTGCCCCAATCGTACGGACAGTTGTAACCGACCGTTGTGGAGAACGGACGATATGAACGTGGAAAACAAAGTTTTTTTGGTAACCGGCGCTGCAACCGGCATCGGCGCTGGTGTGGCCCGTGCTTTAGTAAAGAAGGGCGCTAAGGTTGGTTTATTTAGAATTTATTTATCACCAAAAAGGTCAGATATAATATAATATACTTTATACACTGAATATTTCATATTTAATTATTGTATTACAAAAAATCGGCTGTATGTTCTTAACTGTATTATTAAATCGTATAGTAAACCCGAGGGATGCTTGTTTATGTAGTTAAATTTTATACATTTGTATTATATATTTTATACATTGTATAATTATTACAGTTATCTTATTATAAAGTTATGTTTAGTTTTATCTGTAAGAATGAAGTAAAATGAGGTGCATTTACTTTTTGTATTTGCATAATATATATCGTAAATTAAGCTTAAATGTTTATCATGTATTAATAATAAATTTGGGTTTGTTTATTTTTTGTCAGTACGTACGTACGTAAGTACGTATATTATTCACTACAACATATAATTAACTTATTATTACCCAAATATTCGAATTAATTGTTGTAAATTTTTATTTTCTTTCGTCTGGTATTTTTCGCTGTATTAGCAAAACGCGAACAAAATGCACATATAGGTAGGTACCAGTTTTTTTGGACCGTAATTTGGTCATTAGGAATACAAGTTTTTGTGCTGGTTGTTATTTCAATCATCACTCTTGGATAAAAACAAGAACAATCATATATTTAATTCGGGTTTCCTGTGTTTTTATCTATTTGTTGTAAATGCAACCTTCTTTATTTCGAGTTGAGTAAATGGCGGAGACAGGTATAGAAATATCATAAATTTGGAATTGATTTATTACAAACCGGCTTAATTTTTACTATATAAATTAACAAATTAAAATCTTCTGTTAAAACCTCAATTAAACAATATATTTTGCATCAGATATAGATGATAAGAATCATAGAGTTGTTATTTGTTGTTTTTCAGGACTGTATTATTATAATTTTTTTAAAATACTCATATTATCTAGTTTGTGTCAGAAAGCAACTGAGTTTCTAGCAGGTTCTTCCAAAACTGCATTCCTTTTTATGCAGCTGATATCTTTAAATTTAACATCATCTTGTAAAATAATGATTCAAAAGTGCCTGCATTAGCAAGTCTTTCCTTTTCTCTTCCTTTTGTAATCTGTTTCATTGTCTTAAATTATTTCACAGCTGATAAGTAATTATACTTAATTTATTTATTTAAACTTGTATTTATTTTCAGCACGTAGTTGTACTCGATGTAAATACGGTCGCAGGGGAGGAGTTACAAGAGGAGCTTAACAATAAATATGGGGCTGATAAATTACTATTTATCAAATGTGACGTGACAACTGAGCTCGACGCCGCTTTCGATGAGGCAAAAAAACAATTTGGTTATATTGACGTTGTTATAAATAATGCTGGAATCATGAATGACGGACCAAATATTTACGAGAAGGAAATAGCTGTGAATGTGGTATGTCCCAATTTTATTTACTTTCAAGTTTCTTAAGATTGATATTCCATAGATGGGCATAAACTTATGGCCGGTTTTAAATGCCATATCAAATTGATGGTGTAAAAGTGATGTTAGTTTCCTTTAAATTGTATTTAGGTGTATAAAAACTTTATTTTAAAATACAATTTGGTTGGCGTCGTGCCAGCCCGTCTGCTTAGGTACCAGCTTACTCAAATCCGTAATTTTTATTATTACAGCAGCCTTGAGACAAACTGATGAAAGATATCGAGAGATCATAGACATTTTTTGGTACTTAAAATTTATTCTACCACTAAGACGGAATGCTTAGTATGTTTGTGTTCTAATTTCAATGACAATTGGTAATGGCTGTGCCAGCTGGGCAATTTATAGCGGCTAGTTATTTAAAAAAAACTATTTTACTTTTAAATTATGTCAGGCATTTCTTAGTAACGTTGTGGTGCTACAATTTGAAAATTGCAATTCATGGAATTTAATTATTATCCTTATACATATTAGTCTCCTCTTCGATAGAGGAAATTGCGTTTTAGTGTAAATATTAACATATCATTTTTGTTGTTAAATCGAATCAAATCAAAACTCTTTATTCAACATATAATACTTTATTTGTCAAAATTATTATTGTTGTTTTGTTAACGGCTGGTGGATTTAGGATCACAGTATAAGAATATGATTAAGGAATACCTATAATTTCCTTCTCCTTAAAAATAGGAGAGACCTTGGCCCCAGCGGGACATTTATAGTGTTTCTTTGCGTGTTGTGCTTTTTCTTTTTATTTAGTATTAAAAAAAATATAATATATCATATTTATAACTAGTAAAACCCGCTTTCCAAGCGAGTTTAGTTTGACGAATTTCCTTCCAAATTTGTCGTGGTGTATTAAAACTCGTAAGCAAAAATTAATACCTTGTTAGCTCTTATCGAGTTCTTGCCTATACACTATTCCAATCGGCGTAGGATTGAATGAAAACACACCGTAGATTTAAAAATTGCAAGCGATTTTCTAATTGTTCTGCTGTATTTTGCACTTTAAACAGAAGTTCCTATGACAACTTCGCAGACATTGAAAACGCCAACTATTCGCAAGAGTTATAGTGAAACTCATTTGGAAACGAAAGAAGTAAAATTTCAAGGTCAAACTTGAGTTATATTGAACAGCTGTTGATGAAACATTTACCAAACATTCGAGTAGGTATAAGTAAAGCGTTCACATTTGCGTTTACTTTATTCAACATAGAAGTAATAACATTTACTTGTCTCATTGGTAAAGTGGCTAGATATAAGGCTGCATGTCCAAAATTCCTGAGTTCAATCTTCAGTTCGGGCCGATAAAAAATTAGGTTGTTGTCGAAAAATTGACAATAGTAGCCCAGTCGAAATTGGACTCCCTTGTACACACTTCTTCGGAAAACATGATATACTGTTGATCCTGAACGAAATCTCCATCGTGTCGGATTTTCCTTCATGTTAGTGAGGGAATAGAGAATGCACTTGCGTTTGCATCATCACTTGCTTATTGATTGTCAAGAAATCATCACCGTTTTGAAATAAAACACCTCAGTCGAAAGAAGAACCGTTGAAAGATATTTATAGTCAGGAAATTTAATACATATTCAAATATCTGGATTACTTATTGTCGATGATTCAGCTTTTTTATTTGTATTACGAGTCATACAATTATATGTTATTTTTAGTCATATGATTTTTTAAAATCTTATATCTAAGTTCGAAAGAATTCTCGTTATTTAATGAACTCTTAATGCTTAAAATATATTACGTGATAAATTATTTATGAAAAATGTAATATAGTTTTTTTTAATTGTTACATATATCAGTGGATAGTAATTACAACAGGGGAGGTTAATGACCAATTTTAAGACAAGAACCGGTCGTTGAATTGACCTTCGTATATAATTCAAACTTTATTTTTGTTAAAGTATGACGCAAATGAGCAAAATGAATATTCATAAAAACGACTTCGCTAATAATGCATTGTTTTATACGAGGGCGGTTTGATAAGTCCGTGACTTTTTGAATAAAACATTTTTTTTGCGACAAATAAACATTTTATTTTTCTACATAATCACCTTTTAGCTCGATACATTTAGTCCAGCGTTTTTCTAATTTTTTTATTCCCTCCAAATAATAGGTTTTCTCAAGGCTCTCAAAATACGCGTTTGATTCGGTAATGACTTCTTCATTAGACTCAAATCTCTTACCACCCAGCCATTTCTTTAGGTTTGGAAACAGATAATAGTCGCAGGGGGCTAAATCTGGAGAATATGCTGGATGGGGTAGCAGTTCGTATCTCAATTCGTGGATTTTGGCCATCGTGACTAAACAAGTGTGCACACGTGCATTGTCTTGATGAAACAGCACTTTCTTCTTCGCCAAATGCGGCCGTTTTTGCTTCAAGTCAACGTCGAATCTATCCAAAAGCTTTGAATAATATTCGCCGGTGATTGTTTTACCTTTCTCGAGGTAATCAATGTGAATGACACCGCGTGCATCCCAAAAAACTGTGGCCATGACCTTGTTGGCTGACAGACTCTGTTTGGCCTTCTTTGGTCCACGTTCACCCCGAGCAACCCACTGTTTCGATTGTTCCTTGGTCTCTGGTGTGTTGTGATGGATCCATGTTTCGTCCACAGTAACAAAACTGCTCAAAAATTTGTCCGGATTATGGCTGAACATCGCTAAACACTCTTTTGAAGTTGTCACACGATTGCGCTTATGGTCGAGTGTGAGCAATCGCGGCACCCATCTCGCGGAGAGTTTTCTCATGTCCAAATATTCCTGTAAAATATGATGTACCGGTTCAGTTGAGATACCTACAGCATGAGCCAACTCACGCACTTTCATTCTCCGATCATCCAATATCATTTCATGGAGTTTATCGACGATTTCCGGCGTGATCACTTCTTTTGGGCGACCTGAACGTTCGGCGTCACTAGTGCTGGTACGACCACAACGGAAATCTGTAAACCACTTCTTTACCATTGAAATTGATGGTGCCGAGTCCCCGTAGTATTTATCAAGCTTTTTCTTAGTTTCAGTGATGGTTTTTTTACGTAAAAAGTAATGCTTAATCAGCACACGAAATTCACTTTTTTCCATTTTCGTAAAAATTCACGAGGTTGTCTGCTTTGAATGGCTATCAAACACCAACTGCATGACGTAGCTTGCTCAAAATTTGACAGTTGCCCACTAATAGATTACAGTTGACGGCAGCACTGTTGCATTTGGAATAACTGCGCGGGAAATTCAAAAAGTCACTGACTTATCAAACCGCCCTAGTAACTTTGATTACCATACAAAAAAGATATAGTGAATCAACCTGGAAAGATTGCTATTGCAGACTTTTCTGACTTTAAAATCACAGACTTCCGTGTAGAACATTAATTATCCTTTACCTATACCCGCGCGTGAGTCGAATAGTCTAACGTATAGTATCGAAAAACAAAATAAACGTTTATTACATATTATATTGTTTTTTTTTTATTTGTAATATACACAGTTTTCTTTAATAAGCCACTACCTTATCAAAATATATAACAAATGAATACAGACATAGGTTTGTTACCTGTTACCTAAAATTTCAGCCAATTACATGATACACTAGCTTCATAACCTAGATTCGAGTTATCCGCATTTGGTGAGACCTTTTCACTGATTATGGCGTCCTGGTACAGGAGACACTCGCTCCATAACCCACATTGCAGCTATCAGCATTCGGTGAGACCTTCTCACTGATTATAGCCTCCTGGTAGAGGAGACTCGCTCCATAACCCAGATTGGAGTTATCCACGTATGGTGAGATCTTTTCACGGTTTATGATCTCCTGATACATAAGAGACTCGCTTCCTAACCAAGGTTGTAGTCATCCGTATATCCATATCACAGACTTGCGTACAACATTTATTCTTTACCTATTCTTACGCACGAATGGAGCCGCGGGCAATAGCTAGTTAAGAATCGAAAAACAAAAGAAACGAGTATTACATATATTATATATTATAGTGTTTTTTAATCGTATAAAATCTATTTTTGTAATTAGTTTTGTTTTCTATGTTATATGAAAATATACTTAATATATATAATTACAAAAAAAGTTTACATGATATTATATAGTAATATACGAATGTTGTGTTAATATGTTATAGGCGTCAGTGTGTGTTACAGTAAAATATGTATATTGTACATATTTCTTAATAAATAAATAACTTTGGATGTGCGTCTATCTAAAGTTATGCTAACACCTTTGCCTCTTAGCGTCTGTAAAGTTTATTTTTGGAGTTATCTTATTTGTATGCAAATAGTGTTCTGTTCGTTATAAATACGAATGTAATCAGCGAATGAAATCAAACAAAATACGTAATCTTGCATAAGTATGGAATGAGTATACTTGAATAGACTAGTTAATAGCTTTTTTGTTATCATTTCCTTTGTATAATATGACGATAATTACTTTTTTTTAATTAGGATAGATAGACTGGTAATTGGGCCAGCTGTTGTTAACCGATTACCACCGCCAATAGTTATTAGCATTGTAATTATTTTCCACCCTCATCTCCAACCTTGGGAACTAAGATGTCCCTTCATCATCATCATGTCACCTGAAAGACATCCAATGCTGGACAAAGACCTCCCCCAAGGATTGCCATTTACACCGGTCTTGTGCTGCCCGCATCGAACGGCTTACCGCGACTCTTATTATATCGTCAGTCCACCTTGTAGGGGGCAGATGTCTCTTGTGGTAGTGTAATAACACCGGTACTACTGAACCTTCAAAACAAACCAAACAAGCCAAAATTTTACTATTAGTTTTATCAGTGTTTAAATAACTCCTTATATAAAGAAGGATCTTTTGTTTCTCTAAGACGAAGCTAGGACATACTGTTTTTGCATTAATATGATATTTTAATAAATGGATAATGTCGGGTTTTTTTTCTAACGATAACGAATCTAACGATACTTATGTAATCTTAAGTACTCTTTAAAAATTAGTTTGTTTATTAAATAAACACTTTGTTTATTTTTGTTAATATTTTATGACTTGACTGAAATGATCGTCATGTGACTTTGCAAACAGAGGCCCTAGCCAAGTTGACATTCTACAATCGTAAACGCTATAGAAAACTAAACAAATATATGAGAATGACATCTCTCAACGATAAGTCACGTGGTCATTCTCATACATTTGTTTAGTTTTCTATAGCGTTTACGATTGTAGAATGTCAACTTGGCTAGGGCCTCAGGTTAGAAATACAGAAAAGGATAAATGGTAAATAATCGAATAGTTCAAAACAACAAATGTATTTTAAAACAATAACGATACCTAAGTAAACCGCTTAATATATAATTTTATAACGGCGTAATTGCTTAGTTTTATTATGTTATAAAAAGTGGTTTGGAATCAAGTGACAGTGAGATAATATATCATAATATTTAATTAACATCTATAAATACTCTATAACTCTGTTATCTAATTTTACGAGAGTAATGTTTTGTGATGCGATGTTATTATGTTTTAATGCATTATGGCATATGGCATAAGCATTTATAGGGGTTGATTAGCTAAACAATACTGTGTCCTTTTCTTTTGGATGTCAAAACGTTAATGAAAGAAAGGGATAAATCAATGTTAAATTGTTTAGCCTCTAAGCCACGTTTAAAGTAAAGTCGTAGATTTTGCCTACAAGATATCTGGAATTATTTGAGAATTGTCAGATTCAGAGTTAGAATAAAGAAAAACTATATAAAAAGGGAGACACAGTAGCTTAGCTATCGGAGGGCCAGGTGATACAGTGCACCAGGGCCCTGGTGAAATTTTGAAGGCCAATATAAGTTCAAGCTACGTGGAAAGAAGGGGTAAGATCCTGATTCTTTCTCTATGCACCGGTGCCCTTATCCACCAAGCTACACCACTGGGGGACACAAAGTTTTGAAAATAACAAAAACATATTTTACATAATACACGTAAAGTAATTGTTATATATTATTGTTATATCTAGAGCTTTATTTTCTTAGAACAGGTTTCATGTTCATTTAAAGTCATAAAATTTCAGGTAAATTTTTTATCTGTATTTCACTTTATTTTAGACGGCGCTAATAACTGGTTCGTTGAAGGCATATGATTGGATGCGAAAAGACAAAAATGGTAAGGGTGGAACGATCATCAATATTTCATCGATAGTAGCTCTGATACAAAGCCATCTCCTACCCGTTTACAGCGCAACAAAGAGCGCTGTTTTACAATTCAGCAACTGCTTAGGAGTAAGTAACATTATATGTTCTGCTGTAATAACTTTAATACATTATTTTTATATAATTTTAATAATGCAAGCTATAATTACACTGACATTTAATGGCTATTGTTTTTTTTTTTTATAAAAAAACAAGGTTTTTAAAAATATTTTCTTGTCTGTCGTAACCAGAGCTACCTATTTTTACCTACGTTATAATAATAATATTATAATGTAAAATGTAATGATTCATTTTTTTTATAAAATAAGTAGGCGGGCGTGTTAATGGCTACCTGATGGTAAGTGGTCACCGACGCCCATAGACATTGGCATTGAAAGAATGTTAAACATCTCTTACATCGCCAATAATAGTATTAATGTCATCTTGAAAATCATACAAGATAAACTACCGAGTTTAAATTTATTATAATTATGAATAACTTAATAAAAATTATTAAGTCACTTAAATAAATATGTATGATGAATATTTAAACAGGTTTTGATAGATTAATGATAAAAAATGAACTTGATAAATGTAATCGTTTGATGATTTTTTATTTTAATCTTTGTTTAAACATTGGCAAATTTATTTATAAAAAACTATCTCTTCCTCTGGTCGCTCCCTCATGGCTGAGGATCGTGGTCATCGACGGTGGTATGGTATACACCTGGCTTAGATCTTCAAAAAAACTATCTGATTCATAAATTAAAAGTAACAAAAAATCATGTCCATTTTAAGATTGTTAAAAATAAAACATTGTGTTTAATTCAATAATAATATCGATAAAAAATAATGTATTCCTTTGCAGAAGGAACCAAACTATTCTCGGACTGATGTCCGTGTGCTAACAATCTGTTTCGGGATCACCGATACTAATTTAATACGAGGAAGAGTTGGTTGTATTGACGAGGAAATGGAGGAGAAAATGAGGCTTGCATTGCAGCAATTCCCATCTCAAAGGTAAAATTTGTAGCAACTCTTTATAATTTTTTTATTTAACTTCACCTGTTATCTTGTCATCTTGTTTATAAAACTTGTTCCTTAAGAGATTTAACCGAATCGTTTCGCTTGCGACAATCTGATCCAAAGTACTGAATTAGGTTCTGCTAATGTTTATGGGTTCAAGTTGACCTGATATTTAAATAGGAATTTTATATTGTTAAATTATTAGTTATCAATTTAAAAACACCTATGGCCGAATACTGAAACGTCATTCAAATATTAAGTGGGACTTAATTATTTGGATCGCCATAAATTTCAAATTTAGTATGCGAAATTTTAAATTAATGGTGTCTCAACTAATTAAGTTCCACTTCATATTTGAATGACGTTTCAGTATTCGGCCGCTAGTATTGCAAAAAGGCTCTTAGACTTTTCAAAAAACGACAGAAATTACGAATCTATTATTGATGGAAAGATAATCGCTGGTCAACACAAGCGTATGAAAACCTATTATGGTCTAGATTCTTCACCTTTAAACATCTTCCTTGAAGACCCCATGGTCCTAAATCTACCAACGTGGAGATTTAGAAATTAACGAACAATCAGCATGATGATGTTAAAATAATTGTGTTTTGAAGTCACTCGATTATTGTTTTTGCTACAATCAAGATAAGATAACATTGTATTGTTATTTGTGTTTTGTATCTCAACTTCGATACACATCGCGGCTATCATATCAGGTGTGCAAACAAATGAACCACTTGGTGGTAATAGAAATTGCGTTTCTGCTAAGTATAAACTTTATGTCGCGATGTCAACGACGGCATCAAGAATACGCAATTTAAAAATAATATTATATTATATAATGGAGCCATAAATTACGAAACAATACTCAAAAACGGTTGAGTCACAACCATTTTTACGATAGCGCACATGTGTTTAAACACAAGTTCACTCTCAAGTCAATTTACTCATCCGCATAATATATTAGGACGGCTATCCGAAACAAGCGGCGAGAGTTCATGGGACCAATAACACTATGTGTCCCAACCTCACAATCGATTATCTAAGAATCTTTCACACACACATACTCACATGTAACAGCATACAAAATAACGAATGCGTTCGATATTTAAAAACATACAAAAATCGAATGTCTGTATTCACGCGTGTTTTATTTTACAGCATAGAGTCGGCTGTTGAAGGTCTTATAACGGCATTCGAAAGCGGCGCAAGCGGTAGTACTTGGTTAATAACAACGAACAGACCTGCTGAAGAAATCACCGGCAACGTAGACAAGGCATTTGATATTTTGCGTCAAGGCGTATTTTAATAGAATAGGTTTTTTAATTTGTTTTATAAAAGGTATATCGTAAGATATATCGATTCTTTATCACTTTATACGCACTCGTATACATTAATATTAATAACATTTACATATATCGTTATTTTAAATTATTGACATATATTTATATAATTCTTAATTTATAAAACTTATTCAGCGATTGTCGGTATTCGATTGTCAAATTAATAATGACAGAAAGAGCTTAACTAAACAGCCACAGCAAAGTTTTTAATTAAGGCCGTATTGTTTTAATGAGTACATAATTGTTTTTATTTCTTATATAACTATATCAGAAACTTATAATATTATTAAATAAGTATTAAGGCAATCACATTCAATTATTTAAATACCGAAGTATTTATAAAAGAATAATATATTTGTTACATTTTATATTTTCTTTGATTTCTTTGCCCGTTTTTTTCTTAGTTTGTTGTATTCTTTTTGGTCCAAAAACGAAAAAAAATCGACCGTTGGATAAGATTGTGAATTTTAATAAGTTTGAAAACATTTAAATATTTTTTTATGTTCTCAGACTTATTCACAGATTTATTCTTGTGCCTTAAAAGGCCACTTAGTTGATGGAAATCAAAATTTAATACATTGATTTTGGTTTTGTTTTCGTATAGTATAATATCATAATTATCATTTATGATAATTGTCATAAATGATAATAATTATATATGTATGTATTATAATTATTATCAGCAAAAACCTAAAGAACTATAATAAGAAATTTATAACATTATGAGAATATCGAGAACACCAGGGTAGTTGATGGATAGTTAACGTAATTCTTAACCGGAGACGACCGACGATTGCAGGTTTGAATCTTTAATAGGAATTAGTTTTTTTATTCACTTTTTTTATTTAAACTCGAAGGCTGCCAATCAATGAGATATTTACGAAGTAATTTTTATTATTCCTTACTTCATATTAATATAAGCATTTAGTACACGTGACGAAAAATACGTGAATCTATAAACATCATTAATACCTGACCAGAAATAGATTTATTAAAGACGACAGTTTTAAGCCATAATATTAAAACAATCTTTGAACAAAAAAAGAACTGATATTATTTATTTGTGTCAGATGAGTTTGTCTATGCCTGCGTATATGTCACGGACATCGACAAACCAACAAAAGTAAAGGAACTTAGGTATGAATTTAATATAAATATGTTTGGATAAAAATAAAACTCATTTTCATGCAATAAATATTTTTTATTTTTAAAAACTTCTTATATCACCATTACTTTTGTCATTGAATGATTTGAAATTAGTATCTGCTTAAATGGCTATTCCCCATCATTATTGTCTTCCAGGATAATACCTGATTTGAATTATTAAACACCTCCATTATCGGAAATTTACCTTCTTATTTTGTTATAAGGTCAATCGTCCACAGAATATACAGCACTTTATAGCACTATATAGCGCACATAGTTAAAAACATTTTAATTTTAACAAAGTTTATAAACAATTAAATAATTTGTAAATAATGCAACTATTGATATATTGACATAATGTAATAGGGAACATGCAATATTTTTATTTTTGTTTTCAGTTTAAAGAATTCCATGTAGAACACAGAATAAACCACAAATATTTAAAAAAATTAAAACATTATACACATACATATAAATGATAAAAGTATTTACATATATATTTGTATGCATTGTATGCTTAGAATCAGTGTTATTATTCTAAGATTGTTATGTGTCACAATTAGGCGTCAAATTAAGACGATATCATTATGAATAAGCCTTTCAAGATTTATATGTTTTAATTTTAAAGAACACAAAAAATATTAGAAATAAATTTAGAATTTAAAGTGAAACCTATATTGAGAATAAGCATTTAACATTAAGACATGTCACATTTCGCAGCTTTCACTCTTTCGCACTTAATATATGCAAATGCAAAAGAGACAACACGTATTACTCAGCTCGATTGGATTGATGAAAATAACCAAATTTTCTTCCGAGCATTTTAATTTTATTTAAATAATTATACATAATTTAACACAGTTACAGTTATATCCTGTGGACGCTCAACCAAATGGCGCAACACAAGTGAAACTAGTCCGGAATCATCGTAGAATATGGAAGACGATATAAACATTTCCTATCCAGTTTCTAATATCTTACATTGTTAATTAACAAATCCTACAAATAAACAATCTATTCATCCGTTAAAAACAACGAACGTCGCCATATTCAACGAAAAAAAATTGATTTTTAACTTTTAATCTTATAAAATACGAATCGTTATAGATAAAGAACACTTTAATTACAAACCTACGCCTCGTATCTTTTAACAGTTTCTATATTTTTTATCGAATTTAGAATCTATGTGGCTACATGTACACTTGTACTCGTAAAAAAAATACAGATTAGAAAAAATATTCATTACATAATTTAAAATTGGAACTAGTTCCATTAAATACCAACGACCATAGATCCGAATAATAAAAACAAAAAAGTCTAATGACACACAACGCAACCATCACAATTCCATGACAGTCCACAGATGCAAATTAGTAAATTTATTAAAGGTTGAATTATTATGTTCGTTATTTAAAAATAAAGAGGACAAGTGTAAATGAAGCTTATGAGTTAATTAGTAAACTTCAATCTAATTTTCATTCATTTTAATCAATAATATCTTATCGTAATTCGACGAGGTTTTCTCAATAGGATCTTGTCTCTACAATTCCACTAATAGTTTACTCGACGTTATATAATTCAATAATTTCCTTGGGAAATATCTTTTATATCACTTCAATACATTACTAAGATATGAATAGTTTAAATTTTATATACACCATATTTAATTTTTTTTAGGATATATATCGTATTTTTTAAATTGATTTTAACAAATAATTTTAAAATGTAAACTATTTTGAATTATTTATAAATATTTTGTTGTTCAAATTCGTGGCCATTGCCGTCAATAGACGATAAATTTCTTTTTTTTTATTGTAAAATAAATTTTTGTATAATCATCATTAATTTGACTAAAGAATATTTCAATAATTTGGTTATATTGAATAAGAACATTTTTTTTTATAAAATGGCAGTTTAATATCACGTATACGAAAGGTCAACAATCAGAACACAATTGAACGCGACTCCGATTTATCTAACACAATGTAAACAAATTTATTGCCACAACGATATTTCGTAAAGCCTATTTAATTATTACGAATAATAATCTCTTAAGAAATTCTACTTTATATATTTACATATTTTTTTTAAATCACAATCGAGTAAACAACTGAAATAAAAGTTGTGCCATAAGCTGATCGGTCATTGGTTGTTTGTGCGTTACTACGGAACCATACGAAATCATTCAAACTCATCATACACTGTCAATAAATATCAAAAATGTAGAACAGGTCGAAAATAAGTCAGACGGTTCATAAATTGGACATACAGACCGATCAACTGGTATTGGTCCAAAATGTTAAAAGTTAATTCAAATACAACATATTAATATAATCACGAGCAAATATAATTGTGATTTAATTTCATTAATCGTTTATTATTATATAAACGACTCCGAATATACTTCGTTTATTAACATCGATCGAACGCGATATATTCGCTTGTAACAATCACTCTGTCTGAACCTAGTTAGGTGATGAACAACAACGTACTGATAGACTCTGTGCTGGGAGACAGTCACACCGTAGTGACTCTGTCCACTTCTACGTATCGCACAGAGTCCTCGCTTGGTCAGCAAATCACTTCTTTCTCATCGAAAATCGCTGTGTCTGATGAAAGGCTTTTTAACCGCTGCTGGAGCGCCGAACGGCGTCTGCGGCATGAGCGCGCTACAGCTATCTGAAAATTTATATATGTCCAGTAGTGAAATGGAAAATAGATATTTACTTATTATTTGACTGACATTAACGACCCAAAATTATATATTTCATGGTAATTGTGTAAAAATTAGTAGCAGTAAAAGAAAAAGTGCATCCAAATGCTGATATCAGTTTTAACATAGTAAAATTATACTATCAATATTATTTACTGTTGAAAGAATTAAATTTAAAAATATATAATGGTTAAATAAAAAAAAATCTGGATTATGAATTTTTCTAAAATAATATCCTAAGTAAAAAGAAGGAATTCGTAAGAAAGTATTTACAAACAATAATTATATGAAACTGAACCTGAACCAAGATTGATGATAATTATTATCGCTAACTGGGATAAGGGTTATATATATTTATGACAAATCTTACCACAGCAAAGGCGGCTAGTATGGTGAAGGCAAGTAAGGCTGCAGCATAGTGTGCTGGCACCCGCAAAAGCGCAGAACATTGCGACAGGCGCTCATCTTCTCCCTGAGGACACTGCGCTATGCCGTCGCACCACAGCGACGGTTCAATACATGCATCTAAGGACGCACACCGATATTGACATTCACCAGATAATGCGAAAACTCCACCACGTTCACTGGAGTGCCTGGAAAATGAGTTTAAAATTAAGTTTCATCTTTATTGTTAATTGATTCAATTTAACATTATGTAGTTAGTAGATACGTTATATAAACATTGCTAAACAAACCTTTATCTGCTGTCTACATCACTTGCTGCCCATACACGTAATTGGTCAATTGTAAAAGTGTTACTTTTCAACCATTTATTCTATCAACATTACAAGCACATAGAATCTTAGACTATCAGATCATTGTAAGATGTACTCTTACTATAGTTTAAGAAAAACATTAAGGAATAATAATTTTCTGTTAATTAATTAAATATATTTTACCTTCTAGAAAGTTCCAGCCATGTAATATAGTATGATCCACTTTCTACAGCTATCAGTTCAACAGAGAGAGATCTCGGCCAGTCTAGATCGAAGTGGTCTGCTGAAGGTGGTGGAGCGAGTACATGCCGAGCTAGAGAATCGATCTCCTTCGACCAACCTTCTGAGAATACTTCCACTACTTGTTCTTCCTGGAAAAATATATTTATATTCTCTATCAGAAAAACGATCAAAATTAGTCATTAATAATAATAACATTTGTATGCAAATTTTCTTTATTCTGTTCTAGATTATGTGTATCGGTATATTTAGGTATTCTAATAGTATGAAATAAGATTTATTTTGTTACCTGCTCATCTGGAGGTTTAGGACATATAAATATTGGAGTCAATCCTCCAGCGTACACAGCTATACGGTTTTGTGTTCGGCACATGTGACCCAGATCTGGTGCTACTGTGATATTATTTAGAAGTGTGAAGTTATCTAGCTCGGGTTCTTTGATTATACTTCCTTGGATTTGAATATAGAGGTACCGACCTGGTGCGGGATCTATTAACCATGGTCGATTTTCACAGCGTTCCTGAAATTGTAATTGAATAAAACACCACTTTTCAAGACAAAGTCATTTTTAATAAACTGTACTATGAACCGTATATTATTTAAATAAAACTAGACAGTGCGATTCACAAAATCGACTAAACTGATCAACGCCATCTGTTGAGTAATTCATAAACTAAACATGTTACAAAGTTATACAATAATAAATATCCCTATTTAATAAAATTATATTGTTTTTAAAGCATGAAATTCATGCTTAAATCATAAATTCATAAAAATAATTATTATATTAAAGCCTCTCTTTAAGCCCGTCCCTGTATTAATATTATTATACCAGTCAACAAATAGTTAAAATCGGTTGTATAGTTCATAAAATATTCGCACACATTAATATATTGGAAAACTAATGAAACCAAAATATAACAAACATAAAACATATATACGCTGTGCTCTACTCCTCCTAAACTAAACTACTCCTCAAGAGAAGACGAAGTCTTTGTCTATACTTTTAAAATGGAATTCATTGTAGAATTGTGGACAATTATGAAAATAAAATAAAAACGATATTTACCGAATCAGGCACGGGTGCATGTGCTGAAAGTCTCATTTCTCCGCTTGCACCGTGAACCCTGTGAGTGCTGTCACATACACTGTCCAGTCGAACAAACTCAACAGATGCTTCGAAACCAAATGATCTGAAGTCATCAACAGCTGACATATTCACCACGTCAAATTTTAGCTCAGTGACCATCGATGTAGATGTAAACTCGTAGTCGTTGATATCGCTGAAAAATCAAGTATGATAGTTTGAAAAAATATTGTTAGTCTATACATATAAATAAAATTGGAGTGTCTGTTTTTAATATTGAAATAACCGCTTTTTACTACATGCAAATGAATATATATACGGTATATACACCAAAATAACATTTTTTACAATTTTTGTCTGTCTGTCTGTCTGTCTGTTTGTTCCGGCTAATCTCTGAAATGGCTGGACCGATTTTGACGGGACTTTAATTGGCAGGTAGCTGATGTAATAAGGAGCAACTTAGGCTACTTTTATTTTAGAAAAAAATAAAAATAAAAATGATTAACTTTTTTGTTAAGTTCTACGCGGACGAAGTCGCGGGTACAGCTAGTTATAAATATATTTTCAATATTTAGACTCCGGTCATTATAAACAAAAAAGAATGGTAAGCTGACAATAATTGGTATAGAGCTGAAAATTAATGCGTGCTTGTGTTCGTTTGCATGTATGTATGTGTCATTTAAGATAAAGTAATAGAAGCAATGTAATTTTCATATACGTATTTAGCAGAAATACAAAAACTTTTGTTTTTACACCGGCTAGTGGATAATTATAAAAAGATAAGTTTCAATTTTGATATTTCATTTATAATAGTATACAAATTTTCAGTTCTATGTGAATTATAATTGTTAATTTAAATGTTTTTTTCTGATGAGACTATTATGTCAGTGAACTTAAAGTTCTTGAAAAAACTGTAATTTTTTTGTTTCTTATGTAAAAAAAATATGGTACCTATCTTTAAAATTAGTATTGTGAACTATATATATTACAGTAACCTGCACAGACAATCTCTTGGCACACCCGGTCCATTATCCCTCCAAGGTCTTTCGAATATCCTGACAGCAGCTGTAGGTATACCGCCACATCGGAACCATGGTGAATGTGCCGAGTGGACGGATCTGCAGAGCCTACCCCCATTACGAATACCCCAAACACGAAGCCGCACAACCTCTCCTGGATTTGCTTCAAAACGATATGTGCAACTGGAAAAAAATAACTATTTATAGCCACGAATGAGAGCTCTCATTCGTCGAACTCTTCCACTTTTTTTAGCACTTGGTACACGGTAATTGGGCTAAATGAGACATCGAGCTTCAGATGATGACAGCGTAAGATTTCGAGCGTCAAGTGTCGTCAGCGTACATTTTTTTATTGTAACGGCCGAATACTGAAACGTCATTCAAATATGAAGTTGAACTTAATTATTTGAGACGCCGTTAATTTAAAATTTCGCATACTAAATTTGAAATTAATGGCGTTCCAAATAATTAAGTCCCACTTAATATTTGAATGACGCTTCAGTATTCGGCCATAAGTGTGTTAATGCGCGATATCGTTACATGAGCTAACAGGTTTACACATTAATTCACATGAATACCTTGGTATTCACACCATTTTTTATTTATCATGAAAAGATTTTAATAATGGTCAAAAAGAAAATAAATAAAAATATTAGTACTAGTAATAAAAGCTTATTAAAATTACCTTATGTTTCTTGTCCCACCTCTGCCATACAAAAATACGTCACGCGGAGATGAAAACGTAATTGGAGGGTCTGGCGGAGCTTCAGGAAACGATCTGGACACGAAGCGACGTGAACATGGTCCCCGGCCCCATGGTTCTCCGTCTTGGTGAAGATCAACAAACTCATACAGAGCTTTAAAGAAAACTGGTCTGAAAGAAGAACTCTACTGAGAAATCGAAAAATAATATTATTTTATTTCTATTGTGCATGTTACGTCATGTCAAGTACTTTTAACTTTATTTACATTAAAACCTTAGCTAAATACAAATAACATTTAAAAATAATTATTGTACAAGTCGTGACCGCGTGGAATGGTGGCAAGAATGCTAGCAGCATTTCCCCTTTGAATCGCAATTCCGATTCTCTGGGCGAAATATTAACCAGCCCTCCTGTCACCAGTGGAGGCAATAAGGCGGGGAGTAAAATTTTGGATGATTTTTTTGGCACTATTACTCCAAGGTCCAAGCGTAATGTTAATGTCATGTTAAGTTAGGAAATGAAATCTACTTAAACTAATAAAATATAGATATTTTGTTAATCTTAAATTAATATAGTTTTGTGGGATATATGTGTCTTTTAACATCGTTATAGCGAAATAGACAGATATGTAGATAAAAATAAATCTATCTGTAGACAGCATAGCTACTTACTTGAGTGCAGTTCCTTGAGTCAACTTCAATTCCAAAGTCAAGGAGTCTCCTTTAGACAAAAAGCTTTCTGTTCGAGCACATGCTCTAGATCTTCGTAATAACGCATGTTCACATGTCCGCGGTGCTCGCTCTCGACAAAATCGAGCAACCAATGTTGCATTTGAAGGTGGTCGTCCAACTATCACTGACTGTGGAGATGTTGCTCTTGACATTTGCACGGATCTTTCTTTGTCACTGAAATTCAAAATCATAATTTTATTGGTAGTTTGTATAATTATTGAATATGTGTTTGATGAAAATCTGTCACTTTGTATGCGCTAACCCCCATTAGAGCAATATGTTGAAATAAGCTCTAATTCCCCCTCAAAGGAAAGAGAAGAGGCTTTAAGAGGAGAAACTTACTTTAATTAAATAAAACCGTGTATTGTAATTTCAAAACAATTATTAGCGTCAAGAAGATGAATAATAATAAAAAAAGTATCTAAAAAATATACTTTCCTGACGATGCGAGAGTTTGTGTGTAATATATAATATAAAAGTGAAATAAAGATAAGTTATTGAAAACGCTTACCAAAAGATATCGCTACAGCCGGGGGATATTCTCATCGGGCCATCCCATATATTCAAATGACTTCCACAATACTCATCTTCCGGCAAATTCGGATTGATAGCATTGGTCACGTAAAATTTTAATACAGAGAACCACACCCTAAATCGGGGAGCCGAAAATTGCCTTCTGTAAATAATGTTCCTTCCCGAGGGTCCTGATGTGTCGATTCCTTGCATGTGGTATAGGCATGTTGTGTTCGGAGGTAGTGAATGTTGAGGATGCTCTAATACTCCCCTCCCAGTACCTCTTATCCAAAATTCACAAGCCCTCTTATTCTTCGCATAAGTAGGAGATTGCTGATCGACAAATCTAACCTGTAATAACAAAATAAAATTTAAATATTAAATAATAAACCCGTTTTTGCTATTTATTTTTGTTTGCTTCTTAGCAAGGCAATTCAGGTAGCCATCAGCCAAGTAGTAAGTTTGTGAACGTATAAAAAATATACATACAAGCAAAAAAAAGTTCGGGTCACGACCTAATTTGATAAGTTAAAACAATGGGTGCGTCTGCAGAATTTCTCCTCGCTCCATTATTATGAGCGACCGTGCGAGCTTACTTACTAATTACACTTTGGCTGTGCCCCAAACAATGTCCACGGACTCTGATTTATTTTTGTTTACTAATAACAAAGTACTTAAAATAAAAAAAACTTTTATAATAAATAATATCCATTGTCATCCTGAATTTAACCTTACCAATGTCTTGAAATAAATAGTTATTTGTTTACTTCTATAATGTTTTAAAACAATTTAGAATTATGAAATTTCGCTAACACGTGGTCACAAAATACTTTTGTTTTATTCTCTGGAATGACTAATGAATATCGACAAAAACTTTTCGAATAAATGTCGTTTGTGATCAAGTTAAATCGCAGCCCTGACTATACTAAAACAATTATTATTTATCCCAAGCGAAATGCAAGTTTTTCGTACAAAATGTTTCATGAATTGTTATCATAAATTTCGTTGAAAAAACACGAATTATATATTGACTAGTAAGTAATAAGTATATTATATTTTACTTGTAGTAGAAATGCGGTACCAGAATTTGTGTCACAATGATGAAAAAATGTAATCACATCTAAGGCTTACGTAACTTACAGCAATAAAAGCCTCAGGGAAAACCTCAATCGTTGTTGGCTTAACGACTTTAAGGCCGTCTTGCACGTACCAATGTCGATCTAGTCGTACTAATGATAATAGATTGTCTCAGAGGCCACTATTGCCTGGTCCAATATCCGACAGTAAATGAAACCCACTTTTGCTAAAGTAAATTTCTAAGACGAAAAACAATATCTATTTTGTTATTGGTTTCCTTTTTAAGTGATTACTTTATCTGTTATATTTAAATAAAAAATTGAGCTACTAATAATCTTTTCAGTATTAAATTATAATATTAAGACAGTTATTATTCTTAAGACCGTAAAAATTTAAATATGTTCATATCTAACCTCAACTTCAAGCTGAAATCCGTGGAGTGATTGTGACGTAGCCGGTTGCAAGAAAGTACCAAAAGGTGAGGTTGTGAATTCTACAAGCAACTCTGGTCCGCTTGATATTGCCTCTGGAACTGACACGCCTCCACCACAAAACCTCAAAATAACTGGATCCCTTGTTGTATAACCATCGTAAACAGTTACGTAATCCTGTACTTCATCGCATTGGTGCCAAAATTTCAATTCTCGTCCATTATTTTCCCTATCATTTTGCGAAGCCGCATAAAGTGCCTTTTGACTTCGGATGGAAATCAACTGCCCATTCGGTTGCTTTACGACGATCAACGCGTGTTTCCCCTGTGGTACTTCATGCTGACGCACTGCATAATAGCAAGTTAGATTTCTTGGGTATACGCCGGGAAAGTTTGGTGATTGTAATCTACAATTTTTACGATCGCAGTCGCTGAATATCCGAGAGCAATAAGTCCCTGAGATCAAATCCCCAAGGTAATACTCGGGTGTTTTTGTCGTCTTTCCGACGTTCGTATCTTCTCCTCGTGATATGTTTACGGGGTATAACATTGGCCTGAGTTTGAAGAAGGGGCGTTCTGAAAGGTAATATGGTAATGGATTAATGTTTATTTTATGGTAATAGTAAAAAATGCAACTTAAATATATCGTATTTGATATATCAAAAATATATATTGCATTGAATCATTTAATGTATACGAGGTATTTTTTTAATTTTGCATTTAAAAGGCTTCTTTTTAAACGAATACATTTTTAATCTTAACACTTCATCCATGATTGTGGTTTCTGAGTATATAGGGGATACATAAATTTCCAAGCCCTGACGAGAGACTAATTTTGTTGCCAGGTTATCTCCGGAGTCTAAAAACCATACGTGAAATATGAAAAATAGGTACCTGATGGTGGTGTCCCGCCATATCTGACTGTAGCATATTCTTTTCTAAGAACTTTATATGCCATTCGAAAATCAAAATTGTAATTATTTTGTTCTTTTGATAAATGTAATAAGCGTATAATAAGCGTAATTGATTTAGTCTCGCTATAATATATCGAGGAACCCCAAGAGGTCCCGCACCACGAGCCACCCACTTGCGGTCGACTAGCCTCTTGTATTTGCATGTAACCGTCCGGACATCCATCGTCAGTGAAAGAAGTGAAACGGCCAAGAGTGAAGCTATCGAACAGAATCTGTGGACAAATAAATTATGTTTAAATTTATGAGGCCAATTTAATAGAATTTACCAGCGACTCAAACAAAGGTCATGATTTGAACAGTATCTATTTCTATTTTGTATTTATACCTACGAATATACGGTTTTAATGTAAATAACATTAAAACGTATATTCTATTATTATTTAGAGTTTAAAAAAAACGAAGTGTTTATTGTATTATGGTTCATGGCGGTAGGTTATTTACATAATTTATTTATAATATATTTTATATGTAATAACTATATACTATACAACTATACTATAAAATATATAAATGAACAATTTACTATTTGATTTGTAATTATACTTTATTTCATTTAAAAAAAAACATATATAAAATAGTATTTAATAATATTGTAATTTTATATCTTTACCTAGAGCGTTATTTATTCTAATTAAGTAGTCTAATATTTATAAACAATTACATTAAAAATAAATGTATTTCGTATTTTATTTTAAAATTGAAAACAATATGAAATATCGGAAACTTCGGAAGATTTTCCAAGAAATAACCAAGAATTTGTATTCAGTTGAGCAAGTCGATATACCGTTATGGTCGGTGTCGCGACTGTCGCGGCGAAAAAGAAAACAAGAAAACTGAATTAGCAATGCGAGAACTGTATATAATATACAACGAAGAACATACTCTTTATTTAAATATCTTTTGAAATATTTTGATTCGCTATTCGAATTTTAAAATTGTAACTAACAAACGTGTAATAAGCATAATAAATTTCATCTCGCTATATTAAAATATAATCCTGTATAAAACTTAAGAATCGTTCTTCTATATAACTTTTATTGAAACAAAGTTGAAAAGTAGCATAACAATATACTTTTCTAAGAATATAGTTCAAAAAAAGTTCCGAACTTACTTTCATAGTACGTATAGATGTATTTTCGCGTTACATATTTTCACTTCCACCTCAGGCAATGTTTGAGATAATAAGCCCTGAGGCTTGAATACCGTAAAAGAGAAGCGCTGCTATGAATAACTGATCGCTGTCTGCATTATAGTGTGGGAACTGCAGACTAAATGTTAACTGTGATTTTGGTTTCAGATAGAGCAATTAATGTTCTTTATCTGACATTTGCTTAATATGTTAAGTTAGAAATAATTTTATTTTTTTTCAATTTCAATGGTAAAACTGAAAATTGGTCAGAGTACGGGCCAGGTACAGAAATGAATCTTCTTATCATTCTTATATCCTTATATTACATAAAACACTACGCATGAGCTCTTTCCCGTCGTGTCAGATTTCTGTCTCATTGGATTATGAGTGACGGAATAGAAAATGTACATGTCTTGCGATAACAGGAGGACAATATCATCATCGAAGTACGTCAGCCATTGTTGAATTATTGTTGTTTAGTGTGGTGTCTTATGTGCACCCCAATCAAAAGTTAGAATGGAAATTTTTGGATCATCATTCTTAGGTCACTATATATATCATAAACATAATCAGAACATTAATAATGAAGAATCGGTCGAATTTTAAACAATAATCAACATAAGTTCAAATAAATCACATCGTAATTGTCACTCAAATAAATAATTTACTCGAGTTAATTAAGCGAGATACAATATTATTTCAAACAATTGTGACTTCACAGTATTTGGTTGCGAATTGAAACGCCAAGTCCTATTCGGGTACATATAAATTTTATTAAAGACTCACTTGAAATTGTATTTTCCGCGCGAACGGAGCGAATATGACGGAACAGGTCTCACACAATTTTAGTCCCTTAACGCGTTCTTTATTCGCATGAAGATTTCATGGAATTATTTACATTTTAATATATCTTTTTTTGTCTCAATATCTTAAATGGAAATCTTAATTCAGATACGCTCTTAAAACTCTTATAAGTACTTTTGAATCGCTATGTTTCAAGTTTTAAAATAAATGTAAATCTACCCGCCGGTTGAGAATATAGATCGAGCAAAATCGGCAAGGAATCCAGTAGTTACTCTGTTTAACCAATTTAACATAGGCAAACATACCGAATTAACAAGATTAACAAATTTCATACCGTAAAATTATTTATTTATCCCGCATGCAAATTAACTATTAATAAGTCCGTGCTTTTTTAGCCATATTCTTTTATGGAGAATGACGAGTGGCTCATAAACGATCTTAAAGATCAAAGGTGTGAATACACTTAAGCACTTTTTTTTTTTTTTTTCGTGGGGAAATCCATCATGGATACCCTCCATATGTGATGCAGAATGGAGGGTTATGTCGGACTCCTACCGACTAAAACCACCACGGTACCCTTCCCGTCTTAAGTGGAGCGCCACGGGATCGCTTGCGCATGCTACCGTGACCGCTTAGGCTCTGAGTGGCGTATTCACATGTATTTTTCATTGAGATGATGATTCTTTCGATTTATAGGAGTCCTCTCCAGTGGAAAACTAACGTCCCAATAATGTAAACAATTTGAGCAATGATTTTTATGGACCAAATTATACGAATGTTCTTATAAAAAATAAAAATCAAACTTAGTAAGCTTAAAGTGTACAAGCACACGATGTTTCCTCAAAGACCAAATTACATTGGTTCATAAAATTTTAGTACAAAATTCTCTTTTAGTGAATTTCATGTTGATCGTTGAGTCCAGAAATTCTCATTAGGTTCCAAATTGCATGGACGTGTAGCTTGTTACTTTTCGATGAATTGACTCAATTAAATTACAGCGTAACAACCAATACTGAGGAAACAGTTTCAGGCGATTTGGAAAATGAAGAAAGGGGAAGAACAAGTTTATGTAATAATATAAAAGGTATATTATACTTGGGGTGATGGGTTTTCCTTGTATTATTTTTCATTTATTTTCCTAACATTCATTAAAACCGCTTTCGCCGGCGTGGAGTTTTTGACGAATAGCAGCTCCTACGATAGACTTCCTCTTCTTTTCGCCGCATAGGTACTTCGCCGCACTGGTTAAATGCGGTTTTCACATGGACGTTTGCTCACCTTTAATTTTATTCTTATGAATTGTTTGACCACTTAGAATGTCTAATCTACCCATCCGACCTCCAGGGTAAAAATTATAATTGTATTTAAGGCATGTATGAATTTTATTAATGATCTGTACACCGATAGCCGATAGATAGATTTAAATCCAAAGTGCACATGTACAACATGTACTTAAAAATGTCGTGCGTTAAATAAAAACATCATTATCATCATCACAATTGGAGTCCGACAACTAATAAAACAATAATAAGTTTTCTTATCATCATTATACGTAAACCATTCTTTTGTTTTTACCTCAAAATATGAATAAATTATCGTTTTAATTATAGAATCAATCAAGCAATTAATTTCTTGTAGTTCCATTTACAAAATCTGAAAATTTTGCGGAGGAAATTGGTGAAACATTATTTACAAGCGAACTTTAACAATAAAATGCTTTAATGGAAAAGTTGAAAAACAAAGAATAGAAAGTATGCAGGAAATGGCATGAAACATTTAACTATTGCTGTTTATGTATCGATATGACGTTACTTTTAGTTTGATTTTTAAGCACAGAAAACTTATACCATTTACCGAGGTTAGTATGCTGAAGATCTTTTGTAAGAGACCAAATTATATATGCGTATATGATTATTTTGTATTACATTTCCTTTTCTTATAATTTTCCTGTTTTTTTTTTTGTTAAATAATAATTAAATATAATATTATTTCTAGTTAATTAATTGGAATAGAATTAGTAATCCTTATTCATATGATGTAGTATTATGTATGAGTATAATTATTTATGTATTTTAAGCATATGCTTCTAGTATATTATAAAGCATTATAACTGAATGGTACTTGATGGTAGAGAGTGCAAGCTAGTCTGGCTAGCTGTCACCAACTTATTTGATATTCTAACTCAAAACAGCAGTACTTGATAATATTGTTGTGTACCGGTTTGAATGGGCAGATAATAATAGGCAGAAGTGATATAAAATCTTAGTTGCCAAAGTTACGAATTAAAGCGATTACGCGATGTTAGCGATGTTTAATATTTCTTATAATGTCTACGTCTATGGGCGGTGGTGACCACTTACCATCAGGTAGCCCGTTTGCTCGTTTATCTACGTATTCTAATAAAAAAGTACCTATATTATTTTTTTTTAAAGTACGTTTCTTTTTAGATTTTGTACGAGTTTTTATTTATCTACATTTGTTTTCTACTTGGACGAGCTGACAGTAATCTCTTTAAGGGATAAGCCTGTCTTTTATACTGAGTTCTCCTCAGTAACTGTTTTTATTTCTAGCTCGTATAATGAAATTTTAAATAAATAAAATGAAACTTCTTGGTGCGACGTGGCATTTCCATTTAATATTATCATTATTTTTTTCAAACAGACAAACAAGATTTGTTTAACTCTAAAAAGAAAAGATACATAGATAAAATTGCTTTACTTTGGGCAAATAGAAGTTGAAAAATCTACAAATACCATCATTAAATTTTATATATACTAGAACGAAATGAAAATTTGAAAGTTAAATTTACACTGCTTACAAATAGAAAGAATTCCATTTTGGCTCTTTGATGATTAACAAACAATAAAAGTTTAAAGTTTTATTTTATTATTTTCTTTTAATGCAGTTTTCGTCATTTTTCTTTAATGCAGGCGGTGAGGATGGAAATTTTAAGTTCCTTAGTTTAAAAATGTGTTATTTATCATTGCGCCTCTAAAAAAAAAACAAATAATTCTTCATTAATTGGATGGAATACTGAGCACAGAATATACCAAGTTGCATCTGGGTAACGTACTACAAATCTTATTTCAAAGAGAATATCCTTAGATATTACGATTTATTTATAATAAACAATAAAATACTACAAACCACATAAAGACAACTAATACTCCTTCAATGGAATTTGCACACATTCCGTCATTAAAGAAGTCATCCGGACTCTACGAAGTCAAATAAAAACCAATATTTATATTGTACATGAGCATCATTATAATTGTTTTACATGCAGGCACATTAAAAATAATGAAACGAACTAATATCAATTGTATAAAATCCAATAATAACGAAATTTTATACATTTTATTTAACATGGAATGTTTCATTTGTAATTAAACTTATTACTACCAGTGGTTACCCAGTGTTCGAAATTCGATCGAAAATTATGAATTATATTAAATTTAAACATATTTGAGGTTTTTTAATTGCAGAGTATAATCATCATCGTGAATTATTTATTTAAACAAAATATTGTACTATTAATGAATACATTATGTTCTTTAACATATAACTAATATACATAATAATTAAATAAATTATTCAAATAATTAATTAAATTATTCAAATTATTTATTCAATGGCAACATTTTAAAATTTATTTGGCGATAATGTTTCATAGTATAACTATGAAGAAACATGTTTTTTTTTTAATTTTATTATAATATGTAACACCCATTAATTACTAAAATTATTATTTTAATAAAACATTCTGAACTCTTACATATTACAGATAAACAAGAAATATCTAAAATAAACACTTTTTAGTATCCTTTTAAAAAAAAGTACAATCTTGTCTTTCCGTATAAATAAATAAATCCAAAAACTTTATCAATCAAATTATTATCTATTGACAGTCAAAATGTCATTCTTCTTAAAGACAAAACCCACATCAATAGTTTTTCTTATTTGAATTAACCTCAATGTAAAGTAGAACTTGTAAGATAAATAATTAAGAGCAATCGATAAAACTTCTCCAATAAATGTGAATGAAGTTAAAAAGTTCTCAATCTTATCAAGCGCTGAAAGTTCACATTTAATGTAGAAAAAAAAAACAATAATGAAATCTGTATAAGAGCTTGAAACAGCTGACCAGAGATTCATGCCTTAAGAACTCTAGAGTGCTGAGTTCCGAAACCACTCAGAGTAAATCGAGATTGCCCGCGGTTACCATTTGAGAAGCACTTACTAACTGAATGAATTTAATAAATCACATCAGCTACACCACTTTCGTTTTATTAAAAGTAAAAATATATGAATGGAAAAGGTATTCACAAGTTTTTATATATACTACTGACCACTATATGTGGATGTAGGACTGTAGGTACATATATTCGTATTCTATGAATATAGTTCATGAAATTACTCTTTGATCCGGCTTTTACGACCTTTTTTTATTGTAAAGGCGGACGAGCATTTAGGCCACTTGGTAGTAAGTGGTAACCAACGCCCATAGACAATGATATTGCAAGAAAGGTATCGCTTACATCGCTTACATCGCCAATGCGCCGCCAACCTTGGGAACTAAGACGTCTGTCTCTTGTGCCATCAATTATGCTGGCACACAATAATACCAAGTACTGCTGTTTTGCGGTAGCATATCTGATGAGTGGGCGGTAGCTACCCAGACGAGCTTGCACAAATCTCTACCACCGAGGGAATTAACTGTAACTGCAATTTATTTCTGGGTTCGAATACCGGATCGAGCTAATAAAATGTATTATTAGTACTAGATCGAGCTGTAGCAATACCTATACCTTTCAACTGATTGCAGTGACAATTATACATATAAGCAAGAAAAATAATTAAGCGCAAGTCGACAGGCGTAATAGCATACAAACAAAATAAAAGCATAGCAACGCATATCCGGCATTAGATAATTAACACAATAATCTTATTGACACGGTCAAAGTCAAAGTAAACATAATCAGCGTATAATGGTCGAGCACATGCGAACAATATTACTTCGTCGATCGAAATGTTCGAGAATCACAATCGTAAATGATCGGAACTGTCCAAACCGTCTTATCTGATAGCTGCTTTTAATCAAACATACATATCAGAATTAGAGCGATAAATTCTATGTTCATTTCATATTTGGTAATAAATATTGTTTTGTTTTTGGAGAATTAACTTCAGTATAGGGATATTACTTGAGACATAGTTTACGCGGTATGGAGGACAAAGTGACTTCTTGGAGTATTGATGGGAAAGTTATTTTAGTGACAGGTGGTGCGGCTGGTATAGGAGCGGGATTGGTTAGAAGTTTGTTAACTTTAAACGCCAGGGTATGTTTTAACTTTATCAATTAAATAGTTTTAATATTATATTAACAAAGCTTTTATTGATATAGTAAATTACTCAATAGTCAAATTCAATATAGATTATGAAAAGTGTACTGTTAATATCTCTTAATTGTTTATTTATGTACTTAGGAAGCCAATGTCGAAGAAATTCTTTTATTATTGCATATATAAAAATGTGTTACAAAATATATACCGGTAACGGGCTAACTTAAAATTTAAATAAAAATTTTTGCTCTAATTAACGAATAACAAAACAACAAACCTTAAACTTAAATAACAAAATATATAACTAATAAAATATAAATTTTGCTTAGAGTTAACGTGTGATTTAACTTGTTTAAAATAGCGTTTACCGGTCGTTCTCGGTAGAATTTATATTCCGTGACGGTAAAATGACGCTTTAATATAAACTATTTTAATATATTATATTTTAAATAATTATGTCTTGTCTCAGATTTTATTCAATCTGTTATAGAATAAAAGTAAAAGAATATAATTAACTTATCTTTTTTTTTTTAACTCTAATGAAGTCAAAAACGTATTAGATCGCTGTTTATATATAATTAGAAAAAAATATCGTAGAAATACTATTAATATCGTCAACATTTTTAGCAAAACAACGAATGTTTTGACTATCAATATCGAGGCTCAGAAAAGTAATATCAAAATTTTGTCAGAGCAGACGCCATAAAACTTCTTAAATTGAACTCGTTCGAATTTGATATTACAGCACGTCGCGTTCTTAGACGTGTTGGAACGCGAAGGGGGAGCCCTAGAGGGAGAACTATTGAACAAGTTCGGCGCCCTGAGAGCTAAGTTCATAAAATGTGACATCTCAGACGAGGAACAACTTTCAACCGCGTATAGTCAAGTTTTTGACAAATACAAAAGACTCGATGCTGTAATAAATAATGCTGCGGTTATATGTGATGAAGAGGGTTTTTATAAGAAGACTGTTGATGTTAATTTTGTAAGTATATTTTGAAAATCAAATTAGAATCATAAGCGTACAATGACATAAACTAAGGAGTTTAATATAACGTTAATAATTAAACAATCTATTTATGTATTTTGAGCGTTGCCTGGTACCAGTTCATTTGGGTCAGTGAGTGTAGGCGTCATAGATATATCTGTGAACTTTTTATTCATAATATCATAATTTACAGACGGCAACAGTAACCAGTACATTAAAAGCTCTTGGGGTGATGGGAGCAGACCGCGGTGGTAGTGGTGGCATTGTATTAAACATGTCATCATTACTAGCTTTGAAGCAAACAACTCATTCCCCTGTTTACACAGCCACAAAAACAGCTGTTCTACAGTTCAGCAATTATATCGCAGTAAGAATTTTAATAAGTACTAACATTTTATAACTAGTCAAGAAAATAATCATTGCGGCTAAACATTTCTTGTACCTGCCTGTGAGTGTGGCACGAACACACACACACACGTATACAAATTTTCAACTTCTAGACCTCGGGCTGCTACTGAGAATTTTTCGCCAGAAAAATCCAATAACTTGTAACTGGCCTGACCTGGGATTTTATCCCAGAACCTCGGAATCCGTAGCCTTATTATTTACCCACTAGACTAACAAGGCAGTCAATACAATATTACTGTATTCTTCTTTCTTTCAAAAGAATAACATATATCAATGGATAAAGATGACGATAATCATTTGGCTAAATTACTTGTCTACCGTATTATTAAAAAAACACTAATGTATTTTATATTACAGACCCAAGAATCCTATGACAAGACGAAAGTTCGCGTAATAACAGTTTGTTTAGGGCCAACGGACACTGTTTTGTTATACAGGCATAATTCGAAGGATCCGCAAAACATCGCCCAACAAGTCCCCGAGAGGCAAAGGTAGGTGATTCTAGCGGATTTTATACGCATGTTTATTATCGTTTCCATCGTTTCATAATCCTCTTCTAAATTATAAAATTTTGGAGATTATGCTTATTACTTTATTTATAAAATCATACACAATTACTCTACGATTGCAAAATAAATATATATAATTATCTTTAGAATTTTATCGCGGAAATGATATTCATATATGTTAACAGATATATTAGTTTTTTCGCGAGCTTAAATCAGGGCTATAGACGTTATTCGTGTATTAAATGATGTGTTTTTGTTGCTCGGTGATGGAAAATTTGGCGAAATTACATTCTAGAAATATTCACAAATTAGAACAGCATGACCGATTGGCCTTCTAAATGTTATTCTTTATTTTGGCGAACTATAATCCAGCAGTAGTAGTTACTTTTTTTAAATTATAATTGGTAGTTTGGTTGATGTTAACCATATATATCCACTAAATTACCAAATATAATTTAACTAAATTATTTAGTATGTAATACCAAGATGGCCCCGTAGTTAGGACAAGTGGATCATAACCATTTCAAATTAAAACAGAGAAAAGCATCACTAAATTTTCACGAGCTCGATTTTTGTTTGTTATTCATCTGATGAAGAAAATATCGTTTTAAGTGTATGTGTTAGGTGGAATACGCTTTATGTCTCCTCTTTCCAGCTATGGAATCTAGCTGATGCTTACTTTTTTCATAAAATTCATATAAACTGACCTCGTTGACATATAAGATTTCTATTTTATTCACTCGTTCTATGGTATTTAGTGTAATGTATAAGAAAGTATATTAAATATAATTCATAAACTATTGTTTCAAACAAGTTTAATCGTCCCGCGTTTGATGAATGACACCTGGTAACTCGGATTGTTGTTGAGCATGCATTATGCATGAACCACAGACGGGAATGTTCCAATTTCCACATTTTATGGGTAGTCACATTTGCGAAATTAAATTTCGTTGTGCTATAGCAGGAATTGTGTATTTCGCTTTCAGAGAAAATACGATGCATTACTTTGAATCTTATTTCGATACGAAATCCAAACGTGACATTTGTAACCCATATATTATGCCATAATATTGAGATAGAACCAAAGATTTACTGGCTTACTTTATCTACTTCATCGTATAGTACGAGTATATTCATCCATAAATATTGCTACTTATTTCGATTTGAACCTAGAATTTTACTTGGTGGTAGAACTATGTACCAGCTCGTCTGGGTAAATACCATGATGATGAATAGCATCAGATATTCTACCACTAAATAGCAATACTTAGTATGTTGTATTCCGGTTTAAAGGATGAGTGAGCCAGAGTAACTGGCTATGAATGGAATAGTATATATTTCTTACAGTGCAAATGTCTATTGGCGATGATGACCACTTAGGCTTACGCTAAACAATTAAGAAAAATCTATGTCCAAACCCACGGATTCTAACCCCTGGGCCATCTTGACTTTACAAAAAAATTAAAAAAAAAAACATTTAAAATAATAATAATAGAAACAGACTAAATGTAAATAACTTTTAGAGTTAATTCCACCAAGTTGCAAGTCAATGCGAGTTGGTGAATATTAAAAACAAGTCGGTTATATTAAACACGCGAGGGTTTCCTCAGGATGTTTTCCTTCACCGCCGAACACAAGATGAATTGTAAACACAAATTAAACTTAGAGTAATTCTGTGGGTCACTGAACCCGCGTCATCTGTTATGTTTGACGAATTTTTATTATGACAAAATAAATACGTATAATAAAACATTCTACTTATTTGGAATAAGCTCAATTAAACGTGCCGTTTAAAATTTTACGACGTATTTGTTTATCACTTTTTAACAATAATGTAAAGTCAATTTGATCTGTAAGCAGTGTTCTATTTTATTCGTAGAGTAACATCAGCAGTAAGCGGCATAATGGACGTAATTAGCCGGGCCGGCAGTGGATCTACGTGGATAATCGCCGGAGATAAACCCCCGGTTGACGTAACTAGAAACGTGAGGGAGGGCTTTCAGATTATTTCTATGGCGACTGATTTTCTGTAGCTTTTAAATTTTAATTAAACTTTTTATATTAATTACCTTTATTTTTATTTAATTTATTTTGAATGCACTTAAATAAGAAAATAAATTTAATCAAACGGAATCGAATCGCTTACAATAATATCTTCTAAGTTTATCTTATAGTAGCAAGAGAAAAGTGCGCACTTACAATAATTATTAAAATAATTTAAATCAAAGGAGACCAATAAAATAGTTTCATTGATAAAATAAATATATAATTCATCTGATTGAGTTAAGACTTTGTACAGTCGGTGTTTATGACGTGGGTGTTTTCATTATATTACTATTTATACAAACACCGCGCGTCACGTGTGTTAATGAACTTTAAGATTGCAGCACAAACGCGTGCTGTGCTGTAGCCAGCTGATAAGTGTATAACTTTATGACATTCAATTATTTGTTTATTTTTGTTTATTATTTATTTTAACGGTCAAGATGGGATTGTATATAGAGGTAGTAAAGTCTGCTGTCATACACATTATACCGACAGGAAAATGTTATAAGAAAATTGTTTTCGCATTTCAAGGGTGTTTCAAGATGAAATCACAGATATCGAGAAGATTGTTAAGTCAGCGGGAAAAAGGGAAATCTAAGGATTTTTCAAGGCGGAAATACGTTGAAATCATGTAATCATTAAAGGTGAAGTTAATCCTTGACGAAATCAGTAACGAAATGATTTTGGGTACTTTGAAAATTTACTTTTTTAATGGACATTTTAAAATACTTTTACTTAAAATATAATTGTTATTCGGTCTGAAGTCGTTATTTTTAATATTATAAAATTTACCAATTTTTATTAGTTGAAACGCGTTTAGACTTTTCCCTCACTTTAAGTGCGGGATGTATGTAGGAATCAATGGCATTCCGTCACATGAAGTTTTTAGTTAGACATAAATATGGGATATATATTTTAATCATACTTAATTTTCTTTAAGAAATAAATTAAATTAAACAATAAATAAAGGGATCCTTCTATTCCTTCTTCTCAATGTAATGATTATAAAATTAATTCAATACATATTCATGTAAATAGTCGTCGTATACGTTTTGTATATTATGTTATCTAAATTAAATTTATTTTATTGCAAAGTTATTTCGATAACAATAACCGAGAAATATATCTTTAACATTACACATTCAACGTATTACGTATGCGATTTGTGAAGTCACATTAAAATAACAAACATCTTTAGAGTTGCACAATCTACAGAGCCTTCTAAAGGTGTCATCTTAAATGTTTCGTTATAAACGCTTTTGTTATTGAATATTTGCCGAGCAGAGTAAACATTATTGATGGTGTATTTTGAACTTTCCCCCATTGATATTGGATACCTTACAATGAGGGATAGACGTCATCAATACACCGCCGACATTCCAATTCCCTTTTACGATCTGACATAATGGTTATACTGTATTGAAATTTGATTGTTGTTTGTTAAACAGCTTTCGTTTTGTGTAATGGCTAAGTCGAATTTGTAATTTTGTTATTAATTTGAATGAATTTTGCAAATTGTTTCCATAATTTAATATTCAATATATACGCAATTCGATGAGCGATTGATCGCAAACTCATTCAATCGGTCTATTATTCTTATGAAATCAAAATTACATAAGTTAGTAAATACATTAACAATTGTTAACATCGTAGATACATCACTGTCTGGGAACTAAGATGTTACGCAACTTGCGCTTTATTGGAACAATCATCCTTCAAAGTAGAACACAATAATACTGAGTATTGCCGTTTGGGGATAGAATAGATTGGCGGTACCAAACCAGGTGGCAGAGCTTATTGACAAAGTAAAGATGCACAAAAAAAACATGATTTACATACATATTATGACATTTGATGTGAAATGTGAACATTATTGTTTGCTCCACGTACGTTTCACCCAAATACAAATTTTGAATAGCTAAGAAATGACGCATAAAGTTTATTTTATGTTCAGCGCTGTTATGCCGATACGGAGGGTGATCGAGCCGGTGTAATTACATGGGTTTTATGTTCCTTTCCTAACTTTAGTAATATCCAAAAGGTACATGTGATATAATAAGCACCAACTGCTTTCGTAAATCGGCTGCACCGTACATAAAAAAACACAGCAAGGAGATTTAAAGTAAATGTTCCCGTATTTCAAAGACATAAATGGATAACAATTTTTTTCTGTTTAATTATTACTTTAGTTTATTGTATACCATAAAGAAAAATAAAAATCGAAAATTAAGGATACAGTCTAAATAATAGTATCAATTTTGGCGTATATCGCTACATAGAGATCTTTTCCACGCAATAATTATTTAAATAATAATGAATAATTCCATGATAAAAACTGTTCAATTCACGTCAAAAAAGATTAAATTTGAAGATATGGGAAAAATACTTATCGCCAAATATTATTTATTGACGAGCCGATTGGTGTGGTTGGTAAGATTGCCTTTCACACCGCAGGTCGTGGGTTTGATCCCTAGATATTTGTGTGCATGAACATGTCTGCTTGTCCTGAGTTTGGGTGTAATCGTTATCTATATAAGTATGTATTTACAAAAAAAAGTAGTATACGTAAGTATAACAGTAGTCTGGTTTCCATAGTACAAGCTTTGCTTAGTTTGGGATCAAATGGCATAGTGTGAATAATGTCTCCGGATATTATTATTATTATAACTACTAAAATACAACGAATATAAGTTTGTTTTCAAAAATATCGAATAGCTGATTTACCACGATACTTCCTCGCAGCTGGCGGGTTACATTTACTTCGGAATAAAAATCGGAATTGAACCATGAAAGTTAAAACTTGAAATAACATTTTATATTTCAGTCTGTTTAAATATTCAAGAGGATGTTTCACCGCATACGATTTACGACTTCACAGGGAATAGAGTCTTGTATCGGACATGTCTGGATAAAACGACCTTAAAATATATCTGAACTTCCGTATTAGCTTACGAGTGTCTACAATTCTACACACACACACACACACATGTAATAAAGCTGTGGCAGTGTGCTCGTACATGAAGTATAAGGAATTTGTGGTAGGAGTTGTAATGTTATAGGATTACTAATAATAAAATAAACAATACAAAATAAAAATTATAAAATACTACTTGCTACTACTAACAATTAAATTTGCATAATTAATAAATACTATATATATAACATTTACACACTAAATAAGTAACTATCATAATAATTATATTACCAAATAAATAAATAGTTGTATTAATGACAAAAATAGTTGTAGCAAAGAATAAAAATATTTTCAATAAAAATATATATTTGCGATAAATAATTTGACCCAACAATGTTTGTGGTTGAGGTCTCCTGTTAAATAAGTATGCCATGTGTTAGGAGACTTTGCCCTTCCATAAAATGAGATAAAAATAATATTCAATTCTACAAAATATAATTAAATTTAAATAAATAAGCGAATATAAGTGTCGAATATTACATGAATGCAAATATTCAGATCTAAAAATAAAATGGTGTATGTGTGGGTGCGTTCGAGCGGGTGTGTGTTTCGATGAATATGCTGTAGAAGTGTCTCATTATCACAATAACTGAGTGTTTTATCCACTCTGTTATTGATTTTTAACATTCATACTAATTTTTAAGGTAAATAATAATGTATTTATTAATTATAACATAATAGTACAGGTATTTATTAAATCTTCAATTGTTTAACGACCAAAAAGCAATAATTTATATTGATTCATTGATTGACGTTTAAGTTTGAAGGGTAAGCTAGCCACTGTAATTACAAGCAAAATATATTAATTAGTTTTATTTGACAGTGTATTTTGTTGTATGGAAGGGCTAAAATTCGTAACATTACCATTGGGTTGTAATTACTTACCATCAATTAATCTAATCCTATCATTCATAATATAATTAATTGTAACTAATTCCTAATTAATTATTGATATATATATGTATATGTATATATTTATAGCCTGGGAGGGCAAATGTCTACTCCACCTGATGGTAAGTGGTAATAGAGTCCAAACGCGACGACGACTAGTGCAGTCAGGAAAACATATCTGCACTAGCCGCCCCCTATAATAACACAAGTTGTTTTATATGTTTATATTAATTTATATATTTAAATCTTCTCGAATATTCGATCAAGTGCTATCGGAGATAAGCAGCCTATGGCATGCCTATTTTTTTATTTTTTTAGAATTTTAAGCATATGGATTTGTCTACTTATATTTGTTTATTATACAGTTAAATATCTTAACATTGATCAAAGTCAGTTAAAGTCTTTCACTTTTATTTGAAATATTATTGGCAGTCGATAATGCAATATTTAACCAATAAGCATCCAAAAAAATTGATTTAGGAAGGTGCATAAATTCACATTCGAAAAAATTAAACACTGCAAAATAAGATAGATTGACGACAATAGATTGACAACAAATTATTTTATTTGACAAGTTGTTGTATTACGACGAGTTTTAGATATAATAAATCACATGAAACAGTCAAATACTTCAAGTAACAATTTTACTTTCTACGGAGTTTTCATTAAAATAGTTTTGAATCGAATCGCGATGGCTCTATAATCGAGTGTCCAAGACACGTGCATTTCAAAAGTTTACAATTCGATTACAGTTTTTGTAGTTACCGTTTCAATTGAATTTTATATAGTTTTCTTTTATATTAGCTATTGATAAATATAATTGAGTCCGGCTAGTATATATTTGTAAAGAAATTTTTGTAATGGAAAATAAAAAATACAATTTTTAGAAAACTATGTATTATACTTATAAAAAATAATTTTTTGAAGCGGCTATTGCATACAGATGATAAACAACCTAATTAATGTAAAAGGAGGGTTAAAATAAACAGATATTCCCTAATACAATTTGCTGTTTTCTGTCATAATATACGATGTAACTCCCCATCAATAGGTACTCATAATTTCATAAACTCTAAAACGAACTTTAAATAAAAGTTTAAGCCCCAATCCAGTATGGGCAATTTACGAAGACCGAACAAGTTGAAAATTTGATCAAATTCCTGACCGCGTTTACGGTTCAGGTCTGCCGTTAAGGACGGTCTGATCGCTTTTGCTCAGAGCCATTTACAGAAAACCTAGTGGAGGAGTTCTTTAACTAATTTAACTAACACACAATCTAACATAGTCATTAATATAGTTCTGGGAAATACATTCTAAACGACAGTCATATAACTCCACTTTGATAACACAAATTGTCTCCTGATATATACCAGTGAAAAAGATTTTTACATGATATGAAAACAAAAAATATACAGAGTTATATTAAATCTGTAGTATATTATACGTGTATGTATATTTGTATTACAGTAACAGCCTGTGAATGTTCCACTACTGGGCTAAGACCTCATCTCCTTTTTTGAGGAGAAGGTTTTAGAGCTTATTACACCACGCTGCTCCAGTGTGGGTTGGTAGAAAACATACGACAGAATTTCAATGAAATTAGACAAAACCTGCATTTGTCTAATTTCCTCACGATGTTTTCTTTTACCGTCAAGCTCGAGATGAATTATAAACACAAATTAAGCATAATAAATTCAGTGGTTTCATTGACCACATTCGTTTAATATTATATTCGTTAAATATTACGATAATAAGGCTCATGACGTAATTCCCAAATTGATTATTGCATACTCAAGAAACATAACATCTGTGATCTCACAGCTGGTGGCGCATTGCTGAGTAATATTTTGCACGTTTTATGGAGCCATTGCCTGTGGGTTGAGAAAAAACTGTATCTCTAAAACTGTTATAAATTATATTTATGTTAAATATTAAACTACTGTGTTGTTTTTTATATTATATGTAGGCGGACGGGTAAAAGGACCACACTTACCATGTTCTTGGTAAGTTGTCATAAGAATTGGTGTATAGCGGTAGAACATCTGATGAGTGGGAGTACTTATCCAAGGTGGGCTTGCACAAATCCCATTGAATTTATGTTATAAATTAATTACTATAAAACTCATATCAAATATGGGGAAAAATGTAAAAGGGTTATCCCATCGAGATAACTAACGATGAGAATTAGAAGCAAAAGATCGGCAAATTAAAACTGACGGTATCGCCGGTTCACCCAAGCTATGCAACATAGCTTGGGTGAACCGTCAGATACGTCGTCTTGCAAAATTTATCATGAACACAAAACAGAGGAAAGCCTTAACGATGAGAATGAGTATGCCTGGATTTGAACTCATAACCTTCGATTGGAATACACGCATCCAATCCACTAAGCTATATTGTTCTACTAGAGAAATAAACGTCTATCAATTCTAATCAAACCAATAAAGCGCCGACGGAATGAAACAATATTAATTTACTCCGGTACTGAGTGAGAACATAAAACAGAAATGACTTATAAAAGAATTGCAGTAAAAGAAAGAAACGATAAAGGACATTCGTTTTCTCTTTATATTTTGAATGTTACGATAAATTACGCCCCTCACATAAGTAAATACGCTTTGGTACAAATATTGGCATCTACCTTACGGAATATATTTCTCACACAACCTTCAACAAACTTCATTTGTATATAAAAATCGAACAATGTACACTTCTTAGCACAATATTATGCAAACAATATATTTATAATATAATTATTTTCTTTTATTAATATTTTTAAAAGCGTTGGGATTTTTTTTAAGCCCATATTTGGTCAAAACGTTTTTTTTATAATTATGTAAAGTGTACGTATAATGATTGGAGTATCCTAAGTATATTTTGGATAATTAAATTATTAATTAATGGAATCAAAATCTTTTATCTTATGTTAATTTTTTTATTTGACAAGAATCAATGTTTTACATTTTACTTATAAATATGCTTACAGAAAGCTATTTGTGTATGAAAATGAGAAAAAAAACATTTCCGGTCACCGGATGAGAACGGGTGACCTGTTTTACTAGCGCAGCCTCAGCATTACGTAATATGTAATCACTAATGCCCCGTTGTACGGCGGCCTTTGTAGGGGACATTAGTTAATGAAACGAGAAAATTCGATGGAGCGCGTTTCGGTTGTTTGTATTTTTTTTTTTTCAAAAAAATATGCTAGTAATCCTTCCTTTTACTACAATATCATATTAAGCAATCTTAAGTGTGAACAAACATTATGGGATAAAATAATATACTCGTATAAATTATCCCGGGAATGAAATTAATATGGCTGACCGTAGTTTAAAATACAGATTACTTTGATTGTAGAGCATACAAATTTAAAGTGAGCCACTGCAATTACAGCCACGCATATACAGTGTATATTTCAGTGTGTGTGTGTGTTTGTTATATTTCTGATTCGATCGGAGTAAATGAAATTTTGTTTCACAAATAGTTCGATGTAGGTAAGTCAACGCTACGCTATTTTGTAAATGAAACAAACACGTAGAAGAGGATCATGAATGAAAGCAAAGTTATGTCAAAGAGGTAAACAAAACAGAGTTTATACCTAAGTATAAACTTGCACCATAGACAATTACTGAGAACTCGAAGTTGCCGGCAAAACAATAGGATGTAAAAGAAGTTTAATGATAAAATAGCAGTTTTCTAATTACATGCAAATTAACAAACAGGGTGGTATTTTAACAAATTGTTCGGTGGAAGTTAAACGGGAATGACTAATGAAGCACAAACTAACTAAGGTGTCGCTTTACGTAAACGTTCTTTAGAGAAATGAGTTGTCTTCAATGACTCTTCTGTAATTAAACTGTATAATTATTTTATAGACACAAATTTCTACTTTCAAGTTATGAATATTTGAGTTGAATAAATAACAGCTAGTGCACTTGATATAAAAGTATTTTGGATTAAAAATTTATACTGGATATATGAATTATGTGTAATTAAAGGCTTACACATACATTTGTCTTAGAGGTCAATGAACCATTATCTCCACGATTGGGCTGCCATGCTTTTGTTCAATTTTAATTGTAACGGGTATTTTGTGTCTCGTAAAATTTATTACATTTAAAAAAAAACTATTTTATTATTATACATAGTACCGAACTATTATGTATAGTTATATACATGTAGGTTTTTTTATATCTGCTATACAGAAAAAAACAACATGCGCGTGTACATCCTTTAAAAATGTCGTAATAGTAAAAATAAATTATCTTAATTATGAAATATTTGTGAGTGTAGTATATATCTTTGTATAGATCATTTCACACAGAGAAACTATTTTTTTATTGAAGCAATCCAATTGTGACCAGTAAAACTATGAGCTTGTGGTATATATCTGCTTAATAGTTAGCCACAACATGTAGTAGAATATTTCTTGATAATGATGATAAGAGATCGATGCCTTACTATGCAATAAAAAAACAGATTGCTACATTTAATGTTTTATTATGTCATATTTTATCATAATTTAACAAGTGTTGTTCGATTTAAAGAGATTTTATTTATATCAATCGAAATTATAGATTATTTTTATTGAAGATAAAAACGGCGAAGAAGAGATCGCGTATCGCGAGTAGCGAGTAAGGAACGCGCAAGTGATATCAGAAATTTTCCTGGCCTTCAGGCACGCTCATAAAAAAATAGCCCTTTACTCAGGACATATTCTCACTCTCTTTTCCCTCATCCGTAAAGGTTCAGGTGCCGGAACAATGGTTTATTATGCTTTCCGAGGCACGAGAGTGTGTATACTGCTATCATCCAGGCTACAGTTTGCTCAAGAGGATTTTACAAACATAAAACCCAATAGCTTTTATTTAGACCGACCCGGAGTTGGCAAAATATCATATTATATTAATTATGCAAATGATTAATATTTTGTAAGTTAACATAGTTCGTAAAGGCGAATTGAGCTGTCTTATTTCTTGATCTTTATTTGTAGTTATAGTGTACACTTATTTTTGGGGACGAAATAAATATTGTATATTAATAAAGTTCGTCGCTTATATCATAAATATGGACCGTTTTAGTATTTACAGATCAAAGGAAATTTTATTTTCCCCGGCCTTTATGGCCCATCTGCGTTGCTTTATTAGTTTGCTCTTTACCTGGCTCATATATTACTGGATATTTATAGGGAGAGTAAACGTTTTACACAAATTAATAGCCGGGGTTGCAAGAGCCATTTGAGTACACTTCAATGGCTATAAAAAGGTTATGTCTTATAAATAACTTTAGAAGATAAATTAGAAAAAGCAGTAGGATAAAAAATGGAACCTCTGATAGAAGTTTAATTGAGAAATAAATATTTTAGATGTTAATGTTGTATTCGTTGATACTGAGCCGACTGAAACTCTCATTAATAAAATAAAAAAATACATATTTTATTTTTTTTAAAGAAATTAGTCTTTTTTTATTACATAGGAAGGTGGACGAACGTATGGGCCACCTGATGGTAAGTGGTCACTAACGCCCATAGACATTGGCATTGTAAGAGATGTTAAACATCGTTTACATCGCCAATGCGCCACCAACTTTGGGAACTAAGATGTTATGTCCCTTGTACCTGTAATTACACTGGCTCACTCACCCTTCAAACCGGAACACAACAAGAGCGAGTACTGCTGTTTTGCGGTAGAATATCTGATGAGTGGGTGGTACCTACCCAGACGAGCTTGCACAAAGCTCTACCACCAAGTAGTCTAGTCAATTGTTACATTTTTAACATGTTGTTAACAATATATTATACTTTGTTGTTAAACAAAATAATGAGAAGATCGATGCAGGCATCGTATAACATTTTGAATTTTGGACATCCATTAATTGGCAGTAAAAAGTAAAATTGATAAGTATTTTTAAAATTTTCTTAAGAGTAAATATTCTCTTCAGAATGGGTCTACTTTAAACATGATAAAAATCCAACACTTGTAAAGTTCTTACTTTTTGTGAAATGCGTACAACTTTTGGTCCAGGATTAGGTCGGCCAAGCACGACATGCATTTTAAAAAACGCTGAACTACCACGGAGTATTTAATTAAAAGGATTATTAGGTAAAATAAACAAGGTGCTTGCTTTTATTCCGAAGTACATGGTCATCAGACTAATTAAACGTGGTGTGTGAAATCATTGGATTCCACGAATGTTGTGTAAAAATTTTGTCAAACCCGTACTAATTGATGTTTTATAAATTTTCTTAATGAGGGAAGAAAATAGGTAAACACATCAAACACGAAATATAAGAACTATGTTAATGAAAGTATAGAGTTATAAACTCAACACCAAACGTTAATATAAACTGAAAAATCAATACAGATGTAGCCGTGTTTCAAGTCACCTTTGCATAGATTACAAGCGACACAGCAACGATTCAGCTTCGCGGGTTAATATGATTTAATGGTAAAACTTTACTTGGTGGAAGAGCTTTGTGCGAGCTCGTCTGGGTAGGTACCCGTCATACTCGTCGTACTTGTGTTTGTTGTGTTCCGGTTTGAAGGGTAAGTGAGCCACAGTTACAGGCAAGGGAAATAACATCTTAGTTCCCAAGGTTGGTGGCGCATAATTGGCGATGTAAGCGATGGACAACATTTCTTACACTGCCAATTTCTAAGGTCGTTGGTGGACACTTACTATCAGGTGGCCCATATGCTCATCCGCTTACCTATCTTATAAAAAAAACAGTTGTGTCTATAAAATTCACCAATTTCGATATTTCATCAAAAAACCGTTACGTTAACCACTTAGCCATTGTTCTTACATTCTGTGTACTCAAAAACATTTTCATTGTAACAAAAACCATTTGCAGCGAAATGTTTTAAAACCGCCGAAAAACAGCGACAAAACGTTTCCATTTTTCTCATTCACCGGCGAATTCTAAAATGTTAAACGCAAGTGAAGTGACCTCATAATTGCGAGTTTAAAGGGCTGAAAGGCTCTGTTATCATAGCTTTGAATGGGAGACGCGGCTGAATTAAAATACGCTCCGACTCACCTGACAACGCAGCGTTTGAAAATATAACTGCTCATAAAGACTATATTGTTTATATTAACAAAAATATTTTGAATGGAACAGATACGGATATGAAAAATATTAGTGTTTGTTTCATTTCATATTCTTCATACATAAACAAACAATACATTTTCAATAATATTAAATTATAGACGTAGTTATATACTTTTATAACGTAAATATGAAAGAGAATGTTATATTTACTGTACTTTACATCATAAGTAACTTTTTTTTATAAAACACCAAAAGCATTTTATATATAGATAATATACATTAAGCTAATAACATAGATATCGAAAGATGAGATGATTTTGGTAAGAGCGAACTTGAATTAATAATTACTTCGTCTCATTTTGCCTGGTGTCGCTTTTGAGATATAATATTATCTCACTTTTAGAAACTTGGTGAGTCGATTCATCATATTTATGTATTCGCTTGTTCCAAATCAAAGACTATGACGACGCGACCAAAACATCGTAACAACTAAACAAACAAAAGTTGAAATATTCAATAATAATGTTTTGTATTGTTGTGTATTTTATTTCTTTTGTAAAATATAAGAAACAAAGTTTTTACTATTGGAACATAAATAAAAGTTTGTTATATTCTTCGAGGTAACTTATTCATATACATCCACAGTATCAAGTAGGTACATATATCATATTAATATTTGAAACAAACACTTTTTATTTACTATTTACCAATAAAATATTATTAGAAAGTTCATTAGTAACATATCAAATAATTTAAAAAATATATAACATATATTGTGCTTAAAGTAAAAATATTCTTTTAAAACGCTACGCTTACGCCAAAAGTTTTTGTTTTTCATTAAATATTCTAGAATTCAAGTCGTCGTTGCTGTTTTAAATGTCAAGGTTGAATTCCGCAGCACATTATTAAAACGTTGAAAATATGAAACATTTCATATGTTCATACATTGTACCAGATATATGGGATAATTTTGCATTAAAAATAATACGAACTTATCTCTGCAACTTCGCTTGTTCTATATTACACCTGCCCCGGCTACATATCTTGCCCCGGCTTGACAAGGTCAGATAAAGGGATAAATATAACACTTACAATTTAAAAATCATCTAATCGCGTTTTGACAACTACAAGCGGCGAGGAGATATTCTTTTATAATAATAATTTGTAACGACGACTCAAATAAGGTGCGTATCTAATTACTAGATACTCGTACCAAATTCATATGACTAATGCTATTAGTAAATACATTGTTCACTGTAAGCGTATATTATGTATATTAATAAAAAAATGCTTAATATTAAAAGTTATTTTTTTTAAGCTAATGTCCGACTGCTAGACTAAGGCCTCCTACAATTCGTGGCAACACGTGGCAGAACTTTAGTGAAATTAGACACACTTGCGGGTTTCCTTTCGATGTTTTTTTTTCCGCCGAACATAAGATGAATTGTACACACAAATTAATTATTTATTATAAACAAACATTTAATCTGCTTGACATTTAAATTTAGTGGCGCTGGCCTGGCCTTGAACGCGCTTTCATCAGATAGTAAAGACGCTAGTAAGTAAGTAATTGCTTACGCTTGGTTAGAACAAACACGAGGTAATTTCGGCTCTAATTTCTTTTAGTAAGTATTAATATGCTTGATAAACAAAATTAACCATAAACTTCCCTGTTCTTTTATAAATGAAAATGATGCTCATATATAAAATTACCTGTTGTATGTAACAAATGTGGTCCTCTTCATTTCTTCTATATAAAGTTTTGGTGTACCTATCTGTTACAGTTTTGTCAGAATTCACTTGAAACTGTCCGCTCCGACAATTGCTGTTTGAAGTAGAATAAGTAATCATAGAGTGGTACACTTAGACAGGACTTAACAAAACGCTACCACCTGTATAATACTCCCCGTTGTCTTTTTCCGGTGTAAAGAGTAAGTAAGCCAATAAAATTACCGATACAAAAAGACACGCCCTAATTTAAAGGCGCCATCTTGTTAATAAATAGAAAGGTAAAGTAATTAATTCATTATTGGCGCGACTAGTGTTTTTTTGAATATGTTTAAAAGTGTTATTTGGATGTTAAGTAGTAATTGAGTGAGTTATTGTATGATTTCATGTTCTATTTTTAAAAAGGCCATATCATGGTTTTTCTTAAATCTATTTCACTTCTGGATGCTAAATATGTCATCATTCTTAAAACTAATGGCAAAAATAATGTATATATAATAAACTTATTAATAAACCATTTTAATTTCATAGCAATCATTCAAAACTACGTCCCAAATAAGACGTATTCTGATTTTAAATTCGTTAAATAGCTTCAATGCTGACTACATTCATCTTTTCACAAAGGTTTATTGCGAACGACTTTTAAAAGTACATTTTTCATATACCAGCGATTCCGATCCGTACGAAACGTTTAAATATCTGAATTTATCCTTATATTTAAAACTGGCTTCACCGATTTCCTTTCATGAAAGAATATAGTAATACTGTCGTCTTTTTTTTAATTTATACGTTCTACTGACAGCGAAAAAATATAAGATATGTTTAATGCACAATTTTTCACTTAAAGCTTTAAAATCAAATCCATTGTTAGATAATAATTGCAATACACATATTACATACCTAAGAATAATATTTTTTAATACGTGATTTCACATTTTTCTTTGAATAAATGTATATTCATAGAAAAATATAAAACAACAGGAGATTTTCAAAATGTGCTTACAAAATGATTCAATTAACGCATAACCATGTACTATGTATACTTAAGTATATACTCACATAATGTATACCCACACATTAATCTCTACACATTCCAAGACTGCAGTTAATTAATTTATCCGGCCTTGATACTACGTTTTTTATTTCAATATTAATTTATCATCAATAAAATAAAATTATCATGGTCCTTCGAGCCGGATTTTTTCTCAAAATTGTTCTCTATCCACTTACCTGCACTAAGTCTCCATGTATCCCTCCAGCAGCTGTTATTGTTAATAGACAAATGTATGGGACAAGATCTTCTCGTGGTCGGTGCAGTTCCAGCTCATACGTCCGCCCGATGTCGCCATAATACGTTTTATTGCAACCTAAAACCAAAAGAAGTATTTAGAATTCTGCTTATAAAACATTTTTTAATGAAACTTATTTATTTAGCACAGTAGCTATAATTAAGAATTCAGTTTATTTATAATTAAAATAGAAGAATTACATATCACTCGATCATTGCTTTAATGAAGGAAGCGCTAATCGTAGTATCATTGTTTTCATTTTTATTGAGAAAGTTATACTGTTTTTGATTGATGTCGTATCCTTTAATAAAGCCTTCAGATTTGTAGTAAAGTACATGTGTTCTGACAGTGAACGGACAGAAAACTTTTAATTTTTGCATCATTGTTCAGTTTAATTATTTATTTGGCATAATTATTTATTTTTATCGGCTTAGAAACACATAACATGCTATCTCATTATGGATCATGGACACTTGATTTCTGAATAAAATGTGAATAGTGCTTGATATCTCGTCATATATACTTGGGAGTTCGTAATTTGAGAGTAACTATTACTACCTACATCAAACTTACACTTGAATGAGACGATAACCAGAATAATTAAGAAGTCAAATGTATGAAATATTTCTATATGAAATATATTATTCTCTTTAAGATTTGATTTCAGAATTCGTTCATTTTCGTTAGGGAGTGATTTCATTATTATTAATATAACATGTACGATAATTAGTTTAAAATAATATAATTATGCTGGGTTTCTTGACAATTCTTGATAATTCCATGTGCTTAATTTGTGATTATCATTCATTTAGCGCTTGACGGTGAAGAAAAACATCGTGAGGAAACCTGCATGTGTCAAATTTCACTGAAATTCCGTCACATGTGTATTCTACCAAACCCACATTGGAGCAGCGTGATGGAATAAACTCCAAACCTTTCCGTGAAAAGAAAAGAAGAGGCCCTAGCCCAGTAGTGGGACATTCACAGGCTGTTACTGTTACTGTACTGACGTGCTATATAAACACACAGATAATTAATTGCTAATAAGTAACGTTGGTTCGTCAGTTTGTTTAAAAACAGCTTATACATTTTATATAATATTTGAATCTATACGTTTAAGACTATATAATATTTTATATTCATAAAAAATTCCGGCCGTATCTCTCATCGCTCATCATAATAACACATTGTTTGTCTAAAGGAAGTGCCGCTTGAAAAATTTGCCTTTTATACCAGAAAAATGGCTGACATTACTTTCTGCTTAGGTAAGAGCTGAAAGCATTTGGTGAAATATATAACAAAGACGTATATAAATTACACGGAATAGTCACATTAAATACAGTTTATTTTTTGTATCAAAAATGTTTGGGAAAAGAATCTATTATACGTTGGTTAATTGAGTAAGGTATCTTTTAAATAGATAGGCGAACGCCGGCAAAAAGATGGACAAAGAAGCCACATGATGGTAATTGGTCACCATCACCCATCATAGACATTGGCGATGTAATTATTAACCATTCCTTACATGCCCAATGTGCCACCAACTTCGAGCCTGTAGCTACAATATCTATTTATAAATAAATGTTCCAAAAAATGCTTCATAACATTAGTAGCTAATAACTTATCATAAGGTTTAACTTGACTCCTTAAATATAAGGTCTAATTATAATTCTGAATACACACCATGTTTAAAAAGTATACATTATATAAAATGGCAGCGTTACCCTACTTATGAACATTTTAATACCGAATTTCAAATCAACACTTTTCACAGAACTTGGCCGTGACCTAGATCCGCTTAAACCGAACAATACGAAATATTAAAACTGAAAATCAAAACAAAATGAAATACATAAGATTTTTCTGGTTAAAATTTGCAAACTTCGTCTACTAGGTAATGTTTTGTACATATAATTTCCGACTGTTAAAACTTCAAGCATTACATTTATCTTTCATAATAAGAAGCATTCACATCTCGTATTGAACATTAGATACGGTACCTAAAGTTTGAGGAGCATCGAGCGTAACGGCAACTTGTACTTCTGTGTACAAAGTTGGGCGCCTCGACTCAGAGCTTTCAAGTTGATTGCCCAAACAATAAATATGTGTCTCAGACTTGAACGGCACAACTCGGGGCTTCAAAGAGACGAGTTTTGAAACTTTTTGGACGACTAAGTATAGACGGAAAATAGTTGTCATTTATATTTGAATACTTTAATCAGAATAACAATGTTTTCTGAAACGAAAACTTTTAAAATATGTCATGGAAATAAAACTATAATACTAACAAACCAAACTCTTAAATAACGAATTCTTATATCAAAGTAAAAAGATAAAATCGATGGAAATCAAATTTGCTACAAGATGTGATAAAGTCATTGAAGTCAGCAATAATACTGAGCAAACCGATTTTTCCTTGTGGATACAGTTGGTGATATTGTGGCCAATCAAATACAGTGAAGCCCTGCTATTTGACTTGAGATATGTGTTTGTTAGTAAACACTTTGGTTCGTGCAAGTGACATCAGAGAGACTGGTTTGATCCAGTTTGCGGAGAAGTATCAACATGGCGTAATATTAACTTGGACACTGAAAAGGCCTTTAAAGGCGAACATTTGCCGCCAAGTATATAGACACTTCTAGGAAATTTGTGTTTGTACTGAAATTGAGCAATATCTTTAATATAATAATATGTATTGCAAGCAATTTAATAACGTGAAACGTACGAGGTGTTTAAGATGTAATTTAATGTAATATAATCATCAAGACATGTCAACGCATCGTCGATGACTAAGTAATAAAAATTTAGAAACCATTAATAGCTAAACTGTATATTATATTAATATTTAAAAAACACCATTTAAATAATGTAATAAAAGATATTTCATAAAAAATGATAGAAATAAAGTAGGTGACATAAAATTAGAACAAACGTACCAATATCACACTGGCATCGTTTCCAGTCCTTTGTCACGAAAACCAAAAGGCGACAGAGATGCCTATTGTTGAAGTAAATGTAGGCCTCATTTAAAGATAAAAGTTAGGCATTTAATGTATACATATTTTCTAAGTAGTGTAAGTGCTGAAATATTAATTATATTGTATTATATATTTTCGCTTTTATTCTATGTTTGTATTGAAGTTAAAATGCCTTGTTTGGATGAAATCTTACAAGTTATATTGACACTTCCACTTATTCCTTCCACTTCCACTAGTTCCTTAGATAATGTATTTTATTTGAAGTAAGTATTCAGGACTTCAAAAGCATTCAATAACATAGACAAGAAATTTTGTATATAAAACTTTATATACAAAATAATATATAATATTTATTAATATTAAATTATTTTACCTTTCGTTATATTGAAGTAAAAGAAATGTCAAAATAAAACATAAATTCAGTATAAGCGATAGAACTGAAAATAATCGTTATCGTCACCAGAATCACTGCACTTCAATAAATATTTCGAAACATTTTAAATTATAAAATTATTCGAACATAAAATTTCAATCACAGAGCAAGAATCTCAGTTACATAACACGTATCAAAAAAACTAGAACAGTTATACTTTCTGAGCACCAAAATGCATCAGCTGGAGGGCACTCCCGTTGCCAAGTGCACCCCGTACAAACAGCTAGCACCGATACTATGCTATACAAAGCCGTGTCGCGATACGAATGCGTCCTAGTGGCCAAGTATCATACGCATTATTGCAATCAAAGAGAGAGCTCCCAACAAATGTCGGGCTTTGAATGTACTACGGTATTGTTTCGCTCGCTTTGTTGGACATGAATATTTTTAGTGGTATAATTCGGCATTGTGAAATTGTTTTTTGTGGACTTGAATGTGGACTGAGTGTGATTTAAACTTTATAATTATTCGAGCATGGAAAGGTCACTAACTATTGGTTCTGTAATATGAAAAGCTATTTCTTTTTGAAAATAAGCAAAAAAAATCAACAGTTTTGTATATAAATTATTATTGATGGAATTTTGTGAAACATAAAATTTATTCAATTTATCTGGAAACCAAAATGAAAATATTCATGGAATTTAGACGGAATTTTATGTAATTATTTATAACGAAGTTAGGCTTGTTGTTTTTTAAATTTAAATAATATAATTAATTACATAACAACGGAAGGATACAAAAAACCTAAATAACAAATAATATATACTTATTTCTGTTTTACGATTTAAAAACAGGCTTTACTAGTAGTTTTCTTTTTTTAAATGTTCTGTTAAGTACTTTATTGTTCCTATAAATTAAAAAAAGATAAAACATTTACAAATAAACTTAAAACATTTCACCACTAAACTAATTGACTGAAACGAATTAAATTAGCAAACATTCCTGTTGGTATTTAATTCTCAAAGTGTTACAGCAGAAAAATATACGACCGACGCTTTTGAAAATTGGACTTGGTTAGGTTCTGAATCATGGCGTGGCGTACGAGAGGGCGTAATGAGAACGTTCGAAATAATTGCGTGCGAACGTAGTGATTTATGTGTAAATGAATTAATTAAATGTCCGACGTTATGTAAACGGTACGCAGTTGAGTTAAATGTTGTTATAGAAATTCGGCATTTACAGCTTAACGTGGTGTTAGTTCCAACATTATTCAAAGCTTCAAAATTATTTATTTATTAATTATTACTTATATAGTTCTATATCTATATCTATACTCATATATAAAAAGTGGCCTCAGGAACTACTGGATCGAATTTAAAAAAAAAAATTGTGTTGTATAGTCCTCTTATCGAGGAAGCCTCTAGGTTGATTTTTATTCAATATATTTTTATTATTTATAGTTTGTTATAATTATATTACGTACATAAATAATGAAAATTTGTACTGATACAACCAACTAATTTATTGTGTACATAGTTGACTATGTATTTCATTTTAGAAAAATAGAAACTATTATATTTTTTACCAATTTTTATCAGTTAAATGTCCATAACGAATCACTACTATATTTAACACTACAATATTTTTATTTTATTTTACTGCTGCGAAATCTCGCCTCCTTTGATTTTCACTAAAACCGCTTCACTCTATCACATGTAAGCAACAATTAAATAATAAATACGCAACAGTAATTCCAATTCAAAGCAATTCTTAGCATCTAGTCTAAATATTCTATGACACATATTCACAAAGAGCCCACGCATGTCGCAAGATAAGCCGCTGTATACGTCTCCTGTGATCCTTTGGAGGCCTTATTCATCTCGCGTCCCTGTTGTATGGAACGCAAATATTAAGGTAATGCTTGCTTGAGTGTTGAGACTATAAAGCGGTTTGTGATGAGCGGGAGTTTCAGTTCGGTCAAAGTAAACACGTCATTCATTTTATTAAAACGACTCTTCGTGACTTTTTTCGACTTTCTTTCGTGAAATTTAAATTTAGAAATTCATATGCTTAATCATATATTCGTATTATTCTTCTCGGGGTTTCATTACGCTTAATTAAAAATTGATGTAAACATTTGGTTATTTGCAACGAAACGAACGAAATATTATACTTTTTCTTTCATCAATTATTTAATCAATTTTATAAATATTTAAAAGCTCAAAGTTAATTATTTTTTATCGACTTTAATATGAGGAGTTTTCCTTTTAGTAATAAAACATTGTGAATTTTGTTTAACAACATTAATTAAGGATATTTGAAAATATTAAAAGTATAAATTACCAAACTCACCCTACGTAGTATAAAATATTGTGCTACATCCAAGTTAAGGAGGATTTTTCTTCCGAGCTTTAAAGACGATTCATTAAATATTTCTCAAAGTGAAATATCTCTTTTAAAACTGTGTTAAACAGGGGGAGGGCTCTGAGTTTCGGCTATATTTAAAAAGTTCGAATTACATCTCGAATCGCATTTCGAGAAATGAAATTTTAATCTGCGACAGACATAGGTTTTCACACAAAAATTATGATATCGTTCACTGGATATAAAACTTGGATGTTAACTTTTATAAATATAATACGTTTATTTTTACTTAATATGTTATTCATTCCAACAAAAGTATTGACATTTGTTTTTATTCTTGGTACGCATAAGCCTTGGCAGCCTGTTTTGGTGCTGAATTTGTATATATATAATATAATATAAATGGTGAATTTGTAATTGTATGCAGTTCGTGTAAAAGGGAGAGAGAGACATACAGCAATAGAGGGCGAAGATATTATAACGTAAAACGCAGTGTGTTTGCCATAAAAAATGAAGGTTGCTTTTTTATGATATTATTAGATTACATACACAATACAAAATGAATGTACACATATCCAGTGACTCGGGTGTTTGCTAAAAAGTTTATAAGAAAAACAAAATATTTATATTTGAACCAAATGATTGCGTTTGAGTTATCGGCTTTCATTTCCGACAAAATCGTGCGTACGAAATGGTTATCAGGATATAGCCTTTTTGAAACGGTTGACGGTCTTTTCGTAAATAAGGACAAGAAGGGTAAACATATCACAAACGCATTTCTGTTGATGTTAGCTGATTTGTTAATAATACTCTTTTATCAATTATAATAAATACCGTTTCTTTAAATAAAATAACAAAAAAATATACTTAAAATGAAAGTAACTCGATCGGGTTTTTTATTATAAAAAGGTTTTGTATTATAACAATTATTTTACAAAGCTCTCTGAAGTTCTTAAGCCTGGAAGAAAATATACAATGGAATAAAATTTTAAATATTGCGAGTAATCGGTAAGCGTATATATGAAGATATAAAAATAATACACCTTTATTTATATTTTACTAGCTGCCCGTCCCGACTTCGTACGGGTAAATTAAAAAAATTATCCCGTGCATTTTTTAATCAATAAGATATAAACATTCACCAATCGATTTATTCGCCCATACAGTACAGTTTATATATGTTCAGTACAGGGCATATAATAATTCTATTTCCTACTAATATAATAAACACGAAATTTTGTATGGATGTATGGACATTTGTTACCCTTTCACGTAAAAGTACTGAATGGATTTTAATGAAACTTTACAATAATATAGCTAATACATCAAAATAACAAATAGGCTATAATTTATAAAGCTATTAATAATTATTAATTTATAAATTGACCAAAATATAACAATAAGAATTTTAAAGAAGATAACTTTTGTCTCTTACACTATATCATTTGGACAAATGTTTTAAAAGTTACGACGATGACAAAGTGAGTGCGCGACACTATGCAGCAGTACACTGTGGGAGAAGAATTCGGTCATCGGCTCATGGGTGTGCGACTCGCATGCAGAAATACGTCATCGATGGTTGTCCGTTTTGCGGTTTTTCAAGTCCCTAGCGATTGCTTAAAGACGCACTTTACCTGTATGTAATTTATTAATAGGTAGGTTTTTATAGTGCCAGGTTGCATACCTTCGGGTTGTAGCGGAATGGGCCGGCACGCCCAGCCGGAGTTACCACTCTCTCACTTAAAATCGGCGTAAAGTAATAGCTACGCTACCATAATTTTGAGTGCAAATAACAAAATGCTAAACACACAATGTCTTACTGCTACCCTATGACAACCAAAAGTTCTAAGACCTGTCGTTTTCAATGACCGCCTTGGTTGATTTTAGTGAGAACTCTTATCACATGTACACTTATTATAGTGCATGCTCAAACAATGTCCATTCCCTGCATCGCTAATGCGCCATCAACCGTAGGAACGAAGATGTTATGCCCTATGTGCCTGTAGTTTGATAGAATAAAAAAAATTGTACGCTTGCTCTTTTATGGTTTTAACTATACTCAACGGCGTAGATAGGCGGCGGGCTATTTAATATTAACTATAAATATATTAAGTCAAACTACAGGAATTCATAATAAGTCCACTGATGATTATTTAAAGAATAATCATCAACTTCAAAATAAAAAAAAACCGTTACTAAAGTTTTTCTTAACAGAAATGCATTTCATACATATTAATTTCAAATCACAGATTTTCAAATTTCAAGCAAACATTTATCCTTTACTTATATTTATGCGGGCAACAGCTAGCGTACGGGCGACAGCGGGACGCGGGGCGCGCAAGCGGTTGCATCACGCGTTTGTATGATGGGTGTTGGACCGCCTGAATTTATTTAGTGCGCGATAATTTTAAAATTACGATTACTCCTAAGATATTGATTTAAATTGGGTGGTGTAAAGGGCAATTATAATATACATTAAATGCTTAAAGTAAATAACGTATTTATTTTAATAAGGATTAATATCATATCCGTTTTTATAGCTTTCCAATTTTACCATTTTTATGTAAACATTTTGACGTGACAACGTCTTATAAATTGGTTTGCCGGGTGGCACTTCAAGAAACTGCGTTACGCTCCGCTCACGTTATGCGCTCACAATGAGAGCGAGTGAGAGGCACGCGTCCCTTCCACTCGGGCATGGTTAGCCCGCCTAAGAGCGAGAGAGACAGACATAAAAAGTGAAATTCAGTGCGAGATTCTTTGTATAAATTAATGTTTTAAATATAATTCTTTGTATAAATAAATGTTTTAAATTGTTACTATTATTTCATCCTTCTTCCTACTATACGAATGAATATTCACATTAAAATTATTTTACCACTCAAAGTCGTTGTCACGTAAAACTTTCGCCCGTATACCGACTTTACAGGCAACCAATTTTTTTAAACATTAAAATGGGTATAGTTAGCTATCCTTAAAAGATAGACATATGCCATCGCGGACTTTTTTGTAGATCTATGAAAGGGGAACAATTTCACCATATATTATTTTGTTATAACTCAAAGGGATTGTACAGCGTTTTCGATGAAAGCTCCCAATCGACTCGTTTTTTTTCCGACTTCTTCAACAATTATCGCTATATTTCAACAAATTTACAGAAAACATTAATGCATTATACACGTAAACCTTCCTCTTGAATCACTTTATCCATTGGTGATAACTGTATGAAAATCCGTTTAGTACTTTTTTAGTTTAGCGCGTTTATACAGAAAGACATGAAACGCGGGGGACTTTGTTTTATAATATTTAAGGAAGCGGTTGCATCACGCGTTTGCATGATGGGTGTTGGACCGCCTGAATTTATTTAGTGCGCGATAATTTTAAAATTACCATTACTCCTAAGATATTGATTTAAATTGGGTGGTGTAAAGGGCAATTATAATATACATTAAATGCTCAAAGTAAATAACGTATTTATTTTAATAAGGATTAATATCATATCCGTTTTTATAGCTTTCCAATTTGACCAATTTTATGTAAACATTTTTTAAACATTAAAATGGGTATAGTTAGCTATCCTTAAAAGATAGACATATGCCATCGCGGACTTTTTTGTAGATCTATGAAAGGGGAACAATTACACCATACATTGTTTTGTTATAACTCAAAGGGATTGTACAGCGTTTTCGATGAAAGCTCCCAATATGCTCGTTTTTTTCCGACTTCTTCAACAAATTTCGCTATATTTCAACAAATTTACAGAAAATATTAATGAATTATACACGTAAACCATCCACTTGAATCACTTTATCTATTAGTGAAAACCGTATGAAAATCCCTTCAGTAGTTTTTTAGTTTAGCGCGTACATACAGACAGACATGAAACGCGGGGGACTTTGTTTTATAATATTTAAGGAAGCGGTTGCATCACGCGTTTGCATGATGGGTGTTGGACCGCCTGAATTTATTTAGTGCGCGATAATTTTAAAATTACGATTACTCCTAAGATATTGATTTAAATTGGGTGGTGTAAAGGGCAATTATAATAAACATTAAATGCTCAAAGTAAATAACGTATTTATTTTAATAAGGATTAATATCATATCCGTTTTTATAGCTTTCCAATTTGACCAATTTTATGTAAACATTATTTAAACATTAAAATGGGTATAGTTAGCTATCCTTAAAAGATAGACATATGCCATCGCGGACTTTTTTGTAGATCTATGAAAGGGGAACAATTACACCATACATTGTTTTGTTATAACTCAAAGGGATTGTACAGCGTTTTCGATGAAAGCTCCCAATATGCTCGTTTTTTTCCGACTTCTTCAACAAATTTCGCTATATTTCAACAAATTTACAGAAAATATTAATGAATTATACACGTAAACCATCCACTTGAATCACTTTATCTATTAGTGAAAACCGTATGAAAATCCCTTCAGTAGTTTTTTAGTTTAGCGCGTACATACAGACAGACATGAAACGCGGGGGACTTTGTTTTATAATATTTAAGGATAAGTCTTATTGCAATAATGTTTTTCTAATACTTTAAAGGTATTGGTTATTGTGTTCTCAGATTCTTAAAACTTCATTTCAAGTATTTCAATAATATATTCTTCTAATATTTTGAAGAGTATATCAGTGCTTATTCTCTAAACATCTTTTGCGTTCCAATCTAGGAAAACATTTTGAGTTCGTGAATGTTTTTCATAATTTATAACAAGTCAGAGTCCACTTGTAATAAATCGTGTATCAAAACAAAGATTTATGTCGATTGTTATAAGTCAACGTTGAAGTTATCGAAACAGAATTTATTTCTACCTGAACTTCATATTTATATAATTCACAATATGGGATAACAATATCAATGAAATATTAGACGTATATTTCAAAATGTTAATATTATTTGCTTTTATAAGCTTGAATATTTAATTATATTTGTGTAATGTTAGCATTTCTATTATATATTTATTTTAATATTCGTATTTTGTTATGAAAAACGATTTTAGTAGGTGCCAAACATTTTTTGTAAGTGATATTGTACAGATTGAAATATATTTATTTTGATATATTGTATATAAATTAATTAATGATGAAACTTAAATTGATCTATATTATTATTATAAAACATTAGTAACCATACCCCAACTCTTAATCTTCTGCACTAACTTTATAACTACTTATACTATGTAATATAATAATAATGTTGATTATATATTTAAATAGGTTATTTCTCAAATACATTGGATCTAAGCCCATTTATTTTCGGGTCAAGGTTGTCTTGACAATGCGCTACTTGGAATATTAAAAAGTCTCCGATCTGCTCTAAATTCAAATTCCAAAATTAAAATACTAGAGATAAAATATTTTCAACGAAAGCAAAATTTATAATGACTAGAGAAATTACTTCTATTTTTGTACAGTACAATTACACTTTGTAATGTGACGTAATAATATATATTTTTAAACGAACGTTACACATTAACATTTTTAATGAATTAAATCACTTTGGTCAATGTAATCACTGGTGTTCTTCAAGGGAGAATTTTGTCTCCTTTATTATTTCCTCTTTTCATTACCCCAATAAAGTTTTTTTGACTACCTCGTTTGTCTAGTGGCTAGATATAAGGCCGCAGACCCGGTGGTCATGGATTCAATTCCAAGGTCGGGCCAATAAATAGTTATTGGGTTTTTCTATCAGATATTTCTCTGTAGCAGCCAAGAGTCTAGAAGTAGGAAGTGTGTACACTCCCGTGCCTTGGAACAATGGTATTGTTGTTACTTGGGTATAATAGTTCCTTTTTTTAAGTGAAAATCTTATTATTTTATACAAAAATTGTAGGTTTTCCCAAAACTAAATAAAATAAGTTATATTTTACCACCAGGTTGCCACCACTTTGCAACCTTATTTACGTCCTAATTTTGTGTTCATTAACGCCAAACTTAATTTAGCCCATTTATTATTGTTGCCTATCATTGATTACGGTGATGTGAGTTACTTGGATCTCGATGAGATCTACTTAAATAAATTGGGTTGCTTAGTATCTGCGTTCTCGTAGTTTTTAGATTACGTAGATTCGATCACGTCTGTATTTATAGATCTCGAATGAAATGACTACGAATTCGACAGCGTAGAGACCTAAGTGTTTGTTTTCCTTTCACCATGCCTAACCAACAAATGTTCTTTCCTTTACTTCCTGAGGTTGGCTAGTAGATTTAAGAATGCTTTAAGAACATTTAATATTAGTACCTAGTAAACATGTATTTTGTCAGATCTCCTTGATAGCAATATCTCAAGATAATAATAGTCCTTCCAAAGCCAAAATGATAATAGTCCTTCTATCATACAGTATCATGATTGTGTTTATTGTTTCGTGTGTTAAATATGAATAGCAAATAAAGCTGTTATTCCTGTACAATAACCGGATAGATCCGGTTGTGTCGATTACCGTCCGATCATACTATGAGTTTAAGAGACTGTTACTCTCTAAAGTGTGCATCTATGTTTGCTCACACGACACGGTTGTGTATGAATGTTATCTATTAGCGATGAGACTTCGCGCACCATTTAATTTTTTAGTCTTACATTTTTTTAAGTCTTATAAAATTAATCATGCGCAGTCTACTAGTCTCCCTTGAGATGTCTTCATTTACAATGTAGGACAGTATTATCGGTATCATCATTAATAACTAATTTAGTTTGAAAGAAAATAAACTTTAACTCAGTATCTCATTAATTTTATAACCGTCTACTCCATTGAAAGCTCATCGCAATACATATTATCATAAATTTAATAAAAAGTGTAAAAGTTAAAATAAGAAAGTTATAATGTGACGAAGACGAGTATCTCGATGGAGCCAACGTCTTAACAAGTTTACATAAAATTATGTGCGGTGGAACAACGACGTAAGTCTCCACTTGAATTTAATGACTTTCAGCTATGGTGTCATATTTATACAAAACAAATTACATTGGAAATATACTATCGCATTTTATTGTTTTGTTAATTTATGTCGGTTATATTGTTTAGTTATTCAAAATTATTTTTATTAAATAATTGATATTCAATGAAAATGATTTTAAAATATTAATTATACACTTTTTCCTAATATTGTAGATTTTTTTTGTCACTCACTACTACGTATCATAAACTCCCTCTCTCTCTCTCTCTGTTATAACTTAGCAGTGTGAGTCCACTGACTGTCAAAACACGAATTCACTTCTACACCTTTCTTATATAGTTACGCAAAAAAAACGATCCTAAGCTTTTAAGCGTTTTTAGTTGTCATTTTACAATATATATATATATATATATTTTTATTATATAGGGAGGCGGACGAGCATATGGGCCACCTGACGGTAATTGGTCACCAACGCCCATAGACAATGGCATTGTAAGAAATGTTAACCATCGCTTACATCGCCAATGCGCCACCAACCTTGGGAACTAAGATGTTATGTCCCTTGTGCCTGTAATTACACTGGCTCACTCACCCTTCAAACCGGAACACAGAAATACAAAGTACTGCTGTTTTGCGGCAGAATATCTGATGAGTGGGTGGTACCTACCCAGACGAGCTTGCACAAAGCTCTACCACCAAGTAAAAATAATATTATTAATTATTAATGCTAAAGTAACACCCACTCATCAGATGTTCTACCGCAACTCAGTATTGTTGCGTTTCGGTTTTAAGGGTGAGTGAAACAGTGTAACTACAGGCACGAGGGGCATAACATCTTAGCTCCATTGGTTAGTCACGCATTGGCGATGAAAAAGAAGGTTAATATTTCTTATTTCTGATCTATAAAAAAAAAAACAGTTAAAGCAAGATATTTTATATCTAACTAACGTTACTATTTTTTTTTCAGGAAAAACTACAAAATTTCTATAAGCCCGGTACGATTTTTGAGACAACAACTTTGGTTAGCATTCGTTGTAAAAATGTTGGAAATTGCGTTATATGCAACAAAATAACTAGCAAAATTAGATTAGATTGCAACATACAACTAGCGACATTAGCTTAAATTGATAGAAATGTTACCATTTCCCACACGTCTGAACACTAGAGTAATTATTGTATTATCATTATCTAAATACATTTGCGTTGTTAGTGAAATGCTTGTGGAGCTCACCATACCACTAATTATGCTTAAAGATCATCATTATCCTGTGTTTAGTAGCAACAGATGCGCATTCAGCATGCACGTAACTAATCCCTAATCCACTTGTAAACAAGGCTTAGGTCATGAAATGTCGGCTGTGGCTGGCACACTCGCTCAGTATTTCAATGAGGCTTATCAGCTTTTACTATTTTTTATATATTTCTTTTTATTATTCATTGTTTGTTGCTGGCAATTTTAAAATATTCAGGCATCTGGCCATACTTTTATGAAAATTAAGTATCAAATTGTTAAATACTATTCAGTCAAAAGTGGTCGTAGCTATTTAGTTTTTCTTTAACACGACAATATTATTGTAACATCTCATTAATATTTTCTCTGGCTAAAGCTAAAGGTTAACATTATGACATTGAACTATAAACGACAAAACAATTACTCCTATACTATATTTTCAAGTAAATAAAATTAACACAATTAAATTAACGGTTTTCACAAGTCCCCTACTAAATATCTGATAACAAATCGCAAGTCACGATCTGTCATTGTGTCAGAATTTTCCTCCAATATATTATGAAATGGTTTCCCATTAATAGGGCACAGTAAAAGGTTCGGAAGCCCTACAAACGAGGCCTGCGTTCAAGAGCCGAAACTATTTCGACCAGTTAAGTGCTCTAAAATCACATAACATCTGAGAAGCATTTTTTTTGTCGACCCTACTTATGAGATTGTTGTGTTAATGTTATGTAGTTGACTTAGAGTTTATTGCAAATAATATGCGTTACATTAAGTTCTTGGGATTCCACTATTAACCAATACCAACAACTACATATGGGCAATGGGCATCTCTAACACTAACTTTATGTTTGAAAAATCTCAGTACGGTCTAAAAACGATTGTAGTATAGGAGCACATTTATTTAAATAAATATATTTCTCGCATTTTATTTTGTGTCTAAGAATATGTGTACCTATTATGGTACTACAAATGAGACGTCGTACGATGTGCTATATTATATTCGATAAGTGAGTATATTTCTTAAAAATAAGTAAGAAATCATGATTAAAAAAATAAAAAATAAAATAAAATAAAAATAGCCTTTATTTACTCTGACCCTTTGCACAATTTTTAAAATAATAAAAAAACAAAACATAAAACTATACTACTACACTAATTTTTTTTTTCCTGTGTTTATATAACTCAACAGTTAATAGTTAGTTACCAGGTCAGGCTGTCTTGCGACATAGGCCTCCTCAAGTTCCCTCCACCTTTGCCTATCCATTGCTGTCCTTCTCCAGCCTTTGGGCAGATCGTCTTCCCATCTCCTTTTCTGCCTTCCTCTACGTCTTTTTCCGTCCCGCGGGTACCATTCTGTCACTTTTTTGGTCCACTTTCCTGTTGTTGATCTCATCATGTGGCCAGTCCATTTCCATTTCAGGGTTCGTGTTTTTACTTTGACATCTGCTACTTTGGTGATGCTCCTAATTTTTGTAGCTTCCCATTTGTCTTTCAACCTTAGTCCCAACATACTTCTTTCCATTCCTCTTTGCCATACACCCAGTTTGTGCTCAATTTGCTGTGTTAGTGGCCAGGTCTGGCAGCCGTATGTGAGACATGGAAGTATGCAAGTGTTGAAGACGGTTTTCTTTTCCGAGATGGGTATAGATTTGTTTTTCATAATTTCTCTGAGGGACCAGTATCTTTGCCAGGTATTATTTATTCTTCTATCTACTTCTTTAATTGATAAGTCTTCCACCGATATGACTTGACCCAGATAAATATACTCTTTGTCGTATTCGATCTCTTCTTCGTCCACCTCAATTTTGACTTCGGTTTTGTTTGTCATTAATTTTGTTTTATTGATATTCATCGTTAGGCCTGCCTTTTTACTTTCAGCTGTTAGTTGTTGAAATCATGATTATTTAACATCAAATGCAACGTTCTTTAAATTTTAACTTGGATTATTTAATTTATTTGGATGTTAATTTAAAAACATAATCATTCCCCAATTTCGAAAATTGATTTTTATTAGATTTAAATAATGAAATATATGGCCGCATAATTTTGGTGTATGTAGTACCTAACAGTTTACACTGTTATGCAACCTGCTTATTTAATTTAAAATGTTGTAAATAATCATAACCCTAAATATGTATCTACACGGAACACGGAACCCTTTTTTTGCACGGAACCCTCGGTGAGCGAGTCCGACTCGCTCTTGTTTTAAGAAATGTACAATGTTACTGTCTATGGCGTTAGTGACCACTTACCATCAGGTATCCCATATGCTCGTCCGCCTATTTATACTATAATAATAATAGTCATTAATTTCAAAATTTAGTATGCGAAATTTTAAATTAATGGCGTTCCAAATAATTAAGTCCCACTTCATATTTGAAAGATGTTTCAGTATTCGGCCGATAGAGCATCAAATTTAATATAATGTGTTTGATATAATATTAATAATAATATAATACTAAAAAACACTGTGATATAAGGCAAAATAACATAGCGAAACATTCTGGCCTTCCTAACTTTGTTGATTGATGAGCCCTGTAATACAAAGCGGTGACGGAAATTAGATCAGTTTTATAACAATCGGCCTCGAAAGTTCCATCGATCTGAGAACATTTTGCGGCTCGCTTCGTTGTGCTGTTTAATTAAACTTGCAACCCGCCTCAACTTAATATTATCTCGAGATTTATAATAATATTATATTTAAGATGCACTATAGGATTAGTATGTCTTTCTGTTTTATTATTATATTTATAGTATAATTAGGCGGACGAGCATATAGGACACCTGATGGTAAGTGATCACTAACGCCATAGACAGTAACATTGTACATTTCTTAAAACAAGAGCGAGTCGGACTCGCCCAACGAGGGTTCCGTGAAAAATTTGTAGATACATATTTAGGGTTATGATTAATTACAAAATTTTAAATTAAATAAGCAGGTTGCATAACTGTATAAACTGTTAGGTACTACATACACCAAAACTATTAGGTACCTACCTATACTTATAAAAAGGAAAAAGGTTTTTTTTGTATTCTTAGTCATAAATCGAAAATTATACATCATAAAAATAATTTATAATCTGTTTAAGCTTGTGCCAATGAAGCCCTTTCATACGATATCCCACGTGAAACGGTTAACTCAATTCAAAGTTTGGACCGCCGTTTCTTGCAAAGAGACCCTTTTTATGATTTAATTACAAATGTATAGTTTGCAGATTTTTTCCTATACAATATGTAGTATAAAACGGTATTACTAGCCAAATTTCGTAGTTCTAGGTCAACGGGAAATACCCTATCAATTTTGATTTCCTTGAGTGTCGAAATATACGTTTTATTGCGGCACAACGTACGTGACGTACCTAAAAGTGCACTATTTTAAGAAGAGAATAAAATTGACCCATTTACATTCTTATTAAAACTAGACTTTATTAAATTATTAATAAAGTCTACTTCTCCGAATAAATAGACTAACCGTTAGTCTACTGAATGAAAATTTTGCCCTAAAAATGCGAAATCTCAATATTTTACTGACAAGCATTAATTTCATTATGAAAAGCTCAACACTTTTCCGTCTTTTGTTGAGACGATGCAATTTCCTTTTTTAAACAGACAATCCCCGAAATGTGATCTAAATAATTTTGACGCTCAAAATATTCGTATAAATTTTTTTAACCGAACGAATACTTATATTTCCGGATTTCAATTTAACTTGTTATAAGTTAGACAACTTGGACAAATTAGCTAGAGGTTGAGTTATCGAAGTTGGAAACTTTACAAATACTTAAATGATCATTGCTCGGACAAACTTAAACTTTAACATTACTGAACTTACTATTATATGAATATATAATATTATTTAAATAAAAAAAAAAAAGAATACTACCATCGTTAAAAAGTCTCTGTTGATTCACGCTGAAATTTTAATAAGTTAACAATATTTTATAACTTAATATAGCGAAACATGACCCGAGGCCCAGTGGTCAGAACTCTGAATCTTAACCGATGATCATGGGTTCAAACCCGGGCACTACTGAATTTTCATGTTCTTAATTTGTGTTTATAATTCATATCGTGCTAAGCGATAAAGGCAAACATGAGTAAACGTAAAATGTTTCTTATTTCACTTAAATTCTTCCACATGTGTATTCCACTAACCCGCATTGGAGCAGGCTTGGTGGAATAAGCTCCAAACCTTCTCCTCAAAAATGGAGAGGTGGTCTTAGCACAGCAGTGGGACGTTCACAGGTTGTTACTTTACTTTATTATATATCACCTATCCATTATCACAGAAAGAGTCAAAAAAATTAAAATATGTATGCCATTTATGCACATGTTCATGCACATCCTACCATGTGATCTAAAATGCTATGTTCCTTATATCAGTATTTAAACTCACTCACTAATAGTTTTGTGCCAAGAATCAACAAAAAAATAATAATTAAGCGATAGATTGTAGAATAGTAATTAATATAGCGTATTTAGTGGGTGGTAAAGATTATTAAGTAAGAGTAAGTTTATTGCCGGTTCTGCTCGAAATAATCTACAGTTGGTTAATTTAATATAATCTCGTAATAAAGTGCGTTTACGAGTAATAAGATTTTTGCAAATTGATTTATTTTATTTTCAAAATTTGATTTGATAACTAAATTTTCACAAAGTTTTACCACTAGTAGATATAATTGACAATGGGTACGACATCAATATGTAATATATTTTTGTTTTAACTATTAAATTAAATAAAACAAATCGCATCCTCGTTGACCTTTACTTAAAATTACTCTTACAAAGTTTTGCATTCATCTCGTTTCTGTGTAGAAGAGCTTTTATGCGCGGAATGAAAAACAGAACTTGCCAGCATTCCTCCTTCATTGTTTCACTTGTTCACTTTAGAATTTTCTATTTAAATTCCTCATAATATAGTTTACACTCTCTCAGCATATGTTACTTTAATAGATCTCTGACACCTCACGTATTTTAAGTTAACAAATAAAAAAACCGAACAACAACAAAAAAAAATATTTTCATAATTATTATTAAAATACTTGTAAATAAAAACAGTAAAATAATCACATGCTAAGAAGAAGAGCTTAGAGCATATTCCACGAAGTTTCTCAAGTAGCAGAATATCATTCGACTGGTGCAGAATATTCTATCGATGTTTTCCTACACATAATGAATTATAAATACAAATTAAAAACTTGAAACTTGAAACTAACCATTCACTCACTTCTGCTCAAAAGAAATACTATTAATAAAAAATAAGATTATGTTCGTAATAAAACAAGAATATTTTATACGTTGAAGTTGGTAATATTTTTCAAAAAAATTGGTTGCCTGTAAAGTCGGTATACGGGCGAAAGTTTTACGTGACAACGACTTTGAGTGGTAAAATAATTTTAATGTGAATATTCATTCGTATAGTAGGAAGAAGGATGAAATAATAGTAACAATTTAAAACATTTATTTATACAAAGAATTATATTTAAAACATTAATTTATACAAAGAATCTCGCACTGAATTTCACTTTTTATGTCTGTCTCTCTCGCTCTTAGGCGGGCTAACCATGCCCGAGTGGAAGGGACGCGTGCCTCTCACTCGCTCTCATTGTGAGCGCATAACGTGAGCGGAGCGTAACGCAGTTTCTTGAAGTGTCACCCGGCAAACCAATTTATAAGACGTTGTCACGTCAATAATTTATACATAAATCACACATAAAAAGATGTATGATAGAAAATGTTAAGGAATTCATACAGCCTCATTTCACATCCGCCCGATATATTACATACTGTAACTCGGTAAATCCCAGTTTAATTGAAGGGAAACAGGCGCACGGTAATCCTACTACGTGATTATAAACCTTAATATATTCGAAAATCGAATACATTACGATCGCGCACATGTATTGAGTTAAAAAAAAAACAATTTGGCACACTACAGTTCTACTCGAGTTGCCAAAATTCTATCCGATTAATCGGATGCTATACTCTTCGAAACCGATTGTTTTCTTGACTTGTATGTGACAAAAAAGTGTACAATCACTGTTGTAAATGATTTATTTAAAGTTATATATTATTTGGTTATTTCACTAATTATAAAGCCATTACTTGGATTAGGTGATTGTTATACATACTATGAGTAATTAGTAGCAGTCTTTGCCCAGTCGTACTCGTCTGGGTAGGTACCACCCACTCATCAAATATTCTACTGCAAAAAAACAGTAGTACTTAATATTTTTGTGTTCCGGTTTGAAGGGTAAATGAGTCAGTGAAGACACAACACCTTAGGTCCCAAGGTTGGTGGCGCATTTGCAATGTAAGCGATGGTTAACATTTCATACACTGCCAATGTCTAAGGGCATTAGTGAACACTTATCATCTCTTTGTCGATATGCTCGTCCGTCTACTTATGCAATAAAAATGCTACCTATCCTATAAAGATAAGTAAACATATTATATTATTTTGCTAAATTCATTCTGTATATTTCATGTCCATGGCGGACTTTTCGGTAGAGTTCTTAAGGCGTAGTAGGTTCAATAATGTATGATCTCAATAATATATGTATCTCTTATATATTTTAGTGAATGTGGATTACATTGAGTAGACATTGATTTTACGAGTATTTTAGATGCCTTTTACATAAAGTCAAAAATTATTATGAAATTAAATATGAATGTATTATTTATATAATATAAGGATGAAAGTTATTATATAATTTAAGTTTTAATTTTAATACGAGGCATTAGTGAACAAAGCAACATTGTTCTATACAATTTAAACGAAGAAGAATACCAATCAATTTGCAATTTTCGCGTTTACCCCATCTACTAGACAGCAATAACTAACATAGTCATAGTTTAGACTTAAATTATGCAATACTGCAGCGCTAAGCCAACCGCAGCGGGAACATTAAAAAGCATTTCGAGGCCACAAGCAAACGGCACGAAAACCACAAAGGAATTCAAATTATGCCAAATCAAACAATGATGTAAACATCTTCTTTATATTTATGTAAGGGTAACAACATACTTTACTTATTACCCCATCATTTATTTATTTATTTGAATCTCCAACAGTTGTACGTAACATACATGTGTCTTTCTTTATATTTACTTCAAGTTATTTATGTACGCTTAAGCTATTTACTAGGGGGTAATAAGCTGCATGCAGTTTTGAACATAAATATTACTAGTAGTAATCAACTGGGTAGTTATTTCTGACTACTCAGTCATCTTCTATTCTACGGCAAAATATCAATAATTTGTATGGGTGTTTTGTGTGGTTTGAAAGGTGAGTGAGCTATAGTGTTGAAAGCATATGGGAAGTCATACTGTTAAATCCCATAGTTGAAGGCATTTTGAGGTTGTGATGGTGACCACTAAACAAATATGGGTCCATTTTCTACCGCTTTAAAATTGAAAGGAAACATGTTAACTTTGGTGTTATAAATTGTACATTAAATTGAGATGTTTTAATAGTTAATTATTATGTCAAATTATATATTTATTGCTTTGTAAATATATTGACGTAGTCCTATGACGCTGGTGATTTAAAATACCGATTTATTTAAGCGTGATCTGGTGTAAATAGAAAATATATAGAACGGAACGAAAAAAAGAATAAAAGTCCTAACAAAACACTTGTTTCCATTTGTATATACAAGAGAATGAATATTTGAATGGCAACACTCGGCTGTGGGTTCACATCGTTGAGCGTTAATTTATTCTCTCTGGTCATCACTATGCAACATTACGCAAGCCAGACAGTGAATGAGTGAATGAATGTTTTATTATTCTTGTTAAACAAGAACAAATACTGTGTCAGTAAGATTTTTAAATTGGCGTTTTTATAAATAATTATATTGTATATGTTGTTTTGACTGTACCACTTTTCATTCACATTGGTATGTTAAAAGATATATTAATTATTTCTCATATGGTTTGGGTACAAATCATAGTCGATACGATTTAAGTAAGTCATTTATTATATCGCTAAACATTTTTGTTCTCTGTAATCGAATTTAGCTGCACTAAAGTTAGAAAGAGTAAAGGAATTGACCATCACTACGTTTTCTTGACTTTTTTTTTACTAAGAGCTGAAAATGGTGTCCCTTTGTTTGAATGAGCTGATCTCGAGATCTATCAAACGGTTTTTTTTTACTTTATAGTCCATTAATTTATGGTCTTTAGACTATAATTTAAGCAGCACGCTACGATCCACCATGGGCCAGTAACGTTTAAGTAGCATCTAGTATTACAATAATTTATATTTGATTCATTTTTAAAATATGTAATAATGTTGAACAAAAATAAATCATTAAAACCATTCCACGCGGTCACGACTTGTATAATAATTATTTTTAATTTTTATTTGTATTTAGTTAAGGTTTTAATGTAGATGAAAAAACAAATAAAATATGTTATTAAATAAAGTAATGTAAATGAATGTAGTTTTTTAAAAAAGACTTGGGTATGAATTATAATTCACTGCAAACAAATCTCATACCTTCTCACCGCCAATGTTAAAAGTTAGCCTTCAAATACTAAACGAGCTGTATGCGAAATTCCAACTTCAAACATCCCTATGTGGTTGTTTAAATTTTAATATCCTTTATTGCAACCTCATACGGGAGTCATTTCGAGTTGCTCTTACACTGCTACGGCAGCTATTACTATGATTGTATGTCGGCTACATGCGGTTAGATGTTAAACTATTTGAATTTAACATGAATGCGGTGAATCCAACTTCAATTACTTAAGTATTAAAATACGACGTCGATATCTTAGCTTAGCTTTACGGTTAATGACTTTTAGTTCTGTTGCTGTAACTTCTAAGTTGTCTAATCTTGAGTATTTAGCCGTATATGCATAGGAATATATTATGGAACACTTGTGTGCAAAAGTATATTAAGCAACCAATGACTTAATAGATGATCGCCCACTTTGGGAATGTAACGATCGCCTCCAGGCTATTTCAAATAAATAATAATATATTATTGTGTAAATCAATTATAATTGTAAAGAAAGAGCTAAAAAAAATCCCGCTGAGTTTCTTTCGCCGGTTCTTCTCAGGTCTGAGGTGCTTATTTGCGAAAAGTTGGTAGATTTATGACAATTTATGAAAATTTGGTAGAATTTATGAAAATAATTAAGTGTATTGCTTGAATATTGAATAAAGATTTTTGACTTTGACTTTGACTATAGACGACCTCGAACAGAGATGGAGTTCTATATTCACACATTACATAAAACAGCTTGACGTATTGATAGCTTGTGTCGTATTTTTGTATTTAAATCAGTACAGCTTACTGCTCAGTTACGGGCGTTCGCATAGTATATTCGATATTTTTTATTTAATTGTTTTCCGTAACATAATATTTAATTCTCATACAAATTTTACAATATCAGAAAAGTGACACCAAAACTTTGTCAACACCTATATCAATGACCAACCTACGTCATAAATGTTACAAATCTTTTAATACCTTTTCTTTCAAATCAAATGAGGATTTTGTCCTTTAATTTCAATAGGAAACGAAATTATGAAAATGGGAAAATTTTAAAATTTACTATTTTTTTTATTTTTATAATTTACTTTTTTTAATACAGTTAAGATCGTTAATAAAGATGCATGTGCAATAATCAACTTTGAAACTCTTAACTGCTATTTCTGAACAGAAAGACTTAACTAAAATTTTTTTTGGACTGTTCTACTATAACCGACAATTATCTTATGATCTGAAACTGTTCCAGTTAGCCACTATACTAACTAGGTACTTCAAATAACGAAGCCGTTGTAACAGGCTGGACGCATCTTACCTAACCTTAGGCACAAAAACCAATTAATAGTTATATCTTAGTCGATACGAGATAAACAGAAGGAGTACATACTAGCTATACGTATATAGCACCTAGTTTTCTATTCCTCATAGTCAATTAATCCTTTTTCGGGTAAAGTATAAAGGTGATAAAAAAGCGTGGTAATATTATACATTGATTTACAGTCAGGTTGAAGTAGTTATTTTTATTATTATGTATTTAATTAAGCATATGAAAATTCACTGGTGCCTGCCCGGGTTTGAACCGCCGATCATAGATTAAGATTTACGCGGTTTAGCCACTGGGCCATCTCGTTTTTTTTTTAAAGTGCTTGAACGAGTAGTTTGAATAAATATTATATTGTACTTTTTATTTTGATTGATTACGTTATTAATATATTTAGTCGGTGGTTGAGCTTTGTGCATGGTCGTCTGGGCAGGTACCACCCACTCATCAGATATTCTTCCGCAAAACAGCAGTTCTTTGTATTGTTGTGTTCCGGTTTGAAGGATGAGTGTGCCAGTATAATTACAGGCACAAGTGACATAACATTTCTGACAATGCCAATATCTATGGGCGTGACCACTAACCATCAGGTGGCCCATATGCTCGTCCGCCAACCTATAAAATAAAAAAAAAACAACGGCTTGCACTCCAGGAGTGCCAGCAGAAGTGAAAACTTGAATTTTAACGTTGTGCATTTTTGATATTTTAGAATGGTTAGGGAAAAATTGTGCACGAAATGCTTTTATTATTATCAGTCTAAAAGTACTATCATTTATGTGATAAAATACAATATTCACTTATTGCGCCAACGTTCACAAACATGACAATTTATATTACATTAAAAATCTAACACTTCAGAATCCATCTTACGAATTTTCAATCAACCTGACGCGAGTTAAACTTTTTTTTACCTATCAAAAAAAGTGCACAACGCCGCTAAAGAAGTTTACACTTCAAAAATTAAACACGTATAGATGCAGTTGCTGTAGTTTAATCTATTAAGATAATGGTAATTTCACGCTAAACTCACCCTTCACTGTTTATTCAATCCAAAAGTTTTTATTTGTTTGTATTTTTAGTGAATACAAATAAAGAAGATATGAATTAAAATGAGAAAGTTTAACTGAGACTGAACTAAATCGCAAGCAAGTTTCGAATGTTTTTCTTTTAGAGTTTAAGCTGTGAAATAAATAACTTTTAAATTTCAGTTTCAAAACTTTTCAAAATTTCAATAAAGTTTCTATTTATAAACCATTTTATTATCATATAAACGAACTATTTCCACTTTTCATATGTTTTTATAGATTTAGATTTTATATTAGTTTTTTATTTAAATTATCATATATAAACTTATTTTATACAATCAATATCAAATAAAACAACCTAAGGTGCAAACATAACATAAGTGTTTTGCTAACTTTTATTTAAACATGTTTTAATATGAGTGTTTAAAGTAGTATTTTTTATTGCATAGGAAGGCGGACGAGCATATGGGCCACCTGATGGAAAGTGGTCACCAACGCCCATAGACATTGGCATTGTAAGAGATGTTAACCATCGCTTACATCGCCAATACGCCACCAACCTTGGGAACTAAGGTGTTATGTCCATTGTGCCTGTATACTGGCTCACTCAGCCTTCAAACCGGAACACAACAATACAAAGTATTGCTGTTTTGCGATAGAATATCTGACGAGTGGGTGGTACCTACCCAGACGTGCTTGCACAAAGCCATACCACCATTATTCTTTATAGACTTTCGGAAAACGAATTTTGATCTAGGGGATTGTTTAAAAAGCTGAAAATGAAATGAAAGTGCCTTAGTTCTAATTGTACCGATGCTTATATCGGGTAGGACTAGTACTAAATTATTGGGATTTTATTAACATAAATCCACAGTAGTCTGTTACCTGACTGGAAGTTGGCTCTTTGTATAAACAGGAGTGTGCCTCGGAGAGCACGAACGAAAAGTATTTGCACATACTTCTATATTAACATCCCATGTGTAATTGGGTTTTCTTCCTTGAGTTCCGCCGTGGCCAAAATCTTTAACATCGGTCACATAACTGTTTACGTAATTCCGTTCAAAAACACAATCAATCAGACAAAAATTTCATCATTGTGATATTAGTATGACAATACATATTTACTTTGTACACAAGTTACGTGTAACAAAGGAAGTGAATTTACATATAACTTAGCTCGACTCTCTCCCAACTCGGGAAATTTACCTGTAGCTGAGCCTCTTTGTAATAGCTATTGAGTTTGGCCCAGTTTACATATCTGCTTAAAATTTCCTTTTACGTAGTTATTAAATTTTACATTGTATCTGTATAACTATGTTATATATATAAATCTTATACACCTGATATGCTTTGTGATATTAAAACAATGAACACATGTATATAGTTAAGAATTACAAACACGACAACAAAATATGGGGCAGTTATCGCTCGCTCTGGCTTTATGTTTGTTATCTTAACACGACTAATGGCCGAATACTGAAACGTCTTTCAAATATGAAGTGGGACTTAATTTTATTTGGAACGCCATTAATTTCAAATTTCGCATACTAAATTTTGAAATTAATGACGTTCCAAATAATTAAGTCCCAATCATATTTGAATGACGTTTCAGTATTCGGCCGTAAGCCACTTACACGACCGTTATGAAATTGATATCGAGCAATTGGTGAAAAAAGCGAATGGATACGCATTTGGGCAAGTTTCTGGTGAACTTAGACACATTCAGGTTTTCTCGCGATGTTTTCCTTCGCCCACGATGAAATCAAAACAAATTTTACCACCCAAAGAAGCTGATAAAGCTTATGGGTTGCCAAGAATGAAAATAAAGATTAATATTTTGTTGGTATAAATAAATTAAATTATAAATACAAATCTATAAAGGATGCTTAGGGATTAGCTTATTTATGAATTCTTCTTTCGAGTATAAATTCCTTAAAACCTTTAGACTAACTAATGCCTCCCTACACAACTTTAACCGTGTTGGTACACGCTTATTACTAGTTTACATTGGTGAAAAATTAAACACATGAAAAACTAGTGGTGCTCACCTGAGTTTGCCTGCCTGAACCTTCAATCATCGGTTAATATTGACGCTATCTAACCAATGTATTGTATTTTAATGGAAATAAAACTATTCTAAGCTTGGTATCGAGTATTGATTCACATAATATGTTTTCCTCAAAGTACATAATTAGCTATCCAGTATAATAAGGAACTTTATAGTCTATTGTTAATATGTTACGTGTGTCGTTAGGTTACAGGTTACAGGTGAAACGGGGTCACTGTTCAAATCTGCGGACGTAATCCGATTGTCTCCGTAAAGGTTCGAACGCTTTGTCGCTTGCTCGGTCGCGTCCGAGTTAATTTAATTGTGTTCGTCACCGTCACTATACGAGGCACTATCTTTTTTTTCAGTGCCAATATGTACATTTTTATTTAGTACTTTATTTCTGCTCGACTGCCTCGTTGGTTAGTTAGAGTCAAAGGTCCTGAGTTCAAACTCCAGGTCGGGTCATAAAAATGTTTCTTAGTAACCAGTAAAAGCAATAGTTTTATGTGAGTAGAGTTGCTTATTTCAAGGATTTTTATTGACTTCATTTATGATATAGGTTATTGAGAGAAAACTGAATAATTTGACGAGCTGGTTGGCGTGGTTGGTAAGACACTTGCCTTACACGCCGCAGGTCGTGGGTTCGATTCCCACCCAGGACAGATATTTGTAATAATAATAAATAATAATAATAACTTGGGACATTATTCACACACGACCATCTGATCCCAAACTAAGTAAAGCTTGTACTATGGAAACCAGACAACTGATATACTACATATACTACTTTTTCTTTTGTAAATACATACTTATATAGATAATTACACCCAGACTCATTTGTGTGCATGAACATGTCTGTTTGTCCTGAGTCTGGGTGAAATTATCTATATAAGTATGTATTCACAAAAGAAAAGTAGTGTATGTAATAGATAAGTTGTCTGGTTTCCATAGTCCCAGCACTGCTTAGTTTAGGATCATATTATGGCCGTGTGTGTATATGCCCCGGATATTTTTAATATTAATTCATTTTAATTATAAATAATCAGTTGCCAGTATGACTTTTTGTAAATACCTTTTGTTTTATTTTCATAACGACAAAAGGCTTTAGGGGCTTACTACACTTTCTTATATTGAAAAACCGCATTTTTTGGCACATATCACCTATAAATTAAACATAAATTTATTTGTTAAGACTATATTATCATAAGATAGTTAAAAAAAGTACAATATGTTCTTAAGAATAATTTGTAAAATTTAGACAAGAAGTGGATTAATCCACAATGGAGATTGGATATAGAAAAAGTATAGAGAAGGGATCTCGTATCGGGAGTGGCGAGTGAGGAGTGAAATCTGAAATTTTATTGGCTTTAGGCGCGCTCGTCCCCAGAAAAATAATTTACTCATACTAACATACACATAAATAAATACATACATGCGATAGTATATAATATAATATGTAATGTACTAAAAATAACGAGATCATCTCATATTAAACACTAGATACGAATATTATTTGAAGAGAACGCAATATTTTTTACAAAGATAGACATTTTTATATGTTTATGTTGTGTTGGTTATTTGGAGTTGAAAATGATTAATTTATAAGACAGACATGAGTTATTTCTTAAGACCTCGCGAAGGATACGTTGGAATCGAAATGGCAATGTTATTGTTTTATTATATTTTAAAGTTCTCTATATCGATGAACATGATTATTTTCTTTTAAAATATATCACATTCTATGTATGAAATAGATTATTAGATAGATTGAAGAGTTTATATAACCCCAAATGGTTTATATAATGGTAAAGTTTTGGTTATATTATTATATACGAATGCCTATAAAATATATTGTGAAATGATGATTGAACGATTCATAAAAAAAAACAATGAAAAAACTACCATCAATTTTTATTGCATTTACTCATAATATAATATACTTGAAGTAATGTTGGCTTATTGCCCCAGTTCAGAACTATAGAACATTAGTGCTTTGGTCACGGCTCCTCCTAGCAGGCTCTTTTAAATTACTTTTAGTGTTAAAAAGTTGTAAAACTAAGCAAGAAAAACTTTTCGCTGTAAAGAAACTGAAGAAAGTGTAATATTATTTAAGATTTAATGTGAACAAAACGGTAGAACGGAAAAATATAATTAAAGTATAAAATGTAGTGCAAAGTTGTTCTCGAGAGTGATTTTAAAATGTTAGCTTATTTAAGAGATTTCGCGTTAATGTAATCCTGCATTCGCAAAAAAAATATGTTCATAGCTATTTTTAGTCTAATGTTTTTTTTAGATTGTTATGTTATAATATTTTATAAACAATACATAACAAAATATTAGGTCCTTACATATGCAATTTTTGTTTTGTACGGGAGGAATATAAAGACAATATTTTTTTAGTAAAATATATTTAATTAATCGAAGTATGCACCGTTGTTATCTATGCACTTTTGCCATCTCATAGGTAGTTCATTGATTCCTTTACTAAAAAAAACCATGGGGGCGAGAATCAATAAGCTCTTTGAAGACGGTTTGGACTGCCGCATCGGAGTTGAATTTTTTTCCTTGTAAGAAGATGTCCAAATTCCGGAAAAAATGGTAATCTGTTGGAGCAAGGTCCGGGGTGTACGATGGATGTCGCAGACATTCCAATTGTAGCTCATCTAACTTAGTGGTTGTTTGTTGTGCAGTGTGTGGTCTTGCGTTGTCGTGAAGCAGCAGTGGCCTAGAGCAATTGACCAATCTCGGTTGTTTAGCAGCTATTTCTTCCTTCATGGTGTGCAGTTGCTGACAAAAGATATATGCCGTCATCGTTTCGCCAGATTTTAGAAAAGCTGTAGTGAACGACACCGGCGCTAATTCACCAAACACTCACAAGTAACTTTTTCTGAGTAAATTTTCTTTTAGGGCAGGATTTGGCTTGGTCTCCAGGGTTCAGCCATTGCGACGAGCGCTTCCGATTATCGTACAGTATCCACTTTTTATCACAAGTAATGATTCGATTTGAAATCCCTTCATTGTTGTGTCGGTTGAGCAAAGTAACAACACAGCAGTCGACGCGTGTTCGCAAGTTCGATTCACTCAATTCATGAGGTACTCATCGTTCAAGTTCCGATTTGCTTCAAGTGGATAAATACAGTTTTATCACTTATCCCAATGCCTGCAGCTATCTCTGAAGTGCTTTGTGATACATCCGCTTCCACAATAGTCTTTAATTCTTCACTTTGGTCTCCGGCCGTCCACGGGGTTGGTTGAAACCAAAAACGTACCGTGCTTTCTTTTGTGACACCAGCGCCGTACACATCACTAATCTTTCGAGCTGTTTCTGCAGCACTGGTGCCACGGTAGAACTCGTACTCGTAAATATAGCGATATTTCATGTTTTCCATTGTGCGGTAATAAGCGACGCCAAAGAAAAAAATAATGAGGAAAAACAAATGAATGAATGTTTTCATAACTCATATGTACCAGCTAAATGAATTTATAAATTTGAATTTGAAATTTTTAACCAAAGCGGAGATATTTCAGATCAAAGTGGTCAGTACGACAAAAAGCTAATTTCATATGTAAGGACCTATAAGAATATAATATCTTTTTAACTCGTAATTTTGACTCTGGAAAACAGCCGAAAATAGGATCCCAGAAAACATATATTAAATTGTGAAATTTAAAACAATTGTTAAGGAAAGCTTGTGTGTTAAAGGATATTTCACAACTAATGACTTTTTAGATGATTGCACACCTGGATATGAAAAGTGTCCAAGCTATTTCAATTAAAAAAAAACTAATTTATGGCAGGTAAACGAAACGAAACGGCAATGATGAGCTATAGCTGAGATTCTTTCACCGGTTCTTCTCAGGTCTGAGAGATTTCCGAAACGGTTGTTCATTTATGACAATGAATAAGCAAGTGTGTTCAAAACTTCTGTTGAATAAAGATTATTGATTCATCTTAATTGATTTGAACCACAGAGCTGATTCTTTATATTTCCTATGAGGTATTTATTTCATTCACAACTTCACTCACCTTATAAATAAATATAAACCAAAATTTTATGAATCATTCAAGTATATGAATAATTGAAAGATATAAATCAATAAATGAATAGATAGTACAGCAACGAGCATATTATTTAGAATATCAGAAAAGATTCAAATTTTGCCCTTACCCTACGAATAAATAATCTGTCTTTATGACGTGGGCTTGGATCATCTTAAACGAATCTTGAACAATTACTATCTCTTTCGTTCATATTACGAACGAAAGAGATAGTAATTGTTCAATGTTAAAATGATTCTGTTTGTAAAAAGGCGGGTATTTCTCGAAGAAATAAACACTCTTACAACTATAAATAACGAGCTTGATACATCCAAAGAACAAACAACGAAAAAATAGAAAAAACAAACTTTCATATGCGATCTAAAGATCCACGAGAGATATTATAATTTAACTATACGAACCTGTACATATATTTAAATACTCATAACTATTTTATTTTCATATAAAAATATGAAAGCTCTTTAATGCGTCCGTAGTAAATACGAATAAAAACGCTATCTTTAGTGGATACCGAATATGAAGTGTTTCCTATCGTACCGTCTCTTTCCTACGTCTCTCGGGGATAAGCTTGTAAGCGATAATAACTTGAGAGTAGCTTTAAAGCGGCCTAAATTGATAGGGAGGTGCTTTAGTACAAGAAGAAACGTGTTCCATTCTATCATAAAAATACGAATTTCTTTCGACAAAAATATTGTTCTGACAGAATTTTGGCTATGGAGACCAATCTCGAAGACAGTTCAGTACATACGTTAAAACAATTAGTGCGTTTCCTTTTTCCTTATTCCAATCGAAAGGTAGTCGAACACAGCTGGAACAGAACACCAATTCGCCGCCATTAGGAATATAATTTATTGTAAATTTAAAGAGTATATCTATTTTAAGTTAGCACATTCTGCACACACAAATAAAAAGGAATTTTGACATGAAAAATGCGCTCGCTCCGCATAAAATCTCGCTACTCGATTTTTTTATTGAATCATCTTAGCGGTACCCCCTAAGTATAAAACCGAGTTTTTGTCATCTCAGACCGCGAGCGTCAGTCGCCATCTTGAAAAAAAGTATTTTTACAAATATCTTGAAAACGATGTTTCGCGTTAAAAAAAGTAGATTTTTTTTGTAGAAGATAAAATTTCCCATCTTTTTTACTTGAAACTTTTTTCTTTATTGTTAATATTTTCTAAGATATAGTTGGTTCTCCAACCTTGATTATACCATTTTTTTCTTAGAAAAGTAGGTGCATTTAACTCTCTTTTATCTCGAAAAATATTAACAATAGAGAATAAGTTTCAAGATCTTCACTAATTTTAACGTAAAACTTACTGTTTCCGAGATATTTTTGCAAAACGACGTTTTCCAAGATGGCGGCTGACGTTCGCGGTCTTGGACCCCTAACATGATCCAATCCAAAATCAAATAGCGGGTTTTAATGCAGAGCAAATGTCTAAAAATGTTGGACTAGTTGATTGTATACAAATTCGTAATTAGTGTAATAGAAACCATCATATCAATTATTAACCGTTTGTATTTTTATAGTTAAAATTACAATTTAGTAATACATCATTTATAAACCAAAGCAACGAGTTTGGTTGTAAAATAACTAACGTCTATAAAAGTGTCGTAACAAGCATTTAGTGGAAGTGTTCGCATTTTCGTTCTAACGTATTCATAATATGTTGAGACTGTTCAAAAACTTTTGGTACTCATTCGTAAATTAGCACGAGATTCAGTTGTAGATTTTGTTTGAGACTTTTTCCGACGAAGTTCTACAAACGTCTAAAAGAACTATTATATATTAAGTATGCTCAAAAAACTTGTTCGTTTTGTAACTGTGGTGACACTTTCAGCTTAGCTTTAGAAGTTCGTTTCGTTCGTTTGACGCAAAAGTTGTCAACATTGATTTCAAACTCTTATTTCGTCAAAAGTTTTTCTTCGCTTTTACCATACAGTAAATAAATAGTAATAAGCAGTATAAGTTCCATTGTGTGACAAAGATTTCCTCTAATCTTCGAGCGTAATCCACCACGCTACTCTAATACCCAACGTATAAATATACGTCGCAGAATATAATTTATTAAATACTGATGTCCTCGCCGTGGTTTTTCTTCGAGATCAATTATAAGCTCCGCAAGCATGGTGCTTACCCGGGTTTGAAGTCACAATCTTCAGTTTGTTTACTTGGAACAATGGTTCATCAAGGCTCTTTATAGTAAAATAATAATCGTGACAATAAGTAATGATTGCCCGTTAAGTTTCTTGTTAAAATACGCTATTCATTTAATTACCCATTAAGTTCTTGATAATATAGCAACAAAAATAAAATCTGAGATCGTAAACGTATTTCCCAAGAACCCCGTAATAGACTGAGCTGGGTCATAAAGTATAAAAATTCTGTATAAGAAAGGCCTGTTTTCCAACAGGCATTTTACGATCGCTCGTAACCCATAGTAGTTTTAGGCTTCAGTAATAATGTTAGTACATACAGTGGACACATGAACACGTTGTGTTAATGTGTCGTTACACTGAGTCGAATTCAAGACCATATTCGTTTTTTTCTTTTGTTTTCCGTTTTACTACAAAGAAACTACAATAATAACAATAAATTCCGAATTCAAACGAACGATAATTGAATTTACGTTGTAATTAATCATTCGATCGAGTTTAATATTTAATAATATAATAATATTAATGTAATATTTACTGAAATTAACGCATTTTTTTGGAAAACTATTTTAGTATTATTTAATTTCCATAACAATTTTAAATATTGTTTTCCTCTTGACCGATTTGAGTCACGGCAGCTAATCTCAAAAGAGATTAGCCAACTGCGCAGGAGACATTATAGTGCCAAGTGTGTGCGCAAACACAGATGCACCTCTTTTCCCTTAGTCTCATAATCAGATGCGATGGAAATCTGTCAGAAAGAGTTTAGGCACAGGATTAACGGCTTTGCGTGCTTTCCGAGGTACGGGACGCTTCTGTATTTTAGACTCCAGGCTACTAATGAGATTCTTTGGCCGAAAAATCAATAACTTTTAATCCAGATCTGTGGTTATTTAGTACCTATCTAATATCGTCATATTCGCTATTGTTGAAAATCACGTTACAATACATTAAGTAACCGAAGTTGAATAACAGAACCATTGTATAGAATTTTGAAAGTCAGAAAGAACTGTTGAAGAGTGTCAAGACTTATAAAATAATAAATTATTTGTTTAAAAGTTAGTCTGTCTTTCCATAAAGAGGATTTTAAAATACAAATAAAAGCGTTCATTCGTGGTTTTAATAGTGGTAAGCAACAGCTGCTTGCGTGTTGAGTTAAAGTGAAATCGATATGTGTGGCTTTGATGACGTATTACGCAGCAGATTGCAAAATACATTACGTCAAAATATAAACGTGTAATATATGTAATTTATATATGCAATATTAACTGACTACATTATTAATTTGATTAATAATGTAGTTTTTTTGTATAAATGTAAATTTTTGTGCACCATGAAAATTTGCATGGATCCCATCTTGCACAGTGAATTAGCAGTCAGGAAGGATTTTTGACGATTTAATAATATATCAAGGGACATTATTCACACAAGGCAATCTGACTGACTGACACTGACTCTTCACGTGTCTTCAAACGTATTATTGCATGTTCACACGTATAACCCTCAACCCGTATTGCCCGCATTGGATACATTTACATACCACCTTATTGCTATTCTCTATAGTTGGTATCTCGTATTATGGTCATATTAGTTATGTCCATACAATAATTTATTGTAAGTTAAGTGAAAGTACATTTATAAATGGAAGTAGTTAAAAAGATCTTCGTCAAAAATATGCTGAAAAGTCAAGAAATGATTGAAGTACAGATAAATGAAGACAAAGTGGTGATTTAAGAGGAAATCTCTGAAAGTGGTGAGCCGAATTAAATATAGTTATCATAATTAATTCCAATTTTCTGTGTTATGTGAGGTGACTGGCGAATTTTTTAACTAAGTAAGCTCTACTTAAACAAAAACGTAACTGACTTATGATTTCGCATTTACATGTTTTAGAGAGGAGTTACTGCTGATGGAACTTGAATCCTTTACATAAACTCTCAAATCAAAACAATGATCACTTTTAAACATCAATTCTTAGAGAAGATCAGAGTCATCTCTAAACAAGCCATATGTAGCTGTTATTTTGTCTGTAATAAAAGAATGACACCAATTTACTTGAATTCAAAAGTAGTCTTAATGGTTAATTATTAAACTAAATAAATTTAAAATAGTAATCGCTTTAACATTAATTATAGCTTCAAACTGTCACTGGACTCCTACATAATTATAATAGTAACAACCTGTGAATGTCCCACTGCTGGGTCTCCCCTCCTTTGAGGACAAGGTCGAGCTTATTTCAATATTTTAATTTGATATATGCAGGTTTCCTCACGACGTTTTACTTCACCGTCAAGCATGAAATAGAATCACAAATTAAGCCCATGATATTCAGTGGTGCTTGCTCGGGTCTGAACCCACGATCACCGGTTAAGATTCACGTGTTCGACCATCTCGGCTTTTTCTTACATACAAGTCAAAACTAAAAACTGAGCAAATGGCATTACTTTTAGGTTCTATATTTTATTTTATTCATACATATCCTCTGAAACGTATGATAAAAGAGTTGATGCGAAAAAAATCCTATCAATCTTTTTGATAATTGCTATAAATAACAAATACATATACATTTTTTTTTAAATAATATTTACGTTCATGATATTCACGATACTACTGATAAAGGGACTTGTGATTTAAATATTTCATTACTTTTAACAAATTAATGAACTGTCGACAATAATTTATAAACTGTCTGTCATTTTAATGACTGGATTTTTACAATTCAATCGTATTTTTTTACATGCATAAAGTAATTTATGATTGTGGGTGTTAGTTACGAAAAATTGCAATCTCGTTGTTTTCTTCTTAGTTTGAAAGAAACTTTACAAGATTTTTACATTCTTAAATGCTTTAAGAGTTAAGTTGTTATTATTCTCTGCAAACTATCATACTTTATCCCCTAATAAATCTGGAAAATATTTCAGAATCGGTATATTAAAAAATCTCAGTTTTAGGTCATGCTCCGCAGAAGTTAGCTTTATAAATTAAGTCAGTACTAAAAAGTATTAAAGAACGAATTTCTCAGCTGCAGCACTGGCGATCTGCCAAGCAGTTGCTCTGCGAACGATTATGTCCATTATGACTTTTAACAATTCTATTATGAAACTGCCTTTTGTTCATGACTGTAATGCGTTTAATTTTTATTTAAAGCGCGTTTCACATGAGCCCGCGGTTTCTTTAATAGCAAATTGAAAATATAGCAGCTATAATACGCATAAAAATTGATGAAAATAAAATTGATTTTTATATAATGTTATTATGAATCCTTAATAAAGGTTCTTTAGAAAACAAGTGAAACTCTATAATCTATAAAATTTTTCATTGCCAATATTTTATTGCATTTGATTTATAGGTTAACTTTGTATTGGTCGAGATTAATTTTACAAATTTCATCTTTGATTATAAACGGTAAATAATATGATTGCTGTGGCAATTTGCCAATACGGTCATGTCATTTAATCCAAGTTTGAAGCTGTTATACTTATGATGCTCTAATAGTTAAAGACGAATATAGTAAGAACATAGCAATTTAATTCTGTTTTGCATTCAAAGTGAAATGATAATGACTTTATACACTTTATTTTTGAAAATGAATTGAAAATATAAAAACACTTTTCTTCCGATTTAGGTACTTAGTATAAATATTATTTTCTAAATCAATTCAGTTTACGAGGTAAGAACTTTTTGACAGGTACATAATTATCTGGTCTTGTATATAAAAAAACACAATTTTTACGACTTATTTTTAGAATGAATTAACTTTGTATTCCACCAATCCGCATTGGAGCGGCGGGGTGGAATATAAGAAGAGGTCTTAGCCCAGCAGTGGGACATTCACAGTCTGTAACTGTACTGTACTGTAACTCATACCACATTTTAAACTAACTCAAAATAACTCGCACGGCATGTACAATTAACTCAATTATTTAAATTGCAATTTAGTTCCAATAAATTATAATTGATCATAAACTATTGAATCAGTTTTACCACCTGATATTCATCGGAACGAAGTTGGTTTGTTTGCTATTAAACTACGAGTAGTTTGAAATCCAATCATGCTTACACCCCTTCGTGCTACATTGTAAATCGCAATGTTGGTTTACGCCTCATTCCTTTGTAAATGTAGATCGGTTCACGGAATACGATATTATGATCTAGATAATATTTCTATTTAAAAAAGAGAATGTATAATTTAAAAAGTTAAAATTCGAAACTGAATTTTAATTATAAAAATTTGCAAACTTGTTACTGCAAATGTAACTCTTTCAAATAAACGAACATATGCAGTGCGCTTATTCCAATAATTTTAGGTTGGTCACTACGATATAGGTATTTAGGAGTCATGATTAAATAATAAATTATACTGAATATAAGGAAGAGTATAAAAATAGACAATTATTACAGCAAGGAACACCTATAATATAAGCTTAAAATTATGGAATGTTAAAAATGCTTGTGTGGGGTGCTCTAAGCGTGTCATAAGCCTGTAAATATGATGTGTGTTTCGTGTTGAATTATAATTATAATTAGTTTATATTTCGATACAGTTTAAGTCAAATACAATCCGTCAATATGTTGATATGTTTGTTGTAAGTACATACACAAGTTATATGATAAATTACCAAGGTTGGTAGCGCATTGATGATCAGGAGCGGATTTAGGTTTGACGGCGCCCTAGGCCCAAGACGATATGGCGCCCTTTTTTTTCGTAACAGTATATATATATGTGTGTGTGTATAAAATAATAATAATAAACCTAATAGGAGGAATAAATTAAACATTTATTTTTCTTACTTACTAAGAAATTTAATTTAATCAAACTTATTTAATATCCAGATTTTTTTTTACCTTATTCAGATTTGAATACTTTACTACTTAGTTATTTTAACAAAGAAATCCTACCTTTGCAATGGTTCTATGTTTATATTGTAAGAGCACAAAACAATAAACTTTAAAATTTGGTCTTACAGTTTACAGAAAACTCAATCAATTTTTAATATTAGTAATCTTCAAAATTTTGGCGCCCCTCAAAATTTGCCGCCCTAGGCCGGCACGGGCCTCACGGGCCTTAGCCTAAATCCGCTACTGTTGATGATGAAAGGAATGGTTAAAAAATTTTACAGCGTCAATGTATATTGGGATAATTTACCATCCGGTGGTCCATTCGACCACCTATCTATATAATCGAACTTCGACATCACTTAAGAGTCAAAACAAAACAAAGATTAAATTTAATTACGTAACAATTTAAGCGGCATATTCAGTTATCCTTTCACATACTTTAAACCAATTCCCTTCGATCAGTTGCGATTGTAACCCTTCTGATACAATCGCATTCGATCAACCTATTTTAGGATTACGAGGACGGGTTTTTAATTCGGCCATTTTTTAATGTACGTGACACCACAATTTTTTATAAAATTCAGTTCCGTAAGTTAACGTGATATTTCACTGGCTTATTGCTCAAGTTACTGCAGGCGTGTAAAATTCGTAAATCGATCCTGACTGCCTAGTTCGACTTTTGAAATGGAAACAGCGATCATCTAGTGACAATAATCGTAGTTCCATACAAATCTCAGTTAACGTCAGCGCCACTCAACGCTATCGGATAAATAAAAAAGGCACACTGACATTTGAACCATTGTCGCCTCCCACACTTATAAGCTATATATTTAATTGGTGTACATATAGTTAGAAATTTTAGTAATGCATCACAGACATCTTCGTCGATTAAGGTATATAACTATATATCTATATAGCTATTTATTGTAGTGTGTGTGACCACACATTAAACATACATAATGTAAGAATATTGAATGTACGAGTTTATATTTAGTGAAAGCATTTACTGATAATACCGTACTTTTTAAAAAAATCACAATTATTGTGTTTGTTATAGTTGTATTTATTTATTGTATAGGAAGGCGGACGAGTATATGGGCCACCTGATGGTAAGTGGTCACCAACGCCCATAGACAATGGCATTGTAAGAAATGTTAACCATCGCTTACATCGCCAATGCGCCACCAACCTTGGGAACTAAGATTTTATGTCCCTTGTGCCTGTAATTACACTGGCTCACTCACCCTTCCAACCGGAACACAGCAACACAAAGTACTCTACTAGTAGTAAGTAGAATATCTGATGAGTGGGTGGTACCTACTACCTACCCAGACGAGTTATTGTGTTATTTATGTATGACTGTAACAATTGACACATATTCCGAAAGAAACATCCGTAAATGTTGTTTTTATGAAACTTTAGTTATAGTCAAGGTAGTCTAGTAGTTAGAATACGCGTATATAATATCTTAACCGATAGTTAAGGATTTCAAGTATGAATGTCGTACTCAGCCTGAGGAAACCTGCATAATTCAGGTAAAAATCTACAACAGTGGTCAACCAATTAGATTTGAAGCAACGCGGTCAGCCCAGCTGTGGGACATTTACAAGCTGTTACTGTCCTTTTTTCGAATACATAAAAAAAACAAAGCAGGTTTAATATTTACATTGTTTAATATCATAATTCTTAATTGCATTATTTTATAGCATGGTTTATATATCTGTGCACTTTTAAGTTGAAGCTTGAACTCTTAATGACGATAAATTCTTCGAAAGTTCGAGCGTCCGAAGTTTTTAAACCAATTCTTGATGTTGGCGATTTACTCTTGCACTTTAATAAGAACTGAAACTGATCCGAACCGCTACGTTTTTATTTTTATTTTACTTCAAAACATAAGAAGAAAACTTCGATAGATGAGAAAGAACTTTAAATAGTTTGTAAAATATTATTAACTAATAGATTGTCGTCAATATAGTTCGTACGTGGTCTTCGTTTAGATGAGGTTTTATTTTACAATTGTAACGACAACAGCGCAATGGAATAGTGGTACTGCCTAGTGATGTAAAAGTCACAGGTTCCATCTTGATCCATTGGATTATTATAACCACTTCTAAAACAAGCATTTCTAAAAAAATTTAACTAGCTTAGAATAGCAGCTTAGAAAATAGTGTGTAGTGTTTGTCCTGCCTGACTAAATGTTTCTTATTCTTATTCATTGCTTACGAGCTAGAATTTGAAAGATGCATGATATTTGATTGATACTTGGACACATAAACTGTTGTCTAACCTAGAAATTAGCTCATAGGTAGAACTATAAAAGATAGAAAAGGTTATTATGTGTGAGTATAGATTAGCTATAAGTGGGCTTAAGTATTAATTACATTTTATTAATTTGATGGTAGCAACGTATTTTTAACCGACTTCAAAAAAAGGAGGAGGTTATCAATTCGTCTGTATGTTTTTTTTTGTGTTTGTTACCTCATAATATGTTATATACTAGTATCTGCTTAAATCAAAAGCATAGTGATAGATGTCAAAACAGAATCAACAATAAAGAGTGGTTTCAGGTTACAGTTGACAAATATACGAATATACGAACTATAACTTGAACTAAAAAGCTGATATTTTGTAAGAATCAAATAAAAAAGTTCTCCCTAAAAATCGTACACGAAATTAATTATACAATTTTTATTTAATGTTTTAAACAATAATTCCTTATCAGACGGATATCATTATGAGTCCTGCGGCGCAATTAATATTAATATAATAATTTAAGTGGGAAAGGAACCCTCGCCTAATTAATTGATATAATATATTTTTGAATATAATTATTAATTAGTTACTATGCATTTTAAATGTGGCCCACGTGATCTAGCACCTTCAAATCACTAGACCAACGAGATAGAATGAGTGTCGTGTGTGTAACTAAATCTAACACAGGTGAAATGCATAAATAAAACATTAATTAGTTCATTGTAAACATGCTGCGTAATTGCATTTGGTTGAAAACTTTCAGATAAACTCATTCCAAACTTCACTCTAGTTCTCAAACAGTTCAAACTCGATTCGGATTTACACCTGCAACGATATTTACTTGCTAATTTCTTATCTCTAACAAGTTTCTGGACGTTGATAGTTTTAAATTAAATAAATGTCATAACCGTCTAAAAATAAGAACTCTTCAGTAATTGTAAAATAGAAGTAGTTTCTCTGTTCGAAACGTTGACTTATTTAAAAGTGCATAATTATTAAGGTCACGGACACTGAAAAAGGCGAGCTCTGACCTGCTGTCAAAAAAAATTGTGCGGTTTTACGCGTAAAATCTTTCAAGAACCTATAACACTGTAGTAACAAATACCGTTTTGAACGGTAATTGTTCTATAAGAATAGTAAGTAAAGATAAATATCAAACTATGATATTGTGTAAATGTGTCACTGATTCCAGATATTGTCAGGAACGTCAATCGTGGTTAAGCAATTGGATTCCATATGACGTTTAACGTTGACGTGAACTGAGAATTTGATTTGATTCGATAATAGTAGATTAAACTAATTAAATAATAATTCATTTTTTTTCCTCCTGGCTAGATATTTAAAGCTATATAAACTTTTTAATAACGATAATAAAATTAAAATGAACTGAAGAAAGCGCTTTCTTTATCCCAATATACTTCATACGCAAAATTAAATTTATTTTTAAATTATTTATGAATTTCCAATCATAAATTCATATTATTATTTTTTTAAATATAATATAATTCAATTATAAATTGTAATTTCATTTTACTCTTTAATTAATTAGTAAACTAATGAGCTTATTTTAAGATTACAATATTGAACTACTACAACTAACATGTAGCCTTGTAAGGCAGTTCCAGCGCTATTGACGACCAAATAATTGGAATCGCGACATATGGATCTAAAATTACTGCTAACATTCATGCTAGCATTTCAAGCAATGTGATTCTTTAATAAAAAGTAATTTCGGTCTTGAAATTTATTAACGGCACTTTTATGCCGCAATATTTTATAAATATTAAAAAATTTTTGAATTACGAATTGGCATTCCTTATTAAAGTCGAAAGTAAATACCAAATTGATTGGACCTGAACCAGGTCAGTAAAAATTTTCCATATTGTATTTAGTGGGCTTAGGATAAAAGTTGAAGTGGGCCTCTAGTTTTACACGGCAGATGATTCCACCTAACGGGTAGTGTTATTACAAACGAGCACTCAATATTCTAAACATAGGCACGATTCCGCTTTGGTAATTCGATTTGCATGTAGATGGTTTCTGACCGATTACTATTACCTTTAGAATGTATACATAATACAGAATTATTTAATGTAATTTCTATGTTAAACATACAATCCGATTTCGTTAAAATGTGGTATCGAATTTAAAAAGACAAGAAAGAAAATTTTTATTTTTATTTTGTTGAAATTCCAAATTTGAACGGAAGAGAATGACAAGTAAAATTGTATTTAAAAAATAAAAAATAAAGTGACCTTAAATCCTTTTTTGAAATAATTATTCCACGTCATTCGATCCAATGAATTCTGGTTTACTCTTTATCTTATTACGAATAACACAAGGCCCATTATCCTTTGTTTATCGCCCCGAGGGACAGTATTGTGGGCAACGTCATTAAAACTTAATAATGAAAGATTCAATCTGCTTCAGGCTATCACCGCTGCTAACGTTGGTCATGTGCTTTATTTAAAGGCTGAAAAAATGTCGTTATTAAATAAAAATGATACATTGCGTGTATGCGCAAACACAGGTGCACTCTCTCTTTCCTAGCTCTTAAATTCCGATGGCATGGCAATCCGACACGACCAGAAAGAGTTCAGGCGCAGGACCAACGGCTCAACGTGCTTTCCGAGGCACGGGAGTGTACGTACTTCGTGAGATTTTTTCTGGTAGAAAAAACCCAATAGCTATTTATTCGCCGTACCTGGGAATCGAACCTAGGACCACCGGGTTTACGGCCTTACTTGTAGCCACTAGACCAACGAGGTAGTCAAATAACAACTTTATATAAGCCAAATAACAACAAACATAAGATATATTAACAATTTACAAGTAAATATAAAAAATTAACAGCATGCATACGCCTCACTGTTAGACAAAAAGCCTCTCCGTGTAAATATGTACTAGTAACATATTGGTATTGTTTTTATCAATGGCAAAAATCGTTTCAACATTTAGTAACACACAACGAAAAAGCGTCGATCACTCACTGTGGTTTCAAAACACGACGTCCGTTTTAAACGTAGCGTAGATTAAATATTTGTGGTTTTACTGTAGCTTTATTGAACATTGTTGAAGTTTGTTTAAAAAAAAATCAAATATTTATAATGATTAAAAATAATTTACAAGGTGGTACTATTTACATTTTTTTTTAAATTATGATATGTCATGGCGGAGATCGCCTATTGACCATTATTGCGGACAGATTTAGCGTCGGTAGGTACTTGAAAAGTTTAATTTAATATGAAAGTTTTGTTGTTTTCACAATCGTCTTTAAAAGTCTATCAGATAATAAAATTTGTGACAGTTTGTGAAAGTATTTATAAAAAATAAATAAAAATTTTAACAAAACAAAAACCGACTTCATAGGAAAAACAAATTAATATGCACTAAAAAGTAAAAAAATAATTGCGTATTCTTCTATAATTTGATAAATTAACTTACTATTTTCTACTCAACAATATGTAGGACGAATGTGTAGTGTGGTTGATAATTTATTTACAATTATTGTTACTTTTGGAGTCGATGTCAGCCAAGATGGGTTTATAACTACATACATAGTTAGTTATAGGTGAGATGTACTTGTGTCGCACGCGCAACTTAACGAGGCGAATAAAAGTCAATTTGTAATGTGTATGTTTTTGTTTGTTTTTAAAAGATTCCCGTATTATTATTGCTAGGTATATTATAGTGTTTCCTTAGCTGACATCGACTCCAAAAATAACAATAATTGTAAATAAATTATCAGCCACACTACACATTCGTCCTACATATTGTTGAGTAGAAAATAGTAAGTTAATTTATCAAATTATAGAAGAATACGCAATTATTTTTTTACTTTTTAGTGCATATTAATTTGTTTTTCCTATGAAGTCGGTTTTTGTTTTGTTAAAATTTTTATTTATTTTTCGATTTTTAGTGAATCTGAAGTACACTCACTAATTTGTAGAATATGGGTAGACCTACTAAACGTGCAGCTCATATGAGACAGCGCCGTTTATATTATTATTTAAATATATTAATCTAAAACAGTGAAACGTAAAGAAAAATGCATTTTGGTACTGAATTAATAAATATTAGTTAATATGGTTAAATGTATGAATATAAATTAACATGTTTTGATTAAATAGATTTAGTTGGTGGGGTGTTGGGCAGCCATAACATAATCAAATAGTTATTTCTAGTAATCATTAAATAAACTGTATGTTTATAGATGTTGCGTTATACCATTCTTCACCATAAACTATGACGGAAAGTCTGTATATTAAAAAAAGGGGAAGTATCTATATTATCCTAACTAATATTATAATTGCGAAAGTAAGTTTGTTTGTGACGCTTTCACGCATGTTTATGCGTGTAGTGGTTTCACTAAGCCGATTTAAAAAATTCTTTCACCAATGGAAAGCTACATTATCAGGGAGTAACATAGGCTACATTTTGTCCCCATATTCCCACGGGACCGGGAACTACGCGGGTGAAACCGCGGGAAAAACACTAGTAATCAATATATAAATATACATAAATATAACATGTATATAAGAGTACTTATACGATATATTATATAATTTTCAAAATTGGTCTCAACTTTTAGTAGATGTTCAAATATGTTTCAATTACAAACATAACATATATACTAATGCTTACATGCATAACTCATATTATAAAGAGGAAAGATTTGATTTTTGTTTGATTTTTTATTACGATTTAAATCAAAAACTACTCGACCGATTTTAAAAATTCTTTCACCCTTAGAAAGCTACGTCTTTACCAAGTAACATAGGCTATATTATATTTTCAAAAACTTATAGATCCCTTTTTAAAATGGAGCAATGTAACCCAACGTATTTAACTGTTGCCTATAAAAGTTATTATTTCGCGTGCGCTGCGAAAACTATTGACGGTATATAAAGAAGTGTTTTATACAATAGTACTACAAGTACTTGATTATAACGATGTTATGGTAGGTGAATGATAAATCTAGATAGCCTATAAAAGATTCGGTCGTGTATCGTTAATTTGCTACTAAGAATTGAAGATTTCCGTTACTTTGTCATGGATCCTATAATCAGAATCTAACCAAACTATCATCAAACAACGCTTGAAGTATACTCTTTCCAATAAAAAAAAAATCATCGAAATCCGTTGAATAGAAATCGTGTTATTCGTCCATTTGTCGCGCACATACCTCATGCAAATTTACGACTTATATGGTTTTCTCATGGATTCCACTGTCAAAACTGGACCAAAAAAAAATGGGACCAATGGGAAAGCAAACCCTTTCAAATAAAAAAAAATTCATCGAAATCGATTCATCCAGTCGAGAGTTATGAGGTAACAACACCAAAAAAAAAAAAAAAAAAACATACAGACGAATTGATAACCTCCTCCTTTTTTTGAAGTCGGTTAAAAACAGCATATTACCGTTTTTACAATATAAACTGAAGGTTAGGTTAGGTAAACACGGTAATATGCTGTTTAATGGTTTTTTTTAATCCGACACCGTCACGCTTCAAAACGTCACAAGTGATAAGCGAGAAAAGCAATCTGCTCTGTTGTATAGATATTATTTTTATTATTAAATATAATATTATTATTTGGTATGCATTGATAGATCTATTCACGAGTATATATTATAATGAACTTAGTGTATGGTTAGACTTAATATCATTTTAACTAGACTAAAATTTTACACTTCCCTAAGGTACATTAAAATTTTCCGCTAGCGATCTCAAAGTTCAACCCATTTTCTCAATTAGTGTATCGTAGACCGAATTAACGAACCCCGTCACTTTATTATCCGCTCCCACCAGCTATTAGCTTGCTCTCGGTATTGTGCTAAGCTATTCAAATTTAATAAGTGAAACTAACTTCGATAAGGTATTAAAACACACATGTTCTTAAGAACAACAGTATCTTTGCTAATTAAAAAAGCTTAGCATACGTTGGACTTTATTAGTAAGTAGTAACAGCCTGTGAATGTCCCACTGCTGAGCTAAGGCCTCTTGTCCTTTTTTGGAGAGAAGGTTTTGGAGCTTATTCCACCACGCTGCTCCAATGCGGGTTGGTGGAATACACATTTATTATTAGACAGAATTTGATTGAAATTTGACACATGCAGGTTTCCTCACGATGTTTTCCTTCACCGCCAAGCACGAGATGAATTATAAACACAAATCGTGGGTTTGAACCCACGATCATCGGTTAAGATTGACGTGTTGTAGCCACTGGGCCATCTCGGCTTTTCGTTGGACTTTATTTTGTTTAAAATCAAAAATATTTTTTATTTAATAAATAAAAAAAACAATAAGATCAATTAAATTTAAGTTTCTACTGGGAATAAACTACAAAATTTCATTAAAATATCCTGTATATTTTTTATGTATGGAAGGCTAACACTTTTTCAGATTTATGCATACACTAAAACTACACTTGCGCTACAATTGCACGCACAAATAAGGAAACATAAATTCAAATTTAGTTAAAATTTTACACAACTGCTTAGGTGCTAATTACAATAGTCCAGTATCCTAAGTGTATTCTACCAAAGCGCATTCAAGTAGCGTGGCGTAGCGCAATCTATTTACTTTTATTTTACTGTAATACGAAATATTATAATTTGTTAAATACTTACGCAAAAGAAAAGTTTGATTAAATATTACGCCTTATTATCTGATTTGTAGATATACTCGTGTTTCATATATTATTTTTACATCCATCTAACAATAAGGAATTCATGAGTCACCACTATTTCATTTATATTCATTGAGAAAAAGAAGATTCCAAGCATTATGTATAAATTGAAACAAATGAGAGTTACTTTTTTATGTAAAGCCTTGATATTGTCCTGAAACCTCAAGAACGACACTTAATTACAGAAAAGAAAAGAAAATGTACAATTATTTAAAGTACAAAGAAATTGCTCCTTCTCCTTACATTTTTATATAATGTTTAAATAAAATTACATCTTTATTATTGTGTTTATTATAATAATGTACTTACTCACATTAATTGTTTATTTAGAGTATAATTTTTATTGAAATTAAGATAATCTCAAAGTTAGCGATTATTTTACAGTCTAACAAATGTTTGTCTATTAAAAAATAATATTAATATTTAGTAAAGCCACTTTTTGTGCCGCCTTGACCAAAAATCGCCAGGAAGATATAAGAATAAAATTTAAATTCGAATTTATATTATGCACACAACTGTTCTTTTTGGATACTTAATCTATTTTCGGACAATAATTGTATAACTAAAATTTGTTATTATATTATTATATATCTTAACTAATATTATAAATGCGAAAGTTAGCTTGTTTGTGACGCTTTCACGCCTAAACCACTAAGCCGATTTAAAAAATTATATCACCAATGGAAAGCTACATTATTAGCGAGTAACATAGGCTACATTTTGTCCCCGTATTCCCACGGGAACGGGAACTACGCGGGTGAAACCGCGAGAAAAACGCAGGTTTTTTAATAAATACAACGGCTACACATGTACCTACTACGGCTGATTTAAATAGAATTAACTACTTAATTTTATTAAAATTATATTATATACAACTCCATATAATCCTATTTCTTTTTTATTGAATAGCCCGAAGCTTGAAAGGATACATTCGATATATCAAAGAGGGTCTGCAAATAAATTCCTCGATATCAAGCAAGACTTTATTGAAGACTCCTTTTCAAATGTCAAATACGTTTGACAGCCCCATCATTTATCAATATTGATATTTACTTTCGTAATTTATTCTTGAAATGAATGTAACGTATCATGTTTTAATAACTTTACCTATTCAAATCGTTTGATGGCGCACCGGCTAATGGCCAACCGAATGGTAAGTGGTCACCGCTTATTAGATATTCGTAGTGTAAGAAATTTAAACCATATCTTACATCGTCAATAAGCCACAAATCTTGGGAACTAAGATGTTATGTCCCTTGTGCCTGTAGTAACACTGAACCTCGAAACCATAACACTGTACTTAGTATTTCTTGGGTGGTTAACCTACCCAGTTGCTTGCACAAGGGTGTGGTTTGCAAGTGTTTGGCTGAGCATTTATTTAGTTAAGACTTGGTAATTTCTCTTTTTTCAAAATTTATTTTACTTACTACTTATTATGGATACCATCTTCATCATCATAGTATAATAACAGTACACGTAATAGCTGCATACAGTAAAAAAACAATAAGATAGGCTCTGTTATTTTTATTTATTATTCTTCACAAAATATTCTTAACAATATGGTTCCTTAAGCTACAATGATTAATACAAAACGCGGTCAAAACTCAGTGCCATATCAGCGCCACAGTGATTGATTTAAACACATATAACACATACATATAATTGAAATACATATAATTTTTAAAAAATAAGCGACAAAAACGTTTTATGGATTAAAATGAAAGGGTTGCACAAGAAATCTTTAGTGTCAGCTCGAGGTAATTTTCTAAATATTATTTTTACTTGTATTTATTTAAGACTTGACTGTATAAAAGTATAATTAATTATCCAGTTTTCGTCTCAATAACCTCTCTCTTTGCGTGACAAGTACAAATCATATAAACGTAGAAGAAGAGAAGACGAAGAAGACGAAATTTCCATATGACATGTGATTTTTTTTCCATCGAGAAAATTACTGTTCAGAAATGAAATTTATATTCCTATTCAATATGAAATTTCATTCCATATCCATACAATAAACAGTTACCGTCAGCGCTATTGGTTAAGTAAAAAATATCGCACTAGTCAACATGACCTTCTTCGCTAACGCACTTTTTTTCGAGAACTTTCATTACGACAAGGTTCCATTCCATTCTGATAGCGCGTAGATTATACCACAAAATACCTTAGATCAATCAAAATACAGAATAAATCAAAATCCGAATTCAATCATATTAGTTTCGCGTACTGTGTTCAAATCATATGTCCCGCACATACCGCAGTTCTCACCCGCTTAATGTAATTGCTGACTCAGAAGTGGTTTATCACTTTTACATAAAAGTAGGATATACCGATCGTTATTATTTAAATACATACTTTGTTACGAACAACAAAAAGAAAAATATTCAATAATAATTAAACGTGTTTCACTAAGAGGTAACAAGAGATCCCATTATTTTATACGCAGACATAACTCGACAGCATTTTTACAAAGTGAAACTAGATATATGAAAGAATGTACAATTACATTGATAATGACAACACAACAGACGTCAACGTCATGTTGCCTCTGTCACGCCACAGACAGCCACAACGTAAACACTCTCTTTAATTGTCATTTATGATAGTTCCTGTCAAAAGGTTCTCAGTAGCAGCCCGGAGTCTGGAAGTTGGAAGTGTGTACACTCCCGTGCCTCGGAAAGCACGTTAAGCCGTTGTTCCTGCGCCTGAACTCTTTCCGGTCGTGTTGGATTGCCGTACCATCGGATTATGAGAGCTAGGAAAGAGAAAGTGCACCTGTTTTTGCGCCTACACTTGTGCACTATAATATCTCCTGCGCAGTTGGCTAATCTCTCTTGGGATTGGCCGCTGTGGCCGAAATCGGTCTGGAGGACCTTGTCTTATCTTATGATGGTTCACTTTTGTGATCTTTGTCAGCACTGATTTCACACCCACCCACACAATCACATACACTGACAGAGGAAGAGAGTCCAAAAACGCACAAGTAAGAGCGTATGCTTTGTGTGTCTGTAATAAAGGTAGCTCACAAAATGGGCTTTCATGGAGAATACGAATAAAATACTGGAAATAAATTAAATACCTAAAAAGTACAAGAATAGTCTTAAGGGAATTCTATTCGAACTAAAAACTTAATAAATGGCCCTTTGAAAAGTTTCCCAAAGGTAACAAAGCGCTTTGAAACTCTGCACTCGTCAAACAAATCGGATAAGTAAAATTAGTTACCTGTATTTTATTGATAAAATAAACGCTTCAGCACAAACAGGACATAATAAAATAGAATTAACACAATAAAATATTGCTGAAAGCTGAACAATACTATTTATTTTTTTGATAAGTTACTGAATAACATTATTCATATATTTTTTTTATTCTATTCATAATAATTAATTTTTGTATTGATGTTTAGACATCCAGTCGATACAATAATTATACTTTTGCTTTATTTTGATCGACAATTGTATACAATTTATTTTATATATTTACAAGCAGCTTCGCACGCGTCATCATTCAGAATTGCTAAATACCAGTAGCTGTTTCTTTAAAAATGAAGGATAGTCATTCAAACTTTCATTCCTTTTATCATTTAAGGGATCAAATTTTCAAAAATCCGTTTTTAATGCTATCCTACTGTGTAAGAGGGGTATTACATAGGGGTTGTATGTAATTTACATGTTTCTGCCTTAGTCATTTGGGCTGTGCGTTGGTATGTCTGTCACTTACGGCCGAATACTGAAACGTCACTTAAATATTGAATGCAACTTAATTATTTGAGACGCCGTTAAATTCAAATTTCGCATACTAATTTAGGAGCTTCTCAATGTTAAGTAGTGTTTAACTTTGCGTGACGTTTCAGTATTCGACCGTTAGTATTAGACCTTTTATTCCTTTATATATTAACAAATACAAATTATCAAAAATCTACAGGATTGTACCACAAAAATAGTTTTAGTTTCGTTCAAAAAAGAAAGAAATTGATAAATTTCTACAACATGTGGATTGACCACATTGATAATAAAAATAATATAAAAAGTCAATAAAATCACCTATCATAAAATGCAAAATAATATATTACCTTCTAAAACTATTTAAAATAAATATTACTACAAAATTAGCTGTAAGTATTCATCAGGATATTAAATAAAACTGTTACAATAAATATTTAAAAAAAATGTTATGTCCCAAAAAATAAATTAAAAGATATATATTATATATAATAATTAATTATGTAACAATGCTATGAATAGGTATTATTACAATAAAAATATATAATCGTTACTTTAAAAAAAAAAACATTTATGAAATATCTTATTATATATATGAAACATCTTATTTATTATAATTTATTTATTATTACATTTTCCGAGTGAGATTATATCTCACTGTGATTTTTTACAGAATAGAAGGTTTAACCGAAAATGGCAACTCAATCGACTAATGAGGAAGTTGAATTATAGCATAATTCATAGAAGGATAAATTATTCAAGCTCTATCTCGTCTATAAAATGCGATTAGGTACTTAGAAAACGTAAGGCATAAGGATTTTGTATAATTGAACATAATTTCATATTTTAATTCAATATTCAAAGACAGAGAAGATGAGGCGATCCGACAACTAAATCCACTTTTAGGTAATGGGAAGGGAATCGAATTGAAGCGGACTCCGTGTCCCCGCATTCGTAAACTCGATTATTGTATTCGTTGCTTTGCGGACATTGAAAAGGGTCTTATCATACAAGGCTTTGGTTTAAAAGTGTGAGAAATTATTGATAATTTTGAGCTGTATTCGAATTTATTACATTCGGTTACAATTATCATTGAGATGCTTTTAATTGCGCTACTGTTGGTGCAAAAAGGTCATATGTATAATTGAATGGCTTAAGTGAACAATAACTTTGCTGTATAAGCATTTTTTGATCTTATTGGAAATACTACTTACGCGTTTTACCCACGTGAAGTGATGGGGATGGATGGGGACGAGCTGGCGTCAAGTGCGACGGAGTACCAACTACAAAACACATTATATCTATTCGAGAGGTGCCTTGCCGCCCGTAATAGCTTGCGTGTTGCTTAAGATTAATTATTACCCTTTATATAATTGAAAAAAAATGTATTTTATTGAAATCTATCAAAGGGTTCATTTATAACGTAACTTTTAAATATCAAATTTATAAATAGTGTTCGATAACAAAAACCAAAATCGATGAAAAGATAGATGTTTTATTTATAATTATTAATCTATATGTCGCATCCGGTCATTCGTACAGACACTCAAGGGAACGGAAAAGCGCGCCTATGGTTGTGAACATGACTTCGGTTTGGTTCGGCAGAACTTCAGGGCGCTTTCGACAGAGTCGTGAAGGCATCGCTCGGGTCCGGGCAGATCACTTACTGCAAGGCATCGGCCGGGTGAGGTCACGGAACTGTCTACCGTTCCTTAAGTGTTTTGTGTGTTATTAGTTGTCATTATTATTACTTGGTGTGTAAGCCTAATTGTGAAGTGTATTAAAGTGTACTGTGATTATATTGACTGAGTGTTATTCATTTCACGACTACCCACTGTACGCCCACACGATGTACAATAATAATGATAGAAGATATGATGTCCCCGCTCCGACATATAAATACATGTATTACAATTCTTCGAGTAGTTATTCTTTTATACGTAAAGGTTATCACCGATTTTTCTCATTCAAGCCACATTCTGAAACAGTTGTAACTTTCATTTAAGTTTTGATGATATCATAAATTTATTTTAATTTTGTTCGGGCGCCATGGAGGTATTACCAACTCTTATGTTGTGACGGCAAACGCTATGACTATGCCGTATGTGAACATTTATTTTGTTAACCTGACTTTATATATTTATGGATTTTACTCCATAAATATATATTGACTTGCAACCATATTAACCGCAATGGTCTAGTGCTAGATGTTTGCGGGTTTGAATCTCGGCAAACATTACTGAACTTTCATGTGTATAATTTGCATTTATACATCTCATGCTCGAAGTAACCAGCATTGGAGCAGCGTGGTGGACTCAGCTCCAAGCCTTTTTAAGGAGCGTTTGTCTAGCAGTGTGACATTGACAGGCTGATTATATTTTTATTTAGTGTTTAGTAGTTTAGTGTTTTTGTATATTATATAAACAAGTAACTTAATACAATTCTAACTATTTATTTATACAAACTGAAATAAATGAATAAAATATCCAGTCAGTGTGAAGAGTTCAGAACTCTTGCAGTGTTGCGAGAAATTCCTTTTATGTGTCGAGTATGGGCTTACATAATGAGAGGGCCTACGTCATAGAATTATATTACTCTAAGCTGCTATTTGGATGTCTAAAATATTGCTCATACAATTACCTTTAACATGAAGTTTTAAAAGGATGAATTAAATTATTAGGTAATTATTATTCTATGTGGTATACCCTATCTCAAATGTATAAGGTATCAGGAACATTTCACGTGACAAAAATTACTATCAATTTACGTCAGAAACGTTTTGTTTTAAAACATTACATATGGAAGAGTTAGAAAACAGGCGAGTACCACAGTTGAAAACAATGGTAGGAAGTCTGCATGTGTCGGATGAAAATCAGCCATATGCATATCCTCATCGAAAACAAAACGTTCTTATCAAAACGGCCTAAGCCCGCAGTTGGACATTTAGAAGATGTTTGATAAATCAAAACAACAATCAACGATGAATGTACGGAAGATAACATACTACTCATATGGCCAAATTTCGCATACTAAATTTTGAAATTAATGACGTTCCAAATAATTAAGTCCCACTTCATTTGAAAGACGTTTCAGTATTCGGCCGATAGACATATTAAACAGTATTGTTTTCAGCTACAATAAATTAGACTTAAATGGGTATAAACTATATAAAATTACTATAAAAAAACTAGTAGCTCTTGTATGGAACCTCTAATTAATTACATAACTCAATGCAAAGAGTTCTAATGTAAATAAAGAAATAAAATGCTTAAAATAATCCTGGAAATGAAAAAAGATACGTACTAGGTCATGTATTTCTTTTATTTTTGTGTGGCCATGTGTTTATAAGTTACGAGCATACTCACCGCGGTTGTGTCTCGATTTTTATTAAAATAAAACCACTTCTACGAGGTTATACTAACATGAAACGAAACGGAATGAGGAGATCTCATTTCAAATCTGTCAAACGTGAATTTTTTCTATTCTTTTTATTACTTTTTAGCCTTTTTATTTATGTAAATTATAATATTTATTTAAATAAAAAAAAGCAAAAAAGGACAGAATGATAAATAGCAAATCAGTCCGCTATCAATCAATCTATCGTTACATACAACTTTTTATACGATTTAAGTTTTCTAACATTGTTTGAAATACATGATAAATACATTTTTTTATGTATTTTTAAGATTATACAAACAAAGTGTATAAAACATAGAAACGACCATTAAATTTGTCCAATTGATCATAACGACATATTATTCTTTCCAGCTAAATTTGAGATTATGCAAGCGTAAAGCTTCGTAGCTAATATTATAAACACGAAAGGGAGTCTGTTTATTTGTATGTTTGTTACGCTTTTCCATCTTAAGTACTCAACCGATCGTCATGAAATGTTAATTATTATTACTATTATCTATTTACATATCACCTACCGCCCATCACCGTGCACACGGGGGCGAAGCCATGTTAGAAATTAATCTTTTATACAGGAGCACACAGTGAATCAACCAACAGCAGCAATCTATCGAGCATTATAGACTAAATTGAAAATTTAAATAACGTAGCTTTCGTCCTTTCAATAGCGACCGAATGATTTAGAAAATCTGACCAATTTTTAAAGTGTTTTTTGTTCAGCTTGCCAATACCATACTGCGGCATATACATTAACTTGAGTTTAGAAAAAGTAAAGGCGTTGTAGTCCTCATAAATATGACAATGACGGTAATATGCTCCAATTAGCTTAAGCTCTTATAAAGTTTAAAGCAAAATAAAATTCACATTGCTATTTACAAGGAAACGCTCTGAGACTATTTATTAATACCTCGCATCACAGCGATATAATAAAAACTACAAGTATATATCGCTGCAAGAATCTGTGTTAATAACACGCATGCTTGTGCCGATATTATCTGATATTTTTTTAGTTCAGAAGAATGCAATTACTAGTAAACGTTTGCTTAGCGATGAATATCTAAAAATTCTACGAGAAATCATAGTGATTAAGTTACGACAAGATTATTTCCATGTCGTATAATTCGTTTGATTTTACGAAGGGATTAGTATAATATTGAGGCTTCCAATGTCGTATATAATTATTTATTTATTTATTTATTCTTTATTGTACACACTACAATAACATAGAATAACATAGAAAGAACAAGTTTTACATAAAAAAAAGTATGCAAAGGCGGCCTTATCACTTACATAATTATTCGTGATTGCATTATTAGTGATTATTAGTGATTGCACCTTATCTAGTTTTTATATTTAATAATTGTATTCTTAGTGGCGTGTTTCCTGATCTTATGAAACATAGTAAGGTTATTCCTATTTTTAAATCTGGTAGTACTTCAGACCCCAATAATTATAGACCCATTTCTGTACTACCAACTCTTAGTAAGATCTTTGAAAAATTAATGCTTAATCAAATGTTAGTACATTTCGATACATATAAGTTGCTACACAGTAAGCAATTTGGCTTCACAAGGGGTCGCTCGACAACCGATGCTGGTGTCGAGCTGGTAAAAAATATTTACAAAGCCTGGGAAGAGTCACAGGATGCCTTAGGGATATTTTGTGATTTATCTAAGGCTTTTGATTGTGTGCAACATGAAACGTTGATCAGGAAACTAAGTCACTATGGCATTAGAGACAAAGCACTCAGCCTTCTGATTTCGTATTTGAGTAATCGGATTCAGAGGGTTGATGTACATGGAAAGAGATCTTCCGGGGCTCCAGTTGATATGGGGGTCCCTCAAGGATCTATTCTTGGTCCATTTCTATTCCTCATTTATATAAATGACTTGCCACATCTCCTAAATAATAAACATGAGATAGTATTGTTTGCCGATGACACATCTTTAATTTTCAAAATAAAAAGACGTCTATCAATATATGACGAGGTGAATAATGCTCTCTCTGAAATAGTACACTGGTTTAGTGCTAATAATTTACTGTTAAATAGTAAAAAGACTAAATGTATTAAGTTCACTATTCCTAACGTGAAATATGTAAAAACAAATGTACTTATAAATGGGGAAGCTTTAGATTCGATAGAAGCAACAGAATTTCTTGGTATAACCATAGATTCTAAGCTTCAATGGGGTCCTCATATTAATAAGTTGGCGAGTAGACTCAGCTCTGCAGCATTCGCGGTGAAAAAAATTAGAATGTTGACTGATGTTGATACGGCTCGCCTAGTATATTTTAGTTATTTCCACAGTATAATGTCTTATGGCATTCTACTCTGGGGGCATGCTGCCGATATTAATTCGATTTTTGTACTGCAGAAGAGGGCTATTCGTGCAATTTATAACCTGGGCCCAAAAGATTCACTTAGATGTAAGTTTAAAGAAATCAAAATAATGACTGTCGCTTCTCAATTTATATTTGATAATGTTATGTATGTACGCAAAAACATAAAAGATTTTCCCAAGAATTGTGACGTACATACTGTTAACACCAGGAACAAGCATAAACTCGCAACCACTGTTACCAGATTACACAGGGTTAGTAAGTCTTTTATGGGACAATGTATACGCTTTTACAACAGGATCCCAGAAAGCGTTCAAAAATGCACAATTGTGAAATTTAAAAGAATTGTTAAGGAACGCTTGTGTGCAAAAGGATATTACACAACCAATGACTTTTTGGATGACTGCACACCTTGGGAATGAAACGATCGCCTCCAGGGTATTTCAAATAAAGGAAAAAATCTGTTATTGTATAAATTGCATATATTGTAAAGATGAGATTTATATATAAAAAAAAAAAAAAAACCCGCTGAGTTTCTTTCGCCGGTTCTTCTCAGGTCTGAGGTGTTTATTTCCGAACCGGTGGTAGATTTATGACAATCAATAAGTAAGTGTAACGCTTGAATATTGAATAAAGATTTTGACTTTGACTTTGACTTTGACTTTGATTCAATGTATATAAATAAGTAATTGCTTAATTTAAATTAATAAAAAAACAATCAAGTCATTGATACGGAGTTTATATCTTGTAATCATAATTATATGCTGTTTTAAGTATAATATAATTTCTTATGATTTTTTTTTCGATGATCATAAAATCCAGAATTAAAATAAATAAAAACACGGTTATTTACCGTTCACGGTAAAAACTTTTTAAGTTGTTCAAATTGTCAATTTATTGTGTTCTTTAATATATTTTTATAAATGCAATTTCAAATAAAAATACTGTACATTATTTTTGGTTTTTCAGATGATACTTTTTAAAACACATTTTTATTCGCACCTCCCAAAGTCACTTCCGGAATCAGAATTCGTTTATTTATACTACAGTCCAATGGTCAATTAATTTTACACGATGTACCCAATTTCTACTAATTACAAAATATGCTTTGGCCTGTATCACATGAACAGATACACGAGGGTTGTAAGTGTGTCATTTTTTCATCGGGCTCCAACCCAATAATCTATTGTATTGATTTATAACCCAATAATCTAATCTATTGTGTGTGTGTGCGTGTGTGAGTGTGTGTGCGTGTGTGTGTGTGCGTGTGTGTGTTAAATTTGAAAATGTTTAGAGAAAGATATGAAAGAAAGATAGTGTATAAATATCTTTACATTTATTTTCCTAATGAAGCATACTAAAAATGGGTTGTACGATCCTGTAGCATTTTGGCCAAGACGCTCGCTGGCATTGTCCCACTGAATGGCCTCGCTATAGTCTTTGAACTAGATAAGCGTCGGCTCTTGACTCGTCGTGAAGAAGAATGGACCAGTTACGTAGTAGGTATTTTAATTTTACAAAAATTAAAAACACCTACTATGAAAGCTCATTAATAAAATATGACTTTTTAATAAAATCGTTTCAAAGTTTCGTTTTTGATTTTAATTTCGAATATTTTATATAAGAAAAATATTACGTTCACCTCTAAAAAATTGCTATTACGTAGGAATATTGGAGCTTCAAAACAGTACCGAATCGGCTTAGATGTTACGGTATTCATTATTTTCACGTGTATTTTGCTTATGTGTACTTGTAATTTGAATGTGTTGATTTATAATTGAATGAAGCCTCAATAGTAAAGCAGCTTATTGCTTGCATTTGAACGAAAAAGGCGCTCGATATATTTCGATTTGGTAATGTAATTCAAATAATCGAATGGAACTCGATTGAGTTATTTGTAAATAAATCGTTTGAAATTGAAAAATCACTAATCGAAAACCGAATTCGATTTTTAAATATCCTTCTATTACTTTTATTTTCAAGATGTAATAAATAAATGTAAATCATTGTAAGGCAATATTTATGTTTGTATTTTATATATAGATAGCAGGTAAGAAAACAAAAATATTTAATTAATAGTCAATTTCAGTTTTAAATGCCAAAACGGAAGGAATGCACACGAGCAATTTTTATTCGATACAATGAAATATTATAAAGTTACGATTCAGTTTCCGAACAAGGAAAATATAGCGGTAAATTTTGTAGAATAAGAGGTAGAAAAGTAGGTAAAGTTTGGAAGCAATTGATCGTGGTCTGACTGTAAAGAGGTCACTGAGATGAATCAGGTGCTCGTGAAAGGGATTAGTTATGTTCTCCACTTTTCAGCAGAATTTGAACTAGATATCGAATTATGTAATAATATTTTTTAACGATGAAGATATGAATTTTAAATAATATATTACTATTTTACTGCGGGTTAATATCTCCTTTTTAGGAGACAGTTTTGAGTTAATTCCATGTGTAATATAGAGGGCGGCTAGTGCAGATAATTTTTTTCTGACTGTGCTATGTGTATTTATTATTCCAGTAATATACTAATAATAATCACCTCAAGAATTGTGACTTCACCGCCGTGCATGAGATGATTTATAAAAACGAATTGATTAATCAGAAGAGCTTGCAATTGTCGGTTTATGTTAGATTCATGTATCCTAACCATTGTTGTTTGAGATATTTTTATGTATCTCTGAAAAATGAATTGTTGCAAATTCCTTAAACACGTTACTTTATTAACATTAATTATTATTAATTAATAATATGGTACTGGATTTGTCATGTCCATAGATAAGCCTCCGTTTATAATTGCGGATGATTTGGCCAGATATGTCAGTCTGGATAATGGTATATAATATAAAATATATAAAAGTATAATTATATATTTGGCACTATTATATAACCAGTTAAATATTATAATTTAAAACTCATTTTAAAAAAAACATTGTAAATAAGATTTATTTATTCTTAGATTTTTATGTAAATCAAATAATAATTTCATAGTAATTGATTGTGATTCATAGTAGTATATTGTTATTCATAGTAAGTCATATTGTATTTCGTAGCGTTTCTCGGTACAATCGATATTCTTATTTGAATATTACATTAAATTAAATTTGATTATTTAAAACGACAATACTTATACAGATATATAAAATGTAATTGAATAAATTAAATTTTGATTAATAACAACAGTAGCAAACGATTTAAAATAAAATACAATCTATATTTACATGAACGCTATTCCAATTTCTATTTCCACTTCAAAAATTATATCAATCACGTTTGAATACAATACTACTATAATGAAAAGTAGGTCAGTATATTGTATAATAGGAAAACACGTTAGTTTCAAAGCGATTTATCTTAGTCGGGTAATACGTTATAAGGTTGATAAATATATCTTCAGATTGTACGTTCAACTTTATTAAAATATATGAAACTTTTACTTTTAAGGTTACTGCCATACGATTATATAAAAAGGATTTATGTATTAATTTAATTTTGCTATTATTATGTTTCATCCTTATAAAATGGCGACCAATCTGAAGTGTACAGTCCAACTATTACAGGCACAAGGGACATAAGATCTTAGTTCCCAAGGTTGGTGGCGCATTGGCGATGTACCGATGGTTAACATCTCTTACAGTGCCAATATATATGGGCGTTGGTGACCACTTACTATCAGGTGGCCCACATGCTCGCCCGCCTTCCTATGCAATAAAAAAAACGCACAGGACATAATATTATAATGCACAAGTTTGTGAGTAAATATAAGTGCGCTATATATTCCGTCACTCTCATAATCCGATGGACGGCAATCTGAGGTGACTGGAAAAGGTTCAGGCTCAAAATCAACGGATTTACGTGCTTTCCGATGCACAGGAATATACACTTCCAGCTACTATTGAGATTCTTCGATAAAAAACCCATGACCTCTGGATTTACAACGAGATAGTCAGTTATTCAAAAAAGTAGTAGTAAAGAAAACATTAAAAAGGTTTTTTTTGACATATTTTACAATTACATCGTTTATTTTCATCAAATGCCAATAATAATAAATATAATAGTATAATTCATATGGACACAGAAAACAAGTAACACCTTAATTACTCTGCATAATCTTTGAACAAATGCAAGTTCAACATGTAGGTTGTAAGTAATATTGATCTACTCTCACTGTGACAATATCTATATTGTACGAACCTATTGTAATCTCTATATTGTACGAAACTATTGGTGACCAAGTTCGATTCATACTTAGTCAATCGCCTCGTTTTTGTAGTAAGTGAATAGAATACAAGCAAATCCAACTATGTTACCTAGGAATTAGGTAAATGTTCATTTTTATTTATTACTTAAAAGTTTCATGCTTCAACCTATATGAAAACCTTTTTATTTTAAAATTACACTTTAAATAGTACATTTAGTTAGATAGAGATTGAAGTTTTTATTTATTATTATATAGATTTATAAAAGTTATTCAGCGCGTTTGGTTTAATTCTCATATATCTCTTTCTGTCATAATTGTTTTGACATAAGAAAGACGAAGACACAATTGTTTAAGTAGTCAACCCTAAACAACATGTACAGGTTTAGCCGATTATGATTGTGTAATATTTTGCGATAGTTAAATCTAATGAATGGATACAAAAAAAAGAATAACTTAAATAAAATTTAAAATTTGTTTTGATAGTATTCAGTTCGTTTATCATTAATTTTACGACCCACGTCGCGTCGTCACGCAGACGCTAGCTATTAATTGTTAGTGCGTGGAAAAAAATAGTTCCCTGAATGGCGGCGTAATTGTTATCGTAACTTTGAAAGTGAAATTAAAGTGGGTCTTTTTTATAGCTCAGACTATGACCTATAATATCCATATATAGAAAATAAAAAAAATATTTGAAATATCAGCTGTAATGTTACGAAAAATTTCACCAAATCCATCATTTGTAATGCTAAATATATGGATGATTGATGATGATTTTAATTGTGTCATAGCAAACATAAAACGAACAGAACACCTACAAACCTCAATTGAATTTGAAACTGTTCATATAAAAACGGGAAAAAGTCTTGAGAGCCAAGAAAGTTTTGCCCCTCAGACAATTTCCGAATCATCTCTAATGCCTTCAAAAAAGGTCAATACCGAAACCTTCACCGAAATTGAAAAGTCATGCTCGAATAAATCAAGTGGTTGAATAAATTTACATCATTGTGACTAAGACGAGCAACCAGATTGAAAGATTGATGAGATGTATCTATTTTTAACTCTTTATAATAATTAATGGCACAAAATTCACTAATTTGTGTCATTGTTAAGTTTGAAGTTCAAAACTAATTTCTCAGGAGACGAAATCTAACCTATCCGGAGGAACAAAAGGTGGCCATTCCAATAGAACCCTATAGAACTAGCGTAAATCTATCTACTCTCTTGTCATTAATAGATTATATTCCAAATTAAATAGGATGACGGAAAGTGCTCCTTTGATTGTTTATCAAAGCTAATTTTTAAGAGTTCCTTTAAAACAACGGATCAATCCTTGATTGAGATGAAATCACAACTTTTGATTATTTTTATAACACAAAAAGGAACTACAGTATCTCGTAGCTAGAATCGATACGATTATCGCATATTCTAGTTACAAAAAATGGAAATAGCATTTCCAGTAGGACACTATCTAGGGCTGCTACCCATCCGTTATGAAATTGAATAAATAGGACAAACAACGTGTGCGCTCAGCTGTCGATTGACAATCGTTATCATCGCTCAAAATACAAAACATTTTAAAGTTAAAATCATTTATCTTTGTTAAACAATAGAGTACCGTGGACTCAAAGGACTCTAAATTATAGTTATCTAATAGCAGAGTCGTGAATGATTATAGATTATATCTATATAGAGCTGTTATACAACTATTCAGTTTGTCAAATTATATTTTCAAACATGACATTTATTATCATACTAGCTGATACCCGCGTCTTCGTCCGCGTTGCTTGATCCTTATGTATGAAGGAAAAAACATCAAAAAGATCGCAAGCAAATCGTTGTTTCTTGAAACTTTAATAACTTTATATTAAATGAAGATATCACAATCACTTTATTTTGATAAGAACCAAGTGTCTAACAAATCAAATTTAGAAATTTTCATTGAAATCTATTCTGTAGTTTTTCCGTGATGCGCGCACAACTGCAGACCTCTACCATTTTATTTATATAGATTAAGCCATAGCCAGTCCCTAGTAGACCAGTGCCGATAATTTTTGAAAAGAAAAAAAAAATATATACTATAACTTTATTTTACTTTTTACCATTTTCTAAGCTACCGGCACTGGTCTATAGAGTGTGAGTAGGTTTATATAAACTTATGAATCGACTTATATTTCTGACTATATCTTTTCCATTTAATTTCTTATAATACTTACAGATTTGTATGATTTAATAATTTTTATTAACATGATAATTACTGACATTTGAGGCTTCAACAAATATGACTTAGTATATTTTAGATCGTAGGTACGTTGGATACGCCAGAAACTAAAATACACACCTTTATAACTTGGGCATTTAAAGTAATTATGACGTTAAGAGTGAGTATAAACCAAAAGTGCAAACTTTTGATTTGATTTTGCAGAGTTCGAATTTAAATAAAATACATTTATTGTTTGTACTTTAGCTCGCACTGTGTAAACCAGGCATTACAAAATAGAACGATCAATAGCGACTCGTCTTTACGATACAGTCCTATCGTGTTTTTTTTTATGTAAGAGGCAGCAAACGAGCAGCAGGCTCACCTGATGAAAAGTGACTACCACCGCCCATGGACATCTGCAGCATCCGAGGACTCGCAGGTGGTTTTCTTTATTAATTTAAGCTTACACCTATAACGTAATGGCTGATGTATAATATAAGATAACACTATGAGTATTATACCGATTTTCCGAATACCGAATGTTTGGAGTTCTAGTTTCTACATCAACTGTGATTTAATTTTGTGAAATAGATGATGGATACGTAAAATGACCAGAATTTGATGATATGATAACATCCAGACGCTACTTATTAATATACATTCGAAGTTTGAAATAACAAAATCGAAACTAAATGGAAAAGAATAAAAACAAAAACCGTAACTAGAATTAAAAGTTGTCACATCACTGGCTCTAGTAATGGCTAAAAAATTGCAAGTTAGCAGTTTTTCCTTTAAATTTCTGATGTCGTATTCATATTCCATTTTTAAAAAAACATTTTGCCTAAATTGTATCCATCGCGAAATTGAATAAAACGCACTGTCACATTTTGGCATCAGCTGTTACACGACATGTTGAAATAAGTTGAGATTTCGTTAAAAATGACATTTTAGACAAGGGGTTCCCGTAACCTTTATCACATACCTATGTTTTATATTCCCTACGCATTCCATACGATTTATTACATTTTTTTGTTACAGAAAAAAAGGACAGCGAAGCAATAAAGTAACGCGCATTTAACGATTTGTTTTATAAACGTTTTTTTTCCAAAGATCCATCAAAATTACATTATAATCTTTGTAACATATATAGTTTATTTGTATATATTTAAGTAGATTTTTAGCTGATTAAGATTGAACGCTGTAAGTTGTTCTGCTGTAGGATGCCACTATTACTTTTATTTTTCAAAATAAAAATAAAATTAATGTAATTCTTATTTTAACCCTTCGCAAATATGTAGTATGTACCCTATCAAGTAAATTCTCAAGAATTATCTTCAAAACCCCTTTTTTTATAATATAACTATTTAAGGCATTTTGGATCAGGATCTTATCCACAATCCAATATTAAGGCGCTAAGTTCAGTTAGTATTGTGTACAGTATTACCCATTATCATTGACGTCATCGTCAGTGACAGAGAACCGACTGTATTACATGTAAGATATCACTTTATCGATAACAGACAATTATAATAATAATTTAATTTTAATATACAAATAAATATATTATTTACTTACGTGTGCAATGTCTCGGTTCATCTGAAGCGTCTCCACAATCGTTGCTGCCGTCACAGAAACGATTAATCGGTATGCATTTCTTGTTAACACACTGATATTCAGATATACGGCATTTACTGTCGTTGCCGTGTAAAACTGGCAATGTTTCAGGCTCTGGTATATCTTTGTATTGAACATTATTCTGGTATACCGCATTTGTCGTTTCTGCGACAACATCACCGTCAGTCAGGTCTATCAGGGATATGATAATTACTCCCAGTAACACCGAACTGATGTTGATATCTGAAACAATAAGAAATATTTATATAGAAACTTATATGATAATAATAAAATATATGTAGTGATTTGAAATTATATATTTTTAAACGTGGTATTTTGGACAGAAAGTTTTGACAAATCTACACATTTTGAAGATTGACGATATGCTTATGAGTATGACAATTTCATTCGACTCGCAAATAATTATGTAAACAATTTCGTAATTGAAACTTCATAACATTTGATGAATATTATGTCTATTTGGCTTTTGAACATTTACGAGTACAAGATAACAAACCAAATTGTATGCAGACCAAGAGATCTTTGTAACATCAAACCGGTCAACTTAGATTGCATATAAAACTAATAATTACTTCGGACCTTGATAATTAAGCGGTAAAATTTTCTAAACCTCTATAAATATGTTATTCAAAAGGTACCTAACTTACTAAGTAACTATTAAATTTGAAGTATAATAAAAGCTAAAATTTAAGTAAAATATTTTGGTACAATATAATTTAAATTTAACGAAAATTTTAAACAAACATTATCGTTATTGATAAACAATAATTAACTCTTAAAGGGACTTAACAATATTATTCGTAGTAATAAACTAACATTCAATTAAATTATATTCGAATTAGTTCACTGAATGCAAATTACGAGTTAATTAAAGGGAATCATAAAGTTAATTAATATTAGTTAGGTGTAGAAGCTGATTGAAGTGTATTTAATTCAAGCCCCACGCTTACTTGTGCTGATTAGTCGATGTTTGCTTTTAATTTAATGTTGATGTTATTGGAACGGGAATTACTCCAAAATACATATAATGTGTGATCCGAGGCAGACGAACATGCCATCTTAACCGTAGTTTGTGGGTTTAACAGACAAGTATAGGTTGGGTTTCGGACAACTATAGGTTGGTAGGTCCTTACTTAATTTGTGTTAAGTTGGTTGCCAAATATTTGTCGAATTTAATTCTGTGATATGTAACGAATCAACCAATTCGCATCGTAGTAGTATGATGGAAAGAAAAGCTTTTCGAAAAGAGGAGAGGATGAAGACCTGCAATGGATTAACAGAAACATCATAATAATAGTTATCTATTGTACATGCCTACGTCAGCGAAACGTAGAAAAATTAGAATCGAACCACTTTATAAATATGAATATTTTAGTGTCAGAGTTCCAATTAATGATTTCCAATTAAATTATTCGATAGTTATTAATGTTAACGAGAAATAGATCAGTGGGATTAGTTTACGTAGCCGTACAAAAGAGCTTAGCTTAGCATGAATTTGGACCGATACTGTAACAATACAGTCCAATGGCTTCGCGGTTACTATTGACCTTCCAATAAAGCTAGAGAAAATCATCATGAAAAGACAGAATCAATAACAAGAACAAATGAATAACTGTCTTTAGAAATTAGTGTGACAGCACTTAGGATGAAATTAAAAGGTCGAGTCTCGTTTCCAAGTTTCTTTATGGAATAAAAACATGAGATCTGTGTGAAAGTGTGAGAGAGATAGCAAGAGCAAAATTTCTCTTAGTCCAAGCACATAAAGTTACTTTCATTATCTTTAAAAATTAAGTAAATTTAAATAATAATAAGTAAATCATATATTTCATTAATCTTTATTAAAATTGTAATTGTGTATCCGATTCAATTAATTCCTCGAGAATATTATTACATAGTGAATATTACACGATATTCAGCTGATTGGGTATGGGACAATGAAAGTATTTGACTAAGGCATACTCTTTAATTATTATGCCTTGAATAAATATTATTGCCAGTTAATATTAATTAACGCGCGAGCAGCCAGGGTAGGTTGGTAGAAAGCACTAAGCTGAGAATTTCATTTTTTTAACGTTCAGATGTTTTTATTCTTCCAAGGCTGAAAAGTAGAGTGAATGGAATGCTCCATTCCCCGGGAGGAACTGTAATCAATCTTGCTTGGGACGTCTCAATGACACCTTTTCATAGTATCTTGTATTGGATTTGAACGAAAAATAAATTAAAAAGAAATATAAAAACTGCAACATAATTTTGCCCATTTATGACGATTAGTAATTATTACATATTGAACGGAGTTCTTTTCTCAGAATTTTTATTATTATTAGCTCGTCATTCTTATTTAATATTAGGAGCGTTGCCATAATTTAGTTTAATAAATAATTAGGTTAATCCTAATTATTAATTTTATCCACAAAGTTTAGTGCATTTTTTTTCTTATTAAATATGCTTGCGATCTGCTTGCTTAATAAATAATTATCGCAAGCATCTCTTTTTTTTTAATTTTGTTAGGCGTTGAAATTTATCAAAATTTATTATTTAGGTTTTATCCATTTTATCTTCTTTGTACAAAAGTGACTAATATATACAAAGCGAATACATACATTTATATTAATTAATAAAGAGATAGATTTTAATATAGACAGAGAGATAGAGAGATGATATATATGATATATATTATTAATTTATGCGAACATGTGCTCCGAATATTGATGCATAATAATTCAACTTTAGTGATAATTATCTGTTATTTAGAATTACATTATATGCTAATATAGTCAAATTAATTCAAATTATTATGACGTTATAAGAAATCAAATATGGCGGGCGTTTGATACTATAGTTGCCTTAATATTTTATATTAGGTCTATTGTTTATTTAAAATATAATTTATAATATTGGTGTTTATTTATATCCACAGCAAACTCCGAGAAATTCATATTTGTTAAGTAACAGTCTAAATTTTTAGAGCGAGTGAAACTGTAAAAAGTAGCTACTACATAGATTAATACATTCAAATTTGCACCTATATATGTATTAATACACTTTAATCTAATCTAATCTAATCCACTGTAACTTGTGGTATATTGTTTTATTTGTGGTTTAATCGACAAAATAACGAGTTAACTAAATTATTTACTTCATTTATTAGTACATATAGATTATTATTAGTATACATAGACATCCGTGCTCCTGATTTAATTTAAATAAAGAACAAACATTGCTGATTTCTTTTAATTTTTGCCATTTTGTTATACGTTTTACAATCCTAAATGGCTTTAGATTCAAAAATAATTCAAATACTTGTAAATTGAATCTGAATCAACACGCGTAGCGGAATTATCAAGAAAAGACGAAGGATTTCGCAATTTTTCATCGAAATTAAGATCGACATCAATCTTTGTGTAAAAATTTCAATTTATAAAAGATAAATTGAAGATGAAGGATAAGAAATTAATATGCTCCGATTCTCTATATTTTTTAAAATTCAAACGCGTAAAGAATGATTTAAAAAAATATTTTCGTCGTCAAGGCATATTACCAAAATTTAATAAAAAAAGTCATGAATATGCCTTTTAATGTAAGAGCATGCTAAAATTAGATTATTTCGTTATCAAATTAACTAACTTAATTCGTTTTATAGTAAATATCATGGTAATATCGTAAGTAAATATCGATATATTAATGTATAAACATCTATAAGCCCGCTTTGGGGGTAAGAACGACTCATATGCCGTCAGCCGTAAGGACATACGAGTCTCATACGGTTCATCTCTCCTCTCATCCATCCCTCTCTCTGCCGCCGTATATATATGCCATCTTTATCCCTTACACACATTCAATCCATATTTCCTTCTGTCTTTCTCTCGTCTTATAAATATACCTAACAATTGTTTTAGATACAATTTATTAATTTCATAATAATCCATTTCCAAAAGCGAGTTTAAAAAAAATGTTAATTTCTTCTTGTATTGAAATTTTCATACAAATTTAACCCTAATCTTGTGAGAATTTGCTTTGTAATCGTAAAAATTTCGTCCCTAGAATAAATTGACTGAAGTTGAAAACTCGTCAACACGAAGCTTCAACGGACGATAATAATGTTCTAAAAAGTAATTTAATTTCGGGTATTAATGGAATTATTTCGATATTTTTTAATTACCTCTCAAATACTCGATGGTAGAGTTTTGTGCAAGTTCGTCTGGGTAGGCATCACCCACTTATCAGATATTCTAATGCAAAACAGCAGTACTTTGTATTGTTGTGGCCCGCTTTAAAGGGCGAGTGAGCCAGTCGAATTACAGGCATAAGGGATATAACATCTTGGTTCCCAAGGTTGTTGGCGCATTCGCGATGTAAGCGATGGTTAACATTTCTTACAATGCCAATGTCTATGGGCGTTGGTGACCGATTACCATATGTTGGCCAATATGCTCGTCCGCCAATTTATGCAATAAATAAATAAAACGCATTATTATATAGAATCGTCTCCAGTTTGGGTTTTGCATGTGTAATATTAGAACTTTTAGTTTCAGATTGATATTGATAACGGTCAATACTTACTAACATTATTTACATTTATTTAATAATTTAGAAATATTATCATAGGCTTCATTCCCTCTGACCGTTAGCCCGCAAAGAAACAATTCATGAATTGAATTATTTTATTACTAGCTGGTGCCCGAGAGTTCGTCGACGTGAGCGGTTTTATAACGATATCTGTTTCTCTTTACCGACCACAATCGTTTTTGTTATATTCAATCTAAATTCATCTATAATCATTGTCTATTACTTTAATATACGAGTACATGATATCTACTCCTTTATTATTTATTTTATTATTTCTACTCCCTTTTTTATTATGAATTTAATCTGAATTTTAAAATTTATAGAAACAAAACGTAACTGTTGTTCAAAGCTGAGCTTAATCTACCTATGGAAAACGAAAAATAAATACAAAAGTATATTATATAATTTAATAAATAAAAAGCTAATTATGAAAGTATAAACGAAGCGCTTGTAAAATAATGATAATATTAAGGTAATTGTTTAATTTTTTATAATAAAATTTTAATGGTTGTTCTTGTTAAATGTAGTTTATTCGACGAAACGTTTGGCTTTCACATCTGTTGTACTTGTAAGGTGTTCATTCGTGAACATCACTTCTGAAAGGCTGAAACTCTGTTAAATTAATTTCATATTCAATTTTCATATTTAACGATATTTTGTGGAAGCGAGTAAAATTACCTTATAAACTTTTATGTATTTATACGATTCAGTACAAAGGACTTTGTGATTTGTTTGTTACAATGACTATGCTATTATTACTTTAAAATATCTCATATAAATACAACAAATGTCCTGTACATATCCCACTGCTGGGCTGTAGAAAAGGGAAAAGCTTACCACCACGCTGCTCCAATGTGTGTTGGTGGTTACAAAATTTGCGTAATTTTAGCAGAAGCGTATAGCTTTATTAACTTTGTTTTCCTTTACGTATCTATTTTATTTATTTTTGTATAAATAAAATTTTATTATATTTATCATACAAAAATATACTGGTGTTTTCATTTTTGTTTATAATGTTGCAATATTATAATACATAATACATGCGAAATTCTTTCTTGACGGGAATTAGGATTATCCTGTTTGGCAAATATATAATTCTTTGTAAAGACGGTAACTTGGTATTATCAGATTATCTTTATTCCATGTATTTATTTAAGACTAGCGCTTTATCCATGGCCTCACTCGCGTCATAATTAGAATGCGTAAATACCAATTTCTATCTAAAATGAAGAATTTTCATACAAACTTTCATAACATTTATTACGACCTAAGAGGTTAAAATTTCAAAATTCCTTCCTTTGTGCTAACATACTGTGGAAAAGGATGCAAAATGCAACCGTATACAAATTTTCTGGTACTAGCCCCAGTAAGTTATTCTTGTGTATATATAGAATTTACAAAGATTGTTACTAAAAATTTTAATCTTCATATAGCCAATTTTATAATAAACACATCAAATAATTTCATTTTATACCCCACTCGGATATATTCCTTTACTATCATTTATTCATTTCCTCCTCCACACCCCATAACTATTAAACGACTGAGTCAATTTTCATCAATGCTAAAAACTCCTCGACTAAAATATTTTTTAAACAAAAGCAACTAAATGAAAAAAGGGTTCATCCGAGAGCTACGATCTCATGTAGACAGACAGTTGACAGACAACTAGATACAGACCTACACGTTAAACTAATAACAAACGACAAAACGAGGGGCGTTTTGCGTCGGGGGTTAAAAGTTACAACAAAATGAATAGCCTGCATATAATGCCCTACTGATCATGTTCGTCTGTTCTGAATATGACGAGGCAGAATTACATCCGATATATAAAGATTTTCTGGTGATATATTTCTTACATCGCCCAGCACGAGATGAAATAAATATAGAACTTAAAAACTTAATGTGAAGTACTTCTTTCCACCAGATCGTCCCCATATTCTCCGAATAAATAAATAGTAAAATGATGTCGATTTTAATACATTTTAAATACATTTGCAGGAATATCAAGAACTGTTTCACTTATTGGAAACTTGTCAACTGTTGTACTATTTACGGAGATGACAGGCTTACAAAAACATCTGTCGTGTGTCAGCCTTGTTAACGTCCAACTTACTTCATTTGTTAGTCAAAACGATCCATTTAGGAATAAACGAGCTGATATACTTGTATGTTTATGCTATGGTAATTTGTTTGACCGTCTCATGGAAATTGTTTCATTTCCAGACATACAACGTCATTAAATAGTCAAATTTAAGTATAACAATATTAACAATGTTAGTTTTGCGTTCGAAACTTTTTAAAGAATAATAAAATATTAAGCCTCAAGAAGTTTTGTTACCAGAATAATTTTAGGAATATTCTTTGAAATTCCCATAAGGTTTTTATTTATGCCAAAATAAAATTACTTGAAGTTTTCTTAATAAAACCTTGTAACAACAAACTATGAAACTTAAATCGAAATTCAGTCTTCGAATCGAAACGAAAGAGCCCGTCGTCCCAATTTATAAATATATATTAAAGCTAAACACGTTAAGAGTTTTTAAAATATAGTAGCATCTGTACAAATATTTATCGCTTCAATATTTCAATGACAGTATAGCGGCTCGAAAGTGATGAAAATAAAGCGATGAAATATTACTTGAATTATGGATGAAAACATTATAATAATAAATTATACACGTTGACAAAATACTATATAATTAATATAATATAACCCCCTATACAGTCAGGACTGAGAATACATGTAAAAACATCTTATTGATAATTATATGATAAATAAATTAGTTATATAGGATGTCTTTTTTACTTACCTATAGTTGTCGTATCGAATTGAAACATTGTGAGTATATGATACTTTAATGAAAATCCAATAATTGGGATCATCGGGATGGTCGGATAGAGCCAAGTAATTCAACTCTGTAATTATTACAAATATAGCCCCTGAGTAATACATATTTTTATTATTCTTATTCAAAATCTAAAATTAATACACGACTGCCTAAAAAGGAGCTTTCGGGGTTCATATATGTATGTTCTATGTGTAAGTGAGTTACATTGCTCCACCATAACTTTTAAATATCTGAACTCAATAATTTCGTAATTGAACTGTAATTGTTACCATTAATAATTACATATAAATAACAATGAAGCTCGCAATGCATTTACTTTAAAGATATAGTAAAAATGTTGTTATGTTCATATATCGATCGCTCAATAAATTAAAATGTTATAAAATCATTTAGAACATTCACTGAGCTGCGCGGAAATTGGTTAACCTGGCGACACTCGATCGGCATTTACGGACCTAAGTACTCGCTACCGGGAAAAACGACTGCAGAATTGAAACGTTATAAGATATAAGAGATAAATTATTAAATAATTGAATAATTTGTCGTAATTTTATTAATTATTCCATAAATAAAGTAGTAAATTCAAGTTGCTATATTTACCTAAAGATAGGAAAGATCTTGTTTCAAACTTTATCCTTCTATATAAATTAACAAAATAATTCGTTCTTTAGAACGACGACAAATAAATATTATGAATATCAATATGTTTAATATATGTCAATAAAGCAAACATTGAAACCATAAAAAACAGGATTTTAAATTTCAAAAGTGGTATCATATGTTTTAAAGAAAATATATAAGACATAATGACACGTAGTAAGGATGTTATCTACTTTTGTTCTCGAGAACTAAACGTGGAAGTGATATTAATTTCTATTACGATTATTTATGTTCCTAAACGAAAATAAGAAATAAGACTCATAGTAAGCCAAAAAATATCAACAAGAGCCGTGTCATCGCCGCGAAAAGAAAAATAATAATCATCATATTATAGATACTCTGTGGTATTCTATACTCTGTAGCGAGTGCTGCCGGGTTAATATTGCGGTGCCGGTATTAAAACGTGATACGCCCGATTAAATAGTAGGAAATTTGAATAATTCGGTCGTCCTAAATACCGCGTCGGACCCGAATAACAAAATATATTACATTCTTTCCAACATAAAACCAATGTGTGACTCCACAAAGCCTACGTTCAAAAACAATTACATTGAAAGTATAATCCCTTCGTTAAGTATTCATTTTAAAATTGAACGAAGTATGAAAATTGGCTTTGTTGATCGAATTTAATGGAAATAAAAATATTACATATAATATTAATATTGATAGAAGCTGATATATTGATGAACACTTTTAGGTAAGGTAACATTTCTCAACGAGGAATAGCCTAAACTAGACTAGGAGAATATGACTCACTTATTATATTCTCCTTTTTGTTATTATTACAAACATATTATATTTATTATTTTCAATATTGGGAACGGAGGCTATTATCAAAACAGACAACTTCGTTGACATTACAGTTGTATTTTTTATTATCTAATTCATACATATAATACACATCCAAAAGAATAGCAATCAAACAGCATAATTAGATAAAGATCATCAATTTTAGAGATATATATATTATGATAGGACTGACTTTTCAACTCAGACCTGCTACCGAAAATTTTTAAAACTTTAATTAGCTCGAGGCAAGATTTGAACCCGTGAAGTCCGATTTGTATTCTTATAGGTATAGCTTACACTAGGTCAAAGGTAGGATATTGCTTAAATGTCTGTTAGGAAAATATTTCGAACAATTGCCCCGCAGTTTTCGGTCTTCTGGCTTCCGTACCCATATATCCGCTTTGCCTAAGCATTATAATAATTTATTTGTCTACAAATAGAATCATATGTTTTAAAATAGATATCAAAACAAGACAAAGATTGGCAGTGTCAGTACATATTATTATTTGTTAACTCAGAATAATGGTTACGGGTCCCATATTTGTGCAAAACAAACAGTTTCTGAAATAGAGGTTCTTATTGTGGCCTCGTTGTTTGTGTTTATTTACTACATAGCATATTATCTTATAGAATGGAAATGCAAATGTATTTTATTTCAATATCTGTAAGAACAATCACTTTCGAGTGATCTACTAATTAAATTATTTAGCTATTTGAAGAAACTTGGAAGTTATGTTTATAAGTTTGTCAAAATACCAGCAGTGATATTAGAATTCACTTTGTATCTCATCCATGAAATGTTTAAAACTGCCACGATGATTCGCTATTTAAATTTTATAATTATTAAAAATATTGAATAATACCTTTTGACATTAATTCGTAATCATGACTGTGCTGCGGTGAATTGTAAGTTTCAAATTTATAGAATTCAATAGCTTTACTGTCTTTATTTATAGATAATACTGCCTCGTTAGTCTATACCGAGGTACAAACCCAGGACCTCAAAATTATTGGGTTTTTCTGTCGAAGATTATCAGTATCACCGAAGTCTGGAAACTGGATGTGTGAACACTCTCCTGCCTCGCAGAGCACGTAAAGACGTTGATCTCGTTTTTTTTTCGATCGTATCGTAGTTCCGTTTCATCGTATACTATACGTACTAAACACAATGTATTTCGCAGTGTGTTAATTTCTTTTAACAATTTTTCTTTTGAGACGACATCATCATAGATAAAATCATTATTTATACAAATTCTATTCGATTATAAATAAACGAAAGATTTTACTATCTAGAGAATTTTCCTAGTATCGATAAATTATTATAATTTTTGATTATATCAGATCCTCTTGTATGGCACGTTACATCGTAGATGGTTATTAATTTAGCGGACAGGCTATCAAAGTCCTGAACAGTTAATATAGCCATAGGCAGCTGCGCATGTCAAAGTCAATACCTAACGAACATATTATATAAAGTCGTATAAAGAATGTTCTTCAAGTGAAATACATTTTCATGTTATCAATATAATGTACACAATTGTCACACTTTGTCTGAGAATAAAGATTTATCATGAGATTAAAAACCTTGAGTTGAATATCGCCCTCTATATCTCTTCGCCCTTACGAATAACCAGTGAAACATGAAATCGTACGCCCATTTTTTAAAGTTTTTTTTTAAATAATGTTGTTTTGCGGTAGAATATCTGGTGAGTGAGTGGTACCTACCCAGACGATTTTGCACAAAGCTCTACCAGCAAGTGAATACCAATCATCAATCATTGCTCATTTTTCAAACAAATATGATTCTATAATTATTAAATTAAAATAATATAGGTAACATTTAGTAAAAATCTCTTTCAATGTGTCGTTACTTTCGGAAATTATTGCAATTGAAGGGATACAAGCTTATCGACCCCCTGGAGGGTAATAATTTAAACTGGACCAATAGCGTCGCTCCCCGAAGGTGAAGCTAAACATCAATAATCAGGACAAAGGAAATTACACGTAAGGGATCGCAAAGCTTTACCAAACAGCCGACGTTTTATTCTAAGCTCTGAGAATTAAATGCCCGTTTTTATTTTATATATTCAACGAAACTTTATACAACAGTACAGCTTAAGAAGTATTTCATACATCATATTTATTTATTTGCTTTCAATCATTTTCTTTAGATTTTCTTAATAAGATTTGCGGATTAAGGCTTCGATGATTCTCTATATTTCTGACGCTTCGGTTACAACCAACTTAAGTTGATAGGTTTCTCACTTGGAATTACTTTAAGCCGTGGCAACGACTGAACGCCCTAAACCTTTATTATACTAAAGATAATCGACCAACCATTACATGAACAATTATGTCATCAATTATTTGTTTTTGCTTTATACCAAAAATTCTACAAAAGTGCATTTTAAGCACCAAAGTTCATTCAGTATTTAATTCCAATGTTATTTTTAATATAATATATTAAAAACCCGTACACCCTCAGGAGAGTTTTGACGTGCTGAAAGACAAAGGAATATAAATAACCTTAATACTTGCTTTTACTGAAGATTTAATCCTATTCGTTAAAGGAGAAGAATATTAAATAATTATTATTTTTTTTTTATTTGCAATCAGTCCTGGGACTATAAGCGGATAGTTGGTGCGATTAGTTAATGTGTTGGTGCGTTTTAATAAAATATAAAATTGATTTACACGGTCTTGTTGTTCGATTGACTAGTTCATAAGATTCGGAAAATATAGCCAATAAAACCTTATTTGAGTTTCTCTTCTTTCCAAGATACTGAGTCGCAGGAGAATTTTTAAATTTGTCAGTGTTAATATTCTCGTGCCTGGGAAAGTCTTCAGGTAGGCGCTTAAACTCATTCCGATCGTATCGGAAAGCTGACCCATCAGGTTATGAGATTATATTAATAGTGCACCTATATTACTGCACACCAAGTGTGAACAGAAATATAGGTCACAATAATGTTTAATGTCTTAACTATTGTCAGTTAAAATGGCCACCGTGACCGAAATTGGTCAGGAGAACATTCAGAATCATATGTAGTATAAGGTTTTTAAAAGAAACAGTTCTTAAAACATTAACCATCTTTGAAACATTATTCATTTTGTAAACAACGGATTCAAATTGTCACAGGAACACCTAACAAACAACATGTGCAGATAATTCCTACCATAAAACATTTTTATTGCATTCCGTCTGCCTTTACTGCCTTATGTTACGAAAAACTGAGACAATAATTCAGGGTCATGATAAACTCGAACGATAAACATGGATTCGGGGTTAAATTTTTGCTGTATCAAGCTGAAAATAATTTCTCTTACAAAAAGTGGTCGGGTACCACATATGTTTCATCTAACGAATTAATAGTTGCGGAACTGGATATCACCTTTTATAAACTTGGTTCCTATGTAGAATATTAAAAGGCTGCTGAGTCCATTTTATTTGTATATAACGCAATTGAAATAATAATCGATCGATAGTATCTAAATCGATTTTCACATTATTTCTAATGAGATAAAAACGGACTAAATATAGAAATTTGTATTTATTCGTTTTATTTGAAGGAATCGTTAGGGAAATTACATGTGGTGGATGACATAATATTATGATGGTACATATACACATACAGGATGTTACTTTACCACCTTATACTAACAGCTTTAATGATTACTGATAAATACATCCCTGAAAATCTATTTATAACTGTTTCACCGAATTTCTGAATAACGATTGATTAAACATATAATAATAATATATGAGATCAACTCGGGATCAACTTCCGTAGAACTTATTTATAAATCATCCAAATCGGTTTCCGAAAAGCCGTTTCCGAGAAAACGTAACCTCCACTGATTTATAAAGTCAGTTGAAAATGTAATATTAAATAAAATCCACGAATTTTAATAAAAATTCTAAATCTCGATTAGCCTTTTTATCTCGATTATGATTTTAAAAAGGGTAGTTCTACAATAATATATCATTTAAGCTCCATTACGTACAGACAAACACATTCGTTTCCAGAAACAGAGAAAGTGTCTCTCATTACTCCATTTATATTACCAGGAGTTGGCAGTTATAATGTAAAAGATAAAACCACTTTATTATATTATTTTTTTCAAGGCCTGTTATTTTTATTTTTTATCTAGCATTCTTGCCACCATTCCATTCGGTCACGACTTGTATAATAATTATTTTTAAATGTTATTTGTATTTAGTTAAAATTTTAATGTAAATAAAACATTATATTAATAACTCAGAACAAATGGTACCTCAAATTTATTTATTGAAATGTATCCGTTAATTGTTTTATTGTGATACCCTAAGGGGTAATTAACGAAACAAGTCGCTCGAAATGCAGTTTAAATTAAGACTTATACTTCCTTCCTTATATTTCACGTAGTTGGCATTTACATAAATAGAGTTTATAAATAAGGCTACACTTGATATATTTCATTAATGAATAATAATATCGTCGTGGTTAAAATAAAAATAACAGGCGTTGAAAAAAAATTCTCAGTGCTGAGTAAGCTTTGTCTTCGTTTGAGGAAACGGTTATTTATACATGGGCTGGTGGACGGGCAAATTGGCCTCCTGATGTAAAGTGGTCACCAACACCCATAGGCATTGGTGATTGGTGATTGGTGAAGACATATTAACCGATCCTTACATCGCCGGTGCGCCACCAACCTTGGGGACTAAGATGTTACGTTTCTTGTGCCTCTCACACTCACTCACGCGCCCTTCAAACCGTAACACATAAGACATACCTACTTTGTATTGCTGCTTAGGGGTATATATTATGACGAGTGTGCTGTACCTAGTCAGACGGGCTTGCATATAACCCTACCAACAAAATAACACCATCCTGTTATTCGACATTTTATTGCGTCGCATATAGCTTTCTGAAATTCATCGACCGTGTTCTAAGCAGAAATAGTTCATCTTACAGGAAAGGTCTACAGGCCCTAAATCAATATTTGGGAATAATTATATATTCTTTCGAATCACAAACAATTGTATGAGTCATAGAGAATTTAATTATAATGTTGAAAAAATGGCGACGCTGCCGAAAAAATATAGCCAAGCTAGCATCTACCATTAATATTGTCCCCTGTATCGTTAGTTTGACTTATATTTATATCTTAGAAGTAATTTTGATTGTAAGGGATTTCTTAATACAATCTTATAAATAGGTGACAATTTATTTTACATGCTGTGTTATATTCTTTATATAAATTATTTAATTAATAATACAATGTATTTAAAAAAAAAAGTCTTAACAAATTAACATTTACATAAGCTTAGCTTTAAGCAAGCTTTTTATATGACCGTATATGAAGATGGCGTCATAGTTCATGAGCAGGACCAAACCTGTAAGTTTTACATTATCATCAGTTGAGCTATCGGAGATTACATAATATAATTATTAATTAAATTTATTTCTGAAATATTGTAGTAGTATCTTTATTTTTTTATTGTTATAAAAATCACAATGAAAAACATTAATTCTAGAAATGATATTACCACGACCACAACCTACAATAATTAATAGTTTCTAAATCGAATTTATTTGATCTCTTCAGAAGAATTCACAGTTAAAAATACGAGAAATGTACGTACTAATATCTGCTGTTTCAAACTTATTTTTACACAGCAATAAGAAAAATGATAGATCCACTAAACTATGAAACTATTATATATTGTTTCAGTTTACCATAATGGGCTAGATATACACAGCTTAACATAAACAAAATGGTCTCTCATCACATTTCACTTATAACATTAAACTCCTTTACCGCGGACTCACTTCATGAATATGAAATGTTCCGCTACATTATTCACACCATGGTACATGTCATTCATGAAAGTTTAAAGTATATTACACCTAAAACAATCAACATGTTTGAAAGAGTAAATGTGTGTCCAGGGGCTGTCATTTAATTCAAGTACTTCGTTTATATTACTAAAACTATAGAACGTATTTCAAACTAGCTGTACCCGCGACTTCGTCCGCGTGGATTTTTTTTACAAAAAAGTTAATTAGTTTTTTTGGTTTATGCATTTTTATTTAATTTCACATTTTTCTAAAATAAAAGTAGCCTAAGTTACTCCTTATTACATCAGCTACCTGCCAATAAAAGTCCCGTCAAAATCGGTCCAGCCATTTCAGAGATTAGCCGGAACAAACAGACAGACAGACAGACAAAAATTGTAAAAAAAAATATTTTGTTGTATGTACCGTATATAATATATTCATATGCATGTAGTAAAAAGCGGTTATTTCAATTTTTTTTTTTTTTTTTTATGATAGAGGGGGCAAACGAGCAGGAGGCTCACCTGATGGAAAGTGACTACCACCGCCCATGGACATCTGCAACATCCGAGGACATGCAGATGCGTTGCCGGCCTTTTAGGAAGGAGTACGCTCTCTTCTTGAAGGATCTTAAGTCATATCGGTTCGGAAAAGTCGCCGGCGAAAGCTGGTTCCACAGAGTGATTGTGCGAGGCAGGAAATGCCTTAAGAAACGCACTGTTGTGGATTTCCAGACATCGAGGTGATGGGGATGGAATTTAGAGTTCTGGCGCGATGTCCGGTGGTGAAATTCAGCTGCCGGGACTAAACCAAACAACTCCTCAGAACACTCCCCGTGATATATGCGGTAGAGGATGCAGAGAGACCCTACATCTCTACGCAAATCCAAAGGATCAAGCCGATCAGTAATAGCCTGATCGTCGACAATTCGAACTGCTCTATGTTGAATACGGTCAAAAGGAAGAAGCTGGTACTGAGGAGCTCCCGCCCAGAGGTGAGAGCAGTACTCCATGTGGGGCCGAATTTGCGCCTTGTAAAGTTGTAGGCGATGGGCCGACGTGAAGTACTGTCTCGCCTTGTTGAGCACTCCAAGCTTTTTTGAAGCCAATTTAGCTTTAACTTCCAATTGACCGCGGAACTGAACAATGTTCGAAATCTCGACGCCAAGTATCCCGATACTGGCTGTGGCAGCGAGGGGAGTATTCTCAAAATGAGGGGATATGACAAAAGGAGATTTTTTAGCGGTTAACGCGCAAACTTGTGTCTTATTGGGGTTGAATTGGACTAAGTTTAGTCGGCCCCAGTCCGAGACTTTGGTTAACAAGGTCTCGACTTCAGACACAAGTTTGTTCCGACACTCGTCGACGTGTTCCCGAGAAATATTGCTACGGCCGGTGTAAAGAACGTCTACAGTGCTGTCATCCGCATAGCAGTGAATGTTACGGATTTGTAACATATCATTGACATGCAGAAGAAACAGAGTAGGTGAAAGAACGCAGCCTTGTGGAACACCAGAATTGACGAATTTTAAGTCAGAGCATGCACCGTCGACAACGACCTTGATGCTCCGATCTGCCAAAAGGCTGGTGATCCACGTGCATAATTTCTCGGGAAGCCCGTAGGAAGGAAGCTTCGAGAGAAGCGCTTTATGCCATACCCGATCGAAGGCTTTCGCCATGTCCAGGCTGACTGCTACTGCCTCCCCCTTGGACTCAACCGCTGCAGCCCATCTGTGAGTCAGGTAAACTAGAAGATCACCAGCTGAGCGACCTCGACGGAAGCCGTACTGGCGGTCGCTGATCAGCTGGTGCTCCTCTAGGTACCGCAGGAGCTGGCAGTTAATAAGGGATTCCATTATCTTGGAGAACAAGGAGGTGACAGCAATAGGTCTATAGTTTGTTGGATCAGAGCGATTGCCTTTTTTAGGGATCGGGTGCACCAAAGCAGTCTTCCAAGAATTCGGGACTACGCCTAATGTGTAGAAGTGGCGGAAAAGGCGCGTTAAGACCGGTGCCAGCTCGGGAGCACAAGTACGCAGCACAATAGGAGGAATGCCATCGGGCCCACTCGACTTATGGATGTCCAGGGAAAAAAGTGCTTTACGAACCGCACTTTGTCGGAATTTAATTTCCGGCATCGTGGTATCACACCGCAAGATTGTCGGTGGTGTCTTTCCTTGGTCATCCAGAGTCGAGTTGGATGCGAAGTGAGTGCTCAAAAGATCAGCTTTCTCCTTCGCGGTATGAGCCAACGTGTCATCGCTCCTATGTAGAGATGGAAGGGAGGGCTTACAGAAATTCCCTAAGACAGCCTTAGCGAGAGACCAAAATGCGCGTGTTCCCGAAGGAAGACGCACCAATCTCTCGCCAATTCTGCCTATGTGCTCCGACTTTGCCCTGGCAATAACTCTTTTGAAAGACCTGGAGGCAGAGTTATATTCCTTTTTAAATGCGCTGGTATTTACATCACGCGATGCCGTCGCTTCAGCCCAGGCTTGATAGCATTCTATATTTCGGCGTGATGCCGTTTTGCAGAAGCCACCAAACCAGGGCCGGGATCTGCCACCGATGGGTACTGCAGAGTACGGAATGAAAAGTTCCATACCCTGAAACACCACATCGGCGACCGAGTCAGCAACGACATCTGGATCATCCGGCGAGAAACAAATCCGCCCCCATGGGTAGGATGCAAAGAAGGACCGCATCCCATCCCAGTCCGCTAACCTGTAGTGCCACACTCGCCGACATCCCACGAACCGAGGCCGTGAGGGGCGTAAGATCGGCACTGTACTCCGGACAAGACAATGGTCCGACGAACCAAGAGGAGGCTCGACGGAAACATGGTACCCATCCGGATGAGAGGTCAGCAGAAGGTCTAGCAGGGAAGGTGTATGATCATCCACATCTGGGATTCGCGTTTGCGAGGTAACCAATTGTGTCAGATCATATGCCAAGGCAAAATCGGCCACAGATCTCCCCGCATGATCGGTGGTACGTGAACCTAGCCATTCGGCGTGGTGGGCGTTAAAATCGCCAAGAATCACGATCTCTGCGGATGGGATCTGCTGCAGCATGGAATCTGTAACCCGTTGCATGTGCTCAACGAGCCGGTCTGTTTCGGTATTACCGCTATGGGACCTATATAGGCACGCGTAGATTCGCGGATGATCATCGCAGTCTACGCGCAGCCAGAGAATAGATAGGTCCCTCCCTTCAAGATGGGCGAGGCGACGAGAGCAGATATTCTCTCTGACATAAACACACACTCCAGCCCGTGGAATGTTCCAACTTGTACCCCGGGTAGGAGAGAAATGAGGTGTCCGCCGGAGACGATATCTGGGTCTCGGTTAGAAAGAGCAAGGCCGGCTTCGCCGTCTCAAGATGGTAGTGGACGGCGTTTAAGTTGGAATTCAGTCCCCTGATGTTGCATAAGTCCACAGTAAGGGTGGAAGGGGTTGCCTTAAGATGCCTGCTCCGTTTGCCCCGACCATTCTGGAGCGCAAAAGTGCCCCTCGCTTACGAAATAAAATATCAACTAACATTTATAGATGCAGAGGTTAAAAAAGGTGAACCCTATCAGCGGTCAAAACCCCAGACATTTTGCAGGTTTTTGACCTTAGCTAGCTGCTGTGCAGTGAAAGGTATTGCAGTCTACTGACTCTGATATTGCCAAAAAACAATTAAACGAAAAGTAATAATTATAGCATCAAAGTTTTAATATTCGTTTTATTTGTGTTGTTTTGTTAATTGTTCTTTAAGCAATATGACAAATAACATAACTAAAAATCAGCAGCACTTTTTATCGTTTTTTATGTAAAAACTCAATTTTTATCTCACTCGTAAAATGGTAATAACCGACCTACGGTGATGCGCTATGTAGAAACACTTAGCCCGGTGGCGTGTTTGGTAGACATCTGCCTTATACGCCGCAGGTCGTGGGTTTGATTCTCAGCCAGGACAGACATATATCAGTTGCCTGGTTTCCATATTACAAGCTGTGCTTAGTTTAGGATCAGATGACCATGTGTGAATAATGACCCAGGATATTATTATTATTACTGACATAGCTTGACATTTCTATGAAATATAACGTTATGATATTAAAATGTCCCACAAATATAAAAAAGATTCCATATTTTAAGACTACACGAACGTGTAGCGCTTAAAACCGACAACTTTTTTTAAAATTCACGGGCGAGACCGTGACTGCGAGTTCTAGTTTAAGCATAATATTAAGAAAACTTTCAGTTTCTTAATAAAAGTGACAGTGCACTTTTTTCATATTTAAGTTAAAAAAAAACTCTAAGATACAACGAAGGCGACGCCGTTGGTTAAAAAAGGAACGAACGTTTATTTAATGTATTAAGTAAATAATTGGGTACATAAAATATATTTGGGTCTTTAAAAATGCGATCTAATTTTATGCGAATACTAAACGTATTATGAGAGACCTAAATATAAAAAAAATCGTTATTTGTAAAATTTAAAACGATTTTCTCTAACTTAGTCATATGTTTTTGCTAAATTACAATATAATATATTTACGTAGACGCGGAGGCGAAAGAGCTTTATTCGTTCACGTTGATGTTAGATTAGACAATAGAAACTCACGTAACATGACGTAAGAATTACGTAAGAGAAACAATATGAATGTTACACTTATCTTAAGCAGGTCACAGCAGCCCGATGTATATATACCTGATATTATTCAATTATGAAATATGAATAATACCAAAAATTATAAAAAAAAGGTTTCAAAGTTAAAAAAAAAGATTTTTGATGATGAAATAAAGAGTTATTAAAATATTTAAAAGAAGCTTGAGAAAAATCTTATTAAAAACATGTTTCCGTCAAATTAATGTATAGAACACGAAACAAACTAAATGAGCACAAATAAGTGAAAGGTTTCGCTGAAAAAAGATCTCGATAGTAACAAATTATTATATTATTGTTTACCAAGTTACATATTTGCAAACTTGCAATAATTATAACTTAAATAGCACTTCTTACATTTGTACTATATAAAAAATACAGACGAATTGATAACCTCCTCCTTTTTTGAAGTCGGTTAAAAAGTACTGACGTTTTACTTTTAATGTTTTTTTATTATTTAATACATATTTAAAAAAACACAGCCTTCAATTAGGAAAGATAGAAATTAGTAGAAAGTGATAATAGCGACAGAATAAAAAGAAAAAGTTATTTTTTTATAAAAACGAAAAACAAAATCAGTTAAATATCAGTATTATTATAACTTACGTCATGAAAATTAGAGAGCTCGATCGACAATTCCACAGATAACATTATTTAAGATCATAGCAGCAAAATACGTATAAAATTAAAAAAAATGAACGAAATACAAACGTTAGTAAAACAAAAGAGCAGTTTCTTTTTAACGAAGGGGAAGAAACAGATTGTCTCAAGATTGTCTTTTTACCACTACGAGTATAAATTGGAATGGCACATAAAGACTAAGCTACGCTCTCGCTTCATTTGCTCGACCTCCGGGTATAAACAGATTTATTCGGATCGATTCAGCTAAACTCCTTTGAAATTCTAGTTCAAATATAATTTTGGATGAATTCCGTTTTAACGCATCTATTCGAACGACATTTAAATCGTTTATTATGATTCCATGACTGTATTCAAATTATTATATTATATTATTAAAATAAACTGACTGCCTCGTTGGTCTATCTTATTACGCGGATTACGAGGTACTGGGTTCAAGCCCCGACTTGGGTCAGTAAAACGTTTTAGAATTTTCGGTTGAGAAATTCTTAGTGGCAATCCGGAGTCTGAAAATTGGCAGTATTTATACATATTACTATGTATTAATGTATATATATATGTATTATTACATTCCCGTCCCATGGACACCAGGTGAAGCCGTTGGTCCTGTACCTGTACCTGAACTATTCTCAGACTCGTCGAACTTACTGTCACATTGATTTGTGTTGTTGTGTTTGCACACTCTCTTGTCGAGTACAAAATATGTTCTGTGCAGTTGGCAAGCCCTGCTTGAGATTGGCCGAAGTGACCGAAATAATTCAGAGGGCATGAATGTCCTGTGGTCATCATAACAAAAATCATAATATTTTTGTATACAAAATAAAAATATATTATATTCTCTCAATATTATTTTTTTATTTTCCACTTAAAGTTACCAGACGATAACTTTTACTTCTTTAGAATCAATTGTTTATAATAGTTTTTTTATGAATTCAACAAAGACAGTCGAGTTAATTGATAATGACCGAGAGATTTTGCCACCATTTGAAACGGTAATCTGAGCATCTTGCGTCATTTAGTTGAAGTGAAAAATGACTAGGTTCTTGGTTCGAAATCATCGATAAATAAAGAATAGAGTGTCGTTTATAAAACGTACATTATAAGGCACAATCAACATTACATACCTGTTTGTTAACTGAGTCCACTGCTATTTATTGAATAAATACGAAACGAGCATTTTCACTTTAAATTTTCCTTGTTTTAAATATTCGACAAAACTAGATAACCATCATTAAATATAGCACATTACATAATTATGCACCTTTACGCAAATGAGAACAATATATCCACAAAATGTCAACCTAATCAGATGAATAAAGCATATTATATAATAATAACAGAAACAATTATTTATTTTTATATAATCAGCTGTAAGTTTATATATCTTGGGTAAACATTAACGGGTTCTGGAAGAAATTAAAAAAAAAAATCTGTAAAAAAAATTACAGCCGGCACATACTGTGACACACATTGCTGGGATTTAGTTTGCTTATGGATCTGTAAGAAATACATACCTCACATTCAAGTTTAATGGTAGTTCGTATATGGAACTTAAATCCTTTAAAATTCAGTGATACTCCCGAATTGCTAACTTGCTATCTGTGGCTAAGACGTTAATATGAGCATAATTGTGAACAGGTCATAAATGATAATTCCATACAAACGAGCATCCCTATCTTGTCTTACAGCTGTTTGCAATCAAGTGCTTGTTAGAGCCTATTTCCCCCTTCGAAGCATTTGATTGTTTCCATCCGTAGATACAAAACTAGAACAACTTAACATATCAATCAAATACGAAATTAATTTCAATTACGTCTTCTTTAAAATCATTATTAAAAATATAACTATAGATTCATGTATGTAATATTTTATCTGTTTCATCCCAATTTAAAAAAAAAATTATGTCAAAATTAATTAACGTTTTATCAAAAAAGTTTGAATATTTCGATGAAACAATTTAAATAATAAAATGGAACTACGCTTATCGTTTAGAAAACACGCTGGTTACTAAAACAATTTTCCCTTTTCATTTGTATATTTTTAATGGAATAATTTCTCAGCTATATATATTTTCGAACGTAATATTACGTTCGAAAAACTTATTTTGATATTTTTATTTTTGCAGTTTAATAAATTTAGAAAAACAAAAATTTTAAATTTTACCCAAATTTGGGAAATTTTAACCTTATTTCAAGTATTATTCGTACACGGTCGTCAGACTTTGCCCAAGAGTGGCTCGTAAATGGTCCACGGCTGGGCAAAGACTTCTTATCTAAATGTTCTTATCTGAATATTCTAGACATTTTGAAATGAATTGCGAGTACAAAAATTTGGACCCACAATTCTTGGTCAGTTCAGTTAATAATTATTCCAAATAAATCAATTATAACAAAAAGATAATAATAATTATACTAATTATCTAAATTTAATCACCAAACAAATTGAATATTCTGTGGACGATTAGTCCAAGCTACTACAGCTTAAATAAAAAAATATCAAATAAATGAAATTACATAAAATAAAATCATCATATTATATAATATTTACTAAATAGGTTTTAATACATTTTTTTTAAATTAATATAACAATAATTATGATTGATACATCTATATCTTACCTTTGAAAATCATTTTGCTTGCCTCAGTATTGTCACTGGAACGGTCACAACATCGTTTAACCGAAATTATTTTCGTAATTTCTTATTATATTAGAATATAATGTATAATAGACACAGCAATATCATCTTATAGTCATCATCGTGCAATCTCTTAGTCAATTATTTCATTAAAATCAAATGTTCAACAAATTAACAATTTCACATTTGTTCAACATCACACACTATGATATATTTTTAAACGTCACTTATTTAATAACTTCCGTGTTTTCAAATGTCAAGATTCAAAGAGAGTGCAATTGAAAACAAGGTTGAAGCTCTAGCGCGGGAAATCGTGTCAAGGTTATGCAGACACCACAATAACGTTAACGCGACCACTGCAACTAAATATCACCATGTACGCTTATATACTCAAAACTATTTTTCTATAATTTCCTAAGAAATTTAAACTAACCTAAGTGTCACACTTAAATTTAATACGCGATACGCAACCTCTAAATAAAATCGTGAACGCGGTATTTTTTTTTTAATTAAATTCTGACGCCTCGTTATTTTCGAACTAATCCATTTTCAAATATTTGACATCTCTCGTCAGGTACGACCTCGCGCGACGCAACATCCCTCTTTCGTTCCAAAAGGAGACTGGAAATGCCGGTAGAGGCCGCTAGCCGCAAAATTGGCGCAATTTTAACGCATGCGCAGGACATTTGCGAACCGGCGGGATCCGATGTGACCCGATGCCCCTCGCTTGATAGAAAAATCGAGGACATAACGTGACGTCAAGCGCTCGTACCACAAATATACAGTATGGGTTAATCGTACGAAACAAAACAATTTCCCAAGCTGATCTATTCATAAAAGAGCACACTGCGATATAAAAACACTTTTATAAAAAATCTTAGCCAATCTGGTATTATACAAGTACCCATGTACTAACAATTAAAACAGTACTTTAAGTAAATTATGAGACTATTACGCTATCTATTTGGTTTTATCTCTCTCTAGATGCTTTCATTATTCTTATGAGGAAAAATACGAATCCCTCTCCTTAATCCCGGTGGAGGTAGCGGAATTGTTTTGAATATTCGACCATTGTGGGCCTTTTAGCCGTAATTCACATTCCTCTTGCAAGAAATTTCCCCGCCTGTTTTTTTTTTTCATAAATGGTGCTCGGAGACGGAAGGTGTCTTTGATATCAAGATTACAAAGCGAGGAATTGTCAGACTTTATAAAAGTACCGGTTTATTCGGTCTTATTTTCGTCATTATTATAATATTACGATTAGAAATATAATATCGGGAGAATAAAAAATTCTACGAGAGAACTGTTATGAGTCTGTTTCATTTGTGCATGCACTAGTATTCATACAAGAAATGCCGTCAATTTATTATACTTAACACAGCATATTGCAGCATACTGCAGTAACTATTATAGTGCTATTACTACGAAATGCTCGATTCTGTGCCTGTTCAAATATTTTAGCAATGCGTCCCGCTATATTGTTTGCTCATTACATTTAAAAGGATGCTTATTAAGGAACTCATAAAATAATGATAATTAATTATTCATCTATTTGTAAGTAATGGTATAAATACGTTTTAAGATTACATCAGCCATAGTTTATTATTTAACTATTCTGAAGCTATAAATATTAAATATTTAAAATTTCGAAAAAAAAACAACTAGTTATTATTTATAACTTTATAATTGTTTTAAGGAGTAAGCTTTTCTTTGTCTACTGTTGTGATAAACACGCGTAGAAGTATGAGCTAAGAAAGCTGTTTTACGCGTAATATAATCAACGTACCGTTTATATATAGGGTTATTTGTAACGACCTAGCAACCTCGCTGGACAAGATAGCTAACATAACTCAATACATGAAAAAAAAATGATTTTAGAAGTTTTTGTCGTACTGTCGTGACATTTGTAGGTCTATATTTCATTCATACATGAAAGGTTGACGCGACGCGTCGATCTTTGCGTTGCGCGTAGATTTATAAACCTACAAGCGGGAAATTCAATTGATACTTATTTTCGTAAGAAAATAAAATTTTACAAATTAACAAAAGTCGTAGAAAAAAAGTTGTTACTTATGGTGTCAGTTATCTAGTCCTGCGAGGTTGCTGGGTCGTTACAAATAACCCTGTATATCAATATATTCCGGATATATAACTTGATATATGTTATAGCATATTTCCTCAATTCAATATAGTTAAATGCTTTCGCTAGTTTGATTAATTAAGTTTGTTTAAATTGTTAGATAAAATAGTGTAACTAAAAATTAAATACATGAATTATATAATACAATCATGCTCCTTTTTAAGTAGGTACTCAAATGTATACAAAATACTTGCTCTAAGTATTTATATAAGTGAAGGTTATGTTCTTTATCAGAGAAAAAGCTGAATATTGTATGTTTTACTTTGAAACACAAAATAGCGCGTATTTTGTGTTCGCGATTATATAATTATAACATTCATTATTAGTAGTTTTGTTATAAAACAAAAGATTGTTAAACTTTTATAAGAATACTTCGAACGTTTTAATCGGCTTTCAATCTCGGGCAGAGTAAATAGTGCCGTAGATATTAAATGTAGAAGTTTTATATTTATAATTGCTTCGTGTAATAGTGTAAGTTTGAAACTATCGATGCGATCCAAGTTATCTTTATTGTCTTAATATATCCTTGAACATTAATCTTCATGATTTATGTGATAGAATTATAGTTTAAATACATCTAACTATATCAGGTGGTACTTGTAGTGCTCGCTACACGAATTTTAAAACTTAGAGAATTCTTACATTTTCATTTGTTTATGATGTTAATTTATAATATACTAGAGTTTTGCCCGCGGTTTCTTCCTGTGGGAATTCGGGGACAAAATGTAGCCTATGTTACTCGCTGATAATGTAGCTTTCCATTGGTGAAAGAATTTTTAAAATCGGTTTAGTGGCTTAGGCGTGAAAGCGTAACAAACAAACTTACATACGCATTTATAATATTATAGTAAGGATTTTTCGTTGTATAAAAAATAAATAAGTTTGAATTAAAATAAACTTCATTCAAGTAATTTTATAGAATATTTCATTCATAGCTGAGATAGTAGTATCAGAATATGTTATATAAAAAACAATAATCGACAGTAGAAAATAAAACAATAATTGCACTGTAAAAGAACGTATATAACATTATATGTTTCTGTGTCAAAAACGGGAATAGCTTTTTCTGAGGCTACGATGCCGTTGGTACGTCACAGTTATTTTCATCGAAGACGCCACATTCACAAAAACCTGCTCACCAACAACTAGTTCAGATCGAGTAACTTTTTATATTTAATAATGTAATTATAAAGAATATCGTATTATAAAGAAGATAAATTATTGGCTAAAAATCTAAAACAAGGTTTTATACAAAGTTTGGCGTCTATGCCGATCGTTGAAGATATCCTTCTTAATGTAATGGTTACGTAAGAGCATTGTCAAAACTAAGCGACCATGTAAAATTTCCATAGAATAAGATGAAGTGGTTCTAATTTAGCTTGCAAGATTTGACATGAATAAAGGATAATTAGAGAATCACGACCAGAGAGAGAGAATAAAGAGTGCATTTGTGTTTGCGCACACACGGCCCGCGCAGTAGACTAGTCTTCCTTGAGATTGCTCGTGAGATAGTTTTTTCGAAGTTATTATTATTTTACACCAAGAATTAAATGCATCACGATATAAACGTTTGATGTGGACGTGTACCCATGCAAAACCGGGATGGCTAGCTAGTCCAAAAATATATTTATACATGTTTTTATATTATGTTTTTTTTTATTCAACATTACGCACTAATATGTTTTAATTGTATAACGAATTATAAGCCATTTAGTTTCAAGTTTGACAATTCGTTATAAAAAGCCAAGATGGCCCAGTGGTAAGAACGCGTGAATTTTAACCGATAATTGTGGGTTCAACCCCGGGCAAGCATCGCTGAATTACATGTGCTAAATTTGTGATTATAATTAATCTCTGCATGTGTACAGTTTCATTGAAATTCTATCACATGTGTATTCCACCAACCCGCATTGGAGCAGCGTGGTGGAATAAGCTCTAAAACCTTTCTCCTCATAAAGAGGAGAAGAGGCCTTAGCCCAGCAGTGGGACATTTACAGGCTGTTAATAGTTGACAATAAGTTAAGTACAAATAAAATTAATAATACACTGAAATAGAGAAAACGTATCACATTTTTCATGTCTAAGATATTTTTAAGTTTAAACCGAGGACAAATAGTTTTACTTTTAGTCAAGTTCTTAGTATGAGAAAGGAGATAGGGATGTTAAACATTTTCCGTAAAATATCCGATTCCGCTTTTTGGTCTTTGTAATTTGAACCAGTTGTTTCGGTAATTAACGACCGAGATAAAGAGTTAAAAAATGCGTTCGTTTAAGGTTGGTGCATGTTAAATTTTATTTATTACTAGATGTGCCTCGCGTTTTACAGTAAATCAATAGCTTTACACTTTAGATTGTTATAATTGTTGATAGATTAAACCATTTTTAACGAAATAAAGACTAACCAGAGGCCCTAGCCAAGTTGACATGCTACAATAGTAAACGCTATAGAAAACTAAACAAATATATGAGAATGACATCTCTCAACGATAAGTCACGTGGTCATTCTCATACATTTGTTTAGTTTTCTATAGCGTTTACGATTGTAGAATGTCAACTTGACTAGGGCCTCAGTACCTGGCAATACTCTCTCTTGTCTATCTAATCTAGACTAATTATTTATCTCTTAACTTTTAAAAGATTATTATTTTATACAAAACGTAAACCAACACCTGTTTTCTTTTCATAAAATTATCATAATGATACCACGATCTTTTTTAATATTAGTAAATGAATTGATTCACTCGCATAAAAACAAAACACGAACGCACACTTCTTATAGACATATCGATAAACTTCGGTACATTCTAAAGCTATATTTTAACTGTTATCACATTCGATACAAACATTAAACAAATTAGCTTATAAGTATCTACTCTCGACCTAATTTCATGAGATTTATGAGCGTTGTAAAACAAACAACCAGTCGGTTAGCCGCAGTACAGGTCCATAATGTGGAAAGTTTGTAAAACCTACACGTGTTGCCGGGGCAAATTAGTAAAGAAAATAATTCATTATTAATTAATACAACAGATTATGTTTTAAGTGATTTCGGTGAGTTTTAATAAAATTTATCGATGTTAGAAAAGTTATCATCTTTTACTGATGTTAATTTTAATTTTAAACAACTGTCAATAAAACTTAAGGCTAATAAAAAAACTATTTTTTTTATTCTCACAAATGTATGTATTTTTAAAATTTAATTTATATTATTTCCTTCTGATTGCACCTGCAGTCGAAGTGAAAGCATTGTGTTGTTCACATTAAAGTGTCAATAAGCAATATGTTTCCGTCGTTAGAAGACTTATAATAGAATTAAAATAAAAACAAGCATACTTGTTTAATTATTTATTAACACATTATTGCATTTGCTTTCAAATCTAGGCAAGAACTACTAAATTTTCATGAGCTTAATTTGTGTTTATAATAATCAAATCTCAAAATATGAGATAACTCTTCCTTTTTTATTGTATAGGAATGTGGACGAGCATATGGGCCACCTGAAGGTAAGTGGTCACCAACGCCCATAGACAATGGCAGTGTAAGAAATGTTAACCATCGTTTACATCGCCAATGCACAACCAAGGTTGGGAACTAAAATATTATGTCCCTTGTGCCTGTAATTACACTGACTCACTCACCCTTCAAACCAGAACACAACAATACCAAGTACTGCTGTTTTGTGGGTGGTACCAACCCAGACGAGCTTGCACAAAGCTCTACCACCAAGTATTTATTTTATATTATAATTCATATTCATGTTCCGCCGTGAAGGAAAACATTATGATCAAACCGGCATGTGTCGAATGAAAAGCTGCACGTGTATTCACGTGTCGAACTTTATCAAGGATAACAGTGACTTTTTTAGTGACAATATCTTTTGTGTATGTATAAAAACAAAAGAACATTTTGTATATCTCACTACTAATATTAAAATTCCAATCATGTTAAAAAGAGGACACCACCAAGCTGATCTGTTGCATATACATGGGGGCCTTCACGAAGTTTTTATCCAATGTACAAACACGAGATATAAATCATTACAAAACTCCGCGTATGAAATATTCATTATATCAATATTGATAAATATTAAATACTGTATTCATCCTGAATTAACTCTCACGTTTGGTCAATATCCACGTATTCTGTCCACTAGCACGTATCTGTTCTCTGCTTAAATACGTATTATAACAAACTCGGAACTTACCGCAGAATACGATGTCAAAGTTAGTCAATGTCGCATATTAACAATAATTAAATAAATAAAAAAAATAAAAATAAAAAAAATAATATTAGAAAGTGGTATGCGACATTGACTAACTACGCATAAATAGGCTAAAATAAAACAGTTCCGTACTTTTTTCTCCTCGGCGTATATTTTTGTTTGGTAGCTATTGATGATCATCAAAAGAGATATACTTGGAAATAAGAGTATAAAATTCATATTATTTTCCTCAAATTATCAATAAAGAAAAGAATAAGAAGATTATTGTTGTATTTCAAAGTAAGCAAACTCTATTATTAATTAAAACATATTTTATGGTCTTACTTATAAACGTTGTTTACCGGTGATTAGAAAAAAAATATTTTGTCTTCCTCTTTGGAATGTGAAATCAACGATGACAGAAAGAGAGAAAACAAGTTTGACAAAGTAAATTCATACGGAATATAACTAGTTGTTACTATAAGTTCATTCACGTGTATTTTGAAACAGTAGAATCAGTTATTATATAACCTTCCATGAATTTTGTGTATACTTTTATAAACTAGCATTTGGTAGTTACCGCGTTTTCCTAGTAGACAAACTGAAGATTTATTACTAATTTTAAATATTTGATTATTGTCTCCTTGGCTACCTTATCTATCACTTTCTATAATAATCCAACTGACTTTCACAATGGTTTTGACAAAAGATTTATTGCTTCGCATTCTTTATCGTTAAGATCAAAATATATAAGTATTCATTAGAATACGACGTCAAGTAGATATGAATTTACTTTCAATAAAGACATATGTACTGAGAAATAAAATAACATATCTATATAAATAAAATGACAGAGGTCTGCAGTTGTGACGGAAAAACTACTGGATAGATTTCAATGAAATTTAATTTAATAAAAAGTTATTAAAGTTTCAAGAAACAACTATTTGTATATGCACTGGGTGCTCAGTACCTAATCTATAATTAAACAAAGTATATTTTTGCTTGCGATCTTTTTGATGCTTTTTCCTTCGTACATAAGAAAACTTTGTTAATATATCAAGCAACGCGAACGAAGTCGCGGGTTGTAAATAAATGTGTAAACATTTTAGTTTTAAATTTCGAACAACACCATTTTGACAGTGTGAATAATTGTGAACTTCGTACAAAAAACCAAAGCAGACATAAAAAATATTAAACACTACCTACCTCTTAACTCCATCATCAGATCAACGGTATAGTAACAAATTATATTGGCCAAATCACACACACTTGCACTATAAGGCCACGTCTTTACTATTATTTAGTCTTAGTCTAGGTTCGCACAGAATAACACAAGTAACGATTTAAAAAATAAACCTTAAAATGTCAAAATACATTCGCGCTATAAATCAAATAAGATTTTAAAAAAGAAAATCATCTTTTATCCCGATACTGAACAGTGATTTATAGTTAGCGTCGAACCATTAAAGCTGGGTTCCTACCCTCCCGTTGTCATGAAAAACGAGTACACAGTCAATATTTTAATAATGATAGAAAACACGAACCTACGCATCGGTTCTACCTGGTTCCGTCCAATAAATAACACATTAGCCGACAGTTTACATAGCATTCGATTCATGGTAATTAAATTTTATTACGTATAAGTAAAATCGATTACTTCATAAGTCAAGTTGAAGAAAAACTGAATAGTATTAACCGCTTTCAAAGATTAACGATCTTCATGGTATTTTTGTGTAGATGTTAAATTATTACGGGTTTTAGGACTACCGCGTTTAAATCGCTTTTAAGAGAATTAATTCGGTTATTTATTTGTCTTTAGCGCATCTGTACTGTTAACGATCTAAATTTATATTCTTTCCTTTTTTTATATTATCTAATTTGAATTTATAATTGAAAACAAAAATGGAGAAGTAGTTTATTTGTTTATTTTTATAATTCTATAGAAGCGTTATGTATGCGATATAGATAAAACATAAAAAAACTTTTCGTTTATATAATAATAAATGCAGTTTTCGCTAATATTGATTACCTACTTTTTTTATTGAAATTTTGCAATAATTAAGGGAAAAAAGAATTTATATAATATATGAAGATTTAAAGAAAAAAATTGAAAACAAGTCATATAAATCATAAATTCAACGGATACCTAGAAGTTTGTTTTAGATTCTTCATAGTTAACTTATTAAAAGAAAATGAAACAATAGTTCGTAGATGTAGCCTTAACTCTAGACTGGCTAATGGTAACTATTTCAAATATCATAATTGTTATGTAATCATAGGAATGACCTCTTGTAATTTTATTAATAGAAAATTCACCACGGCCTTATTGATTTCAAAGATATTGACGTGACAACGTCTTATAAATTGGTTTGCCGGGTGACACTTCAAGAAACTGCGTTACGCTCCGCTCACGTTATGCGCTCACAATGAGAGCGAGTGAGAGGCACGCGTCCCTTCCACTCGGGCAAAATCACTCAGATAGGAACAAGTTAAGTTGTAGTAAACGCTGTTTCATTGTACGCAAATGTATTGCAAGTTATTGTATGTATATTTGTATATAAATACGTATGTATGTGTAAAGGTAAAAATAAAATATTGTTAATATGAAATTCAGTGCGAGATTCTTTGTATAAATTAATGTTTTAAATATAATTCTTTGTATAAATAAATGTTTTAAATTGTTACTATTATTTCATCCTTCTTCCTACTATGCGAATGAATATTCACATTAAAATTATTTTACCACTCAAAGTCGTTGTCGCGTAAAACTTTCGCCCGTATACCGACTTTACAGGCAACCAATTTTTTTTATTACGTAATCGTAAGTCGTAAATAATAAATTTTGCCCAGCTGTGGGCCATTGAACTGTTATATATCTTCTTGGAACATTTAGGTTTTTATTTGACACAAATTCGATTTCTTATTACTCAACTTACCGACAGATACTGTTTTATTATTTCAAAGAGAGATATCACGAAAAACTTTTGCAGAATATCTGGCTAATCTCGCAAAAGTTCATGAAAAACTTCTTGAACTGTCTTTTATTTGACTCATATCCTAAACTTCTAAATACATTTCTGATAAAAACACGCGACTTACCCAGTCCCGTGTTTCAAGTCAATTTTATGAAAGACATATTCTTGTTATAAAGAATAGGACAAATAAATATTTGCCTTATTTAAAAAAATAATTGATAAGTAATTAATAATAAGTTAAAGAAAATTTGTTTTTTTTTTCGTCCACGTCAAATATTACATAAGTACATCTATATTGTTTAAAATATGCTTTCAAAATTTTTATTTAAAATTGTATATATGGCAAGTTATGAGCGTCGCTAGCATTCCTTTTATTACGAGTTTTTATTTAACTGCACCTGATATTTGTGTCGGTCTAGTTTTTCTATTGAACATAAAACCAGTTTCATCCAATAAAACTGTTATTTCGCACCTACCTTAACCTTCATTTCTGGCCACAATACAATAAAAGTCTTATAAAAACTTTTTATGTTATACTCTACAGTAAACAGTTAAAATACACGTTTTGATGAGATACCGTATTTTATGTCAATGTCATTCAAAATATCGGATGGAAATTGAATTACAATACACTTCAGAAAACTCGATTCCAACCTCGTTATTCGCTTATATTACTCAACAAACGCAAACACGTATTAAAGCGAACTGATTCGGTTAACCGCTTCATTTACGAACCTGCAAGTTACATTCAATATTAAATTAATTTTATTTACGTTTGTAGCAAAAATCTGAATTCAAAAAGGGCTTAAGTTTCATTTATGATGGAATTGTAACTAGCAATATGATCTGATGAAAAATAGTTTCAAACGTGTAATTAAAGTTATTATTGTTCATCGTTTTAAAGTTATAATAAAGACATGACGTATTATTTAAAAGGATTTTGTTTTCTTTAATAATGTAATTTTCCTAATCAAGATTACTTTTATTGTTTGAGAATAGGTTTATGTTACTAAATATAATTTTACTGTAGAAAAACTTTTTGGAACGATTTTCTTTTACGCGGCTTACAGTAAAATGAAATGGCAGTAGCCCAAGGTCACGTCAAATAACGAAATAGCGTTCATACTGTGCCTACCAAACACTACGAAATGCGATGCGTTCGAATTAAGGTGGTCGATATAAATCTACGTTTTAAAACACGGTTTGAGGATTGCTCAGTTAAATGCGTACGTATAGATGATAAATGGGAGTTTCGCTCAGATACATAACCAATACTTACTTAGTTTTGCATCAACAAAGATTTTAACGGTACAGTTTTCAGATTTTACTCCTTGTTTTACTCCTAAAGTAAGAGTAATAGCACAAAGTTGACCTCACCTAGTCGTAAACAATACATAGTGTTCCGCTGTTTTGCGACGACTCCCAACTGTAAAAATCCATTTCCTATAGCTAGTCAGCAAACTAACAGTTTTTACGAATTCGAATTACGAACAAATGTTAACCATGCCTTTCATCGCCAATGCGCCACCAACCTTGGGACCCAATGTGTTCTGTCCCAATAAAATATTCAAAATTATAATAACTATATTTACGAATATCGCCTACGACTAAATTAAAATATTTTAAATGAACCTTATACAAGATAAAAACTGTTTTTTGAAACCATATAATAAATCACAATAACATCATAAAATTGATAAGGCAACGATTCAGACAATTGAATTGCTTTTTAAAGGTTAATAAAGCTAAAAAATACTCAGAAACAGTTATAACAATCAATTTTCTCCCACTGTTGGACATAGGTTTCTCCAAATAAATAATTATTATATATAATCGAGGAGCCGGTTGGCGTGGTTGGTAAGCCACAATTCGTGGGTTCGATTCCCACCCAGGACAGACATTTGTGTGCATGAACATGTATGTTTGTCCTGAGTCTGGGTGAAATTATCTATATAAGTATGTATTTTCAAAAAAAGTATTATATGTAGTATATCAGTTGTCTGGTTTCCATAGTACAAATTCTGCTTAGTTTGGTATCAGATGGCCGTGCCTGAATAATGTTCCAGTATATTTAAGTAATAATTCCAAGAAAACAAGTATAATACAGTATTCAGTATATTAACACATTATGTTTTATTTATTTATTTATTTTATTTATTTCAGATAGTTACACCATCAACTTATCACTTAACACTTAAAATTAAGAACTTAAACAGGTACTAATACAAAGTGATATGTTTTAAACTAATAACACAAAATTTTATATTTAAAATAAGTACTAAGAAAAACAAATGCGATTGCGTTACCAAAAAGTATATATTGTTTTATAAGCATTGTATACACTATACAATGACTGATTAAATTTGATTAAAAACAAAACTCCAAGCCCGATGGAAATACGATACTTAGTGTCACCTTACACAGTCCCAACCATTAATATCAATCCGATACCTTTAATGATATCAGAGACCACGTGACGTATTGTTATTATAATAGGAAGGCAGGCGGGCGAATGGACCTCCTATTGGTAAGTGACCTCTGCCCGTACATAACTATTGTTGGAGTATAAAATATACCATGCAGTGTTTATATGCTGACAACCATTGGATTCTATAGCTATAGTAGCTCATACCCCACGGACACATTAATAAAAAATGTTTGTCGGTGAAATGAATAATTATAAATACCGCTAGAGCTAATTGGCAAGACACTCGCCTTTCACACTGCAGATCGTGGGTTCGATTCCCACCCAGGACAGACGTGTGCATGAACATGTCTGCTTGTTCTGAGTCTGGATGTAATTGTCTATCTAAGTATGTATGTATTACAAAAGAAAAGTAGTATAATTATGTAAGTATATCAGTTGTCTGGTTTCCATAGTACAAGCTCTGCTTAGTTTGGGATCATATGGCCTTTTGTGAATAATGTTCCAGGATTACTTTTATTAATTATTATAGTCAAAACATTCCAATGTATGTATAATGATGTAAATAATCTATTACGTATAAGTGTATTACATCTGAGCTACAATTTGAAACTGCTATGGTGACTGTGCAATCTAGCACAGTTTTAGTGAACGCAGTAAATTTTATTTTTACCTTTTTATCACATAGCCTTATTTTTGCATTCGTACCAATTGTGAGATTAAGTTTTCTTAATTTCCTTAATTTAACGAACGAACTTCTTTCACGCGGCTTACAGTAGAGTGAAATAGCAGTGGCCCAAGGTCACGTCATATAACGAAATAGCGTTCATACTGTGTTTATTAAATGCTACGAAATGCGATGCGTTTGGCGTTCGAATTTGTGAGGTCGATATAAAGGAGGTTGAGGTGGTTTTTGGTGTGACCAAAATACAGTTACATAAATAATCAATTAAAATCTACATTTTAAACAACAGAGTCGAAAAAATATTGCACAGACTTCGTTCCTGACGGGGTTTCCCCGACCGCACAATTTTTTCCTTTGTTGTACGTTGTTATTTTTACCCATCGTAATATTCTTAAGTATTTTTTTTATCGTAATGGATTCTTTTATGGTCGTTTTTTTAATCATAAAGATATTTTCTGAAGTATTTCGAGCTTGTGAACTATTTGCCATGATTATTAAAATATATAAGAGTTAAGCTAAATTCTCCCGCGAAATAATATAATATGCATATCGTTAGCGTTTTAAGCTTTTAATTCAACTTGTGAATGTGTCTGCGTCAGCAACGCTACTACTCCACCACAACATGTTAAAGTAGCGTGGGATGCAAAACTTACAAATCTTATCTTAAAAGAATGATGATTACTTTTTTAATTTTCTTTTTAATATTATGTCATGATATTATTTAATACGACTTGCGTATAAAGAAAGAAACAATAAAAATAAAATTTTGGAAATCTATTTTCATTTTGACACAAACTTACTCTAAGATGTGATGAAAAACGTCTCTATATTTTTTCAGTTCAAATTCCAAACTTACAATTTTTAAAATTAGCTAAACATGAAGTAGCTCACACTGTTAAGGAACATAAGAGATGCAGCGTATAAACCATAAATATTAATTTTTAATAGAGCCATTATTATCATTATAATCTCTGAGGATTATTCGAACCAGTTATTTTCTTAAGCCACCGATAATAAACGTATCGAAATAACAGATTATAATAATACTTAATTCGATCTTGACAATGGCAGAGACGTGACTGTCAGCCTAACACGATCCGCTTAGTGGATGGGGACCTTAATAGCTTTGAGTATTTCGAGTTTTTACTTATATAATATTATGAGTTGACATAATGCGATTACAGCAACACCGCGACCACAGTAAGACGATAATAATTTCCCTTTTTTAGATCATTACCGTTTTTTTTTTATTTACAACCTCAGAAACAACCTCTTTGTTAAGAACTTTGTTTTGACGAGCCGGTTGGCGTGATTGGTAGATACCCTGCCTTTCGCGCCGCAGGTCGTGGGTTCGATTTCCACCCAGGACAGACATTTGTGTGCATGAACATGTCTGTTAGTCCTGAGTCTGATTGTAATTATCTATAATAAGTATGTATTTACAAAATAAAAGTATTATATGTAGTATATCAGTTATCTTGTTTCCATATTACAAGCTCTGCTTAGTTTGGGATCAGATGGCCGTGTTTGAATAATGTCCCAAGATATTATTATTATTATTAGACAATTCATCGTTTAATAGAATAGAAGTTTATTTTATAAAAAGAAATACATAAGTTTATTAGGGCACTGAATGTAGGAGATCAATGTCAGTTACCATATATGCATATAGATTGGACGTCACCAATCAGTATATTGGCGCAAGTGCCGATAAGTGCTCGGTGTTATGTGCCCCCTTAATTTGATAATCTACTATATCCGAACACCAACAGTATATAATATATTGTTATAAATATATGTATTTTATTTAAATGTGTTAACACTCGTATTTTTACATATACGGCAGTTGGTAAATACATACATGTCTGCGGAAATATTTTTGGTTTTTTAAATTAATATGGAAATTGGAAATTTGGAACGCTATACAATCTTTGTGCCTCGGAAATGACGTAAAGTCGTTGGTCAAACGCCTGAACTCTTTTACTGTATTTTTTCTTGAAGTCATCGAAAATATAAAAATATTGCAGTTGGTGAAATGTTTATTTTAATTTTAGCTAATCGACTAGTCAGGAGTTATTGAAATATATTTTATTTATTGCGTTACTGAAATACGATGCAATTTATTCAACTAAAACATCCATTAAGTAGGAATTGTATGAAAAACGACATAAAAGAGATTGAAGGAGAACGTTAAGTAAATGAGTGGGCGGAACTCTCTTTGTAAGTCAATATTAATGTAGAATATTTATTTATATTTACATATTTGAAGATAAAAAAATATAACTGGTATATTTATAATAATAATGTCCTACAGATCATTATTTGGTAACAACCAATCTCAGGAAATTGACAACTAAATATGTGACGTCTGCTCTATCACAGTACATTCTCTATTTTATTACTCTCTCTCTCTCTCTCTTTCTCTTACGATGGAAAATTCATCTTACAAGACCTGAATTTGAATCCAGCATCTCGTGGTGTACAGCATCCTACGCCAGCTACCAGATCAATGAGACTGTGAATGGAAGAGTAATTCTTATGTAATTACATAATTTATTCCGTTAACCAATTTAATATTTAAACCATTAAAATAATTCCAATTCAAAAAAAAATGTTAACTTTAAATAAGAAAGTGAAAAAGAAATATGTATATTTAAACACATAATGCTTTTCACTTTTTAACCTCTTCTCGTAACAGCAATAAATATGTAAGAGGTAAATATTACTATTTGTATTTGTTTTTTTTTTCTTAATCCCTATTCCTTACAAAGTTTATGTTGTGACTTGTGATCCAATACTAACGCCCGACTGCCTCTAGTGAGTTAGTTTTTCGCATCGCTGCCTCAACAAGGCAAGTTTTGACATGACTTAATCGTACATAAGAATGCTTAGTTGAATAAGTTTGCTCATATTTTTATACGAATGATTTAATATCTTGTGCATTTGTTTTTGTTGTCCAATATATACATATCATAATTATGTATATGCGATTTATTGTATAAATATAGCTTTGATTTTGTTAGTACTTACAATACTTTAAGATTTTTTAAATATATACATATATATTTTTTGAAATAACATAGTAAAGTTATACTTGATAGTTTATTCTAGCTTTTTTAAAGCATAGGACCACCACCGCCCATAGACAGTGTCGATGTAAGAAATATTAACCACCACTTACATCGTTAATGCATCACCAACTTCGAGAACTGTTATGTCCACTGTACCTGCAGTTACACTAATTCACTCATCCTTCAAACCGAAACGCAACAATATTAAGTATTGCAGTTTAGTGGTAGAATATCAGGAGTGTTGGTGGTACCACAGAGAAGCTTACACGAAGCCCACGAAGTAAACGGAACTAATTATATTATATTAATTACTAACATTATTAGTTAAATCATCATGTGAATATGCAAATATTCAATCCCTTTTTCGTTAGGAGTTGCGAGCTGTTTAATAGTATGATAATTACGTAACAGAAGCTGTTGTGATTATTATAAACGTTGTATGTCCGTGCGTTTACAGAACCAGCGTCTAAACGGTTATTGTTCCCACGATATTAGCGTGTGCTATGCTCATTACGAGCTTCCGCAATCAGCTATGGACTTTCTAACTGTTGAGATATCACGTTTAAGTGATATTGTGAATGAAGATATATTCTATAGTTATTTATGAGCACATACGTGAATTTATTTATTATATGAAAGCCTTAAATAAATTAAGTTGCTGTATAAATTGTAACCGTGTGGAATGGAATATTATATATGTATAAATAACATGAAATTGTACAATATATCTAAGTTTCAATCTATCATATTATACAAAATCAAAATATACTTTTGACGTGACAACGTCTAATAAATCGATGAACGCTGGCTGCATGCACGAAATTGTCCCGTTATGCTCATTGTCCCGTTACGCTGATTGTACGCTTGCGCCGCATCTATCTCTCTTTCACTTAATTGACCTATGAGTGCAAATAAAACTAAATTTATCAATTAAATTTTAGATTTCATTTCACTCCTTCCTTGTATCCATACAGAATAATGATATAATTCAATAAAAATGATTCAATTTTATTCATAAATGTATGCAGTCATTTTATCAATGTTTTGTTATGACTTTGTCACGTTAAGCTATCGTCTGTAAACCAACTTTACAGACAACCTTTTTTTAATATATTTTATAAGCATTTTTGTATCGGTATTTCACAAGACTATGTTAAATGTAAAACTAACACCGTTTCTTAATGTAAATTTAACCGTACAGTATCGACAATAAATTAAGAATCTTCTTTTTACACAAATTAAATGACGAGTGAGTATATTAATTGGGTACAATTAAATTTATAGCATGAAAACTAATATAATACGAACTCCTAACTTTTTATTATCTTGTGTGTCATATGTCTAATTCATTAATGTATTTCTAATATAATATTTAAATTGATACATTGACAAAGTTAAAAAAATCCTTCGTTTCCTTTTGAACTTTTTGAACCTTTAAATTGTTAATATTAATATTAACAAACTATTAATATTAAATTTAACTCCTATTTTAGAATCAGTCCTATCAGTCGAAAACTTTTTACATTATTTTTATTCATATGAAAAATGCTTAAACATATAATAGCATAGCGTATATAAAAATTGCAGTTGGCTAGCTTAAAAGGCTGTAAAGCCCGAGGTTCGGAATCCAATATCGAGTTAGGCCAATAAAAAGCTATTAAGTTTTTTAGAGAGGCAATTGAACTTGGGTTGTTAGCGCAACATGCAGACCAGTAAGCCAATCAGGCGTATATCAAATTCAACATTTCTAAACAGAAGTAATTAACCCTTATCTGCAAATCGGGTCATTATCACCAACACAAAAAAAACTTCAAAGTTTATTTATTATTATTTATTTGTTTATATCTTTAATAAAATATAAACAAATTGGAGTGCAATTGATGTATAAAACAACAGTACTTGGTACTGTTGTGTTCCGGTTTGAAGGGTGAGTGAGCCAGTGTAATTACAGGCAGAAGGGACATAGCATCTTAGTTCCCAAAGTTGGTGGCGCATTGGCGATGTAAGCGATGATTAACATCTCTTTCAATGCCATTGTCTATGGGCGTTGGTGACCACTTACCATCAGGTGGCCCATATGCTCGTCCGCCTACCTATGCAATAAAAAAGGTGTGTTTTCTTATGCTTAAGCATATGCTTAATTTGGTACAATTGTTTCAAACGTTAAAGCATCGTTCATCCGATTTAGATGAAACAGTATATTGGCACTTATATAAATGTACTTGGTAGTGTGATCAATGAACAACAGATGAAGCGAGAGTCATACAGTGTTATTATACTATCAAAAAATTAAAGAGACTATTTAATGCATGTAGAACCTCACATGTAGTATCTCATGATATACATTTACCAAATTAAAAAGTAACATTCTTCAAATTGTATGCCTTATATGGCGCATACTACATTAAATTTTAGATAATATCGACCTGATTAGCTACAAATATGAATTCCATTTACAGTCAAAATGATTAATTAGGTTTCGAACAAGAATGCGATCAGTTTATGTTATCGGCTCGTGAATTCAATCAAAAAAACATGAGTTATAAAAAATAACTAGCACCGGTTTAATTCTTAATTAGCTTCGATCATGTTGTGGTAGGAGCCCGATAGTATTAATGAAATCTCAGACTATAAAAAGCACTGTGGGCGGACGGGACCCCGTATTTATAGAGATAACGTGCTCTTTAAATAATATAAAACTGAGTCCATTTTCGCGTCAGTTTGTCTGATTACTTCTTCTTAATTATGTGATAAATTGGGAGGTAGTTGTTTAGGTAATTTGTTCTGGATAGTTTTAGTGTTAAATACTCTTACATTAGTCTAATTATTATTAAGATATTAATAGATGATTTTAAAGGTTTACGGCCGAATACTGAAACGTCACTTAAATATGAAATGCAACTTAATTATTTGAGACGCCGTCAATTTCAAATTTCGCATAGGAATTTAGGAGCTTCTCAATGTTAAGTAGAGTTTAACTTTGAGGGACGTTACAGTATTCGGCCGTTAGTGTACGTAATGACAAATTCAGCGTACTATCCAGTAGTCCGTAGTAAGCGTTCTACCATTCGTATGTCAGACATAAAAAAATCTATTTCATATTTAAATATACATATTATAATATGCTTGTAATTCAACTCATCCTCGAGGAACACATTGTGAGGAACACGTGTGCATTCTGCACATGTGCATCCATCGTCTTGCATTGGAGAGTGGTGGAATAAAGTCCAAATCTTCTCATAAAGAAGAAAATAAAGATTTTTTTCGTTGTAACTTTACTTTACTTATATTTATACTTTAAATATATTGTTTTAAATAAATGGATATATCGCGATAACTTTCTTGATATATCATATTTATTTCAAAGAATACACTTATTACTTAGGTAAAAACTATATAAAGGTACATAAATAAATAAATTGATATTATTTCGCTCGGGTCAAAATTAATGCTATAATGACTGGCTTTTAATTTTGTAACCACGTAGAGCTTTGAGTGGTCTATTCCTCTTCCGCCCATTACATGTTTTCTCATTGAGTTTAATTTGATTAGAGTATAAAATACATACATTTTAAACAATACGGAAATGTTTGCCTTTATAAACTCTTCAAACTTTATTTTTATTACGTTATAGATTTGTACCATCAATTCAATATAGATATTTTTTCTGATAGTCTAAGTCATTTCAAAAAAAGGTTATATCAATATATATATATAAATTATTTTGAATCATAATTCAATCATCATTATAATTATGTGTATTACTTATATATCTATTTACTCTAAGCTCGTAAGCTGTCACAATTTGTAGTGTTATATTGTTCATACTTGTAAGTTAAATTTATATAGAATATTTGTTAATAATTATGTATAATATATATCATGCCACGATGTAAATTTAGGAAGTAAGCCTTTTTAATAAAGAAATCTTAAAAAGATAAGTAAATTTACTATTAATAAAATCTTCCAATTCCAATTTTTACTGGCTCTATTTCTTTTATTTCTCCTGAGAAACGTCACGATATTATATTGCTTATATTCTGTATAAAATGAAAGACGAGTAGGGAATATACTGTAAATCTCAGTAGGTAGTCAAAACACATAGTAACAATAGTGTATTGTACACCGATGAAAATACATTAACTAAATGACAAAGTGAATTTTGGCTGAACGGCGCGTTTAACGAGGATAAATTATTCTCGCACGCATAATTCGTTTAATTAATTTTAAATATTTACAAAGTAAACTGGTTTTTTTTTTAATATTGGTTAATTGCAATTGTACGGTAATGGAATTTTAATAAGATGTGTGGAGATACTCATCAACCCGTATGAGTAAGTGTTTACATTATTTGACACTTTAAGGGAATATAACCAATATTCAAAATCGATTTTGGTAAAGGCTTAGTATTCGATTTTTATTTATAAAAAAAAACTTAAAGTAGTTATTTACAAAAATAACTTGGTAGTAGAACTTTGTTACCGCAAAACAGCAGTACTTGGTACTGTCGTGTTCCGGTTTGAAGGGTGAGTGAGCCAGTGTAATTACAGGTACAAGGAACATAACATCTTATTTCCCAAGGTTTGTGGCGCATTGGCAATGTTAGCGATGGTTAACATCTCTTACAATGCCTATGGGCGTGGTCATCAGGTGGCCCATATGCTCGTGCAATAAAAAAAATAGTGATGAATAGTACTTTTAACTGTGCGTAGATAGTTAGCACAAGCGTTTTTAGTATAGATTCAACAGGATGATTTCTTTTAAGTCCATCAAGTAATATCGAGTATTTAAGCTTCTCAATCCGGAAGGTGATGAATCCGACTGAAAGTATTTCCGAGAAGGGTTGGCGTCCCGACCGTAAAATCTTGTAATTCCCTTTTTGTTACGACGGAAAAAACACATTGCGTCGACCTCTAATAAATAGAGAAAGGGTTGGCGAATAATGATTGTTTTAAAGTATCAAAAATATGTCCAATAGATAGAGTTCAAGATGTTGGCAGTGTGTACACTCCCGTGTCTCGGAAAGCATGTAAGCGCTTTGGTCATGCGCCTAAACTCTTTCCGGTCGTGTCGGATTGCCGTCCCATCGGTTTATGAGTATTAGGGAAAAGAGAGACCTGTGTTTAACACACACATACTTGTGCACTATAATATATCCTGCGCAGTTGGCTAATCTCTCTTGAGATTGGCCGCCCGCTGTGGCCGAAATCGGTCTGGACGATATATGTACAAAACCAAACCATGAAACCATGGACCATCATGGTCCATGGTTTCAATAATGTACTACGAATATTTTTTTGTATTTTTATATTAAGTTACGCAAAATTTGTAAATTGACTTCAATTTTTTTAAGCACATTTTTAAGCACATATTATGTATCATTTTATAACAAAAAATAATTTTACACGAAACTAGTAGTCTTCTAGTTTGTCCGGTATCTCGTATCGTAAATAGAAAATAAAACTAAAAGTCTGTAGTTGCACCATAGGTGAGCTAGGTATCTCCTTTTGAGAGTTTTGGAGTTTATTCGTCATGCTGCTCCATCGTGGGCTGGTGAATACAAAGATTGGTGACAGATTTACATTTAACACGTGCAGGTTCTACGCAATGATATCCTTCACCGAAGATGAAATATCAACACAATACTGTGATACGATCAGCTTCCTATTTCAAATTCAGCTCCCCTTACCCTGCTTCATGGGGAGTACGCGGAGTTGCAACCTTTTTTTATATGATAGCTGATATTAAGTTATAAAACTCCATATAATTAAATAAAAATGATTTTATTATAAAACATAGTAAGGTGACTTTAAAACATATAATAAATATATGTTTTAGGAGAAGAAATACGGATACTACAACAAGAGCAAGAAAAACTGCTGGAATAAGCTAGTCAATTAAAACAATAAATGTCACTAATTGTCAAGTATTTAATGGCAGCGTTTTGTTAGGGTTGTTAACATAATTTTAGCATTTGAAATTAACCATGAATTAAAAAAAGTACATGGTTTTTTTTTTCTATAAGAGCTGCACATTGTGTAGACGCATCCATCGATGAAGGCAACAATTACGTGAGCCATTGACACGGGTGTCGCTGCCGGCGGTTGCGCAGGCGGCCGAGAGGCGCACGCGCAGGTAGGCCTAGCGGGTGCGAATGAAACGACACAATCCGATCTCTCCCTCACAACACGTGGTGGGGCTGTGAGGAGGCGCGGGCGTGTTTATCGCCTGTGCTACATTTTTATTTAGTTTGTAACCGTTCTCCGTGGATGCAGCGGTGTCTATGAGCGGATTGTAGAATCTTTTAGTGTTTCGATAATAAAGTGCAACAGATGAGTGACAAGGTGCCCAGTCTTAGCCAAGTTTATCGGCGCTGTGGCGCCAGCCGGCTTTGGCATGGGTGGGCGTAGAATAATCAAAGCTGCGGCCTTCCTGATAGCTTTAGGATATAGCAGTTTACTTGTTTATCAAGGCGGTGTGAATTTTAACTTCCAAGAAAGTCGGTCAGTGCAAGTGGCCGATTTATCTATTGAACCCGTGACAAAAACTACTATTTTGGACAGTGGTCAGAATAAAAATATAACTCTGGATGATATTTTTATAAGTGTAAAAACGACAAAACACTATCAAAATACAAGATTGCCGATATTATTAAAGACATGGTTCCAGTTGGCAAAAGAGCAGGTGAGTTTTTGACTATTATATTACATACTATTATGCCATGTACCTATACAAAGTAATTAGCCGGTAAAATGAAAACTTTTGTTAAGATAATTTCTCCATTAAAAACTAGTTAAGACTAAAGTTTTCCAAAACTAAAGCTCAGTATTAGCTTACTTAATTGGAAACTATTGTAAATTATTTGTAAAAATAGTAACTTATTAATTGTATGTAGGCTTGATAGAATTAACATAATTTTTAAGCTTCAAATTGTAAAAGCAGATCAAACGGGCAACTTTGAGTTAAATACATCATTCTAAGCTTTTAAAACGTGTTAGAACATGGTAGTAATAATTCCAAGCTTTGTAAGAATGTGAATACGAGTATGAAGATTGAACTATGTCTCAAAATTGCGACTCTACGCCTAACGTATCCTATTTCAGATTCATTTTAAATTTAAACTTTACTAGAGACTAATATAGTACTAGAGTCGTTGTTAGCTCTATGGTGATGCTATCTTAGTCTTATTTATATTACCAATAAAGACATTTATTTAAGTTTGATATGATGCAGCTGGTGCTATTAGTAAGAGTCAATTAATAATTCTTAACAATGTCCTTATGTCGCCTAATGATGTAATTAATACGATAAATGTTATGGACATTAAGAACAGTATTGTTTGCATATGGCATTACAAATACGAGCTACTGATAAAACATTAAATTCATTAAAAATAATGTAGAGCTTTGATAGTTCTATAATAGAAAAATAATAATGAATAGTAATATCAACTTTCAAAGAACTCCTCAAAAGCTTAAGAACTAAACGAAAAATATTAATCTATGGTAGGTATCATAGATTTTATCAATTACTTCAAAAATGTGTATACACTGTTATTAAGATAACACGAATTCACATTAAGTCCAAATATTACCAGTTCAACTTGTTTTTAATGCGATAAGTGCAAGCCGATCCGTAAGATAACTTAGTCAGCGAATTTATCTGGGAATTTGCTAAAAACGTCTTAATTTAATTTTTTTATCTCTATCATCTTGTCCGAGCAAGATAAACCTGTCCCAATGTCCCCGGATACACTCAGCGCCTGAGAAACATCTGCCAAAACGTATTTATATGTAAACCTGATATCTTAATTATACATGTTTAACATACAAAACTTGTCACACATTTTATTATAATGACGCCGATTTAAGATGCCCATTAAAATGTGTCTATTATTTGACGTTAAAACGAAATAGGAATATATTTGAATGATAAGTATAACCAGCCATCTGTCTTTACTTGGGAAGGATAGCATTAAGTGAATAGCCATTCATTCGTAGTTGCAAACTACCTAGCAACTTTATTACCAACATTCAATATTAAAAAAAAATCAATGAAAATAAAAAAAAAACAGTAGTTTTTTGCGATAAGCGCTAACATATATTAAAAGAGTCTGAATGGGACTTTAATTTAAATATCTTCAACGTATCTTTAATTTATACATATATTAAAGCAATATATAATTCTTATACGATTAATTTAATTGATTCGCGAAATCGTAATAGACTTAATAAAATTAAAATATTTTCCCACGACAAGCCAAAGGCAACCAAAACAATATTATTACAGATAAATAAATATTCCTTCGCTGCATTTATTTCACTGCTGGAGCCAACGATGTTAATCGTATCCCATTTAATGAATTCAAACATAATTTCATTTTATTAACATTGAAGGAGACCAACAACTGTGCTAGTTCGTGTTTCTGTAAAGATATAAAGTCCTTTTTATGTATTTATGAAGATTAATGTCTTCATCTTATTACGGATCTAGTTTTGTTTTTAATATTAATTCAACTTTGTAATTATTTTGTATAAAATATATTCATACATTAATTATTTTTATCCTTTAACATAACATAATTTTTGTGATTCATTTCAAAACAATGGTAAAATTTTAGCGTGGGAACTTAAATTGAAACAAACTTAAAATCATTGTCGTAGTACATGTAACTGCTATTTGAAATCATACAATAGCAACAGTTTTGAAACTCACAATAGAGTACAGTCCGAGGTCAAATGTGAAACGCCCGTTTGACTCGTTTCCTGAATCTGGAGCGTGCATAATCGCCCGTTAATCCAGCTCGAAGGACCAACATAAATAACTATTGTACATGGACCCTGCGCTTGCGCAGCGCGTGGCACGAAGGCGCGCGCCAGCCACGTGACCGGATTGTTGCCTTGCTTTCACCCTTTTTGTATTAGAACCGTGCTCTTATCGATTTAGATTTATGTGAAGCTTAGTGGAATAATTCATTTTTATTAGATGTACAATAAAATGTATATTATTATTATTATTGTAATCTTACAACAAATGTTACAATTAATAGTTATATATATAATTTGTAATTTATTATGAAGTTATTGCTTCCATTACCTGCGTTGAAGTTATCACAGCATGCCTTGTTAAAGATCCCGTTTTTTTTAATATATGGTCTCAGTCTTATCGCAAGCCATTACATTTTTGTATCTAACCTGTTACATTCCGAGAAGTCAATCTTTGTTTACACTTTGTTCAGCTAATGTATTCCAAATATGTTATCAACGAGATAAAGTCAAAGTTAGCTAATATTATCATTACAGAGCTTTCATAAGTCTAAAGTTCGTACTTGAGAAATCGAATTATTATTATTATTCCGAATAATTCCAAGAAGTTCAGGTAACTATTGAGCAACTTTCCAATAAATAGCGATCAAATTACATGTGGCAGTATCAATATCAAAAGTGTTTTGACATTTAGGCAAAAACGTTCTATATAGTTTTGCATCAGCTTTTCCTATCGGTGTCATAAGGGCCAAAGATGACCCTACATTTAATCAAAAAATTTAATATAATTTTAGCCCACTTAAACCTTTAACGAAATAGCTGATTCAATTATCTGAACATACAGTTGAAAACCAACATAAATATTGTTAGTGTAATGCTTAAGTATTTTTTAAGCAAAATAAAATAGTAGTTTGTACTCTATTAAAATTCTCTAAGCAAGCACGTCGTATCACGCACGCATGCATATATACAAAAGCAACATTCGAACTCCAACGATGTGCATATCCGTCGACAATCACGAATTCTATTACCATACATAAAGAATTATTAATATTAAATTTATATAACTTATTACACATACAAATTAGACGAATTGTTAGTAAGTTATATGATTATTAAATTCTTCTTCTGTATTCGCCAAGTAAAAGCTCGTATATAATATGTATATATAACTTCATGCGAATGAAATTCATACAAACTATCCATTTTAACTTAATCAAAAGCTTATGTTCCATGTTACAGATGATAAAAAAATATATTTTGCGGAAAATCTATACTAAATTTCAAGTCAAGGGAACCTATAGTTTCGTATCAGTGGTATTTCGCTTATAAGAATACCATTGTTTCTAAATTAATTTTATTCTTATTTTCAACTGGAGTTTATTAGGCTTTTCCGGTCATGTCAAATTAATCGGATAATCATAAACATCAGTAATTTTAACGTATTTTGTTTTAGTTTATGTATTCAAATATTAAAATGAAAAATGTTTTTTTTTTTTTATAATGAAGTAAATTATTATGCATCTAATATAATCTACTTAATATATTAATGTCGTTCTAAAATTTATTATATGCCGTTGATTACAATTTTTCTGTCAAATTTATGTTATTTTATAGCAAGTCAAGATAATTTATACGACATATATTATATTAAGTGTTAAAATATAAAACAATTAACATACGAATTGTCACTTTTCAAATAACGCTTTAACATATAGAACACGATCCGAGATAAGAACGTGATTAAAACCGTTACAAAATGTTGTAACTTGAAAAATCTGCCAGAACGCCATAAATTATACAGACAAAATAACGTATAGTCTATTTTTTATGTAAGAGGGGCCTAATGAGCTAGAGACTCACCTGATAATAATAATAATAATTTATAGAGAAAAAGCGTTACAAATAAAAATACAGTTTTTATAATACTAAATAAAAGAACAACAAAAATAATTATTAATAATAAAATTATGGAAAGTGACTACCACGGCCCATGGACATCTGCTATTTATTTTACTTGTTTAATTGCAAAGAGCATAACTACGTTCGCAGCGGCCAGAAGATCAACAAAAAAACTATTTATACAAGCTATTTACTTAATAACGAAATCAAATGTTTGTTGTACACAGTTTCATTAATGTGAAAATATTTATATAATAATAATTTATGCAAATGTCTCACTGCTAGGCAAAGACTCTCCTCATAAGGAGAATGCTTGAAGATTATTCCATCACGTTGCTCCATTGTGGTTGGGTGGATTTATAAGTGGCAGAATTTCAACTGACACGCGCAGGTATCTTCATGAGGTTAACCTTTACCGCGAGAACATAAATTAAGCACGCGATCACTCAGTGGTATTTATCTGCATTTGAGCCATATACAATTGCATATTTAATATAGTCTTTTGTTTCAGACATGGTTCTTCACAGACATAGACAATCAACAACTACAAAATCAAACAAGTGAGTTAATTTATCCTATCAAATAGTTGTTTAATATATTATAATATATAAAACGTGTTTATACATAAGACTTATTTCCATTGGGGATTTAGAAACCTACTATGTACTACATAGTAGTACTACATGTACTATATATAGTCTTATGTAGTATATACTAATCTGGATTTAAAATAGCTCCTGTAGAAATAAGCGATTCTCTGGGCGATAAACGAATCCATTCCGATCCGTTCGGAACCGGTGGCTGTTTTCTCTTGTCAATTTATGTGTCAACTTTGTTGTGTAAATATATCGATATTTTATAGTTAACTTATTCGAAACAGACCCGTTTTGTTCGAAAAGCTCTGTTTTATTATATTTATTTGAAGAAGTTTTTTTCACTTGGTTATTCCATGTGAAAATCTATTGTCCGAATATGTTTTTATCTGAGTACTTATATGAAATACTTTATTTGGCAGAGAAATTTGACGCGAATATATTACCTAAAGTTTCCCTAACTTCATCGTATCTCTAAATGAATAGCACGTTCCGTTTCATACGCGGTGCCATCAAACTTTGAAAATATCAAATCTGAAATCGGAATAACACCAATTGAGCTCAATATTTTATAACTTGCCTGTTATTGAAATTTGTACTCTATTACCGCTGTGATAAAGTTTTAAATGATAATTTTTTGTCGCCAGACGGCCACATGGTAAACACGAAGTGTTCGGCGTCGCATCAGCGAAAACACCTCTGTTGCAAAATGTCCGTCGAATATGACCATTTTCTGGAAAGCGGTAAAAAGTAAGTAAATTAATATTTTTTGCATTAAATAACACTGAAAATAGAGTTGAAAGTTGAATCATACTAACATTATAAACGCGAGAGTTTGTGTGGATGAATGAATGAATCTTTTTTACTCTTTCACGCAGTAACTACAAAAGGAATGTTGATGTAATTTGGATTAGAGCTAGATTATATCCTGACTCAAAACATAGGCTACCTAAAATCCCCTCTAATGCCACACGGCCGTGGCCGCGGGTGACAGCTTTTTGAAATGTATACTATTGAAAACCTATAAATAAACCTGTTTATACAGCCTGTTGTACTCAGCAATCGATATTACTGAGTTACTAAAAAAGCCCGTTTTTGTGTATTTAATTCGACAAAATAAAGTATGAAAATATTTGAGTATGATACTAAAAAACGATTATTTTTTATGATCTGCTGTAAAGTACAGACAAATTTACATATGATACTTTCTATTAATAAAATACACAATTTAAACTATTAGAATATTGGCTTGATAAGACATATTGTTATCTCTTTCTCACATATTATAAATTTAAATAAGATAAAAAAACATTGAGCACATTGCAATTATGTAAGTTACGTAACTTTTAAAATACTGTTCGTCTGCGTCTTAGGTATTAAATAGAAGCGTAGTATAAAATATTCCTCGGGATTCAAACTTGTTTCATATCGAATTTCATCAAAATTGGTTCAGTAGATTAGCCGTAAATGCGTAACAGACAGACAGATTTATTTTCGCATCTATAACAAAAGTATTGATAAATTAATTTCAACTGTTTCTTCTTAATTAACAAAGTGCATTTAAATGGCTTATGATAAATAGACCATCATGCCGCTTTGGAACATTTCGAAGCAATTATAAAGTAATTTGTGTTTTTGTTGCTATGTCGCTATAACGCTTATAATTAATCATTGTTAATTATTATAATAACATAGCTTTAGTACATTATATTCGACAATGCGAGACGTGATCGAAGTCGTTTCTTAATTACTACTTTTTTTTTAAACTTCTCAATATATTATTTATTTACGGCGAACTGATGTTGAGGTTATTAGTCTCTGTCAGACGATTATATAATTTTTAATAAGGTTTTACTTGTATGTAAGTAACTGAATCTTGCAATTTAACCAACAACATATTACATGCGTTTTTAAAATTGGTGACATTATTATTACTACTACTATTATTTATTTACTTGGTGGTAGAGCTTTATGCAAGCTCGTCTGGTTAAGTACCACCCATTCATCAGATAATCTACCGCAAAACAGCAGTACTTGGTATTGTTGTTTTCCGGTTTGAAGGGTGAGTGACCCAGTGTAACTACACACACACACAAGGGACATAACTTCTTAGTGCCCAAGGTTGGTGGTGCATTGGCGATGTAAGCGATGGTTAACATCTCTTACAATACCAATGTTTATGGGCGTTGGTGACCACTTACCATCAGGTGGCCCATACACTCGTCCGCCTTGCTATGCAATAAAAAAACAATAATAAATAAATTAATCATTAAAAATATTAATCAATTATAATTTTCAATTTGACATTTAAGCTTAGTAAGCAGTTGCTACTGTGACGGCGAACAATAATTTTATATGATTTGCTCATGTGACAATGTAACAAGCTTTTACTTAACTTATAACTAAACTTCACTTTCATAGTATGACAATTTATTGTTTTTCAACAAATTTTAATGAATTAAGGAAGGTAATATGTACCTCAAGACTTATTGTGCGGTAAAAGACCACATAAAAATGGCATGCCAACATCTTGTAGCTGCATTGTGACAGCGAATAACAGCGTATCCAAAAAGCTATGTAATTAGTCCACCTGTTCTTAAAAATACGAAGAAAATAGAATGAAAAAAGGCAACCAAGCATGGTAAAGGCGATCAATTGAAATGTTTGAATATTTTGCAGTTCATAAGGTTCAAATTAAATAAGTTAAATATTTTATTACGTAAGACCTTAATTTATTGGACCTCATAATTTTGTATCGGTTTTAATTTGTATTCCTATCGTTATGAAATGTTGGCAAATCATTTGTACTGAAATTCTCACTAGCTGTTTCACTATTAAATTATTTGTCATCAATTTAATTTTTTTGTAGAATAATTTAATGAATTTAGAGGTTATATTCAAGACCGTTTTAAAAATCACGGTCAAGATCTGAGAATCAGATTAAACAAATATATTTGCTTTAACATCATTATTTTTAAAAGCAATACCAGGTCTGTAATTTATTCAAAAACGCGGCCAGTTTCAACTGGAATTGAGTGGTTTTTTGTTTTGAGTAAAAACAAGTCGCTCTCAACTTCTGTTTTTAAAAGCTTGTCTGGATAAATAAAATACATGAGCCATTGTTTGACAAAGCTAATGACCGTTATATTGCAACACGAATGAAATAACTTGAACGGACTTTCCAATTTTATTAATTTGCCCTTTGGAAGTTCTTGCACCTATTGGGTCTGATATTTGAAAGTAAATTTTGACAAACCACTTATTTGTGATGTAGTGTTCTATGTATTTCCGTGTGTGTGGGTATGTGTGTGTGTGGCTTGACTTAGTAAAGTAACAGCCTGTGAATGTCCCACTGCTGGGCTAAGGCCTCTTCTTCTCTTTGTGAGGAGAAGGTTTTTGGAGCTTATTCCACCACGCTGCTCCAATGCGTGTTGGTGGAATACACATGTGACAGAATTTCAATGAAATTTGACACATGCACGTTTCCTCACGATGCCCTTCTTCACCGTCTAGCACGAGATGAATTAAAATCACAAATTAAGCACATGAAAGTCAGCGGTGCTTGCCCGGGTTTGAACCCCCGATCATCGGTTAAGATTCACGCGTTCTTACCACTGGGCCATCTTGGCTTATTATCATTTCAGCATTTCATCGTGGCTTAACTTATTTAATTTAAAATATCATTTCATTAGGTAAATAGCTAAATTTATTCCCTTATCAATCCTAGTCAACGCGTAAAAGCAACACACGTGATTAAGTTGATTACACTAAGAACGGCCCACGAACACTACACTACGAACTACAATTCCGAACACTAAGCTCCCTAACTGGAGTTTGAGAGTTAATTTCTTCAAAACTTTTACTTAATAGTTGTTTGTATAATTGCATTAAGAAGATACTTCACCGAGCTTTGTTTTCAGAAAAGTCGCGATTAATATGAGAATAATGAGATCTTACTTATACATTTTAACATGTTTTTTTTTATATTTGATTAGAAATATATAAATCTAGTTAACTAACAACTAACGCTTTGCTTTTATGTCCACTCTGCTTTTTTTTAGGAATGTTAGTTACATTAATCATTAAAAAAACTTTTTTTAATATATAATAATATCTAGAAGAAAATCAAGTAACTATTAAATTATTACATGTTTTACGATATAAATATTCCTTGAAATAGAATATTTTTTTATTAATTTATAAATCCATAAAAGAGAACACCCACGTTACATACATTGTAACTATTATAACAAACAAGTTTAAGATTCATTCAATATAAAATACATACTTGAAATCCCTTTAAAATGCCATTACGGGCTCGTAACTACCTGTTAAATTTACTCAGATATCAATGTAGGACCTCAAACAGTGTCATAGACCCTTTAATCTCGAACCCCAATGTTTAAATAAACAGAACATAAGTTAATGGATTTTCGAGAGCAGACTAAATATTATTTTGGGCTCAAAATAATTTTCACGCGTTTACAAAAACCACCTACCGTCTGTTTTTCTTTAGTTTAGTTTGGGTTTCGTTTTGTTCCCATGGTATTCTGTTGAATAATTGATTCACGTAAATAAATATAATGTTTATCTCAAATAATTAACCTTGTATGTGTATTGTTGTAAATGCTTATCACATTGTACTAAGGCATTTGAATAGCTAGGCATTGTTATAGGCACAATATAAATATGCATTTAAATTAACAACAAAAACGACAATAGACAATAATATTGTCGAATTTTTTTGTTGTAAATTTAAACATTCATTCTGTCGCCATTAAATAAAATAATTACGGGAGAATTATACGAGCTAATGAAAATAAAAACACTTTCAGAAATGAAGTCGACAAACAACTTATACAAATTAAATATGACAATTCATTTATTATTTATTTTATTAATTTATATACAAAATAATATACAAATAGTCAAAAGGCCTTTAATTAATTGCCAATATTCCTTTTAAAATTAAATGTTTTGAAGCGTCCTGAATAAAATTAAGTTATTTTGAATATTCCAAAGCAATATGAACTGTATGATTCTAGAGTTTCTGCTTATAATCGCGTCAACCAATATCTTTGTCTTCAGTAATAAACTATTTTCTTCGTAACAACTTTTCTATGTAGTGTGTGGTCCTACCTAGTCATTAAGAAAAAAAAACAGACGTCCAAATTTTTTAAAGAAAAGTAAGCGACTTCATTATTAGATACTTCTATCACTAATATATGGATTCTAGAAAAGGAAAACTAGAATAATAACAGCTATAGTCAAAATTCTGTCTCGCACAGTATTCTTTCTTATTAATAAGTAACATATTAAAGTATGCATTTACTGGATAATAAAACTTTTCATTTCTTTTTTATTTTGAAACGTGTCAAAAAATACCGCACGAATACGTGCGATAGGTCACTGGCTTGAACTTTACTCGATACTAATATTATATTATATTATATTTGTCTCCATTACATAACATCACATTACATAAACACATCCATTACATTACATTACATAAATTTATTATTTTAATTTATTTTAGATTTTTATTTACTTATGAAGAATTTGGAAGTGTATCAGTGTGTATGGAATTATGTGTGTGCTGTGTTGTTATCGACATGCATACTAAATGTATTATTATTGTTTTGTAACTTCATTTGTAAATAATTTTACTTGGTGTTAGAGCTTGGTGCAAGCTCGTCTGGGTAGGTACCACCCACTCATCAGATATTCTACCGCAAAACAGCTACTTAATATTGTTGTGTTCCGGTTTGAAGGGTGAGTGAGCCAGTGTAATTACAGGCACAAGGAACCTAACATCTAAGTTCCCAAGGTTGGTGGCGCATTGGCTATGTTAACATCTTGGACAATGCCAATGTCTATGGGCGTTGGTGACCACTTATCATCAGGTGGCCCATATGCTCGTCCGCCTACCTATGCTATAATTTTTTTTTATAATAAATCTATGATTTAGTCCCTAATATTGCGATCTATGGTAAGTCGTGCATGTCTTGAAATCCATATTAAAATATAAAAGGAATTAAACGTGTTGTTAATTTATACGTCATCAAGATATAAACTGCATTATAGGAATGTATTTTTTCAGATTTAACTTTTCTCGAGATATAAAATATATTCGGGAAAGAAATGACCGTATAATGCACTTATAATGTCACAGTTAAAAGCCGATTAAAAGACGTGGGCGGTGCAATCAAATCCCTACTAAATTCTTTACATTTTTATAACAATTTACGAGAACCCCAAATAGAAAGGAACTATCCTAGAATAACTCACAGCAGTAATCCCTTAGTATATTTACATAAAAGTCTTATTGCATACTTATGTAGTAAAAGTATAATTTAACCTATTTATATTATTTACTTAAATTCAAATATCATCTTCGTTGTTAATTTAAAAATAAGATATCTAGTCAGACGGAGTTTAGTTTGTTAGACACGTACGTCTTCACTTATTGCTGTTGGTTGCGAGTAATTAGTTAAACAATGATTTCTCGCTTTCTGTAAACATTAAATTAAATTAAGAATAAGATCAAATGACGTTCGATAAAAGTATATTTGCTTAGTACGTCTTAAATTGGTTAACACACCAAATTACAGTTAAGACAAAAAAAGATGATACAAAATGCAATCTTGAGACAGAGGCCTTAATTAATCAACAATAGTTCAAATTTAGTTTGGCATTAAATGCTTCAAAAAATACCATATGTTTTATACTCGATACAGATTAAATAACTAAAGATTTTACATTCTTGATGTCAAAAGAAAAAAAAAAACAAATTTATACCTTGACCACATTAGTTTCTCGAACGTAAACCTGATACGCAGAAATTGGATACATGTTATGATTTAGCATCGCCAAGCCATTTGTCGTACGCCATCTTGCAATATGTGGTCTCGTATTGCGCGAGCGCTCCTGTTATTTAAGCAAAGCGTAATATCGGCAAATTATACTGCGCGAATAATTATATGTGGATGCGGAGCGAATCTCTTGAGATATGTGTAATTTGTACTTATTCCGCATCGGTACAATTAAGTAATTTTCTTTATTAATTCAACCATGATGGGACGCAGATGACGTTGTCATTTTATGGCTTTTTTTTTTGTAATCTTTTTGCTACTTAATAAGCGTGGAACCATGCCTGTACTTATTACTGTTCAAATCTCTTTTCCCTAAACAACCTATTCAATTATTGCTGTATGCGTAAGCATATGCTTATGTATGTTGTAAAACTTCTGTCTCTTTCATTCACGTATTTAATTTAATATTTGCATTCCTCTTTAATCTAGGTGGTTCTGTCATTTCGATGATGACAACTACGTGAACATTCCTCGATTGGTCAGCGTACTGCAGACATATAATCACCATGAAGATTGGTATCTCGGTAGAACGTCTGTCTATGAACCTGTAAAAATATATAAGAAGCCTACCAGTAAAGTAAGTTTAATAATGCATAAATACTTCATCAATATTGAAATTATTTAAATAATTATAAATAATCAGACATTCGTTCAATTTACTTGTATTATTTAATCAGTATATTCCATGGTTAAAGTTAATTACGTCGTTTTTTTTAATTGTAGAATAGTTACTACATATTGGACTAGATTTTTTTAAATTTTCTAAAGAATTGCTTAGTAATAATTTATCGTTAATAATATAATCAAGTATTGTTCTTATAATCCTTATTAAAATTTTAATCAAATTAAAAAGAATATACTTCATATTAGACTTGAAAAAGATAACAAAATGTGCTATAAAATTAATAACTTTGTTGCAGTTATTATTTTCGTTTTGGTTTGCGACTGGCGGGGCTGGTTTTTGTATCAGCAGAAGTTTAGCTTTAAAGATGTTGCCAGTGGCAAGGTATGTATTCGATTAATTTTCGAAAGTATGATTCATTTACTCATTAAGGAAGTAACTAATGGTTGATTTTGTTTTAGTGGAGGAAGATTCATCAGCATCTGCGAAGGTATTCGGTTACCAGACGACGTATCCATAGGGTTTATTATAGGTAATATATTTTCGTAACATTTGTATTTTCATTAATAGACAATTGTTTACAAATTTGTGTAAGTGATACAATCATTGAAACCTCTTTTAGAACATCTTATGAAGAAAAATTTAACTCGGGTGCCTGAGTTCCATTCACACTTGGAACAAATGAAACTTTTGATGCCGGAAACATTCCGCGATCAAATATCCTTCAGTTACTCAAAGTCCAAGACCGGTTGGAACGTCATAAACGTTCCGGGCTTCGACGCAAGATATGATCCTACTAGGTAAGAATTTTATTTATTTTTTGTTATAGTTGTTTTGTCTGATACGACTTTATAGTATTGCATTGTATATACAAATATATAAATTCCATCAAAATCTAAAACAAAATTGGATGCGTGTGTCTAGTTTTGTTAGAATGATAATAATTTCACTTTTTTTTTTAAGTGTAGATTTTGTATATACCTTCGAATATTTTTAATATAGAACAAAAAGTTTCGAGCACTCCAGTGTAAGCTTTACAATCAAGTATTCTATAGAGTAGCGCTTGTTTGAATAAAAGTTTAACAGCTTAATAAAACTTTTGAAATTAATTTATAATTTAGATAAATAAATTATTTTAATAAAGTTGTATTGCTGTTTTTATCATTTGAATATGTTAGTTCAGTTAAAGATACTTTTTCTAATTTAAAGTTATCTTTGGACTTGGGTAACTAAGGTTTACTGATGTGGCGTTATATCATGGTAGTATTTTTTCTTTTGTTTCAGATTTCTCTCACTGCATTGCTTTCTCTTTCCCCATTTCAAGTTCTGTCCTAGGTAATACCAAACCAAGAACATAGTTTTATATTTATAATAGAATTTATCTACATCGTACATTTTATTTTAACATTCCTATACATAGTTTGAATATTTACAAAACGATTTTCTTATATATATGCGGTGCAATAACCATTATTTCAAAATTCATATAATAAAATAAGCAAATGAAATGTTATCTGTTGTGAATATTATCTAGATTGTGATATTAATTTAACAATCTTAAATTTTAAATATTGTAAAAAAAATTAAATTGGTTTTTAAATGTAAAAATATATAATAAATATATATGTGTACTATTAAAGGAATCTTGTGGAGCTATTCTGAAAACACAAGCTCGTAACTCACTGTAAAACACGATCGTAAATTGTCAGAAAGTCATACGCGACATTGACTACAATAACAATTATGACATATAAAGACGAAAATTACATGCATCATAATAGCATATCAACTTAAATCGGTTATATAAATTTCATTAGATACGAAGTGAGTTCTTGCAAGGCTAAATGCAATGTTGTGTTTACTATAGAAGCACAACTCAGAAGTTTGATCATTATCACGATTTGTATAATAGTCAAGTGTTTAAGTGGTTGAAAAGCGTGCATGCAAAAAAGTGAGACCAATTGTCGTTGTTTTGATTTTTTAATTTTGTAAATTCTTCTTCAAAGAAATCTTTACTATTAATGTTCTGTTGCTATATTTAAGAAGCTGTTATTAAACATCTGAGCAAATGTTTTACAGTTACAATTAACGATCTGTTAGTCAGTTGTGATCACAATAGATCATAGATTTACACACACTACTGTCCGTGAATAAAACGAATCGCTTCTTAAATAAATCTCGATATACTAACAAAAGTGAGTAATTTAAAAATGTTCGATTTTTTAATTGGACGAATGCGAAGTTATTTTCCTTGTTAAAAATGTTTTTAACGTCATTATGTAGATGTGTTATTTTTATTTTGTGATGTATAATATAAATTATTTAACCAACAAGTCTTCCCAGCTGTGGGATATTTAAATTAATTTAAATTCTTTTCATTGTTTTTTTTTTATGCTTACTGTATCTAAGACTTTTGCACTAAAGCTTGTGTTGTAAAATTTTATGCCTAATGAAAATAATAACTGTGATATTAGATTGTATTTAAATTGTAAGTCGTGTTTATAGATAGACTAATAAATATGTATTTAAAATTCTTCCAGTCAGAAATGTTATGACGTTGTTGGATTAGGTTGTTTATTAAATAAACAATTATAATTTTAATCTCATTTTTATTTCAATCGACTCTTTTTTATATTTTTCTCGTCCCCATTTATATCAACAATCGAAAATGATAATAATAAACTGGCCATTATTCACACAGGGCCATCTGATCCCAAACTAAACAGAGCTTGTACTATGGAAACCATACGGCTGATATATTTACATATTCTACTTTTCTTGTGTAAATAAATACTTATATCGATAATTACAACCAAACTCAGGGCAAACAGACAATTTTACAACAATATATAAATGATACAATTAATAAATATAAATTAAAAGTTATACATGTAATTATCACGAAGCCTTTTATAATATCGACATATTTACAATGGTACGAATTTTAAACTTTATTACGATTCATCTAAGTTTGGCATCACAAGTCATGAGCGACTGCGTAAAGCGTTTGTGGTAATTTAGACTAGACACACATTTATGTGAATAACGCATATTGTTCGGTTACGGTTGATTACGTAAATATCTATGGCTAAGCCTTTTTTTTAACGTTTCGTAAGTAGTATAGTCTCTAACAGTCGACAATATTGTATATTGTATAATGTAAATTTCTAAATCCGTTTAAGCGTCTTAACTCTATGGCATACAATACATATGTAAATTATCCAATCATAGCGTCTTATTGGTGTAAAAAGGCTCATTGACAATCTGTATTGTGGTCAATGGGTCAATAAGATTTAGTATTTGGCTAATAATAGTCACTTTATATAAATTATAGTCTTATAAATGGATAGAAAATCCAATAGCAAAGTCGGAATATAAATGGAATGCAATACGTAAACTTAAGTCGCAAATCACAATGAGATGTCTGGCGACAGCTTACTCAGCCGCGCTTTACATTCAAGGAATGTCAGGTTAATGTCCTTACAGATGCATCGACACGCCTCTAGGACATTAGGAATTTTAAATATTAATTATATTATATAAGTAGGTTATGTAACTGTTTTTTTTTTGTTTTTATCAATGAATAGTAACTAAATGTACTATACCACGATGTAACCGAATGATGGAACAAATTTTATGAGTTTTCGTTAAATCGTTTAACCCGTTGTCTTAGGTGAGCGAATATATGTGGTATTTTGCGACACGATGCGACATAATGCGACATAATGCGAGCAATACTTCACGTGACCTCTGTCCTTTTCCGTATTCGTCAGTGAAAGAATTAAAGCGAAGACCTCACCTCGCTTCGAATTACCGCGTTTGTCGTTCATCTAGATTCTAGAACAACGGTTTACCCTTATAGACTTATTATAAAAAAAACTTGAATTACTTGATTCATCGGTTAAGTAGTTAGCGTATACAATTAAAGATATCGAGGTCCTGGGTTTAAATCCCGAGTCGGACCAATTAAAAGTTATTGGATTTTTCTACCAATAAATTGATTAGGAGCCCGTTTGAAATATTTGAAAAGTTTGAAAGTTGGCATTGTTTACACGTGTCACTAAAAGGCCATAAAGCCGTTGTTATTACGCCTGGTCTCTTCGTTCGTGTCGGATTTCCATCCCATTAGATTATGACGGTGAAGAAATTATAAGCACGCCACTATTCTGAGCAGTTACAATTAGCTAGTATGATTTCTAGTCTTAACTACTATGTTGATTATCATCAAATTTCGCAAACACATAGTCAGCGGTGCAGATAAAGTCATAGGGTACCTAACAACTGCGTTCATTTTACATACGCGAAAACCGCGCGCGGAACCATTTATGTATGACTATCTAAAAGCGACAGAATATTAGTAAGGTAATATGTAAGTATGTCCGATTTATTGGTGCAATACCTGCATATGTGCTCATGTTGAATTCCCGTACAAGACAAATATTTATATGTCGTACAGGTGCTGTCCTTATCTGAGGTCCTTTCAACACAAGGGTCGTAGTGTACTTTTAAGCGCTAGGCACTCACTTATTTTTGTCTCCATTTGATTATTTGTGTTGATGTTATTTTGAAGCATTATTTTTATTGTTATTATTTTGTGATTTGTGAATATTATCACTTAATACAATTAAACACTTCGACGCAAATTTATTTAATATATTTAATAAAAGTTAATTATTAAAGTAATTTAGATACGTATTTATAAGGAAATATGGATTTATGTATACAGTTACAAGCGACACAATACCTCTTTTAGATAAAAATAACGAAAGAAAAGTTTATTGTAAGCAAAAAAAAGTAACATACAAATAGAGAATATACAAAGGCGACCTTATTGCTTTAAGCTATCTAGATCTTTAGATTCTGTTGTTAGTGCTGTATTTATTGTAAGAAATAATTTCTATTTCTTAAAGAACTCTAGTTGTTCGTCCTAAAATAAAATAAATTAAGTGCCTTTGGATATTTTTTGGCTGATTTTTAAACGTAAAGAACTTAAATGCATTAACAGTTCATATTTAAAAGATTACGAAGTAGACAAAGGCTATTAGTTTGAATTCAATTCAATGTATCATATTATAAATATTTTATATCTATAAAAAGAATAAAATATAAAACAGAAAAAAAGTTTCATTCAAATCATCCTTTTTAGAACATTTTCATTCATAATTTAACTCTAGCCGCATTAATACCATATTTATAGCGTGAAATGCACCTGAATGGGTTCCTAAGAACATAATCCAAAGTCCAAAAGATTTTGAAAGTCCAAAGTATTTAGTAGTTGAAAGCAGAATTCGTTCCGTATACGGCACTGAAAGTATCTTCGGTCGGCGATTTATTACTAGTTTCGGTATGGCAAAGATCTACAATTTATGTCGATAAATAAAATATAATGAAGTCGGTTTAAGCGATTGGATTTATATCGTTTCATATTCTCGCTTGGACGAATTAAAGTATTTGGTGCATTGCCATCGCTTAACAGGCGTTTATCTTGAGATTTGATCCCATTTTATAGTCGTGGTTTCAATGGTTTTTGATTTTAAAAACCGACTTCATTAGCCCTTAACGTAGTTATTTTATCAGAATTGTATCTTTTAGAATATTTATATAACCCTTTCTGAAAATACCACATCGTCTGTAACAATGAGTGTTACTTGCTGAAAATAGTTAATTTTATAAACCTTTTATTAATTGATGTAAGTTTAGTTTTAAGTGACTGCAATAATATCAGCGATGAGAATTTATATGAATTTATGTAAGCGACTTGTTGCAAATCTTAATTTAGTTATGTTCTTAGCTCATTACAGAAATTACCCAGCGTTTAGAACGATTAAATCTAAACCAAAGTTTGCGGGTTTATATCGCAATTTCAACTGCATTTAAAGGTATGACGAGGAAACCTGTGTCATTGGATGAGCGTAGTTGAATAAGCAAGGAAATAAGATATTACACCTGAAGTGGGACGTTTAAGTACAGGTTTTTACCGTTCATTGAAATTAATAAATGTTAATTCAACCCTACTAAAAAGTGACCGCGTTAGCTGATTATACAGTATAAAATATTCTTTAAGCTACTTAAATGATTAATTAAAATTGACATGCTTCATTCGCTCCGCGGTGGCGGGTCCCAGCGTTTCCTGTCCTGCCACCTGGCCGTGATTATTTCTTTTTCTTCTAATCGATTATTAGTAACTGCAGACTCACTCTGCGTAATTGGGTTCCTTTTCAATTTGTTCTGCACCAGAACATTTCGATACTCTTAATATAGATGCTACTCAAGGATGTTCTGGTTTAGTAATTATTCAGATTCTTGCAGCTTCGCAGTAGAGTCTACATTCCGAAGCAGTATTTTTACATTTAATTTAATCTTATTACATAATTGAAGTGCTTATAAGATCCTGGTTGGAGAACATTTTGATTTGGATTTTTCTCATTAAAATTTACTGCTGCATACAAATAATAAGGATCCCCAGTCTAAAGTGTTGCATCACAATCAGTTCTCAGCGTTTATCGGGTCCAAAAAATTAATGTCATAATTTCCTTTAAAAGTAGTAGCATTAAATACATCAATAAAAGTTCGGTTTTTTATACCCGACAATAACAGTTTCCTATCTGCCTGCCGTCGATCGATTAACCGAACTGGTTCACTTAATGGCTTCGAATCAACATAATTTAGCTTACAAAGAGTGCCGATTGATCTCTCGGCCGCAAGTTTGGAAATGACACCCAATTATAATGGACCCCTATTTGTTTCGACGACCATTGCTACTCGCCGACATGTTTTCTCTATTTAAGTGTTCTATATAATTAAATTTATAATGTTACTCAGCTTCATATACTTGAGCTTTAGGACCAAATTAAAAATGAATATCAATTTGAAAAATTTAATTTCAATTCTTTTTTATTATCTCGACAGATTATATTTTAAATTAATCGTATTTTCAAATACCGAATCGTTAGAATTATATCGTATATGGGATTCTTTAATTATGTTCAATCGTGTGATCAATACACGAACAAATGACATGGAAAAACTTGGACAATCTAAAATATTTAAAACACAGTCTTTGCAGTAGCGATATAATTGGCTTCGAACCAGTTAATAACAGTTTTATCGTCAAGCGAGACAGGACCGGTCTGTGTCAATTAACCCCCAGCTGCAGTGTTACATGTAAACGTGAATTGTATTGAGAAATAAGTGATTGACAATTTTCCTTTCACGATCATTTTGCAAACCCAAGCTATGATTACGAAATGGTCGAAGGCAGTTTTTGAAAATTAAATGGTTTTTTTTTTACATTAGCGAGTTGACACGATTAAATACATACTGTAATAAAAAAATATATAACAAATGTCACCTAATTGTAAAATTAAAAGCTATTCAATTTATTTGCATTAAACATAATTGTTGAATCACTTTATTTATAATATGAAAACATATTAACTTAAATTAACTATTCAATTATAACAATTATTAAATTAAATATTACAAGGCATTACATTTCATTAAATTAAATGACATTACATTACAATTCACAATATACATTTTACCATTAAATTATAAGCCAAGACATTAATATGTATTTGAATTTAAATATATATTTGATTATTGAATCGACATTTGTTGCTTCAATTTTATAGATCGACTATTCAGACGATTCAAATGACTCATACGAATACGATTTAACAGAGAATACATAGATCATTATGTTTCCTCTTACTAACATTATTTCTAACTATATTATAAAAAAAAACATACAGACGAATTGATAACCTCCTCCTTTTTTTGAAGTCGGTTAAAAAAACTGACACGATTTGAATAGAAGAAAAAACATAGTGCCGAGCAAAACATTATTTCTTTGATAAATTATACATAAAATAAAATATTGCTACAACTGCACGTCGAGCGAACTTGTGAGTAGTGAAACATTACAATGAAATACAAGTCCACATTACCACAGAACACAAAAATACGTAACACATATTTAAATAAAAAATAAGAACCCATTAATTAAACAGTAGTACATAACGTTACCACACTTTGTTTCAATGAACGATCAAAGCAACCTTCAGAATAAATTGTTCGAGATAAATTTCAAACAGGTGGCCGAATGGAAACCAACAACTGCTCTATTGCAAAACAAAATGTAATCATAGATAAACGAGTGCTCATGCAGATAGCTTGAACCACATTTGTATGGGCGTGACCTCACGACAGCCGCACCCTTGACTACGCCAGTTATTCATTGTCCGGTAGTGAAAGGGCATGAGAATTAGAATTTTGTATTTAAAATTTAAACGAACATACTGAATATATGAGTTCTGTTGCTTATAGAAGGAGACATATTATTATTGGGTTCCGGTTGGTGTAATTACAATTAGATATTCTAATGGCCGAATACTGAAACGTCTTTCAAATACGAAAGTGATTTTCAAATACAAAATTTTGTATGCGAAATTTGAAATTAATGGCGTTCCAAATAATTAAGTCCCACTTCATTTTGGATGACGTTTGGATGCGTATAATTGGCGATAATAGTTCTAATGTCTATGGGCTGTTTAAATAAAAAAAAATGCTTGATATTGATAATGTATTCCAGGAGATAAAAGTGCACAAGTGTGTGCACAAACACAGGTGCATATGAAAAGTATTAAAAGTATGCCGTATTAATGGGACAGAAATCTGATACACTCAAAGATAGAGATAAGAGACAGGAAGTGTATGAATAACTCCGAGCTACGGAGAGTTTCTCGACAGAAATAATATTAATAAAAATTGACTCGACTCGAAATTTGAACCATCTTATTATCCGAAGCAATACAAGCTAGTTGTTAGATAAACAAGTCGTTGATACTGTTCATGTTTTGAAAATATTGTAATTATTTTAAAACAATGAAATGGATTATATTTATGCTTATCATAATAATCATAAAAAAAAATCGTCTTCAATAATTCCAGGAAAAACTGGAAAAATACTTTGAATTTCGAAGAACAATTAAAATAACCGGCTTCTTTAAAATACATCGAGATACAACCAAATTTTACATCATTATAAATTGAACGTTGCTTAGAAACATTTTGAATTAAACATAAATTATTATACTAAATTAACGGAAGCAAAAATATAATTTTGTCACTATCACGGTATTAATTTAATTATGATAATATGATGTAAAATAATACATGTTTTAAAATATATAATACAATACATAATATTAAAATGAAAACATAATAAACTCAATTACAATATAAAGTAAGGGTTGATTAAAAGCAATATGTAATTGTTACTAAATGTGCGAACGTAAATTTCTTAACAAAATATATTGTACTGTAAATCGAGTTAGTTGCATATTTATATATAAAAAGTAAGGTGCATATTGAAGCTTGTATGGAACGTTCCAAGACTTAATCCAGTTTGAATATAAATAGGACTACAGCTTGAAAAGAGTCAAAGGATGACCTTTAACGACTTATAAAAGATCTGATCTGAATGCTTACTCTATATTGACTTTATTGAATACGTATTGTATGACACTCCCGTCGATGAATACTAACGACCTTTTAAATTTAACGTGACACATTTAAACGTCCTCTATTTTCTGTTGATTGTGAATTTCTAAAGGAATATTTAAATTCAACGGTTTTTATTCATAACTGGCCGATTATAATAAAATCTTGTTTTTTGGTTGTGACTAATGTCTCGCAAATGAGGTTTTATTTATGTCTACAATATATAATAATATATCGTACGATCGATCGATTAATAAATCGTAATGAAACATAACGGTTTTCTTAAGCCATAATTATAAAAATATTATCCTGGGACAATATCTCACACGGTCATCTGATTCCTAAACTAAGCAGAACTTGTACTATGGAAACCAGACAACTGATATACCAAATATACTACTTTTATTTTGTAAATACATACTTATATAGATAATTACACCCAAACTCAAGTCAAACAGATATGTTCATGCACAATAATGTCCTGTCCTGGGTGGGAATCAAACCAACGACCTGCGGCGCGAAAGGCCGGCTCGTCATAGAAAATATGCATTAAAAATTAAACGATAACTCAAGTTTTAGTAGATGTTTTGTAAAACACTAATTTGTCTTGTTCTGTCGTTGTTGATTTGATATTTCAATATTGTTCATCTAATTAAATTCTACAAAATATTTATAGGAAAAGATCTCTCCAATTAATTAAGAACAATTTTAATTAACATCTCTTTTCAAAATTAAATTGGTATCTTAATTGAGAACGAAGCTTCATGAAACACGACTATTTGTGAATGCATGTTAATGTATCAAACACTCTGTTCAAACGAGGGAAGCGAAAGCGACGCGAAATCAAGTGTAAAACAGTCGGTATGCGAACGAGCAATCGTATACAATTACCCAATATAGTCGTAGTACCAATTTCGATTCAGTTAGTCGATCATGGTATTCGAATACGCCAAATAAAAAGTCCTCACGATTCTAATATTCAAATCAAAGGATTTAATTATAAACAATTTACTTGGCTTGGCTTTATGCAAGGCCGCCTGGGTATGAATGGCGACGGTCCATGATCAGCGGAGGTGGGGCGAATCAGGTGTTTAGCTCAACAAGCCTTGATTCGCAAATGGGAGGAGGACCTGGAGTCTCTATCAGCAGACCTGTCGCTGTCGCTGTAACTGCATGCCAGGCGTTGGGTTCTCTGTATGCCAGGAACCCAACTAAGAAAGGAGGCTCACGTAATCGGGCCAACCGTCGGGGCGTCGCGGTAGTATGAACAAGCGCTCCCGTGGCGCTCCGCCGAAGATACGATGCAGGTACGCTGATTTTTAGTAGGTATTCCGGCGCCTTCAGCACCGGAGAGAATGTGAAAAATACTGCCTGGGTATGTAGTATGTACCACTCTCTCATCACATATTATACCGTAAAACAGCAATGCGTGGTATTGTTGTGTTCTGGTTGGAAGGATGAGTGAGCCAATATAATTACAGGCACAGGGGACATTAAATCTTAGTCCTCAAGGTTGGTGTTGCATTGGCGATGTAAGCGATGGTTAACATCTCTTACAATGCCAATGTCTATGGGCTTTGGTGACCACTTACCATCAGGTGGCCCAGATTCTCGTCCGCCTACCAAATATAATAAAAAAAAGCCTGATATGCAAGTCATTTATAAGACATTATTTTACGACATTACTAGTTACCTACAATTATAGTGTCTCCTATAATTGAGCTGGTATTAGTCGTGTTAACTAACCATTAAAACTGCTTTTAACGACTTGATTATCAAACCATCCAAAACTCTACTATTATAAAATTTAATATTATCCGATTGCACACTAAAATCTGTCCGGAAGAAATTATCCTAAGGTGAAAACTGCACCATTATCTATCGCGTTGTTGAGAAGAAGTAAGCGTACAAACGTATGAGTAATTTATCTGGTTGCTATTTTATGTGATGTGAGCCAAGATTTGAGTGCCACAATTCTTCATTTAAGGTAAGTATGAAACATTTCCTTACAAAAAAATCAAATCCCACGTGTTCTGTTCCATGTCCTTAAGTCTTTTTACTCGTGAACACCATTTAAAAATTAGTTAATCTTTAAAGAAATAACAAATACCGATAGTCATGTTCACTTATGTTCAATTGGCCCAATCGAATAAAATGTTTTACATACGCAATCTAAGCTAATTTATCTACGTCAAATGAAATTGCCATATTATCCATCTAGTTATTATCAACCGGTAAATGGACAGTCATGCGACAGCAACCAGTCACGAAGCGATCCAGCAGTACGATAATTACATATCAAACTGGGCAGGTGTTGTGCAAAATACGTGGTCTACATTATCAGAATATCATCTAGCGAGCCCTGTTACACCGAGAGACTGGCAACGGAACATTTTAAATTTGGAATAAAAGTGTCATAATTTCTTATTTTTTTTCTGCTACAATCTAAAACCAGACAAAAGACCCAACACTATACTTCTTTATAAAATTTTATCTGTCAGAGATCACTTAAACGAGAAAACATACTTAGCGCACTGATTCTTTCTTCAGATATGTTTTTATACGATGTTAATATATAACATAATCAAGTAAATACGCAATTGAAATCAAATTTGATTTTCTTATGAATATATTTATAGTTTAATAGACACGTGAGGTTTTAATAACGAAATTAATTACAAGACGGCTAATGTGAACTCTAAAAAGCTACGAGAGGTCATAAGGAGTTCTACGGAGGAGTTGAGTTGATTGAACTTCCAACCCCTTGCCATAAATGTCACGCACAATGAATGAGGGACCAAGTTCAGACAAAGAGCTCGTCTGAAAGAAAAAGGTAAACTCTATTCCTGGAACGATTGAATTCATATTTCCTTTGTTAACAAGCAACACATTTTTAATTATAAAAACATATATTTACTAGTTTTTACATACCGGTTTGCTTGCGTGGTAAAGGGTTAGGTAGCGTATGTCATGTACATCTGATCAATGTACGTAAAATGCGAGCATAACAAACAAATAAAGAAACTCAATTCCACATTTATAAATAATATTATACAAAGTTAGGATTATGTTTCTTACTAAAATAATAAGTTGAAAGTAAATACTAAATGAATAACATTTATTTGTAACGTCGTAAATTATTTAGCAGACAGTAGAAAATCGGAGATTTCATTAGGCAACCAGTTAGTCTTCAGTGTCTCTGAATGTAGTACGCCATTGCAACACACAAGCGACCACACCCAAAGATAAAAGCTTAGTCAATATATTCAAAGGAAAATACTACTTATTTATATTGTCATAAATACCAAAATGATTTATCATTTAAAGATAATTTACTGAAACTAAGCTTAGCTAAAGGGTACAAATCAGGCTCGGTTTATTAAATGTTATCTGTTTTCTAAAGTCAAGTATAATCTGTAGATATAATAGGCAAGTTATATAGATAGGTTGGTTTACGATAAATTTGAAATTTTACTTTATAAAATGTATACCAAACAAACTTCAAATTGAACAAATGTATAAAAACTTCTGGAGTAGACAACTAACCATAGTTTCCTCACAATCGGATGAATGGTTTAAGAACAAATAGCGGTCAAAAAGACAAACATTCATTTTTATTTATTCAGAAGAAAGTTATTCTTAAATTACGATGTTATTCTGTACATCATATAATAATTACAATTACGTCATTAATACCTATCTATTACGTTATTCCTAACAGTAATGAAAATGATACAAAGTTTATTAGGCTCTAATCAAAGTACAAAGTAATTTGATACTAGTCATTTATCATGTTTCAACAGAAGAAATATACTAATATTAGTAGTATTAGTAATACTTATAATACTCTTAAACATCTGCATTTTCACGTTTCATATTTTTATTTTATTTTATTAGGATCTCAAATAAAGAATACACATGACATGCTTAAATAAATTATGTTAGTTACAAATCTATGTGCTTCCTCAGTTACAGGAGAGCACAGCATCCATCTTATGTAACTAAGTAACAGCTATTACAGTAATATTAAAATTAATGACTACAAATTAGTAAATGAACAAAAACAAAAAACAAACTACAAAACTTGCTTTTATAAAATAATAATGAAACTGAAGGGTTGGTCTGAGCGCGCTAATCTTAAATGTCAGTGACCCACGTCATATAACGAAATAGCGTTCATACTGTGCCTACCAAATGCTACAAAATGCTATACATTGGGCGTTCGATTTTAGGAGATCGATATAAAGGAGGTTGAGGTCATTTTTGGTGTAACAAAAATAAAGTAATATACTAAATTATAATAACAATTTTAAAACACGGGTTGAGTCGAAAAAATATCGCACAGAACTACCTTTCTGACGGGGGTCCCCCGACCGCACATTATTTTTTTTTCGTTTGTAAAGTTTTACTTGGTGGTAGAGCTTTGAGCAAGCTCGTCTGGGTGGGTACCACCCACTCATCAGATATTCTACCGCAAAACAGCAGTACTTGTTATTGCTGTGTTCCGGTTTGAAGAGTGAGTGAGCCAGTGTAATTACAGGCACAAGGGACATAACATCTTAGTTCCCAAAGTTGGTGGCGCATTGGCGATGTAAGAGATGGTTAACAGCTCTTACAACGCCAATGTCTATGGGCGTTGGTGACCACTTACCATTAGGTGGCCCATATGCTCGTCCACCTTCCTATGCGATAAAAAATAAAAGTACGAAACTACAAATTATCACATAATAAAAAGCCAAGATAGTAATTGAACTAATAGAAAATACATTACTTAGTTCTAGAGATGACAATTAATGTACTTATATCTCTGTATAATAGTTTTTTGAGGAGGTATAAGAACCCTTAAATATTGTGCCATTTCGACAACGTCCTAAATAGAGGACCGTTCTTACAGAAGTCATTTTAAGAGTGTGCGTCTTATTAAGTTCTCGCGTGAACTGTTTGGTTCCGGAACCAGAGACGCTAACAAGGCCAGGAGTGCCAAATGCGATACACAATTTAAAAAAAATAGTTATTTGTTATCTATCAATAGAATATTTATATATGTATTGTTTATAGCCCTGACAATGTAAGTCTGAGACATCGGACATTGACTAATTACAGTGATCTAACATAAATCTAAGTGGGATGACTTCATTCTCAATGTTATTACGTTTTACGAAGTCTTTCTCGCTTCAAGTCATTAAATAAATGTTTTATTTTTATTAAATGGTCTTGTGTCGTAGCCATTTAGCATAACAGATCTAAAATGCTATAAGACGTAAAGCGTTCTTAAGTGCTAATATTAATCTGAACTAAATTACAACTGGGCTAATTGTTAAGCTTTAGCGTTTTTGAAAATTTAAGAGATAGTTCGGGGTATATGAATATGCCTTTTTAAGTATAGTCAAGGAAATCTTATTATTCCTAATTTAAAAAAAATGTTATATTCTTTGTTTCTTTTTTTGAAATAAAATATTATTTAATATTTATATTTACTTTGTTTGTAACTCGTCATTCAAAAAGTATATAACTAACAGAAAAAAGCCGTAAATAAGCCTACAGTTGCGCAAGTGTTGAAGTGCGATTTTATTTCGCCATATAAAGTTTTCCTCACGTACCTATGAGTAAAGAGTATAAAAATCGAGATGGCCCAGTGGAATCCTAACCGATAGTCTCGGGTTCAGACTCCAGGCTAGTTACCCCTGAATTTTAATGTGCTTTATTAGTACAGAAAAGTCCGCGATGGCATATGTCTATCTTTCAAGGACAGCTAAGTATACGACTTTAATGTTTAAAAAAATGGTTACATAATAATGTGATAATTGGAAAGATAAAAACGGATATGATATTAATCCTTATCAAACTAAATACGTTATTTACTTAAAGCATTTCATGTATATTATAATCGCCCTATACATCACCCAATTTAAATGAATATCTTAAGAGTTATCGTTATTTTAAAACTATCGCGCACTAAATAAATTCAAGCTGTACCACACCGATCATACTAACGCGTGATGCAACCGCCCGCGCACCCCCACGATACCCGCTGTCGCCCACTGCATAAAAGGGTCGCTAGTTATATTATAAAACACAAAATGAGACTATGTTATCTCATTCAGTTGGACCTACAAAAAATACTACCAAGATTATATATTTCGTTGGACACCAACTAATAGCCTAGGAGGAGGAGAAATTAAATATAATTATGCAATTGAATGGCATTTATACGCGAACGGAAATAATTCAGACACATGACAACTTCCGACCGACAGGCGCAGCAGTGTAAACACTGAAGTTCTAACACAACAGAAAAACCCCTTAACTTATTATTGTCCTGACCAGCTTTATTAGCTGGACAGTAAATAAAGTATTATATAAAATAATATTAGTATGCATAATTTTTCCAGAAAGATAATTTGAGAGTACACTAAATAACTATTCGCGTATTCTTTTAACTTGAACCAAGTTAATAAATGCGCAAGAAGCAAACAAATAACGCAGAGAAACCTCAACGTGAAGGTGTGGCTTCTATGAACCAGCTAGTACAATTAAATTTATATTAAATGTTGGTTGTGAAAGGCAGTTTTGAAAGTTGTAATTACAAATGAATTGAGAATATTATGTAAATTTATTTTAAACTAGATCGTACATGTTTAAAAAGTAATGACAATTTTAATTTAATCATCGACTACTGTTAGTTGCGTGTACCGGAAATTCGGATCGGGGGTCCAATTTTGTTTTTATTTACTATCTGATCGCCATGAGTTACATTTTTAGATAAGGTTTTTTGTACGGTTTTTATATCGTGATACGAGTATTATATTTAAAAATATTCAAAATATTAGTATCACTAAGAATGTTCTTTGTTTATACTTGGCCTTACAAGTCACACCCAGTTTTTGTTGAGCTTTGTTTCAAATGTTTTAAGATAATATATCTCAATATTGAATTAACACGCTGGTGTCTATTTAGCTTAAAAGGCTGTGGATTATAAGATCCCGGGCAGTTACCACAAGTCATCCCAATTAAAATTATACATATTTTTGTCTCGAAATTCTGAATAGTCTGGAATTTGGATATTGCCACGTTCTTGGGAAAGCGCATAGGGTCATTAATCTCAATCAAAGTCTGATCTTTTTCGGGTTTATTGGATTCTAACGGATTATAAGAAGAAAGGAATAGAGCGTGTGTTTGTATTTGAACACACACTCTTGCAATATAATATCTCCAAAGCAGTCGGCTAGTCTAAAGCGGCCATGGCCAAAATTTTAACTTACATAATATGGCTTTAAAGAGATTAAATGCAGTATGCGGCTTTACATGCTCTCAATACACGGGAGTGTAATAACACAAATTTCCTATTCGCTTTTAGGAATTTATTTTTTGACAGAGCTGATATTTGAACTTTTACTGGAAATCTCTTAATCTGATGTCGTATAAACTAGCCAATAGACTAATATGGCAAGAGATAAAAAAAATCTCTCGTTTAGAAAAAGCGTGATGTCACAGAAGGAGGCCGCGGAGCGGGATGAGCGATCGCCGGGGAGGAGAATGCCGCTGCAGATCCGCTCTGCCGTAGAAGACTGAGGAGACTGAAGCGGCGTTTTGTGCGCCGCCGGGACTAGAGAGGTTCTCAGTACCCTGGGATTCCTCCCTAGTAGATGGAGGCCCGCATAGGCGGGCCGGACGCCGGAGCGTCACGGGAGCATGCGCAAGCGTTCCCGTGGCGCTCCCGTTAAGACGGGAAGGGTACCGCTGGTTTTTAGTGGTTATTCCGATGACCGGGCGCATTTGGTGCCCTGGACGAGCGGCAGGTCCCACAGTCCTCCACTCTTCCCGTAGGGGAAACGCGTAATGCGTATTTCCAGCGTTAAAATAAAGATGATAAAAACTTTGAATGCCTAACACTTTACTTTCCGCCTGCGGCTTAACCTGCGTAAGGGTAGGTGGTAGTAGTTTTTAGGAAGCTAGTGCAGTATGTGTTGTTATGTCTTGATAATTACGACTTTTGTAATCTCATATTTTGTAAGATGGGAATCCCCACGGGTTGTAGTTTTAGAAACTTCTATGCAAGACAACAACTATTCAAAGTTTCAAATTAATCAGGCGTACATGGAATACAAAAAATACAATAACTATATAGCTTGGTGAGTAAATTTTTCAAATTTTCAAACATCGAGTACAAACATTAATACACTAACTATTGGAATGAAGTTCTTTTATGCGGCTTACAGTAGAGCAAAATGGCAGTAGCCCGAGGTCACGTCATATAACGTTCGAAAAACGCTATAAATAAGCCTTGTTTTAGTACATTTTGGTACTTATACTCTATATTTACTTTTAAATATTATATTTTTTTAAGGAATAAATGTCCCAAGTATTCGTTAAAATATAAAATGCATTGACTAATTTTATACACACAAAGACAATATTTATATTTACGTATAACGACGACACAGGCTTATACTTGTTTTGTAAGTTAATATTTCGATGTTTTCATGATCACAATATTACAATCATTTCCTTTGTTTTTGATTATGAAAAATACTGATGTAAGAAAATAATTTTCGATTCTTAGAAATTATTTTTAATACTTCAATCAGTTCCTTATTTCAAAAAGGCATTGTTTTCAAATAATTTCCATGACATCAAAGCATTATTAAGGCTATTCCATAAAAGCGGTCCGACGTTGTTACAATACCGTTTCGAAACCGCACTTTGTACAATCCCCCTAATGTTTTTCATTTCAACTTTTTATCAGACCACATCTTTGAAACTTTCTGTATAAAGCCACTAATAGGCAGTGCGGTTGAAAAACTTCCCTTTTTTACACGAGAATGTTAAAATATTTCTAGTTGCCTTCGTGCAAATGATAATAAAATCAGTTTAGATATGGCATCAAATTAAATCAATTTTTTTTATAAAAGTAAAGATTATATGTCGAATTAATTAATTTTAGATATTATACTATAAGTAGGTAGGGCTTAGCTGCAGGCTACTACCGGGGTCCATAGGTGGCGGATCATGGAACAGCTGTGAGATATCACGGCTAGCTGCGTACGCAGTCCCCGACCAAGCAGCGGCAGAGATTGGAGGGTGTAGTGGGTATCTCTTGGGGAAGGGGTAGCTTATAAAATACTACATCAGACCCGATGATAACTCTGTGTCATGGCGAGTCAGTGCCGCCAGTAAATAAGCACTCCCCTGTGCGCGGGCAGCTGCGCGTACAGAAGACTCTAGGGCGCAGGCTGCGGAGGTCACGACGGCCTAGGGTCATCATTGCGACTCTGGAGCAAACAGCGATGCGGAAGGCAACGGAAAACCACCGCATTATCTATTCCCAGGAAAAATCATTATGGCAGTACAAAACTTAACAACGGCCCTCAGTCCCCGGCAGACCTTAGATGGTCAGAGGGTGCTAAGAATCCCCGGGTTAGCCATACGGATTGCAACCTGGAATGTAAGGAGTTTATTTGAGGATGGCAAGATGGACAACGCCTTATTGGAGATGGAATGTTTGCGTTTGGATTTAATGGGCATAAGTGAATTGAGATGGATAGGGTCCGGACAGAGAACAGCGAAAGATTATGTGATCTACTACTCAGGAAGTAGCGATGCACAATATCACAGAAATGGAGTGGCAGTAGTCATAAAAAAGGAATTAAAGTCGTCAGTCCGTAATTTTGTACCAATGTCCGATCGCATCATGCTTCTACAGCTGCACGCCCAACCTGTTAACATCAACATCATTCAGGTGTACGCACCCACTGCTGACAAAAAGAACGATAATGTAGTAGAAGAATTTTATGAACAAATTGAAGAAGTGTTGAAAATTACAAAGAACCATGAAATAAATATCATCTTAGGAGATTTCAATGCTAAGGTGGGCGAAGGTCGGCTCGACAACGTGGTTGGTGATTTCGGATTGGGAGAGAGGAATGAACGCGGCGATAGACTTGTTCAGTTCTGCCAGGAATACGGTTATGTTATAACGAATACTTTATACAAGTTACCACCAAGAAGACTGTACACATGGACGTCACCCGCTCACAAACCTGACAATATTGTAAGGAACCAGATAGACTACATTTTAGTAAACCAAAGACACAGGAACTGTATAAAATCAGTTAAGACCTATCCTGGAGCTGATATTGGTTCGGACCACAATCCCTTAGTGGCATCTATTAGTGTCAAACTAAAGAAAGTTAGGCATCGAACTACAAGATCCTTGATAGATACGTCCAAGCTCAGGGATCGTGATGTACGTGTGCAATTTCATCTATCCGTCAACAATGAGATGATACGCTTACAGGAGTCTGACCCTACACCAACAGATGTAGAAAACACCTGGAGTAAATTCAAGAGTACGATCACAAAAGAAGGTAAAGAAATACTACCGCCAACTACGAGTGTGGCAAAGCAAGATTGGATGACTCCAGAGATACTAGCACTTATGATTTCGAGACGGGAGGTGAAGGGTAATGACGACCAGAAATACAAAACCTTTCAGAATATCATTCGGAAGAAAATAATCGAAGCTAGGGAGAGTTGGTTGTCAGAGAGATGTCAGGAAATTGAGCAGTTTGATGCAAAGCATGACTACTTCAATATGCATAAAAAGATCAAGGAATTACTCGGTAACAAGAATACCACCCAAAAACATTTGACTTTGCTAGACGAGGACGGCACATCTGCTACGTCCATCGCTGAAAAGTTGAAAGTCTGGGAAAAGTACATACAAGAGCTTTTTCATGATGAACGCACAGATTGCGTCAACATCAAGAAAGATAATTCCGGCCCACCAATCACCAAGGGGGAAGTAGCCAATGCTATTAAGCAAGCTAAGAACGGGAAGGCTGTCGGGCATGACGAAATTCCAGTAGAACTACTGAAGGAATTGGACGAGGGTAGTTTGGAGTACCTGACTCATCTTTTTAACCTAATCTATATTACAGGCACTATACCGATGGACTGGCTGAAGTCAACTTTTGTTACTATCCCCAAAACAAACAATCCGAAAAGATGCAGCGAATATCGTACGATATCACTAATGAGCCACGTGCTAAAGATCTTTCTTAAGATAATACACGCGAGAATATACGCAAAATGCGAAGCTACTCTATCAAATTCGCAATTCGGGTTTAGATCCGGACTTGGAACACGTGACGCTCTATTTGGATATCAAGTGCTAGTACAGAGATGTTGGGACGTCAATCGTGAATTACATATATGTTTCGTCGATTACGAGAAAGCGTTTGATAGAGTAAGACATCAGAAACTCATAGGCGCCCTGCAGAACATTGGCATTGACTCTCGGGATTTAATGCTCATTAAAAATTTGTATTGGCAACAAGTGGCCAATGTTAGAGTAGAAGATCAGCCTTCTTCTTACGTAGAGATAGTGAGGGGTGTAAGACAGGGTTGTATTCTCTCGCCCTTGCTGTTTAATATATACGCTGAAGCTATTTTCTCTGAGGCTCTCCAGGATCTGCAGGAAGGAATAGTCGTCAACGGCCAGGTCATCAATAATATTCGATATGCTGATGACACCATCTTGATAGCCGATAGTCTTATGGGTTTGCAAACACTCGTGGATCGCGTACACGAAACTAGTGCTAAGTATGGTATCAACATAAACTGTAAGAAGACCAAGTACATGACTGTGGGTCGAACACCAGATCCAGCTGCATCCTTGAACATCAATGGTAACAACCTGGAACGCGTTAACCGATACAGATACCTTGGCGTTTTAGTGGATGACAAGGGAGATAACAGCCTGGAAATAAAATGCAGAATTGAACAGGCCCGAAATGCATTCCGAAAAATGGGAAAGATTCTCTGCAATCGCAGGTTAAACCTAAGACTGCGCATTAGGACCGCTCGATGCTACGTGTTCTCTGTGCTTCTATATGGAGCTGAGGCTTGGACCCTGACTAAGGCCATGAGCGACAAATTGGAAGCGTTTGAAATGTGGGTGTATCGGAGAATGCTGAAGATCTCGTGGACACAGCGGGTCCGTAACGAAACGGTGTTGCAGAGAATGGGGAAAAATACAGAGATTCTGACCACAATAAAGACTAGGAAACTCCAATATCTCGGACACTTAATGAGAAACAACAAGTATGACCTTCTCCAACTAATTATACAAGGGAAGATCCAGGGCAGGAGGAGGCCTGGTAGAAGAAGAATTTCTTGGCTGCGAAATCTGCGTGAATGGTACGGGAAAAGTACTAGATCGCTCTTCCGTGCGGCGGTGTCCAGATTGCAAATAGCCCTAATGATTGCCAACCTTCGGAAGGAGACGGCACCATAAGAAGAAGATACTATAATTATGTATACTTAATGATATTATTATTATTCATATAAATGTCAGATGATGAGCCATGAGGTAAGGATGATGACGTCAGAGGCATATGTGAATCTTAACCGCTCTTCGGGTCAAAGACACACTAAGCCAAAACTAAGTTTTGATATAAATAATTTTTTTGAAGAGAGATAAAAAATATCTACATGTATCTAGTTTAAATTTGTGGAATATGAATCCTCAAACATGCATTATTCACGACAGAAAAGAAAGCATTTGCCCAGCAGTGGGACGTAGAATAGTAAAAATTTATAGTCAAAATATAACACATTTTATTCTAGTATATATTTTTTTGTAATACTGAAAAATAAAATAGTTTTTTTTTTACTTTTTAAAAGGCAATTGTACATAACAGGAGAGTCAATTGAATTTATAATAATATGCCACTCATGCCACTTCTATTTAATACTCTGCTCTGTGCTTAATCTTGTGGTAACTATTCATTCTTATTCTATAGTCATGCCTATTAAGGTATCTTAAAGTTCTGTCGTTTCTTTATAAAGTTTATTAACGATATGTAAATTAATGTAAAAAGTTTCTCTTCCTTCGTTTACTCCTTGATTAGCCCTTTTTTCATTAAAGGCTTTAGACATTTTATCTAAAGGTATTATTTCGCAAAAAATTATAATATTTCAGTAATAGCTTACAGACGCTGAGCTTATACAGCTTATATGAGCTTATACATAAAATGTCCTATATAAAATCACTTATAACACAATATTATATGTCACCTTATTATCTATACTAATATTATCTGTTACGCTTTCACAGCTAAACTACTGAACTGATTTTGATGAAATTCGGTATGAAGAAAACCTGGACTTCGAGACAAAGGGTACTTTTTTCATACTTAACACCAGCTCCACCGCCCTAACACGCGGTCGAAGCCGCGGGCAAACAATACCTTACTATAAAAATTTAACCCTATTTTCAAAATAATTTATTCCTAATACAAATATTATATTTATAACGAAAAACAATAATTTAAGAATCATTAAAAATATAAAAACTTTATTCTATAATCAATTTTACATACCATTAATTAATTCTAGCAATATCGAATTAAAGAGCAATTTGTAAAAGGAAACGATTGAAGCCTGTGTGGTCCAACCTCACCTGCATCCAGATATAAAAGGTTTTGTTAACCAGTTCATTCGTTTTGCATAAATAGATAGGGCACCCATTTAACTATTCATGAAGAAACGTAAGATCCTTTTCCCTCGACGCGAATAAATCCTGTGAAATAACGTTTGCAAAATGTATCTGATAGCCGGTTCAATGTGTACAAAATAGTTTGTTTTAAGTAGAAGTTAGTGGTGGCTTGTAAATGTTACTATTGTGGGTAAGTACCGACCCTCCTTTTATATCTTTTTTTTATGTATTGCAAAGAGCTGACTGTAAATAAATTATTTGTACGTAACCTCTAATGTACTAGACATATATATTGAAAAAAGTATATCCTCCTTACATAGCCAGTGGTAACAAAACTAAAGTTATAAACTGTCTAAAGTAAATGTCTTTTGAGGAGGATTGGAGCTTATTCCACCTCGCTGCTACAATGAGGATTAGTGAATAAACAAATGACAGATTCCGAAAATTTGTTGAATGGAAAATTAATGGTGGAAGAATGTTTTCTTTGACATGCAAACCTGTTTTTTTGTTGCATAGGTAGGCGGACGAGCATATGGGCCACCTGATGGTAAGTGGTCACCAACGCCCATAGACATTGGCATTGTAAGAGATGTTACCCGTCGCTTACATCGCCAATGCGCCACTAACTTTGGGAACTAAGATGTTATGTCCCTTGTGCCTGTAATTACACTGGCTCACTCACCCTTCAAACTGGAACACACCAATACCAAGTACTGCTGTTTTGCGGTAGAATATCTGACGAGTGGGTGGTACCTACCCAGCTAGCACAAAGCTCTACCACCAATGAAAAACTTAAGTGTATGTTTGTATGTGAAAAAAAGAATAGAATAATAGAATAGAAGAGAAAGATAACTTCAACATGAAATTACACTTCATCACAATCATATTTCCTGCCATTTATTAACAACAAAAGGTTGAATAAACTATACATATGCGTAACTATACTATGTGAAGTCATGTTTCGCTTTTTAACTCCCTCTGTCCCCTTATCGCGTACCGTGACGGTAAGTGGACCATATATAATGAATAGATTAGTCATATAAGGTATTTACTATTACATAATATAAAAATATAACTTCATAATATAGAATAGAGAAGAATAGTTTTCGAACCATTTTTGAACTTAATTTATTTTAATATTATTATCCAAAGAAAAGATAGCAGGTTCAAACAAAAAAAGGCTATTAAAATTTTATTCTCGTTCATCGTGGTTGGAAACCAACCCTTGTCCTAAGAGGGAGCTGATAAATTTGCCCAGCTTTGATGTATACTCTATAGCTACACGATTTTTCTTTATTAATTCAAAACAGCTACAAATATTAAATTATATTAATTATTTAAACCTTAACAAAAACAGGTCATATTCCTAAAAATCTGCAAAATCTTCACTTTCCACAGCATGAAGTATCCCTGTATCACTTAAAACAGCTGTAGTTACCCGTTCGTGCCCCGTTGTTCCTGCTGAGACGGCACCATTTTCTTAAGAGGCCAGTCCTTTAGTTTTTTTATAGGGATACGTGTACAGTTCTAGGTCACAACTCAAGAACAAAGTGCAACTTAGAATTACTTCATACATACGAGTTTTCTTTCGAAAATACTAAAATTAATACAACTAAAATGTAATAGTGCATTTTTCTATAAAGAAGGTTTGGTTTTTTAATAAATATTATACAAGCCAATGTGAGTTTGTTGTTTGTTACGGTTAACTACCCAATGGAGCATCGTGAAATTTTGCATATACAAAAAAAACGTTTCAAGGGTACAGGAAAGGACAATGGGCAACACGTGACCCTCACTCACACACGGGCGAAGCCAAGGGCAAAAGCTAGCTGTATATTTGAAATTATCATATTCGATAATTTATAAGGTCATGTTTCCATCTATGAGTGACTCAGTGTTATCACATTGGTTACACCTTCTTAGATCCTATCGTTGTGCCATCGTTGTCCTATTTACTTGTGGAGCTTATAAAAATAAATAACAATTATCCGAAGTGTAAAGTCTATACCTAGAAATTGTTTTAATTAGGATCAAATTTACTAACATTTAGAAGAGCAGCATTCAATAGCTGTCGTTGGAACAAGAGAGACATAATTCAAGAGATGTGTACATTTACATGAAATGTACAGAACAATCAAATCTAATTAATATATTATTAAATCAATTTCACAGTTCAATGGTTTTCATTAATGGACGGAGTGATTCGTGAGGTTAAGGTGTAACTCGTTAAGGTTTTGTATAAATTGTTTATAATACGATTATTGGAAATATTGTAAAAAATCATACAGACTGAGTTTTATGTATTAAGATATGATCGTTGCAAATTACCTTTATGATAATCGTGCGAAACCAGGAAGGGTAGCTCACAAATAAGTTAATGTTTTGTTCAGAGCTAATACAGAGCTAATAAATATTTTATAATTATAATCAAATTACACGATTAAAATGACATGACTGTGGTTGACGAGCCGGTTGGCGTGTTTGGTAGACTCCTGCCTTTCGCGCCGCAGGTCGTGGGTTCGATTCCCACCCATGACAGACATTTGTGTGCATGAACATGTCTGTCTGTCCTGAGTCTGGGTGTAATTGTCTATTTAAGTATTAATTTACAAAAAAAAAAGTATTATATGTAGTTTATCAGTTGTCTGGTTTCCATAGTACAAGCTCTGCTTAGTTTGGGATCAGATGGCCGTGTGTGAATAATGTCCCAGGATATTATTGGTATAATATCTTTTGACGGTTAAAAGCTTTCATGTAATTTATTTGTACTTGTCTTTATAATTTTGACATTAACGTACCGTTTCTATTCAAATACAAAATTAATATTGGATAAAGGTGTCTCTGGATTATCACACTGCCAAGTTTGTGTTAGTAGGAATTTCTTGAAGGAAGACCAAATAACTTTTCTATTGGCCCGCAACGGAATTAGAACCCAAACCCTCGAGATTAATCAAAGAGGTAAGCCGTCTTCCAAATTTAAAATAACTTTTAATTATACAATAGAAACTAATTTATATTAAATATAGCTTTTAAAAAAAAACGTTAAAATTACAAAATTCATTATTCATGCTAGCATCCGCTAAATGTCCACCTGCAAAATATAAATTAATTAAGTCCACTTCGAGTTACGATCAGTACTTCCATAAAAATTATATAAATTGCGTTAAGACGACAATTATTATGAAATATTTTATTTTATTGCGAATTTATTCAATTCATATCCGCGACAGATACAAAAATAGCGTATGAACTAAAAGAGACAGACGTATAATAACGTTAAATTCATTTAATATAAAAACTCGTTTGATTTCCTGTTTAATGTTTTTGGAGTATACATTTGTGATACAGCTACAAAGTTGCTTATATGAAGCATATAACAGGTCTTTAAAGCAAAAATATTATGTTTAATTATTAATTGAGTAAAATGCGTAAAACCTACTTCGTCATTTTATATGTGCTTTATTCGCGGTCTCGCTCGCATTATAATTCAGAATTGCTAAATACCAATTTTTAAACCAAGGTTTGTTCTAGAGATAGTCCCAGGATTAATTATTATAGTTTTCACAAGCTACATTTAGAAAACGCACCAAGTACTTTTTTATTTTTAATATAACAAATAGCACGACTATCAATTATACTAAAACGCGAATCTTATAAAAGTGAAATTTGGATTTTGCGCGAATCCAGAAATCATTTTTCCATCCAGTTTATATGTAACATTTTTGTCTGACACGTAGTTTTATATTATATAGCTTTATATATACTAAAATTGTATTATATTCAAAATCAAATGAAAATATCAATTATTCAACTGAGCTCTTACGAGCACTTAGAACGCCATTTGTAAGTCCCTATACCAATTAAAATTTCAATGTATATTCTAGCAAATTTTAATAAAATACTAAGATAAGTTACAATGTCAAATAAAATTTCCTGTGAATGTTCGACTGTTATGCTGACGCATTTTCTCATTTTGAGAAAATAGTTTGAAGCTAACTCCACAACGCTGCTCCATGCGGGTTGGTAGACACATGTGATATATCCTACAAATGTTGGTTTCTTTATATTGACTTCCTTCACCACGGATCGAGTGTAGGTAATACTAAAAAATCTTTTAAACTTTAATAGTAATATGATACATATTTGATTTCAATATAATTTGGAATTAAATCATTCGATTCACCTAAATACGTTCGTGAAATAGGCTCGATTTTTACCATAACACTAATTTGGCAGATTGCCCATAATTGCAGCGACCACTCTCGCATAATCTCCACGCACATTTGTGGGTGAATCGGTGGCACATTATCGCCAAAATTACTCGCTTAGCTCATTAATGATTATGCTCTTGTGTAAGCTTGTTAATTAATGGTTGTAAAATGTACACTAACAAAATGTCACTTTCATTATGTTTTAGATGCATATAAAACGCCATGTTTCTTAATAAAACTAGACCATGGGATATAATGTTGATGAATATTTCCACACATTGTTAATAGTTTTCGTAAATACGTTTAATTTGTTGTTGTCAAAAATATATACGATTAAAAAAAAAACAAAAAGAACTAGCACAGTAATTAATAATATAATTTTAGTTTCATTAAAAAGATAAATATATTTTTCTTATCAATATATAGCACCAAGAATAATAGTATACGCGCCACGAGGCATTAGGGGCTAATAGACAGAGGGGGCATGACAGCATATGACAGTGTCATACCATAATATGCCTTTCCGGCATATAAGTCGGTCTTACCAAGACGTGCTTGTAAATATTTCACGTCAAAATAAATATTATATTTTATTGTAGATTGGTTAGGCAGTCACGTCTGAATTATTGATATTATCATCAGCTGGAATACCCAAAATTTTATATATTATTTTCTATATCTAAATTCTAAGTTTTCGGATATTTTTAGGAACATCTCGAATCGCATGATTAAGAGTACTTTATACTTCTTGTAGGGCCAATTGCGACTAATGAACGTGCAGTAGTTGGTCTACTAGCGTGGGTGAAAGATTAAAATAAAATCATCCAATGAAATTATAATGAATGTTATTTACGCTTTTAAAGCTGTATCACTTCGTAAGGGTATGTGTTTAAGTTAATTTTAAGTGTTTAGTGATAAGTTAATAGTGTAAATATCTCAAAAAAAAAGTGCTTTAGGTGGACCCCCAATTATGATGACCGCACAATTATGATGATACCTGGAAATGAAAATATGCAAAAAATACCAAAATAAAACATTAATTTATACTATTATAGAAAGGCACGAAACGTACGTCTGTGGAGACTGCAAGACAATATAAATAGTAGCAATAATATCAATTACTATTAATACATTTATATTCCTATTCCGTATCTAAGCCACGTTTATTAACATCTACTGAAACTTATAGTAAAAGCATTTTATCGTAAAATAGCGCGATAGAATTACGTTAATGAAAATGTGTTACGTACAGCACAACCGGGCGACGGGAGTGGCAATTACGCGCATAATCGAGGGTGGCATAGCATTGACCTCGCCACATTGCATCTAATTAGTGTCCATTTAGTTACGACTGTTCTAGATACTTTATATTGAATGCTAAATTGAATTCCTATTTTAATAAGTTACTAATAAAACTAAAAAAAAAGTTGTAATATTATGTTGAATCAAATTTAATTTCAAAATCAAAACTTAATTAAAACTAAATTAAATGTAATAAGAATAAAACGATCACTTCCTGGTTATTCCCATTTAAAATTGTTACAAAATCAACGAAGTACAGCTCGCTGAGTTTCTTTCGCCGGTTCTTCACAGATCTGTGGTTCTTTTTGACGTGACAACGACTAATAAATCGATGAACGCTGGCTGCATGCACGAAAAAGGATGACTCATTGTCCCGTTACGCTCATTGTCCGGTTACGCTGATTGTACGCTTGCGCCGCATCTATCTGTTATGACGTTGTCACGTTAAACTATCGTCCGTAACCCGACTTTACAGACAACCATTTTGACGTGACAACGTCTTATAAATTGGTTTGCCGGGTGACACTTCAAGAAACTGCGTTACGCTCCGCTCACGTTATGCGCTCACAATGAGAGCGAGTGAGAGGCACGCGTCCCTTCCACTCGGGCATGGTTAGCCCGCCTAAGAGCGAGAGAGACAGACATAAAAAATAAAATTTTGTTAATATGAAATTCAGTGCGAGATTCTTTGTATAAATTAATGTTTTAAATATAATTCTTTGTATAAATAAATGTTTTAAATTGTTACTATTATTTCATCCTTCTTCCTACTATACGAATGAATATTCACATTAAAATTATTTTACCACTCAAAGTCGTTGTCACGTAAAACTTTCGCCCGTATACCGACTTTACAGGCAACCAATATTTTTTATCTAGCAGTTGTTCATTTGATTATCTATACGCAATGTTTCTAAATCGAGTTAAGGGATTGAATTTGTAAATCTGTTACTGTGTCCGAACTTAAGAGTAGATATAACCAAGAAGAACTCGCAGGGAATTATATAAAGAGAACATTTTTATTCCATATTGTGCCTTATGATTTCAGGCACATTATGAAAAAAATATATTTTATATCAGTATATTATATTTGATATTACTCTACTTACTTATATTTATTGCGTCTGAATAAATTTTGAGGTACCACCAAAGATCGAAGAAGCAGCATAGAATATTATACTTTAAATCGATGCCACGGATGCAGACGTACTTTAAATACTGCTTGTAATATTTATAGTCTTATTTTAGTTTATAACGCAGAACAATATCGATGTCGCAATAGGAACAATAAACGCTTAGTATTTAAATTTATTTAACGTGTAATTGGATGTTAGTGTTTCAATATCAAAAAAGCTTATATTATAAGCGTTCAACTTTAAATAATTGTCATTGTTGAATTGCACTATAGGGTAACGATAATGAGAATGTGGCGATCACCGTAGCGAGACCGCCAGCGAGTAGCAATTACGTGTACTATCGAGCGTGGTATAGCATTGACCTTACCACAATGTATTTAATTAGACCAATCATGTTTACGTACTTAATATATCTAAGGATTATACAAATTAGAATTAATTTTCTTATAAGAATAAATATTTTGTTTTTTCAACTCTAAATAGAAGGATGTCTAGTAACAGCCTTTGAATGTCCCACTGCTGGGTTAAATCCTCTTCTCCTCATTTGAGGAGAAGGCTTGGAGCTTATTCCACCACGCTATTAATAAATAAATAGCGTTAAAGCATGGAATAAAAGTTGGACACTAGTTAATTAAAAATTTGTTTCTCTGAACATCCTTGTATAATTAGAGTAACGCCTTTGAGAACACTTATCCATATAAAATATGTAGATAACTAAAATAAATATACTCGAACTAATAACTTGTTGGAACACCCACTCGAACTTTCATATCTAAATAAGTTAGTATTAAAGTAACTGTTCATTTTCTATAAGTAATTTAATGCTATTCAAACATATTTATGTGTACATATATTTTTTAATTGAAAAGTATTTGATACATGATAATAAGCTGTAACTGTATTTTTTTATTGTAAGGGACGCGGACGAGTAATTAGGCCACCTGATGGTAAGTGGTCACTAAAACCCATAGACAATGGCATTGTAAAAAAGGTTAACCATTGCTTACATCGTCAATGCGCCACCAACCTTCGGAATTAATATGTTATGTCCCTTTTGCCCGTAATAACACTGGCTCACTCATCCTTCAAACCGGAACACAACAATACAAAGTACTGCCGTTCTTCGTTAGAATATCTGATGAGCGGGTGGTACCTACCCAGACAAGCTTGCGCATACCTCTACCACCGTGTATTTATAAATCATATGCTGGAGCAAATCTAAAAGATATATTATATATATAGGAGAACTCGCTTTTCCCTCACACTCATATTCCAGTGGGACAACATACCAAAATGATCGAAAAAAAATCAGGTGCAGAGCAAACGGTTTTAGGTATTTTCTAAAGAACGGGAGTATGGTCCTAAGTCCTAACTGAACCAAGTAATTTACCACATCCAGGATTCAAACCAGGAATTTAGGGGCATAAAGCCTTATATAGCTTTTATTTTACTTGGTGGTAGAGCTTTGTGCAAGTAGGTACCACCCACTCATCAGATATTCTACCGCAAAACAGCAGTACTTGTTATTGCTGTGTTCCGGTTTGAAGGGTGAGTGAGCCAGTGTAATTACAGGCACAAGGGACATAACATCTTAGTTCCCAAGGTTGGTGGCGCATTGGCGATGTAAGAGATGGTTTACAGCTCTTACAACGCCAATGTCTATGGGCGTTGGTGACCACTTACCATCAGGTGGCCCATATGCTCGTCCGCCTTACTATGAAATAAAAAAAAAAAAAAATATAGCTAATAGCCCAATAATGTAAATGAATATTATTAAAAAATGTAAGTAAGATCACTTCGTTGTCCGTCTGTCTGTCTGTCTGTCCAATATCCAAAACCTTCATTCTCAAGAACGCGTAAAGGTATAATTTTAAAAATTATACCAAATAGTGTAGTTTCCCTTGGAGCTTTAAAAAATATCAAAACCTCCGTCTACGCAATCATAAGATATGACCGTTTATGTCACAATTTCCATACATTCGCAAAGGGAATCATAACCTATACTTCCCGTTGACTCAGAATCACGAAATTTAGCAAGAAGCAATATCTTGTAGCACAAGTAAAGGAAAAACTCAAAAATTGTATATTTGATCTTTACAAAAATTAAAAAAAGAAATTGGGAAACTATGTTTTACGAACAAATTAAAGGAAAAGCTTTGAGAAGTCTAAAGCTTAAAATAAAAATAAGCCGGTAAATATTTTTATTATTGTCCCACCCTCATTTTCCCGGGTTTTTTTTTATTAATTTCACTAAACTGATTCCAATTATTATAAAATCAACAACAATACATACATATGACGAGCGGGTTGGTGTGGTTGGTAAGACACTTGCCTTTCACGTCGCAGGTCATGGGTTCGATTCCCACCCAGGACAGACATTTGTGTGCATGAACATGTCTGTTTGTCCTGAGTCTGGGTGTAATTATCTATTTATCTATTATAAGTATGTATTTACAAAAAAGAAAAGTAGTATATATAAGTATATCAGTTGCCTGGTTTCCATAGTACAAGCTCTGCTTAGTTTGGGATCAGATGGCCGTGTGTGAATAATTTCCCTGGATATATTATATATAAATACTGAAATATTTACAATTAAGTCTCGAGAAGACTGTGGTCATAAAATCGAGAATTTAAAAATGTTAAAATTACTTAGTAACTACAACGATTACATAATGTAAGAATCCGTGTTCATATTAAATGAAGCTTATTGTTAGAGCTAAAAACGTACACATTTAATCAGATAATGATAGTATAATTATTAATTACAACAACATTTTAGGCCCCTTTATTCTTTCATAGTCTATACAGAACGCTCAAATCGTGTCCATTGATGTAGATAACAATCATAGCGTTCATTTGTTTCAATATAATTTTAATCAAGGGCGTGATTTGCAATAACGATCAAAGGAGAAAGGTGTGTGCGGACTTAAAATATTTCACACTGAAATATATGTTAACACTAGCTTTGGCTGTGGCTTTACTCATGTTAATTTGAATTAATTAATTATTTATATACTAAATGAGAAGACTAATTCATATCTAACTGTTTTTTATAAAAATAGATAGGCGACCGAATATATAGGCCACCAGATGGTAAGTGATCGCTAGAATATCGCCAATGACAAAAACTACCAATTATGAGAAGTAAGATGTTATGTCCCTTGTGTCTATAATTACACTGACTCCCTCACCCTTTGCTGACTCACTCCCAATCCGGAACATAACAATACCAAGTACTGCTGATTTTGCGGTAAAATATCTGATAAGAAAGTGGTACCTATTGTACATACCACCAGTGAACAAAGTTATATAAAATACTGATACCAGAAGATGCAACGAGCTTTGGAGAAGGTTTTTAGAGTATAATATTATTTCATAAGTGGCCGCGCTTCGAAGTTTCATCCTCTCTAAACATAGTTTATTTATTGAAGAAAACATCGTGAAATTCGTGTTCTTGTATTTCATATTAGACATGAATGATTAGAAAAATTAAGCTAATACTTATTTTTGTATGAAAATAAAATTTAACAAATTATCAACTCAACGCAACAACAATTAACAAAAGTATTTAGCTGGCAGCGCCCCAAAGAAATAAAAAAATATTAGCCTTCAAATTTTATTTTCACTTTTTTAATTAACAACGTAATAAAATAATATTATCTGAAAACTTGAATTAATTAACATTATTCAAAGAACAAACAAGTTGTTTCGCCCTGGGTCTTACCTTTCTCTAACAGCAAACAATGGTCACAAGCTAATTTAATTAGTTTTTATTTCCTCAATAAATAACCTACAAAAAGTAAGTAATTTAGGGACAATAGATATTATACCTCCTTATTTAATATCAACTAAATTAAATAAAAACGAGATTTTTTTAAATTCTTATAAATTCATAGAGCAATAAAAATAATTAAACGATGAGTCATTGTTGTTTTTTTTTTAGAACGTTTCAACCATCGACAAGTTTTGTCTATAATAGCGCCCAAGTCTCGCGCCCTAAAGCGGGTGAAAAACGAATGCCGCGTAAAGTTGACGTTAAACAATCTGTCACCAACAAAGGGAATATTTTAATATCAGCTTAGCGCCCCGAGGGAAGATATTTTTTTTATTTGAACCGAGCGTCTCGTTATTCAGGTTTCATGTTGTAAAATACTGGCAGTGCCTTTAAAAATATTATATTTCATTACAGTACTGGCTGCTGCGTAGCTGGTTCGTTGTTTCTGTAACTTGTTATTTCCTTTCTGTTAATAATTTGTTGAATGCAAAAATAGTATTTATAATTGGATTTTAAATTTTAAATGGAAGGCAAACAAAATATTATTTATATATGAATAACACAAAATAAAACTAAGACAAAAGTGTTCAGTAACTTTTTCTTGTCTGTTTGTCAATCGATCTTCTTTTGTTTTGTTTGATTGCTATTAAAAATAAGCTAAAATAAAGTGATAAAATACCAAGAAAAATGTTAAAAACATGCAAATACATATATGATTATCTCAAATGTTCAATAATAATTTTGATAGAATTTCCTTCGGGCGAATACTATTAGTAATTAAGAAATCTCGTTTACGGTTCAGAGTTCTCCCTTGAAATATGAAAATACTACTAAAAACTGCTCGAAATAAAAATTTAAATTTCTATAATAGATAATGCTAAAAATATTTATAATATATAATACATACCTATATAAATATATATGATTCTGGCATATAAGTCTACATATACCGAGGCCCTGGTTTCAACTCCAGGTTGGGTACAGTGTGAAAGTTCCCGCGGCTCGGAACACGTAAATCCGTCCAGCTCTTGATCTCATTGTCATCGTGGTGAATTGACTTTGACTCTCATCGAATTATGAGAGTGAGGAATTAAAGAGTGCAACTGTTTTTGCGCATATTGATAAACAGGATGAGTCAATGATACGATTTTAAAATCAAAAAATCAAAATTTCAACTCAATCGAATGTGTGGAACTGGTTTAAAATTCAGTTGCAAAATTTTATCCAGACTTACCATTGGGTGAAGTGAAAAAATGCTTAAAGAAGATTCGATTTGAATCTTACACCGGTATGCTATTATTTATTATTTGCTGCCCAAGATCGGGGTGGTTGGCGTTCTATGGGCTTTCGTCCAGAAGCGGACGGCAAAAGGCTGAAAAAAAAACAATTATTTAAATAAATATTTAATTCGTATACAATATTTTGATATATATTACTAAAAGTTTAAAGTATATTATTGTTTGTACTTAAATCACTTACTTAATTAAACTCGCCTTACGTCACTAATTCATCGAATTTGATGTTGGTGTGCTTTTTCGGGACCTCTTATAATTTATTTCCAAATCCATCACTCTAAATATAATTTTATAAACTTGAGCGACGTCGGGTAAATTTAATTATTTTACTAAAACGTCTAACGGTATTTTCGCCCACATCACGTCAACGTCTGCTCCACCCACGCACGACAATGCATTTCTGTGTCCAATTTGTAATCGGTAATTAGAATCAGGTTTGACCGAAATTAAACTTACCTTCATAAAATATAAATCATTAATAAGTAATGGACATTACTTATGTTTCTATTACGATAACTTTATGTATTTACAATATTATAAAACAAATAAAATTATATAGCTTCACAGGACTTAAGAGATAACGCTGTTTCATGACGATCCCAGAAAACGTTTAAAAAATTCAAGTGTAAAACTTAAGAAACGTTTGCTTGCTAAAGTTTATTTTAAAACTGACTACTTATTATGTGATAGCAAACCTTGAAAATGAAACGATTCATCCATCATTCATCAGGCCGTTTTAAAAATTAAACAATTATAATTGTAAACGTATATTTGTAATTTAAAAAACCTCTCAACCCAATCACTAAATACCTATATATGGATACAATATCCATGTTAAATAAAGTCTTTGAATTTGAAGTTGAACCGTGACCTGTAGCTTTTAGGTCCATTTGGCTGTACTTCGCTGATTCACAGTATCTTCAATCTGAGGATTTTATAGTTCAAAAGATAATGCTTATAATGCCTTGGCATTATAAGAAATTATACCTTACCAGTCTGCCTGTCTAATTCAATAAATATTCAGTTAACTTTCTTCTAAAACACCTACCAGGCTATAACATCTAAACTAGGTGTTGTATGATATAGATATATTCACGAACAATTCTGAGAGATTTCCGTTCGACGTCTATCGGTCTCGGCATGTCGTGCCTTTTGAATGTGACATTTGTCCTGTCCAAGTTCATAAAACCGATACACCAGTAGACTCAAAAATTACAAAATCGCATGTTTGTATTTCGTTTCATAATTATATTAACCTTTTTATACCATCCATAAATTATTCTTCAATTAAATTTCTTAGGAAAATTAGGCGACGCAATTAAACGACAAGTTAAACAATTAACAAAAGAACCATATTTTTATCTAATATTTGATTTTCTATTATATCGCGTGAGTTAGTATATTAAAAATATATTTTCGTATGTATGAGCGAATTGTTTGTCTTTTGAAAAAACAATTTATGCATGCGTTTTACACGCAACTACATTTTTTTGCCTACAAACGTTCTTGCACTTAACTCGTACTAAGGTTGGTAGAGTATAATTAAAGCAATTAAGTCACCTTGTGGAGAATAAAATATATTTTATGTTGCAAAATAAATAAATAAGTAACAGTTACTTTCAACATTAATTTAAAAAAGGAAACAAACGCCTGCCACGAAAGCCAGACACATTTCTTATTAAATGCTCAAGTTCTCATTAAGCACTAAATTAATACCAACGATGCATGGCCGCATGTAATAGCAGTCTTGTTCTTAACTTACATCTCCCACTTACTTATTTAATTCACGTACAGTATTTTGATATTTATATCCACCTATTAAGGTATATTATTGTGTGCAATTTTTTTTCAATTGTAGAATAGATTCGTAGTTGGTAGCATTGTATGCTACAAATCACAGTGAATACAAAAAAATCGTTAATGAGTAGCTTCGTTCATCGTAGCTTTTGAAGCGTGTCGCTTGAGGGGACCATTGAAGTTACGATTATAGTCGAATGTATATAATTTGGCAATTTAAACGGTGATTATCTCTAGGCACCGATGATTTCATTTGACTAAAAAATGTTATTGTTCATGATTTTTTCCAATATTCCCAAAATTTTATTTGATTTAATAAAATAATCAGTTAGATTGGATTTAATAATTCTTAAATTATTAATATTTGTTCTAATTAAAAACAAGAAAATATGATTCATATACAATATATATTATGATAATAAAATTTATTTTGTTCGATTGTAATGCTTTTATTGCTTCTCACAGAACCGTAAAAGCTTGTGCCCGTTAAAGTCCAATTGTTTTAATTAACGACCAGCAAAATGAAGCCTGCGTCCGGTTAGTAATTAAACGCTGATCAGATATGAGCTGAACACCAATTGAAAACGTTGGCAGCAAATATGATTGCCTTGTACGTGTCTCTATAATAAAATATTTTTAATATTTGTTTTTTATTAAGCCGCCAGTAAAGTCAGAAGTAAAATGTCAATTTTGCGTCAGTCACATTTACTCACTTGAATTTGATATTAAAATGTTAAGTACACTATTAAAAAAAATATATCCCGTGCTACTTAGTATAAATGACAAAAGTAAAACCTTTTTCGAAAATAACGTTTAATTTTTTGATTAACGTTAAGAAAAATTGCACTTAATTTAGCCCTTGCAATTTCAATTTAATTGCAACAAAAATAGTTTTACTTACTTTAAATAATATAAAATAAGTATAAAATTCAAAAGGCAAATAATAATAACGTTTCAAGAATTTCAAATAAAAAAAACTCATGAAATCATAAATTGCAAAAGATTTGATGGAACACTAAAACAAAATATAGACGATAAATACAATTTCAATTCACAAACAATATTGGAGAGTTGTGAAGTCACTTTGAGGTACATCCAATATTACTGTCACGCCAATCAGAATATTTCGTACGTCCAATTTTAACACAAAGCGGTCCTTTGTTTTTTGTATTCTATTTTCATTGAGCAGTGACAAAATTGAAATTCCATAAAAAGTGACATTTCACAATACTTTGAGAATTTATGATTGAAATATATTGAGAAATAATTTTCCATACATTTTATTTCTCGGCCAGTTAAGTCACTAGATAGAGTTTCGAGCAAACACATCTGTATAGATACCACGCATTACGTCAGTCTACCGATAAACAGCAATAGGGTGTGTAGCTAATGTAGTTCCCAATATTGGTGGCACTTTGGCGATATAAGTATTATTTATTACATTACATAAGTGCCTTATTTAATAACTATAAGGAATAATAATATTGTAACCAGACAGCTTATCTTTTGACAGGTCCTGAAAAACACCATATGCTTCAATGATAAACAAATATATTATTTATGTAGAAATGAAAAAAATACATTTGAATAAATATAAGCAAATTATTATTCTTTTTGACTTGTTAAGACATCACATAATATTAATGTTACAAACAAAGAAAGCAAGACCTTTAAACCTAAAACAAAACAATATATAATATTATATTTTATTTATATGCGAATAGGAAATTAAAAGTTGAAAATGCCTCTCTGTAATCAATTTTCAATCATTTCATACAACACGTCACCTTTCTGCCAACCTGACAATTCCAGTTGTCCAATTAAGTTTATAATTGTTTCAATATTTCGAGCCAATGCCAATGTGATAATTATCTGTATGAAATATTAACTTTGATATACAAAATTATACCATTTTTCGTAATATATAATCTGGGTTAATAGCCCTTGTATTATTATAAAGTCCTGCCTCGTTGGTCTAGTGGCTAGATATAAGGCCGCAAACTCGGTGGTCCTGGGTTCAATTCCCAGGTCGGGCCAATAAATAGTTATTGGGGTTTTCTGTCAGAAAATTCTCAGTATCAGCCCGGAGTCTGAAAGTTGGAAGTGTGAACACTCCCGTGCCTCGGAATGCACGTTAAGTCGTTGGTACGGCGCCTGAACTCTTTCCGGTCGTGTCGGATTGCCTACTCATCGGATAATGAGAGCTAAGGAAAAGAGAGTGCACCTGTGTTTGCGCACACACTTTTGCACTATAATATCTCCTGCGCAGTTGGCTAATCTCTCTTGAGATTGGCCGCCGTGGCGGAAAACAGTCTGGAGGACCTTATTAATTTATTATAAAGTGAATAAATCAAGGTATTACTACTATTCGTTCTTAGAGTCGAAGTGGCCCCGTGGTTATGAGTCAAGTTACAATTTATATATGTATTTAAAATCCAGAAATGAAACTGATTTTATTATCATATAAATCGATGTAAGTACTCACTTTATTTTTCTTAATATTCCAAATAGCACAATTGAACACATTCAACCGATACAATTATTGGCGCGCCTTTTAATTTGTTAAATAGTTATTTAATAATTTTGTCTCTTTGTCCACCAACAAAATGGCGGCTTAAAAACTATATGATATTATAACTATTATTTCATTTTCTTCCTGTTCGAAGTTAAGGTTGATAATAATTTAAGAATATTGCCTATTATTATAGGAACAGGAACATGTAATTTACTTAAATATAAAAACGTCATAATAAAGACTGAAGTGAGCTGTTTATAATGGTATTTTAGTTACAGCTATTCCATTAAACTTGAATTGCAGTAATATCAATTGTACACACAATATGAAAGATAACTGGAACCAGTGCAGCTGCGCGAGCGGTCACCGGCGCGGGCTCACCTCTGAGCGATTTACGTAGTTGTTTATTTATGCAAAGGTTTAAAGTTACGGCCGTAATACACAAGCCAAGAAATAAAGAAACTAAAATATAATATATTTCTTATAACATAGAAAATCTTTGAGATGTTCATGGTGGAGTAATAAGTAAGTATAGCAATTATTGCAATATTTCAGTGATATAAATAATCAACAATTTTACCAAATATTAATTTTATTATATAAAAATGTACATTTGACAATGTCACTTGAATTCTTCTTTTCCCACTTCATAGCAAGTTGATCGCTTTTATAGGAAATTCCTTTAATACACAATATATATTAGCTCTGGCAATAAATAATAATAAATTTAAGTCGCACATAAAGAAAACTTTGATTAATTAATATGTATTACTCAATAATGGTACAGATGAAAAGTGTTAAATTGGTATTCGTTGTTTTTCATCCGGGATAATTATACGTGAAATAATCTATACTTAATTAATAAAAATTGTATTTAATTTAATCTATGTACGTATTTGCCCCTTCTCTTCCGTAGAATCTACATTCAATTTTAATTGGATCTTGCAAAATGAAGATTTCAAATTTCCCGAAAGAGCCTACCCGACTAAGTATATTTCGATTTCATTTGATCAAAAAATTTAATAAATATTTCTAAGTAAATACAATATAATAGTAGATATTCTATAACATTATTATTTTTTAAATAGCTTGTAAATATTACTGCTTCGCTGTTAATAGTGAGAGGTCCGTATCAAAGGCGTGGTCGTTCACGAGGCACCCACTGCCGCTGGCTGCTGTTTATGGGATGCATTCGTTATAATTTCCAACGGATATATTACGTCACCAGTTAAAGGATACATTATAAAGTTGTCTTTATGCCATTGCAAATTATATCCCACGGAATTAATCTTAAGTTTCATATTAATGGTCACTTATCTTAGAATTAAATAGTGATTTAAGTTACATCTAATACGTACTAGAGCTGAGTTCGCATTATCAATCCTAACCATCCGATTAGGATTTATATTTAACCATTTAATATAACATATTAGTTTTAGTGTTAAATTAGAATCTATTTATTAATCTTCTTCTTCTTCTTCTTTGTCGGTACGGTCTTGGCAGACCGGTCGTGGTCATATGAAAGTTGTTGCCCGCTTGACTATTCGCCTCCATTCCTCTCTAACGGAAGCCTTCCTCGCACACTGGTGGATTGGGACGTCAAAAGCCGCTCTTACTTGATCCGTCCACCTCGTCGGTGCCTTACCACGTGCCCTAGTGCCTTATTAATTATTAATAGCTTTTTGTTATTGTTTCAAGGCATTGTATAGCGTAGAAAGATAGTGTGTTTACTAGGCGGTGAGGCCGTGCAAGTCAGTCTGGGTAGGTACCACCAAATCATCAGATATTCTACCACTAAACAGCATATAGTATAGTTGCGATCCGGTTTGAAGAATGATTGAGCCAATAAAGCTACAGGCACAAGGGACATAATATTGTGGCGTATTTGCGATGTTAGGAATGGTTAATATTTCTTACATCGCTAATCTCTTAGGGCGTTCGTGATCACTTGATCATAGTGGCTCATTTGGTCTTACACCACCTATAAAATAATATAGAAAATAATAATTGTGGTATGCACTAATCTATCTTGAAATTAGTTCTTTTTCAAGCCTGTCTAATTGTAAGTAGACATACATTCATCTAAGTTATCCTATCACAAAACAGCAATCCTTATATTCATAGTGTTCTGTTTTAAATAGTTAGAGCCAGAGGAACTACAGGCAAACACAATATCTTACTTCGCAAAATAACTAACATATCATTTTCAATACAAACTATTAAATAATAATACTAACCTGGGTTCACCTAGGATCTTAGAATCTGTGGTCGTATAGCTAGATAAATAAAAAATAATAAATGAAATGGTAGTATTTGAGTAAAAATGGGGGTCGGGTCATGAATCTTATTACTAAGTACTTACTGTCTATTATAGAATAAAAGTTTTCATTTGTGTCTCTTACCAATTGTACTCGTAACACAATCTCATTAGAATGTCACGTCACGAACGCTTTACAAAGTGATCGATGACCCTCTCATAAATTAAGTTTTACGCCAGATATCAAAAAGTTTTAGGATTTCGATTATTCGATCAATCGAATTACGAATAGCGGCTGGTATCGATTTTATTGAATGGCTACTATCTAATTGCTAGGTTTGAAGATTGATGAGGGTAAGAAGGTGTTATAAATGTATTTGTTTTTATCTTAGTTTAGGGGATTCACATATTGTGATGTTATTGGGTTATTTTTAAAATAACTTATGGCCGAATACTGAAACGTCTTTCAAATATGAAGTGGGACTTAATTATTTGGAACGCCATTAATTTCAAATTTCGCATACTAAATTTTGAAATGAGTGACGTTCCAAATAATTAAGTCCCAATCATATTTGAAAGACGTTTCAGTATTCGGCCATATGTCAGTTAAAAATCAAGCATTAAATATTTCGTAGTTAATATTATTTTTTGCACTAATTATTTATATACATAAATAATCTAGTTTAAGTAATCAATTATGAACAATAGCTGTTAACGATATTTGACATCGAGATAGTAAATTAAATGTAGCGTCAAACTTTGACACGTACGGAGGTCCGCAACAATTTTCGCATACTGAATTTGGAACTTGAATATTGAAAGGCGTTAAATGCGTGTCATGAGCATTTTATATTGAACCTTATTATAAGGTTAGTATAAATATGACAATCGTTTGAAGATAATTGTTTGCCAACAAGATGGGACGCACGAGGAATCTTAATAACGTACAGCGTCAGAATGCGTCTCTTTGGTATTTAACATGAAGTAATCTTTTGATGTGATGTACTGGTCTAGACTAACATTCTTGTGTCACTTTATTTTTTGAATTTAGAACACTAAAATATATATTATATACGCTTTATACTCGTATAACCAAATTTCATTGGCAAATCATAGTATGTCAGTTATCTTATTAAATACGTATTTTTTTCTATATCGTCAAGTATATTCTACTCTTCGTAGAAAAGATGATTCAGGTGAATTGCAATTTGACTAAAACTAAATTGCATAGCTTTAATTATTTTATCTTTTTGCTTGAACCGTGTTTATTTTATGAATTTAATTTTAAAATAAAAAAAAACATACTCAGCTTTTCATATATGAGTATATTTTTAATGATGAAATTTATCAAAGATTAGTAAGTACATATAAAACCATCAGCGTCAAGAAGGCACGCGATGCGATATAAAGTGATGCGTCACTTTTTTTTTAATCTGTGTCGTATATCCGAAAATACTAGTCCTAAATGTAAATTGAAAATGGTTATTTTCATTAATAGAAAACGAATAAAATAATAATGCTATTAACTGTGTGTCAAATAATTTGACCTTTAGTGAATGTGGGCGGACCAACCTGTATTATAATTATGTAAGCGTTAGAGATCTCCATTGCTGTATAACCGAGAAATATGCCCAATTGGCTGATTTTTTCCAACTAAACATATATAAACACATAACAATTATAGAATAGTACATAAGTTATTGCAGAAAAATAAATGGTTTTACATGTATAACTACCTCATATATACCTCAATTTGATGAATGATTTGCTCTGTGCGAGTTGAACTATGGTGTTCCAAAAATTGATTTATATAATTGCAATATAACATAAGTTATTAGTTAACATAAGCTTCATTCATAACTGTAATCAGTCGTAAAGTTGTAAGTCAAGATGTCTACCACCGACTTACTGCGTTAATTTCCAACGTTGACATTATAGGGCACAAGTGTGCGCAAACACAGTTCACCTATTTCTTCACTCTCATAATTCAATGAGATAGCATTTTAAAAAAATTTTATTATGATTATCCAGCATGGACTTAAGGAATCTGTAACCTTATAAAATTGCAATTATAGTAACAAGAGATGGTCTAATGACTTGCTAAACTCTGTCATAGTAAATTTGTAAAATAGTTTTGGCATTTAACAATCATACATTTCAGTGAAATAATTATACACCTACTACATGAGAACGGTTTATATCGCATTTATTATATCTCTACTATTAATAGCTGGTTAAATAACGGAGTGGCGACCCCCCCTCATCTTTGCCACCGCTAAGGTCACCAATTAATATTTTCTATTACACACATTCATATTTGTAACACTGCTTGGCAAAATTTCCTCTTTATAGAGAAAGAGGAAGAAGGAAGTCGAGCTGATTCACTCAGTTAGGTATAAGTTATGTTCTATCATCTTTAAAACCTAATTAATAATTTAAAAAAAACTTTACAAAGTTTAATAGTTTCAAACAGACGTTTTTCTTATGTAATAACAAATGTACTAAAAAAATGATGTCTGTAAAGTCGGTTTACGGACGATAGTTTAACGTGACATCGTCATAACAAAACATTGATGAAATGACTGCAATCCAGTGAAAGAGAGATAGATGCGGCACAGGCGTACAATCAGCGTAACGGGACAATTAGCGTAACGGGACAATTTTTCGTGCATGCAGCTAGCGTTCATCGATTTGTTAGACGTTGTCACGTCAAAATGAAAAATAGCTCATTAAGGTTTTTATTGAAAGTCTTTATTATAAAGACGAATATTCTTGTTTAACAATGAGTTAAATTTCCAATAAATTTCTTAGAACAAAAATATTTTCCAAGTTTGTTAAACCTTAAGGCAAGGCCTTTGAAACAAAAAACTCAAATAGAACAAAGACATCAATTTGGAACTCGAACTAATATTAGCCAGAAGTGGGCGTTGAATTAATTTCGATATTAAATTACGGCATTTAAAACTTAACAAGACCACCGTCAAGAGCCATTCATGTATGAAGTAACCTAATCGCTCTCAAAGGAATGTATTAAAAACCGCTATATGTAAAGTTAAGGATTCGACGTTCATAAACAAAATGGCTATTATTGCGTATTAAATTTTTAGACAAAGAATATATTCTAAAGAACTTAATATAAGTGAATGTAAATTTCCCATTGCTTGGTACTTACACCATCACTTTCTTCGGTTTTTCGGTTCTTCAGTGCAGGTTAATATATAGGCATGTGGAAGATTTTAACCAACACACGACACACGGTATCCTCCCTAAAAATTTGACCCTTATTACACTCCAATACGGGTTACATATATGGCAGTTTTTCATAGACGATTTATAAAAAATTTACATATTTGACGCCAAATTAATTTGTTAAAAAAATCCTGTAAAATGACGAATAGAAATTGATTATTACAAGTGGTAAAATAAGGTACCCTCTTTGCCCAGAAGCAAGGATACTTAGGAGTTATTAAATAAACAATATGAAAATAATTATTTATATACTTAAGTGCACAACAAATTAAAATAACTTAAAACTTGGGCATAACGTTACTGCGTTCTCTAACAACTAATATTAGTAAGTATAATAAAAAAGTAAAATTATACAAAATACACACACACACACGCGCGCGTGCGCACACACATATATATAAATACAAACACGACATAATTTGTAAGCTACGCTAGATTATCCCACATGACATTAGCGATACAATATATGTTTAATAATTAGTACAACTTAAGTCGATTAATTAAGTAATTGAATTGAACCTAGCACAGTAGTGTTGAACGATAATAACTACCATAATATATCGTAATACGATCTGCGTCATTACACGCGATGAAAGCTGAGAGAATAAGGATATTACCGATAGCAGTGTAACCAATATAGGAAGCTTGATGTAAAGTAGATGAGATTGTCGATGCAATCGAAGAATGTTAGTTGTATTTGTCAATTATATGCGATAAGGTCTATATATAATATATAATTTCAAGATTTCAAATAAACTGTACAGCGAAGGTTTTGAAAGTATTTAAATAAAATAATAATATTCTTAATTTATTTATAATTTAAATAATATTCTTAAATAAAATATATAAATTCAATTCATATTTTTTCACTTTAAGTTAATCTCAAAATGACAGGATTTTTTTATGTGTAAAAAAAATTGTAATAAATAAAAATGCAATGTTGTAATACAAAAATCTTAGTTACATAGGTTGCTGGTATATTTTCGGTATAAGGGACGATTCATATATCTTAAATTGTCAATATCTATGGGCGGTGGTGACCACGTACTGTCAAGTAGCCTATTTGTCCGTCCGTGTACCAATACAATGAAATAAAATTACAATAATAACTTTTATTAGGACAAAGGATTATCACAGATGACTGTATTAGCCATCTTATTATGATAGCTTGTATTTGTTTATTCTGTTTAACCATTTTAACGTACATTAACGGCCTCACTTAAAACATAAAAAACTCTTTCATCCAAAATGATTTGACATTCGTAAGAAAATGACATTGCACTGTTTAACCAATTACTTTCTAAATAAAATGTCATAGGTAAAGTTATATGTTGTTATTTTGTAAAATAAATAAACTATACTATATATATAAAATTATTCATAGTTCATATTGACGTATACAAAACATCAAGTCGACATGCATTTAAATGAATGATTGCTGATGATTGATGCAAAATAATTTAGGTTAATTGAACACGCGTCGAGGACTGAAAATCAATAATTACGCAAATATTATTGATAAAAAACTATTTTATAACAAAAAAAGGTTGTTTTTTGGTGAATAAGTTGAATTTATAGATTTACATAAAACCTATTATATTTAATAAAATATTTATTTATTATGGAACTAACACTAATAAAATAAGCAAAACTTCAATTAAATTAATTGGTGGAACTGAATAATTAAATTGCAAAATTTTACTTATACATAATACCTACACATTTTTAACCCTTGTCAGGCTAAACATTTTGATAAATATATATACGAGTACATACAATGTTACACTTATTAATCCGTAGGTAAACCGCTCGCAACTCCAACTTCGATCTGAATGACCGCAATGTATTTCACTCAGAGCTTCACTGATAGTGATCCATTGTGATGTACGACATATGTGTACGATCTCATGATTGGTAATAAATTAGCAATTTCAAACATACGATGATAGATGAATCTCTACTGAATTGCTGCCTTTCATACATAGTTTTCACTTATCGGATAAACGGTATTTTTTTGAAAATATACTCATATTTAAAAAAAAAGCATGTTCATATGATTTTCGATAGGAAATTTCAATTAACTTGCAGTCTGTATCTGACTGGTTTGGTATGCAATGACAGCAAACGGACATGACATTTTCTTATGCCGGCGTACCATATCTCCGCCTCCGCTCTTACTCCCTTTTGAGTTTGTAACGCCTATACTATTTATTTCCTTTCTATATATCATTACAATAATTATATATACTTTTTGTTTATTTTCCATAAATTTTGCGGAATGTCATTTAATTCCTTTTCTTTATTCAGTTAATAACGACATGGCAAATTAAATAGAATACGTAGTACCTAGGTCAGAATACCAGTTAAAATCCGAACTAGCGTCATTTTGATGACTCACGTTTTATTTATATTTCGTATGAATTGAGCAAAATTCAAATATCTTTATTCAATGTCGAAGTGTTACACTTTCTTATTGATTGTCATAAATCGACCAACCTATAATATAATAATAACTATTATTATATTATACCTTTACAAAAGAATTTCACACGACGGAGAATTTCACACTCTTTTACTGTTTTATTTATACATACATCATTTAAATAATAATATTCTAAGTGAATTTTAAGTGAATATTAGATTTATGTTTTTTTGAATAAAGATTGATATCTTCTTTTACTTTAAGTTAAAGAAGTTTTGACATTTTTAGCGATCGTTATCGCGATCCGTCTAATCTAGACTAATTCAATGATCGAAGGGACGAAGTGTCGTATAAATAATTAATTATAAAACTTTTTTTATTGAATCCTAATACTCTTCTCTATGGTGGCAATTTAATATATTACGTTGTTGAATGTATGATACATTCATGCCTGAAACAGAAAACAGGAACAAACATTATGGTGCTTCCGTAAACAAGTCTCTATGCATTTTATTTATTCAGCTAGAATATTGGTACCATATGACGTCATGTTTTTGCCATATAAACAATTTTGAACCTTGTAATAGAAGAGTATTAAGGTTGACTTTTGCTTTTTATTTTGTACAATCATGCATTCTAATAGTTAGAAGTACCTACTATTCTTATTCTCACTATAACGACCTTAAAAGTTCAAGTCTTTCTTTCACGAAATCCTCATTAGCAGCACGGAGTTAGGAAATCTGTCTCCCACCTTGTCACAAGTAATTGTCGTCTTTCTTATAATCCAATGGAACGGTTGAGTGTTTGCGTGCACTTTTCTGTTCTGTGATATCTTCGAACAAAAATTCTGAGTAAGAGATAAGAGTGAGTCCAGTGGATAGAACACCTGAATTTTAAACGAAGGCCGTGGATTCGAAATCATTTCATTTCTCGTGAATTGATCTTGTTCTAACCGATGAAGAAAAGCATTGTGCAGCAATCTACATGTGACCAACCCCCATAGAAACAACTTCAAGTTAAGTTAAAAAGAACACCTCTCTCCAGCAGTGGGCCATTCGCTAGCTGTTAATTTACGTTATTGAGTAAGTGAGCGCTATAGCCGATTTTTCCTCTCATCGTTATTTTAAGACGTTATTTGGGATAAATTGCTATCAGAAAATTTATGATCAATGTTGCATAGCTCATTAATAATCATTTCAGTTTCACATTATATTCCAAAATTCTATAGCTAAAATAGACGAACACCGTGGCAGCAAAGGTTAGGATTGGCAATTTATTCGCACGGAGCACGGCTGGCCTCATGTACAAGATAATGCCTGCCCGAAATAACTCCCGTAAATTGAGTTTAGTAACTTTTCGCTTAGACAAGACTTTATGTTAGCGTATGTAAAACTGTTTATTGGATTTTTAAACATTACTCAAATTTCAAGTCAAACAAGTTGAAACACAAAATTTGTCTATTATCACAATTTGATATTAGCAATTACAACTCGTGACGCATTTACGTCTTACCGATAAGAACTGGACACCCAGGAGAGCTGGACACCCATATAAGCCGAGATGGCCCAGTGGTAAGAATGCATGAATCTTAAACGATGATTTCATGTGCTTGAGTTATGGGAGCGTGGTGACTGGTGACTCTGTCTTAAAAACTCAGTGAGACAGGTTATTAAAATGTATTCTAGAAAATTATTATCATTATTAAGAATCGATATTCACACACATTCACGATATTCATTCACATTTTTATTTGGTGGTAGAGCTTTGTGCAAGCTCGTCTGGGTAGGTACCACCCACTCATCAGATATTCTACCGCAAAGCAGCAATACTTGCTATTGTTGTGTTCCGGTTTGAAGGGTGAGTGAGCCAGTGTCATTACAGGCACAAGGGACATAAGAGCTTAGTTCCCAAGGTTGGTGGCGCATTGGCGATGTAAACGATGGTCAACATCTCCTACAATGCTAATGTCTATGGGCGTAGGTGACCACTTAAGATCAGGTGGCCCATATGCTCGTCCGCCTACCTATGAAATAAAAAAAATAAAAAAAAACATTTTCATGAAGGAATTAAAATTGAATTACATATCAAATCATTTATTTAATAAAGTGAAAATTCAAAATAACTTATAAGAGTACCATGTTTAAAGTACATTTTGATCTAAATGCATTTAATTATTAATTATTATTGAAGAAAATTAATTCTATTGCTAGTTTTGTTTGTAAATTAATATTATTTAATAAATATAATAAATGAAATAACATACAAGAATAAATTATAATTTGACAATAGATCTAAGAATTGCAATAGCTAATAAACATTGTTAAAGTACAATCTAACAGTACTGCGGAACTAAGCTAGTTTTACATAAATTAATTTAAACGCAAACATACGCTGTGTAATATTATGCATATTGTATCAGGAAGGCAGCCAGAGAAATGAGCAAGATGGTAGATGAGCGAATGAGTGAAGTGTGAGACTTTGTGTATATGGTCACTGATTACGTAAAAATGAAAAATACGTATTACACTAAGTTATTCTATTTTTAAAATGAATTTATACAAGAAGTTTATGAACTGTATAAATATATAATACTAGTAACTCTGGCTACGCGTGCATGTAAAGAAAGGGGAGGGGGGAGCGTAAGTTCAGCGGTTCAGTGATATTTTCTAAATGTTATTTCCCTAGAAGTGTTGCTACAATAATAGGGTAGTATTAACATTATTATTATTAAATATAATTAATAGTAATGAGGCCTAGGGAGATTAGCCAGCTGTGCCATATTATGCACAAGTGCGTGCGAAAACACCGACGGAACGCCAAATCCGACCGGAAAAACTCAGGCGTAGAACCAAGGCACAGGAGTATACACACTACCATTATTATTATTTTTTTTTTTATTGCATAGGAAGGCGGACGAGCATATGGGCCACCTGATGGTAAGTCACCAACGCCCATAGACATTCGCGTTGTAAGAGCTGTTAACCATCTCTTACATCGCCAATGCGCCACCAACCTTGGGAACTAAGATGTTATGTCCCTTGTGCCTGTAATTATGATTCCAGGCGACTGCTACTGAGAATTTTTATGCCAAAACATAATAATGTTTTATTGACCCCGACCAGAGATTTGAGCCCAGAACTAAGGTTCTGGTAAGATCCTAAGGGATCTGTATCATATTTTGCCACTAGACCAACGAGATATAAACTTAAATTATTATAAAAACTAGCTGATATATTAACAAAGTTTTCTTATGTACGAAGGAAAAAACATCAAAGAGATCGCAAGTAAAAATTTACTTTGTTTAAACATACATCACTGAACACGCAGTTCATAAACAAATCGTTGTTTCTTGAAACTTTAATAACTTTTTATTAAATGAAGATATCGCAATCATTTTTTTTTCTAAGGGCCAAGTGTCTAAGAAATAACATTTAGAAAATTTAATTGAAATCTATCGAGTACTTTTTCCGTGATGCGCGCACAACTGCAGACCTCTATCATTTTATTTATATAGATAATCAAAAATCTCTGATACAACGAAACACGTCACAAATAACGAGCTTTTGTACTTCATTCGTATTTTATCATATTGACACATTTCTAGTCTTTTATTTCACCTCTCAGATACACCGGTGTCTGATACGTGATGACGTAAAATCTCATAAAAAGTCTTCCATACATCACATATAATGGGATTATCGGGAAATCGTAGGGTGAAAATATATTTCATATTTATCATTGAACAAAATATATCATATTCATATATTCTCATATTCATACAGGATACGTACTCAATACTCATACAAATTGGAAAATAAAAGCTATTGTTTTCTGTTGCGTATATTTGGTTAAATCTTATGAAATTAAGTTAATATATATTACAGAAATTCCTAAATAGATTTATTTTAGTCTCTAAAATAAAATATTTAGGAGATAGTTATTAAGATGTAATGTTGTATTCCTTATTAAAAGAAAACAAAATCCTCTCAAAAGAACTTAGTATACAATATTACTATATAAAGAGATTAATCTCTCTATTACGTTCCGAAAAATAACCGTCTAACTAATTTTGATAACAGCTTTATCTAGCTTAAAGCCTGGGTAAAGTAAGCTGCTTACTTTAAATCTCTAGGAGCGTAAAGTATGATGTACTTATTTTACACGAAATAAAAGCTAATTATAATATAAGTGACGGGCTGCTTCGCGTTGCTTTCACTGACAACGTACTATGCCGTCCCTTGGGTAGAAGGGTGATGTTTATTCAATCTATAACTTTTCTTAATAATTAGACTATCTAATGAAACAACTTTCATCAAAACGAATTTGTAAGTCTTGTAATTTTCATACAAATAAACTTAGCTTTATAAATTACTATGTAAAATATACGTAACATTTATCATAAGGAATAAATACACCGAATTCGAGTTTGACAGATCATTTGAAACATGCATAAATCATTCTTGTTATAATTCTGTCGAGGTGAATTGGGATATCCCTTCATTAGTCGACTGTGAGCGATTAAAGTTAGTTTCAACATGAAGTTTGATTAATGATAACCTTACAATATTAATAAAACAATTTGTTTCAGTGTACATTGCTCTTTATTAAAGTCATTCTTATCATCATTGGCGTGGAATCAGGGTTGTATCACAATAGTAATGATGTTATTTTAAAAGTAATCTATTTAGTTATGTTTGCAGTAGTTTATGATCGTGACGATGACTTCTTGAAAAACCAACATTCAACAAAATAAGAAAATTCAAAAACATGGACGCGAAGCTTGTTTAGCAAATTAATATCAATAAATAAAAAATCGTAGGTTTTTATATTCGGAAGATCTTTGAGTGCTAAAATAGCTTGTCACTGAAGTATTGAGCACTCGATATATGCAAGTATTTCTTTTATATTTTCCGATCAAAATAAAAACATGATATCCATTACCAATTTACATATTTCACATTTACATAGTAAGTCAAAACAATGAAATACTGCTTTAAATATGTTTTAGTAAAATAGGCCAAATTTCAATTGGGTAAAAGCTAAAATTGATTGGGGATATTTCGTATACCTTCATATTGTTTATGAGGGTACTCGGAGAATATGCCCGCATAGCGGTCGGTAATATCGGTGGGAACAGGCGCCACGTGTTCACGTTTGTTCGTGTGAACGGCGCAAGCAGGATGAGATCCTTGCCTTTGTTTTATGTAAAGACATTATAGTATTCTGAACTACATCCAGTTACATTGTTGCCATGACGGTAACATTAAGAAATTAATCTAGTGTTTTTAGCGGTCTTACCGATTAATCAAGTATTTTCACACCAGACACCAAACTTTGCATTGATGTTTTCCAGATTGATGCAATTTCATGCAATTCAATGTTATGCGATAAAGTATATAAATAAATAAATAATAGCATACAAACATTCTACTGCAGGCCTAAGACCTCCTCCCCAATTTGAGAGAAATTTTGAAGCACAAGACATGCCTATCATGCTCAACAGGAGATTATCTTAATATAGATTTAAGGTAAAGTAAAAATTTATCAAATTTTGAATATAAAATTTATAAAAAATAACTGAAAAAGTACAATTCGGGCTCAAATGTTCTAACTATATGTATAATGAATCGAATACCCATTTTATTCTGAATAAATTATACCTTTAAATTGTATATGTTAATTAGAAAGAAATAATTAATTTAATAAAATTCAATGAATACGTCAAAACTCATTAGGTTTTTAGGTTAATTTCCACGATTAGTAATCTCTTAAATGTAAATTCGTACGCCGTGGCACATAAAATCTTGTTCATAAAATTGTTATAATATTTAATTAACTCTCTATGTAAAATAACGTTACAACCAAAAAAAAGAAACAAATTCATCTAATTATTTTAAATTAGGAGCTGTCAAAAAAGATTTTCGCATAATTGAACATTATTTTGTCAAAACAAAATAAAATTATAAACAACATTAAAAAATTATAATAAAGTCAAAACATTTTAATGTTAATGTCTAATAAATTTGACACATAAATTATCTACTGAATTAATCGTGTGAACGTGCGATTAAATAATTCATAATTATAAAATTTAAAATAAATTTAAAAGTTATTAATAAAAGACGTTACTTATGGACACGTTGTTCTGAAGTCACGTTAAAAAGCCACTTTAAAAACAAACATTAAATAAAACTGATCATGACCGTTGTAACCAAGATAATAAAGTGTTAGTACTGTTCCCGTTTAAATTTTTCTTAATGTGTTTCAGAATTGCTCATGTTTTACACACAAACAAAATAAAATATGCAAATTCGAACACACACACACAACGCGACAGTTTTTGACGTTCGATATGAAAATCTTTTTTTTATAAAAAATAGATAGGCGGACGAGTAAATGCGCCACCTGATGGCAAACATTCTAGATCACACATTTTTATAAGAAGATTGTTAACTAAATATCCCATAATTATTATTTATTCTCGATGAACTAAGGTTTACTTTTTAATTATAACTTGAAAATGGAATAAGTTTATTTTATAAAACGAATTAGCCAGTATATGTAGATTCCATTTATATATATTTGATAGGAGTTCATATTGTATTATGTGTGCAAGCGCTCTGTCTGGCAGATGGGGCGCAGATAGGAACAAAATAATTCCAGAGCCGTCCCAAAGAGACATGAAAGTTGGAATTTTTGGTGAAATTCGCTTTGAATTCGTTTCGAAATCCAGAGATTTTTTTTCACAGTTTTCACATAGCAAAAGCGAATTACAACTTAATTTAAAACGCTAATTTTAATTTACATAAAAACTTATTTATAAATAACTTTTTAGTAACATTCAAATAAAGTTATACATGTTCATTTCTCGTGTGGTCTTTTCTTTTATTTTCATTAAAAACATTTGTAAAAAAATCAGGAACGGATTCGCGAATCTGGTACTTTTTTTAAAATGTTTCAACCGACTCGGAGATTTCTCTGCAAAAGAACATTTCAAATATATTAAAGTCGGGAACATTTACACCCATTTCGTATCTCAGCGTCCGGTTTATTGTGAGCTAGTCTTACAGTTATTCAATAAAATTTATTTATTATATATTAAAATGAAAGTCTTGGTTCTTAAGCATAATAATTATATTAAATATTCTAATATACTACTTAATAATGGAATCCAAAATATCCTGATATATACGAAAATGATATCGTGTTTTAAAATAATAATATATGATTGAGGCGCGACTAAATAAAACATTTTTATAGGCGTATGTTATTGTTTTAAACATTATATAGTCATACGTATTAGTTAAAAGCTAAAATATACTACGAAAATAGCAGATGCTTTGAATCTCGACGACATTCGATTCAAGTCGCGCGTAAGTAGCACAGATTAAAAATCTGTCAAAACAAATTGGCCTTGCTTTATGAGGTCAACAGATGTAACGCGGTTTTTGTAACAATGACAAGTCCTCAAATATATAAATGAATTAATAATTTCAGCTTAAAGGATTTCTGCAGCAAAACAAATACAGTAGGAATAAGTTTAAAAATGAGAAAAAAATCATACCGTAAAATAGACATCCAAAATAACAAAATACAAGCATTCTATTACATTTTTACAATAAATAAAACTTATATTTCTTATTTACACTGATTTTATTTTATTTATTTATAGGTATTATATTTTTTTATATATCTGTATTTTTTATAAAGAAATATATATTATTAGTTTCTAGCTGTCACTACTTACAATCGCACAATGAATCCAATATTCGTGATAGCATTTTTTATAAGGCTAATCCATTTTCATTAATTTGACAAATGCGAGTAATATAAAAGTAAGAGCTATAAAAAGATTCTAATTTAAACCTTAAATACTGTTCATACTGCATTCTATTTCTGAAAACCCAATAAAAGAAAAGCTTTATGGTTACTTGAAAAAGTTTCTTCATTTTCCCAGAACTGTTTGTTTATTTGAAGTCGATAATTGATTTTTTTTCTTGAAATGAAATTTCTTGCGAAATCAACATAATGGTAGCGTGTTTACAGAACATTGGCAGCTTGTCGTGCTATTGCAAAAATTAAACACGAAGGTTCTATGCGATAGCGCATAATGTAAATTACTGCAGTTCTCGTGCAAATACGAAAATATCCAGTGATTAAACAGAAGTAACCTAAAAAAGGTCATAAAAATAGTACCGCGATTGCTTGCTTGAATATTTACTGCTCATTATTAACAAAAAAATCGTTAATCAGTTTAAACTTTGCTTTAATTAATTTCTGACAAATCAATTTTGTTGGTGATATCACTACAGCAGTTAGTTATATCGTAAAATAATATTGTAGTGCGGTTTGTTACCAGTGTATGTATTTGTCAACGAGGAGCTTATATATCTTGTTATATACCATATATATGCAGACTTTTGTCATTATTATGTTTAACTTTCTGTAAAATATCCTCTGTTGAAATTTGAGTCATTAGTTCAATTAAATAAATAAAGAGTTTATAATTAATTCAAGAGTATATTTTCAAAAAATCCATTTATTAGTTGTATCTTTATCGTGTAACCTAAAATATCTTCTATGGAGTTCTTGTTTCAACATTCAATTTGTGGAAATGTAAATACACATGACCGTTAGTTATCTATAGATATAGACGATGTATGTTTAGCCGCACAAGCAGTTCTATGAATCGCAATCTTCGCCTCAATTACATTTGAAACTAAACATGTGCGTAGTCTCAATTTAATGCAGTCCATTCCTTTCGAACGGAGGTCAACGACCGATAGCCACAGCCGACTTGTTTGCACAGTTCGCAATGTTTTGCTTATCGTTTGAATCGAACGCGGAAACTTGACGTTATCACGGGCTATTGACGGTGGTTTCTGTTACTGGACGCAACATTGTTCAAAGGAAAGTTTGTGTATACCTGTTTCGTGAGATAACATCTACTCACGTATATAACTACACGTCTGTAAAACATTAACGAGCAGACCAAGTACTGAATTAAAAGAAACGAGGGAATCATTTGATAGATTATAAAATGTTTTTTATTTTTAAATATTCTTTTTATTTAAATAAATATTAATACTTATCACATGAATTAAATTTTAAAATCAAACTTTTTCATTGTTTCAATGAAAACTATTTTTTACTTCTGGGGATGGCTTTTATGAACATAATATCATTAGATGCTCTATTGTAAAATTTCAATCGACAAATTGCAACGAAAACACTCTTAAACAAACACTATAAAAGAATCGACTATGAGCGTAATAACAGATAAACATCGATAAACAACATTGATAGTGACGTAACTATTCGGTAACGGTTTAACGAAGTTGTGACATTATCTCCCTCACTATTGCAACTTGTATCGATAACTTCAATATTTAACTTACAAGCTTGACAAGCAGGTAAGCTGATATCGTGTTTACGTAAAGCGTATTGAAGTTGCTAATGTTATAACGGTCATTTTTCTAAAAGCTGGAGTAATATCGCAGTGTACTTATATACATATTATTGCCCCTATATCACTATACTAGCAAGATAAGTAGTCTCAAAACATTTTCAAATGTCCACTGTCAGATTTGATTAAACTAGTTAAAGGGACGATCGTCCATTGTTTATTTACACAACATTAATCTTTTGTTTTGTAAATAAAATGGACATCTAAACATACTCATAGATAGGAAAGGTCGTTTAATACGTTTTTCAATTTATAGTAAAAATATTTAAAAAAAAACTAAGAATAATATTCTTAATACAAAGAAAAAAAATAGGAAGGGAAGCATGAATTGAAATTGTATATTTAACTTTCGTGTGTGTGCGTATGCATGTTCGTGTGTATGTTTTTATTAATCGATAATCACAGTGATGTAATTATTAAGTTATGTTATATACATATTAATCAATTTAAAATATTTAAATATTATGTGCATAAATTCGTACTATGAGTGTGTGCGAATTTAATTATATACTACTACTGTAATATGTTTGAATTAAAATGCGATCAGCATTAAAAGAAGTAACATTTCACTAGTTATGAGAAAATGTTATATATTTATTTGGAATTCGTATGTAAACGTTATTTCATTAGTAATTTAATCTCATGTAATTTTTTAAATCAAATAAAAACTATTCAAAACTTCCCATCAATTTGAAGTGATTTAAGTGATTGCGTGTTTATTTAAAATATATTTAAAAGTAAATGAAACAAATTACAAATTGAAAAGGTTGTAGTTTCAAATTACATATTATAATTTATTTAAACATTACTCTATAAGCAATAGTCATAAAATTTTATTCCAGTTAAAGGTCAGGAATAGTCTCGTTTGAAAAGATTGTGTTAACTTTTGTGATATTTTTATGGGTTTTTTATAGATTATTAAGGTATTTTCAGACGAGTCGTTACATTCTTCATTGTTACGAAAATAATTAATATAATATTATTAATAAAATAATGTATGGATTTCAGTCACAAAGAGTCCTATTGTTTTATTATTATTATAATATTCTCATACTAGAAATAACTAATAACATTGGAATTTTTATATTATGCTCTGCTGCTCTTGTGATCACTTATTTTTTAACACGAAATACTGCAATAAGCAATATAATTACTATAAAGGAACCATTTTAACCAGCAACAAATCTAAAATATTTAATCACATTAGTCTTAAAACTTTATAAGAGACTAAAAGTGATATTATAAAATATTATTTTATCAGGTGTGACTGACACATTATAAATCCAATTAAAAATACAAATATTTACATTTGATTCATTAATTCGAAACGATCTGTTCAAACCCTATTAATAAAAAAAATATATGGTACAACCAACATAAGTAATATACACTTTTTATTACCGCTAACAAGAAATCCGCTTCTATCACATGATTACATCTTACCAGCTCATTGAACATACACTTTAAAGCTGAGGTTTTGAACCTCGACGACACACCACGCCTTCACTAACACCTCAGAGCTGGTTTACGCTATTTCGAAACGATTCGTCAACAAATTTAACGTCACATACGTTAAATTAATTGAAGATTCGTTTATATTACAGGATATACATTAATGTTATCAGATATAAACAAAAATTTTAACAAAACAAAAACCGACTTCAACGTAAAAACAAATTAATATGCACTAAAAAGTAAAAAAATAATTGCGTGTTCTTCTATAATTTGATAATTAACTTACTATTTTCTACTCATCAATATATACGATTGTTTTGTGTGGTTGATAATGTAATTACAATTATTGTTTTTTTTTGGAGTCGATGTCAGCTAAGGAAACACTTTAATATTAATAGGTAACAAACACAAAAAAACAGACGAATTGATAACCTCCTCCTTTTTAGAAGTCGGTTAAAGATAACTGACTATGGCACGGTCTGCCACGATTTAACTATCGATTCGAATATTCCTTGTATATTTATTAATTAATTTATTTGTTTATTATTACACATGAATTTATACACGTAACATAATAAAAAAATATACTTAATTACTGCTTATTATTATTAATACTTAATTATTCTTATTGGTTATGTAAAGGATGGTTAAAATTTGGACAGTGGTAACTATTTAACATGAAATTATTAAAAAAGCTCTTAAGTATAAATAAAGCTACTGGTTCCTTATGTATCGAAGACAATCGTCAACAAAATCTCTAGTGACTCTTCCCACTGTTATGCATAATATCAAAGGTTTTTTTTTTAATGAAATATAATTAAATTTATATACGATATATCTAGACTGCAAATCAAAAAATATATACTAATTAATCCATGCTTCATATACGCAAAATATAATTGTATATAATTGCCTTACTTAATATTTTATATTATTAACTGTCAAAAATTTTAAGTTGTCGTTGTAAAAGTTAAACTTGTGATATAAAGTGTAATCGTGTAGGCAGTCGATTCGACTTGTTGTGAACCAGCTCTCAAACGTAGGTGTAAAGTTCTTAACAAAAATGACGGCTCAAATGATCGAATCGAAACACCGTGCTGTCGTGCACGCTCATATTCAATTATTTACGACGCGTATTTTATATTCCAGTAATATTCTGATGAGATTTGATATCATTAGATTTACATTTAAATCGGATAAAAAATGACACCTATTATTAAACATTTTAAGGATGTCGAACGGAAAAGATTTGAATTTGTTGAAAATGATGTGTTAAAGAAGTTGTAATACTAGAAGTTGAATGGATTATAATTATATAATCAATCTGTTATAAATCTCTAAAGACGGAAATGATTAGCATTATATGTCTATAAATAATGTGGTTGGTATTTTCCACTTTCTGTCCGTTTCTGTCAGATTTGTTGCTTTTTTTTAGATTTTAGTTTTACAATAAGGCAAGAATAAAGTTTTATAATATATCTATAAATTAATTATTATTATGTAATTTAAATTATTGTATAATTATAATCAAGTCGCATTAGAAATTGAATTTAATTTAAAAAAAAAAAACAAAAATAGTGAAATTCGACAAAATTTAAAATTGTCACAAAAAATATTATTCAATTGATATATTTCATGACGTGCCAAATTTTGTATTTTTGATTTATCTCGTGTTTGGTGAAGGAAAACATCGCAAGAATACCTACATATTTCGGATGATCGTTATACAAACTGCACGGAAACAGTGTGGAACAGCGTGATGGAATAAACTCCAAAAACCTTAAAAGAGGAAGGCATTTTATTCAAACAGGCTTACTATACATTTAAGTAACTTCCCCAAAATTTCACGGTTTATTTTTTGCACAGTTGATTAAATCCAAAACTTCCTAATACCCGAATTCAAACTGCGTTTATATAAACGCACTGTTAATCTTACTTTAGCTTATAATATAAATTACCTATTATAACGAGATTTAGGTATGACATAAGACTATTGACGATAAGACACAATGTAAGTCATGATTCAATTTTTAAACTGTTCTGTTGTATCTATTTTAGGAGCATGAATCTTGCATCTTCAGCACATCGAATAATACGTTCTCTTCAAAGGGTAATCAATCACATTCAGCGCTTTCCCGTCCGCTGACGTGATAATTTTCTCTTGTGTTTGATTTACACTGAACATATCGTTCAAATTTTGATGACAAATGCTGATGTATGTTTTTAAAGCCAACGCATTATTAAATTATCTTGAAAATTTTAAGGTTTTCTTATCATTTGCTTGCCTTATTGTATACTTTTTTTTTGTTAATTATTTTTTATTTACGTCTTAATACTGCTACTTCTAGTAAAGTACATCTTTAGTTGTAAAATTGTAAATTTGTAACAGTACATTGCTAGATAAGTTATGTAGCATTTCATAGGATAAGAACAGCACAAGTGCCCTAATGATACAGCTGAAAGTAGTCTTTATGTCTATGTGTTTTATCTCAGACATAATGTATTTTTTTCTAATTCAGCTTATCACGTCGGAGAGGTAAATTGTCTTAGTGCTCTCTGATTGGGCGTAAAATGTTTGCTAGACTATTAATTGAGCTGAGATAACAAATCTCCTTAATCAAAAATCGTCCACGTCCGTTTCATCAAATATTTTATTACACTTTATTACACTTTTATCAGTACTTCATCCATTTTATTATTTTATTTTTATACTAACTTCATTACTATTTACATCGATTACTATATTTTGATTATTATAATATTTTTATACACAGTAATATTGGTTTGAAATTCAACTTAAGGTCCTCCAGACCGATTTCGGCCACGGTGGCCAATCTCAAGAGAGATTAGCCAACTGCGCAGGAGATATTATAGTGCAAAATGTGTGCGCAGACACAGGTGCACTCTCTTTTTCTTAGCTCTCATAATCCGATGTGACGGCAATCCGACACGACGGGCAAGAATTCAGGCGCTGGACCAACGGCTTAACGTGCTTTCCGAGGCACGGGAGTGTACTTCCAACTTCCAGACTCCGGGCTGCTACTGAGAATTTTCTGACAGAAAAACCCAATAACTATTTATTGGCCCGACTTGGGAATTGAACCCAGGACCACCGGGTCTGCGGCCTTATATCTATAAATTCAACTAACAGACAAATCAAATAAATGTATTATGAATAAAAACAAAGTCCACTTGACTCAAAATCTCCATTCCTGAATCAATTATAAAAGTAATACATATCTATAATATGTCACAACATTCCACTGTTCAATCTTATTTAAATAAAAATATAATCACACAGACGTTTCCACGACTTACGACATGCCCCATTTAAAACGCCTTAACTAATCGAGTGTATCCAATTGAGCCCATCAGCTCAATTGCTCTTAATACGGATTGCTCATGGCCGAAATACGATGCCAAATTTTTTAATTACTGGACACAGAGCGTTGAACGTATTTAATTACAAACCGGTTTTATTTTTAATACCTTTCATATTTGTCATGTATTTTCGCTTTTGGTTTTGTAGATACGAACTTGACTGTTTCGTGTTCTCTTTATACTTTTTTTTAAATTCGTTGCCTTATGTGGTGAACACATTCGCTTGTTCCGTTTGAACATTGGCGTGCATTTCTAAACTGTTTTTTTAATCGTGAATTGAAACGACAGACTAAGCTCGAGGGTATATCTTTTTTTAGGATTTTGCTTTCAAATTTGGATCACTCCATTTTGATGTATGATTTTCTCAAAAATTATGACAATAAGTTATGATGATTAGGATGGAACCATATCATATGCGAAGCCAGATATGCATTTTTGATTAAATATCAATGTCATTGTCAATATTAACATTTTAAATATTTATGCAGTTTAAGTAAAATAAGGGTGAATTCATATCAACTACACAATTTTATAATTAGCTAACTAAATATATTCTCTCCACCGTTTATATAGCGTGATAATTATAACTATTCATATAGATTTATATGTAGTTATGTTTTGATGCAATATCATTATCGACAAGACCACCCATAGTTTTTGTCCCTTGATCAAAAGGAAACAGTAGATTCTCATTAAATTAAAAAGTATCCGAATACCTTTGTTAGCCCAAAATCGCTAACCAATTAATTTCATTAAAGAATTCCTTTCGACGCGGCCAGCGCTCTGATAACTACAAAAGTATTCTTTAAATAACTCGCTATTCTCAGATTGTTAAATGGCTGTGATCTGTGAATGGAATTTTAATTAAATTTGTTTCATTAAAAACATCCTGATCAATGTTTATCGGGGACTTGAATATATTAAGGATAAGTTGAATGAGATATGAGTTTTTTTTTCTTTTTCCTATATCGTAGTAATTATGTATGTTTATTTTTTACTTCTACATAAGCTCGTGTTGGCGACTTAGGTGCTTGTATTTGTTTGCTTTTATAATATATATTTTTATTATTGATACCAATACTTTAAGAAACTGCTCATAAGTCTAGTGGCTAGCTAGAACGGCAGCACATTATGAGGTTCGGGTTCAAATCTCACGTCGAGCCGATAAAAGTTTTTAGGTTTTTTCAGTAACCTAAAGCTAGGAATTCTGCTACAGTTGCGAACACATCTCCGATAGTATTGAATTATGTCTCATCGGACTATAAAGGTGGAGAAAATTTTTAATAATATGGTTGCCATATATCTTTTGTCTATTTGATTGATTGATATGATTATTCTAATCACCAAACATCAACAATAACAAATTATTATTAAACAACAATGACTTTAATTTGAACATAATTCCCATTATTAATTTATTGCTCTAAGCAGGGATTACATCTCCAAACACCAATACCTTGTATTTTTGTATACCGGTTTGAATGACGAGTGAGCCAGTGTAATTATGGCCAATAGAGTCGTAGCATCCTCAGTTCATATAAGACTTAGTTTATATCTTACAGAACAAGTATGGCGGAACTGTTAGATGACAAAATCACTAATATAATCACTAGTATATATATATAAAATCAATTTAAAATACATCTATTACAATAGGCGTATCTCCAAAGGTATATAACGGTTTTAAAATAATAACATTTCTTTCAATCGATAAGGAACGGGATCCAGAAATTAAACACAGTACTGCAGATGGAACATTGTTTTTATAAACGCTGATCGATTACCTTTAAACTAGTTTAACAAGGTACACATGTTCATCAAACCTGTGCTACCGGTCGCGAAAACCAATTCGCTCGTTATTATATTTTTATCGTTTTTGTCGTTACTTAACAAGAACTGTCCCCGACTTCGGATGGCGAAATACAGTTTTTTCGACTATATCCAGTTGTAACCGATTTTTTTTAAAGCAGTCTACATGTTTTTTTTTAAATAAATAGTTTTTTATTTTTACTCCCGTTGTAACGATGTAATATATATACAAAATATAAAAAAATTAAAAAATAATGATACACGTACACCAATAACACCCAATTTTTGTCTTCGCAATACCATCCTTCCCGGGGCAAGGATACATATAAAAAAACCTTAATATATAAGGCTAAATACAAAAAATAAAAAAGCGTAGAAATCCTATTTGTTGATTTTCATACAGGGCAATTATATATAAATAAACTAGCGCTTTACACGTAGCTTCCATCATTTAATTACACTTAATTTTCATTGCTCTTTCTTCATAAAATCAATCCCCTCATCCCCTTTATTATTATCTCAGGGGTAACATTTTCAAAAACCATTCCTTAATTCTAATCTACCGTGTAAAAGGATTTTGAGTTATTCTTATAAAACATATATTTAATTTGAGATAAAACGTTCTGAGCTTCACGTAGAATCTACGTTTTGAAAAATGGTAATAGTAAATAATTTAACTTTAACCAATCTGTATGGGTGCCATACATTTATGCTAATCAGCAGTGATTTGTATTGCTGTGATCCGGTTTTAATGTTCGAGACAGTGTATTTGAAGCACAAAACATATCAGCTCCCATGGCGAAGCATCGGCAATATGAGAAATATTGATACATATTTAGTTAATATTTCTTAGTCTAAATGTTTATAAAGTGATATCTAGTTATATCAAATACCAATAGTCGTTTGTCTAACAATTATATTTCTTATAGGAATAATAAAATATAAATACTACGACACAGCCTCTTGAACAATTTTTACTAACCAAGTGTCAATTAGATATTACAGAGCATACACAATTGTCCTCTCCATGCAATATGCTCATAGTCTTAGTAAGAAAGAAAAAAAACTAAATTTAGGATGTAAACAAGTATTCCGGACACTAAATATTAATTACTTAAAAAAAAAACAGTAAAAAACAACTTATTTATAGAATACGCACATCCCATCATATTTATTTATATTTTAACAAACAAGCAGGATAATAACATAATAAATCAAATGTAAACGACAAATTAAGTTTCCAATAATTAATTAACAATATATTAACAGAGCAAAATAGGACATATTAAAGTGATGTAGTAAAATTAACCATGCAAACGAAAAATCGAATATAATTATAAGCAATTATAAAATAATGAAATTCGTTCAATTACGGTTGACAAGTTCTATACAATTAACTACAATTTACAAATTATTGCATTTTTAATTTCTTTTTTCACAGTTTTTTTTTGATATTATAGCAAAATATTTTTTTTTATTATAAAAAGTCATTGTCGATTACTCGTTTACGTGCACTATTAATACACGAACGTGTTGACAAGAGATGAGTACGTGGACCAGTCTGCACTCGAATAACAGCGGTTTATTATAGACGCAAACATCTGGTTCGGCTTCAAGACTAGATAGAGGGGCGCTATGCGTTTCCCACGATCGGTAAAACTTTTTATAAACACACATACACTACTTACATCTCATTATTTACAAGAATGAGAATTGCCTGCTTTCAACCGTTACATAAAGCTAAAGTAATATCAACACAAAACGGTCAACGCTTTTCTTCGAAAAATGTGTTTCGAAAAATTGATAATTTTTTACTTAATTAAGTTCTAATTAAAAACAAAAAAGAACCTACATGTTTATCATCAGTCTTCCTTTTTAACTAATAAAATAAATTACAAAATGAAAGTATCAAGTATTATATATTTTTCATTTGGTAACTTAACTATCTCAATGAAATACCATATTGCATGCAATATCGTCTTTATCACTGAAAATATCCTTTTCTTTTAATCTGGAAAATTATTTAAATATGATTACGCAGTCGCGTAAGGCTGGCAATATAACCTATCACAACTTTTCCTTAGACCCTCCGAGTCATGTGCTTAAAATGTCGCAGATGCTAATTTCAGTGGAAATTAACTACACAAAATCTGGATCTGATCCATTTAGGTTTCCTTATTTGAAGGTTTCTCTACGAAATAAGTAGGAAGGGCAAATTAGGCATAAAAATATATGTAAAAAACTACTTTACATCAATCAGTTTATCGATTGTATACTCAATTATTTATTTTATTCTTTCCAATGCCAATGACTTTTGCCCGAAAGAGTAATTGGTGAGTTGACAACAGACAACGTTTGTTAGTGTATCCAAAAGTGAATTTCATAGAAATATTTGTCTTTCTTATATAAGTCGGGTGCAATCCGCAGACAATGGACATGCAAGACTAGAGAGCTTACAGGTGTGTTCCTGGCCTTTAACGTATAAGTAGGCTGTTTTATTGAAGGTTTCTGTCATATTAGTTCAGAAAAGTGACCGGTGAAAGCTGTTAAACTTATAGGCTCATCCATTCATTTTTTCTCGTAATTAAAAGTTTTATTTTTTAAATAAATACATCGTTACTGTCATAATAAAAATCAGATATCTAAATTTACGATTTAAATACTTTTATATGAGAAAATAAAAAGAAATCGTACACTTGGTGTTGTTAATTTTTTATTCATAGTGTTTTTTATAAATATTGATGGCATCAATAAAATGCGTATTAAAATATTTTAAACGGCTATCATAACTTTTACCAGCCCAGTTATACTGAACCTATTATCGCAAAATTATGACGACGTAAAATTAATCCACTTGAGTTATGTTGAAAATAATATTTAATTTTATTATTTAAATACCATTGGACAACATACAGAGTGTAACAAAATTAGTGTCCGACACGTGAAGTGGTTATTAGGTATCGTGAGTCGGTTCTATTTATGTAATTTTTTTTTATTGACATTTTCAATTGTAAATGATGAAAATTTCATGGAAAACTAAGGTCATGACCTCGTGTCCGAGCTACCCGATAGGCAAGAGCTATTGAGCGCTGAAACCCGCGCCCTGTTTTGCATTGTAATTGTCGTTATTTAGTTAAATTAAGTTTTATTTGGAGAAAATTTTTGCTTAAAATTTTAAAAATGATTACATAAATAGAACCGACTCACGATACCTAACAACCACTTCACGGGTCGGATACGAATTTTGTTACATCCTGTATATATACATTTTACATATTATTATATCTTATGAAAATAACTTAATAAAGCAACAGATGATCTCGACCTACAATATTACATATTTTTTACATATTAATCAGTTTCTATAATAAAATATGTTGAATATAAATATATAAGGGTTTTGTTGACGTTGTATAACGTTTATTATGACTACACACATAAGTATATATCAAATATTATTTTTTTATTATTTACAATTTTAATGATGATTATGACCGAGTTCGACAAGAGAGAACGTAATAAAAAGTTGTTCATGTAGTTCTATAAATAAATAATAAAATATAAGTCCATTAAGTTATATACTACTTACTTATTAATACCAACGAATGTTCTAAGCTATTTAATTGGCGTCTTTTAACGGAGACAAATTGTTTAAGCGATGTGTACATCAATTGAAACAGCTTGCCACTAAAGTTAATTAAAGTGCCACCAGGGTCCAGGATTATAACTCAAATAGACTGCGCCGAGCTGTGCTGTTTGAAACTGTATCAATTATTTGTCTGTTTAATGCTATGTAAGTCTTGAAGTTAAATATTATAGACAAAATATGATGATTTTATTATTAAAAAAAATTACCTGATGGAGCTTTGTGCAAGCTCGTCTGGGTAGGTACCACCCATTTACCAGATATAACAGCACTACTTAGTATTGTTGTGTTCACCGGTGGATTTACACTAGGGGCAGTCGGGGCAAGTGCCCAGGGCGGCAAAATTATGAGAATGAAAAAATATTTTTTTAGCCTTATCAAGATTGCTCAATATAATTAATTCTGTTAATTAATAATTTTTGGTTTAATTGATAATTCAATAAATTCAATTTATCCATTATTTGTAAATTATAATTTTGGTACGTTTAGTAAAAATTAATAATAAAAACAATTTATCAATTTATTTCCTTGGAGATTTAAATAATAATCGAATTTTTTATTTTCTGGAATTAAAGAAATTTAATTAGTATTTTTTTTTAAATTGAGAAAATTTCGGCATTATTTTTTGCATTTTTTAAAACATAAACTTTAATCATGATTTTCCGGTGCCTAGGGGCGGCATTAAGTTCAAGTCCGGCCCTGGTTGTGTTCCTGTTTGGTACAATGCCAATGTCTATGGGCCTTGGTGACCATCAGGAAGCTATATGCGCGTCTGTCTACCTATGCCATAAAAGGACAGAAATATTAAGTTTATGTTACGTTACGTTATAACAAAAAAGCCGAGATGACCCAGTGGTAAGAACGCGTGAATCTTAACCGATGATCGTGGGTTCAACCCAGGGCAAGCACCACTGAATTTCATGTGCTTAATTTGTGATTATAATTCATCTTGTGCTTGACGGTGAAGGAAAACATCGTGAGGAAACCTGCATGTGTCAAATTTCATTGAAATACTGTCACATGGCCTTAGCTCAGCAGTGGGACATTCACTTTACTTTTTTTACTTAACCCGTCATAGAAAATGTAAAAAAAATACTCTGTCAGTGCTTCTGACTGCAGGTCTTCACAACACACGAAATTTTGATTAGACAAGTCAACATATTTTCAGCCGTCTTCTTATGGAAGAAAGTTATCAATTCCATCTTATTATTACAATACATTTTTGTGTATACGTACTTTCGTTGATAGATTTGTCCATTGCGAATTTTGGTAATTTAATTAATTTAAAAGGTTACTTATTTTTGGAGGTTTATTAAAATGGAATTATTTTACGGAAGTTTGTCGATTTAGATACGTTTACCTGGCTACTTAAGTAATTAATTAGAAAGCAGAATTAATTTAATTAAGATCCACGTTCAGATCCACTGTATCTCCTTAATCATCGAAATTTAATTGATATATTGACATTATTGATTAATTTTTTTTACAAACTTCTTGATTAATTATTTTTCTAAATTAATTTCCTATCAAACGTTCTTTAAAATAATATAAATATTATTAATTAATTTGTTCGTTAGGAATTATTTAATTTACTAATTTTAAAAACAAAAAATGTTACTAATTTAAATCAAACCCTATTTCAAACAAACGTTTTTTATCGTTTGATGTAATGATTTATTTCCTTCCTTTGAATGCAAATTACTGGTGCTAGAAAGAGAGAGAAGAGAAATGTGTATGTATCGGGTGAGTCCCGCTTATATATCACGTTAATCAGTAAATCTTGAAGTGTATAATTGTATCGATAAAATTATTAAGACCATTTAATTAAACACTTAAAATTGTAATGCCAAATAATATATCCCACTGTCAATTATTTTGTTTCTATCGTTCTTGTTATTGAATTGTAATCGCGCCCCGTCGTATCCCTATCGTGCATATGTAACGCATATTCCCTAATGATAAAATAATAGGAAATATCGAAAAATATAATCGATAATTGAAAAGAAATACGCGATGCGAGTCGATATGACGTAGTAAAATACATTTCGAGTTGAATTTATCATTCGAATTAATCGAAACCAAATAAAACATTTCTGCTCGCCCATCTCTAGTTTGTATTACTAAGCCGGGTTCCGTATTAACAGCCACGCACGCAGGCCTTGTCACATTATCCTTAGCTAACACGATCTTTAATTTGCATATTAGAGACAGACGGAAATAGACCAGACATTATTTATTGACCCGAACGACGATCAGAGATATATACCATGTATGAAATATAAAATTTAAAACATACTCTTACTTTATGGTAGGGCTTTGTGCAAGTGCGTCTGGGTTTGTACCACCCACTCATCAGATATTCTACCGCAAAACAGCAGTACTTTCTATTGTTGGGTTCCGGTTTGAAGGGTGAGTGAACCAGTGGCACAAAGCACAAGGGACATTACATCTTAGTTCCCAAGTTTGGTATCGCCTTGGCGATGTAAGCGATGCTTAATATCTCTTAAAATGCCAATGTCTATGTCAATCAGGTGGCCCATATACTCGTCCGCCTTCCTAAGTCATACAAAAACATGAAATATCTTAGGCCGTTATTAAAATTAAGTAATTACAAAAATATATTTTAATAATCTAATAACATAATTTGAATTGATAATGAAATCGATGGTGTTAATTTACGTTAAGGCCATTTTAGAGCTGGGATAGCTTAATGATAAGAATATCTTAATCTTAACCGAATATTTCAGGTTCAAACACGATCAGGCACTGCTGGATTTTCATGTGGTTAATTTGTATGTGTTTGTATGTGTGTGTGTGTTTATAATTCATCTCGTGCTCGGCGGCGAAGGTAAATATCCTGAGGAAACCTGCAAATATTGGATAGTTATATACTTTATGTATACCAACGATCGGCATTAGTCGCTTAAATAGTCGTGTAATACGCTGTTTATGAAAGTATAATAATATTGCGAATTCACATTGTGGAAATGATTTATCATCATTTAGAGCTATACTTCAATAATTTATAATTAGGACATGCATTATATACTTAAGTTTATGTAAAATATTGTATGCTATATTTACATAATATTATATTTTAAAACAGTTGAGGTAGAGATTCAAATCTCAAATATATATAATTATATAAATGATTTAAATCAAGTAGCAATATTATTAGTCTTTAAATATTATAAATTACCGTAGGTTTTAAGAAATATTATATGTATATATATATATATATATATATGTCGAAGCATCAAGAAGTTTTATTGGGAATTATTTTGATTAATTATAGTACTCAGCCGGCAACGTCAAGCTGGAAGCTTGAGCGAGGTCGCCACTGTGTCAGTTTGACGTTAAGGACACGTGACATCCGAAAAATGACATATTTGACGTGGGCGCGGAGACCGCATGCGCTGACACAGTTGTTTGGACGAACTCGCTGCGTTACCAACTGAATTGCCCGCCATCTTGTTATCGTATTGTAATATTTTAAAGTTATTGTAATTTAATATTGAAAATAGATTTAACGTGACCGACTAGTCTTTTATTTTGAAGATCGCCATGTATGGTAACGAGTTGACGCTTGACGTTTCGAAATCAGAAGTGGAATCGAAATCTCATGTGTTCTTATACGCTCGGGTTCCTGAAATAGGGCCGTTGGCTATGTAAAATAAATTAAAGCACTTACGAATTATTTTACTACCCTACGAAAGTATTAGTTAGTTTTGTAGGTGCAGAATATATGTGGTAACGTATTATACGTCGAAAATGATTTTGTGAGTATGTTTCAATTTGTTTAAAAGCGAATAGACGCTGTGTGTCGTACTTTATAAGTTTCTTAGTAACTTCACAAGTTTGCTTATAACGTTGTGATAATTTATTTAGCTTCCATGCTTTAGACTATTAATTAAGTGATCTTGCGCAATAATAGCTAAGAAATGTGCCTAATAACAGCCATAAAAAGTCTGATAAAGTCTTAACAAATGTGTTACATTCTAGTTCAATTAACGTCGTTGGAGGAATAAAGCATTCACCTCCATGTGAGTCGCCGCGACTGCGTGTAGTGATTGTAACTATGGTGAAGCATCGGGACTTTACGGCATGGCGTTCCGTGAGTGCGGCCATTAACTACGATGTCGGTGCAAACAATCATTGATGTGATACGATGATCAATACTACGGTGAGATCAAACCAATATTTTTAATCACGCTAACTTTTAAAGCTAATGGTAATGAGCGTTTGTTTCAACTTTTAAAGCTAATGGTAATGAGCGTTTGTTTCATATTTGTAAGTGACTGAAGTGATAAAAGATTGTACTGGCCCTACTAGTCAGTTTCAGTCAGTCAGTCAGTGTTCTCTTAAAGAAAGTATGCCTTATAAATTTTGTGCGAACTTGAACAAAACGTAGTCACATTAAGAGCCATTAGCCATTGTGTTCTCAGCACTGTTCAAATATGTTGTATTTTCGAGATTGATAATAATTTAATCGAAATTTTATTGAATGTTTTGCTGTATGTCTCTTTGCGTAGTGACATCATGATCATGGGCGTACTGTCGCAGGGATTTAGTGTTAATTTGATAGCGACATAATTTAAAATTTCTATTTTCATGACGTAAACAATTATTACTCACAAGTACCCTCAGCTAATTTAAAATTAATGTTTCTAGAATTTTAGTAGTTAAAAGTCGCGAGACCTTTGTCGAAGATGTGTAATGAGGTAGACATCGATGTGTGGTCAGGAGTGGCCGAGCTAAGTGATACTGTGTGACAAATATTGTTTCAGAGTAACACACGAAGATGGTGCTTCAGTGCTTCGAATGCGACACATCAGTGTCTGCGCACAACTGGTGTTGCTGGCTGACCCATATCCAGTCAGCAGACTCTCCAGCCTGACGGACGTGGCGCTTGCATCGCGTGGTGACCGACTGTGCCAAGCGTACAGGCGTGTTCACCTGTCAGTGCGCGTTCATCCGTGGCGTGAGGCGCGTACGGCGCGTGAGGCGCGTGCAGCGCGTGAGGCGCGTGCAGCGCGTGCTGCTGCAGTAACCAGCACGTGTGGTTGCTCCGACTTGCTGAGAGTGCTCAGCACACCGACAAGCGATACAGTACATGACAAAGAATGCTAAGTATGACAAGACGTGGTTCATTGGTCGGATTTCGGGTGGTTGTCCATGGCTTGTTCGGACGCCAGCTCGGTTATCCATGTGTTGACGGATGCTGAGAGGTTGTCCATGGCTTGTTCGGACGCTGGCTCAGTTATCCTGGTATTGTCGGATGCTGTAAGGTTGTCCATGGCTTGTTCGGACGCTGGCTCAGTTATCCTGGTATTGTCGGATGCTGTAAGGTTGTCCATGGCTTGTTCGGACGCTGGCTCAGTTATCCTGGTATTGTCGGATGCTGTGAGGTTGTCCATGGCTTGTTCGGACGCCGGCTCAGTTATCCTGGTGTAGTTCATTTCTTTAAGGTTGTCCATGTCGTGTTCGGACGCCAGACCAGTTATATGTGTGTGCCATCGGACGCCAGCTAATGGTTGTCCAGAAGTTGTTTGTTAACTGGTACTCAGAATGATAGATAATAAATTTGATTGGTAGTTTATCACTGCTTTGTTTGCTAATAAACTGTAAAATCTTATTTAGGGCAGGGTGGCCGAGTGGGTACATTATTTACTGCAGAACCTTTATTTATGTAGAGACCTCACACGAGGACGTGTGAGATGTCACGATGGCCGTGTCGAAGCATCAAGAAGTTTTATTGGGAATTATTTTGATTAATTATAGTACTCAGCCGGCAACGTCAAGCTGGAAGCTTGAGCGAGGTCGCCACTGTGTCAGTTTGACGTTAAGGACACGTGACATCCGAAAAATGACATATTTGACGTGGGCGCGGAGACCGCATGCGCTGACACAGTTGTTTGGACGAACTCGCTGCGTTACCAACTGAATTGCCCGCCATCTTGTTATCGTATTGTAATATTTTAAAGTTATTGTAATTTAATATTGAAAATAGATTTAACGTGACCGACTAGTCTTTTATTTTGAAGATCGCCATGTATGGTAACGAGTTGACGCTTGACGTTTCGAAATATATATATATATATATACATATACATATATATATACATATAGATATATGTATATATATGACTAAAATTTCTTCTAATAAGCATGAAAAAATATTTAAAGACTAATAATATTGCTACTCTATCAAAATCATTTAAGATCTGACATCAAATTGTGTCCTTAATCACGCTTTCCTGAAGAACGCTTCAACAAACTCTAGAAAATCCTTATTTTTAGAAATATAACGAAAGTTGATCCAATTTTATTAACTCCTCCGCCTTCCTTCTTAACCCAAATAACGTAAGTAGGGTGATACGTCTTCCTTAAGGTTACTTAAGAAAATAGAAACAGGAATTGTTATAATTATTTCTTGTGACAAAATTACGAATTTCTTCAAAACTAAAACTTCTTTTTAATTAAAAGATATAATTAAATTTATTTTAAAAAAAACCTAATTAATAGAACACGTGAATCTGAAACTATGGTCGTGGGTTCAAACCCGGCCAAGCACCACTGAATTTTCATGTGCTTAATTTGTGAAGGAAAACATCGCGAGGAAACCTGCATGTGCCTCATTTTAATGAAATCTGCCACAGGTGTATCCCACCGACCCAAACTGGAGCAGCGTGGTGGAATAAGCTCTTAACCTTCAAAAATAAAAATACGCTTTAGCTCAGTTGTGAGGCATTCATAGGTTTTAACTCAAATACAATAATTTTTAAATAATTTGCGTTAAAATTTTGCGAAATAAGTTCTCATAGATTATTATGTCTCATTTGAGATTGAATATATTAGAAAAAAATAATTAGCTCTAGTTTCAATGGAATATTTTTTATACAAATAACTTGACCGTACACTAATAATATTAAGAATTGTGGAAAATAAAATAAATAAATTATGTAAATAAAATTAATTTATAATTTGAGCTAATTATAAAAACAAACTCGAAACTCACTTCTGAACACGGTTGTGAAGTATCATAAAGTGATAAGCGACATTGACTATAAAAAATCTAATATAAATAACACACGCATCAAAATTGCATATCATCATATTGCGTAAGAGAGAATCTCCCTTACGCAAGTTCATTCAGAAGAGGATTACCGTTCCAATTTAAGAAATCATTTAATTTACATCTATTGATTGCAAAGTTACTTTTAAGCTTGACATAAATTGTTGAAAGATTTTAGTTTAGCATAATACTCACCTTGTTCCACATAACGATATGTTAAATCAAAGATAAACAGCTTAGTACAATTACGCCTACAGTAACGGTGAAAGGTTCATTGTCTAAGAACTAAACGATAATACCTGATTGTTATCAAACACATAATATCAACTGTGAGAGAAATTGTTCTTTGTTTATTTGTTTTAATCGCTTCCTCTATATAGTATATACACTTATTTGAATTTGGAATGATAAACTATCGATAGACTATATTATATTTAATTTATATGACTTTTATTCGCACAGATCAAATACGTTATACAATGGAGCGAAAATAAGCAGCTTAATAAGTTCTCAAACGTTTTTAATACTTTATGAACGTTTATTAACATGACACTAGTAGTAGATTACACAGCTTTTGTTTCAATTTTTAAATTCAAAGAGTTTTTGTTTAGCAAAAGTTTGTGTCTGTACAAACACAGGTGCACTTACTTTTCTGTTGTACTTTATAATAGTTCGGTGAGACCGTAATCCGACACAATCGAAGAGAGATCAGACACATCAGATCAGAGTGCTCGTGACAATTTATTAACAAAGATTTCCGATAATTTTTACTTCTCCTATGCAGGATTGCAATCCAAAAAGTCATACACCATTAGACCAACAGCACATTATATAAAGATAAGCCAAAAAGTGTTTAATAGGAAATCATTTTTACATAAGCAAGAGCTTGTAAATCTATCCCTGCTGATTTAGACCTTAGAAGAAGACCAATGCGAGTTGGTATTGTTGGATACACATCTGGAAGAATTTTAGTGAAATTTCATAATGCGGAATCCCTCACGATCAAATCCAACCACTGGACCATCTCAGCTCTTAACAAATATATTTTTATATAATTTGTTTCAATCAATTTTAAATCTACATAGATTAACGAAATATCGTAAACGGTTACCGGTTCACTGCCCACGTTTGCCGGTTCAGCACTCATAAGACAATGCGACAAAAACTATTTCAGTTAGACAAAGAGCATACGAGCCGTGACGAACAGATGGAACGAGCCTTCCTGCTATTGTCTTCGCTACCGCGTACAACACGAGCACTAACAGTAACATGTTATTTCCCACGATCATATGAAATTTAATTTGCGAAAATAACTAAAATGCAAACGTGACCACGAATTTATGTTTTAGTATAAAAAAGAATAATTCTATGGCAGATGAAATAAGATGCCAACCGTAAGAACAAAGATGGTACGCCTCTTGTGCCTGTGACATAGGCTCTATCGTCCTTTAAACGAAAACAAAGCAATATGAAGTATGAATGTTTAGTAGGAGAAAACTTGAAGAGTATTCAGCTAGGTCTACACAAACCCTACTTTCTGGAAAAATAATATTAAACTAAATCAAACAGCATTACTGAGTACTGATCTATTTGAAAGGTAATTACGGGCACTAGGGACATAACTTCTTCGTTTCCAAGTTTGAAGTCTGAAGTCCATCAGTAACATGGTGGCCCAATTGCCAGTCCGCCATCCTATTATAAAATGATTAAAAAGTTTGTAACATAATATCAACTTTTTCAAGTTAAAGAACTTTATTACTCATAAGGAACCTTACAGTTCACTTATACATTGAGCAATACATATTAAATAGTAGTAACAGTTGTTAATACTGTGGCTGTACAAATACATGCTTACAATGACCCGAAAAAATATATTGATTTAATACTGTTAAAATTTAAAAACTGTTTAAATGTTTAGTTTTATTCAAATACATTTTACTTACTTAAACTTTTTATGTTCATTTCTTAAATTATCTATATAATTTGTATAACTGAGTATTATTTTTTTTATTTTATGTAACATAATATACGAACAACACAAAACACATTTTGATTTACTTGATGAATATACGGTAACCAACACACGCAAGGCTTCCACTCAATGTTTTCTTTCGCCACGTACGAAATGAATTATAAGCTCAAATAAAACACCAAACTTCACTTGTGCTTCTCTGGATTAGATCTTTAATTAACTGGTCAAAATTAGCTCAAAAATAATCATAACGTCATAAAATAGCATCGTTTGAATCAATTTTGAACAATATTAATATTATGAATTGGGTTTAAAATACAATTTGCTATGAGGGGCAGACTTACTTTTTAAATGATTGCAGATTGCTAACTTATCAAATTCTGATATCAAACCACATGTCGCATCATGCCAATAACGTTATTAAGATATTTTTATTAAAGAGTTCTTAGTAGAATCGAAGTATTAAAGTTATATTTATTTATCAAATTTATCTTAAATAAATACAACAACAGAAATTTTAGCACGCGAGCCCTACGTCTTTATCTAAGTATATATTTTATCTAAATAAAATGAAATATTTGAAATCTTACTTTATATTCGCATGCATTCAACTCCACATAATAACCATGTTCCTAAAGTTAAACTAAAAAACGTTTAAAGTAATGGATGCGTGTAAGGGTGACGACAAATTTAACCTTTCTATTGTAACATTACATTTAAATAAAATGGGAGCGTTGGAATATTTCACTAAAAAAATTCACCTGCCGAAATAATTTCAAGCGAAAATATATTTTGATACCTTCAGATAAGACTCACATTATTTTCTTATGTTGAAAGAGTCACAAAATTTGAGTTAACATTAAATAGAAAGATAATTTTCTCGTCGCATTTTCAATAGAAAAAAGATCGTACGTCGTTCGAAATAAAGTGCATTTTAGATTGTTATGTGATGTTAGTACTGGACAATAGCAAGTACAGGGATTAGGGGAAAGGGGAAACACCATGTCAGCACCTAACGCTTTGTGTTGCATTGTGTTCTCGTGATACTCTGAAGGGGAGCAAAATCTTAAGTCTACTCGATTCTTTTTAAGCTCGTTTCCTCGTTCGTGTTATTCGTTTGACCTGCGGGAATAACTCGGTACGTATAGTGATTGGATTGGGACTTCGGGATCGAGAAAACCTTGTTTTTCTTAACTTGTTTATTGAACCGTCGTTTTTCTTTTCTATTTCATGCCCCTACCTATACTATATTGCCTTCGATTGTGAGCAACATACAAATGTAAGGTTTAACACACAAACAAGCCGGGTCAAATATTTGACGAATTGTTATGGTAACTAATCGTTTTTGAGTTATGTCTGACGATCCGTTAAAGATCCTACATATTTATGGTTAGGAAGAGAAGTTCTATATAATTATTTCCACTACGTACTACGATAATGGTCATTGGGTACTAACTAACCCATTATTCGATAGGCATCTAAGCGGTAAGCCTATAAAAAAAAACCGTCTCTACTTATTTTTATAAAATAATTCTAAGAAATTCTGAGAATTTATTTAAGCTTCATTAGTCGAAATAAATGTCTTCGGTCGTGTGTGGCCTGACGTCATCACCCATATATCAGATATGGTAATTACTTCAGCGGACGATGACGAGACTAATGATCGAGACAATGACGTCGGGGTAATCGACCATTAATCGTTAGATAACCTTTTTCTTAAATATCGAAATGCTTCGTTGGCTTTATGGTTAACTTAAGAGGCTGTAGATTCCGAGGTAGTAGGTTGGATCCCCGGGTCACCCCAAATTGGAAGTTTACCTCCTAACGGCTTAACGTGTTTTCCGAGAGAAAACACGTTAAGCCGTTAGTCCTATGCCTAACCTTATTCGGTAGTATCTGATTTGATATGGCTATGAGAAGTAAGGAATAGAAAGAGCAGAAATATTGTAATATAATACTAATTGGCTAATGTCACTTAAGAATGGCCACGTGAGCAAAATCAAACAGCTGGACATATCATTCTTAAATTAGAACGAATAAAAAACAATAAAAGAACTACTAAACGTCATTTTTGAAACTTTTAAGACTAAATAATTGGTGGTAATAGTTGTAATAGGGAATAAATACATGGTGTAACAAAATAAACATTTTAAAATATTAAAATATAAAATAAAAATTACCCATAAAATAATAATAATTGTTGTTTTCAATTTTCAAAAGGTCATGTCCGACCTCGTGTCCGAGCTACCCGTTAGGTAAGAGCTATCGAGCGCTAACGCCCGCTCTGTTGCAATGTAATTGTCGTTATTTAGTTAAATTAAATTCGGGGTAAATTTTTTGGTTAGAATTTTAAAAATGATTACATATACAGAACCGACTCACGATACCTAATAACCACTTCACGGGTCCGACACGTGTTTTGTTACACACTGTATACCTATAAAGCAACAACATAAAATAATAAGTTATTTCTTACGATGATTGGCCATAATGATGGCACAAAGAAAAATATTGTGAGGACTTCGTAATAAATGAGAGTAAACAATACATTAGATTTTCCGTTTTTCGTTGTAGAAAGTAAACAATGTCCACTGCATTTCAAAGTTAATATTCAAATTCAAATTCAAATTAAAAAAAAATATATTGATAGATTAGACTTCTTAAACAATACAAAAAATCTCCTTTTGTCATATCCCCTCATTTCGAGAATACTCCCCTCGCTGCCACAGCCAGTATCGGTATACTTGGCGTCGAGATTTCGAACACTGTTCAGTTCCGCGGTCAATTGGAAGTTAAAGCCAAATTGGCTTCTAAAAAGCTTGGAGTGCTCAACAAGGCGAGACGGTACTTCATGTCGGACCATCGCCTAAAACTTTACAAGGCGCAAATTCGGCCCCACATGGAGTACTGTTCTCACCTCTGGGCGGGAGCTCCCCAGTACCAGCTTCTTCCTTTTGACCGCATTCAACGTAGAGCGGTTCGAATTGTCGACGATCAGGCTATTACCGACCGGCTTGATCCTTTGGCCTTGCGTAGAGATGTTGGGTCACTCTGCATACTCTATCGCATATATCACGGGGAGTGTTCTGAGGAGTTGTTTGGATTAGTCCCGGCAGCTGAATTTCACCACCGGACATCGCGCCAGAACTCCAAATTCCATCCCCATCACCTCGATGTCTGGAAATCCACAACAGTGCGTTTCTTAAGGCATTTCCTGCCTCGCACAATCACTCTGTGGAACCAGTTTTCGCCGGCGACTTTTCCGAACCGATATGACATAAAAACCTTCAAGAAGAGAGCGTACTCTTTCCTCCAAGGCCGGCAACGCACCTGCAAGTCCTCGGATGTTGCAGGTGTCCATGGGCGGTGGTAGTCACTTTCCATCAGGTGAGCCTCCTGCTCGTTTGCCCCCGCTTACATAAAAAAAAATACAAGAATATATTGATGTTCATGATGCGCATATAATTGTACACTATATGTCCTACCCAGTTACTATGTGGAGTTATGTGGAGGACATCATTATTATCATATAGATGATAAAATAAAACGTTGATCTGGTATTCTTTTATTTCTATGGACATAAATTTGACAGTATATAGTTTCATGCCGGTCTTCGTCGCATGAATCTGCATTCGAACCGTTAGTAGCTTTACATTCAATTTAATTATAATATGTAACATGATAACATATCAAAAAAGTTTATTTTAATACCTACTTAAATAAATAATATTTCGATTTTGATTTTCAAAAAAATATTTGCTCAGACACTATGAGGTCCACAAATAAATGACGGTTGAGATAAAATTTTACTGAATGCATTGTACTTCGATTCTCTTCAAGCCCAATACCCTCAGTAACCTTTCATCTTTTATGCGACAGACTCCTCATATAAAAATAAACTAATTAGAATATATTCAGACATAAAAGAGATTTTAATACAGAGCAGAGCTCACGTTTACGACTGCTCAAAAACTTGATAAAAGCTATCGAACAGCTGCAAGAGATCACCTGCCAAAGAATGTTATTCAATCTTTGGAATCAATTCACGTACCCAGACTGACAAAGGGATCTTTTTAGTAAAAGATTGTCTTAATTATATAAAAAGAATAATTTAAATTTTTATGAAGGTTCGAATTTTTTGTATCACTACAAATAAATTATATTTATGTTAATTCGTGTATTATGAGACATTAATGTTAGAAATACCTATGAATTATTTCAAATAAAATATCATATTTATCAACAAGAATAAGTAGCTGTGTGCCACAAGCGGTATTACAATGCAGTATTATGTACATTTTAGAAAAAATATGAACTGAAAAGCAGTAGCTACACACAAAATAAGTAAAACAAACAGAATTGTATCTTCTAAAATAGTTGGGACGATAAAATATAGGCAGTGACGTCATTAAATTTTAATTTAACTCTTGTTTAGAGAAATGTTCAACCTTGTCGGAATAACGTGATGTCATGACAAAAACAGAGTGAAATTATATCAATGGATGCATGTCGTATTAGTTATAATATTATCAATGGAAATATGCAATAAATATATTTCACTGATCATAAATAAATGGGATACCGACAAACGATGATGATGATTAATATAATCTGTAATCGAAAATATATCTTAATGATTAAGAAGTATAGTAAAAGGAATATCAATCATTATTTTAATTGGCAAGCTAAACGTTGGCGGACCAGTTGACCGTTGAGATCCAGGCATAAGTATATACTATTAATCCGTATACTGTATAATTGCTTTCCAGGATAGCGTTTATATTTTTTTCTGTATAATATTAAAGACAGAAGTTTAATTTTAATGTATCGCATGCTATAACTAAATATGATTACATTTTTAAATGGTATAATCTTCAGGTAAGCATTAAATAAATTTAGAGGTGTTAAACTTTTATTGTTCTTTTTTGTTGCTTCAATTTGATTAAGTCTGTCGATCTCTCGATCTCTGAAATCGAGATGTGTGAACGCGGCTTGAGTGTATTTAATCTTTTTTCTACACAGTATTTTAAGTCCATCTTAATTTAACAAAACTCATACAGTTCACTTATAAACTTTGAATAGCGTGTGATGAGTTTAACCATGTTGTGTCTTCTTCTTTCGATCGTCAAATCCATAATGTTAGAAAGAGCGAAATCTCCTTTTAACTAAGAAACGTTTGTCTTAGTTCCAAGGATGGCGGTGTATTGGAGATATAGGGGACGATTAATATTTCTTACAGCGCCTTATCTATGATCGGCGGTGACCACGTCATAACATCAGGTGACATATTCCCGTTCATCTAACTATGATATTAAAAAACCATCTCCTTAAAGAAGAAGGACGCCTTTCTTCAACATACAAGTAGTAGTGCGAGAATAGTATCAGAATATTAATAACTAATAAACTAAAAATTGCAACACCGAGTATAAATTAAAATGAAACCGAACAATAATAATACGTATAGCGTGTTATTTTAAAACTACCAACATGAGAACTCTGAATCAATAATGAACAATTTAAAAAAAAAAACCTGGTCAAAAGCAACGCGGCGAACAAAGATATTAATTGTTTATTTAAAAGACAAGTTTTGAACGCTCTTCAAGGGCCAAGCTAACGTACACGCTATTTATAAGCGTCGTTCACTTTTTTTTTAACATCTCAAGGTACACCTGCCACCGTTCGAGTGCTCGATTGGCCAACCACCTCCGAGTCAATAACACCAAGCCCACCCTTCTTGTTTAACCCTTATCTCTAAAATAAGTTGTTATCTAATCATTCCCTTTAAGATCATCCCGAGAACAGATGCTTAGGCTATTCAAAGAGGTCGTTTTTGGAAATTGAATATTCATTATAAAAGAATGGTCATTTTGATTACGGAATTGATGTCAGGATTAACATTTTATCAGATTAATAATAAAAATTTGTTAGTTCGTAAATACGGTAGTTAAAGCGATTTCGATCGAGCTTACATTATATAAAACCTATTTAACGATTTTAAATTAATTAATTATTATTATTAATAATTATTTGAATAATTAAAAATAAATATTAATGTTTATTACCACATATTAAAGTACTAGTATTCACTCAGTGCTCGAAATTGGAATAAAATCGTTATAGATAATTTAAAGAAAACAATGTATGAATTATTTGCATGATTGAACACATTTTATTAATATTTTAACATTAAGGCTTGTCAATTAAAACGACCAAACAAAAACAAAGAAAATTCGTTATCAAACGACGGACAAAAAGATACTGAACTGTATCGTCGTTGCCTATATAAAAATACATAACACTTTTTACTATATATCTAAAATTGTTCGAACTTATTTTGAATAATAATTTATTTTGAATAAAAACACTTTTTGAATAATAATTTCAGCTTGTCGGGTAAGTTTTCTACTCTCAATTCAAATACGTCTTTAATATTACGTCACTTTTTAAAAGCAAAAAACATATATAAAAACTTTTTCAATTCAAATCTTATTTAGTTAGACTAATCGCATGAAACAATCAACAAAGAACGTCGAATCCAAACATTTTACTGTACGATCCATTAGTCTTTTGACTAATCAATACACTTTATCTAACATCTGTAGCTCCGTACATAAAAATAAATTTATTTATACGCATACTTGAACAAAACCCAAGTCTGTTTTTACGTACTAATAAATATTCTAAAATAAAAATATTATACTAAAAAAAAAATATTCGAAATTTAAAATTCAAAATTGTCACCAATATAACGTATATATTTATTGTGACAATAAAATAATTTAATCTTTTATTATAATTATAAATAAGCCAATACAATTATATCTTAAACGTTTTTCTTATTCAAAAAAAGAAACATTACAAATGTAGAGGAAAATAATTAAATTCAATATAACAGGTTCGAACGAATAAAGCCACGGGCTGATATGATATAAAAAAGTAACGGTACGACGGCTACTTTTGAAATACGTACCGAGATTGACAATCGCTGATAACATTTAGCTCCTCTGTCTATAGACAATTAAACAAATGGACAGAGGTAAGCGAATTGATTGTTATGATAAGTCGCTTAGACTTCCACATCTGAACATGTATGGATTATCGAGCTTAAGAAATCTTGATTATATCAATAAACCAGCGGAATAAAGACTGTTTATACACTCCGAAAAAATCTAAGATTTATATTAGGAGTGTTTCGTTTTAAGATTATTTTATTTAATTATTTTAAAAGGAAGAAAATTAACTCTAAGCTAAGTGCCTTAGTAAGTGCTGTTGCTAATTTATGATCATGTTTTCAATTAAATGTTTGCAGCGCGTTGTTGTTTCCATCGAGCTTATAAAGTACAAGCTAAAATTTGTTTTTTTTTTTTTTATTGTATAGGAAGGCGGACGAGCATATGGGCCACCCGATGGTAAGTGGTCACCAACGCCCATAGACAATGGCATTGTAAGAAATGTTAACCATCGCTTACATCACCAATGCGCCACCAACCTTGGGAACTAAGATGTTATGTCCCTTGTGCCTGTAATTACACTGGCTCACTCACCCTTCAAACCGGAACACAGCAATACAAAGTACTGCTGTTTTGCGGCAGAATATCTGATGAGTGGGTGGTACCTACCCAGACGAGCTTGCACAAAGCTCTACCACCAAGTGTTGTTTTTTTATTTATTTAATCATGATGTATCAATAAATTGGTAATGGAATTAAGTCCAAGTCCCAATAATTAAAATATTTATAAAAAAAAACGTTAATGGCTAACCCATATTTTATCCCATAAATTCAAGTCATTTTCACTTCTTGTATAATCTTAATTATTAAATTCTAATTATATATTCCTCGATGTATCATTAACGTTTAAGAAAATTAATTGAAAATGAATTATATTAAGTGTGATGATAAAAAATAAAAACTGTATTTATATAAAATAAAACTTTAAAAAATCATTTCACCTTTACAATTATTCTGAGCAATATTCCGCAAATGGATATTAACGAAAACAAACAACAAAATTTAAATACCTAGAACAATTTTTTCAATATTTAATTTTTCGGACCACTTGAACTACTCGTATAATCACGGTAAATATCTACGTGCCATTCAAAATAAAAAAAAAAACATATGCGCCACTCACAATCAATGCCCTGTCTTCCGCTTGTTATTAAGATGGTCCCAGCATACCGTCGCCTTTCAGACGCCGCACCGTCAATCAGACGGTGATATCTATAAAACATCGGCATTTGAGACACTCGAACGGCCGCAGTAGCCTTTTTAACTTAACCGAACCAATTAATAATAACGATAAACATTAACAGAAAAAAGCGTTGAACTATTTGTATTTTATTTATAGCGTGAATTAGGTTTTTTTTTGTACAGTATTGAAATGCTTATCTTAATGACACTGTTTAGCCTAACCCGTTATTAACTATTTCTTTTATTTTCATACCAGCTAAGCCTTTCATTTAGAAAGTACCTTTATATTTTTGGTAAACAATTATCCCATAGTCGTATCGGATATAAGGTTGGTGGCGCATTGGCGATGTAAGTGATGGTTAACATCTCTTTGCCAATGTCTATGGGCGTTGGTGACCACTTACCATCAGGTGGCCCATATGCTCGTCCGTCTACCTATGCTATAAAAAAAATGGTACCAACGAATGTAATTGTTTTAGATAAAAAACACCGGGACTTCGAACTCAAGCTGGAATAGAAGTTACAAGAAACTCATATTTTGACACTACTTTTTATTATTTAGAACTAGAAGAGTATAAACCATAATATTTTTAGGACAAACCATTTTAAACAAAATTTTATTTTTAAAAGTTAGAACCCAACTAAAGGAAAAATCTTTCGTAGATTTTTTTTCATCGGTTAAAATATCTCTACCGCATTGGCGCCGCCGCTGAGTAACATTCAATCATATCTAATGTCAATAGCATTTCTAAAGACACCGATTTCATTGTTTGCGGCCAAGAAATCAATAAATCATATCCCGCTATGCCATTCTATCACTAGAGCTTATATTGTTTTCAAATAGAGCCTCCATTGTCTTTTCTATTGTCTGATATGATTATGACAATTTATCTATTTCAAATTGTATTAATAAATTGAGAGTAATTGATTTATGATATAATTTAATGAGGTTTTTGGAGTATATTCCAAGACGCACATGTAGTGTTTCAACCTATACAGACCACGAAGCATTAGATAATAGGGCTTATAATATACAATTAGGAATATTAGTCTAATTACAGAGTACGAAGTTCGGATTTATAATCGCGGTCTTGGTTTAAGATCTCCTACACATTTTGCTGGCACGTCTCGGCTTTGTTCTGGATTAGCTTATATTCTCGTAACAGTTGAAATTATTCTCTAGTTTAATTTACCGTTAACATTTTTTTCACCAACTCATTTCAGTAGTTGCTACCACATGCAAAATATATTCGTTTTATTTAATATATGAATCACTTATTATAAAAACACAATAATAAAAAAGTTGCAAAAGAAAATCTGTATTTTAATTAATTAAGTATTTTATTATCTGAGTCTGCATTGGTTGATCCTATCTTAAGACTTGTTGTTCACTAAACGCAAAGAGCTATATATTACTACAAAAACTTGATCATTTACCAATCGATAAAATTATATCTATTTATGATAAATTGTGATCGCTAATTAAGTAATAATAAGAATATAATTTATTCCTGATAAATTGTATTAACCGCTGCCATTCTCAACATAGATTAACCAAATTTGCAGATGTTATAGTGTACAAGTATGAATGCAAGGACAAGTGCACTCCCTATTCTCTCACTCTCATAATCTGATGAGACGGGAATCTTTCACAATGGAAGAGAGATTAGGGGCAGGATAAATAGCTTTACGTGCTTACCGAGGCATGAAATTCTCCGAGGTGTTACTGAGGATTGTTTGACTAAAAACTTTTTCTTCCTTATAAGATAACCATACGGTTATACGAACTATGGAGTCAATATACAATATAATGTTATTGTTATGCACAAGTACTAAATTAAAAACCAATGTTTGTCCTGAATAAACAATTAGCTTTGTTAATTTCTTTTGACGTGACAACGTCTAATAAATCGATGAACGCTGGCTGCATGCACGAAAAATTGTCCCGTTACGCTAATTGTCCCGTTACGCTGATTGTACGCTTGCGCCGCATCTATCTCTCTTTCGCTCGATTGCAGTCATTTCATCAATGTTTTTTTATGACGTCGTCACGTTAAACTATCGTCCGTAAACCGACGTTACAGACAACCATTTTTTTTTGACTTAAGAATATTATTTAAAATTACCTCATTTGCTATTTTAGTTAATCAACTATTGTATCGCTTATCATATAGGTACTTTCATTTTTTTATCATACAAATAAATAAGTTCTTTTTTAAGTAAAATTTATGTCCATAAGCCGGATACCATCGTTTTAATTAACTATTTCATCAAACCGGCGGACCTACTCATAAAACCTTTAATTATAATTTTTCATGCCAAAATTCAAATTCAAATCATAATTCTTTATTCAATTTTGAAGCCTTACACTAATCAAACAAGAAACTACCACCGGTTCGGTAAAGAAACACCCAGCCCTGAGAAGAACCGGCGAAAGAAACTCAGCGGGGTTTTTTTATATCACAAGATTACGTCCAACTACATAATACCAATCCTGGAAGCGATACTGCGCTATTATTTAGTACACGTTCAACACAGATTTCGCGTAATTCCAATTTCCCTACCTCAGCGGATAAGAGTTTAAAAACCTGAATACATTTTATAACTAATAAATAACACGCAAAATTGCTTTCTTAATTAGAACCCTAAACCGGTATTTGCGTTCACTCTTTTTTATATTCATTATAAAATAACTTCATTGATGATTGCTATATAATAGAATTAAAATGTGTATCAAGCAAATGAAATATAAGAAGATTTTGTTTGATAATATTTTTCAAGGGTTTTTTTTGTTCGTCTTAATAAACAATGAAGTTATTCAACTTAAGTCAAAACAATTTATATTGTTACGTGATATTTCTTTAGTTATCAGTATAATTAATGCTTGGGTATTTCTTCCTTTAACATTTCGTCGAGAATCGTTGAACCGATACAACTTGGCGCGTGACAGCTCGCGGGTGCATTTTGCGCCTATCTCCCTACAACTACCAGTCGTAATAAAAACTACATGATTCCTATCAATCGAATTTAAATCTTGTCACTCGATATTAAAGTTCAAATTGTCTTGATGTCGAAGGTAAGCTATTAAATCTGTATCGCTGAATCGACTCGAAGTCGTTCGAGCGTGATTTCCAATTTGATTCTTTTGACTATCGAAATAGCGTTGATTTCGTTTTTTGCTTTACAAAGATTTGTTTTGGTGTGACGAAATGCTGGGACTATTCGTCTATAATAAAACGACACAAAGGACGGTCAATGTGTCTCGTGCCACGATTTTTGTTGTCCGATCCGAAGGCGCGTGGTTTTTACTGATGAGATACGTTTTTTTGGTTTGTTGAAATCACGTAACTTAATTTAGTGTCGGTGTCGGCACTAAAACTAAATTAATGTGCTAAGTTTTTTTCTTATTTATATTATAAGGTTCTTATAAAAAGTAATTAAATGTTTCCGTTTATTTTTTTATTTATGCAATTGGCTTCATGACATAGGTGCGATTCTGCTTAAAAAAAATTGTCGGATAAAAAAATAGCTGCAATATTTAGGCATAAGTTTATCTCTTGCCTTAAATAAGAATAATTGAAAGAAAGGTCAAGCAATTAAGGTCGTTGAACTCTTAGTGTCATGAAAATATAGTTTATACTGTAGTATTGTTACACTGTGAAACTACTACTTGTCGCCGCTGGTTTTTCTGAATCGTTATGACATGGGAACCTTCAAGACATGACCTATGTATTAGTTAAAGGCTAGCAAAGCATCTGCAGATCCTTAGGTGCTGCAAATATCTATAGGCGTTTGTAGTCACTTTCCATCAGGTGATCCTCCAGCTCGTTTGCCCTCTTCGAAGTCTTAGGTAGAGACCAGTGTCTATGGATGAAGGTGATCATATACCAGCAGAAATCCCACAACTACCATTCTAAAATATTTTCAAAAGAAGTTATGCATACATTGTAATAGCCAATAGAATATACTGAGATAATAATCCTTTTAATCACTACATATTATAAAACAAAATCCCTCCGCCCGCATATCCGTCAGTCTGTATGAACGCGACAAATTTTAAGGGGTTCCATAAATTAACGAACTAATTCATGAGGAAGGTTTAGATGTATAATTCATGAAGTTTTAAAATTTATTGAAATATGACGATTTTTGTTGAAAACATCGGAAAGAATCATACCGACCGCGTCACACCAAGTTACATATACATATATATACACAGGTATTTAGGATATAAGTTTTTTTTATGCAGACCCTTGTTCCTTGCGGAGTCCGTGCAAAGCCCGTGCGAAGCCGGGATGCGTAGCCAGTATTATATAAACGCACTTCTCTCTCAACCGTATTTAGCGAATCGATGACCTTCAGAGCTTCCATTATGAACCAGGGCTATACACATTAATAAAGCAACGCTATCAGGCGGCTTAATTAAATTTCTGATTATATTTTCTCTTTTACGTATTAAATTATTTTAACGATTATTATAATTATCATACCACGGACTTTAATATTGAATATCGAGCATAATTAAAATGTATACATTTTCAAAGGATTTTTAATTATGTACTTAATATTATTGTAATATCAATAAAAATATTTTTAACTAAAGCTATAGATGTAAGAAAGGATGCTCTAATAATATTATTATATTGTCTAGTATATTATTCAAAACAAACATGTAAATTTGACATAATTCAGTATTAAATAAAAAAGTATAAGAAAAAATATTATGTTCTTTGCTACTGTATAATAATTTATTGATTGTATCGCCCGTTTTATTTTTGTTTTATTTGGCCAATCATCGACTTTTTAGTATGATATTTTTAAATGATCTTAATTTGGATGAAATTCTGTACCCTTATATATGTATACATAATGTTATTCAAACGATCACGATCATATATATATATATATATATATATATATATATAACTCTGAAATCTCGCGCTGCATCTCATCTTCTGGTATATATTATTTTAGTGATATTTTTAGTTAGGCATCCCAAAAATAACGTCTCTTCATTTATTCGTATAGATTGAATTAAATACAAATGTTTTAGGTTAATTACGTCGTGACATATCACACAGTACAACATTTAATTACATAAGGATTTATGTACATGGAGGACTTAAATGAATATAAGTTAAAAATACCTACTGTGCAAATCACGACCGCGTGGAATGATGGCAAGAATGCTAGCAGCATTTCTCCGTTCCCTTTCTATAACTAGTGTAGGCAATAACGTCCCTTGTGGTATATGTTTTAGAAATATTTTAGCGCTTTTACTCCAAGTTAGAAGCGTTTCTATAACCATTAATTTTAAAATTTCGCATACCAAATTTGAAATTAATGACGTTCCAAATAATTAAGTCACACTTCATATTTGAATGACGTTTCAGTATTCGGCCGTTACTGACTGAAAGAAGCAGTTTTTTTACACGTTATTCCATTCCATGTTCTCTTTGATACTTCGTACAGTTTTGTTCTGATCTGTTTCTATATATTATAAAGATAGTGCTATAAATGCTTCGATTTAAAATCGCCATAAAACGAAAATGTATGCAATAAAACAAAACTATTTAAATACAATCAATAAATGCAATTAGCATGAGTACCGAGACCACTTAAATTCCATATCTCGGTATTTTATTAAGCAAAGCTAACTTGTAAGCGGAGTCCAGTGACTGTTTCACTGCCAATCGAGATGAAATTTGCATTTGCGTGCCGAAGTCAGTCCGATTTAAACGCGATGTTAGGGTTACCATTTAGTTCGGAGAATATATTGCAATGTAAAACATTTCGATGGATTATAAAATATATAATATTTAAAAAAATACACTAATCCTCCTTAGTGTGAAATAATCTTGACTCTTTATGAACATTAAATTAATTTTTAGTATAGACAAAGCAAACAATTGTTAAAAATCTAATTCTAAACGCTATATTATCAATCATGGTTATTCACTAAAAGTAATCATTAGTCAACATTTTTTAAAGTATGTTAGAAAATAACATCATTTAGAATAAAATGTTTAATGGTAAATAGAATATCGATATAAACTTTGATGTTCCACTATACCGCCTTGAATGCCGCAAAAACTACTATCAAGTTACTAAGTTTTTACTTTACGAAACTTTCGGGCGATCGAAAGTTAACTGCGTCTGACTTTGAAGGCTCGATCGGACATTTTGGAGAAACAGAAAATTTTATTTACCAAAACTATTTCTCTAAAAGAATATACTTTTACTTGTATTCTATTTGTCAGTTTAAAGAATCCATTTTGTGGCGAAAATCCTTCAAAATCTGCCATTATAAGATACAATGTCTATTTGAATTGCAGTTATAAAATATTTAAATTATTAAGTATCGTAGTGGTAGTCTAAAATAAAAAAAAATGTTGTATTGTTTTTGGGAACGTTAGCCTGCCACCTGTAACACCTACCCTAATCCTCTCTCACACGCGGGTGAAGCTGCAGGAGGAACCTAGTGAGATTCTAACAAAATATTTTTTTGACCTGTCCCGAGATTTTGTCATCTATAGCTAAATAAAATAGCCACTAGTTCAACGAGACTGTTAAAACTTATAAAGTCATAGGTATCATAAATCGAATTGCAAAATTAATAAATATAGTAAAATTTATATTTAGACTGTATACGTGTTCTTCAAGTTATCTTATTTAGCTCCCGGTCGACATTTAACGGTCAGACATCATAATAACACAACTTAATCTTAAGTTCAGACCACACTATTCATTTTAAAATTGTTTTAACTTTTAGCACAAAACTGTTAAAATTGTATCTCTTATGTATCGTGCTATTCTCAAACTAATTTGTCTTACAGCACAGCTCTACAGGTAATTGTCACTACATATGAATAGACAATTATCATTACTATATAAGCATATTATGTTGGCTACGTTTATTTATAGAACTTGTTTAATATATATATTTTAATAAATTATGTATGCCTGATGTAACTAAATAGATAATTATCACCATCATCGACCATTTTTCGTCCACTATTGGACAGGCCTCTTCAATGGCACGCCACTGAGCTCGATCTTCAGCCCTCAATTTCCATTAGCTGCTAGCCATTTAGCGTATATCGTCACTCCACCTAGCAGGAGAGCGCCCTACGCTATATTTGCCATGACGTGGTCTACACTCCAGGACGCGTCTACTCCAACAGTTGTTGGTTCTGCGACATATGTGACCAGCTCACTGCCACTTCCGTTCCTTTGAACTATTTCGAAAACTTTGGTTCTTTGTCGGATCACCACATTTGGGATTCGATCCTTCAAAGACACTCCGAGCATAGCCTTCTCCATAGCTCGCTGAGCGACTTTGAAATAAATAATACGTCATTGATTTTATTTTCTTAATATATTTTTATCATAATTTTTTTTATTTAGTATATTATAAAAGAAACTTGTATCTCCAATAATATTTGACATTGATTTCGAACATCGATGTACGCAAATGCAGCATAATATTTCAATTGAAATATTTGTTATAAATAAATATACATTGTAGCTAAAATACGCCAGTGTGGGGTCACTCTAAGAACAAATCTAAATTCCTGGTACAAACTTATAGTGGAACAGCTAGATTCGCCGCATATTTTACGCCTGCACCTGCGTCTGACTGTAATTTAACGATAACTAGGAACTACAGCCGGTATCGAACACCTTTCTATTAGAAACTCCCGGACGCTATTCAGGTTTAATTTAAGAGTATATTAAACTGAGGAGCTAAATTATCAGTTATAAGATAAAATCGTCTGCCTTGTTACTTCATATTAATCGTTATAGTTTTTTTTTTAAAACATAATCTAAACTGACAAATGTTTCTATTTTACATCCAAATACGAATAATTTTTATTTTATCACCTGGAAAATATGGCTAATTAGCCATAAGTGCACCCATTGCACAACACACATTTTTTTGTCATTTACGTAATTTTTTTTTCTCTTAAACATTTTCTGTACAGATAGAATATATCTGTGATGTACAATAAAGAATTTACAATTCATTAAATTAAGAGTATTAAGAAAAAAGTATGAAATTGAACTGAAATTAATTAACAACATTAAAATAAAAATACATAAGTAAACAGTAATATTCTTCACTAATCGTTTTTCACAACTAAAACCTCAACATTACTTCATTTTGATAATCCCAACGGATCTAGTTGCTAGAGTTATTGCCTCGATTAAATATGATTTATCGCAAGGAAACTTATTAAAGAGCCCGGTATATCAAAACGCCAGGTGTTCAATTTATACTGATCATTGGTTTGCAATAGAGAACGTATTTTTCCGTAAACAGTTACTTCAATTATGTTTACTAATCAAGTAATTAAGTAGCAATCCGTAAGTAACTGATGGACATAACCTTAACCTCTTATTAGTGGGAAGATAACCCATCAGGGTGAAGATTTAAAAAATATATATTGAAGATTTTTTAATAATACGAGTCATAAATGATTGCACATTCAAACACCCTCAAATCGAATATTTCTCTTGCCATAAAGTTAGTTGCCATGAAGCCGAGGTGGCTCAGTGGTAAAACCGCATGAATCTTAACCGATAATCGTGGGTTCGAACCCGGGCAAGCACCGTTGAAATTCATATGCTTAATTTGTGATTATAATTCACCTCGTGTTGGGAAACCTTCATGTGTCAAATTTCACTGAAATTCTGTCACTAGTGTATTCCGTCAACCCGCATTGGAGCAGCGTGGTGGAATAAGCTCCAAACCTTCTCCTCAAAAAGAGAAAAGGCCTTAGCGCAGCAGTGGGACATTCACAGGCTGTTATTACTATTACATAAAGTTAATCTAACAAATAGAACATGTCAGTCAGTCATTTTTCTATAATTATTTATGTCAGATTTTTTCTGTAATATAATTGTAATTCTCATTACTAATTTTTTTCTTATATACTTCTTGTTATTTAAAAAATATATAATTTTATACAAGGGGTAATACTGTAACAGTAATAGTAACAGCTTGTAAAAGTGCCACTACTGGACTATGGCCTCTTCTACTTTTTCGAGGACAAAGTTTGGGGCTTATTCTACCACGCTGTAACGTGGGTTGGTGGAATACACATGTGACAGACAATTATATAACTCGAAATGAATACACGCTCATCACTCATTTTTTAGTTTAATTGTCAATGATTGATGGAGTGATGTGAACGTTAAATTAATCGATCAATCATAACATTACATGATTTTGCTCATTCATCTTTAGTATAATTTACTCACCAGTTACAACACTAATAGCCATAAAATATATTTCCATTCGTACAGCTATTTTCGCATCCGTCGGGTTTGAGCGTAAGGAAATTTTTCTTAATAAAACTAAATAAAACAGTGTGTTTACTTGGTGGTAAGACTTGCTGGACACAACATCTTAGTTTCCAAAGTTGTTGGCACATAGACGATGTTTCATACAATGCCAGTGTCTACACTCTACATACCACTAGGTGGTCCATTTGCCCGGCCGTCTACCTACACTATAACAAAATAGTGAACTTATTTGTTATTAGTTAAGGTTTTAATGTAAATAAATGTACTTCACTTTTTTGTTGATCAATCTTTAATGCCTTATTAAATATATGATATCAAACCGTTTAATCAAATAATTGAAACTTCGTACCTACCTTTCAAAAATACTAAAAACAAAGTGAACATGTAGATCACTGTCAGTGATTTGTTTTGCTGATTGACTGTTCGTACTACCTGTTATTTTAGATAATGTTTGTAAATTGTGTGCTATAAAGACTCAAATAAAATAAATGTAAATCATAATTACTAAAAGTTACTATTACTACTATTGTATTGACTGTTTTAAAAAAAGTACCTACTAATATTTTTATTTTCGCATCTTATTCTCATTCTCATTCCTATGATATTTGTTCGGAATAAAAACAGCGCCGTCAGGTAACAATAATCAGAATTCCATACGAATCGTAGTTAACAACGTTATCAAAAAAAAAAACATACAGACGAATTGATAACCTCCTCCTTTTTTTGAAGTCGGTTGATAAAAATACTCGCACTAAGCACACAGGACAGTAAGCGGCTATCATTCTCGATTAGTTAATAAAACTCTTAAAACAAACCCTTTCGTTTAATCTGGCAGACTCCAGTCTCCGCCGGAGTTAATTAAGATCACCATCCATTACTCGATCGACTTAATTAGTCCCATAGACTGTTTATAACGAAATCGAATCTATTATAAGACTTGTGACGTAATCAATTACACCGGCTAAATTAATTAAAATTTTGTTTACGTTTTTGTTTCCTTAGCCTTTTTCTATTTATAAATTAATACAAGTACAAAATTTGGTCGTCTTAATTTTTTTGTATATAATCACGTGTTACACAAACATTCACAACACATATGGCTTTGTGTAAGCTCGTCTGGGTAGGTACCAGCCACTCATCAGATATTCTACCGCCAAATAGCAGTACAGCAATGGACATGAAAACAAGAAAATAAAAATGTTAGTACTATTTTTACAAAGAGACAACACTTGTATTTTTTAGCAATTATCTAAATTCTTACTCTTTCCTTTTTTTTTAATTATTCGGCGTAATGTCAAATCTTAACTCTTATAATTAAAGTAGAACTTTTAATTCGCAATACTTACTACATCAAATTAAGCAAAGGTAAGTAATAGTTAAAGCATACAGATCTAATCGAATCATTTTATGTTTATACGTCATTAAAACAATATAGGAAGTCGCTTGTGCAGTGAATTACTTAAGCATTGTACGCCTTACTCACAAAGCGGATAATATCTATAAAGAGTATGTGGTACGCCTCGCTGTACAATACTTAATGGTTGGACAGACACTTGCACTCAGCAAACTAATAAAAACTTTATTTAATAGACTAGTATATTCACCTATTTTTCGCTTTTATTGAGTCATAAAGGGGGATAAAAAATACAGTAAACTATTCAATCACTTTTAATTTATAGCGAATGTTAATTTGTTATACCTATTAGTAATAATAAGAGATATCTATAAATTGACTTTTTAAATTAGTCGTTATATTATCACACACATCACGGTACACTCTATAAGTTCTTAGTACGGGTATGTAAACACTGTCAAGTTCTAGACTCTGGGCTAGGGTTTGGGAATTCCCGACAATTTCAAAGTCCCGGGAATTCCCGGGAATTCGAGACTTAATAACTGTTTTTTGTTTTTAAGGGGTAAGCCTTGTAAAATTTTAATTGACTTAATTTTTTTAATTTTTTAAAAAAGGTATTTTTTTTAATACGTTGCACCAGAAACACAACACAAAAAAACATTTATTAAACAGAAAATGAAATCTTAATAACTTTAGCGTTAATTTCAGTATCAATAATTGCTTTTAATCACACACAGATTCACTTTTAAGCAGTTGAATCATATAGTTCGTCTAACGTTAAATTACTTCTTTGATGATTTATTAAAATAGTCTTTGGTCTGGAGGACCTTTTTAAAATAGGCTTTTAAAAAAATCAGTGTCGACAGCTTTGTCCGACAATCTGTTTGCGATTTTTGTAATAATGCCACCGGACAAGAAGAATACTACTCGTTTCGAACAGATGTCGCTAGGCTCCTTCAATTATTAGAAAATAAAAAAGATTACATAACAATTTCGACAATCGTGTCTCGGCTCGAGTCTCGACCCGAAAGTCCCGGGACTCGAGACAACAAAAATTACGAAAATTTGGGTTTGGGTCCCGGGACGTCTCGTGTCTCGAAGTCCAACCCAAACCCTACTCTGGGCTGAAATTTTGAATGCCTCGCTGGTATAGTGCGTCCAATATAAGTGTGTGCGAATTAGGGATCAAATGTAATCAACAAGATTTGAAAAGAAAACTAGTCTCGTTCTATCGTGTGACGTTTCCTTATTAATAACTCTTAACGCCTAATCCCATTACTCTCAATGGCGGATGTCGAGAAATTATTCTGAAGCAAACGTAATTAATTAGCTGATAGAAACATTCGTGAGCACGCAAAGCAATTCATTGCGCTCGAAACACTCATTACAACGAGCAAGTAGTTCTAATTAAAATGTATCTCAAACGACCAATTTATTTATATTTCGGTAACACGCATGTCGATATTTTATTGGACCAATATCCGTTTCGTAATTATTTTTCTAATTATATGACTTTTAATGAAGCTTCCGATACCTCCATAGTACTCAAATTATCTTTTATATGAAGCAATGTATAGAACCACTTTAGTTGGATCAACAACATTGGGATTTAAATTTCGATAATTTTATTTTTTTTACCTTTTAGTCGAGATAGCTTAGTAGAGCAAGTTAACCCAGTTAAAGATTAAAAAAACTTAATTGCGATGCTGCCTGGAAAGTTGCAGGCACGAAATAAATAAGTGAAGCACATGAAATATGAACCTAATCAAAATAATAGTAAGATAGGACAACTGATTTGACAGAGACTTTGCAGATTTTTTTATAAAATAAAACGAAGATCGTTTGTACAAATTGAGGTAAGCAGCATTGAGTATTAATAATTATTTTTGTGTTTATAAGTCACTTCATGCTTAGCGGTGAAGGAAATGTGTTGAATGAAGCTTCAAGTCTTTTCCTTTACAGGAAGCTCCGTTGATTAACAGGGCAGGCTTTATGTAAAATATGAAGATGGACGACCAAATTAGCTTCCCTATGGGAAATGGTCACCACTGTACTTAGACATCAGAACTGTAAGAAATATTAACCATCCCTTACATAACCAACATAGAGAACCAAGATGCCTGTAGTTATACTGGCTCTCTCATCTTTCAAACTGAAACATACCAATACTAAGTATTACTGTCTGGTACTAGAATAAAGCCGAGACGGCCTAGTGGTAAGACCGCGTGAATCTTAACCTTCACTGAAATTCTGTCACATGTGTATTCCACCAACCCGCATTGGAGCAGCGTGGTGGAATAAGCTCCAAACCTTCTCCTCAAAAAGAGGAGAAGAGGCCTTAGTCCAGCAGTGGGACACTCACAGGCTGTTATTATTTATACTAGAATATTTGACGAGTGTGTAAGTTTGTAATCGAGACGAGATCGCACAAAGCCTTACCACCAATTTGGTTTATTGAGGACAAAAGCAACATATTTAATTATAATTTTCTAAAAATAGTCTGGTTTTTAATAATAACAATAATTAGAAATCTGTATTGTTAAGTTCATTAAAATGTTAATTAATTGCTCAGTTTTTTTTTATAAAATGTAAAGCCATAATGTAGACCAATCCAATATTAAATCATTTTAATTTAATCTATATTAGTTTCTGTATTAGACAATATTTTTAAGTTTCTACAAATATTAAATGATATTTTAGACAAAAGAATCTCTATTCTTAAAGCGTCTAATTTCTCACTTTTCCTACATTTCTAAATAGTTGCAATCTGTTTATCCAACGCGTAGCACTTGCAGCTTGAAATATTAGATTTTCAGTTTAACTTGAGTTATTTATTTTTGAAATAATTTAACAAATCGAAAATAAATACTAAAACATATATCTCTAACATGTTATCTCCATTATTATTTATATTTTCTTAATGTACTTTGTTCTTTGAAACAGTATAACCTCCTTCATTTCATATGATAATCCAATTCCTACAGGTTGCTTTGATCACACAAAGGCAAAATCTTCAGAAGCACTATACTTGAGCATTGATTGTCAAAAATATCCTACCTGTTCAGAAAGAACCTCAGAACTGAGAAAATCTGGGAGGATCTGAAACTCTCTGGGAGTGTGTTTATTATATTATTATTGTTTACAATGAATTTATCTCTTTGCAATGGCCTGGGCGCTATCGTTTAATTCTCAAAGTTTTTCAATACAGAAAAGAATTATATCATTTACCAAGCAAATATTTGTCTATTACTAGGTTTTAAATTCATATTTAAACATTATTTAACGTTTTCTGGAATCCTGTTTTATACATTACCTTACAAAATAATTATTAAACCTGTGTTTTCGGGTAATAGACATACTTAGCTAATGCTAGTATTTACAAAACTACTTATAGAAAAATCTTTATTTAGTAAATATTTTAATTTCCTTGAATTAATTTCTTAAAGAAATCTGATTCTGATTATCATATTCTGATATGATTTATATAATTAACATTTGTTATTTTATTGTAATTAAAATATTTACTCAATTTCATTATATATGAATAATATCGTTAAAAAACAAATGCTTATCCATATTAAATCCGTATACAGAGTGCGCGATTAATTAATTTTTGGGACTGATTAAGTTTCCTATATAAAAGGTAATTTTGGTTTATTTCATTATAAAGGAAACCATAATGTTTTTATTCATATTGAAAATATTATTTTTACTCGCCGTTGCATCGGCTCAAAAATCCGGTAAGTTTATTTAATATATAATTAAAATTTAACACTATTTTATATTTATTTTAAATAATATTACGGGTGTAATGACGTAATAAATTTTTATTTTAAAAGACTCGCGCAATAACTAACTTACTCACTTACAAACGTTGTTTGTAATGAATGCGGGTGATATTACCTTTAATAATACCATATTATAATAATTAATAATATAGCTTAGAACACCCGATCAAGTGTCGTTTAGGAGCTACAATGCCACAATCAGAGACACACGTTAAACTTATAACATCATCCTCTTTTTCTGTGGGGGCTTAAAAAAGGGCATTTCATGCCTCTGGTAGTAAAGAAAGATCACGATTAAATTACTATTTTCTATATATAAGCTTAATATTTCAATAACTTTTTTTTTTATTTTGCAGTACAATATGAAGAACTTCCCGAGCTGCAATGGCCAAAGGAATACTCCTTTGAAGCTACAAAATTATCGCTCACTTCCGGTTCAGTTGAAGACATATCATACTGGTAAATATTAGAATATTATAAAATATACAGAAAATACATAATTCTATAGATATATTATGTGCTTAATAAGGTCATCATTTAGCAAAGAGTTTATATATAAATATCCTCAATTAATTCTATTTTTAAAAAAAATAATCGCTTCAAAACTAAGGCTATGTTCCCGTAATTCCTGTTATCGAGGTTGTCAAAGAGGTTTAGTTTTGATGAAGTAACGAATAAAGAGACAGGGATTCTTTTATATTTATAATAATGATATAAAAGTAAGGCAACAATATTAACAATTCTTATAAATTTATAATATATTAGCTCTTTAACAAGTTTTCACCAGCGTCGAACCGTACTACTCCTTTCACATGGGTTTGGTGTGATTTTATATAGTCTACTAAATGCGTTCTTAATATATAATATAATAATAATAAATGATATTTTACGATACATTACCCATTTTCTTTATCAATAAATGGGTAATATATCGTAAAATATCTTCTTTTTTTCAAAACAATCTAGCATCTAATAGATCCTGCGATAAGCACGTTGAAATTTTCAGCTTTATATAATAGTATGGATTACATGTGTAAATACAATATAATTATTAGCTTATTTAAAAATACTAACTTATTAATTATATTATTTTAAGGCGCACGACCAGGAAATCTAGAGTCGACTACAATAAGGGTGCAATAAAAACAATTTCTGTAAAGAGGAAAAAAAAGAGCTTCGGTGTCCAATACGAGGTAATATATAAAAATATTATGAACTTGTTTATAAATGGTCATTTTGGAAAGTCATTAGGAATAACATGTACGTTACATTTGGACACACCATACATGATTTTTTCATCAAAAATTAAACTAACTACTTTTAATTGATACAATATTTTTAATATTTTTAGTCTATACCTTAAATAGCAAGCACGCTATACATCATATATAGTCATACTATGTCGGGTCAATTAAAAGTTATTAGATTTTTATGTGTACACTCCCGTGCCTCGGAAAGCACGTTAAGCCGTTGGTCCTTCGTCTGAACTCTTTCCGGTCGTTATGAGAGGCTAGGGAAGAGTGCGTGCATCTGTGTTTGTTCACACACCTGTGCACTATAATATCTCCTGCGCAGTTGGCTAATCTCTCTTGAGATTAACCGCCATGGCCGAAATCAGTCTGGAGGACAATATTTTATTATATAGTCATACATTTACAATTGTATTATTTATCTTGTAAGTTCTGCTAGTTAACTGCCGGTAAATCAGTTCAATATACGTACATAATTGTGTCTTAAGCGTAATAATCTTTCTATTGTAGATTCATCCGGAAACTAACGAAGAGTACACTAATAAGTTTATTTGTCTAAAGACAAAAGGTTCAAAAAGCGATCCTATCGAGTTGACAGACATTCTGCCAGATACTACTGACTTCGTACACGCTGGCAAGTATTATTCGATTAGTAAAAGAATTGAAGATTATTTTAAAATATCACGGTTTGCAATTGTAGCTTTTATTTGCTTGGTTGTATGGCTTATTCCAAAGCCGTTTGGATTGATATTAAACACTCATCACCTATCTAATGTCAAGCAGTAACATTTCGTTTTACTGTGTTCATATTTGGTAATTATTAAAACAAAACAAAAGTCCTACTCTGTCTTAGACTTGTGAAGATGGGCCGATTCCGTTCTGGCTTGGGTTCTAGTTCGGTTGTGCTTTAAAAGTAACCTAACATAACCTAACCTACATGACCTACCTGATTTTTTTTCATATTCGAAGTCTTCCCCCTCTTCAATATTGTATAAAATATCATTCATTATTGTTAAAAATCATGTCATAAAAATTTATAGCTATTTGTCATATTTGTCATGTCATAAGAATTTATACTAAAACTTTTTTATAAGTCCTGGAACGTAACACGATAAAAAAATTATACATATGTGTTTTATGTTATATGTGTGTTATACAAACATTTGTATAATCGGTACCAATATACCTTTATCAATCGGTTTCATAACTACATATTTTTATTAATTGTATTTATATAAATATGTCATTTAACAGGCAAGGACATTTTTGAAAAGGGCGAAGTAGAAAAGTTTCAGTACATAGATGAAAGTCTGGATGAGAAAACGAAAAAATACATCTGGGTGTTCTTAGATCGAAATAGTTCATCTTGGATACCTGTGAAGTAAGTATTCGATTAAAACAATGCGTATTAATTATTATTATTTAAACTATTTATAAACCTTTATATTCGTTTCGTAAGTCCTTTTTATCAGCTTTAGCTTTTGACCGTTGCCAGATGTTAAGCAACGATACGATCTAGGATGTAGCACGCTTGCCTAGAAGAGACCTGATTACTCTGGATTTGAAAATATTAATGTAGAGGCATTACGCTTTAAAACAACCATAGAAACACGATATGATATCTTATTCAACATTCCGCGCAAAACTCTCGGTAGAATCTACATTCTCAATTTGGTAGCTTTACATTGAATTTAATTACAGAGCATAACAATTCAAACGCTTATTTATATCCTTATGTAACTAATATCCTTATTAATGCATATTACAAATGCGATAGTAACGGACTATTATGAAATTTTGCATACACGTTGTCAGGGAGATACAGAAAAGGCTCTAATTATCCTTATATCGCTTCCTCCCGCTCACACGCGGGCGAGCCGTATCTGGTTTCCTTGTCTGGAAAATATATTTTAAGTATAATTTTTGTATTGTTATTTTTTTAATACATCCCTTTTGTCAACAGGCTAGAAGAATTCGAGTATAATTCGTGGTTGGGTAATTTAAAAAAGCGTAATGAATGGATTTTCTTTAATTATAAATCCGAAGTAAGCTCAAGTGTCTTCGATGTTGATCAGTGTAAGTTCTTTCCTAAACTCCTTTAACACTATGCGGATATATTTTATACCCATAACTTATCACCTTATAATATACGGTTAAAAGTTTATATAAGTTGCATATTTATATGATGCGTTGTCTTCTTCTTTCAAATGTCATAATACTGAAGACAGAAAGTGACAATCCAGCCGCTGTACAATGTTTATTAGCAATGCCGAAAGACTAATATTGTCTAATAATAAAATTAAATCATTAATCAAATGTTAAACGTATAGTTGCTTAGGTGTCTATAAAAATATTGAATATTTTATAAAATCTATAATAAGATTTTGTAAGGAAAATGTTATCTTTAAACAATTTTATCATGGTAGGAATCCTAGTAATCACTTAGATTTCTAAATTGAAATTTATTTCAGATAATTGCACTGATTCTGATGACTTTGAAAACACATTATTTGACGTCAACAATAAAATACACGTGGATCAAGTTTTTACAAAGTAAGTTTCATGCGTTTAAGTATAAATAAAGTACAATAAATTTATGGTTATGGGATTTTAAGGGTTTTAATTTATATTTTCAAATAGGTTTCAAGAGAAACATAACAGAAAGTATAAAGACGAAAACGAACATGAACTACGAAGGAAAATTTTCGAAAAGAACTTAAGGTATTTAATTTTTTAAGTACTAAGTAATTTCCAAAATTATAAGCATAAGCCGAGAAAACTAAGTGATTTGAAAACATAAATTTTAATCGATGATTGGATGAAAATCTGCCACTTCCACCAACCAACATTGAAACAGTGTGGTGCAATAAAGCTCCAAACATTCTCCTTTAAAGGAGTGCAGCCATGGATGATTTACAAATTGTTACTATATACAATTAAATGTACATATGCTTTTATCCATATTTTTTTCTCCAGATTAATCCAAGAGCATAACAGTAAAGGCACTACATTTACCCTCGGTATTAATAAGCTGACCGATCAAACTCCAGAAGAAATGCGAAGAAGGAAAGGTCTTCAACGACGAAAAGAGGGAGAAACCGGCAATGTACCTTTCCCATACACGGAATCGAAACTATCAGAAATGTCTCAGACTTTACCGAAGGAATTTGACTTAAGACTTTTAGGCGTTATATCACCAGTCAAAGGTGAGGTTGAAAATGGTTTAAGACATTACGCCTTATATAATTCATACAATTTTTAATAGTTTATTTGGTGGTACGGTTTCAAGAAAGCCTGGTTATGTTATACTCATCACATATTCAACCGGCGAACAGTAACTATCTATTATTGCGTTCTTGTTTGTTCTGAATGTACCAGTACTAAATAGGGGACTAACATTGCTTGCGTGTTTGATTTAATGAAAATTACGTATGTCGGCTTTTACAATCCTCCAATTTGAGATAAAGGTTCAAGTAGCACACTCACGTAGAGAATCAAGTCATTTAATAACGTATATTATAGGTGTGTATATTAGAGTTAAATATTCATTTCAGATCAAGAAGACTGCGGTTGCTGCTGGACGATGGGGACAACAAGTGCTGTGGAAGGCGCTTTAGCTCGAATCAATGGTGGCCGGCTTCTAAGACTTGCTAATCAGGCCCTCATTGATTGCGCTTGGGGGTAACTTAGTCATAATTTATGTTTACAATATTAATTTCATATGTTTGAAAGAACTCTTCAAAGCAATATTTTGAAGAAATTACTCATAATATGTCTACTTCCCTTTTATTGAGCCCTTTCTTAGAATTGGGAAAGTCAACGGCACGATTGCCGCATTTGAAGCATTCACATCGTTAGGCAGCCAATATATTTTTCAGGCTAAATAATAATATGTATACATATTATAAACATTTTTATATCTATATTTAATTTATACAAGATATTTTCCTATCCAGATTCGGTGTCTCTGGATGCGATGGTGGCTCCGATACTGGTGCCTATCACTGGATGATGAAATACGGATTACCTACCGAAGAGGAATACGGCCCTTATAATAACCAAGTATAATTTATTTTGTAGATATATTATTTATATAGTAGACATATAGTATAATTCTTAATAGCTATAGCTTAATAGCTACCTTAATCTCTAATGTATTTTTAACATCATAGGATGGTTTCTGCCGCATTCAAAATATGACGAAAAGGTACCCGATCAAAGGATTCACAGATGTTACTCCATTTAGTACCGAAGCTCTGAAGGTAAAATAGAATACACTTATTATTCAATCAACATTATATTTTGAAAACATTTTTTAAACGAAAATACTTCACAAAACAATCGCAAGCAATGGTGTCAAGAATACTGACATTTCCCCATTGAATTGCTGTTCCAATTCGTTGGGCGAAAATTGGACCAGCTTTCCCGTCACCAATGGAAATAAAAGGAAGTAAATAAACCTTTTCAAAAACACTATTACTCCGAGGTCCAAGTATTTAGCTGCAAAGAGTACGAATATAAACATAACATTATTTTGTTTGTTTTTTTACAGGTAGCTCTGATCAATCATGGACCACTATCTGTTTCGATTGACGCCACTGATATGCTTATAGCATACACCAGTGGCATATTTTACGATCCCAATTGGTGTGTATTTATATTATGATTTCTTATACAATAATTGGCACTAAAAAATATTAGTTATCTCGGACACTGCCACTGTCAAAATAAATATTTTTTTGTTATTCGGAATTATGTTTTTTGTAATATTGAAGTGAAGGTGATGTCCTCCGATTATCATGGAACCCCTTCTGGTCACTATGGCCATTCTCAATGGAGAATAGCCAATTGCACAGGACCAAAGTATTTACGCACACACACGCGCTCATACTTCGATAAAACATTCTCATTATCTGATGGGACAGCCATCCGACAGGAACGAGAAACTTTAAACGCAGAACCAACGCCTTCGCGAGCTTTCCGAGGCGCGGAAGCGTAAACGGTGCCTATTTTCAAATTTAGAGCTGCTTCTAAGAATTTAATAATTCGAATAACTGGGTAAAAGAGCCTTAACCACTATACCAACAACAAGCAATACTAAAGAAAAGTATATATTAAAAAGTACAGTAATGTCGATGATATATGAGCGCATAGAATGCGAAAAAGATAAGAACATCATTTTATATTATGTGTGATATATGCATTTTTTTATAATAAAAAAAATAACAACTTAATTTATTTTTCAGCAATCCATCAGCTTTGAATCACGAAGTAACTTTAGTGGGATATGGGGAGTACGAAGGTGATACATATTGGATCGTTAAGAACTCATGGGGAAGGAGTTGGGGCATTGATGGGTACTTCCATATCTCTACTCGCGACAATAGCTGCGGTATCACCACGGAACCCACTTACGTTGTATTCTAATACGAATAATACAAAGTGTCGTTGAAAAGTGACTACCATCACTTACTATGAGTGAATTGTCATTTTAAAAATATTGTTCTATTTTTAAAAATGTATTGAGAATAAATAATATTAAACTTATTATTTTATTTAGAAGCATAAGATTGCACGTGTCATTAGTATATTGGTTTTTATTTACGCTTGTAATAAAATTATATTCAGCTTATACCACTTTGTATATTTTATTTATTGCCATTCATAAGAAACCTTTTAAAAAATTCCTTGGTCTTATTCTTACTGGCAACATTATAATAAATTATATTATACATCAATCTTCTCGCCTTATATGAGTATTTGAAAGATTTGTTTTTAAAATCCAACATATTTAACTAATAAATATATTACATAGTCGTAGGTTTCTTATTATTCTGAACTGAATTCAAAATTGCTAACCATTTTTCTTAGAAAGTAATACCGTTAGTCTGACTCTTGCTTAAAGCGGAATAAATTGTTTACACAAAAGACAAGACAGACGCACGAGATTTTTTTTTTATAGAAAACGTTTTATTTATTTACTAACTCTTTAAATATTAGATTGGATGTTTGTCCCATTTTAAATTAATTTAAAAAAAAGTTTGTAAATGTATAAAGTACTGTTAGGCGTTCCAAATGTTCAATGAGTTTATAAATACAAAAGAGAAATTTTATTCGACACGTAATTCCTTTCTTGCGATATTTTCCTTCAACACTGAGCACAAGACGAATTTTAAGTACATGAAATTCAGTGGTGTTTTCTCTATTTTAAAGCTGCCATCACCGGTTAAGAGTTTCTAGTTCAGTTCAGTGGTTACACTAAGCCTTCTAGGCTCTATAAAAAAAATAAGAACTTCTCGGTACAATTCTTATTTTAAGCTGACGCTAGACCATTCGCTTACATGATAGCTTTGTTAAGCGACTTCTTAAGAAGTCGTAAGAGCCTACTTGAATGAAGTATATTTTGATATTTTTAAACGATGTGAGGTATGCGCGTACTCTTTAGTAGGATGTTGCGTGACCACACCAATTTCTTCTAATCACAAACACTTTAGTGCGCCATCTGTTTACATTGAGCTCTAATTTTGTATTCATTGTATATTTTATATTCGTTTTGTTATGAAATGTACTCTTCTATTTAACATATGTCGAAAATATTCCGGCGAGTTTTGAATTTAATTTTTACTATCGAATCTTAAATTATACAAAAATCTTAATATTCCTTTTCACTATTATCTTTCATTCTTATCACTCTTATACGCACTTTTGAATCGTCGTGTTATAGATTTTAATAACATAAAAAGCTAACTCCGGTTCTAAATGTATATTCTATTAAGACTGATTATAAATCAGTAATGTCACCCTTAAACAATTTTATACAGATTTTAAGGTTTTGCACGGAATTTCATAACAGATTCAATTTGTTGTATATTATATTTACCTATATATAAATTAAATATTAAAGATCTTAAGTATTCAAAAAATACATCAAATTATACTTATACATAATTATATATATTGGTTAATATGTACGACTCATAAAATAAATTATTTAACAGTTATATAAAGCGTTACATAAAGTTGTAACTTGTAAATAAAATCGAGGAAAAACGACAAAATAAAATCTAGTTAAAATGTTTTAAGAATATAATGTCAATTTATTATTGGTAGAGCTTTGTGCGAACTAGTCTGGGTACGTACCACCCACTCATCAGTTATTCTTCTATATTCCGCAAAACAGCAGTACTCGCTATAATCGTGTTCCGGTTTGAAGGGTACAAGGGACATAAAATCTTAGTTCACAAGGTTGGTGACGCATTGGCGATATAAGCGATGGTTAAAATCTCTTACAATGCCATTGTCTATGGGCGTCGGTGACCACTAACCATCAGGCTCATTAGTTCGTTCACCGTCCTATGTAATAAAAAAATAAAAATTTAAATCGTATCTAAAATAACACAGATTAAATCACAAGAAACGTTACTTGTTCGATTAAAAAACAAAAAGAAATTATAGAAGAGTAACCGTTTCATAGTCCCAAAGTAACGGTGAAAGCTTAATAGGAATTGGCGCAAATCTCGTTGTTTCACTTTCCAAGTACAACGTTCTCTATATCTGAGGCCGTAGCCAAGTTGACATTCTACAATTGTAAACGCTAATAGAAAACTAAACAAATGTACGAGAATGACATCTCTCAACGATAAGTCACGTGGTCATTCTCATACATTTGTTTAGTTTTCTATAGCGTTTACAATTGTAGAATGTCAACTTGGCTAGGGCCTCTGATCAGATAGGAAGTAATTAGACTTATAACCGATTCGTTGCGTGTGAATTCTCTTTTCCCATCAACCTGGTGTTTAGTATGGGCGTATAGAAAATAATACTGGCCTGTTTCCCGTAGTTATACGACGGCTTTTCTGCACAAATCATAATATTGTACATAAATCATACCTTAGAACATAATATGTCATTTATTTATTCAATAACAGTTCTAGTTAGAGTATTTAGAATCATAACACTTTTTTGTTGAGTAAAATAAAATGCTGTATTGGTATTGTTACGCTTGGCCGTACAATCGGCTGTGATAAAGACAGTCGATTCGATTCCAGTTCATTACAAATATATTTATGGTCTATATTTTTTTTGGCTGTCACCATCATGTTTTAGTTGAATTATAACTTGACATATTTAATGTTCCATCAATGCGCCGACAACCATAGGATCTCACTGTCAAAATAATAAAATTGACTTAACTGTTGGCTAATCTCTATTGAATCAGGGTGAAATTATGAGTAAGATACATAACATTACGTATTTTACAAAATAAAAAAAAATATAATAAGGACTATTTTGTATTAATTACGTCATGGTATTATTATAACTTCTAACTAACTCGTCTAATATATCATCTATATTTATATATCTATATACAATACTCCTATAAAGTTTAAATTAAGCCAGTATTTTCATATCTAATTGTTCTGGGCGTGCCAGAATGTAGCCGAGAGCGTAAACATTATTTGATATGTACTTATTATCTTTAAATTGCTCAAGCTTTCAGTATTAATTGCTCCCTAAGGCTTTGTGCACACTTACCACAAATATAGGAAATATTTTGACAGGATTTGTGCAGTGTTACATTTTTGTTTTTGTAATACACAAGCTTTACTTGTGGCTTCACTTGCGTTATAATTCAGAATAGCCATACATACCAATTTCCAATGGTCCTTTTTTTAAATGAAGGATTACTACTCTTAAAATCGGAACGCTTAAAACATATAAAACATGTTTAACATATAAAAAAATATATAAACATAGTAACATTCAGACAACAAACGCCTTAAATAAAAAACTAGCATCAATTATTAATATTAATCATAAAGAAGCCTTATAGTTTTATCAATAAAAATGTAGATATGGTGACAATGGTGGTAGAGGCACCGCCCACTCTTCAGATATTCTACCGCAAAACAACAGTATTTGTGTTCCAATTTCAAGGGTGAGTGAGTCAGTATAATTACCGGCACAACTACAAGGGACATAATATGTAACTAAGGTTGGTGGCGCATTGGCGATGTAAGCGATGGTTAATATTTATTACAATGCCGATGTCTATAGGCATTGGTGACCGCTAACTATCAGGTGCTCCACTTAGTCATACTATAAAAAAAAACAATAATTGTTAAATAATCAATAATTGTAAAACAATTATTGTTTTTTTTTCATAGTAAACTTATTCTTGGTGGTAGAGCTTTGTGCAAGCTCGTCTGGGTAGGTACCACTCACTCATCAGATATTCTACCGCAAAACTGCAGTACTTGCTATTGTTGTGTTCCGGTTTGAAGGGTGAGTGAGCCAGTGTAATTCCAGGCACAAGGGACATAACATCTTAGTTCCCAAGGTTGGTGGCGCATTAGTGATGTAAGTGAATGGTTAACATATCTTACAATGCCAGTGTCTATGGGCGTTGGTGACCACTTACCATCAGGGGCCGAAATGCACGTCCGCCTTAATAAAAAAAAAATCATTGTTAATTGAACATACCAACGCAAATATATTTTTTTATTAGATCTCATCTATATGTATTTAAGTAGAGCAGGTGTGGACGTGTCTTCTGACTATTAGTTTTAATTACGCGTGTGACTGTAGCTTTACCGATAATAACGCACCACAATCGCTTTGTCTTCACTTGATCGCGCAAGTCTGATCGAATCTTAATGCTTAGTTCTAGCCAATAGACTGACGCTTGCTCCGCCTCTAACTGGATTTAAGCCTCAAGGCTTCGAAGGGTATTTCTATACGTGTCGGTAAACACGTGATTGATGTTTAATTACAGTTGCATATTGTATGAAATAACAGTTGTCTTGAGAATCGGAAAGCTTCTATAAATTTAATAGCACGTATTAATTAAACGTTTGAGAGTCTGAAAGTTAAAGGGAAAACATAGAGTAACAGCCTCTTTAGCCTTGCTAAGCTAAGGCCTCCTCTCCTTTATTAGAGGAAAAGGACGCTGCTCCAATGCAGGTTTGTGGAATATACATGTGACAGAATTTCAGTGAAATTAAACACATGCACACATGCAGGTTTTCACATGATGTTTTCTTCACCCTTAAGCACGAAATGAATTATAAAGACAATTTTCTTGTGATTAATTAAGCACATGAAAATTCACTGACCTGGGCTTGAATCGTGATCATGGGTTAAAAATTACGCTTCCTAACCAACGGGCCAACGTGTTTATATAAATAATTGATGAAATTTGGTGACAAGGTTAACTACTTTCATGGATTAATGTGCGCGATAACTGAAGCATTAGTATTTTTAACTCAATTAAAAACCTTTCTACGAAAACTGAGTTAGTTAAGATTTGTTAGGTGTCTTGAGGTTGATGTTGTTTTATGAACCTATAATTTAACCTCTTAATATTTAAGCATATACGATTACTAACAACAATAATTATCAATCAGTTAAGATCTTACCGTGATTCGTATTAATCGAAAAACCATCACTGCATCAAACCAATTAGGTAGACTTGGTCAATTAATGGAACCTTATTAGAAGATATAAAGAGATAATCAGTGAACGGGCCATAGAAACTAGGATACTAAGCTATTGGTTTTAGTTAGCCTAGAGATAGCAATCATGTTGGCGACGAGCCAAATGACCTACTCAAGGCTCATGCAGCCCTGGTCACTGCATCACAGAATCAAATAGTTTGTACCTCTTTTATGAAAAAACTAGAACTTTTAAGTTTTTACTTTACCGATTTTGAAGAAATAAAGTTTAAACGGTAGCTTGGAATACTACTTATAAATTGCTTAAAAATGCAAATACCAGATGTATTTGCATTTATAAATTTTGAAATCACAAACAAACACTTCAATTTTATATATTAGCATTGATATGTAATAAATTTCATTCTTACAATACCGTATAACATGCCTATATATAAACATTTAATACTGGTAACAAGAGAAGACAAAACAAAAACTCAATATAAATGTCACTAATAAGTGCTTAATGCTAATATCCATCTAACAAAGACTTTACAGGCAATGAATAAACATGAGCAATAAAGATCACCCCGCTGGGGTCTCCCGTGATATTTTGACCCATTGACGCAAGTGTCAAAAACAACGACACTTCTCGAATTTCCACACTCGTATGAAATTGTGGGATTATATTCAAACTTTAAATCACACGTCAATAACGTGTAGGAAAATTACGTATAAAATAAAATGTGGCGTCATGTGTTTTTTGATATATTTTTTTCATTTTATCATATTATTTTGAGCCGTGAGATGGCCTTGTGATAAAACCGCGTGAATGTTAACCGATGACCGTGGGTTCAAATCCGGGTAAGCGCCGCTGAATTTCATGTACTTAATTTGTGATTATAATAAAAGGAAACCTGCATGTGTCAAATTTCACTGAAATTCCGTCACATTTGTATTCTACCAACCGCATTGAAGCAGCGAGGTGGAATAAGCTCAAAACCTTCTCTTCAAAAAGAGGAGAATAGGCCTTAGTCCAGCAGTGGGACATTCACAGGCTGCTTGTTATTGTTGTTGTATATTATTTAATAATAATAGGATTTTAGCAGTATGTATATGATGATGTTATTATTTAATTAATAATAATACACTAAATCACAAGTATAATCACAGCTATAAAATAAGCTCTACCTTAAATAGAGATACTAACTACATTGAACTTATTACCGGCTATAGCTTATTTAATATGCCTGCACATAAAATATTTATTTATTTATATTAATTAAATGAATAAATACATTATGAATTCCCTCATTCGTCTAGCGGATAGCACTGACTGTACAACAGTCAAGTTTCAAATCAATAAATCTGTCAAAACATTATTAAATATGGTGTGAATGGTACACATAATCATTGTATTAAGTAATAAAATAAAATTAGACTATTAAGTAAAATGAATTTCCTAATTTCAAACTTAACTTTAACATTTATAGACATCCAACTTGCATTTAGATTGAAAAATATTTACGTAGCTCTCCAATGTGTTCTATGAATATGTATATTGTATAAATATACACATTTACTTTAAACTAATCTATTAGTTTTGCATATAAATAATATAAGCATATATTTAACATATAAATATATTTTTAATATTATAATAAAATTTACATCGACAACTAGACTGCAGCTTAAATGACTTGGAACAAATAAAGCTTATTACACACAGCGACCGACATAAAACAGCGAGAGAGCATAAACACGGCCCATATTAACTTCACAACTCCTAAACGGTTCCAGACAATTGAGTAGTCACAATACGTAACTAATAAAAACTGTGGGTGAGTTGTGGTCAACGTGATCTGAACTAACTACATCTGAGACTGAGCTGTTGTATACAATTTGTGTTACAAAATTACTACCTGTATTTTTACTATTGTTGATCATTTTTATAGATAGATAGATAGATAGATAGATAGATAGATAGATAGATAGATAGATAAAGTCTTTATTTGGATCACACCACATGAGTAAAAATAAGAAGATAAAAAAGAAATGACAAAAGTAACACAGAGTTTAAGTTAATTTATGATGTAGAAAAAAATAAATAAGTAAAAAAATTAACTAACTTACAAAAATATTTTGCATCTAATTTTATTTAATCTATATCTATTAAATATAATTGGATGCAAAATGGGAATTGCATTATTATGGAAACATAAAGAAAAGAAAAAAAAACAAAAAAAAATAAAAATTAACAAAAATGAACTGTAAAGTGGTGTGGCATCCAAAATGGACAACCTCTCAGTTGAAGCTGGCATAATATTAACCCAGCACTGATTTTCAGAGGCCTCCATGTGACAGTGACGGTATATATCCCATGGTATTTTTTTAGTGGAAACTTATCAACAGCTCTATTTTTAATTTCTGTATTTTTATAATAATAATAGTCCTCCGGGCCGATTTCGGACACGGAGACCAATCTCAAGACAGACACTTGTGCACTATAATATCTCCCTCGCAGTAGCCAACTGCGTAGGAGGTATTATAAAGAGTGCACCTGTGTTTGCGCACACTCTCTGTATTCCCTAACTCTATAACCCAATGGGACGCCAATACGATACGAGCGGAAAGAGCTTAGGAGCACGATCAATGGCTCAACGTGCTTTTCGAGGCACGGGAGTGTACACACTTCCAACTTCCAGACTCCGGGCATATGATACTGCTAATTTTCGACAGAAAATTTCAATAAGTTTTTATTGGCCCGACCTAGGATTTGAACCCAAGACAAACGTGTCTGCGCCCTTACATGTTAGCTACATGTATGTCTAGACCAACGAGGCAGTATTATTATTATAGATATATATTAGATGAGCAATTCTTGTTTATATAATATATTATATCCATCATATATATGTGTGTGTATTTACTTTAAAGGTTTTAATATATATGTGTGTATGTTTCTAAATCGTTTATTTAAACACACACACAAACAAATTGTATGTAATTAACTATTAGAGGGGAACGAAGCCTGATCGCCCAGGTGCTAGTTATAAAATAAGGTCAAACAGATAATAAATGATATGTATAAATAAGTATAAGTTAATTAATCTTAATAGAGGTAATCTTCTAAAAAACTGAAATCTTGTGATGCTGATGTACAAAAACTTTTAAAATCAAAACTATGTTGTTATTCGGTGTGTGTGTGTGTGTGTGTGTGTGTGTGTGTGTGTGTTACTTTTTGATTGATGCAACTTTATTATTGGAACGAAGTTCCTTATGGCGGCGTTGCGGACCCTAGCCGGCAAAAAACGTCCGCATGTTAAAAAGAGCGTAAGATTTTTATATAAATACTATGTATGATGACTATACAGTACCTAATGTATAGTCTACGGGATGACTGTTATTATTATTGCAGTTTGCTAATTATTTATTATATTTTTTTTTTAAATAATTGTAAACAAAATAAAGGTGTTAAAATAATTTTGTAAAGTAGTTTTTTTTATTTTTATCGATAAAAAAATCATAATAAAAATGTATACCCGAATAATTATTTTCTTTATACCTCGAATAGAACTTGAAATTAATATTTTTATAATAAGGAACTTCGTTCCTGTCTGTTGTCCCGCGACACGACACGGTTTTTTTATTATTTTTTAACTGTGTTTAAAATAAGTGAAATGAATCTAAATTAACTTTTTTAAAACAAGTTTAGGCACGAACAACAAAAATAATATAACAATGTCAATTACATAAATAATTTTACAATAATAATAATTTATAGTAATACTTATTTTGTATCGTTTAGAATAAGTAGAGTTTACTAATTCAATAGTTTCATTAAAGCCACAGAAGAATGTAACGTAGCCATATAATAATAATATTGACGCTCAATTAGAAATGTAAATTTGCTATTTTACGGATTTTAATTGGAGCACCCGTATATGATATTTTACGCGCAGATTTTTTTTTTTTTTATCGCTTAGGACGGCGGACGAGCATATGGGCCACCTGATGGTAAGTCGTCACCAACGCCCATAGACATTGGCGTTGTAAGAGCTGTTAACCATCTCTTACATCGCCAATGCGCCACCAACCTTGGGAACTAAGATGTTATGTCCCTTGTGCCTGTAATTACACTGGCTCACTCACCCTTCAAACCGGAACACAGCAATAACAAGTACTGCTGTTTTGCGGTAGAATATCTGATGAGTGATTGGTACCTACCCAGACGAGCTTGCACAAAGCTCTACCACCAAGTGAATTAACTCAATACTTAGTACTTATGAAAAGTAAAATAATTACTTTAAAACTTAACTATTATTTAAAATCCTACATCATATGATATTTCTGAAATAAATGTTTCAATTATAAACAGCAATTCTCTGAGAATAATTATAAATAATGGGTTCTCATTTATATTTATTCTCAGAAATCATTAATATTAGAGACGATATTCCATTAAAGAAGATTATTGATCGCCTTGTAGTTTTTGTTACAGTTTCCTTTGTATATATCATGTAATCAACTAAAGTGAACATGGAACGATTTTCGAAAATGTGTTGTTGGATTCTGTGAAGTGTCGAATAGTATATACTATTACGTCACCGTACGTAATACATGACATACTAAAAACTATATTTTGTTAGAATTTGCTTTTTGAATTAATATTTTATTTTTTACCTTAAAATATGTAGAAGCCGAGATGGCCCAGTGGCTAGAACGCGTGGATCTTAACCGATGAACGTGGGTTCAAACCCGGGCAGGCACCACTGAATTTTCAAGTGCTTAATTTGAGTTTATAATTCATCTCGTGCTTGACGGTGAAGGAAAACATCGTGAGGAAACCTGCATGTGTCAAATTTCATTCAAATTCTGCCACATGTGTATTCTACCAACCCGCATTGGAGCAGCGTGGTGGAATAAGCTCTAAACCTTCTCGTCAAAAAAGGAGAAGAGGCCTTCGCTCAGCAGTGGGACATTCATAGGCTATTACTTTACTACTTTAATTTAAAATATGTATAAGGAGCCAACCCACCAATCTTGGGAACTATAGTTTAACATGTGCAAATGTTAATGAAAACGTGATTTACTACATATCATTTTAAATTATATTTCTAAAATAATTAAACAAATATTAATGTAAAAAACGAACTATAAAGATCTATCTGATTATTACATTAACGTTAACGTTTCTTATCATCAGGTGGCCCATGCTCGGCCGCCTACCTATTCAATAAAAAAAAAAATCTCGAGTGAAATTTAATTCTTGTATTTGACAACACACAATTTATATTTAAGAAAATTAACCTTTTAACAGCTACATCGACCTACATGTTTTTAATATGATGTTATTTATCTTCAACGGAAATTATGATTCGCGAAAACTCAATGATCTGATCATTGCAACCACGAATGTAGGATAGTTTATTTATTATTTAAATTAATAAAATCTAATATTATTTATTTCTATAATAAGTCTATAATGCATGATTATGATTAGTAACTACTCATTACAGTGACTGCCTCGTTGGTCTAGTGGCTTGATATAAGGCCGCAGACGCGGTGGTCCTGGGTTCAATTCCCAGGTCGGGCAAATAAATAGTTATTGGGGTTTTCTGTCAGAAAATTCTCAGTAGCAGCCCGGAGTCTGGAAGTTGGAAGTGTGGTACACTCCCGTGCCTCGGAAAGCACGTTAAGCCGTTGGTCCTGCGCCTGAACTCTTTCCGGTCGTGTCGGATTGCCGTCCCATCGGATTATGAGAGCTAAGGAAAAGAGAGTGCACCTGTGTTTGCGCACACGCTTGTGCACTATAATATCTCCTGCGCAGTTGGCTAATCTCTCTTGAGATTGGCCGCCGTGGCCGAAATCGGTCTGGAGGACCTTACCTTACTCATTACTGTTTGGATTCTTAGAATAAACATACATACAAAAAGGATTTGTTACAAATAAGGGTTTCTTCCCCATTAATATTTACCATCTAAGGGTTATATTTCATAAATTGACTTTAGATATCAATTTATCACCCTTAACGTAATACGGGCATTTGATAAATATAAATTTCCTTTGCCCCGTCCCTTAAGCGATATACTAAAAATACGTCTAAAATTATTTTTATATCTATAAGGTATATTGTTGTTGACATTAAAATTGTTACTAATGTCTATGCGCGGCATATTATATAACATAGTATTTATTTATAAGTTATATCATTATTCAATGCAACAATTCCTTTAATTAGCTGACATATATTCTTTTTATCACACGGTAAGCGATGATTGGTAACTAACTTAACTTTTTAGGAATAAAAAAACCATGGACAACCTAAAAAATATTGTTCACTGCATTCATAAAGTCTTACATAGCCACCCTGTTCCGTATACTTAATGCAGTTTTATATTTTGTACTCGACTGTACAGAATTATTTCAAAGCACATCTGTTTCGATCGGTACTTTTATATAATATTAAGCAGGCCATAGCAAGGCAATACACAGTATTTTATCGAAAGCAACAAGCTCTTCTGCAGTATAAAAAGTAAATTGCACTACAAGAAATCGGCTGTGACCCTGCCATCAACGTGAAATATTCGCAGCACGTACAGGAGAAATGTATTGTTTTACGTATTTCTCGGTCTGAGAATTTCATTTTCGAAACAATAGTGCGATTCTACAATGTAAAGGATCGGCCATTAGCCAATGCTGTAACAAAAAGGCAGACATGTACAGTGACGAAGGAACTTTATAAGTCATGGGTGTTTTATTGCGCTTAAATAATTTTAAAATATTTTTTTACTGTCTTGATTTATTATAATGCTGAACATGAACATGTTGGTGAGCCATTTGTCAAGGATCAAAACATCTTAGAGCTCAAATGGTCAGTAAAGAATACATTTCTTATAATAATGTGGACATAGAAACTTTTGCTCTCTTAGTTTGGTATCTTATCATAAGAGTAAAGTGCATTCGAATAATTTTGATATTATATATTTTTTCCTAAACGTATACGGACGCATAAAATTCAGGTTTTTAAAAATAAATCCCAACATCGGTCCACGTGCCTTATTTTAAATGCAATGCTGCAGAAACAGCTTGTCTCGCCGCGTTCGTGCACCGCTTGCGTAATAACCGAGTTTTATTCATGAAAACTGAATGCTTCGGAAAAATTAATGAGACTGTATCTATGGCTTTTTTAAATAAAACTTCGAATAACCAGTGACATTTTATACTAAAACAAAATAAAATTACAATATCTTCACGACATTAATTCGTTTCAAATAATGTTGGAATAGAACCCTTTGAAATGGAGCACCGACTGACGTCAACTGCCGCCTGTCGATACCGTTAGCAGCGCTATCGACTTAATTTATTTTATTATAGTACTAACATACTAAGATATGCTAAGCTATTGTAAATATAAATTGATTTAAATAAGAGAGTGACTCACTCTCTAATATACTCTGAAGTCTGTACTCGTCGAGTGGATTAGAAGAATTAAACCATTAAATTTTAATTATACTCATTATGTTGACCTTTGTACAACAATATTATAGTACATATCTTTCGATATCATAAAGTATTTATATTAATTTTGAATTTACTAATTAATATCACCCCGACTGATTTTCTGACGCTACACGTAATCACTAACGAATACAAAAGGTCCTATTCTGACAGCAAACAAATAAGAGAAATATTGTTCATTATAATAATTACAAAAGAAAAACTTTTGTTTAGTACAAATATTAAAAACTTTACCTATAAGTATAATGTCGTGTAAGAGGTGATTAGTAAAACAATACTGTGTCTTCCTGTTTCTGATTTCAAATTAATCATGACAAAAACAGATAAAGATATGTTTAACTAAACACCCGTTAAGCGACATTTATAATTAAGTTCGTAACATTTTAGTAAAACTCAAACAGTACCAAATAAGATTTTCCATTCACAAATTAATTCCTTGTTGAACAATTAAAGAGAATGGCACTTCCATAGCAACTGAGCTAGGGAGATAACAGCCTATGTTATAGGACTAGAAAACCAGTGACCGGCTGCAGGCGTCGACCGCTCTAATTCTAGTCTATCATTCACCGGTCAGATAATAGACGCTTTCGTTATTGTTCGAGATGAATAAAAGTAATGAAGCATAGAAGCAAGAAACTTTTACAATAAATGATATTACTAATAGTTTTTTTTTTATTTACGAAATTTCAAATGAACTTTTAGATTATAACTGTGTAGTACAATAACAGTAGAGTTACAGGCTGTGAATTTCCCAATGCTGGGCTGAGGCCTCTTCCCCTCTTGTAGGAGGTTTTGAGCTTATTCCACCACGCTGCTCCAATGCGGGTTGGGGGAATACACATGTAACAGACTGGGTTTGAATTGAAATTGGTTTCGGTTAAGATTCACCCGTTCTTATCATTAGGCTATCTCAGCTAATACAGTTATGTCATTATTATTTATTAAAAAAATACTTGACATTAAAATACTTTCCAAAAAATATTTTATAGAAAACTGTTTCGTTATATAAATTAATATTCAGGGATCTTACACAGACAAATAAGTTTGCGAAAAAAGTTCATGAAACTATTACACTAAACATTTTTCAAGAAAAAGTTATAAAATATTGTGTAATTTAACATAGCTGAAAGAAATCAAACTTGGATGAATATAAACTAATTCAGTGAAAACACGCGCTATAACGGTATATAAATGAATACAATTATAATAAAATATATTTTCGAATTCAGAATATTCCTAGAATTTTAATGCAAACGTGTATGTGTTGGAGATAATAAGTTAGCTGGTCTAGACTGATACCAAGAGTTGAGTCAAGCCTCGAGCTTAGACTCTCATAATAAAGGACGACCAAGCCTTTGTATGAATTGATGGAGATTTTAACACGGCTTAGAATGTTAAATTTAATTCCGAAAATTATTTCAGTATGAATTCAAATTATACTGACTTAAGGTTGAATATCGTATAAACATTTCGAGCAAGTCATTAATCACAATGCGCCTTTGAAAACAGACAAAAATATTTCAATTGATAGCGGAAAATACGACGAGAAAGGTAAACAACACTCCCTCATAAACAATATTCTATCAGCCATGGAATTAAAATTATTACATACCGGTTTTACTATGTGATTAAAAGTTTATGATTTTGATTTATGTCACTTTAAGACTACTAGTGAATGATTTCATTTTTCTACCCTGTGAATTTATTATTAATCGCTTTTTGACGCGACAACGTCTAATAAAACGATGAACGCTGGCTGCATGCACAAAAAAGGATGACTCATTGTCCCGTTACGCTCATTGTCCCGTTACGCTGATTGTACGCTTGCGCCGCATCTATCTGTTATCACGTTGTCAATTTAAACTATCGTCCGTAAACCGACTTTACAGACAACCATTTAATATTTTTCTCAAGTTATCTATCACAATTTTTTTTTATATTTACATAACATGACAAGTGGACTTATGGGTGGTTGAATAAGTAGATGGGTGGATAAGTGGACAGCTTGGCAAGGATAGACAAATAAATTGGTAGATGGGTAAGACATAACTGATAACAATACCTTGGTGGAGTTTTATTATTAGATGAATAGTTGCTTTTGCATACATTTTGTCAGTAGTTATTAAAGGCACATACCAAACACATACCCGTACATAAGGAGTGTAACTCCTTCAGATGAAGCCACGAGTTGAAATTAGTGTATAATAAATTCATAATAAATGTTTGTTTAAACAGACGTACGATATTTAATGAATCCATTCAAATGTTGTTGTTATTTCATTTAACCCATTCGAGATGAGCAAGGGTCTGTGATCAAACAGCCCAAATAAATTTAACTGTTAACGCAAACAAACACATATACAAAATAAAACGGAACGTTTCAACAATCGATGTCGAGGTTCACTTTCATTCTATATTTAATTCACTTTCATTCTGAATGTGTAAATTATAGGGTTGACATTAATTGTACAATGTTCGAAATTCAAATTTACATATTCAATTTGTGAAGTCAAATAAATTCTCAAGGTAAATTTCCACAAATGAAAAATATTATATTACAAAAATATATATTTACTAGAGTTTTGCCCGTGGTTTCACTCGCGGAGTTCCCGTTCCTGTGGGAATTCGGGAACAAAATATAGCCTATGTTACTCGCTGATAATGTAGCTTTCCATTGGTGAAAGAATTTTTAAAATCGGTTTAGTGGTTTAGGCGTGAAAGCGTAACAAACAAACTTACATTCGCATTTATAATATTTGTAAGGATTAGTATTCTTTCAATAACAATTAATTACACTGGTTTACATCTGCTGGGCATTCGTGTCGAGATATTTTTATATAAGTACTTATTTTTTTACGTTTAATGTAAAAACAACATTATGTCGGGTTACTAAAATTTATTCACAAAATAACACGGAATGTTGCGAAAATAAATAAACCTAAAGCTGTTTTGAGGAAGGTAAGAAAATGTTTTCTAAGCGCAATTACCAAACGTAATTGCCTACCGCGCTTGCTAAAGACAACATCGTAAGGGAACCTACATTTCCAAGGTGAGAGTCACCTCACCGGCTCATTAAAACAAAAGCCTACAAAGACTCAAACAGACTTTACTCAACTTTATGGTTGACCTCGATTTTTTACTACTAACCCTTTAACTATCTTTTTAAAATTCAAAGGACGTGTAACAGAATGAATTTAAAAGTGTAAATTTCGTTAAGGTAATTCTGATACGACTAAGTCTAAGGTTTTATTTAATTTGTTTTGATATAGAAACTTTTTACATAGTATCTTTTAATTGTTTTATTTTGTATATTATATTGGGTTTATACCTTTAAGAAAGACCTTATTAATACATTAATGAAATTTAAATTTTAGCGCGGTTACGGTATGTCAGCCCTTTTTTTTCTGTATTTCAAAGTACAAAACTACGGCTGCGATTTGATTTTTTATAGCATAGGCGGGCGAACATAATATGGGCCACCTGATAAGTGGTAAGTGGTCAATGCCCATATATAATGGGCGGTGGTAGAGCTTTGTTCAAGCTCGTCTGGGTCCGTCGCTTACTTCGCCAATACGCCACCAACTTAGGGAACTAAGATGATTTGTCCCTTGTGCTTGTAATTACACTGGCTCACTCACCCTTTAAAAGGGAACACACCAAGTAAAAATATAAATGTATAGTTACAATATTTACTTTCTATATATTTCGATAAAACAACAAAAAACTGTACGTTCACTGCTCAAAATTCTAAATAAACTGAATATCTGTTTATAGAACTCTATAGAGTTATTTATTTTAAAACAAGATCAAATCCAATAAACGTCAAACGTTCACAAATATCAGCGAACATAATATCGAAAGTTAACAATGTGCTGTAATACTGAATAGTCGTATGTAGACTAAATAGACAGAGATAGTAAGCCTTTTGTCAACTGTCCATATTCACGATATTATCGAAATATCTAATAATACGAATTGTTTCAAGTATAAGAGATAGTAATTGAAACAATAGGTTTTGATACGTCTTGTTGTAATTATTTATTAAATAATATGTTTTTTGGCAAACATTGCACAATATGTGTGAAGCGGTTGCATTTTTCACCAAAAAAAAACCGCATTCAACGGAGATTGCATAATGCGGTCTATATGGCCCGGTCATGATAAAAGTCAAAAGTCTTCTTAATTAAACATATACAGATAACAAACAACGATATCATGAATTACTTTAAATATTAACAAAAAACAACCTAAAACTAGAAATAGCTTTTGACAACATAATTGTCCGAAGCACCCAAACTTCACGCCAAATACTATTCAGCTTCTGTGAATTGCAATCACTTTACTTTTTTTTAAATATGTACATAATATTATATTCCGCCACAAGGAATTGATACATTCGGTGGAAGATTGTTAAGAATGAAGTCCTTACTAAAAATCATTTATGTATTAAACAACACATTGATTTCGCCTACAGTTCACAAACTATACAATCGGTCATCAGTTGAAGCCATCTACATCAAAGTTATATTGTATTAATGCTCTTTATATACGAAAGCCCTTAACATTTTTTTCCCCAAACATTTCCTGTGAAATCCAACGATCCCCTCCGTTCCGGTGGGAAAGACCTCTCAATATTCACCCCTTAACAAAAGGCACGCGACTATTGTTGACCTGCAATAACGCTTATTATGATCGCAAAAAAGGTAGACAGGAAAGCACAAAAATCTCGGCTATTATATTTGAATTTTTACCACAAAAAATTTAGTACACCCTTTTGTAAAAGACTTCAATGTTTCCGAAATAAATGGAATATTAAAGACCGATATTCTTATTAGCCTTAATAGTTGAAAGATATTCAATCGTTGGGCTATTGTAATTACCAACGCAAGCTTTACGCAAATCAAAATTGGAAAAGAATAGGAAAATTAGTAATTCATTAGTAAATTACTAAAAATAAGGAGTATAATTTTATTATAGTTATAGTTTTTTAATTTCTTTACTTACAAATATATCATTTACAAACTTACGCTGAAAATTTTAAGAAACTTTACGTCATATTAAATATATAATAAGTAATCACAAAAGGCATGTTACAACTAAGTATACATTATATAATAGTATAAACATTAATAACACATAAAAAATTAAAAATGCATAGACATTTTTAATCCTTTTTTTGTAATAGCTGGGCAAACTTCAGGTGAAATTCACTAATAGCTATTAATTAAACTCGGTATGGTTATTATTCATACCTTCGGTCAATGCCACCGAGGTTTAATTCGGAGATACTCAGGCCACCAAAACGGTACTCAAATATTTTTAATGCAATTTATTTTAGACTAGCTCTGCCCCGCAGTTTTACCCGCGTATAATTAATATAAATATAATGAATACAAATCAGCCTAGAGCATTCCTCGATAAAAGGACAATGCAACACAATAAGATTTTTCAAATTCGAACCAGTTGTTGCTGAGATTAGCCGGATCAAACAAACAAACTCTTCAGTTTTATATATTAGATGATGATAGATATTCGATTATAGATGAGTAGTCTTCTTGAATAAAGTATATTCGAATTTTGTCGGTTTCATTGGTCTAATGGCTAGCTTATAAGGCTAGCCGAGGTCACTGGTTCAAACTCCAGTCAAATTCACCGACAATAGCAATAACAGCCCGGAATCTGGAAGTTGACAATGCTTCCGTGCAATCTTAGGTACTGCGACTGAACTCACTAGGTTCATGTCGGATTGCCATCCCATCGATCGATATGAGAATGCATTGTTATATTTCTGGCATGACTGCCTTTGATTTTAATATTAATCTTTAATTTAATATACACTTTGAAATTTGCCATTTCAGAGATTGAAATGCATGAACGAATATATCACAGCAGACGAAATAATAAAAATACATACCGAAACGCATTCTCATTCCTCTGTCGCGTATCGAGTACATGTAATCAGATTCCAGTTTAATTAAATCCGAGCGAGTTTCGATCGTATCAAATAGTTTGCAAACTTCCCGGATATGAAACTACGAACGGATACCATTTGTGAAATATTTTCATAAGTATAACTTTATGTATACGATCGCATTTGATATTTGAACTGATTGTGTTATGAGTATTTGGAAAGAAAAAGTATATAAGGTACGATTTTTAAATTTGGTTTTTTTAACATACTACATACTTGGTGGTAGGGTTTTGTAGCTACCACTCATCGGGTATTCTACCGTCAAAAAGCAATATATTTATGTTGTGGTTTGAAGGGTGAGTAAGTTGAAGGGTGACTACAGGCACAATGGACATAACATCATAGTTCCCAAGGTTGGTGACGCATTGGCGGTGTCAGGAACAGTTAATATTTCTTGCTTTAAAAAAAAACCTTTTCACGTTCGTGGCGTCAATTGCCTCGTTTCGCCTAGTTGCTAACTTAGAAGGGTTATAACGTTCGAATCCCGGGCAAAAAATATTGCATTCATTTGATGAAATTCGCCATCTGTATAGATGGATACGAGTAGAGAAATAATAGAGAGTTCATCTGTGTTTAAGCACACTTGTCCACTACGATATCTTTGCGTATTGGCTAGCCCAAAAATTTTTAACGAAGGCGGAGCATAAAGGCATTCATAATATTAGTTGCGATTTATACATAATGTTAAAAACCGGGGCCGCCGCCGAAAAGACAAAAGCGAACGAACGCAAGTATGGCATGCAAGTATTCGTCTCTTATTCCAAATGATGTCTTTGTTCCGTTTGCAATTAAGGTACTTGGATATTAGAATAATTCATGTGTAAAATGTTTGTTAAAAACCCAACACCTTAGTCTTATTGCCTATTTGCCTATAGGTGATTAATATTTCGCTCAAACCGTATTTGGGATTGAGGGGGAAATACTTCTAGCATTGTTGCCACCAATCAACGCGGACATGAATCATATTTAGGACAGTAGCAGTTTTCTTCATAGTTTGTATATATTAATGTAAATCAGTCTTATGTAAAAAAAAAAAATCATTAAATAAAAATATTTTACGTGTAATTGAACTGTTTCTTTCATTAGCTTTGGTAACAATGCGGTAAAGTAACAGCCTATAAATTTCCCACTGCTGGGCTAAGGCCTCTTCGCCTCTTTGTGAGGAAAAGTTTTGGAGCTTATTCCACCACGCTGCCCCAATGCAGGTTGGTGGAATACACATGTGACAGAATTTCAATGAAATTTGACACATGCAGGTTTCCTCACAATGTTTTCCTTCACCGTCAAGCACGAGGTGAATTATAATCACAAATTAAGCACATGAAATTCAGTGGTGCTTGCCCGGGTTTGAACCCTTGTCCATCGGTTAAGATTCACACGTTCTCACCACTGGGCCATATCGGTTCTCACAATGCGGATTCGTAGATAATATTTACAATTGGCACCCGCGTAATTAGTGTCAGAGGACCTTCGATTTGCACACATTCAATCAATATTTAACTCCAAGTTAATTAACGTGGTTCGTTTATTAATTACGTATTCATTGTGATATCACTTTGATAAGTGCAGATTTGTTGGGATGGACACAAGTTATTCTTCCGTCTAAAGTCCCTGCTGTGTAGCAGTAACTGGCAGCAGATTTTTTTATAGCATAGGTGGACGGACGAGCATATGGGCCACCTGATGGTGTTGATGAAGTGATCACCAACGCCCGTAAACTTTGGCATTGTAAGAGATGTTAACCATCGCTTACATCGCCAATGCACCACCAACCTTTGAAACTATTATGTTATGTTTCTTGTGCCTGTAATTATACTGTCTCACTTACCCTTCAAACCGGCCCACACCCAGACCAGCTCGAACAAAGCTCTACCACCAAGTAAAAGTTTCTAGGAAGTCTGTGTGAATGGCTGACTGCTTACTATCATCTTGTAGATATTTGCATATTAAAACAAACATTAATAAATACTGATAAATCCTTAAAGAAAATATACAACTACACGCACCATATTACTTTAATATACAAATAATTATTATCATTAAAATTAAATAAAACCGCCCAAGTGCGAGTCGAACTCGAGCACGAAGGGTTCCGTACCATTATCTATAAAAACGGCAAATAAAATCATATCTATTGTATGGGAGCCCCAATTAAATATTTATTCTGTTTTTAGTATTTGTTGTTATAGTGGCAACAAAAATAAATCATCTGTGAAAATTTCAACTGTCTAACTATCACGGTTCATGAGATATGCCTGGTGACAAGCGGACGGAAGGACGGACAGCGGAGTCTTAGTAATAAGGTCCCGTTTTACCCTTTGGGTACGGAACTCCAAAAACAATTGAAATTCGTGCATTACAATTTTTACATGTGATAATATTAAAACATTCGTCAAATCAGAAATTTTCAAACTTTAAATAAAATCCTCACTTAAAAACCTTGATTCAATTTCAGATATTTAAATTTTTTTTTTTTTATTTCTCCATAAAAAAGCATATTATTGTATACTAGTTCGCATGTTGAAACCTGAAGTAATAAGCTAAGAGCTTGTAGTGAATGTGCGCGTGCCGCCTATCTGTGGTCGGAGGCTGCAATCTCATTTCACGGTGACCACTGACCTGCGCACGCGACGCCGGCGTGCCAACGGTGTACTGTTGTATAGATAAAGTGCAATCGCCGTCTTTTATAAAGAGTTGTTTCAATTGACAAGATGTTTCATTATAATGTTACTTTTAATTCAATATTGTTGAACATTTATATTGAAATAAAAACATTACTAGTAATTTGAAATTAAACTTACCATAATTTTATGGAATACTAGCTACTATATATATATTACAGCCACAGGGACATCTTAATTCCCAAGGTTGGTGGCGCATTCGCGATGTATGCGATGGTTAACATCTCTTACAATGCTAATGTCTATGGGCGTTGGAGACCACTTACCATCAGGTGGCCCACATGTTCGTTCGCCTTCCTATGGTATAAAAAAATATACAGGCTTATATAAGTTAAATCGTGAGCCTTTCAGTGAAATAAATGAACACCCGGCCTTATATTAGAGTTCAATCACCCTTCTCGCAAGAAACTATGGCACAAAATATATCATTATCCATTTTATTCGTTGAATCAAATCAGTGACATTGATCCCTCTGTTATATCTTTCTAGTAATATATAAGACAGTGCCAAATATTTATTTGCGCTGAATTAACAAAATTTGGCAGGTTACCTAGGTACCTATCGTTCCTGTGCGCTTTGACTTGTGGAGTGAGCGCTGCTTACGCGAACGATAGAAGGATACAGGATTGATGATCTCCAGAAAATACGTCCAAATATAACAAAAAGTCATAAGTATTAAAATTACTTGATTTAATGAGCCGGTTGGCGTGGTTGGTTGATAGTTGCCTTTCGCGCCGCAAGTCGTGGGTTCGATTTCCACCCAGGATAGACATTTGTGTGCATTCACATGTCTGTTTGTCCTGAGTCGGGGTGTAATTATCTATATAAGTATGTATTTACAAAAAAAAAAGTATTCTATGTAGTATACCAGAGAAAATGTGATACTACATTTGTACAAGGAACAAACACAAATTAATTACTCCCGTTACTCGACTGCATAGAGTCAGTAACTCTTTTGTGGGGCAATGTGTACGTTTCTACAACAGGATCCCATAAAGCGTTCAAAATGCTTCAGTTGCTAAATTTAAAAAAATTGTAAAGGAACGCTTGTCTGCTAAAGGTTATTATACAATTATTGAATTTCTGGATGATAGCACACCTTGGGAATGAGACGATCGCCGCATGGCTATTTCTTTTGTTTTTTTTTTGTAAAAAAACGTAAAAAAAGACAAAAAAAGACCCGCTGAGTTTCTTTCGCCGGTTCTTTCCAGGGCTGGTGGGTGTTTCTTTTCCGAACCGGTAGTAGTTTCCAGTTTGACAATTAATAAGTAAGTGTAATACTTCAATATTGAATAAAGTATTTTAAATTTGAATTTGTCTGGTTTCAATAGTACGAGCTCTGCTTATTTGTTGGATAGATAGCTTGCGATCAGATGGCCTTGTGTGAAAAATGTCCCAGGATATATTATTATTATAACTTAAATAGAGTGTTAAAAGACAACCTTTACTCTCTTATAATAATTAACAAGTTTTTCAAATTCTCGCTTTTTTTTTCCCAGTCAAATCAGCGGTCTAAATTGAAAGCGATTGACTGCGAAACGTATATAGTATTATATATATTACAAAATTTCTACGAAACGCGCTATATTAGCGCGTTAGTTCTAAAAAACGTACATTTATTAGAATTTTACATATATTAGAATGTTACATACTTTTATTCTTCAAAATTTATTTACATAAACATAAATACAAATAAAAATTAAATATAGTTACTGTTAAAATCGTGACCGTGTGGAATGGTGGCAAGAATGCTAGCAGCATTACCTCTTTGAATCATGTATAATGTAATTAATGTTTAGATAAATTATAATGATATACCATTCACAAAAATGGGAACAAATTGTTTCAAATTCTTTAATAAAAACAAATACGTTAGTGAATTAACATATAAAGTGAGCTCAGCTGCAGTTGATCTCAGGCCGCTCAGATAACATGATCATTGGGAGATATTAAATTCATTTTTATAACCCTTTTGTATCGATTCATTAGAGAAAAATGTCTTCACCGAACTCTGATATCGTGCTCAAAAGTATTAAAGTTTATATCATACATTATTTAATACTATTAATAATTTTAATTTATTAACCAGTAAGAATTTATGTTTTAAATTTAATTATATAATTGATTTATCTATGTTAAGTAATAGATTATATTTCGTTTGTTTTATTAACCATCGATTTATATCAATGAAAATACGATTAAAAACAAACAATATAAGCTATTTTTCTTCGGAGAATTTAAATCTTACTCTTTACACGAGTGTCAGAAATATTTCCAACATATTCTTTGTAATGATTTAATTCATTGTACAAAATCCAAGTTTTGCACGAAATAATCAATAAAGCGTCCCCGACGGTCAGCCCAACCGAACCACAGATCAATCTTCGTTAGTAATTCAATAAATAATTACGTTTCTGTTTACAGATTGCATTTAGCGCACTGTTTTGGTTTGAATTCGAACACAGTTACACTATCACAATAATTTAGACAATTTTAAGTAGGTAAAGTGGTAGGACTATGTGCAAGCTCGTCTGGGTAGGTACCACCCACTCATCTGATATTCTACCGCAAAACAGTAGTACTTGATATTGCTGTGAAGTAATATATTTTAAATTAATGGAATATATATTTTATTTTTCATTAGATTTATCATTATTATATCTATAATTACTATATTATTGTTTCATAATTTTAAGCGCAATCGGAATATTTTCATTGTTTATTTTTTCGTTTAAACTTCCACTACCTCTTTAATTTTATAGTTGCTGTCACAAAGATTGTCTGGACGAGATCTTTATAACGATAAGATCGCTTTTGCATGCTTTTAAACTTTTAAATATATTGTGCCATGATGATATACGCTTTTTTGTTTGTGTGTAATAAAGTTTATGAACAAAAATAAGTTTATAAATACCCTATAATTAATATATCCACATTTTATACTTTACAGACTGAATATATAATATATACTAATACATATTACATACAATTCATAGATATAATTATTCGAAATTAAATCGAAATTCTAAAGATAGAAATAAACAAAACATTATCTATCTTAATTATGTTTCTCAAATACGGTTCGAATGTTTTATCATAATAATAAGCACAAACTTGTCTTTTGTGTAATTACCATACTAATTTCTCTATAAATTTTATATTATAATGATAAAATTTTATCATTGAAATTTAATACGACAAATGGATTAGATAACTGTATAACTAAATATGTACATACCGGTGAACAACTGCCGCTGCCATTCGAAAGCAATATTCCCACTCCCACGAACAGTTCAGTAGCTGTTTTTGCTAAAGAATTAATTAACATAGTCGTAAAAACTCGTCATTTTTATCGTATTAATGTTCACATAGTATTCTGTTACTTTTTATCACAGTGAAAATATTAACGGCACTATGTCCAACGATACTGAGGCTTTAGCTTCCGTTAAGGAATTTTGGAGAGTAGTAATGGCTTACTGTCAAAAGTCTACCACCGGTTCGGAAAGAAGAAACTCAGACGAAGTGTTGCAAACATTAGGGGTTCATACAAGAAAAGATAAGAAAAAATAAATGGTTGTCTGTAAAGTCGGTTTACGGACGATAGTTTAACGTGACAACGTCATAACAAAACATTGATGAAATGACTGCAATCGAGTGTAAGAGAGATAGATGCGGCGCAAGCGTACAATCAGCGTAACGGGACAATTGAGTCATCCTTATTCGTGCACGCAGCCAGCGTTCATCGATTTATTAAACGTTGTCACTTCAAAAATAGAATTTTGCTATAAAAAAAACGTAATAATGAAATACTATGCATCGAAATTTATAAAAAAAAACTTGGTAGTCATGGAACATAAACGTATGGAAATGATGGATGAGTTTCGACTTTAAGAGCTCGTTCCTCTTACTCACTATTAGTTGTCTCTCTCTCCTGATCTTTATTGACACATTGTTTATATAATATTATACAGAGCCAGAGCACGTGAAAAACACGTGACATCTGGACGAACCTGCTTGTATCAGATAACATTTCGAAACATGTTAATCCATTCCAACAGCATCGAAACAACGATGTGGTCTTCTGGTCTTCAAACTTATTCTCATGAGGAGATGAAACCTATGCTGAAACAGTGGGATAATTATAAGATGTATATTTAAAAAAAAACTTTTCAATTACATAATATTAAGCCGTGATAATAATTTATTTCCTTTATGAATTAAAGATATAGGCCTGAAATAAAAGATTTTAATCATCGTTAAACGGTCTAAATTACTTAAAATATTTATTTAATTCGCTCGATTGAGAAATAGATCAGAAATGATCATCGCTATAAATCCTATCCTGTTACTCGATCTAGGTTGAAGATAAACCCGTAGGAAGACAGAACGCGGTCTAGTTTCTCTATAAATTGCCTATGGTTTTATAAACCGCAAGCCGAGTCAAACATGCCTCGAGCGACAGCTATCGATTTGGATTATTCGGGCGTTTTCCGAGGAATGTGTATTGAGCCCCTAAAATTATGCAGTGACGGTACAGCAATAGCTTGAAATACCAAGAATTCGTCTTATCAAAATTTCATGTAAAATCTTGTGATGCTTGCACCAAAATGTTGGCGTATTTTTTTTTAATTTAAAGCTGATGTTGCTTCATTTTTTATTTTGGCGTTGAATACAAAGAATATGCAGTTATTTTAACTAAAGTCTAGTTAGTTTTAGTTAGTAAGTAGTTTTATTTTATTATATGCAATTAGAATGAAATACATTGCTGGTTGGGTAACCATGACAAAAAATATTATGATATAAAAGTGACATGCAGGCAGACAAATAAGTACGTAAGTACATTTAAATGTATACAATATTTATTATGTTGTTTGTTTATCAACCCCCCACGTTTTTTAATAAGTACTTGATACTTAACGGTTTGTCTTTTTATAATTACAAAAAAATATTGAATAATTAATAAATGCAAATATTTAATAAAATAATAATCCTTATATGATTATCTGATAATATATATAATACATAACGTTTAATTAATTTTAAACCTTACAGACAATAAATTTGATATCCGAAGTTCCAATATAATAATAATAGACAAAATAACCAATGCTTTTGTACGCTATGTGCGAATAACAATAACACAATGACAAAGGCCACTCGAACATAAATGTTCAATTCTTTCGAAAAGTAAATAGAACGAGAATACGAGAACGAACTTGTTTCTAAGAAATAATGTTATAGGTCAAGAAAACTCAGTAATTGACTCATTCAACGTATGCTGAACAAAATAAACTCTATTGACATCAAAACTCCACAATTTCTACGTCGATGTTGAGTCAACATTTTAACGAAATTTTATTTTATTTATTTTTATTTTTTATTTTATTTATTGGATAAGGCTTACCAACTAGAGTTAATACACAAATACAATTATCAAAATAACATTACATATTTTCTTTTTGTATATAACACTAAATTAAAGGCATGCACAACATTTTGTAACAATAATAAATTTTACTAGCAACACACTATTTTTTCTTTTATATAAGTTTAAATATTAAAAGATATTTACTACACGCTCTGCTAAAATAGTAATATTAGATACATATACTTATATTTTTATAAATAAAAAGTAAAACACTACATGACTTCCTTAAGATACTTTTTAAAATTGTACATTTTATTAGAGAAAATATCTATATCAGGATACTTGCTAAAGATTTCGTTATAGTTTCTTAAAATTTTGTTTAACGGCGAGTTTTGCCCGAATTTATTGTGTCTTAAATAAATGTAAAATGGCTGATAATTATTTAATCGCGCGGAACAGCGTGCAACTTGCAGTCCAATCTTAGATAGAATATAAGGTGAGTCTACACAGTTATTTACTATTTTGTAGAGAAACATCAATCCAAGGAATTTTTGGCGCTTAAATAATGACTCCATATGAAATACCTTCAACCTGTCCTCGTATGTAATATATTTTCTGTTCGTTACATAATTGGTGGTGTAAACAAGTCTCGACGTAAATTTCCTTTGAATTTTTTCAATTCTTTCAATATCGTTTCTATAGTATGGATACCAAATTGCACAGCAGTAGTCTATATTGCTGCGTACCAAAGCATAGTATAAAGTTTTTAAAGCAAGTACAGATTTAAATCCTTTTGTATTGCGGTAGATAAAATTGAGCAACCCAAAACAAGTTCGTATAGTTTTATTGATATGGCTTTTAAATTTCATTTCGGAATCTATTATAACACCAAGGTCTTTAACTTCGTTAATTTCATTTAATTTTGTTCCATTAATATAATAGTTTGATAAATATTTGTTTCTTTTTCGCGAATACTTGATATGGTAACATTTGGATATATTTAATTCCATTCGATTGAGGTTACACCAATCATATAGGTTATCAATGTCAGATTGTAGCATTTTACATTCTTCGTCATTGCTTACATTCCTGAATAATTTTAAATCATCGGCGTATAAGGCAAATTCTGAATTAACGATGGTGTATTTAATATCATCAATAAACATTAAAAACAATAATGGACCCAAATGAGAACCTTGAGGTACCCCAGATGTCGGTGTTATGGTTTTTGATCGAAAGCCATTGATGACTACATGTTGACATCTATTAGTTAGATATGAATTTATCCAAGTTAAAATATTGCCATGTAATCCAAAATAATGTTGTAATTTAAAAATAAGCAATTCGTGATCGACTTTATCGAATGCTTTACTAAAGTCGCTGTATATGGCATCGACTTCGTTGCCTGAACTAATCTTGTTTAAGACATCTTCCACAAATGTAACCAGGTTTGTCATTGCGGATCTCATTTTGAGGAATCCATGTTGGTGATCGGATAGCATTTGTTTTATGTGCCAATAAAGAATAGGATAAATTAAGGATTCGAAGACTTTAGCTATACTGCATAAAAGGCTTATGGGTCTGTAATTAGAGATTTCAGTTTTATTTCCTGATTTTGGAACTGGAACCACTAGCGCATCCTTCCATTTTGAAGGAAAAACTGCTTCTTGTAGGGATTTATTGAACAGAAGGAATAAAGGGGTTGACAGTGTCTTCGCACACATTTTGTAAAAAATGGGTGGAAGGTTGTCGCTTCCTGTACCCCTGTTCACATTTAGGTTACTTAATTTTACTTCTACGTCCTTTGGAGATATTTTTATTATACTAAGAGAGCTTGTATTATCATCGCAGGCGTTGATTTTGGACATGGTTACGAATTTTGAGGAGACAGTATTATGTGACTTTTTAAGATAAACGGATGAAAAATGTTCAGCAAAAAGATTTGCCACTCCTTCACTGTCACTAGCTTGCCTATTTGCCCATTTCATTGTCCCTGGTATGGTACTTCTTACTTTCCTTTTGCTTTTCGTGTAGGACCAGAAAAATTTCGGATATTTAATAACTGCTTCCTCAACTCTTTCGCAATATGCTGCGTATAGTTTGTTAATGAGTTTAGTAGTTCTGTCTCTTAATATGCCATACTCATATTCATCAAGCTTGTTGCCAAATAACTTTGATAGTTTCCTGTGTTTTTCTTTTTCTTTTAGAAGTTTTATAAGATTCCTGCTGAACCATCGTGGATACTTATTGTTGCGGTTGGAGTTATACTTGGGTATATTTTCTACGACAATTTTACCTATAATACTATAAAATTTTGCAACAGATTCCTCGATACTAGAGAATTCATTCAATTCTTCAAGCCAGTTTATCTTGCTTAATCGTTCATTAATTTTATTGTAGTCAGCTTTGAAGAAGTTATGTTGTAAAAAAGGTTTGCATTTTAAGGATTTTATTTTAGGCAAGCTTATTGTGATTTCGACAGGTGGATGGTACTGGTCCACTTTAGACAAATAGCTTGTACTTTTTACAACAGCAATATCGTGATTCCAATTTGTCAGTACCAGATCCAAGATTCTATTTTGATTATTTTTTACGCTATTAAATTGATTTAAATTGTTGGATGACATAAAATCTATTAGAGTGTGCCCCAACTTGTTATTAAAGTTTAGAGGGTGTGTGTGTATATATTTATCTTTTATCCAATAAATACTGCTCATATTAAAATCGCCGATTATGAATACATTATTTAGTTTATCTATGAAAGTGGATGCTTTAATAGTGAATTTTTCCAAATTAGCAACATTAACAGGTGGGGGTATATAAATCACGCAAATATAAATTGCAATAGTAGATTTATTTTGCATTGGTATATCTATTTTTAACCAAATATCTTCACATTCACTTTCGTATGAGCAAATTCTTGTTGCTTTATAACGCCTGTCTACAGCAATGAGGACTCCACCTCCGTTTTTATTTCTTTCTGATGAATAATTATATCCCTGCCTATCTCTCCTAAAAACTTCATACCGACAATCAAATAATTCTGCATCGTAAATATTACTGTCCAACCATGATTCTGTAATAACAATTATGTTGTAATTATTAACTAAAACATTTGTATTAATATCGCGTAATTTAGTTTTCATTCCTCTTATGTTCTGATAATATATGTTTAAAGAATCGAATACAAAATCGTTAAGTACAAACAATATATTAACATAATAATAAAAATAAATAGAAATTACAGATGCATTAAACTGTCCAATTTTGTTATTACTTTAGCAGGTGAATTTTCATCCTTTCTTATCAATATCTTACCGTTTCGAACCCACACGAAACGGTATTGCTTCTCCTTAGCTTTAAGGCGGGTGGCTGCATGCAGTTGCTTATTTTGTGGAGTCAGGTGTTCTCCAAAGTATACCGGCGATGAGTTGTCCCCAAATCCCAAAAGGGATGCGTTTAGCTTTTCTTTAGGATGTTTTTTATTGTAGATGTAAACTGCGGCTAAGAAGTTGTCTCTTTTCAATTTGTTAACAAACCTGCATACTATCGTTCTTGGTTTTTTTGACAATTTGTCTATTTTTTTAACTCTGTAACAGGCTACTACGTCGTTGTCGGCCAAGGGAAAACTCACTACACGGCTTATCTGTTCAATAGTTTTAATTAGATTTTCGTTACTAAACTCCGGTAAGCAGTGAATTTCTATATTGTTTTGTCGAGCGTCTTGTTGCATTTGTGACAAAGTAGTTTCAAGATTTTTGACCGTGCCTAACAAATTGTTCGATTCTGAAATTAGAGCTTGAACTTCTTCGGACCGTTTTTCTAAGGAATTTTTCATGTCCTCATATTGAGAATTGACGAAATTAATAGATTCTTCTAATGAACTTATCTCTTTTTTTACGGCAGCAAATTCCGAAGTTATTGTTTCTCTTATTATTCCTGGCAGTTCAGACCTTAGTATACTCAAAATTTCAGTCCGGAGGTTTGTTGAGTTACAGTTGCAGCTATTACTAGCATTTGGAGAGGTTTTGTGACGACGGATTGTGACATTAGCATCGTGACTGATATCGATAGCAGTTTTGACCGGTGTATTGTCGTTTGTCACCCCAGCCTTTCGTTGCTTGGATAGAAGAATCACCGAACAACTTGGGCATTTCCAGTTACGTTTATTTTTATCTTCAACTGCTATGTTAACACAAGCCAGATGAAATTCGTTATTGCAAGACTGTGAGCTACATTGAATTTTTTCATTTGTCTTTTTAATATCTTTATTGCATCCTTGGCATATATTCATTGCGCTAATGTTAATTTTATTTGCTTTAGATAAATTACTAAATAAATATTAAAATAGAAAATAATCTAAGTTTAGTGGGGATTGAACTCGGGGTCGCATGGATATCAAGTCTTGGATCGCCTCCGCAACGACTCTTCCAATTGTATCGTTATGCACGTTGGCGAATTTCTGATATACGAGAGCCTCATAAGTCACAGATAAACATAAAGTAGTTATAATATTTACTTCTACCGACTTTATATTTTTATTTACAAAGTTAAAATAAACTTCTCTTTATGAAGTTAATTATTATTATGAAGTAAATCGTCACAATTGTATTTAATTCACTTATTTCACTTGGTTCAGTTCACACTCATTCTTAGATCATTATATTTTATTACAAGCTCACTAAATACACTTTATAACAGTTTTTGCGCGAAATCACTATCCATATGTTTCTTCCTCCAAAAATTATCAAAGAGTTGCTTCTTGCAGTAGATAACACTTGTAGCTAACCTTTGCTAAGCATTAATCACTTTTATTGTATAATTTGTCGAAATAATAAAGACTTTGTATTTTTAAAACACGTAAATAGGCGGAGCGTATGAGCGTGTGTATCAGCGTGAAATTAAACAAGTAACATGAACATTTTGTAACAAAATTAACTAATATGCTATTCTTATATATAAAAAATAGACTTTAATTTGTTCAAACTCAGTCCATACACACATTCATCCGATTGATTTGTTTTTTTTTTTTATATCATAGGTAGGCAGACGAGTAAATGGGTCACCTGATACTAAGTGGTCACCAACGCCCATAGACATTAGCATTGTAAGAAATGTTAACCATCGTTTACATCGCCAATGCGCTACAAACCTTGGGACCAAAGATGTTATGTCTCTTGTTCATTTAATTACACAAACCCAAATGAACATTCGATTCAAATTATATCGTTCATCAAAACATGCTATTTATAGAAACAAGACAAAAACATCTGTTCATCAAATATATAATTATTTTATATATTGCTTTGTTATCACAAATTACTTAAAAGCAATACTTATTTGAAGGGTGAGTGAGCTAGTGTTACTACAGGCTCAATGTAACGTCTTAATTTCCAAGGTTGGTTCCAATATTTTTACACTGTCAATGTCTATGGGCTAGTAGTAGTGACTACTTGTCATCACGTAGCCGATTTTCTAGTCTGCCTACCTATATTAAATAACATAAAAACTTCCCGTTTCCTCAGAAATAAATACTTACACTAGATGAAACAATAAGATTTAAATAAAGTTTAATATAACAATTTTAAGTATGTTTACAATATGCACCTAACAGGGCGCCTTAATTATTATAAAATATGTTTTTTGTGGCGAAAAATAGATCTCAGTCCGAACAATATTTACTACGAAAATTTCAAGTTACAAAAGAATGTAGGTTAGACTACTTACACGCTGACGACCTCATTTTAGGGTGGTTCTCAGATGCACTTCTGAATGTGAAAAGATTTCTTCGAATAAGCAACGTTCATCCGAGAATCGAGTTCGATTGATGCTGATATCATATCTGCATATTGCCTATAGCTCGCTGTGTAATATTCTTATATACCCTGTGGGAACAATTATTATGGTAGTGAAACCTCTTTTCTGTTTTTAACCGACTTCAAAAAAAGGAGGAGGTTATCAATTCGTCTGTATGTTTTTTTTTTTTTTTTTGGTGTTGTTACCTCATAACTTTCGACTGGATGAATCGATTTCGATGATTTTTTTTTTATTTGAAAGGTGGTGGTGGTTTTTGGTCCAGTTTTGACAGTGGAATCCATGAGAAAACCATATAAGTCGTAAATTTGCATGAGGTATGTGCGCGACAAATGGACAAATAACTCGATATCTATTCAACGGATTTCGATGTTTTTTTTTTTATTAGAAAGAGTATACTTCAAGGGTTGTTTGATGATAGTTTGGTTAGATTCTGATTATAGGATCCATGACAAAGTAACGGAAATCTTCAATTCTTAGTAGCAAATTAACGATACACGGCCGAATCTTTTATAGGCTATCTAGATTTGTCATTCACCTACCATAACATCGTTATGATCAAGTAATTGTAGTACTATTGTATAAAACACTTCTTTATATACCGTCAATAGTTTTTGCAGCGCACGCGAAATAATAACTTTTATAGGCAACAGTTAAATACGTTGGGTTACATTGCTCCATTTTAAGTAGGGATCTATAAGATTTTAAAAATAAAATATAGCCTATGTTACTCGGTAAAGACGTAGCTTTCTAAGGGTGAAAGAATTTTTAAAATCGGTCGAGTAGTTTTTGATTTAAATCGTAATAAAAAATCAAACAAAAATCAAATCTTTCCTCTTTATAATATGAGTTATGCATGTAAGCATTAGTATATATTTTATGTTTGTAATTGAAACATATTTGAACATCTCCTAAATGTTGAGACCAATTTTGAAAATTATATATATATAGAATCGTATAAGTACTCTTATATACATGTTATATTTATGTATATTTATATATTGATTACTAGTGTTTTTCCCGCGGTTTCACCCACGTAGTTCCCGTTCCCGTGAGAATATGGGGACAAAATGTAGCCTATGTTACTCCCTGATAATGTTGCTTTCCATTGGTGAAAGAATTTTTTAAATCGGCTTAGTGGTTTAGGCGTGAAAGCGTCACGAACAAACATACTTTCGCATTCATAATATTAGTTAGTTTAGGATGATATAGATACTTCCCCTTTTTTTAATATACAGCCATTCGTCATATTTATGGTGAAAAATGGTATAACACAACATCTATAAACATACAGATTATTTCATTATTACTAGAAATAACTATTTGATTATGTTATGGCTGCCCAACACCCCACCAACTAAATCTATTTAATCAAAACATGTTAAATTATATTCATACATTTAACCATATTAACTATTATTTATTAATTAAGTACCAAAATGCATTTTTCTTTACGTTTCACTGTTTTAGATTAATATATTTAAATAATAATATAAACGGCGCTGTCTCATATGAGCTGTACGTTTAGTAGGTCTACCCATATTCTACAAATTAGTGAGTGTACTTCACTAAAAATCGAAAAATAAATAAAAATTTTAACAAAACAAAAACCGACTTCATAGAAAAACAAATTAATATGCACTAAAAAGTAAAAAAATAATTGCGTATTCTTCTATAATTTGATAGTTAACTTACTATTTTCTACTCATCAATATGTAGGTACGAATGTGTTGAGTGGTTGATAATGTATTTACAATTATTGTTATTTTTGGAGTCGATGTCAGCTAAGGAAACACTATAATATACCTAGCAATAATAATACGGGAATCTTTTAAAAACATACACATTACAAATTGACTTTTATTCGCCTCGTAAAGTTGCGCGTGTGACATAAGCACATCTCACCTATAACTAACTATGTATGTAGTTATAAACCCACCTTCCAAACAAACCTGACCAAAAACTAAGGTCACTCATTGGCATAGCTGTCGTGGTCTTTCACAAGAAGTCAGGCTTTAGTATGTTTGTGCTACATCTAAATCTACATTTATAAATCATCTCGTGTTTGGCGAAGGAAAACGTCAAAATAAAACCAGCAAGCTCAATTTTCTGTGCACAGCAGTAAGTCTTGCAATTCATTTTGATGAAGTAAAGTCAGTTTAAAAAAATCAACTTGATCGTAGAATACTTCAAACCAATATAAAAAAATTGAAATAATGAATATTCGAACAGTTCCGTGCCACAGGTGTGAACCAAAAAGTTTTAAAGTGTAATCCACAAAAAAAAACGAGAATTGGGTCGAAACACAACCACAGATCAACAAGATTATGTAACTGTATGATAACGAGGCTCGAAGTTATTCCTTATCCTTAAATCAGCCACACTACTTTGACTTGAAATACGTTATTTCACTCACACGGAAGTCAATATGAGTAAAAGAAAACACATTATATTACTGACATACGTCAGAAACACCACATGTTTTCCAGTGGTCTGTTTGTTTGTTTAAGGGGACGAAGCTCACACATGTTACGACGATATTATTTTAGTAAAGAACCACATGTGAGAGAGATTTTTGTATTTCTTGTAAGAACAATCAATTGATCATCATTTTTAATTATAATTTACTTTTATGTCATTATTTATTGGATGCCAATTAATTTATATAGATTTGTTAATACTGTTATTCTGTTCAATTTCGTTCATATTTTGAATAGCTTGTAATTAAATATGTGCATTTGCGTGTAAGTTTTTATTTTTATTTTTAAAAGCCCTCTTAATCAGAAAAAAATACAATGATAATAAGTAATAACATATGCAATACCAACTTTACAAATATTAATTGCTAGTTTGTCAAACCATTTACATTTAAACAAGACATTCGTTTTAAAAAAGTCAAGGTGCACCTGTTAAAAATATATATACAAATAAAAAAACATTTATCGCTTTGTGCATCGATTGCACGGTCACTCCTCTTAATTGGTTCTCCAATAACGACTATACAGTGTATACCTGTAGCATACATCTCCAATAAATTACACGTTAAACTTCAACCGGAGCAGGTAACAATTTCATTTTAAGGTCTCCGATGTTTTATAAACATGAAAAATAAAAATCAATGTATTATTAACGCGATGTTTGGTGACGATGATCTTTGGTGAACTGTTAAAATAATTTTACGAAATCCTTAATAACTATATGTACTATTTTTCAACACGGTTTATATTTTTTAATTTGTTTTGGTCTACATAATTTCATATCATATCCTTAACAGTTTTCATCTGAAAACACGATAATTTCCTTGTGTTGTGACAAGATTTGTTAAAATTAAAAACACATTAAAATTGAGAGGTACTTTGTTCAGAGAATAAAAGAATTTATAAAAACATTATATAACAGATCATTTTTGTATAATCGAAAGGAAGTCTGTATATTTCGTACCCGATACCTAAATTTGAACACCTATCTGTGGAAATCTGGTATCTGGATAAGGACATGGTCACATTCAAGTCGCGAGTAACAGCTAGATAAGTATGCATTAGTAATAGAATTATCTCAGTGAAATGGAAGTGTGCTGGTCATGTCTCCAGGCGCATTGATGGCCGATGGAGCCGACACGTATTAGAGACGAGACCACGCTTAGGCAAACGTAATGTAGGACACCCTGCGGTGCGGTGGACCGACGATTTAAAAAGGTATTTTTACTTGGTGGTAGGGCTTAGTGCAAGCACGTCTCGGAAGGTACCACCCACTCATTAGATATTCTACCACAAAACAGCAGTACTTGCTATTGTTGTGTTCCGGTTTGAAGGGTGAGTGAGCCTGTAATTATACAGGCACAAGGGACATAACATCCAAACATAGTTCCCAAGGTTTGTGGCGCATTGACAATGTAAGCGAAGGTTAACATCTCTTACGATGCCAATGTCTATGGGCGTTGGTGACCATTTACCATCATGTGGCCCATATGCTCGTCCGCCTAACTATCCAATAAAAAAAAGGTGGGATGGATGTGGGCTGGCCAAGATCGGGATGATTGGCGTTCTATAGGTAAGGCTTTCGACCAGCAGTGGATGAGCTGAAAAAATAAGTATACGTTTGAAGATGAGAACTGAAATACAAAAATTTTAAATCAAAAACACTGGAATCGTAGAGACAGGATACATTATAACAACTAAGAACCCTCTCCGCTTAATCCAACCCTCATTAAAACTAACTACCAACTAATCTGACAGATCTGTTAAAATACACCCAACAGAATATTAAATAATTAATGGATTAGCACTTCTGTTTGTTTATGAATAATGCAAGAACCAAATTATGAGATAATTATCAAAGTAATTAATATTGGAAATATAATATATTGTGTCTATTAGTTTTTTGTATAATCTATATTTTTATGATTGCATTTATATAATATCTTAAGTGAATCCCTCTCCTTCCCGTTTTTATACACTTTCTTGCTCCAATCAATTTTTTTTTTTAATGGAATTCCATATTATAATCAAAACATACTCTACCTCGAAACAGCAATATTAAGTTAGTACAAGTAAAAGGGACATACTCAAAAGGTCAGTGGTGCATTGACGATGTAAGGAATGGTCACTTTTTGTGTCTATGAGCATTACTGACTATTTACCATCAGGTGGCCCATTTACCCGTCCACCTAAACATTATTATTATTTTATAAAAAAAACAAAAGGTTACTAGGTAGTTCACATGTTTATATAATTGTATAAAAATAACTTCTTGTATGTCCATCTAACCCATATGTACAATTTCCTTATGTAAAAATAAACAGTGATAAATAGATACGAAATTCAAACTGCTTAAATTCGTCGAATAACCGGTGACCGTGAGAGGGGCTTTGATGGAACCGCCAATTAAAATGCCTTCCTAACCCAGCCCCCAGCCCGGATCGTATAGAAGACAGATCATTAGCTATCTGGAAACGAAAATTCGCAGAATAGAGTGCAATTAAAACAAATGGAAAGAGCTATTTATTCTATGATAATATTATTATTTTTTAAGAAATATTTAAATAACTAAAACCTTTAGGTTTGGCTTGATAAGCCTTAACTTACCGGTTTTAATAGACCTTTAGTTTTACGTTTATAAATATTTAAATCAATAAAGTTTATCTCGCACACAATGCTCATTCCATACTCTCACTTCACCATCAACAATCATGATGCAATTGTAATCCAGTGCTGGACATAGGTCTCTCTCACCCTAAGTGCGTCGAAGCTCCCGGTTTTCTGATATACCTATTATTTAGAAAAGTCCCGTCGCATTCAAATTAAAGGACTTTATTTCTCATTGAGACATTAGGCACCTACATGAGAACAATATACATAATTAGATAATATTTACACAGGGCGGGTAGATAGAGAAAAAAAGTAAAGAATAAAATAAATAAATAAACAAAGTATGTAAAGTATCCGTTATTAACTACTTCTTCACATTCACATTCTTCGTGTCATTGTTCCATCTGATTCGCCAAGGAATTGCTACCTTATTGCCTCCATATTTGACCCGTCTATGAGATATTCCTGGAGCGAGAAGGTGATAACGGCGTCTTCTCCTCTTCGCTTCACTTACTTCGGTGGAGCGAGTTAGAAATCAAGTCATTATAAATATTATGGAAAAACTTAACTTACTAAATCTATATAAAGCTGATATGTCTCCAACTTCCATTCCATCCAATACTTTCTCCTAATTTTTTTTTATTCCTTATAAAATGTACATACAATCACACTGTATATATTAATTGAGAAGTAGTCGCAGTGACCAATTTTCCTTATCAATTCCATTATTGTTTTTAAAAAGCAAACAGTTTTATCTTTATAATGATCGTTATTTATAAATAAGTCGACTATAAAAATTTAAGTACTTTAGATACCTATGCTTTTCTATCATTATCCAGGCATTATATTATTATCGTGGAATAATATTATTTCCAATCTATAGCTTTCATCTAAAGGTAAATAATACCTACGCTTGCATCGATAAGAGTACGGGTAAGTATATATAATGTATAATTTTTATACGTTTCACGTGATTTACCTACTTCCATAGCGCTTATTATTGTATTAAATTTATTTTCCTAAGCCTTGAAATATAAGTTTTATAATTTAAAAAATATTCGTATTCGTTCTTAACAATTTTATTACGTCATCAAATACGGCGTCCTTTTTTATAAGTGCTAAATAAGAGCTCCAGACATAGGCCCTTATGTTCCTGCCCTACGATAATAAATTTTCATTAGCGTCGACATAGTTTGTTCTTTTTCTCGTTGTCAAATCTGAGGGCCAATTAATTTGGTGGGAACTTTCGATTCGTCGCCAAAATTTCGGAATGTCGTGATTGAGTCTGGGAACGCCTTTAATGCTTCTAAGCCTTAACATATAATATATTTATTATTCTTGACTTATATTTCATTAGTAATTATTTTCTTTATTGTTTTATATTTCACGATAACAAATATATTTCATTCGAAATTTATAATGTTTTAGATGAAATTATCATACCTCATTGTTTAAATTAATGTCCTTTTAAACACAAAAATTAATGTCCTTTTAAACACATAAATTATTTTAAGTTTGTTTTTCTAATTTTTAATAGATTTCTATAATTATAAGTAAGTATAATCCTTGTCTGCGTTATAAATAAAAAATATGTTTGTATCTTTGTCTTCTATGCGTTCCAAAACTATTCAAAATCCATAGTTACCAAATATTTTCGATTTTAATTGCATTCCAGATACCGATTATTACTATATTTTGACGTGACAACGTCTAATAAATCGATGAACGCTGGCTGCATGCACGAAAAATTGTCCCGTTACGCTCATTGTCCCATTACGCTGATTGTACGCTTGCGCCCCATCTATCTCTCTTTCACTTGATAGCAGTCATTTCATCAATGTTTTGTTATGACGTTGTCACGTTAAACTATCATCCGTAAACTGACTTTACAGACAACCATATTTTTTGGATTAAATTAATAAATAATGTTTAATATTAATACCTATTTAATTAAAACCTCATAATGATTAATTAGGATTATAGAGATTACTAGAAAAGTAATTAATATAACCAACAGAGTTAATAGTATAGCATGATAACCATGAACGCGCCTGCTAATTTATTTTAGCAAAACTTATATAGTGAAATATATTGCTATTTTTTTAATATATTTTTAATTTCACTATCACTTCATCACTACATATTATAAAACAAACGGTTCCAGTCTGTCTGTATGAACGCGAAAAACTGAAAAACTACCGCACGGTTCTCACCAATGGACAAAGTGATTCAAGAGGAAGGTTTACGTGTATAATTCATATTACGTGTATCATTCATACATTAATGTTTTCTGTGAATTTGTTGAAATATGACGATAATTGTTAAAGAAGTCGGAATAAAACGAGCCGATTTAAACGCTGTAAAATCCCTTTGAATTATAAAATCTTCTAAGGGCATCTTTTACTTAATGAGGTTTAGAGCTGAACTCACCACAATGCTCCAAAGAATAAACGTAGTAAGTTTTTTCTTCATTTGACTACATTTAATTTTGTTTTGTTAAATATTGACTACTATATCATAAGTGTGCCTTAATAGCCCAAACAAATTATATATTTATTTAAAATATAAGATTCAAAGATAAATGGGACGTATGAGAATTTATAAAATCCATAGTTCGATGATATTGTGTCTGAAAGAACGAAGTATTTTATTAATTACCTAATGTTCGTAAAGACAATGTATTTTCTAAAATTTAACTAAAGGAAAGTTACATCTGAAATAGTTCTTAGTATATTCAGCTGGGCTTCTAGCAAAATTATGCATACAGTAACGTTAATTCTGATTGGACGCTGCACCTGCACAAGCCGATAAGTTTTAAAGTCTCATAAGTAAGGATCATCCATTCTCATAGTTCAAATATTAAACGTATGTTTCTTACGAATTTAAAATGCATGCTTTTAGTGAATTGTTAACACCAAAAAAGACCACTTTTTATCGATTACTGGCTGCGGCCCTTGGGCCTACTTAACGGGGACCCCATAAACTTTACACTTTCCACTCAGCCTAGAATTACATAAAAACAAAAATTCAATAGTCATTGTACCTACATGTTGGGGTAGCTTTTACGGTGATGTCCTCAGCGGCCATACTCCTTTGAGTAGAAGGATCACACACACACGGAAGAAGTCACACTGTCCTGTCAGCGCTCTGCCCATGCACATAATAATAATAATAATAATAATAACCCCCCCAAGGGAATGAACCTTGTCGTGGTGGGGGGGCTTAAGGATAGCAGAAAAACGGGTATCAACATCTTAACCCAGTACCCCATTAATGGGAGAAACTTTACAGCCAATAAAACCTAGGCTACGCTGTCCTTACTAATCATTCCCAACCCCTTTGGAGCATGATGGAGAAAAATCATAGATATAATTTGCGGTCGCTTCCCGGGGGTCGCCGGGGCGCATCTGGAGCCGGTGCTGGATGCTACAGCATACGATCCACCGGCGACGAGGTGTTGAGCAGGCGGACTCTCGTCGTACAACATGTTACAGCCGATCATCGGGAGTTGAACAGGCGGGCTTCCGATGTCGAAGTTACAGCCGAACCAGTGGAAAATTCTCACAACCCACAATCAAACCCTTCATCCTCACCAAAATCTTTATTTTCATCAATACCCTCCACTACACCTTCTTACCAAAACATCTACAACCAACCAACTTTTTCCACAACTGTTTATTCTCGCAGTAGTTCTCCGATGTTACAAGCTGAAAACGTTGTGCAGTCGACGAATGTCGATGACTCTGCACCCGTTAACGCTGATAAACGTACGCGCAAAAAATGGACCAGAGAAATGAACTTGTTCATCCTGCGCACTTATTATATTTTAACCGCATTTGAAAAACATACCACCTCCTACTTAGCCGATTTACATACAAAATTCATAGAGCAATTCCCGGACATGCAAGTTAGTAGACAACGCGTAGGAGACCAACGTAGAGCAATAGAACGAAATAAATTACTAAGCGTCGAAGATAAAAACAGAGCACGAGTTGAAGCCCAAACATATTTAGATAATTTAGCAGTCGATATATCAAGAGCCAAAGAAGTTGACACAGATTTACACGCAAGCCATACGACAATATCACCACACTCAACCACACAAATGCATTCCACACAGAACCAGACTAATAAACGAATGCGTTGGAGTAACGAAATTAACGAAGAAATAATAAGGTTGTTTTACAAAGTTACACTTCTAGACACCAATAGAACATCATATAGGAAAATACTACATCAAAAATTTATTGAAAAATTCCCACACCTAGTACATATAAGCGAACAAAGAATAGCTGACCAAAGAAGAGTGATAATGAACAATAAACTGATACCCAATATTCGATTAGAGGAACTTAAACAAGAGGTTAATAATGAAAGTGGTATAACAAACAGCGAAGCTTATGTAAATTCTGAACGAAACTCAAAATTTAATCAAGATAATGATATCAGTGACCTAAACAGTATACAAATAAATGACGATGTACAAAAAGAAAATGATACAACAGAAACTCAACAATATGTAAATACAGAAATAGATGAGACCTTTCAGCATGCTCTAGAATATTTCAAAACTACTGATCCAATTTCTCGACCTTACATACCAAAACAAAATACTTCTAAAAATTTTGCTAAAATAATAACATATATCAATACATCAATCTTGCCCAAATACATAGATGCAAATACTACATTTGAAAGCCAACAAACAACCATATACTCCGCAGCATGGACAGCAGCTAAACTCAATGGAACAAAACTAAGTATCCCTTATCATAATAAGAATAAACGCCCTCAATTCAAATCCCAGAAACCGAATTGGCAGAAAAGGTTAGAACGTAGGATACTTAATTTGAGGAAATATATAGGTAAACTAACACAAATAATAAATGGGAACAATAGTCGTTCGCTTAAATCGGAAGTAGAATTAATATTAGAACGTTACAAAGTCCACACACAGCATGAGGAGCCTAATGTACAATTGACACAGTTTTTAGACACTCTCAAACAAAAATTGTCAGTTCTTAGTTGCCGCCTTAAAAGGTATTTAGCATGCACAGCTCGAAAAAGTGAAAACGCTCAATTCAAAAATAACGAAAAGAAATTTTACCAAAATATCCGCAGCCAAACCACTAATTTAACCAATCGTACAAACAACCCAAACATACACGATATAACTTTGCCACTACAAGACGATCTAAGAAAATTCTGGTCCAATTTATGGGAAACTCCTATCAAACATAACGATAATGCTCAATGGATCAAGGAAGAACTTCATAAGCACGAAACTACTGAACCGATGGAATTCCAACATATTCCAATAGAAACATTCTATACAGTATTAAAACGATTACATAATTGGAAAGCACCCGGCCCCGATCGAATCCATAACTACTGGTATAAGAAATTCACCCATATTCACCCCTATCTATACACTCATATTAATAACTTTATTATAAACCCAAGCTCAATGCCTCAATATATAACAAAAGGTATCACTTACATGCTCCCCAAAGATCTCAATGACACAGCAAATCCCGCTAAATACAGACCAATTACTTGTCTTCAAACAATTTACAAAATCATAACTGCATGCCTTACACACACTATTTACAAACATTTAGAACAAAACACGATTTTAGAAGAACAGCAAAAAGGATGCAAAAAACATAGCCAAGGATGTAAAGAACAATTAACCATAGACACAGTTATCCATAAACAAGTCCAAAAAATGAAAAGTGATCTATTTACAGTTTACATTGATTATAAAAAAGCATTTGACTCCGTACCACATAGCTGGTTAATAAATATTTTACACATTTACAAAATTAATCCACAAATTATACATTTCTTACAGCACGCTATATCTACATGGAGTACTAGACTCATACTCAATTTACAAAATAAAACTATTGAAACGGATGAGATTAAAATAAAGCGCGGTATTTTTCAAGGAGATACTTTAAGCCCTCTGTGGTTCTGCCTTGCCTTGAACCCTCTTTCTACTTTATTAAACTCTACAAATACTGGATACACACTACAATACAAAAATAGTTTGACAAATAAGAATGAACCTTTAACTATTAACCACTTATTGTACATGGATGATTTAAAATTATTTTCTTCTACAGAAAAGGCACTCAAAGATTTAATTAAGTTAACTGAAGACTTCTCCCAAGACATTAAAATGGAATTTGGCATCGATAAATGTAAAGTCAATGCCATAAAATCAGGTCAGAACCATCAAATGCATTATCCACTACAAACCGGAGAAATAATAGATCCCTTAGGAGAAAATCATACATATAAATATTTGGGTTACAATCAGGCTAAACAGATTTTAGATAAAGAAACTAAAATGAAACTTAAACAGCAATTCCACTACAGACTAAATAGCATAATGAAATCACAACTCAATTCTAAAAACATTATTAAAGCTATCAATACATTTGCAATCCCTATCTTAACATATTCTTTTGGTATACTGAAATGGTCTAAAAACGATTTGAAACAACTCCAACGTAATATTAACATCACTATGACAAAAAATAGGAAGCACCATCCAAGGGCTTGTGTACAAAGGCAGACGCTGCCTCGAAATGAGGGAGGTAGAGGAATTATAGATATACAAAACATGCATAATAATCAAATTACTAACCTACGCAAATATTTCTATACCAAATCTAACACATCAAATTTACACAATGCAATAGTACAATCCGATAAAAAACTCACACCATTGAACTTACAGGATATAAACACGCAAAGCAGTGAAATACAAATAGATCAGCACGCTAAAATAAATGAATGGACCCGGAAGTCACTGCACGGAAGACATCGTCAAGACTTATGCCGTATTAACGTCGACAAAAATGCGTCGAACGCTTGGCTGAGTCGAGGCGAGTTATTCCCTGAGACTGAAGGGTTTATGATCGCAATACAGGATCAAGTTATAGAGACACGCAATTACCAAAAACACATAATGAAAATAACCAACTTAAGCACAGATTTATGTAGACGATGCAATAGTGTTTCGGAATCGATACAACATATAACTGGAGCCTGTAAAACAATAGCTCAAACAGATTACAAGCACAGACACGATCAGGTTGCAAATATAGTACACCAAGAACTTGCTCTGAAATACAAATTAATATCTGACAAAATAGCATACTATAAATATACACCCAATACTGTACTTGAAAACACTACTCACAAATTATACTACGACAGAGCCATACTAACAGATCGCACAGTTCACTACAATAGACCTGATATTACAATAGTCGATAAGATACAAAAAACAGCCTTTTTAATTGATATAGCCATACCTAACACACACAATCTACAAAGCACCATAAACGAAAAACTTACAAAATACACCGAACTAAAAGAAGAAATAGCACGTATGTGGCACTTGCAGAAAGTTACAATAGTCCCCTTAATTCTCTCTACAACCGGCGTCATACCGAAACAAATTCATACATCCTTAAAATCCTTAAATCTTCCAGATTTTCTTTTTGTTAATATGCAGAAGGCAGTGATTCTAAACACGTGTCGAATTGTACGCAAATTTCTTGCAACAGAAGGTGAACGGGAATTGCTTTAAAGTAATGGAATCTATGGTCTTAATAAGTCTGCCCACTTGGCTTCGGCCCGTGAGTACGATGTAAATCCCGGCTCTAAGCCGAGCTGTTAAGAAATAAATAAATAATAATAATAATAATGTCCTCCAGACCGATTTTCGGTCACGGCCACTAATCTCAAGAGGTTAGCCAACTGCGCAGGAGATATTATAGTGCAAAGTATGTGCGCAAACACAGGTGCACTCTCTATTCCCTAGCTTTCATAATCCGATGGGACGGCAATCCGACACGACCGGAAGGAGTTCAGGTGCAGGAGTCAGACCGATTTCGGCCACGGCGGCCAATCTCAAGAGAGATTAGCCAACTGCGAAGGAGATATTATAGTGCACAAGTGGGTGCTCAAACTCAGGTGCACTCTCTTTTCCTCAGCTCTCACAATCCGGCGCAGGACCAACGGCTTTACGTGCTTTCCAAGGCACGGGAATGTACACACTTCGAACTTCCAGACTCCGGGCTGCTACAGAGAATTTTCTGACAGAAAACCCCTATAACTATTTATTGGACCGACCTGGGAATTGAACCCAGGACCACCGCGTCTGCAGCCTTTCATCTAGCCATTAGACCAACAAGGCAGTATTTTTTTTTTGTTTCATCATTATATAGTAGCTGATTGTATTTGTATATATTCCACTGAAATAGAGACGTATAAAATATGAATATGTTATATACAAAACGCTCCTAGCACTATATTTTGTTATAAAAATAAATAGATTATTTTTTTTTAATTTAAATTACAGCTTTATTTACATTAAAACCTTAACTAAATACAAATAACATTTAAAAATAATTATTATACAAGTCGTGACCGCGTGGAATGGTGGCAAGAATGCTAGCAGCATTTCCCCTTTGAATCGCAATTCCGATTCTCTGGGCGAAAAATGAACCAGCCCTCCTGTCACCAGTGGAGGCAATAAGGCGGAAAGTAAAATTTTGGATGAATTTTTTGGCACTATTATATAGATTCTTACGATTAAAATACATGATTTTATAATTGCTTAATATATAAGTATTAAAGTTTTATTAATACCTAGCGGCTCGCCCCGATTTCTTCGGGGTTAAACAAGTATTGTCTATCTTAATAGATATTTTATACAGTTTATTTGATACCTTAGTTTGCATTATTAAATTTTTTGTAGGGATCTCTAATTATTTTGTAAACAAATTATAGCCTACGCTATTTGCTATTAATAAAGATTTCTGTCGGTGAAAGAATTGATAAAATCGGTGAAGTAGTTTTTGTGTTTCCATTCCATCTTTCATCCATTACAAACAATATATTATAGAAAACATTTACATGAAATATTTACTTGGATTGGTCAACGTCAACGTTTTGTCAACAACGTAAAAGTAAACATTAGATTAAGGAATATTAAATTTCCATGATTGTATATTTAAGATAACATAAAATAGCACATAATTGTAAACAAATTAACTTCATATTTACATAAAAATCAAATAATGTATCAAACAAATTTGGATGCGATAAAAATGATTAGTATTTAAATCGAGTTTTCCACACGTTAACTCGTTCAGCCATACCAGTGTCTGTAACAATGCAATTAATGCTTATAACTATTCCATTTGTTTTAATTCTTACGACTACTTCATCGAATCCATTACATTTATATAATAATATATCTAATACAGAAAATACCAAGGATTTATTTTTTGAGCAAGCAAATGATTTTATAACAGTTATCATATACAAACATGTTCCTTGTGGCACTCTCATCACGATAATTTCTACAACTACTCATACGGATCCGTTAAATAAGTTATTGAGCGATAAAAACTGTTACAATTTTATTGAAAGATCAATACAAACACAAAAATGGCTCATTAGATCTGATGTTTATATAATTTCTATAAAAAACAGTAGCCAACTATACTCGTGTTTGAAAGAGTTATCAAGAGATGCAGCGTGGAATCCAACAGCACAGTTTATTATACTAGTATATGACACGAAACTGTCAGAATATGATGGCATTTTTAAATTATTTTTAAAATTCTACATTTATAATATTCTTCTGATTACAAAATCGAAAAACCGTGAATTCCAACTAATTACCTATAACCCATTTAAAAACAATTCTTGTGGAAAATCCTTCGATAAAATTATGAGTATACAAAACTGCGAAGTTGTGGACACAATCAGAATGAACTACAAGCATTTAGAAGATGGACTTCGTAATTGTACAATCACTATCGCTGCGCTTGAAAATGTACCACATTTCTTGACCGAATCAAATAAGGAATACTCCTATTTGGGCAATATAAATGGTATAGAGCAACAGATGCTCGCAAATATCGCGGACCGAGAAAATATAACACTAGATTATATTTTCAAAACTGACCAAAATGACCCCGGGGTCGTTTTACCTAACTTTACTGTTACTGGTGTGTTGAACTATTTACACAATGATTCTGTTAGTATTGTGGCTGGAGGATACGCACCGATGAAGAATCGTCTAGACATATTTGATTGCATTTGGGGATACGATTACGGAACGTTGTTCTTATTTACGCCAGTCCCAAGTGATATTAATTGGAAAATAGTATATCGAACATTTAGCATTACCACTTGGACTTTGATTTGTCTATCATTTGTTTTTGTTACTATTGCAACTATTGTGGTCAGCCGATATTTCGGAGAAGACAAACTTTATAATAACTTACCGCTTCAATTATGGGGATATCTATTTGCAAACACCAGTGATAAATTGTTTCGCAGGAAAAAATTACGAATGATTGTGATTGTTTGGATCTGGTTTACATTTTTAATCGCCAGTTTTTACAGCACATCTTTATACAGTTTAATTACATCCAAAGATACAAGACATGAAAGCTTTACCCCAGACAATTTGCACTCCTTGCGATTGAAGCCCTGTATAAATAACGACATTTATTGGTACTTTAAAAATAATTACAATTTCAGTTTTTTTGATGAATCACCTGATAGATGTCAAAATAGTTTTACTTTAGATATAATAGCAAATAGTGATAATTTTTACACTGTTGAAATGGATTATAGGTACCATATCAGAAAGTTTAAATACATCGACGACAAGGGCAACAATAAATTGAATAAAGTGCAGTTTGCAAATAATGTAGTATATGTTATGTACACAAAAAAAGGATTCCCTTTAAAAGATAAATTCCAAAGATATGGTCACTACCATGTCGAATCAGGATTACTGGATATACAAAAGAAAACAATCTATCACCGGTATAATGTCAGAAATACCAAACACATTGGCCGTACATTTACGATTTCTAGCTTATCAGACTTTAAAATTCACTTCAGTATATTGTTCCTAGGTTACATCATTTCTTTCATTTGTTTTATAATTGAAATAAAAAAGTAGATTTAATTAATTTAATAAGCACTTACATATGAATAAAAAAATACTAATATTCTTGAAATCAAATCACTACTTCAATTTACTTATTTTTTCATATTTGTAATGAAAAATTGAATTAAAAAATTTATCTCTTCAAATAAAATACGTAATACATATATGCATTAAAATCTTAATGGAACTTCACAAGAACACAATCACCGATTTGATAAAATATAATGCACTCAAGTTTTAACGCAAATAGTAATAAGATTGTATCCAATAAAAAAGCGTGTATACAACTTTAACTTTATGAATAAATTATACAATAACATCTTCGATTTTATTTCAAACCGAATAAATTTCTCCATTATTATTTGTCCTTTAAATGTCTTTATTATTTAAACTTTGATATAACTTCTAGTAATTTTCGGTTTTCAGATCTTGAATTGCTTTAATTTTCTGTATTTTAATGGATTATAAAACGATCTTCATATACATAGAGTACAATTTGCCTATTTACATTAGGTGTACTAGAACTATTGTATGGTCATCTCTTAATTGCAGAGACGTCTATCTCTCTCTACCGGGTGTCACTTTTAATCTTGGAAGTGTGCTTCTCATTGTCCGTATAAAGATATTCAGTTGATAGGAATGTGAATATTTATGTTAGTTTTGAATAACAACTAAATAAAATAAAGTAACAGCCTGTGAATGTCCCACTGCTGGGCTAAGGCCTCTTTGTGAGGAGAAGGTTTTTTTTGGAGCTTATTCCACCACGCTGCTCCAATGCGGGTTGGTGGAATACACATGTGACAGAATTTGAATGAAATTTGACACATGCAGGTTTCCTCACGATGTTTTCCTTCACCGTCAAGCACGAGATGAATTATAATCACAAATTAAGCATGAAATAACATGAAATTCAGCGGTGCTTGCCCGGGTTTGAACCCACGATCATCGGTTAATTCACGATTCACGCGTTCTTACCACTGGGCCATCTCGGCTTATAAATACGAGCTTCTAATAGAATTAATAAAATTATAAATACGAGGCATTCTCGAACCATAATTTATCTAATAAAAACAACACAAACATTTAAGTTACGTTATATATTTTGTTCTTTCTACGTTTTATTTATCTACGATTCTAATTATTCAATTTTTATAAAGTAATGCCACTTCTATAAAAACAGTCGAAAAATTATAAACATTTTATATTTTATATAAGGTGATGTACATATGTATATTATTAGAAAAAAGCACACCAGTCATTACGGATCCGTTAAAAACAGAATAAAGTTTATTGACCTTAATACGTCTCACGTTGTAAGGCGATTTTGAATATGTCAATGTCAGACAATATGTTGATATAAGGATAGGTAGGCGGACGATCGTATGGGCCACTGGTAACGGTGACAGTAATAGGTCATCAATGCCCTAAGACATTGAAAGTGTAAGAAATGTTTACCATCGCGTAACGTATTTCGCCAATACGCCACCAAGCTTAGGAACTAAGATGCTATGTCTCTTGTGCCTGTAATGACACTGACTCAATCACCCTTTACACCGGAATACATCAAAAACAAGTAATGCTATTTTGCGATATAATATCTGATAAGTGGTACCTACCCAGATGAGCTCGTACGAAGCTCTACCATCAAGTACAAGTAAAAGTTCTAAGTTGTGGTATAAGTGCATTGGAAATGCTCTTATTCTCTTAATTGTAAGAAATATGTTATTCTCCGCATTTGCCCTAAGACTTCAAAGCAACAAGTTTTAGTTTCAAAATGTCTTTGCGATGTTCTTTTAGATGATATTATTTGAACGGAAGAGTTACCTTGTGCTATGAAAATGATTTATGGATTTGTTCTGCAAAGGCCTGTCTCTAAATATATCAATGTAGTCAAATACCAGAGTCCAGTAACAAAGCATGAAGAGGAGATTTGTGATTCAATTAAAAAACATGACGATGGCAGAAGATTTATTGTGCAACCATTTGTGTCAAATTGTCTGGAAATTGATAATTCTAGTTAAATTTCTCGAAAATGATTTTATTCTCCGAAAACAATTTTACTAGCTGATTTACTTAATTATTTATTCAACATTCACAAAAAATTTTACTTTCTAAGTGTTCTTCTCTGAAATACAGGTGTTAAACACGTAATAGGTAGGCGCAAGTATTGCTGTTTAGCGATAGAGTATTTGACTAACTGATGAAACAAGCAACATTTGACCCATACCAATAAATCTAATATATTTTGTATGTTTTAGTCCAAAAAATGTATCAATTTATCAAATACATTTCAAAAATAAAGCACAGAGAGGAAATTATGTAACCGAAGAATAATATACTGAAATGAAGTCTAAAGTCGGATAAAATCATAGTCCTAAATGAAGGACCAACGTGTTTGGAAAGTATATTACGTCGATGATATATAGTTTCTAAGTATTTTTTATTTAAACCTGTTTCAAAATGGTAGTGAGCATATTTTTGAAATTTATCTTGTAACGGGAATCCTCTTTTTGTGTACATAACATACATCATGTCACTTTCATAGCGTTTTTTTTTTCAATTTTTTATTGCCCTTATCATCAATATAATTAAACTTTCTTATTTTATATGTATGATCTGTTGTTATGGTGTAAAATTTATCGCTATTAGCTACTACGTCTAAATTAGATTTCCACTCGCAATAACTTGGTGATTTTTCAGAAATATTTACATTGTAATAGTATTTAAGTAATGCTCGCATGTTGTTGCATATGCAGGGCTTCAGAGGCAAGGAGTTCACATCCGACTCAGTAAATATTTCTTTCCTAGTATCTTTGGTCGTTAATAAACTGTAGAAAGCTGTAGTGTAAAAACTGGTAACCAAAAACGTAAACCAAATCCAAACAATTACAATCATTCGCATATTTTTTATACGCAATAAATTGTCGTTCGTGTTTCCAAACAAATATCCCCATAGTTTAAGCGCTATGTTATTTTCGTCTAAATCTACACCTAAATATCGCCTTAATAAAAACGTTACGGCAATTACAAAAACATAAGAAAATGCTACCAGTAACCAAGTGGTTGCGCTAAATGGCCGATATACTATGCTCCAATCAAACTCATTTCGGACTGGTGTAAATAAATATAATTTTCCAAAATTGTAACCCCAGATGCAATCAAATAGGCTTAGTCGATTCTCCGTCAATGCATATCCTCCAGCTACAATATTTATAAAATCATTTTGTAAATAATGTAATAAGCCATTAACAGTAAAGTTCGGTAGAACGACTCCGTATGTTTCTCTTTTTGAATTTACTATATATTGTAGTGTTATATTTTCCCGTTTTGCTATATTAGCAAGCATTTGTTGTTCTACGCCATCGAAATTATATTGTTTGAAAATGAAATGCGGCTCATTTTCAATTGCTGCAATAGTGATCGTACAATTGCGTAATTTATTTTCTAGATGCTTGTAATTCATTCCAATGGTATCAACAGCTTCGCAGCTTTTTATATTTATCACTTTATGAAAAGATTTTCCACATGCTTTGTTATTGAATGGATTATATGTATTTACCTGTAACTCAGTCTTTTCTGATATTGTTATTAAAATAATATTGTATAGATTCAATTCCAAAAACAATTTGAAGACCTCATCATATTTTGACTTTTCCAAATCATATATAAAAATTACAAATGGTGCTTTTGGATTCCACGCTGTATCTCTTGATAGTTCTTGCAAAGTTGAGTATAGTTGTCCACTATTTATTAAAGATATTATATAGACATCAGACCTGATTAGCCCCTTTCGTGATTGTTCTGATCTGTCAATAAAATTGTAACAGTTTTTATCGCTTAATAACTTATTTAATGGATCTATATACATTATAGTAGAAAATAATGTGATGAGAGCACCACAAGGGACATTTTTATATATTATAACTGTAACACAGTCAATAGCGGATTTTAAAAATAGTTCCTTAGTTTCATCTACATTTGATATATTGTAAAATAACTCAATTAAGTTTGATGACGTTATAGGAAGAATAAAAATTAATGAAATCCATATTAGCTTAAATTGCATTTTCACAGACACTATTATACGTCGTTACGGTTAGAAATAGTGTGATCGTAAGGTTTGGTATCGACCTTTGCAACGAACAATAATTACCTTATCGTATTAAATAAATGTTTAAAATCAGAATTTTTAACACTAATGTATATACTTACACTGTAGATTACAGCGTAGATAATATATACATTGTTTCAATAAAAATATAAAAGTGTTTGTTTCATTTCAACGAAATTATTAAATACCAAGTCGAATTAAAATGATATGCGCTTTACTCAAGTGATAGATGGAGGTCGTTATATTTAATCCTGCGTTGAAAGACCAATCGCAGTCCTCGACGTCGGAATTGCTGTCTTTGCTCCTGTTTATGTATCTGCTCAAACACTCGTTTTCGCCATCTTCTTTTCTCTATACACTTATATCCTTCAACTCCTTTCTATTTAAAAAGAGGTTCATTATTAAATGACGACTGACGAGCCGGTTGGCGTGATTGGTAGATACCCTGCCTTTCGCGCCGCAGGTTGTGGGTTCGATTCCCACCCAGGACAAACATTTGTGTGCATGAACATGTCTGTTTGTCCTGAGTCTGGTTGTAATTATCTATATAAGTATGTATTTACAAAAGAAAAAGTAGTATATGTAGTATATCAGTTGTCTGGTTTCCATAGCACGAGCTCTGCTTAGTTTGGGATCAGATGACCGTGTGTGAAAAATGTCCCAAGATGTTATTATGTTATTATTATTATTATATTTTTTGTAGTGTACTACAAAAAGTCCCTTGTAGAGCCAACCACGCTAACCGGCCTCTAGCACCGCCGGTCGCGGGTTCCATTCCCATCCGGAACAGACATGAACATGTCTGTTTGTCCTAAGTCTGGGTGTAATTGTCCATATAAGTATGTATTTACAAATGAAAAGTATATGTAGTATCAGTTGTCTGGTTTACATAGTACGAGCTCTGCTTAGTTTGGGATCAGATCACATCAGACTTTGTGTGAACAATGTCCCAGAATATTATTATTATTATTATAGGACTATTACGTCATGTGCACTGCCAGTTTACTGGCTCACTCACCCTCCAAATCGAAAGAATATCATAACAATATTTTTATTTTAAAACAAAAATATTTTTACAAGCTCTAATGTGTGTTGAAATGTAAAATGTACAACACAATAGCAGCCTGTGAATGTCCCACTGCTGGGCTAAGGCCTCCTCTCCTCTTTTGAGGAGAAGGTTTTGGAGTTTTTTCCACCACGCTGCTCCAATGCGAGAGATAAAAGGAAACAATACACATCCTGACTGAATGGATTCAAATAATTTCTCTAGCAGCGCTCAAGTGTTAAAATATTAATTTATAATAATGTTAATAATAATATTTAAAAGATACATAATTTAAGAGATAGGTACAGAGACTGTACTTGATTTGTATTATTTAAAATCACTCATCAATTTCTTGTTTCTGTATTTTTGCATTGAAGCGAAACTGACGCTCAACTTTATCAATAACAAGTATTATCTACGTTTATGCTCTTTGTTTCTATGAACGTGCAGTTTTGATGACATGCCCAAATTTAAACGTATTTAATATGTAACCTTATCGTTTCAAATAAATAAATTAGATTTTTAAAAGTTGTACCGAGTATAATTCATATATTCTTTTGATGTGAGATTTTTTAATTAATTAACTTAAATCAATCCGAGTTATGAGCATTATGTACATTTATATGTGTTCCCATTGAATAATAATGAGTAGCAGGCGCAGGAGAGGGGGGCGCGCGGCACGATGATTCATAGATGCGATGTCACCGTCATAGACGCAACACTTTTTGTTTTATGCCTATTGATTTGGATATTGGTAGGAAAATAGTTAAATTAAAAAGGATATTTTAATTTTCAATTGAATTGATTTAATTACAATTAAAGTTAACGAAGTGAAGTCAAAACCAACGAAATGAAAGCGTACCCACATTTAGACATACAAACAAACACTCGAAAAACGTTACCCTCCTTTTGCGCCAGTTGGCTAAAAATAATCAATTATTCACTAACCCTTAGTAGGTGCCTCAGTGTCCAATCTGTGCGGTTCGCTATTCATAATCTATGATTTTCATACAAAATGTCGGGTGCAGTAAAAAATAATAAATGTAATGTACCAAAAATTTATTTGGTTCGTTTTTGTTGATGTTTTGTTTACTAATTGAAAATAAGTCAGGACACCCACACTATCTTCCCAGTTGGTTGGTTTTTACACGTTTTTATAAGCAAGACGGCATTTTTTAATTATTGCCCATCACAGTTCGGCACATGCGTCCGCGATGCCCGTAGACGAGTGTCTAAAATTCTAAATGAGTTGATGCCGATCGGCATCAAAGCACGGCACAAACATCTTAGTTTGCAGCGTCTGTTCTAGTACGTTATAACATTATTATTCAATGTGTATACTTCCATAATATGTAGAATTACTTAACAAAAAGAAAATTACAATAGCTAATTATTGTTTTTAATATATTAAGCATAAATTATGTTTCATGACAATTGTCTGACTTGACATTACCAGTAGCTGATGTTCTTTTATTCACTATGTTACGCCATCTCTCGCCTTTAGCTTTCATCCCAGTACATCTCAGTGCAATCGCCCACCGCTCGCTGATCTGAATTGGTCAGTCCATCGCGTAGACGCCCTTTTCTTTTTTTCTTCTTGAGTAGAAACGGTAACTTCATACGCCCTTTTTTAATATTACTTATTGCGACAATAATCAAAATAAAAAAAAAAGATGAAAAATTAACTTTTCTTCAAATAGTTATATTTCTACTGGTGTCAAAAGAACACATTAATATTAAAATATACACACATGGAATCATTAACATTCTGTAGAATCTATAAATTGTACTCCTACAACTTTTATAATCTTATTTATGTATTTGAAACGATAACATTAGATATTAAAGAATTCGTATTTTAGATCGCGTATCTATTAAAGCATGTCATCAAAACTGTGCGTTCACAGGATCAATGAGCAAAAACATGTATAATACATATTATTGAAAATGATGAGCGTCAGTTTCGCTTAGATGCAAAAATACAGAAACAACAAAGTGATCAGTGAATTTATCCCTCTTATGACTCTGTATCCCTTGGTGCAACATTATCATTATTATAATTGTTATTTTAACACTTTTGAATGTTCGCACACCAAATATTTAAATCTATTCAGTCAGAATGTTTATTGTTTCCTTTATCTTTATAATGTGCTATTGAGTTTATAAGAATGCTGGAGAAATATTGGATTCTCATTAAATTATTATTCACCTTTCATTTTTATTTCAATAATAAAACAAATAGAGGAAATTATGTAACCAAGAAACAATATAGTGAAGTGAACTCTAAATTCGGATAAACGAATAGCCTTAATAGAGGTAGAGTCAACGTGTTTGGTTTCTTTTATTTTATACCAGTGATATATTGTTTCTAATTGTTTTTTCAATAATCCTGTTTCAAAGTGGTAGTGAGCATATTTTTGAAACTTGTTTAGCAATGGGAATCCCTTTTTTGTATACATAACAAAGATTGCATTATTTCCAAAGAGTCTGGTTTTTAATTTTTTGTTGCCCTTGTCATCGATATATTTAAACTTTCTCATATTAAACTTATATTCCAAATCAACAGTGTAAAAACTTTCGCTGTTTGCTACTATATCTAAAGTTAAATATTGCTGACATTCACTAGGAGATTTCTCAAAGAAACTGAAGTTGTAAGTATTCTTAAAGAACAAAAAAATGCCTTCGCTTATACAGGGCTTCAATGGATAAGAGCGCAAATTATTTGGAGTTAATATTTCTTGTCTGGTTTCTGAAGCTGTGATTAAACTGTATAAAGCTGTACTGTAAAAACTGGCGATTAAAAATGTAAACCAGATCCAAACAATGGCAATAATTCGTAATTTTTTCATGCGTAACAATTTGTCGCTGGTGTTTGCAAATAGATATCCCCATAATTGAAGCGGTAAGTTCTTATCAAGTTTGTCTTCTCCAAAATATCGGCTGACCACAAAAGTCGCAACAGTAACAAAAACAAATGATAGACAAATCAAAGTCCAAGTTGTAACGCTAAATGGTCGATAAACTATTTTCCAATTAATATCACTTGGGACTGGCGTAAATATTAGGAACGCTCCGTAATCGTATCCCCAGATACAATCAAAGATTTCTAGACGATTTTTCATCTGTACATATCCTCCAACCACAATACTAGCAGAATCATTTTGTAAATAGTTCAATACACCAGTAACAGTAAAATTAGGTAAAATGATCCCGGGGTTAATTTGTTCTGGTTCAATAATATATTCTAGTGATATATTTTCTCGCTCCGCGATGTTTGCAAGCATCTCTTGCTCTATACCGTATATATTTTTTCCCAAATAGGAGTATTCCTTGTTTGATTTGGTCATGAAATGTGGGTCATATTCAATCGCGGCGATAGTGATTGTGCAATTACGAAATTTATCTTCTAAATGCTTGTAGTTGATTCTAATAGTGTTCACAGCTTCGCAGTTTTTTATGCTTATCATTTTCTCGAAGGATTTTCCACAGGAATTGTTTTTAAATGGGTTATAGGTAATTAGTTTGATTTCACCGTTTTTAGATTTTGTAATCAGAAGAATATTATAAATATTGAATTTTAAGAATAATTTAAAGATCTCATCACATTCTGACAGTTTCGTGTCATATACTAGTATAATAAACTGTGCTGTTGGATTCCACGCTGTATCTTTTGATAACTCTTTCAAACTTGAGTATAGTTGGCTACTGTTTTTTGTTGAAATTATATAAACATCAGAACTAATAAGCCATTTTTGTGTTTGTATTGATCGTTCAATAAAATTGTAACAGTTTTTATCGCTCAATAACTTACTTAAGGCATCCGTATGAGTGGTTGTAGAAATTATCGTGATGAGAGTGCCACAAGGAACATGTTTGTATATGATAGCTGTTATACAGCCGATTGCGTTCTGCAGAAATAAATCATTGGTTTCTTCTGTATTTGCTATATTATTATATAAATGTATTAGATTTGATGAAGATGTCGTTAGAATAAGAATAAATGGAATAGATATAAGTGTTAATTGCATTGTTACAGACACTGGTATGACTGTATGTACGAGTTCACGTGTGGAAAGTGCAGTTTCGAGCTATGGTATCGAACTTCGTATCAAATACTAATTCTTTGTTATCGTATCTGATTTTGTTTGATAAATTCATTTCATTTTATGTAAATAGAAAATTGTGGTTTTTACAATTATCCTAGAGATCTTAAATAAACAAGCACGTACATATTTTTAACACTAGCTGTGCCCGCGACTTCGTCCGCGTGGAATAGTTACTTTCGGCAGCATTTTCTTGACTAATTATTTGCAAATAAAACGCATACATACATTAAAATAAGCTATTTATAGTTTTTTTACTGCAAATACCTTATTTTAAGTACATTTTTACACACGATGTTTTTATTTTCCATCTTTTGCTAAAGCATAAAGATTTATTTATATCTAATCAAAAGCCTAAAAAATAAGTTTCAAGCTTCTAGCTTTAAAAATTAAGTCATTCTAATTTCCATATAAACTTTTATCCCCTTTCTTTCTTTTTTTCTTTCACATTAAAAAGTAACCTGTGTGCCTTTCTCAGGCTCTAGACTATCTCTGTACCAAATTTCATTTAAATCGGTTCAGTAGTTTAGACGCGATCGAGTAACACACAGACAGAGTTACTTTCGCATTTAAACTATTAGTATAGAGTATAGATTACCTACAGCGAAGCCGCGGGCAATAGCTAGTTAAATATATAGTACCGAAAAACAAAATAACTGTGTATTACATAAATTGATGGTGATATAAGCTCAGTGATCGAAGTTCGATCATAAATCTTATAAATTTTGAGATAACATTGTCAAAAATTGAATGAAATTAAATTAAAGACTACCAAAGCTATTGAGTTAATTATCATATGTTTTTCAAACAAACAATGTTGATGTTGACGATTAATGATGATGTAACATTTAAAAAAAACAAATCCAAAAAAATAATTTTTTATTTAAATAAAAAATAAAGCGACTAAAAACAAATGTTGTCCAATGAACTTGGCACATATTTTTCAATAAGATGCTTACAAAATCAAAATATAAATTAAATAAGCTAAAGACGTTTACAAAGACCCCCAAATATAGTTTTACTCAAATAGTTTTGATGAACAGCAGCGACCAGTTACAGATTTATTATATTTATAGATTTCTAAATCTAATATTTACCGTTCTACATATTGTAGAACCAAGTAATTTTAGGTGTATATATTTCGTATTTACATATCCCTAGAGAAAATAATACAGCGTGAATTAGGATTCAGTAACATCCCTTGCTAAGCCACAAGACCGTGCTTTGCAATATAAAGACTTCTTTCATATATTTAAGAATAAAATATTCTATCACCAATATCAATGACTAGCTGTGCACCGCGGTTTCACCCGCGTATGAATAATAAAAATATATAATGAATAAAAATCAGTCTAGAGCATTCCTCGATAAAAGGACATACAACACAAAAATAATTTTTAAATTCGAACTGAAATGAAACAAACATGTTTATATTTTTATGAAAACAATGTATATAGTATCTATACTGTAATCTACAGTGTAAGTAAATATAAGTGTTAAAAAAATACAGATTTAAAATATTTATTTAACCTAACCGTAACGACGTGTAATAGTATCCGTGAAAATGCAATTTAAGCTAATATGGATTCCATTCATTTTATTTCGTCATCAAATTTAGGTTATTTTACAATATTTTATAATATATGCAGATGAAACCAACGAATTATTTCTAAAAGCCGCTACTGTGTAACAGTTATAACTATTAATTTAATAAAGACAATTAAGACGTAAGATTTTTTTTTTATTTACATTAAAACCATTTTTCGTAAGAATTGATCATACGAAATACAGCGATACAACTGACTGTATCTTTTCCGCTCGGGTACACTCGGCGGTCCCGAGTTCACCCGATCGAGCGTTTCACCTCAGAGCATGACGAATCAGCCTAACTTACTACCCACGAAAAAATCTGTGTGTGGTGCGTCTAAAGAAGTTTTCACTTCAAAAATATGCGAATGTTTGGATTAAGTTATTCATCGCATTTGGGTCGTATACTGTTTTGGATGATCGCTATGAATACTTTAAGTACGTGGCTCATTAAGCTTATTGTGCGATATTCTGCACATTTCTTTGCTTTTGCCTTTTTTGGTACAGTTATAAATGTGGATTTTAGCCAAGAAGCTCCTAGAAGCATCCTCAAACATTTTGACTATTACAAGATAATTAAATGTAAATGGATCAGTAAAAAAACCACAAACGGAGACGAACATTAACACACGATAATTGTAAAGTACATTAATTCTATATTTACTTCGACAGATAATAACATAACAGACAAATTTCATACGATAAGGTAGATAATTATTATTCATTGCAAAGATCGATACCACAATTAACAGCTATACTATTTTCCCCCTAGGTCTCTAGGATAGAATAAATTTATACAAACTACAAACAAACATCCTATCAACTTTAAAAATCAGTTAAGATTATTAAAAAAAATCACATTAACTAAAACAAGCCGTATAAAATATCATTTTAATAAAAACGTGTCTTAATTATTATTTTTTTGTTAGATGGCGCAAACGAGCAGGAGGCTCACCTGATGGAAAGTGACTACCACCGCCCATGGACATCTGCAACATCCGAGGACATGCAGATGAATTGCCGGCCTTTTAGGAAAGAGTACGCTCTCGTCTTGAAGGTTTTTAAGTCATATCGGTTCAGAAAAGTTGCCGGCGAAAGCTGGTTCCACAGAGAAATATCAACCTTACATTCTACAGCATTAGGTTTGGGCTACAAAGCAGAGAGCTAAGTACTAAGACATGCGATTAAAAATTATTATACTCAATCAGACACGTTACCTGCTTATATTGAATGCATTATTTACATAATGCACCTATGGGATTGGTCTACGACATTTTGAAAAGTAGATATTAGATGTAAAAATATTATATTTTCATACTCATGTATTTAGGATAACATAAAACATCACACATTTGTATATATCATAAATACCTGTTCCCATTAAAATAAAATAATATATCAAACAAAATTTGTTACGATAAGGTATAATTAGTACGTTAATAGAAGGTTCGATAATATGACGTGAAGTCACACAGTCTACACGTCAACTCGTTCAGTTATACCGGTGCCTGTAACAATGCAATTAATGCTTATAACTATTCCATTGATTTTAGTTCTTACGAGTACTTCATCGAATCTAATAAATTTATATAATAATGTATCTCATACAGAAGAAACCAATGATATATTTTTTAGACACGCAATTGACTGTATAACAGATATCATATACAAACATGTTCCTTGTGGCACTCTCATCACGATAATTTCTACAACCACTCAGACGGATCCGTTAAATAAGTTATTGAACGATAAAAACTGTTACAATTTTATTGAAAGATCAATACAAAGTCAAAAATGGCTCATTCGGTCTGATGTTTATATAATTTCAACAAAATACAGTAGCCAACTATACTCAAGTTTCAAAGAGTTATCAAAAGATACAGCGTGGAATCCAACAGCACAGTTTATTATACTAGTATATGACTCGAAACTGTCAGAATATGATGATATGTTTAGAATACTTATAAAATTCAACATTTATAATATTCTTCTGATCACTAAATCGAACAACGGTGAAAACAAACTAATCACATACAACCCCTTTAAAAATAATTCTTGCGGAAAATCTTTTGATAAAATGATAAGTATACGAAACTGCGAAGTTGTGGACACAATCAGAATGAACTACAAGCATTTAGAAGATGGACTTCGTAATTGTACAATCACTATCGCCGTGTATGAAAATGTACCACATTTCTTTACCGAATCAAATAAGGAATACTCCTATTTGGGCAATATAAATGGTATAGAGCAACAGATGCTCGTAAATATTGCGGAGCGAGAAAATATAACACTAAAATATATTTTCAAATCAGACCAAAATAACCCAGGGATTGTTTTACCTAACTTTACTGTTACTGGTGTGTTGAACTATTTACAAAATGATTCTGTTAGTATCGTGGCTGGAGGATACGCACCGATGAAGAATCGTCTAGACATATTTGATTGCATTTGGGGATACGATTACGGAACGGTGTTCTTATTTACGCCAGTCCCAAGAGATATTAATTGGAAAATAGTATATCGAACATTTAGCATTACCACTTGGACTTTGATTTGTCTTTCATTTGTTTTTGTTACTATTGCAACTATTGTGGTCAGCCGATATTTCGGAGAAGACAAACTTTATAATAACTTACCGCTTCAATTATGGGGATATCTATTTGCAAACACCAGTGATAAATTGTTTCGCATGAAAAAAATACGAATGATTGTGATTGTTTGGATCTGGTACACGTTTTTAATCGCCAGTTTTTACAGCACAGCTTTATACAGTTTAATTACATCCAAAGATACAAGACATGACAGAATTACCCCAGACAATTTGCACTCCTTGCGATTGAAGCCCTGTATAAACAACGACATTTATTTGTACTTTAAAAATAATTACAATTTCAGTTTTTTTGATGAATCACCTCGTAGATGTCAACATAGTTTTACTTTAGATATAATAGCAAATAGTGATAATTTTTACACTGTTGAAATGGATTATAGGTATTATATCAGAAAGTTTAAATATATCGATGACAAGGGCAACAATAAATTGAATAAGGTACAGTTTACAAATAATATAGTAAATGTTATGTACACAAAAAAAGGATTCCCTTTAAGGGATAAACTCCAAAGATATGGTCACTACCATGTCGAATCAGGATTACTGGATATACAAAAGAAAACAATCTATCACCGGTATAATATCAGAAATACCAAACACATTGGCCGTACATTTACGATTTCTAGCTTATCAGACTTTAAAATTCACTTCAGTATATTGTTCCTAGGTTACATCATTTCCTTCATTTGTTTTATAATTGAAATAAAAAAATAGATTTAATTAATTTAATAAGCACTTACATATGAATAAAAAAATACTAATATTCTTGAAAACTCATTACTTCAATTTACTTAATTTTACTTGTAAACGTAGGTAAGCGATTGATTAACACTTATTTCGCACTTTTTGTCAATGTTCAATTGATATCTACTAAATTTTATAAGTGATTGTACTCGATTTGTCATTTGTGCTTAAAGTCATACATCTTTTTGTTTGTTTTAAATATGACTGTTATCTTAAAATTTGACTTTTATCTTTTTCAAAATCAATATCTTCAGGCTCTATGTTTCTTGATCCTACGACCGTTCAGTTTGAATGATACGCGACGTACACGTAAATTGATACATAATCAAATACAATTCTTTTTAAATTCTGACCTTATCGTTTGAATTTGTTAGAGTTAAATCAATTTTCGACTGAACATTCCGTGTGTATATTTTTCCATAGTTGTAATATAAAATTTAATTAAAAAAATTATATCTTCTAACAAAATACGTAATATATGCGTAAAACTATCATGACGAGCCGGCTGGCGTGGTTGGTAAGATACTTGCCTAACACGCAGGACGTGGGTTCGATTCCTACCTAGGACAGACATTTATGTGCATGAACATGTCCGTTTGTTCTGAATCTGGGTGCAATTATCTATGTAAGTATATATTTACAAAAGAAAAGTAGTATAATATATAAGTATATCAGTTGTCTGTTTTCCAAAGTACAAGCTCTGCTTAGTTTGGGATCAGATGAACTTGTGTGAGTATTGGATATTATTATTATTAAGAATACAGGCACCGATTTGATAAAATGTAATGCACTTAAGTTTTTATCCTAAAAATAGTAAAAAGATTGTATCCAATATAAAAACCGTGTAAAAAGCTTTGTCTTTATGAATAATTATACAAAAACTTCTTCATTTTATTTCAAATCGAATAGATTTCTCCAGTATTAGTTGTCCATTAAATGTCTTTATCATTTAAACTTTGATATAACTTATTTTATGTTTGTATTTCAGATCTTGAACCAAGCTTTATTTTTCTGTATGTTAATGGATTTTAAAATGATCCTCATATAACAAAATCCCTGTCCGACCCGTGAATTGGTTATTTGGTATCGTGAGTCGGTTCTATTTATGTAAACATTTTTTACAAAAAATTTACCCCGAATAAAATTTTATTTAATTAAATAAAGTAAATATTATTTTGTTAATATATCTAAGGAATTGCAGAGACTTTTTTTTTTTATTGTATAGGAAGGCGGACGAGCATATGGGCCACCTGATGGTAAGTGGTCACCAACGCCCATAGACAATGGCATTGTAAGAAATGTTAACCATCGCTTACATCGCCAATGCGCCACCAACCTTGGGAACTAAGATGTTATGTCCCTTGTGCCTGTAATTACACTGGCTCACTCACCCTTCAAACCGGAACACAGCAATACAAAGTACTGCTGTTTTGCGGCAGAATATCTGATGAGTGGGTGGTACCTACCCAGACGAGCTTGCACAAAGCTCTACCACCAAGTAAATTAGACGTGTATATTTCTCTACCAGGTGACCGTTTTAATGTTGGAATTATGCTTTTCATTGTCCATATGACGGTATTCTGTTGATAAGGATATGAATATTTGAGTTAGGTTTGAATAACAACTGAATAAAATTATAAATACGACACCGACGAGTATGTAATAAAAATTGACAAACATTTAAGTTACGTTATATATTTTGTTCTTTTTACGTTTTATTTATCTACGATTCTAATTGTTCAATTTTATAAAGTTACTTATGAAATTGAATAATTAGTATCCAGTTCCATTACTATCAAAATAGTCGAAAAATTAAATTTTATATTTTACATAAGGTGATATACATATATAACTCGGCATCAAGGAGCGTCTTTCGGCGCTGATTCGAAAACGCGTATTAACTTTCTTTGGACACGTCTCCTGGCAAGGAAATGACTCCATAGCGTTTTGTCATTCAAGGCAAGGGACCAGACCGCGTGGAAGGACGCCCATGCGATGGACTGACCAAGTGAAAACAAGTGTTGGCGGTCCTTTGCATGAGTGCACCAGGATCACCAATTATAGAGACACATGGCGATCGCTCGTTAGGCAAACAACATCCCTGCCTTCAATTTCACAAAAAAGCACAGCAGTAACGACCGATCCGTTAAAAACAGAATAAAGTTTATTGACCTTAATACGTCTCACGTTGTAAGTCATTTTTGAATATTTCAATATTGGATTTTACTATATTAGATCTGTAGTCTGATACTAACTATAAATAATCAAAGATTAAACTAAATTAAAACTATTTTATTTCAAAATAACAATACATCATATATTAATTTGATAATCATGCAATTATGAGACTGGTTACTTTGACAAAAGACATTCTGATTTTCTGATATCATTTGAAATAAAAATAAATAAATAAACATAAAATAACTAATAACATCATGGCGACGATGAGCACCTGAAAGAAAAGAAAAAATATAAAGCATCAGAGAGAAAAAAAAATATTAAATACCATTTGGTAAATATAGCTCCAGAATAAGGTTATGTATATAATATACAGTTCAGACGAAATTATCATTTTATATAAGTATATAGGCAAAGAGAAAAACAATATAGCACCCCAATACCTTATTTTGCCATTGTCGATTTTTCACGCACTCGCTATATGGCATCGTTGAAAAAGTGACAGAATTGTATAGAGGTACCCAAAAATCAGGCAACAACCAAAAGATAAAATCATCCACGGCCTTTCGGATTCGATACGAGGGACGAGTCACCAAGTCACGCATCTGTAACGTATGAATCGAAACAATCTAATAAATACATATTTCTAACGAAACTTTGCTGTAGTTTCTTCTCTATCCAGAACACATTAGTTCATATTTGAGTCTTAAAATTAAAAACAAAAAATTGTAATTTTCATATAAATTCTACTAGTTTTTTGTAAAGTAAATAATAATTAATGTTTATTGTTTGTAAATAATAATTATTTTTTTAAAAATCTAGTTGTAATGTAAATTACCCTACCTCTATATAATTGTACATGGCGAGATCACTAATCGCGAAGGCATCTTTCCATCTTGAATCTGAGAACTCTTGGAGAATGTTAGCTACATTATCGTCATGTTTTTGGAACAGTTCGTTCAGGATATAGCAGTCTTCAAAGCCCGCGTTCATTCCCTGACCATAGAAAGGTACCACTGCGTGCGCCGCATCGCCTATTATAAGAGCCTTATCGCTGACATTGTATGGACGGCACTAGAAATTAAATTAAAACTTAAATTAGAACTTAAATTTGAACTGATTTAGTCGCCTCTCCTAATTTGAGGAGAAGGTATGGGGCTTACTCCACCATGTTCTGCTCCAATTCGGTTTGGCGCATTTGGCAGATTTTGTCTTTGTGCTGGCCGAAAAAGAAGATCATGGAGAACTTTTTCATACTCATTTTAAGATTTTAATTTGCATAAAAGTTAAGGTTATAAACTTTACAATGATATTTATGTACATAACATTGTAAACATAAAATAAACTTATGAATCTTTTCAGTTAACGTTAAGTTGCTCAGCGAGCTATGGAGAGGGCTATGCTTGGAGATTCTCTGAAAGACGAGTCCCAAATGTGATGGTCCGACAGACAACAAAGTTATCGACATAGCCCAAAGGATTAGCAAGCTTAAGTGGCAGTGGGCTGGACACATAAGTTGCAGACCGGTATGACCAAAGATATGGAGTTGGGAAAATATTTTTGGAAGAAACTGTTAAGCTTTTCGTCAGTGTCGATTTTAATTAAGTTAAAGTTGATTTTTTCAAACCAAAAGCCAGTCAAGAAATTGGCTAAATTATAAAATTACATTATACCTTAATAGCAACAAGTGGAGACGGAGATCCTCCAAAGAAGTCCTCAATTAATTTCTTCTCACCGATCAAAGGTATGGAGTCGGGGAAATATTTTTGGAAGAAATTCATAAGCTTTTCGTCAGTGTCAATGTCTTTGAAACTCTTAAATGGCATGAATAATGTAACTGTCCAAGAACAATCTTGATTTGGTAAAGCAATCATCATAAAATTGCCTCTTGGCCAAATGTGCAAATAATTCGGAGGCATCTGAAACTAATAAAAAAAAATGGAAATTATTTTTTGTAATAAAAAACATAATTTGTATTTGGTTAATAGTCAAGGACGTTTTTTGTTTATTTTAGAATGTTGTGTTATTTTAAGCAACGTATAAACAATAATTGATTTAATAATGTATACTTAAGCGCACATTACAAACAAAACTACAATTGTTAGTTCAGAAAAAAATCATAAATCATTGTAAGAAACAAAACATACACTGTAAACACGATCGTTAGAACTCCATTTATCACAAAAATCTTGATGCGATAAGCCAATAAGTATTCGTTACAAAATCGATACTAACTTTCAATCCATCTATTACTACGCGTAGAATCGTACGACTAACTTGTCTGTGACAACATGCAATTAAAACTATTATATATTCCATTTTTATGTATCATAACGAGTACGTCATTGTGTCTAATTGATCTAAATAATAAATTAAATGATAGAATTACTAGCGAATTATTTTTAAAGTCTGCAGCCGACTGCACAGCCTTAATAACATACAAACATATTCCTTGTGACACTCTGATCACGATAATATCGACAGAGGTTTATATGGTACCATTATACAAGTTATTAAGCGATAAAAACTGTTACAAATTTATTATCCGATCATTTCAAAGACAAGACTGGCTCATCTGGTCAGATCTTTATATAACATCAGTGAAAGACTATTTGCAATTTTATACAAATTTTTACAACTTACAAAAGAATACGGCATGGAATCCGAAAGCACAGTTTATTATTCTGATATATGACTTAAAAATATCAGAATATAATGAGGTATTTATATTGTTGATGAAATTGAATATTTTTAATGTTATTTTGTTGACAAAATCAGAAATTGGTAACTTAAAAATAAATACCTATAATCCATTTGATAACAATGCATGTGGGAGATCCTTCGATGGAATGATAAATATAACGAATTGTGAAGATGTTGATAATATAAGAACAAATTACGATCACTTAGAAGTTCAGTATCGTAATTGTACAATAACAGTTGCAGGATCTGAAGATGTACCGAATTTTATTTATGCAACAAATAAAGAATATTCTTATTTGCAAAAAAACGATCGAGGTATAGAGCAATACATGCTCTCAAATTTCGCAAAACGAGAAAACATAACACTAGAATACATTCTAGGAAAACCTGGTCTTGGTTATGGAGTTGTTTTACCAAACTGGACGACTACTGGCTCATTGAGTTATTTAGAAAATAATACAGTCAGTATTGCAACTGGAGGTTATCTGTTAATGCTGAATCGTGTGAAATTGTTTGATTGCATCTGGGGTTACAATTCTGCACCTTTTTTCTTATTCACTCCGGCAAAAGGTGAAATCTATTGGACAAAAGTTTATCAAGAATTTAGTGGTACCATCTGGTTTCTAATAGTTGTATGTTATTTTTTCATGACCATGTTAACTATATTTATCGGCAGATATTTTATTGGACTTGATGATACAACGCGATTAGCGCTTGTGTTATGGGGATATATTTTCGGAAACACAAACGAAAATTTCTTACGCCTAAAGAAATTACGAAAAATTGTGATAGTTTGGGTTTGGTTCACATTTTTCATTGCTAGTTTTTATAACACAGCTTTTTATACATTGTTAACGACTAAGACTATTGAAAAAGAAGCGTATGCTACGAAAGATTTGAGCTCCTTGACATTAAAGCCATGTATAAGTGAAGACACAAGAATTTTTTTTAAATTTAAGTACAATATGTCATTACCAGGTAAAATAAGCAATGAATGTAAAAATACTGACCGAGCATTAAATACGGTAGCAAATAGCAATGATTTTTACGCAATTGAATTGGAGTACAGTTATAAAATCAGAGAATTCAAATATATTGATGGCAAGGGTCACCAAAAATTGGACAGATTTCAGTATACAAGTAACATCATGGCAGCTATGTATACGACAAGAGGATTTCCATTACGAGAAAAATTACAAAGATATGCTCGTTATCACATGGAAGCGGGATTATTAAAGAATCAAGCAGATTTAATAATTCACCGGTACAACATGTTTAACAAACAATACAGTCACTCATTTAAAAATTTGTCTTTGTCCGATCTACGAATTCCATTCATTATATTGTTCCTTGGTTACATAATTTCCTTAATTTGTTTTATCATTGAAATTAAAACATCGACTAGGTGATTTCAAAAATGTTTAAAAGGTTTTTTAAGAATTTAACTAACTCCACCGTCTTCTGAAGCTGGTATGCACAACTCCAAGTAACCATGTTCTATGTATTGCTGGCTAAAATCGAAGAGTGGCTGCTTCATCATCTCTTTTCGCACTGCTGAAAATGCACCATCAGCTCCAATAATCAGGTCCGCAGTTATATCCACTGTCTCATTCGTATCAGTTCTGGAAACATGAACTATTTGTATCATCTTTGTACTTCTTGATACCTTTATCACCTATTGATTTTGCATGCAAAAGGTGATAAAAGTAATACTGTACGTATTCATTCATTCAAGGCACACATTTGTTAAAATTCTCAATGAGGTTGTTTTATCTTCATTTATATAAGATGTGTAAGATAAAAATTATTATGCACTTACTTAAGAAATGTAAGCGAACCGTTTCGTAAGTTTGACTTTATCAATTTATGGTTAAAATATTTGTTTACATTGTCGTAGTTTTCAGATTCTGTGAAAAATAAAAGTAATGAATTTATTTTTTATAACAAATAATAAAACTAATATTATATATACAGGGTAACAAAATTCGTGTCCGATCCGTGAAGTGGAAGTGGAAAAAATTACTCATATTTTTTTTATTTTTTTTCATTTCAATTGTAAATGACGAAAATTTCATGGACAACTGAGGTCATGACCTCGTCTCCGACCTACCCGATGTTGCAATATAATTGTCGTTATTTAATCAATTTTTTTTTTTTTGGGGTAAAATTTTGCTTAAAATTTTAAAATTTATTACATAAATAGAACCGACTAACGATACCTAATAACCACTTCACGGGTCGGACACAAATTTTGTTACATCCTGTATACAGGACATTGACTTGAAATTTGTCACAGTTGTTCCTTCCTATACGTAGAAGCTCACTAAGAACGGATTTTGTTCAACTCCCATCCAAAACTGATTTATCATTATTAATTATCATTCTCTCTATATATAGGAGAGCCCATATGAAACATCAGTAACGGTTGCCATAGTAACCGATTTCATGTTTTTAAGACTCAAAAAAATTTGCTATCGGTATCTATATGGAGGAAATTGAATTAAAACGACATTCATTTGGTTCAAGTTATTTGTGTATGACATTTTTAATTTAAACCTTTGGACGATAGATTAAAAAAAAACATATTCGTTGTATTGAAGTGGTACTAGCACTTCGCCCGCGACTATATCCGCGAAAATTTATAAACTACCTATTATTTAAACAAAATACGTAAATTAGTATTTGTTAAATATACTAAACGTTGTTCAGTTACAGTTTGATCAAACCGCGATCTTGGCTTTTTTAAAATATAATATAGTCTTTGTTACTCGGTAAAGATGTAGCTTACCAATGGTGAAAGAATTTTTAAAATCGGGCGAGAAGTTTTTGTGTTAAATCATAGCAAACAAACAAACAAAAAAATCAAATCTTTCGTATGTATAATAATAATAGTACAGATAAGGGCCTTAAAAATCGCAAAACAGACACAACCATCAGCCATGTCATGCCCTTACGCGTCTTCGTACGCACGGGTCGCACACTGGGCAATGAGCCGTTGCATTTTGCTACCGTCGTAATTTTTAAAATATCTGTCCAAATAACGTAGTGTAAAAGACAAAGTTTACCTATTTAAATAGCAGAATTATTGAAAAGTATTTGTTTTGATAAGAATTAATGTGTTAATAGAAAATGTGAATTTTGGAAATAAATATCAAATTTTATTGTATGAGCTAAATTATTGTAAAGTTTTATTAAAATCCAATCAGTAGTTTTTGCGTGAAAGAGTAACAATAACAAACCTCCATACATCCATACAAACTTTCGAGAAATATTTTATGCTGCCTGTACTGAACATACATACATTCTACTGGATGGGTGAAAAGATCGATCGGCGAATGTTTATATTGTATTGATTAAAAAATACACGGGGAATTCCTTCTTTTACCCCTACGAAGTCAGAACGAGCAGCTAGTTATAAATAAAACCAGTTTGTATAACTTTAAAAAAGTATAAGAGTTTTTACAACGTAATAATAATATCAATTTATTAATTAAACTTAAGAATAGAAAATCTAAGATTATCTTTGATATAATGTCACAATTACCTTTTACAAGTATGTTATTTAAATAATTTCTTCCCACAGAATAAATACACTGCAAAGAAAAATATTGTTTTATTATTTATCTGTCAAAAAGTCTTAACACAAAATAAAATAAACAGATAAAAATTTGTACAGCACCTGATTTGTTCTAGCATCATATGGAATAGAATATGTGGTGCTATCCGGCCTATGGATCATTCTAGCTCTCATAGGTATCCCATGTTCGTTAACCATGTGATCTTCGACGCCGACACCTTTCAAAGCCTTGCGCCCGCGCACCGAAAGAGCCAAATTAATGGAACGCCCTCGTACATGTGGAGTTTTTCTTAAATCTAAGGTCAAGTGGTATATGCAAATTATATATTTTGAGAATTATGTAAAAAAATTTAAACGAATTTTAGATTCCGAATTGTAACACTAAATTTATATTAAGTATTTCATTATTCAAAGTTATTAAATTTTAAATCGTATATTAACTAACGTTAACCATTCAAAATCAACTATTTATATAACAAAAAACATAGTAAAATGTGGAAAAATAAGACAGTTTTTTAAATTATTGTATAGGTAAAGGACGAGCATATGGGCTACCTGATGGTAAGTGGTCACCAACACCCATAGGCAATGGCATTGTAAGAAATGTGAACCATTGCTTACATCGACAATGCGCCACCAACCTTGGGAACTAAGATGTAATATCCCTTGTGCCTGTAATTACACTCGCTCACTCACCCTTCAAACCGGAACACAACACAGAGTGGGTAGTACCTACCCAGACGAGCTTGCTCAAAGATCTACCACCGAGTAAAGTTACGATATATTTTTATATTTATTTCATATTATGTTTTTCCAGGAACTGATTAATTATAATATATTGTATAATATAACTATTAGCACGCGCTAAGGTACTTTATATTTAAATACATAACCACACATGTTTACCTTCGCGATACTCGTAGAGGGCCACCCGGTGTCCTCGTTTCGCCAAAAAAATTGCTTCAAGAGATCCAACCTAAAACATGCGATAACAAACCGGTTCACAGGACTCATTATAACCTGGACATTAAGGTAGGTACTAGTTTCCTACCGCGTCTCTGGGAGAGGTAACCTCACAAGGTCTCCTATATACTTTTGTGGACCCCTGACGAGATGTATACAAAATTTCATGATAATCGTTTGAGTAGATAAGGCGTGATAGCAAACAAACAAACCAAGTTTCTTTCGCATTTATTATATTAGTTAAAAAAAATATTATTTTCATACATCACTTAATAGTTCAACACAAAATAGTTATTCATAAAATTAACTTGGTTATCAAGTAATCAAAATTGATACGTAAATATATCCTATGTATATTGAATATGGATGATGTCCCATAATTATACGTTAAGTCGAATTGTGTGTTACACTACAATGAAAACAAAACGTGGATTGAACAAAATTATAAACCAACGCTTTTTTTATTGAATCAAACAATTATTTTCTAAAATAAATGTTCGTGGAATTCTAAATAATTACGTGTTTTATTACATATTCATTTTTATATTTTTATCAGAAAAACACGTGGTAGTTACTTATAATAAAATCGTTAAATCAACGATAACGATATTTTCTATCGATATTTATGTATTTTAAGAATCGTATATAAATAGGTCATATTTTACTAGAGAAAGGTTAATGGACAGCTATCTTTTCAGTTGGGTCATCCAATTAACGTACTATGACTTCTGACCTCATTATTATCTTCAAACAATTTACTGCAAATAACTTAAACGTTGTCCTTCCAGTATGTCCATGAATAACTTTATTCTTACTGATCTTACTTAATATTTACCCATTACACAAATACCAACATCATTAATATTAAAAATCTGTCGAAATTTATATAAAGTCTTATAAAGTAGTTAAGTATATATATATATTTAAATTAAAGTACTTTGTATCAGTGTCTGATTTTAAGTACGATACCTACTATTTCTATTATAGTGTTTATCGCACTTAAAATCAATATTTATGAAAATATTAATAATTTCAACTCAATAAAGTAAGCTTAATAATTATAAGTTTTGCCATATTTACAAACATGCATTTTCTAATCATAAACGAACTAGTTAATTATATTCATTAATAATTATTATTAATATTACATAACACTTATCACTCTTAATAAATATGAACACATCCTTACCAATCCTCCACCAACAACAGCGATATCCAATTTCTTCTTCGTATTACCATTTTGTAACGCCATATTTGAAGATGAAATTATTTGTACACTTAAAATATATCTTACTTCACTTTTAAATACAAAATTTATGATTTATATCGTCTAGAATGATCTTAAAACAATTTATAAGAAGTCGATCTTTATCCAAGCCGCTTCTTATGTCGTCCGGATCGCAACTAAACAAGTAAATGCCGTGGAATGCCAAGCGGAATTGTTCTGTATCAAATTAAACAGGTTTATTAAACTCGCGAACTTAATAAAACAAAAAACAGATTTAATGATAGAATTATTGGAGTTCTATTTGAATAATTATTGTGTATATGTGTAAATTTTAAAAGTATATTATAAATTGATAGTTTCGTTCAAGCTACACAAACTTAATTGTTACTTTCCTAACTTTAACGAGTTGTCTCATTAGGTAAAGTCTTTATTTTTTGTGTCTTTACGCTACATTTACGTGTCTTAATAAAACATTTTGGTCAAATCGTTAGAGCCGTTTCCGAGATACACAAAACATATGCGTATAAAATAAATGTTCATATTATTTTTATACGATAAGATTCAAGTTGCCTAAAGGTTCGGTAAGCCAATCGAGATATTTATTTCAACATAATGCAAACATTGATAATTTTGTATGAAACTACTCATTAAAAATTTGTAGATTATTATCATTAATCGACACAGACAAAAGAGGAGAATGAAAGATTTATACGAGTGTTTTTTTTCCAAAAACAATAAGTAAAAACACTGTGAGTATGTAAGGATGGAAGGAAGTGGCGATGTAAGGATTCCTACGATATCCAATTACATATATAATAGAATATTATATGTATGTATATATACATCCAAATCTGTTTACGCATTTAAAAGTTATGGCGAAATAATAAACTAATAACAAAACATACGTACATGGACCCTGAAAAGATTGCACTTTATGGGCAATCGTGTAATAAGTAGGTAGTTTTTTTTTATCTACGCTCTTTTACATGACGTAAGAGTATCACAATATTATTTTTGTTTATATGATAGTACTATAATAATATACATTTATGGAAGATATATACTTGGGACTTTGGTATACTTGAATAAGAACGATAATACTAATGATTATTTTAATTGCAACTCAAAAGCAGATAAAGATCCATTGAGCTAATTCGAGTAAGATAATATTATATTATTCATTCTTGTTTAAATGGTCGTGTAATATATTCATTTATGGGAAATATCAAAGACTTGAATATACTTGAAGTAAAACAATAACACTATTATTACTTTTTTAAAAGCAGCTCAAATACAGATCAAGATAAAAATGATTCAATTCATTTTTATGATCATATCTGAATGAACAATAAAAATTTAATAAGACGTTAATAATGTTTAAAAGTTATATGGCTATGAATCTGCAAAAAATAGCCTGACACGACAGAGATGGAGAATCTACTATTATAGAATGCGCAAAATATTCTTGAAATTGCATACAATAACAGTTATATAAGCGCAGGGACGTGCCATCGGATAATTTAAACAAGGTCAATTTGATTGAAAGGTCAATTACTTATCAATTTTTAATGGAGTCGTAAATTAAGACTGTTTCATTTTAGACTAGAATCTTCGAACTAAATTCAATTTGCGTATACAACAAATTGATTCTCCGTCAGTCACATTTTTTTTTCTTTTTTATGCCACTTGCCTGTAAGTTGTTAGCCTACAATAACACAACTGTTTTTTTTAAGGCCACTAGTTATTTTTTTAATGTTATTAGAAAAAGTTAGGCGGGCGAGAAAATATAGCCTACATGATGATACGTGGTCACCATTGCCCATATACATCAGCGATAGAAGAAACATTAACGCTTTTTATTAGAATATTAATCAGATTATTATAATAGCCAATCTATTATCAAAAAAAAAAACATGAAACTGTCTTGCCGTGAATTGATGCTAATATTTTTTTATCAATTAATAATAATTATTAAGTCTTTATTATTCCAGATAAAACAATTTATCAGGTTCTTATTAGAATTAATGTAGTGATGATTATGATAATTAACAATGTAAATTGGAATTTAATAAACATTGACGGACTCATTTATAAATGTTAACAAGAAATTCATAAAATAATTCTTTAATTATAATAACAACCCACGAGACATAATTTTAATAAATTACTTAAACAATAAAATTATTCGAAGTTTCAAGAAAATCGTAATGAAATTAAAATTTTGTTTAATTGCGCTTAATTTAGTGATAAGTACTTCAAACGTAAATCTGTTGATAAATATTAGTTGATAAATAAAACAAATTGCATGAGTTTCATTGTTTTAATACTATTGTTACGCTTATCTTTTATTATTTAATAATATTTTTTATAAAGTACAGCTTTAACTTATAATTACCACTTCAATGCTTACAATAAAATAAGAATTTAATTTTATCAAATAAACTCTTATCAGACCACGAAATTTTTAATTTTCTGTGGTTAAAAACCTTATAGATTACACATTTGATCACTTTATAAATCAAAGTTAGTGGATCTTTCTATTAAATACTTTAAAAATTTCTATTTTCTTATTTTTTTAGTTTTGAAAATTTAAAAATCGAATATAAGTATTTTTTTTATATTAACCTTATCATTAGAAACTCATATTCGACGGCATTGAAGACACGTCTTCTGACGGACTTTGACTCGAACTGAAGGAGCTCAATGTTTCCCGCGTCTCGTCTTTGATCTTCAAATGGTCTGTAGAAGAGGGAGGTCGGGGAGGAAAAGACTTATCCTTGTGTTCTTTAGATTTATCTTTGCTGCTGTGTTTGTGCTTGTGCTTATGCTTGTGTTTTTTCTTTTCCTTCTTCTTCTTTTTTGCCTGGTCACAGGAACGAATATGTTTTAATATTTACATAACATATAAAATATACAATTTTAAGTTTATATTAGCTTAATATTTGATTTTTACATTCAATATCTTAAATGCCAGCCACTGGAAGAGATCTCTAATTGGAATAAGAATGCTTTTGCACATTTTTATTTATTTGTTTTTTTTTTAGGTAACAGTACATAATGATCATTCTATAAATTTAATAAAAATAAAATATTTTTATTGAGACAATTTCTGTTATATTGTTTACTAAAGACATTTATTTATATAAAAAAAAATTAAAACAAGTTCAGTACGTATGCTTATTACTTACTTTAGGACCTCCTAGATCGTCTTTATCGTGTCTGAACATGCCTGGCTCGAAACCAATCGGACCGGATGTGCCTGGTATACCGGGTAAGGCTACTGCGTTGTCCGATACGAACTCTCGTTTCGCTTCGTCCTATAAAAATATAACCAATTAATTGACGACGTAATTGATTCATAAACTATGCACACATTAAAACAATCCGCTTTGTAATGATTTTTTATTTAGTTATTTGTGAAGAGTAGATTGATTTGTGATTTTTTTTAAGTGATAATATTGTGTATTTTGTAACTATTCCTAAATAAGTAAATTATATTCATAACTTACACTATAAACTCTGACTGGCAGGTCTTGTATAGACATAATATCAATTTTGTCATCCTCTTCCTTGATGCTTGAGATTGGTACGGGGAGTATGTCATCTCTTTGACCATCAATTGGTAATTCGTCCATGGGACCAACTACCTCGGTCTTTATAGGGACCTTAAAGAATAACTTTCATTAGAATAATACTAATAACATACACATAAATAAATATAATATTAATCAAATGATCTAATAGACTTGCTTGAGTTTTTAAAAATTATATTAGTATTGCTTAATTTCATGTGATTATAATTCATCTCGTGCTCAACGGTGAAGGAAAACATCGTGAGGAAACCCGCATGTGTCATATTTCACTGAAATTCTATCACATGTGTATTCCACCAACCCGCATTGGAGCAGCGTCTTGGAATAAGCTCCTAACCTTCTCATCAAAAAGAGAAGAAGAGGCCTTAGGCTAGCAGTGGGACATTCACAGGCTGTTATACAAAAAAAAAAGGTCTGTTAATTTATTAGGCATATGTTTAAATATAACAAACTAGTAATAGCTCGCGGCTTTATAGGGGGAAAGAGGTGAGTATTAGATAAATAAAGTAGCCAATGTCCATCTTTGGTTTTAAATTTTATCAAAATCGATTCAGTTGTTTGGGCTTGATTATATTAGATTATTTATTTATGTTAACACTTTTTTAATTGCATCACTTACATCTAGTATCTCTTGTTTGATGACAGGCTTCATATCAATCTCCCTCTGTCTCTCCTTTTCCCTTTCCAATCGTTCTCTTTCTCTTTCAAGCCTCTCTCTCTCCTTGTGGTGCATTTGTTTCATCATAGCCTGAATTTCGGGCAAAGGAACACATAAAGGCCGTTTCAGACCGTACAATGTGTAATAAAGATCTACAAGATCGCATCGAAGTCTCGCGTCATTAGACAATTGGCTATTGATGTTATTCCACAATCTGAAAAAAAAAACAAATAATCTATGCATTTCTATTGTAATTTAATTAACTTTCTTTTTATAAACATTATGAGGGTCGTCTACACGTACTATGAAATAAAAAAAAATATATTATAAATGCTTGTTTATTACGTGTTATCTGTTTTTATTCAATTTGTTGACCATTTAAATTCATGTATTAACATGAAGCGTAGATTATTAAACAAAAAAAAAATCTTGGAAAACTATCTAATCTATTTTCTGTATCGTTTGTTTTCACATTTAAAAATACGTGTTTTATCATAATATCTGCTTACTTTAGGTATCGTCAGACCTTGATATGATGATACAACAAATATATGACACATTGCTGCAGATGAAAGAAAACATCGTCGGGAAACTTGCAAGCGTTGGATGAAAATTCAACACATGTGTGGTGTACAACACGTCCACGGTGCCGAAATGGAATATCATACTCGACGTTTAAACCAAAAAGTAGTCTTATTTTTGTATTGTTTGTATGTGTGTGTGCGTATGTGTGTGTGTGTGTGTGTGTGTGTGTGTGTGTGTGTGTGTGTGCGCGTGTGTGTGCGTGCGTGCGCGTGTAGCGTGCGACCTGTGCACGACGGCCTCGGTGTCGAGGCGGTGCCGCGCGGCGCGCTCGAAGGGCGGCATGGACACGAGCAGGCGCGCCAGGCCGTGGCGCACGCCGGGGTCGGGGTCGTTCTCCACGGCCGTCAGCAGCGACGACAGGTCCTCCGGCTTGCCGTCCACGCGCACGAAGTCCACCAGGCACTCGCACGCCGCCAGCCGCACGTCTGCGGGCGCCGGACGTCTGACCGTTACCTTACCGATACTATTATCGTCGAAGTCGAATTAATCTTCGCGATCGTCGACTTCATTTGTAGTCATTTTACAGATCAATCTGTTATGAGATGTTATGAAATTGCAGTAGGCGTATCTAGCGATGGTTTTTAACCAATGGACAGAGCTTGTAAATGATACAAGAGCTTGGAGTTACTACTCGTTGATATATAAATACTATATGATTACACGTACATTTTTGTTGATCGTTAAAAAGAGTAACTACTGAGTTTTTAACTGAACTGAACCGATGGTAGTTTTATATTAAAATTGTAAAATTATTAAAAAGTTATTGTGATGGCGTACTTGAATAAATTACATTTTGAATTGGATTTCGACTGCGTTCATTTTATCGTAACGCCCGTACGTCATTTCAAACACGAAAGATTACCTTTCTATTTAAACTTGTAAAGATAATGTGTAATTGCATTTACTTTGTCAATATTTGTTCTATTTTTGCGTATTTTTTATTGGTTTAATGTTCTCAAGGTTACTGTTATGTTTGGAATAAACATTTTCGTAATTACAGATGTTCATGACATACTTTTTTATGTAATTTATTAAACATATTCGAAAATACATTTATTTATTAAGCAGTTTTAATAATAACTAAATGATTAATACTTTAACAAAATGCATTAACAATACTATACTATTTTTGCATTGATATAAATTACAACGAAATGCACTGGTGTATTACACCGAATATAAATATCTACATATAATCCATAGTATTACAGCAACGAATTTAAACTGGCAACACGTATCATGCCCTCTCGCTCGCACATAACTCTCGTCTACTCTCAAGCACGTCCGTACTGCGTGTAACTTAATATCTAAGCAAGGACATAGTTAAATTTCATCCTGCTTACTATGACTTTATAATAATATAATAATAATATCCTAGGACATAATTCACACAGCTATCTGATCCCAAACTAAGCAGAGCTCGTACTATGGAAACCAGACAACTGATATACTTACATATACTACTTTTCTTTTGTAAATACATACTTATATAGATTATTTTTCGAGATTTTTTTTAAATGTTCATGCTGCTGGCTAACGCATAATCCCTCCCTCCACTATACAGGTGACGGTTATTTTCTAGCTCATTATGATGTTAACTATTCATGAAAAAACGTTTCAGCCGACGTACGGTTACTTTTTTTTTTCAATTCCCCACTTTTGCACTTTCCCACAGCCAAACCCGCCGCGGGTGCGCGCTTAGTTCACTTATTAGTGATACGAGTTCTATTAAAGATGACGGCAATCAAAGGGCTTAAAATCACTACCTATAATGCAACGCTACCGGATCATTTTGATATTTTGTACGTCTTAACGTTGGCCATACTAATTTGAAATAAGCACACAATCGAATTTGTGTTGTTTATTTTTCGGGCCGTTTTTGAAGCGCTCACCGATAATGTAGTACATTATTGATCGAAGATTGATATTGTGATCGTTTGTAGTATTTAGTATGAGCTCTCGTATCGATCTGTCTATTAAAATAAGTTTTGGTTGCGATTATGTTTTTTTTAATCTGATTTAGTTAGGGATTCTTTAGCGATTGTATCACTAATAATAATTACAAGTTTTACTTCATCTACTATCCGATAATGGATTGAATTATTTTAAAAACACAATTATTTTGCATACCATCTCAAGGCAATCAAACTTTTTATGCTAACTGTACGATCTTGTAATTTTGATAGTGGAGGGTGAATAAGGCATACATTGACTGTGCTGGCATTAGTCGCAACGAATATAACATTTTATATAACAATAGAAAAAGGAACGGTTAATAGTTGAAAGTGACAATGTGTACAGACAAATCACCAGCCAATCACAAAAAGGCGGCAAATTCGTCCATTTGTTAAATTAAAAATAAAATTTTCTTGGTGGTAGAGCTTTGTGCAAGCTAGACGAACTTGCGGGTAGGTACCACCCACTCATCAGATATTCTACCGCAAAACAGCAGTACTTGGTATTATTGTGTTCCAGTTTGAAGGGCTAGTGAGCTAGTGTAATAACAGGCACAAGGGACATAATATCTTAATTCCCAAGGTTGGTGACGCATTGGCGATGTAAGCGGTGGTTAACATCTCTTACAATGCCAATGTCAATGGGCGTTGGTGACCACTTACCATCAGGTGGCCCATATGCTCGTCCGCCTTCCTATGCAATAAAAATAACCTTTACCTATATACTGTCCATACTCCGCGTATGCTCTGAACACAGTGGGTATGCTGGGTAAGTGTCCGCACTGCTGCATCCTGCGTATCGCTCGCAGACAGCTCACGGACACCGTGTTCTTGTAGCAAGGTAGAACTTTCTCCAAGTTCAACACGCGAGTTATCTCCTCGAGGACCAGTCGAGTGTCAGCTGATAATGAATCGGCCGTTATCGGAGCACCCTGTGTGTAAATATTTTATGTAACAATACATTTTTTATTCCTTTTAGGTAATTATTGTATAACAGATTGTAAACATGCAGTGGCATTTCTTTAATTTTCTATTTGTTAACAAAACGTAATAGAAAACTACTATGAAAAAACTCACTAAAATTGTATAATAAACATTCATGGGCTTACTTATATACTTTATGTTCTATGTTAAATACTGATATCGCTCTTTCTGTAACTGTTTTGACATTCGATAGAATAAGATTTACTTGGTGGTAGGGCAAGCCCGTCTGGTCTGTGCCATCCACCCATCAGATATTCTACCGCTAAACATGAAAAAAAATAGTATTGTTGATCGAAGGGTGAGTGAGGTAGTGTTACAAGAGCAAACAACATCTTAGTTCCCTTCTTCTTAGTTAGAGTAGTTACATCGTCATTGTCTATGGGCGGTGACAGCCACTTACCATCAAGTAGTCCATTCACCAGTCCGCCTACCTATTACATAATAAAAAGGAAGAAACAATACGTTTAACTAATTGAAATATATATCTGATAAATAAGTAAGGTTCCTACTACTTTAGCCACAATTTAATTGTAATACAGAAATCTATACTTACTGGTTGTAAAACGGATATCACGGGCGTGATAGTCGCAGCCAACGCGTCTACAAGAGCTGCTTTATAATAGTTGTCCGAGAAGTGATTCTTGGAGTTGTCGTTGTATTTAAAAAGGTCTAACAAGAACCTCACGACTTCCGGTGGACAGATGCCGTGGATGTTCCTCAAGCCTAAAATAAAAAATAAAAAACTATTTCTTTTTTTAAGACTATGTATAAAAAGAAGTGAAATTGAAAAAATAAAAGTGTTGAATCTACCGAAAAATGACTGGATTAATAAAACAATAATAGATAATATAAATGAAAGAAACATAATGTGGTATAAGCGCAAAGAAAGTCCAAATGACGACTCAATTAAATCAAAATTTATAAAGAAAAGAAATGAAGTTGCACAGGTTATACAAGACAGTAAAAGTAACTACTATATTAATAAATTTAACAATTGCAAAAATAAACCAATAAAAATGTGGAATCTCATTTATGCTCTATCAAATAATAAAGAAAAGGAGCAACAATTCCCAACTAAACTCTTATTAGAAGACAAATGCATAACAAATAAGAAGGAAATTTGTGAATATATCAACTCATATTTTTCGAGTGTTGGTTCTAAATTAGCTGCAAATATACCCAAAAATTTTTTTTGACAAATCATGCCACGAAGTAAGCGTAACTGGAAATTCAAATTTTTCTCTTGCTGAATTTAGACCGGTAACGGTTGAGGATGTTGGTCAAATAATCAGTAACTTAAAAAATAACTGTAGCTCAGGTCTAGATACGATAACCACTAAAGCCATCAAATGTGTAAAAACCTTGATACTTAAAGAACTTACTGCTTGTATAAATAATTGTTTAAAAAAAGGAACGTTTCCAGATAGCCTTAAAAATGCAAAAGTCTCTCCAAATTATAAATCCGGTAAAAAATGTGATCCTGGAAATTATCGTCCAATTTCAATACTCCCAGTATTATCTAAAATTTTTGAAAGAATTGTGTACAACCAACTATTAGAACACTTGTCAAAATATAATATCCTTTATGAAAAACAATACGGATTTAGGCCCAAATCCAACACACTTTCAGCTACCATAGACCTCATTACTAAAATTAAACTTAACATCGATAAAAAACAAATAGCACTAGGATTATTCATCGATTTAAAAAAGGCTTTTGACACTATCTCTCATGATAAACTTTTGACAAAACTGAGTAACATTGGCATTTCAGGAACTGCACACAATATATTCAGGTCTTATCTTACAAACCGATATCAGGTAGTTAAGTGTGATGGAGTAGAAAGTAGCCCCAAAGAAATTAAATTTGGCGTACCGCAGGGATCTATCTTAGGCCCATTGCTGTTCCTAATTTACATTAATAATATTTGTGAGGTTGATTTAAGGGGTTGATTTCACTTTATATGCTGATGATACCAGTCTATTTTATTTCAGTGAATCAATTGACTCCATAATTACCGACGCTCAACATGATCTTGATCTTCTAAATAAATGGTTTCAAAGTAATATTCTAACTATAAATATTTCCAAAACTAATTACATCATATTCTCTTCAAAAAATAAGCGAATACCTGAACATTTTAAATTAAATATTAATAACCAAATTATAAATAAAGTAAACCACGAAAAATACCTTGGACTTATTTTGGATCACCACTTGACATGGAAACATCATATATTAAAAATAAAGTCAAAAATAATTTATCTTTCTGGAGCTTTGCGCGGAATTGTTCGGTGTCTCCCACGTCATGTACGTTTTCTAATATATAACTCGCTCATTAAACCCCATATTGACTATTTGATTAAATATGGGGCACATCCGCCAAAACGAATTTAGAACCTTTACACCGAGCTCAAAATAAATTAATTAAAGTTTTATTCAATTATAATTTTTTAACGTCCTCCCAAAAAAATTATAAAGATTTAAACCTAATGACTATTTCACAAACGTATCATTACAACACTTGCCTAATAAGGAAAATTCTAAATAAAGACATCCACTCCCAAATAACTTTTACAAAAAAACACCAAATCCAAACAAAAATGTTACGACGAGCAAATGACATAAATCTATATTCTATACGCCCCACGAACTAATTACGGAAAAAGAACTTTAATGTATCAAGGTGCTCAGTTGTACAATAAACTCCCAACAGATATAAAACATGCTAAATCATTGTTTACATATAAAAGACTTTTAAAATTCCATATTTTAAAACAAAACAAATAATAATAAAAATTGGTTGCCTGTAAAGTCGGTATACGGGCGAAAGTTTTACGTGACAACGACTTTGAGTGGTAAAATAATTTTAATGTGAATATTCATTCGTATAGTAGGAATAAGGATGAAATAATAGTAACAATTTAAAACATTTATTTATACAAAGAATTATAGTCTGTCTGTCTCTCTCGCTCTTAGGCGGGCTAACCATGCCCGAGTGGAAGGGACGCGTGCCTCTCACTCGCTCTCATTGTGAGCGCATAACGTGAGCGGAGCGTAACGCAGTTTCTTGAAGTGTCACCCAGCAAACCAATTTATAAGACGTTGTCACGTCAAAATCTTCAAAATAAAAAGACACTTCCAGTTACGCTCACTCTGTGATGTTTGTTGTTTTGCTATGAATAACTTTTTAATTTTACCCTCTGTTTCTGTTAACGCTAGCCATTATGTAAACAAATTTTAATGTACCTTATTTTTCTCCTAAGTGAATTTTATTCTTGTGAGAAATATTAATAAAGATATCTCAAACCGTAAAACTTTTTCCAGAAAACATTTTAATAGATACTTACTCTATTGGAACCGTATAGGTACTTAAATATAATACAGGGTTATTGGTAATTCGACGTATTCCCGTTAGGAGGTGATAGGGGTGACTATTTGCGATAATTTTAACCCCCATATGTATCATCCAAAAGTGAACCATTTTTGAGTTATCATGTTTTTTACTTTTTTTTCAATGCAATGCAACATCAAACATTTATTTTAAAAAAAAGTATCAATTTATATCTCATAACTACAAGGACGTACTTTAAAATTACCATAAAATTAATTAAAATACCCAATGTAAATTAAACAAAAAATTACAAATTTAAAATAAAATTTAGAACCAGGAACAGTTTGGTAATAATAATAATTCATAATAAGTAAATTAAGACATTTTGTAATTTAGCCTAATTAAAGTTCTTGCTCGAAGCACTTCCTCTATAATTTGTTAAAATTATCGTAAATAGCCACCACTATCACCTCCTAACGGGAATACGTCGAATTACCAACAACCTGTATATCGAAAAAACTTCTAATGAAGTGTTGCCACAAATAAATATTAATTTCAAGGTGCAGTTACTAACAAAAGGCGTTTGAAAGAGAATGGCGTACGTAACCGTACAGTTCTAATAATTAAGATTTTAAAAACTCTCACCTGCCATGGCCACGGGTATTGTCTTTTGCAAAAAGTAGTGCTGCAAGTTGTCGAAGTTGTTCTGCTTGATGATGTGAGGAGCGGAGAAGGAGCCGAACATCTTGCGGAATATCGTCAGCATGGCCGGCGGACCCGCCCACGAACTAATCATGGCGTTAGCCACCTTCGAGATGAACAACGACAGCAAATGTTTATTTTTTATATATTTATAATTTGTCATTAAATTACAGTAAGAATGTCATTAAACTAGATATCCAGATCAAAATAGAATGTTATTTTGTCTTTATTATGCCGAAAGTATATACCGCTTTTGTTTTAATAGGTTGGCAACATAGATAGAATGTATCTTGTGTCTGTAGTTAGACTAAACTATTATCTATGATTATAACAAACTATTTCTAAGAATTAATTCCGTGGATAGAAACTGGTGGGTATTTAATATAATTCAATTACTTAAACTCACTTTAGTCAAACAAAGAGCAGCTCTGCATCTAATTTTGTAATAGATCTGTTCATTCTCTATAGTATCCGTCAAGGCCTTCCTTGTAGCGGGTTCTGGGTAGTTGTGGAGGGCGTCTATCGCCTCGCTCTGAGCCGTGACGTCACGCTCGTGACGCAACTGGTACTGCCACTGGTAGTCCGGCTGAGATATCACCGTACTGCGTAGTAAGGACATTTCTGGGTCCAGGCGTATCCAGAGAACTGGAGAATCGCTAAAGAAAAAAATTAGCTTATTTAATATTCAGCTTCGGGATTTGGACGGATTTCTTACGAAAATAAACTGAATCCGGGTGGGCTTTTACAAGTACATAATTAAGATTATCAATTTTACAGAATTTATTGTTGTTGGACAGGTTTTTACTAATAATAAATGTCAATCCTTGTTCAAGCTTATTCATAGCAAATTTCATCTAAATCGGTTCAGTAATTGTTTAACCGTGAAAGTGTAACAGACAGTGTTATTCATATAATTAGTATACATATTAATTCAAATAATTAAAGTAACACTTACTCCATAGCAGAAAGGTCCATGTCGACTTCCTCCCCGGTACAGAGGGGAATTTTCTTCTTCTTATTACGTCGACTCTTGCTGTGACAGGTTATGTCAGCTTTGACGACAATGTTCTCGATTTGCAGCGTATGCTTGAATGTACCGTCTAATTCTTGCAATTGTACTAATAGAGGCCCCACATACTTCCTAATACCACGTTCATGGACGCAGTCTTGGCGAATTTCTAATTCCACTGTGTTTCTGTAACCATAAAAAAGAAATTTATATAATACTAGCTGATACCCGCGACTTCGTCTGCGTTGCTTGATATATTAACAAAGTTTTCTTATGTACGAAGGAAAAAACATCAAAGAGATCGTAAGCAAAAATATACTTTGTTTAAACATACATCACTGAACACGCAGTGCATATACAAGTCGTTGTTTCTTGAAACTTTAATAACTTTTTATTAAATGAAGATATCGCAATCATTTTTTTGATAAGGGCCAAGTGTCTATGAAATAAAATTTAGAAAATTTCATTGAAATCTATCCAGTAGTTATTCCGTGATGCGCGCACAACTGCAGACCTCTATCATTTTATTTATATATATATAGATTATTTTTTTAGGAAGCAGCCTGCTAATAGGGCTTCTGATGGTGAACGGTCAACTTCGCAATTAACTACTAATAACACTTAGCATACAAACAAGCTCTTAGCGTTATAAGATCTCACAGTTAAAACACTATCAATTAAAGACGGTTTTAAGGTGATTATTTGTTACAAAATATCCATTGTTATGAAAATCTCACCTTTTCCTATTAAAAACAGATGTAAGTTGGAACTTGGCATGCCCTCCTGTCCGTACCCACTGATCCACGAACACTGCCATATCTTTCCCCGTCACAGTGAATATGGCTTTAACGAACAGATTTGTGGATAGAAGTAGATGTCCCCAGAGACCGCTGCCAATTTTGGTGTTGGCCGCATTGGTGGCCAACGAGAGTTGCTTGTTGAATACTTGGAGAAGTAATTCTTGGCCAATTCGTTGTTCCAACATTCGCAAAACCAAGTGGGATTTTTTACGCATTATCTAAAAAAAGATTACATATATACATTGATATACATAATTAAACAATCCCATTCTTTTTCTGTCTCTTGATATTGGTATTGTAATAAAGTAAATTTAATAAATAAAGTAGTTTTAATAAATAACAACCACCATAAATAATTTCCTTCTTTTAATTATTTCTTAAGTTACTGTATATGTTAATGTATTTATATATAATCCGACCTATTAAAGAAGAAGCACAAATAACCACAAATGTAATACAGTTTGTAGCATGTTTAAATTATATACATTCTTACCTCAATGTACCTTGGAGACATTGTATGAACATTCCTAACTGGGAAATAAAATACATCTTTAGCTTCCACTCGAGCACCACTAGCAGGAGGCTGCCATGGATCGAGGACCATTCCACCATATTGTTCTTCGTAACCTACCACCTGCAAACAACAAAATACAACAATATTTTGATAAATTTCCATATTAACTAAAATTTTGATTAACATAAGCTTTTTTAACATCAATTTTTTGCTAAATTAATTAACTTTAAAGTACAGTTAATAGATAATTCATTATTATAAGAAACAGAAATGAAGATTTTTAGAGAAGAATGACTGTATTTTTTTATGAAAATGAAAGTGTAGGTCAAAATATTATGTCACAATGCAATAATAAAAAAAAACGCAAAAGTTTAGAATATATTTATGGACAGTACTTTTTTCACCAATAATATTATCATATTGTAATTAGAACATACCTCTTGCAACTCTTGGTGTATCCAATATTTGTATTCATTATTTCCAAAACATTTCTTAGAGTACAGACCGCAGAGATATTCCGGTATACCTTTGGCCAACCATAAGTCAGACCAGTTCTGCATTGTTATGAAACAGCCGAAGAATTGTTCAGCTACCGCTTGTGCCATTGCTTTACGGCTGATATAAGTTTGGTCGATGATGGCAATGGAATGCAGGAGGTGTGTACTTAGTATCGACATTGTTGTATAGGCTGTAGCATCGTCTTCCGTCTAAAAGATATTTTTAAGCACTACAATTTGCTTGATTATGATTGTAATTAGATTGGAATTTTACGTTTTTTATCAAAGACTGGGCTTCCCCTTATAAGTTAGCTTAAAGACCATAAGACTAGGCAGTTACTAACTAGCTAGCTGAGAACTGAAGGTTTCAGCTTTGAAAATAAATAAAATCAATAATTTTGAACACATATTAACCAAACTCAAAATCTAATTCACTTTCCAACCATATAATCTATTCATTATTATTTACCTACTCTTTTATGTAACAGAATGTGTTATATATATATAAATATATATACTTACTTCATCCACAAAGACTTGTTTATAACATGGATAGGGATATCTGGTTGACAGTGTCTCTTCGTAGAACTCAAATGCTTCATGGAGATAGCGTACAGTATTCTTAAGTATTTGCAAGAGATTGGGTAAGCAGTAATGAGTAACTTCATTCATAAATGGATCCACATATGTTTCAAAAGGTCTAAAATAAATATAAATAATATCATTGGTATTTTATTTACCCTGACATTGTTAAAACCTAAAAGTGTAACAAAGAAATAAAAAATAATAAGTTTTAAATGAATATCCATTACCATAACCAGATGAATAGTACTAGTTTTTAAACAGTAATGAAATAGTGGTACCTAATTATAATAACAAGTTTTAACTTCAAACAACAATACAATAAAAAGTACCTATGATAAATTTACAAATAGAAAATTAAAAAAAAAAAAGTAAGGTGCAAATGAAAAATAGTGTAGGTTGTATGTGTACCTTACTTGGAAATAAATATTTACTATAAATTTTTTTACCCAATAGCCAAAGCAATATTTGGCGCACAAGCTGGTGTATTCACAACATAGTGGAACGTCTTTCGTCTATGGTCAGGCGTGTATACCACATCTAACAGCTCCCCACAAGATACAGCAGTTAAACATTCATCAACAGTAAATTCAAGTTTCCAAGTACAAGGTTCAGCAAAACTGTCAACGCAAGGAAACCAGAGCCGAGCTGAATGACCATATGTAAACATGTGAGCAGATTTCTGAAAAACAAATGTTGTACATTTAAAATTCATAAATATTCAACATCTAAATTCAATTGTCACATGTGTATAACATAATTTGAAAAAAATCTTACAAAAGTCAGGGCTATTTCATAAAATATATTTTTTATTATAATTATTTTTATTACAATTTAACAAAATATTGAGTGATTATACAGAAATTTAACTATAAATAATTATAGTTGAAAAAATATAAATACTTTTTAAAACAGCTACTGACCTCAATCAAACTACCTTCTCCTTCAGGAACTACAAAGTGCATACCACCTTGTGGGGACTCTAAAGAAAACTCTATACCAATTCTCAGTCCCCTGCCCTCTCCCACCAAGTGTGCCGCGTCATCAGGCACCTGTATATGCAGTTCCCCAGAATTGTGGTCTGGGTCAATTTTCTGGGCAGCTGACAAATGGAATTGAGAGAAGACTTCCAGAGATCTCCTGAAGATATATTTTTTAATAAATATTTAAAAATTGTAATACAGGAAAGTGTAAAATTATTTTATTTGAATTAATTAATACGGTTGACATGAATTGTTTAACAATATTTTTAGATAGTTCATATTTTTTAAATTTTAATCATATTATTTTATTATTTTAAGCAATGTTTATTTATAATAAAAAGTAAATGTTACTCACGTATTCGGATCACTCTGACAAATATCCAGAAAAGGGTCAAAATATTGAAAATTTGCTTCATATTGATCATTCAAGCAGACTCTATAAATACGACATTGTTTTCCGTTCAGGCGAATGTATCTTAAATTATCTTTTAAAGGTACAATAGTCAATTCAACAAAGCCCTGTAAAGTAAAATACAAATTTTGTTAACAGGCGATAGTGCGTGTGAGTAAATTATGTTTTAACTGCAGCATAAAAGTTTGAAACAATTAGCTTACAATAACACTTCTACGCTCGAAACTGATACCGGTTAAACTCAATATCTGATGGGCTGTAAAAGATACATTAGAAAATTAGTGATTATTTCAATACAATACTGTAAGTCTGATTGTATACTGTTTATGATACTTATAATTTAAAAGGGCGACAATTGTCGCCTGTTCTTTCTCTCTTCATCATATAATCTCAAATATCAACTACTTCTTCGTAAGATTCATATTTATAAACAAAATTTAAAGTTTCAATTTCAATCTAACACGTTTGTTGTTGGTCGTCACATTAAATTTAGCAAGACTTCAATAATTTATTATTTATATTTTTGACAACGACAACGATATTACGATAAGTTTTGTCATTTCTCAGTGTTACAATTAGGTAGAATAAGTAAATATTATATCAATTATCATGTAGGTAATCAATAACGAATACTATTCCCGTTAGAAACGTTATCCACCTTGAATAGTTGGTTTTATTGAGATGTTTGATTAGATAGGAATTGATTTTTAAGAAAAAATGTCCATATTATATATATGTATAGATTTATTTATATCTACATAGACTTTGTGTCCGTGCCACTTTGTTTCTAAACGAAATATTTATAAGCAAAAGTGTAGTGATTTTGTTTACTCTGTGTGCTCTTGATCTGTCAAAATAAAGACAAGGAAGAGAAGAGGAGATTACGATTAACTTTATAGTTATATGATTGTTGTGTCCCAAATAAATTGTTTCGTGTGAAAGTTGTATTTTATAAATAGACCCCAAAACAATTTACATGGTTACTTTCGACCTTATCAGTCACAATGTGGGAATCACCATACTTGACTTGTTTGTTTCTGTACATATTTTCTTTTCAAATTATAGCAACTAACTCTCGTACATCAAATATTTGGAAATTAGATGTCGAAGAAGGACAAATTGTTGATGGTAATACATTATCTCAGGTTAGTACTATTACCTATATATTTCAAGATTTATATAATCATTGGCGTGAATAATATTTCGGTCCACATTGTCGCCGTACTATATTACATTTCTATTAAATAAGCTTGTTAGCCTTGAATAGAATGAGTTTCTTGTGAAATAATTACAATACCGTATAAACTCAAATATATACCGAATCGTAAATATAAAACATTTTTACTCAATAATAGGAACAAACTGTATGAAAATGTATAAAAATATTAATATTTAATTAATATTATTCTAGGATGACTCAGATAAAACAAAAATCTCTGAAGAAGATGATATATTCAGTATAATAACTTCTACAGTTTACTATGGAAATACTTGGACTAAGCATGGCTTCGATATGTTTTGTACTGATTGCCAGATGTTTGAACAGCAAAGGTAAAAACTAAGTTCAAATTAAATGAGTTAAAAGCTTATAAATGTATATTTATAATTTATTATATTGTATATAAAATATGTTAATATACTATTTATAAGTCAATTAAAAATTTACTTACACTGTTTTTTTTTTTGTTTTTTATGTTAAAAGTGGCTTGTCTTTATAATAAAACTTAATGTTTATTCATTAAAATATCACATTCTATCTTTTCTAAGTACCTATATACATAATTCATTATAATTATAAATTAATAAGAAATTGTTACAGGGCTAGTGGAGAAAATGGTGAAGAAAATTCTTCATCCGAAACCAATGGTAGTGATATTGATGATGAATACTTGGACTGTGGAAAAGCTGTTAACTTCACATATTATGATAACCTAGTTGGGGTAGCAAGGCGCCACCGACATCCTAATGTACCTGAACCCCAGGTGAGGGATATATTTACAATTAGTCAAATGAGCTCAATCATAATAATTAATTTAGTTATGCTAAGTTTCTTGTCTATTGGACTTTTAATATTTTTATATATTATTTAAAACAATTATACCTAGTATCATTTTTGTATTAAATTTTATTTTAAATCAACTTCAATTGTAATTTATTCAGCTATTTATGATGTATCATAAAATAATATATTTTAAAAGTTTTAATAAAAAACTATTTTTATTAAAGAACATCTCTTGTTTGATTTTATAATGATATATATAATTTCGATTAAAGTCTGGTATAGTTTGTCAAATAATGCTAGCCTTTTGCTGATTTTGTTTATTTTTAATAATTATTGACGTGACAACGTCTTATAAATTGGTTTGCCGGGTGACACTTCAAGAAACTGCGTTACGCTCCGCTCACGTTATGCGCTCACAATGAGAGCGAGTGAGAGGCACGCGTCCCTTCCACTCGGGCATGGTTAGCCCGCCTAAGAGCGAGAGAGACAGACATAAAAAATAAAATTTTGTTATTATGAAATTCAGTGCGAGATTCTTTGTATAAATTAATGTTTTAAATATAATTCTTTGTATAAATAAATGTTTTAAATTGTTACTATTATTTCATCCTTCTTCCTACTATACGAATGAATATTCACATTAAAATTATTTTACCACTCAAAGTCGTTGTCACGTAAAACTTTCGCCCGTATACCGACTTTACAGGCAACCAATATTTTTAACTTATCTTTCAGGTTGCCCTTATTTTCACAAAGAAAAAATCATACAAAAATGGTGTAACAGAATTAGATATAAATGCATTAGAAAGGCGTCTCAAAAAAGCTAAAAGAGAAAAACCAAAGTCAGTGCAGCTTTACAATCAGATTGGTAACTACTGGAGAATCAAAGGTGATACAAGACAGTCAATTGAGTGCTTCCGGCGAGCACTCGCTGTTTCACCTTATAATGCTGAAGTGAGTAATTTGAAATTTATTATCTACTAACTGGCCATATAACTATTGGTTTACTCGTCGCACACAATTGGCTTGATTTTTTTCTGATATCTTTAACAAACCACGCAAACTCTCTGAATTTCATAAGATGGCCTGATGAAGGTCATGGTATCCTTTCTTCGCATTTCATATAACCCCAAAATATGTCATCTTATGTTCCTCAACTCTTCTTCCTCCGGCTGTGCCAGGTGTCTTTAGTCGAAGTTGCCGGGCCTTTACTATGACTGACCGGGAACTACGGAGTGAATGGGGCTGTTACTTATAGGTGTGTGCAATCAAAGTTTCGCCTGTAATCATAGGGCATAAATCGCCCAATAGGTGCCGCTGTACCTTCACCGGTCTGCATTCGTTAGCTACACCTAGATGGAATGGTTATTTGATATTTTTATTCTGCCATTTGTTAATCGGCAGGGTTCACATGAGATGAGATTGGCTGAGAGCATTAGATGTAAGGAGGCACAGGGCACTTTATACCATACATAATTAAACTGTGTAATGCTGTTTCAAATATTCTTTTCATTCTTTCTTAATAATTATTTTATATGTTTTAATTCAACCCACATAGGTAGAGATGCAATTTTCTTACCAAACTGTTTCCGCAGGTGTTACTAAACCTAGCACGCGTGCTCTTCACGCTGCAGTACTTGGACGATGCGATCTTCCTGACGCGTCGTTCGTTGGAGGTGCAGCCGCCCGACCGCAGTACTTGGCAGCAGTACTTTACGTTGGGAGAGATATTTAAAGCTTATGGACATTATCAGGTACAATTATTAATAAATATTTTTTTGTTATTTTTTTTATGTTGTTTATACTTGCGATGGGTGTATAGAAGTGACGAAGTTATTAAATTTTTTTTTTTTTTTTTTATTGCGTAGGAAGGCGGACGAGCATATGGGCCACCTGATGGTAAGTGGTCACCAACGCCCATAGACATTGGCGTTGTAAGAGATGTTAACCATCTCTTACTGCGCCACCAACCTTGGGAACTAAGATGTTATGTCCCTTGTGCCTGTAATTACACTGGCTCACTCACCCTTCAAACCGGAACACAGCAATAACAAGTACTGCTGTTTTGCGGTAGAATATCTGATGAGTGGGTGGTACCTACCCAGACGAGCTTGCACAAAGCTCTACCACTGTAAATGTCTGTTATCCGTGTAATTACGGATATTATTTGATAAATTTTAGTTGATATTTTGTACACCTTTTCTACCTAACTAGTTAATACCTGTTAAAGCCACGATGACCCGCACTCTATATAGTCCATCATTCTTCGTGTGTTAGAAAAGAGCGCTGAGAAACTATCAGTTTTTATAAAAGAAGGAAGGCTTTCATGGGCTCTTGGTTTATAAAGGAAAACATTGTGAGGTAAACTGCATGTGTTGGATGAAAATCTGCCACGTAATTTTATTTAATTTTATATATATCCACCAACCAAACTACAATTAAAGGCTGTGTTACTATCCTAAACATGCAGTCCAGCGACCGCAACGGGATGTCTGCTATTGTTAACACTAAATCTTACACAGATAATAACAACACAAATGTTTGGTACTTTTAAAATATAAATATTTTATTACTTTATATTATATAATTAAAAAATTACGATTTAATCTTATCAACAGGAAGCAGCAGTGCACCTAAAACATGCACTCGACCTGCGGCCTGACTTCGAACCCGCGCTGGTCGCGCTAAAAGACATCGAGAACATACCGGAAGCCTCGGTGCACGTGTATACGCTCCTCATCATTGTTTGTCTGGTAAGTTTTTTACAACTTTTCTAATTGATATACTATCGGAATGGATTTGAGTACTTCGTTTGTTTCTTAAGAACAGTAGGGTTATTCTTTAAAAACAAATCGAAACTCAACTCAAAACGGTAGTGGAATGTCAGACACCGATATGCAATATTGACCATTATAATCATAACATTTCAAGAATACACTCATCAAAATATTATATCACCATAAGTTTTATTTCTACCACTTACTTGCATTCACTGACACACACTGACTGCCCAAGAATATGTGTACTGAGATTAAATAATTTCGATAAAAAATACAATAACAGATAACCAATGATAGATAGAACTTATTCCAGTTTTATAAATATGATGTGTATGTGATATATACATGTGTGTGTGTGTGTGTGCGTGTGTAGATTAAAAATTAATAAATGAAAAAGAAATAAATAAAATGAAAAATTGTTTTGTATATAGCTTTAATTAATTAATTATTATTGTAAAAATTATGATTCCAAATTGTTTCAAAGTACTTTAATAAATACCATTATAAAGCGAGATTTTGAAGTTATACTTCTTTAGGCGCGTTATGAAAAAATGATGAGAGTGAAATTTTAAGATGCGCGCGCATCTGTGACACAAAATTAACAGTATGAAGCTGTCTGCCGTGAAGTTAGTTCTAGGTGGCATGAAAATCGATAACTATGTTCAAGTTGTATATTCTAGTATTTTTATTACGTTAATAAAACCTTTTTTATTTAAATAAAATATTTTTTATCAATTTTAATATTTATCGTTAATCACTACTGCATTTTAGTTATTTTTTTTTCCATACGCCAAAGAAGTATAACTTCTAACGCGTGTACATAAGTACACACACTCTTTCTTTTTTTTATATAGTAAATATAATTAACCGTGCAATTGAATCTAAAAATTTTAGTAAGAACTTCAGGCTTATTTATCCATCCCAGGGACTGTTTATTTAAACAATGATTTCTCTCTTTCTGTCATTATTAATTTGTCATTCGAAAGAAGAAGACAATGTTGTGTTAATTATCTTTCTCTCAATTTTTTTTTTCGAAATACCACTAATATATGAATGTTTTGAAATGAGTACGTTGTGTAATGTGAGCGCTCGGCATGTGGCAGGTAATGGGCGTGCTGCTCGTGATCCTGTCGTCGGTGGACAGCGGCGGCGACTCGGACGAGCACAAGACGCAGCGACACTTCAACCGCGCCATGGCCATGCGCTCGCTGCGCGGCGTCGCGCTCACCGGCGCGCGCGGCCGCAAGAAAGGCGGCTCGTAAGCGCCCATCGCCCCAGCCTGAGTTTACTACCTCTGCAAGTACCGTTCGTACCATACGTTCCTATTCGAACCACGGATTTACGACCACTGCACTCGATACGGAACTCAAACGATTCACATCACGTACCAACGGTCCGCAACCGCTGTCCTTTTGTCGCGTGTCTGTTATTCGATGTTCGGCAAACTTCGAATTACATTTCGACTTCAATACACAATATAGCGTCGCCAAATCGTTTGCCGGCAATTGCATTCGATCTGAAAGTCGGTGTACCGCGAGCCAAAGGTACGCAAACACTGTCTGGTTGTCTCATGTCTGTGATTCGTGGTTCATAATAAATTTTCGATTTCAATGTTAAATAATTCCACTTTTGAATATATTTTTTTTAGATGTTTGCGAATAAATCGTGGCTCAAGTTAAAATTTTCCCGTCTCGTTTATCCTTGGCCACGATAACAACACGGTTCACGAGTCTTTGAATCAATACTTGTTGGAAATGTACCTAATCATGATATCCGTGTGTGACAGTACTTACTGATGAATGCTCAAATTTTAATTATTTATTCAATTTTTTTTTAAATTAATTTGTTACGACCTAGTTTTACTTAAATATGCAATACGAAATTTGAAACATTTGTTATTTCTAAAATTTTGTGATTGCCGTGTTTTAAAATTAAGACGTTTATAACGAAACCTTCTTTAATATACTTGAGTGTTGCAAGTTATTATAGATGTGTAATTAATATGTCATTTACGTACCTATTGTAAGCCCAGAAATGTTTCGTGGGCTGATAAAAACTAGTACAAAATAATATTGTTAAATGTGTTCCACGATGTGCCTAATGTAAAATCATATTATGCTTTTGCGGCAGTGTGTATGTAAAACCAACGTTTTTATTTTAATACTAACAAAAATAAATATTGCAAGTAATTTAAAAATATTTAGTACTTGTAACACTGTTAAATTTGCAACATCAATAAAATATTTAACAATACGTTCCGTTAAAAAAAATATGAAAGAAGGCATTTTATGGGAATGTAGAGTACTTCATTTTCCAGACGAGTCGTTTTTCTGTTATTTTTAAACTTTATTTCCAATATACACAAAATCAAAGTTAATGATTTCCAATTGCTCAGACGATAAACGTTGTATATAATATTGTTATTTTTTCTTTAGATTTATTTGTAATTTTTAGTTAATGTTGTGAAATCCAAATTATTTGTTTTTACTTGTAAGAGATTCTAAACTCAGGCTAATTAACAACGTACAACATTTAATCGCTTGCTGAGCGCAAATGTAAGTAACGTTAAGAGCTAATGTTACTAAACATTTCGTGTTTATCGCTATTAATAACCAACGGCGAGCGCTGACGCGTTGTAGTACTGTTCTGTTAAATTATCATATATTTTTTTCATAACATAAATAACCTTTATAACTTTAAAATAACATTACACTGTGCGGCAATAATTGTAACTTGAAAATATCATACTTTTATAATTAAATAAAAGTAATTTAATAATAGTAACAGTACTCAAAATTTAAATTATTTTTAATGACTTCCCTATAACGGGGAGATACTAACAAATTGTCACTTTATCGCAATCGAATCGAATCGTAATCGTTGCCATTTATCCGTTATATACTACTGATTGAAAAACTAACAATCAATTTTCCGTTTTTTTTTTTCTGCTTATCGCCGTCCACTGCTGGACGAAAGCCAAAGAACGCCAACCAAATAACGGTATACTAACATAATATCGGTTCGTTTCTGATTCGAATTAATATAAAATAATAATCAATGTTAGATTAAAATCGAATCGGGAACGTATCCTAATCGTTAAAATTAGTAGAATTGTCCCCAGGGACAATGTTGACAGGAAATTGTTCATTTTAATTGAGAAAAAGAAAGAAAACTATCATTGTGGATAAGCTGGATTTATTATTGCACGGTGTAACTGTTAATTGTATTTTTACTAATTTCAATAACTGCGTTGTGAATTAACAATAGATGCTATGACAAAACTGCTAAGGTTTTTTTAACCACAATATTTAATGGAACAGTACTAGCAAACAGAGGCTAAAATGGCTTATGTACAAATAATCTTTATATGATACCGACCGATATGGTCTTGCCATATCCGATTTGATCTCCGCTTTGTAGTCTTCAACACCTGGAAGGTAGCGTACCCAAAGTGGTGTTCCTTTTAGCAGTACAATGATCAGTGTTAAGTTTCAAACAACATTACCCAATTTTTTTTTAATACATTGACATTCTCGTTTACATATAATTGTAAGATAAATTACATTATATTTCTAGAATGTAGTTCATCCTATTTAATATTAATTTCGAATGGATAAGCTCGATTTTGGTATTGTAACTGCTACGTACAAAGGTAACAACCCCATACACAATGTAGAGGAAGACTCAAACCGTTACGGCTCGCCAGTCTTGCAAACGAGCGTTATACTGCAACCTAGTCATTCACTTAGACAAGTTTGGTCTACGGAACCGTGTGTAATTCATAGTAGTGCATGCAAGTAACTTGTTAAGTGTTCGTAGCGTCTAAGGATTTTAAAGTTGCAAGTCTTGAAAATCTGAGATTGGGATTTAAAAAAAAAATGTACCTGTTTTCAGTGGTCTTTTGTTAATTTTTGACTATTTATTACTTAATACATGATTGTCTTAGCATCTATGTTTGTTTCATTTACCAATATATATTTATGCCTTAGTAACGGCAATGAAGAAACAAAATTTCAATATAAAATAAAAATGGTAAGTTAAAAAATAATGTATTTATTATAAAATGTATACATGTAACTGAAAAAAAAGATCTGCCTTTACATTGACTAAAGCAATCTGGATAATTCATCTAATGCCAGCCAAAACATTGCCGAATATTAAAGTGGTGAGTTTAATTTACAATTTCAATTTCGCAGGCAGTGAGTGTGACCGTACTAGCTTCTTATACCTAGATAACCAAAACAAGACGCAGATTACAGCAGCAAGATAAACATTAGTCATAACCAGTAGAATATGTTTTAGCAATATGATACAATAGAAGGACTTAAGCGACGTCATGGATGCCGAGACGAAATATATCGTGCTGTACAAAGAAGGAATCTCCGAGTGGCTTCAAGACAAACGTCTGCATGTACGGGTGTGGAGGATCGTCGTCGCACTGTAATAAAATATAAACCATTAGTGCTATATAAACGACAACTGGCTGTGGTTATTTTGCACTGGATTTGTAAAACACTGATCGCCACCTATTTCGACTAACCTCCGAGTCCATATTACTAGCACCATAAACAAATTTTGTTCTCTAATAAGTCATCAAATTTTATTTTTACATAAAACTGAAAATATTTATATAGATTGCTCTAAACATTAAAGACTTGGGTAGCAAAGAAATCACTAGATAATTAAACAAAGTCTGCGTTGCGTACGCAGGAGCGGGCGAGGCAACGGAGCGTCGCGTCGCTCCTTAACTTTTACAAATTTAGTTAAGTTAATACCTTAACTAAATTTAATTTAGTAAATTTAATTTAGTTAAGGTATTAAGTTTTGCAAAAAATGGTTGTTTGTAAAGTCGGTTTACGGACGATAGTTTAACGTGACAACGTCATAACAAAACATTGATGAAATTACTGCATACTTTTATGAATAAAATTGAATATTTTTTTATTGAATTATCATTATTCTGTATGGATACAAAGGAGTGAAATGAAATCTACAATTTAATTGATAAATTTACTTTTATTTGCACTCATAAGCCAATCGAGTGAAAGAGAGATAGATGCGGCGCAAGCGTACAATCAGCGTAACGGGACAATGGGCATGCAGCCAGCGTTCATCGATTTATTAGACGTTGTCACGTCAAAAGTCATTGAACAAATATTATTTGTTTGTGATGTTAGTCATTATGTAAAATGCGTGGTGATACATTTGCATTGAAAATAACATTACATTGTCAATGTCAGCCATGAGGTCAGTCCCTTGTGTCTGTATGTTTACGCTTTGTTTATATATAATAATATAGTGCTTATCTATTATTAGTACAATAGTCTTAACGAGAAAAAGATATTGAGCATGACAATATATCTGAATTATAAATAATTATTAAAAAATAGGAAAAATCATTCCTTTAAATTGAATTGATTTTAATTGTGAGTTATCTACAAGAAGATTCATGAAGTATTTTCTATAATGTTAGTAAATTAGAATTATATGAAATAAAACATACTTTACAAATATCAATCACAATCTTTAACGAAAAAGAAAACGATTAACTCTAATGAAAACAATTGTCTCTAAGGACATGTTTTTATTAATACACCTGTCATTGTGGGTGTTTAATGTTATTAAATCTAAACATTTTAAGTAAAAAAGTAAAATAAAATTATGTTTACATGGATGTCAAGCAAAGTGTATGTTACATTCTGAGTTTATAATGGAAACCATTTGATTTTGGGTTAGCTGATATAAACTATATCATTTATAACAACTTCGACGACATTCATTATGACGACGTTTCTGTAGTGCGTCAGGTATGTTCGCGACGGCTAATGTTTCTGATTTATATGGCATTATTAGACATAAATCTGCCTCGTTGCTCTGCAGAGTACGAGCCAGCTCCAACTCCATCCTAAAGACTATAGCTGAGAGATATGATTCTCCAATTGTGCGTCATATTGTTCGTACATGTATAACTGGCAACGAACTTGTGACCAAATCTTAATAATAAATATTTACTAACATAGACTGTAAGCTTTTAATTATTTTTACTAACCCACTATGGATGCTACTTATCCGAAATAAAGTTTATTTTATTTTTATTTTATTATGCTATTTTTCATGAACCGTAAATATTGAATTGTCTAAGATTGAAAGTTTTTAATTTGTCTATCCTAATTGAAATAGATTATATGCTATTTTTAATGATTTGGACGAAAGAAATAAATCCATTCAAATTTCTATTGTTTGAAAAACTGTAAAACATCATTTGTAAATTTTTATTTGTGTTTTTTTACTTGTTAATATAATAATAAAATTAATCCTCTTCAGTTGTCTGAATGAGTAGTAGGTGTCATTTATTTGTATGTGATTTGTTGTTGTAAAAATTTATATTATATAATTATTTATGTATTTCAAAATCTTCCTATAATTTTTTTAATTCATTATAAAACATTTGTAGAAAATTCAATTGACGAGCCGGTTGGCGTGGTTAATACATATTTATGTAGATAATTACACCCAGACTCAGGACAAACAAACTTGTTCATGCACACAAATGCCTGTCCTGGGTGGGATTCAAACCCACAACCTGCGGCTTGTAAGTCAAGTGCCTATTATTAAAGTCAATTATTATGGGTTTGATTTGTAGGTCTGAATATTGGTAATTTTATGTTCCCCAAGGTTACTGTTTTAGAATACAAAGTTTGTATGTATATAGATGTGTTTTTGTAAATAATTATTTTATTTATCTTTCACTTTCTTTTTAATGGGTGTTTATTCATTATGAAATAGAGTTTAATTGGCTTGTAACTGATTAAATGTTCGAACTGATAAGTTTATTACCAGATTAATAATACTATATTATTATCCACAATTTTCAAACAAAGCCATCCACAAGCTTACTTTTCCTTTCAAGTAAAATTACCCTTAAACATCATGTAGTGCCAGCCTGAACATATCATGTTCAACATAAAAGGAGTTTCCTATTGGCTTCAATACAAATGTTTGGAAGTATGCATGGGGTTGATCATCATCTGTCTGTATAAAGCGACCATACTTAGATCATTAATTCAATTAAAATGAGAATATAATACCTAGTAAAAATATAATACTTCAGTAAGCAAAGTAGGTGACCATATAAAATGAAGTATTTTAAAAATAAACACTCATCTAAACTTAAATTGTAAAGTATAACATACCTGCAGTCGACCGAGAACATTAATTAAAACTCCACCGTCAAACATGGGCTGTGAGTCAACAGAAGTTATAAGTCTACCGATCTTTTGAAATGTTAAACTCTGGAAATAAAAGTGTATTGATTATTTTTATTACATCAATAATAAGTTTAAATATGTTTGTTCATCATAATAATCAAAATAGAACTATGGAAATGCACTTCACTACTTAATAATACATGTAAGATATGTATCATATATGTAATGGTTATAATATTACGATAAAAAATTGATGTGAAAATATAATTCAAAACATATTTTTTTAGATGTTTTATTTCTGTAAACATTTTCGAAAATACTCACATTAAGCTTGTCCATAATCTTAACAGCACCTTGTAACTGAACTCCTTCAAAACTCATAAATGATGTTTCAACCTGAAATTGTTTGATAAGAACTTAAGGAGTTGCATTTATTTTTTATAAGTTTTATTTTAATACTATAACATCAGTACAATTAAAAAGTAATAACAGATTATACAATAATAATATTCGTATTGTATTGGATAAATGTCCGTGTTGTCTCATTACAAATGTATTTTGCTGTGACACTTTCGGCGGGAGGGTCTCGCTTAACCTTAAAATATTTCGACATAAGATATTATAAAATTTCTATTTTTAAATAATTATATTGTAAAATCTAAATCTAATTTTTGTATAGGTTTTGTTACTTACATTGTACATATTAGCGAGATTTGGTCGCTGTGCCGGATCATCGAACAATGTGTAATATTGTTGTACGAAACCTTTTCCAATTGCATCGTACTGTGGATTTAGTGCCATAGACATGACTAGTTAGTCCCAAATATCACTAAATGTCTTGAAATCTCTCTAATTACGAAAATTCAGGCCTGCGGAGGACCGACAGCATACCTTTTACACAGCAAAAATGGCAAACGGTTATTGGTGTTGCTATACAGCTATAATGCTATTGCTACTTTTGGATTGATGATTCATTGAGCAATACAAATTTTGTGTACATAAAAATACCTATTGTATATCAAATTAAATATGATTTTATAAATTACTATTTTAATATAATATAATAAAGAGTGTATAGATTATATAGTTTATTAATAACTGTTTTTGTATCGACCTTTGCAAAAACTAAATTCCAATGAACCAATGGTTTTAAAAATAAATTACACTAATATACCTAATAATTAAAAAATATTTTTATTTCTTCTTTATATATAAATGAAGAAATATGTTTGTTTGTTGTTATGTATACTATTGATGAAGAAAAATATTTTTTTGTTTACAGTACATGGCCTTAGACATCAGATCAATATTGAGATTACGTGAATTACGTATAATTTGGGATGAAAACGAGGATGAGAATGAATACGATGTAAGGAAGGGATGATTATAAATTATTTTTAATGTGTATAAGATTAAGTTTCTATAGAAATAAAAAAGTATTTGTTTTTTTATTTATTTGCTGACGCTGCACAACTACAAACCAAAAGCGACTTTAAAGTGCTTTGATTTTCATTTTGTACAAATGCTATTATAGCCCGATTCAAACTTTATGACGGCTCTGAACTTCGCGCGAAACAATAAAGTTTCATAAACTCATAAACAGCTGTCAATGTCAAGCCATCAATGCTAAAAGCACGGAGTACGGACTAAGAGTAAGACTTCTTCTTGCTTACTTACTTTCATTCACGCCAAAAAAAGAAGAAGAAAAAGAGATTTACTTCTGTTCGAACTTAAGATGTCCTTAGCTGACGAATTACTGGCAGATTTAGAGGAAAATGATGATGGGGATTTAGAAGCTATATATGAAAATCAGATTAGTAATAGTGATCCTCATGAATTTACTGTACCCTTTCCAGTTATACCAAAAGAAGAAGAAATAAAAAATGTGTCTATCAGGGAGTTAGCTAAGCTCAGAGATTCAGAGCGCTTGAAGAGGGTAAATAAATACACATATAATTTTTTCAAAAGTGTTTTATCATCATGAATATATTCAAATTTAATATTAATAAATAATAATTGAAGTATTTGTATCGTAAAATAAACGTCTATATTTTAGGTTATAACTGAAATTGAGCAAAATGTTGGCAATGATAGAAAGAAAATAGAAGTCACTGGATTGATGGAATCAGATCCTGAGTATCAGTTGATTGTTGAAGCTAATAATATTGCTGTTGAAATTGATGGAGAAATTGGTAGGTTTAATAGACAAGTATATATTGTATTTTGAAGTAATAGTGTGGATTTCTATGTGACATATTCTAATAGGACCATATATAATGTTTATGATTTTTATTAACAATTAATTTAATTTTTGCTTTATTTAGTTATTATTAGTATTTATGACTACACTTTTTAGATCCTGTACCCTTAATAATCTAATGAGATGTCAATATAATATGCAAAATTACCTGTAGAATTTTATCTTTGATACATAGAAAAGGTTCCAACTTTAAAATCAACTAAAAATCATTAAATTTTCAGCTATTATTCACAGATTTGTTCGTGATAAATATCAAAAAAGGTTCCCAGAACTGGAGTCATTGATAATAACACCATTGGAGTATATACGAACTGTGAAAGAATTGGGCAATGATTTGGATAGAGCTAAGAATAATGAGACACTCCAAAGTTTCTTAACACAAGCTACTATTATGATTGTATCTGTCACTGCATCTACAACACAAGGGTACAAAAATAGATATACTTTTTGATGATTATGTCAGTCCAATGCAAAATATTGTTTCATTTTTCACATAAATCATGTATGTCAAATAAAAGTAAATATGAAAGAAGCAGCTGTGATTTACAGGCCATAAATATTTTTTAAAAATCAAGTGAAGATAAATATTTAATTCAGCATGCTATTTTAAAGAATTTGACTATATCTCTCTTTAGTGTAGAATCCAAACTGGTGGGAGAATTTCCTTTAAATCATGGTATGAAATGCTAATTAAAAAATAACTATATACTGAAAAAAGTATAAGATATTCATGATACTAGTTAAATTAGTTATGAAACATTTAATTGAGCATATTAACTGTTATTTCCTCATAATAATTTAGACAAGTAAGTTCAAATGGGATTTTATTGTTACATATTTACACAGAAAATTGCTGTCGGACAATGAACTGCATGAGATCTTCGAAGCATGTGATATGGCATCAGAATTAAACAACTACAAATCTAAAATATACGAATATGTCGAGAGCAGGATGACATTTATAGCTCCAAATATAACAGCCATAGTGGGTACGTACAAAATTATATGAAGCGTTTTAAATAATTTAATATGACATATCATTTTTGTACATATTTACATTATGTAAAATATATTTAAAGGTGCATCAACAGCAGCGAAGATCCTTGGTGTGGCGGGTGGCCTTTCAAAACTTTCAAAGATGCCTGCTTGTAATGTATTGCCTCTTGGACAGCAGAAGAAGACACTGTCAGGATTCTCTCAAGCAGCATCACTTCCGCATACTGGATTTTTATATTTCTCGCAAATCGTACAGGATACATCTCCCGTAAGTCTAGTTTATATGTATATAAATGTAGTATCATGTTAGGGTCCTTTAGAGCATTTCTTAAAGTGAACTTATTTAATAGGTTACTGGTATATTTACCAAATAATGTATCAAACATTTTTAACTTGTTGTAATCAATCGTCAGTATTGGGATTCCGCGACTCGATTGTCGAACATGTTATATTAAGTGTCATTTTCGTTACTAATGCCAATGAATACAGACGTTACATAGAAGCGCAGTTCTTAAGGATTTCGTGTGCCGATTCCAAGTGGAGTCAACCCAGTTTAGTTCGTAGTTTGTCGGCTCTGGCGACATTCTCTGTCTCGCTTGCTCTCGTAGTTAAGATGCGCTGGGGAACGTCCGTCTCTCTTACTCTCGTAGTTAAGATACGCTGGGGAACGGCTGCCACACTGCCAAGCGGCATTTTGGGTTGCAGAAAGTTTGTCTTCAAAGCACCCAAAAGAACTGCGATTCTATGTAACGTCTGTATTGCTAATGCTTTTATTAATGTCAATAATTCTCTACAGGAATTGCGCTACAAAGCTGCCAAGCTCGTTTCAACTAAACTGACATTGGCGGCCCGAGTCGACGCGTGTCACGAAAGCGCAGACGGAAGTATAGGACGATCACTCCGAGAGGGTATTGAGAAGAAATTGGACAAGCTCCAGGTAATTTATAATATTATTGACTATTGTTAACATAGTAATCTATTTAATAAAGAAGTTTTGTTAACTGGTATAAATAAGTTGATGGAGATTTACCAGTTTGAAGGCTTCATACTATGGTAGTGTAGTATGGTATTAAATTAAAAGCTAAATGAAAAACTATAACAATTATTTAGCGTTGCAAAACAATGTGACGCAATAAATCGACCACTGGACAACACTTGACCACTCAAATAGATAGGATCCTGATACTACATGAGTTTTTCTCTCATTTTTCGTCTCAGGAGCCGGCGCCTGTGAAGTTCGTGAAGCCTCTGCCGAAGCCGATCGAGCAGAGTCGCAAGAAGCGCGGCGGGAAGCGCGTGCGCAAGATGAAGGAGCGATACGCCATGACGGAGTTCAGGAAGAACGCCAACCGACTCAACTTCGCAGACGTGAGTGTACAGTCGCTCGTTCGTGTATTATTATAATACTTATATTATAAAAGCGGAAGTTTGTGAACGGCTTTTGTTTAAATTTGGAATATAGGTTAACGTAACTAACTAACGTACTTCGGGTGAAAGGTTGTGTTGTTCTTGTGAATTTGCCTTTCTTTGAAAGTAGGCGTTCTGAAATACCATGCGACATCATTTGTTTAAAAACGTATGGCGTACGAAAATAATATTCTATTTTCTACAATCAATTAGATTATTACAATGATGAATTAAATTGGAAATAAAAATATAATCATCTATAGACTCGATTTCGAAATCAGGGGTTATATTATAATAAGGATAACAAAAAAGGTTATTAAGTCGTCGTTGGGCAAAAATCATGGTTTAGTGGTCATTCCACGAAATATAGCAAGTAAAGAAGAACATGAGGATTTCCTACTGATTCTTCTGAGGGCCACCTGAAAGTAAGTGGTCACCAACGCCCATAGACAATGGCATTGTAAGAGATGTTTACCATCGCTTACATCGCCAATGCGCCACCAAACTTGGGAACTAAGATGTTATGTCCCTTTTGCCTGTTATTACATTGGCTCACTCACCCTTCAAACTGTAACACAACAGTACCAAGTACTGCTGTTTTGCGGAAGAATATCTGATGAGTGGGTACCTACCCAGAGGAGCCTGCACAAACCTACCACCAAGTAAAACTTTCACTTTTTTCTTTCACCGCCAAGCACGAAATTCATTAAATTAAGCACATGACAAGTCTAACACTTGTGCTTTTGGCCGTGGATGCTTTATATTGAAGGCGACCATCGCGTTTTATTGAATAAGAATCCTTATAACCAGTTTTCTTCCTTTGGAAATTTTATCTAAAACTCAATTAATCTTGGGGATGGTTTTGGTCGTGACTAAAGAAATCAAAAATAATATTAGCTCATAGCATTGGCTGTTTACTGTTTACTGCTTACTGTGTCTACTGCCATTTTTCAGTCGTAATTTCGATTACTGCGCAATCAATTACTTATACTTTATATGGTATGGTTATGTGAAGCGAACTGTATCTCTAGTATCTCTACAGATAATCGTTCGTTCGTTCTTCTACAATAACGATAGATATAGGGAAATATACGATTTGATACAGGATTCCAGCTACCAACAAACACACACACACACACACGCACACACACACATACGTATATGCTCAATATGCATGTGTGACAGCTCATCTGCTTTACTCACTAGAGTAGTGTCTCTGGGAACATCACTTACCCCGGGCGCATACGGGTGACTTTTGTCACGGATACAGTTTCGTCAGTTGTTATTTTCTTTTGTAGTACTAATGATATATATAAGGTTCTCCAGACCGATTTCGGCCACGGCGGCCAATCTCAAGAGAGATTAGCCAACTACGCAGGAGATATTATAGTGCACAAGTGTGTGCGCAAACACAGGTGCACTCTCTATTCCTTAGCTCTCATAATCCGATGGGACGGCAATCCGACACGACCGGAAAGAGTTCAGGCGCAGGACTAACGGCTTAACGTGCTTTCCGAGGCACGGGAGTGTACCACACTTCCAACTTCCAGACTCCGGGCTGCTACTGAGAATTTTCTGACAGGAAACCCCAATAACTATTTATTGGCCCGACCTGGGAATTGAACCCAGGACCACCGCGTCTGCGGCCTTATATCAAGCCACTAGACCAACGAGGCAGTCAGTCTCACTAATGATAAAATGGTTGTTATTAAAGCACAAACAACACAAAGAAATTGGAGATTTGTCTTTCAAGTTTGTTCGTAAAAGTACAATGAATAGTATTAGTAACAGTATTGCTAAGAATATATGATTAAAATTAACCTTATTGAACTAGTGGTTTTCAAACTAGTAGTTTTCAAATTCATAATTTGAATACGCAATTATATAAGATTGATTATATTAAATTATCTTATTTGTTAAAATATTTTAGTATTATTTTAATTTTAAAAATATACCGCTTTTTTATTAACAACGAACGTAGCCTGCCAAAAACCATATCGTAATATCATAAGTTTAAAATTTATTCGTGATTTTGTATCGACTACCGTTAATTAATTTCGAATTAATTATCTACAAGACAAAGGCTTAACAGTAATTGTTCTCGGCTAGAATCATTAAGTTCAAGATAATTATTGCTTTTCCTCTGTAATATAAATTATACATGCTTGAAATTAGATCGTGGTAATGAAAATTTCCAATGGAAATTTACTTAATTAACTATATATATATATATATATATATATATATATATATATATAGTTATTATATTATATATTATTATTTTTTTATTTTTTATTTAAGTTTACAAAACTGACTTACAACTAGTGCATACAAAATAAACTACGCTAAACAGAGTGTTAATAAGTTGCAGTCTTCTGGATGTAAACCTAGCATGCTTTAAAAAAAACATATTTAACAAGAACAGTACTTGTGCAATTACTAACTAGTTAATTATTACATAAACTAATGTGATTTTGTTTTAAGTTTATTCTTAAGAGAACCAACAGATTCACTAAAGACATCTAGGTGTTGACGACTACAATTCGCAAGCGAGCAAATACGGTAAATTGGCGAATGTTGACCAAGATTTGATTTGACATGCGGTAGGCTAAATATTTTACGATTTTGTAAACGGCTATCTTAGTTGTCAACAAACTTACCCAACAAAGCTAAGTGATTTTCGTTAACGTCTTAATCTTGTGATTTTTTGAAATGAGAACTGAATGAGAACTTAAAAAGACAACATTTATTAATTATAATTTTAACTTTTTTCATCAACTTCATAACCTGTATCTTTACCTCTTCGCTTAATTTTTTTATCAATATTATTTTATTTCCAAACTTAACAAATATGACAACAAATATTTCCGAACTTGCTTTTTTTAAAATTTTAAGTTAATTCATATTGCTACATTCGTACACAACTATTTTATATATTATACTTCTACGTATTCATAACTATATAATTTACATAGTATAATTATTTTTAATTGTTATACTTTTTTATCATTTTTGTAGTGATAAAGCCACGAATCTCACGCCAACGACATTTACGTTTAATGTCTAATGTCTGTTTATTCTAACATTAAGCGTCTTACGTCTTTCTTCTTTAGGACCCTTGTGATGTTTTATATTTATTACCGTTTCTTTCCTTCCGGATGAAAAAAGCGCTTATGTCGTTGTATGTGTCTGTAATTTTTCCCTACACATCACTTTTCCCTGTGACGCTACAACAACTGGGTGTTGATGGAATGTGGTATACGTTTAGCTTAGGTATAGCTACTGTTGCTATTTACAGGTTCTTCTAATGAAACTCTAGTGTCTGTGGCCTATCAGTATGTAATGGATTTTTGAAACGCTTCTTAATTTCTTAATTCTGCATTTGGTCACTTGGTGGTAGAGCTTAGTGCAAGCGCGTCTGGGTAGGACCCACTCATCAAATTTACTATCGCAAAACAGCAGTACTTTGTATTGTTGTTGTTATATTGTTCCGGTTTGAAGGGTGAGTGAGCCAGTGTAATTACAGGCACAAGGGACATAACATCTTAGTTCCCAATGTTGGTGGCGCATTGGTGATGTAAGTAATGCTTAAAATCTCTTAAAATGCCTTTGTCTATGGGCGTTGGTGACCAATTACCATCAGGTGGTCCATACGTCCTTCCGCCTCCTATGCAATAAAAATTAAATAAAAATTCTTTCTCGCTTTACTTTTCTTGTCTTTTCCCGAACAACAATCCCAATTAAATAGGAAAGACGAGCAACTAATCATTTATATATGTTTTACAAATTTATTTGTAACGATTTATTTCTATCACAGTATAACTATATTTCAAAAATATCCAGGGTTAGAAACTTAGTCATATCAACCGGTGATCTCAGGGTACAGCTAGTCTTAATTAAAAACGAATATAACAATGAAATCACTACATATTGAATAAACATTAATCATCTCGTTAAGATTTTGCTCTAAATTCCAGTAGAATCGAACGTTCATAATGAGATATTTCTAATAACTGATTAAGTAACACGCTACATACTGTAAACTATAATAAATATTCATATCAATTAAGACGTTCAAGCTAAGATGTTCAAATGTAAAGAAAACGTCGATCCCAACTGAAGATTGTACGTTCTCTGACAAACACTTAGATATTCAAGAGCTGTTTACAGTTGAACTTTACAATTGCTTTTCTAGTAATTCTCGGGAGAATTTCTTAAGTTTTCATCTGTCATCTCGTACTGGAATATAGCGGTTAAAGTTAGATTTATCCAGAATTGGGCCAATTAGAGGATGATATTTAAACATTTCCTTTAAACATTACAAAGCGTTTAATTTATTTCAAATCTCATTAGCGGTGCCCCTATTCTCTTCATCTGACTTCCTCGATTCGTGTCGGTGTGGTAACGCACAAAGTTGCTTCAATAGTTGAATAAATTAATTCTATAAGTCACAATTATAGCCGCAACAACTGCACAACTTACAAATACATAAGACACGTAATCTTAATTCGATTAATTTATTACTTAGTATAACCGTAAGCACGAGAACAATATTGCCAACGTTAACAAACCAGCATGCAAATAATACCATTACGATTACGGTAATTATTACCGATATTTGCCGTTTCGTGTGGCTGGTTATAAATGTGACGTCACGGTTGGTGGGTCGCGGCAGATGAGCAGAATTTCAAATAGTGTTTTTTTTTCGCTCACTTCAAATAGACCGGAACTCGAACTGGTGAAGCACGGACGTACGACGGCCCGTTGGCTCGCGTGCACCAAATGCATGTTGATACGAACATGTGCGGCATTTACGTTTTGCAAGAATATCTGTCAATTTTTTTTTTAAATTTAGATAATTGTTAGATATCACACAACATTTAAGCTGCATTCTGTTTATGATTAATTATTTATGTATAACTGTTTCATGTTAAAACGCAATTATGTTATTTTAATACGATCTATCTGGGATTCATTCATTCCAATTTTATACCTTTAGTGACTGACCCGGGTAGAATGAGCATCTACATAAAACATGTATATCGTAATACGCATAACTCTATTTGTTTACATGGTGCGAGTCAGTAAAACTTCTAATCGGCATAGTTTTACCGACATATTTATCAACCATCGTCATATTACATCCAAGACTTGAATTAATTTTATAAACTATCTCATGAATCACCCTCCATCGGTGAAAACCATATGAATATCCCTTCCGTGGTGCTGAGTTTATCGCATTCAGACATACAGACGAGGCCGGGGGCTTTGTTTTATATATATAACTAGCTGTGGTTGGCGCTTTCCCCGCGTACAATTAATAAAACTATAATGAATAAAAATCAGCCTAGAACCTTCCTCGATAAAAGAACAACACAAAAATATTTTTTAAATTCGAAACAGTAGTAGTTCCTGAGATTAGCCGGATCAAACAAACGAACTCTGTAGCTTTATATATTAGTATAGATGCATATAATTATAATCGTAGTAAAGATTTCTTATTGTTAATTAAGTAATTAAAAGACAAAGTTTACTAAACATTAAGTTACTTAATGTTCTGCGAATACGTTAAATCATCAATTAAAAGACTAACAACTAAAGTTCATTAAATAAAAAGCTTAATGAGCTGGTAATGCGTACGTAATTACGCGTCAGGTGGAATTAGTGTCGAGTTGATATCATCATTTCTCTTCAAGAGATGTAAGGTGAAAGAAACATAATTTACTCATTGATATTAACGACATATTTTCTAAAAAATACAATATAACTTTGGAAACCTTAAAACTCAATATGCGGTCCAAAACTTGGACCTATTTCAAATATGAAGTTAATTATGTTGACATTTGGAGTCAAGAATAAGAGTCCAATGAAAACGTTGTCATAAATAAATCATAAAATTTAGATTGGGGAAATCTAAATAATAGAAAAGTCCAAACACACCAAACGCACCGGCGCGGCCAGATAACACGCTTCTGGAGATATTATTACCTGAACAAAAAAATTAAATCCAAATTTTTGTGTATAAAAAATGAACAAAATATATATGTATAAGTAAAATATTTATGACGTCATCGTTTTATGTAAATTGGGCTAATCGTGACCTGCTTGACGATACTATTCAGTCGCATTGCTATTTATAATATACACTAACTGATATAGCGGTACTAAACCAATTCAAATATAAGTACATCCGCATTTATGACTTCATTTTTTTTTTACTTTAATTTATACAACTCAAAAGATTAATTAAGTTTTTTAGTTAGTCGTTAATATAATACTGTATAATTCTTATGATATACTATGTTTCGTTAAATGTGCAAATTATAAATCGACAAAGTGGATAGATAGCGACGTGGAAATATTTCGTTTATAGTTAATTTAATCAACTTATCTTACTTAAGTTAATTATATACAATTATGTTCAAAAGCAATAACTTCCGCAGATCGAAGACGACGCCTACCAAGAAGACCTGGGCTACACGCGCGGTACGATCGGCAAGTCGGGGACCGGACGCGTTCGCCTACCTCAGATCGACGAGAAGACCAAAGTTCGAATCAGTAAAACGTTGCAGAAAAATCTCCAAAAGCAAAACCAGCAATATGGGGGAGCCACCAGTATACGGAGACAGGTTTCTGGTACCGCGTCCTCGGTCGCCTTCACGCCTTTGCAGGTCAGTAACTTGATTCCTCTAGCCTTTAAATCGACAATGCTCCAGACCGTGACATGACTGTGTTATTGCTAAGACTTTACTGGAACGATATATAGAAGACTAATTATATTGTTACCATTAGTTTTACCTTTTGCCTTGTTTATTTAATTATACACTAGTTACGTGTTAATTGTCAGAGTAAACTGATAGACCTTACTCACAAGACTGATCAAAGATATTAGAATGAGACCATAGACAATTTAGTACTTTTTAATTTTTTTGACATATTCCTAAAACTAAGGATTGAAATTGATTTATTTATTTTTACATGTAATAAAGAGCGTTAAAGAAATTCATGTACAATTGTACAGGTATTACTTATTACTAAAGTAAGGCTACATAGATTAAAGCCTTTATGACCTTTAAGGAAGAAATTAAACTGATATAAATCAGAGCAGTTCCGTAATCACAAACCGCTTGTTGGAAATCAGCACGATACGATAATAAAGTAGCTTGATAGCATCGTTTAGTGGTTATAACAGCGTAAAATATTCGCTCCGCAGATTGAACTATAGATCGAGTCAAATACGGCAATATCGGATAGGTTAACTGTTACTAACTGCTTTTGCAACATAATGTAGGATGAAACTAAAAATTTGATAGCGAAGGTCTGACATATTATTTGCCTATTCATGACCTTTTCATGGTGAAATTATGATCTTCATAAACATGAATGATTTATTTTCTTCTTATTCTTTAAATAATTTTTCTTGTTGATTCTAAAATGATTACCACGATTCGAATAGTATCTGAGATTTGAGAAGGACCGGCGAATGTGACTCAGCGGTTTTATTGTTTTCGTTTTTACATTTATAACAATGATTGTTTATAATTATTTTAAACGACTTGTGTAGCGATCGTTTTTTTTTCAAGGTTTTGTAATCTTCTACAACTTATATTAGTTATTAACTAATTATCTTTATAGATATGCAAGATTTAAATAAACTATCATTACATGCCAATCCTAATTATATAACATTTATAATACTGTTATATTTAATACGTCCCTTAAATAAAACTTTTGCATATCCCAAGTTTATGAATTTGAAAATAATAGGAGGTTTGAGAAAATAAAAAAGCGACTCCGTTTCAAATGTATTCACCATATTACGAACTTAATTCATTACGAATTAACTAAGACTGTACTAGAAGGAAAACTAAATATGAAATTGACAGATTCTACACTACTGGACACAATTAAAGAAACAAGACATTTTCCTCATTTTTTTACCAAAGTTTGGAAAGCTGTATCTCGGTGAAAAATATTGATATCGAGATAAAAAAATAGCATTTTGAAGCTTCATTCTTCTATAATCTTCTTCTTCTATAATCTGTTGCCGAAATATCGATGAATTGCAGAGAAAAATCGTCGTTTTTCATTCAAACGTCGATATCTAATGAGATATGAGAAATCTTTGTTTCAAATAGTGTATTATTGCAAGCCAGCAACTCATAATAATAATACAAACCTTTTTGCACCAGATTATATTTTGCGTATTATTTAATTATTAATTGATAATCTAACAAAAATAGACAATGTTATGCACTCTTGTATCTAAAAACACGTATACTCATTTGTCCCGCAGTTGTAGAGAACAGATATCTTGTTGGATCGCTATCCCATCAGAATTATGAGTGTGAAGGAAAAAAAGAGTGCACTTGCGCTTGTGCACACGTGTGCACTTAATTATCACCTGCTGTAATTTAATAGATTCAGTTGGGAATGGCTGCTGTGGCTAAATTCGGTTAGGAAGACAGTGACACATATATTCACTGTATCATAATAATAACACAAGACCTATTTCAAAAGACCACCAAATAAACAACCAACATTATTCATCATTAAAAGGCCATAAAACTCGTCTGTATAAGTTATAAAAACGATATAAAAGCGAGACTTCTCTTAAATAATAACTCAGTTTAGAAATTTCAAGCATTAATTAGTATCATAATAAAAAAAAAGAAGTTTACATCGTGAGAAAAATGTCTGCTAGTGTTAAAAGATTATAACTCTATAGTTCGTCGTTTTTAGCTAATTACCGCATCTTGTACTGAAATATATCAATGAATTGTACGTCTAAAAAGTACATTACATAAACACTTCAACAATTGTTAGAATCTATGTCGTCGTACGCGGTTAGCGAGTTCCATTGTGATCGTAACATCATAATGGGGACATTATCTCACGCATTCTTAATATGCACACTCGACTATGTATTTTATGAAGATAATGAATCTTCTCGGCATGTGTGGTTTTTTGTTCGTAATAACGATCGAACAATTATAGTGTCATAAGAAATTAACGAGTAAAAAGTTTGTGTTTTAAATAATCCAGCACGAAGGACCATTCGATAACTATTGCGTTATTTTATTAGTGTTCTTTTTTTAAAGAATGTTTTAATATGTTAATTATTTACTGTTTATTTTTTTTATTAAAATGTAGTTTTTTTTAAATGGAAACATGAAATGCTTTCTTTTAAATATTTAATTAGAGTTACCATATGAAAGAGAGATTTCGATTTTAATTATTCGTAGTAAATGCATAAATAACTAAAAACATTCTTAATGTAACTGTATGTGGCTTCAATTTTAAGTAATTTTAAGTTTTTTAGTAATCTACATAATATGAAATATTAATCATGGCGGATATTACTTTCAATAAAAATGTTTTTTTTTTTGTTTCAAATATCTAATGTTTACATCATACACTGAAACTATTTGATATATTTAAATGAAATTTATAAGTGAAAGTTTACATCATGAGTCGATTTTTTACCGATTAATTTAACAGGCGTATTTATAAAACAGCGTTAAATATACTAAACGTTTAAGAGAACGAATTTAAGTCTTAGCCTGTGTTCAGCACGTGTACAGCCATTAAAAGCGCGTTTCCATTACTAGCGCTGGAGCTCTGATAAACGCTCGGATTGAAACATCAGTCGTATCAGTTCTATAGTACATTTGTATTTTGTTCATTAATTTATAGCATATAGCGCAGGCAACCAACACTGAGATTTTGAAACACTGATGAGTGTTTAAAATTCATCTTGAGTTCCGATAAAGAAAAACATCGTGAAGAAACTTGCACTTTTCGGATGATATAATCTGCTTCATGTATGTATAATCATTTCGAGTTAGCGCAGCGTGGTGGAATAAGCTTTTTTTTATTGCATGGGAAGGCGGACGAGCATATGAGTCACCTGATGTTAAGTGGTCACCAACGCCCATAGACATTGGGATTGTAAGATATGTTAACCATCACTTACATCGCCAATGCGCCACCAACCTTGGGAACTACGATGTTATGTCCCTTGTGCCTTGTGTAATTACACTGGCTCACTCACCCTTCAAACCGGAACACAACAGTACCCAGTACTGCTGTTTTGCGGTAGAATATCTGATGAGTGGGTTCTACCGACCCAGACGAGGTTGCACAAAGCTCTACCACCAAGTATGTCCAAATGTTCTTCTTATGAGGAGAGAGATGGTATTATAGTTAGACCAGCTGCAGGACATAAAAAGGATGGTACTTTATTAGGAAGAAATTAACATAAACCATCTGACAGGCTTTTTAATTCAAGGTTGTCAGGTCATACTTATTGTTATAAATATTTTTTTAAGCATTCTTAATAAGTCAATTAAATTAAATGTGTGTTTGTTAACGTAAGTATTAAGAAACTAATGTCGGATTTACAAAAATTAACAACACTTAGAATATATTAATACTTTCGTACATTTTATCCCACTAATTGGGTTAAAGAGTTTAATTATAATAATAAATATAACATCGCTTTCACAATGTAATTTAGTGAAAAGCAAATAAAAGTTTTAATTCTGAAAATAGAAGAAAGTAAATAAGAAAATATTCTGTACTACTTTATTTGTGTTTATAATTCATCTCGGGCTTGACGGTGAAGGAAAACATCGTGAGGAAACCTGCATGTGTCAAATTTCACTCAAATTCTGCCACATGTGTATTCCATCAACCCGCATTGGAGCAGCGTAGTGGATAAGCTCCAAAACCTTCTCCTCAAAAAAACAAAACAGGAGAAGAGTCCTTAGCGCAGCAGTGGGAAATTCACACTGTTACATACTACTTGTTCGCTTTGAATAGGTATATAGGAATGATTTTATAAATAAGTACATAAAACACCTTGGAATGTTTATCACTCCAATTATTGTAGAGTTTATAACAATTTTTCGTTCGTTCCACTCAACGAACGGGACTCCAATTTATTCTTCTTGTACGCAAAAATTAGTCCTTTACATCATTTATAATATTCCTTAAGTTTGTATAACTCCGTTTTTATAATTAATGTAAATATTAATTTAATTTTTTTTTAAATCTATTTGAAAAATCTTTCTGAAAGCCTACTTAAATATTTAATTATTGTTTTTTAATATAAACATATCAAATTTTTGTTAATGTTTGAAGATTGTAAATTGAATTCAACGTGTACTCGTTTTATTAGTTAAAGTGGCGAAGATAATTTTTTTTTTATTGTTTGTTAATATAGCCCTTCAGCATTCAACATGCGGCCTTCTGATTAATTATACTAACTGGCTTTTAACAACTATAGAATACCATGTTCTCTCTTTTTCCCACAAGGCTATCGAACTTTGGTTGACTTTCAACTCAATAAGATTGATGAATGAATTTGTTTCAGTAAATATGTTTTCAAATTACGTTTTGTTACGATAATTGGTATATTTTTTCGATTTCGGCGAATATTAAACTTGTACTTTGTAAGTCTTCATTTCTTACATCAGTTTGGTTAAGAATAATACTAATACTGGGTAACTAAACTTAAAAAAAAAACACGGCGCACAACATGTGCATTGTGAACATTCGGGTGTAGTCGTACACAGCCTTGTATATATTATTGTGTTCCTATCGTTAAAATATAATGTATCAATGTAGAGGATAAACGGAGAACATTAAAACCTTAAATAAATGCAAACTAAAATAAATACTATATAAGTCGTGACCGCGTGTAATGGCGGCAAGTATGCTATCAGCATTAATTCCTCTTTGAATCGCAATTCCGATCCTCTGGGCGAAAAATGAACCAGCCCTCCTGTCGCCAGTAGAGGCAATAAGACGGAGTGTAATATTTTGGATGAAATGTTTAAAATATTGTTTTAATAAATATTCAAATATTTTAGCAACGTACATACAAACTTAAATTGAAATACATAAATAAAACATTCCGTGACTTCATCGTATTCGACTTAAATATCCTAAACAAAGTATATAAGTTTCCTACCGTTTGATTGAAATAAAGAAATTTATAGACCGTAAAATATAACGATGCTTTCTTCAATATGATGGGCTGTATCGTTAATATTATGTACTGGAGCAAATGTAATATTTTAAGTTCATTAGGAAAGTAGAAATCTGCACAATGCCGGCAATGTTCACTCGGTTTATTTTTAGGTTATTCACATTAACTTAAACCATAATGGGGTGATCATTTACAAGCTGCATGTAAGCGAGCGAGAATATAGCCTATTTGTATTTTAGACGATCCGTTTAGTACTTTCACCGTTTAGGTTTCGCTGTTGGTATTTGTGTTAGGGAAATGACGCCCTTTGGTATATCGCTGACATACTATCAAATGTAGCTTCGAGTTTTATGTAAATGTACCTCCCAAGGTGCACTGCTCGCTCGGTTATGATTGCTCTGAACACTTGTAACTTGTTGAATCTAGTTACTAGCAACCTCTATAATATTTCTAGTTACTTTATCTAATAAGATAAACACTAGTTCTGTAATTAATAACAAAAAATGGCCTGCTTTTTTGTTGTAAATTTTATCTTCGTTTAATTTAAATGATCATTTTTATTTTATTTTATTATATAGGAAGCCAACGCTGTATACAACTTAGTTTCTTATTTCATAGTCTAATGGTAAATAACATAAATATAAAAAATGCATACCTCACTTATAGGCTAACTTAACATGCATAGAAACAAAAAATAGTATTATTTAAAAGTAGTAGTTTTAAAATATTGATAATGATTTAGCCTTAACCAGTATTTAGTTTTTATTGAAATATATAATTAAATCAATTGTATATTAAAATATGTTACGAGTAAATAAACAACTAACCAAGGCTATATAATGTTTGTAATCTTGTATTAAACCTTTTATGACTTGTATCTCTTTAATGATACTTATCTCGCAGTTCCTCATACCTGCGGTTTTCAATACAATTGTGTTAAGTCTTACAATTCTGAAGTGTTAACGACCTAAGGAAACATGGTCCCATTATAGCATACATACTTAGCCAGAGCCTCGTTATACGGGGTAACGTTGGATTTAACGTATGATATCATTGCAAACGTTGGTTGTATTGGACATGGTATTGTCCAAAGGTTTAGGAAAAGCAAAAATTCATACGGATATTGTGATTTCAAACAATTACTCACTGACGTTTATAAAACAACACAAATTAGGTTCTGTCAACGATCACGGTATATCAAAGTATTTGTAGTTCTTTATGTATAATTTTGTCCGAAGTAAATTCGACATAGATAGCTAAGTTGTTGCAAATGTTTGTCTTTTTTTGTATACATATATAAAATTACACCCACGCGTTGATATGTAACACCACAAGCTGCCCATTGTTTTTTCGTGACGCAATTATTTGATTGATAATTTTTGTATAATGCGATATGGTACTTGTTGAATATGTATTATTGGCCAACCTTTGGTCCATGTACGAGTCGTCGGGCTTCATCACCGTTAGAAGATAGCAATCATTTAAGATTATGCGCTTGCATCGTTGCAGGATATGTGATTCTCAGTAGTGTTTATGACGATAGAGGAACTAAAATGATCTTACCTTCATACCATGGAGATATTTACCTATGGGTTTTGTTTATTTATCGTCTTATACTTTGAAATTTATGTATCTTAATTACAATAAAGAATTATTTTAAGTATACGATTAATTAATTATATAAATAGTTTCTGTTATAAGTCTACAAAGAATAGTCGTATTTATGCTCTATTTCAGAATAGGTAAAGTACGTGCCAAGTGGCATTCGAATTAGTTTAGCAGTTTTGGCGTAGTTAAGTAACAAACATACAGACAAAACTTTCGCAGTTTTAATATTAGTCAGATATATGACAAAACAAACATACAGACACTGTAATATAGAGTAGATGCATATCTATGTTTTAAGCTACACTCTAACATTGGTATACACTCACTAGAAAATATTCTCACTTAAAGTAGAATACCGCAATTTATTCAGCTCGGTAGAATCCACGTTCCGGCCCGTTAGTAGCCGTTGAACACTAGATACACAAATCTGACATGAGTCAGTTTAAAAGTGCTTTTTAAAGCCTCTTTGGCAATTAGGCTTGTGCAGAAGTACTTTAAACAGTACAGTAATAGACTGTGAATGTCTCACTGCTGGTCTAAGGCCATCTCTTTTTTTTTGAGGCGAAGGTTTGGAGCTTATTCAACCACGCTGCTCCAATGCGGGTTGGTGGAATACACATGTGGCAGAATTTCGGTGAAATTAAACATATTATGCAGGTTTCCTCACGATGTTTTTCTACATTGTCGCACGAGATGAATTATAAACACAAATTAAACACATGGAAATTCAGTGGTGCTTGCCCGGGTTTGAAACCACGATCATCGGTTTCTAACGCGTTCTAACCATAAAGCCATCTCGGCTTTTCTTTTTTCTTGACTGAAATGTTATAACGTTATAATAATAAAAGCTTAGCATGTAACGTTTATTTGTTTAAAAATTGATTTCTTCTCACCGCGTCTTGGCAAATGTGGGTGAGAACGTCGTCTGACGTGGTAGGTAAACGCAAAACTCAGGCTTGGTAGTCTAGGGATTTTTTTTTTTTATTCATAGGAAGGCGGACGAGCATATGGGCCACCTGATGGTAAGTGGTCACCAACGCCCATAGACATTGGCGTTGAAAGAGCTGTTAACCATCTCTTACATCGCCAATGCGCCACCAACCTTGGGAACTAAGATGTTATGTCCCTTGTGCCTGTTATTACACTGGCTCACTCACCCTTCAAACCGGAACACAGCAATAACAAGTACTGCTGTTTTGCGGTAGAATATCTGATGAGTGGGTGGTACCTACCCAGACGAGCTTGCACAAAGCTCTACCACCAAGTAAAACGTTTACGCAGTAGAAGACGAACACGGGTTGATGATGATGATGATGAAATATACATATACATATGTTTATAAATTATATCATGTTGCATTGTCTATATAGGATAACAATTTCTTTTCTATTTTTTTATGATGATTCTAATGCTTTCTATTTTTTTGTAAATACGCTACGCTTTAATTGATACCAATTCGTGAAATAAATACAACCTACAGCATCGCTATTAATATTATAATGTTCATCGATTCTTTTATAAATTGTGTAATTATTTAAATATTTGATATTGATCACACGGCTTCCAGTATTAACCTTATTTTTCATATATTTGAATTACAAATATGAATATTTCGAGATCGAATGTGTATTGGTTTTTTTATGTAATAATTCGGAGTCATCCAATCAGGTTTAATTGACAGATTAGACACTAATTCATCTTCGTTGAAATAGGAAATGGAACGACGATAATGTGAAAGAAATTATATTAAATATCTATTTATTTATGAATATTAAGAAGGTGTGTTTAAGCAATATGATAGTGGTGATTTTTTTCATGAATAAGTTAAATTTTATAATTATATTCATTCATTAAAAGTAGTCTGATCTCTATTGTGTTTTTAAACTTGAGATGGAATTTATAATTACTCATCAACAAAAAAAAAATGCGCCGCTTTTTATATTAAAATTTCGTGACGCACAAATATTCTATGTGGCTTTTTAAAAGTTTGAAAAATAATTCATGAACAGACGATACGCTATAGCAGTGACAGGCGCAACGTCTAATCATCCACAGGCTGGCAACGCGTCGCACTTTTACGAATAAATGAAAAGTCATCGTGAGCAATTGCCTTACTTATCTACTTGTGTATGACGGAGCTGAAACATCGGCTCAAGTAATCACAGATCTAAATGATAATAGTTTGGAATGGTTAGAGAAGGTAAACGAAGCGACGGCTATTGCTATCGAATTGTATCAAATTCTATCGAATGTCGTTTAGCTTTTTCTCGTGACTAAACCGCAATCATCATTTACGTCGAAAATCTATTTTAGTCTAAAATATATTTTAGTTTGTAGATGACTGAGAACAATGGTGATAAAGTACTGAATGTTAAAAATTTTGACTTTTTGATATCCCTATAAATATATTCTTTTATTAGCTTATAATTCGATAAATTTAAATATAAAATTTGTACAGACAAAAATGTTTACATAGAACGTTTCCATACAAAAATGGCTTTTGATTAAAAATTTGAAACTAAATGAATCAATAGGACGTTTCCCATAATGAATGTCGAAATCTGCAACTGGTTTTGAAGGAAGTATCACAAACCTGAGAAAAACCAGCGAATGAATTTCGGGCTTCAAATATCAGGCTCGAAGGACCATATATATTTTCTTTTTATTGTTTCAGGGTCTCGAAATCGTCAACCCACAAGCAGCTGAAACGCGAATAAATGAAGCAAATGCTAAGTATTTCTCCAATACCTCTGGTTTCTTATCAGTGGGAAAAGAAACGACATAACTACATTCCACGACGAAAAACCAAAATGTATTTTAGGTTAGCAACGCGAAAAGAATTCAGCGTACTATTGCGTCATAATTTAAGTGAATAATGAAAATGTAATGTTACGGTCATAGCCCCTCGTGATTGTGTGTTTTGTGAATGAAATAAAAGGCATTAATAGATTTTGTTATTTTCATTTACCTTTTTATCTTATAATAAAAATAGGGCTTTTATTTAGTTTCGTGACACGAGTGTACATTGTATTTGTAAGTTAGTTAGCGAGAATAAGCGGGCGCTTCAAGTTTAAAAGGAAAATCAATAATATGATATCTAAGAGTTACCTTAGACTTGACAACAGTGGATATTTATATTAATTTTAAAATGTTGTTTCGTTTTGATTTTTGCTCGCGGTTTCACCCGCGTAGTTTCCGTTCCCATGCAAAATATGGGGACAAAATACTGCTATGTTACTCGCTAATAAGATATAGAAGCTATATTAGCTTTATTTTGGTATTTATTTTTTAAAACCGGCTTAGTTGTTTAGGCGTTAAAGCGTCACAAACAAACAAATTCACTTTCGCATTTATAGTATAAGTTAGGTTTAATCAAATGCTTATAAGAATTTATGATAGATAATCATATAAAAACAACATAGTATTGAATTAAGTACCTCTTCTCTTCATTAACTAACTTTGTTTAATATTGTAATAAAAAAGGTTTCATTTCTTAACTCTATATATATATACATAAACGGGTTGTAGAATAACTTCATAACAAAGAAGTAAACGCGTTTTAAGCTACACACTATTTTTACTTTATACAAAAAATCCACAACTTATATCATATTGTATGTTTAACTTGTCTATGAATATTTAATTTACTATATTATATAAATTACATGATAGATAATAAAAACATAACAATATATGAGTCAATTATTCATATTTGTAGCAATGAAATATAGACAGAAATGTTTAACGTCCTCTTACATACACATATCCGATGCGATGATTTTTTAAAAATTATGTTCATTATATAGTTAGGAATATACTTTTCTCAAGAAGGCTCTGATAAGCACTTCAGAATTGAATGTTCTGGTTCAAAATCGAGCTTCTACCTAAAAGGTAAAAAGTTAGGGAAAAAAATCCTTTTTTCTGATTGTAATAAATATGATTAATATTTATGTATTATATTTTGAAAATAAAATAAAGCATGTTTGTAATTTAGTATCAAAAACTGATTATCAAGGATAAATCACTTTGTGTTAAAAATTGTTCTGTATTTCTGCTAGACTAAATAAAAAAAACATATGTACGTGAAAGTATCTCGATTTTAAATTTCCAAGACCTTCATTTGCGATAAATTTTATATATAGATATTTCGTATATAGATAAGATTTTGATGTTTAAGTTTATCGTTATATGTACGTAGGCGTTTTCCCTGGAAAACGCAATGATTCACAACAAAAAAAAATTCTCATCATTATTAGAGTATTCTGTTTAAATTGTATAATTATTATTATCGCAAAAGACTTCGTTTATAAGAACGACCAATATTTGATTATAGGGACACAAGATTTATATTTCCTACTTAGTAGATAATTACCATAAGTACCATTTAATCCATCATAAGTAAACATTATATAATTTTGATGATAATAAGCCTTTCTGATGGCTGAGAACTTTGTTGATCATATAAACATTAGTTCACACGATCTTTAAACCGGCCGCCTGATGAAGATATTATTATAATTACTTTTTTGTGACATCAAATAAAGACATAAGAGATAATCAAGTAATAATTACAGAACGAATAAGTGTCTCGTTAATGACTGGTTTCCATTCTAAATTTGTTTGTATTGTCATTAACTTGAGGTTTATCATACAACGCCTTTAACATTTAGTGAAATTTTTCAGACCACTTCGATGTCATCATTAAAATCGCCTTTATATGGAGTTTTTGGATTCGGCGTTGTTTTATAACACTGTAAGGGAACATCAGATTAATAAAAAAAATGTTTTGTCACCAGTAGCGTGGCTAGGTGGACAAGAGCCCCGGTGCATAGTGAAAAATTGGGCCCTATCTTTTCACGTAGCTTGAAATAATATTGGCCTTAAAAATTAGAAAGGCTTAGATTAGAGAGCCCCCTGAGTTTCGAGCCTCTGGTGCACTGCACCACCTGGCCCTACGATAGCTACACCACTGATTGTCACCCAAACTAATTATAAGTTATGACGAGCCCGTTGGCGTGGCTGGTAAGACACTTGCTTTTCACGCCGCAGGTTGTGGGTTCGATTCCCACCCAGGACAGACATTTGTGTGCATGAACATGTCTGTTTGTCCTGAGTCTGGGTATAATTATCTATATAAGTATGTATTTACAAAAGAAAAAGTAGTATATGTAGTATATCAGTTGTCTGGTTTCCATAGTACAAGCTCTGCTTAGTTTGGGATCAGATGGCCGTGTGTGAATAATGTCCCAAGTTATTATATTATTAAGTTATTATTATATATTTAAAGTTTAAAATCGTTACGATCCCTCTACATTAGTTTTCATATTTTACGTTGTACGACGTTAGTTGACAAATGAAGTTAATTATTATAGTTTTTAAAAGTACGAAGATATTTTATGATATCACAATATTGTTACAATATATGATGCAGTAAACTGTTTAAGAACATATTGATTATAGTCGCAAGCATGCCTTAACGAGAAACACGAGCTAGCATGCCCTATTTACCACGTGAGTTGTTACCATTACCACCAAGATAATTTAGTTGTCTGAAGTAATATATTAAATGCACAAGTAAACGGCATGATATTTATAAATAGTTTATTAAATTTAACTTTTTTAAATAAATTTTTCTTTTTAATTATATTATTAGGCATTAAGAATACTGTTACTAACACTCTATGGACACCTGTCTGATTTAAATAAATAAAATAAATAAATAAATTAACTTTTTTACAAAAAATTAAGAAAGTAAATATTTTTCATTAATAACCTTATGTAGAGTAATAACTTAAAAAATGTCAACAAAAAAAAATGGAAGTAATTGCAGAAATAAATAATTATTTCTTGCTTTACGCGAATTATTCAAGAAATCATAATTTGTGTAAATACTACTAAAATGTTTGTAACTAGTATTTTTTTAAATTCTATCTGTCATTTATTTCACAGACTTCATAAAAAAACGAGATAAGATTTTAAGTTATGCCTTTTCGTAATAGCTGTATTTAAGTGTTGGTATTGCGTTGCATTACGTTGAACATGGTTAACTATCTGTGCTACTATAGTTCAAGGACGGCGCGCTGCGTTAACTTTTAAAAAATCAAATAAGACATAAAACAATAATTATAACATAAAGATTTTACTTTCACAACTTTTACCGCCATTACATAACGACACATTTGTTAATCATTTTCGATTCAACCATTAGTAAATATTTGTAAACCACTTTTTTTTTTAAAACGTGTAGTCAATGCGAATACAGATAAAATGTGTAAAAGGTTTTTAATTTAATGAGTAAATATCGCGTTCACTTACCGCTTTCTGCTTTGGCAACGTTAAAGCAACGACTTCGCAATTAATGCCATGCTTTATGCGAAATAAAATTGAGTAAGCATTTACATAGACCGCATATTCTGACGTGCGATGAGCGATGAGCGCACATACATTGCTATCCAACGTACTTTTTCACTTCCTTTTCTCTTGGAATAATATGAATATAGATTTTCATTAAAGAAACTAAGATTAAGTTCTGCTCTATGATTACGAAAATATTAAGTACAACTCAAGTTTCTTCGGTTTCACGTTTTTGTTAGCATTACAATAAGTTTAGATATTAAAAAAAAGCCGGTTATAATAAAATAATAGATCGTGTTTCTGTTGTTATCGCTTGCAGAAATTAAAATTTATCACGTTTTCAAATAAATAGTAAAATTATATATTTGTTCATAACTTGGATGTATTTATTTATTGTTTATGGCAAATTAATGATAAATTCATTTTATGGTTAGATTTCATATCGAAATCGCGTGGGTAGTGTATAAGGTCGCCCATAGACGGTCACTCTTAACGGCCGTTCTACCTATTTTGCATTAATAAACAAGGTTAAAGTTTAAAAAAAATACTGCAAATAAATTAATTTCCAAGGCTGCGCGCAAAACGTAGCAGATGCGGTCACATTACGCGATATGTTGATAAGACACTCCCAAAGAAAATATCGTTAACGGTTCATTGAAAACGAAAGAAGTAAAGAACGCGCAGTGAGTGAATGCTTCGCTGAGAGTCCGAGGAACAGGTTTGCAGCGACACATCCCGAGTGGCCCGCGAGGTTGCCGCGCAGTGCTCCGCCGGCCGCTAATGTGTGTGCGCGCGCACATACGGAGGCTTTAGAGCGCGACCGCCGCGAACTTGTTTTATCACCTGCGGCGCTTATGACAACATATGATTCAATCATTTTTCAGTGATATAAAAAACAGCAGCCTTTAGTATATTTCGTAAGGATTTTCGCAAAATAGCATAGTGCTGAGTGTTTGTGTAAAAATAGCATGATTCTCGTGGACTTGTAATAGGTTCGAAGCCATAGCCATGGCGAGTTTTGAGGACCTTTCCTACGACTGGTCAACGCTTTGTCAGGAGTGTCCCGAATGCTGGACAGCATCAGGTCAGTGAATTATTTACATTTGTCCATAGTAATTGTCGGATATATTATGTGTTTCGTGGTAACGTTTTCTAAAATGGTTAGCAGTTAATTTAAATTTTAGCAAGTTTCTTTTAGCAAACTACCCACAAATTCATCACACACCTTTCATATTTAATTGGATGTTTCGAGATCATCTTTTTATGGCTTTCACATTAATCAAGACAATTCATATTTATACAGCTTAGTGCTATAATAATTCAATAATTGCGGTACCCTGTAACTGTTGAAAAAGTACGTTTTTTGTAAAATTCAAAGAAAAATCATAGAAAACTATTAAAAAGCAAATAGAAATGGTAATTTAATAGTTAAATAATAATTTTTTTTTTTTACAATTGACTACACTATCTTAGACAGACCCTATAAAATGTTACCATGAATTTGTTTAAAATTATTAAATACATTTTTTGATTCTTTTCTTTATTTCATTTTCATTAATAGTATAAGTATTTTAACGTAACATTTTTAGTGTTCTTAATATAATTTAGTCAAAATAATATTACTAATATTTAATTGTAGCCATTAGATATTAGATTAGATAGCCATTTAGGGGTCACCATTCCACGCGGTCACGACTTGTATAATAATTATTTTTAAATGTTATTTGTATTTAGTTAAGGTTTTAATGTAAATAAATATACTAATAAAAAAAAAAAAAAAATCTAGCCGCAATATCACACACAAACAATGTTTTTTAAGTGTCTTTTCTTGTTACCAAGACGCGTTAAAATTCAGCAACTTTCTTTGAAAAGAAATTTTATGTTATGACAAATTAAGTTACGTGCATGGACAGTTGTTTTGCAACGGAACACCATTTGTGCCTTTGTCGTCCGTTTGCTTTAATAATTTGACGGTATCCACGGTCACGCTTTCATCCACCCATCCGACGCGCAGCGTATGGACCATCTCTTATGAATTTAGCAGTTTTGCAGCAATAACAGATTCATAATCATATATCTTGGATAATTAACATTTCTCCTTCATTCTATTGTTGTATATTTCTAAGTGATATTTCTGAGTGAGATTTCTAAGAGAAAATAATTCGTTCTAAAGCATGCACCTGTTCTCTATTTGAGCAGTTTAAATTTCATCCAATTTGAATTTTATATGCACTGTTTAATATTTATTACTAACTTTGTATATTTTTTATTAGATTAAATTAATTGAATTAACGCTCGTTAATCGGTAATACCATAATTATATTGATATGATTATGGAGTATTGTGATAACGAATGACCTAATTTTTTGTAATACGATTTAAGGTATGGTAGTGTTAGACGCTATAAGTTATTTTTAATTTTATTTCATTTATAACACTTATAGTATAACAAAATATAATAAGAATTTAATTTAAATAAATAAGTAATAAAACTAGTCTTCCTTAATGTTTTTATTGAAACGGAACTTCATTAAGCTACGCAAAACAATTTAACAATTATATTCAATTTAGTTAGTTTGCTATCGAAAAAAGTGGCGTACTACCAAAAAGCTCTGTTATTGCTTTCTTTCGAAAAGAAAAACGACAAACATCAAATTTAAAATAAAACAATAACTTGGGATCTCTGGATCCCAACATATTGTTCTTACTTGCCGACGAATGATAAGACGCCCGTTGAAATTCCGATATATAATGTTTTATATTTAAAAATAGTACGGTACTGCGTTACTTTTTGTAATGATTGATTAATGAAAAATAAAATCAAGAAACAGCTCGAAAATATCTCGCTGCTAGGCTTAGTAGATAGAATCTACTGTAGTGCATATTTAAAAAAAATGTTCACTTTGTGTGAAGAAAACACATAGGGTCATCGTTAGAAAACGTGCAATTCTCTGTTTACTATAGGCAAACACTTCTTTTGTAAAGGACAAGACACAAATGTGGCACTATATCGTCCGACTATGATTTCCGGACAATGTTTAACAGCACCGCTCTGCATGAGATGATAATATTATAAATAATACATAAAAATACATTACATAAAAAGTCAATTGAGAATGGTGAAGAAAGGCCGGCAACGCATCTGCAAGCTCTCGGGTGTTGCAGGTGTCCATGGGTGGTGGTAGTCACTTTCCATCAGGTCAGCCTTCTGCTCGTATGAGGCATATAAAAAATCTCTCATAAAAATGGTTATGGATAGAATTTGAACTCTTGACTTTCGGTTAAAATTCTATACATTCAACTATTTCGCCTTTAATAAATTAAACTCAGCTTTTTATTATAAATTTATTAAAATTCGTCAAAGTCAGAATATGTAAATCGGCCAATATATTACCCGTTACACCTGTTGGTGATGGTAACATTCTGTGTATATTTAATATATGTTAATGTTAAAAATCGGAAGTTATATACTCGTAAATGAAAATAAAAATATTACATTTTATCAATGACGTAATCTTAATTTAACTTTTGTTAAGACCTCGATTTTTTGCCTAGTTTGATAATATTTACAAACTAGCTGTGGTTTCATCCGCATATAATAATTAATAAAAATATAATGAATAAAAATGAGCCAAGGACCTTCCTCTATAAAAGGATTATACAACACAAAAATATTTTTTAAATTCGAATCAGTAGTTCCTAACATTAGCCGGATCAAACAAACAAACCCATACAGCCCATATTGACAAAAAAACAAACTAAATTAGTGAAAAAAATAATAATATTCCAGTAATCTTATTGTACACTCGTAATAAAGCCTCTTCCTTCTTCCCCTTTCGTCCTTTAAACCACTTTAACATATAATAGTTTAAGGTCGATGAAACATAATAAAATTACCTTACATGAGTAATTTATACAGAGATTTATTCAATTTACGCAACATTGGACGAAATAGTGCATTGTACAATATAATAGTTTCTCTCGTTCTCACCTAAGGGCATTATTATAGTTCTTTATAAATTTTATAATTGATTAAATTTATACCAAAGGCAATTGATATTTGTGGAAATTGGCGCTTTTTTTGCTATTAATTGTTAACTAACAAATTTCTCACGAGACACTATAATTTATTCGAGTCAGTTTGTGATGGGTTTGTAATCTTCGCTTTTTATATGTATGAGTAATTCCAAAAGGATTGTTCGTTATCTACATGAAAATAAGAAGACATGTATATAGTTTATTGTATGTGTGTGTAGCTACTTATGTATATGTGTGTATATGTGTATATATGTATATATTTATATATATGTATGTGTATGTATATATATATATGTATATGTATGTGTATATATATTTATATATATAGTATATTAGTAGTATGTAATAGTAGTAAAATAAAACAATATTTTATTTATTTGATTTGTACACCTCCACCGCTTTATTAAGCTCATGTCCTTCTCCCAAAGGTTGTCTGGAAGAAATCGCTCTCTTAGCGATAAGACCGCCTTTTGTGCTACCGGAATATATTATATTATTTTATTTCCATTACTGTATGTTTCTGTATCTCTGTGTGTACAATAAAGCATATATAAATAAATAAAATAAGAAGACAGTTCAGTATCCTTTTCTCCTGTGTTGGTCAACCAATTTTCTTTTATTTTGCTTGGTAGCTATTAAAGAGTAGGTAGTAAATAAATATAATTTGGAACTTACAGTAAAAATAACAATGGTCGCAAAACTCAAATATGTATTCCTGAAATTTTCAATGATGAAATTTGTTAAATTTCGTTACTGGGCGAACAATACTAAAAAAATAAATAAGTTTTAGAACTAACGACTGTACAATAGTGGAAAATGACCGTTCATTAATTCACACATGCCGAGGAATATTAACAATGATGTCATCTACTCTTGTAGAACTATATCCAAACAATAATAAGTATACTCCTTTTGAACAAAAAGCGTATTTTATCGACGTAATATTTTTTTCGTTTCTAAAGATATAATTATTTTATTTCATTATTGCCATTAATCACAGTGAAAGTTAAATTAGAATTAATAGCTCCGGCTTAATGTCTTTTGCGTTAACCTCAAATTAAAAAAAAAACAAGACTTAATATCTATCATGATATGATGATGAACATAAGATTAAGATTTGCTATTACAATGATGTTTAGTATCGTCGAATCTCATCAATGCAAGAATACAGCAATGTCATGCAAAACAATCACTCAGCTCCTTGATTTAAATGGAATTCTCAGACGTTACTCATACATTTTGAGGGCGTGATTAGCGAGTCCAAATTCTCCACCGCTTTGTCAAAACCTGCAACTTCAATCTACAGTGAACTTCTTGCTATATCAGATCAGCAAACTTATAAGTTATAGACTAGATCAACGAAAATGGTATAAGAAAGTGGAGGAAATTAGTACGAAGATATTTCTTTGTTTATTTTAACTCTTTTATTGCAGTTGGCTAAATATTCAACGTATTCTCATTCATCGTTGAGTTTGAAAAGGTTCTGAGTGTCGCATGAATAACAAAAAGGCTTGACATGGCCAAACAACCGTTAGCATGTGGTTGTAGCCGAATTCTTGACTCGTAGGCGCACTTAAGTTTTCTGCTATTAAGGCCACCCAAATAATTCTAACTTACTAGTACATGTATGAAACAACGATGTCAAATTGTTTTACTTCAACTCATTGAGTTAAACAAGGTGACAATTATTAATTATTCAATAATAATTGAATAATACAGACGCACATTAAATATTTATTATTTCAAAAGTCTGTAGTGTTATGTAGATGGTTTGAAGCTTATTCTTCCTGTCACTCGAGAGGGTGAATTATTAATGAAAGATGGTAAAATTTATTAAAACAATGTCAAATATAATTTCAAGAATGTAAAGACTTAATAATTGTGTTAGAAAGAAAAAGATACAGTATGGCTCCAATCTAACAAAGACAACTAACAATTAACATTAAATAATTGTACGTGCCTGAGTTCATGTATTAAATTTCTGTTTTTCTAAAACCTTAACTCAATAATTGATGTCGCTACCTGACATAAAATATTGATCGTGCCCATAAATTTTGTAACTAGCTTATTAACTAAATTATGATAACAATTAATAACTAAAATGTAAAAAATGGCATTACAATTTTTTTTACCATACAAACCTAATTGTTATTAATTTCACTTTCTCTGCCTGTGTTTGCATTTGAAGTGTTTTAAAAAAGTTAACTTACATTTTATTTTTTATAGAAAAAAGTTTTGGATAACGTGTTTTGAATGTAGTAATATTATTGGTTTTACGCTCAAAATAAACTTCACTGCCAATACCTGAATCGATTTAACTCTTTAAGTAAAGCGAAGTTTATTTGGCTGTTTAAAGCTTATAGCTCTAGAATCTAGATGATAGGATAAGATATTTAATATATGTATATCGTCAAACGCATAGTGATATCACTTCATTTTTTAATAATAAACAAACTCCTCGAAGCAACATCACATATCATTATTTATAATATTTTGTAAAGGTATAATAAAACTTTACTGCGGTTTAATCGGTTCATCAATAGACGAGAAAAGGCACTAAACTGTTTATCAAATCGTCGTGCATTTCATATTTATGTTAATGAAAATAAAGTATAAATATACGATAACATAAACACATATCTTGATTTTTTTTTTGGTAAAGCGGACCATCATATGTACCACCTGGTAGTAAGTACCTTGGTTCATTGACAAAATAATTGCAAGCAGTTTAAGCCGTCTCTACATATATCGGTCACGTGTCACTGTGCCTGTACTTACCATAAGTCGCAAAGTATTTATTACATATATAAGAACGTAACTTTATGTAATACACCCATATGTTAATTGTAGGATAACGTGTTTCTAAGATGTTAGTTGACTGCCTCGTTGGTCTAGTGGCTTGATATAAGGCCGCAGACGCGGTGGTCCTGGGTTTAATTCCCAGGTCGGGCAAACAAATAGCTATTGGGGTTTTCTGTCAGAAAATTCTCAGTAGCAGCCCGGAGTCTGGTAGTTGGAAGCGTGGTACACTCCCGTGCCTCGGAAAGCACGATAAGCCGTTGGTCCTGCGCCTGAACTCTTTCCGGTCGTGTCGGATTGCCGTCCCATCGGATTATGAGAGCTAAGGAAAAGAGAGTGCACTTGTTGTTGCACACACACTTGTGCACTATAATATCTCCTGTGCAGCTAATCTCTCTTGAAATTAGCCGCCGTGGCCGAAATCGGTCTGGAGGACCTTATAAGATGTTAGCTCGAAGCAAATGTACGAAGTAAAAACATAGTATATATAAGATATACATATAGGTACTCGTAACGGTATTTATAGGACGTTTTGTAATCTACAGGGATTTAAGTGCCGATATTATTTTCATAATTGTTACCCATTTAAGTGAACAACGTAAGTATAACATTGTCCGCCTCCGCAAACAACTTCCTTAATCGGTAACTTCATTATTAAAGTCACTAGAGAGGTCACTGGCTAATGTTCGAAAGGTCCACAGACTATATTATATAATATTAATTAATCTACAACAAATATAACTGTTATAGTATTTCATCGGACACATAACATTCGTTTAGATAGATCTCATGTTGATCAATCATGTGTTTTGATAAATGTTGATATTTTAAATTTAAAATGTGTATTATCTTTTATCTGATTACGTATTAAATTCATTGTAATTGTATTTAACTGTTTATTGTAAAGAAAAAATGCGTTGCTATAATTTTCTTTCATATCATAAGTAAAGGGTAGGTAAGTTTAGCAATGACTTTAGGGCTATTTATTTCGAAGATTTCTAAAATTATAATTTTGTATAATTCGTGGTGTTCATTAAATGTATACTACGATTTTTTGCTCATTGTAATTTATAAGATATTTAGGTGTTTTTTACACTTCCTTCATGTGAAATTCAAGATTTTTTCCGACCTCAAATTTCACGTCAACAATCATTCTTTGTTTGGCAAGTTTGATTTATACTTGAATAATGATATTACTTACAGTAACAATATCTTTTGAAATACATTGTGGAATTTAATACGTAATAATATTTTAATTCAAAATTGCGAACTGCATTTCCTAACGCCAAAATATTACTTTGTACCTAATATGATATACACCTTTATAATAGTTTTTTTCAGCGATTCTTTAAATGTTCTTTAGTTTTCTTTAAACTGTTTTTTGATAACCTCATTTCGTGAGAGTCTCTTTTTCATTTGAACTATTTTATTTGTATAAAAACTAAACCGGAAACATCGTAGTAAAAAAAAACTTGACGTTACACTAATTTGCACAGATGACTTTTATGTTGTCAAATAAAATTAAACTCAATATGCCTAATACTTTCATTTGTGGCAACGGAGCACAGATAAGCGATTAATATTTGATCATGTTCCATTTTCGAAAGATGTTTACTCAAATGCGGATGCTACTACGTAAATAAAAAAATGTATTCGTATAGTCAGTACGACCTGTAAAGATGTGTATAATACTTTTAAATAAGGACGTTGACCGACCAAGCCCGGAGACTAGTTCGAGCGGAAGGAAAATAGATAACAAGATTTACAGGTTGTAACATAACACGCGGCTCATAAGTGTAGCGTAGTTTATGAGTAAAACAATGAATTTTTAATCGGTTTCCACATGCGATATTTATTTATTTATTTGAAATAAAAAAAAATCGTTGATATTAAAACTAATTGATGTAAGTCGATATAATCTTAGATGGGTCGAGATATTAACATATTATCTTATAATTGAAAGTCATGATGAAGTTATTCATTTAGAACAGTGGATAGATATCATTAAAATACAAATAGGCAACATTAATTAAAATTATTTTAAATTAAATTTCTTTTCAGAGAAACACGTTATGATCCCTAATGTCACCTCTATATGTCTGTACGTCAATATAAACTCCAACAACAGGCGAAACTATGACATAATTGTATAGTTTCGTCGGTTTCGATGTTATTAATCCTGTGTATAATTTATTACGTAATTACTTTAAAAAAAGTGAACACATTTTAGCGACATCTAATACCTCGGTGTTAATGGAAAAAAAGGCTCCAAAACCGTCATCAATTGTTGTCGTTTTGCGTCGCGAATGTCTGAGGTTTTTTTCGTAACGTGATATTTGTCACACTCGTGACTCTCGTGAGACGCTGACTCTCTGTCGAGCGTGACTGTGACCATGGTGTGAAACCAGATGTCATTGAACGCGAGTTAACGCTAAAGAAGCTAATAGACTATGCGATAATCACAGGATCCAGAACATTTGTTTGTAATGTAATAGAATTTAGGGTTTCGATTCCCAGTTTTAGTTTATGTATTTAAGACTATTTGATATCAGCCCTACAAATAATAGTTAGTCATGTATACAAGGTTATAATTATGAAAATCTTTATTTGCGCTTTAGGATAATTCAAATTCCTTAATTAACTCAACATTCAATATTTATATTATATAATATGCTTACTATTCTTTTTACAATTTGGTAAATGCGTAAACATGGAATAAGGTTTTTTTTTAAACAATACGAAAGAAATGTAAATAAACTCGCTTTGTTCTTAAAACAACTTGATAAATTTTGATATTTGAGGGGAATGCGTGTCTCGAAGCAGATCCCTTTACCGGGACTTCCCAGGTATCGTTAGGTACCATTTGTTTATTTTTGACAAGTACTTCGTTCCTTCAAACGAGACGTAGAGACACCTTACGGGTCGGCAAGGCAGCGGCGGCTAGTGCAGAACATTATTTCCGACAGCAGTGGCCGTCGTCGCTTTTGGACTCCAATACCACTCACCATCAGATAGAGTGGAGTCAATTATCTTCTCAGTTTCAAAAAAATAAGTGGTTGTTCATATCATACCATACATTCATTCGTTCTTAAAACATCCGCTAGGGAAGTTGACTGTCTACAATAATGCAGTAACTTCTTCAAGTTTCGCTTTATTTTACATGTTAACAAATTAATCATGATTTATGTATTATGTTGATACTTCAATGGTTAGCGATTTTTTCATCAATAATAAATCGATTTTATAAGTATATGTTAACGTTGTTTCCTCGCCAGTCTATTACATAATACATAATAAGTCCAAAGTAAGTGAGATATCAGAAAATATCAACATTAAAAATTAAAATGTGATAGGGCTTATGTGAATACGAATTATAGCTTCAAGTAAAAGTTCGTTGCAGTTCTTGGAAAGATATGCGGTAAAATAATTTTTAAATATCACCTTTAATTTAATTTTATAAAATGAAAGTTTGATATTTTTCAGTTTCACGCAAACACCAACTACTAATTTAATTGTCGAATAACTTTCACATGATGTGTGATGTTACTTTTTTGTTTTAAAAAAGATAGTTTTTATATCGTCCAAGATAGTTGTGCTATATATAAGCAAATATATCAGGTATATATATTTAGATAGTTTGATAGAATAAAAAGTATACTTTTTATTCTAATTTGCATGCTTGCATATTAGAATAAAAAAAGCATGCGCACACGAAACTTGCACTAAACTTACGAGTGAGTGTGATTTAATGATTCAGAAAAAATAATTTTATTTTGCTGTCGTGTCTCTATTTTGTGATATATATACTTAACAATACGTTATTAATTCGCGTCATATGCAATTATTTCCTTACAAAGCTTCGGACGTAATAATAAAATTTAACACTCCGATGAAATCAGATCATCGCGTGTCATTTGTGGACAAAGATTATATTTTTAGTATGAAATAATGATTTTACAACTGAAGAATATTCGTGACAGACAATAAAAAAGCAAAACTGCAAAACGCGTCACTGACTTGCGCGAATTTGATAAGATACGTGATACGTGACTTTTCTTGACTTAATTCTAAATATTATTTTTCTTGGAAAAACGCACAAGACCTTTTCGATAGGAATTTATAATCTTTTTTATTATAATTTCTTAGCCTTACTCAGAAAAAAAATTAAATTACATTTTCAGAGGCGAAGGAGTGGACTGTGGAGCATACGTATATATTAATTTATCTGGCACACATTCATTACAATAGTAAAGGAAATTATACAAAATGAAGCGAGACTAACCTATATGCACAAGTAAGTAAACAGTATTAGAGGGTTAGTTACGTACTACTCAATGACTATTTTCCCGTGGCGCTCCTCGGTCTTGTTGAAATGTAACGCGTTTTTCTAACAATATAAAACGGTACTATTCCATAAAAAAAGGAAATAATAATGTCTCCTAACATTTATTTTTTTCTCTTTAGTAACTTTTAATTATAAGCGTTACCAATCCCAACTGTAAAATCTCTTCCTTCATTTGAAACAAAATTGATTTCTCTTTAATTTCCTTACACCCGGCCTACATGTCATATTACGTTTGAAGACGAATGGACGTCAATTACAGATTTAAAAGCATGGCATAACGATGGCAGAGTACACTATTAATAGCAAAAGCGACTGCCGTTACAGCGTACAAGGTGAATAGCAACTATCGAGCCTGCAATCAAGTGCGACTCACGAACCGCATTCCATCATGTTGATATACTCCGAAGCATAACAAAATGACACTGGACATTTCAAATGAATTATACTGTTTTGCGCCTCTGTCGTTATCTTGTCACGTATAGATCCGCTTGGGGCTTATTACCATATATTTAATTCCTGACATCTTGTAATACTCTGTGCCGTTTATTTTAAGCTTTGTGCCGTTTATTGAACTACAAACTATCTATCCTAGCGACAATGAAATTATATTCATGTTTACTAAAAATATTTCTATTCAAACAAAGTGTCGCATTTTACATTAGTTAGTAAGTTACGTATCCTTAATATTTTTAAGTACCTCTAAGCTCTGAGGAATGTAAGTCATTGCAAGATTTTCTGTAAATGGTGCCTCTAATATTATTCGATCTGTTATTCATGTATGCAAACCTATTGTTGGATTTTAACGTCGTTCCATTTAAGTTGCAACTCAATATGCAGCATAAGTAAATATGGGTACGTGTTTTCAATTGTCCATAATTTGCTGTACATTTCATCATTCGGTATAGAAACTGCGTACGCCTGTCACAATGATTATTCGACCAAAAAGTAAAAACCCATTTCATTAATTGAGTAGGTAAACATAGTCCACGTGTTAGATCAAAACCGTTTCATACTGCAATCTTATTGCATATACAGAAGTTACCTGTAAGAGGAGAAAAAGATAGGAAAAGCATAGAAATGAGATCGTGCATCGAGGCGTATAAAGGACGAGTGGGTGTAATCTAAAATTTTGTTGGCTTTAGGCGCGTTTAAAGAGTATACAGATAGCATGCATCAGCACCATAGCATAGCGTAGCAAGCATGGCTACATAAATATTATAAAACAAACAGAATGATTTAATACTAGAACTACTATATACTCGTAGTAAATAAATGGACGCTGAACGATCATTATCTTAATTTATATGGAGAATAAATAAAACATCCTAAGCAGTTATTCAACTGTGAATGTTAAGTGCATGTCGATTTACGGTAACTGAATTTGAGAGTTAGATTTTAACATTACATAATCAACCAACATCCAGAACGTAATTTAAATTGCGCAAGCTATTAATAAAACTAGCTAAGTGCGTGACGGAAACGCATTTGAATAGGATTCTATAGTCAGAACTTGCGTATTTCCTGAATTAAATAAATCTTATTTCTTACTCATGCTAATGATAATAGCAGAATCAAAATAGGGCTTTGTGCAAGCCCGTCTGGCTAGGTACCACCCTCTTCTCAGATATTCTACCGTCAAACAGTTATAATAAGTATTGTGGTCCGAACGGTGAGTGGCTAGTGTTGTGACAGTGTACAGGCATAAGAGACATAACATCTTAGTTCACAAGGTGGGTGGCACATTGGCGATGTACGGTCTGGTTAATATTTCTCACAGTGCCAACGTCCAGTGCGGTGGTGAAAAATTAAATTAAAAAAAAACTCGAAACGAATTCAAAAAAGCAAGACGCACGTCAAAAACATTTAATATTAAATTACACAACAGTCTTAAACCAAAACAAAGTATGGAGATTCGAATATTTTGATTTTAGTTTTCACAGTAAAACTTTATTGATTAGTTACTTTGTATAAGTGAATAAATTTCGTTTATACATGAAGACGGTTACTATATTAAACATACATTCACATATATTTACACATATATTTTTACAGTCAGTTATTCTCGGTCTAAAGCGTTCTCGAATTTTGCACCAATACTTATTCGGTAACTGGTCTTCGGGTCATTATATTATGCAAAAACTTGGCGAAGTCGTTCAAGGAAAGTGATTTAATTACGTTATTTTTGAATCACTGACTTCAAAAAACGAGTGTTATATTATACAAATTTGATGTCTCTAGCTCTGTCTCTATGAAATCTTGGCAATAGGTACATGGTCAAATTTTAAATTATTTTGCATGCGAAAGCTAGTCGAAATAGTTATTAGCTATGTAATCAATGTTAGATAGACCATCGCTTTGATACTACGCCGGTTATTATTTAATTTTATAATCATAAAAATTACGATAAATATTATATTATAATACAACACAGATAACTTTTCTATTTTTATTCTATTTTTTTATTACAAACTTGATTGACGCGATCAAGGAAACATCGCTGTCGAAATGTCTTCTTCGTTTAATGGTCAAGTGGTTAATTCTACTATGAAATAGATGCTTTATCACAATCGAATCGAAACGTAATCGTCGTTGTAAACTTGCCGTTTAGCCTTTTTCCTTTTCTACTAACACAACCATCCAGTTCAGATTTCTTCAAAGTTCGGTCGGAATAGAATCAAAAATGTATCGTAATCGTTATTAATTGACTCCTAGTTACGAATTACGATTCAACTGATGTTTATTTTTGTGATTAATAATATCGGTAACGTAAAAAATAATAGAATTGAACCCCAGGTAATCTTAACATGGTTTCGTGATAGGCACCAATCATGCTCGAATATTGTGTTGTTGCGTGTAAAAGATTGAGTTGTTGACAGCTGGCTATGAGGAATTTTGTATATATTTGAAGGCACTTTGTTTTTCGAAATCAGTATGGCGTGTATATGTCAAAATTATTGTAGCGTTTTAAATAATTAGGGTAATGTTGAGCTTATCCGATATAAATATTACTCCTCGCCTTATTGCCTCCACTGGTGACAGGAGGGCTGGTTCATTTTTCGCCCAGAGAATCGGAATTGCGATTCAAAGGGGAAATGCTGCTAGCATTCTTGCCACCATTCCACGCGGTCACGACTTGTATAATAATTATTTTTAAATGTTATTTGTATTTAGTTAAGGTTTTAATGTTAATATTAAACTAAAATTAATTATTATTACATGTTAATAAATAAAAATTTTAACAAAACAAAAACCGACTTCATAGGAAAAACAAATTAATATGCACTAAAAAGTAAAAAAATAATTGCGTATTCTTCTATAATTTAATAATTAACTTACTATTTTCTACTCATCAATATGTAGGTACGATTGTGTTGTGTGGTTGATAATGTAGTTACAATTACTGTTATTTTTGGAGTCGATGTCAGCCAAGGTGGGTTTATAACTACATACATAGTTATAGGTGAGATGTGCTTGTGTCGCGCGCGCAACTTAACGAGGCGAATAAAAGTCAATTTGTAATGTAAAACCTTTTGTTTGTTTTTAAAGGATTACAATATTATTATTGCTAGGTATATTAAAGTGTTTCTCAAAAAAAAAATCATCGAAATCGGTTGAATAGATATCGAGTTATTCGTCCATTTGGTCGCGCACATATTTATGCAAATTTGCGACTTATAGGGTTTTGTCATGGATGCCAGTGTCAAAACTGGACTAAAAAAATGGGATCCCACGAGAAGCACCCACTTTCAAATAAAAAAAAAAATCATCAAAATCGATTCACCCAGTCGAAAGTTATTATGACGTAACAAACACAAAAAAACACACGAATTGATAACGTCCTCCTTTTTTTGAAGTCGGTTAAAAATTTAAAAAAATGTAACACCTAGTAAATATCCCGATGTTGGGCAAAGGATTCCACTAGAGAAGGTTTAGAATAATCCAATGCGTTTATGCGGTACACTTACGGCAGTTTTTCATCTGATATGGACGTTATCTCACGAAAAAGTCAAATTAAACAAATGAAAACTTATCGCTTACCTTTGAACCCACAATCTTCGGTTAAAATCCACGTTTTCTAGCCATTGGGAAACATCGTCGCCATTTTAATTTTATTTCACGAAATTTTCTGTGCATGTTAACTATTGAGTTTTTTTTTTTGTTTATTATGCTTTTACGTCTTAACTACTCAACTGATCATGATTAAATTTTGCGTACCTACGCATTCTCAGGGGTACAAAAAAGGACATAGGTTACCACCTGATCACATCACACGCAGATAAAGCCGCAGCCGGAAACTAGTTTTACTTATAAAGTTGAATGGTGCCTATAGTTATTTTAAAATAAATGTAAAATAATTTATAGACACATAATAATATGAATAAATGTATTTTAACAATCGAAGGTTCATATTATTTTCCCATACAAATAGCTACTCATTATCATATACTAACGATGATATTCATTTGTAGACTTTGATAAAAGAAAAAACAATTGAAATCAAACGAAAAGTAATCAAGGTTTTAAATTAAGACCATCCATCAGTTTAATCGATCTTTAAAAAGAAAAAAACATTTATTGTTGTTATTGTAATCAATTGATCTAAGCTTTATATTTTAACGCGAACACGAAAAACACTAAACGGATTAACCTTAATATCTTGATAATTCGGGTAAGTTTGTGTCAGGCTTTGCAAATGGCGGGCTTCTGTAATCACTAATCACTAATATTACAACAACGCTATTTAAGCTGCTTTTTAAATAAGAATTTTGGGTGAATGTTTTAGTAATACGTTTAGTACAATACTATACTAAATGGTGACATACTGAATGAAGTACAAGTGATATAATATATAGGTACACATAATTTTAGTTCCGATCACTAATATTTTTACATTTTTTTATTATTTTTACTGCTAGTGCTGACTGCAGTGACGATGTTGCCATTGTATAAAAAAAAGTAAAAACATTTAATTACAAAAACAAAACTTTGTATCACATAATATGTATTGATTAGTTATAATCTACGATCAATAACGACATGACAAATAGGTTGGACATTAATAATTGTTAACCAATTACCAGTGATTGCTGTAATCACTCGGCTATATTGATAATAGGTTGGAAAAGTTATTTCTCATTCGACTCGCTGGCGGGGCCCGCGCGTGGGTGTGCTATGGCAATGTTGCAATGATGATACATATCTCACTTGTTTTCTAGTCCTCACTATACGTAATCCCTTACACACATTTCAATTCACTTATGAAATTGACTTTTGACTTTCTTATTGTAACATTAATTCTTGTCCATTTTAGGCAGACAATCTATTTTGTAAAGTGATTTATTTCGGTTTGTCTATTTGTTTATATATAATAGTTGTGAATTCACTCGTATACATTATGTTTAAGTAGAAAGTTAAATTATACGTAATTATATGTTCTGGCTCAAAAATACTCGAATAACATTTAAGTTATTATAATAGAGGCTTAACATTGTGCTGTTAAAGTAAAAAACTTGTTTATATCGAGCTCATGACTTTGTCGCACTTTTGGAGAGGTCTATCTCCAGCAGATTAGCTAATTAATTTATGATTAACGATAACTAAATCATAAATTATTTAGCCAATTGCATTCATTCCCTTTTTTATTCGTTTTTTTTTATATGATAATATTCTTAAATGCCCGTTTTATTTTTCGATTAATCGATAGTTAGAATAGTTATTAATCGGCGGTATATGCTGTTTTATAATTTTATCCTTAAAATTGCCATACTGACAACACCATACAATTATCAAGTCAAAAAACTATGAATTAATTACTCAAGAGTGGTATAATTACTTACGATAATAGTTTTATTTATAAATTTATGTTATTTGAGGTGTATTTATTAATCTGTTTTTTTTTAATTTATGAACTAGTCCAGCATCAAATATATAGTGGAATGTAATAATTACCAATCTCGCAAAATCGTATGTTAAAATTAGCATAATATGAATTCGTAACGAATCGTGGCTGCATTTATTATCTAATACTTAACGTTTTATAGTTTTAATATGTAATGACATATTGCAATTCATATAATTTATTATGTATGAATTATGTATCGACTCAAACATAATCCGAATGGTACTCCTTTTACGAGCATTACGAGTTTATACTAACTGTACGCTCGTAAAATGAGTTAGACTGAGAATATTTTTCATTAATTCATAGCTTTTTGATACTGTGGCAATAAACATAAGCCATAAAAAGGTTTTCTATTGAGTAATGATTTTGATTCGAGTTTAAGAATCGAACAGTAATGCCCACGCATACTTTTCGATTATTATTTGACTTGTGCCTTTAGTGAGCTATAAATATAAAGTAATGGCGTTAAAACATGCATAAAGTAATCGGTTTGTATATTATTCAATATTTAATTATAATAATATTTTTTATGATGATTATGTGATAAAAACGATTAAAATATTTTTAAATATTATCTTTATTTCAATCTTAACTTTATTATTTTAGGTGTTTGGATATTGTTTATATTAATATCAAGTTGTCAAGGATTTTCGAATGTGTTGCCGAGGCCCGTAAATAAAAAAATATATGGTTCACTTTGCGGATCAAATTTTGTTAATTATCCATCCCTACCTCATTTCATTGAGGCACAGAAAAGGAAGCCTCATCTCTATGTTTTACACAGAGGCAAGTGCAAAAAAATATGTCAGATATATTTGCCTGTGTGTGCAAGTAACTGGAAGACTTATCACAATGAGTGTCAATTAGAATACGCGAAGAAGAAAAATAGTAACCTTTATCTAAGATATACTGGAAAGTGTGCGATGAAACTTCTAAACCATCCTAAACGTGTAACTTTAATTGAATACGAATATTATTTTGGGAATAAGGAAGATTATTATGATATAAAAAAATGTACAATACATTGTTGATATAACATGGTTATATATGCTTTGATATTTTGTGTTTAATAAAATTAACATGTCTTAAACATGGTAGCAAAATAATAATCTGAGTAATAATATGTATTCTTTAAATAAACTGATTTAAAATTATCGAATTTCAATCTGTAATGAACATAATAGTATTTAGTTTTAAAATATTAACCGACAATTTCAAAATGTATGTTTATTTTGGTTGATGACTTATACAGAATATATTAAATAAATATTGGTCATGTTTATACTATTTAGGCAATATAGAAAAGTGTTACTAACAATTTTCTTTTATTTGTTATTATAAACAAAGATCCAACATATTAAAAAAGCAACGGCCGGCACAAGTGAAAACTTGAATATTAACGTTGTGCATTTTTTAATATTTTGGAATGGTTAGGGAAATTTTTGAACGAATTGCTTTAATTATTTATCAGTATAAAAGTACTATTATTTATGTGATAAAATACAATATTCAATTATTGCGCTATCGTAAACAAACATGACAATTTATATTACATTAAAAATTTAACACTTCAGAATCCTTCTTTATACGAATATTCAATCAGGGTCACGTGACCTGACGCGAGTTTAACATTTTTTACCTATCACAAAAAATTGCACAAAGTTTTCACTTCAAAAATAGGCAAGAAATATATATTTTTTTTCTTTTTAACGAGGTATAGACACAGTGAAATATTGACTTCATTTACGTTGAAAACATTATAATCGATCGAAATCATAGATTTATTAATTTATTTCATTTAAAGACGATTAGTTTGACGAATCAGTTGGTAGCTACATACATTATTCTATCTAATCAGTATATTTTAAAAATCCAGGAAGGAAAATGAGTAAATCACTTCGGTCATGCATAAAAACTAAGGTTTATTATGATTTTATTAAAAAAACGATTTTTATTTATTTTAAACCTTAGTAATAATTACAATTGTTTCGCCAGTCTACATGTCTACATGATTTTTTATTTAAATTTTGTATTTTGTTGATTTTCATTCGACTATATTATTTTATAAATTTACGACCTCATAGATTTTAGTTTAACACAGATTTTTTGTCATCATTGATTTGATGTCCGAAAGAAGAAGACAGCACGGTTTAACTAATTTCGTAACTATGTGTCATTGCGTTGTAAAACCGTATTTAAAAAAAGTATATTGAAAAATGTTTTTCGTTTATCTATAAACTGTAGTTCATCTATATTCTATATTGTCAATTTCTAATTGTTTAAATTTGGGGTATATTGAATATGATTACAAAACACGACGAGTGAAGGATGTTATTTGATTGTAAATGTTTTTTCTAAACAAAAGAAAATTACAAGGAAATGTATTGACGTGTTTCTCTTTTGTGTGCGCGCGCGACCGTGTGTGTTCGTGTGTAAGAAGTATTCAAAAGGGGGCAATAAATTCCATTGTATTTATATCGTTATTAAATCTAAAGACAAATATTTTCTTTACTAAACTTTTATTTACTGTTTTATTTAAAAAGTTAACTCATTTTTTTTCAGTCAGTTGCTATTTATTCAATTTCCTTCGATAAATTTATCTTTAGTTCTAGTTTTTTTACTGTTTTTACTGAAACGAATAAACTTTTATTAGTTGTAATTACTGCGTTCTCTTTTCTAAAAATTGACAAAATATTCTTATTATATTTTCTTCGTTACTTATTTTAACTTTTGATGATTTTAACTTTGATCGTTACTTATTTTAACTTATTAAGAGTCTATGTAATTTCTTATTTTATTAATTTCTGCTATTATTAAGCTACCAATTATAAAAAACCTTATAATTATTTTTTAACTAGTTTTGTTTTAGTTGTTACTGTTATTAGTCCTATTCTATGATGTTCAGTTGACTAGTTAAGACGTGAAAGCATATCACACAAATAAACAATCTCACTTTCACATTTATAATATTAGTACGGATTTTATAAACTTCTTATCTTAAATGTACAATAATAGTTATGTTTCTTACAAATCCATATATTTTTGCAGACTCTTTAATGTACCCTCAATATTTTCACTCAATTTTACATTAAATTCAGCAGAATCGTCATAGTGCTTATCGAATCTAGGTTTTGGTGCTGATTTTGGTCTGCCGGTGTTTTCTGAGCTAATTTCACATTCGCCCAAATGCTCGATCTCGAGAGTTGTGTCCAACAGTAACTTGTCTTGTCTAAAGTCACAAATACTTTGATAAGTTTTTCCATTGGAAGCACAGACAACTTTTGATCTATCGCTCGTTCGACACATAACAATTGACTGTTGCGAACATTGAGCTGTTGCAGCTAAAATTGATAATACTGAAATAAAAAAACGCACATAAATTTAGTTTATAATGGAAATCACTACTTACGTTAACGAATACATGAAATGACTAATTGTTATAACATGACTGAACGAGTTTTAGTTTTAATAAATCAAAGTTGATTAATTACTAGCTATCGATAAAATTTTCATGTTCACTTAAATGTTTTAAAAATACAAAATCGTTTTATTTTTTTTATTTTACTGTAAATAATAACTGATTATACACGTGATTGAAATAACGTAACTTCTAGAAACTGTTTTTAGTGAAAAAAAAATCTTAATAAATCGCTCTATAATTAATTAGCTAAGCTTACAAATTGAACATGTCAGTAATTAATAACGTTTGTGATTGACTTGAGGCTAAGGAAGGAATTACCGTCTGCAAAAACAAAAATATCATACGGATTGTAAATATTTAAATAATCATAGTTTTACATTCATTTCATGTAAGAAATAATATTATCAAATTATTTGTTGAAGTGCTCTCAAAATTATAAACTGTTTTAATTTTTTTGTATCTATATTTATTTTTGTAATGTAATTGTTAATACTTGTGTATAGTTTGCGTATTAAATATATGTAAGTGAATCACTCAAAGCGCTATTAAAATGTAATAAAGCTCTTTAAACGAAAAATGTATATCTCCTGGTTTAATTACGATGGGCAGGTGTTTTTTTTTAGAAACTAAAACTTGTTCAAACTATTTGTAAAATAACATACGAACAAAAGAAATAACTGAATTGATAACCGAAGGTGTTTGATGATTGTTTTAAAGTCTAGTTAAAAGAGAAAGAAAAATACATTATATTTAGAGTTTAAATTATAATTCTATATGTATTATATATATACACACTTTTTAACTATGCAAACAACACCGTAAACATTTGCGTTTAAAAAATATCAAATTATTAACTAAATTAATTTTTCTCGGACAAGATCGACATTTTTTGTAACAGTCTTCGAAAATAAGAAGCAATGTTGAGTTTGCGGCGTAAACTGGTATATTGTTTTCAATCCTTATTACGTCAGATGTGTAATTAGCGGTTCGATAACTCGACCTCACTTTTTTTCTATGTCTCGCTGCATTTGTAAGCTTTTTAATATGAGACATTTTTTTTAATGTAAGTACGACTTTAGTTAAACAATGACCATCATACAAGACGGCCAAATCCGGATCTAATCTTTTAGCTTCGTAAAATTCGCAAATGTTCCTATATGTTTTGCCATCGGTACCACAAACTGGATCTTTCGCGAAGCAGTCTTCGTCGAATGTTTGATATGATTCAGATATTAAAAAAATCAGTAGCCCCCCTGGAATTCAAATAATTAGATTTTAAATTAATTTTATTTAAATTTTTGTTGTAAAAATAATGGTTATCGTATTTGATCGTTAACAAATGCTAATAAGTATTTTATATTAATGATTATCATTAAATTACCGGTAGAAAAGACTTCAGTACACTACTTACTGTTAAAACTGTCAGTTAAAGCTGTCAGTAGTGTACTGAAGAGTTAATAGCGCAATAGCTTACAGGCCACCTAGTGATGTAAAAGTCGCAAGTTCGATCTCGGCCCCATTTTGTAGTTCCCACTAACACAAGTACACTTGATTCAGGTGTAAAAATAAATATTAAATACTTAAAAAAGAGATATTGCTAGTACTTTTAAAATAAAAAATGCTACCCATCAAACTAAATGTATTTGTGGTGTTTATTATTGCGGAATTATATTACATTTCTACTTCTGATGATATGATAATATATGATGAAAATTATACAAGTAGATAATAATATTCATTGAAAATTAGAATCTTGAAAAATTAGAAGTAGATTAAAAATACTTCCTAAAATTTAACTTTTGTTAATTACTGTAATATCGTTTGAGTCTAGCATTTAAGGCTGCATGTATCCCGAAATCCTGATATCAAATATACATCCCCGATGATTTTGTTTCCGAGTTTTTCATCAATCAAAGTTTTAAGTGTTGTCAAGGAAATATCACTAGATAAACACGTAAATCCGTTGATCCTGTTAACTCTCCTGTCTAATTGTCGTCCCTTATAAGCTTTAAAGAACCTGCACTCACTCCGCACTACAATATCTTACGCAGTTGACTAATCTCCGTTGAATTACCGAGGCCTAAATATCAACTATACACAAGTTAATCTAATATAAAGCGTGTAAATAAAGGATACTTACATAAAACTATCATAATATCAAATACATCTGTCATGCTAAAAATGAATAAGAAAACTCATTTCATTTTTAACACACAAATCACACTTTGATGTTTGAATTTAATGACTGAAACAGTTATTGATAGTATAATTGAATTACAGTGCATGTTGATTAGGGTTCCGTGTACACGTTCTGTTTCAAACAGTGACGGCCGAATACTGAAACGTCATTCAAAATGAAGTGGAACTTAATTATTTGGAACGTCATTAATTTTAAAATTTAGTATGCGAAATTTGAAATTGGCGTTCCAAATAATTAAGCCCCACTTCATATTTGAAAGACGTTTCAGTATTCGGCCATGAGAGTCCTTGCTCACTTATTGAAAGAAGTACGTTCATCTTGTAATATTTTTTATTTTGAAACTTCTGTCTGAATTATCTTGATATTTAAAAGTTGCATAGTCACTATATGTTTACAATATATGATTATTTTTTTTTTATATTTAAAGATGTCTAATAATGTTAAATTAACAAGAACGAAACCTTAGTTATTTTGATTTCACTTATTTATTGACTTACACTTATATACAGTTTTTTTTGAATTACATTTAATCTATAGTAAAACATTCTTAACCAAGTGTAGACGATACCAGAATTATATAAATGACACTGTTTGTTAATGAGAACTTCAATATGAATATTATAAAGATATTAATTACACACCAGTTGGGCAGATAGACATGTCCGCAAGCCACGTGTAGTAGTTGTCTAACTTAACATATGCTTCATGATCAAATTACCTTCAAAGTTTAATGAAGCCCTACATGCCAATTTATATCAAGTTCTATAAGCAAAAGTAATTTTGTTTTTATTTAACCTAGAAAATATTTAGAATTTTATTCCATAAAAACCTTTATCCAATTAACTGGTAGGTGGTTAGGTGATGGCTTTGTGCAAGCTCGTCTGGTTAGTATCACCCAATCATCAGATATTCTAATGCAAAACAGCAATACTTAGATTGTTTTGTTGCAGTTTGAAGGGTGTTTGAGCCAGTGTAACTATAGGTACATGGGTCATAATATCTTATAACCTCAGATGGTGGCACACAGACTATGTAAAAAATGGTTAATATTTTTTTTGAGCTGGGCGATGCTGATCGTTGACAACCTATTTTATATAAAAAATAGTAAGTACTTAATGTGCGCAATTCAAAATTACGAACTACCTTATATGAAACATAAGCAATAACACGCTTTATAGACTTAAAATACTATCACTTTAGTTAATAACATCAATTTTATTACATATTAATAAGTGAAAAGATATTACCACATATTGACTATCAGATTACCTCAACATGGTATAAGTATCGATTACAATTACATTATATGAAAGTAGGACTTCGATTTACTTAGACATGAAAACTTTTTTTAAAATCCTATTGTATAATGGAGTATGTTAGGTTTGTTACACAATTACGATCGATCGACTGGGTGAATTCTAATGAACTGTAAAAGTCGATTATGTCATTGAATAGGATATATATATACATGTGTTTAAGCCGAGATGGCCCAGTGGTCAGAACACGTGAATCTTAACTGATGGTCGTGGGTTCAAATCCGGGCGAGCACTACTGAATTTTCATGTGCTTAACTTGTTTATAATTCCTCTCGTTTTTTTTAAAATAAAGCCATATGATGTATTTACCGTTCCTATCTAAAGGGTACATGGCATTCAAACTTAAGTGCGGACTGTACATTTTATAGGAATTTCATTTACATCTAACGATGCAAGTAATCTCGTGTAGAAATTAATATAGGTTCACTTTCACTCATTATATTCATAACAAGTCAGTAAGCAAATTTCATATTTTGTAAAATAACGCCGCGATTGTATCATTATTATACGAACATCTGACATTTAAAGGTTACGTATTTATTGGAATTTAGTAGTACGGTTACAGGTGCAGTTAATTGCAAAATTCGCTTTGATTCTGCTTTTTCAAGCCTTTATTTCAACTTGCAATTTTGTTTGTTAGTTTACTTAGTTCGAAGAAAATTACTAAAATGATAACTATGTTACATATAGCTTAGAAACACGAAGTTGCTAAAGAATACCACTACAGATTCGTTTAATATTAATTCTAATAACACGACCTAAAAATTCGTTTACAGATAAAATTCCTTAACAAACAGGGAACGCAAAGCAAGTATAAATTATGTTTTTTTATATAAAAAAGGTTGCGTATTAGACTTATTTAAATTGTTTTTTAAATCATTTACTTATTTTAAACTTAAATTGTAGTTTTCCGTATCTTCAGAGTATAAAATTCCATTAACTATATTATACCAATCTTCTTTTCTAAAGAACAAATTGCTAAGGAAGAGGAGCCTGTTTATGTAAACCGCAATTAAAAACGTGTACAGAGCAACTCTTTAAGCTCCCCGAGACATCACTTACGTAACTTGGTTAACTGGAAGCGTATCTTAATTCACAATTCATGAACGCAATCACTTGCGTTCTCAGATGGTTAAACGCCTTATCAACGTCTTGTACTCGTGACGCTGAGGGGGAACTGGGAGAGGTTCGGTCACGACTACGCTCGATATTCCAAAATGTTAACGAGACGAGGCGCGAACGAAAGTGAACAAATGCCATTGTTATAGGAACAGGTGCTGTGATATAGATAGCCGGCTTTATAATCCGACACCTACAGACACATTGGAACATTGTTACACAACTCGCTTAGAATTTAAAATTTGACTTGTTCAATTTGTAGACATCAAAGGAAATAGATTTCACATTTTTGAATGCTTGAATAAATTTGTAGGCGTTTTTCTATTGTTAAAAAGAGGTAAGGTCCTCCAATTGCACAGCACGTTTAATCGGATAATGAGAGTAAGTATATAATTAATGTACACACTTGTGAAATAAAATCATATCATTAAATATTAAATTCAATCAAAGACATCCTTCGGTGAAATATTATATGTGACCTAAAAAAAACTTTGTAACTCGTGATTGGAAGGAAAACTTTTTTCAGAAAATATCTCTAAATCCATAAGTTCTTCCACTTTGCACTTTCTTAAAAAAATCAATAAGAGCTACAAATGACGACAGCGTATGGATTATCTAAATGGGAAACTAATAATAAAAGAATATAATAATAATCAAATTTTATTATAAATTAAAACACAAATTCATGGGTTTCTTGTCATTCATGGGTTCTACATTATATTTATCAAGAAGTAGGAACTATACGTGAATAATAGTATGCAAGATTTCAAGTTGCAGAGGAAAAGCGGATGAAATAGATAATGTCGTTTACGAAAAGATCGAAGTGAAGATAGATGGAGTTTTGATTTTGAATGGAAGTTAAAATACAGGAGAAGCATTTGAGATTGTTTATGATAAAAACAAGTATTCAACGAGAATGCATAATTTACCAAATACGGACAATATAACAGAAGGATCATCAATCATATATGAAAACATGTCCTAAGATAGGCCATCATTTACGTTCCCCAGATTCATTTACAAATAAATATAACTTTGTAAAGAACCTTCTAACGTTTTATTTTATTTTAAATATGTAATAAATGAGATTTTTATAAAAAATACTGTTTTTGGACATATGAGAAAATCTCTTAAATTCGTACATCGACGATCTCCAAGCATAGGGCTGCACCACATGAGCAATCTAGCAACAATAGTCTTACAATTTGTTCTTGGGAAATAATTGAGAGCAATCAAAACAAAACAAAAATCTAGCATTTAAGTTAACAGTCTACTATTTAAGCTCTCCAGGCTAAGCATCCGTGCTCTTACAAAACAATATTGTAAATAAAAAATGTATTACACTGCAATGTTTCGAAGCATGCCCAAAAAAAAATAAAACAAACCGATAATATCTATTAATACAACACTGCCATAAAGAGAGCTAGTAATAATAGGATTTCATTAAAACGCCTCAAGTCGTACATATTTCTTAATCCATTCCGGTAGTATTGGCATGTTCAAAATCAAGATATACATATAAGGCAAGTATTATGTACAAACATTTAATTTTATTATGTAACATTTAAACGTGAGAGCCCTCAGTAGATTGCTTTAGTCAGTCATGCATAACATAAAAAATAGTCATGCGTGCTAGACTATGTAAGATGTACGATGTACATAGTTACATACCATAAAAAGTCGTTATTCTTGTATTTAAATAATTGAGGCCCTACTATTACTTGAGAATTGAAATGGCTGAGTGGTTATAATACACGAATCTTAACGAAACTTGTTCATGTGTTTAATTATATAGTTCTAATATCATCGCGAGGAAAATTTAATATATTGAATTAACTGCGTCAGCGTATACCAAACGCTGTGAACAATCGCCGTGATAAAGCTCCAAACCTTCTTCCTTAAACCTGTGGGAGATTTACGGCCGAATACTGAAACGTCATTCAAAATGAAGTGGGATGAAGTGGGATTTCGCATACTAAATTTTGAATTTAATGACGTTCCAAATAATTAAGTCCCACTTCATATTTAAAAGACGTTTCAGTATTCGGCCATTAGAGGTTATTTAAACTTTTTACTTGATTACTTATATTATTAATATTATGAATACGCAACTATGTTTCTTTAGATATTAATTCACCATTATTTTATACTTAGATATAGGCTATAAGTCGTAGAATGATATAGATTTTTCCTATTATAATTTTCTTCTCCGTAGAATCTACATTCAGAAACGGTTCATCTTATCTTGCAAAATGTCGAATGCAAAGTACTGTTAAATACTTCTTGAATTTTTTTTTATTTAGTTAGTTAATGATTTATCGGTATCCAGTGGTTGCAAGTAGCGATGTTCCGTAAGCCAAAACAAGACTATATTTCAAAAAATTGTACATAAATAGACGTCATTGTTTTGAAAATAAATAATGTACTTATTTTTGTATAGACAATTTGCGTTTATTCATATAATCTGAAATATCTTGTAATAGCAAAATGTTATGTAACATAAGCTATTACTTACTAAGTTAACTATTAATTGAATTAAATTTATCAAGAGTCCAGTCTATCCAATTTACAATATGAACAATTATTAATAATGAAAAGGAATTATCTTTTCCTTATTGTATTATGCGGATGTTCTACACACATATGATTCATTATAGAAAACGAATTGTTATACAATTTAATTAAACCTAACTGGTATGGGAGATTAATTTATTTTATTAAATAAATCCTGTCATTCTAATAAAGTATAGTAATGATGAGAAGTACTTATATTCCTACTAGTGTCCAGTCTCGACTTTATGCGAATGGGTCCATTTTGGACAATATTTCGATCCGTTCTTAGTGAGATTTACATAGCTAACAAAGTTGACGCGCTATTTTGCATAGGTTTTGGAGATCTCGTGTCATGAGTCGGGTCAATGAGTGGCATTTCACTTATATGACTCTATATATATGTTCTATTAGGAGTGGAGTAAATTGCATAAGGGTTGAAGATTATTCTAGCAACTTTCATAGCGCTATCCGCTAGTCGGTCCATATACCTTTGAACTTTTGAGGCTATAAAAATATATACATACGAGTAAAAACATATAAATTTCCATATAATTTTAAATATGAATAATACCTAGTTTAAATTTGGAATCGTGGAATGTTTTATTTAAATGGTAATCATCTTACACCTTTTTAATATTGCAAATTACGAATGCACAGCGGTGTGGTAGTTTATAGTCGAATAATAAAATCGCGATACATTCAACTATAATTATTATTGTAATTAAGACACTTGTGTGGTATTTTTTACATATCATAAAAAATCTCGTGATTACATAAATTAATAAATACGTCGAGATTTTTGTTCATATGTTTTCACCAACTCTATTACGTTTCTATTTATGAATCATGGAATCTTTATTTTTATTATTTGAAATATTAAAGACAAAAAGCATTTTTTCAAACGTTATACAATATTATTGCGAAACAAAAAACATATATTGTATCATGTATCTTATCGGCTGCTGTAAAACCATATTACGTTTCCTAAAAACGACGTAAGTGTATCTGAAAGATTTGTGCAATAAAAAATAAAGAAAGATCGTTAGCAGAACATTAATATAAATATTGCGATAATAATAATTTTGCATGCTCTAGTAATCAACGGTTTTGATATTGAAGTTTTCATTACCAATTCTATCTTTGAGACATACTTACTAGTAAAACATACAGATAATAAATATTTTCCAATCTGGTACAAGTTAGGTCGTAATAATAAATAACTACCGGAGTTATGTCGCTAGCCGGCTCACATTTTTTTGCGTAAGCACGTCAGTTCACACTTTAACCGATATCAGATTCATCACAAGTTGTCGTAAGTTGGCTCACTTGCTTTATACAACAGACGACAGAAAGCGATATCGGTCCGACAAGTGTAAACGGCGCAATAAAAAAGCTGTAAGCTAATAAAATCCGACCCGACAATTAATTTATGGCAGAGAGTATACATTTCAAAACTGTTGTATAGAACGTTGATAGTACTATTTAAATACATACGCCAACATGCTATTACAGGTTTTTATTACTTGAAACAAAGTCATCAATTAATTTTATAGTGGTTAAAATGTATCTGTTTTGTTGCTTGAAGAACAAAAGATTAATTATAAACGTATTCAAATAGTTAGAACTACTGTCCGAGCTTCTTGTACATTCTCGTAACTGGTATCTCTTGAAAGGGGTTTTAGTATCTTTAAAGCCCGTGTTTTCACACAATTCTGTGAAGTAACACTGGGGAATGGGAGCTTTCTATTTCTTTGATAAGTTCATGTATCTTCAATGTTGCACACCTTTCGCCGTTTCTTCAATATACTGAACAAACACATAGCTCATTACAGTTAAGTAATATCATTGCGGTCTGGATAGGTCTTTGACCAAAGCCTAAAACGGTAATGAAAGTTGCGCAAAAACATGCCAGTGACTACGCCTATGCAGGGTTGAATGCCTATGTTGTTTAGTAGTATTACTTATGTTTATAATGTTATATGTAGTGAAATTTCTTTTGGAATTAATAGAGTTTAACCGTCAATGCCCGTTATGTGTACTAAGTTCAAATGCCCACCGTTTGTACAATATGTAACGTCTTATGCTTGACACTTGTACTTGAAACGGTTCTTTTTTTTATTTGGTATTCGTATACTAAATTAGGCTAGTAATAATCGTTCTTATTTACTTTAGATGTTTTACAATAAAACAATTTAAGACCTAACAAAAATCATATCATCAAACAATTTGTCTAATTATTATTATTTTTATTATTTCATAAGAAGGCGGACGAGCGTAAGGGCAACCTGATGGTAAGTGGTCACCAACGCCCATAGACAATGGCATTGTAAGAGATGTTATCATCGTTTACATCGCCAATACGCCACCAACCTTGGGAACTAAGATGTTATATCCCTTGTGCCTGTAATTACACTGGCTCACTCACCCTTCAAATCGGAACACTACAGTACCAAGTACTGCTGTTTCGCGGTAGAATATCTTATGAGTGGGTGGTACTTACCCAGACGAGCCTGCACAAAGCTTACCACTAATGTAAAATTATGTTTAATATATTTTGCTTACATAAGAATTATTTACATGAAGGCCTTAAATATGTAAACAGAAATTAAAAATAGCTTCTGTATAAATCTTAACCGCGTAGATTGGTGGCAAGAATGCAGCATTCTTTAGCGTTTGAATCGCAAATCCGATCCTTTGGGCGATAAATAAACTAACCCTCCTGGAGCCGGTAAAAGCAATAAGACGAAGTCTTGCATTTAAAAAAATGTTTTTGGATATTACTAAAAGATTGAACTGAAAAAAAAGATGTAATTTAGAGTTTGTTCGCTTCAACTTATTCTGCGGCCACTCCGGCCTTTAATAAAGTAATAATATAATAAAGTTTTATTTCCAAGCTTTAACGTTTAGTATCTCTTAACGACTTAATTCTGCGATTGCAGCAGCCCTAGGCGAGTTAGGATCATAACTCAAGTAGATCTCGAATCGACACGATGAGGATTTACAACACGTCTCGCAGAGTTATTGGTAAAAGTTATTTTGCTGGAGCCGTGTTATAGTTAACGAACACGATCAACCCCACACTTTCCAACTTTTAATACAATGTATTCATTTTAATTTTGTTTTTGTTTCAGGTAAATCCCGTTGAAATTCATGGTGACGGTAATACGAAATTTAATTATTATTTCTTAAATTGATTGTAAACTTTCATTACGCTTTGAAGTAAAGTTACGTATATTGCATTACCTAATGAATAATTTATTCGATCTACGAGTGTAACAGGGCAAAGAACTCTTTGCCTTCTATAGGGCAATTCGAATTATATGTATATGTCTTCGAATGTCAAATCTAGGACATCAGAAAGAAAAAAATCAATGTTTAAGCAAACACCCACTGAATGTACTTTGTTAGTTCATTTCTTTCGAAAGATATTACGTTTTTTTTTGCTGAAATGAGTCATAATTGAATAGAGTGAGTGTTGATCAAAGATCTCCGGTTCAATAATTACCTAGTTTTCATGTAGCTAATATTTGTGTATATATATCAACTCGTGCTTAACATGAAGGACAACATCGTGAGGAAAATGCGACAAGTGTAACTACCAAATCGAATTTGAGTGTAGTGGATTCGGTACCTAACACGGGAAGATTAGGCCTTATTCCAGCTATGGGAAAATTTGCAGGCTGTTATTATTTTTACTATATATCTTTGGAAATTTGCAAGTTTTCTCACGATGTGTATATACTTACAGCAGCATAGAAATTAAATTTTTTGTTCAAGACACGCATTACATAAGCTATCTACTGGGCCATCTCGTTTCAAATATGTATGTGACACCACAATGACTAAGCTGATATGTTAAGTCTTATTCATTACATCTATACAACCTTGGTTCCATTTTGAAAGTATTTGTCGCATTCGAAAACAAGTTGACACGAAATTTCGTCAAGTGCTCGAGTATCTGCAATACTGTTATTTAATTTCATCTATCGGTGCAGTAAATTATATATTTTTTTATGTAATAATGTGTACTACGGACCAAACTGTTTTTTGTTCAATTAATGGTTTCTAGTAAGGGCTATTTTCTATTGAAGACTATTTATTTATTCTTTATGCAAATATATAAAACGCTTTTAAAAAATCTGTTTAAATTTGATCTTTATAACAGTTTGGTGACGCATTTACGGATGTATAGTGTAAAATTAACTAATGATGACATTGGGGCTTAATATGGATGCGAAAATTAAAACATTAAAAAATATGTGTTTTTCAAAAACATCATGCAGCATTTCAAATGAAAGCGCTCATTATGAGAGATATAATAAAAATGTAAACGTGTCAGTGTTGGGCTAAGACAAGAGGCCTTGACGATATTTTACGAATAATGGAATTCATGATGGAAGTATGAGAACATGTTAGGGTTTTCAGGTTGGTAACACTGTTTCGTTGCATCGTTCCCTCTTTCTAAAGGTGAAACACAAACGTCAAAAATGCTATAATAGCTGTAAGTACGTACTGTTGTTTCGTCTTACATAACACGACCTTTTGCTGCAATAAACAACTTATACCCACTAAAGATACAGATTTACCAATAAAACATTTAAAGTTTTTTCTATAGTTCAAAAACTTATATAAGATCGATATAGTGGAGATATAAATTGTATAAAATACTCTATGAAAAATAAATTGTTTATTAATGTTTTATGAATATTCTTGAAGTGAAAACTTCTTTATCGGCGTTGTGCACTTTTTGTGATGGGTAAAAAATATTAAACTCGCGTCAGGTCACGTGACCTTGATTGAAAATTCGTATAAAGGCGGATTCTGAAGTGTTAAATTTTTAATCTAATATAAATTTTCATGTTTGTGTACGATAGCGCAATAAATGAATATTGTATTTTACCACATAAATGATAGTACTTTTATACTGATAATTAATTCGTGCAAAATTTTTCCCTAACCATTCCAAAACATCAAAAATACACAACGTTAATATTCAAGTTTTGCCAGCCGGAGTGCAACCCGTTGTTTTTTATAGCACGATAAATGATGATAAATCAGAGATTCCATCGGTCAGTATATAGTTAGACGTTAGAAAAGTGGAGCTTTAGTAACGTTAACAAAACGTTACATAAACCTATAACGTTATCCTCAAATATAACCATGAAACCTTCAGATTAAATCACAATCTTAAGTTATTATTTTATTTCTTGTAATTAAATTCACATCCCAAAGGTTTAAGTGTATATTGAATATATTGCTACAACAATAAGGCATCCTATGCACGATTACAACTTATTTTTGAAGTAAACCGCTTCGTAACGTAACGCGTTACGGCGCCACTCTGTCTGGCTTCTCTTTCTTTCACGCATACGGCACCAAAAGGCAGGCATCTCCTCTCTCACTTTAACCCACCCCGCTAGTTAAATAGTTCAAGATGAGTTTAAGTTATCACTTCTGTCGACCGTCCCGAGACGCACACGTTTTTTATCCTGAGCTACGATCATGTATTGTTTGTGTATAAGCTTACAAATCATTAAATACAAAAAATCCCCTAATATTGAAATATATTCACTATTTTATGATATGACAGAATCCGTGGCTGATAACTAGAAGTAAAATTATAGTAGTATGCGGAAGCATAAGTGCCTAGTACCTCCCACGGGCATCGTGTAATAAAATACTACTGGAATAGAATAGGCGCTTACTTACGCAATATGAATGAATGAACCAACGTAGGTAGACTATTTATTTAAATAATCAGTAATCAGTTTATACGGACTAGTAATATCTTATTGCAAGTAGATAACGTCTTATAATGCAAAATGTGTATTTATCTATGTAAGTATACTTACGATTTGTTATGTAAATAATAGAAAGATTAAATTTCAGTTCTAGTATTGTTCTACAAAACGCTTAGTAAATTCTCATTATTAGACAATTCAAATTTATAAAAAATTAAATAAAAATAGATTCCGTACCATTCATATTAGGTATTATATACAGATACAAAATATATCTTTTTTTTATGAAATTGTTAGCGGACAGGCCACCGGATATGGGCCACCTGATGGTTAGTGATAACACCGCCCAAAGACATTGGAGTTGTAAAAAACATTAACCGTTCCTTATATCACCAATGCGTCACCAACTTTGGGAACTAAGATGTTACTTCCCTGTTTCTAATTACGGGTAAACTCGCCATTTAAACTGGAACACAACAATACCAAGGAAGACTGCTTGGCGATAGTATGTGATGTGTAGATGGAGACCTATCCAGACGGGCTTGTACAAAGTCCACCATTACCAAGACCTATATGTAATGGCTGCGAACACTGTATTAAAATTTTCTTTGTAAAGGCCTCCATCACGCTAGTACTTTGCGAGTTATTGGATAAATGAGACGGTTAATACGGCCGAAAGCGAGGTTGGTTTTATAAACATAAATTAAAAAACGCAATAGACATCGGCTTTCTCGGAATTAAACCTATGAAATTTAACTCAGATCCGTGTTTTAACCACCAGGCCATCTCGACTCTCTATTTCTATTGAAGAAGTTATTACTGTAAAACATAAAAAAATATACAACCGTCGCATAAACCATTATATTTAAATAAACATTAAAATATATTGCGATTTCTTGTGTAAATGTATGATAAAGTGCACTTCACACTGATCCATTTGTATAGATAGTCAATAATTTCTTTGAAATATCTTAAGAACAAACAAAGTGTTTGAAGAGCCATTTATCTGATTTAAATATCACTTTCACCGCACTTAAAACGTCAATAGAATATAAATACAGTTAATGTTCTTCTTAACACTTGTTTTATTTTATCTGTTAGAGGTTTTAAATCGTTTGACATAGATATCCACCCTAGTAATACCTGAGGTCGTAGTCCGGCTTTTTTAATGAAGCTCGGCCTTTTTTGACCACATCTATTTTACTTACATTGTAATAACAATATACAATAAAAAAATTAAAAGCTACGTTCACACATTAACATTGTAACAGAAGTAGGTATTCATAAGATTAAACAATTGGATTTAAACTAATGGAAATTAGTAGTGTTTTACCAAACAGACAACACTAAAAGAAACTTTTGTAGTATAGAAACCATTTCCTAAAATGAATATCTCAGATTTGTTAATAAAAGTATCGTAACAAAGTCAGTGAATGTCCCACTAAACCTACCTCTCCCTTTGATATAGAAATTTTGAGCCTCATTCCACTACGTTGCGAAATTGTGGGTTGGTGGATTCCTCATGTGGCAGTTTAGTGAAATAATACACATGCTAATTTTCTCACGCTATCGCGGCTCTCTTGATTTGTAAATACACGTATTTATTTAATTTAAAAAAAAATCGTGTCACAAAAATCATTTGATTTGTTTAAACGGACAACAGCGAGGAAAATCGATTGTAAATAATCTTAGAACTATTTGATGTTGCAGCGACGCTTAACAACTTTTGATACGGTTGTATTGATTCGTGACAGGTTTACCTCGAATTGAATCACCGATTCTTAGAGCTGAATACAATTCTGGAGTGATTTATCTTAACGAGACCTCAAGCATCTCATTATATAATTTGCAGACTTCACAAACGAGCGAAAATAAATCTTAAAAGCTTGAAGTATAAATTAAAGATAGGCACGCGATACTGATAAGTGACATTCTAAAATATTATTTTGTTATTATAATAAGGCGTTATATATCGCATTTAACATTTATTTTTAAAATAATACAAACATAATAGAGACACAATGTAGTTGCAACTTGCAAGTCAATTCTAAGTACAGATAACATTATTATATCTCAATCGCATTGATAAATATCCTTCGTAAAGTCTTGCCAACCCTTCGAAAGCAAAAAGGAGCAAATTACCAATAAATAAGTAGGAGAAACCAATCAATCGGGAAACGATTTACTGTAGATATTCGATTACTGTCTATGAAGAAAAAAAAGGTAAGTAGCATATTTTTGTTATTTATTTCAAACGGATTAATGGCTGAAACAACGTGTTTCTACATAATTGCATAACTTTAGCACTGAGTATTTGTCGAATAATTTTTGCATGGTATAAGAGATTGCATTATTTTATTTCATGCCTCCTTGATAAATTTTACTTCCCACTTTGTACTGAGCGGATCAGATGCATTAGGCTTTTCGACATTATATCATCAAAGTAAGATTGGTGGCGAACTAGTTATTATAAGAAAAACAATTAAGTAATTGTAATTCTTCCAATACTACGTCAACTAATTAATGATAAACTAATTTATTATTTGACCTGACCTGAAGTTTTACTCTCAAGTATTTCATTTACGATACCTATTCCATTTGCTTTAGTAAATTAAATTAACGTACTCGAAGATACTGATATCGCATAAAAAAGATGCTTATTATACAGACCCGTGGGGGTTATTCGGTCCACGATCAATCGTTAAAGAACAATTTGTTTTAGACACTCAATTAACTAAGTAACATCTGGTTTACAATTGGCGTGTGCATGACACAATTGTTACCTGAATAGTCAATCGCTAGCATACTGTCTTTGTACGAATTAAGTACCCATATTATCGGAATCACCTCCGTATAACAACAGTTTCATCTGGCAATAGATAGAGACTTTAAAATGCTAACAGGAATGAAGAGTCAGAAGAAGAAGTACAACAACAACAAAAACCTACGGAAAAAGTTAGCAGCACTTGCCTGAATTCAAACTCGCAATGATCGGACAAGATTTTCGTGTATCCACTGCGCCATCACGGCCTGTTTATAACGCTGGTGGTTTGATATCTTTCGACATTTTTAACAATGCTTGCCTTGTACGAGATATTTACACTATCGAGTTAGCGTTACTTAGATAAACGCGAAAAAAAAAACCTAATTAGATCTGGTTGCAAATGTGAGATTGTTTTTAACGCTTTAAAATGTTAGTTGTAACATGATATCATGATATCATCAAAGTGCTAAATTTTGTTAACATATTTACAATATAATAATATATATAAAATAGATAGTAACTAATAAATATATCATGATAGATTAGTTGTGATAAAATACACAGCGAATATTATCGAATCACTCGCTTTTATTCTAAATTAGTACACGCTTAGACGCGGACATCTTAATATTCCTTATAGGTAAGTTTCAAATTCTAGGTCTCACGGACTCTGTGAGATTTGCGGGGAAAGTGCAGGCTCGTATCGACCTCATACTACGGTTTTCATTACCTCGATGCATGCTTAATGACTATCTTTACACGAACATACTTCCATGATTACCATTTCTATCATTTCTATACGTGTGATGTGATAGAAAATGTTATTATGTTTAATGGGAAATTAAATGAGGACAGTCGGAAGTCGGTTAGAAATCTTTATAAAAGTAGGTATAATTTGTTGAATTCTGATGCGTTCACAAATATATTAGGTATCGATTTTAAATAACTAAAGACAAATTATGATATAATCACTCAAACTTTAAGTTATAAATATTTATAGACTATACATGCATTATATAATAATTCTTAAAAATATTAAAAATATATAGTCAATAGTTTCAAAGTTAGATAAGTATCTTGTTCACTATTAGCATAGATATTTGATAGACGACTAATTTGTATTTAGTGTAGTGTTATAAATTAGTATGAATTCGCATTGCCTGCGAAAAATACTGAAGATGAGATGCGTTTTTAATTTATTTTTGTTTGGAAACATAAATCTTAACCGAAGTTTACGGTGTTAATCCGGAGTAAGCTACTTATGAATTTTCATGTCCTTAATTTATGTTTGTGTAATTCAAATCGCGCTTGTCACACACACAGTGTACTCTACAACTGTTCAGCTGTACAGCTGTAGGTACTCTATCTTCTCTTTCGCTCAGTTGGCAATCTGACACGACCTGATCGTTCAGCTGCAGGACCAGTCATTAAGTGTTTACTGAGCCACGAGTGTGAACACGTAATCAAAATTAGAGCTACTGAAAATTACTCGACCGAAAAGTTTTCATTAAACCCCAGGTGTTTGTGGTCTACATCCATACATAGCCACTAGACTAATGAGATAGTTTAATAATCAATTAGGGATCTATTAAAATGGACCTATCACGTTTCTATACTCATTAACAGTTATCTATTTATATAAACCTACGCTAGAAAGTTTCTCACGTAGTTCGTCGTATATACATTCTAAGCGACCGTTTATCTAATCGTATTTTAAGATAAAAAAATTACGGTAATATTTATAAATAATTTATGGTTTTGTAACATTATAGAGACCCTCTTAGCCATTGTATTTTTTTTAATTAATTATTTAGGCAACTGGACGGTAAATTATCAGCACAGATAGATATAGACCCTGTGAGAAATATTAAACATTCACATTGTGGAACTAACCTAGGGAACTAATGTCATGCCCCTTATGCCTGTAGTTACACTAGCCAAACCAGAAAAGAAGAGTACTAAATACTTATGTTTGATAAATATCTAAGGAGTGGGTGGTACCTACCCAGACGGGCTAGAAAAAGCCATACCACCATATAAAAAAATATGACATAAGCTGAATATGTGTTATTAATTTTATCATATGTACCAAATTAAAAGTGATTCAAAAGAGAACTAAGAATAACATAAATAAGGTATGCTTCCGTTTTATTTTGGTTTGTTTTTACACTCTGTGATACAAGACAATAATATAATAGTTTTATTGTGTAAAGTTCTTAATACTAAAAACATTCTCAACCAGTTAACCTTAACTAGTGCAGGAAGGAACGTCGCAAAAATCTCGCATTAAAAAAATACAACTTACAAAAACACAAACAAATGCTTCAAGGTATAAAGTAAATAAAATTATAAATATAGAATCGAATTGTAATTTGATTGCAATTGGCGAAAACATTTAAGCAAGCGTCACTCAATTTTCAAGAGTTTAATTTACGTTTATAATCAGTTTCGTACTCAGTTGTAGAATAGGTGAAGCTTATCAAAATATGATAAAAACTTTGAACTTGAACAAGCACCACTCAATTTTTAAAAGTTTCATTTACGAATTTAAAGAAGACTCCATACTTTGAATGAAAATCTTCATGCGTATCCAACTTGCATTAGTGCATGGTGAAATATATTCTAAACTTTTTAGACTTTTCTAGATTTTTTATTAAAATAGAATAATTAATCTTTTTTCAACTGTACAGCCTATCTATATCGTTCATAAGAACATATTCTCGACTTTAGAATCAAAAGTATAAATGTGTTAGTTGGAATGCCTTATCCAAGGATCAAAGGTACATTTACCGCTTTGAATTTATTCCGTAACAAATTATAATCTATCAAGTGGATATCTCGATGGCTGTTCGTGACCATTCCTGCCAACTGATTTCAAATTCTCTTATAATGTTCAATCATACCTTTACCGGGAACAGGCGAATGGCGTGAAATCGATGATAACGATAATTTCAAATGGGGCGTTGAAATGTCTCCCAAGAATATATATGACCGTTACAATATGAAGATTATGAGGTGGTTTTAACGGTTGCATTACAAACACACAAACGTGTATAATAGTATTGCAGCTATGCTATTATAAATTCGTATATATACGCTGCAGTCAAAACTAGTCATAAGTTCATTTAACTAACAAAATCATGACAAATTTCTTTTGACTGAAATAACAGTTACAAGTAGTTTTGCCCATGGAGAATGGAGTTAAAATTAGTTTTAACTAAGTTAGTTAAAGCAACTTTTAACCGCAAATTTGTAGTCAAATACACAAAGTTTAGGCTGCAACATATACAATTCACATAATTATTAATGATACCGTAAACCATAAAGGTCAACATTATATACAAAGCGTAAACTTAAAAAGGCACGCAAGTCTGTGAAGAATGAAATTAATGTAAAAAAAAGTTTTTTTTCTATCTTAGTAAAATATATACCAACATTAAATCTGCATTTAAAAAACGTTTTGTTTTTTTTTTTGATTTATCGATCAATGTTTATTGAAAAAACTTATTTATAACTCATTGTCAGAACTTCCCTGGTCATTTACATTATAGCTGTGTTTATTGTATAAGATTTATTCAGGAAGAAAGATTGAAATACTTAAACATCACTGCATCAATATTTATAGGGCTTATATCTGCCGCAGTATTTCACTGATACTGATTTTCTTAGGAAGACGAGAAATTTGTTAGATAATAAAACTGTTTTATCTAGATTATGCATAAATAAAATAATACTAAGATTTTATGCTTCGGTAGTAATTTCTTCATTAACTAGTTAAATTGTAATCATTAAAACAATCTCGATATAATTCGTTACTAAAATATTATCAGTTAAACAAAAAAAATTAGTAAGATACAATTAAGAAGTTTTGTTTTGTAGCTTATATCTGGTGATGTGGGAGGTAGCGTTGCATTTTAGGTAGCGACTTTAATCGATTTATTGCCATCATTTTGCAATAGAACTCGAAAGACTAATAAGTGAACCAAGCGTCAGCTGATGCACCCGCAATGGGTTTATCTGTGTGAGAAGAGCGAGGTGTGCTAAACCGAAAAAGGAGAAAAATACCGGCTGAAACATTTTACATCACAGTTAACATCATCAGTTTGCTTATATCGTCGGCTCATGACATACATAGTTGATCTTATATTAGCTATATAAGATCAAATATCTATGTCAACATCAGCCGACTTACTATGACTTTTGTGTTGGCAACGCTACCTCCCGGACCAATATAAACTATAAATCCCTTACAACGCCAATGCCCCACCAACCTTGACACTTATGATGTTATGTCTCTCATAGTTACACAGGCACAATCACACAGCAACAATAATACGGAGGTATTGCTGTTTGGCTGTAGAAGGTCATGATACATGGTACCTACCCAATTGGGTATACACAAAGGAATACCACAGGTAAATCCAAAACAAGCTTTGTAAGAGAAAGTTTAGCTTTTAGTTAACAAATGCGGACTAATCCCAATAATAGAAAAGAGTAATAAGAAAATATCATTTCCCACCCAGATGTTATAAATTATTCGATTACAGTTCAAGAATCGTAAACGTTACTTGAAATGTTGATTGACAGGTGTGATTTATGTTAAAGCTATACGTCGTACTTTTGTTGTCCTTATTGGGATCCCGCTTTCACTGCGTTTTGTCGGCATTAAATGTTATTGAAGTTGATTGTAAAGTTGTATATAGTCATGTATTTATATTGTAGAGATAGCACTCTTCAACATACATTATTAAGATTTTTTCCCAGCGCCATAGAGGAGCCAAGTCTGAGGGTGTTCTCGAATATTCGATGCCTGTCTACATGTACTACGTAAGCTATTGAATGTGCCATCTCATTGGGGCGGGAAGGCACAAGCGGGTAGTTTGGCACACTGCCAGAAGGGGAGAAGTCCCCCAAATGACCTCTTACTTAAAATGGGATGATTATTCCAGCGTCAACAAAAAACCTATTTCCCCCAATCATATTTTTTCATAATGATATACAGATATATTAATTTAACATTTAATATAAATGCTAGCAAAATATCCACAACACACACAAATAAAACTTCTTTATAAGTTCAATTTTAACACATATCGAATGGTAGTGGCATAATTTAATAATAATATTATGTCTTCATTGGCGAAGAAAAGCTTATATTTAATCAATTGGGTTAGCAATGAGTTAATATTTTGATTTTGATTTTATATTTATTACGTTGATGGGGACAGCGACGAGATATATTGATAAATAACGAGAATATTAACGGTGTTAAGTATTACTTTTAAGTTCTTAAAATAGTAAATAAATAGTAACACTTAAACAATAACGGTGATTTAAAATCATTGCTCTGTTAATTAAAGATAACATTCATTGAAAACTATTTTACATTCATATAACACCATATTTTATATAACATTATAATTACATTATAATTATAGTTGTCATGTGAAATAAATAAATAAATAAAAATGTTAAAAACAACCACGCAACCTTTATTTATCATTTGATGAAAGTTTTATATTAACGTCGAGCGTTTTCATAAAATTATTTTAGCCCGTAAAATAATAGCAACTTGCAGATATAAGAAAATCAAAGGTCAGGCGCTTCGCATGTTAACTTTCATTGCAGCAGCGGAGTGTGGTCGAGAGGTAGTCTAAAGTGAAGATAAGATAAGACGACATGATTACTGCAAGCGACTAGAAAGTTGGCTAACTATAGGATATTGAAATACTATGTGTAATTGTTTAGCTTCAGCTGATTAATGGGGTGAGGGGTCAGTAGTTGAAGATAAATAGGATAATGGGAAATGTTCTGTAATTAAATGGTATCCGTTATATCGTTTAACTAAATCATTAGGAATAGAACGAATTGATTTGAACTATATTTACGTACTACTATTAGGATATGTTTATTTTTCTTCGACTTCAAATAGGAAGCTTATCAGTAACAGTTTGGAAGTGTCAGTCATAACATGAAAAATAATTCATAAGTACATACATATCTGTATATAGCGCTTGCTCCGACTTTTAATATGTAACAAGGTATTGTAAATATATTATATTTGATAACTATATTTGTGTGAAAATCGTCCTTATAAAAATTATTCAACTAAATTAAAAATATCATTAATAATATGTTTAGGTATTAAATTTGTGCTGGACCCAGTGAGGGTCTGTGGGCGCAATAGACTTAAAGGTCAGCTTCGTTAATTTTTGTTCATAACATGTAAAAATATTTTTAACAATTAAACTTGTGTTTAAGTGTAGTAACAGTAAAATAGAAAATAGTACAAACTTTAAATAAGTATTTATTTTGGTCGAAATATTTTTTAAGTAAGAATCATAATAATACATTTAGTCGAAATTTCCTTCAACATTTTCTAATGTTTACCTTGTGATATAATAGAATACATTAAAATTAAGTTCAGTGAAAAAGTCATCACAAAACCGTGTCCACTTTTCCACGTCTTACCCCACAGTTCCGTCTCCCTGACATAACGTAGATAAATGAGTTTCATTTCGAATGTAAGCAAATTGTATGGACGTGTCTTGAGCGTGAAAGCGAAGTTATTTGTCAGCTGAACACTATTGTAGCCGGACTTTACGATGTAGTTGATCTATCAGACTTTGTAAAGATTACCACAAAGTGGCAGAGCAAATGATCATATACCTACGGATTATTGAAGCAAACAAACAGCGAAAGTTTATATTATATGTACGAGAACATCTTATTTGATATTTTATTTATTCTAGTTTTGCGGTATTGTTTTGTTAATTTTTAACGTGAAGTTCAACATATTTCAATATTTAAATAAATATACGTATCTATTATTATATTCCGATACACATTCTAATAGATTATTGTTATTTTTATTTGTTTCTGTAGTATATGTGTTTGTACTATGTCAGAAGGCTACACAAACATTTCAGTACAAAAGTAAAGAACATTTATTTATTAATTAATGTTTGTAATAACTTCGACAGTACATTTTCGTAAAATCACATAATACAATGAAATATTTAATTGGTTGGTAAAGGTTATAGTAATAGCAGTATTTTTGTGTCCATATAAAACATACTTCGAGCACACCATATATGGTGTGTAAAAGTATGGATGAAGCCTTATAAAGAAAATAGACAAGACAAGCAAAATAAGGAATTTCAAACGTTTACGTGTTGTGGTTTCTATCATAACAGCGGTGTAAATGTTTTTTTCCTTGAAATATATTTGTAATGATTGCGCAAAAAGTACGTATACGGCATGCTATCGGTATAGCCGGGCTATTAACAGCTTAACTATACTTAATATTATAAATGCGATAGTAACTGTATCTCTGTTCCGCTTTCGCGGCTAAACTACTAAGCCGATTTTGGTGAAATCTGGTATGAAGCAATTTTGAAAAAACTAACAAGCAGTCTAACTATTTACAAATAATCTTTTAGTATAAAACTATTTAAGAATAAGCTTTTACATACAAAATTTCGTCTGTATGCTGTTGGCCGTCAAAAAGTTCCTCTGCTGGAAATCAACGTAAGTATGACCCAATTCCGTCTTGGATGTAGAATCAGGTATAATACTTACCTTGATTTTTAAGATTTTCATCGGTATTGAACCAATATATAGAATTTAAACAACGTAGTATAAGGGCGTGTTCGAATTCCGCTAGCAAATTTGGCCTAAACAAACATTACAAATTAAATAAAAACTAGTAAAAACTATGGTATTCGCGTTATAATATGTTGGTTTGAGAATAGTATATGTAATGCAATACATTGATTTGTTACGTGTTGTATTATGTTACTGTACGTAGGAGGTAATAATAACCAGTCGGAGTCAAGTATCCGGAAGGCGGAACCTGCAATGATATCAATATGGCACGAATGGTATGATAAATAAGCCTGTTTTAATAGTCACGTCTTAAAATTTTCTCCTTATACCGTTAAATAGACACTTTTAAATATATCAACGCGGAACGAGATCGAATTGAAAAACAATCTAAGTAACAATTCGTGTAACAATGTTTCTTCAGCTACAAGCTTTTATTTAACTTCGCCTGTAAGTATGTGGGGATCAAATCTTGTAACGGATTTATTAACTAGTTCGGCCCAATCGTATGCGCCAGATTTTCGCTTATATTCAAAATTCAAATTCAAAATTCAAGATACTTTATTCAATATTGAAGTATTACACTTACTTATTGATTGTTCGGAAAAGAAACACCCAGCCCTGAGAAGAGCCGGCGAAAGAAACTCAGCGGGTTGTTTTTTTTTGTATTTTTTTACAAAAAAAAAAAACAAATATAGCCATGCGGCGATCGTCTCATTCCCAAGGTGTGCTACCATCCATAAATTCATTAATTGTATAGTAACCTTTAGTGGTCCTTTACAATTATTTTAAATTTAGCAACTGAATTATACTTTTAGTGATGGCAATATAATCTATACTAATATATAAAGTTAGTTTGTTTGATCAGGCTAATCTCAGAAACTACTGGTTCGAATTTAAAAAATATTTTTGTTTTACATCGACCTTTTATCGAGGAAGGTTCTAGGCTGATTTTTATTCATTATATTTTTATTAATTATACGTCGGTGAAACCGCGGTGTTCAGCTTGTCTATTATATAAATGTACTAATTTGTATAGGTCTTATTCAAACACTTTATTTATTTTTTACAAACGAATTAAATTTAGTTTTGGTTGCCTTTAACACATCGTTAGAACTTGTAAATAAATGAATAAATAATAAATGACTGCTTTTTTACAAGAGCCTAAGGGAAAGCATCACTTACCCGACCGACAAAATATCAACAAATAGTATTGCTGAGGGCCCATTGGCGGTATAATGAATTACGCTTCTTAACAGTCCAATGTATTTAGCTATTGCCGTCTATATAAGGGACTTATCTGTGACTGTGACGAAGGCAGTGTCAGGCAAGGAGTTGACAGAGCCGGACAACTTACCTGTTATTATCAGACCCATTCTAATCTGCCAGTAAGCTTGGATTCCTGATATAAATAAAAAAAAAATCATTGCAGTTCTATTTGCTTACTGACTTCAACTGAAAATAATTGAAATAAAATGACATATCAATGGAAAAAAAAATTAATGGTATCATCATAATTTATTTATAAAGAAATGTATAACATATTCCCAATACTTTGAATATGAATGCAAAAAGTCACACATCTGATACTCACACCGCCCTAATTGACCGTCAGTCCGTCATTACCGCCGTATTATTTCCTCTATATTATTACGTACTGTTATGAATGAAATAAAACGAAATTACTTACATAAGAATGTTGGTTCGGATGCAAAAGTATCCTGAATGTCTCGTGTAGGAAACGGTAATTACAATCTGTAAGCGATTTTAAATTAGGTTCAATGTCCGCTGTTTAATTTATTTTAAAAACGTATGAAAGGAAATATTCAAAGACTAGCCGGTTGGCGGTGGTGGTAGATACTTGCATTTCGCGCCGCAGCCCGCAGGTTATGGGTTCGATTCCCACCCAGGACAGACATTTGTGTGCATGAACAGATGTTTGTCCTGATGGGTGTAATTATTTATAAGTAGTATACCTAGTACATCAGTTGTCTGTTTCCATAGTACGAGCTGGAGGATGAAAAAAATACCACCAAGTAGCTTTACGGGCTTTTTAAGGAAACAGTAAGGGAACAATGTAACCCAGTAGTAGCGTAGAATTCGGGATATGCGGCCTTATTTATTTAGTTGTAAAAGTTGTTTAGCGGGTGATTAGTTAAATAATGTTGTCTTCTTCTTTCAAATGTTAAATAAATAATGACAGAAAGAGAGAAATCAATGTTTAACTAAACGGCCGATAAGCAAAGTTGAGAAGTAAGGTCGTAAGTAACATGTAAATCATTATATGTTACATAGTACTTCATTTGCGTTTTCTGCGGCGGCTACCTGTTAAAGACTAGTTAATATGTAGCTAGTCGAGACGGAAGATTTATTTATGAATAGTTATCGTGATTTATATGGTACGAATTGCTACTTACTGCCTGCAAGACGTCTTTCAACATTATTTATGAAATTTATTTTATCTGTGGTTTGTATCAAGCTAAGTACTATTTTCTGTATTCGAAATAAATAAGTCTAAATGAAAAAAAAAGTCATCTTGTTGAGTTTCTTTCGCCGGTTCTTCTTAGATATGTAGTGTTTCTTTCCAAACCGATGGTACATTTTTTCGATAAGTACGTATAATGCTTCTATATTGTAAAATGTTTTGGGGTATTTTTGTCGCTTTATTCGCTGGGAAAATTTGTCATTTATTAACTTAATAAACAAAATATAATGAGTAAAAATCAGCCTAGAACCTTCCTCAATAAAAGGACTATACAACACAAAAATATTTTTAAATTCGAACCAGTAGTTCCTGAGATTAGCAAATAAACTCTTTAGCTTTATATATTAGTATAGATTTTCCGATATATACCTGGCATAACGGCATAGTGCTCTTTGGTGAGAAGTTTGACTAAGGATTGTTGGACATGCATGTGGCAGTTTTCTCTCGGCACATACATTACTCGTATCTCACGATGTTTTCCTTCGCTATAATTATAAAATTGCTTAAGATCTACGTGTTCTATCCACTTGTGTCGACTTACCGATCCGGTTGAACAAAATTTATGATATAATCAATAAATTATCAAGATTGATTGCATTAAATTATTAACCGTTTTGATGCTACAAAAATAAGTAGTAACATTTTTTTAAGGTAGTTGTGATGTCAACGGATATGAAATCTTATTTGATTTTCGGTGTCGATGTTTGAGGCTTATTAAGTATGACAGCGGTCTGTTATTAGTCGATAGTTGCCTCGCCGTAATCATGACGGGATGTAGCGATGATTTGTGACATCCTAACTGATATAGTGAAAATGAGATATTTACATGTTTGTGTGTTACGCTTTCACGTTTCAACTAAACTAAACGATCATGAAATTTTCCTCCCCTCCATAAAGCAGACTATGTGATACTCAGATAATATATGAAATGATATATAGCCTATTATTTTATGAAGTGATATTTTGAAATTTAGTGATAAAAAGTGGCGCGATGACAACAAAGTTTAATGAAATAAAATTAATCTTGCAACATCTGAGTGAGAGGCTCCAGACGTAAAAGATGAAGTAAAAACTTAATAAAATCTTAATAATTTGTTAATTAAATTAATATTATTATAGGGACTCATGAATAAGACTTCTTTTGGATTACCAATTTATCTATTTATTTTTATTCGTCATTATTCCCATAAGCAATGAGATTAATCCAATGCGCTGGACCGACCAAGTCAAAGCTGCACTAAATGGTCCACTCCATGAATGCACGAGGCAAGCAACACGACGAGAGGAATGGCGACGTATTGTAAAGCTTGCCACCAACCCTGTCACGACGACCACGACCACTCTGCCAAGAGTGTGACGACAGAGAAGAAGAATGAGATTAAATTATTTTATGATGTTTCAGATGTAATATTAACATGTTTGTAACTTTAAGAAAAAGGTATACAAGAAAATAATACTATTTTACTTATATTCAATAAGACTTAAGGTTTCATTTCAATAGACTGTAGATAAGTTTTCCTGCTTTAATTTTGTAATTAGGTTAAATAATAATTATTCAATAATTTTCAATTCTTCAAACAAACCTTCTATTCAAGGTTTAGTGCAAGAATCAACTAGGTTGTCATTGAATAGATTAAAGTATTTATACATTTTTATATGTAATTATAAGGTCATCAAATATAATAAAAAAATCTTTGAAGGAATTACAATATTTAAATATAAATTAATGTTCGAGTTTAGCTTAAAAAATAAGGTCTTCCTTAGCTCAGCTGAATTTGGTTTTAATTTTTAATTCTATATGCAATGTCATAGCTGATACCAGACCATTTTTTCATGTAATATAATGAAGTCAGTCTAGATTAGTATAAAAATCAAAAATCGTTATAATATTCATATTATGTCAAATTACTTATCGACATTGGAGGTTTTTGGTGACAATGATGATAATAATCATATTTAAAATTTAGATAAATTATGGTAAGGTTAACAGATTATACTACAGGAACCAAAGTGACTATTCATCCTCGTCGACCGTAGCGTGATTTTATAGTCTACTAGCTGCCCGTCCCGACTTCGTACGGGTAAAATAAAAAAATATCCCGTGCATTTTTTAATCAATAAGATATAAACATTCACCAATCGATTTATTCGCCCATACAGTACAGTTTATATATGTTCAGTACGGGGTATATAATAATTCTATTTCCTACTAATATAATAAACACGAAATTTTGTATGGATGTATGGACATTTGTTACCCTTTCACGTAAAAGTACTGAATGGATTTTAATGAAACTTTACAATAATATAGCTAATACATCAAAATAACAAATAGGCTATAATTTATAAAGCTATTAATAATTATTAATTTATAAATTGACCAAAATATAACAATAAGAATTTTAAAGAAGATAACTTTTGTCTCTTACACTATATCATTTGGACAAATGTTTTAAAAGTTACGACGATGACAAAGTGAGTGCGCGACACTATGCAGCAGTACACTGTGGGAGAAGAATTCGGTCATCGGCTCATCGCTGGGTGTGCGACTCGCATGCAGGAATACGTCATCGATGGTTGTCCGTTTTGCGGTTTTTCAAGTCCCTAGCGATTGCTTAAAGACGCACTTTACCTGTATGTAATTTATTAATAGGTAGGTTTTTATAGTGCCAGGTTGCATACCTTCGGGTTGTAGCGGAATGGGCCGGCAAGCCCAGCCGGAATTACCACTCTCTCACTTAAAATCGGCGTAAAGTAATAGCTACGCTACCATAATTTTGAGTGCAAATAACAAAATGCTAAAACACACAATGTCTTACTGCTACCCTATGACAACCAAAAGTTCTAAGACCTGTCGTTTTCAATGACCGGCTTGGTTGATTTTAGTGAGAACTCTTATCACATGTACACTTATTATAGTGCATGCTCAAACAATGTCCATTCCCTGCATCGCTAATGCGCCATCAACCGTAGGAACGAAGATGTTATGCCCTATGTGCCTGTAGTTTGATAGAATAAAAAAAATTGTACGCTTGCTCTTTTATGGTTTTAATTATACTCAACGGCGTAGATAGGCGGCGGGCTATTTAATATTTTTATAAATTAAATTTTACTAAAAGCCATTGAAGTAACTATAAATATATTAAGTCAAACTACAGGAATTCATAATAAGTCCACTGATGATTATTATTTAAAGAATAATCATCAACTTCAAAATAAAAAAAAAACCGTTACTAAAGTTTTTCTTAATAGAAATGCATTTCATACATATTAATTTCAAATCACAGATTTTCAAATTTCAAGCAAACATTTATCCTTTACTTATATTTATGCGGGCAACAGCTAGCGTACGGGCGACAGCGGGACGCGGGGCGCGCAAGCGGTTGCATCACGCGTTTGTATGATGGGTGTTGGACCGCCTGAATTTATTTAGTGCGCGATAATTTTAATATTACGATTACTCCTAAGATATTGATTTAAATTGGGTGGTGTAAAGGGCAATTATAATATACATTAAATGCTTAAAGTAAATAACGTATTTATTTTAATAAGGATTAATATCATATCCGTTTTTATAGCTTTCCAATTTTACCATTTTTATGTAAACATTTGTTAAACATTAAAATGGGTATAGTTAGCTATCCTTAAAAGATAGACATATGCCATCGCGGACTTTTTTGTAGATCTATGAAAGGGGAACAATTTCACCATACATTATTTTGTTATAACTCAAAGGGATTGTACAGCGTTTTCGATGAAAGCTCCCAATCGGCTCGTTTTTTTTTCGATTTCTTCAACAATTATCGCTATATTTCAACAAATTTACAGAAAACATTAATGCATTATACACGTAAACCTTCCTCTTGAATCACTTTATCCATTGGTGATAACCGTATGAAAATCCGTTTAGTACTTTTTTAGTTTAGCGCATTTATACAGAAAGACATGAAACGCGGGGGACTTTGTTTTATAATATTTAAGGAAGCGGTTGCATCACGCGTTTGTATGATGGGTGTTGGACCGCCTGAATTTATTTAGTGCGCGATAATTTTAAAATTACGATTACTCCTAAGATATTGATTTAAATTGGGTGGTGTAAAGGGCAATTATAATATACATTAAATGCTCAAAGTAAATAACGTATTTATTTTAATAAGGATTAATATCATATCCGTTTTTATAGCTTTCCAATTTTACCATTTTTATGTAAACATTTTTTAAACATTAAAATGGGTATAGTTAGCTATCCTTAAAAGATAGACATATGCCATCGCGGACTTTTTTGTAGATCTATGAAAGGGGAACAATTTCACCATACATTGTTTTGTTATAACTCAAAGGGATTGTACAGCGTTTTCGATGAAAGCTCCCAATATGCTCGTTTTTTTCCGACTTCTTCAACAAATTTCGCTATATTTCAACAAATTTACAGAAAATATTAATGAATTATACACGTAAACCATCCACTTGAATCACTTTATCTATTAGTGAAAACCGTATGAAAATCCCTTCAGTAGTTTTTTAGTTTAGCGCGTACATACAGACAGACATGAAACGCGGGGGACTTTGTTTTATAATATTTAAGGATAAGTCTATAGCCATTCTCAATAGATAGGTTTGTAGACAATTACAGGATATTTATCTGAAACAAGTAATAGTATGGCAGTGATATTAATTAAGAAAGAAAAATATCAATAGAGGTAATTCATTTCATTACAATGTTTCAGTTATTGTCTGAAATACTTTTCAATATGCAAAACTTTATCTCTTGCATATTGAGAAAATTGAGACATTCTTTAAGAATAGACACGAATTTTTTTATACACGATCGTTAAATGTCAGAAAGTGACATGCGACATTGACTACAAACAATAATAAAATTATAACAAAACACGATACACGCATCAAAATAGCATATCAAGTATCAGCGTAAGGCGATTGTGAAAATTTCACGAGTTAGATAGGTACGTAGTTATTTTTTACAAAACAGCAGTGCGATCAAATATTATGCGGTTATACATTTAATGGTAATCAATAATATTCTCTTTTTAAAAATATATCGATAATAATAATTAATCAATAATAGTCTAAAAACCAGACCACTGTTAATTAATTGTGCTTCTCAAAACTGTTACATAATACATTGATTAATGAGTGTTAACAAAGCAGTGTTTGTTCTTGAAATCTGATCGATCGATTAGACTCATTTGACGTCTTATCTTAGTCATGTGAAAGTGATTACGATCGGGCGTCATAATCTTATAATACTTATACCTCGATGGTCTAGTTGTTAGCTCGTACGGCTGTTGATCCGGAGATTCTCTTTTCAAATCTTAACTCAAGACTTTTTTTTTTAATTTTCTATCAAGGAAGTTACAATATTAACTGGATTAGAAATTGCCACCTTTACCTGCAACCATTCGCATTCAGGGATTTAGGGCTCTTATGTTTACATTACCAACCGTGAGAAACTTCTCCAACTACTACCGACGTCGTTAGCTTCGAAAGTATCTTGTATTGACATTTCCTCTTTATAAAAAGTAATGTATTAAAGTGATTATTTTTATATAATATATTCTTTGAACAGCAATACTTAGTTTTGTTGCGTTCTGTCAGCCAGTGTAACTACAGCCACGAGTATTATAACATTTAATTTTCTGAGGTTGGTGGCCAATTGGCGGTGGTTAATATTTCTTAGTCCGCCAATTTCTATGGGCGGTGGTGACCACATACCATCAACACCTATAACATAAAAAGGTTTTGTTTTGTGACAATTACCATTAGTACTTCATTTTATAAAAAGAATACAGCCTTAAAAATTTAACGAATGAATTCTGAACGAATGCAATACATGATTTACGATAATGTAAACATTCGTTTATAAAACTTATACGTTATAAAAATAAAGACACAATATTACATTTCTAATACATTACGTTTCTCTTTAACTACAAATGATTTACTAAGCTTATATACTGTCCCATGTTAAACCTCTTTATATATACATGTAAAAAAATCCCATGAAAGTATCGCTTTTGTTTTCACTATCAAAACAAATTAATCGTTAATAAGTCTCACAAAGTGAAACAATCGAACAATCCCACGAAGGTTGGCACGCGACTGTGATGTTACGAGAATTCCATAACAAGCATTATCGCTTGATCGGATATGTCTGAGGTATCCGATTTGTAATTGTTATTTATACACCGACGTGAGACTGTTAGATTCCATAGACTTTTGATAGATTAATTGGCGTGCTACTTTCGCTTCCAATCGTTTACTGTATACAGTAAAGATTCTCTCTGAAGTTACCTTCTTGAATTTTGACGTTGTATTACAACTAATATTAGTAGGAAATGTAATTTACTGTAATATTTCAATAAAATTGCTTTAATCTTCTTGAAAAATCATTGGTGTGTTATAACATACACATTTTTTTTTCTCAAACATGTTCAACATAATTTTCATATTTCGAATATTTCTTACTGTACTCTTATTTCCAATTTTTTATTGATAACAATAAAGCACGTCGATAGGTAACAACCAACTCATCAGATATTCTACCGCAAAACAGCAGTATTTGCTATTGTTGTGTTTCGGTGTGAAGGATGAGTGAGCCAGTGTAATTACAGGCACAAGAGACATAACATCTTAGTTCCCAAGATTGACGGCGCATTGGTGATGTAAGCGATGATTAACAACTCCTACAATGCCAATGTCTATCGGTGTTGGTGACCACTTACCATCAGGTGGTTCATATGCTCGTCCTCTTTCCTATATCATAAAAAAGTAGGTAGCAAAAACAAAAGAAAATCGTTTGACAAACAGAGGAAAAAATATTATTGAACTGTGCTGTCATTGTCTATTTAACAATTATAATCGAGACCGTTAAAAATATTATGCTCACTACAAAAACCTTGTTACTGTTTAGAGTCTATGATGTAAGTCATTAGGATTGTTCATTAATTATTTTAATCGTCGTTTAACTTACGTAAGATGCTTTCGCCAATAAAATAATGTGGCTATTGTCAGGGATCTGTGAATGAAGCTTTGTTCACGATGTAACCCGTAATAAATTGTATCTAAACTCCCATTGTCTCTTGCTATTCGCTAGTTGCGTAATTAATAATTGATATATAATTATTTTTATCCGATTTTTTATCGGTTTTCGATAACCTCGTTATAATGTTATCTGTGTATTCGTTTATCTTTGATTACATTGAATCTCATAGAATTTGAACCGGATTTAACGAACAAGTGTTACTTGTTCCGACAGTTAGAGTACCGTTTAATTTTTTTTTTTTTTTGAATATTTAGGAAGTAGGCGGGGAAATAGGAAATGGGTAACCATTCGCCAATTGATACTGGCTCCGCGAGACAAGTTATCCACCATACTCATTGAGTTTTTATATGCTTCGTTTGTATTATATTGATTCATCTCGTGCTGGGAAAATGTGTTAAATGTAAAACGATCAGCATATCCACTAAACCGCTTTGGCGGTTACTTTATTGTAAAGATACAAATTTATCTTATTTTTAAATTTGCCAAATGTACGTGTAACTGACATATACCTACCTATGTCCAATTTTGTATGAATCATGTAGGTATGGATAAAAATTTAAAAAATTTGTTTTTCTCATAATGTTACATTAATCACAAAGATGGCTGACATGTTATTTGACAAACGGTTTTGAACTTTGTCACTAATCCAACAGGTTTTTTCTTATTTACATTGACGATGGTGACCTAACGTGGTCAAATATTCTTAAACCATAAAATGATGTCATGATTGTGTTTGCTGGATTGTGAACAAATTGTATATACGTAGTTATTTGTATTTAAATACTAAAAGCAGCTAGTATTTTTTTTATTGAACCCTCGCAATACCCAGACTGGTTTGCACGTTATCCACCCTATGTGTGTTTATATATCGAGTTTCCGCCCGCAGCTTCGGCCGTGTTTGAGGGGAGGGGGGCATTTTAGGTACCCTATATCCTTTTCTGTACCCCTGAAACGTTTATGCAAAGTTTTATGATGACCGTTTCAGTAATTAAGACGTGTGAGTAGTTAATATTTAACAAGGCGATGGCGGTCGGTTAAATAGAAGCTAGTTACGAAAATATTTAAAAAAATATATAAAAAAAGACTTGAAAAAACAAGTCGTCATGGTAATTGTAGGGTTAATATTTATTACAGTACCAATATCTGTGGGCGGTGGTAACCAATTACCGTCTGACTATTTAGACCGGTGACTATTATAATTAAAATATAAGTACATGTATACATTTGTAATATTATAATAATATATACCTATTTCATCTTACTATTCACATTATGTAGTAAAAGTAGGATGCACGATGCTTTGTCTTCTTCTTTCGTACGTCGAAATATGACAGAAAGAGATAATCGATCTGTAGCTATTGACCCCGCTATATAATATTTATTCGTAAGACCGTTAACCGTTAATGAGTCGGCATGGCCTAGTGATTAGAAGATGTGAATCTTAAAGTAAGACTGCGGGTTCAATTTTCGGGCACCTGAGTTTTCATGTGAAATCGACATTGTCTTGTTTTGTAAAATAAATTGAATCGAAGATAAAAGAAATCAAATATTAAAATTTTGACTCAAAATCTTATGTAGTATATATTAATAGAAATTAATATACTAATGTATTAATAATTATACCAAACTCTTGATCTTAAATACTTATTAAGCGACAAATTTGAATAATAAGTAACTGTTAAACGATTGCTAATTTTGGCCTTATTTAATAAAATGTTATCTACATTATCTCAATGTCATTCACACTGCTTAAATGTTAATACTGGTTTAATTAACATAGGAAATGAATTTGTAAAATCTTTAAGTTTAAAAACGCCTGACATTTTAAAATAGCAATACACTTTCCGGCATTTTGCAGGCGTTAGTCTGTCAGTAAAGTCATTGAACTACAAAATATGAATTGTTAAACAAAAAAAGGGTCCAAAACTCGTTAATTGATGTAATTAAACTAAAAATCAATATACAAGGTCAAAAAGTAATTCATTTACATAACCATAACGAGTTAAAATAAACAAATGCTTTAAGAATATCTCGGAAAGATTGATGTCATGACTTTGTTATATCCTTATATTAGGAAATTCTAATAAGTTGATGAATTATGATCTCTGGCATTGGCTAAATGTGCCCAGTGAAGCATGGCGACCCGCCGACGCCACAACGCCTCGCCGTCCGTATCGACATGCGCCCCTCGCGCAAGCGTGCTGAAACAAAAACGCAGAGTACTCACGCATGCGCCCTGTTCCGATATTGTGCTTGAGCCTGAGTCTTGCGACACACGACTCCTCTTTACGCTGTGTCGCATAATTGATTGTCCAGTCGATACTGACATTGAACGGCTGGTGCGCGACGGTCGCCTGCCTCATTACGATTATTTATATTCGAAAGCGATAACACACCCAACGTATAGTTTCCGAAACTATTCCATGACATGGCTTTATTCTGTGATGCATGCATCGTAAGTTGTGATCTGAGTGATGTGTAGTGTCTAGTGCGAAAATATGGATGTGGCTAAGGACAAGACGACCTTCCATGACGATTTCGGGGACGACGACTTCAATTCGCGACGATGTATGCTGGATGGTTAGTACTTATGATTTAATTAAACGGATATCATATCTCTATATTCATTAATTACGTTCGTTTTAATTCAACATGTTTTATGTTCTTCCAACAATATAAATTGCACCTATTGATTTTCTATGCATATGACATCGGAGACGTTGGAATCGTATTTACATTTAAAAGCTAATACCGCTATCTATTGTTAAAACACCTTTCGGTATGAATCACTGCAAAAATGCTTACATTCCGTATATAGTTTAAGAAATTTAACGTATAATAGACATGTATAATATATCAAGAACTAAAGCTGGGATTTAATTTATACCAAACAGTTTGTATTTGATATTTTTATTGATATGTATCTATAAAATATTCGATGGTCAGTTGGTCACATATATTTTTATACTACCTGTTTGTTATTATTGATCAATTTAAATTTACACGGAGACGGATGTATGAGTCACAAGCGTGAGTAAAATCGGTTGATAGGGCTCGTGCAGACAGATGCGATCCCGTTTTGGCAAACGAACCTTGGCTCAAGGAACCTTGCAGCGTGCCGCCGCGTGCGTTAACCCAACCCTCGGAAACTTTTATAGGGTTTTAAAATCGATACCGAGCCCCTACACAACTATAAGCTTATTTTCAACCAGTGTTTTTATAACGCTTCCTAATCGTTTCTCGTACTATAAAAGGAGGAAATCGATTGAATTGCATCGTACATTAATTTGCAATCTAGTTAATATATTCCCAATGTCATTTCATTTGATGGACCGTTTGACCGTGTCATAGTACAGATATTTAACTTATAATGTAACTAATGACTTAGACCTTGATTATTTTTAATTGAGTAATATTAGAGTAATGATTGTAGTCTAAATCTAAACTGATAAGAGAAAAAGTAAACTAATATTAATTGATAAATATTCCAGTAGAAAGTCCAATTGCTATCATAATTTATTTTTAATTGTTTAGGGGAAATGATAAGAACAGCTGCTAAGTTTGGTCCCGTCTGATTAGTATGTAGCTAATTGTTGAATGTGCTTTATTTAAGACTAGCTGATACCCGCGACTTCGTCCGCGTTGCCTGATATATTAACAAAGTTTTCTTATGTACGAAGGAAAAGACATCAAAAAGATCGCAAGGAAAAATATACTTTGTTTAAACATACATCACTGTACACGCAATGTACATACAAATCGTTGTTTCTTGAAATTTTAACAACTTTTTATTAAATGAAGATATCGCAAGTGTTTAAGAAATAACATTTAGAAAATTTCATTGAAATCTATCCAGTAGTTTTTCCGTGATGCGCGCTGCGCGCACAACTGCAGACCTGTATCATTTTATTTACCTATATTGATTTTTTGATCTATTGCTTTGAATATTAAAAAAAAATCCATCCAGCTTTTATTGGCATTGTACAAACTCCACTTCCCAAGCACACAACTTTTTAACACTATGTCACAATGAAACCAATACTTCCAGATGAAAACTTTAATTTTGCTTAAATAGTACAAAAACAGTAATCTCTTCTATGTAATTCAAATGTAACAAACTATAGCGGGATTTAATTGACTAGTAACGCCATCTATAATCACATAACTAAAAATAATAATTATCATATATAATTAAACTCGTCTGGGTAGGTACCACGTACTCATCAGATATTCTACCGCAAAACAGCAGTACTTTATAGTGTCTTCTGGTTCGAAGGGTGAGTGAGCCAGTGTAACTAAAGGCAAAAGGGACATACCATCTTAGTTCCCAAGGTTGGTGGCGCATTGGCGATGTTAGCGATGGTTATCATTTCTTACTATGCCAATGTCTATGGGCGTTGGTGACCACTTGGCCCGTATGCTCGTCCGCCTACTTATACAATAAAAAAATATATATTCTAAACACAGATTAAGACAAAGCATTCTTTTTATTATTGTTATAAAATGTTTATATAGGTAATCACTTTATACAACTTGACATCTTTTATGGATTTATTGACGTATTGTACAACACTAGAATGGTCTTGCGAATAAGCAACACGTGATTTGCAATTAAAATCAACATAGTATTTTATTGTAGTGGAACTTTATTTCTCCTTACTACTTAATTACCAACAAATTAGTTCGCTGGAGGGGGGAAGATGCTGTTAGGCAACAGATGTTGCTTATGATGCATAATAAAGTAGCCTATTTCCTTCCATATGGCTTAAAATTGTTTCATACCAAATTTATATTTCCAGTTCAGTAGGTTAGCCGTGTAAACGTAACAGACAGACAGAGTTACTTTATCATTTATAATATTAGTATTGATAGATATAGTTAAATTAATAATATACATTGCGAATATTAAATACTATGATAAAACTATATAAAATGTTAATTTTCATTCCAGAAAAATTGAAGCAATTACATTTTAATTAAGTTAAATTATAAAAATATTTAAATAAAACAGCTTATAAGGCACAACTAACTATATTCACGACTACAAGAATAAATCCTTATATGACCGGTCTTTACGTCTCACGTTAAAGATACGATAAAATTCTTCGTAAATCATTCTCGTAATAGAACGACGCCGTGTTACATGGAATGTAATAATCTTTAAAATTAAGAAGCGTGAGAATTTATACTTACTATTCGACTATTGCAAAACTGAGACGTATTCTGACGTCATTTATGCACATAATGTGTTTTTAAACACTGTTCTAAATATTAAAAAAAAGACTTATTCGACCTCATTCTATTATATTACCCTTTTCAGGGAGTTGTCCTACTTGTAGTATAGTATATTATATTTTTATATTATACCAACTGTCATGGCCATCATTTCAATGGTGAATTGTGCTGCAGAGTCATTTGAATGGAAACCTTCTCCATAAAATGATGATGATGATGCCCTGACCAATTTCGGCACGGCGGCGGCTTATCTAAAGAGATACCTATGCAGAACATATTATAGTGCACAAGTGTATGCGCAAAAGAAGAGTACTCTCTATTTCACTCTCATACTCTGATGGGACGGCAACCTCATACAAACGACCAGAAAGAGTTCCGGCGCAGAACCGAAGTCCAACGGCTTAACGTTCTTTCCGAGGCACGAGAACACACTCCTAATTTCCAGACTCCAGACTGCTACTAGGAAGACGTAAGAGGAACCTAGTTGTGTATAAATTGAATACAAAATAACATTTCGTAAAATATAACTTAATATTTGAAAAAAAATAGTATTAATTGTGTATTATCAATCATTTGTTTTCATTCTTCGTGAAATATACTAACTATGTACCCAAGCGGGGGTTTTAATTAAGTGTGCCATCTGCTTGACTCTCGTTTAATGAACACCTGCCTCGCCAGCAGAGCAACCGTTGTTTAAATTTACCATTTAAAACCGACTTCAAAAAAGAGTTAGTCAAATATTCAAAATGACTTTTTTTCTCGATAGCTTGAAAGAGGATAAATTAGTTTTGATGCTTTTAAAATGTATTCTATTGAGATAAGGCACTTTAATGATACTGCAGCTTGCACACTCAATGCCCACGCGCCTAATTTACTTTAAATTATTTCACAGACAAGACATTGATGCCATATTTGAATTAATATATATGTATATTCTAACAATACTTACTGGATCGGTAATGTTTTACTTGGCGGTAGAGCTTTGTGCAAGCTCGTCTGGGTAGGTACCACCCACTCATCAGATATTCTGCCGCAAAACAGCAGTACTTCGTATTGCTGTGTTCCGGTTTGAAGGGTGAGTGAGCCAGTGTAATTACAGGCACAAGGGACATAACATCTTAGTTCCCAAGGTTGGTGGCGCATTGGCGATGTAAGCGATGGTTAACATTTCTTACAATGTCATTGTCTATGGGCGTTGCTGACCACTTACCATCAGGTGGCCCATATGCTCGTCCGCCTTCCTATACAATAAAAAAAAATGTTTTTACTTCGTTCTACTTTTACCAGTCAAAACTATTTTAGATATTAATGCAATAAATATGTCTATACGATATATCCACAAATATCATACGATAGCAAAGCATAGCCATCCCTTAACATCGAATAAAATTGGATTTCTTATTAAACTTGCGACTTGCTCTATTTTTGACTACATTCCAACGAGTCAACAAGCGTATTACATTCAAAAGTAGCTTTAAAATTCGTAGTCATAAGGTGCATGATGCTATGAAGATGATAGAGCTTAAAGTACTAAACGATAGTGCATAGCGAATCGCGTGTGGAAGTTGTAATTTATAACTCATTGTGCTATGGAGTTACGACGCTGATCGAGGATACCGTGACACCTCACATATTTTGTATTACTTACTCTGTCTTATCAGTAAAATTTGTAGATCTTCTTGTAATAAAATTATACATTTGTATTGAATTTGAGGTGATACGTATGGACGACAGTATAACCATTTCGGCATGCTATAAATTTTAAAAATGGAACGGAAACTTCCAAAAAAAGGCAATTTTTTTTTTAAATTAAAAATGTTTACAGATATAATTGAACGACTTTCGTGTTCATTTAAAAATGCGTTGAAGATTTTAAGTAGGAATACATGAAATCAATGTAGCGTTAGTACAGCACACTTATTTCATTTAGGTTATACGATAAAAAAATACGATAGAAGAATTGTTGTGTTGAATTGATTGTTTTTAAAACAAGATATATCTTAAAAACCCTAACTATATACATGGCCATCTAATAGAACAAAAAAATTAATTGATTAATTTATTTAAATAGGGGAATTAACAATTCTTAAGCTATAATGCTAAGTACATTTAAGACTTAAATTGGTATGACGAAATCTCGAAGATCATTGAAATTTAAGTTTTCGAAAAAAAATCCCATTAATTTTCAAAAAAAGAGAAATGTGTATTAAAACTGGCAATCATTAATGTCAAATGGAATGAATTTACTTTTTACAATAAAGCGTATTTAAACGGCAACTGTAAATCTGTAAAAAGAAGTATAAATAAAATAATAATATACATAACAAAAACTCACATATTGTATACTTTATAACCAGTATTCATTATTACATATTTTTAAATTAAGAAGTATTTAATATAATTCAGTTTGAGTTGAGTTTAAAATTAATAAATCAAGAAAATATACAAACACAATAGTATATTAATTATTAAATGAACCAAACGTCGCCTTTACTATTGTGTGCTTTAAATAATGGACTTCGCTCTCTATAGACGTCGAGAGCTCAACTCATGGCGAATAATTACTAAGAGGTTTTAATAAATAATGACTACACGTTCATGTACAGTAAAACCGGTACACCTGCCCTTGAACTGAGACCATATCGACATCCGGTTTTATTTACCTTTCTTTTGATAGTGAACTTGATGACTTTATTTATTTTTTTGAAAAAATCAGTACACACTAAAACTTTATGATGCTAGGTTTGTGACGCTGATTTGTCGCTGAAGGATCTTGGAGTGGTGGATGTCTTGGATTGAAACAACGGATCGGGTCAATAAGGTTTTTTTTTCTTGTTGTCAGCGTCACATTTTGTTTCTGCGGAAAGCACGTAAATGTCTTGCGGGCCGAAAGGTCATGTTGGTTTGCTGTCCCATCGAATCACGAGAATGAGTATAGAGAGTGTAACAAAATTCGTGTCCAACCCGTGAAGTGGTTATTAGGTATCGTGAGTCGGTTCTATTTATGTAAAAAAAAATTAAATATTATGCAAAAAAATTACTCATAAAAAAATTTTTTTTTCATTTTCAATTGTAAATGACGAAAATTTCATGGAGAACTGAGGCCTTGACCTCGTCTCCGACCTACCCGATAGGTAAGAGCTATCGAGCGCTGACGCCCTGCCTGTGTGGCAATATAATTGTCGTTATTTAGTCAAATTATTTTTTTTTCGGGGTAAAATTTTGCTTAAAATTTTAAAATTTATTACATAAATAGAATCGACTAAGGATACCTAATAACCACTTCACGGGTCGGACACGAATTTTGTTACACCCTGTATAGAGAGTGCACTGGTGTTTGCACTCACTTGTGCAGTATAATATATTCTACGCAATTGACTAGCCTTTGAATCTGTCCGCCAAAGTAGAAGTCGGTCGAGAGTGCCTGATATTTCTATGAAGTTTCGTAACTAGTACCTACTCGTGTACTTAGTGTCGGTAAATTGAAATCGACTTCAACAAGCTCATGTTTTTTGCATTATTTCTAATATAAAACAAATTTTTAAACGATATTGTTAATCGATGTGTTTTAACGCTTAGATTTAAATAACTTTTTGCACAAATAACTTGTTTAACGTAACCAAAGTTACTAACGATACTTTTGACAACTTTCATTATAATTTGCAATCGTACCTAACGTTTTATTTGTTATATTAATTTTTATTGTTTTTTTTTATTGTTTTTATCTGACGTATAAAAGATATAATATAAATAAAACAAACTAAAATAAACTTCTCAACAATAAGTGGTATTAAGAATCTTATCCTTATATATCAGAAAACAAAGGCTATATTTACTAACAAGTTTATATATTCCTATATGCTAATATGTTTTATCGTAAACATAAAACTAGTTTTATAATTTTGTTTAGGAATCACTAAGATAATTTTGCAACCGGTTTTCTAATTATAAATATAAAAATATTTAAGCTTAAGCAAGAACTAAGAACATTCTGCAACGGACGTTAAAATATGTAACAAGTTTTTATAAAAATACTTTCTACATAAGCTAAACTATTGGAGTCTATACAACCTACCCGTTGGTAGATTTACATACTGGTGGTCGAATTCCGACCTATGAAAACTATCTGGCGATATTTTCCATAGATGAATTACTAACACAAATTAAGTATGTAAATGAAAACAGAGTTGTGTTTGCATATTATGTACTCTATGTCCTTTACTGTACCCCAGAAATCGTCTTTGTAAAATTTCATGATGATCGGTTAAAAATAAAAAGTCGAAAACTGAGCCATCGCGTAGTGGTTATATTATATTATTGCGGGTTCAATCCCAGGCTATCACCACTGCATTTTCATGCGCTTAATTTGCTATAATTCATTTCACGCACGGATAACATCGTGAGAAAAATCCTAATTGATCTTGCTTTATTTTAAAAAGGAATTATAATTATGTATAAAAGTTCATTCAAATTTGACTTAATAATAAACAGAAAACGAAATTAATCGGCTTCATTTATAAACGTCGTTTAGCGGGTGTTTTGTTGACTTTTTTTTTTTCGATAAGATATTTTTAGACAGAATTGTTGGCATATTTTGTAAAAATATAATCTATATTGTAACTAATTTCTAAAGTAAAGACCATTATGTTTATTCTAATAACAAATAATCAAAATAGCAAAGCTGCAAGCATACCGAAATGGGAGTTCATTTCGGTATGTAATAAGTATACCGGTTTAAAGTTAGCTGTGACGCAAATTGGGATAATTTTACAAGAATATTAATTTAGCATTATATATAAATTATAAATACTACGAAAACTCCGTTAAATATATTTATCACCTAAAGTAGCCGCCGGTAGCAATCAACGCTATTGATAACAAAAATCCATTATATAAAATAATAATCTTCCATACAACGATAACAATGATTTTGTCGGTTCTGAATATAAAATTATCATTCTGATGCTTTATTATATTTAGTCAAATTGAATTCCTTACAGATTATAGTAATAAATTTTATCCTATATAAATACAAGTATTTAAAATTTATGCCACAATAATCAGTAAACGTATAAAAATAATATGTAAATAAACAGAAGATTTAAGTCGTTACTAAAATATTAACAATGCTAAAGTGAGTTTGTTTGTTTGTTACGGTTTTACGAACTACTCAATCGATCACCATGAAATTTTGCATATACATTGTCAGTGGTACAGAAAATATGGTACCTACCAACCCCCCTCCCTCCCTCAAACGCTGGCGTATCCGCAGACGGAAACTAGTAATTAATAAAGATAAAAAAATCGTATTACAATAAGCTTTAATAAGCCCGTTTGTAAAAACTCGGTTGGATGGAAATGACTTTGAATTTAATTGTAAGATTTGACCTAACCGATAAAAACTAACTAACCTAACAGATAAAATTTTCCCAATTTGTTTACGTTTATGGTTACTGCTCCTCTGGATAATATAGTTTTCCAATTCATCTAATCTAATCATAAAAAGCAGGAAGCAATGTCAGCTCATCGCGTTTGCGCACGCGCAAGGGAGCCGCGCAATTTGTTGAAAGTCGAATCAATTTGTTTTAGAAAGTAGATTGTTCTATGGCCTCGCCTTTTGTTCATTCATTTTGCAAAAATGCTCTTGTTTTAAGTAAAAATACGTGCTCTATTTAGATTTACAATGTCGTCATAATGTATTACTCTACTAGGTTAAGGAGAAGTTTAAATAAATACCTAAGTTATACTACATATATATGTTTAGTGTTAGTTTACTCAATGTCTGTACGTTTAATTCTGTATGTGTAATGGCGTCACGTAAAGTATTTTCATTGTATCTTTTTCTTATTTATTACATACATTATGATTATATTTGTAGCGTTCTTTCATTCATTTGTCAATAAGTGTTATTAATAAGGATCAATAAGACCACTCTCAACTTTAAATGCATGTCGCCGTGTTTTTATAATCTGAACTCGAATTATTTTTAAATTAAATGCGACGTAAAGACTCATAAAGGATTCAGCAATACCATAATTTTCACCTTTGTATTATCGACTTAAAAAATAAGGAGATTGACAATGTATTTTATTTGTATGTTTCGCGATATCTTCTAAACAAGCTTTTAAGTTGATGTAAATGAAAAACTAAGGGGGGGGGGGTAAAGAGGGATTGCATTTTCATTGTATGAATTCGTCGCTGATTGTGTACTTTTTATAGGGATATTTTTATTGAATAGGACATGCATTAAGGGTGGTCTTATTTATATTTAAAAAAATGGTTCACTTATATTGCAATAAGGGTGGAAATCTAGGTAGTCATTTGAAGTCAGCTACATAGAAGAGTCTCTATATATTGATAGAGAGATAGAATTTGTACATTATATATAGACTTCTATCTATATATGATACACAAACTATATCATGTAAAAACAATTTATTATAAGCGGATATTTAAATATTATCTACGATGAATGAAATACCAGATCTAAGCTCCAGCTGAGCTACTATAACTTACAGACAAACAATCGAAAAGATTGCTTATTGCAATTGGAGTTCCGTTGCATGTCTATTACTTTTGTTTACTTGATTTCTTTGTATGTTTTATTGCAAACAAAACTCAAAAACTACATTTTCTATAATTCTAAAAATGAATAATATACTGATTAACATATGCAATAATATGTCATAGACCTGCCGTGAATCTTAATACATAAAAAAGTACTAAATAAATAATCTCTTTCTATCTATATATTAATAATGAAATAAGATTTTTTTACTAGGCTCGTGCAATAAACAGATTATATATTGTAGTTGGCTGATTTCTGAGATCAGGACAAGGTCGTCAGCGAGCCTCAAGTGATTGGAATAATTGATATTTATACCACGTGCTTTCCAATCTAGTTAACTTGTTAATGAAGAGTTTGCAGCAACTTTTGCGTGGTCTTTGAATAAATATAATTGAATTGAAATACAATTAAGAAAAATTGTAATCCTTTCATTTTCCACGTAAATACATAGTTAAATGTGTGAAATAAAAGATTGATTCTAATTAAAAAACAATTTAAATGTTGCTGTTATCTGTATGTAGTTTTATGCATTTTTAATAAGTTAAGCACAACAATTATTCTTTTTTCTTCCGCAAATTAGTGATATATATACATAATTATATAAAAGTTAATATGTATAACAAACGCTTTCACTGGTTTTGTTATAATTATATTATAAATAAATAGCTTGATATATTCAAGACCATTAATGCTTAAGCCGTTTACTCTACTATTCAAAAAATCTTAAATTAATTACATTTAATTATTACACTTTTTTATTCACAAAGTATAATAATAGCATCGTCGATCTTAATATGAAAACAAAATGATGTGATCTTAAACAATGTATAACGTAATCTCAAAATCGTTTTGCGTGCACGCAGACACGACAACCAATAATATGTAAGTAAACAAAACCCACAAAACATGTAACCGAGACGAATTGACGTAACATGTGATTATGTAAATTGTAAACATTTGCCACATGAACCAGATTATTTTGTCTACGCTATTGCATATGTCGCAAAGACCTTAATCTTACTATTAGCAATACATTAAATATAATGTGACTCAAAATAAATATATTATTTAGTTTTATTTACATTTTTTAGTTTGTACCCTGGGAATATCTCCTACAATGGAATGGAGGCCCGCATAATCGGGCCGACCGTCATTGTCAGGTGCAGTCCTCGTTAAGACGGAAAGGGTACCGCTTGTTTTTCGTGGGTATTCCGATGTTCGGGGTGCACTCGGCGCCTTTGACACCGCTGATACATACTGAGAAAGGCGTATTGCGTTATTGTTAAAAAAACCGGCTTATCTATTCTATAAAAATACTAAAAAGATAAAATATAGGCTATATACATACGCTCTTAAAGGAAGGAAGCAGACCACAAATGACAATCACTATGGCAAACTGAGGCTCACAACTGGGTAACAATATCATAGAATAATGTAGTTTGCACATAAGACAAAGAGTCGTAAGTCCGTCTCACGTTCGAACATAATAGTGCATATTTATTTTAACAAGGCAAGACAATGCGCCAATTTCACAATTCAAACGATTATAATACATCATACTGATACTTGTATTAAGCAAAGCAAAACATTTTGAAACTGTCTTATATAATGGCAGTTCGAAGAACTATGCGACCCTGATGGGCCTTCATACAAAGCCACATGTTTCATAATATTCGACTATTATAGCGGCACTTCACTCGGCGTAGCGTATTTGCAGAGGACCTTTTATTTACGTCATACAAATGGCAAATACGTATTTCCGTCTATTTCTCGTTTTTTTTTTTGTTAAACATCAAATAAGAAAACTTTGACAAATATTTTCGTTGCCACTAAAAACTATATATAGCATAGGTAAATGGACGAGCACATGGGCTACCTGATGTTAAGTGGTCACCAACGCCCATAGACATTGGCATTGTAAGAAATGTTAACCATCGCTTGCATCGCCAATGCGCCACTAACCTTGGAAACTAAGATGTTATGTCCCTTGTGCCTGTAATTACACTAGCTCACTCATCCTTCGAACCGAAACACAACAATAAAAAGTACTGCTGTTTTGCGGTAGAATATCTGATGAGTGGGTGATACCTACCCAGACGAGCTTGCACAAAGCTCTACCACCAAGCATACCGGTGCGTTGCACTGCTGTTGCAATGTTTTGTCATAATTGAGTTATTTGTGTGAATTACGTGTTTATAATAATCATGACGACACCAAATAATATTCAGTCGAACAAAAGCAACATAAGCAATATTGCAATTAGGCAGCAATTAGGTTTTCTCGATTTTCCTCTCCTTCAAGGATCAAGCCGGTTCTGCATAACTTGTTAATTTACACTGGAACTAACCGGTTGCAAAAAGACATCAATCATTAATCTGTAAAAAGAAATGAAGCAGTACTACAAAGTATTTTATGTTTATTACACGTGAGTGTCATCCGATAATACGAATAATTCAGACTTGCTTGTGACGGAATATCTCCGCTTTGGTAGCTCTGCTGAATCAATATGTTTGGTTTATTAAAATCCTCACAATGGATACAATAGGCTATTGATCAAATGAAAATAAAAATATTAATTTTTAAAACAAAACAGAAAATGTTATTAACAATCATAAAATGAAAAGCGCATTTAATATCGCAGTCAATTTAAATAAAGTAATTCGTACGTACCTGAAACATATTGTACATTCCAAAAATACCTTCCGTGCCTCCGAAAGCACGTTGGAGTTGCGTCTGAACTATTTCCTATCGGATTTGCTTTCTCCACAGATTATAAAAGTAAAAGGAGAAAAAGTGTACTTGTGTTTGCACATTTTATGCCATATAATATTGTAAACTGCTCCGCCTAAATTCTTAATTGGTGGTAGAGCTTTGTGCAAGCTCGTCTGGATAGGTACCACCCACTCATCACTCGTCAGATATTCTACCGCAAAACAGCAGTACTTTGTATTGCTGTGTTCCGGTTTGAAGGGTGAGTGAGCCAGTGTAATTACAGGCACAAGGGACATAACATCTTAGTTAACATTTCGAACAATGCCATTGTCTATGGGCGTTGGTGACCACTTACCATCAGGTGGCCCATATGCTCGTCCGCCTTCCTATACAATAAAAAAAATAAAAAAAAAAATAATGTACCTTGAAAATGGCGGCCGTGGATGACATCGTGTTGACGACACAGACACACATACATACAGCCTTCAAAACGAAACACGGCAACACATATACGTATTGTATACATATATATTGTTGTTTGATGTTATATACTACTAATAAATTGTCAACACCACACCTTCCCAAGTCTACAGTAAATAAAGAAACATAAAAGTCATAATAATAATAAGAATTATAAAAAGGAAGCAATTGCACACACAATATTCGTAAGTAAAATTACTTGTTATTTTTCATAATAAAGTTTTTAGTATAAATATTTATTTCTTTATTAAACTACGCGTCATTTATATCCATTTCCTTAATTAAATTTTAATGACGTAGCTATCGTATTAAAAAAAAAACTACTGAGCGTATTATTTCATACTTTGTGTTACCAAATACGGTCGTTTTGTTTTTAAGCTGTTGTATGTATTTAAAATATTTGACGATGACTTATTACAAACAGATTAACGAAAATGGTATTAACGAAAATTCATGCATTTTCTTTGCACTAAATTTGTTTCTTTTTTACTTTGCCCATATCTGTTAATAGATAGATTAAATATTTAAAAAAAAATGGTATAAAACTATGTCCAAATCTAGAAAGATTTTATTACAATGAGGTAAGTGTCACTTTTGACACGAGAAACGTAAAAGGTATTCGTTGAATAATAAGATGTTCTTGGTATGAATATGAAAGAAAACAATTGTATATGGATTCAATGGTTCAAGTGAGTCACGTGTCATCGTTCTCTGAAGTTCTGAGCCCATTTGCGTTGATGTAACAAAAATAATTACTTGAGTACTCCTTGAGCAACGTTATACAGACTTAATAGAACATGGACTCACACAGACTGCTAATGGCTATTGTAGGTTTCAATTTTACTGATTACTTCCTTTTGTTATGTGTCAACTTTAGACAGGTAACTGACACATAACCTAGCTATTTATTTATTTTGATTATTTTTTTTGTATACACAAATGTTTTTTTTTACAAGATATTATTAAATATTGATTTATTACCCATAATATATTACATACACCGCGTTACAACAAAACAATCATGTAATCTGAAGTCTGAAGTGCAAAGGTCTTTTCTATAAATAGGTATTTATTTATTTAATGAATATGACGCACAGATTATAAAACAAAAATGTCACATTGTCTAGAACGTGTACATGTTGTCTGTTAATGATTAGTATTTATATTTTCATTTTATTCGGCAGGTGGTAGATACTCTATGTCCATCTCTGTACCCTAAAAGGAACTTCACTATCGTATGTGTTTTATTAGTTAAATAAATTAAACATATTAAGTAGTGAACTTAATTTCCTAAAATAAAATATTTTGTGTTTTGGTTTGGTGGATAAGTAAGCCAGTGTAACAGACACAAGGGACATCTTAGTTTCCAAATTTGGTTACGCATTGACGATGTAATAGTTAATATTTCTTTCAACGCCAATGTCTAAAGGTGACTATTTACCATCAGGTATCCACAATCCCGTCTGCCTTCCTATATTATAAAAAATAGCTTTTATACGCTATTTCAATATGAATATTTTTAATAATTACAATATTTGTACATAATAAATATTTATTAAAATTAAATACAATAAATTAAAATATACTAAATGTTAGATGATAGTTATTGACGTAACGCCATCTTGGTCTACATCATGATTCGAATTTGTTTTTAAGGAATAACTTCACCAAAGTAGACTTTAAGCTTATTTGGAGAGGAAAAAACCAGTAGTCATGTAGATGGTACGAGTAAACAAGCCAATATTAACTTTAACCATCACAAATAACACGGCAAGACCTAGCGAAAATATTATTTATATCTTTGTATACATTTTTATTCAATCGACGTTGAGCATCACTAACCTTGAGGTAAATATTTACATTATTTTGTATGTACTTATTTAAAACATTAAACGGATAGATAACTACAAAAAGTTTACATGTAATAGAAATAAATAATACTACGATAACATGACATGATAAAATTATTACCTACTTACAATCTATAGAAGTTAGCAAACTTTTCTTTTTGTCAGTGTAAGACAAAATAAATGATGAAGATGATAAAGTGGTACCATCATAAGACCCATAGACTCGTTTCCCATATTAATTACTCTGTATAAATTATATCGAAATTCACAAATAAACAATAGTAAGCTATTAATCTAAAATAATTATAGATAACATGAAATAATGATACGTGCCTCATGAACATGATAAACATTTTTATTAAGTGTTACAAGCTGATAAAGTTCTACGACCTAAAAACCTTGTCCATATTCGTGACTCGGTCGACCACTTTCAAACGAATTGACTTTTTCCATATACGTACATATACACACAGACAATTAAATTGAGAGCTACTACTCTGGTAAGATCATTACCGTGGGCAGGAGTAATTATTTTATTTTTTGTTACCATCACGGCTTATGCTCGACTTCCTCGTTGGTTGAGTGTACTTTACGGTTCCAATGTCCCGTGTTTGAGTCTCACATCAAGCGATTTAAAGATATTCTGTTTTTTCAACAAAATCTCATTAGTGCCCGGTAGCAGTGTTTTGCACCCGTGCCTCCAAATGCACATAAAACTGTGCCCTGCGTCTTTGCTCGTATGCGATTGCCGTCTCACTCCCATCTGAGAGTGCACATGTGTTCGTGCACATGTAGTGCACCTGTATACGGCACCTGGGCCCACACTGTTATTCCTTGCACAGTTTCATGTAATTTTAAATTTCGTCGTCGCCGTTTGTCTGTCAGAATGGGATTATTTTGTTATTCCACTCGCATTTTCTGATTGTTCAGTTATTCTAAAAAAAAAATGTATATAACATTGAGTTCATATCCAATCGAAGTAGGTAGTTTGCATGAATTTGGAAACAAAAAAAAAACGACATCATTATACATTATAATATTTATACGTATAAATTACAATTTAGTCAGAAATAAAGTAGTGGTCTCAGTGAACGTTTATTACGAATAGTAAAATTGTTAAATTTTTAATAATATATAGCTAGGTGACTAAAACCATGGCTTTATTTATTTCTTACAAGTTTCCTTGAACTTTGCCCCTTTAATATGTGTGCGACAGCTATTGTGACTGAATTTTAAGTCTAGTTATACCCAACTATGCTGAAATTTTACACAATACAATCTAGTTAACATTCATTCGTTTTACTAAACGAATTGAAAATATAATAAGGCTTGTTTTTTTTTTAACTTGTTACATTAATACGCTTATAATAACAATTATATTAGACAGTGGTAACGTATTCGTGTTTATGAATCTTGCGTTGATGTTGTAGATGGTGGCGTAATGAAGTCTGGAACCTCATACGGTCAGTGACCTTTATGATTGTACTTTTTAAATTAATGTGCAACTAGAATGTATGTAACATTCCGAAGTTTATATTTTTTAGTAATCTTTAGTGTACTGGACTTGTACTTGCAATTAAGAAATGCGAATTGAAATTTTCGTTTGGTATAGCTTTCGACATTAATAATAATACATGTATATTATTATTTATGTAAAACAATTCGTGTTTCTATAGTTGGGCTTAAAGCGTCATTAAATAAGCGTTGTTAAATATATGACAATTATTATAAATACATAAAATTACATTAGAATATATTTAATACGTTTATTTCTTAAAGTAAAATTAAAAAATAACATAATATAATTGCCATTAAACATTTCAGATTTCTTATGGTTTGATATTCAATAATTTATAAAAAAAAGTATACATCCTAAAGTAAATGTCGAGAACGTACACTTTACATTCATTTCCTTAATTAAATATAGATAATTATTCTTAAAATGAACATAATACACCAATGTTGAACTGAAACTTAACAACATAGGTTAAGGACCTCTTAAATATTCAGTAAATAATAGGTGGTAGCTCAGTTCGCTGTTTAAAAAATTTGAAAAAAAGAGAATCAGATGACTTATAAAATAAAATTTGTAGTGTTCATTTTTACGTTTCCAACTTACTACTAAGCTTTTCAAAGTATTTTTTTCAAATATATGGTTTAATAAATTCGGTAGAGTCAAAACCAAAATCAGTTGTACCGACAAATAAATACTCGTAATTAGATATTAGTTATTATTTTCGAATCTCATTATACTGCATGTGATAATGCAACAATGAACTAAAAATATTTACAAAGAATAATATCTTTTTAGTTTTAAAATTGGTAAATATATCGCATTTTTGAAACGTTCCGCTGGTTTTATTAATTAATGACAATAACACCCAATATGTGCAGGATACATAGACGTAAAAGTCAGGCGTTAAAATATTTAACTAGTACATTTTATAACTACATACTTCCATGTTTTAAAATTGAATACTTACGATTAGAAAATAAAAATATCGACAGTAAGTGGATTTTTTGTTACATTACAAAAATCGACAGCTCACTCGCAGACCGCCTGAAGGCAAAGTTGATTTAATTTTCTCTTCTAATCAAATACGCCTTAAATAATTATAACATCATATCACAGCTAATATAATTATTTATCTCATTTATTTAACATTCAAACAAATTCATATTATTCAAGAGAGAATGAAATAAATGTACTTTTGAGAAAGTCAAATATAGTTGATAGGTGTAATATATCCATAATTAAGTTATATAAGAAATAATTATGAATACGCCGAGGTCTCTTACTTGAAATATCATCCTAAATAGATTTGATATCGGATAGTCGTAATTCATGAAGCGTGAGAAAGCAATTGCAACGATTAAGATCGAATACTTTCTTTGCGATCTTGTAGGTATAATTTTGACATGGCGTATTACCATACCAAATGTCTTGATCGATTAGTTGCCCACTTTCACCGTTGATAAGTCACATTTGATTCCTTAGCTCCAACGTCGCTTACATGAAAGGTAAAGTTTGATAAATTTATTTTGCTATCTAAGCTATCTGCAGTTAACGAATGAAATGAGATTGGGGAGGACAGGCGATGGCGCGTCGAACTTAATTGCAGTGGTATTCGCTCGCGCTGTCGCTCAGTTAGTTCTGCGCCGCCACGCTGTTCACGTTACTGTATGCAGTAAAAAATATGGCAACCGCGGGCACGTAACTAAAAAAATCACGCTGTGGTTAGTGACCTTCAATAGTTAAGTGCCCGGTGTAATAATGACCGAAGAACACGAACAATGTGATTCCTTCAATTCATGGGAATTGAACGGACTGAACTCTTTAGATCTTTGGGATTACACCGTCGAACTGGAATGCCTGCAAGGAACCGAAGGTTAGTGTTACGTAAAAGAGAGGGGCGTTGCGGTAGCCGTCGCGCTCACTGGACAATTCGCAATGCACAGAACATTGACATGGCACCTTAAAATTTAACCATGGATGTCGATGCTAGCCGCCACGCCGCTAATTCGAGTTACAACGCTTTCAGAACTTCTCCATATTTTTTTTATATTTCCGTCTACTTTTTAGAATCATTAATTATACTTTATATTAATTTTTAATTCATAACACCTTGTCAAAAATGATCAATAAAAAATCAATTAAATTTTCCTACGTGGGTGATTATTAAGAACAAGATAAGAAATAGCAAACGTATTCGCTTTGTCGACGGCAACGAGTTATCTCCTATATTTATCGATAATTAAGCCATTGTTTGAATGATTATATATTTTCACTCTTAACACTTATCTTCACGCGATATGCATTTTTTATATAAGACACAATAATAACTCAACAACATTTTACAGCAATGGCGTTTAACCTTCTCTTATTTCCTTACCTTACTTACACAATCGTACGAGTTTACACAAAGGCATTTAAATATAAAGAATGATTATTAAATTACGAATACGCGCCATTAAAATTTTTGTATTACTCCGCGGTTATTTCACATTAAAATTAAACTATAGATGCAAATTTAAAACATTACCGAACAATAAGTTTCTTTGTTTTTAATTATTTTAAAACGTATTTTTAATTATTGGTAATATTGTATCGATGTTTTACTAAACAAATGCATGTATGTAAATAACGATCAGGACCTTTAAACTAACGGCCTTACTAGTAAACGTTGTGTAGAGGGCGAACAGACATCGATTTCGCTCTTTCTGTTGTACGCAATTTGCCTTTTGAAAGAACAAGACAAAGAATCTTGTAACTTTGCAATTTGTGTACAATGATAAAATTAGTACAAGGGGTTTAGTAGATAACTATTATTAAGTTACGTTCAGGTTTCTACTTGAGCAGCAACGAAAAATACAGTGATTTAATATTATCTAAGTTTAAGTATATACTATTATATAAAAATATGTTTTATGTGTATGATGTTACCGTTCAAATCAACTCAACTCAAAATGTTATACCATTCGTTCGGTATTTAGGAACTTAATTACTTCCAACATATTTTTAATTATAACATAATTTTAAGTTGTATAAACTTAATGTACTTAAATTAATGCGTAATAAGCTGTGGAAATTTTACTGCAACATATACGTTAAGATTGTTTTTTCTTTAAATTAAACTTTTACATAATTTCATGTTATAAAGAACTAGAAGCGCCATGTTCTTTAAATAGTAGGTATTTATTATTATACTAACACTTTATATTAATAAATATATATAAATAAATGTAATTAGCAGGAATCATCTTGAGAAACGTTTAACTAAAAGTCGATATAAATGTAATCTATAAGCAGTAATAAAATACATGCTTTATATAAAAAATGCTTATTCATAAATTTAATTTACTAATTTAGTTGTCTAACGATGATTTGACATTTAGCTTCTTTTTTAAAAACGTTTTTGCGTTATTCAAAAAAAGTGTATTGACACCGGTTCCGTTACAAAGGTTCTTAATAATTCGAATATTCTTTATTATCAAACATAGCAATTACTGAGGCTAATACGTAGTATAAATTAATTTTTAACTATTTAATTCGAGGGATTTTTTCTGATAATACTCGTTTCGACAATGTACACGCGACTTCTGAGAACTGAATAAAAAATCGCGTTTCGCGTTAATGAAAATTATATTATGAATCAAATGAGTTACATCCTTACTTCACTAGTAATTGAATATATTTCATAATGGCTATTTGTCTTAATATTCTTATATATCAAGTTTTTCATACGCTTAATATTTATTTAATTGTCGTATTAATTATATTATTGATCATGCAATTGCTATCGAATAAATATGACGCAAACATTAATGATTACCTACTTTTGATTTATATAAATGATACGACATTGACAAGTATTACAAACATTTCATAATAACTAGGTACCTATTTGAATTTTTTTAAAATATCAGTATAATATTTCATAATTTTAATATAAAAACCCCACAGAATGTTTCTATCTCAATAATAAAAATAAATACTTATAATAATCTACTGAAAATATGACACTATGCTTGTAAAATGATAACAACTATTAAATGAAATTAATTAAAAAATTAACAATTGTAGTACTATTTACCTATTGAAATAACTAATAAATGTTTTCTAAAGTCAAATTTAGATAAATACATATATCTGTCAAGATTATGTATGAATATGTATCTGCCTAAACTAACCTACATATTCGAGCTATAGTCATTGTACTAATAACAATTAATGAAGACAATTGGTTCTATTAACACTCATGTAGCTGAAACACAAGCACAAAAATAAATATTTACGATGTTACTGAAAGATGTATTTTTTTTCTATAAACGTTTATTATTACCTATATAAACAAACGATTGTACGGACAATACTCATAAACGTATGTAAATAAAGGTCATTGTCTTTTCCAAGTCGGACTCATTCGATAAATTTATAATGTCAATTTGTTAATCACATATTTATACATGTCTGAGAATCGATTATTTATCTCCATACAGATATATCAACGAATACACAATTATAGATATTATTCTCTTTCAGGAAAAAATGACGCTACAAATAATGGAAAACAGATAAACTAATTCTATCATACTTTAATAGTAATTAAAAAAACTTTGGTGTTAATACAACATTTTTCGTTTGCTCACTACATGCACAATACAATACTTTTTTAACCCTTTGTCTTGTTAAATGTCAATATGCAATACTTTATACTACGTTATTCATCCTAACATGATAATATCCTATTATGAATATAATTACAGCAATATTTCTTTAACATAAAGTTAAAAAAATGTGCTTTATAACTGTTATATCATTAAAATACATCTCGCTTAAATATCGTTATATTCGTTTTGGTCTTACTTTTTAATATAGTTACAATGTAGGTACTAGAAAGTTCGTGCGAACAATAGTTTATTGAGAAAGGAAATCCAAACTGAATAAAACAGCACTAATTTCGAATTTTATTGTTACATTAATTTACACCGACTAAAGTATTCGTCTATAAAATTAATTATAATATAAATTGCATATTTCTGCCGTTAGTAATCTACATATAGGTAAGATATATCACACCGTCTTATCACCGTCATTTATTAGAAGTGCTGACTCAATTTTCACCCAGAGAAAAAGTCCAAGAAATTTACGAAAAATTGTCTATAATATTGTTTTCTCATTAGAGGCTAATTCTGATCTTACTGAGAAGTAAGAGATTCATCGCGTAACTAAGTAGTTTCGACTGCAGCATCACCCGCACTAAGAGGGGGTCAATTTTAGATACCTTACTCGTATATAATTTTCTGTCACCCTAAAAAAGTCATATCATGATGATAATTTGAGTTTTTAAGATAAAAATAAAGTTCAAGAAACAAACAAACTGACGATTTAAAATATTACTAAAAAAAAAGCAACTATGATTCATGTGTCAAAATTAGAAGCCATTTATTGAATTTAATTCTCCTCAAAATAAGGAGAGGACTGAGGAGGCCATAGCTTAGCTGCGGGACGTATGTACCTAAACTGTTATTTGTATAGTTATTTGTATAAGTTAATTACTTTATTACAGAACACTTAAAATTAATTTCTTTCGTATAATGGCTAAGTAGTATCGTGTATGGATTTACGTAATTAGATAATTATTACATATTCATGTGTTAATAATGCGTGACTGAAGAATGTCGGCGTCTTAGGTATTCACGTTAACTGCTGGTTATCTCATTATGTATCAAAACGTGCTTTTGAGAAAAAAACTATTAATAGCTAATATTTAGAGCGTAAGAAAAACACAGACATTATACATACAACATTACATAGTACTTCCACGCTACCGCTGAGTATTACCATTATTTAACAATTATTACGTTTGACCAAAAACTTGAGATATTATTAACAGTCTTTGTATTGTTTGCGGCTCTATTCTGCTTTAAACGGGCTTAGAACCGCTTTAAAGATACATAATATATGCTGCTTCCTGTCACAAAAATAAATACAAAAACTACGTATTCTTATAAGAACATCTTATAAAAAATAATATCGCAACGAAAATGGCAAAAAGTTTAATTAAAAAAACTGTTAACCAAATAAGTTAAATTGCCGCTGAATTTTTGCTTAGCCTTCGATATATAATATATTAATTCTGCTTTTTATTAATTATAAGTATTCAGCACGTAAACTACAACATATTATGTTGAAAAATATAACTTAAATTTTTGCCTTGTTTACTTAATCCTACGTCGCGTCGTCATCAAGTGACTGTATGTTATAGTTTAAATATAAAATTGATGTCTTCTCTTGTCTTCACATAAATCTCTTTTTCTTTTTTTAAGAAACATAATAAATTTCATACTTAACAATTTTAGATTATAAATTGCAGAAATATAGGTAAATGGACATTGCGATCAATAAATTAAGAAAGTGTACGCTCGATACATTGACCTTATTTTAGTTTGAACTTGGACGGATTAATTTTTAATTCTGCAAAGCACTTAGCTTGTTCTCCTTTCACGATACCGCGAGTTTTACCAGTGACAAAGGCATAGCAAGTGTAATACCATCGATAGTAATATCAAGTTTACAAGTAGAACGTGACTCGACGAATTTTATTACACCAGCTTATAATTATTATCCGCTTTTTCATCTCAAATCTACCGGCTCAAATACTTAAATAAAATGAAATATCATTTTAATCTTTAACAACTTCAATTATCTCATCGCTTCACCGCCCGCGACGCTACACTTACAACGCGATGGTATCGTCCGATGAAATAATTACAGTGTCAATTTTATCCGTCGTATCGTTCGCATTTCTGTCGTCACATTTGCATAACACTTTCACAGAATTTATGTTGATGTATGATACACTTTTGTTACAGATTTGCAGTTAGCGGCTGAACTCGGAAAGACACTTTTGGAACGAAACAAGGAATTAGAAACTGCGTTACGTCAACACCAGAATGTCATCGAAGATCAAACACAAGAAATCGAAGTACGTATCTGTTTTTACTAAGTGTATATTTTTAATTTTACAAAAATGACATTAAATAACACAATGTAATCAATTTCAGTATCTAACAAAGCAGACAGTCGCATTGCGCGAAGTAAACGACTCAAGACTGAGAATATACGAACAACTGGAAGTGAGCATTCAAGATTTGGAGCGCGCAAACCACAGGCTAGCCGTCGACCATTCCGCCGACAAGAAGCACATTAAAACGTGAGATTATTACCGTAACAAATAACTGGTCATAATTCGAATCTTTTGTATTGTTCATTATTGAATACAAAGATAAAAAGCGTCAATTACTGATTATTTTTATGACAATGAAACTTCTAAAATATGTAAAGCTTTTCAATTATATCTTACTATCGAAGAAAACTAACATTACAAATATTATCGGAAACGTTATTTCCTTTAAATAATAAGAATACAATTTTCCATAAATAAAATATTTCTTTGTATTTTAATAGCTTATGCAGCAATATTGAAGGCTTGGAAAACAAGTGCGAAGAGTTCCAAAAAACTGTGGACGATTTGAATGCCCAATTGGAAATCGTCCGGCGGCGTGCAGAACGAAAACCTGAAAATGAAAAACCCAAAGAAAAAGAACAAAAACCGGCGGAGTTAGCAATTACCAACAACAAGAATGTTAACATCACCCCTCAAAAGTCAATAGCACCTCTTCCTGAGCTAACGAAAGAAGACGAAGACTTACTAAGGCTCAGTGATGAGTTGAGAGAAAATAAAGTCGCATTCGCTCAAGAACAGAGACGGGTGACCGAGCTCGAAGAACAACTGGCGTCGGTGATACAAGAGAATAATAGACTGCAAGAACAGCTTCGAAATTGGCATCAGAGAGATGACGAGCCTAAATCGATGCACGAAGAATTCTCAATCCTTGAAGAAGTCAGGTAAGCATGAAATATATGTAAAAATATATATAATTTACTGAATTAATTAGTTCACTTAAATACTGTAATTAAATTATTAATTGCAATTAAATAATCCAAATCGAGATGAAACAAAAAAAAATAATTTAAATATTCCATATAGCCAACTGATTCATAAAATGTTGCAAAGAGAAAACTTTTTTGTAGAGATATACTCAAAATAATTTTACAATTATTTCAGACAAGGGCAACTTTGCATCAGATGTCTCAGAGGAATGGAGCGGGATGATATGTCTTCGATACTTGATGGAGACGATGATGACAGAAGTGGCATCAGTTCTCTTATTCTCACCCCTGGTCAGCAAAGTCCAAGAGACGACCACGTCACCAATAAACTTGTCAAATTTGACGTAAGTACTCAATATTCGCTTGCATGTTCCATTAGTTCTTATCTGTTAAGCTATGTAACATTATTTCTCAAGCTTTCTCTTCTATTACATGTTTTTCTTTCTAACCCAAACTATTATTTGTAGTTTCTTTTGTTAAATTATTTCTAACTAAACTTTATTAACTCACAACTCGCAATTATATGCAAAATTAACCTTACTAATTACTAAAAATCTTACAAATCTCAACCTTATTCCTTTTCAAAAAAAAAACAAACATCTATCAATAGACATTTAAAGCATTTCGTCTTTGAAAATGCAACCGACCAATAAAAGTGGCTGTCAAGGTTGGTATATCCCCTCCGAAATCTCATGCGAATGTTTGGATCGTTTCTAGGCGACAAAACTATTCGAACTGCCCCTGATGTTGTTGATCACGCTTTGCATATGCATTATGAAGCGCATTTGCAGTAGTTTTCTTTGGATATATCGCATGTAGTCGAAGGTACGTCCATTACTGACACGTTATTAGACTAAGAGAATGCACGGTAACGTCATTGGTGAAGGCGAACCATTCCATAATCTCAGGGTGGCTATTAATCTTCGGAAATATCGTTCAATATCATTTATCCATTCGAAAATTAACGATATACTAATAATTCATTGTGATTGTACCACTAATTACTAATCTAGCCATTAAAGTTATTGTGTGCATATCTCATTAACGTGTGCTTTATCAGCTATTTTGATTATTAAGTATAACTCCAAAATGGTAGAGTAATGGGTGTATTTTTGACTAATTTCTTCGCTATCTTAATAAGATATAATTGATTATATTTCGGTAATAAATTAGGTGTTATTAATACTTTCATAAAAAACCGTAACAAGAATATATTATTTTATAATCGTATTTCTCTTTATTTTAATTAAAAAATTCAGTATTTAATTCTGATCTATAATAACAATTGTTATCACACTTCTTTAACTTCCATTTCAATTTTCATTACAGTTTTAAATCATCATTTGTAATTTCATCGTGTATGTTAAATTCAATATTAACTTAAATACAATACAATAACCATCTTTATATATTTGTAAATATATTTAAAAATTATTTACAGAATGCTAAGGAAAAACTACTCCAAGGTATATGGGCTAACAAAGAAGATGGACACGAAAACCCATATAGAGAGCTGGTGCAGAAGTACGAAGCTCTGCTTGAGGTTCAACTGTCACAGGTGAAAAACATTAGGAAGAATAAGCCAAATTCGTTGCCTAACGCACAAATTCAATCTGGACCTATTTCGATCCAAGATGAACTGCAAACATCTGGAGATTATAGCCAATTCAGTGTTAAAGACACAGATGAAGAGAGCGGGCACGGAGAAGAAGCTCAGAAAGAAAATAGTCAGAAGAAAGTTGAGCCAACATCTCGCAAAAAGATCATTCAAACACCAGACTTTTCTGAAGCCGAAACTTCAAGTTCTGGTTTTTCAGATGAAACCAGCAATAAAGCCACTCAGACAGAACGCGAAAGACCTGGCTCCTTCTTATGTACAATTGCAGATGGTGAAGACTATCGCTTTAGTATTTATGATGATGTCAGCCCAATGGACAGTCGTTTCCGCAACAGGCCTGAATATCGAGAACTATTTAAGGAAATATTCACAATATTGAAAAAGGCTGCCGAAAATAAAGACGACGGGGAACAACTGCCATTACTTGATGATACAACAACGGGAAAAGTGCCACCAGTGACGCCAGCCACGGAGGAACCTCCTGGCAACTTAACTGATGATACACAAAGCGTATTGTCGTCTGTTATGTCTGAACAATCGATTCCAGTATCTGATATCACTGCGCCAGAAACACCTACGTTGAAAGAAAAGGAACAACCGATTCCTGAACCCGTGAAAAGGCAAGAAACAAAACAGAATAAAGTGGAAAATAACAAAGAAAACAAACCAGTTGTTGAAAGCATCAGCGAGAAACCAAAAGAAACCGAGAGAGATAAAGAGAAAGAAAAAGAAGAGGAAAAAGAACGAGTATTGACACCGCTGGTGCGTCAACCACTAGAGTACATTGCAGCTACTAGAAAGAAGTCCAGACATCGCAATCGCAAACACAGCCAAGATCGTCAAGGGGCTGACTCTCCTGTATTCCCGTCGCCACCTAAAATAATTTATCAGAAATCTTCAAACAAAAAACGAAGAGACTACAGACCTATCGAAGTAAGCCCACTCGTGAGAACATCTGATACTGAATGGAATGGATCCACCCTTCAGTTCTACAATAGAAACATGAACTCACCGACACCCAGCGTGAGCGGTAGGACGGGTAAGTTCTACCAAGGCTGGAACTCGGAAACTGATTCTTGGGACATAAAACAAAGTACTGCATCTCAAGAGATCCACAAATTGAGGAAACTTGAGCTTTCCTATGCTGAAGTACTAAGGAACGCCGATAAAACAAAAACTAGGCGCAAGAAACATCAGTAAAATCTTTTTTTATCCATCGACCACCTCTCGCTAACGCGCGAGAGTCGAGTGATCGACCGCCATTTGTCTTTGCCAACTGGACATAAATTAGTTATAAAGGTTTTGTGATCTGCTAGCGTTACTTTTTAATATTTACCATGAACCAATATTGGTTGCCATATACGTTCTGATATAGTTCATTCTATAGTATATTTATCGTATATAAACTACAATATCCCATCAAAAATAGTCCAAAATGTAATAATTTATTGATCTATTGTAACGAAACATATTCTCTCCCTCCGATGAAACAAAATAGAGTAACGTTCTTCTTCATAAAATAATTATGCATTTATATAAAGACGAAAGTATATAATGGCTTCATTTGCAAATTATCATTATTATGTAATTGAATAGTTGCATTCGAATTTTATACTTGAAAATTTAAATTGAATGAGTTCTATCGTTTAACTTTATTCCGTTAATACTTCAGTCACTATTTTAATTGTATTATATTATGTATTTCAATTATGAACTTTAATTTGTAAATATTTCTTTAAGTTAATTTTATACTATAATTTGCCATGGTATCTGCGAGTACATCAATTCATTATGGAATTGTATGCTGAAATTTATTTAATGAGGATGGAGAGAGGTCGAAGGTATGAAATAAAAATTTGCATTAAATATTATTAGTTTTTCATTCGTCCTTTACTCAACGGCTATAAACGAATTCATTTAAATAATGACAACACGACGCATATAATACATAATTATAATTTACTGGTACTTTATACATTAGCGGTCATAGATTATGGAATTCTACTATTTATTCTGTGCTTCGAGCTCCCTCTCGACGATCTTGCGGTACTCGTCGAAGCCGCCCTCGATGCTGGCCACGGAGCCGCCGCCGCACACCCACAGCTCCTTGCAGACCATCCGTATTAACCTTTCGTCGTGAGAGACGAGAATCACTCCACCCTGATTGGAAAACAAAATATTATTTTCAATTATGATATTCAGACCGTTTTGCCTGGACACATAATTTAAACATAAAAATGTATTAAAAAAATTTGCTAAAAATAAACATAACAGTCCCCATATTCTTCCCTTTTCCTTCCAAACCAAGCACAAGATGACTCATAATGTATGGTACATTCAGCATAAAAAACTCAAGTTTCTGGATATAAATAAACTATGCCATCTAAAGAACATAAGAATCAGCAACTACTAGTTGAGAAGCACATGTTCTATTTACAACATCTCAGTTATATGTTAACCGAGATTTTTTATTATGGAAAAATGTGCCGCTTAAGGGTAAGCAGTCACCATCGTCATCAGACATTAGCACCTATGTTTTACAGTTTACACTTGTAATAAGTGGATATCCCAATAATAATAGTTTATTAAGATAAGTACAAAGACTTGAGAATAAAGTTTAATCAAGGAATGTAGCTTGTACCGAGAAAATTCGCCAAGAAACGACCGAGTTACTCTTTTCCATCAATCAAAAAGTATACATGTAATAATCACATACTAATTATATTTATGTAGACTGAAACGAAAAATAATTCCAACCTCTTTTACCATCTACATAAACCTATACATTATAGTAAGCCTTAAAAATACACATAATCGAATGGGCTCTGACTAGCACATCAGAATAAATCTTATTATATTAATTTAAACCTGAAACTACTACCAATTCGAAAGTTCTCTAAAAGTGAAATGGCAAGTAATTTTATATACTCACGGTATACTTATTGATAGCCTTCCCTAAGGCTTCTATCGTCTCGATGTCCAAGTGATTAGTCGGCTCGTCCAATACCAAAAAGTTGGGGTTGCCCATACACATTGTCGCAAATGCCACCCTCGACTTCTGACCTCCGGACAGTCTGGCGATGGTCTGTAATGCGAGATCGCCGCTCACACCGAAACTGCCCAATTGTCTTCTGTACTCTTCTATGGTTTTGCCTGCATTTAATAAAGGTATTTGTTAGAAAACTATAATAGTAAATAAATAACAGACAGTACTTAAAGTATCATCATATATTAACAGTACATAAATGTACTACCAACTACATAATTGTTCTATGAAGTATAAATTGATACTATCAAGTACAAATTATTTGGTGCTAGAGCTTTGTGCAAGCTCGTCTGGGTAGGTACCACCCACTCATCAAATATTCTACCGCAAAACAGCAGTACTTCCTACTGTTGTGTTCCGGTTTGAACGATGAGTGAACGACATAACATCTTAGTTCCCAGGGTTGGTGGCGCATCGGCGATGTAAGTGATGGTTAACATTTACAATGCCAATGTCTATGGGCGTTGGTGACCACTTACCATCAGGTGGCCCAGATACTCGTCCGCCTTCCTATGCAAAAAAAGAACATAATTGTCGAGTACATAAAACAAGTTTTTTTAAGATTAAAAATAATAATATAAAAAACTTAGTAGCCCATGTATTTACCATGTATTACTTGAAATGTATTTTTGTTTATTTATTTTTTTATAATATTATAATATTATTTGGTTTTTTTAATGGTTCATCTTAACACATTATTTATTTCACATTTTTTGAAAATAGACATACTGGGAAAGTTGATTATATGACATTTCATTCAAAACAACAAAAAGCTAATTACAAGCTCTTATAATGCATAAAAAAAGCAATTTTCTTATAATGATTTATGTCAGAATTATCAAAGAAAACTAATAGGAAATATGTTCGACAATTTCTCATAAGTCCTACTCTACCTCCTGTATTATAGTACTAGTGTTTTCCCGCGGTTTCACCCGCGTAGTACCCGTTTCCGTGGGAATATGGGGACAAAATGTAGCCTATGTTACCCCCTGATAATGTAGCTTTCCATTAGTGAAAGAATTTTTTAAATCGGCTTAGTGGTTTAGGCGTGAAAGCGTCACAAACAAACTTACTTTCGCATTTATAATATTAGTTAGGATAAGGAAAGGCTACATAATAACCAAAAATAACTGTTCTCGGACCACATGCCATTTATGACGATGAAGACTGATAAACTATATAATATTTAAGGTTAATCGCTTAAGACACCAGTTGTCACATGCTGTCACACAACAATCCGAATCAATGAACAAGACATACACATACGGAATGTCTAGAGCCAACAAAATGTTACAAGATTAGAGTCCAATTAAAATTTGTATAGGTAATCAGTAAAATTTAAATCTAGATTGTGATCCTGTTTGGAAATTAAAACATGAAGGCGTATTATAACAATAGAAAAGACACCAAAGGCACGGCAAACATATCTGCAGAGATGTGATTACTTGAGAAGAATAAGCTTAAACGAACCATGTCCCAAATAAAATATTTAAATATTAAAAGTTACCTGGATAGCTTTTCTGTAGCAACTCGACGGAGTTCACATTCATTTCGAGCTGGTCGACGTGATGCTGGGAGAAGTAGCCGAACTTCAGTCCTCGATGCACGCTGCGGATACCGTTTGTGGGCGACAATATACCCATTATGATCTTCAACAATGTCGTTTTACCGGCGCCGTTGTCACCAACCTGATGAAATATATAGTTATTATTAAGTGGAAATTAACATATGGTCAATGGGGCTACTGGATAAAAGCCTCCTCTGCTGTTGAGGAGTCTTGGAGTTTTCTGCTTTAATCGTGGGAAAACCTGTATCCCATACATGCAAGTTTCCTCACAATATTATTCATATTAACGAGCTCAAGATACACAAATAAAGCATGATTAAGCTTAATGGTACTTGCTCGGGTTTGAACCAGCAACCTACTGTTAAGATTCAAGTGAGTCTTCTTGGCTTAGTTTTTTATTAAGACCAAATTTTTTAATTCTCATACCTAGAAGATTTTCTTACACATACTACAAAAAAGTTTTTGAGCTAAATTAGATCTTATTATTATTACTGTTAGACTCTTATTGGTCGAAATAGTAGAAGTAGTCATTTTAAACAATGAATATTTTTTAATAAAATGTTGCATCCCAACATCATGAACAAAGACCATGATAAGAATACTCACAATACATATCCTAGACTCCAGGGTTGCACCGAGATTGACATTTGAGAATATGACCTTGTCCTTGGAATAGTAGAAGCCAACCTCATTCAGTTGTAATATCGGGGGAGAGAGCGGTTCAGTCTCAGGAAACCGTAGCACGACGTCTATTTCTTTCTCTACTGGTTTCAACTCAGGTCTAAAAGGACATATTGTAAAAGATTTACAGTGGCAATATTTATTTTTTATAACTACATACAAATGTTTTTAAAACTCTTTTTTCATAGTCTTTAATGGTACATCCTATTTATTTAAAATTGACCCCAAATGAGGAGACCTACAAAATTAGTACTCACAGTTTCTCAAGCATCTTGATCTTGCTCTGCACGGAGGAGGCGCGGTTGGCGTTGTACCGGAAGCGGTCGATGAACTCCTGCGTGTGCGCGCGGTGCTGTTGCTGCGCCTCGTACTCGCGCTGCTGGTTCTTATGCTTCTCCGTCTTCGTCTTGTGGAACTGGTCGTAGTTTCCCCTGAGAAAGTATGATTTTATTACACTGGTGTCTCGTCAGAAGCGTCTTCATATGTACTGGTGTCAGCATGACATAAAATATTCCATAGGTCATGTTTAAGTAAAGCGACGTCACGCACGTCATGCACATAAAAAAAAATTGTCCCAAAAAATGTCCCACCCGTGTTGGTGACGCATTGACGAGGATAGTTAATACTTCTTACAATGCCATTTTCTATGGCCATTGGTGATCTAACCATCGGATGGCTCATTTGTCGACGCTTTTCTGAATCCAGTAGTAGTTAAGATTTTCCTCAATTTTGTTTGGTTTATTTGTAATATGTCACCCGGTATGGGATGTAAGATGTTCCTTGTGCCTATAATTACACTACATGCCCTAACCAGTCAAACCAAAATACAGTAACACAATGTATTTTTTATGGATGAATCACTTACCTATATGTATCAATCCTCTGTGTATGTAAATGCATTATATCTGTAGGTACAGTGTCCAAAAAGTTCCTGTCGTGAGAAACAACCAGTAAAGTTGTGGGCCAGTTTTGCAAATAGTTTTCTAACCAGATGATTGCTTTTATATCCAACATGTTAGTGGGCTCATCAAGTAACAGAAGGTCAGGTCTGAAAGAAGAGAAAGATAATTTGAACACATTTTTTTTATATAAAATAAGAAATATATCAATGAAATACTAAATGTAAAAAAAAATAGTTTTTACATATCTATGTATACTTGTTTAATAATACTTTACTCACTTTGAAAACAAAGCCCTCGCCAGCGCCAATCTCATTCTCCAACCTCCCGAAAAAGTTTTTGTGGCACGACTCTGCATGTCTGGAGTGAATCCCAAACCACTGAGAATTATCGAAGCCCGCGCTGGCGCTTTGTCTGCTTCAATGTTTTCTAATTGTGCATATACTTCACTTAACTCAGTTGAAAGGTATGTGTCCGTTGATCTGATGAAAAAGTATTAATTTTTTAATAATAATCTTTCTTTGAATAATTTCTGGGTGATAAGGGTTCGTGTAAGGCCATCTGGGTATATATTAGTAGCTAAACAACAACTTTCAGTGTTGTTGTGTTCAGATTTGAAGGTTGATTAAACCATTGAAACAATAGGCACATAACATCTTAGTCAATGTCTATCTGTCACTTATCATCAGGTGGAACAGTTGTTTGTACCTATAATATAATTAAAAAAATACTTTCCAGTTTCGAATTATATTATTTCCATTTGTCAATTTTTACGATGTCCTTAGGAGTCGTAATAATTGCATTTCATTAGTAGTTAGTTGGCCCTGACTCAAAAATAGTTTATTTGTCCATACATACATACATACATACATTAATCAGTTATGGCAAGTATTTTTATCTTACCCATTATTAATAGCAGCTGTAATCTCTTTCTCTCTCCTCAACAAATTCTCTCTAATGGTATCACATTCTAGAACGCTCTGCAAGGCTATTGTTTCATCACCAACTACTTCTTGTTCTACATGTAGTATGGAAATGTGTGAAGGTATTTTTAACTGCTTGCTGGATATCATGCGAAGTAATGTGGTTTTGCCTAACCCATTTCGCCCCACTAAGCCATAACGTCTTCCAAATGCAAGAACCAGATCTGCTCCCTGTAATAAAACTCTAAAACAGAGGAAATATTAATAAACAAAAATTACATAAGCAAATGTATTATTATATTTATATCATTTATATGAGCCACTATAGGACAAATGGATGTTTATTCATTAAAAAGGTTCTTATTAAAAAGTTAAAGGTTTTCATACAACTAGGTGCACACAGCACAAAAACTTATATACTGTTAAACAAATCAAGATAGCAATTATATAAACTCTGATATTTTTCTATGATATGTTTTGCTTTCATAATCACTAGTGAAATAGCGTATTTGTTTACAATAAAACCATTAACTATTTACAAGTTGCTCCCCCAAACACATTCCTGGAAATCTTTTGTTTATCTGGGTATGAACCCTCAATCTTTGGTTAAGATTCTATGTATCCTGGCCACTCTTGTCTTAAATATGGTGTAAACATTATTAATTCTGGATTTAATTAATACAAGATCATTAACATATTAACAATTTACTTGTTTTGCTGCATACAAATCAAGGCAAACTAGCAATGCAATGTGTACAACTAGATAAACCTCACCTGTCGCCATAAGCAATATCAAAGTTTTCTATTCTTATATCCTGAGTTCTGTTAGTGCCTTTAGCTTCAAGTTTACTGTCTTTCTTTGATGTGACTTGAGATGCTGTTGCAGATTGTAGCACTGGTGCTACAACAGGAAGTTTGGAGTCCTTTTGCTTTTGTTGTTTTTGTTGCAATTTTGCTTCAGCTTTTTCCAATTTTTTAGCATCAACTTTCTAGAATAATGATAAAAATGCGAATGTAAAATAAAATTGAATATTTGCATTGAGCAATACAGAGCAATTTCAAATAAAATAAACAAAACCAAGCACCTTATAATTGATATTTTGTTTAAGTTAATTGAAATTTTGTTGTAACTAGCTACAAACAACAACAACCAACATACCAATGCATCATCTCTTGTCGGTAGCCAAATACTTTTCACATCATCTGTTTCTGTCACAGTAGTTGTCATAGATGCCATGTGAATGGGCTGATTTAATATTTTCCTTGGTCCATTGGCATTGTTTGTTTTTTCAGGTTGTAGCATACCTAATAGTTGCTCACATATTTCTCTACATGAAAAATATTCAAAATTTAAATACCTATTATATATTTGTATATATTTGCATACTTCTTTTTGATCAAAAGCCAGAATCATTACCTGATGTCTTCTTCTGATTTTTCTGAAATTCCTTGTAAGACTTCTCCTACTGCCTCAAAAACCTCGTCCGTATCTTCAAATTCACCAGCACTATTGTCCAATATGTCTAATAACATAATAAATACGAACAATATATTACCTATTTGTTACTAAGAAAACGTTAATGAGAAATTACTAATATAATAATTAATATATTTTCAAATTAAAAATAAATGTTGTTAAATCAATATGTTTCATCCGTAACTCGTATAAAGGTTGTCGACCAATAAAAAGAAACATTACACAGATTTATAACCTTTCAATCCATACCTTCAACATATTTTTTCAACTCTTCATCCATCAATGGAAACTGACTTTTAATAAAATCACCACAGTTAGCCATTATTATCTGAACGTACTTGGCTAAAACCAAGAGAAAATGATTATATTTATCATTTATTTATAAAAAAATATATATTGTAAAGCCGATAGCACGTCAACCAATGTCAATGAAAAGGCTAGAGACTAGAGATGTTCAATTTCAATTATTAATCATTGTTTTATCTAAAATATAATACTAAACGGCGACTAAAAATAAATGTAAAATAGATAAAATAATGATTAAATTTTACAATCGTTAAAATCGAATATAAAGATAGAAAACAAGCTACTACAACATAAAATTAAGTCTTTATTGCACAAAATATACAAAAAAGTTGAAATTTCCGTAACTTCATCATTTTCATTTTGTTATAATTGGCTATCATAGTAATGAGCTGAGCAGTTGGCTTTTTTTTCATATAATCTTAGTTGAATCATAAAGGATTATCGTCTAAAAGTTATTTGAAGCTTTTCTAAAATTGGTAATAATTAAATATCAAAAATTAGAATAACATATTTTGAATTAAGTAACATGGAGACTAAATCAAGCATTAAAAAAATAATAGTAAGAAATATATAAATAATCGTTTTCTTAAATATCGCCTTTATAAATTTTTGACATAAATACTCTTGTAACTTTAAATTTTATCTTTTCATAAATATTTATATTCCAAGAACCTCGCAAATCGAGGTCGAATTTTACGAATACGAGTTTATACACAACACTAAGGTTTCTCATATTGACATTTGACAACTGAAATAAGAAATTTGACAATGATACAATATTGTTTTTGTCAAAATCAGAACGATATAAACTTTGTTATTTTGATAAAACTAAGAATGCACATTAAAATAATGTTTTTGTGTAAAATGTAAATCAATCGTGTTATTGTTATCCATCTTTACAATGCAAGGAATGTTGATGTGTAGTATAACCGCCGTAATTATATTATATGGTTGATGATAATTATAAAAATGGATGAAAATATAGACAACAATGTAGCCGTTTTGGCTATTTTAGATAATCAATGTAAGCGAAAATTTTATCAAACAATAGTAAAAATTATATGATGTAATTGGATCACAAATAAGATTTTTTACTTTTTTTCTTTAGCTTCACCGTACAAGCAAAATATTAATTTGACCAGCTATAATCTTAACGGTCACCAAGTCAATCAAGAGGAAATAGAGACAAATGAAACCAGTAAACAAAGTATGTGAAACCAGTAACAATATAATATACTAATCAAAGTATATACTTAAATTTTTAATTGTTCATTTTAGATATTATTTGGACAAAAAATGCCACACTAATGCTTCTAAATTTATATGAAACTAAACTGAATATGTTGGATAATCCTAAAAAGAAATCAAAGATGTGGACTTCAATGGCAGAAGAATTAAAATCCTTTCACATAGAGGTTTGTATATAATTTAATAATCAAATGAATTTTTATTTAAAGTATATGTTTACTTTAACTTTATGAAAAAAATTTTTAGGTGACACCAGATCAGGTGAGATGGAAAATTAATGCACTTACAAAAAAATACAAAGATTGTATTGATAATGGACAAGGTTCTATAGCATTCAAATATTTTAATGAAATGCATCAAATCCTCGGAAGATACAGTGAAGACAGTGGAACATACAGGCTAGCGTCAGGTGTCACACAGGGTCAAGAAAGTGACAAAGATCACAGAGTTATAAATAGAAAGATAGCTTATAAAAACTCAACACCATTTAGGAAACTTCGAGCAGAACGCAGAGCCAAAGTAGAATTAGATAAGCAATGGATAGAATATATTAGGCGGCAAGAAGAACAAAAGTTAATAAGGGATGAAAGATATGAAAGAAGCTTAAGATTAAGAGAAGAGGAACTTCAATTAAAAAAAAAGGAGTTAGAAATTAAACAGTCAATAGCATTAAGAAAGTTGCAATTAAAAGAAAAGAAACAAGAGGAATTCTTAAAAATTGAAAGAGAAAAATGTGCATTGTTAAGAAAAATATTGTCAGACCAGTAATTTATTTAAATTTGTATAAGCAATATGAATTATTCATGTACAGAGCTTAGTACAATGCATAGTTTATATTGGCTGGGCCAAATATAGGTTTAAGTCATACTACTATTATGTTCTTTTCATTAATTTCATATATCAGTTTTGTTTGTGCTTTATTCATTATCTTCTAAATGATCATTCTCTTTAAGGCAATAATTATGTAATATGCAGGCAGCTACAATTGTATCTGTGATGAAGGCTATATTTCTATACACTGTAAATAGTTTTACTCTTCTAAATCTATTTTTTAAGATGGTGAATGCCTTATCACTCAATTTCCTAGTAGCTGCATGAAGTGAATTAAACTCCCTTTGCTCCAATGTTAATCTTTTGTTTTCTCTAAAAGGAGGTACCAGCCATGGCAAAGATGGATATCCAGAATGACCAACTAGAAATGTATTATGAGGAAAGAGAGCATTCTTATTCTGAGTTGCTGTATGATATATTGGAGACTTCTTCAAAACTCTTGCACAGTTTGATGATCCAGGCTCTCCGCAGTAAATATTTGTAAAGCATAAATTTGCATCTATTGTAACTTGCAAAATTATTGAGAAATAGCCTTTTGGATTACAATACTCTCTTGCATTTTTTGGTTTCTCAATTCTTACATGGGTACAGTCGATAACACCCAACATATTAGATATACCTGTTTTGTTTTGAAAATTATCACATATTGTTCTGACATCATTAAAGTCTTGGGGCCATTTTATAGCCTCGTTTAATTTAGTTAAAACCCATGCTACTACCCTTCTTATTACACGAAATGTTGAAGATATTGATATGTCAAATCTTGAGGCTATAGGTGTAAGGGGCTCTGTATTGGCTATGAAAGACAAAAATATATAAAAACATAGTTTAGGTTCCAAGGGTTTTAGGCCAAATTTATGTGATGCTATAAATCCTGATTTCTCCAATTCATCTGTAATAAATTAGTGTGTTTAAATGAAATCACTGATTTAAGTGTAATTAAAAAAAAACTGTTGATGAGGTAAATAATAATATAAGTAAAAATGTAAATAAAATGCTATATATTGTTCAGTCGAAATTTAGTTTTATTTACATATAAATTAATTTGATTTACCAATAAGACGATTAGCTGTTATTCGCGATATCCTCAAACGATTTTTAAATTCAGTATCTGTCCACGAATCTACTATATGCAAGTAGTCATCGACGCGACTTCTTCTTAATCTAACTAAATATTGCATCAGTGGAAAAAATAATCTATCTTCTTCATCGTCATCTTCCGAAAACTCAGATCCAACACCGCATATATCGCTCCAGCTACTAGAATCACTATCGTTACTACTATCGGGTAAGGTTTCAGTCAGAAATAGTATAAGCTTTTTATTAGCCATACCATTGGAGATTATAGTAACGACCTAATGAATCCATTGAAATAACTGTAATAGTAAATAATAAAATGTTATGATTAGTAAATGTAAATATTTTTATATTAAATCTGACGTTTTGTACTGTGTTACCAATACAAGTACATCTATTGTAAAATGGGGACAATCTTAATTTAAATATATTACATAATTATACGACTATATTTTTAAGACTGATATGAATGTCAATTAATTATAATATTATAACAAAAAGTATTTTATTACATAATTTAAAACTATTACAATACAACTAAAAATATTTTTTTATAATTTAAATATCGAGTCTTATTTTTTTATCATTATTATTTGTTATAAGATTCATTCTTTAAATCTACACTGCAAAGCAAAATTACTTTGACATTAAAATTAAACTTCGAAAATAACGATTAAAATAATTTGCATTTATTTTTTTAGAACCATCTTACTTAACTTTTTGTTTAATATTCCACCTTAGGCATTTCTCAAATCGCAGACGCAATCATGGCTGACATTCAAAATACTAATTACTAACGTAATTTCATCTAAAATTGGTTGAGAACTGAAAATCGTTATCGTCATTTGAAATGCGCTTATGTCCCGCCCACTCTTAACATAGCGCGCATCCGCATCCGCAATCCAAGTCTACTGTGAACTTTTTAAAGTAATAGATATTCTATTTTGGTTTTTATTCGATTGTTCCTTTATATTATACACAATCGAAGTTGTTTAACGATAAGTACACTCGATTATCTTAATAATAACATCATCGATATAATATTACTAATAATTTATTTTAAAATATGTAATTTTATAATGTTAACATAATGGTGGTAGAGCTTTGTGCAAGCTCGTCTGGGTAGGTACCAGCCAGTCATCAGATATTCTGCCGCAAAGTAGCAGTATTTTGTATTGCTGTGTTCCGGTTTGAAGGGTGAGTGAGCCAGTGTAATTACAGGCACAAGGGACATAACATCTTAGTTCCCAGGATTTGTGGCGCATTGGCGATGTAAGCGATGGTTAACATTTCTTACAATGCCATTGTCTATGGGCGCTGGTGACCACTTACCATCAGGTGGCCCATATGCTCGTCCGCGTTCCTATAAAATAAAAAAATAATAATCATCAGAAATTAAAAAAAAATTTAGATGAAAAGGACCTTCAATAAGCTAGCCGTATATTTTTTCTTCATATTTTCTGCGTATATTTTGTTTGTTAGAAGTTTTGGTAGTTAAATATTATAATAGCTGGCAGCCCTTAAGATTTCACTGTTTATATACATCAGCTGTTTCTGCATCAAGCATTTCCGCTATAACTATATTATTTATTTATATTTTATTGACATTGTTTAGCAGTGTATAAAAGTAGAGATATTACAATTATAAAAGTATACATTAATTGAAAATTTATAAATTTACACAAATGAATGAAAGTGATACATATGTTAATAACATTTTACAAGACGGTACTTATTATAAATATGTATAAAGCTTATATATTGATTGCTTATATAAAAGATTATATCGTAATTGTAATAAATTATTTTTACAGTTGATCAAATTCCTTCGGATGCAATATGTATCACGACTATAAACTGCAATCATGAAAAATCTGATAACGTAGAGAAAGCAAGTATGTACCGTGAATCTTTATACTAACCTACGATTAGATTTAGATACAACTGATGTGTATTTATTTTATATAATAAAATATTGTGTTTAGGCGCAGTCTGGACGTACAATGCTACTTTAACACTTCTAAAATTATACGAAAATAAGTTGGAAATGTTGGAAACACCCAAAAAGAAAACCAGAATTTGGAATGCCATATCAGAAAGCTTAAAAGATTACAACATTGAGGTAGTATAAATTCTATAAAGTAGTTAAATTTTAATTAATTTATTACAAACTTCTAAAGTGAAAAGGATGAGCTATAAATTTACTTAAATAGGGTCAATATATTTTTTCTAAGAAGCTGCATGACCTATAAATCCTAAATTTTAATGAATACCTTCTAGTCACTTTTTAATTTGTCCAAAATATACAATGTCAGCATTTAAAAAATATTATTCTGAAAAAAAATAATTGTTAGATTACTCTAAATTGGCCCTATGACTCTAAATTGGCCCTATTTATTGCTTTTGCAAAAAAAACACCATTAGCTAAGTTTTAAAAAATTTGATTCAATGAAAATAATATGTTCTAGATGACATCAGATCAAGTAAGATGGAAGATAAATGCACTGACAAAAAAATATAAGCAATGTGTTGACACAGGGCATTATATGAAATTTAAATATTTTAAAGAAATGGATAACATTTATGCACAATATAACATGGATTCTGAAACATTCACTGTTGGAGAATTTATTCATAAAAAGAAAGATGGTAAGCAACTATACAGCAAAGACACATTATTAAAAACCAATGTAGAAAGTAAAGCAATGATTGAACTCAGAAAAATAAGACTGGCGAATAGGATTGAATCTGAGAGGTCCCAAAGTAAAATTAACTTAGAAAAACAATGGCTAGAATACTTAAAACGACAGGAACAGAATAAGTTACTGCAAGATCAGATATTTGAGCGTAATTTAAAGTTAAAAGAAGAAGATTTGCAGTTACGAAGGCAAGAAATAGAAATGAAAGAATCAATAGAGATAAGGAAATTGCAATTAAAGGAACAAGAACAAGAGGATTTATTATTAATTGAAAGAGAAAAATGTGAAATGCTTAAACAAATTTTTGCAGATAGAATTATATTATAAAACATAAAAAAAATGTTTAATTCCAAAATAAAATACAATTCCATTCAAATCTTTAATTACATAAAAGGAACACTATCTTATAACTTTTTTTTACTAAACTTCAGTAATTTTATCTTACTTTTCATTTTCATTTTTTAATACCTAAATAATAAATGTTATGGTTAATCTATATAGATTAACCATAACATTTATTATATAGGTACATATCTTTTTATATAGGTACATATATATGTACCTATATAAAAAGACGTTTTAATTTATAAAGAAGCTATAATAGGTTAGGTAAATGGAGATATTTCTGGAGCGTACTACGGTACCTGGTATTTATACTTTGCCATACGATATTAAAGATTTTAATATACCTAGTTCATAATTTAAATATTTTTTAAATAATAGATATTTCAATAAGAATGTGACAAACTGACGAAGAAATGCTAATTCTTATAACTTTTTATACCCTAAGGAAAACCTCTTGTTTTTTTATAAAACTTTTGATATTGATCGTTGATATTTAAAAATTTAATCATATAAGAAGTATTATAATAGGCACCTTTACCTATACTTTATGAAATAATTAATATTGGTATATCAAGATTAATAATCTATTGTCAATGTCAATTAATACTCTGTGATATACAAAAACAGTGCGTACCAACTTTATAATCTTTATATCCCGCCGCTACGCAAAATTATATATAAAAGTGGAAATATCATAATCAAAATAAATGATAAAGGCGTTAAATTATAATTATGGCGGAGTTATACGGTTATAAAAGGTATGAAAAATCGTTAGGATTACTCACGACCCGTTTTGTCTCGTTATTACAAAAAGCAAATAATGGAGTTTTGGATTTAAAAATCGTAAGTACTTACTACTTTTTGTTAAAATTGATTGCTGTCAGTTTGCGCTCGAAAATAAAGTATTTGAATTCTATGCAATTTTTTACCCTAATCATTTTTTCAGGCTACTGATTTACTAGCAGTTCGGCAAAAGAGAAGGATATACGATATAACGAACGTATTAGAAGGCATAGGTTTAATAGAAAAACGAAGTAAAAATAGTATACAGTGGAAGTGAGTGAAATTAATTGTTTATTTACTTTGGATGTATACAGGTTTTAAGTTAAGTTTTTGCTAATATTATGGATGTATAACAGGGGCGCTGGTCCTGATGGTAATACAACTGAAGTTGGCAAGAAAGTAAATGTTTTAAGAAAACAAATAAATCTTTTGGAGCAGCATGAAGAATTGTTAGATAAGTATGGTTAATTGATTTGTAAATTTATTGTTATTTTTCAGATGATAAAAATAAATCAGTATAATGGAAACTTACAATAATTATTTAGGTTTCATATCGTTATTATTATGATAAACACTGAACTAAAGAATATACATATATGTTTTTAGGCAAATGCATTGGATAGAACAAAGTATAAAAAATGTATTAGATGATCCTGACAATGAAGCAATGACCTATGTGACTGAAAAAGACATTAAAAAATGTTTTGATGATAATCAAATTTTTGTTTTGGAAGCACCATTAGGTGCAGATTTATCAGTTGGACGTATTCCCCATAAATTAAACAAAGTAAGTGGGCTTTATGTTTTTAACATCTCGCCTTTTATATGTGATTATATATATATACTTATCTCTAATAAAAGTTGCATACTCGGTAAAATATTGTAATAGGCTTTTTGCCTAAATCAAAAAACTTCCCGAGTAAGAAAGATATTTATATTTTAAGTTTGTGTTATGTCAATGTTACATGCATTTTTTATAGAAACTAGCGTGACATTTTGTCAATTATGTAATAATATTAGTCATAATCACATAATTGACAAATTCATCGGTACATACTCATTGAGACAAATAACACTAATCATTAAAATTATTTGACAATTTAATGGTGAATTTGATAATTACCTAGCTATTTTCAGCAGCTTGCCTAGTTTTAAAAAAAGTTTTTTTTTAAGTTATAATAACATGGAACAGAAAATAATAAAAGCAAGAAAAAAATAAAAAGTAATTAAGTTGTATAATGTATATAATTAAAATGTATTAAAGGGCAAACAGTCTGTCATCATATTAAAGTTGATGCAATGTAGAAAGATATCTTTTCAAATCAGGGTATAATAGTTCATATCGATTGAATTTATAATCTGCTAATTTTCATAATGTAAAATAGCAGGGCTATAAAAATATATTATTTTTTTTTATTTTGAGAAAGGAGAAGAGAAAGATCAAAAGTTTTTCCTACATGTGAAATCGAGTGAGGCTGTCGGTGTTATATTATTGTGTGACGTGGACAAAGAAAAGGTGAGCATGTGACATATATGTTTTCCTTGTAAATACATACTTATATAGATAATTACACTCAGATTCAGGACAAAGAGACATATTCATGCACACAAATGTCTGTCCTGTGTGTGTGAGGCAAGCGTCTTACCAACCACGACAACGGGCTCATTAAAAAAAGGAATACTTAACTATCATTAATCACTATTTATAAGCTATATGTATATATCATATGTATGTGTATTTACTGTAATTTTATGTTATGTTAAGAAGTGAGTGAAATGTATATAAAAGTAAATATATATAATGAACTTATAACAATAATTCTTGCTCCATTAAGTTAATTTATCCTTCCTGGTGTTCATATTATTCATTTTCATAGTAAAATTCTAGTGTATGTTATAAAAAACATGCCAATATTCATTTTTGGTTATTTGTATTGTAATTATGACAAAATTGATAACAGCCAAGGCAACATTAAATATATTAATATTGTTACAGGTTTTAGATGAAGATAGTATGGATGTTGAAGTCGAAAAATACACAGATCAAGGAGACAATTTATTGCAAGATTGCAGTAAGTTTACTTAACATATTTATGGGATTTGAACATTGGTTAGAATATAATTTATTTATTGGTTTCAATTGAAACCTGGATGTATGCCTACAAGGCACCAACCTAGGGCCCCGGCCAGCCAAGCACCACCGAGGCAAAGGTGATATAATTTTACTCTGCTTCTTGGTGGGGGGCCTAAAATGTCAAAGTGCCTAAGGGCTTTGGATCTCTATTGGATTTGGATCGATATTGCATGATATTATATGTTCATTAAATAGTAGAGAAACCGAGCAACTCATTCTTTGAAGTACACAGTTTTATAAATAAATAATTAATTGTATAGTAGTAGTCTTAAAATTTCTAGATAGTTTATAATATTATATGATATATTTATTTATTCTTTTGTATAAACTGTTATTAATGATAGACAAAATTTAGAAACAAACTTTTTTAAAAACATTAATAACTTTTAAACTAAATCAGCATATGTTTCTAATAGTTTAATTAAGTTATTAAAAATTATTTCATAATTTTATGTATTCTATAACTTAAACAAGAACACATTTATTAAAGTTTAATCTTGAGTCGACAATAACAATTAAGAATGTTAATAGGTATGCCAAATCGGTTAAAAGTTTGTTACAGTAAAGCTTGTATGTATACAAATACACTAGTTTTTGTTGTAGTCAAAAATACCTATTAGTTTTGATTTTACAGGCATTTAAACTTACGATAAATATCGAGTCCGGCTAACAAACACGTGACCGCATGTGACGTCACTTTACAACGCTCCGCTTAGTAGCAAGTCGTCAAACGTAAGACGACACCGTGCTGAGAGCGCGAGCGGACTGAGCGAGTGTTGTAAAATGACGTCACGAGTACGAGTCCGTATCGCACGTTTACTTCTATAAATCGGAAACTAATTGACGTATCGAAGTAATTCTTTCACTTGTATTTTTTGTTTTTGACAGAGAATATGGAGAGCTAATAATCAAAATTAGGTAACATTCTCTATTAGAAATAGGTGTGCCACAAGGTGGCTTTTAAATTTAGATATGCTTGGATAGATGGATTGTGATGGCACGCCAACTTCAACTCTGTACATATTTCTTAAATGACAAGACTAAAAATAATGCTATCTCTTTTTAATTTAGTAAAGCTGTATGCTGTAGTAATGGATAAATATTTTTAGAAAATGTTTGGCTCGTTGTGTAAGTCTTAGTTAATAAATTTTTTTGTAGTTGTTTTATATTATTAGTTTTAATAATGTAATAAGGTGACATTGCTAATAATTTCTTATAAAAAGTGTGAACTTTGTTTCAGATTATCTATTGACATTGAGATTAAGCCCACCAGTAACAAAGCAAGACTTTTCTTTTTCTTTACATGGTACAGAAGGTTTATGCGATTTATTTGATATTCCATGTTAGACATTGATTTTTTTTTCTTTATTTGACATTTTTATTTCTATTGAAAGATAATTTTACATTACTTTATATGATATATTAAATGAAATCTAAGTTGAAACTGTATATAAATCATGTAAATAACAATCAAAGTTTATACAGTGTAACAAAAGTTTATTAAAAAATAAAAAAGTTTTTCTATTGAAGACATTTATTTCTTAACTTTTGGTTGAGGTACAAATCTATCGAGTACTCCAAATGATTGTTTTGGTACTTTGTCCTTTTGTGGCATGTTAAGTATTTTCTTAGCCTCAGTGGATTGGTTGATGTATTCCTGCATTCAAAAAGATGGAATTAAAAGTAGAAACAATTAAAAAAAAAATACTTTCTGACATGCGATTTTGCACAGCATAATATAATAAGGTACATTTTAAGTAAATTTACTATGATAGTTCATATTCGAAAGTAATAAGAATCCACAAATCCAGTACTATAGAAAATATTCTATCTTACCTTCCTGGCTGCTTCCTTTATAATTTTCTTTCTTGCAATATTTGTTTTGCCTTTTTTCTTTTTTCGCGGTGTCAAGTCAACCTTTTTCGGTTTCAAATACTGAAACAAGGGAATAAATATTTTATAAATTGGAATATTACGGTATTAAAAAAAGCATAATATATTATTTAACTTAATGTTTATTAAGATGAATGAGATGCTTACCAAAAGACTCTTTCTTGTTTCTATTTTATCTTTCAAAGATGGTACATCAATTTCCAAAACCTCATATGGATTAAGAGTAATAAGTTCTGGAGGTATCTTTTCAAGGAGTGCCTTAACCTCAGCCTCTTTCCGTTGTTTTTTAGTTTGGAATGGATTGCTTTCCAGTGCATCAAAGTTCGGTTCACCGCTGCCTGTAAATAAATGTTTTTAATAACTTACAAAAATGATAAATTTTATTTCTAATCCTAATTGAAGAAAATAATAATATATATATCGCGATGTAGTGAAAAAATTTACCTGGAACAAAAATGCTCGTAAAACCAGCATTAGTACCAATTCCTAAAATATCTTCATAGGGGCAGAATTTGAAATTTTTAATAGTTTTTCCCATTTTGTGTCTTAGATATGGCCTTTCTGCAGTCTGTGAACAGCAGTTACTGAAAATTGAAAGTACACATAATAATAAAAAAATGTAATATAATTCTCAGCTAAGAAACCATTCTTATAAATGTCCCGCCACGAACAGAAATAATGACTTATCTAGCAACATACTGCACATTCCTGCAGGCATGGTGCCTGTGAGCATACCACAATAACCATTGAATCCGGCAACAATCTTACGGTGCTTTAATCATAATAAATATTATACAGCTGCTTTACAAACTATACCCCTTGCAGTCTGTGGCCCTGGTACCTTGAACACCCAACCATAACGATTGAGTGACGTTTCGACCTTATAAAGAAATTTTTACATAGCTGCTTTACAAACTACCCCCTTGCAATTCTGTGGCGCTGGTACCTCGAACATCTTACCAATAACGAATGAGTGCGACTTTTTATTTTTTTATTGCATAGGAATTCGGACAAGCGTATGGGCGTTGCAGACCACCTGATGGTTAGTGGTCAGCAACGCCCAAGAAAGATGTCAAGTTGTATATTCTTAGCAGATATTGTACAAATTCACACACAAAGGTATAAAGTTAGAATTGTGTAATTTAAGAAGTAAAAGGGTTGCAACTAATTTACAATGCCTAATTTTTTATTAAAAAAAAAACTTAAAATAATAATGGATAACATAACATAAAAAAATAAACTTTTTAAGCATTTGTAATATAAAAAATAGCATATAAATAAATACCTGTAGACTTCAACCACATTTCCTAGACCAACAGCTAACATATCTTTTTGAGAAAATTCTAAATGTACAGGGGCACTACGTAATTTGTAATGCTGTATTGGTCCATCAAGGTTTCTAATATCCCATATTTTCATACTTCTATCAACTCCCGATGTTGCCATGTACCTTTGTTTTAACAATGAAATGCATAAAAAAAGCATATAAATTCTAATTTTAGTATATATATTTTTTACAAAAAGTATATAGTTCATGACTTAAAATGTACATACATGCCATTATTATCTACAGCAATAGCCGTCAATGGTGTTTTATGACATAATATTTTTGCTAATGGTTTTTTAACATTTGGAGACCATAATGAGACAACTCCCTTTGAATTTCCTAAACATAGAGTAGCATTGTATGGATTTTGTGTCATTACTGGTGTCCTTCCCATGTTGTTGTTGTAGTGACCAACAATTTCTCCTATTGAAATATCAAGCCATGTCATGAATCCAAATTCATTCTATAACAAATAATAATATTTTAGTTAAAAAAAAATAACAAACAATAAAACATAATTAAGCTAAATCACTGCATGCTAATTAATATGTAAAGTCTGGTGACTGAGCGGAATACCACAGTGTAGTATGAATTTTAGTAAAGATTGTTTTCTTTATTTAAAATGAAATGATTTTTAAATATTTTATTCATCTGCAAATAAATGATAATAGTTTAACATAAATTCTATGTCACATCACAGTTATATCATTTTTTCAATCAATGACCATTCCGAAACAGTATTTTATATAATGTATAAAAATATGATTACGGATAAAAAGATATAAAAACTACATACAACAGCAGCCAGCAGAAAATGGTAAGGTAAAAACTCCATTCTTAATATTTTGTCCATTCTCTTAATACAATGTATCTCCATTCCTGTATTGTCGTAAATATATAACCACTCTTTTTGAGCAGCTGCTATCATTGTTTCAACATGTAGCCAACTAAAAGCACAATTTTTTTTTTTATAAAAACTCACACAAAAATATATTAGTTATTCATTAATAGAAAATATTGTTACCTGACATCATGTATCGATTCCATAACATTGATTTCAAAGTGTAGTTTTTTAGTCACCCAGTCAAAAGCAGTTAAGTGACCCTTATTGCTTCCTAATAGTAAATGTCTTCCATTACGTGAGTACTTGGCTTGATAGGGTCCAAAATCTAAGTTTAGTTCAAAAGATTTTGTGGCTGCAGTTATATCGACATTGTCTGCTATTACTTGTTGTGTAATTCCAGTAGTTCTATTGTCTTCGTCAACTTCTAAGAAACTGAGGAAATGATATTTAGTGAAATATAAAATTTTATTACATACAATTACACTCATAAAAACACTTGAATCCTTGTTTTAATAAATATAGTTGAATCTCTTAACAATAATTTATTATATATATAATGTATGTATAAATATATTTCTAACTATATTTTTGTGAGATTACATTTTTTTACTATAAGTGTTAAACTCTTACCCCTGGTCTTCTGTTAGAAGAATGTCTGCTCTTGCAGCTTGTTCTTGGGCATACTTGAGTTTGTTTTCTTTCTTCTTTAATTTTAAAGCATACAAAGGATGTCTTACACCTTTGCCTTCAAAACCTTCGCCTCTTGAATGATGTTGTAACTTTTCAGGATTAATTGGTGCCTTACCAGCAAATTTATTTTCTTTTTTTATATTTTTCTTGGTTTGAATATGTTTTTGGTTCTGAAATAGAAGTTAGGTATATCTGTTAGATTTAAATAAATAAAATAATTAAAATTCAACAACTTCAACTGCAATTTTAATATAACCTTATATTTTTGGATTTTTAATATCCTGGCAGCTGGTTTTATTTTATATACTTTTACATCTTGATTTGATTCTGTTGTTTCTTCTTTTTTATCTTCAGTATTAAAATATCGAACCTTAAAAAAAAGATAACATTATGAAGTAACAGTCTTATTTATTACATATTGAACAATTATTTTAGATGATACCGTTTTCTTTTCCTTCATTTTTATAATTTTAAATACGTAATTCCCAATTCATTTACACATTTAAATAAAACATGCATAATGCTCGTCGCACATGCTCAATAACACCGCATGACAGTCTTAAATTGACATTGACAATTAAATGACGGCATGTTTTTGACAGACCGTGCTTTTGACTGGTGGCGTGGATGCCGGTAGCAGTTTTCAGATTTTTGTGCCCAGCTTGTTGTTGAACTAAGTTTTCGAATATATTATAAGAAGTCACGAGTTCTTGGTTTTTAATACATATTCTTGTAAAATACGGTATTATAGTTAAGCACCTGAAGATTGGATTACAGCAACCATTGTATGGTTTTACTTTTGTTTGGTTTGGAAAGTTGGTCATCAATATTGATTGACGCTATATCATTGGTCGAGAGTGGATCTTGAATAATCTATGATATTCACTTTGGACTCTCTAATAGATGGTGTGTTCAATATCCGCGAAGTTGTAATCGGAACTTCGAAAGGTAAATTAATGTGGTTACTAGTTAATTGGTGTAGTGTTGTTTTTATAAATAAGGATAAATTAATCAAAAACTGTTTTAGTGCATAATACAGCAGAACGATTAGAAAATTGCATGCAATTGGGTGCTCTGAAGACAAACTTTCTGCGACCCAAAATGCCGCTTGGCAGCGTGGCAGTCGCGACAAACTACGAATAGTCGTGACAAGCCGACAGACTACGAACTAAGTTGGGGACAGACCCCATTGGAATCGGCACACGAAATCCTTAAGAACTGCGCTTCTATGTAACGTCTGTATTCATTGCAGATACACATGTAGGAATGTGTCGAAGCTTGGACATTTTAAAGGTGACGCAGTAAAATTTGAAATAAAAGTATAAGCGGATATTTCAGTATTTATTTTTATTCTCTTTAACAACACATACTCAATATTTTACAGAAACGTATATGACAATCAGAGTAGTAACATAGTAATAGGTTTAATATTTAAATGCGAATATAATTATTGATCTGTGTACCAATGTGATTTAAAGAGAAATTGTCGATGAATTTATAAAACATTTAACAAAACATGCGTTGCTTACCTACAGTTAAAACAATAATTGCACTGAGTGAAGCTCTACAAATAATATATCGCAAAATAACGCTAACCCGTCTCGATTTGAGCTATCACATCCTTAAAGGTAACAATAAATAAGTAACACGTAACATAATCACAGCGAGTGAACATTGGCTAACAAAGAAATTATTAATTTATACCTAATTTGGTTATCAATTAATGACTGAATTATTTAACTTACTTGATCTAATGAGATCGTTTTATTTCCTAATATAAATAAGAACGTCCTTAAGACGTGGCAACTATGTATTCACAATTTATTTACAAACTGACTAGAGTCTTCTAAATGTTTATTAATTTTCGTTTCATCATTTCTATACCAATAATATTTTTAATATGTCAGCGATCAGGTGCTCCTGCGGAAGCGTTTGGCACATTCCCAGTATGAACATAAACATAAGAGTTATATTCTTATTTTCTATATAATATGTTTCTTTGCTTGACAAAGTGATTTTATTTTCTCTATACACCGTCCACTTCGATAGTAGCCTGGTATTTCTAACATATAATATCTAATTAATGAAATACGTACATATTTACACTTTGCATCCCGGTCAGTGAATTGGTGGGGCTAAAATAGCTTACATGCGATTGTATAAACTTCACCTAACATATAACTTATATTAAGCATATACGAGTAACAGTGTTTAAAATTCATTTTAATTTAAATTTAAGTCCATCTTAACCATTAATAATCGAATTTTTCGAATGCTAACGTGATGTCTTAAAGAAGTCACACATCGTATACAACGGTTTATAAAATAGACATCATTATCTAAATAGAACACATAATGTCCGTAGGACCTTTTCACGTTTTCGACACTGTACACAGCTATTTTAATCATTCACTGTATTCGATTTGACATAAACGTCGACAGTCTTAAAAGATACACCTTTGGTAAATAGCTCTTACATTAGAAAGTTTTCATCGTACACGACGGAAGTATACCGTCATTTTAATTAAGCTCCGCCGATGGCAATCGTAATAGCTAGCAAGATCAATGTCGCTCTTCGTCGGCGGCGCTGGTTGAGCCTTAAATAGGCGTCGGAAGAACTGTGAAGTCCTGAAGTGCATTTTTCACCGTTTCGTAAATTGGTCGGTTTTCATCGGGACAATAGCCGTCCGGCGAGCAGAGCGTCTGGAGTTTTGTCAAGTAAGAGTCGAAGTTGTCGTGGGCAGGCTTGACGCCCGGGACGGGCGGTGGAGGTGCACCGGGCGCGGGAGCCGTGCTTGCCGTTCCACCTCCCGGAATTTTCACATGTTCCAATAACGTTATCACGTTGTTTCGGAGACTCTCGTAGTATTCATTGATGTTGCTGGTCCGTTGCATTATCATCTGGCTCTCCTGTAAAAGATGATCGATGGGTTAATTTTACATTCTACGTCTTTCGATTCGTAACAAAACGTTTGGGATACTGGCTCATCTTTGGAGTGGCTACCGTATCATAGAAAGTAAGCTGTACTCACAAACTCATGTGATGTTAGTAGCACTCAAAGTTGGATGTTTGGAGCCATGACTGAACCATCTACGTTATCAGACAAAGATATGATAAATTTTGGGTTTTTAATTAATTTTGAAATGAACCAATTAGAGTTTAAAGAAAATTAACATAACATTTTTTACTAATTATTTCAATTTAACTTACTCGTTCGCCCTGGCTGAGATGTGATTCCATAGCGTTAATATCAGATTTTAAGCGAATCATTTGTGACTCTACTTTTGCGTTTTCTCGCTGCAGTTCAGTGATCTCTTGTTCCAGCGTCATGAGATCTTCACCTCCGCCTGTTTGCATGTTAATATCCATAACTGTAATAAAACGAAATATAAAATATAACCAATCTTAATAACACGATATGCCGAGAATAACCCGTATCAAACGTTTTTTTTTGTCTGAAAAAGGAACACCGACCTGAATAGGGTTTCGGGTAAAGCGGCGTGATGTCATCTGGATATTTCGGTTTCTTTGGTTGCGGTGTAGGCGTGGTAGCTCCGGCAACCGGGCAACCGGACAGAGAACGGTGTGTTAGAAAGGATCCATTAATATGTCCGGATCCGTCACAGCCGGGCGTTGGGCAATTCACGCCGTCGAATTTGATTGCGGACGCTGCTGCCGCCACAGCTGCCTTGTGCTGCTCAACGCTCCCGCCACTCTCTAGTACTCGCATTTTGTTCCGATTTGCAATCGGGCATCCAGAAGCGCTATAAAAAATGTTAAATGGAATTCTTTACATGCATAATTATCCATTTCAACTTTTTCTGCTAACTTATTAAATGATATATGTCTAACCGCTTATACATAAATATTTTTATGGTAAATGTACATTTAGCGTGATTATCTCTACACTATTAACTGTGCCTTAAACGTATAATGTTCAATTTGTTTCTCTGTGTGTTAGATGTTTAACTTCAAAGCTTTCTAATTTTCTTCTATTCTTACCTTCGGTGCGATAAGAATTTCCCTGTAGCATGTCCAGATCCATCACAGCCCGGTATAGGGCATCTAAGCAGCGTGCAAATACCAACAAACTTATTGTAAAGACGTTACCAAAAATCTTGGGATTATTTAATGTTCAAATATCGGATGCTTAAGATAACTTATGTAGGCATGTATTAGATTAAGAGTATTCAATTATCTAAGTCATGTTCTAAAATTTGACCATTATTGACCATTGTTCGTTATGTAAAGGAGTTACACTATCGCTATCATTATTATCAAATCAGAAATGGCGCAAGTCCAAATTTGTAAATTCTATTGGCTGTAGCTCAATTACATTAAACTATAATAAGACTAATAGTTTTTGTTAAATCGTGTAAAGTAACACATATCGATTATTTTGTACAGAAATATTTCCGTCAGGCACATCAAATTAGTTTTCTCTTCTCACCTAAGGGGCTCGGAATCCTGTCCGTCTCTTGGCTTGCTTTTTGGCTTGTTAGCTCTGGGACAACCGGAGAGCGACCGGTGTGATGAATAGTTGCCGGTCACGTGACCGGAGCCGTCGCAGCCGGGAGTGGGACATTTCAGTTCTTGGGAGTGCGGTTGGAGCTGCGAACGGTCGGCGCGCGGACACCCCGACAGGCTGCACATATACAAACTGCTTACAATGGCGTGCCGTTGTAACGTATGGCAACTTACTATAACATACATCTAAATGTAATGTCTTGATTATGTAGTGCATAAAACATTTATTACAATGATTCATACTGAATTGTCAATAGACGGTTTATTCTGTTTAGTCTAACTGATCTAGAGTAGAATTGGATGTGCTGGTTCAATAAGCATTATTTATGAAATTCATATTGTATTTTTACAAAAATGATAAATAAATTTGTTTTTAAAATTATTTGTTTTATTTTACATGTAAGTATATAAATTGTTAAATAAACAACAAGGTTAAAACACAAAAGAGGTTAGAGCATGCGATCGTTTGCAAACTTAAATTTGGTTTTAATTCGTAAACATGATAGATTTGTTTAAACATCTACATTTAGAAAGACAGCAATTTAAAATATTAAGTAATTCGCAATGTCATTGTTTTTACGAATATAATTTTTATTTTTCGTTTGTTAATTAATTCGCTTGATAATATAATCGGAATAATATAAAAGAGTTTCCCAGCATTATTTTTTAGTTTGTAAGTTGTTATCCTTCAGGTTTTCCTCAAAGCGATGAATAAATTAGATTCAGTTTTTTTTGTATTTTAAAACGTTATAAAATAATTTATCGAATACGAATCCGCTTATGAGAATGTGAAAGCATAACCACTTTAGAGTGATAAAAATAATCGGAAGTGTTAAACATCTGTGGAGTTTTACGTACGAACTTGCATCTGTACTATAATTAGCGTAACGTTTATGAACATTAATCCCGTCTCTATATTTTACACATGAACATATATTATTTTTATTCAACTTACAAATATATTATCGTAATTAAAAAATATATAAATTAATTGGTAAAGAAACAGGTCGGTTGATAACGTTCGTATATCAAATCAGCTTTCAGCCATGCGGTTAGTTAACAGCGAAACCTCGAGCACAGTCAATTGACTACGGAAATGCGCAAAGTGGGAACAGAGCACAAATTGTCACACTATGTTGCGTTTGGCGTATATTGCATTGCACTAGTATTGCATTGAATTGATTATTATTGCGTTTCTGTTTTATAATTGCGTTTTATATCGCCGCTTGCCTGCGGTGAGTTGCGAAGTTGCCTGAAATGTGACCGGACCCATCGCAGCTCTCCACGGGACACTGGATTAGCTCTCTCGACTCCCGTATCCGGTAACACGACTTTCCGTAAAAGTCGTCGCGGTGATAACTATTGCAAATAAATAATACTATAATTAAGCAATAGATAGTACAATTTAATTCGATTAACAATAGTCGTCACCTACGATCGGTGTACATTATATACGGTATTGTTTCATAAATGCATGTCTAATTATAATAGAAACCCGCCTACGCTGCATCATTTTGTTGTTTATAATTTAATTGTATATAAGAGCGATGTCATTAAGTCGTTAACCTAATGTTAAACGGTAGCAAAAAAATATCGTAAACGAAATGCCTTTTACACGGTCACTGTTTACGTAAACGATGTAAATGTTTACAAATGTATTATTGCACGCGTATTATAACTATTGGAAAATATAAAATAATATTATTTTAATTTGTTAAGAGTTTATTTGGACGGTTTATATCCGGTATCTCACCTGTTTCGTCGCATAGTTGATTTTGTTGTATTTAAAATATCTTATCTCTATTTATGTAGAGCGTCGTCCGACGCACGGCGTGCGCGCGCGCTGCCGCCGGTATATTTAGACTGAACCATCGACTGTGACTTCACTATGAGAGATACGTTCAAAATCCCACACTATGAAGCAATTGTGTGATATTGTAATGCTCATGCGTACATATATAACGGTAAACAAAACTTATTTTTGTGACATTAGTACACTAATTAAACAAAAATAAAATTTTAATAATATTTTGTTTATAAAATTTTAATTATGATAATGTTTCGTGTTTTTGAAATAGTTTAAACTGTGAACTAAAAAAGAGAGATTTGACTGTACTAGTACTACTTAAGTAGCTTCTAGTGGTAACACTAAACGCTTCTACTCCCTACACTTTTAAAATATCAACATTATAATATATTTATTTACAATTGAAATGTGAACTTCTTAAAATTGAATCAGCTTTAATTTACTGCGATCGTATTGATTGATAACTCGATCAATAAATTTTCAAACTTTATGCGTACAATAAACGCGAACTTTTTTTATAGATACTTTTTTGTCGAGGTTCAAATGGTCAAAGATTAAATCATGACCACGAACGTAGAATACATACACATAATATGTACGAGTATATTATGTAATTTAGTGAATCTTTTTTTTGTGACATAAGAATATTTTTTTAATTTTAAATTACTTGGACGTACAAAGTGAGTTAAAGTGATCGATGCGAGGGCTTCGTCGATAAGAGTAGAATTATTTTTAATTTAATCTTTTGTATTTGAATTCGTAACTTATTACTGATAACAATATAGAATTAGAAATCATTAAGAACGTCCTATTCTTTAATTTAAATTGATGGACCAATTTTATATAACGTTCAGTTTAAGACAGTTTTTACAATAATATTTATTTTATTTGTTGATTTTTGATATTGTGAGTGTTATTATTTAATATATCTAAGCTGCATGATTTGTCAGCATTTGTCGGGGTGGGAAGGGATAGGGCTGCTGAACACAGCCGACCGTGGAATATGGGAAGGAGGGATGCACTATATCTGGAAGACTCCACGTACTTTGATGAAAAGTTATGTAACTTTCGATGTCAAAGTGACAAATAGGTAGGACGGTGTGTGAGTGAGGGGTGGGGCTAGTGGTAGGTTCGCTGCAATTATCGGTGGTACCTGCGATATTATAGCTAATTTGGCCCTATTTACCTTTGGTTTTCTAGCTGCAGTAGAGTTGCGAGTTCCAATTTCAGTGATAACACCAGACAGCTCTACAAAAGTATTGGTATCACAGTTCATGTATAATATTCACCTGCTATCCTTCGGCTTGTCATGAGGAGTGTGCGGCGGTGGCATGTAGCAGGGCGGCGAGTACGGTGGCGCGTGCGGTGGGTACGCGGGCGGAGGGGGGTATGCTCCGCACTGGTATTGGTAACCGCCATAGCCGGCGGCAGCGGCTGCTGCAGCATAATCTGGCTGAGCGAGGCCGTAACCAGCTACTGGGTGAGGACTCACACCGCCATAACCTGATAAACAAATGCGATTTCTGTTGGTTTTTGTGGATATTCGCTGTTAAATAACAAGTAGAAGAAGACCGTATCATTTATAATTATTTTTTCAGGTATCGGAAGTTAATATCGCCATATACTAGCCGTCTGTACTGGTAAATATTATAGAGCACAAGTTTGAGTGTAAACACAGGTGCACTCTCTACTCCGATATTCTCATAAGGCGGGGCGACCACGACGGGATATAATGAACGCAGAACTAACAGTTTACGTGCACTTTATAATACGAATATTCTACTAAGCTTTTGAATTAGCTATTAGATCAAGGAAACAGTTATAATAGCAATACTTATTATGATCTTGTATCACAAAACACACGAATGAAAAACCTTAACAAAACCATGGGCAATCTAAAAACAAAGTTCAATTCGTGAATTCTATAAAATATTAACAAAACCGGGCGTAATCTGTAAAAGTGCCAAGTGTAACATTTTAATTAACGCGAATGTACGAGACATTCCTCGCGAATACACGTAACCGCATCAAGGTCATCAACACGCCTGCCGAGTGGGATTAGCAATGTACCACGAGCGAGTGTGCGGCGTGCAATACTTGCGGGAGTTATTAGCGTGGTAGCTTTTAATTTGTATCGCATGTTTTGTGGTTCACGTGGAGTGTGCGTTTATTGTTACTTCTACTACGTATGGATGTGTTGTTATTCGGTAGACCTCCCTAGTTTTTTTTGGAGTAACAGTTATTTATAAGCTGAACAAAAAAAAAACTATTTAAAAAATGACAACTTACCAGCAGTATCTCGGTGATATGCTTCAAGGTATGGATGGCTTCCACCGCTGTCAGGTGTTGATTCCCGGCTGTATGAGACGCTACCGGGAAAACTTCGACTGTTAAAATAAAAAAATTAAAAGGATTTGAAAAAAGTATTAAGTGAGCTAATTTCCTACATACACTTTTAAATTATACGTCATAAATTGCCTCACCTATGTGGTAAACGGGACACACTAAGGTCGAGAGTCTGGCCTTGTGGACTGGGAACTTGGGGACTGGCAGTAAGCTGAGGCGATGCGCCCGGCTGCGGGCTGCCTCGGGCTCCGCCCCCACCTCCACCACCGGCACTCGTGTACACCGGTGATGCATATGGACCCTGTTGCATAAATGGGCGTCATCATACAATGTAATTTACGAAAAAAGCAAGGCTCATTTTAATTAATGTGCTTGGAGCAAGACACTGCAACTAATTCTCACCTGTGGACTACCACTAGACGTGGAAAGATCTATAGCTGGACGTGGATCACGAGGATCTCTAGGCGTGGGACTGCGTGGTCGCTGCGCCTGTGCAGCGGCTATCTTCACCGAGAGATTGATCGCGGAGAAACCGGGGGGTACGCCTGGACCCATCGCGCTGACGCCCGCCACACCCCCTACTCCACCGGCTTCATAATGGTACATTGGTCTGGACGGACAAGTCGCAACGACTAATCAGTGAAGGATTCTTTTTGGGCCAATTATGAAGTTCTTATACGCGATTTTTTTATGGATTTTGTAAACAATATAAAGGAAAATATTTTTCTAAAGTCCCGTTTACCACATAAAGGCTATTCTTAATAATAACTAAAAAAATATCAAGTGAAAATAGGAGGCAATCCACATACCTAGGATATATAGGGCCAGAATTAGTCTCTTGTTCTGACTGGTCTGTTTTCATAGGTGTTGGTAGATGAGGGTCATGATAACGTTCATCTTCCCATCCGTAGGGCCGCTGGGGACATTGTGCGGGATCATAGCGCTCGAAGGCAGGTGCACCTTCGTAGCATCGAGTCTCATAGCCATATCGAGCCTCGTTCATTTGACTAGGAGAAAGTGATTGCGTTTACCTTAGAGCTCTTTTTAACATAATTATTCAAGTACTAACATATTTATCATTTGAAGCTAGCAACACCAAGTTGATCGCTTGTTTCTTTATTTTTTTTCATAGACAAATCTCAGTTACCTGTAGGACCGTACGTGGTCATCTGGGGGTCGCTCGTATGGTGATCGCTGATCAGGCGGCGCGCCGTAGCCGGCGTGGCGCGTCTCCATGCCGGGGGAGTCGCGCTCGGGCTCGGCCGCCTCTCGCTTCGGTACAAGCAGTTCGGGAGCCTCGTGTTTCACGGGGGGACTTCGCGGCGACGCCGCTTGAAGTCTTTCGCGTTCACGGGCCGCGGTTAATGTTTCAGTTGACGTACTAACAGACGCGGCTGGTGCCAATGGCGTAAGTTGTGATGGTAATAGCACTAAACAAACATTTTTATTTCGTTACTATTCTATTCTGAATAACATATTTACATCACGTAAAATTATTTTTTATGCCGTAATTTATCTCGATTATATAAAAGGACTTTTGTTTCAGTTAAATAAAAAAGGGCCGACTGATGTTAATGCAAAGTCGTAATTTGTCGCAACAATATTTCAGAAAATTTGTAAAACTTAAATAAAAAGAAAGGTTTTGTTGCAATTGTAAAGTGCCATGAAGAAACAAAGATGATTATTGTTGAACAGTAGAAAAAGCGGTAATAACAAAATTAGAGCTTGTATAAGACTTGTCGATTATCACAATGTAGGGCAGTGGGTTATACCTGGAGGTCGTCCTCTTTGCGATCGAGCGGCTGCTTTGCGTGCAGCGGCTGTCGGGCACCCGGAGAGAGACCGGTGCGTGCTGCGGTTTGAGCTGACGTGACCCCGACCGTTGCACCCAGGAGTTGGACACTTTAGGATTGTCTCGTGCAACGCCAATACTGTTATTAAATGACTTTTTTTACCCAAAAATCCCGTAAAAGTTATATTGTCTAATATTTTGAAAACTCTAAAAAAATCATTTAATGATTTCCATAAGGTAGATGTGACATATATGTCCAGTATTTTATAAAGGTAATCATTTAAGATTTACCGTTTATTGATGATTAAAATGTAGGCAACAAATATCTTGGCAAAATATTTTGGATATTGTTATATATAAACATATATAATAAAAATATTTTAGCTCTAGATTCTTACTATTAAATATGATACATATATTATGAATACTTTCTAATTGTCATATAACTCGTTGTATTTAATTAATTACCGGAACATTATTAAGGTAGCTAATAAACGTAACAGTAACTAATAATCAAGTAAGATAATGTATCAATAACATCTTTAATGATACATTTTATTTTTAACCTTCAAGTTAATCTATATAAATAAAATGATAGAGGTCTGCAGTTGTGCGCGCATCACGGAAAAACTACTGGATAGATTTCAAGGAAATTTTAAATATTTTATTTCTTAGACACTTGGCCCTTAATAAATATCAAAATTATTGCGATATCTTCATTTAATAAAAAGTTATTAAAGTTTCAAGAAACAACGACTTGTATATGCACTGCGTGTTCAGTGATGTATGTGTAAACATAGTATATTTTTGATTGCGATGTTATTGATGATTTTCCTTCGTACATAAGAAAACTTTGTTAATATATCAAGCAACGCAGACGAAGTCGCGGGTATCAGCTAGTTATAAATAAAAAAGCAATTAACATAAAAAATAACTAACAAAACGAACTGCATCATTACAAAGATATAATAACTAAATAGAACACTTATAAAGACAAACTAATCAACTAATACAATAATAAAAAGTATGCCAACCGAAAACTTAATTTTCATATAGAATCTAGTGTACTCTACTTACTTTCAGGGGTAACTTTATCCTTTCTTGGGCATCCTGACAGACTGATGAAAAAACAATAATATATCAATCCTAAGTTAAATAATGCATGTACCTATTGTTAGTTTTATTATTCATGTTCGAATTAACTAAGGAAGTATACGATGTTATATTATTTTTGTAAATAAATAAGTCAATTGTTTACTTCGTATTATCTTGAAAGCTGATTCAATACAGTGACGTCATCGTTGCTCTGAAATACATGTTAATCATCATGCTCACCTTCGGTGGTGCGTATAGAGGCCAGTAACGTGGCCCTGCCCATTGCAACCAGGAGTTGGACACTTGTTGCCTTCTGCGGACAATTCGATGAACAAATTAGTATTTTGTTAATAATCGAGTGGGGGCGTGGGAGCGCGATCGATACCGACAGGCGTGCCGCGGGGCGTACCTGCGCAGCACCGCCCACCACTGCGGCCCCACCCTCTCCGCAACTTAAAAGAAAAAATAAAGAACGCCTGGCGGCTGCGCGGTCCGACTGACAATTTTTCTTTTAAGAGTAGCGGGGCGGCACGACTTCGCCCCGCCCAATCCCCTGACCCGTTTTTATTGCATGACGTAAACCCAAAATACGAGGAAAATCTGTACATACATTATATACTGTATTGACGTAGGTGGAGTTTGAGCGTACTCTATATGTCGTCGATTGAATTATGAGAGACGCCTTAGAAATGTACGATTATTTATTATGAAGCTTTGGTACATGTTACAGTAACATTTCACGGTTGAAGGGATGAAAAATATTTATTCAGACAGAATCATAACTTACAACTCACATACGTTATGTTGATTTTAATATAAAATTTTGAATATCAATTCTAAATTTGAGATTTCAACCATGTACGTTTATGATTCAATATAATACATATAAGATTCCTCTGTTGTTATCAACTGAGAAAAACCTTGGAACAAACTTTGACTTGTTCATAATACAGAGTTGGCTGTTATAGTGTCGTTAAGGAAGTTTGATTATGTGTGTCAGAATTGAGTTATACCACGGTCGTGAGTTATACCTCTGACGACTGGCGGAGAAAGTGCAGTAAGAGGTCTTGAGTCTCGCGCTGGCTGAGCTGAGGGCACCGTTCGTGCCTCCTGTAAAACCGTTGCAGCTCGAGAACCAGCACCAGCCGGCTGCAATACGGTATAGTGTTTCGATCCTTTGTGAAACGAACTCCTCTCGTGATCATGCGAGTACCCCCCAAATGGCTCGCTGGGAAACGAGGGGCCTTGAATCTTATGCTTCACTTCTGCTGGTGGTTTGAATGCAGATTGTGTTGAATATGGTAGTGATGCTGTCGCAGCCTTATACGCATTGTACAAAGATTGTTTGTTGACTGCAGCTATTTCGCTTTTTCTTCTTTTAGCTTCTCTGTCGTCCTCGTATTTATCATCAAGCCGATCGGACATATCTATTTCTAGTTCGTTGGATGATGAATCCACAAGTTCATCGAAATTTGGCGTCTCATAATGATTAGGGCTTTTATCTCCCTTGTCATAATGATCAATACTATTTTCTTGCTCCATTTTTAGAGTCCTTTGAGAGCTATCATCGTGGTCAATATTGTCGTATGCGTTTGGTTGAAGATCATTATTTTGATTATGCATTGAAAAACTTTTGTGTGAATGCTCTGCGGTATCGGAAGATTGAGATGGAGATGATGGCAACATTTTATCTGAACGTTTATCGTTAAAAAGATTATCAAAATCATTCGCATCTTCATTATCATCAGTGGGTAAAGAAGTTTGTTCTCGAGACCAGTTAGTTAGAGTTCTCAATGCATTTTGAGTTTTTTGTAGGATTGCTTCCTCATCTTCGTCATGGTGGCGAAGAATATTGGGACGATGTGTCGTGAAATTGAGATGATAAGGATCAGTTTCATCTCTTCTGTCATCGTCGAGCAGTCGACGGCGTCGCTTCCCTACTATATCTTCCTCCATTGACGATTCGCTTTCTATGTTTCTATGATCTTGTCGTCTATCGTTGACTCTAAATGTTTCTATGTCTACTCCAAACTCCAATCGTCTTTTAGTTATCTGTGACAACGTCGTGTGAGTATTCAGCGGCGCCGTCCTGGAACAAATAGTTCCATCAAACTCATTTCCCACGTAAAATATAAAGGAATATATTAATTTAAAGAAAGTAGTGTACTTGCGATTCGATTTTCCATCCACAAACAAAATATTTTTACGCGGAAATGATTCTCGGCGATTCCACTCGACGTTATCACATTTTAAGCACTTTATATTGTTTTTTTAATGCACAAAAATCGTTCCCACGTAAAAACCATTTCACTCAAGAGCTTTCAGACCAAATATTATTTTAAAAAGCCAATTATGTATATAGAAAGAGACAAAAATTTAATGTTATATTCTATTTTATATTTCTACAAATTATAAAGTTAGAAACATTCTTCACGCTGCCGCTCGTATTTTGTCGATAAATTTTTAAATTTGATACAAAATTTGCAAGTGATTTATTTATAACGCACCACGCAGTAAATATTTATAACTTTTTTTTACACATATAATTAAATACGTTTGTTGCGTCATATTTTTTTAAATGAATTTGATAAAATAAAAACTTTTAAAAAAGTTTTTAAAATAAGTTTTTCATAATTGACATTTTATATTATTCAATGACAGCCTATTCACGAAGGTTGTATATAAAAAAAATCCAAACATTATCTTTTATAGATTCATGTGGCGTAGGATTAATATCGTGTAATACAGTATTTTGTGTAAAACAGTATAAAAATTTTATATTTTTTTATTTCCAGCAATATGTATCTTTATAATAACGACAGTTCGCTTAGTAATCGCACTTTGAAAGTTTCAAACGAAAATTTGACGAATATCTAAATTAATTGGTGTTTTGGAAATTTTGTAATTGATGACACTAAAGCTGGTCAATAGCTACCAAACAAAAACAAAGAAAATAACTTGAAAAACAGAGTAGAAAAAGATATTGAACTGTTTTGTCGTTATTGATATAATATAAATAATTAAAAAATAAATTAATATTAAAATATATAGATAACATATAAATAAATATATTCTTAAATAATAAAAATAAATTATAATTAACTATGTAAAGAATCCATTAAATTGTATTAAATCGTATTAAGAATAAGTATTTTCTGATAAAATAATATATTTGTAATGTTTTTATTTATACATAAAATAAACATTAAAAAATCGCATAGCTCAATAGAAACATCGCACTCAATTTTATTGTTTTGTAATATTCCTTTGAACTTGCGTAATAACCGTCCGGTAGTACTTTAGAACCCTTCGATAGCCCTTGACGGAGATATTGGGGAGCTTACCGGAAGACCGAAATACCAATACGTAGACGCCGGCAAACATTTAAGTACGTGACACACCCTGAGTCACAACGAAAGATAGCTGAGATTAAACTCGTAACGCGGGCCGGTTTCGAACGGACCGAGAGAGTAGTAACGCTCGAATCTACGTTTCTCGAAACGTGTGTGTTCGTGTAGGGTAATTAGATAAACCCTGAGGGCGGTAGACGCTTAACCAGTTTAAACTAGTGCAAGTAGAACCCTTTATCAGCGGGTGGCGAGTGGCGGGTTATCTCGGGCCGCGTTAATTGTAATGCCTCGAGATTAGGGCGCGATATAAGGACAGGCGCTCGCTTATATTGCGAAGCGGGATTACGTAAAGACGCTTAGACGGCAAGGTCTTTACTAGTATTCAACTGTAGAATTTAATATTGTTAGTAGAGAAGTAAATACTTGTTTTAATAAAGCGAATAGAATACTTAAGTACGTAGATGTTGTATTGTTCCACGACTTTTTATTATATTCATTTATTTAAAAGTGTTATAGACCAAGTTGATGTAGTTGGTGCAAAAAGCGGACTTAATGCCAGAAGTCATTCGCCACCAATCAACCATTAGTGACTTTAGAGACTTACTTTAAATTTCTGGCCAAGATTGCAATATTCCAAGAATTCCATAAGCTGTCGTAATTTCTTGAAACTCTATTATAATTCCTCAGAAAATGAAAGGTAAGTCTTGGGACCTGCGACCCTTTCTCGCCCCGTGGCAATAACAAACAGGCTTCGGCTTCCCGCGGGCCCCCACATCGCGGCTCAAATTCAAATTGCACCTTAGAATTCTTAATTATTGAAATCATAAATCAAAACGTGCCGTCTGGGCGCGCGACCATAAAATTGGAGGGAGAAAATTCGAGTGTGGTAGGATTAAGACATTATCACTTTTCTTTCAAGCAGTCGCGCCCTCGTTGGCTCGGCTCGGCTGTAAATCAGCAGCTAAATCCCGTGGATTAGATTCATAGAGTTGGCGCGGCCTGAGGATCGCGCGTTCGCGATAATGGCTTCGTGTGCTCGCGTGATTCTGCTTTTAAATCGACTCCCTGGCGAAGATAAATACTCTCCCAATTTGATCTGAGCCCCGAATTGAGTTTCCCGTTTAATGGACTTAGCGAAAACTTTAAGTTTATCGCTAATAATAACTGATGGGTTTAGATAAACTGGACATGAATTTATCTTTAAGAATAAAACCTGACAATGTGACGAGAATACTATTGTATGCAATATAACACAATTAAATTTAACATCTATATTTTAATGTTAAAGCCTCTTCAGGTTAAGTGAATTATTACTTATACTAAGAAAAGTCAAGTACTGACTTTTCTTAGAAGAAAAACGTTTAGCTATTTTTGAAACTTCTTAAAAAGAAATGTAAGATAAGTTTATAAATTATTTCGTTGCAAAAAATAGTACTTAAGAAAACTTATATAAGTAGTCTCGATTGAATTCGTTTTTGAATATAATTTAAAAAAAAATTAAGCTTAAGTGTTAATTGTTCATTCTCTTTCATCCATTTTACTGTTGTAAAAACTCCAATCTGTCTTTTTTTATGAAACTGATTTGTAAAACTAATTGTACAATGATTTAACATATCGTATATGTTCAATTATTAAATTTTGTTACTAATTTTTGCATTTTATTTCTCTTTGATTTATAAGTAGGACAATTTACATTCTTTATTATATAAAGTAAGAAATTATGTTTTCTTCTGACTATCTGACTAATTCAAGAGTTGCTTTAAATGTAGCGGACGGATTTAGTTCTAATAACAATAATTCGATTTATTTACTGTATCGTATTGACACCTGTAATGATAAGAGTGAATGATAATTAAATTGTATAAAGCGTTTGTGTGTAACTACGATGCTTAGTTTAAAATATTTTAAGACTTGAATTTACACTTTAAAAAGAAAATTTGTATAGTTTTTGATCGCAGAAAGTGCCTCGGGTGCGATGCCTGTTTTTATAAATAGATATAAATATAAATTTTATCTGCGAATACAGTTAAAGATAGAATCTAGATTAATTAGAAGCTTTTTTTTCTGATTACGTAAGCGAAATTGATAGACATTTATTATTTTCGATGGTCCTTAACAAATCATGAGAATGATCGATTAAGTTGAAACGTCAGAGACTTTACAATATAAATAATTTTACAACATATTATATATTACGACTGAACGTTATTTCAACGAATAAATAATATCTGACTTGCATACCCGTACAGAAACCCCCAAAAAAAAAAACGCTAACGATAGCGCTTCACAGTAACTGACAACGGGAAATAATACATGCACGTTTAATATCACTGGCATTTGTCAAATTCTAAGCGAATCAACGGGTTATGGTAAAAAATGTGCATTGTTACTAGCAACACACATTAATCTCTCTCTACGAAATAATAAAGGATAGTCAGTTACACAAAATGTTCCGTAAGTTTTTAATTTTTAGCAAAGTTACGTAGTACAGGGTAATAAAATAAATAATTGTGTAGAAATTAAAAACTGTAACAATGGATTTCAGTTAAAAGTAAGGTTTATGAGCGGTGCATTGTGTATAAGCTAATTACGTTCCACTGTAAATGAACGCAGTTACCATTACAATAAAAAAAAATATATAAGGAAAAATTTGCAGTTAAAAACAATATAAAACATGTGAGTGTAAAAATCAATACTCGGACTAAGTTTAAATAAGTGGGGTAATAGTACTATGAGCGGTGCATTGTGAACTAGCGAGGTACCCTAACCCCTCAATGAAATAAAATAGGGTTGCCAGTAGGTCAATTTAATTTCGCAATGATTTTTTTAATATTGATATTATAAATTAATATTTGCGATTTAAAAAATATCCTATTTAAAAATGTTTAATTACAACTTACTTTGAAAATATGACGTACTAAACCGTTCTTTTACTTAAAGCTTTACGTAAACCTAATGTTATTATAAATATGAAAATCAGATGTAATATTAAATTGAATGCTTATTGAATATCGTTTTTTACAAGCCTGCATATAATTTCCCCTGTTTTAGTATTTGCGGGACAAATCTTTTCAATTTAAGTCTTCTCATCCATTTCATCTGATATTTTGAACAAACAATTTTTACTTCCAACTCAGTTTATTATACTAACTAAAGTAGTTTTTTTTAATTTTCTTTTATGACTTCCCTTTTTTTATAATATAGGTAGGGTGATGGGCGGATGGGTCATCTGATGGTAAGTAGTCATCATTGGCGCCGTAAGAAATATTGAACAATTCATAAGCCCACCAACATTGTGAACTAAGATGTTATGTCCCTAGTGGCTGTAGTTTCACTGGCTCACTCGCTTTCTCAACACAACACTACTTTGTGTTTGGTGGTAGAATATATGAAAAGTGCCTGGTACCTACACAGACGGTCTTGCATAAAACACTACCATCAAGTACGTCAAGCATTTGTATGTTCATATTTACTTATTTATTATAAGATTTCAGGAACAAAGAATCAATTTATATTTTTTTGCTAATAATTAAGAAAAAATAGATTAAAATATTATTAGTCTTGGATGTAAAGACAACCCTGTTCGGAGGGTGCTCTTGTTGTGAGGGTTATCGTGTAATGTGTAGGCCCTCGCATCGATACGATCGGGCCTTGTATCCCTTATGCTTTAGAACGATGTTGTTGCTTTTTATTAAACAAAAAGTAGGTATAAAATATTGAAATAATTGTAAATAGATAAATAATGGTAGATATTTATTACTCTATGGTGTAATTATGTTGTGCAGTGTATAGTAGATTTTATGTAAATTTACATTTAAAAGTTAAAACTATATATAAAACAAAATGACATTTTTATTGAAATTCTCTGAAATAAATAAATTATATACTAAATCGACATGTGGACTAACGCCTGTTTATATTCTTTTTTAATGTTAAGACATATACAATATTTTCAATGATACGAATCCTCAAATACTATTTGTATCTTTGCGCTCAAATAATAATTTGTCGGGATTTCGTTTATCCGAATGCAAAATCGTTTAATGTTAACAAAGGCACACACTTTTGTGTCATTAAAAGCTGTATACACATAAGAACCCTGATAATAATTGGAAGCAGGATAGTTTATAAGAATCTCTTTTGTTTTAAATTGCTAACTTAATTTTACAATGGAACGCATTTCGATCGCCTAATCAACTAAGGTCCGTATATATCTTGTATTGCAATTTTTAGTCAGTTTATCATAATCTAAACTAAATAATCCGTTAATATCATATGTACATATTCAGTCGCTTATCAATGACGTCAATGATCGCTCTCTGTTATTATTTTTACTGTAACAATAATCTAAAACAAATACTTTTAAAAGAATAATCTGACAGTTAGTAAAAGTCTTTGTCTTTCTTGTCAAATAATAAAAAATCATTAAGTATTATTTTATTTGAAATGGAAACTGTTAATAAACTTTACACGATTCACGAAGAGATAGAATTAAAACATTGTTAAACGTAAAATGTACTCGACAGAGTAAATACGAGAACAGACATTTGTGTGTAAAATAAACCACAATTAACTGTCCGGGACGTTGTCCCATCAGATAGCTTCAACGGCTTCAGTGGAAACAATTTGAACGCTTATCAAGATCGGCACACGTGAAATCCGTTTAGTGGCAACCCTACCTGTGGTAAACGTTTACGAATGACTTAAACCAACAGCGGTTTTACGGAAAATTTAAATTTCGAATTTATTATACGCGTTCAGTAATTTGAATTCTATTTTTTAACGAAAGTATTTCGTACACATTTTTATTGACTTTATCTTTAAATATAACGAACGAAATTTTTTCTTCAAAAGTAATTTTGTAAGTAAAGAAATTTAGAGGATAATTTAATCGTTAATTTGAAAAGATAATCAAGCAATGTAAATTATTATAATTATGTTGATTAAAAGGATCAATAAGTGTTTCTTTATAAGCCGTTTTATTATTTTAAATTTATTCAAAAGTAATATTGCAGTGTCAGATAATTTAGATATTTTTTGGTACTGTGTGTAAATAGATCTTTTTAATGACTATGTAAGTTACATACATATGAAGATTATACATTATGAAGATAAGAGAAAGTCATTTCTTTTGTTGATTTTTGACATAATTATTGAGAGCCACTTATCAAAAGCATACACATAATGACATCAGATAAAATTGTTTGTTATAATTAATATAAAATCGTGGTGTTTTGTTAACCCTATTCACATCACGATACGTCGACGAGTAAATCTTTGGTGAACCACAATATTACGAGTCATTTTTGATTTCTTACATCGTTATAAATATAAACGAGTAGAGCTTAAATAATGCGAAAAATACTATTTACAAGATAAATTAATTTTACATTGACATTTAAATAAAATATTCTTTGTTACCCTCTGGAACCGTTAATTTATGTTTTCCGTAATGAAATATATTAAGTATCTCAATTTTTATTGCTAGTGATCAAAAATATCATAAGGCTTATTTTATTCAATACAATTTAAAGAAAGAGTTTGAAAAATATTTATTTTATTATATAATGCATTCTTTGTTCTAATATAAAATAAATTGGTTGACTGAATAGCGCTTAGACTTGCTTTTTCGATCGAGATAGCTTATTACGCTTGTGGGCTTAATACTTGTATTGAGTAAGGCTGTGAGAGATGTAAATTCGGATTTATGATTAAAAAATTATATTAATCTTTTTATTCAATTTCGTATAACTGGATGTTAATGTATTATCGTAACTTTTCGTGATAAACCTCTACAATGTTCTTTGTTTATAAATATGAAATATAACAAAGAAATTTACAAATTATAAAATAAAACAATTTTCTGTGTTATCAAAACGTTACACTTTCTTTACATTGTTTCACGTTAAAACTTTTATCTTAAAACTCAAATAAGAATTATTCTTAATTACGAAATTTAGTACATTTTTTTTAAATCAACTTTTTTATTTTCGCTCTAATTCCGACGAATTTTTTTTTTTTATATATTCCAATTTCGTTGGCAAATAAATATTTAAATCAAATTTAAAAATAAAATGCAACTTTAAATAGTAATTATTTTTAATTATTCTTATGAAATATCTTATAAGAAAAATTGACATAGAAATTAATTAATTTAAACAATATAATTGAATGATGTATGTAAATTGATTGTTCAAATAATGTTCGTGTGGTTAAGTAAAGGTTTACTAAAGCATTTATCGTCGCGCGATTACGTATTCCCTCAGCAAACTAATGAAGTCGCGGTCGTTTGACAATTCGCGCTTTACCTCCGATTTGATTACAGCAGATATGCTAACCGAACTTGAAATAATCAACACATTAAACATACAGTAATTATTCATATCAATAATATCAGCAATATTATAATAATTCACCTAAATAACCTATTTTGAAAGCATTTCGTGAAATGGTTTTATAAGCGTGGGATTTGTGCGTGAACGTTTTTTTTTTTAAATTTATATCTTGAACACTTCTTGAGTATTTCACTGCTGAAATAAAACCGACATGTTTCGAACTTTGGACACACCAAGATAAATGTGTCGGACCCGACTAATTATATTGAAATTAAAAATTACGCGTTAGTAAATTCTCGATAAAAGTAATGGGACTTACCAAACTTGTCGGACAAGAGCCGACATCGCTATAAAAATGAGGGGCGATCCCTCATCACGCACAAAAGTTTTTAACACGAATTCACTAAAATTGAAATTATTATAATTATTTATTAACACTGCACAAGATTTACGCCAATTTGTTTAAAAAATAAAGCGTATTGGTAAGTTTACGAAAGTTCGTAGCACTGCGTAGCGTAGCTACGGTAAAAAAAGTTCGTAGGATGGCCAAGGCAGCGGAGAGTGGCGAAGAGTTACGGAGCGAGTACCGCGGCGCGGGTTCCTCGCGGGGCGCGATTCGCGGACTATGCGGAGGCCGAGTGCAGACCGCGCGGGAGGAGCGCCGCGGCTGCGCGCGCACGCCGCGCCCACGCCGCCCCGCCCCACACACCCGCAACCTATTTATTTCTAGTTACGTAAAATTTACGCGCAATACCCAATATATACCTGCATTTCAACTCAATATACTACATAAAGAAACAGTGTTCAGTTATTGTACTTCCCTATGTAAGCTCGTATAAAATAAATCAGTATAAATGTAGTCGCAGACACTACAAAGAAATATGCAGATACGGTTTTGTAGGTACAAAAATCTGCACGGTATAAATTCGCGACAACAAGTGCGAAAAACACTTATTTCAAAAGCCAATCAGTGTTTTGACGCGGCGACATTTGCCGGTCCCTGGCAGGTGAGGCGTAAACTGAAAAAAGAAGGCGCCGCCGGTCGCCGGGGGTGCCGTCAAATTTGGCAGACGAGTTTTTTTGACCGCAGTCGCGCTATCAGTGTCACTTAAACAAATTGAATAAATGGATCAGGGGGTGCAGGCCGCCGTCCATTTTAGAAAAGTCTTATATTGTCATCGCAATTTAGCTTTACATCTGAGTGCCTCTTACAGTTAGATATTCATCGTTACGATGGTTAAATTTCATTGAATTAGTTGAAATAACGTTTTCAGAATTACGCAGCTATTATTCTACGGTGTATCATAGTCGAATAAATCCAAAAGTTCGATAAACTGTGTCGTCACAATCAGCTGTTCCAGCCGCGAGCGCAACAGACAATGCGATTAAGATCTACGCAGGACAACTTTCGCCGCGCGCCGAGCGGCAGTTAGTTGTTATGAAAGAGAGAAATTTGTAAATTGTTGGCGCCCGAGTTCACGAACTCCGTCGAACCGGAGTTTGTTTTAAGAGTCCAACCTTGAAACAAGAAGAAAAGTAGTCCTGTAAAACAAAGTTTTGCGGCCGCCGTCGCCGGCGCAAGCGGTTCAAGGATTGTGCCCGAACTGTCTGTCTGTACAACTTTGCCGATTAAAAGCTCAAAAGCTTCCAAAGTCATTTTAAAAGTTTATCTGTACGCGGCCCTGGCGGGGGGAGGGGCGGAGCGTAGGCGCCGCTTCGTTATCATCCTCGGCAATACTTTGTTAAACCTAGTTTAACTTATTTATAAAACGGCCGCGGTCGTCAGCCGCGCCCGTGCTTTCCGAATTAAACTGTCAAAGTTGCAAAGCGACGACGCGCCGCGACGCCTCCGTCGCGCCTTCGGAGGACATGTGTTCGCTGTTCGGGGCTCCGAATAGTTGCCAACGTACACACTAAGTTCCTAGACCCTTCGCTACTTTGTTTTACAGCTGTTCCACTTAGCGAACTATGCCTAGAGTTGGGCGCGAGTTCTTGCATGTGTATCGGCGGCACACGCCCGCATCCGAATAGTTTCATAAACATAACCCAACTTAGTTTTGGACGACTTTTCAAAGTCAATGCATACTAACTTTCGATGTCTGGAAGTGCGATATTACGATTGGATCAGTTTGCGGGTGACTTTAATGCATTCGTTTGTTCGAAACTTTGTTTTATTGGATCAAACTTCCCAACAAGGTTAAGTATCTTAATTTACTTTGTTTGAATGTTAAAGCCTAACTAACTTTTCGGATTACTGTGTTAATAAATTCTACATTGGAGGTCCTTGACCTTTGAAATAGTTTGTATGTCATATATTTTAAACATTATATTTTCTTTTAGAGGTACGATATAAATTTTAAAATATGATATACAAAATTAATTGCAGTGAGATTACGTTTCCTCTATATTAATCTATATGCACGATATTTATACTTTTAATTTATGTAATATGTGAATGAGTAATATACATTTTATATATCATCGAAATTTTGTCAAATATATATATATATTTATTTAATTACAAGTAATATATATCAAAGTAATAAGATTGAAATGGGAAATTTACATATTATATATTTATATATCTTAAAATAATATAAGTATTACATGAGTTTAATGATGATGATACCTATTATGCTTATTTTACTTTATGACTACAATTGCAGCGAAAGTTAGTAGTCACCATAGTTGTAATTATGTATATATATATTATATATATGTATATACAAAATTATAGACTGACATACCATCAGACTGGTCAGACTATCAAGATTTTAGGTTCTTTTCGTGATGCGCGTTGAGCGAAAATATTACATGTATATCTGAGCCATTGAAATTTTGTACCCACCATCCTATAATGGAGCAGCATGGTTTCCACCATAAGCTCTGACAATGGGATATTTAAGGGTTGGTATTTTTTTTATATACGGTATATATTATTTCAATTTATTTATTCTCCATATATAAATACTTCCATTGTCATAGTCGAAACATAATTTAATATCTATATTTTGGCATGTTTTCTTAAAACATTTTCCACGAGCAACTTTCATGCCAAAAGCTTTTACACAGATTTGGTATTCGAAATACGCATTAATATATCACACAGAATGTTTTTATGTTTATCTGATAAAGCGAGTACGAGTGAAGCACGATCGCTCTTATAATAATCATTGCAATTACTGTGATCACGATTTGGGAGACGATTAAGCAGACGATAAAACCTCAGCCCTCGAGGCGATTGACGTCACTACCATTATATTAAGATCTTTTTGTAAGACGGTTCGAGTAACCTATGCTTTTTGATATGAAAGTTGAGATTGATATATTTAAATAAATAAATAAATAAAAATATAAAGGGAGAAATGAAATATGTTAGTGTCAGAAAGTTTTACTGAAACTGTTGTAGTGATCATTGGAACTTAAGCTTTACTTTTATAACCTCAAATAAATCAAAAACGTAATGATTAAAGCTCACTATATATCTTACCTGAAAGTAAGAAAATACTTATTACACGATTTTTTATCATATATATATATGTATATATATATAAATATATATATATATAATCAGAGAGGCGATGGTTACTCACGATTCAATATCTCGTTTTATGCCACCGGATATACGGCGTCTATTTTAATTTTAATTATAATATATACTAATTTATACTATAATTATATGAACTACATAGTTTCATTGTTAATAATTACTTTATATTATTATAAAATTTTTGTTTTATTACGATCAAATTAAAACATATATGGACCCCAAGCATTAGTCTTACAGGTCTTCATATTTTGGTCGTAAAGTACGTGTTATCTGAACTCCAATAAGTCACGCAATAATTACCGCGAGTCGGGGATCGCTCCCTCGCAACGCGCACATGTTTATGTGTGACGTAAATGTAAATACTACAAATATGGTGCGTATCTTTGCAATTACCGAGATTTTATATAAGACAGCGATTATTTTGTATTTTTATTGTAATAAATATAAAAAAGAATTATCTTAATCCGTTTACACTTACGTTGTTTTACGTCTCCGACTGTCATTTCGAAGCGTTTTCTTTTATAAATATGACGAGTGAAAGCGCTAATGTTTCGCAATAATAATATTATGAACACTTTCAGGTAGTTTTCTAAGAACATATTTGGTCATTGAAAGCTTTTGAGTTACCATTGAAATCATATTATATTTTATATATGGATGGATATTCCTGCAAGTTTGTATTTATTATTTTTTAAATATTATTATTTGACATAAAGTTGTACTCACATAGTCGAAGTTGATGGTCTGAATAGTTTGTGTGTTATTTGTAATTCCTCTTCCTTCTGTAACAAAAAGTTTAAATAAATATTGGAATTTTATACGAACATATTTATATATCTAATTATCACCTCAGCGTATACTTATATATATTTTGCTGATAAAAATACAATTATCACTTCTATTAATTGCTCTGCTACTTCGCAGGAAAGGATATATCTAAAAATATACATTGTAATCACAAGATCTTACTCTAGTAATCGCAAAACTCGATGGTGGATATATTAAAAGAAAATATATTTCTCAACAAATTCTACTTATATAATGTTTAGAGTAGGCAGCTGGCAAACAACGTGCGGGCGCTGATTTCATTATTTCAAAATAAAGGAATCAACTCAAAGTTATTCTTAGATGAAAGTATTGTGACACAAACATCGTTGTTTGGTTTCATTTGGGAATGTCAGCATTACGTGTTTTGTGAAGGCTTGGAAATGTGATTTTAATTGATGTTGCGCAGCGGTCAGACTTCAGTACGGCTAGCAAACGAGGAAATTTTTGTTGAAATACAGAGTTTTAAAGTTATTCTTTGGAGTTTTTCCGAAGAAAAAAAACTTAAATGAGTCATGATTTCGAAAGACTTGTTTTCCCGGAGAGATTTTAATTCAAAATTATTTTACATTTGACGTTTATTTTTAGAAAACAATATTAATGTTTTCTTGTAAACGTTCTGTGAAAATACAAATTAATTGTCGTGTTTATAATTCTATTTTTGAATTTAATAATAAAAAAGTAACAATTCTTAAACGTGTCACTAATGGGCAAAAGCCACTCGTAAGGAGACTGGAGCTTACCCATTTGTTGCTCACGTTACAGAATATGATACGATACAACTATCTCAATATTTTTTTTTTACCGCTGAAGACGAATTATAAATACAGATCATCTAAAGGGTTGCCCAGATACTAACTCACGAACTTCTTCTCAGGATTGACGTATTTTATCCACCGGGCTGTGGCAACGTCACTATATGTATTTTAATTTATTATGGTTATATTGCTAACTATTTTGTTGACCGTACCTCAATCTACACGTGACCGATTTTCTGTGACGATATCTAGCCGTTTTACAAACGGGGGCGTTCCCTAAATTTGATTTTAATATTAACCACGTAATGCCTGTTTGCTTACGGACAGTAATTGATACGCCACTCTTATTACGCCTCTAATGTCTGTAATTATTTTCGAATTCGTCGGCTCTTGCTTAAAGCGATGGATTATTTAACGGTTGCTTCAGTTACTGAATTAATTCAACGTTCGATACTCACGCCAAGTGTATAAATTATTGTTTATATAGAGTTTCTTAATTAAAACATAATACAAATATATATTTTATACAATATTAAAAATAATTTAGTATTATGAGATTACTATAATACTATTATGAGACTAAGGTAAATTTGGAATATTATTTTAATGTCTTAAACGTTATGGTCAAATGCATATTGTTATAGCAAGCATCACATCCAAATCAATTTCAAGTGGCAATTTATACATGCACGTACTTAGCAACAACCTTTATTGGAGTAGCAGATGGAATAACCTTCAAAACCTTCTCTCCTATTTTCAGGGTTTGCTTAACTGTATGTATGTATGTATATGTCTGTCATAAGACTTAATGGTAGCTTTGTGAAAGCCCGTCTGGGTAGGTACCACGCTGTCATTAGTATTGTTATTTTCCGGTACAAGGGCGAGTGAGCCAATGTAAATACTGACACAAGAGACATAAGATCATGGTTGGAAAGGTTGGTGGTATACTAGCGATGTAAGTAACAGTTAATATTTTATTCAGAGTTAATGACTATGGGCGGCGGGAACCACTTACCATTCAAGTGGCTCATTTGACTGTCCGTTTACCTATTTCATAAAAAAAAACAACAAATCTCTAAAAACCCTTGAAACCCAAGTTAACACTAACTCATATCAAATACAGGTAAAGTCTCCCCCTCGCAGAGATTATGGCGTTGCCATCAAATATGCATAAAGGCGGTAAAATGCCACGTTTAACCGCTCCCCGACGCCTCCGTTGTCACCTGCCAGCTTCGCCAGCCACTCAGCCCGCCACAATTGTCTCCAGACAGATGCTCAGACGATAGTAATTAAAAATTGCCACCGTCTCATAAATTTACATGCACGTGATGAGACTAAAGAGATGGTGTCGTGAGAGATGTTTCATCTTAGTTAATATGACAATCAATATTATATTTAAATGTTTTAATATATAATAGTCAAATGTATCTTCTTTTTATTTTTGTAATTGAAAATATTAGGCAGTCTAACAATTAGATCACTTGATAGTAAGTCAGTGGTATTGTTGTTTAGCGGTAAATCATGTGGTGTGTGGGTACCGGGTATTCCTACTCCAAAAAGTGGTAGGGCTTATTCTCTATTCGGGTAACATATAGTACCACATAAAACAATCAAGTTTTTAATAAATAACAAATAAGAAGCAGAAATACAAAAAGAACAAAACCACAAAGACGTTGAACAATTTAAACATTACATTCTAAGTAATTAATTAAAAATTAAATAAAAAAAACAAAGAATTGAATAGTTGGGAAAATATTACACAAATTAATTAATTTTAATATTATTTTTGATAATTCATTGTCTATATTACAGGAACGAATCAAATAAAATATATTAAGCGTATTTTGTTTTTGTACAGGGTAAATAAAAAAGAGCATGACTTATACCGCCTATATACTCCATACATACCCGTAAAACATAACTTTACCCAATATGTTATTTAATAAAATGTATAACGCCTAAAATATTATGAAAGTTATGAAGATATTTTCTAAGAAAGATAGCTTTTATATACGTAACAAAATATTATTTCATATCATTTTAATTATGTTTACGTACACATATAATGTAACCTTATTTTCTTTTGTTTTATTCTGTATTGAAATTAATTTATTGACCCTACAATAAGAAGTAATAAATTCTATTTTTTTTAATTAAAAAATCATTGAGGTAGGTTTTTTTTTTCAGATACTGTTGAGTATCACCAATTAATTGAATCAAAGTAAGCTTTTGCAAACACAAGGTCTTAAACCTGCAAGACATCTTATCTCAAGTTCAATATCCAAAAATTTAATTTTAGTTAGCTATTAATTATATAAATTTAATCCAGGTTATAATATTTCGTTCTTAATGTAGACAGAAATGTAAATAATTATTAAATAACTCGTATCAAAACATGACGAAAAATCGGGTACAGTCGATATTCCAATTACTACAGAAGCTTTCCAAATATATATACACGAAGGAAGAAATGTCAAAAGTATCTTTCGAGGCGTACTTTTGAAGTATTTACAACTGAACTACCAATTAAACTGATATAGCATATGTGTATGTTTGTTTAGTGACACGAATACTTATGACTTAGCGACGAAATCTACAATCCCATTATAGCAATCATCTTCCCGTTCATTACGCGACGCTAAGATAGTAAATTTAAATTAAAAGCCCCTTGTTAGTTGAACTATACAAGAGTATGAATAAGTGTCCATTGACATTCGACATAAATGTCGGATCGGCTGTTTATGTCAACGACTTAAATAGCTTAGGTTTGTGACTTAATGTAATACAATAAATTTAAACAATATAATAAGATGTCATAATAAACAAAATAAATAATAATACTGGTGAGAAATTTTAAAAACATTATTTAGCCGTGAAAAGTCGGAAAGCTTGTATAACCATAAAGAAAATAAACGAGCAATTAAAATTTATAATTAATTAAACACATTGAAAGAATAATACTAATTATTTATTTAACAGTTTAGGTTATTTCATTTGTATTTTGTTTAGTTTTAATTTTGTTCTGAAATTTATTTATTTATATTTTATAGGTGAAAGTTTGTAAAAGATTTATGTTTTTTCTTTTCTAAAGTTAATTATAAGATTACGCTGTAGATACTATTTTTAACATATACCTACATATATATAAATTTTGTTAACTCTCATTTAAGCATGTAATGTCCACATCGAGAAGACACAATTGTAAATATTTTCATTTATTTGTATTACTGTATATGTTGCCTGTATAATTGTAGTCAGTTTTGTGGACTAAATAAAAAAAAAAAAAAAAAAAAAAAAACAGATAAATCTAAACCATAAAAAATTAAAATTCTTACATCTACATAATTTATTATATTTAATAAATTTTTTTTAAATGTTTTCACAATTTATTGCTTTTGATTGTTATATAAGATAATAAATTGAAAAATTTAATTGGCTACGTAAAAGTCGTCAGTATAACATTGGAAACAGTTTACATTGCAGCAGAATGAATGTTCATTTACTAAGCGAAAATTGGAATTTCGCGAGTGACACCCTTATGGAGCAGTTCTAGTTACTGTTTTAATTTGAATATTTTCACTTTTTTCGTAAAAGTTTACAATGGACTTAAAATCTGGCCATATTACGAGAAAAAAATTACGTCACACTAAAATTTCAAGTATCAAATTCTTAAAGCAATAAGGGATAGAATCACATACAAACTTCGTGTTAAAATTAATATTAGAAAGATTAATTCGCAATTATGTTCAAGTAAAATGGGACATCGTTTAAATAAAAATAATAATAGAAAAAAACTATTCTATTTCAAGTTTTCAACAAAAGCACTCGTCGTAGTGTTAGTCAGAAACCAATTTAGACGTCGCCGTCTTTACAGTATCTTTAATGAACACTCATAAGCGTACACTACTTAACGTATTGTGGCTGAGACGTAGCTGGCTTTGAGGGAAATGAGTTGAGCGCCATTTGCGGGATTTGAGTTTAGTAAACGATTTGCTTTTATGATTTCCTCTAAAATATTTCTTAAAACCAATTCCTGTAGTCAGTCACAAGAAACATTTTTCACTTAAATTTGTGTCACATATAACACTTTGAAAAATACTTAAGATGTATTCTACTGAGCACACAACATGAGTACGAGTATAACTTGACATAATTAATTTAAAAAAACATTAGGTAGGCTAACCAACAAATACGTCCTAGCTGATTGTAGGTCACTTTTACCAATAGTCACCACTTCTACACTTAAATTGATAAGATATAAGATTTTATGTCACTATAATAACACTGGCTAGCTTTAAACCATAATACAGTCCAAAGTATTATTATTAAGTGGGTAGTTTCTTTAGGATATCTTTACAAGTCCTACCAGTTAAATAATTACAAAATTGGGTTGATTATTGTTAATATAATATGTATTTTGTGTTCTTAGATATTTCATTTGAAAAGTCATATTTTAGTCTCTTCATTTTAATCAATTTGATTAACAATTATTATATTCACATTGGCTCGATAATTTTCATTAATTCTAAGTAATTTTCCTTAAATTTAATTTCATACTATAACAGATGATTTGTAACATGAGATAAGTTGTCTAAATAAGACATATAATTGAAGCCATATGATTTATTATAATATACAATATGAAATTTAAATTCAGATCGTAAAAACTCAAATATGGCGTTATCACAGTTTTAGTGCGTACATCTCCATAAACATTCAACGTGAAACTATCCTGAGGGAGTTTTTTTTCCTTGTAAAACAATGTAGGCCTAGGGAAATGCTAATACGGGGCGGTTCCGTACAAATTGATACTCGATCGTCGCTCATATAAAACACTCTGAACGAGATCGTTCCATGAATAATAAAGAACTGCCTCACTGGTGGTGACGCGACTTTATAGCTTGCCGCCTTGCTACTGCGAATTTGTATTTAGCAATAAAAAACAAGCAATTTTTGTATAAATATTTATAATATGTATGATAATATATGGGAGTTTAACGTTTTGTGCAATATTGTCTATAATAATAAATAATAAATAACAGTTTCTTATACCAGTCAAGATCAAATCTGATCGATCGATCAAATGCGAACAATTTTTTTTATATACGAGTAATGAATAATTTTAAACTGTTTAATCAATTATATTTATTTACTCTGTAGTAGTTTTGGTTCCGGTTTGAAATTATTGACAGCGCATTGACAGTGTACGGAGCGGCACATACTTCTTGCATTGCTAGTGTCTATAGGCGATGGTAATCACTAATCATTAAATAGAACATTTACTTCTCTGTTTTCCTAAAATTAATTTAATAAAATAGAAAAAATAATCTGTATCTGAGCGTATAAATGAAAATTTTTATAAAGTACAGCCCCAATGTGCTTTCATATATAAGGTTATGTATTGAAAATTTAAATTAAGTAAAATTAAGAACTCATCTCCATGCGTGAATTTAAAATATATGAATTCGTCTTAAGAGACAAGTACACAATATGTGATGGGATTTATTCACTGCACGTCCGTTATAAAACATTACTCCGATTTTTATGCGACCTATGTGCCAGTATATCTTTTGTGTTTTCATTCAACTCAATATTTCCCCTTGATATATAGAATATAAAAATATTTGGAATATTTAAACAAATAGGAGACAGGATTTGGTTACGCTAAAACTATGAATTAGGTTCAGGTTTGAAATTAATCATTGGTAATAAATGTAAATGGGCGAATAAAATAAAATGTTTAGATTGACTGCCTCTTTCTTTAATGTAGTGGTTATCATATATTAAATAACTCACTTGGCGGTAGAGCTTTATGTAAGCCCGTCTGGGTAGGTACCACCCACTCATTAGATATTCTACCGCTAAACAACACTATTTTTGTGTTCAGGTTTGAAGGGTGAGTGAGCTAGTGTAATTACAGACACAAGGGAGATACCATCTTAGTTCCCAAGGTTGGTAGCCCATATTCTCATCCGCTATGCTATAAAAAAATAATCACTTGGTTATGTACATATATAAAAGAATTAAGTTGAAACAAATACATATGTGTAATATAAAACTAATATCATTACACTTTATGTTTCGGTGCAGTCGGGTTATACATAAAATAATGTTACTAAATTCAAATCCTTGAATATTTCATATTGTAACTTGGATCTATTAAGCCAAATTGCTATTACAGTTAATCTCGCGTAAATATCAGGTGGAATTAAATCACTCCATGTCAAATAATCCTGTACACGATCGACGATTACATTAATGGAGTACATTTGTAATAGTGTAGCATGGAGCTACGAAACTTGCTACGATATACGGAATGTATTAAATTTTGTTTTAGTTTTTTTTTGTGTGAATATACATTGTTAAACAACATGATGAGACACCGTACTCATAGGCATGTATGTCTAGATGTTATTTAGGTTTTTTGATGTGGTAGAATATAGATTGTGGTGAAATATGAATTTCTTTATAAAAATATATCAAAATTACTTGAGCGAATATTATACAATTTTATAATGTGCCCACATTATAACCTTATTAATCGAATCTATAAATTATTCTAAGCATTTAAGATTACTCTTTTATATTCTTAAAAGTTAGATATTTTTTTTGATTTTAGACTTTTACTTTAATTACTTTTACTTATATTTTATATCGTGACTATAATTAAAAAGAAGACGTTTCGTTTCTTTTTTGTGACAAACTAATAAACTAGAATTATGGAGCAGATTATATTGCACCTTTTAATGCTTAATATATTTTTTTTAAAACCTTTTTTGAAAAAAAATACGCAATCTAATTTAAATTTAGAATCACGTTCGCGGTGACACGCTAATAGCGCTATGTTTACCTGTGGAATCCGTACTGACAATTAGCTCTTTATACGATTAACCCGACATCCGCAGGTGTCACGAGTTCATGACACGACAGCGTTCATTGCGTGAATGTTCAGTTACGCGTCACTCGTTAACCGACTATTAGTGAAGATTTTGATTAATTGGTGTATAAGCATACTAGATACATACATTGTTATTTATCTGTACAATATTCGTTTGCCTTTTGTTTTAACTATTCTGTATAATTATACTAATTTATGTTACTTACGTTTTCCTTGGAGGTAGGGCTTTTTGCGTGCATGCCTGGGTAGGTACCACCCATTGATTAGATATTCTACCGCCAAACAGGAATACTTAGAATGGTTGTGTTCCGGTTTGGAAGGTGAGTGAGCTAATGTAAAGAGAGATATTAGTTTTCAAAGTTGGTGGCTGATTGGTGATTTAAAGAATTATGACTATTTCGGACAGTGTCAATGTAAATTGGTTGAGCACAAATCATCAGATGTTTCGTTTGTCCGTCCATCTTCCTATTTTGCTTATAAAAAATACGTTTCTAATTTATATATTTTTTAAAAATATTTATAAGATAATTTTATAAGAAGTATAATTATATTAACATATGCACATATAAAGAGACTTATACTGCTTTGTAATGTTATAGTTACACAAGTTAGGAAGTCCTTAATAACACCTACGCTCTAAGACTCGGTAAGTAGTAGTTATTACGTCTATATCTGAATATGAGGGAATATCAAATGTGCATTCAGCGGTGAGGGAGGACAACGAGTGTCGTGAGAGACGCTGGAGGCAAGGAAGTGAGCACAAAGCGGCGGCTTCGTGGTGTCTCGCCGCGATCATAGATCAATAATAATTTTATAATATAGAAGTGGCAAAATATGTTTTATCGTTAGTAAACGAGTATACAATGAGTCATTCTAATTAATTATTAAGTCTAAATTCAATGGATTACGAAGATGTTGTTTGATTTATCTACAACTAAAGTATATTTGTAAAGTGTATTTTAAATGCATTTCATCTTAATATTTAATAAATAAACATAATTGATAATATTCTATGTAAATAAACTACTATGAATTAATTGCATTAGTTTAATTTTTAATAATTAACAGATAGTCTAAATCTTCATAAGTCTATGTAGTACCTTAAACACGGAGAGAAGGAGTCTGATTCAACAAGCGAGTGCATCGGCCTTCAACAGCAGGCAACATAAAGATATTGAGCATGCATTGTCGCGGTTGGTATTGTTCACGGGCATCACCTGCGATAACACCGTCCACACCGGCCGCTTTGTCTACCTAATTGTTATATTCTGAACAAAGACTCTGCAGAAACAAACGACGTCAGAGCTTGTTAGCTCCCGGGCTAAACGCTCCACGTAATAACATGTCTTCAAACAATTGTTCAATGTTTCCAATACGTAAGGAAATTGGCTATATGCGATTGCGAATCGAACACTATTGTAGCGTAGCGTCTGCCGTTGCGAGCATTTATCCGATATGATTGATAAGCGGCCAATAAAACTACGACGCGGAAATAAGGAATTCCATCGGGTAATAATAAAACGAGGGGTCTCGCTACGTCGATACAGCGCTAATGATCTTCATTTTCCAAATTTCCAGCGGTTCGACGTTTATTCGTTTTAAAATGTTCGACTTGAGCGGCGTCAGTGCTGAGCGATCGTCCCCCGCCACTCTATGGCATCAATCATTTTTAGAGGGTTTCTGTTAACCAAGTTTTCTTCCTGCCTTCATCCTCAACTTTTACATCGAATGATCTCGGTTAAACCAACAGAACGTTCCGTCTCGAAATCGTGTTTTGTATTATTTTTTGTGAATAAATAATATTATTTCTCAAGGGATAGGGGATTGGATTTCGTTAAATATGGTTTAGTAATTGAATTGAAATCTCTCAATGTCGGCGTTCAATTAAGCTTTAGATTTCGTGCTTGATGAGGGCATTTTCCTTTGTTTCTGAGAAAGTGATGTTATAATTCAATTTGTTTGATTCAAATGGAATGCTTTTGGATTTAAAACTAATCTTAACTGGTACCTGATTTTCTTAACGGAAAGGTTGAAAGGATTATATTCTTAAAGTTTCAAATTATTAGCAGTTCTTCATAAATTAATTAAGAAATATAAAGCCAACATATCATGTAGTAATGATAGAACTGTAGATGTATTTAACTCGAAACTCACCGCAGACACGATCGTGAAATTTCAGAAAGCGACATTGACTACAATAATTATTATATTTAGAGTTCATATTCGTATCATAATATTATATTGTCATAAGTCGTTTTTAGCATTTACAAGATATGAATTGAGTATTTATTGGGAATATTACTGCTGATTTTATTTCTATCAAGACTGCCTTTTGTACAAATGTTGGTAAAGTTTAATATACAGAGCTATTATAAGATAAAGTTAAAGTAATACTAATTCGAAAGTATTAGTCCACATTGTAAATCGTAAATTTTTAATTTATGTTATTTAAGATATATTATAGACGCTGTCTAGAAGAGCGTATTATCGATTATAATGCTATATGCTTTAAAGCCACCTACAGCTCTAATATCTTCACAAATTTTGACAAATGAGGTATTATTAGAATCATGAAAATTTCCGAGAGTATGGCCGTAAGTCATTTGCAAACTAAGATAGCTTAAAACTCATAATTGTAATTTAACAGACTAATAATTTCCTTTCAATGCAATTTTTCGATTAGAGCAAGAAAATGTAATCTAAGCACATTAATTATAGTATATCCATAACGGGCCTGTCAAAAGTGATTAATGCTAATGTCGGACGCAAGATTTTTAACTAAGTTAAGATTAAAATGGCTTACGGTATTATAATCGCGGGCTTGGGGCGGATCCGTCATCCCCCGGCAAATTACAATGACACATCCAACGGGAGAATGATCCAATACAACTGAGACGATACCTTGGGCGACATCAGATTTTTTTTTCTGTTATATTCATAACATTTGAAAACATTTAAAATAATTAACATATTTGTTTAATATTCATTTTTCAAAATTTTCATTGTAGTCAATATTGTTTGGGATAATTTTAAATATTTATTCGACGTTGTATTCTGAATTTTGAAGTCTAGTAATAATAGCCTGTGCATGTCCCACTGCTGGGCTAAGGCCTCTTCTCCTCTTTTTGAGGAGAAGGTTTGGAGCTTATTCCACCACGCTGCTCCAATGCGGGTTGGTGGAATATACATGTGATAGATTTTCAGTGAAATTTGACACATGTATATTCCACCAACCCGCACGATTTTTTCCTTCATCGTTAAGCACAAGATGTTCATCGTTAAGTACAATCACAAATTAAGCACATGACACTCAGCGGTGCTTGCCCGGGCTTGAACCCACGATCATCGGTTAAGATCAACGCGGTCTTACCACTGGGCCATCTCGGCTTAAAGTCTACGGTAAGCTAATTAATTTTTTTATAGCATAGAAATATGATATGAATTTATATTTAGATTTGAACTCGTATTTAATTGTATATTTCGTAATATAATTTCAGATTCGTAATGAAATTTGACATTCAGTTCTATCTCTTCCAATACTTAAAACTTATCAAATCAATATGGCAAGAATTCCTTAAAAATGTCAGGGAGTGTGCGGAATGGATCCCGTAATGCAATTTGTATATTCAATCACCTATTATAATATTTGGAGCTTAAACAATATCGATACTGATTATCCAATAGGAAACAATTTTGTGGTGAAATTCCGCACTGATATTCTCGTGACGTGAGCCGAGGGCGCACTTTTTATATTTTTACGCACGGGGGAGATTGTTGCCTGATCTTTGTTTTATGAGAACGATTAAGAAAAGCATATTTGAAGTGTGTACTCAGGCTTTATTTGCGCCCCGAGAGGGAAGCCACGCTTCATTGATCTGTAATCGTTTTTCACATTTTATTGCTGCTTGCCTTATTTATTTGAGGGTTATGAGTGTGTCGGGGAGATGGAGTTGTTTCGCTTAGTTTCGGTTTAATAAATCTTATTATATTACGTTATATTTGTCTTGCTGAATGTAGGCATTTATTAATGCTAATAATGATTAGTTATGTTACAAACAATATTGTTCAAGAGGTTACAAGAGGTTCAAATTGAAATATAACATTTTAATTTAAGCATAAATAATTAGTATTGAAGGAATGATTACTTTTTGGAATATTTTGGGATTTAGCTCTGACATGAAATTAATATTTACTTAAACTTACGTTTTTTTAAAATCCAATGCTTAATAATCGTATCTGTAATCCAATCGATATAGTGGTTTTTTTTTCGTTGTATAGATAGGTGGACGAGCATATGGGCCACCTGTGGTCAACAACGCCCAAAAACAATGGCAATGTAAGAAATGTTAACCATCGCTTACATCGCCATTGCGCCACCAATCTTGGGAACTAAGATGTGTGGATTACACTGGCTCACTCACCGGAACACAAAAATACAAAGTACTGCTGTTTTGCGGTAGAATATCTGATGAGTGGGTGGTACCTACCCAGACGAGCTTGCACAAAGCTCTACCACCAAATAGTGGTAGTTATAAAAATATGTTTATTCAAATGCATTTATTTTGTTTACACTGTCCTCAGACCTTGGATTTAAAAACAGTTTTGTCTATGCGTAATTTAATTTTTAATTCACATTGGTTCCAAATTCCATGTTAGTGAACATTTTACTGCTAATTTATATTGATTATTTTAATTTTACCATATTTTATGTATCAGTATGTATGAGTTAATTTTTCAACTGAGTTTTATGAAAGTTCCATTCCATCAATTGAGCTCAAAATTTTGTACACACTCGCGATGTTGATGACAAATACTTTTTCTACAAATAACTAGCATATGGTATAAATTAACGCTTGTTTTTAATAAGTTTTTGTATTCGTTTTTATAATTAATTTAATTTCAGGCGTCCAAAAACATAATTTCTCTTTATAAAGTTAAAAAAAGAAAAGGTTTGTTTTTAAAATGGTAATACATTAATTCGTTTTGCGGTATAAAAGTGGTTGGTGTTGTCTATTTTCGCACTCAATCCACGGTGTTAAGCGTTGTATTGTGGTGTACGGCTTCTGCTTACTGATTTGAATGCAAAACGCCCTACGAGCAAGGGTTGTCTTAATTGAGCGCGGACCGCAGGCGGAAAACGTCATCTACGATATGATTTTCTAAGGAATAAAATAAAAATCGCCTAAATGCTGGTGTAATTCCTTAATTTATAAATTAATTCATCTGCTCGACATATATGTGTATATATATATATGAAATGTGAATTCTACAATACAAAAGCATTTTATTAACGTTGAAAAGATTTAGTTTTATTACACTATTGTTCGCTCGCCGTTTCACTCGCATTTTAGGTAACTTTTAACGGCGCAATCAAAGATTAATTAGGAGTATTCGTCAGGTCAGGTCAGTTCAGGTCTGATGTTATGTGGCCCATGTCCTTTCTTTGAGTTTATTGCCAATACTAAATTTCATTAAATTCGTATCAGTGGTTTAGCGGTGAAAGCGTGACAGACAGTTACTTTTGTATTTGTAATAGTATAGATAGCTGAGATTAAAATTGTTTTATTTAGAATAAATGTTTTAAAACCGTTAAGAGTTTAAGGGCCGTAGGAGTGTAAGAATTTCACCGCGACTACACAGATCGCAGGCCCGCTTACCGTTGAACAATTGGGGATTTATTTTATAACTTTTATTATATAAGTTCTGGATAAACTAATAAAAAAATACTGATATTATTACAAGTTTTTGTTAAATACAACAGTTTGAAAGCTTACAAATATAACATTTTCTAGTCAAAAAATTAATTGCAAGTGGCGTGGCTGTGATTTAGACGACCGAAATGTGGTCGTTAGTGAGAATTGAACGAAGGGGTTACTCTTCGTCCCCCATATAATTAAACTTGCTTCGTGATGTTTTTGATAATGACTATCATGTTTTACATTGGTTTTAATAGATATAAAACGTAAGAAATGGCATCACTTTCAGTTTCAAAGTACTCATCGATAATACAATGTAGGTTGGTGAACAAATAACGATAAGTTTTATATTTTGATTTTTAATTTAAATATAGTTTAATGAAATTAAGTGTTTTTATAATAATTCTAGTGCTTAAACATAACTTATATTATAAGCTGGGATAATAATAATGAAATATTAAATACATTATTAATTCCTCATTTCTAAAACAAGGAATTGAACGAAAACAAAAAGGGTTTAAGAATTGAGAGTCGAGAGCGCCACAATTCATAATTTAAGACGTCACAGTGCTTTTGTTTCGTCGTTTCGGATAACGCAAAATAAAGGCATATTAATTATTCAGCACCACACTCGTCACAATCAGAATAAGTGCTGATGTTTCTGTCAGCGGCTGCGGTGGTGGCGGTGTGCACGATTAGAATTCTTAAGCTCCGCCGAAGGCTTGATTAGAGGAAATTAAAATCATTATACTCGGGTGCGCAGCAGCGCGCCACAATGCCTCTACCCGTCTGAAGTAAAAATAAGGGAAACGCACATAAAGAAGGCGGCCGGCGGAAACGGAAGAGGCACCATCTTGGAGCCGCCGGGCGGGAAAACAATGGATTCGTTAATTAACATTTTCTTACGCCTCGCGGCTGTCGAACGAACAGTTAATCGGACAAAATATTTATGGCGTAGAAACGATGGAATCCCTTTATAGAATCGCACCAGTAAAGGGGCATGTCCGGATTACAATAATCCGCTGCGCAAGCGTCAGTTTTGTTTATTATAGTGACATATTCAGATAATTATATGATAACAACCATTAAAACTGTAGTGTTAAAAAACGAATTGGTACAATATTAATACAATTTTATTTTAAGTAACTATTATAAACAGCCTTTCTATTTTAACTTTTATTGACCACGATTCCTCTATGTGTTGCTCTCAATATTTTCTGTACTAACGCAGTCAAAACGATTGGAAATAATAACTCAATGGCTTGTCCAATGCACATTGGCAGGCGCCTATGGCCGGTGGCGGTGCGTGAAAAATGACTTCCATTCATAATACAAGATAACACCGGACCATACGTCGTGTATAGATTGATTGTAGTTCACCATCAAAAACATTTCAATGAAATCTTGTATATTATTTTTGAATCGTCGTTTAAACGACTTTTTTCATCGAAGTAGAAAGAGTTACAAAATATACGAAATAAATAGTTTTTACAATTTTATTAAAATCAAAAATACTCATTATCTTAACTTTTGATAAAATCAAAAAGTCTACACACTTATTTTAATATATAAAGTAATTAAAAAAAAAAACTCTAGTAAAATTGAAACAGCGATATTTTATGTAGTATTTTTAAAATTCATATACATACTTAAATTTAGAAACAAAAACATTGTATTGAATCTTTTTCGAACGTGTCCTGTATCAGTATCAATTGAGAATGAAAAATCACAGACATATATAGCGCACGATAAGACTGACGGGTGGTGCATTGTCTATGGACAGATCATAAATCACGGAAATTGTTATCAATACAAGTATGTAAAAGATTTTTTTTAACGTGCTAATTACAAGATTACCTGTCTGATTTGATTAAAAGTTTTTACGTAAGGTAGTTTTTTATCGATAGAGGTTATGAAATTTGCGACCGAAGGAACTGTTGTAACATATATCATAGGGTGAAAATTTGATAACCAACTGGTTTAATTATATGTTTTGGGTTAGCGATATAGGTTATCTATACTAATAATACAAGTGTGAAAGTCACTTTGTCTGTCTGTCTTTTCTTGTCCGTGTGTCGGTATTTAAATTTAATTTTATGTTAAATAACTTTTAGTACTATATTCATATTGTGTTATAACTAGAGTCAACGTGCGCGATATTTAATGGGTTCAATTGTATAAAACTACACACAATAGAGTGGAAAAACGAAACGAAATCAAAACAGCGATTCCCCAGTTTATCACATCGGACATTCATTGCGTCCATATTGACTTTTTGATCGAGGACCATCATTTGTTACCGAGGAATTCGTATGCGTTACCAGTTCACCAAACATTTTTGATGTTTTGAAAATATGTGGTTAACGATATGAACTGTTTTCATTCAACTAATATAGAAAAAATATATATTTTTATTTATATCGAAGTTTTAGAAGAAAATGTTTATTAATAATAAATGTTCCTCATAATACACCTATATTTGATTTTAGTGTAGTTTAGTGATTTTAAAGGAAAACTATAATAATTAATACTTTATTCCATTTACAGCAAACTGTTCGTGGCAGAGCTGATGACTCCCAGCGATCATCCGTTACTATACTTATTTTTTTACGTATAGTAAAAGGGCAAATGTGCAAACGGACGACATGATGATACTGGGATTTGAAACCGTCATGGGATTTGAGTCCAGTCCTCTATTCCTGAAACTACACTGTGTTATTTATGTTCCTAACTTAAACAGCAATTCAACCTGTGATTGCCCCATTATAAATATATCAGAGTATATGACGAAACCAAAAAATCTGGCTGGCTAGTAACTAAAAAATCTATCGAAAAACTATTATAGAAATAGTGTTAATACGAGAGAATTGTGTAAAATATCTTATTTTACAAGGGATTATGGTAGTATCGTGAAGATAAATTCTGATCGCTGTATTTTGCCAGTCGTAACGGGCAATAAAACTTCGTTAGTGGTGGATTACCGCCATTAAACGCTATCCCAGCTGTAAAACGGGTAATCGATGCGACTCCATGTTTACTGTCGTGTGACGGACAGGGTAGTTACGTCATAAATCTTGGAGGTGTATTATTTTGTTGAATGGAGTATTGATTACTTTTATTCAGAGTAAAGACATGCCCTAGTTTTAATTATGTTATAAATAAGTAATTAATGTTTTTTTTATAAATTTCATTATACAGTAATTTTATCGTTTAACTTATTTATTTCGTAGTCAATTCTTTTTTTGAATGCGTATTTTATAGATAAATACGTAAATTTATATATGTAAGTGTACCTACTCTATGCAAAATAAATAAATAAATTAATCACTTTTGATTAATATTATTCTAAAAAGGGTGTTTTTCGAATGAATAAAATTATGGATAGTTCAAAATATCAGTCATATTAGAGTAAGTAGTTTTTGGTATTTGTAAGTTCGAATTATTTCGTTTCTTGATCGTCAAATTTACTTTTTGGACGCAAAGAATCACGTTGGCGATCACGGTCTCAATTATTAATTGTAATTTTTGACAGGCACCTGTCAATTTCGCAGCGTTCAACCCTTCCTTAATCCTCCCCAAGACGCGAGGTGCTGGGACGTCTCCTTGGCTCCCTCGGAATAAATTAGCTTTCTCCCGACCACATTGGGATATAAAATTTTGAATATGAATGGAAAATTTTGCATTCGTAATAAACCGCTTTCCCGTGTAACGGTACAGATGCGTACTCGAGGACTGGATAAAAACGGAATCCGAGTCGTGTCGTTCCTCAGGTGGCCCGCTATAAATATTTATTAATTATTTTTTCAATAATCTCTCCGCTCTTGTATCCTCCGAGGACGGAGGGATATCTCCACCGTTAATTGCTTTTTGTTTCATTTGAATAAGTATTGTTTTTGACTGCTCGAGCGTAACGCAGAATTTTATAAAATCTCAGTGATGAATAAATTTTCTTTAAAATCATTAAGTCTGTGTTATTAATTTTGCTATCGTAGTTATTACTTTGTAAGGTCTACGTAGAAAAATATATTCTACTCAAAGTGAATTAGTAAATTACTTCTTTTATTTTTTTATTTAAATAAAATTGCAGTTTCGTATTTTTGTAATCAACTTATACTTTTACATTCTATCTGGAAAACGTCAATTGTTTTAATTAACCGACTAACTTGTCTTAATTAAAAACACATACCTTGATATAATTTAATATAGTGTTATAAGAAAATAAACTTTTTCCTGGTTATCGTTTATTAACTTGTATTTTAAACCTGAAGTTGCTTATCGTGACTTATAAATAAAGGCATATGTATTCAGATGCAGGTTTATATACTTTATATAATTTGGCTATATACAAATTTTCTGTCTAATGTTTTAGTTTTTTTTTTTTTTTTTTTATTGCATAGGAAGGCGGACGAGCATATGGGCCACCTGATGGTAAGTGGTCACCAACGCCCATAGACATTGGCGTTGTAAGAGCTGTAAACCATCTCTTACATCGCCAATGCGCCACCAACCTTGGGAACTAAGATGTTATGTCCCTTGTGCCTGTAATTACACTGGCTCACTCACCCTTCAAACCGGAACACAGTAATAACAAGTACTGCTGTTTTGCGGTAGAATATCTGATGAGTGGGTGGTACCTACCCAGACGAGCTTGCACAAAGCTCTACCACCAAGTAAAGTTTAGTATATGTTTTATAATTTAAGTAAGTAATTAGAAACATACGTAGTCAGAAACGCACTCAGAAACATAATAAATAATATGATACTTCTATTAAACTTTTCTATCTCGACGCTGCGTGGGAAAATTCCATGTCAAACGAAACGCAGTTGCAAAACATACAAAATGAATTCATATTCATTGTTATTTGACTTTCAATTGATAAGTCAGAGCTTATATTTATGTAAGGTCATCACTAAAAATACTAATTATTTTTCGAATATAATATATATTATCTACTACAAAATAATAAATTATACATAATAACACAACAATAAAATCATAAAAATAAACATCGAATGTTAGTGAATAGTTAAAATATAATAATAAAAAATATAACGTGATTCATTTTTTATCAATATTTAAACATGATTTAAATAAAAAGCGAACTCTGTCTTTCGGTGACGTGATGTCGCCGTTGCCTAATTGATTTTATAATTTGAGGGAAAAAAGAAAAATATACATTAAGATTCGTGGAGCATGACACGTAGCACCCGATGCGCTTTGCGGTAACAAAATCATTCTTAACTTTGAAAATTTATTTGCAAAGCGAATAACATTCCTATCTTAAAGACAATAAGGATGAAAATCATGATGAAAAAAATGCGAGTTGAAAATTAATTTGGTTGTTGAATATATCCAGCCGCCTCAGTTTTATTTTCATAGTCTTGTATAATTTTATTGAAATAGCCGAATCGAGTCGCAGACAATCGTCATTTTGCTGTATGGAAGTGTAAAAGTTTTAACAGATAAAAACAAAAATTGGCTTTGATTTGCATTCTACTATTGACGTTTTATTTTTATAAATAGAATGTGTTCTAACTCAAATCTTAGATTCAAAAATAAATTTAATTTGAAAACAAAAAATATTGTTTTTTTTTAATACGATTATTATTAGTCGATTATCGCCTCAATTACGTAAAGAGAAACTTTTCACATATTATTTTTACCTTTAAATATGGAACGCATAATTTGTTCTAGCTACGTCACCCTCGGCATATTAATTTTTTATTTGATCAAGATAGTAACTGAAGGCAAATAGTTTCGTAATAAAGCCAATTTTTGATAATGCTATACTTTACTCGAATTTCGAGTGGTTTATTCCGCTAAGGATGAAATTATACACAGTAACGTGTCATTTTACAGGCAATTTTGAACTCGTTTAATTTCAATTAATCTCACATTCTTCATGCCTTATGTATTTACGAGAAATTGGCCATTTATACAACCGGTAAAACTTTTTTTACATTTCTTTCTATAATATTGCAATTGTGTGATGTATTTTATTTCTAATTTTTGTGTTAAAAAAATTTGTAAAAAGTTTTTATTTTTAATGAAAATGGAAATTCAAAAGCAATTAGTTTCTCGTCGGTACTTCTTTTAATCTTTTTGAATTTATAGATTTATAATGACGATTAAAAATTGCTTGTATGTATGCTTGAATAAAGTATAATATATTGATTTTGATTGTCATCAAGATTTTGAGAGCGGGCGTAATTAATAAATAGACAACGCATCTTACGAGTCTTCTTATATATTGTGATGGATAGATTGTGCAAGTGGTTTTTATTTCTTAAATCGGAAGCGACATCGATGACGGGTTCATATCAGATGCCATAATCGTTTGTCTACCTTTCTAATACAAATATAGAATTAATAAATTAAAATAAAGTATATAAAGTTAGAAAAAAATTGGAATCGGAATCAGACGAACGGGTTAACGTATTTCCCGGTTGATTAACATTACTGATATTAATTCATTCGTATCGATGGGGTATGTCAAACAGATGTACCTTGTCGATCCTACAGATAACCACACCCGTAACAAATTAATCCGTTACTCGGTACATTTGTAAGGCCTATCGCGACATCTACACCAAAATCGACGTTGATTAATTTTGTCTGCATCGGGTTGGTAATGTTTATTAACTTCGAAAACATCATTGACGATAATTATGACCAAAAGCAATAAGGTTTTGTAAAGTGATTGAAATTAAAATAATTAATACTAATATTATAAAGGCGAAAGATTCTGAGGGTGGATTTATTAATCTTTCACGTAAAAACTTCTTAACGGATTTGATTGAGATTTGGAATAGAGATAGCTTATACCTTTTACATGCGAGCGTAGTCGCGGGCGTAATATAGACAAAAAGGAAATTTGTATTTATAGTTTGTATGTTTAGAATCATCAAATCGCCGAAAAAAATATACACTAACAGTATTAACTAAAAAATAATAACGACTTATCTGTTAAAGAACTTTATCATTCATACTATTTATGAGAATACTAAGTAAATAACGTAGTTATAAATTCATTTAGCGTATATAATCTGTATGACATTTGAGTTTATTTAACGTTTTGATACGTCTGTAACATGAACCATCAGATCGTGATTCAGTAATGTTCGTATCGCGTGAAATTGAACAATATAAGTCTCGATTGACTCCGCTCTGAGGAAATGAATAGATTTCATTTTAGTGTCATTTGTTGAGTTAATGGCGCCTCCCACTAATGCCGTTGATAATAAAGCTAAGGTAACATAAACTAAGGGTTTGTGAATGGTAATATAGTCGGTGACAGCTGTTAATGTACTGGTAATCGAGTGTGGTTTGTTTCGGTTGTCCATTATAAGTTAAATATAGCTTACGAGGTTATTTTTTGTAAATATATTTTTATTTTTGTAGAATCGTATTAATATTTTTCGGATATATCATATTGATTGATGCAGTGCATAAGATATATAACTTCGATTTTAATGAAAATAGTTTTTAAAGTTCTTACGAAATACATATATTTTTTTTTAAAAATTCAATAATATATTTCTTGTTTTTTTATTTTTTATTGTATAGGTAAGCGGGCGAGCATATGGGCCACCTGATGGTAAGTGGTCACCAACAGCCATAAACATTGGCATTGTAAGAAATGTTAACCATCTCTTACATCACCAATGCGCCACCAACTTTGGGAACTAAGATGTTATGCCCCCTGTGCCTGTAATTACACTGGCTCACTCACCCTTCATACCGGAACACTACAACACAACGAAGCACGAAGCCTTACCACCAAGTAAAATTTGTAGTGAGACATGGGGTCTCATTGTAATTTTATTTTACGCATTAATATGATTGAACAAGTATTAGCGGAAAATGTAACCAAAAAGTATTTATTTAATTTTAAGCATAATGGCTTAGGGCATATTATTTGATTCAATCTTTTTATATTAAATTGTCTACCGATTTGTCGTAATCCAATAAAACGAAGCGCAATTACATCACAATGTCTTCCTTTTTCCTCGAAAAAGAAAAAAAACAACTTCGTCATAAATAATACCGTATGTCATTTCTCAGCACGTATGAAATTTATAACACGCGTAGCAATGTCGAAGGGCATTTATTTGTAATGGATCCATTCGATAGGCGGGGAAAAATGTCGGTATGATTTTTGAAGTTAGACAATTTAATTTGTATTTTAACGTTTGCGTAGATTCATATCAATGAACTAAATGGTATTAACTTTGATAAGATGAATAAATAACGAACAAAAGAGTTTTTTAATTTAACTCATTTAAGTAGCTCTTATTACGTTAACAATATTGAGTTTAACACTTATATTTTATATAAATATCGTAAATTATTAATTATTATTATTTCGGATTAAGTTGAGTGAGATTATTTATCACGGAGAAGATATTTTTTTATCGCTGAACTAAAATATAAATTAAACGGTCGAACATCCCTTCCACATATATCACAGTTCGGGGGCAAGAGTTCCCGAACCGATTTGTGACTTAATCACTTTATTGGCAGCGAGGGAGACTGCTTATCAGAAAGAAAACGACGTTACAACTGATATATGGGTAAACAAGCTTGCACTTTTCCTCGGCGACTTTTGGCGGTCACAGAGGCTATAAAGTCGACGGCGAAGTTTGTATTGCGCTCGTGGGGAGACTGAAGTGGTTTTTGAACGTTGTTTTATTTTTTTATTTAAACCCGATTTTAAAGTAATTTACTTGCCTTGTCAATGTTGACGTCATCGCAGTCTCGTGCATCTGTAAAAAAAAAACATAATTTACTATGGTAACGTTCAAAAAAGAATGAAAGGAAGTGCTAGTTTTTTTTACTTATTCTATAGCGTTGATATTAATGGCGACTTGTATGCGAATACGATGCTGTACTGTACAAGGCGGTACTGTTTTCTATCTATAAAAAGCACCGTTACATTTATCTAAATAAGTAAAAAAACCGCACTGGGCTTTCTGTACGCATGATTGACGTCACGACTGACGTCGACACATGACTGTGTCACATATTGAATGATTATGTAACATACCTTTTATATAACAGTAACATAATCGATTTCAATCACGTCACAATAAATTTCACATTCAATAATAATTGATATATTGTAAAAAATATGTAAATTAATTTTGATAATTAATTTATATAGACATAATGAAAATTGTTTGCTTTATAATATTAATAAGAAAGGGTTATAAGGCATTGTGTACACAGCGTCTTTATACCCGTCCGGTGATTAGCCACTACGCAACGCATCGGACCTAAATATGTTTGTATTTCGGCTTTCCCAGTATATACCAATATCGGTTCCCTCCTGAGGATCAGCCATTACGTAGCCTCTTAACGGCGGACGGGCTTTAATTAAAAACTTCTTGCATTAGCATGCAAGCATCCCTTCATGGAATATATCCTTAAGAAAATTATTTTGATTATATTTGGACAGCCGCCCGTTTGGTAAAAAAATACGCTATATAATATTGCTTATTTACCGTACTAATTAAAATTCATTGGGATTATATTAAAGTATATTTAATTTAAACATCTAAAATAAAAAGAAATGCTTTTTGTAAGAACGATAGTATAGTTGTTTTCTTTTTTTTGAATAGTAAAAGCATGTTGTACCGTGTTTTGTGTTATAGGTACACACGTAGATAACCGCACACAAACCCACGAGGCAAAGAGTTGTTGAGTTAAAAAGAGATCGATATTTATAACGAGGATAAAATATAACGAAAGCAGTATCAAAATCGAATATTATTCGTGTATATTAAGTGGGTCAGGCGGGATAGCCAGCCTAAACAAACAGTGCAGATTCAAGTAGCATCTTAGCGGTAATAAACAAGCGCAGGTGTACCGGTCGGTACCCGTCTCAACCGCTGTCCGTACTAACTTGGAAAGTATTCGCAAGCGTTCAAACATACAGCGCTCGTTATGCATGCCTCGCTGAGTTTAATCACGGGGCCAACCCGCCCACGGCGAACCTAATGTTTTCACTATGTATTTTTTAAGTACCGACAACTTGCCGGTATTTCGTACTCGTGATTCTCGATATTCTTATTCTCCCCCGGCTTGTATATCAAAATATTTCATTTCGACGGCGCTAATTGGAATTTTCGCGTTATACCTTTTTTTTTTGTTAGCAGAAACAGGAGTGCAAATGTTACGTTTAAATGTTTTTACGTTTCTTACGTCACACAACGGACGGGACAAGGGATTACGTTAACAAAATAAAACGTTATGTTATTATTTGATATACAATAGATAAACATACGATATGGAGTACCTTTGAAGTTACCCGTACTATATCGAGATGATGGTTCTCAAACATCTATTAGCCTTGTTGTATCCGACAGCCCTCATCCGAATCTTGTACTATTATTCGACGTGTCCAATATTGACACAGTGTCCCGCCGATTGTGCACCTCACAAAGATCCCTTGTCACTTCCACTGTATGTGGGTTTCAATGTATCTTAGTATTATGTTATGAAAGCAGAATTAGACGATATATTATTACGTCATAACTGATCGATTTTTAAAAATCAGTTGAACATCAAGAGGTAATTAATCACGGAACATCTAGCAGCGTTGGCTAAACGAATTTTGTTTGACTTAGCGTAAAGTTATACCAAAATCTTATTTATTTTTTATCAATTTCGTCCGACCGGCGTTAGGAGCGTCGTCCCGTTTTATTATAGGGACGTGAATTAGCAAAAACAGAATGGATTTTAGCTGTGATTATGTCAAAAATAATTAATTATTATCGATTCGTAGCGGGCAGGGGAGCGGATTGATGGGTGGCACCGAGTGGAGCGGCTCTTTAAAATTGGGAAGCTAATTACTCGCCTACGAAAGAAGGCTGGCTACGAGGATACGACAAAGATTAACGACAATTCGAATTTCTTTTCGGTGTGGGCCCGCTAGTAAATGCAATTAAATATTTAGATTGATAAATTATATTAAAATACAATTGAAATTGTAATTATTTGCGAATTATTATTTGTTATATTGTGGTGAATTATATTATTTTGGTAAAGTAAGCAATTAATAATGTATTGATTCAAGAATGCTTTACAGTGAACGCGAGGGGCTTCGGGCTGAGTGTGTTAGGGGCCGATCGGAATTTCTTCATTCATTAAGGCCAGGCAGGTCCGTGACCAGTTTGTCTAAGCAGTCACAGTTCCGTACACAACGCGTACGAGTCAAACTTTAATTTAGAGCGAACTACCTGCGACCGCTTGCCCCATTCATAATAAATCACACCCTCTGTTTATTTTAGAACCACTAGTGTGTGACTGACATTTTACGTATAGACTTATTTCGACATCCTCGAAACGGCTAAAGATTTAGCAAACTATGATTTTGTAAATCAATTTGGATTGCAGCCAACTAACCAACCAGTTCCAACCCGGGAAAGCGACTTGGAATTTTCATTTGTGGTCAATTTGTTTTTACAATTCATCTCGTACCTGCAAGTGTTGGTGAAAATCTACCACATATGTATCAATGCATGCAATGCATGAAATAGGTCTTAGGCCGGCAATTGGTCATGTACAGGCTGTAACGTTTTACTTTATAAAATTGTCTTTTGTATAGTCAATAAATCACAAGTTGAAAAGTTCATGGCGAGAAAAATCACAGTCATTGGCCTCTTTTAAGTTAACGCCATTAGCTTCGAGATTTCCTCTTTGAAATAAAGTGCAAAGATTACCTCTCTTCGTTTGAGAGGGCCGAGTAATTAGTAACGCTTGAGTTTTATTTGTTGACGTTCATTATTCGATGATTTTAAACGTTGGGTGTAAGTGAGAGGGGATGTGGAGTTAGGTTGAGTTAGAAAGAGAGGTCGGACATTCAATCGTGAGGCTGCACCTGCCGCCGCACGAATTTGCAATTTAAATTCCAAACGGATATTCTGAGAGGACCTCCTTAACACGACATCTGTTTAAATTGTCGACGATAGAGTGACTGCTGCGGTCTGAAAACTCTTTGTGATTACGAATTAATTGAAATAAAACAAAACCCTTTCGATGAATAGGGCTGACTTAGAAATGTAATCGTTAAATTTTAGACTACAATGAGGAACAAAATATCATAAACGGTTGAGTATTCTGCTTAAGTTAAATTTCATTCTGATCATTATTTTAACGAAATACGTTTTGTATAAAACAAAAATACAACAACCCATATATGGTTTTAGCACATTTTTTATCTACTGTTGTGTTGTGAGTTGGTGTCAGTCAAAGCTAGACAAATGTATGAAAATAATAAACAAAAATTTTAACAAAACAAAAACCGACTTCAAAGGAAAAACAAATTAATATGCACTAAAAATTAAAAAGATAATTGCGTATTCTTCTATGAATGGTTCGATAATTAACTTACTCTTTTCTATTCATCAATATGTAGGTACGATTGTGTTGTGTGGTTGATAATGTAGTTACAATTATTGTTATTTTTGGAGTAAAAAAAAAAACATCAAAATTGATTCACCCAGTCGAAAGTTATGAGGTAACAAACACAAAAAAAAACATACAGACGAATTGATAACCTCCTCCTTTTTTTGAAGTCGGTTAAAAATAATTTAATACATCGTAATAACGGCGTGGCGGTAGCAATCAGCGATTTAGTAAAGACATCTTACCATTATATCAAAATATATAAATATGTCTTTAAAGTCTAACCTTATTAAAAAAGAAGCTTATGAATATACAAAAAAAAACAGAAAACATATAAATATATTACGTCATTTTTGCTATTTCTCTTTTAATCAAGGAATGTTAAAATAAAAGGGTGGTAAATTCGCAGTCACAATATAATTTGGTAAATTGATTGATCTTTCCAGAGATGATATATTATACATCAGTGTATCAGACGTGGTCGGCTAATAGGTGTTAGTGGGTAAATAAAGAAAGCGCGGGCGGAGACGGCTGTCATTAATAACTATCACCCTACCACTTCATTATCAATCAATCATATATGCCGTGCTTACGACAGTTTCTATTGCACTACAAAAATATGAATTCACGTATAACCTTATTCTTTCATTTCATTAAATACTTTCTTAGTTTAATACATATTTTTATTCGATATCTACAGAACAGAACAGGGTCAATAACCCTGTTCAATTAGATTATTTTTTATTTTATTGTTCCTAGCTATTAAAAAAAGTATCAATAAAGAGACATTGTAAGTATTATTATCTTTAAGTCATATATATTAGTCGAGAAGTTTTGATGAACACACGAAGAAATCCATTTAAAATTAAATGTTTTTTAAACTATTAAACCAATATAAATAAAAAACTAAAAGTTTTTGGCAGTTAAACGCGCTTTGAATTTACAGCATTGACGTGACAAGCGTGACTTACATGTTCTTGTTACAAATATCGCACCAATCATACAAACTAACGATTTACAAAATATTCACACAGTAATCTTGAACATATGAAGAAGGATGACTTGTCGGAAGGAGTTAATAATCTTATTAATTTGTTCGAGTTACCAACAACTCGCTGGGCCCGACGTTCTTTGTAATTAATGAGAACACCTCATCTATTACATTAGCTGGAGGGCCCGCGAAATACTTACGTGTTTAACATTACCAACGTAACGAGACACTACACGTATATCAAGAAATATCTCCTCAAGTACGAAGGGCACAGGTCACTTATAATTGGTCGGATAACATACGGAGTTAACACAATAAATAAATTGCGCGTGAAGAAAATGAAACAAGAAAATTCATTTATCAAGCGCATGTTAGGTGTTTTCTGAGGCTTTTATGATTGATAAACGGTTGAATCACTTTTGTTATACTTGATTAACATAATATACTAATTAATGAAATAAATATACAACAAATAATATTAATTAAAGAATTATTTAGTTAAATACTGATTTATTTAATTTAATTATTGATGTGACATCCGGAAGATAAAACACGCCATTGTTCAACGAATCTAAATAACATTTAAACGTAAAATCGTATATGTTTTATACATCTAACAATGTATTTTAACTATTTCAGTTTCGTAAACGAAGGTAGGCTTCAGACGGCTCGTAAATCATACTCAAGGAACTGCGCTTTGATCAATTAAATTTTATTACAAGCGTTTATTAAAGGTCGGGTAAGTGAAAGATTTATTGGAGGTTTATCCTCATAACCGTAGACTAAAGGATATTACTCAATACGAGCCTTAGCTTGGGTCCCTAGCAAGGGTTTGTTAATATTAGTTACATATTTGTAGAACTATTTTTTATTTAATAACATTCGTACATTTCGTATGAATAGAATATATTCCAATTTTAAATTTTATTGCTAAAGATAAATAATTCAGCTGTTTTTATTTTATTAGCCATTCGTTGTGATGTCATGGATGTTGGTCGGAGTAGGTACCATTGACCTACCATCTAAATTCTTCTGCCAAACAGCAATATTTTTAATAGCTGAGCTTCTGCTGGAAGTGTTTGAGATAATATTGTGAAATAATTAACAGTCAGTAAATGAACTAATGGCGGACGTAGAACTTTTCTTCCTTTAAAGGATAGTTTTGGTGTTTATTCCACGAGGCTGCTCCAATGTAGGTTGGTGGAATAAACACCAAAAGTGGAAACAAAATTTCAACTGAATATATTCGCCTGTGCTATCTTGGCTTATAATTTAGTCGTATTAGAATGTTTCTTATATTAAGTATTATTCATACATATTGTATAATATAACAGACTAGTGGAATTAATCTACTTGGAAACGCTTACTCAAAGCGTGTAATATCTCGGGTCAAACACGGACTAATCTAAAGCAATGTAAACACGAGCTCAAGTTCAGAATTTAACTGTTATTTGAATTGCCTCAGTAGCGAAATATTATTTTTAGAGTATGCGTCAGCGTGTGGACTACAACCCAAATGGTTAGTTTTTACTTTGACTACATTCATATAGCGTTCTTTAATTAAGAATTATAATTTTGAAATATAGTCTCGATAAAGTTAGATATTTATTTACAATAAAAATATAAAACTGCTTCTAACAATAGCTCAAATTTCCAATACCAACAAATATAATTATGACCCCTGTGGAGCTATGTTGAGCTCAACGCAAAAACATCGGTTCATAAACAAGAAGTTATATCCGATAGTACATAATATAAAATATATTTATAAATACTTATACACAGAAGAATTGAGATACTGATTTTATTTTTAAATCAGATAACAGAAGTTCCCAAGGTTGATGGTGGATTTGTGATGTGTGGGATGGTAAATATTTCTTATACCGCCAAAATAATGTTTTGTGGTAACTATATAACATCAAGTGACTCATTTGCCAGGCCGACTTATGATTAATAGTAAAAAAACAAATACAATAAATATCGATCGTTGTAAGGTAATGCTATGCAATATTGAAGGAAATAAGAAGATCTTGGAGTAAAGATATCGTCATTTGACGAAAATACGCAATAAGTAAACACATATTATACGAAGAACGGAAACTAGCAACGAAAGCTAATTATCCGGTGGTTACTTTACGAACAATGCCGTTACGCGCTTGATATATGCGCACTTAATTCTAATGCGATGTCGGCTGTCGGCCCCGCGAGGTGCCACCGTAAAGCTGAATGCGGAATCATAATAAAGTATGATTTCTTGGTCGGGGACGCGGCCTAACGCGGATAATCACTCCTCAGGCGTACCCATATAATTCCTTAGTGCATAATGAAAGTTGATTAACATTATACCCGGCGTTCGTGTGTGCGTGTGTGTCCGCCGCAGATTCCGAGTCCTAATTAAGAGCGAGGGAAGGAGGGTCGCGGCCGGCGGCGGGGGCGGGGTATCGATCATCGCCCGCCAAGGAATCGACGCAGGGACCCGCAAAAAGGGGAAGCCCTCATCTCAAAATCAGCGGACGTCTAAACCCGCTCTCAGCACATGTGTTTTGATTTAAACGCACTCCAAGGGTCAGTATAATTCACGTGTGTAGAAACGGAACGCTTCAGGCACGATTTGCAAATCCGATGTGAATAATTACACGGCTTAAAAGCGCTTACCTACTGCCTTATTGCGATTTGCATATTTTCTTGTGGCTTAGCGTCGGCTGTCCACGCGTGTTCGTCAGGCTCACAATACTCTGCCTAATGGGATATTGCGACATTATACGAGGTTAATTCATTTTTCGTTTTATTCGTTTTTGAATCAAGGTCATTAAATGTTATTTTGGATGATTGAACATTTCTTGTATTGTATTGTAGGTAAATGACTTGTCCCTCTTCCAAAATTATAGCAAGAAAACACTAACAAAGCTGCTTATAAAAAAACGTAGGAAAACACTTATCACGCTCTAGTGCAAATCGTCGACTGTCACTTCAAATCCGCCGACGGCAGCGTAAAATGGAAAAAAGTGACAAAAATAACAATCAAATAGAGCATCCGCGGAAATGAGATCTGAAGGAATGATCACGCCCGACCCCGGGGACCGGTTGCCTCTTCAAAAAGGACTTAATCTCTCAATTCACTAAGGAGTTAAGCTTTAAAAAATATTTCGATAGGCAACAAAGAGCCCCTCGCGCCGCGGTGTCTTTGACACGTTGCCGACGGATTTTTTCCGCGAGATCTTTTTGTGAGACGGGATGTCATTCTGTTTGTATCGGCTTTGTCGCATAAGGTTAAGCGACGGTTTATTAGCCCCGGCTTCCTTTTCGCAAACAGAGGGAGAATCGGAATATTTAATTCCGATGTTTTGAATTGTTAAAAGATTATGACTGCAGATTGAACCAACGATCACCATTTAAAAAATATTTATCGAGACAATGCCAGTTACGACATGTAAGCGAAGCCCTCTTACAATCAATATGAAAATGTGACGAGTGGGGTCGCTTGGCAGCCGGCGGTCCTTAATTAAGAATACGTGACAAAAGACGAGACGTGCACACAAACACAAGTCGCACCGAAAAAGGTTCGGATTATGTAACCCTTCTGCGCTTTTGATTTTAAACGCGTGAAGTGCCAATGCCGGACCGTGGAGTCTAATTTGAAAAGAGACTTGACAAATCTGGCTTCGGGCAACCCTCGTTTAATCGAGCCACGGCTACGCGTGACGTCGATATGAATGTTGATACAATGAAATAATAGAGTGGAGGAGGCGGTCACTATGGTGACGGGGCGTGTTAGTGGGAGAGCGTGACCGTAGTGAATAGAACGGTGAAAGGTTTGGTCTCGTTTGACCATTTAGATCGGGTCAGCGTTTTGTGCGCTGATTCGACATCGAATACGGAGTTGTTGGGATAATTAGCAGGCAAACAAGGAGCGGTGCCCGCACAACTTTTGCGGGCCATTCAGGTGCTCAACAAACACTGCTGCAAGAAGTTTAACAGCAGTTTAATTGCGGTACGAAAACAGAAGCGCACGGAAAACACTTTAGCTTTATTGAAAAGAACTTAGTCGGTTACATTGAGGTTAACTACGTATAAAATAAGCTGCGTTTGAGTTGGTAACTGTAATATTATATTATTTCAAATTTAATTAAATTGTAATTACTAATGTGAAACTATTTTACAATTAATAGTAAATGTTACTTTCTTTCGAACTTTTCAATATTTACGGTTTCATTTAATATTAAATGCATATGAACGCTCGACGTAGTTAATTTTTTTATTGTTTTTTTTTATTGTATAGGAACGAGCATATGGGCCACCTGATGGTAAGTGGTCACCAACGCCCATAGACAATGGCTTTGTGAGAAATATTAACCATCGCTTACATCGCCAATGCGCCACCAACCTTGGGAACTAAGATGTTATGTCCCTTGTGCCTGTAATCACCTTTCAAACCGGAACACAACAAAACAAAGTATTGCTGTTTTGCGGCAGAATATCTGATGAGTGGGTGGTACCTACCCAGACGCGCTTGCATAAAGCTCTACCACCAAGTAAATTAAGCTAAGGTATAAAATATAGAAGACGTTTCGTCAACGATAGGTAATAAGACTTGAGATATGATGAATAAATAACCTTAACAATTAAATCCCGCCTCCGTCACGTAGGGGTTTACGGTAGCACGCACGTCACGCTCGCCGCTAATTTATCACGCGCCGTGTCCGCGCCTTTACGCTGCCACTGCCACTGACATCGCCGATTTATAGACCATGTGTACCGGACTTTATTAAGCAAAGGTGAGATGTAGAACCAGCTTTGTTTGTATATTATTTATTATAAAATTTAACAATAAAATAAATTATAATAATCACCTTATCAGTGGAAGCTGTGAGATACATGAAAATCCGTTTTGCGACAAAAAAGTTACGTATAAAAATATTCGGCCTCAGTTATAAGTTCGGTGCTTAGCGGCTGTTTAGTTAAACACTAATTTATCTTTTTTTATCTTTAATGTTTTGACATACGAAAGAAGAAGACACGAAATTGTTTTACGTGATTGTTTTTAAGTTTAACTTCTTTTTAAAAAGTTACACTTAGAAAACATTTCACTGACTTAGTTTTGAAAACGAAATGTGAATATTATGAACATACAGAAAATACCGTGCTCCTTACTTTCCTTTGAATTTATCGCAGTCAGGTTAATTTGATTAATTTCCCCTTGAACACGCACTAAGAAACCTGTCCCTAGCCGAGATCCAATAGGGATTTGGTCCCAATTATGTATTAAGCAAACTTAGCTATACCGAAACACACGCGATTTTACTTAGGATTATATTGACGAGAAATTTTAATAGCAAAAATGATGCGAGTATATTCGATAGGTAAGAGAATAATTGCCAAACATCACTAAATAATTAGTCGTGTTTGGTAATAATGTTGCCATTTTCACATTCAATAATGAAACACTACAAATAAAACAATTACATTGAAAATTTATTTTATTCAAGTGGACTTTGTCAGTCAAAACAAAGCCAAGATCGTAATAGAATATATACATATATATATATAGTTATGATAAATACTATGAATGTGTTTCATAGGTTCGGAAAGAACAGATCACGGACAGATCTTGAAACGCGTCGTAAGGGACTCAACGGGATTATGTTTTCTTTACAAAATTGTTGTTTACAATTATTGATATTATTATATTTTTCATACGAAGCATATTTGATGCGGTCAATTTATACCAAAGATTCATTATTTTGCGAATAAAAAGAGTTTTATCTTTCAGTAAATCATTGTTCTTCACTTCAATTGATTTTATAGCGTTATTGGTAATTAATCAACCTGTTGCGACTTCTAATCCTTCAGATTCTAGCATCAGTCGCTTCTGATTCGAGCGTGGCTTCATCGACTAAATTGGAAAAGGATATTTTGCGAAGTTTGGTTGAAAAAGAATACACATTTCCATTTATAATGGCTGGTGAAACAAAATGGAAAAACAAATCCGGAGTTCGAATCGATCGAAAAAAAATATAATAGATTTATGTACAAAGTTTAACGTCAAGGAACATATTTAATTAAGGTATTTTATTACTAAATTCCTTATAAATATTTTTTAAATTGTATTCGAAATATAAAAAAAAAAACAAATGATTTTCACCCAAGGCACCCAAGGTTGAAATGGCATAATAACCTAAATTACCGAAACTAGCTGTTTCGTTACCCGTAATTCCCCTGCGCTGAGTATCGATCGTCCGCGAGCGACAAAACTTTCTAGACAGCTTTTATATGCACTTTACCTACTCTATAGAACGTTTGATCAAGAGCGTTCGTATTGTTACCTACTACCGGGTCATTTATTACTTAATTATGCATGGATATGGTTGAATGAATATTTCAATTTCATAGGCATTTCATAGGAAAACAAGCTACGTTTACTTTTTTTTTCTATCGTCGAGAACGTGAAGTGCAATTAATGGAGTGAAACGTCGTCAATTTTTTAATATTGAACATTCATATGATTATGACTTCGTCCTTGATTGTTGAAGCTGATTTGTCTATGGATGTTTGTTTATACGTAAAACCTTTTAAATACGTTTTATTTTTTAATTCTCCTACACTAAAATGGAAAAGGGTATGTGTTTTTTATTCCTATATACAGATTTATCTTACGAGATTGATAAGTTTTTCTATTTGTGTAAACAATCGCTGTGATCAAAGTAAAGATGACGTTTGATACTTCAAAGGGTATTAGACTATGATGTTATAGAATATATTGTATTTAATTAACATGCCCATGTCAATTGATAGAAAAGATTAACTATAGTTTCCGGAGAACCAGCTGTAGTTTTACACTGAATCAATACTATATGAATATAAATAATATAATGTATAAAATAAATAATCAATTTGTACATATTGCATATATAAATAAAAATAGTAATAATTTGCGAGTGTAATTAAATTTTAACTCGAATTATTCCCAGAGGCAATTCGGTAAAAGCAATTACTTTTACCAATAAGCATAATCGCAAATACGTAAGCAAATAACGGGGAACGTTTTTCGCGTTTGGGAGACGTCAAATGTGACGTCAGCAAGACATGGCGTGCATCCGACGTCTGATAGGGGTACCATCAACATGTGGCCGCACAAACCCTTATTCTGTACGAATTGGTTAACGGCCTAAAATAAAGTCGGTTATTCTAATTTTGATTTTTTATTTTTTATTTTTCAATTTATGTAAAAATTCAGGACTTTGTGTCGATTTGAAGGGTTACTGAGAAAGTGTCATTACAGGCACAAGTGAACATCTTAGATTCCATGGAAAGTTAGCGGTGTGAAGTGATTTTATAATAATATTAATATGAGGTTGCAAAAAATATATTTTTTTTAAATAAAATATAACAAAACTATTTATTTAATTTTATTTATCAATTAAAACTTAACTTAGCAATATATTAATTGATCGAGCTTGGTTAAGATTAAGTTTTTTTAGCATCTGAGCTCTCTTCACATTGGATTATTTCATATGTGATCTGATGCGTCACCAGTGACGCCCGAATAGGGCCGCGTGACGTAACACATCCCGTGTGGGGTGAGTCTAATCAGCTATGAAAATTAGGTTCCGCAGCGTATCTTCTGCTTTGTACTGTTACGGAATTTAATTACTATTTCCAAATACTGTTATTTGATGGCTTGGTAACATTCTTGATGTTTAATTTACGTTCGGATTAAAATTGATCATATATGTATACTCATCAAAGAAAATTTGTGATCATCAAGAAAATTAATTAGATGTTATAATGTGAAATAATTCGTTACATTAAAATTATTATTATTGTTATATTTTTACTTTATTAGACAAGTGACATTACCAAAATAATAAAGTATGTTAAAACTAAAGTTTTTTTAATAATTTCAAATAATATTCCATTTATGTACAGTTACTTGTTAAAGTTTAATAAATAATGGGTTATGATAATATAATTATATATTATATTTATTTTTATTACATATAATGTGTGTTTACATTTATCATAAAATATGTATAAACTAATAAAAATTACAGCGAATCTATGAAATTATACTGAACACTATTCTTATTTATATCGAAAAAAATCAGTTATTTTATATATTTTATTAGTATTATCGGTTGAGTTAGTTAAATATTCTATATATCAATTTATTCTATATTCTATAATTTATTCTATATATTTAAGTTATATTCAGTTCTGTTTTTTGTTTAATACATAATTGATTCTTAAGCATCGCTTGCACAATTCAAGACTAAGCAAATTCCCGAACACCTATAGTATGTATGTTTCATCCATCATCCAATTAGAGGATCGATCAATCATAGCCCTGAGTACTCCCCTGGTCCTAACCGATGATTTTTTTCTCACTCTTCCATACTAACCCACTGGAGACTTGTTAATCACGTGTGATAGATAAGGCTACATGTATATTTTATATCAATTTTGGTTTTATATTGATTTGAAATTATTTTGTTTATTTTATTTGCACCTATCGATCGTAAATTTAAAAATATGTCAAAAATAATTGTAAATAAATAAATATCAATACGATTTTATGAAAAAGGATAAAAAAATAGGTTCGTGTGGCCATTGCTAGAATTTCATTTGTAGAATTTAGATTTTTATTTTATTTGAAAAAAATAACATAACATAATAAAAATAAGTCCTCAGAACGGTGCTTACTTTTGTGGTTAGTGGTATACTATTGTTGCTTTATATTGGCTTGAGCCGTGCGGTGGTTTGTGTAAAAGCCAAAATGGCGTAGTAAATTGATCTTAAAGGTCATGAGTTAAAATGTATGCTAATACTCAGCTTGCATGAGCACTTTATAAATCAAATAATTATGCTACCGGCGATAAAGGAAATGAAATATCTAAGTTTTTTTTGTTTACAATTCAGTTTATGTATGGTAAAAAACATCGTTTGGAAATCATTTTGTCGGATAAAGTTCTGCCGTCTGTGTTTTTATGTATTTACATAAATATAATATTCCTTATGTAAATACACCTAGGATATTTAGATAAATATCCTAGAAAAAAAAAACAAAACCAATTTGATATCGACTATTTCAATGACAATCAATTGTTAGTATAAATTCAATAATATTAAAATACAAACCATAACACTGTTACGAGTAACATGAAGAGCCCTTAAATCGTCACTTTAAATCTCGATAATATTAACCCAAACAAAACGGAGTGCTATAAAAAGATGAGCAATAATTCTTTTTTATTACGCGCCAAAGTGGGAATCTCATTGTCGGCGAGGAAATAAATAATATCAGGAAGGAAAAAAGAATAGAAATAACACAACATAAAATATTAAGATTCACCCAGGATTGGCATCATTCTGCGGTCGCCGGGATTTCTTAAGGGGGCGAGCATACCTACATCTTTGAATGTTAATGCCATTTGCATATCCGAAAAGTCATGAAATAAATCAGCCGAGACGGACAGTGGGGACGGCTATTCATTATGCTTTCTTTGTCTATGAAAATAGCAATTAATGTTAAAAATATTCTTTATTATTTCGACGTTCGAATTCTAAATTCAAATCTGGAGTAAAGACGAGACTGACAAATGGATTCGGAAATTTTTATTCGAGATCAGAGAAATAAGCTTCAAATCACTCTTTCTATTTGAAAATCCGAGTCGAGAGGGCTCACCTATGCGGATAATGTTGAAAACTGGCATCAAATTGCAATGTATTGTGCGGCAAATGCGAGAAAAACGTTGAAAGTGTTAGGGCATTTACATAAGTTGAGACAGAGGGTCGCACAATACATACAAAAATATTCAGGGCCGAGGTGATGAGAGCCCTCGGGCCGACTTGCATGCATAGCCTTTATGATGGGGAAAATATTTACAGCCGGTGCGAAAACGTTATATTGATGGAGCAAGTGAAAACACCAAAGCCTACATCGTTTAGTAAAAACTATTGCAACGTTTTCATTTACTTTATGATACGTGGTTTATTTTATTTTCACGTTATCAGTTAACATTATGAGTTGTTTTGTAACGATCGTTATTGCTTTTATATAATTTTGTGAATGAAAACTTATGATGTAATTAAAAATAAGTCATACTTTTGGGTTAGGCGTTTTTGGCTATTATTTTGTGTAGCACTGATTAGATTTCCTGTGAATAAAAACATGTGTTTTGTAATATATTTTTTTTAATATTTTTATAGATATTTTCTACGCGCTCTTTTATGTGTACTATCCACGTGTTCGTAGTAAGATTAGTTAGTTTGTTTACAAACGTCAAGACCGCCATCGATCGTGCAGACGGCAAAGTTTTATGAATTAACCGTCAAACAAGTAAAGAAGAACAATGAAAAAACAAACTCTTCAAACAAAAATCGATGACAATCTGGGCCAAAAACTTTCTAAAACTTTGCCGGCAAAAAGATTTATATACTTATAAAAAACTGAGCGGGAAACGAACTTTTCGAAAAACTTTAAATTGCGACCTTGAACCGGGCGAACTTTGTTTTGGATTACTATTAGTGAAGTGGGGAAGTTTTTAATAGAAAGACAAGAAGTTGATACGCCACAGATATCTTCGACTTATGAAGTTTATTTAAATTTGTTGATCGCAATATAATCTTACACCAATTGTATTAAATATATCAAACTGCTGTTTCTAAAGAAGTTGTTCAATTTAGCTATTTTAGTTTTATTACTATTACGGTTTTAAGCTTTGCAAAAATTATAATAATCATACAAGGTTAGGTTATAATATTTAATAATAATGTATAAAGGGCAACAATAATGATAATGTTGTCTAAATGTTTAGTGTTAAGTTAAATTAAATAATAACTTTAAATTATTCTAGGTGAAAATAAAAACGAACAATACAAGTATCCGTTCTTTAATTCTATTAAACGATAAAAGAAAAAAGACAATGACTAAATAATAAACAAACAATCGTAAAATAGATCCGATTTATTTTCTGAACAAAAGAGCTAGCGAAAAAGTGCCTTGTAAAACAATATGCCATCAACATTTCCATCTAAAAGGCATTTAAAGGAGACAGCGTTGTCAATTGGGACATCGTTTCCTTTATTAACTGTTAACTAGGACCGGGTGTTTATGTAAATTGTTATTGCTTTTTTAAGAAAAATCTCGTTTGACACGTCGCTGGAGAGGTCGCCTCGTTACTGAAGATCGCCGCTCGCACAATGGGATTTTGAAGGTAAATAAGTCTTTAAAAGAGGAATAAGTAAATTAGAAGCGACAAGATAGGAATCTCCCCTATTTTTTTCGAAGGCTGGGGTGAGAAAAAAAGCGATCGCCTTTACGACGGAGTGGCTATAGGCTAACTAAGTATGGATTACTTCTTTTAAGAAATTACACTACAAAATAAAATCCTTTAATGTTTCAAATGTTTCATACATTGGAAATAAAATTTAAGTCTGCCTGTAATATTATAATATTAAATATAATATAAAATATTATATTAAAACTGATACATGATAAAGAAATGTTGTAATTATAGAGTAATAAAAAGATAATATAGATCTAAGTGTATAGTGTAATGTTACACACAGTTAGACATTACATAGCAAGTGAACAAGTTAAAAGTATATGAATAAGTTTTCGGTTTGTTGGACTTAAAATACCAAAATGTATACGAAATTTGAACTATTTAAGATAAAATCAGGATGTAGTAAATGCTAAAATATATAGGTATACCGTTTATCTTATTTTGTAAAATATTATAATGATAATATCATATTATATTGTATATATATATTTTTTATTTAAAAAAAAAACAATAAAAGACGTCGTTTCCATTACCTCTTAGCTAAAAAAAAACTTTAAGGGTGAGTGCGGCGACACTCCTGGCCGGTATCATAACAGCTGCTTCCAGTGATACCTTCTCATTAAGCCTACCGCCATCTTAGATACAACGTTCCGTTACACGCTCATGTTTTTAAATTATAATCTGAGGATAGATTGTGGTATAAATTTGACTTGATACATGCTTGTTATTGGAAGAAATAAGAATTAATAAATCATTATTTTAATCAATGAATTTGATATGCTTTCTTAATTTATGGTAAATTTATAAAAAAAAATGACTAACTGTTATATATAATTATAATTCATATTTTGATATTTATTTATCTGTAAATAAAAAGATTCAACCGCTTAAGAAAAACTCTGGTAACGTTTATTTGATTTTATTCTTAATTAACTAATTATTTTACCGACTTGTTACTTACGTTTATCTTTTTAACTTTTATAAGTTACTTTATAAGTATAATCATTACTTATTACGTGGCGTTCGGGCATGCGTTAGAAATAAAGTCTTATTATTGTGACGAAACTACGCCATACAAATCAAGGATAAAGTTCTCGTATAATTTACATTCATTTAAAACCCGCTACTTTAGACATTCGCGTTTTTTGTAAACTTCGTCCTTTATTCTACAAGATAAGATTATAAAAACCGTTTAAAAATATATTATTCTATCCTTAAATTATTCTTTATTAGAAATATTAAGTAATCAATGATTAATATTTTAAATTATAGAATTTAAAGATTATATATACTCATCTCACTGTGTGTAGGACGTATTTTAATTGTCTATTCTTGTTTATTTCTGTTGAACAAAACAAAAAAAACAGTAAACGATATCCCTACTATGCTTAAATCGAAAAAATGTTTCCACATTAAAAAAAAATCAAACGTCTCCATTATTACCGAAAGACGCTTGGAATTAGCTTCGTTAGCCGAAGGGCGGCCTGAATGTGACAGACGTCAAAATAGTCTCATTTAAATTTGTATTTATCTGTGACATTCAAATATCGTGATGAATGTTGCTAATATAATGACGTCAACGAATTATATCTTTTTTTAAATCAAAGAGGGAGGCCGTAGTATAGTAAGTTAATGATTGTTCCTGAAAAATTAAAAAAAATTGTCATATTTTACCTTGTGCTAAAATTAATAATCACATTATAAAGAGTTTTAGAATTTCTTTATGGTTATTCCTTCTAATTTAAATTACACTGTTATTATATCACTTTATAAATGTATTTTGGTATAGACTAGCTTATAAAGCTGAAGAACCCGATTTCCAATAAAATGCCACAAAATTTTCTGTCAAACAATTAACAGAGAAATTTAATTACCTTACTTTTATGATTCTTCATGTTATTCTTATGCTTTAATTTTATTTTAAATATTAAAAACAAAATACATGATAAGATGTCTCGAAGAGTAAACGAGTTTATTCAATAAATTATCCTATGTTTGTGTATTCATACGGCATTGGGGAATAAAGTCAAAGATGCGTACGTTCTTACGTCGCCTCGTTGAAGGTAATTTACAAATTACTCCCCGCTTTACAGTTCCCAAGACGAGAGACTTCGCAAAGTCTGAAAATGATCTTACAAAGTATAGGCTGCGGGAGGTCGCCTCGGGGCTTCGAGGCGTGCTGTGTCGATAGAGTTTAAGAGTTATGCAAATGTTATGGACAACAAAAAAGTTAATGTCAATGATAAGTGCAGGCCCGGGGGAGCGATCACCGCCAGCAGTCGAGGGCCTCAACAGATTCACGTCGAAAATAGAGATTTCTTATATTTTACTAATTTTGTTAGTATTATATAAAGCGTGAAAAATATTTTTTATGAGCACATATTTGATAAAAGTATTTTTTCTTAATTTATTTGCATAATTAAGCCATTTAAATTGACATAAATACGTCAAGGAAGATCTATAAAATATTTTAAAATCTGCGTTCCGTTACACGTTGTGCATTATACTTTAGAAAACATATGTAAAAAAAGAATGTCTTTGAATTTTTTCGAATTATCCATATTTTAAAAATTCAAATGGTTGCCTGGTTACATGGTTAAACAAACCTACAATAATAAAGTGTTGCTATTTACAATTAAAAAGATAAATGGAGGAAAAATAAAAAAATATGTTTCTGTTATTTTTTTAATTTGCTTTTGTTTTTGTGTTCGAAAGAAAAACTTATAACACGTTGTTCGTCCGATATTTAATTTAATAACAAAATTCTCAAGGATCATTTTATCCAAACCGAGCCGTCCCGTTCCGCACTTGGCTGACAAATTGAAGCTTCCATTTTGCATCCGATTGTACTCAAGAGGCGCGAAATGACTCTAAAAAGTACTCGAGTGGAGTACGTGGAATTAGGAAGAGGTCTCCGAAGAGGGGACCGATGCCATTAAAACTGCCGGTGACTAGCTGTGGGTTAGTGGCGAGCTGTTGGCGAGTCGACGAACCTTCATTGTCAAAAATACACATTTGTTGTTATGTTTTATTGATTATACTTATTTATTATTCAAACACTGTTATATGATTATCGATACCAGAATTAAGAACTAAATCTCACGAGATATTAAGATACTGAAATAAGTCCACTGGGTGACGTAATAAAAATAAATTAATAAGTAATTATTTCAGCTAACAATAAATGCTAAAAATAAAGCGCACTAGCTCTTACATGATTGCTCATAAAAATAGCTTAGATAACAGAACAAGACGAGAAATAACCAATAAGAGTATTAAATATATATTGGATGTACATCCATAAACGGAAAGGCACTCGAGAAAGCTTCGTGGTTTTTGTAGTGCCATAATATAATTGTTATGAGGTTGTATAAATTGTTAAATACATCGAATAAAATATATAAACAAATTAACGAAGTTATGTGTAATACATTAAACCTCGAAAATAATTTTGATTAATAATACAAATTAAGTGCTAGTTTAAATAAGCAAAACTGTAACACACGTCGCGATATTCATTACAACTCATAATGGAATCATGTTACCAAGTTTAAGAGCGTCTATCGATCCCGCGGCGTCTTACATACCTAATCTTTAGACTACCGTAGGTGAAGTTTTACATGCAAATGAATTAATTCTTCTCGTCGGAGAGCTGGTGCATCGGAGGCGATGCCTCGTTGCATTTATAATGTGAGTTCATTACCTAGGTAGGACTCAACGAGTCTACGAACTCCCCTTAATGGGTTTGGAAGAACGTTCGCTTCAATTATGAGTGGGATATTAAATTGGTAGATATCTATCGGTAGTAGATGAATAATATGATCAAAATTGCAAATATTAATCATGAAAAGGTGAATTGTTTATTTCGTTATTCGTTTCGTTAAAATTAAATGTTTTTTGCACAAAAAATCTTTAACATGTACAAGGACAGTTCTGTTGCGACATTTTTTTTTAAATATAAAATTGGTTTAATTATATTCCTTGTTGAACGCTTTAAGACATCGCGTCTCCGCCGCTTGAAAATGGAATTAGGATGTTCTTTTTAAAAATTTCATGGAAAATTCGAGCCCAACACATTTTCCTTGAGGCATCGTGCGCGTGTGCATTTTTAATTTTTATACCCGCCCGCCGGATGACGCGATGAATTTTTACTGAAGAGCCCTTTCTATCTTATTAGCGGGAGAGTTAATTGAGAACAGAGAATAGTGGTTTATAAATATGAACACGATTTTGTACATTCATTAATAAGTTAGTTATTAATTAAGATTTTGTAGAATTTAAGTTAGACTATACCTATACTTTATTACCTTTGGATTATTCTCAATTAACCGTACATATTTTATCCATTAAAACCACATTATATTGTAATAATTGGTTTATAACATTCAATTAATCTAAGTGACTATTGCGCGATTTGATTTAGAAATCACTTAATATAAGAAATTGCTTACAAAAACTTTTATAATAACATAAAAGCAACGCATACATCTTTTCTAAAAGATGAAATCTCGAGTCACAGCTAATAAAAGCTAAACCTTTCCGATATGTTTATCGCATCCATGATTTAACACGCTCCTGTAAGGTTCCATTTCACGGTGTTCCGCGAGCGATCACAAAATTGAATTGATATGTTTCCTCCGACGCGGCCGCGGCATTTTTCGACCGTATCGTATGATATGCGCACCAAAGTGAGTGGAAAGTACAGACAGCAAAATTATTGTTAGCTAAGATATTAATATTAGAATTATTTATATTATTTGAATTTTAGAGATACTTTTTCTGGTCTGGTATCCTTTTGTTGACCGTGTTTAATATAATCAATAAAACATTTATGTATACTGCCACTTTATATAAGATGGGTTGATTACCTCGTTGGTCTAGTGGCTAGATATAAGGCCACAGACCCGGTGGTCCTGGGTTCCATTCCCAGGTCGGATCAATATGTAGATATTGGGTTTTTTGTCAGAAAATTCTCAGTAGCACCCCGGAGTCTGGAAGTTGGAAGTGTGTACACTCCCGTGCCTCGGAAAGCACGTTAAGCCGTTGGTCCTGCGCCTGAACTCTTTCCTGTCGTGTCGGATTGCCTTCCCATCGGATTATGAGAGCTAAGGAAGAGAGAGTGCACTTGTGTTTGCGCACACACTTGTGCTCTATAATATCTCCTGCGCAGTTGGCTAATCTCTCTTGAGATAGGCCGCCGTTGCTAAAATCGGTCTGGAGGACCTTATAAGATGGCATTATAATATAATAATATTTAATCCTGCTTTTTAAGTCAAGATTTGTTCTTTTGTTTTTTCCTAATAATATCCTGGTTAGTTTTATAGGTGTTTAAGAGTATAGTGGAAATTGCTTCGTCGTTTAGAGCTTAAAGGAGTTTTATTGAATAAAATACTAAAAAAATAATATTGTTATGCATACCATACCCGTGATATGAAGTGTGAGATAGGGGTGTAGTAAAGAGTGCAAACGATCGGGTCGCAGTGTCAGGCGCGGCGCTGAGAACATTGCCAATTTCGCATATCTCACACCCATATAGCCCATATAGTTTCGACCAGCCTGTTAGGGATATTATAAAATGATGTTATTGCTGCTTCAGCAGATATTTTATACTCTCAATCCATAAAGTTTTGGTAGAAATTGGCAGAAAGTACTTACTGAAAATTTTAATATACTGTTTTTTTGGGATGTGAACAACTCAGATTAAGATTAGCACAGGTAAAAGTGAAGCTATAGGATGACTATATTATTATATTTGTTTAAGAAAAAAATATTAAATCATGAGTCGGTATTTTTCGTTCAAATCTATATCGAAATTAAATAATTCGTATAACGACGATTCAAAAGTCCTTATAAGAGCCTACTTGGGGTACGATTTAAAAGTCGTTGTTTAAAAAACTTAACTGCGTCTCCTATAAAAAAAGACCTTTTTCATACCTTCATGAGTACATAAAGATACTTAAAAGCCTAAAAAAGAAAACTATAATTCAACAAATATCTTCAAATAAAAACGCACCTTGCCCCGCGACTGTATCAAAATGATAAAAATGTTGAGATCCAATAACCATTCATCCATCAAGTGTCAAGATATAATCTGGGTCGGTGCGACTTGCTTAGCCCTTAGTCGGGGAGGCGAATATAAAAATGCCTGGAAGATTTACAGGTTCAGTTGAGATATGGCGCGCAGATTCTGGCTGCATTGTGGCCTCTTAGTGCCGGATGAAATACGGGGACGTGAGATTTACTTGAAAGACTTTATATTTATGAGGTGAACTTAGTTTAAATAACAGGTAAGTTATAAACTACCTAAATTGTATACGATAAACAGCATTATAAAGAAACTAAAACAGCTTAAGTTCTATTTTTTCATTTTGATCCTTAATTATTACTGTATTTAATAGACAATACGGTATTGTAATGATTTTATTAGAATGATTTTTTTACTATCATATAATTTTTAACGACAATTTAATACATTTACGGAATAAAGGTCAGTAAAAAATATTGTATCTGGCATTCCGGGCCAGCGAGTCGATTTAAATCTCTTAAGCTCACGGCGACCGCTCGGGCGCCACTCCAAGACTCACAAATCTTTCATAATCTTTCCGAGTGGGGCGTTTTTCATAGTGGGCGCCTTTCAAGAGTTAGCGAAAACTATACAGGGAGTTGAAAACTCTTAGTGTATGTAATTTATAATAATACCTTGTCAATAGTTTGAAGAAAATAAACTGAAAAGTGATGTTTATAGACATACATACATACAAATATAACTAATTCAAAAAATAAGGGAGCAGTAAAAATGATTTGTATATTTCGAATCCAACATCACATTTATCCACAAACACTTTTAAATGATTGAGTGGTTTCCATAAGTAATGAAATGGTCCCAAACAATGTGCCCGAATTTTTTCCGTACATGATTCTCATATTATGTTTACCTATACGTTACAATGCGGGCAGGTACGAGGGGTATTCATAAGCAAATACAAGGCAAGGGACCCCATAATTTTCGGTTTGCATTTTTCCATCGCGACCGCGAACTCGATTTTCACTCCCAAGGGCGAGCGAACGGTCGGCCTCAAAAATATTAATGAAAATTTTTACATAAATTTATTCGACTGAGGGGCCTATACGTCGCTCCGATACAACAGGGTCCGCTGCTGTTTTTTATTTATTAATTTAATGGTATTTTTGGTCTAATTACCTAGCACCGGTATAATTCATTGGTTATGCGTAATTAGTATTTGTGAGCGTATGTGGAATTTAATTTTGTTTTATTTAAGTTAGATGAATGCTGAAGTTTTTTAACAAATCGGTTTTCATTCAGAAAACTGCATGTGTATATATTTATCCACCAACCTGAACTAGAACACCGTTGTGAAATAAGCCAATGAATCCTTTGTCCAGGAGCCGAGATGGCCTCGTGGTAAGAACGCTTGAATCTTAACCGATGATTGTGTGTTCAAGCCCGGGCAAGCACTACTAAATTTCAAGTGCTTAATTTGTGATTATAATTCATCTCGTGCATGACGGTGAAGGAACATCGTGAGGAAGCCTGGATTTGTCAAATTTCACTAAAAATCCTAACACATTTATTCCACCAACCCGCATTGGAGCAGCATGCTCCAAAACCTTCTCCTCAAAAAGAGGGGAAGAGGCCTTAGCCCAGCAGTGGAACATTCACAGGCTGATTTATCCAGTAGTGGGATATATTTACTTAAACATAAAATGATGAATTTACGCATAATTATTAAATATAATAAAATTATTTTATTACTCACTTTATAGATTTGTAAAAACTTAAGCAAGTTCAAGAAAAAGTAATACAGACTCAATAATGAAAATGTCTGAGAATAAGAGAATAGTATATATATACCTATATCCATTACAAATACATCAATATTAAACTTGTCTGACCACTCAAATTCAACATTTGTACACGTATAACTCTCGACCCCAGTTTATTGGACTTTCTATAAAAAGCAAAGCATTCTTGGTTTAACCCTTCACCGGCGGCTTCAAAAGAACAAACGCAATATATCGGGGGCTCGGCTTAATTTGCCCGCTACCTAACTTTAATGCAAGCCCGGTCGAATGTTCCAAATTACTCTGCGATATTTTTAACGCCCGGAATTTGACCGTTTTAGGTTAGGCGAACAATATTAGCCAGATTGTTATTGAGGGTACGTACGATTAAGATTCTTGATTAAAAATGAACATTTCGGTTGCTTTAATTTTGTTATCAGGCCGACTTCAATCAGAACGTAACGAATAAACAAAATAGGGGACGAAGATTCTTAATTTGCAACGTTGCGCTTAGACTTAAATTTTTTCTCCAAATGAATTTCCCATCTTGGGGGACATTGGCTTCTTGCCTTGTTTACAGAGAACTCCCGAGGAGTCCCACTTTGTTGTTTAATGAAATTATCGGTTTACCGAGCAAATGAACAAAGCCAGATTTCGCCGTCTATGGCTTGGTCAGAAAAAGGGAGAAGCTTGTTTTTGTTTTCCTCGCAGGCGCTTCAAATGGACTCCTTTGTGGTATTCCTCGGCTCGGCGCGGTACTTAATCAATTATTATCGATTCGTTAATTAAAGATGCAAAGGGGATTAATGGAGATTTTATTTAAGCGGTATTAGTTAGAGATTTTACAGAATGTATGTTCAATGAACACATTGAGAAAATGACGAATAACTTTTCGGAAAGAATCGTAATTATTACTACTTTTAGTGGTTGTTACGAATTTTATTATTTCAATTTATTTTAAATATTTATAAAACATACCTTTTTGAGAGTAGTATTATTTTGCATATACAGTTGAATTGAAATTAAAAATTGCTTATCATATTTTAAGACCATCAACAATTAAGATTGAAGTAATAAAATAATAAAAATTGAAAATTTGACATTAAAAAATAAACTTTATGACTTAGACATTAGACAGAGTCCTTAGCACCGTTGATAATACGCAGCAATTAAGAAAATAATAGCACTTTATCTCCTAGGAAAAGTAAAAGGAGAATGTGACCGGCGACCCTCTACGACTCTAATGGCCGTTTCGCTTAATTATATAAAGTACTTAAGTAAATGATAGCTAATCCTGCCCATTGCTCGTAAACAGGAGGTGTGACTTTTCACCGCCAACAATCTGTCACCTCCATTTCCGGACCTTTTCTACAATTCTTTTATTGTTGCCATTCACAGCGTAAAGAATTCTTCGTTTTTTTTTCACACGATGCCTGCAATTGTCACCCTCCCGGTGTTTGTTGTGAACCGTTGATTAAATACTGATGAAAGTTTTTTTTGTCGCAAAGAAAATAGATTTTACTAGCAAGATAATTTTATAAATAATCTTATTCAAGCCAGATTATAGTTAGATGTTTAATAACTGTTATTTAATTACATAATGAACTCGGTGATTACATAATCTACTTGGTTATACAGCTTTGTCTGGGTTGGTCCACCGGCCTATACTACTATCATATATGACCATAAAGTTGTTCCCCTTGAAAGGGTGAGTGAGCCAGTAACTAAAACCATAAGGAAGATTACATATTAGTTCTCAAGGTTGGTCACGCGTTGGCGATGTAAGAAATGGTTAATACTACAAACGACACCAATGTTTAACGGTGATGACCATTTACCATCAGATGGCGTCTTTGTCCGTATAAAATAATTTCTTTAATATTTGTTTATATAATATTATCAGTCGTTTAGATGCAGATTAATATTATTTTGGCTGGACATTTATAAATCTTGAATTATTTATTTTTTATTTAATTGAACTAAGAAGTGACTTTGAAATTCGTATTATATCGCATTTATATTTAAAAAAATGTTTAATATAAATACAATCGCTTTTGCCTGCTGCTGTCTCAATATTTGTTGGGTTCGTCAAATATTTCAATTCTAAATTATTTTTTTCATCCATGTCGTCGGCGTGTTGAAGCAAATTTACATTTAAATAGAACATCTGCGGGATGGTTCTACCCTCTTAAGGTCTTCATAGCATTTTTCTTACCCGCTAATTTGTAAATCGGCTCGTAATATCGAAAAATTAAAATGCTGATGTCATATTTTACTCTCTATTTATATGCTAATAGAAATGTCTTAGAAATAAGCGAAGGGATGAATCCTGATTAAAATATCAATAGGTAATTTGTACATGAAAAACTGTGTTTTATTATGAGAAGAATATTTCAAATTGTAATTTAAAGAAATGTTAAGAAAGTCTTATGAACGTTAATTATAACGTTGCAATTTCTTTTTTTTCAACTGTATCAGTCGTTTATTATATAAATTTTCTCCTTACATATAAATAGCGAACTAGACATTACAATGCAAAATTATCAACACAACAAGTGTGATGAACCATAATCTTGACGCTCATCCTACTTTTCAAGGCGTAACATCGCAGCAATTATTCGTAAGACGGGAAGGGTTGAGAGGCCTAATGCCGCAATATTCGTAAATTAAGAGGCTTCTCGGCGAGTCTCGGTAAATATTATTTTTTTATGTTAATAACCACCCGATTGCGTTAATAAAGCTTTACATCTCGTAATTAGCCGAGCCATTGTCTGCGAGGCGGCGAAGCGAGACGGCAGATGAATTGAAATAATTTCGAAGATTTCTATGAACTCGGATACATAATATTCTACTTTATGTTAGAGTTTTGCATGATTTAATCCATTATTATACTGTTATATTTAAATATTTATCTATTGTCTTAACTTTACATTTTATGATTTTCAAAAGGTGAGACTACTTTTACATCCAAGAATTAGTATTATTAACGGCTCCTGCTATAATCGATTTTACGACAAATTAATTTTAAAATTAATAATATGTTATCACGAATATCCCACAATCTCGCACACCACATCGGGTCCATTAATTAATAAATTAAACAATGCTGTTCTTAATTCCGAAGCGGCTTGAGCCGCAGCGAAAATATTTGCCATGTATAAATTCTGCGGAAGATGAAGACAGCCCTTCAACGCCGGGCCTTCTTTATAGCTCTATTTGTGTATTTTAATTACTGTCATTATATGCTAATGACTACCATCCCTTTTTCTTATCCTCCTAAATGGGTTATTGCAATCTTATATCTATATTCCACAGTTTTGTCGAGTCGTCCCGAAGATTTAAATAATCATAATGGCATCCACCGGCTCGAAAGGATTATTCCTATAATTTTTTCCAAGGGCCCGAAATGTTTTGATTAATTGTTTCGGTGCTGCTCGGAGATTTCGTTGGTAATTTGTTTTCTGTTATTAACTTGACGAGGAAGTCGTTAGGCGAGTCAGAAAATTAGGTTCCCTTATTTGCGAATGGATCATCGGTGTGTAATTTTTTATTGTAATTTACAATGACATTTTTATACAACGATATCAGAAGCTATCTTATAATATTTCTGTGTAAAATAATATTTGCTTACATAAGTTTCTCATGATATATTATGTACAGTTATAACTTTAACTTCTTAGTTGGTTGGCTGGTAAATTAATCTAAAATTTCTTTGGAGGTGAGCAGGTTTTCTCACGATGTTTTTTTAACTAAAGTACATCTTAGTGTAATGGCTTTGTGGAATCCTGGATTGGATTGGTACATACCTATCACTTATTCATATGTGTATTATTATTCATATTTTTGTATTCCAGTACGAAAGGTGAGGGAGTCAGTGTTATTAGGGCTAAAGGGATATAACGTCTTATTACAAATAATGGCACATTAGTGATGTAAGGGATGGTTAATGAATCTTAAAGTGCTGAGTTGTGGTGACCACTACCCAGCACTACCCAGCTTAACATTAAAAATATACAAGAAGTTCTTGCCCGGATTTTATCCCGTGATCGTTCGTACAATGTATTGTTTCCATTAGGCGATATCGTTAAATTTTCCATGATTTAAAATATATAGTAAAAATACGTCTTTAAAATGTTAGCCAACATTGTCATAACATTCGAGTCTATTTTTGTTAGGTATTATAATACAGAATTCCTATAAACAGTTCTTAAAGAGTCTCGCCACAGATGCAAATGAAGACACCTCGCGTCTTAACGACACATTTTCTTTCCCCACACGCGGAAATCGTGGAATTCTTTTACATAATCATGTGTTGAAAATATAACAGCTTTTTAGAGGGGGCTGATAAACTCGTTTACGTATTCGTTGTACGTCGTAGAATATTATACTTACAAGTATTTAGCATAATCTTCTGCTGATTGGGGCGCGAAAGATAGATTTTTGTCTTGGCTTTGTATTTTATAAAAAAACGTAATCCACAATACTATTGATTTAGTTAAATAACTATTTTTATTGTATTTATTATTAATGTTTTTTTTATTTAACTTCACGTGTTTTACTTTACGTGTCAAATTTTTTAAATCAGTGCCACACAATCGATAACCCACATATCAATACTTTTGGTGCTCGTGACCATCTAAATAACAACATTTTGTTTTATTAAACAGATTAAAATGTAAATATAAACATGTACTATATTGTACATACGTATTCCGTATTATGATGGGGGCCGATTATAAAAATTACTCCTTCATGACATGCCTTCTTAGTGACATGTTAAAAGCGTCTTTACTACATTCACAGTAATTTTACCATCGTCGAAGACATCGCCTGTCCATATTTACCGCCTCGTTCCTTTTTACGGAGCAACATTTCGTCGTGTTTATGACCGTCACCTCTTTATTGTTATGTTGTAAACGGGGTTAATATCGTGTTTTTGAAGAAAGGTGTGATACTTTATATTTGTTGCGGCAAAAATATGCCTTGTCAGGACACAAATGAATTTAATATGCGAATTTTAATCAATGCATTTTTAAACAAAGAAATAATTGATAAAGGTAAAGTGACTGTCTTTAGATGTCCCGACGATGAGCAAAGGCTTCTTCTTAAGGAGAAGCATCGTAGATTACTTTACCACTCAGGTCTAATGGAAACGTATAATATGTCAGGTTTCCGGCGGTATTATCCTTCATAGCTGAGCACTAGATGAATTATTATAAGCACAAATTTGGTTTGAAAATTACATATATATAACATAAAAAAGACAATGGATTATGTGGACCACTTATCATATCATATCTTATAGAAAGTTTTATTGTTTGCACAAATTTTCTTAACAATAAGAAACGAAGCAAACAACCCTTTGCTGCAATGAAAACACTTAATACTTAAAAATATCGTAAATTGAACTTTGTGCAGTTTTAACAATTCAATAATAATAACATAGTTGCCTTTATAATCTGACATCAAGTTATAAAAAATAAAATTATATGATAATATAAAATAAATGGAATTTTATAGGAAAGGTTTCTCTCGTTTCGTTCACATATTTATTGCCATTGAAAATTCAGTCTGGAAATATATTCAGGCGTACGAACGCATAGCATGTTTCCTTGTCGCATTAGGCATAAGTAGTGCTCTCTCCTCACCCTATTAACGGTGATATATGCGACAATTCTTTTTCCAAATCCTCGAAACAGAAGGGAAGTGGTGTCATATCGCGCGCGTCGCTTAGCATCGACATTTCGCATGTGTGACTCGCTAATTCCGCGCTGATATATGATTTTCCGCGGTATTAGAATTGGAGATTCGTGGCATGGAATTTTTCGTTACGGATTAAATTTAATTAATTACATTCTTAGGACGGATGGAACGGATTATAATTTGTTGTTAAAAATACATAAAAACGAAAAATATGTAATAATATACTAAATTACACAATTAGAAAGGAAAAATAAGAAATAAAATTAAACATACGTCGTACAAATGATTAAAAATACACGCCGTCTAAAATAATTTCATTGACATTGTCATCAAAAATCTGGCATTATTACCTCCGAACTTTTAGGCTTATCCTTAGTTTATGCGCTAATTCATAATCGTTAGTTATAAGAGAATATTTGCGATGCTTGAGTACTTGAGCCGCTTCAGCAGCTGCATGTGCTTCACTAAATTGATAAAGAAATAAACGTTGATTTAAGAATCCATTGCTAATTTGGTAAATGATTCAACACAAAAATTATACGCGGTAATTTTTGGCACAATTGTTAGAAGTTTTAGGAACACGAGATACATGGGCCGCGGAAGGTGTACGCCCCGCGGGCGATCTGTGAAAAACGTATACGCAATCCAGACTAATAAGAAGCGAACACGCGTCCCAAACGCAATTCACGTGTTCAGACAAAAACCGATGTTCCCCTCCGAAGACACCGTGTGTGATGTATGCAAAAAGGGAATTGAATAAGGTGATTTCGTTCCGTCGGTCGCTCCCGTAGGAAAAGAATCCGGTAATGGCGAATACAATAAATTTTCATAAACAAATTGCGATTTGATGGCGGCATATCGGCGCGGCGCGTGCTCCCGCTACCAATAAGGATTGATAGGGAAACAATGTCGCGACACTGATTGAATGTCAATTTGCGGCAACGTGTTGCGGCCTCTTGCTGAAATTCCACATTAAGCTCAGAGTAAATTACAGGATGTTCTCTTATATGGCACGTAATGACGATGTGTGTGAGTATGTGTGGGTATGAAATTGGAAGGAATTACTGTAACTTGCTTTGTTTTAGGTTTACGTTTTTTTTTTAAATGTCTGTTACTTATTTTATTTATGTATTTAATATACAAGGCAAATTCAAAGCAAGCATCACTGAATATTCGTGAGCTTAATTTGTGTTTATAAGTCATTACATGTTCTACGGTATAAAATATTTTGGATGAAACTTAGTTGAAAAAGTTTAAAAAACTTAATCTTTCTATTTATTGTGGATTCTATATAGTAGAATATTAATAGGTAGTTAATTTACTTCTTTAACTGTATTCACATAAATAACAGTATATAATAATGAACTAGATAACTGTTTTACATCATGACGTGTTTTATTTTATTTCATAAGAGAACATAAGGCTATGCTTTGCTATTTATGTTTAATATCAATGTGTTGTGGCCGTGGATATTGCGTATTTCCTAATGCGACAACGTCGCTTTCGTCACGTCAACGATGCGATGCAGAAATAATCTGGCACCCATCACATTGGGATTCGATGCAGGCGTCGATTGCACATACAACACATATGGTGTTATATTAATAAAAAAACTAAAATTGATGTGAAAATAATACTTTCATATCAAGTATTACGATGTTATTTATTATCTGTATTGATAGTAACTATTACAATTATAATACTTTTAGAAAAATATGAATGTGTTGTATACAAAAATAAATTTTGTAACGTAAATACACCTAAATGTAAATGAGCTAAAATTATCTTTTTAAGCGCTGTAAGCATTAAATTAAGATAGTAATGTACACCTGTGCTTTTAGCTCGACATTTACGTGAGTATAAATCAAACCCGCGACCCCACCGCAACGTCGTGAGCAGAGATCATTATTTAACGCAACGCATAATATAAGTTATGCGAGATTTTATTCAGCAATTAGCTTCGAATTTCAAAAATCCTTTTTTAAAAATAAAAGAAAGGATTTGTATCGCCTACTTCTCAAAGTGAAAACTCGCGTCAGGTCACGTGACCCTGATTGAAAATTCGTAAGACGGATTCTGAAGTGTTAAATTTTTAATGTAATATAAATGGTCAAGTCTGTGTACGATAGCGCAATAAATGAATATTGTATTTTATCACATAAATGATAGTACTTTTATACTGATAATTAAAGCAATTCGTGCAAAATTGTTCCCTAACATTTCCAAAATGTCAAAAATGCACAACGTTAATATTCAAGTTTTCACTTCTGCCGGTACTCCCGGAGTGCAACCTGTTGTTTTTTTATTAATTTCTTTATGATGCTGGCCAATGCCATTACAGACTGTTAATTAATTAAATCGCATTTTGTCTTATTTTAAATAGCGCTGGTAAGATCTTTGCTCGTATGTACATGGTTCCAAACATTTTGTACTAATTGTTGAAATATATTACAAAAAATAAAACATCAACATATTATTTGTATTAAGTTATATATAACATAGCCATAAAATATATACTATATATATTGTATATTTGCGTTTTTTACAGTATTTTTCTAGGTTGGGGTTTTTAGGTGTTAACTTAATATTTTTTTTAATTTTATAAATTATAAAAAAATAATACTATATGTTTTTTTTCTTCAGAGCGTAGTTTTTAATTTATCTGTATTTTTAAAAAGTTTCATCGTCAACGGGTTCTCTCACACACATGGGATGATCACTTACCTGAGGCACTCAGCTTGGGAGGCGTCACGCTCAAGAGTTTTGACTTGCAAAGCAGCCTACGAGATTTTTCAGAAGGGTGGTAATGACTGCTTCATGTGTTTCAAGTCTTTTTGTATAGAAAGAGACTTGATTTTTGAGATAGTAAAACTTTTTAATAAATGTACTACTATTATATATTTTAACTCACTGAGTTTATATTTTACTTGATTCGTAAACTAGAAACATGTCAATAACACGTCACGTGACACATTTCATCATTTCTCGTTCAAAACACAAACAGGGTCTTCTCATTAAACATTCAAATATCATTTCCTCACGTATGAAGGAAACGGGATTCTAACAATCCGTATTGTTTCAGATCTCATAACGTGTAGCCCTTTGACTCGGCATTTCCATACGAAACGGTAACAAAACGTCGCAACATAAAGCCACTTCCACACTCGGCTAGCTCGCAGAGCGTCACCTTTGATGCGCGTATGATTGCCCGCGCCCGCGACACATTGGATCTATATTGTTGTCTTTTTCAAGTTTCGTAATAAGGGATGAGGGTGTATTAAAGCCTTTTATCCGGCTCGTCACGCCAGGACGTGGGGTCGGGAAGGGGTTTAAGGTGAGCAAACATTAGCTCTTTTACATTTTTGCAATTTCATCTACGACGCCTGACGGCTGTTTGCAGTAGCGACTCGGAACGGGATCGCTGAAGAATGCTTTTCGAGGGTTAACAACTTTAAAAAAGTTTCTTATGTAAACGAGGTTCAATTTTCGTTTACAGATTTACTAGCTTCGCGGTTATGTTAATACGAGCCATCAAGAAATTTGGAGTGAAGTTGAACTGACTATTAAGCTCGCTAGGCCCGAGGCCAAGTCTCATAGCCGCAGACTGCCTGCAAATCTTGGCTGTATTCTCGAACATTCCAGAAGATGTAGCTTGGATTAAACGATGCAGTATATTTACAATTACAGTACATTTGCCGGCAGCTCGCAGGCAGGCAGGTAAGACTGCATATTTCAAGAGCGAGACAATATTAGCCGGAGCGCTCGAGTGGAAAATGAGACCGTTTTTGGCTAATTTACAGTTCTAATGTGGGGAACATGTTCATTGTACTAAAGCGCGAGCACACATCGTTTCCTGAATAACGTGAGTACGTTTTAAAATGCATTCGCTGAGCTGTTTGCGAATTTGAATATTAGAATAGAGAGAATAAATATTTGCTGTAGTTGGGATTGTATATAATTGCACATTTTTTGTCTGATGTTTCAACAGATTTAGCGTCTATAGTGGCCTCGACTTGATTAGTTAGTCAGCAAAAGAATAGGGTAGGTGTGACCGCTAACGCCAACGTATGGTAAAACGTACGTACGTAAAAGTACGTAAAATTGTTGGTGTTGCCCAAACTCTTTCCGGTATAGTCGGATTTGCCGTCTCGTCAAACTACGAGAGTGAAGGAATATATAGATATGTAATTTTCTAATACATATATTTTTCTAAGAGAATTAATCATTACGTCATCGTTAGCATAATGAAGTTCATGTAACTTTTCAATTCAATGTTAATTCAAACAAAGACAGTGAACTAAAAGTAAGGGAAAAACAAATAAACTTATAATTCAAATAAATAGAACGATATTTTATATTAATACAAGAGTATTATCGTAATTTGAGTCAGATATTTTATTTTCGGTACTTAAGAAGGGAGATAAATGTATTTATGACAATAGATTAAAATCTGAACAAAGCGTACGGTGCACTGTTAATTGCCTATAGTAACAAATGAAAAGACACCGCAGAGCCGCGGGCGACCGCGACTCGCTTATATCTCAGCGACTACATAGCGCTTTAGTAGCGCTGCTTGGTGCTGCGCTATGTACAAGTATCACGTTTCTTATGACGTAACGTGTGTTACATAAGCTGGATATTCAAAGTATGGTCTTACATAATTTCTGGCATAGTCTTTAGCAAAAATTTAGTCGTAAGAAATATTTTTAGATTAACGGCGAGATGATCTAAAGGCTGACCTGAATCTTAACTGAAGATTGCGGGCTCAAACCCCGGCAAGCTACAATGAATTGAATGTTTTTATAATTCTTCTTGTACTCGTCAGTGAAGGAAAATAACTTGAGGAATCTTGCATTGGCTGGATGAAAATATGTCATATGTGTATCCGTCAATATGCATTAGAGCAGAGTGGTGGAATAGACTCCCAACCTACATTTCGAACGGACAGGAACACTAAGCCCACTAGAGGGATATTACTTTTCTACTTGATTTCAAGAATAATAAAAATCTACAGTTTTATTCGAGGAATGGTAAGGATTACTTTTTATATGTATTTATTAATATGTATAACTTATAGAATAATAATATATATTTTTTAAATCAAATTAAATTTTTCATCGCGTTATTATATAGCTTTTATCATAATGAAGCGCTGGTAAAGCGCTGCAAGATGTAAGTTATCATAGAATAGCTCATAATTCATTCGTATCTGAGCGTCGCGGTTCCGCTGCATCCTGAAGATGCGGGCGCTATCACGCGATCAGTCTTAACGTTTTGTCTCTTGGAGCCGTTCATTTATAACGAGCTAGGTACGAATCCAATAATAACACTTAACTATTTATTCTAACAATAATAACATTAACATATAAAATTTTGAAGTTAACTAACTAAAAATCATTATTAAATTTCAAAATGCTTATAAAAGAATTATAAGATATATTGGAATAATAATGTTTCGTAGTCGTCTTCGATACTCTTAGCTCATTATTCCAAAAGCACATGAGGCGCGAATCCTTTAAAATTACAATCGAAACACTGCTCTTAGCAACTTTCCCACAAGAGCCCATTATTTACGAAGCCACCGTACCATTAACATTCTCCACATATCTTCGAAAGGCGCTATGGTAATTACGGGTCGCCATTTTATCTCACAACTCTTCCCGATTAGAACTCGCGTATTCGCTCCGCTGCACGTAGAAATAACAAGTCCACGAACTAAGTTCGTTTCTGAAGAGCGTTCTGAAATTAATTCGGATGGAAGATATCGGGCGGCGCGATAGCGGGCTCCTTCCGCGCCATTTATTGCTCGTGTGGTGCTCCGTATCGGTGAAGGGGTAAAGAATATCAAGATGTAACGAGCACCAGCCGGAAGGCCCGCAAATGAGCTCGCCGACTTATCTGTGTTAATGTGGGCGAGGGTTAATTTCGTCTTACATGAGCAATTTGAAGATATCGCCTCCCGAACTTACAATTCGACTGTATACAATTTCGTTTCTCGATTGTACGGAACACGGTGAACGGTTTAGTATTTTAGTACAACTTGTTCTACTTAAATATTCGTTAAGATTTCGTCTAGACAAAAGGAAAATATGGTGAGCGTCTGAGGAGAAAATGAATGCGGTAGCAAACATGGATGGATGATGAGCAAATACGTAGTGTGTATTAGGAAATGAAATTAAGTCTGAAGTGCACTCTCGTCATTGTATATCGCGGTCTATTATATAGCAGTTATGTGCAGCTCGTCCACAAAGCGCCGCGCTCGAGGGAAGAAGCTGATCTATTGTCGGACAGCCCCCGGCGTTCTAGATACCGCAGAAAACTTGGACAGCTTGCAGATTTAAGTTATATTTTATTTAAAATGTACCTTTAAATTGTTGTTATCAATTCGATTTTAATATTATAAACTTGACTTGATATGAATATAATAGGAGTATAATTAAATATTTGTTTTGTAACATCAGTTTAAAAACTGATGTAACTTTGATTGTGACGAATGTTAACGTGATTCTTTTTTCAATTAAGATTTTAAAATTTTAACGTAAAATAATACCTAAGAAAAGTGACAAAAAATATGTTATCTGTTTTAATCAGAGGTAATATCATGTTTCAAGTGAAAGTGAGTATATATATATATATATATATGTTTTTTTAACACGACATTATCTGCATGAGAATCGTACTTCATTTAAACCATCTTAGGGGTTTCAAAAAAAATTCATTAATAATACTAGTTTAGTGAAAATGTTTCAAGTGTTGCATTGACGTTAATAATAATATTACTTTAAATTGTAGACTTAACGTAGTAAGCGATCCATATTATTCTCGTGTGAAAAGTGTTGCTATACTTGTAATAGTTTATTTTTTCTTCAGCGTTAAGATGTCGGCTGTTTCGCATTAAGTAAGTCATTTATCAACGTTTGATGTAAGTAATGTATGTGTAGAAAAATGCACTATATACTAGAGGCGAATACTAAGTTTGTATTTATTAAGATTAAGTTCTTAAACATATATCGTACGAAACGAATATTTTGTATATGTAATGTATCAAATTTAATCAAAGTATTCCATAATCATATGTAGAATAGAATAGAATATGCTTCATTGTACAACACATACAAGATCACAGAGACATACAGTTATAAATACTATTTAAGAAAAGTATCAATGTAAAAAGGCGGTCTTATCGCTAAAAGAGCGATCTCTTCCAGACAATTTTTGGGTAAAGGACACAAGAAAAATATAGCGAGGATAAGTGAAATATAGGAGGTGCATAACTAGCTTTTTCATTTCTTACATGAAAATCAACTAATACGATTTTTACGATTTTAATAGCCTGCTTTTAACTACTGCTTATCAATGTCCCGCTACTAATGCATTGAGATTTGTTACTTAATTAAAATGAATAAAAATAAAAATTAAAATATTTTTTCTATATAGAACCATAAAACTAGCTTATTGGTTTTAATAAACCAATGACTCAGAAATAAAACTCAAACATGATAAGAAAGAGCGATCAAACTCAGTAAATTTTGCCTGAAACCATTTTTTTCAGAAGTACTAAATATATTTATATATTATTTTTAATGGTATGGAATGACTTATTTAATTCCTATATCATAATTCAAAAAAATAATAAATTATATAGCAAACCTTTAACTCACAAACGTTCATTGTGTATTGAATTATACAATTAAAAAATAATTGAACTGAATTTATCTGTTATCATAAATACAAATTTATAAGCGAAAACCGAAGTGAAATAATAGAGAAACCGAAGAATTTTCCCACGATGAAATATTAAAGAAATCCGTTAAAGTTGCTCATGTAATATGCAGGCGGGATGCGGGAGCTGCATATTCCGCAAAACCGCTCCGGACGTACCAACTTCCAACACGTCCTTTCGTTCTAATACATATTTTGTGACTCGAAAATTTTTAATTTCCATTTTTGCTGAATATTTTTACGCTTTTTCTCCATTTTGTCTCTTTTTATTCATTTTAAATAGGGACTAAAACTAATTGTTACATTTATTAGGTATTTCATTTCTTTATAATAATCTAGGTCAAAGTTATGGCATTGTATTATTATGTAAGGTTTTACTTTTATAATATTAAAAATGACTATAATATTTAATACATATCTTAATAGCTAATACACCCTCGCGTCTTTGTATACAGCGGTGAATTCCGCTAACGATGTTTACGCTTTGAAAGATAGATTAAAAGTCGTGTTATAATATTAAGGTTTCTTCTAACTAGTTCTTTACTTTATTAGTCGCTTTAATAAAAACAATAACACCACTAAAATATTGGAAAAATATGCATAGGTCCGGGTGCGGCAAAAACCAATAAATACTAATAGCCCACAAAACTAAAACTATAAATAATGTATATACTGATATATGTCTGCTCTTTGTGATTTCTTTAAGTTAGACGCGGGTGAAACCGCGGACTCAGCTAGTAAGTACATACTTTTATAGCACTACCTTATTTAAAATCTTTCTTCCCCTGGTAGGTCTTATCTCAAGCCAAATAACAAACTTTGTACTACCATATTCCCGTTGTAATGTTGATAAGCCGTTTTAATTACATGTAATTACTATTAACACTTCAGATCCAATAGTTGGCGGAGACGTGGTGGAAGAAGTGTTTATATTTATTAAAGTACCATTATCTATAAAAGCCCAGATGACAAGTGGTAAGAACGCGTGAATCTTAAGCGTTGATTGCGGGCTCAAATCAATGCAGGTTTATTCTTACCCAATATACTACTGCCCTATAAGCACTGGGCAACAATAAATGAATTATTAAAATAATTTATTTCTAATAATAACTTGAACTAAAATTATTTTATAAATTATAAATAAAAATTATTTTAACAAACCCTTGCTAATTCTGTACATATCTCGATATATTCTATTCACAAGTTCAACTTACACGGGGCAGAGGTAACGAGGATTACACAGGCTACTTAATATAAATATTGTAAACAAAGTCTTTTATTATTTACTCGTATTATATATGTATATAAAATATGCAATAATTGCTTTTCAGAAATAACTAAAATAAAGTGTACTTCAATTATGCTTTTGTTTGTCCTCGTAAAGCATAAGCTTTTGAGTTTGTGAGTTTGCAATAAATATTTAAAACATAACATCCAATAATACCCTATGATAAATTAATAAATTATATTTAGAATTTAAATTATTAAAAATATAGTAACTTTAATTCATTTTCGCCGTGTAAGCCGTTAGTTGATAGTGGCATGTCTGTCTCTGATTTACGCTTCATTTTGTACAATTTGTTTCGTGAATTCATCCTGTTTATGGTTGTGTACAAAACGTTTGCGGTCGGTAGGTGCGAGCTCAAAGGGCTAGTTCGCACGGCAGGTTGCAAACGATTGACCGAGACGTGTCGGGGTGAGGTGTAGTGACCACAGTCTAGTTAAATTCGGATATAACTGGTTTTATCTTCCAGACTTTAAATTTAAAATTAGTTTTATATGTTTTACTATGAAAATGAAAATTAAACAAGTGTGAATCTTATTATGATGACATCAAAAACAAAAAATATGATCATGATCAAACAATAATATAAAATAGATTAATGACGTAAATATATTTATAATATTTTTTTGTTTATATTCATCACTTCATTGTATTTATATATAACTAAAAAACGCTCTATGAAAAGACGAACAACAAAATTATTTGGAGTTGGAATTAATAGTTTGCATAATTGAACTATAAAGCGAAATTTCACAGCCTATATAACAGAGACGCGGAGGAACGGAATAAGCAAAAGGAAGTGTAAACGGTGCTGTTTACGTGAGGGCTCTTAGCAAACACCTGTAAACGCCTTCAAGCGAGTTGTTTATACTGTCCGCTCACGATTGCCGTGTACAATTAGCCGCAGCTCCACCTGGAAACTAAATGCCATTTATACTATGAATGTACGGCTATTTGATTTTGCGCTTTGCTGCTTTGAATTTGTAATCTTAATTAAAAGTCATCTATTTAACAGATTTGATTTAATTCCATTTATAATATGAATTCTATTTCAGTTGTTTTGTACAAATTATACACAATTATTAAATACATTTCAGAATATCGCATGAGGTACTTCAAAAGATCAGTTACTTCAATGCAAATCCTACGTTAAAGTGAACAGTATCCAGTCTACCATTCTTATTCTACCCTCAAAAGTCCTCCATCATATTCGCAATGTTGACTTCTGGATGATCCGACCTCTCCACTTGACATGGTCGTAATAACCGCATCCAACAACCCTTCTACATCCATAAACCGACTACAAATCTTGCCTCGGCATCTTTATATTGCGAATAGGACGATCTTTTAACCCAACATAATGGCAGGTTTACTGTGAGGACCGTCGTAAAGCGTCCCGTCCGCGTACGATACCCTGCAGGACCCTTCGAAATTTCACGAACTATTTCCCCGCACTAGCCCTCACTCAGCTTTTTTGTCGACTTTATTGTCCGGATTTTCTGCTCACCTTTATCGTTATTGTGTCCGCTCGACTTCATAGAGGACCGGCTCACTATTAAGACCTCATAACCGTGGGAAAATTTTTGTTGCCCACTTAAGGTATGTTACGGGAACTTTTATGTTCTTTAGTAGATGTTTAAGATAGAGTGTATTGAATAATTCTGACTGTAACTTTGATGCTAATTTTCCTTTAATTTGTAATAATACTTAATAATTTATAATGCTAAAATTGAATAGAATTGAATAGTAGTTTCCAGTTTGACAATCAATAAGTAAGTGTAATACTTCAATATTTTTAAAATAAAGTATTTTGATTTGAAGAAGTTAGCTTGAAAGTACTAAAATCTTAACTTCTCTATTGAAATAAATTCTTTCACGTGATGAAATAAAAGTCGGACTCTGCGAGCAGGTCAATAAATCTGTAGAGGCAATTGAGTGGATACGATGGGCGTGTTAATTGACTGGGCGCGTGTATCGGGACTGGGAGCGTCCGGCGGCCGGTGGAATCATCGCGTGAATGATAATTGCCTGAGCGCCGGCGCCGCATAAATTCGAGCTATCGGCTTGGAACTGAACGGATGCATGCGTTCCCTCTGGAAACATGGATTTTGGATATGTTTTTACTGGAAGTGTGTTGAATACCTGTTCACTATAATTTAATAATAGTTCTCGGTTATTAAAGCACAAAATATTATAAGTGAGTGAGTAAAATATTAGTCTTTAAATACTGTGATGTGTAAAATATATTTGTTGAGTCACAAAAATAAATAGTATCTTGTATTATATTTTTATAATTAAACGTCGTGAATTTAGTAACTCATATGGAGGCTAATAAAGAGATATATTTGAATATATTTTTTGCTTCTGTTCATCGGTAACGAAAATATCTCATCTAAACTTAATTTTTATATTTTATCTATATTATTACATTTCTTCTCTTAAGAACCAGGTTTTGAACTATTCGTTCTATACTAACTTACACTAATTTAATTTTAACTTATTAGTGCTAAAACAATGGCTTGAAGAATACCAGTTAAAAACTAGTCATATTATTTTTTTCTATATCTTCGTCAATGAGAGGACACGAGCCTGAGTCGGTGCATTCATGGTGAGATCAGCGCATACGATTACCCATGCCACAGGTGGCGTATAACATTTTTCGGGACGGCCCATTGCTCGGGTCGGTCTGGCTTAATTCGAGGCCTTTCGATTGACGATTTGCAGTTTGTTTTTATTGAAAGGCGTGGGAATAAAACAATTGGGTATTTGTGAAGTGAATCAGTTAATAAGCGTATATTTTATAAGTTAAATATTTTGCATGTGTGTATAATTTCACACACATTAACAAATGCTTTAAATAATTATTTTTTTTAAATAATTTTCGTAATGCCATCTGTAAATAAGTAATACAAAAAAACTAGACACGCTATAAATTGAACTCACTAAATCTTATTACAGGAAATAAAATGTAAGAGCTATAGTTTGACTCGGACTTAATAATATTTAGGACACTTTTATTCCGAATAGAAAATTTAACACCGTTTAGCATATGATGCTTGTCTGCTCTTTAAAATTCCTCTTCCTGACGTACACCTAATTCACAGCGGGTAGGGGCTTTAAATAATTATTGTTCGCTTGACAAATTGCCGGCAAAGCCTACGTGTCGTTGGAACAATTTGATACAATTTTCACCGCCTTTCCACGTACGGGCCAACAGATTTGCATATATGCGGGGTGAGCTAATGCAAATATTTTTTTACTTACTGTTTACACAATCTACCGGGAGAGGAAATGTTCCGGCGTTTTAAAAAGATTTAACCTCTTTGTCGGATCATTAAGTGCGAAACTAATTTGCTTACCTTTGAAACGTGTTAGACCTTTGTTCCGAATAATTACTATAGGGTGAAAAGTCCCTGTAACGTGATATGCAGATTTTCAAAGGTTATGTTGACTTTTTAACAAACTTTCTATTGTTTTCGTTTTCGAACACAAGAAGAAATTTTAAATTTAGAATTGTAGCGAATATCTAATAGGTAGGGCAATTCTTATCGCGGTTTTTTTTTTAATTTTCGTAGTAAGCGAGGGCGGAACTTCTGAGCGGTATCGAGCATGTGGGAATCGTCGAAATTAAATTTTCTTTGTTTTCCTATTCTGTGGGCTGGCGTTATTAAATTTCCTTGTGTTTTTTAACACAGGCGTATCATTAGATTGAGGGTTTCCGTCAAGAGGAAATTGTGGCGGCGAGGGGAGTAGCGCTGAGCACCTAAACATATTGAAAAAATAAAAATCCCGGCTACTTACGACAAGCGACGGGTAAGTCGCTCCACTTTAACTTCTAAGCTGTTAAGTGTAATTTATATGATTTTCTAAACTTCATTAACTAATAAGTTGTACTCAAAATTGTTTTAAATAATAAAGAATATAATTTCTAACAATTTTCGTTGTATACAAACGTATGTATTAAATAATTGATATGTGAAAGTAATTGATAATGACAGTTATATAATTTCTAAAAATTTAAATAATAATAGAAAATGTAAGATATTTTATAAATGATATAAATCAAAACGTTTCATTAAAGTAGAGATACATTCCGGTCGAAGCGACCACAGAAAGACGTTTGAAGTGGTTTCGCGGCATAAGTATCACGACGAATTTCGACATTGGCTTTGGGAATTTCACCTTAAATATACATATTACATTACGTGAAATTGCCCATTTTTTCCACTCTCCACCCTAGCAATTAGGGTAGCTTGTGTATAAATATTGCATGGCCCTCATTAATGTGCGTGTTCGTTTTAGTATCTATATATTTTTACGGTTAGCTCTTTGGCCGGCGTCTATAAGAAACCGCGTCATGAGATGTAATGAATAATTAAGGTGTGTTCAACAAGGAGAGTGGCGGCTGCCTTTTTATAAAATTTATTATGGAATTGAAGATTAATTATTGTTGTTGTGTAACGTGTTTACGCTTAGAAATTATACATTACTAAATAATTGATATGTCGCTATATTACCGTTATTGTATATTAAAACGAATAATATGACTAGATATTTTTTGATTAAAAAAATTAATAACATACCTTGATCAGATGGTGAAGGCATGCGGGTCCGTAATGATGCCTGTAACAAAAACAAATTAAAATTAAAAACGTTATTCAAAATATATTCGTCCAATCACAACTCGTTTAATGAAATCCAATTTCAAAAAATTAATAAATAATCGTCGATCCGTAACGTTAAAATTAATGAATACAAAATTAAAATACGGAGCGTTCGAATGATTGAAAGGCCTTCCGAGATTGCATTTCGACAATTAACGCATTAAGACTTGGCTTGCCAATAAAGAGCAGCTCTCTTAATTAACGGTCCCTGTTAAAAATTGAGTACAAATTCAAGTAGCAAATCTCTCCCTCGCTAGGGGATCTAGTGAATGGACCGTAATATTTTAGTTTGCTTGAAACAAAAACGCGTCTCGGCCGAGGGTTGAGCTGTCACGTAGACACAATAAGCCTTTTAATTCGATTCGTCAAGACGGACGCAGGAGACAAAGGACCGGAGTTATCATTCAATGGGGCACTCTTACCTTTTCTTATTACTTCGCTACGGTTTTCTTTTGAGATGTCGATGGATACACACGAGAACAGATTTTATCTTAAGATATATTTTAGCAAAAATATATGAAGTCAACATTGTTATTATCAAATTCGTAAAAGAATAGCCGAACGAATACAATATTTTCAATTCTATTTTTTTTAAATATAATTAAAATGGAATATTTTTTATTTTGTCAAATTCTTGAAAATATCTTTTTTATTAAACAAATGTGATAGCAAAATGGATGTGTTTTAAACCCACATGTAATAACATAGTGCTATGATGTATTTTAAGCACAAAATACCTTGTATAGCGGTCTGTTAGTGCACTTGATCCCGTGTGTCGCCGTGACCCGACTGCCGATTCGCAGCTAACAGCTTTATTTGTTGCTACCGCTCTTTAAAGTACCCTTAAATATATCAGTGTACTTTGTCGACACTACGTGTGTTTACTCAGTTTTAAAATTCCCTGCAACGAGCTGCTTACCTAACTTTTCTGACAGATACAATTGATTATATTGGTCTATTCTTATCTTGTTATTTATAGAAACTGTCCAATTTATTCACTTTTTTACACATTTGCCTTAGAATTACTCTAGATTACGTATAAGTTAACTTTAAAATTCGTAATTAATAAAATTATTGAAGCTATCTGATATTAATTATTAATTTTATTTCTTCTTCTTTTACAATGTATGTAATTTATTTTTACTTGGTGGTAGAGCTTTGTGCAAGCTCGTCTGGGTAGGTACCATCCACTCATCAGATATTCTACCGCAAAACAGCAGTACTTGGTATTGTTGTGTTCCGTTCTGAAGGGTGAGTGAGCTAGTGTAATTACAGGCCCAAGGGACATAACATCTTAGTTCCCAAGGTTGGTGGCGCATTGGCAATGTAAGCGATGGTAACATCTCTTACAATGCCAATGTCTATGGGCGTTGGTGACCACTTACCATCAGGTGGCCCATATGCTCGTCCGCCTTCTTATGCAATAAAAAAAGTCTAATAAAATATTAATGAAACTTATTATTCAAATATACTTATTCTTACAATTAATAAAATTAATATAAATAAGAAGTCAATCATTGTTTGATATTTGTACCTTATTGAATACCAATTAATAAATTAACCAAACTTGATTCACTAAAAGTACGAACGATACGTCTGCGAAGATACAAATATAAATAAAAAAAGTAATTCCATTTGATATATAAAATGTTTTTAATTATATTACCAACACAATTAATTGAAATTATTCATTATCTATTTACTGAGATTCGAAACCAGTTATATTTCACAGAATAAGAAAATATGGAATGTATTAAATGAAATATATCCAAAGCCCAGACATAATCCGCTATAGTTTGCCTAACAACGAATAAATAATTTCGAAGCGAAGCGAAACGTTGATATTACAAAAGCTTGTTCGCTAAAAGAGAACACTTTAATTACTGTAATGGCACGAATGTTAATTACGATAGAGATTCACGGGGCGACGACTTCACAAATTAAGATATATGATATATTAACATTTTGTTTTATTAAAGACTAGCTGTGCCTCGCGGTCTTATTTCTGTTAAATTCGGATTATACAAGCATGTTTTCATAAATATGTTGAGTATGTAAAATGTGAGTCTCATTTATTGTTCACTCTTAAGATTATTTCCGTGATGTTATATAAGCTATAAAATATGCAGGTTTTCTAACGGCAATTATTTTCCCCAAACAAATGTCTTAAAGTAAACTATTGTTGTATTGGTTGCAGTGTAGATGTCTGAACCACTTTCCACTAATTACCGATCGGGTCTTCGATATTTTTTTAATTTAATTAAATTCACAGCAGCCAATCCCAAGGGCGCAGAAGGTAGTTAAGTAGTTAGTTGCGCCATAACAGAAGAATTATTTATAATTTCTTTCCTTATCACAGACAACTTTTTTTATTAGTCGGTAGTTTTCAACCATAGACCTGGAGTGGTCTTACCTTATATGCCACCAGACCAACATCCCTTGTTGCAAATTTATAGCGATGGCAAATGAAACAGAAATTTTGTATTCTTATTAATTTAAAAAATAACGAATTTTAAATATCACAACAAATTATCAGGGTGACCACAAATAATAATGGCTTGTATAATAACGCATTAATCATGCTGTAATTAAATGGCCGTTAAATCACGCTAATTGCGTTCTCATAGCTCTTTTGTTTTTATTTGCAGCCCAATTTTTTGCCCGCAAAAGCCTTGCTTTGAATGGAATTCCTTTATCTGCCGTTGCCTGTTTACGAATAGCTTCACAATAAATAACATTTTAAAATTATAACCACAATAAAAATATAAAAGAAAAAAATTAACGACGTTAAAAAAATGTTCGAATTAACCGTTTAGTCTTACGATTTCAATCGGTTTGGATGATACACATTATCACTAAAAACTGACTCAAGATAAATTAATTTGTACTAAAAAGGAAAAACTATTTTTGCCTTTAATCATGTAGTGATGACAGAAGAGGCATCTTTGATCGTGCTGCAGGAAGTGACCGTCTCCGAGTCTATTGTTCGATGGCGTCAATACCGTGGTCGCCCTACTCATCTTCTTAATTGTTTTCTTTTACAAAGCACTCACGCCACAATGCGTAATGGCGCAAGCTTTGATCTTACAGTACATTGTGTGAATGATTTGAGTGAAAATGGCCAATGTTTAATCTATAAAGAAACGAACAATGAGTCCTGTAACACATGTACAAGTGAAATATTCGAACACTTATGATCACGTCTTATAACGCTACCGACCAAAATGTCGTATGTGAAAACTGTCAAGCATAACAGTGGAGCGTAAGTACTATAGATTTCTTTGTTTTAGTAGTGATAATATTAATTCTGATTAAGCTTACTTATTAAGGAATATATTACAAGGATCATAAATAAAAAGTGTAAGTAACATACGACTTTTTGAAGTTTTAAATTGGAACTTACTTATGACCTTTTGGCAACGGTAACGATAAATGTGATGTTGTCGACAAGTTATGTGGTGATATAGTTACAAGTTTTGGTCGATCATAATTGAAATAGAAATATATATCTAGTTATGTTTAGCGATATGTAGGTATGCTAAGCAAAGCTATGGAAAGGTCTCTTTAGTCATTAATCCAACTTTTTTTGTTTGTTTATGATTTAATTGCTGTTTCAGTATTAGGTACGTGAGTAACTTAAGGCAGTAACTGTGAGACTCAGTAAAGTTTAACTGGTATTAACCTAAAATCTGTACAGCAGTAAAATGTTATGAAATTCTACGAACGTGTTTCAGAATCCTCTGAAAGCGTATTCATCCACGTACCAACTTGAAGACACGTGACATTTGAACGGGCACAAAACAAAACACAAATTACGTGGCAACGTTGCGCTTGTGTGCGGCGGTTAAGCTGGTTCGACGGGTGTGTGCGTGCGCCTGAATTAGACGCGAAACTTTCAAAGTTTTCCCAAATTTCTGCCCCCACGCCCCTCTCCCTCGATCGATACGCGCCGAGCGAGTAAGCGCCGCTCGCATCTCTGCTCATGAAAATATCGGACAAGATTCCTCTGTTGCACCACGACGTGTTTTGAGGCGATAATTAAGCTATCAGCTAGTGTTATGTGTTGTTCTATATAGATAGATATATGATACGAGTTGCTAGTCTGTTTGGTGTAATATTCCTAACAAAGAGTGACGCGCTGTTAAAACGCGTATTTAGTTAACTTTACAGACGTGTGTATCTATATAATATTTTTTTAATTTTTATGAAATATTTATGTTTCTTTATTGGCATGAAGACAGGTTTTTTATCAAAAAATCTTTAAAAAAGTTTACTTTATCAAAAGTATACCTTATTAAAGAAGGCTTTGAGAAGAACTTATGACGTCATCATATCAACTTGATATTTGAATATAAAATGAAGCCGTACATTCTCTATAGTACCTAAATGACCAGCAATAAATGATCAAGTTTATATATCACTCGAGCGGGTTGTTGGAAAACCATATTCCGTTTGATTCCGTAATTAAATATATAAGGAACTTTCAAAATTTAAATTTGACAAATATTTTTTATTTTAATAAAAATGTAATAGCTTTGCTTTAGATAGAACTAGCAAATCGGACTGGGAATTACATAATTGTAATGTCTTGACCCATGCCAACTGTCACCGTACAAAATAGGAACGACGTTGAAAATTGGGCACAAAATAGCTCGACGTTGTTTGTCATTAATTGAAGGATTTGCGATGATCTTGGAGAGTATTTCGAGAGAAGGGCCTAAGGGCGACACTCTTGGGAGATATCGGCTGGTCAATCGCGTTGACAGCGACCCTTCGGCTTCTAGTGGACGCTTTCGAGGTGGGAAAAACTACCGTCTGACACTACTTAACGAACGGGGCAGAACCGGGAATTTTGTTGAGTGCTTGTTAATGTTTTATGGGCGGAACTTTTTCAAAGTAGTGTACAGAATGACGCGTTAAGTGTACCTACATAATTTAACACGTTTCCCTTGACGAGCTTGTCAATTTTTTTCCATTTATGATATACTGTTTTTTATGAGCGGTCAATGTTCGCTTCAAACAAGAGACGTATCTAGTTATGTTAAAATAAAATTTTAATTCTACTACGTATATAAAAAGTGGAAACGGTACGGAAGTTTTGTGATTTATAACAATTAATATTTGAAATATTGACAGTATTAAGGGAAATGGCCGACAGCCGACAAATCATGTAAAAACCGCCCCGGAAAGAGGAAGCACTGGCCCGATGCTCGGGGACTTTATTTGGGAATGGAAAGTTTGAAAAATAAACGACGGGCGGGTGCGGGGAAATGATTTATACGGAGCGGCTAGTGTGCGCGAGTTCGATTATCGGAATGATATTTCTCGATATTAAAGTGTTGCCAAGAGGACTGTGGACAATATGACCCGAGGAAGATTTATTGGGCAATTCAATATGACGTCGACGGCCGTTACGATTATTTCATTATATTGTCGGCGCCGTAAAAACTGTTAGCATTTTATTTTATTGCTGGTTCGCGGACGATTTTTATTTCAATATTTTATTGCGCTGTAAAACCGGGCTATAGAGTTTCGCTTTGGCTATTTGCATCTCTGTTCTGCGGTATGAAAGTTGTATAACATAAGAGTTACTAATAACAAGTACGAGACCTTGTTTCTTCTTGTTTTGCCAACCGTACCTAGAATTTGATGGTAGCGTTGCTATATATAAGGTTTCTGAAGCACACAGTTTTAATTTATGTAACTTGTATGTACTGAGTTGCGCGCACTTTAATATATTTTGTTTTAATTAAAAATGTAACATTGATTTCATTAGTATTGATCACTTAAAATAATAAATGCATAATTTCAAATTAAAATAAAATTATCTACAAATAAATCACGAACGTGATGCGCGTAAAGGTAATTTATTGGTAAATCTTGTTAATATTCTGGATATTAAGAAACTGCTATATATTTGTTATTAAAAATAAACGATAGTACTAATTTATACTACTACAAATTTGGGCTCAATTCGTCTTCATTGCTATAAATAAATACAGAAACAACTAAGCGATGTTATAAATTAATAATATTGATATATATTTTTGGTATTTTTACTTGTTACACAAATTGACGTTGAAATATTTGGTACAGCCTTGTGTCACAGCGATAACCCTAGCATTAACGGTCTTTCACGGTGTTGTAAATCCGGACAAGCGGTCTTGGCTTATTGAATAACTGCATGACTCACAGCGGCATGCTCCGCTGAGTCCCCCATACGTTTCAAGTAAGCATCTACCAGCTCTAATAGCGTATGCCAAAATAAATCTTCAGTTCTTTGCAAAAAGTACCATTTTCGATTTGACAGTTCTAATTGAAATGTTTAGTTTTTTGGGACTGGATACTGGTTTGGTGCTGGGATCGAACATCTTCTGTTACGCTACGTGCTCTTCGACTTTTTATTCTACTAATGCTATTGGCGACATATCTTCGTATATTGTTATTATAATAAGTACCGGGACGTATTCCCATTAAATATAATTTAGTTTACGATTCAGTAGCTTCCCATAAATGTTTATAAATTTCGAAAATGAGTTTACATTTTTAGTTTTGAGTGAATAGTTTTATTTACATGTTCTTATTGAATTTTCACTCTTATTAATATGATAATTTTTATAAGTAAAACCTTAAGATAGACTCTAAATATATTATAGATATAAAACTGTACTCAAGGCTCGTAGCTCGTAAACGTGACGCAAGCTTGGATGTAAATTTGGATTTAATTGGTTAGTATTTATTTAGTTTGTGATTCAAATAGATATATGCAGAGATTAGCTAGCAAGTTTCAAGTAAATGGTTTGAATTAGAATCCGCTTGGACGGAATTCGGTATCTAGATTAAAGACTGAGCTCAGAGCGAGTCGAGCTATGCCCGTATACAGATAGCGAATTCTGAAGTAGAACAGAGATTGTTACATAATGCGAAATCAACTCACGATTCCCTCATTGTCGAGTTGTGGCGACTTATCACTGCATTCAGTCGAGTGAAACTTATCCGCTATATGAATGGCTCAACAGTTTTGAATTTGTAAAGAGTGGACGTGCGTCGCATGCATATGGTCAGGCTTTATCTTTCGCACTCGCTGAAGTTTTCGTTTGCATGCTTGAATGCTATGAAACGGATGGTGCATACGTGTATATGGAAATGAGCAGTGTTTTTTTTTAATCTAGCTGTTTATTGCAATGTTATAATAGCAAAAGTATCTATGTCTTTAAGCCTACTAGCTAAAATTAAAATATTTATTATTATTTAAATGACATTTACATAACCAGAGGAGTCACTAATGTATTGCCGTCTTTAGAGTATGTTGTATATGTTTAACCGCTGCTTAAAAAGTCTCGTATGTTGAAGTTGGTTTCGTAGTTTGCAGGTACGTGGCTGAAAAGCCTCCTATTGTTCTCATGATCAGGTGATTGCCCAAGCTGTTATTATTTACTATTAATTATACAAAATAATTTCTGTATATTATTCTACCGCCAAGTAGCAATAATAATTAGAATTATTGTGCTCCATATTGTAAGGTGCGTATTTACCATTCTTCCTATCTATTTTAAATAAAATTACATGAAAGTCAAATTGCGAACACTTTATATTCACCTATAAATAATTGTACGAACTTATACTGTTGCATATTTTGATGGTTGGTTGGAGAAAATATGACGTATAAAACATGGATAATGTTTGCTACAAGAAGCATATTTCTTTCATTTAGTATAAAAACACACGAACAACGTTACTATAATCGGTTAGTTTATGTTTATTAATATGAATAAAGTGTAATGTTAATACAATACCTTAGTTGCGTTCGAAACATAGAACTTAGTGCTAAACAAAGGGGACAGCTTAAAGCCTTATTATTTAATTATCCAGTGGGGATCACGTGAGGATCGCAAGTCGAACTTCTCCGGGGGTGACCTGTCTGACGCTCAAGGGGTCCGCCTTGGCCACGTGATGCGTCCAATTAATTAGGCATAGGCTTCACTTCCAAGCGCTGACGTAGGCATGTCTTATTATGTGGTGAGAATAGATTATAATAATTTTACTAAACTTTTTTTTTTCTGCAGTGTTTCTTCAAGTGAATACCTAATTAAATGTTACCATCTATATGCCTATACTTCTATAGTTCTAATTAATCAACGTTGACACAAAAGCCTACAGAATCTATAGGCATACAATCCAACACAAATAGACGCAAAAACGGAATGGCGAAATAATTTGAATACGTAACGAATCGGAGGGTAACGTACGGGCGAGCCATTCTTTAACTTACTCTCCGCTGGATAAAGAGCTAAACTTGTTTTTAAGGGATGACCGATCGTGGAAATTTATGTATCGCGAACAGTGCCGCCGGCCGAACCCCGGCAAAAAGAGGTTTTCGCAAGGGTAGATACAGGAAGACGGCAGATGGAAGGAAGAATTATGCTCCCCGCAGGCTGATGAGGAAAATGTGATTGTGTAAACTTTTCGATGCTATGCAAATCGGACAAGCGAGACGATACACACCGGACTCACCGGAATCCACCGGACCGATATGTCACCATTATTTACACTTTTGATTCCGATACCTCGTGGTGCCTTAGCAGGGGAGAAACGTAAGCAGAACAGATAATGTTTTTTTGTATGAGATACAGCTATTGTAGTTTATGTAAGCTTCTGAAATGTTAACTCCGCTAAATATATTCAAATTGATTCAATGAACATTGATTAACGGATGACCGAATCGTGTTTGTAATTGAAATGAAAATACTATGATAATGGTCAAATAATAACAAACTATTGGAATCGTATGGAAGATTTTGAATAATAAACTATATATAGAAATATGGTTTTATTTATAAAGGATTTATGTAAATGTAATGATCTAAGGAGCATATGGAGCAGCGATTAAAGGACGTATGTACATAAGATCACCGTATAAGCATTGCCTTAGGCTTCTTTAACGAGGTCCATCCGATATATGAGTAGAAGGCCCTGTTTAGATAGGGTTAGTGGTGTTTTATTGAAATACAAATGAGTGTTCGAGGAGTTGCGACCCGTACGCGGAGTGTGTCTCGAATAAAAGGGCCGCATTAGAATAATTTGCCTACCGAACAAGCACAATTCTTCACATGGAGAGATCCTAAATTTCACTATTTTACATACTCGGGATTATCATATCTGTGCGGGTGTCGGCCCCTAGCCAGCCCTACTTTTTGCGCCCGCACCCGACCTCTATCGGCCGGTCTCCAAAATATTTAGTTGTTACTTTTTGTTACACCATACGTGGCTGGAATCCGAATTGGCGTCGGCTTTGTGTTCAATTTTTGGGACTGTTTCGGTTTATATTGTAGTATTTATAAAAATCAATTGTATTTAAAATTCGCAGTCTATTCATACTAGCATAATTATTTTCTATGAATAGATTTTTTAGGAACATTTTTTTTAAATACTTATTGTTATCGGTTTGTGCATGTATGAGAAAGTTATGAGGTTATAAAGCAAGGACTTTAAATGAAAATAAAAAAAAAAATCTAAAAAAAATCAGTTAACAATATTATATATATGACATATTATGAGTATGACATATTATGAGTATGACATATTAAGGTGGATATGCCACCACATTTTTTTTTTATTTTCATTTAAAGTCCTTGCTTTATAACCTCATAACTTTCTCATATATGCACAAACCGATAACAATAAGTATTGTTGGGTAGTACTGGTGGGTCGCATGGCTAATTAGGTAACAGTATACATATGTAAAACATGTGTTTGTAATATTGTTCTGAAATAATAAAGCAAGATACCTCACTTAACCCCAACAGGCCGTATATGCCGATCCAGACGAAGTCTTACGAGGGACGATCGGAGGTGGGCGAATTAGCCCAACTCTAAAACCTCAATTAAGTCTCGTCTAGCGTGCATTCAGATCGGCCACATCCAATTATCGCGGGCAACCTTTGTTTCGAACGTGTGTCGGGTGCCGACTCGTGTATACGTTTCATACTTGTTAAGTGTTTACAATGATAGTCAATTTAATTGTTAAAGAGTCATGTCCGATATCTTTGTTTTTTTTTTCTTAAATATATTCAAAAACTGGCAAAAACAACAAATTTTAAGTCTTAATTAAAAAAATAACACTTCATACCATTTTTAGACACGTACTATTGAAACATGACTGCCTTGTTGGTCTAGTGGCTTGATATAAGCCGCAGCATCAGATCAGCTGGCCGCAGATCCGTTGGCCCTGGGTTCAATTCCAAGGTCGGGCCAATAAATAGTTATTGGGTTTTTCTGTCAGAAAATTTTCAGTAGCTGCCCGGAGTCTGGAAGTTGGAAGTGTGTAGTTAAGCCGTTGGTCCTGCGCCTGAACTCTTTCCGCTCGTGTCGAACTGCCGTCCCATCGGATTATGGGAGCTAAGGGAAAGACAGTGCACTTGTGTTTGCGCACACACTTGTGCACTATAATATGTCCTGCGCAGTTGGCTAATCTCTCTTGGGATTGGCCGCCGTGGCCGAAATCGGTATGGAGGACCTTATTATTCTTACTATTGAATCAACATTTGTATAATTATGATATTGTGTACGGTAAAAAAAGTAACGCAAAAATAAAATATTTCACTTCTAACGAATACATTCCAATATGAATTTACTCATGTTCGATTTTCATTGAAATCCTCGAAATTCCGCTCGTTCATTAAGTTTTAATATTCCACAGTGTAGAACAATGCTTAACTTTCCTACTCGGAAGCGGGGGTTCAAAAATACCTAGTCATGTACACAATCGCTCTACCCTTTGGTTCATCATGTAATTAGGGCGTGTATACAATGCCATATTATCTGTCAAAGTTAAATATTATGAGTGAGAGACGTTCGTCATTATTATCCATCCCTTATCGTTAAATCCGGCTAACGATAAATTTATCTTTTGTATTGTAATCTTTTATTAAAATGAAATGGCATACTTCTATTGACTTATACTTAATCAATCACATGTTAAATATAATAATAATAATATCTTAACAATTATCAACGTAAAGTTATAACAGTTGAAAAAACAATGTTTCTTATGAGAATTAATTTTGAAAGTAAAGTAATTTTATGAAGGCATAATTTTTAATACATATCATCATTTGCGATTTCAGTGTTTGAACGCACCCTTAGGCGTCATAAAGACGTGTCGTGAGCCTCAGGCGATGACGGATTGCGGCGCGACAGTCATCGTCAAATTAACACCCGTTAAGTGCGGATGTGTGTACACAATGTGACACAAGTCAATGTGAGATTTAACAATACGCCCCACGATGTGTTTCGTAATATGCAAATGTGTGTTAAGAAACGATAGTAGCGTTCCATTTATTAATTTTTAAAAGAGCATCTCGAACGCGCAAAGGCCAATTTTGTATTTTATTCTAAACATATATTTGTTTTTGGAACTTATTCCACCATATTGTTTCCCTACCGATAAATTTAAGTATGCCGATCGTCACTAGATGAATAAATAAACACAAATTAGGCACTTGAAGATTTAGTCGCGCTTTCCAAGGTTTGAACCCATGATCAAGTTGTATTTAAAGATTTCAAACATGTTTTTTTTATCTGTAGACTTCATAAAGCCTACTGAACTTTTGTTGTAATCCTTATCCCATGTTTTATAAAAAAAAGTCTTTAAATATCAATTTTAGTGTCATTAAAAACTACAATATATTTATTTTACTTACCTTAACGTTACTGTCATTTGACGTCAAAATAAAACGTCCTCGTAATTAGCAATAAACTATAACGAAGAATAAGACGGAAAACACGCGATTGCGGATAAATACGCTAAAATATTGGTAATTGTGACTTAATTTGCTCCTTTCAAGCTGCGGCTGTCTGCTGAACAAATTATCTTCGCTACGATACTGTATATTTATCATTAAATTGCCTCGCCGAAGAATAAATCAAGTTTGGGTTCAGTCGACGGTAATGAAATTAGTTAGATGCTTTCATTGCATCCTTTTTAACAGATTAACGTAACTTTAAGAATTCCGAGGAAGATACTCGTATCTTCGGAATTACATTTCAAGTTCACTAATTCCAAAAAAATATTTTAAAATATGTACTGATATTTATTTTTAATAAACACGGAAGATCGTCTGATTAGAAGAGAAGATTCATACAGTTGTTGTTTATAATATATAATTATGATGTCTAATATCTAAATTACTTAGACGTTCTCAAAGGGGACTTGCCAACTGCACAGACCAGATTATGTATATTGCACATGTGGGTGCTAACAAGTACACTCTGTATTTCTTCACTCTGATAATCTGATGGAAGGTAAATCACGATATAAGAAAAATCATACTCATACAATTCAACGATAGGAAAGCGTTCTGTCGAAGGTCTTTACGTGCTTTCTGAGGCATGGGTGTGAAAGAGCTTCCAAACGTAACTACTGATAATTTCTGGACAGAAAGCCCAATAACTTTTGAATGATCTGACCCAAGGAATTAACTCAGGACCTCGGAATTGGTAGCCTAATAAGCTATTACCTTCAAATCGCTCCGAACGTATCTTAGAAGTACAAGTAATTAAATTCAATTTTATTTCCCCATAATGCTCTTCCATCGGAATTCTCGCTGTAATTGGAAAATTTATTGCAAGGTAGGTGTGCACCCACCAGCGTGATGTTTCACTTCTAGAATGATTTATTATCTTCCGAAACAATTTTAATTGCTCCCAGTGACACGGTGTAAACAACTATTCGATTAAGTTAATTCCATTATATCAAGGCCTCGCAATTAATTTAAGAGCCTCCTGTATAAGGTTTAAAATTCACTGTCATTAGCGCTTTGGATTAAAGTAATGATGTAAATTATCGAGATATAACAAATGATGTTGAGTCTGAGAGAACATTTCTGGCGTCCTATCTAATTGAAATTTATTATTATTTGTTTTATAATAATCGGACAACAAATAGTATAATAATAACGAAGTAGATATTTTTTACTAGTCAAGATATGATATGGAGAAAAAGAGTAACTAGTTAGTTCCTTGTTTATTTTCGATGTAATCTTTATACCTTCCGAACTGGTGGTTTGCATTCAATTTATATATTAAAGCCTGTTTTGTCAAATTTATGTTTGGTAAATAGTTTTGGTAAAAAATTAATGTTTGGTAAATAGTTTTGTAGTAGATATATTATAGTTTTAAATAAGCATGTACGTACATAATACACTCTAATATACATAATATGGATTCGGGGCGGGAATCGAAAACGCAACACCGGAGTGGAAGGCTGGATCACTGCCAATTGCGCTAACAGGCACGTCAAATATTAATATTATTGAGGTATAAAATATATATACTTAGATCTTGAAATATTTTATAGTTTAAAACTTTTATTTTAGCCAAATGGAATATAGACTACTTCAGAGTCTACTTCAAATGAAACTTCAAATATATCAAATATTTTTAAAATATTATACCCATAATATGTAGTAAGGAATTTTCAAACAACTCACAATATCGTTTAACATATAAAATAAATATAATTCTAAGAAAAAAAATCAAAGTATCTAAAGCTTAAATGAAAATACTTAAATAAAATAACCACTTAACAGCCCTCAAAGACCAAAAACAACAACTTTGAGCGCACGAGCATTAGTAATTATAATTAGAGCTCTCAGAGACCTCGGGCGATAAGATGTGCCATGGAGCATGAAATAAGGATTCCTGCCTCCACATGTAGCAAAGTCCATGCAAATTCACTCATGCGTCACACTTATGAGGTTTCTCGACCGAGGATTTGTTAAGTATTCCAATCTGGACTTTAATATCATTTTTGCCAGTCAAATATTTTATAAAATATTTCATTCCATTCATTATTCTTTATTTTTAGTCTTTTTTTCAATTAGCATTAAGCATTGATTTTCTATTTAACGGTTTGAGAGACAGGGTTATCACGTTATTTTAATTTAACTGGTTTATAGATATTATATCAATTAGTATGGGCAATCATTTGATCTGAGTATATATGTACAATCTATTCACAATTTATTTGTATAAATTATTTGTAAAACTTGTTTAATGGTTGCATTTGAAGAATTTAACTATTTATTGTTGCAGGTAAATAATAGGAATAAGGTCCTCCCAACCGATTTCGGCCACGGCGGCCAATCTCAAGAGAAATTAGCCAACTGCGCAGGAGATATTAAAGTGCACAAGTGTGCGTAAACACAGGTGCACTCTCTTTTCCTTAGCTCTCATAATCCGATGGGACGGCAATCCGACACGACCGAAAAGATTTCAGGTGCAGGACCAACGGCTTAACGTGCTTTCCGAGGCACGGGAGTACAGACTTCCAACTTCCAGTGTACACACTTCCAACTTCCAGACTACGGGCTGCTACTGAGAATTTTCTGACAGAAAAAACCCAATGACTATTTATTGGCCCGACCTGGGAATTGAACCCAGGACCACCGAGTCTGCGGCCTTATATCTAGCAACTAGACCAACGAGGTAAATATGGTAACGGTGACAGTAGTTCGCCCGTAACCTATACACGTGCCAACATCTATGCAAAATTTTAATTCTAGCGGAACAACGATCCATGAACATAATAAAAAATAATAATGTTTTACATGCCAAAAAAAATAATTAAAAAGATTAACAAAACTCGTAGCCAGAGTCACTCGGGAGGATGTAAAGACTTAAAGGATATCTAAACTCGGCATTTTAATGTCATTTTAATGTCAAGTAATGTATTAAAGAAACTCACATATATACAAACATGAATCCTGAAAACATCTCTTATATCACAGGTACGCGGACGAGCAAATGGGCCACCTGATGATCATCACCGCCCACCGCATAGGTATTGGCGCAGTAATACAAATCATCAATTAAATCTCCAATGCGCCACCAAATTTGACATCTAAGAAGTTATGTCTTCCAACAGGAACACAAAATTACTGAGAATTGCTGTTTGGCGGTAAAATATGTGAAGAGTAAGTGGTGGCCACCCAGACGAATTTGCACAATCCTACCACAAGACAATGTACTGAATACATAAAATACTTTAGTAGCTACAATCGCCGCAAATACAATAAAAATAATCTTTTTAGTATCTAAGTTAACGTTCACATTCGGTTTTCTGTTATTTAATATGGTTTATGAAAAATAAATAAATAATGTCCGTTTCCGGTAGTCTTGACGTAAACATCCACACAGTGTCGCTCCGAAACAAAACTCAAAATAAAATACTTACAACCGAAGTTTTAATAAACGAATCCATTCTAAGTGATTAACTTGGTGTTACAAAGTGATTGAAATAATCATCGTTGTGTAATTACTGTCACCAGGAATAATACAAAGACAGAAAATAGGACAGAATTTGGAGGTAGCTGCCATATTAGCGAATATTTACACACTCAGGTTAGCATTACTGATCTGACAACGTCATTTACGGTCACTGTCAGTGTCAACATCTAAGAACGTCACGGTCACCAGTGTTGCCAACGAATAATTAAAATCTCCACTATTACGTTTCATTACACGCAAAACATGGATGATCAATTTCAACTTTTATTCAACAAAATGAAAATTGAAATGCAAAACCAAACCGAGTCTATAACCAATTCTATAATGGAAAGAATGGACGAAAAATTAAAACCACTACTAGAAGAAAATAGAAATTTAAAGATACAGGTAGAAAAATTGGAAAGTAAAATAGAATATCTCGAAAGAGACAAGAAAAGCAACAACATAATAATATATGGATTGAAGGAGGGTGAAAAATCAACAAGAGAACTGATTAATTTTACCAAGCAAAAATTCCAAGAAGAATTAGACATTACTTTGGTAGATTATGACATCAACCAAATATACCGCATTGGAAAAACAACAAACAAAGAAAAACCGAGGCCTACTCTCTTGTCTTTCACTAATGGATGGAAAAAGAGTGAAATATTTAAGAACAAGAAAAAATCGAAGGTCTTATTTATTACAGAAGACTACTCTAAAGAAACCCTGGAGAAAAGGAAGGCTTTACTACCACAATTAAAGGAAGAGCGAAACAAAGGAAATATTGCCTACTTAAAGTACGATAAACTAATAATCAAAGAAAATTCAGCTTCTAACGAAAAAAGGAAAAGGGTATCATCGATCTCTCCATACGCAAACTGTCAACCGAAAAAGCAACAGACAACGTCATTTTCATCAAAGAACAACAGAACTAATGCATTTGATTTGATGAGAGGTCGCTCAAATTCTCTCACCATACACCCGTCAGGAAAAGAACAATAACAACTAGCTATCGGCGAACGGAAACAAAAACCAAACAATGAATTAAGATATATAACAACAAACACCCCTCCCCCAAGCCGACTGGTCCTCGTGGGGGAAAACGACCAAGACCCTCCAAAGAATAATAGAAAAACAACAGATATACATATAGCAACATTCAATACAAGATCACTAAGGACACCAGAGAGACTTCAAGAGCTTGAAATGGCCATATCAGAATTAAAATGGGACATAATAGGAATAAGCGAAATGAGAAGATACGGGGAAACAATAAATGATTATGGAAACTACATTCTACACCACATAGGTGAGACACCGGGTCTATATGGAGTGGGATTCTTAATTAAAAAGGAACTAACCGATAGGATTATCGAAATTAAAGGAGTAACTGAAAGAATAGCTATCCTTAATATAACACTGCCTGTCAACAAAGAAGAAAAATGGTCTATCATCCAAGCATATTCGCCACCGGAATCGAATAATAAAGAAGATATAGCCAAAATAGAAAAATTCTATCTCGACTTACAAGAAACGATTCAAAATGCCCACAAACAGATCATAGTGATGGGAGACTTTAATGGTCAGATAGGAATATGTGATAACACAGGTGAAGAATACACAATTGGCAAATATGGGCATGGTAAAAGAACTAAGAATGGCGCAAGGCTAGTTTCATTTGCTCTCCAAAATAAACTTAGTATTCTTAATAGTTTTTTTAAGAAAAAGAAAACAAAGAAATGGACATGGATCTCTCCAAATGGTGTTTATAAAAACGAAATAGATTTTATCTTGTCAAATAACATCAAAACATTTAAAAACGTCTCTATTGTACAGAACCTTTTTTTTTTTTTTTTTTTTTTTTTTTTTTTTTTTTTTTTTTTTTTTTTTTTTCGCTGGAAAAACGCATTACGCGTTTCCCCCACGTGAGGTGGGGGGGTATGTGGGGCTCGCCGGTGCTGAAGGCTCCGGAATACCCACTAAAAAACCAGCGTACCTGCATCGTCTCGGTGGAGCGGCACGGGATCGCTTGCGCATACTACCGCGACGCCCCGACGGTTGACCCGATTGCGCGGGCCTCCTTTCTTAGTTGGGTTCCTGGCACGCAGAGAACCCGACTAGCCCCGCCGACGCTTACGACGGGGGGAGAAGAAGATGCGCATAGCGCCGACGCCTCCTCCCCGGTCTCCTTCGGCGGAGCGGGTCAGCGGAGGCAGATGCCTCACGCTCACGCTCCGCGGCCTCTTTCTGTGACATGACACTCTCGCAGAAAGAGACCATCTCCATCCAGCATTTCTCGCTGCCAAGCATGGCGGTAATCACGCTCGGCAGCGAGAGGTCTGCGCCGACTGTCGCCGCCAGGGAATGCCTCTGGGGCCCCCACGCAGTACACTCCGCCAGGGTGTGGTTCGCCGTGTCCAGTGGCGCACCACACTGGTGGCAAGAGGGTGATACCTCCCGCCTCGCTATCCCATGAAGGTACTTACCGAAACAGCCATGTCCGGTAAGCACCTGCGTCAACCTAAACGTGAGTTTGCCGCTTCTTCTTGATACCCAGCGACTCAAGTGGGGGCGGATTGCCTCCACTGTCGCTAGGCCTGCTGATGGAGACCCCAGGTCCGCCTCCCATCTGTGAATCAAAGCTTGTTGAGCTAAATACCTGATTCGCCCCACCTCCGCTGATCCTGGACGGTCGCCATTCATCCTGGCTTCCACCCGGAATCGGTGCACTTCTGCAAGCACCTCGGCCTGGAGTTCCCAGGGCGGATCGCTCGCAAGAAGTGTCGCCGCCGTCCACGACACCGTCCGGTAACCTCTTACCGCTCTCACTGCTATAACTCTCTGCGGTCTACGCAGAAGAGCCTTATTACGCGCAGTGAGAGCGTCCACCCATATGGGTGCCCCATATAGTGCCATGGAGCGCAGCACACCGGCATATAGGCGCCGGCATGGTGATTCAGGCCCTCCCACATTAGGTAGAAGACGGCCCAAGGCGGCAGCGGCGTTGATAAGCTTCGGGCTCAGTTGGACAAAGTGTTGCGCGAAGCTCCATCTTCCGTCCAGGATCAGACCCAGATATTTCATCTGGGCCTTAACCTTTATCACCGTCCCTTGGATGGTGATACATGCTCCACGAGGGGGGCCCCGACGTGGACCGTGAAATAAGAGGGCCTCGGTTTTAGAGATGGAGACCCTCAGGCCCAACATTTCTATACGGTCCATCGTGAGCGATGTACCGACTTCGGCCAGGAGCGCCGCCTCTTGAAAATTCCGCCCCGTCGCGGTGATGAGGGTGTCATCCGCGTAGCACAGCAACCCCATACCGGGAAGGACGGGTGCCCGCAGGAGCCAGTCAAAGCCTACGTTCCACAGGATTGGGCCGAGGACCGATCCCTGAGGAACGCCGCAGCTTACCCGACGCCGAACGATTCGTCCATCGCTCCCCTCCCAAAGAACCACCCGATCCTGGAGGTATGCCCCCAACAGCCTCCTTAGATAGGATGGCACCCCGTGATATAGGAGCGCCTCTCTTATTGTCTCGAAAGGAAGGCTGTTGAAGGCGTTCGCCACGTCTAGCGATACCGCCAGGACCACGTCCCCGCGGGCCACCGCTTCCATGGTCCGGGTCTTTAGGACACTCAGGGCGTCGATGGTTGATCGACCCGCCCTAAATCCGTACTGAGCCTCTGAAAGACCCGGTCCTATTTCCTCGAGATGCTGAACAAGACGGGCAGCGAGAATTTTCTCGAAGAGTTTGCCCGTCTCATTCAGCAGCACAATTGGCCTGTATGCTGAAGAAGATTCTAGTGGCCTCCCCAACTTCGGCAACAGGACCAGCTTACCCTCTTTCCATGACTTTGGGAATTGCCCGCTAAAAATACATTTGTTAAACAGTTCCCGAAGCCTCCCCCCTAGGTGTTCCAGGGCGTCTCGCAGAACACGCCCTGACACCCCGTCCGGACCCGGGGCAGTAGTTCTTACCCTTAGTCGATCAAGAGCCATCTCCATCTCTCGCTCCGTGATTTGAGGTGGAGCCACAATTTCATCTTCTATCACAGAGTGAGGGGCCATTCGCGGAGGGACATGCTCGCCTGGAAGGGGAAAAAGCTCACCTACGAGGCGCAGAAGAAGCTCCGGTTCCATCGTTTCCGTCACGGGGGCGCTATGCGTGCGAAACTTTCCTCGCACACCACGGTACGGGCGCCCCCATGGATCCCTATTCAGGTCTGCCAGCAGCTCCTCCCTTGCTCGTTCCTTGGCTTGACATATCACCAGCTGCAACTCTTTTTTCAGCTGACGATAAGCGGCCAGCAACTGTCCCTCCAAGTCCGTGTCGATGCCGTTACGCCTGCGACAGCGAACGTAGGCCCTCCGCGCCCGGTTGCACGTCGTCCGAAGCTTTGCAATTTCGGGCGACCACCAGTACACCTGACGGCGTGTTGCCCTGCGCCGGGCCCTCGGCATGGACGCGTCGCATACTTCCTTAAGGGCGCTGTGCATGCAGCTAGCCAGCTCTTCAACACTGGCAACCTCCCACCCTCTCGCGGAACCCCACCGCTGTACGATGGCAGCCTCCTTGACCAGCTCACGATCTAACTGGCCAAGAGACCACCTCGGGAGTTTGGTTGGCACCCTCGGGGGTTCTACTGACCTGTGGGAGGCAGATATCTCGAATCGGATGTATCTGTGGTCCGATAGAGTCTCCACCTCCTCTTCCACCCTCCAATCCCTCACTCTGCGTGCAGCGGCAGGGGTGGCGAATGATAGGTCCACCACGGAACCTCCCTGATGCCTTACGCAGGTTTGAACCTGCCCCTTGTTGAGTAGGGACAGGCTGGAAAGTAGAGCCCACACCTGGACGGCTCTCCCTCGTGGATTCGTGGCCGGATTTCCCCAGGCACGTGACTTGGCGTTGAAGTCGCCGAGGACCATTACCGGTCTTGGTGACTGCCTGGTCACCGCAGCCCTGACAGAATCAAGGAAAATCTCGAACTCGGCCAGGCTGCGATTGGGGGAGAAGTAAGTACCTACAACTGCGTACTCACCCCATCCCGCCACTACGTATCCCGAGCCCCTCTCAATAAGTGAGAGGGAGGGACTCGTTCCGCTCCGAGTGACGATCGCCACCGTGTCGTCCAGGTCTCCTACCCAGTGCGGTAAGGGAGGGACGTAATAGGGCTCGCAGGCCACAGCCAGGTCGATCCCCCACTCCGCCATGGACTGCAGTAGCAGGTCCTGAGCCCCGGCGCAGTGGTTGATATTCGTCTGAAGGAAGCTGTATACTGACCTCATGTCGACATAGCAGCTTCTTCCTCAGCCTGGCGGCGCCCAGCGTTGGTGTTGGTCTCGGTGCCTAAGACCATCTTACCTTTTGTGTGGGGTGGGTTGCACTCCCTCGACCCCATCACGTGCCCGGAGGGCTTGCCAGCGTCAGCGCAAACTGCGCAGCGCACCTTTCCGGTACAACCCGCTGCTTTGTGGCCATCGACGCCGCACCGATAGCAAAGGCTCCTTCGTTCGGCCTTGGATGGGCAGAGTACATTTGTATGACCAAGGCCCATACACTTGAAGCAACGCAAAGGGCGCTGCTCCAGTACGCATACTCTGGCCGAGCTCCACCCAACCAGGAGGCGACCGGCGTCGGAAAGCTTTCTCGCCGCAGCTATCGGACACGACACGAGGGCCATCCCCATGTATCCAGGTCCGGGTGACACCTCCCCACATTTAACCGCCTCAGTGGTGCAGTTCCCTTCTCGAGCGACCGCGGCGATAATTTTATTTTTTGTGACGGAGTCGTCTAGCCCCGTCAGTTTAATATCCACCCTTTTCGTAGGGCGGACGACGCTGGCCACTCCATCAAGCACCGTGCGAAGCTGGTCAGCCAGCTTTTCGGCCTGGTCAGACTGAGCCTTTGGCAGCTCCAACACTCTAGCACCTGTTGCTGAACGTCGAACTCTGAGTCCACCAGTGATTCCCAGGTCCTGAAGTTTGACGCCTTGCTCGGCGCGCTCCAGGACTTGGGCATAGGTGACCCCCTTCTGCTCCGCTTCTGGCTGCAGCGTTACCACCACTGCAGCTGTGCGGGGTGCAGCCAATTTTGGCTTGGCCGCTTGAGGTGTCTTAGACACCGTAGCCACCACCGTGGCAGCTGGTCCAGCTGTAGAGGAAGCATTCTTCCTCTTCTTTCCCTTTTTTACCACAGTGGACCAGGACGTCTCCTGGACCATTTGTGGCTGGGTAACCTCTGGCATAGTCGCGGCTTTTGAAGGGCCAGCGGTCGGTGCCAGTGAAGCAGTCGTTGGTGCCCGCTTAGGTGCAGGTGCTGGTTTCGGCAATGGAGCTGGCCGGGCCGCCTGCGCGTATGTCGGTGCAGTCTGCTGCATCGAATCCTGCCTCTTATCCGCAGCTAGCGGAGGGCGCTGCACCTTTGCAGGCAGCAGGCGCTCTTCCAGTCCCGCCACGTGTGCGTTAAACATAACGCCGACTGACGACATTATGTCCGCCTTGAACGCCTCTAGTGCCTGCGCCTCTCGCGCAGAACTGTTAGGCGCCTCACTTGCCACTGCCGCCGCTGTCCGCATTTCAGCGAACTCTCGGCGGTGAGCTTTTATCTCGGCCTTGAGGCTGTCTACTTCCTTGCGGAGACGGCCATTATCTACACGGAGTTTTCGCGTCTCTTCCGCTTCCGTGCGAGACGCTAGGACATCAATTATTCCCTGAAGGGCAGCCACTGACTCCTTCAGTGTTTTAGAAGATCCCCCTTTCAAGTTGGAGGATTTTAGCATCACGTCCATAATGAGGGCTGCCTTGCGGCCAGCCTGAGCGCGAAGATCCTCCGCGTTCATGCTGTTAGGATCCTCCCTGGTGTCCGATGCGGACTCTTCGTGGTCCGATATCACTTGCGAAGCATTCTTTCGGAATGCTCTGCTCCTCAGCGAACGCTCGAAAGCTTCCTCCCTTGCCTCGGTGATCTTCTCCTTGAGCTCGGCCTTCGCCCGAGCCAGACCACCACTACGTCCCTTCGACGCTATTTTCCCCCGGATGGAAGGCTTGCTTTTCGCAGCCATTTTTCTTTCCGTCTCCGTGTCGGAGTCGGAGTCATCAATGGCGGCACCGCCATAAGGCCTTTTGCGACCAATCAAGGCGTCGGCCGACAACTCAGTATCGACGTCCATCGCCGACAATAAACAATAAACCACGTGCTATTCCTAATAACACCCACTTTAACAAAGACAGGTCTATAAAGACCTAACTCGAAGCAATAAAACCACTCATTAGTGAAACAAAAGACCATGTACAAAGCACAGTGACCAGATGTTCCGCATTAGAGATAACAATGAGATAACATTCACTTAGCACGCCAGATGTCGTTTGAGTTCATCAAAACGAACAAGCTTGTCGCAGTAAACACAACCTCACTCGACGACGTCCAAACGTCAACCTATTGTACAGAACCTGAATTTCAATTCAGATCACAGAATGGTTCGTGCTACATTGACAGGCAGGCGTATACAAAAGAACAGGAGATGGCAAAGTGATAGTTCAGCCCTGATGTGTACTGGGAATAGTGAGATGCTTATAAACAACTTAAAAGCGTTGGTGGGAACATTCACCGAAAAACCCACACCTATTGAAGAAAAATATGGAGAGATTTTAAACGTACTTAAAACAGATACTAGAAAAGCAAATAAAAAAATAACATCTATAACAACTCAACAGCTACTTGAAGAAAGGAGGAAACTGCTACAATCAAAGAAAAGTAACCGAAAAGAAAGAAACAAGATAACAGAAGTCAGTAAAAAGATAAATGAAAGCATTAGGAAAGATAGGAAAATTAAAAGACAGGAAACATTAGAAAAACATATTAAAAGAACTGGTGGAGTAAAAAAGGCTATTAAAGAATTAAATGACAAAAAAGAATGGATGCTAACAGTAAAAACAAAGAATAAAAAACATACAAGGAAAAGACCTGAGATAATAAAGGTGGCTACAGACTATTATAAAGAATTATATAAAAGCAAGAATCCAACAATAGCTACAGAGGAACAACATCCATTAAATTTTGAACCTTTACCAAAAATATTAGAAGAAGAAACTGCTAAAGCTATAAATACACAAAAAGTAGACAAAACACCTGGGTCCGATCAAATAACCAACGAATTACTCAAATCTACTTTACCAATAATTGCTCCAATATTAACAGACTTATTTAATGAAATTATAGAAACCGAAATCATTCCACAAGACTGGACAAAATCGACGATCATTCTGCTACACAAGAAAGGAGATAAAGAGGAAATTGGAAATTATCGCCCAATCAGTTTAATGTCGAACATTTATAAAGTCTTTTCAAAAATTATTCTGTCCAGAATTACCAGAGTACTCGACGAAAACCAGCCAAGAGAACAAGCGGGTTTCCGAAGTAAATTTTCAACCATAGATCACATCCATGTTCTAAGACAAGTGCTACAAAAATACAACGAGTATAATAAAATTTACTTCTTAGGATTCGTAGACTATAATAAGGCCTTTGACTCCCTGGAACACGGGTACATCTGGGAAGCTCTGCGAGAGCAAAATATACAGGACGGATATATAAGAATCTTAAAGAAAATATACTCCAAAAGCACAGCACAAGTCAGATTGGAAAAATCAGGCGAGGAATTCTCTATAGAGCGAGGCGTTCGTCAAGGCGACCCTATCTCACCTAAATTATTTTCGGCAGCCCTGGAGAGGATAATCAGGAACCTAGAATGGGAAGATCAAGGGCTCAAGGTTAACGGCGAAAATCTAAGTCATCTACGTTTTGCAGACGATCTTATACTGTTCTCTGAATGTCCTAGAACATTACAACAAATGCTACAACAGCTATCAGACCAGAGTGCAATAGCAGGACTAACAATGAACATCACGAAAACAAAAATTATGACTAATTCCTCAAAGCCACAAAAGATCACGGTAAACATGCAGGAAATAGAATACGTAGATGAATATATATACCTAGGACAGCTAATATCACCTACGAAAACCATGCATAAGGAAGTAGATAGGAGGATAGCCAATACATGGAAAAGATACTGGTCATTAAGTGAAGTTATGAAGGACAGGGACATGCCAATTAAAGCAAAAAGGAAAGTCTACAATATGTGCATTCTGCCATGTTTAACATATGGCTGTCAAACCTGGGCTTTAACAGAAACATTAACAAATAAAATAAACGTCTGCCAAAATAGTATAGAGAGGAGTGTTATTGGAGTCAAGAGAAGAGATAAAGTTAGACTAACAGAAATTAAAAACAAAACACAATTCAAGCAGGCAAAATCATTATATCGAACACTGAAGTGGCAATGGACAGGGCACATGTTAAGGGAAAAACAAGAGAAATGGACGAAAATTGTAACGGAATGGTACCCAAGAGATGGTAAAAGAAACAAAGGGCGACAAACTAAAAGATGGGAGGACGATATAAAAAAGGTGGCTGGCCCAGAATGGTTCCGAATAGCAAAAGACAGGGCGAAATGGAAATCTTTGGAGGAGGCCTATGTCGAAAGACAAGCTGTTTTTGTACCGAACGTCGATATACGAAGTTAAATATAAATAGGATAACATTTAAAAAAAAAAAATATAATTTATTTAGTTAATTAAAGTCAATGTTATGTAAGTTTAAACAGCAATAAAGGCTAATTTTATTTTTATTTTATTTTTTATTTTTATTTTTATGAAAAATATAATAGACATTAGTATTTAATTGTATTTGCAAAACATGTACTATCCCTCCTGTGCTTGCAAATAGGACGACGGTAAACTCAAACTCATATCCGGGGACTAAACGCTAGAGTGGTTCAAGCTAGGTTTACGTAATTATGATAGTTTTTTAGACAAGTTAAAAGAATTGAATAATTTATCTTTACTATTTATAAAGGCGTAATTTGTGTAAGTTGATTTTCATAGAAAATATAAAACAATAATATGTTTTACTAAGTCGCTTGACAATTTTCCAAAGAAGATTCTGTTATTTGATCTCACGGTTGCGCGGATCGCGCGCTGTTCATCTTATATCATGATAATTACCTAAATGAATTATATTTTTGTTATTTACCTCTTCATGATGGTCTTTTGCTTGTTATTAGTTATCATATTGCTTGGAAGCGATAATCAATGCTTGGAAGCAAGAGGTTGTCTTGCCGAACATATTTTTGTTGCATTTTAAGTATGTGTAATGTTGAATAAATTAATACTAAAATGTTTTTATATTAGTAAAGAATGAACTAATATATAATAATAAATTCGAACATTAATAGTTTAGAAATATTGATACATTAGAATATATTTCAAAACGTCGATGTACGTATGCTGTACAAATATTAGACATTAAGAGCCCCTTGTCTCATTACAAAGCTTTTGTGCTCAATGGAATTAATTCCCAAGCTCGCCGCAGACAAGTGATTCTCGTGTTTGACGATCTATCTTTCACTCTTTGCAAATTTCAAACTATTGGCGATCGATTGCTATGATACCTTAGTTATGTAGTTGTATTTTGAATGACTTATTATTTTGTAGTAGAGTTTTGTTATTTGACTTTATTCAGTTAACAAGCTTCTTTTATTATTATTTTTTTGAGGATTTGTAGGACGAAATACATATTATGATAATACATATAATGACGAAATACATATGATGAAATATGATATTGAATTTTAATTGAATTATGAAATTTTATAGAAAAATATAATTGATTTGAACGGTTTACACTGCATTACGATTAAAATTTAACTATTATTTTTCATAAAATTATTTAGTCCTGTAGTTTAATCATTTACATAAAAAATATTTATAGTTTGTCTTTGGAAACAAGTATAAACTTACCCGATTACACAGGGCTAGTAAGTCTTTTATGGGACAATGTAGGTATAGCCTTTTACATCAGGATCCCAGAAAGCGTTCAAAAATATTCAATAGTGAAATTTAAAAGAACCATTAAATAACGCTTGTCTGCTAGAGGATATGAAACAATCAATAGTTTTTTTAGACGATTCCACACGTTGGGAATGAAACGACCTCCTCCAGGATATTTCAAATGAAAAAAATAATACAAATCTATTGTTGTACATTAAGAGTAATTGTAAAGGATGAGGTATAAAGAAAAACCCTCTGAGTTTCTTTCGCCGGTGTTTCTAAGATCTGAGGTGTTTATTTCTGAGCTTCAGCTTTGACACTTCTATGTTGAATATTTTGATTTTGATTCTTTTGTAATTCATTTCCAAATTAAAATGCAATTTCTCGGATGGCATCAATTCGCGATATTTAATTTATTTTTAATATTTTTTATGTTATATTATATTTATATAATGCATAACAAAAGGCTGCCATAAAAATCTCTGGTGTAACAATCCTCGATCGGAAAAAGGTTCAATAAGACGGAAAAAACTAGCTGTCTTGTCGCACCGTATTAGATTCTGATTTATACGCATGTGACTAAGGGTGGACGAGGCTCGCCTTGCCAAAACCACTATAGCTTGACCTATCCTGCTTTTTCCCTTGAGACAACGTTGAACCAATACCAGAGGCTATCAATACTTATTCACGTGTCAGACAATAATAGATACCATGCATAGTATTAGGAAGCGAAGATTGCTCCATTCGGCCGATTGAACGCACCTCCCTATACTAACTTCCCTCCCATTTAACGCGAATCCAAGCAACAAAAGGATCTGCCGTGCGAAATAACAAAACTACCAATCCTCCGATATTCGATGTTCGAATCGAATGTGAATGTTCGAATAACAGTTCTATATGTAGCTAAAGATAGATCAGATCATGATTTTATTCTTGGATATTTTGCTACCGAACCAACTACGGTTGGTAGCTTTGTTTATACAAATATTATTTGTAAACAAAATATTATTTGATAAAATAAAACAGTTTGACTATTCTTCACAGAGATAAATAAATGCATCGTAATTTACAAAAATTAAAGTATAATGTTTTTGTAGTAAAAATAGCTTAAGTTAAATAATAATTTTATTTTATTTATTAGGTTCAAATAAACAACTTTGAAGTCTTTAACAAACTGCACGTAACGTAAAATGTCTAATAAAGTTCCCGGAGGCGGTCTATTTGCAGTATTCTTAATAATTACTTCTTCCGATCTGTTTGCCTCGTGGGGACGCAGAGGGGCGATATGAAAAGTGAATCGGGGAGTCAATAAATAATAATTCTAAATGCCCATCGGGTGACCGGGGGGCTATTTCGAGTACTACCGGTAGTTCGATACATAATTTGAAAGTTAAAGTACGCAATTTGGAATTGCACTATTATACTTTAGTATAATTTTATTAGATAAGTAGGTATGTTTGGTGCAACATAATTAGAAAATGTGTATTTGATTTTTTTAATTATTCAAATTAATATTAAAAAAATAATACAGAAACGCAAAATTAGATTTAGTAAACATTTTTAATTTGAGACATCAAGACATATGACATAAAGATTTATCTTATTTATGTAAATTTGTTTTCTTATAACAGATACATATCTATATAAATTGTAGAGATTAATCAGTAGATATATTTATGCAGAGGGTGAGGTAGGAAAGACGGACAAATCAACAATTTGTACAATACTGACTACCCATTGGTCAATTTGTTGGAATCCTACGCTAATTATTTAGGATTTATTTTGTTAGGACAAAGGGGCATCGTTTGAATACTTGGGTCAACTGATTTCCACTCAATTCGCTTCTGTCTCCGACAATTTAACTTTTAATAATGAATGTTTGACATGTCAAATATTTGATATTATGTTATAACTATGAGTATTGCGTTTAAACGTTTTGTATATTTGTTTATGATTTCTTAGTTAAGTAATTAAATGTGTACTATTTCTGTTAAAGTTTTAGCGATTGTAGAAGTAAAAAGTAAAGTAACAGGATGAAAATGTCGCTACTCTAATGGTAGATACATGCAGGGTTCATTAAAATGTTATCATTTACCGCTGAGCACGAGATGAATTACAAGCAAAAATTAAGCACAAGATAGTATTGGTCGCCCGGGTTTGGAATCGTCGGTTAAATTGAAGCTAAATTTGCATTTAATAGTAATAAATATTAACAGTACTAAAGAAAAGAATTTAGACACCTTAAGGACCTACGTGACAAAGCATTTCGAGATAAAGGAATCGCGTCTTTAATTTAGGCATCAACCAGCCTATCCAATTTAAAATCAATAGAAACAGTTGGAGTCTGGTGCGCATTAAGATGAGTCGTAAAGAATGGGCTGTAACTTTTCCCATGGATAGCATAAATTGGTTTCGGAAGCAGATCACGTAACGGTTAAGAGTTCACAAAACTGTGCCATAAATCGGACGCGCGGAGGTGCGCCGGAGACAAACGGCTCGGCGCCGGACGCGAACAGGACATCCATTGAGATACCTTTGGAAAATTACGCGCCAAAACGAATCAACGAATATGGATATTGAAATAAATATCATTCATATGACATTAATATTGTTTTTTTTTGACTGCCTCGTTGGTCTAGTGGCTTGAAAGGCCGCAGACTCGGTGGTCCTGGGTTCAATTCCCAGGTCGGGGCAATAAATAGTTATTGAGGTTTTGGGGAGGACATTATTAATAATGTTTTTATATCGTTATAGATAAGTGGTGGTTCAATCGGTAAGTGTACAAAAAGGGAGTTTAATTGATTGTTAGAACTGCCTTAAAATTCAGTTGTAAGTTTTATCGCATACGTTTAACAGGTGAAGTAAAAAAAGGGTTGTAAAAACTAAATCACTCCCGTGACTAGATGTACAAGAGTCTGAGATAAATCTTTTGTTGTATTTTTAGTATATATGTATGTATAGTAGTAATCTCTTCATAAATCATTCTACCAATAGCAGTAAACTTTATATTAAATTAAATTAAATTAATTAATATAAATAATTGCAAACTAGGACACAGTTCAAAACATTAACGTAAGCACTAAAATTAAATTAAAATTATTAAGTACTAAATTAACAAATGTTCATATAATTAATTTGTGATAGTCTTTTTCATGACATTTTGTAATGGATGTGAAGTATTCTAATTACTTAGAATTTCATAAAAGAAAATGTCAACAAAGATTATTAACATCACAAGTTATTTCATTTAACGAATTAGTAAACATAAGTATAGTATATATAGTACTTGTCTTGGGGTTTTATTTTATCCTAAACAGGCACCAATGACCTTTAAAAAAATTATATCGATCGATAATATTATTATATATGTAATTTCGACGCCTTTCTCCAAAACTGAGGTTAAATAAATATATTCTATTATATTTCCTTATATTATTTCCCGAGATAAGGTCTTGTGAATATAATTTGCATATGCTCCACGGTTCCCGTACTCTGATAGATTCGCAGAGGAGCTGTTTCGAAGATAGCGCGGTCCCGAGCACTGGAGCGCGTAACGAGCGAGTAATTCACACCGATACAATACATTATCTGTTTGAATAAATGCGGCCATTTGCAATTACATAATCTTTATTATTTAGCTGTAATAAAAGTGACAATTTTTATAAATTTTTGTTAACAAACTTTTTATATAATGATAGATAAAAAGGAACAGTGTGAAATCAAGGAACATATGAATTCATTTATTAAATTATGCATAAGTGAGACTCGTTACTCGCTGGAATGGTAAGTCGGAGACGATGTCGCACCATGAAAAAAAATATTTTTGTACTATTAATGTCCTCCACATCGAATGACTGTCCTCCGACTGACTTGACTGAGGTTTTATATGATTTCCGAGACACAGGAATGTAGCACTTCCAACTTCCAACTTCCTATGACCATCCTGGTCTTTTATGTTCACTTTGAATTTGACTACAAGTTGAAATACCGGCAATTTTACAGATGCCGATCGGTACCTTCATCATAAACTGTTTCACTTTATGGTTTCGAAACGATATAAAAATCAGTTGTTCATAAACCTTATGATAATTATAATCCTGATATATTTTCAATCCAAAAAAATAAATTAGGTATAAAGGCATTAGAGCAAAACGTAACGATCGTATAATTCTAGCAGGTGGCGCGACACTGCGGCTTGTCTCGACGGAGGCATAAATGTCAGTTAATTCATTTAAATAGCTGCTTTGGACTCGCTTTCGATTTTTGTGGGTTTCGAAGTAAAAAACAGAATCGTTCAAGATAAAACATTGAAAATTAAATTTGAATTTCGAAGGTTTTGATTTTATGTAATTATCCTAATGTACATTTTATATGTGAATACAAAACAGTTGAGTACCCTTGTATATTTTAGTTGTCAACGATTGATGTCATTCATTTTCTTGTTTTTCGTTTCACTTGCTTAAGTGTTATCACAACAATAATTAAAATATGTGTTAAAAAATATGTTTTACTCCGATTTTCAATAATAATTACGGTCGAATTTCGGTCACTGAGCGAACCTGTATATGAAAAGTAACACATGCAAGTCCAATAGAAGTATTATATTCAGCATAGTTGTAATATTTTGTATTCCAATATCCTTTGTGTCTGCAAATTGCGAATTGTAGCTTCGCAGCACATACGTAAATTGAACTAACCAATCGTACCGCAGAACCGCAATTAGTGATCCATTGTACATTTCTATCGGCAATAAATCCTGAATATAATAACCCGAACACAACTCTATTAAGATCCCTTCGTCAGCACAGTATATCTTGGGAGCACATCTTAGCAAATCCCATTTCAAACGCCTAATACAACTCCTTGTTTCAGGCTGGCTATATTTAGGAGGTCGGAGGCAATCTAAGAGGTATTCAGGCTTCCGAACCGTCCGACGACAAGTCGATGCCACGTAGGTTTTAGTTCCCAAGGGATTAGGGCATTTCGGAACTATGTTTGGAGATTTTGGATGCGGTTGTTTTTTTGGACTTTGATTATTGGAACTATAACAATATTGTTTTTTATGACATTTGTTTTTTTTTCGTTTAAAGATTTATAAAAATATACATTAATAAATATGTATGTTTTATCGTTAATTATGTTTTTTAAATAAAAAAAAATGATTATTAAAAATGAATTTAAAAAGAAATTAGCATATAATCTTTCAGAAGCTAAATAATATTATATTGAGTCATATATGTTTTAAGTTTTTATTTTTAACGTATGCCTTCTCCATAATATTTTCTTGTGCTTCGTAAGCAAGGGTTGCCCTCTCTCATTATTTACGAAGGGCCGATGGGCTGAAGTGTGTGACAAGCGGCACGTACGGCCGCTAACGAGACGCTTTGTGACCATCTCGAGTGTGGTCATCTCTTGATTTTTTTTTAATGGACAAATTATTTGCTATCGACTCTCGCGGGAGTGCCGTGTCTCTATTGTGTATAGCCTTTTAAAGTTTAGATTTGGATACGCTGGAATTAGAGGGTCCTGAAGAGCTTAGATATATGTATGTGTTGTTTTATATACATTTGAGAATAAAATATATATAGTAAGCAATTTTACAATGCACAACATGGATAGCATCTTAATCATATTGTTACTAACGTTATATATAAATTTAAAAGCAATACTTAGTGACCGATATGTACAAATTGATATATGCCTTCGCTTTGTAGTTCCACGGCAGCTATAAAATCGAGCAGACAGCGTAAAACGGTTTTCCTCCGATTCGCTTTCACAATAGCTCATTTGTTATAACCAACCTGATAGCGTAGCGTTATTACGAGCAAACAAATTGAGTCGAGCCTTCGCCACCTCAGACTAATGTAATTCCGGAGTGCGCGCACCCAAGAATAGATATTTAGAGTGGATTGTTTTCGACAGACCGTAATGAAACTCTGATGCCGGGGCCCAAATCAGTTTCGGAGGTGAGCGCGCCGCAGGGGAGGCGAACTACATTGTAATAAGACGAGGAATAACCTAAAATAAACCGTCGAACGTAGCGTGTACAAAGATGGACATAGTGGGGCTGCTTGGCCCCTTACTGCTTAATTTGCCTACCGTAATTACTGTCCTCTCGGGTTGGGGAAGGACCCGAGGGCTCGACCCGGCCATCTTCCAGGTTATATTGCGCTCGTGCGGGCGCCGTGTGTGTGTTTAGCAAATACAACTCCCTAGTCGTTAAGTATGAATACGGGTGTGGACAAAATGTATTAGCTTAGGCTGAGATTCGGACCGTGTTTGCGCAGTGATGATAGATTTATAGTAATTGTGTTATTAACGTTATGGGATAACGGTTTTACGGACTTAAGTAATGAAGGCTTTCACCTAATGCTCGGATTTATAGTTTCACTACACGTGGTGTGCGTTAATTTACTAATTTAGAAAGTTGCTATTGACGAAACTGTTTCCAGGTTTAATTCATTGTATAACAAATTATTAACTCCGTCTTAGTGCTCATTCCGTATAACATCGACCATCTTAACATACTCTACCTCTATCTACGTGTTTTAAATCTATTAAGACTTATAATTCGACGGAGACAGCAAATTTACTATAATATAACTTGTGCCATTGATTAACAGAAATGTGTTTTTTTATTTAGTACAATTTACTATTGTAAATATCAACACAACTGCAATTTATTGCTCTAATCCAGCTTAAAAGTGAATTGCAGTATAATTACTGGCTTGACTGCCTCGTTGGTCTAGTGGCTAGATATAAGGCCGCAGACCCGGTGGTCCTGGGTTCAACTCCCAGGTCGGGCCAATAAATAGTTATTGAGTTTTAACGTCGTAATATTCTCAATAGCAGCCCGGAGTGTGGAAGTTGGATGTGTGTGCACTCCCGTGCCTCGGAAAGCACGTTAAGCCGTTTTCCTGCGCCTGAACTCTTTCCGGTCGTGTCGGATTACCGTCCCACTGGCCATTTGGTTGGCGAGTCTGCCTTTCTCGAGTGAACTTAAGAAAAAGGAATATAGAAGAAACATTAATGGCCGAATACTGAAACGTCATTCAAATATGAAGTGGGACTTAATTATTTGGAACGTCATTAATTTCAAATTTAATATGCGAAATTTTTAAAGATCTCTTATTCGAAATGAACGCTTTCACAGTTTCAAGGTTACGTTCTTAAAAGTACTTCGTTTATATTCTAGCAAATTATACGCATTTAAGCGAGACGTATAGACTTCAATTTGCTAATCGCATTTGTTTTGTTACTTGTACTATAATTGAGTATGTCACTCTGTTTGCTCATTACGGTTGTAAGGCTAAGCCACTGAACCGATTTTAATAAAGGTTTTGTATAAATCAAGCTTGAACTTCAAGGACGGACATGAGCTTTTGTTTTTTACCCGCTCCTCTCCCCGTGATATGAAGTTGCGGGTGAATATTTGTAATAAATTAATTACACATTAATTACACATCCTAAGACATAATTCACACAACATATATACATACACATACATATACTTACATAATTACACACTCAGTACAAACAGACATGTTCATACACACAAATGTAATCGAACTCACGACCTGCAATGCGAAATGCAAGTATCTACCGAATACACCAAACGGCTCGTCAAATTAACCAAACCTAATGAAATACGATTATCATTGGTCATCAACATTTTATGTCTTCATAATAATAATTATTATCCAAGTTACTTTCCGCAACTTCATTAATCAAGATTTAATTTATATGCTTATAAAATATTAATTTACTATATTTATTCAATTATGTTTTTAATTAAAAGTATGTTATAGTTATTGTGGCTTATTCATCGAATATTTCCGTTTTCTCTCTGGTAAACATAATTGCAATTGAATGACATGTAATTCATATATTATAATCATTAATATTTTGTTGTGCATTTTTAATTTTTTTATGAATGAAGATAAAATCAACAATAGATTCAAAATTTAGGTTCTTAAAAAATAAACATTAATGATTACTTAATTAATATAAACTATTTAAGACACTTTAAGTGTTACTGTTTTAAGGACTATGTGGCATATTATGTAATGATAACGTGACTCGCACAGTATATATGCTGATCGAGAGTAGCCCCATTTTCTAAAACATAATTAACACTTTTACGGCAGCGGTTGCTCGGGATCATCCCGTAATAACCTTGTTAACCCTGCAACACCGACTCAGCCGGCTAGCCTTTTAACGGCTCTGTACATGGGCATTAATCCGAAAGCTATCAGCTTTTGTCCTTATCACACTTCACTGTTACGAGGCTTTGTATCTCACGCCTCTACGGGTCCAGTCCGGGGACCCGCGCCTTTTAGTGTGAGGTTTTCGCTCGCCTTAACGAAGGGAAGCAGAGCAAAGGTCGTCATTAGGGCAAGCGCGGTGTAAACAAGGTCCGAAGCGCCCGCTAATGGCCAATTCGTGCGTCCTTCTCGAGGTGACCCCAGGTCTGTCTCGGGCCATCGCCGTAAATGGGCTTTTAATTGCTATTTTAATAGCTCGGATTAGTTTAGCAAATCCGTAAACTAACATTTATGTTATCGTTATATTGTAAAGATGAATAAATTTTATCGCATCATTTGGGAGTTCTAATCAATCTTTATTCTTGTCGCGAGTCAGTGTCAGCCGCAGCTCGTCACCGCAGCGTGGCGCGCGACACGTGTTCGTCGGCAAGTGTTCCCGCTCTTGTTCGGATGTGAAATTTAATTTCCGCTATGCGGGAATCTCCGAGGAGAGCGGGGTGGCGGGTGCCCGCGAAGAAATATGCCCCGCTCTAAACTTTGTCAATTTGTTTGTGGAGCGAAATTAACTCGATCCAATCTGCGGGCGTCGCCGCGACCTGCGTGCTGATACGGAGCCATAGCCGGAGACGGAGCGCCGGGCTTCTCATATTTCCGTTTTAAATGAACCCATTACAGGAAAAGGTGAACCTTACCTCGTTACAATCATATCTCCTAAAATTTTAAAAATATAATAAATATTTTTTAAACAAAATATGTTTACCAGCTTTAAAATTGAATTGTGAATGTTAAATACATTTTCTCAAACATCTTTAAATTATTTTCTTTACTACAACAAAAATTCTATCATTATTTACGCAATCGATGTCAGAATCTTACAGTGAAAGGTAATATTCTTCTAAATCTAATCAACGCATTCGCGTTAACGCAAATTTACGACGTTGAAATTTTTCCTCTTAAATTAGTGAGGCAACCATCTGCGTAAAAGTAAAATTCGCATTTCCAACTTCGTTATCCGTATCACAGGACGACTCTCCGGAGAGTGCGTTATTAAAATATATTGTGCACACACCTTCATTTTCGCATCCTCTGCCCGAGAAAGAGCGAATAAATTAGTTATGCCCAATATTTTCACCCTAAATATTATTCGAACTCATATATATGAGAACGCGGAAATTGGAAGGGCGCATTATCAGATGAAGCGATATCTCGCGATCGGCCCCCGTTGTGATGCGTCAAACACTTTTACTTTCTTATTATAAGGTGCAGAAATTTTCAGCGGCACTTTGCATACAGACGCCTCGTTCACAGGTGACGCCTGTATAATTATATTCGTGAAATTGTGGTACAAAGTTTATGTAAATAGTTAGTGTTCGTAACACGAGACTTGAAAAATCACTATGAAATTGTACCGGTTTCTCGAAATGATTTTAGTTTGAAGATATATTTTGAATTTAGAACTTGAATTAGAATTTTAAATAATAAAAAAATACTGGCAGAAACACTTAAAATCTTTTTCTTAAACCCAACCTAGGATTCGAGCCCAAGACCTCAAAATCTGCAGCCAAGAGATTTTTTAAAATTTTATTATACTAAGGGTGAATATTTGCAAGATAAACGGCTCTAATACCGTATAAGCTATTTATATCTAAAATATGCAAATAGCTATAAAATAAATATTTAATAATTTAAGCATTACTTTACGCTGGCTGGTAAGAACATTAATTTAAAAAAAAACTTATTTACTAAACATATTTAAATTTGTTATTTTAACAAGTTAAAACATATAAAATATTAATGAAATAATTTTAAAATAACAAAATCTCTCACATCTCAAAGAACGTCTAATTCACATAAATTTATTAGAAGCAAATATTGGATGACAAATTAATAAATGGAGCTTCTTTTGAGACGCGTAAACGTCGTCGCATCTTTAATTACGTCTTATACAAATAGCGGGCGTGTTTAATCAGAAACGTATCTTTGCATGACGGAATGAGTCTGAAGAAGTCGTCAAGAACTATGGGCTTCGTTTATTTAAGGAAGGATAAATGAACTGGGTTTTGTTCAATATACTCCGTCGGTGTTCTCGGTTGGTAACGTTGCGTAAATATATATGAATTACTTAACAAAATATTAGATCTTTTTGCAGTGTTGTGTAGAACCGATACGGTCCAGTGGTTAGAACTAGAGAATCTTAATCAACGATTGCGGGTTTGAAACCAGACAAGTAGCATCGAGTTTTCACCTGCCTAGTGTTTATAATCTGCATTTGTCTGATAAAACTACTGTACATATAAAACCTCACTTTGTAAGTTCTTTAAGCGGAACATTAATAAATGTACCACTTTATTTTTGTTAAAATATTATATTCATTTATTTTATTTCAATATACATTAGTATTAATATCTAAGTCGACATAATGTATATTTGAAATGATCATATTTATTTTGTTTTAATTACTATACTGTTCATAAAATACTACCAAAACATTTATTTTTATCTTAAGTGAACGATGTTATTATTAGTAGTATATAATTTTTCCTATGTATCACGTGTTTTTTTTTTGACAGAGCTGCATCTGCTATAGTAACTTCTTTACAAATTCGAACAATTTTAAATATATTATGTACACAAATTTTAATCTAACGATTATCCATTTATATTACATAAAGCATTATGTTTCTAGAAACTTCTCGATACAATAAGGATAGGCGCTTAAGAAAATCCGTATAAACTGCGTCGCTTGCGGCTAGCACACACTCAACGTCACTTCTAGTTACTCGCAAGAATCGCGAAGTTAGCTTCACAAAGGCCCGAGGAAACCATTATGACTCTCGACGAGTCGCTTCATTAGAGAAAGAGTATGAGTGACTCAGTTCCGTCTTCACAGACGTGAATACTATATCCAACAGAGTATAACATGGTGGATTGCATTTTTAATTGTTAAGTGTGTAATGTAAATCTAATGTCAATATTAATTAATTATGAAATAAGTATTTTCATTTGTATATATTTTATTTAAATGATACATAACAAACAACTGTTTGATTAAATAATATATAACAGTGTTATACTTAAAGATCTCGTTCGTGTAATATGATGTCTGTTTCACAGTGTACTTTACGATATTTTGATGCCCGATAGTTTTTACCCGCGGGCCGCGGCTTTGCACGTTTTAGAAGGCAGGGACAGGTGTTAGTCATAAAAGATTAGCCCATATACTTCCTTGGATTTTAAACTTGCTTCATACCAAATCTTTCATTAGAATCGGTTCATCAAAAGCGTAACAGAGATTTGCTTTGAGTTTTAAGTAAAGTAATACACATATGTGTTAATGTATAGGATCGAACCTTATACATATCAAGCTAGTTAGGCCTATTAATAGCAATAGTTAACGATATGCTTTCAGCGTAATAGTACGCTTAAATAATAATAATTACCAAAAAAGTATTGATATTAAAATAAATCTGTAGTAAATTAATATATAATTTACTGTATGGGTGTATTTGGTATCTAATTGCTAAGTGTTGAATAGTGCATCTTACATACGCGAATGAGCATGCGGGCGATCTTAAGTGTAATTATAAAGCGCTCTCCAGACGGATGTGTGACGCGACATTAATTGCGCGCGTTTGGCAATGAGCGGCCGCAGAGCGTCTTATTAGACACGTAGTGGGGCGTGTCGGGTTTAGCGTCAAACGTGAGGCGGAATTACTAAAATAAAAGTATCTGCTTCCTAATGTTACCTAAAAAAATAGAAATATGCCATAGAAAATATTGTCTCAAAAATCGTTATGTATTTATTTTTATAGTAATATTTTACATTACAAATTAAATATTTCATTCTACTTATTTACTTCCAGTTAACGATGTTAAAACTTATTTAGAAAGTTTATCTTGTTTTAAGTTAAAAGTTCATATTCATCGCGTTCTTATAAGAAACTTGGGTTTAATAAATAATGCTGAAATATTAAACATTTTTTCCCTGAAAGACGTAATTGACTTGACGTGTGAATCACGTGACCCTAGCAGGCAGATGGGAAATCGATGTCATTATGATAGATTATCCGTTGAACGACGTATGCCCTGATTGGCTTTGTTAGCTGAGCTCGTCTTCAGCATCTGAGAGCGTACTCGATCGTACGGGCGCCTAATTTTGACAGATCGATGGTCAGTCGCAACTTGGCTGGTGTGAGATCACCTTAATGACTTATTGTTTTGAGGAGGTTGCTTTGATTGAAGCACAAATATAATTTTAAATAAATAGGTACTATATTTTATCTTATTTTTCATGTATTTAAAAGATTAGTTATAAATATGTTCAAACAAACTCTTGCGCGCTATTTATGTTAGATCAAAATTTGATATTATTGAGATTACATTTCATCCAAAAATAATTATGAATTTATTTATTCTTCAGCAAAGACAATTTATGAGATCAGTAGTCATGTTAAAAATATAGCAAAGATTTATGTCTCTGATATAACTGTACAGCAAAATTCAGATAGCGTCACGCCACACGGGAACCATACGAGAACTTGCTAGTAGACGCGTCGCGAATTTGCCCGCGTACGTCATAATGAGTATGCAAATTAAACGTATTTCATCTTGGCATTTTCACGGGAGCTTGTCACTGTCAGCCCGTACGTCTGTTTATTAACTTTTTGCTAATTAGACGGGCCCGGAGCACGTCTGCGAGTATGTTGGCATTTTTAATTACGCGTGATAATTTTGTCTGACTGCGGTACGCCGCTGTGGTTATGAGCATTAACAAAACATAAACAAGTAACGAGAGTCATGGTAGCTTTTTTGTATGGCTTTCATAGTTGAGTACACTCGAACACAATATTTTCCTTATATAATTCTACGCATGGTTTTGTGTAGATTGTCCATGATGATACGAGTATATTTGAATGTAATTGCTTCATTCGTTTGCACACGTGAAAAATGTCACAAATCAAATTAAGCCAAATCAAAATAAACAAAAGGAGGGTAGATTCATGGTGGTGCTATGCAATGTAATCACTTCGGACTGTCAAACACACTCAGGTACGTAAGCTTACAGGCGTATTTAAGTTAAAATGTTCACTCCCCAGTAGCTTTTTACTAATTCGCCAAGTGAAAAGGGTTCGTCGAAGTAATACTGTTTACTGCTTATTCAGTATTTATACGTTCGGGGGTTGCCACTCTGGATGCAAGGAAAATTAGTAAAATTTATATCAATTAACATTTGCTGATAATATAAAACACGCGTTGCTAATTAGATGTAAATCTGATTTGTGTCAAAATACTTACAAGATCTTGAAACACTATATATCTACTACAGAATTGGAACACACATAAAATGTAATATTTAATTTTATATATTTTTTTCTTATTTTATAAAGGCTTTACATATAAATGAGTGATTGGTTTAGCAATGCCGTCTTCTTCTTCCAAATGTCAAACTAATGATGACAGAAAGAGATAATTCGCTGATTAACAAACAACGTTTTTATGAATTAATTTTTATTGATTGTTTTTTTTTTACTACAGTATCGTTTAAATTTGCGATAAAAAATATTCTTTATCTTAATATGATGTTACAGAAGAATATTGCCTAAATTTATTATTATATTACATTACATTTAAAGTAAATAAGCTAAAGATAGAATCCATCAAAGTTAGATAGGCAATAAAGAGAGTGGAAGTATACAGAGCGCTACCAAGACTTACTTTTGTTAGATATCATTGAATAATCAGCTATTTATACAACGTTATAAGGTCGACAATCCCATGCGGAGTCGAAGTAAAATGGTTTGTATAAAAAGGTGCATTGTTTACGAACAGGCTCACATCTCCAATCGCGTGTAATGTATTTATGATTATTGTTTGAGCCGATGGAAGGAAAAGTAGAATAAAGTATATCTAAAGGTGCGCTATATTAGAGAAGGGGTTAAAGGATTTCAGAACCATTTACTTTGTAATTTGTACAACATGCAATTTTCTATTTGCTTGAGTTAACATTTAACAACGAAAATTGTTTTTGTTCATTTTCATTTCATTTCATACTATGGTAATGAAAATAGAATTTAAGTTATTAAACTGTGCTGATTAATGTTTGTGTTAGTTCAATGGTTACGGTTTGAATTCAGTTTTTACTGTGACGTGATAGCACAGTGGATAGTGTGATCTGGATGTGAATGTTAATGGAACATTGCGGGTTCAAATCCAGACAAGCACTGAGTTTTGATTTGCTTAATTTGTGTTTCAGTCGGATGAAATTTTGCCACATGAGAATGCATCAACCTGGATTGAAACAGCATCGTGGAATTAACTCCAAGCTTTCTCATGACATTTCATTAGTTTGCTCAGCAATGTTCCACACATTTATAGTAATTACTTTGCGGCATAGGTTTATCATGAGAGTTATGTATGTTATTTGCCAATGTCCTACAAGGGCGATTATTTGTACTTTTCAAGGCTTTTTTTCTCTCGTAATATCTCAATATTATATCCGCATTTATTAGAAAGAAGATTCACCCAAAGGATCATAAGCACTCAGCTAAGTCTATTGACAAGCAAACATTGTATATTAGCTGATGCTCTAAATATTGGAGGCCCGTCTTAATCCGCCGGTGGTGAGACCAAGCCGCTCCTTAATCCATCACGTAACTGGGAGCCGTCGAGAAATCGTGTTACATCAACGAAAAATGTATTAGAAGGGGGTTCACCCCCTCGATCGGACAAACTTTGCTAATACCACCCTCTAACATAATCGCGGAGCCTTTTACGAGAGGAATTTATGGGGATGGTCCCGATTTCTTGCTGTATTTATGGCGAACGTGGCGCTTACGTGTCGGTATGGCTGGGTAGTTAATTAGATGATGCAAAAACTCGCTCGAGTTAAATGGTTTTCGTAAACTCCGTCTCGCTGTATTTAAAGCTCTGAGCTCGATAATTTCATAAAATATTTAGTGAAACACTGTTACGGTAATTAAATTATTGATAGAGATTTATAATTAACGTATTATTGAAGAGATATAATATACAACTGAACAATTACGTATTATTTATTTAACATTCTATTAAAATGTATTAGCCAGCATGAAATACGTCAGTCAAGAATAAGAAGACTTAAATAGTGTCGAAGTTCGAAGTCTATTTTTGTATCAACAAAGCCCTACATCCGCCAGCACCAACAAGTTATTGAAACACAAGTTTATTTATTGACGTCAGTATCGGACTATTGTAAAGTTATCGATTGCAATCTACTCAGTATTTGAAGCAGGAGACGTCAAAGTTGCGAAGTCTTAGTAAGTCAGGTCTCAGGTGAGAATGTGCCGGCGTAGTCGTGGGCAGCCGCAAGTAGCTTCGATAATATATACATTATACATATAAGCTAGTAATAACGAGCCGTGTTAGAAGCGATGTATGAAATTTAATAGTATTATGATTTAAGTATTTAAGAAATATTAGTCAAGTAATTTTTAAAGATAAAAATCCTTTTTATGCGTTATTACGCAATATTTGAATACATCATCTATACTATTATATAAAGGTTATAAGTAATATAATTTATTAAAAATGATTATGATTATATACGGCCTGTTATAATAAAATCAATAAAGTCAGAAAGGGAAAACACAGTATTTAACTAATCAGTCGCTAAGCAACGTTTATTAGAAAGACCGATTAACTACATAATTTTATGCTATGACCAAAAGGGGTAACGTTTGACGTGGATGAAGCCGCGCGGAGTTATTATAATAAAAACGAGTAACATACGTTTTGTTTTCTTTAACTGGTCGGTGTCTGTTCAAAATGAACTACTGAAAAAAATTAAATAGAAATAATTTTAATTAATTAATCCTTTCAAAGTGACGCTGAAAAAGTAAACTTTTGAAAGGCTCTGGAGTTGTAGTATTAATAGTAATTAATTTTAATTCCTTCCGTGAATCATCAGTCGTGAAAAAAGTCGAAATATTATATTTAAATAATTAAATGTAAAACAGCTGTGTCAATATACGTATATGTAGATAGATCATCATCTTATTTCATATGAAACAGAAGTAACCCAGTTTGACAATATAAAGCATGCTTTATATTATATTCATGTAAGTGGAGAGAATGCGAGTTGCTTTGTTCTGGAAAGTTCTCGTATTGTGGTGGGTATTATTACATATGCTGGAAAGGAAAACGTTTTCAACATATGCTTTGAATACAATATAACAATAGCTTTATGTTTTACAGATTTATTTTAATACTAGAATTTCTCATGTCTTCGTTCCTATTATCTGATTGCGCCCGATTTTGCTTGTGTTTTTACAGTGCATGTTCCTCATCATTTATTATACCTACTTAGTTTTTTATTTCTTATTATAAAACTTTTATATTTTCACAGACATTTTGAATCTTTTTTATGTTTTGTGCTGTGTTGAAAGGATATGCTGGTCTAATTAAAATATTTAAGGACATTTACATTCTTCTGTAACATCATAAGTATCGGTAAATTACGAACACATGCTTTTAAGTTTTATGATTTAGATTGTTAGTGTCTTAATAAAATAACTTAATATGATATTCAAGACCTTTTTTGTGAACGCAAACATCCGTTGGCTAAGCGCCTAGATTAATCATATGGAAGTGGCAAAATAACCCACCAGCAAAAGCTTTCCGAAGCAGTGTTAGCAACAGCCAGGTCCTTAAAATCTGCTAAATTTATTCCATTTAGTGAACACACCTTAAGTCAGCGATAAATCTTTACTTAAGGGATTATTACAATCAATAGGGGGTAATTCTTAGGAATTCAATAAAAACTTTAGATTTTTTATTTAATTATATATGAGTAGCATTATTTAAAAATAGAGTAATATTAACAGTACAAAAATATAACATACATTATAATGTATTTAAATGTAATAAGTTATTCTTTTTTTATTTCAAGCAACAATTATCTTAAAATACACATGTACACACATACGCACATGATCGTCTATCCTCCACAGAATGTAAAATTTTAATGAGAAAAATCTTATATTATCAATACATATTTCGACTCTAGACGCAGTTTATGTTATGAACAAAATTCCAGAAGATATTCTTAATTATACGAAACTTTACCCTAATAAAAATACAAGAGTTAATTGAAAATTAATTATCATTCGCAAAAGTCCTCACCGAGTCAGCCTACACGAAATCTTTACGCTTCAATTGATCCAGTTTAAGCAAAATTAATTACTAGCGAGAGGATCCACTATAATAGTTTCCCGAAATTATTATTGTGAGGGCCCAAAATTGTGTCCGAACAAGAAAATTAGTGAGCGTAAAACAGGGTGCGAATTTGAAAATCAAAGAGCTGCAAAACTTATACTGTCTATTGTCATGGACCGTCATTTAAATGGAACCATATTTATATATAACAATCGTTGAATTTCGTACAATATTCAGAATATATTATTTATTATATGGTTTATTTCCGAACTGGTGGTAGATTTATGACAATCAATAAGAAAGTGTAACACTTCAACATTGAATAAAGATATTTGATTTGATTTGATTGATTTGATATTGTTTTTTTTTATTTATTTAAAAACTTTATTATCACCACTGATACAAACATGGGACAAAAGGCGGACTTAATGCCTGTAGGCATTCTCTACCAGTCAACCTTTGGGTGCACCAGAAATCCACGAAATCCATTGTCTTGAATTTGAACATTTCACTAATTTTGAAACAGATTATATTGTATGTCCTGCTTAATGTAAAGGTAACTAGTATTACGAGGGATAAAATATTACATAACTTTGACGAGCCGATGGCGGTGTTGGTAAGACACTTCCCTTTCACGCGGCAGGTCGTGGGTTCGATTACCATCCAGGACAGACATTTGTGTGCATGAACATGGCTGTTTGTCCTGAGTCTAGGTGTAATTATCTATATAAGTATGTTTTTACAAAAAGAAAACTAGTATATGTAAATATATCAATTGTCTGGTTTCCATAGTAGGTACAAGATCTGCTCTGATGGCCGTGTGTGAATGATGTCCCAGGATATTATAATTATAACTTGCAAGGTTGTTCTCCGGTAGGTAGTTAATATAACACGATAATATACTTGGTGGTATACCTTTGTGCAAGCCCATCTGGGTAGGTACCTTCACTCGTAAGATATTTTACCACCAAAGAGCAATACTTCGTATTCTTGTTCCGGATTGAATGTTGTATACGCCAGTGTAACTACAGACGCAAGGAACATAACAACTTAGTCACCAAGTTTAATATTTATTATAGTACCAATGTCTTTGGTTAACCACTTGCCTATTTTAATAAAGAAATATCATAATGTGGGTTGAAAGTACGATGAGCCACCACTCACACATATAAGCCGTGAACAAAATTTAAGAATAAAATAATAAATAAACGCATCATAAAATAAGTAAGATGTGTATGGGCGAATATATTGATTGATGAATGTTTATATTATTAAACGACTTCAAAAAAAGGAGGAGGTTATCAATTCGTCTGTATGTTTTTTTGTGTTGACTTTTATTCGCCTCGTTAAGTTGCGCGTGCGACACAAGCACTTCTCATCTATAATTACGTATGTAGTTATAAACCCACCTTGGCTGACATCGACTCCAAAAATAACAATAATTGTTAGTTACAATTATTGTTATTTTTGGAGTCAACATTATCAACCAATCAACACAATCCTACCTACATATTGATGAGTAGAAAAAAGTAAGTTAATTATCAAACTATAGAAGAATACGCAATTATTTTTTTACTTTTTAGTGCATATTAATTTGTTTTTCCTTTGAAGTCGATTTTTGTTTTGTTAAAATTTTTGTTTATATTGATTAAACAATACACGAGATAAAATCATTATTTTATCCGTACGAAGTCGGAACTGGCAGCTGGTTAATTAGAAATTTATTGCGGAAAATAAAATAAAAAAAGTTAAACAAACTCCATAAATAATAGAAAATCCAAAATAACTCAATGCTAAAAAATGAAAAATAGCTCAATGGGAATTTTATTAAAAGGATTTATATGTATTCTAAAACTGTCTGAAGTCAGTACCATGCAGTGAAGTTGGGTTATTTTTTTTTTAATTTTTCATATTCCATTTTTCATATTGGAATAGGATCGAGTAGTATAGACAGAGTTGTTTCATCCGTAATATAAACATCTTTTGGCAAATTAATGTTGCTCTTAGAAATTTGAATAACTTAACGATATTGAAATTTACGATTTATGATCCAATTATAGTGCATATCTTAGTCATCTATCCGCTTTAACTTAATGTGTTTTACTTGGTGGTAGAGCTTTGTGCAAGCTCGTCTGGGTAGGTACCACCCACTCATCAGATATTCTACCGCAAAACAGCAGTACTTTGTATTGTTGTGTTCCGGTTTGAAGGGTGAGTGAGCCAGTGTAATTACAGGCACAAGGGACATACCATCTTAGTTCCCAAGGTTGGTGGAGCATTGGCGATGTAAGCGATGGTTAACATTTCTTACAATGCCATTGTCTATGGGCATTGGTGACCATTTACCATCAGGTGGCCAACATGCTCGTCCGCCTTCCTATACAATAAAAAAAACATATATCTTACCAAAATAGTTTCATTCTTATATTATACTTATAATATCTTGTCATAATAACAGAAATACAGTCGTGATGATGATTATGGCTACGGTGGCGAATCTCAAGAGAGATTAGCCAAACTGCGCAGCACATATTATAGTGAACAAGTGTGTGCTCTCTATTTCATCACTCCGATAAACCGATGGGATGGTATCCGATATGTCCGGAAAGAGTTCAGGGGCAGATTAAATTGCTTTACGCACTTCCAATTTCGAATGATAAACTTTTTTTGGCCCTACCTAGAGTTGGAACTCAGGATCTTGGGGTTGGCGGCTTTATACCTAGCCACTAGTCTGACGGGAAGTTAATTATACATACGTACATATCATAAACATATAATCATGTAATGGATATTTGTATATATAACAGTTTCAATTAAAAAAGTTTCATAATGATTAATGTCAAATTATAGTCAATTTATTTGACCTAAATTTTTTAAGAATTGGGTCCTACGTCAGAATGATAGTGTAAAGTACTTAAATAATAAACTAATTCTATGACGTAACATTGTAAAATGTATAATCATTCCTGAAAAATAATTCATTGAGCGTCAAAGACAAACGAGATAATGTATAAGAACACTCATTACTTTAAATCATTCAAATCTATGAAACCTTTTTTAAATAATAGGCGAGCATATTAAACATAAAAAAAGTATACTCATCTATAATAACATGTCTTAAAATGGCACAAGTTCATGGATTTTTCTCACTTAAATTATAATAACATAATATTGATACGGATATGAGAATTTATAGTATTCTGAGCAGCTTTACGCGTAGAATTTAACCTTCAGTTTAACCGTGGCTTTTCACAGCGAGTCTCCCAGCGGAGTCTCCATCGCAATGTATGGGTGCCAAGGGAAACAGCTGAGGTTTCAAACAATAGATTTATTACCGTACGCAAGATTTAAGAAATACAATAAATTTCAACACTGAAAATATTAAAATTACTATTTGACGTTTCGAATTTATATTGTTATATACATATAAGCAAATTTTGTTTGTAAATCAATAAATTAAGATAAACAGTTTCTTATAACAATAACGTTTCAAACACGTATAGTTTATTTAAAATGTAGATTAATCATATTTTATAGATATAATAAGGATAATATATTTAATTATAAATATACAAATTACCAACACAGGTGTAAGATAAAATTGAAGCCTCATAAAATACAGAGCTCCGAACCACAAAAGAATTAAGTATGAAATATGAGTAACGCGGGTGCACTTTGATTTATGAACGCGTTTTATATTGTTTCGTAAATATGAACGTCTTGGAGCTCAATGTAACGTAAACTTTACCTATAGCCTTTGAAGTTTAGTTTTGGCAATGAAGCCATTAGTAAAAGATTAAAATTTGCATAAGTATAAGTTAAATGGGAATCGTTTAAAAGAGTGAAGAAAACTGACAAGACCTAGTGGTTTGGACACGTAAACTTAACTAAAGACTTCGAGTTCAAACCTGGACATCCACCATAGTGTTTTGAAGTGTATTATTTGTATTGTAATTATAACTGTATAAAAAGCCGAGATGGCCTAGTGGTAAGACCCCGTGAATCTTAAGCTTAACTGATGATCGTGGTTTCAAACCCGGGCAAGCACCGCTGAATTTCATGTGCTTAATTTGTGATTATAATTTATCTCGTGCTTAACAGTGAAGGAAAACATCGTGAGGAAACCTGCATGTGTCAAACTTCACCGAAATTCTGTCACATGTGTATTCCACCAACCCGCATTGGAGCATCGTGGTGGAATAAGCTCCAAACCTTCCAAAAAGAGGAGAAGAGGCCTTAGCCCAGCAGTGGGACATTTACAGGTTGTTATTACTATTACATATTACTATACCTGTATCTGTTGGAAGAAACTCTGTTTAATATGTTTCCTTTTAACAGGAGAGAAGATCTTTGACCAAAGGTGGGATATTCAATGGATATTACTGGATTATGCGGAATCCATTTAATGAATAAAATACATTTAGATGACTTGTATTATAAATCATTAAATAGTGTTTAAACCAACGTCTTTGAGATTGTACTTCTCTAAATAAATAAGTCTGATATTTGTTGTTTATTTCGTTTAGATTATAAATATAAAATAATTTCAGAAATCTTAATGGCGTACATTAAAACTGGCAACGAATTCTAGAGTTCACAGTGCATAAGTTAATTTCATTGTCTTCCCGCAGCTCACGAATAACGGTCCCAGTAAATCCCGGCAGACAACACGGCCTCACCTGCACTCATTATATTTACGCCGTAATAATAAAACTTTCCAACTCGCTCTGAATATTGAATTCGTAGCGGTATACGGTGTGGAGTGAGGCGGTCGCCTTACTTATTGCCGTCAGTTATGCAATATGCTCTGTAGGTTTTAATAAAGGCCCGGGCGAGGGCATTTCGAAAGTTTTCGTTTCGCGAAGGCGGCTATTGCTGTTAGGCTGCAATGAGACCCGCAAAGCGCAAAGCCATGGTTGATACATTTCGCATGCTTAAAACTCTAAAAGGATGCATACGAAACAGTTCCAAATTTAAAATGAATGTGCTTATTATCTTATCTTATTATATCTTAAGGGATTTGTTTATTAAACATTGTTTTTCGTAACATATTGAACATAATGTACTATATAACAATGAACTTATTTCGTAATAAGATATTTCAAGTACTTTTTAGCTTATATAATAACCGAAAGAGACCAGCAGTGATATACTGAAAGAACTCTCTTTTTATTTCACTTTTGAAATGTTGAAATCCATCTTATCAAACACGTGTGTGTTCAGTAGTGTTCTAAATGGACTTTCGAGTTTGTTCTTATGGAATAGTTATATGAATCAAATATATCTTCAGTTTGCTTCGATTTTTAATTTTAACATATCAAATGTTTTGATTAATAATACTATAAACAAATAAACAAAATAACAATACCAAATGTATCTATTTTATTATATTAGATTTTAAACAATATTCAACGAATAGCTTCATGTCATATAATATATATAAGTATGTGTGCAAGTATTAGCGAGGTGCAACACGCATTAACTTATCGATTAGACAAAGCCCGTCGTCGGTAAGTGAAAAGTTACTCTAATAGCTGCTACGTCTCGTCAGACAAATGGGATCAAACGAGTGTACTCTTACCAGGTACGCGGTACGCAGAAACACGATATCGAGTCTTCACAAGGCAATGTTATTTGATGTATTTATGTTTTGTATTGAAATTAAATTGTATATTACTATAGATTTGCTAACATTCGAATACAATATAATATTCAAATTAAAAATACTTTATTCAATATTCAAGTATTACAATTTCTTATTGATTGTCAAACTAGAAACGGTTCGGAAAAGAAACATCCAGCCCTGAGAATAACCGGCGAAAGAAAATCAGCGGGTTGATTTATGTAATTTTTTTTATTAGTAATGAATGATATTTAGATTTACAAACATAAAACAATCGAAACCACAAACAAATTAATTATAAATTTCATTATTATATTATTTTGTTTTATAGAATGTTAATTATATTAGTTGTTTTAGCTTAAAAGTTTTTGAATTTTGTTCATAAAAAGCGAGTGTTATATAAAATATTACATGGTGAAAATTACCGGGGACACCTGCATAGGAAATTGCATTAGATATACCCACCGTGTAGGGTGCAGCGCTTCAAGTTCATCTATTTATTCTCACCGGCGCATTTATGCGACGTATACGAGCGTTTGAAAGCCGTTATTTACAATTTTCAATGTATTATTTTTTCTACAAGTAAAAATAAAACGTTTATTACTAGAATGTGTTTTATTTAATAGTTGTTTTTTCTTGCTCTTCAAAATATAATCGAATTTATTTATTTGACAAAATAATGTGCAATGACTGAAATATGTATTCTAAATAATATTATAAATACGATTTTAGTCATGCTTTCACGACTTTACAACTGAACCGATTACCACGATACTAATATATATATGTAAAAAATAGTCTACTCTAATACTTGTATTTTAATTTTGGATACTATACTTCTAGAAGGAAGATTTTCAGATCAAATAATAATGATTATTATAAATCTTAAAATAATTAGGTATTACTACCCTCCACAAAATTTCAAACGCTCGTCTGCGCTGCTTAATGGCGATAGCCCATTTGCTTATGGGCGTGTAAACACAAAGGTGCATGGGTGCATCGAATTCCGTGACGTGAAAGCCTTCAAAAGTTCCGCGTTTGAAGTCGAGCCGCGGATGCGCCGCTGGCAGGAAATTGAAGTCACCTCAGCTCGCTCCAACAATGCTTTGTTAAAGAACATCTAATTTATCTGTTCGACTTGTTTTGCGGAATCTCGTTTGAAATTGAATATCGATTTTTCATATCCGTTCCCGTTCGTATCGCAGCTTCGTGAACTAGGAATTTAGGAAATTGAGGTTGTGAATTATTAAGTACAAATTGTTCAGTACAATTATTCGAAACGTAAATTACATTTATTTTAAGTTAATTTATTTCAAGTAACATCAGCTGTGATCAGATGTGTCAAAATAAACAATCATTTTAAATTCTGTTTTGTTATTACTTTATGTACTTGATGTGGTCTCCTGTAATTGAAGGAGAAGGAATGCACACAGAAGGATTGCACACATTATTTTTATTCAACGTATCAATCTACTTGAAAGTGTGTTGTTGGAAATCCTTAACTAAATATATAAATAAATAAAAAACAGAAGAGTTCGGTGCCTTATTCTCCTATGTTTGCTAATCAGTTTTTCTGTTATTTTGTTTCTACCAAACGAGCTATAATGCTCAATCAATAAAAACACATTATATTTAAATAAACATGTCTTTTTGTTTATAAAATATATATTTTAACCATTATTTTAATTGGTAGTGAAATTATCAAAGTCTCACGATGTCGCAAGCCTTGAGATATACAGGCTGTATCACGCACGCCATTGTAAATATTAGTTCGCGAAACTCATCAATTCCGCGCTCCAACTTAATAAAATACTTGGCGCTTAATTGAAAATGAATACTGGCGTCGATGCGATCGATAAAATATTCCGCAGCCTTAATCCGCGATAATGAAGCCGCCCTCGAAGGGTTGCCGAGGGGCCCAGTAATAAATGTTGCGTTCCAAATTTAAAATCAAAGTGCGGAATAAATTTTGATTAAGCGATTAGCCAGAGCCTGTGAGGCGTTTGCGTTTCTTAGCTCTTCTATTAGTGGGTAGATGTCCTTCGGTAATATCAGAACACAAGAATAATTTACGCCAAGGAATTATAATTCGAAAATTTATTTTACGAAATTGCTTTTGGTGATTTATTTTGTCATAATAATATGATAATAAACTGAATTAAAACCAAGCTAATTCAATTCAACAAACATGAATAAGCACATTTACAGAACACGGTTATATTATTTTTATTATATTAACATGAGATTGCGAGCTCAAATACAGCATTGCAATTTACGATATTTATTTATTTTATGTTCATAGGTATACAAAAACAAATGACAATCAATGAATACATATGATTACATTTCTCTTGATGTAGACACGACATGCGCTTATTATTAAGTATAAATTAGCGTCTAGTCTAAGATAGCAACAAAACCAAGCTTACAATTTATTTTATTTTTTTAACTAATTTTTAATAATTAAAATCAAGTTATAAAATTCGTGTAATGAAACATGATCCTACTTGAATAAATAATATTTTTATGTGGCTTATTTCATTAATAATAATAATATCCTAGGAAATTATTCACACGCGGCCAACTGATTCCAAACTAAGCAGAGCTTGTATTGTTGAAACCAGACAACTGATATACCCCATATACTACTTCTCTTTTGTAAATACATACTTATATAGATAATTAAACCCAGACTCAGAACAGACAGACATGTTCATGCAAACAAATGTCTGTCCTGGGTGAGAATCGAATGCTCGACCTGCGGTACGAAAGGCAAGTGTCTACCAACCACACCAACCGGCTCGTCAATTATATCGATCGTCATCGTCGTCGTAATGATATCGATGTGTGATCAATTAATTAATTATTAATGTATGAAAATATTGTAAGTAGACACAGCGATGACACTCTGTTTCCTTGACCTTAAGGTAAGATATCTTCTCTCAGCTATGAAATAAATAGATCTAGGAATATCTGAATTTAATTTCAAATCACATTGATATATACCATACCCAATACACATGTCCATATACCAACACGCTCTATATTGGTACATTATAAATATCAAAATTATTATCTTGACCTGTGTTTTCTCTAATTAAAAATCTCTTATCTAAAATTAAAAAAATATTATAAACGCTTATTCGGTCTTACTGTATAATGCTTCATGACATTAATTGATATCATGATATTTGAAACGAAAAGTAAATATAGACTAGAGATAAAATTATTGATTCATATGTCGATATTTAATTAGCAAATGTACTTCTCAATTATATAATAATCTTAATATATTTACTGTTTAATCCATATTGATATATAAATTATCTTCTTTTATTGTTTATAGAAGTAAATTAGTATTTTTTTATTTTTATATTGTGTAAGTTACATCGACTTAACACTAACAACATAAAATAATTATTACAGTAAAACAATTCAATGTACATCATTACAGATGTTAACGACGTTAAATTAAAATCAATTTGCGAGGGAATTACGTACATTTCCGCACAACTACTATAAATTAACTCAAGACACATCCGACCAACGTATGCATCAGTATCTAATGCACCGCGAGTCGCGTTTGATTAACGCGACGATAATGTTCCGCTGAAATTCATTATAATTTTATTCATATACCGCCAGACCTACGTTTATTAGCTCGAGTTGAAACTGCATACATGCAATATTACTCTAATGTAACACAGCTTTGAAGTATGAAACTTGATTCAATAAATCATTTGTCAAAGATAGCTTCAAAGACAAAGAATTTTTTTTTATTTTATTATTAAGTGGAGGCAGATATGGAATCTGATGCTAAGTGGTCACCACCAGCCGTAGACGTTGGTTCTGTAAGAAATATTAACCAATAATTTTATCACCAATGCTCCATACACCGTGGTAAGCGGTGTAAAGTCCTTTGTGCTTGTTACTCTGGGTCTCTCTCCCTTCCAAACGCAACGCAACAATATTCAGTATCATTCTTTAGCAATAGAATATGTAATGATCCACTCATTTGTTAACCGACTTCAAAAAAAGGAGGAGGTTATCAATTCGTCTGTATGTTTTTTTTTTTTTTGTGTTTGTTACCTCATAACTTTCGACTGGGTGAATCGATTTTGATTTTTAAGGAAACACTATAATAATACGGGAATCTTTTAAAAACAAACAAAATATACATTACAAATTGACTTTTATACGCCTCGTTAAGTTGCGCGTGCGACACAAGCACATCTCACCTATAACTAATTATGTATGTAGTTATAAACCCACCTTGACTGACATCGACTCCAAAAATAACAATAATTGTAAATACATTATCAACCACACAACACATTCGTACCTACATATTGATGAGTAGAAAATAGTAAGTTAATTATCAACTTATAGAAGAATACGCAATTATTTTTTTACTTTTTAGTGCATTTTAATTTGTTTTTCCTATGAAGTCGGTTTTTGTTTTGTTAAAATTTTTATTTATTTTGTCTTTTTATTTGTCTTTCTGCATAAAAAAATTATAATTAATTCAGCCGATTTTTTGATTAATAATGATTAATGAGTTGCTCTTTATTTAAAACTTCTATCACATTTTATAAGGTTTATAATATTTATGAATTAAACTGTTTCGATTGATCGTTAACGAACAAAGGTCATTGCTCTTAAGAAACACTATCTCACCGTCAAAACAGATCTCGCGTTAATTATTTGACGTCACACATGATTTATAAACTTAGTTTACAGAATATTGTGAAAGTACTTTCTTCGAGGTAAATCTTTACTTGTATTAAAAAAGAGGTATTTATTTTTATTCAAGTTATTTGCGATTTTATAAATTTGTTATTGGAATGGATTTCAAATGAATATGAATGTCTTAAATTTTTTTTTATATCATGACTCATAATATTAAAAGGATGAGTATTTGATTGGATGATTGTTAATGAATAGAGTTTGGTGAAGTTGGTTTTATTGTGACGTATATTACACATTTATAGACAAACTTAAAAAGGCATCGTACATCTAAATATAAAATTTGTACCAAATCAATACAGGCGTACACGAAACGGATTTATAAATAAACTCGTGAATAATGAATAATAATTCAAATATTTTTTCTTCAGTATATCATTAATTTTGTTCTGTATAAAACAGATTGCATTAATGCTTTATTTGTGCTAAATATATAATATTTTAATGTAATTCGCTACAGGTGCATGTATCTCTTTGACGCAGAGCACCTTAACTAATAAGTCCCGCACTCCGGTTAATGAGTTTACTGCATCTTAAAAAGTTTTTAAAAGTGCAAAACTTCTTGTTCGCTAAACCTTCGCAGCTCGGCAATTAACTTACCTGTTCAGCACACTCTGCAAATTAAATATTTGTATTTATTCTGTTATTACTACGAATAAAGTCAATTTAAATAGCTTTTCATTAACTAACTTTCCATCTGACTAATAAACTTTCAAAGGTTAATTAAGGCAACATATATATAGATATTTGTTTTTATTTTTTCGTTTAATGATAATTTAGTAACGGTCTAACACTATTATAAGTGATCTTAATCGTTAGTTTTGTTCAAAAATAGCTATAGAAAAATTGTTATTCATTGGCCACAAATTATTTTACGAGCTACTATTTTAATTTTGTTTTTGAAATATATACTTTTTTTAAATTGCAATACTTATTATGTCAATGACTGAATTATTATATTATTATAATTTCTATAAGACAGCTACCTAACAAATTCATATATTACATCGTATGAAGTATAGTATAGAATCTTATTATAGTATTTTGTTTGTTGTTTTATTGTAATCAATCAATCTTTATCTAAGTACCTATCTGTTTTTAAGTGCCCCAAGTTTAAAAAAGATTCTGTATTATAAATATGGCGAATATAATTTTAAATTAAATAATAAAAATGTTCTATTATTTATTGCCTTTTTTATACTTGTCAATAAATAATGTCTGTATTTCGATAAAAAAAAAAACAAAACATTTTTCATTCAACCCGCTCAGTAATCCAGTAGCACCGGGGAGTTGTAACGAAGTTACTCGGTCCATTTCTCAATTTTCTCGGTACAACAGACCCCTATTCTAAGATGGACGCACAAAAGATACACCTAACCCTTCGACAGCCCGCGGCTTCATGCTAAAGTCAGATACTGTGGCTCGATTCTGTTTTATTGCTTTATGAAGAATTTTGCGGGCTTTATCGTTAACATTAGCGATCAGATTTTATGGATATTTCATCTTGATAATGTAATGTTCGATGAAGATTTTATTGTAATAACTTCGATATATTTTTCTTTTGTATTTCACGTTTTACTAAAATTTTGAATATTTAACATATTTATATGAAAACGATTATTAAAATAAACAACAACATAATTAGATTTTGTTTCATCAAAGACATAATAATTGAAATGATTCAGACATTTCCTAAATTTTAATTAAATATGTAAGAAAATAATTTCAATAAAGACATTTATTATTTACTAGCTGATACCCCGCGATTTTGTCCGCGTTGCTTGATATATTAACAAAGTTTTCTTATGTACGAAGGAAAAAACATCAAAAAGATCGCAAGCAAAAATATACTTTGTTTAAACATAATTGAACACGCAGTGCATATACAAATCGTTGCTTCTTGAAACTTTAATAACTTTTTATTAAATGAAGATATCGCATTTTTTTTGATAAGGTCCAAGTGCCTAAGAAATAAAATTTAGAAAATTTCATTGAAATCTATCCAGTAGTTTTTCCGTGATGCGCGCACAACTGCAGACCTCTATAATTTTATTTATATATATTATGAACTCTTTAATTACTTATTTTGTAACTCTCGCAGAAGTAAATAATAATACATATCTTCTACATCAAAATCAAGTTGAGTTAACTAAGCTGTATGAATTATTGAAATATATAAATTACGCCAATTATTTTTCAGTCGATGAAGTATCATGAAGGATCAACCTGATTTCGTCTTATGAAGATGCCATAATTTTTTTTTACAAAATTAAATAGTTAAATCTCATAATTCACACGTTAAAACTCAAACGGTAGCCTTCGTCATTGTGGTGGCATCCGTTTTCTCAGCATTATATTAAATTTTATTATCGCCATGGACTAAGTAATGGGAATATCGTGTAAGGCGGCCGTCCGGAGCCCTGCGGCGTCGAGGGGGTTAAGTGGGGATGGGGGGTGATTAAAATTTCGGCTACCGTTGATGACACAACACTGCAGAGGATTAATAGAGGTTTTATGAGTGGATTACATTACTTCGACTCGCTTCAAGTGTTGTGATTTTGTTTGTTCAACATAGTATAAACTAAATCTACTCATAATAAGCAAGGGACGGCTATTACGCTTGTCCGATTGTTATAATGCACAATAATTAGTTAAGATATGTATTAAAGTGATTCAAGTGCTAATACATTAATTATTTTAATTCAGCGAGTTGTGTCGGGAAAAATAAAAAAGGTGTTATCGGATTGCAATTAAAATATTTTTAAAATAAGTAGTGTATCACTTACGTGTGTGATATAAAGACTACAGTACAATTTTCTATTTATTTTTATTTGTGGTTCTACATGTTTTTCTACGCTGCTCTGATCGCGTTGAATTCGAATAATGCGCTCGCGATAAAAGCTCAATGTCCGTTCGCCTTGTTACTTTATGTATTTAACATTACATATAAACTTAATAATTAACGGTCTAAAGACACATTTAAAATTATAAGAAATTATAAAATTACCTTCTAATCTTCTCTATATATATAATGAATATTTGTCTGTATGTCCTTTATAGAATCATAAAGTCATGTTGTGCATGAGCCCACACAGGTCTGTCTGTCTGATTTGGTACGACCAATCTTTTGATAATAATAATAATTAATAAGTAGCGTAGCAACGCGCGCAGGGCAGCTAGTTGATTAAAAATAAAAAGAGTTAAAGCTACAAACATTATTTTATGGCGTTCTTGAAATTACAATTAAGTTAAAATATATGTTCTGTTATTAAGGACCGAAAATTGCGATAGTTGTGTGTATATGGAATTGGGTTAAAATGCCTTTAAATTTGGCTCAAACATACTAACAAGTTAAGTAGAATATGTTATTTTAAACTTTGATTTGAAATAAATTTGTAAATATAATGTAAAATTACTTATATTATTATTTCAAGTAAATGAAAATAAGGTCGAAATTATTTAATAATCAAAGCTTCTTTAGTTAGGCATTTCAGAATAAAATTGAAATAAAAAAAAAATTGAAATTGCCCAACAGAAGCAGTTAAGAACATTATCGAAGGAAAAACTATTCCGTATTCGAAATACGAGTAAAAAAGAAGCAAACTTTCGACTATAAAAACAGCTAAGAGCCTCTTAAGGAGAGATAAAGCTGGAAACAATCGAATTAGTCTTCGAGAAAAACGCAAGAACTTGGCTCATAAGCGAAATAATACAAACATTTATCAAATCCTCGCTATAATGTGCGCGTGATCATCTTTTTTAATACAACGTTACAAAAATTTAAGCGAAAGCCGTTTTTATAGTCTGGTTGTTTCTATTCTGATTGAAGGATTGTCATTGCGATTTTAACCAATATATAGTGATGACCTTTGCTTAGCTTGATCCAAACAGTCGCGATGATCCAGTGATTGAAACTTGCGAATCACAATCAAAGAACAAATCGTGGAAATCACAACTGAATATTTAAGTACTTAATTGTGAAAAAAAACATCGTTAAAAAAACCTCCATGTATGGAATGAAAATCTACCATTTGCGTAGGTGCTCTCTGCTACCTATTGCACTGTTCACCAAACTCCCTGTGTTAGCTTCAGGGAGTAGCGTGGCGGTATGAGCTCTACGCCTTCTCAAGGAGCAGATGCCTAAGACTAACAGTTAGAAATTTTCACTGTTAATTTTTTTTTGAATTTAATGAAATGAATGACTCTTTTTTCAACAATAAGTATAAAAGCCCTACTAAATAAACTGTATTCATACATATGTCATCGGTACAGTTGATAATGATACTCGTAAATATATTAAATGCTAAAATTTTACAATTCTCTAGGACGTACTTAGTTGCAGCGAACTTGCTGAACTTCCTAGAAACGGAATCTTCTGTTACAGACAACGAGTAACTTTACGTTCTAATTGTTCTGATAGATAAATACATGTCACAACATTATCAAAAACTCTTTTTAATTAGCGTATTGGAAAAATATCTTTTGTCCGATTCTACAATTAAATTGTTATAATGATGTCTTCTTAACATTTTTGCCAACGACGGCCATCTTGTACCTGCCAATAGGAAATATTATAAAGCGTGTAAGAGATGAAGTAAAAACAAATATATATACTCTCTCTCTCTCTCTATACCGGGAATCCGACACGACCGATCCGATTTACTTGGTGGTAGAGCTTTGTGCAAGCTCGTCTGGGTTGGTACCACCCTACCATCAGATATACTACCGCAAAACAGCAGTAGGTGGTATTGTGATTTAAAATTGCAAACTTCTCAACATTCTCAAAATTGCGCTAACCTTGTTGCTAAAGCCTAAGACTTCGAGATCTGTATCCTTATATCCTTATAATGTAACTAGTTTAGCCATTTAACTAATGAGGCAGAGGATTTTTTATATTTTCTTAGATAATTAATAATTAATACAGTATCAACTTGTTTATTTTTAGTAGCACTTTATTCGATACAAACCAGAGTCAGGATTTTGTAAAAAGAATAAAAATGAAGTTGAAAAGTTTTATATATTTTATAGATCGGTAGGTGAGTTTGAGTTCATTTTGTTTAATTACTATCTTTAAAGGAGTCGGACGGCGCATTTAATTATTTCCCAATAAATCTTAAACGCGCCAGTTGCCGCGTTGATCTTTCGAGTGTGAAGGTTTATTTAAGGGCAGCAATATTTTTTGCTCCCCCGACTTGAGCTCACTTCGTTATATTTATTAAAACATCGCCCGAGATTACAAAGAACACGATATTTTTTACACTAGAAGATGTGAAAACCAATTAAGGAGATAAAAAGAGAACCCAGCGAGGTGCCTGCATTAATTTCTTTTTTGCGGGGATTATTTTAAAATTGCATTATATTCTTGTTAAGATGCCGCCGCTTCCGTTTAATGATAGCACTACCCCTTCCTTTTTAATTGCCTCGGGCTATTGCGAAATGAGTAATCAGGAGGTGCTCGGCCGTTCTTCTGATAAAACTTTGCAATCTCGAAATCTTAACGCACATCGAAATTTAACGGACGCTTACTTTAATGAGCGGAAAATAAGATACTATTGTTATTAAATATTTTCTTTTCTAGAAGCCTACTAAACATAATTACGATTTACACCGATCGTATCCGACGCCCGCGAAAAAATTAATATATGTATGTAAACTAAATATTGCGTGACTTCTGGAAGCATTTAATATCAATAACGTTGTATCTAGAGGACACAATGTAAACCATTCAGAGTGACAGTGGAAATGAAGAAATAATCCCCACGCACGTATAAATCGTAGCCGATCGTATACAACGGGTTCTCTGACAGGTACCGCTCAATTCGGGGCGAAGGCATGATATAAGTGTTCGCCAGAAGTGGTCACGATTACAAGTGAAAATAATCTGTTGAAACAGTCCACGCACTATTGAAAATTGCCCCTTAATTTCCGAAGAATAAGATAGGAATCGACTGCACTGCTAACCTTGTTGATATCATTCACGATACCACTAGCAAATTTATATTTCCATCGAATCGTTTTATTTGAACTTTATTGTGAAAGAAATAATGATCATATGCGCGTTAAGGTAAGTTGGTTCGACGCAGTCTCGGTTTATTAGTCATCGATGGTGGCGCGATAGGCCGGTGCCAGGCGCGGGCGGCGCGCACGCATGTACTGTCAACACTACCCTAATGAACGGCAGTTACACAACGCACGTGATGCTAAATGTCGCTATACTTCCTGCTGTAATTTTGTAGTAATTTGTGCGTATTTGTCATGTAAAAAGAATTATGGCTCTATTGTAAATATAATAATAGATTTTGATTTTATTTTTATGAACCCATATAATATAAACATTTTCTCAGCTAAAAATAATATTAACCTATTCTATTATATACGTTTTATATACGTTTTGTTTATTAATTATATTTTTATGGGATATATTATATTATAATTATTTAATGGAAATAAAAGCACAATCATATAACACGAATCGCGACGAATGTTAATTACTGTTCTTATTTATGCGACTGCAGCCGCTCGCGTTTCGTGACACTGTCTTCGCAGAGACAAAATAAATCGTGCAAATCTTGCAGTCGCGGTAAGGCATACTCTTGATGTTAACAGAACGGTTATTCTAATAGTCAAAAATTAAATGAGCTAATAATTCAAATTAGAGGAAGGTCATATCTGAAGTTACTGCATTTGGAATGTAAACCATATTTACCTTATTTTAGGATCATTTATGTTTCTTAATAATTCACCGATATATAGATGAAAATAAAATTACTATTTTATAATGAATTAATTATTGAAACTATTAAGTGGGTGGTATCTATTATCATTCTTGAATTTTTGCAATTTATTTTATTTAGTGGAATAATTTAAATTGGCTTGTGTAGTATTGAATGCTTCGACATTATTAGGAATCACATTACAAATGCACCATTAGTTTTGTAGTTTAGTGCGCACGTGACAATGCCGCAGTGGCTTGGATTTAATATTTGATATATCGTGATTAACTTTATGAAGTGTGGACTGGTTTAACCCTTGCCTTATAAGAAATGAAGGCAATAATTATACATATGTGAATATATAGAAAATTGTTAACCATAATTTGTACTTATTGGACATTTCAAAATATATGCTAATAATAATTACTTAGTGGTAGAGCTTTGTGCAAGCTCGTCTAGACCTACTAGACGAGCTTGCACAAAACCACCCACTCATCAGATATTCTACCGCAAAACAGCAGTACTTGTTATTGCTGTGTTCCGGTTTGAAGGGTGAGTGAGCCAGTGTAATTACAGGCACAAGGGACATAACATCTTAGTTCCCAAGGTTGGTGGCGAATTGGCGATGTAAGAGATGGTTAACAGCTCTTACAACGCCAATGTCTATGGGCGTTGGTGACCACTTACCATCAGGTGGCCCCATATGCTCGTCCGCCTTCCTATGCAATAAAAAAAAACGTTTAAGACTACAATTTGTTTTTAGCTGTATCTTCGTGTTCATTTTATCGAAATTTCTAGATGATCTATTTAAAAATAGAATCGCGAAAGCAGGACAAAAGAACTTTGTATTGTATTTTCTTGCACATTTATTTGAGTGTATATTACGTAGTGGCGTTCAGACAGGTTCTGCCATCAAGATGTGCCGTTGCCACATCCGACTCGGAACGAATCGAACACGCACGGGGTTCCGTGCCAGGAACCAAGGCTTCCACAGAACTCATAGATTTAAAGATAAAAGCTAAATATCATAAAGTGATTATGAAAAAATTAGGGCTAAACTAGGTTATTTATTTATTTGTCCTATTGTCGTTATTTAGAAATGCACTACAACTGTATTAATAACACAAAGAAACTATGATTTTTGGAAGCAATTTCCCGTTACGTTTCGCGTACCATCTATTGTACACTGATGGTTCTATGGCTGAAACCTTCACCGAAGTGTAAGCAAAAACTGTAAAAGTTTCAACCCAATCGGACGAATAGTATAAGAACGCTTACGGGACAAACAAAGAAACATTCAGTTAAATACAAATTTATATACAAAACGTATGTTGTTACAGTTCCATTTGATTTTATTTTGATAAATTACATTTTGTTCACTTATTAAAACATTAAAATTAGAAGTTTAAATATAAGACAGTAAAAGTTTTATTGATAAAATAATTATTATATCGTATCGTTTAATAAGTAATTACGAAACTACGTATGTTTTATTAAACAATTGTATGAAAGATGTGCAAGCGCATAGAATATCAACGATAGAACATTTACTTGGAAATTAATTTTATTGATTTATTGTTATGAAAACAAGTTGCAAAGAACATATAAAAATATCAAATTCAAATAAAATCTATACAAATCAAGCCTTCCTAAATGAGTAAATTTAAATTCATTAATGTATGATGATTATAAGACAGTAAAATTTCTTATTGATTAAAATAATTATTATATCGTATCGTTACTTATTAAACGAATTACGAAAACTATGTATTTTTTTTAAACAATTGTATGAAAGATGTGCAAACGCATAGTATACCAACGATAGAACATTTACTTAGAAATTCATTTTATTTATTTATTATAATGAAGCCAAGTTACAGACAACATATAAAAATATCATAAAATCTATCAAGCCTTCCTAAATGAGTAAATTTAAATTCATTAATGTATGATGATTTCGAATCTCATGCATGAAAATTTTAAATTCAATCCACGGTGATACGACGTACTCGTATTGATGCGTGATACGTCACTTGATAGTTATAATTATGTCTAAGTAAGTAAAATTCAATCAATCTAATAACAAATTATAACTAAGGTAAAAGTAAGGATAAATTAAAATTTGAACTTTAATTGAAAAAAAGATTTTGAAAATCTTTTTTCGAGGATAGTGCCAATGTTTCAATGAAAAACTATTTTTGTAATACTTCTTCATAAATCATAAGAACGGCAATGTTCCCCTAAAACAAGCTATGTAATGAGAACGCATAAAACAATGGCCGATAATTTACGAGGTCTGAAGGAAAATCGGACCGCTCGCGCTTAACATTTATTTGATAAAAGTCCTCACGTTTTTACGACGTTTCTCAAAAATATATGAAATAATAATACTCTAACATGCCAATTATTATTAAAAATTAAATAATTATATATACATATATTATATATCTTACAATATTAACATATATTTTATATCTTGTTTCGTTATCGTTAGTCTAGTGGCTCATTAATAATGCTGCGGTTACTCAGGTCCTTAGTTCAAATTCTGAGTCGAGCCAATAACAGTTGTTCGATATTTATGTCGAGATATTCTCAGTAACAATTTAAAGTTAGAAAGTCGACTGTGTTGTAACAATATCTTGGAAAGAGAGTTTGTTCTTGCAAACCATTATTATTGTTATATTTCATCACTTTAAAGGTACTAAAAACATCTTTACGTTTCCTTATAAAACTCCACTATCGTTATGAATATAATACATTATAATTTCATTGCGATATTATTTATATATATTGAATTCATTTCTACTTGGTGGTAGAGCTTTGTGCAAGGTCGTCTGGGTAGGTACCACCCACTCATCAGATATTCTGCCGCAAAACAGCAGTACTCTGTATTGCTGTGTTTCGGTTAGAAGGGTGAGTGAGCCAGTGTAAGTACAGGCATAAGGGACATAACATTTTAGTTCCCAAGGTTGGTGGCGCATTGGCGATGTAAGCGATGGTTAACATTTCTTACAATGCCATTGTCTATGGGCGTTGGTGACCACTTACCATCAGGTGGCCTATATGCTCGGCCGCCTTCCTATACAATAAAAAAAAAAATTAAAACAATCCAGTATTTATTCCTTGGTTTACTTTAGGTTTGATGAGCAAAATAACAACAATCCAATTATTATTCAAAGTAATAGCACACGAAAAGTAATGTATTTTTGACGTTGTTGCTTGTGTAACCGTAAGATTTATCAAAACAGCAAGAACATGGAATTCCAATATTGAAATATAAATTAAAATTTGAATGGGCGCGTAATTCGACAATAAAACGCAGCTGAGCCGCGCCCCAATCAGATGGCGATCTTGATAAACGACCGCCGTGAGACTGCACTCTTCCGATGTACCTATTGTGAAACGTGAGAAGGCGTATTGAGAAAATATTTACAAAATTCATTGCTTTTATAGCTATATGGATTTAAAAGATCACTTATTGATTAATGTTTAATATTTTATTATACGTAGTAGAGCAAAACTCAAAATGACAAAAGGGAATTAAGTTGGAACGGCATGCTTCTTCCTAGAAGAGAGGTGTTCCAGCACACCCATGAAGGAATAATAATTTCGACAGATAAATTTTTTTTTTTTTTTTTTTAATAAAATTATTTACATGATACCAATTCATATTCAAATATTTTTTGCTATTAAGGTAATTAGTTAGTTGATGTTATTTCTAACTCTTTCGCCGTAATTAATTTTAAAATTTACAACCTACAAAATGTTAGCGCATAAAAAATACACGGCAATGACAGAATAGAAATAATTACTTCGTATCCCGGGCAAGGCAGTCGTATCGTTCGGCTGGAGGTTTAACGGAGAAAAATACATCTATCCTACTCTATAACACATGAGGATCTAAGTGTAGAGCGAGACGGCAAACTGTTGCCTAAATAAAACATGACGGCTGAGAACACGAGCCATATTGCCTCGCTGGAAAAGTTTTAAAAAGTTTTCTTTGCGGACCCATTACAAGTACGATGCCTTTGTATGTGTGCGCGCTCGATACACGCGGTCGATAGTCCCATGATGCGTCAGGAGACAAAACTTATTTCCCACGTTGATACCAGTAGACAAAAATAAACTCCTATTCGTTAGTTATCCTCAAAATGAAGCTGCCTCCAAAAGTTCAAAATACTTTATTTTTATTCAAAAAAATATACATTTCTCTTTTTTACGATTTATACGGCAATATTATTCGTTGTAAGATAAAATTTTAAATCCCCTATATATTTAACAAGCATGATTTATTTTACAAAAAAAGGAACAATTATTTTATCATGGTTTTATTCCATTTGCAATCAATTGAGGTCGTGTGACCTCAAACTGCGTTTGTATAAGTAGAAACTCACACACAGACAAGTTGCACGTACACAACGAAAGTAGGTTTATTTCCATGAAAAAGTTTTGAAAATCGATGGCTTTAGCTCCTACGCTCCAAAACTTTTCCGTCATATAGCCATAAATACCCGTTGTACGCCCAAGCCGTGTTTTGCTTCTACACCGGTTCACATCTAGCTATCGACATCGAGTTCTCTTGTAATAGCTATGTTTTTCTTGAAACTTAATAGACTAGAATATATAAAATTGAATTAAAATTCAACGAATATAAAAAAGTTATATTAATTCTAAAGTATTGCGTTATAAAATTACATACATAATTTTTTATATTAGTTAAACTTTTAAAATGAATCAATATTAATTTCAACAACAATTTGTTTCATAAGAGCAAAATCAATTATTACATTGAAATATTATGAATTACTTAGTGCGGCTTTGCTTATAAGTAGCCTTGAAGCTAACAATAATCTTTTATTACTCTTTTTACATCGATTCACTGCTTCGTTGCAGAAAAAGGAAGACAAAGGGAAAAATTAAATTTATTTATTAGGTAGTGATTTTCAATTCGAATTTCAAATCATTATTTATAAACCTTTGCACGAACATTTTTAATACTACTTTTTAAATAATTTTTTATTTTAAATTTCGAACGAAATATGAAAATAATGTACTCAATCGCTATCCATTCTGCTAAGGCAGTTCACCGTGACGTGCCGCTCGGTCTGCGGCGTGCGCCATCTTGAAAATATCTATTTGATATATTATTGTTTATAAATAATGACTCCGCGACCCTCCCAATTTAATTGTGGCGTATCCTCGAGAATGGCTTATTAAGCGGCCGGTTAATATTTCCTTATTGGGCTGTAATTAATTTTGTTAGTCAGGTGCTACGCCCACGGCGGTTATTCGGTGCTGTCTAAACGGCTATTATCTCCCGCATTATTTTGTCGTGGCCAATTTGTTTGAAGCCTTTGACGGCTAGATGGAGATTCAGTTAATTAAGTCGTCTCGATCCAACATCGGGGTGATCCGCGAATTATTTTTAGTTTCATCAGATTTCATGGTTCTATGCAAAATATTCCACTTCATAAGTGGAATATTTTGTGTCTTTATTTATAATTCTATTTTCTCTACTTGAAATGAAAACGCTTTTACATTTTTTTAAAAAACTTTTATTACCCGATTCAAATTCCTCCAGACAGAATTTCGACCAAATACTGTCAATTCGCTCATTCGAGCAGCATTTGATAAATATCTTAACTAAAACTCAACAATGTAATGACAAACTATTTACATATATTTTGTTGTGTCTAATATTTTCCGTCATTGTTATTTAATTAAAGCAAAGTAACAGCCTGTGAATGTCCTACTGCTGGGCTAAAGCCTCTTCTCCTCTTTGTGAGGAGAAGGTTTGGAGCTTATTCCAGATATTATTTAATTAATGACGGATTAATAACAATAATAAAAAATAACAAGTAACGACATTGATTCTTAAGAAAAAAAAGTTTGTATGTAAGTGACTTTTTATCCCTAATGCCCCATTGTGTCAATTTGCCCATCCAATACCAGATAATTAGATATGAACATCGAACAGTTGTACAACCGTGCAGAAGTTGTGGGCAAGGTCGAATTAGCGCCATGACCTTCCAACTGCAGCCCTCTGCCCGTTGGTCCAAGTAGTTTGCGAACAACTGCCATAACTCCGTAGGTACTCTGAAACTGGGTGACGGTCTAACCGGCCGTTGACTCCGAGAAAAAGTTCTCTTTAAATATCCACAACTTTAGTTTAGCAACTCAAATTTAGTTCGGTAACAAACGGAGTAACAACAAGTCGCAACAAATCCGTTAGAAAGTGGCGCGCGAGTCGTTTTCAAGTTCAACGGTCGGTGCCTCGATGGTGCTTAATTTCTGATGTCCTGGTATATACTTGTTTTATTATGTCATGATCTACATATTAGGTTAATTATATTTTGCTACATAAGCACATATTTTTCCCTTGATCACATCTGATAATCTCAAGATATATAGATAATACTCGCTGATAATTACCTCGTAAAGTATCGTAACTCTCTTAAATATTAAAAAAAAAAACAAAATATTTTATACTTTCTTTGTAATTAACAATATAATAAATGCCACAGTAGTCCATAATTATTAACTAACTTTTGTGTAATTTTTGTAATACTTCTTAGTAATCAAAGAAACGTAAATATTTTATACTAAATGAAGGTTTTGGCTGCGGATTCGGTGCTAAGAGCTATACTAGCTATCGTATCGATTGACCCCATATTGACCTTAATGTGACCTAAGTAGTTTTCTATCTCAGTATTACCGTAATTATTGACTATTTACGAATAAGAAGCGAAAAATACTTATTTAAGTATCGCTTTTATTACTTTTAAAGATATCCAAATTTTTTTTTCCTCATTAATTATATTATTCAGTACCAAAATAGACGATTCTAGAAAGATTATTTTGTGTGTTTTGAAAATGAGAATTTTAAGTGTTTAATTTGTTTGAATTATTATTATCATATTTTCCTTATCAATAGTTACGTCAAGTGCGCTGTTTCAGGAAGTAAAAGTTGTACAGACCCACGTCGAGACCAAAGTCCTGAGCAGGACTGTCACGTCAGCTATGCGGAGGTAGCGACGCGCATGCGTCCACCCGTCCCCCTCACCCCCCTACCCGCAACACGGAAAACTTTTCCCTGACATAGGTATAAATACAAGCGCTCACCCGTCGGCAACACTTTTTGCCCCCCTCCATGGGGTGGGAAGGCAAAAGTTTTGCCAGCCCGGCTCGGTACTCCGTACACAGCGCTCTTCCACTTTTTCCTGTATATTGAAATGGAGGTGCGGAGAAAAGAGTAGAATTTAGAAGCTGTCGTACAAATTTTAATGAGGAGTGAGTGTAAGGTGAATTCTGTGTCGTGTAACGAGCTAGCACACTTTGTACCGCCATTTTAACATTTCGATATATGCGTCGCAACGATAGGACTATCTCGAAATACACAATAAAGTTTCAGTTCCCTTGAATGAAACCATGTGGCAGTATATTATTTATCTGAATTATTACAATATATAAGTTAAATTTCCCTCAATAAAGATAAATTGAACCTGTCTTTTCGCACCTGCATAATAGATATCCAATGGTCAGCCGCAAGGCAGGTCAACACCTATTTTACGATAATCACAATTAGGTGAACCGCTACTTCATCACGGTGCTGCCACTCGATAACAAGGAACTGTACTGAATGATTAATAACACGATTCGCGGCTTGTTTGCATTTGGACCGTCCGTTGGGGAGGCTAACAAACTTATGAATAATATGCCCGAGTTACGAACCTAAAGATAAATTGATTTTCTCAAAAACAGTCTTCTGATTTGCCGTTACGGTTTCGAGGTAATGACTCCAACGTATATTTTATTAAGCAGAATAGGTTATACAAACAGTTTGTTCGCTGACAACGGTGGCATATTTGAGGTCTGTTAAGTGTACATTCATCAACGTGAGGGTTGTTACTGCAACGCCTGACCCCATGTTATCTCCTTAGCGCAGTGACGTGACCTCAGTCCGTCAGTGACTGATGACTTGCCTTAATTAAATTTAATGGAGACATAAATATTTACTTTAATGAAAATCAATTTGCATAGTTAAGTATATAAATTCCGGTACAGGTAAAATATTTAATGAAATTGTGCATTTCGAATTAGTGGTAGCTTTACGTTTTATTTTTATTGTAAAATAATGACTCGAATATGCTCGCTAAATAAAGTATGTTTTGATTTTGTTTATTCGTAAGCTATTTTCACAACTTCTATTAGCAATGCTGTTTATACTGCAAGTAAACGATAGTCTGAATTCTACAGCGCTAATGCAGTTGCGTAGTCAGACTAACTTAAAGCCGCTGCCGACTAACTCTGACGTCAGCATCTAAAATTCAAGGAATAAAGACAAGCAGGAAATCAACATTTCGGACAAATGTAGTCAGCGTCTGTTACGTTAGGATCATGAACTGGCAGATTTCTATCTAAAATTAGATGAAAATTAAGCTGTCTAGCTCTAAATAAACACGGATCTGTGACTATCGTATTGGTTGCTACATTTCAGATGTGGTAAGGAAACTTTGTGAGAGCTATTTAATTGTTATTTATTTCAATCGAAGAGAATTTTAGGAACAAAACAAAAACATGTCAGAGTTTTGTTTTTGTAAGTTTATTAATTAACAATTTCAAATCTTAATATTGTTTCATTGGACGTTATCTATATGATATTTTGACAAATTTTAAAGAACTATTACAACGATTAGTATTTTAAATTAAGTGTTGGTGACTAAATAAACCTTTGCTGATAAATTTGTTCTGCATTTTTTTCGCTCCACAGACCACTTACCAAATTTGCCAAAACATATTGACTGCTGGCCCATAAGTACTTAGTTCCTTTCCATCGATTTTCAACCAGCCATGAATAAAGCTTTTCGGTATTAAATACACACAAAACATCAAAGGTTTTCAAGAGATGCCTTTTGAACGATCTATGTTCGTATTAGTTCGTTCACTAGTATGAAAATATGAATATCAATTAACTGTATAACTATAAATATAGGCTTCGATTCAAATTATATTAAGTTCAGAATAAAATTTTAAATATGGATCATATTGAAATATACAATGTTATTAACATGCCTCTCAAAGATGTAAAAACTATAATTTACACTATCACAAAATGTTTATGTAATATTTTGAACAATAATTACTATATATAAAAGTCTTTATCGGTTATTTTGGAGTATATCTATCTATTTTGCCTCGTAAATATTAGCAGACTATTAATTAATCTATTGGGCAGAGGCACAGTCTTTAGTGGATATTAAGTCCAATAAGAGAACGGAAAAATCTTTCACATATTGTGCGATATGCTTCAATACACATATCACATAACCTACTATTTCTTTAATTCGATTGAACACTTAATTGAATCGTTAATTATCAGGAAACTAAACTTAATACACTATTTGTTTCTATAGTAAATATTTATAGACACATACGTGTAGATTATATAAAAATATTTTCTCTTAAATTAAATCTCCTACAACCGATTTTAAAAATAGAATACGATACTCAAACTTTGCTTTCAGCCAGTACGAGTCATCGCCATTCGTTATATAAAATTGAAACGGAACATTTCAATAGAGTTATTGTAATCGATATTTCGAATTCAACTTCGATAATTAAAATTTGTCTGATTCTAAATTTGTATATCATAATATTATATTAAATATGTAGTTCATATTTAGACCTTAATTCGTAACTCTTTAAGTAACAATTATATTTTGTTTTAAGCATATTTCTCTATGATAAAAGCTGACAAATGACATCATTTAAGTTATTAATTACGAATTAAAATATTAGTGTGATTCTATATATAGTTGAAAATAAATAAAAACATATTAATCTTTTTAACGACTAGCGGTCTTTTTCTCTGAAACAAATAAAATAATGACACGATATTTAACTGGAGACAAGGGCCGTTACTCAGCTCAACGTTCAGATTTATTGGCACAATTGACAAAGTGGCAAATGGCCCATTAGAAATTAGACGACGAGACGTTCTACGGAAAAATGTAGCGTAATATTTTCCGCTGTAAGCAAAATTGTAAGCAATAAATAATACCCAGCTTCGTAAACCAGAAGGGCAAGGTAGACCACTTACTAGTGATTTTATGTTACTGTAATAAATATTGAAACATTTAAATAAATAAAAAAAGTTCAATTCAATATGGTTAGGAAAATAATGATTTATAATAAACAAATAAAGTGATATAAAATGCAATAATTCTAAACTTTCGTATATGAAATTATAAAGTTAAATAATATAGTTAGAAATCGATAATATAAAATTATATACAATATTCTTAATAATATCCCGCACGGCAGGGAAAAGTAATTCTACAAATGTTTTCAGTAGATACCTTACGACATGTTTATTGTCATTGAGTAATAAAAACGCGTCTAATGACTCGAAAAGATTCGCGGATTCGTAGGAGATTGTCTCACTATTTCATATATGGGTTAATAAAATTTTATGTACAGTTAAACTTTGTTAAATGCACCGTCTTCGAACGAATTAGGCCTTTATTTATTTATGCCTCTAATCCATTTGGAATACCGTTCATTTGTTTTATTACTTCGTGTAGATAAGGCTTTATATTTTTTTGTATCGATTTATCTAATGTATATTTAAGGATGTGTTCCCTTGGTTATAAGGAAGTAAGTAAGTTTTACACAATTAGTTTTCGTTGGACGCAATGAGTATAAAACTTTAAGGTATAATTATTTAAGAGCATTATTGTGTAGTGTTGCTGTTGTATGTTGTATGTTAAATAAATATTTTATAATAAAGATTAGAAATTAGAGATAATTATCCTATTAAAATAACAAAAAAACAAGGTACTGGAACACAAGCCATTCAGAGTAAAGTATGATTTTTTTAATTGAGTCAAAATATTAATATATCACTCTATTTAATCCAGATTTACAAACAAACTTAAGTCACATACTTAAAATTCACTTACATTATTTATAACGACGTAAAAACAATTTTCTTTTCACGAAGTGCAAATTCATTGAAACGATTTTTCAAATGCAAACAACGAACTCTATAAAACCGTGCAAACACATCAGCGTCGAGTATAAAGAGATTATCTGGTAAGAATGGGAGCAAGTAAACAGATTATAAAAAAGACATTTGGATAGAGTCTAAGCCATAAAGATATTCATAGCTATGTGACCGGATAGATTATTTTTTTGTAATATATAGGAATGTCATTAGAAGAAAGATGTTCCTAATAGATGCTGTCTCTTTTTTTTATATTTAATGTATAATGAATAATGATGGAAAGAGAAAAAATAGTATTTGTCTGAACATATAATGCGTAGCAATGATTGTAGGTAAAGTAGTTAGTTTTCGGTAATTATTTTTAATGAGATATATTTCAGACTTTAATTATTAACGTTGAATATGAATTTATATTTGTTTATATTTCGCGGCAATTGTATAAACTTATTGTGTAGTAATTTAATTTATTAAAATTTTAATGAAGCCAATATCAGTTACAATTTACTTACAATAATTGTTATTACAAAACGAAAAATAACAATTATGAAATGAATGTGTATTTTTCTTCACACAGAAAAAATACAATTTTAACGTAAAAAATAAACAATGCTACATTTTATTTATAAGAAAGTACAGATTTCCCCTCGGAATCTTAGTTTTGTGTGCACTAACTGCGTCGTCCCGCGGGTGCAATGCGTCGGCGTCCCGCGACGATGTCCCGCGTCCCCTTGTCGCGCGCTCGTGCGTGTAGATAAAAAATAATTGGTTCATTCGCCTTGAATTATAGTACGAATTGTACCTTTCAAAATTTTTGATTTTTTATTTAATTGTACAAAAAATATTTTCGCTCCAAAGTTGTTGAAAACAGTTTGAGATTGTTGCTGAGTTGCATTCAATAAATATTATAATGTATTTCTCTTAACATCTTTTCCTTCACTTCACAATCATTTAACAATGTGAATTTTCTTATTATTTCTTTACAGAAAAGTAGCGCCAGGGACAAAATTGAATATTACTTAGCTTGCACCGAAAACAATGCCTCGCTATGCAACTGTTCTTGTGTTCCAAGTTCAATAAGTGAATGTGGATATCGGCAGGCTGGCATTTTGAAATTAACATCTTAAAGCGAAGTTTCGAATTGTTTAATCTACGTTCATTCCCCACTGGCTTCGAATGCAGCGGCGATCGCCTCTCGATTCACAATGGGTGCATTGGATCGACTCAATACAGACTCATATTTTATTAGAGTTCTATAGAACAGCTTCGTCGAATATTATTTCTCAAAACATTATATTCGCAGACGTAGTCTAGCCATTCAAACAGTTACATTTATTACAATTAAAAATCGATTGTTTAAATGAAAATTTCGAAAAACAATTGTGAAATTATTAATATTTTGTGAACGTTTTCTAATGTTGCTAAATTTCAATTACGTAATAGCTCATGACGCACTCGAGGTAATTATTCAAGTGCTTCACGTTGAAACAACTTTGTAATCAAACAAAGTGTCGAAATAGACGCTACAAAGTTTGTAACAAATAAGGCGAGTGCACACGTGAGGGTCCCATTCAACAAGTCAAGTTGCTGTATTGTGTGAAGCAAGCGATCAATCATAATCAGAGCCTCTTTCACCTCGACTAATGGTCCACAAAATGGCGGAATGCGTTTAAAATCTGTGAGTATTCGCGCCCAGTATTGGGAGGTAACCGTTCGGAAATGGAGTACAAAGCGAGCCCGCTTGCTGATCCATCATGTGTCGCCGCAGCCACACCAGACAAATACACACATTTGCTATGGTTTCTGAACGATATTTTCAACAATTACTTAACCATTTTAGGTGTTTTAAAATGTATTAAGTTGTATAGAGAAAAAAAACCTTTGTCAGTTTTGTACAACTCTGAGCTAATTAAATAATTATTTCATTATATAATAAGAATGATGATTATGCACCATGGTCTTAAGAATGTAATATTAATGTAATATTCTTAATATTTGTTGAAGAATTTTTAATTTTATCGACTTGGTCGCGACGTGTGTGCGGTTTTTGCATCAAATCAGTCGCGCGCCTCCACACAGGCTCTATTGTTCGCTTTGTTATTTTAATTTTTTCCCCAGCGAGGAATGTCTTTGAGACTGTTCAAATGACGCGTGTAATATCAAGGTTTGGAATCGTCGTTTGATGTAGAAGATTAGGGTATTTGGAGATGAGCGTTTTGTATTTTTCACTCGGTAAAGGAACAATGAAAATGTCGATTTACTCCTCTTATCCCTTTTGTGGCGAACCAAATCGCTCGTTTTGATATTACTTACATTCCACATTAGATATTTATAAAAAAAATATAAGTTAAATTTAAAAAGAAACAGTAAAAAACTAAAAGTTTAGTTGAGATAAATTTTGGAAATTGAATTGGATTACTTCCTCTTGTCCTACGGAGTTGAAACACGTTGGTTCAAATTCGATGGCAGTGCATTTTAATAGCAAGCATGACCTGATCCTCCTTTAGGATTAGCTCAAAGTATGTAGGTATACATTTATATATTTTAGTTCCAGTATTCAAATTGTATTATGCTACGATTCATTGTTAAGACTTGAACTCTTTTGAAATCTTCTCCGATTTGTTTTCGTAGCGTCGCTAAGTCCTTCTCCAGACAAATATTATAAAAGAAAGAACAATGTTATAACTGGTTAAGGTTCTCTTCTCGATATTTCAAATAATGACAATTCATTATGTGATGTAATATTTTGTATTGTGTTTATAGTTAAGGTTACTAACATACTATAAATATTGCGCTGCTGGTCAAAGATCTCTCATCTCAAGGTAAATGTTTTCATCGTGACATCACGCAATTCAGCTTCAAAGTGGAAGAACATAACAACAGTACATAAATTATCCTATCCTATAATTTCATTACTAAGTAAAAAAGCTATTATATTTTCCATAATATTTAGTTTTAACAAAATGAAATAATTAAAACTTGATTATATTCTTACAAAATACAAATTGTGTTAATGTATTATATAAATATTAGTGAAAACGTCCAAGACACCACATGGGTCACCGAGCGAGCTGTCCGAAGCAATACAACGGACACTAAGCAGAAAATTCCATTCCCGCAAAGTTTTGATTGTCCAAGGCAGATGGCATTCTTGCCCGACACATTCGCCGAAATGCTGAAGAGAATGTGGCATTTTATTGTGTTCATATCGCCCAAGTTTATACTCAGAAACTCATCGCCAAGTGTCATTTGGGTTTGCAACGTGACCGGACAAACATTCACCTTATCGTACGCTTATTGTTCGACAATCATTTTTAAAAATAACATCATATTTTGTCTCTACTCAAATAAACAATTCTATAGTATTATAACATATGTTGTAATTAATTTAAACATGCATAACTTTCGTATCCGCCACGACAAACATCCGCAAATGCAACTTCCGACCCTCGGTAATTTTTATCCCCTTCACTAATTGTAATTTCATTGATAACACAGTTTACAGTTTGACCGGTCCATTAGTGCGAAGCAAGGTGGCGTCCGCTCGGGCCTTTCAGGGTATTTATAACCTTTACTATAGTTGCGGCAATAATTTCATTAGCGGGGCACAACTAGAGGCCGGACAAGACAAATGGTGGCCATTAGGGGCCTAACGACGGCCCTCGTCAGCCCCCTAAACTTTTAACGACGAGAATCAAAGTAAATACGCGGCATTATCTTGCCGATTTGGCACAATCATACAATCCAAGGTAGGCAAGGGTTACGCTAATAGGATGTGCGCCAGTCAGCAGGTGGGCTGATTAATGCAAACAGGTAACTAAGTGACCAACGGTCAGTCCGGGGTAAACTTCTAAGATACAGGGCGGTAAAATTTTGGAGCAAATATATTATTTAGCTATATTATGCAATGATATATGTATATATAAAATGAAATTTAGTTTGTATTTTCATAAGTGCTTTGAGGATCTTAATAATTTATTTAAAAAGAGAATTAAATACCATATGAAATGTTGCCAATATATTATAATCAACGGCGGTTCTGAGCCAATTTAGTGTAGTGTAAACTCATCATAAGTTCTTATGATATTTCCTTCCCAGTCCCGTGGGTAGTGGAAATCAGTCGCACATTCGTGGTAGTCTCGAGGCACTCGTACGTTAGCGTCCGGCCCGGGTCATTAAGGCCCATTTGTGGTAGAGAAACTTCCAGAATGTAATGCAATGTGGCGAGATAAAAACGATAGTATTACCAGTTCAAAATATATTTTATGCTTAATAAAATATATTGAAACTAATATCAAAATATTGTTTTATTATATTCCTCCCGCGGAATTATAGAATAAGATATAGTATTATTTTAACAGGTCTGTAGACTATTTAACGTAAAACAATTTAAATAATATAATAAATAAAAACTTTTTATATAAATTTTAAGGCTCGAGGCTTAGATGTATTTTTTTGACAATTTTTTTTCTGTTTTTTTTTTTTTTTTTTGCTGGAACATTTATTATTTCGTCTATATATATGTTTTTACATACCCTAACTATCATCTATCAACTTCTTATCTTCAACTTCTTTATATTTTGTTGAAATACTACATTTAACACGTGAGATTGGCAGAATATCTTGTACCTAAGTCTACGTGATAAGAAAAAAAAACACTAATAAATACAATTACTTGCGTTGAAACTAATTTATCTTGTTATGATTCATTCTGTTTCGTAAATTAGTGTCCTTATGTCTCACACAATCGGCTTACGGGAGATGAACATAAAATTACACCAAGTGTCCGCATATGAGACGAACTCGCTACAACTCGTTTGTACAGGGGTGATTCAGATGATGGGTGGTTTATACAGGTTGATGTTTTTATATTTTGTTTTATTAATACCGAATATTTGTATGGGAATATTAATACATTTCAAAGAAAAATATATTTCAACTAATATAAATGTTTTATCCGTAAAAAATGGAAATCAAATAATATTCTCTAAATATAAATGATTAAGTATGGTTAATATTGAAACATTACTTTTTAAAATTGTTACTTTATGAGCAGGCTTTTTTATTTTTTTAATAGTAACTATCAATACATAAATCATATAACTATGTATGTTTTTGTTGCACTATTTGTTACAGTATTGTTAATCTAATAAAAAAATATTATTAAATATGAGATCAGATTTTCAGCTTTATAAATTTTAGTCGGTACGTTGTCACCAGACTGAGGTATTTTATTATCATCCTGTATATAGTAAGAATTTCATTTCGCACATATTGCTAAAGTAGAAACCATAACATATTAAGTTAATGAGAGACAACGCGCGTCTCTTCTAAGGGGCATATTGGCCGAATGTTACTTTATACTGGGAACACGAATATATCGTTTCATTAACACGGGATTATATGACGTGCGAGTCCGGAGTTTTGTCACTAGAACGATAACATAAACATGAGACATGTTTAAGTAAAGCTATGAGCTCCGTTATAAGAAACATGGCAACATTAAATTAATTAAATGAAAAAAAAAATAAGGATTTAAAATTCGAAACATAAACACATGATCATAAATGTTTCGTCATTCATTTCGAAGGTGAACTGGGGTGGAACGGAACACCGCTCGCTACTTTTTTTTTATTAATTTACAAAATAAAGTTATAATCTTGTTAGCGTCCCGCCGACTCCATTGTGACGGTACGTTACCTGGACATTGTAATAGGATCAACTTACAAAACACTAAGTATGCAAACATCAAAAGCGTTTTACAAAATAAAAGAATGAAGCTCCGTTAAGAGGCTTTCCATCACAATTGTTTTGATTTTTAATTCTATACGTATTTTTATTTCTTTAAATATCGCGATTGTATTATAATAATGTACGTTTTGTATTTACTTGTTAAGTACGCTCTCGATAAACATAAAACTTATATCGATAATTTGATAAAATAAATATGAGAGACCCTTAATAATGTACCGAAAAGCAATAAACATGACTACATCGCTTAGCCCTAACGGTTATGGAGCAAAATATTTGAGATCCATTTACCGAGGATATTAGCCGTTAAAGAGGTACTTGAAAGGCAATGGAGCCTTTACCTTCGGACCCTTTGGGAGGCGCTTTCTCAAGGAGCCGAAGGTGTTGTACCCCATCCTAAATACGATCTAATTACGAAATAGTTTCAGTTCTTGATTTATAGATTAAGTTTAGCCGAGCCCGGGTCGCACACGCGGCACACTGGTACACCACTGACATATTAAAATCCTTTCTCGGACGCCCTCAATCGATACTATCGTATCTGCCACATTCGGTCACCTTTTAATAAATATATTTAATATATATTGAATCAAATGAGTTTGTATTACACCCAATAACAGTTTGACAATCAGCTCGCATACGTTTTTCAAAAATTTTGCTGTTAGGCTTGTAATACATAATATTAATATTAATCTAAATTAATAAAAATAGTTACTGAACGAATCATGACTGCATATAGTGCTAAGAATAAAATATACATAATATATACTCTCAAAATTGAATATATAATTATGTCAAATGATTATGTAAAAATAATTTGTAATAATTGAGAATTTTATTAAAAAAATCGATACAATTAAGCTTAAGACACAATTTAGTATAAAATATTAATTAAGGTAAAAAGTATAAATAATTAATCGACTCAGATTAAATATTGAAGTATTATCAATACACTACAAAGCCATACCTACATGAGACGGTAACGGGAGGTGTTAGAGGAAAGACGGGACAATCTCAAGGTATTATCGGATTCCGTGGGTGTTCGGCTCACAATGGATGTTCCTGACCGAGCGGAGCTTACACTGTGGGCCCAGTACTTTGTACCAAATCACTTGGCGTAGATTTATTACCAAGTGTCCCCATTACCCCACTCTCCCCCCATATAAATCGTGGAATAATTGTTGCCATATTTACCGGTGACGTATCGCTAATCATGGCGCCTTCTGCGCCATTTGTGACTCGTGAATAGTAATTATTAATCTAGTCCGATGACGAATTTGAATTTAGAATTTATTGCCACAAGGTTATGGTTCACATTTATGAAGATAACACACATGTGGCCCACTTTTAAGATTAAATAATAATACTAGCAGTTTCGCGTGGTTTCACCCGCGTTACATGTTACTGTTATGCGACTGTGATGAGTAGTCGTAATCTTAATTGTCGATTACGCTGAGAATAGCGCGTTCACACTAACATTTTAATATAAACATTAAATTTTTATTTTATTTGCTTTCTATGAAAATATTATGATGATTATGATCAAGTCCTTTCTGGGGAATGCAGACACAGTCTCTATTCTCTCACTACCATAATTCGACAGGAAGGCAATCCGAAGCGACCAGAAAAAGTTCAGGTGGTAGTTTACGAAACGCGGTGTGTACATACTTTCAACTTCCAGACTCCGGGCTGCTATTGAGTATCTTCTACATAAAACCCAATAACTTTCTTTTGGTCCGACCTGGGGTTTGAACTTAGGACCCCGCGATATGCGGTCTTATATCTACTAGTCCAACGAGGCAATCAAAATACATACCCATGAAAATACACATCTAATATCGTATATTTTTTACGACAGTGAGTTAAAAAAAATAATGACCGTGTTTTAAATTTAATTAGTGAAATACGTCATAGAGAGGTCTCTAATCATTCGGTTCGTCCAATTGATTGCCAAACAGACCGCAAAACAACTAATCATCCCTCATCCTAACCCAGTTTGACCGATAAGGTTTGGCTGATGGTAGGTATTTATTATTTAGTAACGTCTTCAATTTATTAGTACCCATTGAAGTATTTAAAATTTATTAAAATTTCAAAGTAATCATCTCGTGCTAGTGTATATTAGGATTATTTAAATTTAATATAGAAAGGCAGACTTCAAAATGAATAACTATATAATTTAATTATTAATAATATTTCTTACATACAAATCATAATAAAACAGAAGCAAATTCAAAAAAGCACAGATGAAAAACTCTGGAAAGAAATTATTAAAAAAAAACCCTATTAATATCAAAAAACAACAAGTATATCGAGGCATACAATCTTTACAAGCAAAATCGCGAGCTTCACTTATATTTGCAGTTAGTCAACTTCCTCTATATAGGTATTTAATTAATTAAAAGAGTCGTCGAGTTGATTTCAAGCAAGTTTAATTTACTTCATGTTTACCTGCACCCATGTTTGTGTTCACTAACTAACGAATAAATTAATCTTAATTATTTATCTAATTTAATGTCATTGCTTGTGACGATTTCGGTGGCATCTGTCCAATCTAGTAATGTAACCGGGTAATCCTTTGTCATAACGTAAAATTAATCATATTCGGGATTCAATTAACATAACGTAATTTACACAAGACCCAATTTAGACAATTATCAAATTAAAGCGGACGGCGTAACGCATTAGAAAAGGAAATTAAATAAAAGATCTTTATTAACGTGGTTAATGTGTTAAGTGTTAAGTAAATTTGAGTGTAATCGCGCTAAGCCTTTTTTCGGGGCGGTGAATCCCGGACTGAGAAAAATGTGCCGGGATTTATTGGCTTGTTACCGGGATTTAAAAAAGGAGCGGTTGTAGACGGGACCCCGGAATGCGTCCCGGTCCCCGGCAGTCGGCGCGTTTGATGCTTGAAAAAAAAGAGCCACTTGTTTCTGATGTTCATTTTTGCAATCGTTCTGATTTCAGATTTATTTTTATTGAAATATGAATTGTAAGGAAAGTGCATTGCAGAACTATGTATGTTTCGCTTTGAGAGTAGTGCATAACGTTTGTAGCAGAAACTATTTATAACTGTGTTCAATGTTGTTTAAATCTCTAGATTTTTCTAACATAATAGTTAATACACTCCTGGATGCATACGTCGTGGATGTATACAATTTTATATATTCACACTCCACTTAGTTACGATCGCATTGTACTAGATTTAGCTACCACTTATTATTACTAGAAATGAATGATAAAATGTTTTACTTCGATTTCTCTGTTATTTAATAATCTTTTTTATCTCTTTCAATTGACTTGTAATACAGTTCTGTCTAAGCTCGTCTGCCTACCAAGCATTCACCGTTTCTTTTTCGTCAAATAGAAATATTGTTTTTCAGTTTGATGAGCCAGTGGTATAGTAATTACAGGCACAAGGGTCATATACATAATATCTCAATTTCCATATTACATGTAATAGAAAAAAATACTCGCATATATATATATATATGTAATATATACTTTATTTCAAAGTAAATTCGTTATATTTATTTTAACAATATCTGTACCGTACCTCGATTTCTCATCAAACATTTTAAGTGATACTCAGAGACCCTCGAGACTTGGGGGACTTCTTAAATATTCACGCAGAGTGACTTCCGATCGTATCATTCACTTTTTAAATGTTATTACTTAAATTGGTTATTTGTCATTTTTAAATTGGTCATTTTAACGACACGGTGTATTCGAGAATCAATAGTTATATTAGGAAATTTAATTTTTTAATTATAATGACGTTTAATATTATTAGGAAGCTGATATATGAATTATAAGAATACCTTCATATTGAAATTTACAGTTTGGTTGTTCGTTTTATGGATGTCTGTGCACATATATCCTAAAGCCCTGTAATCAGATTTCCTTAGTATTGTAACAGTTTTAAGTATCACCAGGCCATTTTTTGATAAAATACGCACATTTCAAATACAATACCACTTTGATCATTGGATGCTATTATGTACATTCGAAAACGTTCCTTAATTTAAAAAATAAGTTTTAGCTAAAATATGCACTTAAAGCACTTTCCGATTAATATATTTTTCTATAGTTATCATTATATCAATATACATATCTTTACTATAAAATGGTCTTTGTTTTTGGTCTGTGAATGTACCTAGTAAAAATAAAACAAAATATATGTATTTACACCTTGGGAATGATTTCATAATGACAACATATTTATAATAAAATAATTCCCATGTTTTATATGACTAAAAATTACATAAAATATATTTATGTCAATTTTCGTGATATACATGTGTAGATAGCATATAGGATAATACGATATATATTTGACATTACATAGATTAAAAAAATATATTTAAAATATTAACGAGCTTTATTTTCTTACTATGACAATTTATTGTTAATCATAATTAATTCTTAAATAAATTTACTTAAAACCTCTTTGATTCAAAACAAATTAAATATTCCCGAAGTGGTATCATGAATATTTGGCTCGATTTTTTTTTTCACTCCTTTTCTAGAATGTGACATCTTGTCGGGGGAGTGACAGAAATTGATGAGGTAAATTAATAAAAGGGAGCGGTTAGTTACAATTACGTTTTTTAAATGTAAGCAAGCCGGTTCCTTGTTACGCTTTGATTTTTCTTTTGCGACACGCCATTTGTCGGGTTTACGTTTTCGAAGAAAAATGACGCTAGGGAGAATTTCGTTTTAAGATAAAATATAAAGTATTTATTTCGTAAGGACTCAGTGTTTCAGAATTAAGATTCTGGTTACAATATAATATGTGATATGTGTTTATTGTATAATAAAAATCACAATATGAGATTTATTACAGTCATATTAAGCAAAATTGTATTTAAAAAATAATGTTTAATTCCTTATTTTCATCTCTTTATGTGATAGTAACAAACCATGTAATATGTTACGTAGGAATAGCTTTGACAACAAAAAACAAAATTCAGTTGCTTAATTTTTAAAGTTATTCGTCATTAAGCTTTGATTTCAGGAAGCAAAAGGGTTTAGAATAAAAAATCGCGACCCTTAAGAAAAATCAGAGGGTTGTAAAAGAAATACCAGGCGTTGTTTTCCACAGGCGAGGGTAAGCAGGTAGAGGCAAATGAATTGCAAACAGCATTATTATTTCCTCAAGGAAGTCGTATATATTCGCGGCCTCCTTTATTTTAACGTTTTCCGCTTTATTCATTTTTTTTTCTTACCCTTTTTTATTGCCGACAACCTCGTAATATATTGTAAACGCACAGCGAGTGCCGGCTGTAAACAACTATTACAAGTTAATAGATTTCGCTTCTTCGGTTTTTCTTGGAAATATTAAAAAAATATTATTAGTATTATTTTTGATCGGTATTATATATGTACGATATTTTATAAAGATTTTAGAAATAATACCACGACACTACGTATTAATATTTTTTAATATCAAGGTTCATTTGAAATATATTTTGAATTCATTATTTTAATTTAAAACCGCAGTTAATTGCCTTGGTCGAGTCACTGTGAATTTTTCGACAAATTTAAATCTGCCTAGGTTTATTAGAACCATCCTTATAATTGTACAGCGACATATAAAACTAAATACTTGGTATATAACATAAACACGAAGGCCATTGAACTAACATATACATCCCTTATAATTAGCTGTAACAAAGGTTGTAATAGGATCAGAACAAGTACATTTCTTGGGTGAATAGTTCGGCTCGTAAAATCCGCTATAAAAGGGCGATAACTGCCGATTATAGCTTCCATAACGGCGGTCTAATAATGAATTGTCTTTAGTATAATGCGTGATCAAGATTTCGAGGCTTAGCCTTTGTTCGTGAGCTATTACAATTATTATAATGAGCCAACAAGAGTAAACGGTGAATTGAAAATCTTTTTAAAATTTCCGTCGATTTTTTAACGTTTTTAGTCACTATTTCTTAAAAATAATACAATTTTAGATTGTGAATTGTAGTGCCATAGAGTTTCGCCCTAAAAATATCTTTCTTTGAAATAATTAACAAAGAATATTTGGCAATGCCATTTGTGAGCAATATCTTATATTAGGAGAAGTTTTGGGAACTTACGCTATATCAACGCGAGTTGGATGAAATTATATTAATTATATAAATTATATTAATTATATAAATTATATTAATTATATAAATTAATAGAGTTTCATCCAACCAGGCAAGTTTTCCACCGCTCAACGTGAGATAAAAGAAACAATAATAATAACTTAATTATATAAAACAAAAAAGAGTTACAACAAGAAAAACAATTACCTAAAAAAAAAAAACAAAATAAATTGATCGTATAAAAAATTACATAAAATATAATATATACCTATGTATACACGTATAATGTAATAAAGCAGTGAACGAAGCCAATAAACGTAGATTATCGGGAGTTATGATGCGATTCTCGTTAATGTGACATGACAATAGGCCGCGGGCGGGGAACTGAACTGGATAGGAAACGTGGAGACAGAACTTATAAATATAAATATCATAACTTGCCTAAACTAGATAAATTATAAATACAAGTATCAAGTCTGTTTAATTTGACTATTATTTGAATTGTTACAATATTTACAATGTAATAAATAATAATAAATATATGATATAAAATATCCGCGATATTTTATGCGGATTTTTAATGATTAAGTATGTTTGAAAATTGTATGAAACAAAGCAAATAATAATTTTGGTTTTATATGAAATATATATTTATAATAGAATTCAACATTTTTGCTTTCCTTTTGAAATAATACTAAAAACAAGAACATGAAATTTACGCTTGTCACGTCAAAAGTCTAAATTTAGAGCGAGTGAAACTAAGAAGTGTAGTTTCTTATATTAAACCGAAACGCGCTGCATGGTATGTTTTATGTACATAACTTTAGTAGCTTATACAGTAAGACATTAAAAAAACTGTTTCTTATTTATTAGTATAGATTTATATGGAATTCAAATGTTTTAAGGTAATAATAAAATTTACAAAAAAAGTCAACTCCATATACAGCAGGATATGTTGTATTTAGCCGGAAGCGCTCATCGTTCAGATCACACAGACAAAAAGTTATCTGGTTCGTATACAGTATATCATCGTACGAGTGATCAGCTTACGTATGTATAATTGTATATATTTTATAAGCTGTATAATTATCTCAATTATGAATTGAATATCAATCATGAATTCTCAATTATTCAATGCATATTGCTCAACACAATATTATCTACACTAAATGTACACTAATATAAAAAGTTTAAGAGTTTGTTTGTTTGATCCGGCTAATCTCAGGAACTACTGGTTCGAATTTAAAAAATATTTTTGTGTTGGATCTTTTATCGAGGAAGGCTCTAGGCTTATTTTTATTTATTATATTTTTTATTAATTATATGCGGGTGAAACCGCGGGGCACAGCTAGTTTAATGATTAAAAAGCATGGAGATAATATTTGTTGATCTCAGTAGAATCTACATTCTGAACTGACGGTAGCTTCACATTTAATTCAATACTGTAAAAAGCGAATTCAAATGAGTACACGAATAAATAAATAACTGAAATGTATTCTGATTAAAATAAATGCAATATTATATATTATATATGTATTTTTTTATCATAGTAAACGTTATTCCAATCGTTAAACATCTATATAAATAAAATGATAGAGGTCTGCAGTTGTACACGCATCGCGGAAAAACTACTGGATAGATTTCAATGAAATTATTGCGATATCTTCATTTAATAAAAAAGTAATTAAAGTTTCAACAAACATCGATTTGTATATGCACTTGTGACTAAACCCTGCCTACCTAAATTGAATTGCAATTAAACATACTTATTTTTAATATTTAAATATTGTATTGGCTCGTGATTTCGTCTAGTTAGTTAGGATCCTAATAATGTTGTTTTCGTAATAACCGTGTTCTTTTAGAGCGTCAGAGACCATATGTTCAACAAACCATAGAGGAGTCAAATAAAACCATGTTAATCTTTTAAATTCGTTTTTATTATAAAAATTTTGTTTCATGTAATTGGTTAATAAATGGAAATTAGGTTAATTAAGTGAAATTGTAAACAATTTCCGTTATGAGATCCCGGTCCCATTTCCTTTAGCACCTCTTACGAGTAGCTGAAGGATGTCGCTCCTTCCCATCTTTATATATTTAACTAATTTAGAAAAATATAAAAGGGGGAGGAGGCTGAAAATTGGCCCCACACCCGCCATCAGCTATAGGCTCCGACCGCGCATCGGTGAACCTTCCTCGATCATGGGACATACAATTTTATAGTGCGCCCACAATAAATTAATAATGTATGAAATGGAACTAAAGTCCATTATCACAGCCGTAGCTGAGGTGTATAAAAGACTAAGTCTTATCAATAAATCAATAAACCAATAAACCAGACCGTAGTCCAGTAGGAAACACAGTCGTAACTGCGGTGTTTATAAAGCAGCCGTAGCCACAACAATATGAATAAAAATAAGGAACAAAGTCCAAAGTTCAATCAGTCAAAGCTGAATAAAAGCCGAAGCCAAAGGGACAAGCCCTGGATTGTAATAATACAAATAAATACCTGGTTCTCATACCAGCTCAAGTGCACAACCGCAAAGCGGCCTAATGCAAGCAAAACGCTTTACGTTTATATCCACTGACGTGGAGCGCCGTTATTATAATATATATTGATTCCAATCTATGTGGAATAATATTCAATAATATAAATATTGCATCAAATGCATAAATACCATATAGGTACAGTTAGGTGCCACTCAAGTGGACTTAACATAATTTGTGTTATGTGCTCTACGTTTGTAGGCGTGCTCATTATGGTGTTAAATATATCTTACTTATTTTGTAACCAATAAACGCAATACCCTACTTATAACTAAGACTTATAACTAAATCTAACGTTTTCCTATCCTATTAATATACCTTTTATACGCTCTGCGTATTACGCTATACTTAAAACTATAACTCCATAGTGGATATAAAACTTAACGTTAGCCTACAACAAGCAACGCACCCGTTGGTAGATTACCTAGCCAGCACAAAACCCAGATCAATATTCGCATTTTACACAAAAGAGATAAATGCAGGCTGCACTTTCTATCGCTAGTATGTTGACTCATATAGGGAAACATAACTAGTTGGCCCTACTACTATGACATGCTACAATGTCACTTGTGATATCCCTAACACTAAGCTAAGGGGGCGTCCCTAATAAGGACGAGTCATTTTGCTACAAACGACACTTCTCGCAAAACGATTAGTGCGTCAGATGAGCCTGGATGAAATCCATTGATTGATATTGTCCATCACTGCATGAACGTATCAGTTTAACAGTATTACTGCCTCCTCAACGCTCTGCAACATTCGGTCGTGATACCGGTACCACCGATCAACGAGAAACATCGATTTTGACATCATAACGCTAACCAGCAATAGCGCAATACCACATAGTACATACACTACTCCAGCAACCCAGCAAGACAGAGTGGAGGACCTTACCATATCGCCAAAGACGTTATATAGTAACCTCAAACTCCAAAACCATCTCACGTAGGCACCCTCATCGGCAACAGAAGGAGGGACCCTACCGTATCGCCGAAGACGTTATACGGTAACATCAAACCCCGCAACTGCATCACCTAAGCAAATTCCAGACGACATCGCCATGAGTGACACTAATGCAGCGACCGAGATCAAGCCACCCAGCGCCTCGCCCCATGTCGAATCATCAAGAACCCGCCAGAGTATAATTCAGTACAGTACTCGCACTACGCAGTAACATTTTACTGAATAACATTATAAGTACTCGGTAATGTAAAAGCACTTCTTGAGATCCTTTCTTATGTACTTCGTACAATTATTGTTATTTAACAGTATTCTTAAAACATATTTATCATCACACGGAATTAGAGTGATCGTACCAAAACAGCCTCCGTTTTTATCTGGTTGCTGCATAATAATATAATAAGAGTTTTTCAACGACCGCTTTACGAACTTTCGTCCGTCGATCGACACAGTTTTAGACGTCACATAGTCTTGCTTCTCTAACGATTAACAAGATTTGCAACATGAAGATAAATTTGATAAGCTATATGCTTATATATTTTGCCCATCATTGTTATTGAAGTAACACTTCAATCACTATAATATGTATTGTCATTCATTCATAACTTTTATTATGAAATGAGATCATGTCTCATATACTTAGTACAATTATTATCATTTGACAATATTTTAATAATCTTAAAACATATTTATCATCACACCGATTTAGTGTGATCGTACCAATACAGCTTCCATTTTTATCTGGTTGCTGCATACTAATATATAAGAGTTTTTCAACGACCGCTTTACGAACTTTCGTCCGTCGATCGACACAGTTTTAGAAGTCACATAGTCTTGCTTCTCTAACGATTAACAAGATTTGCAACATGAAGATAAATTTGATAAGCTATATGCTTATATATTTTGCCCATCATTGTTATTGAAGTAACACTTCAATCACTATAATATGTATTGTCATTCATTCATAACTTTTATTATGAAATGAGATCATGTCTCATATACTTAGTACAATTATTATCATTTGACAATATTTTAATAATCTTAAAACATATTTATCATCACACCGATTTAGTGTGATCGTACCAATACAGCTTCCATTTTTATCTGGTTGCTGCATACTAATATATAAGAGTTTTTCAACGACCGCTTTACGAACTTTCGTCCGTCGATCGACACAGTTTTAGAAGTCACATAATCTTGCTTCTCTGACGATTAACAAGATTTGCAACATGAAGATAAATTTGATAAGCTATATGCTTATTTATTTTGCCCATTATTATTATTGAAGTAACACTTCAATCACTATTTATATTGTCTTTCATTCATATATTTTATTTTATTTTTATATTTAATAGTCATCACGACTACTCGCAATCATCAGTTTGTACTGCCAGTACATACATATTTCCAATAAGATATTTCTGTTTACACGGCTACCACCTAACCGTAATTATATTTCATTATTAATTATATGTAATGCCTCATTGAAAACATTTATTCATTTGACGGTCTCACATACCGTCATTTATAATAATCATTTATAATGAATGTGCTTAAAGCACATCTCATGTATGTATACATTTTGCCATGAAACTTTGATATAAGAGTAAGCACTGTACCGACACACGGTTCCTTGCCACTCCCATATATATAAGGATTAACAACCAGAGCTAGCAGCCTTGCGGTGTCACACGCCCAGCTGCACCGCCCGGTGTCAAGTTTCATTATGTAACTGATAAGGATCTTAGCACGCGGCCGCGCGACGGCGCCATCGCCACGGTCCTCGCGGCCAAACACGTTACCATTACATACTCGGGCACATGGTACTGACTTTCTCTATGGAGTCGCCGATCACCATGCCCCTATATATGCCTACGGATGATTATGACATTCGGCGCGGGGTAACCTGTTTTAGTTACACGAACTAACTCCATGACGAGTAACCTATTAATTATACACGAACTAATTCAAAGACGAGTAACCTATTTTATTATACACGAACTAATTCAATGACGAGTAACCTATTTTATATACACGAACTGACTCGATGACGATTAACCTAACTATTATACACGAACTAATTCAATGACGAGTAACCTATTTCTTATACACGAACTAACTCGATGATTAACCTAATTATTATACACGAACTATCGCGACGATGTACACCTATTTCTTATACACGAACTAACTCGATGACGATTAACCTAATTATTATACACGAACTATCGCGACGATGTACACCTATTTCTTATACACGAACTAACTCGATGACGATTAACCTAATTATTATACACGAACTATCGCGACGAGTGACCTATTTCTTATACACGAACTAACTCGATGATTATCCTAATTATTATACACGAACTATCGCGACGATGTACACCTATTTCTTATACACGAACTAACCCGAACGTTTACGGTATGTAATATATGTATATGTTTTACAAATCTTATCTACACTATTTTTGTATGTATTTTGTTTATATGTATGATATTTGTATATGTATGTATGTATGTATGTATGTATATATGTTTGTTGCTGAGCAACTCCTATAGGTTGAAAACAAATTGGAAAATTAAAAAAAAAAATTATTACCTTTATATAAATATATTTGTTATAAATATAGATTCAGTTCGTTACACACTGCGTGTTCAGACATGTATGTTTAAACAAAATTTATTTTTGTTTGCGATCTTTTTTATGTTTTTTCCTTCGTACATAAGAAAAAATTGTTAATATATCAAGCAACGCCGTCGAAGTCGCGGGTATCAGCTAGTTTTAAATAATTCGATCAATATTTATTAAAATCATATCAGTTTAATTTGAAGTTGAAGTGATGGATTTTATATATTATGATCCATAATGGAAAGAAGGTTACAGTTAAGATATCAACTATATTAGCGAATAGTTTTTTCGTAAAGCCATCTCATCCAACAATTACATATACTGCTCATATTCTCATATAATTATATAATTATTGATTATTATTTTACTCCACTTAATTATGAGACCCTAATACACGATTGAATTACAAGACGATAAAATCATTCAATATAACACTCCGAATTAAAATATTCCTTGTCATCGGTGAGAAATCAATTTCAAAAAGAAAAAGTATGTGGTTCTGATGCGCAAACACTTCGACACAGAGTCAATGTTGACATTTCTGGTCTCCCCTCGTATATCGACAGTAAATAATATAAATAAATTACCTTTGTCAATCTAGTATGATGCTGCTTATTAGACTCAATGAGTTATTTGTTTTGTCAATGAAAGTAAGAAAGCAAAACATTTCATACATTTATTTATAATGTTTAACGATTGGAATAACGTTTACTATAATCAAAAAATACATTAGTCTCCAGGCCTTAAATAAGTATATCCATTAAAAATAACAATTGTTGATAAAAAAAAAAACAAAAAAAACATACAGACGAGTTGATAACCTCCTCCTTTTTTGAAGTCGGTTAAAAAATTTATCGCGGTCAGTTTATTTCGAGATTTTCCTCTGGTTTGAGTATTTATTTCCATTTCGATTTTTGATAATCAATAATCAAATAAAATGTGTCTTTATTGATACTTTACGTTTAATTATGATATTAGAAATTAAAATATATATATTTCTTAACGTACATACATTTCAACGCTTAACATTTCCACTTATCTGTAACCAGCTTTTATTAGGGCTACGAATTTCGAGATAGAATAGATAGGGGATATCGATCAAAGAGAGCAAAAACAAAAATTAATTCCAGTTATGTGGGAGAGCCCGGGAATAAAGATATCGCCGGACGCAAACAGAAACGATACGTCGGACGGGCGTCGTAAAAAACACGTTAACATCCATTCACATTTATGCCCCTATTTGCGCGGTTGCAGGCCACTGGGCTTGGGTACAAAGTAACTGATTGCCTGTAACAAACTGCGCTATTTGTTTTCCTGTTGGCTTTTTGGGCTTAAATGTACTTCACGTTTTGATTTTTTGTTACTTTAACGAGTTTATTTACATGGGTTTATCATCAATAATAATATTTATGAAAGGCAAACGAATTTTTATATTTAATTACTTAGTAAATTGTTATTTAGTATAATTATGTATAATAAATAAAAATATCTTATGTTCAAGAATCATTTAGTCAAATTACCTAATTAGGCTACTTTTGTATGTATTGAAGGTAATCTCTGGAAGAGTCCTTCACCTGAGAGAATTCTTGCCAAAAAAATAAAATTTTTATATTATTATCTATCTAATTAAAAATTCATATAATATTTTAGCGAAATTGAATAACCACTTAATTACTTATTTCATTAAATCTCGGTTATTATAATGGAATTTGTCAAATTATTTAAAAATTGGCGAAAAATAGATCGTTTTTATTATATTTATTTATAAAACTTGGCTTAGTCACTTATTAATTGTAAACCTTATTTGAAAAACGTATTATTTATCAAAATGTTATACAGTTGATAAAAATCTAAAGCGTTTATTTTTGTTGTTTTTAATACAAGATAATTCATTGTAGTTAATTAACATAAAAACATATATAATGGCAATGGTAGAAAAACAGTAACTACTTGAGAGTTTCTTCTTCATTATCTTAATTATACTTTACGAAGCAATATTTATTTAAAGTAAAAGCCTTGAAAACCGCTTAGCATATATTTGAAATTGTACGATTTAATTTACTTTGATTGGAAAGAACTGAAAAGAATATCGTAATAGTAGTTATTCTCTTGGAATCATTTCCGATTGAATTTTAGTTACATTTAAAAAAAATGCTTCAAATATCTCGGCTCTATTATTATACTGCTTATTGTTACATTATCCGTCGGATCCGAAGGTGCTCAAAACAAAAGTTTTGCACCAAAGTTTTATCAGAGCGTCCCCCAAGGCGTGGAGGGGTCTTTTGACCTATTTACAGAGATGATCCACGGTTCTGAGGAAAGATAATTTTATAATTTTTTCCTTTGCGTTGTAATAAAATTTCGAATTGTTTTGGTTGATCGGTTAGTTCGAATCGCTTTATATCGTATCGTAGTCGTATCGTTTTGTTCGACCTTTGAATCCTGATACAAAGACAGAGAGCTTGTAAACAAATTACAGGAACCACTATAGATTGAGTACCTACTAACACAAAAAGCAAAGCAAACTATACATGTTATTTATTAAATATCCTAACTCTAATAATAATAAATGCGATTTTTAATAATAAATATGAAAGTGAGTTTTATTTGTCACACTTTAAAGTCGTACTTACTCAACCGAACATAACATGACAACTTAACATGAAATTTTGCATTCATGTCAGGAGTACCGAAAAGTATATAGGGTATAGAGTACCTGGAACACGTGGGTGAAGCCGCGGGAGTTAATTAGTATGTGTGTAAAAACGGATGTTGAAATTAAATAGAGTTCAACATCGTTTGACCGATCAATTGAAAAATTGTAGCTCACGATTAGCACCTCTTGATCATGAACTGACGAATAGAAACTTTACCAGTATACCTAAGCCATTCATTCGATTATGATTAAAATTTTGTAAGTATTTATAATTAAAAAATAATTATTATATTTTATTTAAATTAATATTGTCTCTGTATATTTGTCCTTCCAAATAAACGTTTTATGTGTACCCCTATTTTCCCCATACGAGGCTAGGACGGGTTGCCACTCTGATATTAAAGTTTAAGTAAGAAATCTAAGAGTTATTCAAAATCTAAGAATTATTTATATATTTTTCCATACTTTACTTCGATCTTGTTAAATGTTGATTACTTCTAAGGTTCAACTTTGTGATGGAAATAACTTGTTACTTCTATTAAGTAATTAGGAGGTATAAAGCGATGCTTAAGTAATGAACCGTAATTATAAGAGAGGACACGTCTAAGGAGTAGAATAATTAAATCAATCATCCCTTCCCCGGCGGTGTATAATCTTTTCAGTGGAATTAAGTCTAAATTAAATACTCCAAACGAATTGACGCACTTTGAACTTTCGATTACGAATGTATTTTGAGAAATTGACGATAACGTTTAAGATCTCAGTCTCGATTACCTAATAACTTAATTATTGTTAATCGATGTCAAAGTATACTAATATAAGGCTATAAACACATATATAGTTGCACAATTTACTTGGTGGTAGAGCTTTGTGCAAGCTCGTCTGGGTAGGTACCACCCACTCATCAGATATTCTACCGCAAAACAGCAGTACTTGTTATTGCTGTGTTCCGGTTTGAAGGGTGAGTGAGCCAGTGTAATTACAGGCACAAGGGACCTAACATCTTAGTTCCCAAGGTTGGTGGCGCATTGGCGATGTAAGAGATGATTAACAGCTCTTACAAAGCCAATGTCTATGGGCGTTGGTGACCACTTACCATCAGGTGGCCCATATGCTCGTCCGCCTTCCTATGCAATAAAAATAAAAAATATATATATATTTGAAATGGATAAAATATTACGATAATAAAAAATATTATTACGATAAAGAAATCGGAGTCTATCAGTTTTAGTATTTCTTTTCTAGATTTTTCCATCAAACATTTTATGCTAATAGTATTTGATAGGTAAAACGTAAAGAGATCGCTGGCGACCCCTGGGAAGGGAGGCTGCCAAACTTTTAAAGATATTACCCGAGAAGGGTTGAGGCAGAGGCAGATCGCGTCCTACGTGATCTTGTACGCCATCTGTCTTAAGGCAGATGAATTTTGTTTATCTTTTCTTGTAAACATACCGTAAGTATAATGCTTACTTAAAATTTCATCAAACCGCTTACGAAAAAAAATTACGTTATAACACATTCCAGAATCTAATTATTAAGGTTTTATATAAATTCTACACGACTTGACAGGATTATATGGAAAATTGATGAGATTTTACCTGTACTAGTTTTAAGAATGCCTTTTGTTTGTGGGCAAAAACATTTACAAAAAAAAATTAAACCCCAAAAATACGAATATTAATATATTGCTCTTTTGTATAATTATGAAGGTAATTATAATATTACAAAATATTGAAGGATTCATGTTATTCAATAAAATTATAAAAACATTTTTCCTCAGAAAATATAATACAGAGTTTTCGCCAGTAAATTATGCAAACGTGCCGCAGTAACCATAAAAATCAAGACATTCTCCTTGAGATACGTCGAAATGTTGCTCAGGAACTGGACGGACATAAATTTATCATTTTCCAGTGCATAAAGCATAAATTCGTATCATTGGTCCTTCCTTGTGAAGGGGACGTTGTATGTATATATCGTTTTATTGTTGTCTTATGTTTGAAAATCTTAACTATGCTTGTAACCCAACTTCGTTCACTGAAACGATGTATATAATTTAAAAAAAAAACTGGGATAAAAAAAAAAAAAAATTACTAATTATAAAGTGAAAACTCATACGTCCCACTGCTGGGGTGATCTTAAAGTAATATTCTTCTTGGTAAGTTCTTAATTTTTTAATTTGTTACATAAAATAATAATTAAAGAAAAGGGTACATTTTTAATTTCCTAAACTACATCTCTTTAATTTTTTAACAGTGAGTACCTTTAGTAACTGATTAAAATATCTTTCATTTATTTCTATTGAAAATCGTAAACTATTATTTAAACAGAAAACTTTGAATAGAATTCAATTCCCTACAATCTTCATATGCACGCTTATTGGTTCCTTAGAAATGTATAAAAGAAATATTGAATAGGTCCAGCTTCAACAATGCAGCCTCGCCTAAAGCAATACTCCGGCGACATACTTGTCACCCGCATGGGTCCGAGGGCTGAATCTACATAAAAATAACCATATTTTAAATTTGATTTGAACAAACTTTTGGACAAATGTTTGCTATTGAAAATTGAATGGGGCTGTGACGTGACAGAAATTCGATGCGTCAAGTTCGGGCACTATTCATAAAAGTATATCTATATACTACGACGTAGCGACACTCTACATAACGACTACGCTTTTATTCTAATATTGTTTAACCCGTAATGTCCTTTCTGTAATGTAACAAATGTGTACTTTGTATAATTTATAAAATATTACATACATTTTAGAAACAAATAATTCAATTGAATGTGTAAGTTTTTGTAAGAAGAGATGAATGTATGAAATAACTACAGATCGGTGACATAAGTAAGAAAGCGCTTTGAGTGAAATTCTTTTTTTATATTTTTTATTGTAAAATAAATACGATATTAATTTTTCGCAAGAAGCTAGAGCGGTTACTTCATTTAATAAAGATTACGTTTATTGGATCCTACATAAATTCAATAGCATGTTTGTAATATATGTAAGACGAATTGTATATAATAATGCCGACGGGCAAAGCGACAACGTGCCCACTAAGTAAATACTCATGTCTGAATGCCCGCTAATAATTTTAGAGCTAAGATAGGCATCGCTCAAGGCGCTTTCCCTTGGCTGCGGAAAACTTTGGACGCTACAGTAGGCACACATCGCCCGTACACATCTGCGCTGGCCACAGAGCAAGTTCTACAGCTGCGGCGCTGACGCTCCCAGATACGTCATATTTGCAACTCGCTCCCGACATCTCGCTATTTTCCGACACATTGTTATATACAGCGACTGAAATGTTTTGGTACTTAATTTAAAATAACTGTTGGTTTTTAATTAAATTTCTATAACGGTTTGTAGTCACAGATCGTAAGTTCAGAATCGTTATATAAATATGGCAATTGTTTTCAACTTAATTAATTTTGTTTTGGCGATTATAATTTAAAATTTATCGTTTTCTCAACCAAGAATATATTTTATAAAAGCGCTTTCATTCATTTCGATAGAGTCCTTTATAAAATGAGTCCTCGCTTAAATTATATCAAAGTGTTAATAAAGAACTGGCAATTTAATATATCGAATTCTGTCCAATACTAACGGAAATCCCAAATGCGAAATTAAGTTTAGGCATTACCAAAAGCATTTCGAAGTCCAAGCTCACCACATATACTTTAAAGCGTGTCGCAAATTCCAAGCAATCCTTTAAAATCAGCGGAGCAATTCAGCCAGCTCGGAGTGACCGCGTCCTGATTCCATTAATACCCCTCCCCCTCCATACCCCACCGCCCGCGTCCCCGTTGGCGAATGTAATGGTTGAACAAAATGATATGAATATCGTATTACGAACGATAATATAATCCAAATTTTTCTAAATGAAAATAAACATTTTTATTAAATAAATAATTATGACGATGTCAAAAATAAAATAAAAAATACGATTGTCAAAATAGAATATTATCAAAAAAGTAACAAAATGATTAATAATAACAGCCTGTGAATGTCCCACTGCTGGGCTAAGGCCTCTTTTCCTCTTTTTAATGAGAAGGTTTGGAGCTTATTCCAACACACTGCTCCAATGCGGGTTGGTGGAAAATAAATGATTACTACAACATAAATATGTATGAATTGAAAATTATGAATACTTTTTGTATAGCGCCAACGTTATGTACGTTGTCGCTATGCAAAAAGTATTCATAATTTTCAATTCATATTGTGTTTACAGTTTTACAATATTGAAGTTTATTTGACTTTTACAAAACGCATTTCCTTTATTATATTAGAAGCGTTCCTAATAATATGACAAGTTATATAAATTGAGTAATAAATGATAGAAATACATATTACGAAGTTCTGTGCTTGCGTAGAATTAACACAACTCTATGGTCTGGTATCGTCAGTACTAACGTTGAAGCAATTAGCGTCTATACGAAGCTCAAGTTGGTTTTAAGACATAAACCAGGACGGGGGGAGTTTTAAGACGATGTAAGCATTCCTGGACGGACCACTGCATAGCTTTTGAATATCTGCGAGGTTTCAAATCGTCGGAATGTTATAGAGATTTTGTTGTTTATTTTCTTTACTCAAAGTTTTCAATAGTTATTTGCGGCTATGTGCGGTTTATTGTTGTTTACAATTTTGTAAATTTTATAACAATAATTATGTTCTTTTTTAATTCACTATATTATATCAGTTTGTCTTAGACTGCCTCGTTGGTCTAGTGGCTTGATATAAGGCCGCAGACTCGGTGGTCCTGGCTTCAAATCCCAGGTCGGGCCAATAAATAGTTATTGGGGTTTTCTCTCAGAAAACTCTCAGTAGCAGCCCGGAGTCTAGAAGTTGGAAGTATGTACAACTGTACACTCCCGTGCCTCGGAAAGCACGTTAAGCCGTTGGTCCTGCGCCTGAACTCTTTCCGGTCGTGTCGGATTGCCGTCCCATCGGATTATGAGAGCTAAGGAAAAGAGAGTGCACCTGTGTTTGAATCATTTTTAACTAAATAAATTAATAAATAAAATAATAATTAATAAGTTAATAAATATTGAATGTATTATTATTGAATAGCAGTACAATATGATTCATACAATTAATTTAATAGGATGCATCCACAAACTATTTTCCGCAAACGGTATTATCAATAATCCGCATAATATAGCCGTGGGTAATTTATTAGATCAATATTACTGGTGAGGTCTAGCCGAGGCGGGTTATAATGGTTATCGCCCGACGTTTAATTACCTACTCGATTCGAGACAATGGTTAATAAGAAACCATGCCTCAGCACTATCTGATGATTTATCGGCCATATTTCCAAGTACCAGGGAGATAAGATGAATTACACGATTACAAACAGTTTCGAGTAAAGGGGAAATTAGTACACTAATCAAAAATATTCTAAATTTAAATAGTTTTTAATAGTAATAATCGATTTCGGATAATTCCAATTCCGTTATCAAAAGAGATAAGTGAAACGAAAATGCCTTGACGTGAGTTACATAATTATGTGATATGTTGTATTTATATGAGAATTTGTTATATATTATATGTACTAATATTTATGTTGGTAAAAAATATATATTAATCGGCTTAGATTACATTTCAAGGTATTATTTTTATCACAATTTTAAGTGTGTGGATAATAATTATTTATGACATATCTATACAGCGTAAACCTTTACAATACAATTTGACATTTTAAATTACAAAAAATATGTAATGTTAATAGATTCAATGCAGTAACGAAGTTGCAATCGTAAACTGAATATAAATCATTAAATTAATTCTACTGACAAGCATCTGAAAGTGAAATAAGCTACTCATAAATTCGTTCGTTCATTTTAAAGAACACCTTTTTTATTTAAATACCCCTTAATATTTTCAACAAATTATTTTTTTTATCCTATTGTCTCATTATTTTATAAATTTTTATAATGTTTCATTTTATCATTATTTATTAACTTTTTATAATTATCGTTTTTACAATGTTGACTTATATTTCGATTTTCATGTAATTTTAGAACACCTATAAAAAATTAGACCATCACCCAATTATTTATAATGACTTGTTTTATTGTGTAGTTTTATTGTGCTACTTGTTGGTTTTGTCAAATAAATAAACATTAAATCAGCTATATATCATATATTAAGTCCATGTGTTTTAAGGAATTAATACCTTTATAGATAGATAGGTGTATATTGTTGAATACATAACGTACATCAAAGATTCTGATTGAATATTCAAAGAGATCGGACGCATTATGTTGAAACTATCGTGTCCGCACACCTCGTCCGTGTAATTGATTGAAATTTATTCACAGAAACAATTTATACCGTCATGGTGAAATTGCAGACGGCGAACTGTCTTACAATTACAGAGTCGATGTTTTAGGAAATAAATATCGTTATATATTTGTTATAGTAAATATTTTAATATGTTTTTATTTAATGCAAATAATAAAGTTAAATTTGAAATCAAATTATACAGGTAACAAAAGTTCTTAATTCAATCATTATTAACTGGTGCCCTAGACAAGTGGTTGCGTTTCAAATTTTATGTCGAACGCGAATGTCAATCTCATACATTGATTATTATTTTCTATTCTATTCTATTAACGTAAAAGCCACTTGCCTTGGCCTGCTGTAAAGATGTTTATTCGTATATTTTTATTTGTAAACAGATTTTCCCAGTATGTCTTATATTTTATCAAATCATTATCATAAATGTAGTAACTGATTTAGTTATATATTTAGCCTTCAAAGTTATTTTGAATTAGAATTGATGTTAGAGTACATCTCTGTATTGAAATGCAGATGAAAGGCCTCTAAATAATTGATTGGCTTTTCTAAGTCCTTGCGAAACCGGACTCGAACATAGGATCTTACGACGCAAATGATATTCAAAGGGAAACAAGCCTACATTTGTTTTACACGATCGCTACATGGGGTTGAGAAATTGAATTAAATAAAGGACAATTGACTTATCGTTAGCCAATGAGAATGACTGGTCTTTATAGATTTTTTTTTAAATACATGTAGACAATGTTTTGAAATAAAATGTTTCTGACACAATGGATTGTATTAATTTAATTTGCGTTTTTTTTGTGTATGAGGGTGATGTGAATGAGGGGGCAAACGAACAGGAGGCACACCTGATGGAAAGTGACTACTACCGCCCATAGCAACCTGCAACACCCGAGGGCTTGCAGATGCGTTTAATTAAAACTATTTATATTTCTTCAATTGAAATAGTATCAATTATAAAGGTAGAAAATAAAAAAAAACATAAGTTATTAATAAAAAAACGAAAGTGCCTCAAAATTTATTAGCATGATTTTTGTGTTTTTAATTTATCTCAAGAGAAAATAAAAATGAATGTATCGTATATAAATCTCAATGTATATCAATTCAATGCAGTCAATGCAATATTTAAAAATTGAAAACGAAAATTTACAATGAAACATGATTGAACACAAACGGTTTTATTTTTTCATGGTGATAGATGCTACTCACGCGTCAGAAATAACTTGTAACGATGAGTTTTACACGTGTCAAGTTTCGTAAACTGTAATGGCCTGAGTCAGCTGACGCAGCGACGGACAAGTTCTTATCTAAACTGATCATAAGGACATTGCACCCCAATCATTACTGGCGACGAATAAATGCGACATGGTAAAAACAATTGTTTGTTTTTCGTTTCGAATGTAATTAAGCTATTATCGTTAAATTATATAGCTGTAGCAGAATATAAAACTTTTGTTCAAAAGTGCTTTTAAAAATGTATACTCGAATATCCAAGTAGGTTCAGACAATTAGTTTTTAATCATTATTATGCAGGATTAATATGAGGATAATTGGCAGATAAGTGCTTTATTTCCCAAACATAATTATATAAACATATTATATGTTCAATTAAATTTATATATCCCATGGAAATCGATTATTACTAATTTACTACTAGGTACTTCTTGTATCATCTATATGATATGGCATTAACTAATATAGTAATTGTTATTTTTATTTTAAGAGGTAGCTTAACTTTGTTTAACTTTTCGTCAAGTCTCTATGTTTTACGATTTACTTACTTTACTACGATTTTTAGTTATTAAATTCTGGTTCAACTGATTAGAAACGGGATTATTAGGTAAAGTTCTTTGATACGAAGTAAACGCGCAAGTGAATAGCGTTTTGTAATATTTTAAGATGGCTTACAATTCATATCATCAGCTATTCTTTTGTTACTTCAGACTCGCAGATTTTTATATTAAACCATAATATCTTATATAGGTAACTATGACTTTAACAAAATACGGACATCATGTTACATTGCCATGGTATTCTTTCATAAAGTTTTAAATATCGAACGCATTACAAATAAATCAGGTATTTCAACTATTTGATTTATAACATCGGCCGAGAACACGACTATAAATTATTAGGAAACTTTCTTCCCATAAATCATATCTGATCGCTCGTTCCGTCGCCATACGTTGTTTACTGTGATCATTCAGTGATAATGCTTAGAAACATTTTACGTCTGACGTTGAACGCTACCACTAAAGAGTGGCCCCGATAAGCTCACACGACTCGTAAGATAAGCAACCAAAGACAATATTTCTACTCCCCTCTTTCTATTTAAGTGAAATCTGGATAGATATAAGAAACAAATGCTAACGGATTTTTATTGCAAACGTTTCTTCAAATGTAAGTTAGTAAGAATAGAAATCTATTTTTACTGATTTGGACAATATTTGTTTTCCGATAAGTCAGTTGATGTGGATCGGGGTGTGTTACGCATATTTGTTTGAAACAAATATCCAGTGCAGTGGACTCCCCTCGCGTATTAAATTTGGTTATTAGCAAAGTTTGATCGGTGGAGTTGACCCCGGACGGAGTTCATCGATCCGCGCGACTTTCACCCGGATCATAAACTGAGCCACCCACTTTCAAAACTGAAAAAACAGTTCCCGACTCACTTCAAAACTAAGTCTTCCTAATCACGCGGCGCGAACAAAGTTCGCTAAAGTTTTTTCCAAGTTCAGTTAAACTTCATCGATGTGGGGATCGTTCACCCTGGTTGGGACACTTGCATACGACTCCGACCGTTCTTCGGGCCATTGAGACAAAATGTGGAGCAAGGTTGCCTCAGATTACTTTCATGACGAACTTTTTACGGATCGATATGGAAGTTAAAAGTTTATGACTTGCTTCTCCGTCGCGACACCGCTCATGAAACAAAGTTGGAGCGCGAGCCCACTGATGAATGTTTAATGTCTTAGCTGTTCTAATTAGACATCTCCACATGCTTATATATAACCGGCTCGGCGACTAGATACCTACGGTGAAAGGTTGGCTTCATTACACGAACGCCTCGCAAAGAACCTTTATTTACTTTACATATCAGCGCCCGTAACTAACGAGCGCGGATACCTGCTCAGCATTCGTATTCACAAAAGGTTTTCTCCTACCTACGACGGGCGTGAAATAGGAGGCGAGTCGGGAAGGAGGTATAAAGGAGAAAATAAAATAAAGACGGCGCCAGCAAACGGATACGAGGTCCGCGAAAAAAGTATGAGGAAAGCGGGCTTAATGGTGAGGCGCAGGTGAGTTGGGCGGGGTCGGGTGGGTGGTTCGCCTGGATTGGTCGGCGCCGCCCAGCCGCGAGCACGCCCCGCTCCCCCAGCCCCTCCATCGCCCCCCACCCGCGGCCACCGGCTATCGCCTGGCGACCACCTACCAGCCACCCGACACAAGCTATGCCTGTGTCGTGAATTAGTTTGCCAACTTTCTGTCTATGGCGGAGGCTTCAGAGATGTAAGTATGGACGACGGGCTGAATAATCGATAAAGGTGTTTATTGAAAACGGGTAAGGACGAAACTCTTTATTGCTTCTTTATTATTAAAACAGCTAAAACAGACGGCTAAGCTTTAAAGGAAAGTCTAGGTATTTTCACGCTGTTTATGTAAACACAAAGAAACAATGAATATTGTATTGGGTCGGCTATGTATATAACATAATGATTATTTTACGATAAGATAAAAGCTTTCGTTTTTTTAATGTACGATTTTTGCATATAAGAAATTAGGGATGTCTCCGTCTACTCCGTCTATAAATTTATACGTCGTATTTACGATCATGGATTTTCTTTGAGAAACATGTGGTATGCGTATTATAAAACGTAGAGTATCATGATTATTACGAATCGTAATGCGATTAATTGTAATGGATAGTTTTTATATATTAGGAATTATTAACTATTGCGTCTATTTTTCCAACAATATCGTTTTGCGAGATTATGTAGACGTATCTTATGAAAAAATACAAGTTTGAAATTATTTTAAAAGTTTGATGTAACAAATTTATTTTTAAATCTTTGTTTTTATTGTAGATAAATTAAATGGTTAAATAAAAAAATATGAATTAACTAAAAATTATACTGCTTCTCTTTGAAGATATTTTTGTTCTAGAGATAAAATTTCTTAAGTATCTAAAACTTATTATTATAATATTTAACATTATAAGTGTTCTGTTTATTAGTATACTAGCTGTGCACCGCGGTTTCACCCGCGTATAATTATAAATAATTATAAAAATATAATAAATAAAACTAAGCCTAGAACCTTCCTCGATAAAAGAACTATACAACGCAGGTTAGCCGTATCAAACAAACAAACTTTTCAACTTTATACATTAGTATAGATTTCAATGATTTATTGATTAAGCCATAAGCGGACTGTTACTTGGTTAGAACTTAATAAAAATATATATTAAAAGATATTTTCGGTATGAGAATTATTTCTTGAAATTTTATTGCATTTCATTCACAAAAGCGCAGCTTAAAAGAATAAACCTTTAAAGCGGCGCAACTTGACAGCTATCGTATCAATTTCACAAATCGAAATGAATAGCAACACGGCGCATCCACGGACATTCGGAAAAGAACAAAAATTGTTGAAACAAAGTAAAAAAAAAAAAACACGAAATATACCCATCCATTGTTCGGCGGGCACAATGCCTTTACGACACCGAGTAAATAACGTTTGGAAAAATGTAAAAGGCCCTCAGTTGTGGGCTGCGAGTAAACACGTCACCGTGCCCTTATTGAGTTGATCTAGCCATTTGAACGCCCTTCGCGAAAAAAGAAGGTTGTCGGATTCAATTCTCGATATCCATTTTTGACATTTCATGATTAGAACTCAGTTTGGTCGTTAGCTGGACGTCCGTGAGGGGATGTTTGAATTTTCCTTTTGATTTTAAGCGTGAACCGGGAATCGGATGGATTTTTGATCTACCTGTAGCACCTACACGCTCGCTCTTTTATTGCTTGAAGTTTGATATTAATTTTGAGTCCCTTTTCACTTTGAATATTCTGATCATTATTTGTTGATAAATAGGTAGTTAATTGTACTTTAATAGTATTTTAGGAGTATATATTAATATACTAAATTATATTTATTTAGGAAAGTAGATGCCATCTGATGGTAATTATTTAAAACCTAATGTATAATTTTGATCAAGAAGACCTATAAACAACTGCATACATTGCTATAATCATGGCATCTAAAATGTTGTCCGTTGTGAATAATTATTAACAAAAAAGCCACCGATGAAAGACAACTGAAAAGTAATTTATTTAATATATAGGTAGTAAATACAAGTAGCGATCACGTTTTGTTTTGTTTCCATTGAACAAAAGGGCACATTTAAAAAAATTGTGAACTGACAAAAACGTGACCGGCTTTAATTAGCAGGTAAGGGATAAATAGAGTTTTTTAGTTATACAATATTTACGTTAATGATATTTTTTATTGTATTGGTTACAAATGAAGAATGAAATAAATAAACAATATCAATAGGACAGAATTAGATAGAATGTATCCTGTATTTTATTTTAGCCTTTTTTGTTCGCGTTAAGGTTATTTGTTTGAGCGTATATATTGAAAAAAAGGAAAAATAACGTTTCAGCCTATTCGTTAGTAATAATAGTACATCTCAGGGGTGTTTTCGAATTGTCTTAGAGTAATAATAAATATATCATAGTTATCCTCTGGGGGTGAATTGAAGGGAAATAAAGCAATGGTTTCGGAAGGGTCGCGAAAGAAAAACGATTAATATTAACTGATATTGTTATAGCTCTTTTACAGCGTCTTATAATTTTACTAGAAAGAGTTAAGTAACAAATTTCATTATTAAATCATATATATCAATATATTATAATGATTTATCCTCCCTTTTTATTATTATTATCTATTCGATATCAATTAAATACCTGCCGGTATTAAAACAGTATTTTTGTTGCTGTTCGAAGTGTGAGTGAGTCAGTATAACTTCACGCAAAGGGGACACATTTAATATTTTAGTTTCCAAGGTTAGTTGCGCCTTGACGTTGTAAGGAAGGTTAACATTATTTACGGCACAATTGTATATGTGCGCAGATGATTACTTACTATCAGGTGACGCATATAAAAAAAATCAACACATCTATGAATGAATGAATCACATTTATGAATGATTATAAGTGTGAAATGATTGAAGCTGTGTTTCTTTAAATATTTTTTTTGCGTTTGAGTTTTCCTTTGATCGGTATTTGATAGATTGAATTTGTTACTATTAAATATAAATTATCTTTATTGTTTAGTTTTTAAATGTAAGTGAATCAGCGTCTATAACATCTTAGATACCATGATTGGCGATTTATTGACGGAATAAGTAGGTTATACTTCTCAGAGTGTAACTATGGCCGAAGGTGAACGATTATCAGGTAGTCATTATCTCTTTAAAATAAATTAAATTAAAAAATAGCTCAACCAGCGATAGATTTGTGTTATAATGAATACATCAATCATATGATTTTAAATTAGCAATGTATTTATATAATTACTTTCGTAGTTACTTTTTACTTATAAATTTATTTCTATAGATGAAATTTGTTTATAAGTTTTTTGTCAAGATTTTTTTAGTCGATTTTCGAGTTTGATTTTTTTAGATGATTAGAGGAAAACATTTATGTATTTTCCTGTTTCAAACTTATTTTTTTCTCTCTTATTTAAATTTTTTGTCGTTAATAGCTATCAAACAAAAAAAAACAAAATCGGTCGACAAACAGGAAAAAAGGGTACGTAACTCTTTTGCCTTTACCTTTGTACAATCTAACCAACATATAATTGTTTCTACTATGGGTTTCTTTTTTACGCGACCGAAAATCATACCGTTTTTTAGTGTATAGATCAAGAAAAATAGGCTTTTAGATGTACTTATTAACTAGAACTTAAAGTCCGTTAATTATTGTAAAGTATTTTTCAGGATTGGAAATCCAGAAAAATACACTTATGTCAGAATTTCATCCAACAACTGTTTTAGTTCACGATTTTTTTATTTAGCGTCCAACGTAAAGGGCAAAAAGGCGGCACGTACGGTTTATAACCTAGTGGTTTACACTGCTCATAGGCATTAGTATTGTAAAAAAATATTATGTATCAATTAAATCGTTAATGTGCTTTATTAACATTATATCGTAGCACTAGCTAACCCACTCTTCAAAACGAAACAGCAATATTAACTGCTGCTAATTGGCTGTGGAATATGTGATGGGTGGTACCGACATTTAAGACCGACTTGCACAAAACCGTACCATCAAATAAATATTTAGTTAAGATCCACATGTTTTATTCACAAAGCCATTACAATTCTTATAAATATATTGAAACTATTTTATGTATTGATGTATTAATATAATAAGACATTAAAAATGTTCAATCAAACAGTTCATTAATAGTGAGTGCAAAAATAGGTATTTAGTCCAAAATTGCGGGCGAGAAATTATCCCCTTAACGAGCGCAATGTACGCGGTATTCTTACATTAAAATGTAAACATTGCCCCTTTCGCAGAGCCCTTGTAGGACCAGATCGTAATTCGTCTGCGACACTACGCTCACTGCACTAGCGTTTAAAACGCTGTGTTTATAAAAATGTGTAATAATTTTTATATTCTTTTAAATTTATTTTCGAAAAGGAAATATATATTTGTACATTTATACATATATATATTTGTTTACTTAATTTTATGTTCCATATTCATTTGTTTTTAATGAGTTTTGTGTACAATAAACCATATTATTTATATTAAATGTAGACTGTACAAGTCATGCCATCTCGTGCCAAGAATCTAACAACTATCAGTATTTTCCCGTTGAATAGCAAATGGTAATCTGACCTATAAGAGAATAACAATAGAAGTAAATACCACGAGGAGTTCTAATATTAAAAATATTTCTGTAAGTAGGTAGATCAAGTTATTATAAACCCAAAAAAAAACCTATGTAATGTAAAGGCGTTAATACATTAGATAGCGTTTAAACGCTGCGTTCTACGACGTTTTAAACGCAAGTCTATAGGATACCTTGAGAGCGTCTCATCTAAGTGTCAAGTACCTCAGAGCGGTCATCTCTGTCGAGATCACTCCCCAGGGTCTACTAGACCCGGGAACCTGGATTTATTCCATTTGAATACCATCGTGCCGAGGGTACCTTTGCGACACTAGAAGTTTTACGACTGTAAGATGTTTTTAGCTTTGATTAGATTAAACATGTGAATATACGTACAGGATAGATAAACTTTAAAATTCAATTAATTGCTATTGGATTTTTTCCTTTTTTATTTCAATACTAGCACTTCGCCCACGACTTCGTCAGCGAAAATTAAATACTATTATTTAACGTAAATACGTAACTTAGTATTTGTTAATAGACTTAACGTAGTACAGTAAGGTTACAGTTTGTTTAAACCGTGTCGTTTTTCTTACTTAGAGAATTTTTATACCCGCCATAACTTCTAAACCAAAAGTTCGATCCGAATAATTTAAAGTGGAATTTACACGTACATACCTTCATTATCAAATTATTTAAATGTAATGGCATTGCAAAAAATCAAATCTTTCCTGTTTATAATATTACTATAATAGATATATTAAAAATAAGATGATTATTTGAGTGTTTTAAAAATCAAACAACAACAGAAATTAAATAATCGTGTAAATGTATTTTTAATGCATTTTTTTTCTTAGTAATGTTTTTATTTGGATTTCCTATGAGTTATTATTTAATAATAATTAATCTATGAATACATAATATTATTCTTTCAGTACCTACCCAGATGCATGATCATTTTTTGATACTGTTATACCGTTGATTTTAACATTTCTTTACATAGTACATTTTGTATATTTTAAGTTATCTTATATGAACTCTATTTCTTTAGTAATACGTATCATATTCCTTGAGCATTTTTTAAATTTACCTAACCACCCTACGTTGATCCGTTTATGCGAGTCGTTCTAAGTTTATAGTCGGTATAATTAATCTTGTTAGCATGTAAACGTGGTCTTATCACACGTCTAGACGAAATAGAAATTTATTTTTATTCTAGAGTGATAATATATTAAGGTTTTTCGTTGTTTCGTTTATATGGCTTTACTTTATATTTGTGTAAGAGGTTTTTGTTTATCAATTTAGTTATCATTTAGAATTAGGGTTTCTTTCCAAAATGTTTCTTTCATATATGATGACGCTTGACAAGTATCAACCTAAGTAATATGATGTTTTTTAAATTAAAAAATTAAATTATTTTAATACTTAAGACCTCAAACTAATATAATTTGGAATTGAAAAAAAAATACTCAATTAAGCTAACAACGGATTTACTAATATTTCAACAGGGGTTACCAAGTTTAGCTGGTGAATGAGTGAAGCAGTGTTAAGGCACTAAAACGATGTTATCGCACTTAATACTATCACTACATACATATCTATCTGTTTGTTCGTTTATTTGATACTCTCCGATCATTACGAAATTTTGCATAAACGTTGTCAGTAGTACAGAAAAAGATAGAATACCTAACAGCTTCGCGCCTAACTCACTGCGTGAAAGCGAGGATCCTTTCACGCGGACAAAGCCGCAATCGGAAACTGGTATAAGAACATACATCATTTAATCAGCTAGTGACCACAATATGTCAATACGTATTGTAAAGACATAATATGTATGACCACGTTCTATAACAGTTTAAAATATAAAAGTAATAAATAAATTTGTGCTGCAAAAGAGGGCTATTCGCGCGATCTATAACCTAGGGGCTAAAGAATCGCTAAGACAGAAATTTAAAGAAATTAAAATATTAACTGTTGCTTCTCAATACATATTATGTATTTACGGAAAAAAACATTAATGATTTTGTGAGAAAATTTGATGACTCATTACATTGGTACAAGGAACAAGTACAAATTAATTACTCCCGTTACTCGACTGCATAGAGTCAGTAACTCTTTTGTGGGGCAATGTGTACGTTTCTACAACAGGATCCCAGAAAGCATTCATAATGCTTCATTTACTAAATTAAAAAAAAATGTAAAGGAGCGTTTGTGTGCTAAAGGTTATTATACAATTAATTAATTTATGGATAATAGCACACCTTGGAAATGAGAAGATCGCCGCATGGCTATTTCTTTTTTTTGTTAAAGAAATACAAAAAGGAGAAAAAAAATCAACCCACTGAGTTTCTTTCGCTGGTTCTTCTTAGAGCTGGGTGTCTTTTTCCGAACCGGTAGTAGTTTCCAGTTTGACAATCAATAAGTAAACGTAATACTTCAATATTGAATAAAGTAATTTGAATTTGAATATGTATTTAAAACTAGAAGTACCTAAGCATTTATTTATCGACTCGTTTTTTACCATGACCGGCTTGGATCAAAGTTTAAGGTGACATATATTAGCTGAAACAAAATTACGAAGCTTAGCAGAGCGGTTTCTTAATTCCGTCTAACGACTGTGAAGACGGTCGAATTCTTTAATTATTTAGCTCTAATGGCAGCCGGCTTGCCCTTTGACGTCGTTCGCTTTAATTTGAGATTCCTCCCCCAAATTAAAAATATAATGAGACTCAACTGTGTCACTGTTAATTGGAAACCGATACGATATCTAAGGAAATCTGTTTCACGCAAAACGGAGATTTGTGTTGACAATTTCTTAAGCTCATAATCTTTATAAAAATATATAACGAGACTAAAATATATTTAAATTTTGTATTTGAATAATACAAATAAAAAAACAAGGTTTGAATAGTCACACATTAAAATAAACAAATAATCCAAGCTTGATCATTTTAGTAGAAGAAGAGTAGAACTCGTTGATTTCTGATCTCCACTAATGGCTGCGTTTAGCTAGATGATGATAAATTATGCATTGTAATCTGACTAACATACACTTGCAAAGTTTCAAGTCAGATATGGCAATTAAGAGAAACTTTCAAGGCTTATTGATATGTGAAAACTTAAGTTAATATAATTCAACAAAATGAAGAAAAAAATAATAATATTACTATAATATAAAAAAAATATAATATAAAAAAAAAAATGTTTTATACATATAGAATACAGAGCTATGTATTTGCATTATATAACGTGTCTTACACGAAAATGTAATACTAAACGCATATTCTTAACACATAAAACTATTCCTAAGGAATGAAGAAATTGTAAAACACGACGATATTCATATTCATGGGATACAATTCGTCCCCGTATAAAAAAACCGTAATAGATTCATAACAAAATCCATCAAGCTGACATTGGATGCTGCTACGCAGGGTTTTCGTCGCTGTTATATAGAGTGTGTTTTTTTCTGTTTTATTTATAAATATTTTACAAGTAAATCGATATATCGCATCGATAATAGAAAAATAATTATGTTTATTAATTATTATGTGGTCGCGTCATAACACGTATCTGAACCAGACTTTATGTTTTGCCACTAAATATATATGGTGATTATTATTATTCGATTATATGGTTGGTTTCGTTTCATGAATACATTTTATTAAGATTTAGTATTTCGTTGCAAGAAAATAATTTAATATTTTTTACTTCTAATATTTCATATCGCTTCACGTAAGGAAGTATTTAAAAAAATACTTTTTTTTTCTTTTTGTTCTTGTGATTTGTTTAAGTCAAAGTTACAATTCAAATAATCAACAAGACAATTTGCGTTATTAGTATTTATTTGTATCATAAAAGTAATGTTGAAACCCGCAGCCTATATACAAGGCTCTATACAATGATGCAATATTTTGCTCACCTTTGGGGTCTCCGCATTATGCATAACTGATAAGGTCGATTTTGTATGCATGCGATCCTTAGCCTGTCTCCGGTAGTAATGACGTAGCGGCCCTTGGGATAGTAGAGTTTTTGCTATACCGCTGTTTCGTCTTAACTAGTTGCATGTTTTATTTTTATTATTTTATATGACACGGTTTTGCTGTCATGGCCTCTTTATATTGACTTATCTTTATTCAGATAATATAAAAAAAACATAACCCCAAAAATCATACCCTATCTTTTGTAATTAATCAATTCATCTCTTAAATAGTTCTTATATGAAATTATAAAATTACTATATATTTCTAAGACGACGAATAATTTTATTTTTCGTATTTATCATTGTCTGGGCACAATGTTCTTTCACCCTTATTCTATTAAATAAAAAAAATAGTTCAGAACTTTTCATATGTGAACAAACAAAGCGATTCTATTCCAATTTCAAACACATGCCAATCACGGAGCGGGTCGCCCTCATTCCGGATATTCAATTCCTGGACATGTCCGAACTGACTCAAAACAAATATTTATCAAAACCTGTAAGGAATACATAAAATGATATAAACATGTCCCAGGATAAACAAATAACCTACCATGATGGATTATTGCGACTGACCGCCGCTATTTCCTATTGGAATAAGGAATTACCATATGCGCCTCCTGTTCCAAGTGACCACGTGCTCGCATAGTGTGGATACGAGAATTTTGTCTCGTTTACTTATTTTCTATTATTTTTCTTACGAAATACATATCTTACATATTTTGTTTTGAATTTGGTTTACAAATAGGGCTGAAATGTTGAAAAAGTTGATTTTACTTTAATAAATTTATTTATTGCTATATAGAAATTTGCAGCCGTATATACAGATTTATAATGGACCCGTCTCTTTATTATTATTATTGAGGATTTTTTTGAATATTTATGTATTTAGCTACATGATCGCGATACTATTTAATATAATTATCTATAACTAGATTTCAATTGAGACGAAATATTAACATAAGTTTCGGTATAAAGAAAATAAAGTATAAAATGCACTTATTTTTAAATAAATAATAAATGAATTTCTATAGTAAAAATAAATGTAAATAAAAAAGAAGTGTATTCCACACTAGACTACCATTCATCTCGGCGCAGTCGGCGTCGCGCCGGCGACCGGAGACCCTTCAAAAAGTTTGATAATAACAGCACCAGCGCTGGAGCGGTAATGTGACAGCCGATACGTCGCCAGCAGCGCCGGACAATTTAAATTTCGAACCTTCATTTGTCCGACCACTACAATAGTGGCTACGTTTTTTCACGCAGAAGAACTTTATTCATTTCTGTTCGATATTTGTTCTATTTTTAAAATTGTATCATTAAAGTTATATACAGTTTACATTAATCTATATTGTTATAATATTCGCTTATAATACAGAGTAATGAAATAGATGTACCTGTTAAATTTGCCTGAAGTTTATATTAAAAACAAAGCATAACTTTTTTTAATGTATTGAAGGATTATTGACATATTTTATTTTATAAATTATTATGATAATGAAGATTTATTTTCTGAGTAATGTTTTTGTTCAAGGTCTACGTAGACGACGTTCAACCAATCTAATGAATACATATATTGTACTAGGAAAATATGTTGAAATACGTCATAACTGTACAAATTAATGAGAACGATTACATTATTTTAGGTAAAAACAATGATGTTGCCAGATAATGATAAATGAGACATTCATGAGGTGTCACAGCCAGCCGTGTGGGATTACACGTATCATTACGGCGGTAATGCGGCGAGAGCGGGGTCCTTTAGGCCCGTCAACGTGACAATACTGAATTATTCAGTTGCCTGAGACACCGTATTGACTGTTTCCTTCAAAGGTCATGTAAGTTAAAAATAGACAAGTTGTATTATATGTATGTAATCACTCATTTGAAGCAAAGTATAAATGGTCTGAATAATATATGGTGTTGTCATTATGTATTACTGGCCATCTGTGTCGCTTTATGAAATTTGAATAAAGAATAATTTTGGAACTTTTAAACTTAAGTCTCGCAAACAGAAATGTTAGTTGAAAAAGATTATAACCAGTTTTGTCTGGTTTATAGGCTTTGTGTAGGCACATCTGAGTGTGTTATCCCTTGTTACGATTTATTCTATAGGCAATTTGCCGCGCTTTGTATCGCTGTTTCGATTTCAAGGTTGAATAAGCGAATATAATTACGGACATAACTGACATAACATTTTAAAACTCGTTGTTCGAAGCAATATAAGAATCTATTTATAATAACATAATATAATCTGTGTAATAATAATTTTAAAAAAACTCGATATACAAAAGACAGTTCTAAGTGTAAGGGAATTAAACTAATACTAACTATAAAAAATATATAAATATATTTTTATACAAATATATTCCCATGATAACTATTATTATTGATATTGTACTTTGAATTAAACGAAAACTCTAATAAACACATGTTGTAAAACGGGTTTCCGGTACTATTTTACATTTGTTCATGTGAAACGCCACTTGCTCAGCGTTAAATATTCAAAGAACAGGACAAGGTTGGGCCAAGTCTCTCGGGTCGAAGATACCCTTAGTTCGTAAAGGCAGGGTTATCCGCGAGCGCTCATGCCTCCCTAATTTCCGATTTGTCGACCTAAAGGGTTGACTGATTAGCATCTGACTTGTCAAAACGCATTGAATCACCTTTGTTGTTGACGTAATGACATCTATTTGATTATTACGTTGAAATTGAGTGAATCCTTGTTCTGAGATTAATGATTGGTATTTTGTGCTTTGCAATTTAATAGGGTTATCTTAATAATTGTTGTATACTTAGTACTAAATGAAGAGGAAAAACGGTATTTTGTTTATAGTTCCTACTTTATGATTATTAATTTCTTTTGTTTTGCTATCTGAATTGATAAAAAAACTTGAATGTTTATGCAATTTAAGTACGTAGGTACTTGATGTTTTTAATAAAACATATATTGTTTTTAATTCGCATACCCTTTTTATAGCACTTTGTAATATTAATCTATTTATTTTAAACTGATGATACGCGTGTTCAAACAGACGGATTAGGCTTTTTGTGTTATCACTTATCAGTAAAAATGGACGTGAATAATGAAAGAAAAACAAAACGAAAATTTTGCGTCAGAACATTTTCACCTAACAGCTGTCCTTATATACCTTCAACATATTCCACCCAAATTGAAACTTAATACATTTTGATTATCTGTATTTTTATTACTTAAACTTTTATTATTTATTTCAAAACTGTTATAAATTTCTAAACGTTCTATTAAATAGTAATCGTTAAATAGTATAGATAAAATGAACGTCTTAAGTCAATTAGCCTTGTATAGTTGATCATATTACAAGAGACTCGCATTCCTGCCGCGCCGTTAGTAATTTGACTTCCCAGGATCGAGTTAACTACTTGTAAATAGCGGGTAAAATATTTAAATATTGTCAACAATTTGTCGCTTGGAACAATTAAGTATTTAAATGTAAAATTAAATTGAATAATATACCATTAAGATCGTATTTGAAAGAACTAGGTTGCCTATTTTCTACATTTACAGAATTAAAAATTTGATGTGTTGTAGTCAAGAGAGTAGTGAACAAGTCTATGTAGTGTTTTATTGAAATCACCCAGTACTGTTAAATAAACCCACAGATACATAGATAAATAATATTCGGTAGCATTTTAACTAACTTTTAAGAGAGAATCGAACAATGGTCTACGGCCTGCCTAGCGATGTCAGAGTAGCAGGTTCGTTCCTGCGCTATGGTCATCGCGCAGGAACGAACTGAAGCAGTAACTAAATTGAACTAAATTGAAGCAGTAAATAGAATATCTTTAAAATTATGAGCATTGCTAAATAATCTTAAAAAAAAACTTATGACAACTTGACAAGACTGATGCTGTGTCAGTTTGAAAGGTAAATACGTCAGTATCATTGCATTTACATAAGGTATATTGCATCTTGAGAGCACGTCATAATTCTTATTGTAGGTGGAGGTACTCACAAACATTGATACAATAATGATTTCAATCTCAAGAAGAATCAAAAAGCCTCATTCACTTGCAACTTCATGTTATAAGACAAGATGCAGACAAAATATCTCGTGGCTGATTTACGTTCTAGATATATTTTAATTTAACCAAAATGTATTTTTAATATATATTAATAATATTTTTTGCACAATTTATGGACTAAAGACGGACCTAGCGTATTTTATCAATAAATACATAGGCTGTATACATTATAATAATTTAATACTGCTACTAACCAACCGTAATTGTTTGGGTGATAATGAAAAATATATAAGTGTATCTTTCTTTAGAATGCAATATCATGAATGATAGAAAGAGAAAAGTCACTGTTAAGCTGAACAACAACCAAACAACAATTATATTATGTAATGCCGTAAATGCTTAAATTCATCAGGTCAAATTTAAAACATGCCCGCAATAAAAGCGTGTCCATTGTTATAACATAGAAGCATAAACAAGCGACGTCGGGTGAAGCAGCTAGTGATAAATAATTAAGGCCGGACCCAAACCACGCATTCCTTCCCAGATGACGGCGACATCTTAAAATATCGCCACCCTTTCTTCAGCTGTTGACTTCCCCCTCGCCACACACAGCTCCGTATAATTAATAAATGACCCACAAGGTCCCTTAAGCTCTGATGAACATACCTACTACTCTTAACTTATGTAAAACAAAAGTTAAACAAAAAATTACATTATTATACTTTCAAAAATTCTTCTGTTCATGTGTTTGTCACATAACTACTAAACGGCTGGATTGGATGAAATGTTGTGTGTATACTTCAATGGGTTCTTGGATGGCTTAAAACGTAATTGGATCCGATAGGTGGCGCTGCTGTCGGTCACCAAATGAAAAAGCCGGGTCCGCTAGTATTTTGATAAAATCGCTCTAATAAAATGTTTTCACTTGATTCTTACTGTGTACGATTGTCTCGTCAGACATTTAAATAACAAGTATATTTTCTAGGTTTAACAGTCGTATATTCTTCCCATCCCCATTACCCATCTAATATAAGAAATACGACTAAGCTGACTTGACTTAAACAAAATATATTTATCTCATATAAGTCATTTTTTTTTAATAAAATTAAATAATTACGTTAATGATAATAGACTCATAGTTTTTGTTATATTAAGGACTAAAATAAAAACCAAATTTGAAATCTAGCTATGTTTTTAAACCATAAGATTATATACAATGATATTAAAATAAAAACATGTAGTTTAACAATATATTATAATTAAATCATAAATTCACCTTAACCAGGTAAAATCGTGGTCCGTAATTACAGTTAATCGCATTGCAGCAATTAAAACAAATAGCCGATACAATCTAAATAGCACGGACCCGCACCGCGGCTCTTCCATTAATTACTTAAATTTAATTCATATGAGACCCACGCGCCACTATTTACATTCAAAAACGTATCCACCCCACCCGCATCTCGCAACCCTTGCTAAACTTGTCGACCCTAAGACGCTAACTCCTAAGAAGAGTTTCTTTGATAGTGCGCTCCGGTGGTTTTGAATAAAGGCCAACGGGTCGATAGAGTTTTGATCTGTAATTTTATAGCTTTGAGACGGCCCTCTGATACGCGGTATTAGGATTGTGGCATATCGAATCGAATCGGCTTATGTTTTTTGTTAAGACGTTAAAACTGAATGGTTCTTAGTTGTCTATCTCGTGTTCGAAATTTAAACACGTAAATTTCCTATATATATATATATTAAATTAGACTATCAATTATATCTGTGCAAAACACTACACGCTACTCTGAAAATGTCTATATATAAATCATATTGTACATTTTTATCAGAACACAATTTTCGTAAGTCCAATACTAGTAAGTAAAAGTATGTTTCCCACGCGAAGTAAAAGGATTAGCCCTTATCACAGTACACGTAAAGCGGCGAGTACTTATATGAGTACCCCTTTTATTGCATTATACGGGGAAGGGTTGATCGGCCCTCCGTCTTGGAGCGTCTTACGAATACAGGAAGAATTTATAAATAAGTTAAGCGAACCCGCCTTATTCTTCGCCTCAGCGTTTCACTTTGTTTTATCATATTTAAATTATTGTAGTCAGATGTGGAACGTGTACCTAATTGCTGTACTTTGTTAAGATAATGTACCTTTGGCGCGGCTCCACTTTTGTTTTCTTGTTTTCAAGCGATATAAATTCACGGGAGGACGCCGTTGGAACGCCCAACTTTCGTGTTCTGTTTTTGTGTGGACGTTCCTTTTGGAAGGATATAAAATTTGTTATGCGACCTGGGGCTCGCAGGATTCTAAAGTAATATAGATTACAACTGGTAAACAATGTTATCCCTTTTTAGTTTATTTAATATATGTATGACGTCACGCGTAGCGCTGAGCTACGATCCGTAGCACATTATAATTTAGAAGTAATTCATGCACATTTTTAATAGTTTGAATTGAATGTCAATTTTCGTATTTTAAGATGAAGTATTAAACATAATAAGATAAGAAAAATAAAAATATATTTAAATAACATATCTTAAATAACTCGCTATTAGGCAAAGGTATTCGTCCCTCTTAAGTAAAGGGTTCAGAGTTCATTACACCATACTACTCCATCGCGGATTGGATACAAAATTTTAAATTTCACCCAAATCATGAATATACCCCTTATACCTAATTTGAGCTTAATTATCGCACAAATGAAGCACAAGCGTACTTAGTGGAATTTTCATGGATTTAAACTCCAAAATCTTTCGTTATAATCAATGAATTATATTCACTAAGCCCTCACCATACTTACGTAATCTGAAGGTAACGTCAAACACCCATTCATCTAACATTTTAATTTAAACGTTACAAATTTCCTTACAAATGCGATCTAGTTAAGAAAACAATGACTTATTCATAATAACACAATATTTTCAGCCATAAATCACATTTAAGTGTTATTTCATTTCCTACAGACCCTCGCATGCAGCACACGCATCGAACGAATAAGTAATTGAAATTTGAACTTTTGATTTTAGGAAAATGTTTCCCCACTCGTCTTGAAATTATTATGAATATCCGTTCCTTTACCGGCAAGCCTGTCTTAATAAATGACTTATGACTTTTATGTTTTGGATTATAGTATAAATTGTTGTTTGATTATTTGAATCTGTTCGTAAATATATTTTATTTTTTAAAAAAGAACGCATTTTTCTTTGTTTCATTTTTAATTGAAATTCGAATGTAATTTAAATGTCGTTGAACCCATAATTCAATACTTCACCATTTCCATAGTATATGTATGAATGTGAACAAATAAAATCATGTGAATCTTAATAAAGTTGTGTTTCTGTATGTCATTCCAGGTTGAGTTTATATGGGCCAGTGACACATCACTTTTAAACATTTTTTATAACACTCACACATGCATATGGAACTGTCTACAGACAAGACTATTATTCAAATGTTGAAAGGAAATAATGACAGTTAACATCAATATCGTATGTTTTAAGTAACCCGAAGCGCACAAGACTGTCGATGGAACCCTGAGAGAACAGTTCTGTTTAACAATGTTGTTTGACCTTTATTCAAATAGATAGTTCTGTCTTCAACTTCTATATTTGATTGTTATCGATTGAACAACGGAATTACTTACTGTAATAAACCAATGTATGTCATTCTAGTTTTATTTAGTTTTACTGTATTCCTAATATTTTAAAGCAAAATTATATTTAAGTGTTGCTAACAGCATAAAATGTCATTGTACAATTTAACAACCTGCATTTTAAGTGAGAAGTATAAGTGTGTAGACAATATCATAAGTTTTACATTAAATTGATATTATGAAATAAAAAATAAAACGATATATATTTACAAACAACTGGATGGACAGCCGACTTCATTGTGTGTTAACACTGACAACTTTTAAATTCTCTTGCCTCGGGAAACATGTTTAGCTGTTTGTCCTAGACTTGAACTTATTCCGGTCGTGCCGGATTGCCATCCCATCGGATTATGAGAGTAAGGGGATTAAGAGTACACCTGCATTTGAGTTACATATCTTATACGCAATAGGCTATTCACCATTGAGAATGGATCCCATGAACGAAGAAGGACGGTTTATTATCGACATATAAATTAGCAGAAGTAAACGTATTTACATTAACCATTGTATAATAATTGTACATGCAGATAAAGTATCCTCTAAGTTTGTAATATGCTTGTTAAAGTACAATAATCATTTGTCGGTTTATCTAAAATCAACAGAGCTTTGAACATTTCTAATTCGACTATTAAAACGCGCTGCAAGATGTCGAAAACACCAATAAACAACAGTTGAACGCGATCGCGAACGTTGAAAGTTTGGAGCGCGCGGTGAGTGCAGAGGACCAGTAATGAGGGTTGGAAATGTCGGCACATTGCGGCCCAAACCACAGCCGGCTTCTTGGCTTATTATTAATTCCGTAAGACGTGTCCCCGATGTCCAAGACGTGCGCCGAGATTCGAGACAAAAGTCACAAGGGCGGAAGGGACTGAACCCCCCCGTACGTGTGGAGAGTCGACAACTCGCAATATACAGGAGTGTGGGATTTACAGGTGGTTTTAATAACGGCCGCCTCTAATGTCGCGAGATGAATACTTAATGGATGGATCATCAGCGGATTTTGTGGATCTGGATGAAGACGGTTGACTTGAGTAATAATGAATGTGTTGCTCTGTCTTGTTTACTTTCATTACTACGGCTTACGTTATAAATTATTTATAATAAAAGTTTTTTTTAAATCTGATTAAATTAAGAATTATTTTTAAAGATATACAATATTTATTATTATTATTAAAGAATATTAACAATTCCCGTTTTAAAATAAATTACTAAAATTCCTATTTACCTGTCCGATTAAGTGTAAAACTTGTTTTTAAAGTGGGGACGACAATGGACCAATGATCAGAATCGAACCTGCGACTTTTATATTGCTAAGCGGCTCGTACACCATTGTGCTGTTGGCGCTTCGTAATATATCATTAATTGTAATGACTCTACTTATGTAATATCTGACTGTAATTATGTAATTATATTTTTGTAATGTAAAGTTTATGTTTGTTTTTCCAAATATACATATTGATTGGTTTTATTTAGTTAATCCTTTAGACTTTTTCGTGTCGAATAAAAAGAGGAAATCTACTTTTTTTTAATGAAGGAGGCGTGTTAAGAAAGTTTTTTTTTTTAGTTTTTTTTTTGATTCGTCTTCTAATTTATTAATTGAATTCATAAAATTTTTGGACTACGCATGATTTGCTAGTGAAATATATATTAATTTGCGATTTGATACGTTAGTGTGACTGATAGTCGTTCTATCTCGAAGTCAGGGTTATACTGGATATTTGTTGTATATACCAAGAAGAAGATAAAACAGATCAATTCTTCACTCTTTCAATATACGTACGTAAATATTTCATTTGTTCATCGTAATTGTACGTTAAAAAATTGCTATCAAAAACAAATATTCTTCTGTTTCATATAAAAATATTTAGCGGAGAACACTCGGTCATATCTGTTACAAGACAACAATTTACTTACAAAGTGTAAATCCCTTTAAGATGGTTTCGTTGTAGGGAGCGCTTTCAAAAACTCGTTAGGAGGTTGGCATTCTGCGGTGGAGGGTCACGTCTTGCAGGCTGCCTCAAGACAAAATGTCACCATGAAGTTTATAATATATTGTTAAATTATACATTACCGTAAAGAATGGCGCTAAAATTATCTTAGGATGAGTAAAATTGACACTTAAGTATAATATTTTTATCAGAATTTGTCATTTTATAAAATAGGTGCACAGGCTAAGCGGCATATATAAAAAAATTGTAATATCTATTTATTTATTTATATCATTAATATCATAAATTGACAAGCTAATGGCCGAATACTGAAACGTCTTTCAAATATGAAGTGGGACTTAATTATTTGGAACGCCATTAATTTCAAATTTCGCATACTAAATTTTGAAATTAATGACGTTCCAAATAATTAATTAAGTCCCACTTAATTTTGAATGACGTTTCAGTATTCGGCCGTTAGATCTTAAAATGTCTACGGTGTATGCCCGATGAACTACTATGCCATTATTTACATGGAAATAACATGAACATATGTTGCAAGAATTGGCAATCACCGATAGCGTGTCGTGATCAGCACACATTACTGGATTTTATCGCGAAGTGGGCACATGGGAGCAATATTGTCCTAAAATGCGCGAATCTAACTTATTGCGAGCATCGTCAGTTTATGGGATAGCTTAATCGATTGTTTTCTTTACTGCTTTATATCTCTTTTATAGCACGACGAGCATACTAGTGGTGTGTTTAAGTTGATGTATTGAACCTATAAATATTACCTCAACAATATATTGTGATACCTTAAGAATAAAATAAGATAAGAAAATCAATACTAAGTACAATTTTTCGATTAAATGAGACTTAATAACCATAATTCAGCCATTAATTTAGTATGTTTTTAAAAGCTATTTACATTTCATGAAATCAAAAAATGTCAATGAACGGTTAATTTTTTTTTTATATCAATTTTTTTTTCTTAATTTAAATAATTACCTAACTGTCTTCTTCTCAATTGATATTATTACATAAATATTAAGTAATCTTGGATTTATTTATCGCATAAGCGCATAATTGAGCCTATTAGATTTAAAAATTGTCAATTATATATTTACTTTAAAATGTATTATTAAAATATTATTTCATTATTTAATTTTGTAAACAAATTATTTTTAATTGATTCAATTCTCAACTAACACACAAAATAATATTTTCGAACTAAAAATGTAGCAATGTAGTATAAAATATAAAATTATTAAATTTCAATAATAACAAAAATGTTCTTGTTAAAATACACGAAAAATTGTTTCAATTCAATAAACGGGTATTTCCACTTTCAAATGTTTCCATAAATAACAATTAGTCTTTATGTTTCAATCGTAGACCGTACATTAGATGGCCGTCGGTAAATTACTGCCGGAAAGGCGCGAGGTAGCCGACGCTTAAGAAATATTACCGACGCTAAACATTTGTTCTAGCTAGTGTTGGACCAGCATTGTCGGTATTAATCCTTAATAATATTATTTATTTATTATGTTTTGCTAGCGGATGTTAAATAAATTACACTAAAATAAACCATATACAAAATGAGATACATTACACCATACACATGTATTTTGCTTGTTGCGTCTACTTCTCAACTACTCAATCGATTATTACGAAACGTTGTTAGGTATACATAAAGTACTCAACTTGTATAGAATAAATCAAAAATATTATTAAAATTAAACAACTTCTCATAATTAGTCATTATTGTAAAAATATTCTTCAATTATTTATTTAGCTTTTTATATGTGTGAGAAATAAAATCACTAGAATATTTTATTTACAAATTTCAATCACGGTATTCAGTATGTATCGATATGTTTCTCCTCACTATTATTATTTCCTACTGTAACTGTTTAACAAATCGCCGTATAAGAGACCGGCCGACCGCCCGCTGAGTGCTTAATCACTTAACACTCGCCAGATTAACGACAAATTTATCGTCTAAAAATACCCCGGACTAGAGCCATGATTTAACCTCATCTTGTCAATACTTTTTAGATTTATATTATTTACTCTTAGTAAATTTATAATTATAAGCTTCATTTTTTTCTATATACAAGTGAGAATATAATATATAAGTGAGAATATTTAAAATATTATACAAAATGAGTACAGAATACAGAATGAGATACAGAATGAGTGATTACTATCAGGACTTTTCTTCACCAATTGAAGATGTTTGAAGATTAAAAAAGTAATCTATATAAATAAAATGATGAGGTCTGCAGTTGTGCGCGCATCACGGAAAAACTAATTTTCTAATTTTTATTATGTAGACACTTGGCCCTTATCAAAAAAATAAGTTATTGTGATAACTTCATTTAATAAGAAGTTATTAAAGTTTCAAGAAACAACGATTTTTATAAGCACTGCGTGTTCAGTGATGTATGTTTAAACAAAGTATATTTTTACTTGCGATCTTTTTAATGTTTTTTTCCTTTGTACATAAGAAAACTTTGATAATATATCAAGCAACGCGGACGAAGTCACGGGTATCAGCTAGTTATATATAAAGAGCTATATTTTACTTTGAAATATGAGTATATGTAATTTTAAAATAAACGATATCCTCGAAACAATCTCTTAAATCAAATAATAAATTGTATAAAGAAATAAAGTCGGTTACAGATTAAGAAGCATTTGATTCTTTATTTAAATAAACTCGATATTATAACACTGATAAAATAATCGTTAAGATCCAATAACATACGCAAACGTCCCAAGAAAAGCACATCAATCTTTGATAAAGCAAAGATTTACCCTTGTAAGGACATTAATTCTTACAGCGCCCGTAATGTAGACAAAACGGGCCGGACAAGGGGTCTCGCTAACAGCCAGCAGTCCGTGAAAAGAAACCCTTTTTCGAAGGGAAACGTTTGTATGGACATTCCTTTTAAAAATAGATTAAAAAAAACGTTTTTCAAATTTTGGTGCTCCATTTAATTAATAATGAAATTCTTTCAGACACAAAAATATTTGAAACACAATTCGTTTAGATTTTTTAATTATAGGCAATTTTGGATAGGCAAAGGTATTGGTATATGCAGCCTATATGTATTTAGTTTTTCCCCAAAATGTCTAAAACATTTTTTGTTTCTGCAATTTTTTCAATGTTTATTAAATTAAGTCAATTTTAAAACTAAAGAAAGTGCCTGGAATTATTATTTTTATTCTCGATCAGAAATAATAAATGTGTCTAAATAAAAAAAAGAAATAGCTATACTAACCTGACGGCCGAGCGTTTAATGGAAGGTCAATAGTATGTTTGCTCGGTCATTGTAGGATCAAAGACATCTTTCGCCAAATAAATAGTTGATTTCGCTTTGTAAATAAATATTGAAAGGCCAATTCGAATAGTTTTCTTAAGAATGTGATGAGGGGAGCATTGCTATGGCTAACTAACGTTTACTAAATCGATTTGTTTTCCAGGTAGGAATTTCCAATTGATTTGATGCAATAGTTCTGTAGTAGTTGTGTCTTTGAGTTCGAGGGAAATTTGATTGGAAAATACGTATTTATTATAATCATGAAACTAAACGATTTTAGTTTAAGCTTTTTAGATTTAGGCTTTGCGCCAGCCTGTCTGGGTATCACAAAGGTTTCATCACAATCTCTACCCCCAAACATTATACCTAATATTGTTGTGTTTAGGTTTAAAGAACTGTTGTTTGATAATATAAGCAATTACAATTACATCAATTAATTTGCCAACAAGTAACTTGACAAACCCAAATAGTCTTCAATTAACCCAGATCTATTAACTGACCCAGTAAGTTAAGTCACTTACTTTTGCAACTCATCTGACACTTAACAAGAGATTTTATAGTTTACTTTCTACCTGTTCCTCAATATATGTAATACTCAGTTCAATTCCATTTTTCGTTGTGGCTAAAACCATGTGCTATTGTGGTTATTAAAATTTATATATTCCTAAATTTCAGTAGTACAGCTGAAATTTGTATAAAATAAAGTGATGTAATAAAAGAATGACGAATGTCCCAGAATACCAAATACTAAGTGAGTTTTGACTCAAATTTAATTCGTTTGTAAAAAATAAATATGTAGTTAATTAATAAATAGCGTTGTTTACGTAGCGTTTGAATAGTTAACCGCCAACTTATCTCTTTCTCTTATCAGCAATTTGGCATTAGAAAGAAGAAGACAAGGTATTATTTAATTATACAACGTTAGAAATTAATTTTAAAAAAAACATTATATATACAGCAGAGTCGCCATCTATCGGTTACGGTATGAACTGCAAAGAGTTACGAACTCACCCGCAAACCTGCCCTCTGTGAGGAAAACGAGTAATTTAGACAAACAAGGGTTGGTTTCGAAGTAAGCGAATAAAATTTTATGTCAGTCCAGTAGATAAACTAATTTGCCTCAATTAAAAAATATATATTTTAGTGTAGAATATAAGTTGATTAAAAAATTAATACCAATATTTCGTTTTGTAATTTATAAAAAAATAAAAAACATATGTAATGTTTATGATTTGTTCCCGGAGGCGCTGTTAGAACTCACGATAGTCGTAATAAATAACTTCATACGAGACGTAGACGATACGATATCGTCGATAATGAAAATGTTAGAAACATGCGCACTGCATACTTTAATGCATTTTCAACAGCATCACACAAATATCAGTGTGCGTTATGACGCCTGAATGAATGGACATGGATGTTACTGTAATTAATTTACCTATACTTTAGAAACTTATACCCAGTACAACCATTTTGTATGCTTACATATATTATAATAAGAAATATATACTTATTAATATTATATTAAGAAATTCATAATTACGTAGTGAACGTTAATACCATGATAACACAAATTACATATCAATACACAGACAGATTAATTTCCATAGTAATGACAGTTATATACAAACTAATAACACGAAACTATGACACTAGTGCATAAGTTATAAACATTTTTATATTTATTCTTATTTACGATAATTTGATGTGTCGTTAGTATAAATAACTAATAATAAAATAAGTTATTTTAAAGCAATTTTACTAATTATTGTAATATTTTAAGCAATTCCAATTTCACTTACTTCTTCCATCGAGGATTGCTCGACATGTTTTGAAAAGACAACAGGTTTCATCGTGAGTGTGCGGACGCGTCGAAATCACGTCGCCGACTGATTCAACGATAAATAACCAAAGCGGAACCGGAATAACTAAAATAGTTTTATAATAGAAATGAAAGCTTTAAGAATCTGTTTCGATATGAATATCAACTTCAATAAAATCTTATTATTAATTACCAATCGTAACTATTTCAATATCATTCTTAAGGCTTAAGCTCGCTTATAAAGGGAGGCGAATTTAATTAAGCTCTTAAGATATATTCAATTTTACCTATTTTTTATTATGATTAATTATGAGCAGGTCAGATAAACTTTGACTGCCACCATTAATGGTGTATTTTTTTTTTTGAGGATTTCAAATTCTATATAATGTTTTAATTAAAAATAGAGTCGGTGATTACTTGGTGGTAGAGCTTGTGCAAGCTCGTCTGGGTACTCTTCGGATATTCTACCGCAATACAGAAGTACTTGGTACTGTTGTGTTCCAATTTGAAGGGTGAGTGAGCCAGTGTAATTACAGGCACAAGGGACATAACATCTTAGTTCCCAAGGTTGGTGGCGCATTGGCGATGTAAGCGATGGTTAACATCTTTTACAAAGCCAATGTCTATGGGCGTTGGTGACCACTTACCATCAGGTGGCCCATATGCTCGTCCGCTTTCCTATACAATGAAAAAAAAAAGATGTCATCGCCGTCTGTAAATTTGTAATTTTCCATTTGGTGACAACATCGAGTAACACACCAACACAAGACAAAGAGTGTTTCTTTAACTGTATTGAATATAGATCATAATATAAAACTGATTGAAGTTTCGACTCACAATTCACGATCAACGAAACTATCGAGGAACAAAACAAAAATGTTAAACACGTAAATTTTTAAACACGTAATTATAAAATGCATTATTATTTTTTTATTTTAGTTAATATTTTAAATATTTTCAATTACGATATCTGTAATTGCTTTTTTACTGATGTTTATTATACCAACTAATTAATTTATACTTAATTTGTTTGTAACATTGTATTCAATTTACATGTGACTGTTTGTTGCTTTTAATATTTATGAACCTGGGAGTGCTATGTATACTTGTGGTTGTAATTGACATGCGTAGTAGATGTATTATTTTTTTTTTGTGTTATAAGTTCATTTGATCTATACCTTGATAATAAATAATTAATTTCATGGAGGGTTCACATTTCATCTGCCTGTAATTTAGTTTTGTATAAACTACTAACAAAAGATTAAATTATTATTAATGTAAACGTTGCTTTGTTCAAATGTTACGCTAATAATTAAAACGTATCTTTTGTTCCATTTACAAATGATCGTAGAATAATAAAATAAATTTTCGAATTTCAAAATATGAAACAACGTTCAAAACTATAAATAGAATAATTGATCACCGACCTTGATGCCGGGCGGAGGGTGCGGGCCCGGGGAGGATCGCGGATTGGGCAGCTGCAGCAAGTGGCGAATGCTATAACCCTGGCGCGATTTTCGTGACATTCTGAAACATGATAAAAACGAATAATATATTTAAGCACATCAAAAGATTACGTAACTTTATAATATAGGTATTTAGCTAAGAATTTATAAGAGAAAGGTTTCAATTAAAAGTCTATGATAATTATAATCATTATCTTCTTTGAAATTTTAATCTTTACTAGTCTTTCAGCTTAAAATTGTATTATAATACTTTATAAGTTATGATTAAGTTTTCTCTAGAATATTGATTATCTAATATTAGACATATACAATGAATAGTCGTTTCAATGCGCCTTATATGCATAATAATTTTCACTTTCGATACTGCAAAATTTGAAAAATACAGAGTTATCATTTTTGTGATTTATACATACATATTTTTGTACACAACTAGGCACACAATTGTTCAACATTTTACACCATATAAAATTAATCAAAGATCGCTAAATTTGAATTTTAAAATAAAACATAACCTTTAGGTCTATTTAAATAACCGACGGAAATGCAGGCTAACTGCTGCTATTCATGTCTTATGATTTTAATTAATTTTTCATATCACGTATTAAATAGAAAATCTATAGAATTACATAACGTAATTGTTATGTATTTCAAAGTAAAAGGCTTTCCGTGATTATAAACAATTTAGTGGGATGGTAGTAGTCGATTCTTTCAGATATTGTAAAGGTATAGTTGAATCAGATATATAGGCAGTAATTAAATTGATAAAATAAATATCTCTAGACTTTTTCCTTAATAAAGGAGAAATAGTGTGCATTGTGGTCACAAAATTTGGTGCTTAAGCTTTTACGCAACACCTCTTTAACATCGCCAAGCACCTGATATGTCAAGTTGGTATGTCACTAGACAGAAACAGTCACCCACGGTCGTGGAGCTAAAATTAATCTTTATAGCGAAAGTAAACAGTCTCTAACAATTCACATTGTTTTGAAACATTTTTATTATCAAAATCCATATTAAATGTATATAAATAAAGCACGAATTGATAGTTTTTCAACTATAATTGATTATGATTGATAACTATTTATTATAATAATATTTTATTGTTAGATAACCGATATATACATTTATAATATATCGTGGTATAAACTTTTACACTTGCAATTAAGGAATACCATCTACTGATGAATATATGTATATAGTAGTTCGTGGCTTCACCTGTATTACAGGGGGTTGGGGGTGCAGGTATTTGTAAAAAACTAGTGCAAGTCCTTTCTTGAGATTCAAGCTTGCTTCATACAAAATTTCATCAAAATCGGTTTAGTAGTTTACCCGTTTAAACGTAACGGACAGCCTCAGTCACTTTTGCAGTCATAATAGTAGTAAAGGTTTACAGATGGCTCAAAATAGGGCAAAATAAATTAAATAGCGTAGGTTATTTATAAAGTCTCAGAAGGTCAGCGGAAACATTTCCACGTCAGTGTAAGCTGCGCTTAATAACGTTGCCTGTGTGGGCTGGCTTATTTGAAGATCAACTCGGAATATTATTGTAGAAAGGAAAATATAATCCTTTTAAATTACAAATATATTATATTTTCTTAATGAAAATTTTCTCTAGATTTATTTTAAGATATATAATAAGGCTTTTGTGATGTTTAAATTAATTTCTATAATATCTTACAATAACTCCTTAAATTACATACTGCTGGGCTAAGCGTCCCTATCCTGTTGATGCCATTTAAGAGCGATTTCCATCACTGCATTACTGCTGGTTGGTGAATAAAAAATGGATATCAGCAAGCAAGATGTGTTTTTTTTTTAAATTGAAATTACATGAATATCAACACTGCTTTCGTTAAGCACTGCTGATGCACATTTTAACCCACAATATTATGTTAATATCCACATGTACTATCCACTGAGCTGAGTTGACATAAATTTAGCTTTGGTTTCAAGTCCTTGTTGAATAGTATACTTAAGCTTTATTTTTTTCACCAAATTTCTGAAAAAACAAAAACAACAAATAAAAATACATTTTGGCCACGCCATTAATTAATAATTCTCTTTTAAGAATTAGTTAGAACGTTGAATAATACAAGTATAAACAAAAAAATATTTTATAAGAAAATATATTTCAGAAGCTAACAAGTAGTGATGTAACGAATGTTAGAATTTTCACATTCGCGAATGCGAATGCGAATGCAAATATTCATCATCAATATTCGCGAATGCGAATGCGAATGCGAATGTTGACTGCAAAAGGTGATTGATGAATTTGATACATCTGATGAATGCATTGAAAACACTATTTTTTGTTTTTAAACAAGAAATCAGTGACAGATTTTACACATGGAAAATACATACTATTTGCTAGAGCAACTTTTATTGATCCGAGGTACAAATGGAAGTTTTTCAAAAATCAAAAAAACCAAAGACGAAAATATTTTAAATTTAATTGATAACGACGAATTTAGCTTTTATTGTTGTTCGAACCAAAAGCGGCCTAAAATGACTAATCGAGATAAGGTAAGATTTGGCTCCAATGGCAGTCTTTCAGAAAAATCTATATCATTGACAGTATGAAAATGATTATGGATTCTAGTGAAAGCGAAGGAGAAATAGAAAATAATATTCCCGATACTATAGAAGTTTTGATTAAAAACAATATTAATGAATATGAGTTGGATAAACGCATTGAAAATGAAGAAGACCTCTTCTATGATGGAAGGTTAATAACAATAAATATGGTATTCAAGAGTAGCAAGACGTTGCAACTCAAAGATTTGGCAAGATTTGGCAACTCCACCCACAAGTGTGCCCAGTGAAAGTTTTAGTGGAACTTGACTTCTTTATACACCTCACCAACACAAGCTGCATGGAGAAAGAAAAAATATATGTTTGGTTTATTTTTGATTTTGTTTATATTTTAATTACACTAACAAGAACAAGAGAGACAGTATTTTTAATTTTGTTACTTCAGTGTTCCATAATAATTTGTTATTTAAATATTATGAGTAAATAAAAATAATGAACCTTATCAGTCGTACTATGATTTTATATGCATCCAAACCATAACTACATATATAATTTCCTTTTAGTTTGTCAAATACATTCGCCAAACATTCGCATCGTTCCTTGCGAATACGAATGCGAATGCGAATGTCAAAAAACATGCGAATATTCGCGAATGCGAATGCGAATGCGAACATTCGTTACATCACTACTAACAAGCAATTCATAATTTATCCTAAGTTCATAGAATTTGATTGCAATGAAGGAAATGAATACTTCATAAAAATATCTCACATCATATTCTTTTAAAGTACAAATTCAATGAATAAGGTATTTACAGTATTTATTTAAGTAGAAAATATTGAAAGACTTGCCCTCTATCCTAGATTCTCGGAAATAATATTATGTTACAATAAAAGAGAGCGCGTGCAACTTTTCAAAGAACACGTGTAAAATCGAAATAAAGCTTTACTTTTAACGTATAGAAAAACATTTCTTAAATGTAACCATTAAAGCTCGACTTTTCGAAAAAACCTTTGTTCTCTCAATGAAGTCAAACACTTCGCAAAATATTACATAATACGAAAAAACTCGTGTCCAGAAACTTACATAAAAAGTCATATTTACCCACGGCTGGGCAAATGTACATTCTTCTCTTATGAGACAAGATAAGGCTTGGAACTTGCTTACCCTTTTGCGTGAGTAAAATAAAATCCAGCACGTGTATCATCCACATTGTTTTTCTTTCCACGAGATTAATAAATGAAGTTTAATATGAAACACAATACGAAACTTTTCAAAAACCGTCAAACTATAAATTGCACTACCTTCAGATATTCGGCAGTCGAAATCATTCAGCACTATTGAATACCGTTTTAAAATGTGTTATTTATCAATTTCATAAGGTACATATGAATGTATGAAACAGTACGCAGTTTATAATTGTTTTTTATCTAAACTATTATGAACTACATTTGATACTCTATAATTGTATATATATATTATATGTATATAAATGTTTTTATGTAATATTTGTTATTTCCTATATCATAAAAACTTGCAGTCACATGTTCTCTTACAAAACTTCTTTCACCAAAAGTTGGCTGTGAGAGATCGCTATAAGCGATAAGACCGGCTTTGTGCACCATTTGTTGTTTTATTAATTGTTTTATGTAACTCTCACGTTCTCTGTTTTTTTCATGTTGTACTCTCATAATTCATATTAATTTATTTTCTCTCGCTTGAACTTTGATTTTACGTACAGGTCCTTAGTTTCAGTAGTCCTAACTTCCTTAGTTTCAACTAAAACTAAAACAGTAAAAATAATATTTTTATATAATATATTATGCTCTTTATTTTTTATTTTAAACGTACTAGCCAGTTTAAAATTAAATTATATACTTACTCGTAATAATCAAAAAATAACAACATACAATATTTTCATCATCATCATCAACATCCATTAAAGAAGCTATTTTAACACAACACTGTAGACTTTTATATTAACGTTTTTAGGTAAACATTTCTTTTAAAAAACGACGTATATCCTTAATAGTTTAGCTAGCGTTTATCACGAAAGTGCCAGGCCAGCAATGTTCTCTTTGACTACATTTATATAATTAACAAATTGTGCAAAATTTACTGTCAAAAGAAAGTTATGTCTTTTATTTAAGTTCGAAGATCACATCAATAAAACAAAACTGTCTAAGGCTTTTTACTGACATTTTATCATCTAATAAGAAAATAAAAACATATCCGATATAAAACATAACCGAGTTTGTAATTTTAAAACATTTCTCAGTTGCCATATTCATAATGGGAACAAGCTTCAGAGATTTTAAAAGAACGTCTATTTAAGAAAGACATATAACACGAGTTATGTATTCACAAACTCCTTTCCGCCCGTTTCATTTAAAGTAAATAAAAAGTAATATATTTTATTTGAATACACATTTTATTCACATGACAAAGATTATTACTAGTTAGGTTGCTTTGATATGGGAGAAATTTGCCTGTTGCCTGAATCATCACAGTTTCCAGTCGTCGTCGGGTCGAAAAGCTAGTAACTAATAAGTTTAAATTGTTTTATTACACCAAGTCTTAATAAAACACGGGAGTGGCGTATAGCCAGCAAACAATAGTAGCACAAACTTTGTTAAGTAGTTTTGCTTCGTTCAAAGTTTTACTGACTCAGTAATGAGAATGGATTAATTAGACACTCGAGAGGGCAGCAGTGAAAACTAGACTTAAAAACTCTTTAAAGACCATCGTAGAATCTCTTTGCATTTTTATAAATGGTATACTTTAGTTTATTAGTTTAAATGAAACGTTAATTCATGTTTGCGTTTCGAATTATCATTGTGTTATATGTCGTACATTTTGTTGTATATATATAGAAATAAATAAATACAAATAAATAAAATAGTATTATTGTCGAAGCGAGTTAGCCTAACTTATATATGACGTGAAATTTTTAATAATATACCATGGTCGCTATAATAATATTTGATAAACGTTGTATATTTTTTTGATGTGACAACGTCTAATAAATCAATGAACGCTAGCAGCATGCACGAAAAATTGTCCCGTTACGCTGATTGTACGCTTGCGCCGCATCTATCTCTCTTTCACTCGATTGCAGTCATTTTATCAATGTTTTGTTATGACGTTGTCGTTACGTTAAACTATCATCCATAAACCGACTTTACAGACAAGCATTTTTTTTACTTTATTTGTCTGTATCACTTCAACGTTAGGGAGGGACTATAACTCGGATGTCACGCAGTCGACGGGGGGGCTTATAATTGACGAGGAAACCACTCAATGAATTTAAATAAAACTCAGCATAGTAATAACTAATACTTAAAAATAGCCTGTTTTACAATATTACCCAAGCTATATATATATATATATATATATATATATATATATATATATATAAGCTATATGTTACGTTATAAAGTTCATAGAAGGCTAATAATATAGTATACTAAAATAACGAATAAGAAAACAATGCAAATAAAAATAAGTATTACATAAAATGCACTGGAATATTCTGTAGAGTATGTATTAATTGCAGTGCTATTCCCTGAGAACTCACTTTTTATCTCATTCAAGAAATATTGAAACCAGACTTACGATGATACATAGAAAGAAGATTATAAACATAAAAATGTTATTACATGAAGCATACGCAGCGAAATCACCTTATCGACAGTCGCTATGGTCTTTCGAAAACTTTTTTTATAGAATAGGGGGTTAAGCATGTTTTTTTTTTATTGCATAGGAAGGCGGACGAGCATATGGGCCACCTGATGGTAAGTAGTCACCAACGCCCATAGACATTGGCATTGTAAGAGATGTTACCATCGCTTACAATGCCAATGCGCCACCAACCTTGGGAACTAAGATGTTATGTCCCTTGTGCCTGTAATTACACTGGCTCACTCATCCTTCAAACCGGAACACAACAATAGCGAGTACTGCTGTTTTGCGGTAGAATATCTGATGAGTGGGTGGTACCTACCCAGACGAGCTTGCACAAAGCTCTACCACCGAGTAAATGTATGAGCAACGTGATGGTAAGTGGCCACGCAGGTAGACATTGGCAAATTGCAACCATCAACTAAGATGTTATGTCTCTAGTGCCTGTAATTACACTGGCTCTCTCACGCTTCAAACCGGATCATAAAAATACCAAGTACCGCAGTTTTGCAGTGGAAAATCTGATGAGTGGGTGGTACCAACCCAGATAAGCTTGCACAAACCCTTACCATCAGTAAAGCATATCGAGCATTCTTCGTTAAACAAAGCAAGTGAAACCGGAACATTAAAAAACTGATATGATATTAATGTTGCGAGATTAGTCTCTGATTTGCAGAGTTATTCTGCATGAACTCGCTTACACTACATACTTGTGAAATGTCAACTTGCGGTGATTTGCAATTTTGATGCGAACGGATACACCTTTTAAATGATTATTATAGGCAATGTAGTATATGTTTGATTTTGCATAACTATCGTGTTAAAATATGATTAAAAACGAAATAATAAAATTTCGTTACCGAAAAATATTTCTTGTTACAATAAATACCTGAAACTCAGTTTCCATCTCTCAAAAACACTAACAATTTAAATAAAATAATCTGTTGTAACAGATGATAAAAGAAATAAATAAATCTATGCTCAAAATTCTATCCCCACCACCTCGATGTCTGGAAATCCACAACAGTGCGTTTCTTAAGGCATTTCCTGCCTCGCACAATCACTCTGTGGAACCAGCTTTCGCCGGCGACTTTTCCGAACCGATATGACATTAAAACCATCAAGAAGAGAGCGTACTCTTTCCTCAAAATGCCGGCAATGAACCTGCATTCACCTGCATGTCCTCGGATATTGTAGATGTCCATGGGCGGTGGTAGTCACTTTCCATCAGGTGAGTCTCCTGCTCGTTTGCCTCCTCTTACATAAAAAAATACGAATAAAAACTAAAAACAATTACTAAATACAATGGCTTAATTTATAAATGAAGCTTAGCGTAGCTTAATGCAGGTTTCTTATTTCACTACGGTATGCTGAAATACATATATTAAAAAGATGGAAACGAAAGAAAACTTTGAAAAAGATGAAATAAATAAATTTTCCCATTACAGCTCCGATATCCGGAATCTCGTGGAAATGAAATGACGCAATTTTTCTTTATGAAACTACTTTATTTTTTATCAATGCTCGAAGTTATTTGATTTATTATATGCGTGTTCTATTTGTTTATTCCGAACTCTTATAGGTTTCAAAAATATGATTTTGATGTTGGTAGCAAAAAAAATTAAACGATATATTTTACACAAAACAACACCAAAATGTATAAAAAAAAATAGTAAAATATAGTAAATTTTACTGTTTGAAAACTGGAAACAAAACTCAATCTTAACTGAAATTCAAAAAGCAATCTCAATAAATATTATTTGTTCATTCCTTTCTAAAGTTAAGAAAGTTCTTATTCACTTCACAAATACTATTTTACAAAGCGAACAGCTCTGGTAGGCGAACGAGAATGAAGGAAGAAGAAATGATAACCATCGCTTACATCGCCAACGCGCCACCAACCTTGGGAACTAAGATGTTATGTCCCTTGTGCCTGTATTTACACTGACTCACTCACCCTTCAAACCGGAACACAACAATATAAAGTACTGCTGTTTTGCGGTAGAATATCTGATGAGTGGGTGGTACCTACCCAGACGAGCTTGCACAAAGCTCTACCACCGAGTACAACCAACGTAACCGTAACGAACGTAACCGAGGCTATATACGATATATGGGAAAAATCAAAAAATGCTAAACGTACATTCTGACTTATGTCAAAACTTTTGAATGTGTACTGTGTGAAACGCAATATGTATGTATGCAAAAATATCTGATTGTCTAAAAAAATACGGAGTTAAAGGTAAAGCGTTAAATCCCATTTCTTGATACTTATGTAGAAGAATGCAACAGGTTTCATTTAATGAAAGTAAAGTTTTCTGGATCTGTATTAAGAGCGGGTGTTCCACAAGGACAACATTAAGGTCCTCTTTTATTTTTGGTATATATTAAAGATTTTGCTTACGATGTTAAAATATTTGTAATATTTTAAGATGACAAAAAATAAGCTCATTATTGTGACGATGTAAACAATGCTTTATGATTTATAATTGGTTAAAGTCAGAAACTTTGCTAAAAAAAATTTCCAATGTTTTTCATTATTTATCTTAAATTTTAAATTGGGGTGTTTTTAACAAGTTCGGATACTTGCAGGCTCACCATAGTTTGCTAACATCAATTTTCGGTTTCCAGATGGAAGGTATACAATTTAGTATCTATTTTATCATAAAATGATAACTAATGAATCAATTGCTTAGAAATGGCTTATAAATAGAGCTAGGACTTGAAAACAGTATTCGATAAATATCCAGCCCTCTGGGCCTCAACATTGCGTTCGGACTCTTGTGATGACATTTTTCATTAAACGGTGCAATATTTATCTCGGTATTTTATTAATTTAATTGCGAATATTTTCTTTGAGTTTCTCAAATTTAACCGTTAATTATTTAAGTATCTTCAAATAACAGCCTAGGCAGTCAGATTCGGCGACCTTGGATATCAATCAGTTTTTTAATGGAAGACTTGTATCCTATTGGGACATGTATAGCGGCTAAAATATTCTTGTGGAAGATGCTGTTGTTTTGGATGCATCTTAAATGGAAGCCAATTCAAATTCTTGTGCGAGATTGTGACCCTATTTTTGTTCTTCGTAATTTTTGTTCCTGAACCCAGTGTTGAATTGTGTTAAATCCTTTCTTAAACACCAGTAAAGTGTGGTCCACAACGTACTGTAATAAAGTACGTTGTGGACCACACTGTTCCATATCAGCTACATACTGTTTCTTTGAAATTATACATCTTCACGAGAAACAGTTTGTTTTGTTAACAATTTTTGACTCAATACAATAATTTCACGTAACTTGACAATCGCTACAGTATTCGATGATTGAATTACGTAAATTGTTTTAACAATTAAAACACGTACGCTTATATTTATTTAGTCTATGCATGTCAAAAATTACAGGTAAAATCTGGTATTTACCAAAATTAGTAAAGTAAAATATTTTTTTCTGTAAACAACCTATGTATGTATATTTAACTATATTTACCATATTTTACCACAAAATATACTATTTTTATATAACAGCGTCTATTATTATTGTGCAATCATGAAAACTTAAAACAAGTTTCTGACTTCGACAAGTCTACATTTTTCCTGGGGCAAGCTATTTGTTTCTTAATGAAAATCCATAAACATTTTTAATTTTTCATATTAATAAATTTAGATCTCATGTTAGAAAAACCTTGAAAATTCCACAATACAAGAACATAATGATAAAAAGCCCATCATCATCATCATCAACCTTTCGTCGTCCTCTTTTGGACATAGGCCTCTCCAATAGCACGCCACTGAGCTCGATCATCAGCTCTCAATATCCTTCCGCTGCCAGTCTACGCTACGTTCGCCGAGACGTGGTTTCCACTCCAGAAAAAAAAGCCCATAGTTAGTATTTTTATAGCATAGGACGGGCGGACTTAAATGAACTATATTTTGATTTTGAACTACCGTGAAACTGTCGCTTGTACTATGTAAATTTAAACTATTCATAAATCGTAAAACCATTTTACACTTATATTAATAATTTAACTTTAATTACGATTGATTAAGTGAACACAACGAAAAAAAATATATTCAAAAATATAATTGTAGTAGATGGATTTAGAGCAAAAAATACTTAGGGTGATGTAAGAATTCTAACGATATCCCATATAGTAAATTTTGTTCAGGCATTTAAAGGCTTCGTTTTATTACGTAATAACGACTATAAACTTATTATAAAAGGAGTACAATTTGAACCGGATAAATGTCTCATCTAAATATTGAATGAGGTAGTAGGTGAGCCTTTTATGTATGGTATAACCTTTATTAAATGTATGTATATGAATTATCTTAAAATATTTTTATATTAATTATAAAAGCGCAGATATTGATCATGTTTAAGTCCAAGAAGTATATTTCATGAAAAGATTACACGGAAATAAACCGGAGGAAAAGAAATGTTTATAATCGAGAATTTTTCGACATTTGTAGCTTTTCTACAATACTACATTTTTTGTCCCAAACACAAATTACGTTTCTATATGTTTAACATCATCAAGTTCTTCGGCTTATTAATACAAATATAATTATAATAACATATAAAATACTGTGTTTCTGTTAAGTGTCGTATATTTATCATATTATAATAATAAATTGTGATTTCATATTGAATTCGAAGAAAGCCTTTTTACTTTTATCACCAAAAGTCCTCAGAAATACGGTAAAGTTTCCTTACAAAGTACTTTACGAACCCGGTCAAGTGCGCGTTTAGCTTGTTCCCTAACTGTTCCAAAAGAAAGCCATGTTAAGATCTTTTATTTTCCATTACAATATTAAAAAATAAAATTTTAGACGCAAATTTCTGAACGCAATAGCCAGCTCACTTATTGTTATGACTGATGATGATGATAAAATACATATATAAATATCTATTTTATTCAATTTTTTTGATATATCTTTTTAATTTAGTATATCGTTAGATTAAAAATGTTTTATTTATTTTATAAAATTTAAACGAAACTGCCTAATTTGCGATGAAAATAATGTGATTTATTCTTTTTGGATTTACTGGTGTTTCACGGCATTTAAAATAACATAATATAAAAAATGAAATGATGTGAGAAGCAAATGAAAATTGAATCGATTGTGAACTTTATTGAATTCACTCGCGGTACATAACAAGCGATATCAAACAGCGAGCGACGCTAACACATTTACCCGTGACATTGCACATGTTTTGAAGTATTGGTTGAAATCTTCATCCTTTCATTTAATAGGAGCGTAGGTTTTGTTTAGCATTCCAATAATAGTTTTGTTTCCATCGCCGGTGTTTTGTTTGAGGTGCTAGCAAATTAATTATTGTAAGTGGACACTAACGCCAATAAACATTGTAAGAAATATTAACAATCTCTTACGTGGCCTAATCGCTACCAGGTATAAGACGTTATGTGCCTAGTGCCTGTATTGATATTTTGTTGAGAGGTTGCGCATACTCAGAGCAAGACCTACCACCAAGTAAATAAGGCCTATAATACTGTGAGCTATATTGATGCATGCCACTGCTGGATAAATACCGTCTAATTATGAAGTTTTACTTACCTTTTTTATCTAGCCACTAAACCGACGACTGCCTCGTTGATTAAATGGCTAGATATAAGGCCGCTAGCCCGGAGATCCTGGATTCTATTCCCAGGTCAGGCCAATAAAAAGTTACTGGGTATTTCTGTCAGGAAATCATCAGTAGCAGCCCGGAGTCTGAAAGTTGGAAGTGTGTACACTCCCTAGCCTCAGATGCTTTCCGAAAGCAGTTGGTCCTGTGCCTGAACTCTTTCCGGTCTACTATAATTCTCGTCTTCGTCTTCTGTGCAGTTGGCTAATCTATATGGTCGCCGTGACCGAAATCGGTCAGGAGGACATTATTTACCGTTTTTGGACAAAATTAAAATTCACGTGTATTAGGCATCGGCCTATCTCGGTAATTCGGTAAAAGTAATGAAAATATTTAATAATATTATGTTAACTATATGTACATATGCAAATACCGGAGCCGCGGCCGTCTGGGGGACTTAAATTTGATTAGTACTTACTTTTATGTTAGGATTAACTTTTCTTTTTCAGATTCGCGTGGTGGTAGGGTTTCGTATGAGCTAAGATATGTAGGTAGTACTTAGTATTGTCAACCGATTTTATTTTTATTTATTTTTTTGGTAGCTATTGCAAGAAATTTTAAATTTTACATTATATATTTTCATTCATGTTAGTGTTTAGACCAGTTGATCGAAGTTATTATAGTCAAATTTCGACCACGGAAGAGCACCAGTATATAATTTCATTTTAGCCGGGCAACATGACTGAAAGACGTATATTAATTAATTCATTTAAAAACATAAACAACTTTGTCTTTAAAAAACATAATTTCTATTTATTTCTTCACTTCACCAAGACATCATATCTGTTCACAACGATTCATCATCCCTAATAAGGCTAATGCGAGCTTCTTAGAAACCTGCCGCGTTAATGTTACAGGAATCATTCTTTGAAAACCTCTTCGTAAATTACTTCTCATAAAAATAGCTCAATAACGCTACATTTCATCAAAAGGCAAATATTGAAAATGTAATATTGATAGATTTAGTACAGTTAAGCTTCAATTTCATCAAAATTAAAGATTAAATTGAGCTTAACTATTTTTGTTCGATGCAAATTATAGTTTCATAACCTAACCTCCTTGGAGTACTGCTTATTTCCTATTCATGAATCGTGTCCAATAAAATTGGAGCAGTCTGTTTACAGTTGCTTTGTATTGACAACTTACATTAGGCTCGAAGTATACTAACGCATCGCGGTGTACGGCTTTTGTTTATATTATATTTATGATTGTATGAAACAAATTAACTTTTATATAACACGTTACTAAAATAATAATTGTTATAAACAAACTAATTTAATTATTATTAGTTTTTTTTGAGAATATTTATATGTATGCGCGTTTTTTTTTTATTTCAACATACCTAAGTTTTAAATGCTTATATATGGAAGCACCGTTAGGATCCTTAAATCTTTACACCCCGACTGACACTGGCTATAAATTCATTTATTCAGGGCAGTTGTGTTTTTTAAGTCGTTCAAATATTCAAAAAAACGTTTATTTATTTAATCTGAAGATATAATTAGAAGATATTTTTTTTTTATTTAATCCGAAAATATCCACAGTTGTGTTTTTGCAGACTTTGGTATATTTTTGAATTTCGAATATAAATATATTCGAAATAGTAGTTTGATATAGGTGCACATTTTTATTTTCAGTAACACGAACAACGTCGTTAGATGTCGATATATATTTTTATTTAAATTATTTGAATATAAAAAAAATTAATCATATCTTTAAAATAAGACTTTTTCTAATAAAACATTAATATTGTTTAAGAAATGTGGATCGTATGTTCAAAGCTTAAAAGACAGTTGCGTCCCCGAGGGCCATTTATTGTTCAATGCGAGTAAAAAGAAACGGGGCAAACATAAAGAGACAATCAAAAAGTCTCTAGAAAATAAATAATTCAAACGACTTTCAACCTAAGCCTAATAAATTTAAAGTCCTATTTCGCACTGATAATAAATGTGACATATTACTTTTTGTTTACCAATTATGAGGGTTTATACAGCTAGTAGTTATTCAGAAAGTCAGACTTGAAACATACATAATTAAATAACAGTCTTATTATTTAGGTATTTGCTGATTCCACTTAAATTGACTATTGTCTGTTAAGTTACATTTACGTAATAGTTCTACGTCTAAGTTTGTTAACGTAACGTATTCATAACTAACCCAAAGTTTGTATTTGACTTAGCTTAGGAAATTACCTGCTTGCAGTAGTAAAATGTACATATCATATTGAGATAGTATTATTGCAGAAATTAGTTTTAAAACATATTAGTAACTACTATAAGGCAACAGTGGAAACACAATAATTATAATATGAAAATTATAACGTTAGTTTGTTAATGATTCGTTATATAAATACTCTTTGTTCAAACATTGTAATATAACAATCAATATAAGTAATATAATACACAACTACCTATTAACACAGCTGCAAGCAACGCCATTTTGAAGTGCTTATTTCCATTATAACATTGTACTAACTACACTGAAATGTTCTACAAAAGTTCGCGTTTTGCTTCGTGAAGTCCAGAACTTTTAACTTAGCAAAGTATACCAACTCCCCAATTGGTATTACGCGAAAACAACATTTATTACAAGCGCACACAGATTGAATTAGCTCGCGGTAGAATTCCGCTTACAACTTTGTGCAAATAGACCAAGTTCAAGTTATCTGAAAAGTTATTTAACAAAGTTTCATAGCTTTCTTGACTGTTATGGGAGTTTGTACTTTGAGTAGTTGGGATTGGGTTAATTATTGTTTGTAGGACAAAGTTTACTTAGGACCTTTGGCAAGCGAGTCTCGTCTGCGTTATCCCATCGAGAGCCGTGACTGTAGAAAGATTTTCCTTCTCTACAATAGACTGAGACTGAGACCGGTTACTGAAATGACTTTGTAATGGCGTCCTCAATAAAACGATCTCCAATAACGAAGACTTTTTACTTTATTTATTATCCAAAGAAATTTTTACCAAATATTTACTTATTTCCATATCTTATCTTTCATAACCTTTAGACCGAAAGTGTTCAGCTTAATTTATTCTTTGTTACGTAATACTAAACTGCAAAAATATTAATATAATGATATTTATTAAAATGAAATATGTATCTAGTATATCTATTAGGTATTTCCATCAGTTATAATAAAGTATAGAATAAATTATTTATACTTTTAATTAATAGTAAATTTTAGAGCGTAAACAAAGATACTTTAAAATGATAAAGTAAATTTTACGATCAAATCAATATTTATTTACGTCAAAACAAGGTTACGTCTTTGTAAACATGATTCAAATTTTCATCCGAAAAGATTATGATTTCATTGAATAAATTTATGAAAACTAAACAAAAGCATTCCTTTAAGTGCTGTGCTAACAATGAAACCATTTTAATCTAAAATAATTAGCTATACAAAGTTTCGTACTAATTTGAATAACAGTTTCACGTAAGCGTTTACACATATATGCTTAAAAAATACAACCAACACTATTAAAATATTAAATTAAATTAATATAATATTTCTGTTTAATTCGTATTAATAAAATTATAGTTGCACTAGTTTTGTATCAGAAGTTTGTGTATCACAAACTAAAACTCATTTACGCAACCGCGCAAGTATGTTTTACTCATATTACTTCTACTGAAACTTTTCTTTTCAAAACTTTTGAACTAATGAAAAACTATCTAAACTAAGTTAACTTGTTATCACCTGTCACTTATCCGTCCGTCCGGTCCATAAACAAGGTCAAGAAGTAATGTTTAGCGTCCTTCTTAGCTTGCTGAAGTAAACAGAAATCACAAGAGTATTATCCGGGAAACGTCACTCGCGAAACACTTCAAAACAATAACTAAAATCTTTTAAAAACACTCTCAAATGCCGCGCACACTGTGAAAAACACGAATAAACTCCAGATTCGAGTCAGATAAACGTATATCGACTTACGGCATAACCTCAAAACATCTTACTGACACTCCGCGGCCCACAGGAATTAATAAAAAGTTTCTTTATAAAACAAGTGGGTTGTGAGCATGTTCCAAAATGGCGGAACTTCGCGTTAACTTCGGAACGTAGAGCGACGTGAAGTTGTAGGGTGCGCGTCTCGTGCCGCCCGCGGTACGATTGCGCAGTGACTACTAACTTTTCTCATAACAATTCAACGAAAAAACTTGCTAACAGTTAGTTTTTTCTGTTAAAACTTTTTGACAGACCTTTTATAGTAAGAAAAGTTTATTGTTAAGTCATAAAAGTTGTTTTGAGTCGATTTTACATAAATTAACAAATGAGATAGTCGCGTAGAGATCTCAAATCGGACCGCGAGTCGCGTTGTCGACGGGGGTTCGGTCGGGGAAAATCAATAACTTACGGCCGACTCTCTCCGCCGCTCTCCGCGTTTAATCATACACTTTGTGAGCAAAACATTAAAACTTGCTCGTTTGTTTGGCGGAGGGAGACGGCCGTCGTTCGCGGAGCGGAGTAGTCGACGGAGCGGGCAGCGACGCGACGAACGGAGCGGACGAAGTGTCCAGAGCGAGTATCGGGATGTTTTGCCACTTTCGCGAGTTTACTTAGGAATAAGTTTTGCGAGGTGTTCTTACTGAGAAGTACGAATTTGTACTGCAATATGAGAAAGATTGGCGTCGACCGCGCCCCCTCCTGACTAACATAACTTCGCTGCATTGTTATCGGCCGCCGCAAGATCAAATTAAAAGTTTGTTTAATAACTTGTAAGGCTGTTTATTACGTTCGTGGCCCAGTTTTAAATTACTCTCTTACTCTCATTTAACAATAAAGTACTTCACGAATACAAATACATCATTTATTGAACATTCGAATCATTGTTTTCTGTTCAACGTTTAGTAATCATGTTTAAGTTATTCACAAATTAACAGCCTAAAAAGAAAAAATAATTGTCTTTAAAGGTAAAAAAAAAATTATAGCGTTTGAAAATTCATAAACATCTCAAATGTTATATGTAATTCTAAAACAATACAATATTATTATTTCTTTAATTCATTTAAACATAAAATAATATCGATCGAAGTAATTTAATTCTTTAAGTAGTGTAAACATGTTTTGTCTATAAATGTTTTCGCATCTCCACACTCCCCAACTCCCTATTTGACCGACAATAAATACTCGATTAATCTATAAACTTGTTTAGAAACAAATATAATTGGAGCCCTGTCCCTCAACTTGTAGTTTGCAAATGTGTTCGTTGTTGCACATATGAATAAATAATATCAGAAAGATCTACAATGACTGGTCTTTTAAATATCGTCAAACAAATCCAACGACTAGTTGTGAGTTTCGAAGTCAGAGAAGCCAGACTCCTACCCACCCACGGGGGTTGAGTATTAACAAGTACTTTACGAGATAAATAAAGTTAGCTTATAAGAGACTGTTGACGTTTGTACGGATTTTATGTAAGTTGGAAAAGGCTATTATTTATTTTTCCCTTTATCATTAATACGATAATTTACTTGTAAGCTGCTTTGTTAAGTTCGTGTAATAAGTTACAAATAATACACTAGCAACAAAACGATATGAGAAAGATTTTCCTTTACATACTGATTCTCGGAAATAAAAATTAATAAATAGAAATTTTATAATTTAAGACCGTCGTAAGCTGAGTACTTTGTACGAAGTTTTCGAGGAAAACTAATCTACAGCGAGAATTATGAGTCGTATCATTCTAAAAATAAAATCTTTGTATAGCCAAATGAATCCTTACACCCGTCCGTTTTAAAACATGAATGTATTTTAATTAATTAATCGAGATTACCTAGTGAGTAGTAGTGAGTCTTAGTCGAATATCACGGGATCAAACCTGTAAGAGCTAGTCTAACCTGCATGTATCTGAAAAATGTCTAACATAACCCATGCCCAGCAGTGGGAAATTCATAGCTATGGTAGGTATAGTACTCCAAATGTATTGACTATGGACGGACAATGTAATCGTACTAAGATACGTCATATCAGCTTAGCGTGTTAGCCTTATCCTACCTCAAACATTTTCATGTTAGTAATTAGCTTAAGCATATATCTTTGAAGGAGAATTATATTTGCAAATTGTGTTTAGAACTATACATATATATAGCGTTACTGCCTCGTTGGTCTAGTGGCTTGATATAAGGCCGCAGACGCAGTGGTCCTGGGTTCAATTCCCAGGTCGGGCCAATAAATAGTTATTGGGGTTTTCTGTCAGAAAATTCTCAGTAGCAGCCCGGAGTCTGAAAGTTGGAAGTGTGTACACTCCCGTGCCTCGGAAAGCACGTTAAGCCGTTGGTCCTGCGCCTGAACTCTTTCCGGTCGTGTCGGATTGCCATCCCATCGGATTATGAGAGCTAAGGAAAAGAGAGTGCACCTGTTCGCTTTACTTGGTGGTAGGACTTTGAGCAAGCTTGTTTGCGAAGATTAAAAATAGATACCAACTTTTTTATAGCATATGCATGCGGACGTGCATATGGGCTACCTGATGGTAAGGAGTCAACAACGCCCATAGACATTGGCATTGTATGAGATATTAACCAACGCTGAAACGCCAATGCGCCAACTTACTTTTGAACTAAGATGTTATGTCCCTTATGCCTGTAATTACTCTGGCTCCCACCCTTCAAACCGGAAAACAACAATACCAAGTACTGTTGTTTTGTGGTAGAATATCTGATCTCGAAAGCTCTTCACAAATCTCTACCACCAGTGACTGATATATAAATATGAAAACAAAACCGTCAAGCTAAATAACGTAAATAAAAATATACCTGTATTCCCTATCAAAATATACTATTTTAAATATTTTATTTGAACAAAATGACTTCAGCATTAGAACATGTAAATAAAAATATATTAAAAACAAAAAATACATATCTTTAAATAATTAATAAATATATTTTAATGTATTATATTATATTGATTTTTAACATTTTACCTAATACCTGTGAATGTCCCACTGCTGAGCTAAGGCCTCTTCTCCTTTTTTGGGAGAAGGTTTTGGAGCTTATTCCATCACGCTGCTTCAATGTGGGTTGGAATACACATGTGTCATAATTTCAGTGAAATTCGACACATCCAGGAAGTCTCACGATGTTTTCCTTCACGTTCAAGCAAGAGATGAATATAATTGATCACAATTTAACCACATAAAACTCAGTGACACTTGCTCGGGTTTGAACCCATGATCGGTTAAAATTCACGCGTGGCCTATCTCAGCTATTCTTATCCCAGCCTCACGATAAATGAATCTTGTAAATGGTCCATCATTTCATCATCAAGAAGAGTTTCTAGTACGTGGTATTAATTCAATTAGTTAAAACATCATAAGAGACCACAAGAATAAAAAAATCTTATTTTACCAATTTAGATGATTCTATAATTCCTACAATAAGTTAAATATTAATTTTGATTACATAGTACTATATATTGCTAACTCTTTGCTAAACCATTGTAAATTTAAATAAAGATCATTGAAAAATGAATGTACTAAAACACTTTTAAAATACGTTATTTTTATAATAAGTGACAAATCGTCGTAGATTAAATTGCTTGAGATTAATTTATATAAAACGCGCTTGACTTCCAAAATTTATAACTGTGTTAAAATATCACATAGTAATTATGTTGTTCAAATAAGTATATACAATTTATTGAGAGTAATAAAAAAAATCTAAATTTATTTATTCATACACTCAATGTGTTCGTATTGGTTGAATATCAACGACGAAATGAAGGCACTTAATGGTTTAACGATAAAACATTGGTTACAGAACTAAAAAAGGACAGTATTGTAAATGGAATGATTGTCCAAATTTATTGAGCAAAGTCAAATTGGCTGTACCAATGTATAACGCTAGAAGTCTTATTAAAAATAAGCAATGATAATTTCGAAACAGCTGACCTAGACATTTTTCAACAGTCTTCTTTACGCTTTAAAAGACAGATTAAAAAATATCTAACTACTTAGCTTTTACTCTCATTTCTTTTATTTAAAGATGCATGCCTATTTTATTCATTTACTTTATTTAATTATGTTATCAATATTTTAAAATAGCGTTTATTTATTTTTAAGTTAACTTACCAAGAAAGTACTACTTTTTTTTAGTTTTTTCCTATGCATGTTAAGTTAGCCTTTAAGTGAGGTATGCAATTTTTATATTTATTTTATTTATGATTGTACTATGAAATGAGAAAATAAATTGTAACCAGCGTCGGCTTCTTTTATAATAAAATAATATAATAAGGTGATAATAATTACTCCGTTATGAATATGGTTGATTGATATAATCCAAATGTTAATATCTAAATATAACGTCAATTAATAACATTGCTAACTCTATCGATATATTAAATTCCGAACTCGATATAATTACGGTATGATGTCATTCAAATGAAGTTTTAATGAACCTTAATAAATGTATCAAAATTTGTACACCTGGTATTCAATCGGCGGCCTATATTTATGCGCAATTCTGATGGTTAAAAATAATAATATCCTGGGACATTATTCACACATGGCCATCTGATCCCAAACTAAGCAGAGCTTGTTATATGGAAACCAGACAACTGATATACTACATAATATAATACGTTTTTTTTTTCAGGACAAACAGAAATGTTCATGCACACACATGTCTGTCCTGGGTAGGAATCGAACCCACGACTTGCGGCGCGAAAGACAGAAGTCTACCAAACACGCCAACCGGCTCGTCAAAAAATATTATATTTGATTGATATTTGGATTATTTTATTATGATGCTGTATCCTAGAATTGTAAAAATTTAAAATAGCTGCCAAAATGGTAATTTACATATCATTTTCTAACTACCATACCCATCCATCCACAAAAACCAACTCATATTAAAGAGCGGTGTATCCTTCTCGGCTCTGACACTTCTCTTTTGCGCTCTTACAGATAATAAACTGCTCATGCCTCTGAGTTGAATTCAATTATTCAGCAATTCATTAACTGTTAAAGCTGTCGAATTATAGAATTCCCTGACTCGTGAAATTCGTCAAGCTGAATCCATACATATTCCCAAAAGTCGTTTGCATAATTATTATTTATTCATTATTTCATTTGTATAATATATTACGTAGGTCTACCTTTTTATGTAGGTTAACCTCTTCGTTGGTCTATAAGGCTGCAGATCTCAAGGTCCTGGGTTCAAGCACTAGGTCGGGCTGATAAACAGTTATTGTGTTTCTCTGTGGAAACATCTCAGTAACAACCCGTGGTCTGGAAGTTGGAAGTGTGTACGCTCCGTTGAAAAGCCGTTGGTCCTGAACTCTTTCCGTATGTATCGGATTGCCGTCCCATCGGGTAATGAGAGTGAGGGAATAGAGATTGCATCTGTGTTTGCGCACACACTTGTGCGCTATAATTTGACCTGCACAGTTGCCTAATATCTCTTGATATTGGCCGCCGTAGCCGAAATCGGTTATATTATTGTAGCATACGTTTGTAAGTCTGTACTTTGTGCAACTTATGAATTTTCGCATAATAGTGGCTCAAATTCTTGATAAACGCTTAGCTTGTTTTTATCTTCTATAAAATATTATGATTCTCAGGTAAAGGTTAAAATAGTTTAAAAGTGCACCACGAACGCGTAGAGATAATTCAGCATGTTTAAATGTAAAGCAGGTATGAATACATTTTTAATTCACTTTTGTATTCATATTCTAAATCCCTAATTTAATCTGATAGTTTCGCACAACGGTCACGAATTTACGGATAGCCTGCTTTTTTACCACCTGATAGTAAGTGATCACCAATGCCCATAGACATTGGCATTGTAAGAGATGTTAACCATCGCTTACATCACCATTGCGCCACCAACCTTGGGAACTAAGATGTCCCCTTAAATTTGTCTTGTAAAATGACGATTCATAACTGCTTTTAACAGCCTTTTCAAATAAAATATAATTAGATTTTAGTAAACAAAAGATTTGATTGAACAAAAATTTCAATAGCCTATTTCTATATTATTTTATCTGATTCTTAAATAGAATGTTTTAAAATGTCTTATATATTTAACGTAATACATTTTCAAATAATGTATAATTTTTTAACATAATAGGTTCATTTACCTTCGATGTAAGTTGTATACTTACACATAAATTGCATACATGATTCTGTTACATAAATACCATCTAAGAGCCATTGTGTGTTTAGTAGGTTGGTGACGCATTGACGATGTAAGGAATGATTAAAATATTTCATTGCTAATGACTATGGGCGATGGGGAACACTATCGGCTATCGGGACAAGCTACCTATATAACAGAAAAAAAAAAACAAAAAAAAACGTTAATGTACTTAAGTTGGTACAATAAATACCAACATATAAAACAGTTAGAAAATGTTGTCTTCTTTTTAAAATGTCAAATCAATAATGACAAAAAAAGCGATATCATAACTAAACAACGTTCATAAATAAGGCCGTTTTATATTAAATGTCGTGAAATATGCCTAACTGATTTTTATTTATTTGATTTACTTATGAATATCAATTAAAAATAAAAGCTTATAAGTATAATACAATGTTACTTAATTCAGTGACGAGTGCATTTCAATGGACATTAAATAATTAATTTCAATATACTTAAATCAAATTATTTATGTAACATTACACGATTTCCCTTTCGTTCGGGGTTTTTTATTTGGTGACGACTGACAATCTTAACCCTTTCATGTGCCGAATTAAATTATTTAACTTTACACATATACTTGTGAATGTTAATTAACAGAACGAAATTGACGGGGAAAAATAAAGCGTAGCTTTATAAAAGGCTCTTTTTTTTGTTTATATAGGCATCTGACAACACCCCTATGTGTTTCCTTAAAAGTTACTTATTTAATAAAAGTAAAATTTTGATTGTTTATAATTGATATATATTATATTGATATAATATGATTTGTTTTATAATAATACTAGCCGGTACCCACGACTTCGTCCGCGTTGCTTGATAAATTAACAAAGTTTTCTTATGTACGAAGGAAAAAACATCAAAAAGATCGCAAGCAAAAATATACTTTACCTCTATCATTTTATTTATATAGATAGTAATTGGACAAGCTTTTAAGCGTTAAAGTAATATATTTTCATTCTGATTATAATTAATGTATTATCTCTGTAATGGGTGCACAAGTAAAATAAATAGTATTTCAGCTATTATATATTCCAAGAAGAAATTCGAAACTCGTGGCAGAACACAATGATGAAATGTCAGAGATTATGCTTATCCCTATATGCGACAATGAATATAATAAGCATAGGATATCAAAGATATACGCATTAAAATAGCGTGTCACTAAATCATATTCTAAATAAATCTATTCTTTAATTATGTCTTTTTATCGTCTAATATTACAAATGCAAAAGTGAGTTTCGTTTTTTGTTACGCTTATATTCGTACGTCTTAACTACTCTAATGATGAGCCGGTTGGCGTGGTTGAACGAGCCGGTTGGCGTGGTTGGTAAGACTTGCCTTTCACGCCGCAGGTCGTGGGTTCGATTCCACCTAGGACAGACATTTGTGTGCATTAGCATGTCTGTTTTTCCTGGTTCTGAGTATAATTATCTATATAATTATGTATTCACAAAAGAAAAGTAGTATATATAAGTATATCAGTTGTCTGGTTTCATAGTACGAGCTGTGCTTAGTTTGGGATCAAATGGCCGTGTGTGAATAATGTACCAGGATAATATTATTATTATTATTATTAAAAAAAAACCACCGATCATAGTGAACTATCATTAGATAGCAAGAAAGTTAAATTTTCCATTTGAGGGGAGGAGGTACCAACGTTAATGATGAAACCTTTATACAAACTTGTTTACAATATCATACAGCTTATAAATTATTTATTACTTATTACTATACTTATTAATTACATTTCCGATCATGTATATTCTGTTATTGGATTCATATCCAGACTATATTGAAATACAATCTGTATTGCAAATATGAAAGCATTCGCTTCACTTAACAGCTCTATTTATCAGTAGGTACAGTGCGCCGTCCGTCGGAATCTATTAAGGGGATTACTATGCAGCCAGAAGACGAGGGTCGCTGAGCTACGTCTCACACGAATAATGTCATAGCATCACACCGACATGTAACAGGTTTTACCTGTAATCTAATTGTATTGTTATTATTAATGTATAGTTTATATCATGATTTTACTTGGTGCAAGTCCGTCTGAATAGGCGCTATCTACTCATCAGATATTCTTTGTATTTTAGCATTCCTGTTTGTAGGGTCGAATGAGCATAAATACAGACACGAGGGACATAACATAGTTCCCAAGGTTACTGGCGCATTAGCAATATAAATAATTTTGAATTTCGTCTATGTGTGGTACGTACCAATTATCATCAGGTGACTCATTTGCATATATATAAATAATATTTGAAACTCACAACTCTTATTTTATTGAACATTCAACTTAAATGATAAGAGCGAAATAATTTCTTAAAGGCATCGCACCTACAAACCCTTGGCTATTGCAGATGTCCATGGACAATGATCACTTTTAATCAGATGAGCCACTTGCTCGTTTGCCCCCCTCTTACATAACAAATAAAATAAACATATATTTTATTAATAATAAAAATAAAAAAAGCTTTGTCATTGTAACTTAAATTAAACTATACTGTATTTAAAAGCTGATTAATTTTATTGATTGCAACAGTACGGTGTAAATGCAAAAGGTCTTAATCCACATCAGCTAAATTATTTATGCATTTAAAAGGATTTAGTCTTAATATGAGGTGTAGCGGCGCGGTCACGGCTTCCTGACTCCAAGTCCGCGTTGAAAAGTTAATTAGACTCGTCATTATAAATACTCATTTACAAACTTATATATAAAAATGGATTATAATATATTTGCCGGAGATTAATAACCCGTCACCATGAAAGTAAAACTCATAATATTAAAGTTTTTTTTAGTTATTTTTAAAAAATGTTTCTATGCTTACAACTTTGTTGTTACTCTCTATTTATTACAAGTTTGCAAAAAAAGTATTGTAAAGTTTTCAGGGATCATGTTAGTGGTTTTATCTTTTCTACCATAACATACCTGGAGAACGTATGTGAATGTTCTATACATTATCATGTGTACGTGCTATCGTTAGAATCCCTACATCATCTCGAATAATACTGTCTCTGTCTCAGAACTACTTATCGTTTATTTTTAGGAACGATATCTTCATTGTATATTATTTATAAGACCTGTCGTGATGTATGGTTCTGAATGTTGGGCAGCAAAAGAAGAGGCTGTAAAAAGATTGCATGTGGCTGAGATTCGAATGTTAAGAGGGATGTACGGTGTGACTAGAATGGACATGATTAGAAACGACTATATTAGAGGAAGTCTGAAAGTAGCACCAATAGAGATAGTTGAAGAGTAATAGATTAGCGTGGTATGGGCATGTGATGAGGAGAGATGAAGAGCATATTACTAGAAGGGTGATGAGTATGAATGTTGATGGATATAGAGGACGGGGCAGGCCGAAGAAAGTGTGGATGGATTGTATAAGAAAGGATATGTGTATGAAAGGTGTAAGTACTGAGATGATGAGTGACAGAAAGAAGTGGAAAATGCATGTTGTGCCGAGCCCAAGTAGTGGGATAAGGGCAGGAAGAAGAAGATTTGTAAAAAAATATAGGAAATACATAAATATAACGCTTTTCATCACAATAGTCTAAATTTAAAGCGAGGGAAACTACAAAACAAGGCCGGCAATGCACCTGCAAGTCCTCGGATGTTGCAGGTGTCCATGGGCGGTGGTAGTCACTTTCCGTCAGGTGAGCCTCCTGCTCGTAATAAAAACTTGCTTACATAAAAAAAACTTAAATAAATATTGTATACTCACGTCTGTATCTTTTGTTATATATTTTATGTTTACTGGATTATTAGTTTAGTGAAAATGGCAATTAGCTAGTTAAAAATAAAACTATGCAAAGTAAACTAATCTTGCTGTCAGTAATAGACATCAGTGACTTGCCAAATTTCCCTAATAGCGCTAAAGTTGACTACGAAGGTGAGCTATAAGGTGTGAAAGAATATCACGCGATGATTTATGTTCATACCTGGTATAAGCGTTGCCGATAACACAGTGGATAATAACCAAAGGTTACGGGTTCAAGTTCGGGAAAGTCAGTTAAGTTTTTATCTGTTTTTTTGTACATAAGTAACCGTGTTATGTTTGGCCGTGAAGAAAAACATGGATAGGAAATCTACATGAGTCTAAAGATATTCTAAAAATGAGTCTAAGAATGAATTGTCGGATGAAATTGCCACATATATGAAATCTAGCCATATCAGCACAGTGTTGTAGATAAAGGTCCAATTCTTTTCTTCAAACAGAACCCGTATTAAATAATTTAGACGCTCCTACACCAATGCCTCCTTGCTCTTTAACTGATGCGTTAATTTAAACATCTTTAAAACTACAATTCGAAGTGTATTGTCCTTCTAAATTAACAGTCTTTTTTAGAAATAAAGTCATTTTTAATTCATCATTTTATGCGGTCATGACTTACGTATTTATTTAATGTTTTAATGTAAAAAATATGCATGCATTAATAAAAAAAGGTTTATTTTTGTATGATAGCTAAATTGAACTAAAGTGAAACTTCATTCTTTATTAGAATTTTTATGTATACACATACTACTAACAGTACACACACAACTATTTGTAGATATTATGGAGATCTACATGTCTTTTGTCTGTTATAGTTTAGATATCTTAGAATTGTAACATATAATCATACAATATAGATGATTCTGATTAGATGAGATGATAATCTTAAATAAAAAAAATAGTATATTATATCCAGCGTGAATGTATAAAGTATTAAAGTTCCATATCTATGATAGCTATGTTATATTAATACCATGAAATAAAACTTTGTTATAAGATATATTTTCTATCTATATCTATCTTATCTATCTTTTCTATCTATTTATCTTTTCTATCTATATCTATCTTATAATGTGAAATGAGCAATTCTTGCATAAGGTAATGATTTTTAAGTTTATCTACATAGGTAGTTTTCTTGAAAACGAACGAGGTGCCGCTCAGGTACTTAACTATTATTTCTTGAAGATATCATATAAATATACATTCAGCTTACGTACCGATTTAAAAATTACGCCTGTTATAGATTTCAAATATCCAATTCGTTCGGCAGACTCGCTACTCAAAGTTCTGGAAACCGGAAATTACAGTCGCTTTGTAGCAACAGACAGATGAATACTAGGATACCTTTTCATATATAAAATAACATATGATATGAATATATTATTTTATATATTAAAAGAGAGAGTTCGCTCCCGATATCCGTGGTTCGTTCACACCGTGGCATTTTTATTTTCTTGTTGCATTATTTTACTAGTTCTTACTAATAAATAAAGATCCGCTTCAATTAATTTAAAAAATGATTTGTTTTTATAGAATCAACCTTTGTTATGAAGCTATTTAATCGGATAAGTATTAAAATCATAATATTAATGTCATTATGTTTCTATTCTACCTATGTTATTATTGACTTTGAACAGAAGACAGTTACTGCAACTTAACTGTAGTAGCCTAATATGAAGCCTCGCGGTCTTATTTGTAGGTAATGATGAGTCCTATAAAAATGTAATACATTATTTGAGGTATAATCAATCGGTTTCGCTCGAATCAAAGCGGATAAATGAGGCATCTTATATCTTATTAATAAAATAAAACCTTAATATAACCTACTTTAAGGTTGAAATCCTAAATTAATGTAAATCAATGTTATTGGTACAAAACACAAAAATCGGTCACAATACACGAACTTCCATGACTTGTTACGGGCGCCTTTGTTTAACGTGTGCTGTTACCACTTCCCAGCCGAGCATTGTTCCTCGCGCTAATAACTCGACACCAATTATAAGTTGGGACACCTTTCAAAATGAAACACAAATTGCCTTAGGTTGGCGTACCGAAGTTGTCATTGATTGACGCAGCCTGTAAAGACCTCTGACAATACAATTTGTTCATTGTTATGACGTCACGGGGACTCGTGACGGAATCAAACGAGATACTTTTTATTTTACTATTTGTTTAGATGTCATTTTATAAATGCAGTAACGATATTGTTACCATAGATAAATAATTCATATAGATTACACAGCTCATCAATCATCGCAAATTTTTACGATTTCAAGTGCCCAGATTACGAATATATTCATGAAAGTTTTCAATGTGCTCGTATTTTCATGTTTTTTTTATGTATTTTGATTTTCAGCATATTACTGCTGGTCTTTGAAAAATGATTATTCACTGAAAAATTATACAAGAAAAGCTCATAAAAGGTGTTTTATGGAAATATAAAATATATTTTCAACATTTTCCTCTTTATTACTTCGATGTATCCTAATTTCTCAAAATATTACTGACATTATAAATATAACTGTTATTTTTATTTCTCGTTTTTTGATTTTTTTTAATGGAAAATGAAAATAAAGATTTAAAAAAAAATCTGAGCAAATCTAACAAAATCATTGATAGTTTCATGAATTGTGGACTCAAAATTATTTTCATATCTAGGGCAACAAAACCACTGTAGACCAGTGTTATTTATGTTGTATAATTGTAAAAATATATTTCGAAAAGTTAAGGAATCCAATAAGATAGACAGAAAAGAACAAGACTATTAAATATAAGGAAGCCACGTAAAAGAACTTCGTTCCAAAACTTTTTTTTGAATAATAACTAACTAAAATGAGAAAGAAAAGAATACCAATAGATTAATTAAGAAAAGAATCAAACACTATGTAGTTCAAAAACATAAATCAATTTTCAAAAGTAGAATTGTTTATTATAATATTAACACGAAAGAGCAAATGAAAATGTGATTCTTTTAATATAATTATGTTAAAATGTTTGTACATAATATATTATAAACATTCAACAAAGGAAATTTAAGCGAAATTCATTACTCCATTCAACATCAGATTAAGATATTTTCTTTGAGTAGTATTTTTAATGCGACCACGCGACCGCAGCTTACCGAAGTTTTAACCTCGGGGGTCCCGAGGTTTTCTCTGACGAATAACTTAAAACTTCCTTAGTACGCCGCGACCGTGGGGGGGGGCACGCTACGTGGTCGGCTTTGTGTTCGCTAAAACAAGGTAAGATATACTTTGAGGAAAAGGAACAAATATTTTTATGGATTTCATTAAATTTTGAGATGTTATTTTGAAATTGAATATTTATTAACTTTCTATGTTAAACTTTTTACTTAAGATTTATTTTAGATCTGAGGAAAATATTTTTAAAAGGTAAAAATGTTATAGTTATATCTATGGATATCCCTTATATTTATTATTCCAATAAAATACTATTTATTATTATAGCAGTAAGTAACAGTACACTAAGAGTCTGAATGTCCCACTGCTGGACTAAGGACTTCTCTTTGAGGAGAATGTTTAGAGCCTCTTCCAACATGCTGCTTCAATGCTGGTTGGTGGAATTTCAGTGAAATTAGACACATATAGGTTTCCTCACGATGTTTTCCTTCACCATCAAGCACGAGGTTAATGAGAAACACAAATTAAGAACATGAAAGTTATTCCTGCCCGGGTTTTAGCCTACTATTGAAGGTTCTTGCGTTCTAACCGGGCAATCTCGTAGTTGATTTGTATACTATTTTTATGTAACTTTTTATGTAAACGTTACATTAAATATTGCACGTTGAAAGGCAGAATTTCACTGATTCTACTTTATACTTAAAAGGTCTCTCTTGGATTTCCAAATTTGTAATAAAGCATATTCGAATTAGATTTTTTGTACAGCTGCATATAACATGATGAGTCATTGATTCCCTTGACTAGAGTAAGCTTATCAACAACGGTCTTTTTGTATGAAACACGTGTCCTTGTGTCCGCGATGTGTGTGAATAAATATGCTCGGCAGTGAAGATGAACATCGTGAAGATACTTGCTGTGTCAGATGAAAGTACCTGGATGACCGAGCTTTGCTCGGTATTTTTTTATTGGTAAATTGTGTTTTTAACGAAATTATACAACGCCATCTACTGGAGTAGCTTTAGTGTTGTTGTGTCGTTGCTCTCAATTAAAAAAATACTCGCCAATAGATGTCAGGAAGAGTTATTCATTGTTATCGATAAAGTTGATTATTGAAAATACGAAGAAAATGTCATTTTCTAAAAATGAAACCTAGCTAGATCGATTTGTCGCCCCCGAAACCGCCAGCATACTAAATTTCATGAAAATCGTTGGAGCCGTTTTCGAGATTCAGATATATATATATATATATATATATATATATATATATATATAGAGAAGAATTGCTCATTTAAAGATATAAGATACTGCCACGTCATACAATTTGTCCACTATATCCACCAGAATGCGGGTTAGCATTAGAAAATTATTCACTGTAGGTGTATTTACATTTGTATATTATAAATCAAATTATTTTATACAAAGATATTTTATTGGCATACTTACTTAACAGCAATACGTGTACCTTTTGTTTTGTTCCGGTTTGAAGTGTGAGTTAGTCAGTGAAACTACAGGCACAAGGGGCATCGTAGTACAATATAAGGAATAGGTTATATTTTTTACAGTGCTAATGTCTATGGGCGTAGGTGATCACTTACCAGGTGGCCGACCCACCCCAATCCCTACTATTTTATTTAAAAAAAAAAACATTCCAATTTACATGGATTATCTTCTTCAATAAAGGCAGTATTCCGACAATAATACAAGTATTTTACAATGAATTGTTTCCCGGTACATCGGGTCACTACGACCCCAATTGTCACGAATATTTCCCATAAGGCCCATTGTCTCGGACGGTGCTACTTCGATTCTTGCATCGGATATTCGACAATCATATACTTGTAATTGGCGCTGAGAGAGATTTATTGCTACTGTCTCAATGAATCCACTCTAGCGAACGTTTTATCTAATCTTACGTCTCATTATTCCTTGATCGAGTGTCTCGCTGTTCGGTTTGATACTCGTGTATTAGATTATGTCGGAAGGTGAATTGGTTCTATAAGGATTATTGTTAATGACAGAATAAATAAATAAATAAATCCGAGTCAAGCACCAATTAAATTTCATGTACTTGATTTGTGATTGTAATTCATCTCGTACTTAACAATAAAGGAAAACATCATGAGAAAACCTGCATGTGTCAAATTTCACTAAAATTCTGTCATATGTGTATTCCACCAACCCGCATTTTAGTAGCGTGGTGGAATAAGCTCCATAGCTTTCTCCTCAAAAGGGGATGGTTAGGTATATACCAAGATTATTTTAGGAGCAATTATTAGTTAGGAAGATGGTAGCCATATTCCCCTGCACTGAACAGCATGTAAAAACGTTCCTCTTGCTGGTCTCTCCACTGGTGTCGAATTGTCTCGTCGAGTTAATTCAATAACTCGGATACAATCTATTTATAATTGTATCATTGCACTTTAAACAATATTCGTAAATTCCTATTTGTCTTGCAAGAAAGAATGTTTGGTATATTTAAAACAATGTTAGCTGTTCAACTACGTAACAAATGATTCTTTGGATACCCATCGCTAGTTCAATTCAAAATTTATTTGTGTTAGATTGTTCAATATTTATTTACATTTTACATTTTTCCTGCTTTCACTGTATCTTAGACAAATGTAAATATGTATTAAACAGTTTGTTTTTTATATATTTTTTATTCATTTTACACAATATATTTTTAATACTTTACACTAGCTACAGAGTTGATATATATAATATCGAATTCAAGTAATTTGAAACGTATAGTTCAAGGTCTATTATAATTCAAGGTTTTGGATTTATTTATGAAACGGCTTTATAAAAGTAAGAAAGGCTAAAAATATAACAGCTATTTCAAGATCTCTGAATAAACCACTCATAAGTCTCCAGCAATCATAATTTTCTTTGTAAAAATAATATTAATTGAATCAAGTCAATATTAACCTTAAACAACCTACTCGCGGTCTTACAGACACAAGTTGTATAAGGTATTATTTATCTTAACAATAGCATGTATTACGCCATATTTTTCACCGGTCTGATCGACCAAGGGTTGACGTAGATGCATCGTAATACGTGATTTATGTAGACAACTAGTTATTTGTATACATGAACTAGTTTATCGTCCGGCTTCGCACGCGTAGATTAGAAGAAAAATGTATTTTGGGTTCGATTTGCGTAAAATCCGTCCTTAGTCTACGTCAGTAGTTACTCCATAACTGTGACAAAACTCAAGTCAATCGGGCGGAAAGTCCTATCCTAAATATCTCGTGATGAGTAGTATTTCGCTTATATATAACCAGAAACCAAAATTACATTAAATCTTGTTTGTGGTATAGTTAGAAAAAGTTTTACCTAGCGCTCAGTTTTGGCATAATCGTGAAGGCATATAACAAAATTGCATGTAGCGAAACACTGTATGGTAATTCCGAGACTAACATTGTTTAGAAGCGAACGATATATTTCGGATAATATTTTACATTCATCAATTGGTTTACGTAAATAATAAACTACAGTAGGAATATAATGCATTCATACTAACCGCAATGCAGTTTTAAATGCATATATTTATAACAAACATACTTGCACTCAATAAATGATTGAAAACATGTACATGTTTTATAAACTCAAAATAAATTTGATTATTAATCGTATGTGTTCTTTCATTTAATATTCTTTTACTTTTTTGTTCCTAAGCAATCTATACCACAAACATAAATTAAAACCTTAACTAAATACAAATAAAAATTAAAAATAATTATTAGACAAGCCGTGACCGCGTGGAATGGTGGCAAGAATGCTAGCAGCATTTCCCCTTTGAATCGCAATTCCAATTCTCTGGGCGAAAAATGAACCAGCCCTCTTGTCACCAGTGGAGGCAATAAGTCAATAATTCGAATTATGAAAATAAATCAGTGATTGTACTGATGTAAATAAAAAACACATAGTCGCTTGGTTCTTTTTCTAAATCGATTTTATGGCAACCAACTCGAATCAACCTCCACGTTTTGTGCGAGAAAGTTATGAAACAAATAAATGAGGCCATAATAAATCCACCCCGAGTAAATGAACTACCTAATCAGTGCAGAGGGAAAAATGGGATTTTTTGCACAATAAAAACAACACTTCTCTGTTCGTAAAAAAAAACTCATTTCGCTTTATTGCAATGAGCCTAATTTGAATTGAGTGCTATGCAGTTATGGCTCAAGAGAGTGGATAATTTTAAGTATCAGACTCCTAAAAAGAAAACAGGGGTGGAACGAATACAGGTTATGTATCAAAAATTTCACATTATTTCGTTTTAACAATATAAATAATATTTATTACTTCGATATCAAATATTTGATGAGCTAGGCTACATTGACTCCTTTGAAGTCTGTACGAGTATCTCAAGTAGTGCTAGGGAGCTCCGTTATTCATATAGCCTCACATAGTACAATTTGTGCTTCTAAGAAAGATGTAAATAGATACATTTTGGTGTATATGTATCATATGTATGTGCTTGTGTGTGTGTGTGTGTGTGTGTGAGAGAGAGAGAGAGAGAGAGAGAGATGGTGAGATGATGCCGAAAGGTTACAGGATTATTACTTCAGATATAATTTACAGATATACAAGACATCGTATTACATAACTAGTACAACCTCTCGACGTGTTTCGTACTCGACCGTTGTAAAAATCAGCGCCGTTAGAACCTTGGCTGTTGTGGCTGAGTGGTCTCACGTTTTGAAATCACAATACTGTACTTACTAGCGCACTTAGAAGATGTTTTGTTTTTATTGTGTTTTATGATTGTTTTTTTATATTTTTATTTACTGTTTTGAATTTTTATTATTAGTTGTATCTTAGGTTTAAGAAAGTATTACTTTTGTTTTAATATTGCATTTATTTTTAATGATTGATTATTTTTAATGACAGTGTTTACAAGAACACTATCACTGCACTGTGCACTTACAAATAATGATTATTCTATTCTATTCTATATAACATCCTGTTTATGTTTATCATAAATCATCAATCCTGTTGTCCGTCACTGATTCAGTTTCGGTATTGAATATTTAAATTCAGTTGTTCCTCCTTCCCCTCGGAAAACTCCGCTTTTATAAATCTTTACTTGAGATCATTCAAAAGAAACGCGTCTGACCGCTTATGTTTGAATAATAATAAATAAGGTTTTGTCATACACATTATTTTATCATTAAAGTTAAAAGTTAAGTTACAGTCCGTGAATGTCCCACTGCAGATCTAAGGCTTCTTCTCCTTTTTTGAGGAGAAGGTTTGGAGCTAGCTATATGAGCCACCACGCTGCTCCAATGCGGGTTGGTGAATTGCACATGTGGCAGAATTTAAGTGAAATTTGACACATGCAGGTTTCCTCACGATGTTTTTCTTCACCGTTAAGCACGAGATGAATTATAAAAACAAATTAAGCACATGAAAATTCAGTGGTGCCTGCCCGGGTTTGAACCCTTTTATCCCCTTTTATCTTTATATTGTAGAAATAATGGGTTTATTTGTATCGTTGAAATAGATAGATATGGTTTTCTTTCTTTGTATCCTATAATAAATAAACATCAATATTTTTTCACTTTTCAATATAAGTACTGTTTCAATAAACAAAAAATATATTTGTTATAGGATCTATTTACTTGGTAGTAGAGCTTTGTGCAAGCTCGTCTGGGTAGGTACCACTCACTCATCAGATATTCTACCGCAAAACAGCAGTACTTGGTACTGTTGTGTTCCGGTTTGAAGGGTGAGTTAGCCAGTGTACCTACAGGTACAAGAGACATAACATTTTACATCCCAAAGTTGGTGGCACATTGGCGATGGCGAATCATACTTTTAACAAGTAATGAGTGCAGAATATACATAATATATTTATAGAAACTAAAAGATAGATAGAAGATTTATAGTAGTAAATTTAAAAAAAAAAACAAATAACTATTAAAAAAAACTGAAAAATAATTAACAAAAGGATAAAATATGTATATATATATATATCAATCTATCACCATAATAGGATACGGCAAATTTTATCATTGGATCTAAAGAAAAACAGCAGCGGTTTTTAACTAAACATCCTGATAATAATGATGTCTCTCTGTGTAGTAATACTATGCGTTTCTGCAAACACTATGTTGAAAGGTTATATGTTACGAAGAGTTTATTCGGATCGCTCGTCAATTTCAATAATAAAAAAATAGTATTAGATATACTTAACTATGTACGTTTATAAAACAATGAGCGAAGTTTGTACTGCAACACTATTTATCCAATAATATTTATAATTAAAACAAAATTACAATGCCGTCTAAGCCCATTAAATGTGTGTCTAGTAATTTAGAAAAGTATGCAAATAAACGCTCAATATTTCCAAGTAAAATAAACCACGATATAATCGAATGCGTAAACCATTTTAAATATTATACATACTTACAAATGTTTAGTTATTTTTACGTTACGTAAATATAAAAAGCGAATGTTGCCGCAACATTTTCTGTATTACTCTTAAATGTCAGCGTCAACAATGACTTGAAAAGTAAATTGTTAATAAACAACAAAGTAACAAAAACAATCGGAACAAAAGAATTAGAAACAATTTCTCATTTAACTTTTTAAACTCGAGAACAATTCTTTAAACGCGGAAAAATACTCGAACAATAAATGTAAGTACCTTCGAAGTTTCGTGAAATTTAATTAACATTCCAGCAACGAAGTGGCCAGTTTTCAATTGTGATCTGTCACCGCCATTCCGGTCACCCATCAAACTGCATAGCTATGACATGTCAAAACAAGTTCACTTAATTTCGTCGGTAGCTGTACATTAATTGTGGTCTTGCCAACTTCATTTACAATTTAACAATAAAAATCTTACTTTTTAATAATTTATAATGGATATAACTTATGTAATTTATTAATAATGAATAATTTTGCGGTGAATGAATAAAAAATAATAATAATTTTTTGCTAAAGTACCAGCCACTCACTGTTTCCATTTGAGTGAGCCAGTGCAATTTGTAGTATGGCGGTAAGTTCAAACTGATGAATGAAAGATGAATTATAATCACAATTTAAGCACGTGAAATTCAGTGACGCTTGCCCGTGTTTGAACTCGCGATCATCGGTTAAGATTCTTGCCACTGGGCCATCTCGGCTGTTTTATAATTTAATAGCGTGTTGGAAAATATAAAACGTACAATTGATGTCGCGTGGATTATATAAAACAAAGGAAAATGGAACAAAAATATAATAAAATAAAAGTTGAAATACTAATTCAAAAAATCTTCATTGTACACCACATTGAAAGTTACGGTGAGCGGAAAATTTCCAGTCACGTGTGGCGTTTCATAATTTGAATAAAAAGGTGATTAATTCTTATTGAATTGTTTTTAAATCAGTAAAATATCTTACTTTTATTTGGATGAAAAATAAAATGCTTAGCTTTAAATATGTCATTGTTTAAATAATGTGTAAATGAAAATGATAAAGTTTGTATCATAAAATTGGAAAATACTCATATAAGTAAATATACAATATTTTTCAGCTTGTTCTAAATAAATAAACTTGATTTGTTGGTAACTGCTTTTTTACAAAAAAATACCTGTATATTACCTACATAACTTGCTTATACACAATATGAGCAAGTTATTTAATATAAAATAAATAATTTAATTGATTAAAAAAAATATAATTTGCTCATATTTTTTCTATTGACTAAGCTAACATGTGTCGTGGATTGGTAAGCAACGATTAAGAAATTCAGTTTATGCGTGTTTTTAAGCAATAACTCAAGTAACATCGATATTAACATAAATATGTAAAAACTAAATTATATATCAATGTGTTTTGAAAGTCATCAAATTACATAATATTATGTATTTGTTGATACTAAATTAGTATATACCTACATGGCTACAAGAATTAAAAACGTCAAAATAATATGACGTATAAACTTTCTAACTTTACGCTCGAATTTCCTCATAAGTCTAATGACTCCAAAAGATTCTTAAAAGGTAACATGTAAAATATATTAAGCGAACAAGATCTTATTTGAGAGGATCATAAAATGTCGGAGTGCTTTTAAAAAGTAGTAAAGAAACCGGCATAAATTCGGTAACAGTTGGCAGGTGAGTCCCGACTCACGATCGATGGTATCCTGTTTTGTTTGAAAAGATTTAATAATGTTTGCTATTAATAAACGTAAAGGCCATAGCAACTAGCTTGTAAATTGATTTAATCAATAAGACCGCCTAATATGTATATTCGACCTCGAATAAGTCTATTTATATTTCTTTAATTTTTCTTCTCTTTTGTGTGCAGGAAAAACGATTTTCTTTCTTTCTTTTGCACTAATATTGCTGTTTCGATATATTAGTCCTATTTAATCCTGTAATCCTTAGAAGAACCTACTAGATAGAACCTACTATGATAAAGTTTGTAACGCCTGACAAAAAAAAGTATTTGAAAATTCTAATTTCTAAAAATAATAATGTTATCCTCTTTAATTTTTGTACATTTCTGCATTCCAGTAATATTTTTCCACTAATAATTAAGTTAGATTTATATGTGTTTGTCATAATTGGTATTACAGTTAAATATTTACACATCCAGTGCTAATGATCTTCGACTCTACATGTCTACCTATCTTGTACATTGTACAATACGACCTAACCTCCGAACATACTTTTTTGTTAATGATCAAACATGTCTTCTCATAATTATCCTCGTGCGTTAAAAACACTTTTATATTCACATAAAATATAAATTTCTTACCTTCTACATAAAAGCGAAATACCACTCATCAAGAAATCTCCTGAATTATCAGCCCGATTGACTCGAAATTTGTTACAGTTACTCCCCGACGTAGACGCTAACTGAGAACGGATTTTACGCAATTCCTATCCAAAATACATTTTTCTTGTTATCTACGCGTGCGAAGCCAGGACGATTAGCTAGTAAATAGATATTAGAGATTTTAAAATAGATAAAAGCTTAATATCACTTTAAGTGTTGCTTTTAATAACAAACTTGTAATAATAATAAATAAACTGGACAGATACCTATCACGTTGACCGTAAAAATTATGCTATCTACCCTCAAACGGAGGTTTATTAAAGAGTCGTAAACTCGAACTGCAGGGGAGATACGATGCAACCTATAATGAGGGCCGTAACTGCTGAACTGCTGCGCAATAAAGTCGTTGTGTTTTTAATAGCTGATGCATTAAATATTTTTACATAAACCTACACATTGGCAGAATAATATAAATAATACCATGTACGCTTGAGCTCCAAAAAATATGGTAAATTATTGGTATTATTGGACATATTATATAGTTCTTTTGGTATGTATGTACTTAACTACTTTGTTGGTTGATTTGGTTGGATAACTGAGCTTGATTTGCAGGGCTGTCATTTTTTGTGTTACAATCTAGGGATCGTCAGCAGGTATTCTTCGCAGTGCTTAAAGCCGAAATGGTGGAACGTAAAAAACGGATTTTTCGTCAATGTTTCCTATGGCTTCCGTCGTATCGAATCTATTTTAAGCGCCACCAACCTTGGGAACTAAGGTGTTAAGTTCCTTGTGCCTGTAATTACACTGGCTCACTCAACCTTCAAACCGAAATACAACATTTCTGTTTTGCATTCATCTGAGTGCATGGCACCTACCCAGACGAGCTTGCACAAGCCTCTACTACGCCTAGAGTCTCAATCATACTCAACAATCAATCAAAATACAATAAGGATGATTTATTCGTAATTTCAAATGTCAGTTTAAAATTTAATGGCGTTGAATTGAAATGACAGTTTAAAAAATGGCGTTGCCACTGTTGATAGTGATTAAAAATAGTTCTAGTTGGCAAAACGATCTCTGATCTGACGCTACTCAAACATTATTATTGTCACATAGTTGAATATTTGCATTCAATGATTGAAATAAAACGCCCTGTAATTAAAAAAATTAAACATGAATGTTGGAAGGGCTCTAAATAACGGTTGAAAGTTTTACACTTATCCCCAAAGTTAGTCGTTACGCCCACAGTTTACGGAAATGTATAATTATACGCTGTTTATTTATGCACTTCCTAGAAATATTGATAATATGGCTGCATGGGTCATAGACTTACATATATGTACATACACATTGTATTAACTCATTGCAATATTGTTATTTCTAACATTTTTTAGTTTATACAGCTGTCGATCCCGTCGTCCAAGTTTTAATCGCAGGTTAAAAGTGTTAAAAGTGCGTTTTTACATCGACAAATTTAATGGAATAGCCACAAGCGGTATTTCTTACAATGCCAATGCCTGGGCGGTGGTGACCACTTACTATCAGATGGTCCAGTTACCAGTCTGCTTAAGTGATACAATAAAAAAAGATTGATAGTGCAATTTAGGAAACAATTGAAGACTGCATTCTCAGAGGTGGATTTTTTACTCACATTTAAATGACATCAAAATATATTTTTGGGTGTTTATTTTGTTCTATGTACCGTACGATAATAAAAATATTAACGTTTTAAAAATATATAATTATTGCAATAATATAAACTTCCAAAATAAAAATAATGTTCACTAAAATCCATAGTTTTGTTAACGCACGTATGCGATACACACATACATCATATAGTATAAAGTTAATCATAAACTAGAAAGTGGTAAACGTATGCTACACGTTCGGAAACGGTAATTATCAACAACAGTTCACTCCTCGATAATAGCTGACATTATCAACGCAGCCGATATGACCTCTATTCAATTGTAATAAGAGTCCACAAATCAAATAATCCTAATTACAAGTCGTCGCATGGGAAATGACCGAAAACCATTTAACCGTATCAAACATACATAAGTAAATTTCTCGATGATTATCGGGTTGAGGCTGTGATTTGGGAAGCCCCTTGTGAATAATGTACTTCAATGGCGTGCGTCACGCGTCTACGAAATGCTTAAAGGAATATTACAAGATCCTTTGAACTGTATATTAATTTATGCAATATTTTTTTTGTTTATAATTTGTATCGTCTCGTTGTCTATGGCTAGGTTATGTTTGCAGATTCCGAAGATTAGGTCAACCTAGTGACTCAAGCCAGTGAAAAATGATTGGATTTTTCTCTAGAGAAATTCTCAATAGCATCCTCAATATTGGATAGAAAACAAACCTGTACCTCATACGTATGCATAGCTTTTCTGAACATTAATTTATGAAGTGTAGGTTCGTTCATTTTTATATCAATATATGGACAAAAGTAAAAAAGTCAATTCCAAGTAGTTCTGTGTTCTATCAAACTATTTCCCTTCTATCCATCTTATCAAATTGCTGTCAGAGCCGCAACAATTAGGCGGCAACTATTTTATGCATATCCCGCCTACGTTGAAGTTAGTGCAAGATTAGTGCCGCGTACCATGGTCTAAGTCCTAATTGTACATAATAACTGTCGGGACCAAGGCAGGGAAGTTGGCTCGTGCGGTCTGCGGTCGCACCTACCTTCACTAACAATTTGCGGGCTACGAGTAATGTCGCCGTCTTACGATATTCCTCGTGCTCGAATATTTAACTTAAATTTCCATATAAGTAATTGTTTTCATATTAATTTATGTTTAGATAAAAGTTTTGGAAAAAATGTACATAATTAGTAATCATTCATTGAATAATTGATGGATAGTCTGTAAAACAATAATTTACCGTAGACTCGTTTTACAGTAATGTCTGATTTTAGATTGAGAGGGCGCACCCAGGAAAATTTTAGATTTCTCCCGCGCGTCCCTTTCACGCCTCTTCCGACACGCGATCTCATTTCTATGAATTTTTTTTTTTGTCTGAGGCGAACGCAGTATTGTATTTAATTTATTTTTCATGTTGCATATATAATACAATTTTTTCTGAAGAATATTATTGTAGTTTCTTTTAAGTATACTATGGTAGTTAAAACAAAACGATGTCAAAAAAAAAACCGTAGTTAGGTGTGACATGCGGCAGATGTTGTTTTTTGAGAAAAGCAAATGAAGAAAGCTTTTTATTGTTTTATTATTATTATAATTTTTTTTTGACGTGACAACGTCCAATAAATCGATGAACGCTGGCTACATGCATGAAATTGTCCCGTTACGCTCATTGTCCCGTTGCGCTGATTGTACGCTTGCGCCGCATCTATCTGTTATGACGTTGTCACGTGAAACGATAGTTACAACGTCATAAGACACAATTTTTCCTATAAATAAAGGGGAGGCAAGTTTATTGGGACTCATTAGTACTGAGCACGCCAGAATACCCACTATCTATCGAAACCAGCGTTACCCACTCTTTTGGGGCCGCCACGGAATCGCTTGCGCATACTACTATATCACCTATGCGAGCCTCCATTCCTAGGAGAGTTGCAGGGTATAACGATTCTCCTAGCCCCGGCTGTACTTACGGCGGGGGGAGAAGGTGGCATAGCGTCGGTGCCTCCTTCCCGGACGTCTTCGGTGGAACGAGTCAACGAAGGCTCTCACGCTCCCGTTTCGCGGCCTTCTACGCGCATGACACTCTCCCAGCAAGTTCGTAGATATATTTTATATTAACAAACTTATATAATATTGCTTGAGCCCCGAAGTATTGGTTCATTCCTCCTAAAGAAGCACAATCATTTTTTTGGCTTTTATCACTTTATCAATCAATTTTGGGTGAGCTAAAAACAATCTTTTAAAATGTCAATGTCGCTGGAAATTCAATAAAAAATCCATAAAAAATAGTTTGAGTCGATATTAAGTTATGGGAATTTGCGACACTAACGCCAGTATTCGGCCATAAGTAAATTTGTTTTCCTACTGTTTTACACTTTATTATTATTATTTAAATAGGAAAAAGGAATAAAATCAAGACGTCTTATATATTGACATTATTCTAAATTTTGTAGCTGTGTATATATTTTAGAAGTATATAAGATTACAAAAATGCAAAATTAAGCAAATAAAAACTCAATGGTGCTTGCTCGAGTTTTAACCCGCAATCATCCATTCAGCTTCACGTGGAGCCAAAATTTTCTATGTGCTCATTAATTAAACGCACCACACCAAGAAAAAAAAGGAAAAACGGCCTGATCTAGAATATTGATATTACCGTATTAAGAACGCGTGAATATTAACCGATGATCGTGGGTTCAAAACCGGGCAAGCTCCACTGAATTTCATGTGCTTAATTTGCGATTATCATTCACCTCGTGCTTGACGGTGAAAGGAAACATCGTGAGGAAACCAGCATGTGTCAAATTTCACTGAAATTCTGTCACGTGTATTCCACTAACCCGCATTTCAGCAGCGTGATGGAATAAGCTCCAAACATTCACCTCAAAAAAGTAGAAGAGACCTTAGCCCAGCAGTGGGAGATTCACAGGTTGTTACTGTATCAATATGTATCGCGTGATCACTACGAATACTAACAAAATCACCAGAGCGGAATACTTCGAGATCCTAAATATATCATGATGAGATTGCTTTTAAAAAAATATTATTTTCATCTTAGACAATGTTTGAAATTGAAACGCTGATCGCCTTGTTATGTGAACATAAATATTGTGGACGCCGCCGACTGGCGTCTTGTAATGAAATGGGTTAAGATATATAAAAGAATAAAGAAAGAAGGAAAATAAAAAGCAATATCGTTTTAATTTTACTTTATTATCCATAGATAAATGGACACAAAACCTCAAACTTCAGCAATGTCTTCATAGTCGAATTAGTATAAAAACATTGGTAAAGGGTACTTAAAATATCAAATAGAAAAATTATATATGAGGACCCTAAAAGGAATTACACGATAATACTAAAATCTTACATTTAGACGATTACAATAATCTAATTCTACTAAGTGTACGTTGTTACGTTAATGTGCATCTCCTAAACATTTCAATATCATAATTAACTTATAGGATAAAAAACATTGATTTCTGTTAAGGTGGGTATACACTTTAAAAATCGCAAACGAATAACAAATTAAGATCGGATTTCGTTTGAACTAAGCCTTAAATATAGAACAGTGTTGCCAGTGCATAATTTTTCATACGATAACTATTCTTCTTCCATACAAATTAAGGCTTATTCCAAATGACTAAACAAATTATACCATAGGTAAATAACTAGTAATCGTTTTGTTTTGGCACTAATCATCATTGGTTTTAATTGTGTACACACCTTAACATCAACAAATAAATGATTACTACATATTAAATTAGGAATAAGACTTCTGACTTTTCACAACTTATTGATTCAGTAAAGCTCTTGATACATAATATTACATACAAGACATATTATGTTAATGAAATTTTTTTTACGCACAATATCTTATTGAAAGATTGATAAATTATTATTGAATATAACAATTAAGAGACGTTATTAATATCTTTATGTATTCAATAAAAGATTAACGTCTTTCTTATCTTCATCGATCGCAAAGATCGCTTTAAATCGATCAATATTTCAATAGGACACGACAAATCATTTAAAATTCAATTGAATGCAAAATGGTATATCCATAAGTTGGAAAATTATCAGATATCTTATTCCCAAAATTTCATACCACTAGTCTAGTAATTTACTGACATAAAACACGGCAATATATGAATGTCGAACTACTTCTCATTCCATTATAATTATATTGTTCAATCTCTAATTAGCATCTAACTGAGAACTCATTCTCGAATACATGTTCCTAGTGTTAATCGTATTTTTTTTTAATGAAATATTAAAAAATTCTAATCCTAATCGATATATGCGTCCACTTAAACACTTTATTACATTTACTTAATTTTCACTTTCAATGAAATATATTGCTTATAATTGGAAATCGTCAAAATTGTTTAATCGATATTTCGAATTTAGAATCGATTTATTTGAGAAACGAAGAATAAAGCTTTTCTATCTTATCTTTTGAGTTGAAGTGATATGCTTCTTGTAAAGTATTTAAGTGTACACCGTATTCAAGTAATGTCGAAATAAAAACAAAATGGCAGTCAAGCGTGAATATAAAATACAACCCCTTACACAATCAAACAGTCTTATGCGTCATTTAAATTAAAAAAAAAAGTCATTCAGCCAATAATATTATAACAAGTATAAATCGCACTACAAAATTTCTTAAATGCACGTATTAGATAAAAAAAAAACAAATTACTTAAATAACGCTAGAAAATATTATTTTTAAAGCCTATTTATAATCTTAAATATTTAATGTATACCCTATTTTCCGATTACACGCATTTCATACGTCCGCGTACAAAATTCGATATAACCAATGCAGGGCGACGTATTGATCCAGTAACAGTGTTGCCAATAAAACACGTCTCATTTGTATATCTCAAACATAGCACCCTTGTAATTTTTATGACATTTAACATTACATTCAAATGTTACCATATAAAACATGAAATTCAATTCATACGTGTTCGAAAGCTGCCTTCATTGATATGTCCGATTATATTTTATCACAGAATTAAATTGTTTACATTATGTTTCATTAACGAAACCTTTTTTTTGGATAACTGTATGATGTCAATGCATTAAGATCTTAAGACTTATTTGTAACAATTATTGTACATGATGTGACGTAAAAAAAAAGTTCAACAAACAAAATTTCAGTATAAGATAGAGACATACTATGTAATTATACGAATGATGTCAATTGTTTGATGGTATTACAAAAGGCTTAAGTGTTGAAAGTCAATAATATGTCTCTACCCTTGAACAACGGTCGGATGGTTGTGGTGTCGGCCTACAGGTCGGTGTCGTACCAGGCGGCGACGTTGTTGTTGTCGTGCGGCGGCTCCGGGAAGGCGATGTCGGACGCGGCGCCGGCGCCGTCCGCCTCGCCGATGTCCATGTCCATACCGAACCCGCTACCGATCTCGAGGCCCTGCATTGAGTCTATCGGTATTTGATCGTAGCCTGGAAAATGTTTATTGTTTATCAATATTTTTATACAAGCATCTGTGACAGTAAATAATGGGACCCAATTTTATAAATATCGCAGCGTTATTTATTTTGGTAATTACCTCAATTTCCTGCAATATTACAAACCAGTATCAATTCATACTTAATTTCAATGTCATGTCAAAGTTTCAAATTAGAATGTTCTATAGTTTTAGAAGAGATGATATATAAAATTTATGATTCATATTCGTTAAAATATAAATAAAACTTAAATATACAATTCTAACATGATATATGTATAATAAATAAGCATAAACATGAGGTTATTGAGCACTCTTATAGCATCGACAATTACATTACCAATAACATGACACAACACGCTTTAAGCTACAAAAACAATTAACTTTAATTCTTGGTGGTAGAGCTTTGTGCAAGCTCGTCTAGGTAGGTACCACCCACTCATCAGATATTTTACCGCAAAACAGCAGTACATTGTATTGTTGTGTTCCGGTTTGAAGAGTGAGTGAGCCAGAACAAGGGACATAACATCTTAGTTCCCAAAGTTGGTGGCGTATTGGCGATGTAAGCGATGGTTAAGATCTCTTACAATGCCAATGTCTATGGGCATCGGTGACCACTTACCATCAGGTGGCCTATAAGATTGTCCGCCTTCCTACGCAATTAAAAAAACTGCCTATTGATAAAAACTATATTTAAGTTTGTCACTGTATAATATTTGCCTGGTTGCTTGGTATTGGTATTTCATGGACATGATATCTTGGTTCCCAAGGTTGGTGGAGCATTGGCGAGATAAGGGATGATTAATATCTCTTAACAATTTCAGCGGTATTGGTGATCACACACTACCAAGTAATCCATTTAACAATCTACCTGTCTATTTTAAATACATAAAACATAATTATACAGGTCCCGGTCCTGTTCAAATCCCTGCTGAGACCTATAAAACGTGATTAAATTTTAATGCTTGGCAACGCTTTTCATCATAGATTATATCGACTGAAAGCCCTAACAATAGTACGCTGAAAGATCTAGTCCAACATTAGAACATTTTCCACAAATTAATTTTGCATATTGTCATATCATTTATTTTATTTACCTGTTTACTGTATGAACTATCCTACGAAAGCTTAAAGATTCTAATATAATCTGAAATCTGTGTAATAACTAATAATGTAGCTAAAGTTAATAAGATCATTTTATTTGCCAAAATGTTTTTTGCCGTAATAAAATATTTATCCAAACTATATACATTTTTTAAGTCTAATACATATTTGAATTTGACAATCATGAACCACTGGCTTTTTTATTTTAAGTAAAATTTACAAAGTTCGTAAAAAAATATATCATTTGTTTTTATCGGTAGACGCAACCACTTACCATTAACTTCTACCATCTTCAAGGAACAAACTTTAAACTAAAATATGAACTGAATGAAACACGCAATAAACAGGTTAGTTTAGGTGAACAAAAAAAAAACACAAATATTAGTTATGTAGCAATAAAAGCAAAAAATTCACAACAAAGAGATAATAACAAAAGATAATTAGATTTTGTTAATTATAAATAAATAAACACAATAAATAAATACATAAAAACAAAAAAACACAACAAAAAATAATAATTATTCCCGTCACCTGTGTTTAGTGATAAATAGGTCCCGGATTAAGCTGCGTGTAAAGAAGAGAGAAAACATATATTTATACAGAAAAACTTACGACATTATTACGATAAAAAAAAAACATACATCAACATGGGTGCTTACATACTTCACAATGTATAATATAATATGTTTAAGAAATAATAAACTAATGTTAGCAACTAAATAATTAAAAACACATGTAACAGAATTTTGTTTGATTTTATTATCATTAATAATTAAAAAAAAAACAACAGTTAGAAAACCGAAACTATAATAAATAAAGTGACATCAAGGGAAAAATATTTGAAAAAAGAAATTGAGTATAATTCTATATGTTGTGTTTGAGAAGATTAATAAATCTGCAATTGTATGGAACATGATATGTGCCTGACAAAATAAGTAAAGCTCAAAAAATTATAATATATATTTTGTGTAAAATTAGCATTGCCGATTGCACTAAAGAAGTTCAAAGATTGAGCTCAGTGGTGTACCATTAGAGAGACCCTATGTCCAACAGAAAAATGGTTTTTGATGATGAGTGCACTAAACTATACATACATTTCAAAGAATTGTTAAAACTGTAGTTTATCAAAAGCCATCCTCAGTAAAAAATTAAAAACAATTTGGTAAGTCTCGAGGGTACCACATTCAAACAACTAAACAAACTCTTTACTTTTATAATACTACTATAGATATATGAAGAAAAATGAACCAATGAATAAGAATAGTGAAAGAAAATATTTACTTTCTTATGTACTATAATTCTGTTACATATGTTTACATTCTACAACTGGTCGCGGGTTAGTTTACCAAACAGTGTGTACCACTCATCGGGTCCTTACCTTGCTGGTGGAAGGAGGGCCGCGTCCCGTACAGGCCCTCATAGCCTTGCTCTGGCCCGAGCATATCCTAGCAACGGTACTTAGTATCAAACATCGAAATAAAATAAAACTTGTAAAGCAGACGAAATTATTAAAAAAAAAGGACACAGGCAACAACAATGTGCAAGGTTTGTATTTAAAATGCAAACTATTATATATTTTTTCCACATTGGAAGCAATTAAATTGACATTGATTAAATAAAAAAAAATACACATTTGCTTCACATTTAAAAACAAAGATGCAAAAAGAATTTTTTTTTTACATAAAATCACATCAAATAAAATATGATATGACTTATAATTAACACTTTGTCGCTAAAATTTCGTGACAAAACTTTTTAAGAGATACACTTAATTTTAACATAAGGTAAGCGTTTTTCACATTTTCATAATTAACTAGACTTACTTGCAAATCGGGTTGCATGGTGAGATCATTGGGCCACATCTGATGGTCGTCACGGAACAGAGAATTAGTTAACTCCATAGAGAGTCTCTTCTTGTAGTCGTGAGGCTTATCTTCAGACATGCGGAACAGTACCGCGGCAGCATATGTTGCTACACCTGAAAAAATTTGATAATTAATTTGAAAAAAAAGTTATAATATAATTTAAATAAGAGATTAAATAAGAAATTAATATAATTTAAATAATTTATATCTTTGTGTAATTCAACACATTCAAATACCTACATAATAATTATTGTAATTGATAGTTTAGCATGCTGACTGCCATTACTATGCCACCTTTACCGTCGGTGATATTGAATTGTATTTAATGTGCCACAATATTTCTTTTCCATTATGATTATTTATTTAGTTGTTGTATGAATAAATTATTTTTTACTTTACTGTTTTAACTCAGAACTCGGACGTTACTTTAGGTAATTGTCACAATTGCGGGAAAAATTTACATTTATCCCGCAATTGTGACAATTATCTAAATTTGTAACTCTGAGAAAAATTATAAAGTTACCTTCGTTACGCGAATGAAGTAACTCGGTAAGTGGCGCCGTAGCCCCTTCGGCCTCTATCATTTCAGCCCCTTCTTTGTCTGCAGCAAGTTCGCAGAGGACTCCAGCTGCTACACGCTGTATAACGAAATGGTATATTTAAAAATCAATAATTATCGTCAAGCGAAAAAAAAACGTTTTATAATTTTAGGATAAAAAAACTACATATAACCAATAGCTCAATTGTGTTTTTTTTCATAACACATGTAACTAAATTTCAATGAGTTCTATATTACGCAAAAACACGCTATTTTTATAGTATAGTGTATCTTTTCACTTTGTGTACTAGGATAATAATTGAGATTTAAAGGGAGTGTAACCCAGACCTGTATGTTCTCGATCTCGTTGAAGAGCAGCTGCACGAAGATGGGGATGACGTTCTGCTGGCGGATGAGCGTGCGGTTGAGGCCCTCGCGCGCCAGGATGTGCAGCGCGCCCACCGCGCCCTCCACGATCTCCTCCATGCGCACGCCGTCCGCGTACGCGCCGCCCGCGCCGCCGCCGCCCGCCGAGCCGCGCTGCTGGAACACCACGCCCACGTCACCACGCGTGCACATCGCACAGATACTGACCGTCTCGCTGGTCTAGTGGCTAGATTTAAGGCCGCTGATCCCGAGGTCCTGGGTCCAAATCCCAGGTCGGGCCAATAAAAAAAGTTATTGGGTTTATCCATTGAAAATTCTCAGTAACGGCCCAGAGTCTGGAAGTTGGAAGCGTGTACACTGTGTGCCTCGGAAAGCACGTAAACCCGTCGGTCCTGCATCTGCACTCGTTCCGGTACGATTGCTGTCCCATTAGATTATGAGTTACGTAATAGAATTCTGGGCTCTCTTGAAATTAGCCACCATTGCCGAAAACGGTCGGGATTATTTATATTGCAGACATACATTTAAAATGTCAACAAAGATATACAGCAAATTTCCAGATCCCATTAAACTTTCTTTTCAACTTTGATGTGCATGAGGCATGTTACTGATGCACAAGATTACTTAGCTTTGGAGCTATTTGCAGAAAACCTGAGGAGCTTACGTGAGTTTGCTAGCTTTGTAGCTTTATATAAATGACCAAGTGACAGTTATCGAGTTCTCAGTATCATTCCGTAGTCGGTGTGCAGTGGGAGGAGTGGCTCACCCGCTGCGTGTCGTTGAAGGCGCGCAGCAGCAGGCGCACGAGGTGGTGCACGGCGCCGTGCTCGCGCAGCGGCGCGTGGTTGGCGGGGCACAGCGCCAGGTTGCGCACCAGCCCCACCACGGCCTTCACCAGCGGCCAGCGCGACGGCGGCTGCAGCAGCTTCACGATCACCTGAATGAGCAACCAGTGATGGACATTTCATTATCGCAACAACAAGTGATACGAAGTTTTTTTTCGTGCAATGGTGTTCATAACGATTCATTTCTGCTTTGGTATTGAGAAAGACATCTGTAAGAAAATTAGCACATGTCAAATCTAATTTTGACGCCAGTAATGGAGCATTATGAATATAAGCCTTAATATATTACACATAATATAGTGTGCTATTATTATTTTTTAACAAAGCTTTGTATTTAAATTTTTATCTTACCGGCAATCCATAGTGAAGTCTAACTGCATTTTGAGCCATCTCACTCTCGACGTGACGTGAGGTGAGGTGTCGTAGAGCACAAACAGCTGGCTCAGTTATTTCCTCCCGGTCTCCGGCAGACACAACGGTGCGCACGAGCGCATCTACTCCACCGGCCTGGCAGACTGTCACCTGAAAATAGCTTGTGTTAATACAATGTACCTGTACATAAATAAAATTATGAAGAAGCTTACTTGTTATTAGCTTATAAAGCTGCAAGTATAGCGTGTGATTGACACATTCTGTTTTTATTTTATACACTGAAGGAAATATTAGGAGTAATTTTTAATATGATAAAAAATACCTTATTTCTTTGATTGTTACAAGTCAAGTTCGATAGTATGCCAGCTGCGCAAGTAACTATGTTGACATCAGTTGAAGCAAGTACTTGCACCAGGCTCTGAAGCAGTGCTTCCAACCCCTCGACCTGTAAATACATTATTATTAAGAAAAATATTATCATTAGTTTTTTTCGTATCAGCAATTGTTTTATCTAACCTTAGTAGCAGCATCAGAAAGATTCCTCAAAGTCCAAAGGCAGTTTTGTACTAAACGCCCGCTGGGATTACCCAGGTGCATGGCAAGAGCTTGCATGCCACCAGCTTCCACAATCGCTGGCTTGTTGCTGGAGCATACTGACAGAACCTGGTAATGATGATGTATTAGAACATTATGGGCCCATAGTTATACCATTCAAAAAGTATATTATATATTCAATGACTCGCCTTAAGAACTCTTGATGTAGTCCACAGCAACTTCTCATAGTCGTAAGAGCGCATAATGCGTACTAATTCAATAGGTCCTTGAGAGGCAAGAATAATTAGCTTCGATTCCTGATTTCCATATGCCAAAATCTGGAGACAATCCGTGACAATCGCTAGAAATTTCACATTATTTCTTTGCAATAATGCCACCATCTTTTGAAGACCTCCAGCGAGACGGACGGCCATTTTAGATCCATCTTGATGTAATAGCAGATTATGGAGGGTGGTTATGGCGTAGAATAGCACTGACTCCACTGGAGAGCTTAGAAGTTTTACCAATGCAGGAATTCCCCCACTCTTGAAAATGGCAAGTAAACCTTGTCTATGGTGAGACAAGTTGTGCAAGGTTCCAACAGCGCCCTTAGTAGTTTCTAAATCATTGCTATTAGAGATTGCCCTAACTAAAGCAGCAACCATTTGTGGAGAGTTCATAATAGCATGACGGGATGCTTCTTTCTTAGACAACTGGTGAACCATCATTGCAGCTTGAGATACTACAACTTGATCTTCATCATTTAAAAGTTTTATCAACTCTGGGATGGCCCTAAAGAAATGAAAAGAATAAAACTGTTGAAATTGTAAGAAGTAAACTATTTAATAAAAACATTATTGAAGTTTTATCGTTTTATTACTTTTTGCCATTGACAATAACTTCTATGATTTATGGTTTTCTAAGAAATGGTAGTTAAGGTACCTGGTAGCCAAATCAGCGTCATCTTGGTAGTTAATAAGGTTGACAACAGCATGTTTCAACATCTGAGATGGTTCAGATAATCGCTGGACTGCAGTTGGCTGAGCAGGATCCAGTTGAGTCGATGGTATCTCAATACCCTCTTCCAAAGTTTCAGGAAACATAGCAGCACGAACACGTTGGGAACGTGTCTGCGAAAGCTGCTGGTTCATATCTAAACAAGAAAATCTTTTATCATATTCATATCACAAAATATTAGAAAATATTTTTGTAAGAAGAATATTAGTCAAATTACTTTTTTTTTTAATTTTTAGATAAATTGGAGTAATAAATAATAAGAATGAACATACCATCAACCTGCTCTTGAGTAAATCCCTGAGCAAAACCCTGGTCCAGATCAAACATGAGTTGATCACCTTCCATTTCATCATCTTCTTTGCCAGTAAGAGATGGCACCTGTAAGATTTTTGTTTTATTTAAAGTTTCAATATGTTACATGTAATGCACAACAAATACCAAACAAATAACATGAAGATAAAATCTTTTTTTTTTTATATCATGTTGTATACAAAGAGAAGTAGATTAAAAGTCATACTAAAATTAACTTTATTTCGTCTGAGTAGGTACCCATCAGATATTCTAACACAAAACAACAGTTCCAAGTGTGTTTATAGGAATAGAAATAAATGTAACACACCGTAGATTTACAAATTGCATGTGATTGTCAAATCGTTCTGCATTATTATGCACTGTAAAAAGTTCTTGCTTAATTTACCCTTATTCATAATACAACACTATTCCAATTAACTATTTATAACCACATTAATTTAACTTTCAAAGTTACAAATACAACTTTGCCGACATTGAAAATGCCATCTTTTCGCTTATCCATAGTTAATGTCATAGATTAATTCAAGATTCGACCAATAACATCGCATCAATTGATATTGATGACCAATGGTATCGCATTAAATCAAATTTGTTTATTCCTGTTGTGGTTGGAATAGGCTATACTTGTCATTGTTGTGTTCCGATTTGAAGGGTAAGTGAGCCAGCGTAATTAAACGCACAAGGCACATAACATCTTAGTTCCCAAGATTGGTGGCCGCATTGGCAATGTAAGCTATGGTTAACATTTCTGACACTGCCAATGTCTGAGGGTGTCCTTAACATCAGCTGGCCCATATAAAAAAACAACCTTTAAAATAGTACTACAACAATTATAAAAGAAATTATTTATTTTGCATTTGAGTATGAAAACCCCCAATGTTTAAAAAAATAAATGTCAAACAGGACCAATATAATTCTATGATAATTTATTAATAATTCATGTGTAAAAAATATGTCTGTGACATACAAAACAGGTTTCACATTCTTGTATTGTTAAATATTATACAATTTGCTTAGTTGTAATCATTAACTTCATTCATTCAACTGTTATTCTTACATATCTCGTAACCACTATAATGTTATATAAAATAATTAATTTTGGTTTTTACGTTTGCCTAATTTATGTGGAACACAAAGGTATTCTGCTACATGTATCCTTTAACTTATATCGATTATATCGATCAGGAATCATATAGACTTCTTTGCTTAGAAAATCTTCTCTAGAGGCAGCCTTTATTTACCTTTCATTACGACCTTTTACTTTAGTATAACAAATCAACGAAATTATTGAATGTTTTTCACTTATACTATTTTGTCTAACAGATTTAAAAGACAAGCTATAATAAATTTATTAAACACATATTTTATACCTGAGTAGCGGCTCCGGAATTGATGCCAGAATCCACCAAATATGAATTCTGCTGCCACATGAGAGTCTGCTGTTCTTTGCTTGGAGCCATTGGCACATCAGAACCACCATAATTACTGTGAGACACTGAAAGATGTGTTTAATATAATAGTTATCATAATGGTTCACAATATAAACATAAATATACAATATCAAGATTAGAATATTCATACAATATATAACTGAAGTAATTGCCTAATATATGAACACAAATCAAAATCAAATTAATAGATAATGTTCATTTTAGACGCAAATACAATATATGGCTTACGATCCTATCTTAAGAACTTTACACTTGCAATTGGTAATGCCTTAACAATGAGTCACAACAACCGCAAAATCATGTTTTCTATGTTTCACATTGATTTATTTATATTTATCATGTTAATAATTCAATAAATACTTACTTGTCCTGCTCTGTGAGGATGGTATCTGATAACTCATGGTTTAGCGGATGCAACGGTGCACCCTGCGCCTATAAAAAATAAACTATGAAAGAACGTTCACGACGCAGCCGTAGATATTGATTTAAAAACAATTCAATAATGTTGAAACAGATTTTTTAAAACACGTAAACACTTCCATCTACACCTTTTTATACACAATCAATAAATATGCTTTTATTAAAACAAAATAAACAAAGTACTTCTTTGAGATGAACTAAATACCACACCCGAGAAATATCAGAATTCAGAAATTAATTGATTGGATACTTTCATACTAGTTATGTATAAAGATTGGTAATGCGTAAGCTATAATGTTTATTACATACCTTAAGTTTTTAAGCAATTCACAATGTATTATAAACGTTTATTTTAACAACTTTAGTAAATAAAAAGGCAAGTGCTTTCACCACCTTCACCTAACCTGACATTACAATATGGCGTCGTGTTCGGTAACACTCGTAAGCATTCGTCAATAACGGGACGCTTAATTCCTTTCTCGTTTCGACTTCTACAATTATACCAGTAATCATAGTCACTATCTCCCTCACATTTCGTTTGTAATGTTGGATATATTGCAATAACAAAAAAACGTTTCTTTGCATGCAGAGTACTCAGATATTAAAGATAAAATAAAATTTAAAAAGCATATTATTATTACAATATAAATTAATATAAATTTGGAAATATTGAATAATATTCAGTTATGCTATATAAATACATACTTTAGATCAAAGAACCAAGTTGTGTTTTGAGACTTTATTTTTTTATTGACATTCATAATTCTTTTTATTTCCTTTCAGACTTTTGTTACTTTCACATCTTTTATGAATAACAGCATTAAACGACGAAGGAATATTAGTTATTATTATTTTAATTTGAACTTAATAAAAACATGGCATCGAGCCCTTATAATATTTCTACCTATAGCCGATTTAATTTATCGGACAATGAGTCTGATATACAGATTTTGGTCAGAGAATATGGCAATCGAGTAAATAAACAAATTGTGAGAGAAGAAGAGCACGGAAATTCAGGATTTATATCTTTTGTTGAAAAAAAAACAAAGTTAATAGAGGACTCTTGGACCCAAGATAATTATGATAGATTTTTTAAAGATACACCAAATAAGAACATTGCAGTTTTGAGTTATTTGTCTGAGTCAGGATTCATTACCTCTTTACTATACTCTCCGAACGGCGAATTTCTCATAGCGGGTTATTCAACAGGTTTGATTCAGGTAAATGAATACCTTTCTATTGTTTAGTAGACAAATAAATAAACTAGTTTTAAAAATTTACCATTTGTTGTAAGTTATTTTTCTACCAATAATTGTCAATACTATTAAAAATATTATATAAATGTCAGAACACTTAGGAATATACTTAAATATAATCTCACTTTATATTTTGAGATAATTTGGGGCTTACAATAAGCAGCTCCATTGAGAGGCTGGTGGGTGCCACGGTGCGAAATAATCTCAACCGAAATTGGGTTTCCGAACCGGTGGTAGTTTCTACTTTGATTATCAATAAGAAAGTGTCATACTTCAATGTTGAATAAAGTATTTTGAATTTGGGTATTGCAGGATGTTTTCTTACACCACCATAAAACGAGACAAATCATAATCACAAAATTCCGTACGTTAGTGGCACTATATACCGTCCGTTTAAACATTTCACATAATATGAATCTGCGACCTGCGGTTAATATTCCACTGAGTGACCTGGGCACTAAAATTAAATTATGACCGTTCTAACAAAAAATAATTCAAAGCCGTAAAATGCTTATCATGCTATTTAGATAATATAACGAGTATAAAGTGTCATACATATAAAGGTTCTTAGAATAACCTGGATAATGGACAAGAATTTAAAGTCATTAGAAATTTTCTTACCGACCTTGAAGCGTCATCTGATTTATTATTTGTATTTTGTACCATTTTACATATGTAAGCTTTAATCTTTATTAAATTAAAACTTCAGTTATCGGAACTACGAGTAGCTGTCTAATTATAAAAAGATCAATTTCTTGGTTACCAATACGCAGCAATGACAGGCCTATTAAATTTTAAGAAATTTAAAACTAAATTGCAATCTGGTAAGTCATGAAAAAATATGGAGGAACAAAGCGAAATTTTAACGGAATATGTCGAATATATTTCATCCTATTACAAAAAGGAGGATGTTCCAAGTATTTGGTATCCTATGTTTTATCAAGGACCTAAAGAGGAACGTGATCGCTTCGCTTGGATTAAAGAAAACGATGAGAAATTCTTAAACAATACCAACAACGAGATATTGTTCAATCGATGGTATTGTTCTGAATTGGGTGCCATAACGGCTTTGACCTACTCTCCTAACGGAGGCCATATTATCGTTGGCCACACGTCAGGGATGATACAGGTAGTTTTATCGTCTACGGATTTAATTTTAACGAGTTTTAAGGAAAATTTAAATCTTTTGTTTAATAATAATTTGTTCTCATTAATTACATACTTATTATTGTGGAATTTATTTGACCTCAAAAAAAATAATACCTACAAATTTTGGCCCAGTAAAATCCTACGTCGCTGCGTTTTTGAGTTGTATCGTTGAAAAAGGCTACTAAATGTATAAGTTTGGTCATGTCTGCCTCTGAGGCTTGACGGTCAAAATCATCCTATAAACAACGAAAATCCATAACGTTCAGGGCTTTGCATTATTACTGGATGTAGTTTTGAAAATGTAAGAAAAGTTTGCTCTACCTACTAAATCATTTGCTCATGGTTCATGGATATCACCAAGGTCTAGTGGTTAAGACAAATCCAACAAGCACAATAATCACACAGCACAAAATGGTGATAATAATATGTTGAGTACATTAGAAGTTCCTATGGATACCCACCCCATGACACAATCACGATACAACCTTCACAGTACAGTATTGGATTATCACCAAAGTTACATATAATAAGTGTATATGTAGGTATTAATAAAGATGAATGTTTATAGTATTAAGTAGCAAATTTAAGCTCATTCGGCTGTGGGAAGTATCAAAAAATTAAATTGAATAAAATCTTGTAAGAATTACCAGTACCCACAATAAAACAATTATTAATCTTAAATTTAACTTATCTAAAGTGAATTAAATTGTTTAACGTGAAAATAAACGCATAACTAAAATGTATCTTTCTCAAATAGTAATCATAAAGTAAATAAATTATTCTTTTAAAATTATTTTATCAGATGCGTCATGGGAGTACAGGCGTAGTACTCTGTACGCTGCGGAACATCCAGTATCCACCGAAACCAGTTTATGCTTTAGAATACAGTCGTTTTGAAGAAAGGGTTTGTTATGCTGCGTGCACTGACGGCGCTATCTATCGAATAGAAATACCTAACGTAAGATTATTTAAAATGATATGACATTTAATCTATTGGATATAAATAATCAACGTCGGAAACTTCACTAGAAATAGATATAAGAACCTTAAAGAAATCCACATTAAGGTTATTTACACTAAAACATTTTAAACATGCTGTAGGTACCTAAGAACGTAAATTTAGCAAAATAATTTTTAAATTCATTTTGAGATTTTACGACGAAAGAAAAGTTGTGGGTACTGTTATTTTTATGAGGATATTATTTTGGTATTTATACTACATTATTTTGGTATAAATACTTACTTTTCTGGTGATTTTCTTACTTGCCTGGTGACTGAGTTAAGCAATGCTGTGTCTTCTTCTTTGAAATGTCCAATCAGTAATGTCTGAAAGAGACAAACCAGCATTTAACTAAACAGCCGCTAAACAACATATATAAGTAAGGTTGTTGTTTCCTTTACGATAAGACTTTATTATTACTATTACATGAACTATTTTTCTGTATACACAAATACCTACATAATCATTTTTGTGTAGCAATTCACGATACTACTATAACTGCTAAAACCACGTACAAGTTTGTATCAAATACAGCTTCAAACATCGATAGACGACCCTCCAGAATATTGCATCCGCGCGGATCCCGCTCTAGAGTGTTTTAACACACAATTTTACGGAGCTCCTGGTATTTCTTCCTCCTCGACGCCGTTCATCACACGTACGTATCCACAACACAGATATATATATCAGATATAATTCGAACACCAGGTCGAATGAATGTTTGTTGAGTAAATTTGAATTTATATCTATTTGGGATTTGAATATTTCACAATTTGTTAGCCGTTTTTAAAGTAAATAGGGTTGCTTGTTTTTTTATATTTTACTTAAATTACATTAGTTTATTTCTTGAAAACATGTAAGCATGTATTATAACTAAATTAAATTTATTCGTATACCTATACAAAAATTGTTACGCCTTCACGGATAAACCACTAATCCGGTTTTGATGAAATTTGGTACTAAACAAGCTTTTTACCTACCCCCAACCTAAAATGCAGGCGAAGCCACAGGCGGAAACTAATTAAAAAAAAATGAAAGCAAATAAATGCTATAGGTATCTATTATTAATTTTTAATTAAAGTACAGAGTGTACTCTAATATTTAATATACTTTAGTGTTGTTAATAGCGAAATACTTCGTTTAAGTTGCAACTGTAATAAAGCGTTCAATTACTTAGTAAAAGGAATTAGTTAAATATTTTAACAGAATGTTATTTACTGTAGAGAGATGCCCGGCGCTCTCCCTGGGAATAACGTCTGACCAGACGAAAATGGCCGTCGGTTACGCTGATACGTCCATAAAAATCTACGATATGGAAACTCAAGAGGTTAATTGGCTTTTAGTATTATATAATTATCATTATCGTGTAGTTAAGTAAGTTATAAAGACCCAGATGGCCCTGTGGTAAGAACGCGTGAATCTTAAACGATGATCGTGGGTTCAAACCCGGGCAAGCACCACTGAATTTCATGTGCTTATTTGGTGATTATAATTCATCCCGTGCTTCACGGTGAAGAAAAACATCGTGAGGAAACCTTCATGTGTCAAATTTCACTGAAATTCTGTCTCATATGTATTCCACCAACCCGCATTGGAGCAGCGTGGTGGAATATGCTCCAAACCTTCTTTTCAATAAGAATGTAAAAAAATCACAGGCTGTTACTGTAGTCAAATAATTATCATTAGTGGTTTATTTATTTTCCGTCGAGTTAATATTTTCATTGTAGCTTTTTCTGTATCACTGTAAGAATATTGTTTACTTTCTCTAAATATATACTACGTCATTTTATTTAAAATATTACTGATTATATTTGTTTTTATATCTGTTATTCAGAAATTCCGTCTGTATGAATACTAATGGAAGGCATTATTTATCAATTTAATTATCGATAGGTCACATAAACAACCATTTTCTTCCTGTCACAAAGCTTTAAAGTATGATTTTGTCGCAGCCATTCTAAATTTATAATCATTGGATATTTTATTAGATAGTATATTTTTCAATCTTTGAAATCTAAATAAAATATCCACAAGAAACGAAATAGTACGAATGAAATACGACAGGTGTTAAATTTATTGTTATTAGCTCTAAAACATTTACATTTTCTAGTTACTGTTAACTGAATATGCATTAGAATTTACATTTATTACCGAATAAAGGAATTTAAATACATTGAATTAGAATAAAATAAATGAACATAAATAATAAAACATTAAGCATATTGTATTACAATACTTTGAAAAGTAAAATTTGCATATTATTTATTTTAATAAAAAATAACTAAATAATGATAACTGCCCAAGGTATATCTTGTATTTATATAGAAACATTGAAGAGCATTTTATTTAACACGAGAAGTAAAGTATTCGACTTCCCTAATAAAGAAGTTTATATATCACTAGCGACCCGCCCCGGCTTCGCTTGAGTAGCAGAGTAAATATTTCTAAAAAAGACAAATTCAAATTCAAAATACTTTATTCAATATTGAAGTATTACACTTACTTATTGATTCAAACTGGAAACTACTACCGGTTCGGAATTCGCGCGCTTTAGTATGATAGCTTGAATTTATTTAGTGTGCGATAGTTTTAATATTACGATAACTCCTATTAATTTATATAGGTGTAAAGGGAAATTATAATATAACTGAGATGTTTAAAGTAAATAATGTATTTAATTTGATGAGGATTAAAATCATACCCGTTTTTATAGCTTTCCAATTATCACATTATAATGTAACGATTTAAAAAAAATTATGCCGTCGCGGATTTTTCTGTAGATCTATGAAAGGGGAACATATTCACCATACACTATTTTGTTATAATTCAAAGGGATTTTACAGCGTTTTCGATGAAAGCTACCAATCGGCTGGTTTTTTTTCGACTTCTTCAACAAGTATATTTCAACAAATTTACAGAAAACATTAATTACTTATACACGTAAACCTTTATATTGAATCACTTTATCCATTGGTGAAAACCGTATGAAAATCCCTTCAGCAGTTTTTTAGTTTATCGCGTTCATACAGACAGACAGGAAACGCGAAAGACTTTGTTTTATAATATTTAGCTATGATGTAGTTATATTAAAATCCAGCATATCATTTTTAACCGACATCAAAAAAAGGAGGAGGTTATCAATTCGTTTTTTTTGGGTTTGTTACCTCATAACTTTCGACTAGGTGAATCGATTTTGATGATTTTTTTTATTTGAAAGGTAGTGCTTCCCATGGAAACACTATAATATACCTAGCAATAATAATACGGGAATCCTTTAAAAACAAACAAAAACTTACACATTAAAAATTAACTTTTATTCGCCTGGTCAAGTTTCGCGTGCGACACAAGCACATTATCAACCACACAATGTTTTGTTTGACTGCCTCGTTGGTCTAGTGGCTTGATATAAGGCCGCAGACTCGGTGGTCCTGGGTTCGATTCCCAGGTCGGGCCAATAAATAGTTATTGGGGTTTTCTTTCAGAAAATTGTTAGTAACAGCCCGGAGTCTGGAAGTTGGAAGTGTGTACACTCCCGTGCCTCGGAAAGCACGTTAAGCCGTTGGTCCTGCGCCTGAACTCTTTCCGGTCGTGTCGGATTGCCGTCCCTTTGGATTATGAGAGCTAAGGAAAAGAGAGTGCACCTGTGTTTGCGCACAGACTTGTGCACTATAATATCTCCTGCGCAGTTGGCTCATCTCTCTTGAGATTGGCCGCCGTGACCGAAATCGGTCTGGAGGACCTTATTATCAACCACACAACACAATCGTAACTGCATATTGATGAGTAGAAAAAAGTAAGTTGATTATCAAATTATAGAAGAATACGCAATTATTTGTTTACTTTTTAGTGCATATTAATTTGTTTTTTCGTTGAAGTCGGTTTTTGTTTTGTTAAAATTTTTGTTTATTTATACACCAATTCGTAAATTTAAGAAAAAACAATATTAAAGAAAATATGATTTAAGTATTAGGTATTATGTTCTGTAGATTATATAGATATTATAAAAAGATAATTTATTGATTATTTATCATACTCTAGTACGATAATCTTAATAAATTATTTAGCTTCTTAATTTTAAATTGCGTATTACAGAAAGCGTTAACTTTACAATAAAGTGTAGTCCGTGTCGTAAAATGGTTCAACATAATCTCGGTTTATTGGCAATATGAGATAGCTTTTACGAGTTATTCGAAAGTCATTAACCCATGTGAAGTAGGTCGTCGGTCAAGGATTCTGTTATCATGTTGCAGTGCTGAAAATCGACGATGATAAGATTTATTTTGTAATAGCTTTCCACGCGGCTTGGCTCTCGTGCATTTTCGCGTAATATTCGGCTAAGAGGACCATTAAATTAAGACATTTTTGTAATTGATGTAATGTGTATGTAACCTACAGCTCCGCTATAATAGTATGTAATGATAACATGAACTGGAATGGTTTTTTGCTTCTTCTGGTTTGGGAATATTGTGGTGAAGTACTAAGTCTCTTACGGCCGAATACTGAAACGACACTTAAATATTAAGTGTAACTTAATTATTTGAGACGCCGTTAACTTCAAATTTCGCATACTAATTTAGGAGCTTCTCAACGTTAAGTAGCGTATAACTTTGAGGGATTTTTCAGTATTCGGCCGTTAGAAACTTATATATCAGACTTATTATAAATTTTAATATTTAATCACAATCGCCCAATTTTCTTGTGCTCGATGCTCGATTAAATAATATATTCCCCATAGCTGTAGAATTATAATGCGAGTAATGCTACTTGCATTACTCGCGTTATAATTTATATAGTTTTACCTAGTATAATATATATATGGTTTTACCTAGGTCGTTCTCATATTGTGTTGAATAATAAAAACCGGTCAAATGCGAGTCGGACTCGTGCACGAAGGGTTCTGTACCATTATCTATAAAAACGGTAAAAAGTCGTCTGTTGTATGGGAGCCCCACTTAAATATTTATTTTATTCTGATTTTAGTATTTGTTGTTATAGCGGTAACAGAAATACGAGAACATCATCTTTGAAAATTTCAACTGTCGAACTATCAGGGTTCATTTGATACGGACGGACGGACGGACAGCGGAGTCTTAGTAATAGGGTCCCGTTTTACCATTTGGGTACGGAACCCTAAAAATGTGTAACCAAACTAGTCATGTCAAATAAATTCAATATATAGATTGTATACAGGCAATCAACGCTACTGTCTGTATGGACTTTTGTTTGCTGTAATATTTTTGCTTTGACCAAACCAGGGAGTTATTTCATACGATTCAATTACTTCGCCTGCGATTGTTACATGTTTTATTTGAGCTATTGTAATGCTTTGTATCGATATCGATATTTATATATTCTGGGGACCAATTCTACTAACAAATTGTCACTTTATCGCAATCGAATCAAAGCGGGATCATTGCCGTTTATCCGTTTTTCTACGCCTTAATTTAATTATTTACTATTGGCATAATAGTTAACAATTACTTTTGGTTTTGACATAACGATATATGTTAACATATCCGAATAAATATAGCTTACTCAAAGTTTGATCGGAATTAAATCGTGAACGTACCGTAGTCGTTATAGATTAGTAGAATTAATTCTGAAGCCTCTATTATGAGTGTTTTTTAAATACGTTAAACACGAACAAGACATGTAATTATGCGTTACGATATATTTTTATTGTATGAAGCGAATTAATAGAGTATCTGTTAACACTTTCTTAGACCTTAATCGCCTATACAGACGTAAAAACCATTGTGTGTTGTGTACGGTCTCGATGATGATGATAAAGTATGTATGTATGATGATGGTGATGATGAAGTATGTATGTACGTATGATGTGACCGTAAAGGTAAATCTGTTTGCACGTTTGTTACCTCATTATGATTAAACTATTATACTGATAGTGATTAAATTTCGTATTAAAAATAACCTGGGTCTTGGATATAGGTAATAGTTTTGAGATCAAAAAATTGACAAGGACGTATTTGTAGAGAAAAGTTAGAAAGAGCATATTTTGAATAATATGGTCATAGTCTTAATATACCTTTAATTATACATTATATTAGCCAGATACAAGCATGTTTTTTCATAATATGTACTACTCTTTCGAAAAGGTTTTTTTTTTTTTTTTTTTATGTAAGAGGGGGCAAACGAGCAGGAGGCTCACCTGATGGAAAGTGACTACCACCGCCCATGGACACCTGCAACATCCGAGGACTTGCAGGTGCGTTGCCGGCCTTGGAGGAAAGAGTACGCTCTCTTCTTGAAGGTTTTTATGTCATATCGGTTCGGAAAAGTCGCCGGCGAAAGCTGGTTCCACAGAGTGATTGTGCGAGGCAGGAAATGCCTTAAGAAACGCACTGTTGTGGATTTCCAGACATCGAGGTGATGGGGATGGAATTTGGAGTTCTGGCGCGATGTCCGGTGGTGAAATTCAGCTGCCGGGATTAATCCAAACAACTCCTCAGAACACTCCCCGTGATATATGCGATAGAGGATGCAGAGTGACCCAACATCTCTACGCAAGGCCAAAGGATCAAGCCGGCCGGTAATAGCCTGATCGTCGACAATTCGAACCGCTCTACGTTGAATGCGGTCAAAAGGAAGAAGCTGGTACTGGGGAGCTCCCGCCCAGAGGTGAGAACAGTACTCCATGTGGGGCCGAATTTGCGCCTTGTAAAGTTTTAGGCGATGGGCCGACGTGAAGTACCGTCTCGCCTTATTGAGCACTCCAAGCTTTTTAGAAGCCAATTTGGCTTTAACTTCCAATTGACCGCGGAACTGAACAGTGTTCGAAATCTCGACGCCAAGTATACCGATACTGGCTGTGGCAGCGAGGGGAGTATTCTCGAAATGAGGGGATATGACAAAAGGAGATTTTTTAGCGGTTAACGCGCAAACTTGTGTCTTATTGGGGTTGAAATGGACCAAGTTCAGTCGGCCCCAGTCCGAGACCTTGGTTAACAAGGTCTCGACTTCAGACACAAGTTTGTTCCGACACTCGTCGACGTGTTCCCGAGAAATATTAGCACGGCCGGTGTAAAGAGCGTCTACAGTGCTGTCATCCGCATAGCAGTGAATGTTACTGATTTGTAACATATCATTGATATGCAGAAGAAACAGAGTAGGTGAAAGAACGCAGCCTTGTGGAACACCAGAATTGACGAATTTTAAGTCCAGAGCATGCACCGTCGACAACGACCTTGATGCTCCGATCTGCCAAAAAACTGGCGATCCACTTACACAATTTCTCGGGAAGCCCGTAGGATGGAAGCTTGGAGAGTAGCGCTTTATGCCATACCCGATCGAAGGCTTTCGCTATGTCCAGACTGACTGCTAATGCCTCCCCCTTGGACTCAACCGCCGTAGCCCATCTGTGAGTAAGGTAAACTAGAAGATCACCAGCTGAGCGACCCCGACGGAAGCCGTACTGGCGGTCGCTAATCAGCTGATGCTCCTCTAGGTACCGCAGGAGCTGGCAGTTAATGATGGACTCCATCACCTTGGAGAACAAGGAGGTGATAGCAATAGGCCTATAATTTTTTGGATCAGAGCGATTGCCTTTTTTAGGGATCGGGTGCACTAAAGCCGTCTTCCAAGAATTCGGGACAACGCCTAATGTGTAGAAGTGGCGGAAAAGACGCGTTAAGACCGGTGCCAGCTCGGGAGCACAAGTGCGCAGCACAATCGGAGGAATGCCATCGGGCCCACTCGACTTATGGATGTCCAAGGAAAAAAGTGCTTTACGAACTGCACTCTGCCGGAATTTAATTTCCGGCATTGTGGTATCACACCGCAAGATTGTCGGTGGTGTTTTTCCCTGATCATCAAGAGTCGAGTTGTACGCGAAGAGAGATCCCAAAAGGTCGGCTTTCTCCTTCGCAGAATGGGCCAACGAGTCATCGCTCCTGTGCAGAGATGGAAGGGAGGGCTGACAGAAATTCCCTAAGACAGCCTTAGCGAGAGACCAGAATGCGCGTGTTCCCGAAGGAAGACGCACCAATCGCTCGCCAATCCTGCCTATGTGCTCCGATTTCGCCTTGGCAATAACACTTTTGAAAGACCTGGAGGCAGAGTTGTATTCCTTTTTAAATGCGCTGGTATTTACATCACGCGATGCCGATGCTTCAGCCCAGGCTTGATAGCATTCTACCTTTCGACGTGACGCCGTTTTGCAGAAGCGACCAAACCAAGGCTGGGATCTGCCGCCGATGGGTATTGCAGAGTACGGAATGAAGAGTTCCATACCCTGAAACACCACATCAGCGACCGAGTCAGCAACGACATCGGGATCATCCGGCGAGAAACAAATCCGCCCCCATGGGTAGGATGCAAAGAAGGACCGCATCCCATCCCAGTCCGCTAACCTGTAGTGCCACACACGGCGACAGCCCACGAACCGCGGCCGTGAGGTGCGTGTAATCGGCACTGTACTCCGGACAAGGCAGTGGTCCGACGAGCCAAGAGGAGGCTCTACGGAAACATGGTACCCGTCCGGATGAGAGGTCAGCAGAAGGTCTAACAGGGAAGGTGTATGATCCTCCACATCTGGGATTCGCGTTGGCGAGGTAACCAGTTGTGTCAGATCATATGCCAAGGCAAAATCGACCACAGATCTCCCCGCATGATCGGTGGTACGTGATCCAAGCCATTCGGCATGGTGGGCGTTAAAATCACCAAGAATCACGATCTCTGCGGATGGGATCTGCTGCAGCACGGAATCTGTAGCCCATTGGATGTGCTCAACGAGCCGGTCAGTTTCGGCATTACCGCTATGGGACCTATATAGGCACGCGTAGATTCGCGGATGATCATCGCAGTCTACGCGCAGCCAGAGAATGGATAGGTCCCTCCCTTCAAGATGGGCGAGGCGACGAGAGCAGATATCCTCTCTGACGTAAACACACACTCCAGCCCGTGGCACAAAGGAATGTTCCAACTTGTACCCCGGGTAGGAGAGGAATGAGGTGTCCGCCGGAGACAATATCTGGGTCTCGGTTAAAAAGAGCAAGGCCGGCTTCGCCGTCTCGAGATGGAAGTGGACGGCGTTTAAGTTGGAATTCAGTCCCCTAATGTTGCAGAAGTCCACAGGGAGGGTGGAAGGGGTTGCCTTAAGATGCCTGCTCCGTTTGCCCCGACCATTTAAGAGCGCAAAATTGCCCCCCCCAGAATTCGAAGGGCAGCCTGGGCATCCCTGCTCAGGTGGTGTATGTCCTGAGCATGGATGTCCAGAGAGGGATTGTCCACCGCAGGCGCAGATGGTACCCTCCTGGGGTAGTTGTTTATTATTCTGCGCATTCATTTTGTTGGGGGGGGGGATTGGGCCTCCGGAACTCTCACATACCGGACGAAACGCGGTAGCTTGACTACCACTTCACGCCGATTTTAAGTGAGAGAGTGGTACTTCCCCGGGCGTGCCGGCCCATTCGGCTACAACCTGAAGGTATGCAGCATGGCACTACCACTAAAGACATAATATAATTATTTATTTATATATAAAAAAATTGTTTATTCAACGCGACCAATTTTCTTTTTTTTTTATTGTATAGGAAGGCAGACGAGCATATGGGCCACCTGATGGTAAGTGGTCACCAACGCCCATAGACAATGGCATTGTAAGAAATGTTAATCATCGCTTACATCACCAATGCGCCACCAACCTTGGGAACTAAGATATTATGTCCCTTGTGCCTGTAATTACACTGGCTCACTCACCCTTCAAACCGGAACACAGCAATACAAAGTACTGCTGTTTTGCGGCAGAATATCTGATGAGTGGGTGGTACCTACCCTGACGAGCTTGCACAAAGCTCTACCACCAAATGATAGAGCTTTCTAGTAAAAGTTATATATGACCATATTTATTTGCATTGCTTTTTAAATACAATGAAATAAAGTATCGTTTAGGTATATTGGAAGATATTATTATCTCATTAATAAAACAAAGGTCTCTTCCAAATTTCAAGTCTCCATGGCTTTTATATTTTATATGACAGGGCGTTGGTAGCTAGTAAGGACTGTGCCTTTTATTGAGATCATAATAATAACACTGATCAACAAAATTTTGTAACAAGAAAAGTGAGCAGTAATTTCGAAATATCTACCTAACCTCTCCACAAAATCATATATATATTCATTTGATTAGGACTAATTTCCATGTTCTGGCACTTATAATAGAATTATTGCCACTCGTACGAATAGCAATTAAGATAAGTATATTATAGATAAAATCTTGATGACTTACATTTAACTTACAGAAATACTATATCAAACGTTGTCTACATATTATTATGTTAGCTTTTTTTATTACATGGGAGGCGGATGAGCATGTGTGCCACCTGATGGTATGTGGTCACCAACGCCCATAGACATTGGCGTTGTAAGATATGTTACCATCGCTTACATTGCCAATGCGCCACCAACTTTGGGAACTTGGTCCCTTGTGTAATTACACTGACACACTCAGCCTTCTTACCGGAACACAACAAAAGCAAGTACTGCTGTTTTGCGGTAGAATATCTGATAAGTGGGTGGTACCTACCCAGACGAACTCGCACAAACCTTACCACCAAGTAAGTTTGCCTTAGTTAATTCTATAATTATATGTAACACATAAACGTATAGACGTCCCCATCCGCTCATGCGAGCGAAGTCGCGGGCAGAAAAGCAAGTTATAATCTTGGAGTATATACAAGAATATCCCAAGGTTGGACTACCAGATATGGTTAGTTTCAAACCTGTGTTATATATAACCATCGCTCGACGGCTCATACTGTTGAAATTATTATTTAATTACCGTCAAATATTGTTGAATATGTAAATATTTATAATAACAACGGGCGAAGTATTAAAACAGTAAACAGAAAGTTCTTTGATAATAAATTAATAACAAAGGGTCATTACATTGTTTGCATATCAAGTAAAGACAAACTAACAACTCCGTACTCACGCTTAGTCGTCGACAAAGTTCAGTTTTGTGCTCTTTCAGGTGAATCTAACGTACAAGGTTCACAAGTTACGTCTGCAGTTCATACCGAAGAAACTTCAGAGGATGCATTATGGATCCGTCTGTGCGCTTCGATGTCACGATCAAAAACCGTTCATGTTCGCCAGTGGAGCTTGGGATAATACTTTAAGGGTGAGTTTTCGAACTGCTTATATTGTTCCCAAAGTCCAACACTTTTAAAAAGTAAGATTGTGGTTTGTTCAATATCAATATACACATGGCAGAATTTTATACGTGCCTGGCCTTTTCTATGTCTAGATAACTGAATGGTACACCATTTTTTTAAATTGAAATCCGCATTAACGTTTATATCTTTCTTTGAAGTTTAGATAAAAAAAAACGGCGTGGCATTCGTTTGTAATTTTGTTTAATTACTGTAACTCATGATATTTAAATATAATATATAAGCGGTTGATATAAGCTACATAGTACATTAGGCGTATATATATAAGTTTTGGATTGTCCAAAAAACTAAAATCTAAATGCAATAAAGCTTATCCGCAAACTGTAAATTCATTCATTGAAATACAGCTAAAATCAATTGGTCTAGTTTTATTTTGGGCGCCCTCAATAGATATTTTTTATCGGCGCTAACTGTATGCAGTTAAGTCTTCCAAAAATGTTGATTATGATGCACTATACGTATAGTCTGGAAGTGTGTTGTTGCATGTTTTTGGTGTAACTAAAAATACCCCAAAGGCACAGTAAACACGCCTGTGGCAAATACAAGGTCAAAAAAAAAATTAAGTCTACCCGTGTAGAATCTTAAATATGAAAAATGTAGGTAGGTACTTAGAGAACAATTTCAAAAAAACAAATAACATAGTACACAATAATAACAAAGTGACAATGACAATATATTATGTTTCAAATCTTTTGTTTTTAATACTCAGTAAATACATGAATCAGTTTTAAAAGCAAAATAATTTTATTCTTTATACATTTAATATGAAAGAACTTCGCTGTGCTGTCACTCTACAGGTGTGAATGCCCTGTGCAAGTCCGTTTACGTAGTTCCAACCCTCACTGTATATTATACGGACAAGCAACAATAGCTATCAATTTGTTCTAATGTCTAAGATGAAAGAGATGGTTTGACGCGTCGACATAACAAAAACAAATAAGATTTTACATTATCCACTCATAAGTTTAATATGGAAACCTAATCCTTCTAGCTTTATCTATAGCTCCTTATAAAAATTGTTACTTACTGTTAATTAAATATCTTTTTATAATGTAGCTCCTGTGTAAGAGGATTTATTACGTCATACATAAACTTTTTCTTTAGTAATGCGATAACGTATTCAACATGAAACAAAAAGTAATGAAAAAGGTCTCTTTGACGCAGGTCTGTGGTCGACATGACTATTAAATTAAATGAAGCTTCATTTCTGATGCTTCGTTTAGACATTTCAAGTGGCTCAGCGAGTACATTGAACATTACCTTATAGTAATCATAAGTTTATATGATTCTTTATAACAACTTTGATACGTTCCTTTACACGTAGTTCTGTAAGATTCGAGTCACTGAACGAGGCTTGTAAACGGTCCTCGGATTAAACATGGCGAACAACGACCGCGTACTCAAAGCGTCTCTGTTGAGATTAAAATATTTTGCTCAGCAGTTAACTGCTAGAATTATTTATTAAGCGCTCCTTTTGACCGTTTGCATTAATAAAGAATAGTATGTGTATGTTTTAAGCTAATCTACATACTTTTAAATGTTTATAATTGTCTTAGGTCCTATTTGCCTAGGATAGTTTTTTTTTGTTTCTTTAATAGAACGTTGTATTTTAAAATTGCTCTGTCTTAATTTGCTACTTATATTGGCTACCTGATGGTGTCGTCACAACTGTCCATAGGCATTAGTGCCCGTAGGAAATATTATTCATTCCTTATAAATGAAAATGGCGCCACTAGGCGGGCGAATTAAAATTTTATGTCCTCTACCTATATTATATGTTTCGTGGTAGAATATGTAATTGTTTGGTGGTACGTACCGCAGCTAGCTTACAATACAATATACCTACCACATATTATAGTGACCATGTTGTTTCAATGTGGATACAACTGCCACAATTTTCATCTTTGGGTTATTCTCATGTTTCCACCGCTGCCGCCGATCATGTGAATTATAAACGCAAATTAAGCACATGAAAGTTAATTAGTGCTTCACCCAGCTTCAAACCGCAATCTTCATTTAAGATTCACCTATTATACCACTATCACTGGACCGTCTCACGCTACATACATTTCATATTCATTATTATTATTTCGGGCAGATTTGGGATGTGAGATGCAAGGTCGGATGTGTTATGACTTTCGAAGGTGTCAACATTTGCAGCGACAGCATTGATTTAAACGTAAGTATTGAGAATATTTTAACGACACTATTTACATAGATAAAATAAAATAAACATAATAGAAATCAACAAAATTATACAAATTCAATATACATATAATATAATAATACAACACACGTTAGGTCAGACATAATATGTATGTATGTACAATTGTACGTATATACAAAAAAGACATTAAAGAGTATTCATACACATAATTATATTATATTTATTGTTATATATTATTTGTATTCATCATGTTAGGTGATTAAATGAGGTCGATGACATCAATTTTATTTTACATTTTATCATTCTTTTTTTTATTATATAGGAAGGCGGACGAGCATATGGGCCACCTGATAGTAAGTGGTCACCAACACCCATAGACAATGGCATTGTAAGAAATGTTAACCATCACTTACATCGCCAATACGCCACCAACCTTGGGAACTAAGAGTGTCCCTTGTGCCTGTAATTACACTGGCTCACTCACCCTTCAAACCGGAACACAGCAATACAAAGTACTGCTGTTTTGCGGCAGAATATCTGATGAGTGGGTGGAACTTACCCAGACGAGCTTGCACAAAGCTCTCCCACCGAGTAAGTATTATTATATTTTCTTTTCTCTATTATTAACCACTAAGAATTTAAAAGTGTTATTATTGTTTTTGTCGCAGCAAAAATATCTTCAATAAACATTTACCTTGCGAAAAAACAGCTAAACTAATGAGCGTTGTAGATACCCAAAATTTCTCTATTTCTGTCATCAGTAATTTGACATTGAACAAGATAAGACACTGTGTCATAATACAACGTTTATTGTTAAGGGAAATAACACAATACATTTTAGTAGTTAGTAGTACCTAACTTAATAATACACATCAATAAGGTACCAAAAAAAACTAAAATATTGCAGAAAAATAGAATGTCTCAACCGTTCGTAGTTTCACTCTGTATAAGTATAATAACGCTGATTGCTGTCTACTTGTCTACTTGTCTAGTTTTCTACGATATCTTGTTTAGTAGACACATCATTACGACAAAAACAAGACGCTTTTTTTGTCAGACGATCTCGCTAGATCTCTTTCATGCCATTTTTGGCATTATTTCAGCAGTGACCTAGAAAACATTTTTATTCTACCTCGGATGAATTGTAAACAATTTTTATTTATGTTTGTGTATTTTTTTATTCGAATACATCAAATAAAATATAGGCATTCGAACGTTTTATAGTACAGTTGTTTTTTTAAATAAGTATTTATATTTTCATGATAAAACCTTCCTTATATAACAAACATAAAAAAGAAAAATATCATAATATGTACACTTTTACAGCACCTAAATACATACACAGACACCTGCAACTTTAAGTAACATCAACATCTGTAATGATTAATATCAAAATGTTTCTTTGTTAAATCCTTCTTGATTTTGATAGACATTTATTTTTATACTCGTAAATATAAACAAAAAGCAGAGATAGGCTCTTCAATACCGTAATGATAAAGCCATTTTCGTATATTTAACATATCACGCGGATTTCGTAAGATTAATCGAAAAATATGCCACGTTTTACTTATAACATGAAAGCGAGTGATAAATGAAGGCTGTTATGAAATTACGCCTTTTTTTTTTTTTTTTTTTTTTTTTTTTTTTTTTTTTTTTTTTTTTTTCGCTGTGGAAATGCATTTACGCATACCCCCCGCAAGGTGAAAAGCGGGGGGTTATGTGGGACTCGACGGCTGAAGTGCAAGGCCGTAATACCCACTAAAACCACAGCGTATACTTCACCGCCTTTATGGGGGTGCCAAGGGATCGCGTGAGCATTCCACCCTGACACCCCGACGGATAGCCCGAAGGCCACAAGCTCCTTGGCGACGGATGAAGGTGTTGGGCTCCGCCGCCAAAAAACACCCTGACGGCCGCAGAGGACAGGGAGGACGGCAACCTGACAACACCGCATCTCCTCTTCCTCTGCGGCCCCACCGCAACGCAACACATGGTGCGCCCCCATTCGGTCGCGGGAGATAGGGCGCGCGGCAACGCAACACCGACACGCCTCTCCTCCCGCGACCGCTCCCGGCTACAGGGGATGGACAGAACCGTCCCCCACAGCGACACACCCAACGGCCGCAGAGGACAGGGAGGACGGCAACCTGACAACACCGCATCTCCTCTTCCTCTGCGGCCCCACCGCAACGCACAAATGGTGCGCCCCCATTTGGTCGCGGGAGATAGGGCGCGCGGCAACGCAACACCGACACGCCTCTCCTCCCGCGATCACTCCCGACTGCGAGGGACAGACAGAACTGTCCCCCGCACCCGCCCCCTGGGCGCATCCAACGCAAGCCTCCTCCTGAGGCCCACGAGGAGCGCCCCACGTCCGGGATCCCTCTTAGCTTCCCCGTGGCCGACCTTACCACGGGTACTGAGCCCCCCCACCACGACAAGGTGGAGATCCCACGCGGGGGGGATGAAATTACGCCTGTGGTATTCATGTCGTGTGCTAAATATATAGATAGGCATTTTAACGGCTATGTGTAGGGAATGTTTTATTCAATATATATCGTATTTGTGTAAGCAAAGATAAAAGGGGAAACGGCCCCGTCACGTTTGTTTTGTCAATCGACGCGTTTACATTCTCGTAAATAGGAAACGCGAAGATATTTCAATATATTTGTATAAAATTTATGGTTTTATTAAACTCATATACCTCGATATACCTCATGACTTATTATCATAGCAGAGAAATTGGACCCTTTTTAACTAATATCATCTTAAAAATACTTTCAAGCCATCAGCATTCTTCATCAAAATCATATGAATCAGAAAGCATAGAGAACATACATTATTTTTTATTAATGATATATTAAGCAATCGAAGACATAGTTTTAAATGTAATTGCTGCCTTAATGCCTCATTCATTGTTCTTGTATAATACCAAAATCGAAAATAAAAATTACTTACAACTTTTTTGTTTTGTAATACTCAACACTTATAAATTTAAAAAATGAAACATGCGCCCGCCTAACTCGAATCTTAAGCTCCACTCTGTCTATAGATGGTAACACTTGAGATGTTTATAGAGCTGAGACAAGGTAGTTTTAATTAAAAACTCCGCCTTTGTCGTGAACTTGTTCTCATTCAGTTCTGTCCCTCCCTCGTTATCAACTTCGACGCTCCTTCATAGTTTGTTCAGAGCCTTTGAGGTACATTATTTTTAATACTTTTTCATTAGTGTGTGCTCGTAAAGAAGTTGGTCTTTGCTCTCGCTTATTTCGAATTTATAAGATGATCTTTAGAGATTATTGTTGAGTTTTATAAATCATGAATGGAAAGGTCAATGACTCACGGGGCTTTACCGTCTTAAACTAAAGACTAATCTTCATAATTCCGCTCTTGTCTACTACAGACTTGATTTTAAGCCTATATCAAATGGTTAAACATAAATATTGAATAAAATTATATTTGACTAAATAAAAATGTTTATGTATAATTTTCTATTTTGAACACATATGGTTTATTTGGTCTTATATAAAAAGTAACAATGGTTTTTTATATTGTAACAAGTGTATTTTGGATATCTTCTTAAGTAGAATTCCCAACTGTTCTGATAAAGCTTCCTCTGCTTTTAAGAAGCTTTGGAGCTTTTTCAACCAGGCTGCTCCAATGTGGCTTAGTTGAATAATTGCAAATTTCCTCGCAATTTTTTTTTCCAACGTCGATAACGATATGAATAAACACAAATTGTTGAACAAAAATGAAAACAAACACACATGAAAAATTGAGTCAAGCTCGCCCGAATTTGAGTCTGCATTTTTCGGTTATTTATATGGTTTAACCAATGAGTCAATGGTTCAAATTTAATTAAGATTTTAATAATGTATTGAAATATCTTGCAAGTACCAAACGACTTTTTAAATTATATATGTATACAATACACAAAAACTACAATTGACGCATACAATGTCCAGAGGGATCACTGCATTGCCGGTAGCTGGCAGCCGACACAGGCCCTTACCGTTTGGGATTTAGTTGCCAAGAAAAGACTGCACATCATACGAGCTCAGAACAGGCGTCCGAATGTCGACGGAGAATATATCTACGCGTGTCGTTATTGGAAATCGAAACAGGTATCTGTTGTTGTTTTTTAATAATATGTTTATTATAGTGCATAGAAATGTAGTTTTACTATTTTATTATTATAAAAATTATTGTTCATGTTATAATCTGTTAAAAGTACCTTAAAATGCATGTTGTGGCCGACTTGAAGAGTCGCCCAGCTTACGTTAAATCCGAATGTGTTTTCATTAATAATTATACCTACGTGGAAGTGTTGTGACTGCTGTTAGTCCTTTATTAATAAATAATTATTAAACATCTATCAAGGTTTCAAATAAAAAATAAGAGACAGAAAGAGAAGACAGAGAGAGAAAATTAAAATCGGCGTCAAAAACATATTAGACTTAGTCTATGTATTTATATTATTATGGTCACGACAGCTTATAATTTACCGTTATAATTCAAGAGTAGCTAAACGAAAAAGCCTGGCCGTGACTGTTTTATTCTCAAAGGTGTGTTATAATCGTTAAAGCCCCTCTATAATATAATCTATCGCAAGCGACTTGCTGTAAGCTTCATTAATTAATTTAAATTTAATAACATTGTAATATCCTTTGAATATTCGATAAGCCTTTGAGAACATATTGACTTTATTTGATTCCAGAAATCTTCATATCCTAATATATATATCAATTTGGAGTCTTAATATAAGTAATTTAAATTGAGTATTTTGTATTTATTATAACAATTTTTGGTTGGTACTCCCTTAGACTCGATTAAACTACGGTAAAAAAATGATTACCTTCGAAGGCGCGCAGATTTACAACAAGCTACCTCCAGTGATTAAAAATTGTAACTCAGTGCAAGTCTAAATTGTCACAAGATGTTATAAAGACCTACTTTAAATTTTAACCTTATTATTTACATACCTAACTACCAACGTATTGTTTACCTATTTACTTATGAGTTTATTTTGTTTATACTCGTAACTATATACATTTTTGTTTTTATTATATATATTTATTCTTATAACTAGATTAATATTAGATCTACTTACCTACCTAATAAGCGACGAACTATATGCATAATTATACTCTTTGATATTGTAAATGTTTCTCATGTAAGTGACTGTTTTTGTCTTTTTTGAGGAATAAATATATATAAACCGAAATTAATTTAAGGGAGTGTCCTATGCACTCCCTACTCGAGTAGAAGTCACTATGATACATATATTTTTTTAATATTTAGGTAGACTGGCATATGACCCACCTGATGGTAAATGGTCATTCAAGCATTTGCCACGTGTGTATCTATCCACCCTTTTTGGAGCAGCCCGATGAAATAACCTCTCCATCTCCTCTAAAAGGAAAGCAGGCCTGAGACCATCAGTGGGGACTTTATTACAGGCTGTTCTTGCCTTCCTTGCTGAAGATATTTTCACAGTCTAATGTCTATGAGTGGCGACCCCTCACTATTAGGTATAATAGACACTTTCTTTTGTCTTTCTATTATTAACTAATATATGTATATATAATCGAATAGACAAAAGTCGCAGACATTTCTACAGCTTGTATAAAATGAACAGTAATATTATTTTAAGTATCGTTATGCTGATGGCCCCGAGGTTTCAGGTAGGTTGTTTTCCTTTAATTCAACGAAAATTACTAAGTACACTGTAAGCAGATATTAAAGTTTCTGCTTTGTAAGGTCGACTGCGGTTTTGTTTGAATATTATTTTGATAATTCGATTCAACTTGCGCAAGTTTTGGACGTTGAAATGTTAATTACTTTACGTGATGTGGATTATATGCCATCTGTTAATAATTTTGTTTGAGAACAATTTAAATAAGTATTAAAATTTTCCAGCGTAACTTTAACTATTATCAAGTGAAATTTTGAAAGAATTTAAATTAGTTAGTTGTTCTTAAACTCAGGATCTTAAATCGTTTTACTCTCTACGTTCAACTGAATTTTGTTTTTATTCAATGTTTATCAAAATGAAAATAACCTTTTCCCTAGAAGGCTTTCACAAGCATTTTCAATCGAGTCGTTTAAACTATTATAGTTTATTGACGAAGAGTACAGCGTCATCATCAAACTATACGACTTTATCCATATAGAATTCCATTAAAAAATTATATAGATTGAATTTGCAATTGTAAATTGATGATATCCAGATGCACCAAAATTGACTACTTCATAATATAATTTTATGAAATTATCGCTACATATTAGTGTTTAATAATAATTTATATTAATTTTCTAGTTCAACAGAAAAGGTAAATACGCTATCATCGGCGGTAGCGGTACAGGCTGTCTCGAAGTTATAAACCTGCACAACAGATACATAACCTGTTCTTATCCATCTGCGGGCGCCATTTTGGCTGTCACCAGTCATGAGAATAGGATTGCATTCGCGGGCACCGCCCCCGTGTTTAACATAGTAAGTTTTCATGACCCGAAGCACGAGCCGTACAAAGTGGAGGATGAATCCCAGTGTGACTTCAACATCAAAGACCTTACGTGGTTCGACGAGATTGACCGGAGTAATTGTATAGGCCTTGGCGATCGTAAGTCACAGGCTACTAAAGCTGGTTCTATAATGAGTCAACCTCCTCTATTGTCGATCAGTCAACACTTAACTCGATAAATATATATTTTTTTGTATTGTATTGTAAAATTGATTTTTTTTTATTGTAATGTTTAATTATAATCCTTGTAATATTTTATTGGTTATTATTTGTTCCTCTATATAATAATAGCTCTGTCCCCAGCTGCCACATTTCATTCGTAAAAATATAGTAATCATTATTTCCATAGTATGATACAAATATGACATTTATTATCTATTACAATGAAACTAACCTGTGGGCCATTAATATTGTCTATTTTATGGTTACTGATCCGTTATGTCGGCTCGTAACGTAAATATATTAATTGGCCATCAATAACTCTTAAATAAAAAAGAAACATATTATATGTAACGCGATATATTTTTTTCTCGTTCAAACATCCAGTCACTAGTTTTATAACTCTACATTTATGGCCGAATACTGAAACGTCTTTCAAATATGAAGTGGGACTTAATTATTTGGAACGCCATTAATTTCAAATTTTGCATACTAAATTTTGAAATTAATGACGTTCCAAATAATTAAGTCCCACTTCATTTTGAATGACGTTTCAGTATTCGGCCATTAGCTACTTAATAAGTTTTTTATAGAATATGTGCATGTAATATTTAATAATTGACATTTAAATTATGACGTCATTCTTTGTGTGTAAGATGAATTTCTTGAAGTTTAAAATTACCTCACTTATCATTCAAACTAATGTTAAAGAGCTGAGAATATCCAGTGTTTAGGGCATGTGATTTTTTACTAAAGATTTGCAGGTGAAAACTGGGGTTTAGCAACACTTACAATATCGCTATAGCCTATTGCAACCACAACCGAAATAAACCCAAATAAACAATTTTGACACCGACTTATTGCGATATCATTGGTCGAGTTCTTGACTATGATATTCACCATGGACACGCGAAAAGATGGCGATTTCAATGTCCGTGAAGTTGTAATGGCAACTTTGAAAGTTAAATGAATATGGTTATAATTTTATAATAGTTCATTGGAATAATGTTGTATCATAAATATGGGTAAATTAATCAAGAACTGTGTATAGTGCATAATACAGAAGAACGATTAGAAAATCGCATGCAATTTGTAAATCTACGGTGTGTTTACCGTTATTCATACATCGATTGGAATAGGGTATACGAGTTATGTAAGTTTGTTTATTTTCCCTGGCTGATTTTACACCTGAGGTGCCTACTTATTGATGGAATTTTTATTCATATGAATAATTTAAGATACGAATACAAATACAGGCTATATATTTTTTTCAGTGAAATAAGTAGTACGAATAAAATGACGAATGACTTCTTCAAAATGGTTGGCCTGATTTTGATGATTTTGTAAGTGTATTTGAGCGGATCCCCGAATGTTTTAAATTGAAGCCAGTACAGCACATCTTCAATCCTCGATAAATAACGATAAACAACATACTTTTATTTAATAATTTTAGTAATATTTATAACTAAAAATATATACATTAAAGAAAATATAAAATACAATAATATACTTACATTTATATTCAGTAGGAGTTATTTATAAACCTAGTATTCAAATGTTACAAGTAAATGAATAAAAATGGCGTGAAGGAAGAATGGTAAGATGTATTAAAAGTATCGAGTTGATTAATTCATGTATAAGTTTATTTATATTTATTGTGATAGTCAGTATATGTTCTTTTGAGTATTATTCATGAAATTGTCCAATACAAAGACGATTTCGTCTAATTTGAAAATGACTAGCGAAGCGCTAATGACTTCTTATGACGCTTAATTTATGGTAGTTATAGACAATATATTTTGTAGATATATTCAAGACAAATTATTATTATTATTAGCTTAAGTAGATTGGTTTTTATGGTACTTCTACGTAATTTATAAAAAAAAACATAAATTTTGTATCCAATTATTTATATGTAATACTAGTTTATGTCCGCGGGTTCGTTCGCTTGGACGTTATGTGTTAAGTACCCTATGTTCATGTCCATACTCCTGACAATGTGTATACATGATTACAAGTTGAGTAGTTAAAACGTGACATCAAAACAAACAAACACCCGCACATTTATAATATTATTAGTTAAGATTATCACGATATACTTTTCAGCGTTCTGTTAGTCTAGTGCACTTAGTTATAATAAAACATCAAAAGTCACTAGCACTATTGTTTATTTAAAAGTTAAAATCTCCTTAATTTACACTTGACTTAATTTCTCAAACCATTTTTTAACTCGAGATTCGCGTGAGACCTGCAAAGGGTCTATCGGCAATTGGGCTAAGGAGTTAGTCTTGTCAGACCGGCGGGTAGGAACCATATCCGTGGCTGAACAGCAAGTCGACTAATTACCAGAACGACTGACTATTTCGTGAAAATGTATTGATTATATAGCCATATATCGCTAATCGACAATTTATTATGTATCGCAGTTGATATTGGCATGTCAGCGATATACTTGGTGGTAGAGCTTTGTGCAAGCTCGTCTGGGTAGGTACCACCCACTCATCAGATATTCTACCGCAAAACAGCTGTACTTGTTATTGTTGTGTTCCTGTTTGAAGGGTTCGAAGAGTGAGCCAGTGTAATTACAGGCACAAGGGACATAACATCTTAGTTCCCAAGGTTGGTGGCGCATTGGCTATGTAAGCGATGGTTAACATTTCTTGCAATGCCATTGTCTATGGGCGTTGGTGACAACTTACCATCAGGTGGCTCATATGCTCACCCGCCTTTCTATACAATAAAAAAAATTATATACATAGCGACTAGGGATGTAACAGTTTGTATATCGCGTAGAAAACTATTCTAACAAAAGCTATTACAATGATGTATGATGTAGCAAATGTAACATCATTGTCGGTCCATTCACGCACGCAAAATTACGTTTCACGGAAAAAAATAATCCGTATTAATTTAGTTCAATGGGATCTCATATTTTTATGCCCAACCGACCAGTCGAAATAATGTTTTCATCAATGTTACAATAACTGACGCTCGTTTAGTAGAATTGCTGGATATTGCCATAACGATAAAAACTGAACATACTAATTAAGCTAAGTCAATTCAGTATTATTGGTTTGATGGACAACTGTAACAGCCTTTGAATGTCCCACTACTGGACTTAGTCTCCTCTCCTTTTTGAGGAGAAGGTTTTGGAGCTTATTCCACCACGCTGCTCCAATGCGGGTCAGAATTCGCATATCGCAAAATTTCAGTGAAATTAGATACATGCAGATTTCCTCACGATGTTTTCCTTCACCGTCACGCACGAAATAAATACAAATTAACCACTTGACAATTCAGTGGTGCATGCCTGGATTTGAACCTACGACCATCGGTTAAGATTCACGCGTTCTAACCACTGGGCCATCGGTTTCTTCGGCTTACAGGAAAACGTTTGTATGATATTCTTTAATCGAGATAAGCGGCTGTGTTTCAATATCTGATTATTATAATGATTACAAATGTATATTATTTATTTACGTTATGTAATATTTCTGTTGATATATAATTAATTATAATTAACTTTTAAACATGAAAGCTGAGATGTGAACCAGTATTGTGGGGTAAAGCCCTGGTATGTCACAATGAGTTTTTATATGCTTAATATGTATTTACAATTCATTTCTAGTGCACAGCGAAAGCAACCAACCTGCATATTTGAATTATGCGACATGTATTACAACCAGCAGCGAGATGCAATAAGCTCTAAGCTTTCTCATCAAGAGGAGACGAGACTAACTCAGCTTGGGGATATTAATATACTTAAACCGTGTTATGTAATATGCATAACTATTTAAACTTGTGAGACGTTACTTTGTTTTACTTTTGATAAACTGATCTTTTTTTTAAATAATGGAATAATTAAGCGCTACAAGAAGAGATTACTATTTGTCGGTGTTGTGTACTCAGTTAAAACAACAGCGACGAATAAGTTGCAATGGCATTTAAATAAAGAAAACGTTTTTCAACAGCGCGAACTCGTATGCCGGGCGTTGGTGAACTTTCAACTTTTAGTCGCTTATGTAGCGCGGGAACACAACCATTCCATCTACCTGCCTCCTCATTGGGCGGGGGGCGCTTTCCGTACTTGGAGCGAATATTTACAGCGCAACCTAAATATAGCGTGCCGCTGCTCAGCTGGCACGACCCGGGGAGGGGATAGGCGGGTAAACATTCCCCTCCGACCGCCGTACCTAGCGGAAGGCCATTCGGGCAGCGGCGCCGTAGATGAGCGGACGTCGCTTGTTCGATGCACCGATCGCACCGCGACCATGACCGTTTGAAGTTTAAGGGTGGACGCTCGCGGTAGCAATAAAAGCTTTCTCAAGGTTACGATACTAGGCTTGTTTTAGAATTATGAGTAATAGCGACGACGAGTAAAATATTGTAAATAAACAACATTTTTATGCTTTGTATATTGAATGTCAAATAAAATAACATGACATCAATGAAAATGCTTAAAATTATCTATATTCTCTGCTAAAAATTCTGCTGCTTTTCGTAGTACATACGACTGAATTGAGCCTTTGATGTACAAAGGCAATATTTTGCATGTTCTATCGTTGAATTCCGGGGATTATACGCTGACGCATTCCATCTTTCTATCATGCAATATCTATCTATATTCTATACGTACGTTCTAAATTGGAAATTTCGTAACACACCTGCACTAGTTATTGAAGGGAAAAATTTCGCTTTGATTTCGTTTAAAATATTTTTAATATTCGCGTTCGCTGAGTTTTAAATGTTATTAAAATTGTTGTATCTTGTATATTCGCAATGATTATAAATGTAATTTCCGTGTACTTTGATGAAACAGTTCTGTATAATTGTTCATTTTATTTAATTTCATCTCTTTGCCGAACGTAAAATAAAAAAGGTACAATTTTTAATGTTCATAAAACGAGTATAAAGTTTACACGAAATGGGATACATTTCTAACAAAGCAAATGACAGTTTGTTTGCTGAAAACGTATAATGTTGGTCTTGTTTTTGTTTATTTTTTTTTTTCGTGAAACCCTTAAAATTGTTTACGTTATTTCAGTACGCTTTGTCCGAAATGGACGCTGTTTCTGACAATAACTCATTTTGTTTTTTTTTTGTTGTTGAGAGTGTAACCTTTTTTACACCTCTGATCCAAATTTAAATAGCATCGACAAGAACATCGTGTTATTGAACTCGGTGACAAATTCTATATTATATTTTCATTATAACAATTCCTTGGTGGAAGAGCTTTGTGCAAGCTCGTCTGGGTAGGTCCCACCCACTCATCAGATATTCTACCGCAAAACAGCAATACTTTGTATTGTTGTGACCCGGGTTACGTGGTGAGTGCGGCAGTGTAATAACAGGCACATCTTGGTTCCCAAGGTTGGTGGCGTATTGGCGATGTAAGCTATGGTTAACATCTACAATGCCAATATCTGTGGGCGTTGGTGACCACTTTCCATCTGGTGGCCCATATGCGCGTCCGCCTTCCTATGAAATAAAAAAAAAACAAGAAAATTAACTTATTAGTATATAGAATGTAAATGTCAGTAGCATGAAGGTATCTGGTAAATCATCAACATACAATACAGACCGTGTTACACTTGCAGCCGATCAATTAATCTTTTTACATAAATACAATTAAGAAGATATCGCATTCTAAATTTTGTGTTATTAAATATATAATACACTGTAATGATCTTCGCATGTATAAATAAAAGAACAATAATGTAAATTCCATGCATATTAATTAATATTAAAAGGCAACTAATTTTTAATTAAATGAACATAGATTTCTGTGCAGTTCTGGTACTACATTATTTAAAAAGTTTAGAACTTTTTATAGTATATCTTTCGCTTTGTAATTTTACATCATTTTTGTTATTTCATTTAATTAAGCGTAGCGTTTATTTTAAGATCATTAAATATATGTATATTATAACTGATTTCTGAGAAACAAAAGATAGACAGAGCCGAGTTGGCCTAGTTGTTAGAACGCATGAATCTTAAACGATGATCGTGGGTTCAAACCCGGGTAAGCACTACTAAATTTTCATGTGCCTAATTTGATTTTTTTTTATCTTGTGCTTGGTTCAATTCTGCTAGAAGTGTTTTCCACTAACCGGCATTGAAGTAGCGTAGGTGAATTAGCTCCAAATCTCCTCAAAAAGAAGAGGAAGCTGTAGCCCATCAGAAGTTTTACTTTTATAAGACGTACGTCGTACATAACACGTAATTATATAATAAGTACATAAATACATTAAATGCTCCTTTATGTCTAATGACCATGTCTATATTATTTACATTCATAATAAATTAAATTAACGAACACTGAAATGTGATTCTACATTATTTACCCACAGAATCAAATTGAGGCAATCTCTCGATTTAACTCGCTCCAATTAAACGGTATTCTCATTCAATGTATACCTTATGTATGTCAAAATATATTCCCCGAATAGCGATGTAAGCGTCTGCGTAGAGATTTATTTATATAAAACATGTTTAGTAGTCTAAAACAAAGGAAAGTACTCATCAATAATAATGATACATAGCTGAATATAAAAAATATAATTAATCAATCAATCAATTCAGTGTAAAATATATTATTTATGTTAACTTAACTAAGAATGCATTGAGGAATTTAAGTAGCCTGGGGGGCAAAGTTATATTATGCGTGTACGAATTTATATTTATAAATAATAAAATACAATAAATAAATAAAAGTATATTAAAGTTATCGAAAGAAAAATTACAATATTGAGATTATTATTCGTTTTAATTGCACTTGTATTCAACTTTAAAGTTTATTCTAAATTACATAAATAAGCTAAATATGTATAACATTAGTATCATATAAATGCAACGTGTAAAGAAACTTTAGTTACATAGCGTCCGGAACATCGTAGCAGCACGGCGTAGCGGCGTAGAGGGGACACGGGGACGGGCCGGGAGGGGGAGCAGCTGCATCGATCGACGGGCCGTGACCTTGACCCGGCCGCGTTCCCGGATGTGCCCCTCGCCTAGTTGCGCCATTGTCGCTCATACTCCTAGCTTTTATTAGCCGGGATTTTATTTCACTTGCTTTGAATTTGAGTTCAGCAATTTCAAGTATATTGAGGATCTGGATCCAGGTGAACTTTATCGTTCAAAAACGATAAATACTTTTTTAGGGAGAACATTAATATCGGGGATAGATTTCATTCAGCGTGGTTAAACGATATTTTAACATGTAGAATATTGACGCTAATCTCTATATAAATATTACTTACTTACTTACTTAATTAACTGCACAACTTACTTACTTAACTGCACAAACAATAGAGTAAAACTTTGTTGTCTACTTAAAAAGATGTGTTAGCCGTTCTCATTATAGATATAGGGATTCGTTTTCATTGGCGTATAGTTACAGTGAGTAAGGTGATAACAAATCATCATCTTCGCTTCTTAAAATAATTACAAGAAAAAGTCTTTGCTTACCCTACGTGATATGGATGAAAACCTTTTGACCCAAAAATTAAAGCTTTACGAGTAGCTTAATGAATGAAACAAATCGCATTCAATTAGTTATTTCAAATTCTCGTGCTGCTGTTGACATACCAACCGTAATAGATACTGACAATTTAAGTCTATTCATAAATGAAAGCCTATTCATTCAACTTAGTTTCAATAAACTGACTCTATTAAGTAATACATAAAACCACAGACTTATAAACAAAATGTCTAACATGGGACTTTGTTTCATCTAAACCATTTAAATAGAACATCGCTATATCTACAAGATTTCAGTAAATGTTTTTGAGATAAATTTTGCGGTGTCATGAGTTTTAGCAATATTTTTAAATATACAGTACAAGTCTATAAATGGGATATTTTTGTAATTTTTGATTCATTCAGTAAATAATTAAAGAAAGATTTATTTTTTATACACATGTCTAATTGCTACGATTTTTAACGTTGAGTATAAACTGTTGAAGAATTTAAAACATCCTAAGGCACTAAAATAAGTTTTAGAAGTCCAAATTGAGAGTGAAATCATTTGCTTATGTTTGGTATAAATTGAACACGGTATCTTCCTGGCTAAGGCTGCTATTGACAACGGAGAAGCCAACTACACACTCAATAATTATTATAGTGAATTCGTTAAAATCTATAGATAACTATCAGGGTCAAGACCACAGATTTGGAAATTCTATATTCGGTCTATTAGCAACATATAAAGATTGGAAATATCGAATTATTTTCCTGGGCCGACTGCTATTTCAATACGTCATGCTCGACCACAGGCTAATTGCAACAGCATGGAGACTCTTGAAAGTTGAAGAAGACAGCACCGTATAGGTTGACAAATAGGTATAAAGTGCACTACGATATTTGTAGTCGTAATGTACTTTATGCTGTAATTGAATAATCGTTAAAGTATAAACTTAGGTTGATATTAACAGAGATTTGATAGATAGCTAAAACTTTTATTTGCACTTTCGCGTACCCATTCATTCATTTTACAACAATTATCTTTATATCATATATAACATTTCTAATCCTCAGCAATTAGTCCAATTGTAAGCTTGTGTTACATATTCAATATGACATGAATTCTTGAACTAATTTATGGTAATAAATGCAATCTGGCCGCGGACGGGCGATGCTGGAATGGCAATATGCTAATTTAGTTGCGCATGATTCGCGCATAACTCCCGGCGTATCACTGTTTGTGCAAAATATATCTTGTTTAATAATTCACTCACTTAACATAGATGTAATTCAAGATAGATTTGCTGCTATTTACGCTGTAATTTACAATATTAAATTGTTATTGAGTTCGTTTCAAAATATTTTTTTATAACTAAGTATATCGTTAACTTTACATATAAAGTAAAAGTAACAGTCTGTGAATGTCCCACTGCTGAGCTAAGGCCTCTTCTTCTTTTGGGAAGAAGGTTTTGGAGCTTATTCCACCACGCTGCTCCAATGCGGGTTGGTGGAATACACATGTGGCAGAATTTGAGTGAAATTTGACACATGCAGGTTTCCTCACGATGTTTTTCTCCACCGTCAAGCACGAGATGAATTATAAACACAAATTAAGCACTTCGAAACGAAAAGAAAATTCAGTGATGCCTGCCCGGGTTTGAACCCACGATCATCTTAATACATATAAATAATATTGACTAAAACTAAAGTGTACTTATATTCTAGCCTAATCCTCCTCGGCTTTTTCTGTTTTGTATTTTTAAGGATAGTGGCTATTTTGATATATTTTTTGTTTCTAGGTATAAATGTGAGATTAAAAAAATCGACATCTAGAAAAAAAAATCCTTGAAACAAGAGACAAAATATAATTATGTCGCCCGGATAAAATTAAATGTACTTCATCCATGTCATTACCCGATAACAGGACTTGCTAAAAATAAAATTTTACGAAATTTCACAATCCACTTTCGACTTTATATACTTTACTTAGAAATCATATTCCGTTGTTATTGTTTGATAAATTTGAAGTATTTTATTGAGTCGCTGTAAGCCGCCCTTTTTCAGCTTCGGGTTAGCCGGTTAGCCGCGGAAATAACCTTTGTTCCATGCTGCTGTTACTGGAGCCCTGATCGTGCCCGGCCTGCTTAATGTATTTTAAATGAACGATTCAATTATGTATAAATAGAAAAGTATATAAAATGAAAGAGTGGTTATGATGAATTTTTTATTGTTTGTTGGAATTTTAACGCGTCCCTAAATTGTTAATTCTTATACGTTTGCACGTTTTAATAATAATGTGTGTTTTATCTCGTTTAACTACGGTGTTGTTACAATCATTTTCATGCGCTAAACGTCTGGATCTTTTACGGATACTAGCGTGATACCCCCAAAAACGGAGAAGACAAAGCTGGTGCATTAGTGGTTATTCCAGCGCATTCCATCTTCATTTATATTTTTAAGGCTATTTTGAAAAACCTTGTCTATTGATAGCTATTGAGGTACGGTGCGCTGTATAAGTTGTATGAAAAAAATGGTCCTCCTGACCGATTTCGGCCACGGCGGCCAATCTCAAGAGAGATCAGCCAACTGCGCAGGAGATATTATAGTGCACAAGTGTGTGCGCAAACGCAGGTGCACTCTCTATTCCCTAACTCTCATAATCCGATGGGACGGCAATCCGACACGACCGGAAAGAGTTTAGGCGCAGGACCAACGGCTTTACGTGCTTTCCGAGGCACGGGAGTGTTCACACTTCCAACTTCCAGACTTCGGGCTGCTATTGAGAATTTTCGACAGAAAATCTAAATAACATTTTATTGGCCCGACCTGGGAATTGAACCCAGAACCCCCGAGTTAGCAGCCTTAATCCTAGCCACTAGACCAACGAGGCAGTCAAGTTTTGTATGAAACAGAACTCTTGTACCAAGTACAAGTACCAAGGTACTCACTAGAATCGATAAGTAAATAACAGATTTTACGTTGACCTTTGGCACTCGAAATCTTACACCTCTGACGTCTGTCGCTCGAAATCACAGCTACCGTGTCCCGAGCGCTCAAATGTTTACACATAAAAAATGTATTAATCCTCTCGATCAGTTCCATTGAAGTCTGATGATATTACAATATGTCTTTTTAATTAGCGCGACTCCTTTCAACCCAAGAATCTAATAGAAGATAAAGGTATGCGGACCAATTAAAGCTGAAGAGAAAATCCGATAAAAATTTAAAATATTCTCGCATTATTCACATTAAATGTCGCTTAGATTTCCTTATTTTATTAATTTCAAAAGGTAGAATTAATGAAAGGAAGCCGAAAACCATTATTGGATTTACATAAAGTTATTACGTGGGTTGAAGAAGTTTCGTTTGCATTTCAAGCGTATAGAAGTGACGTACGTATTTAATGAAGATGAAAAAAACTTCCAAGCGAGATATTTGAATACTTATTAATTTACTTATTTTTATATTTTACAGTGTACCAGCACATTCTCAATACAGTCGTTTTTTTATTTTAAAGCCAAACAGATAGGAATTATATAAGAGTCAAGTTTGAAAGGAGAGTGAGTCACTGTAATGATAGGCACACGTGATATAAGGACTCAGTTCGGGGGAGCATTGACTGAGTAAATAATCGTCGACATCTCCAACAGTGCCCATAGTCGAGGTGACCTACCTTTTACCTGTTACCCTCCGATATTAAATGCTTTTAACGATTCCTAACATGTAATGTGCGTTTACTATTGACTTTTATATGTTATCGGCGGGCATATAGGCCGATATGACACCAACGGGTACTAAGATGCTCCATCACTTGTACCTGTAATTACCCTGAATCATACATACATATACTCTTCAAACCAGAATGCAATAATAATACAGGCGGGCTTGCACAAACCCGTACCACCTAGTAAATATGCATATATATAATATGTAATTACTACTAGTGGTAAATTAATTTTTAATAGGTATGTTTAGTGAATAGAGCTTATAATTAAAGAAGAATTCGAAACTGATAAATAAATAATATTAACTCACTACAATTTGTATTGTCAGAACAAAATACCACAGAAACCGCCAATAGCGCAATGGTTAACTGGCCGCTTAGCGATTTAAAAACCGCACGTTCGATCCTGAAGCCTTGGGCTATTAACGACGTCCCACCTAACAAGCGTCGCTTAAAAAACGACCATGCTAATATTATTTATAAAAAAGGAATGAAATATATTGGTAGTCATAATATCGATAGTATTTATATATATTTTCATTATATTTGTAATTCATAACTACTTTCACGAATCTACGAAAGAAAATTGAATAATATTCTGTAATTGAAAACGCGCTACTATTTTATTATTTTCCTCGTCCCTTTTATAACATTAGGCCCACCGTCAATGAATATATTGAAGGTTCTTTGTTTATTCTCTTGAGCGTAACGTTTTTCAATAAAGATAATATACCTGTATCTTATTTGACCTTCATATTATATATATTATATTTTATGTAAAAGCATACAGAGAAATATACTTAATATGTTTGTACAATAAAGCGACATAGTCGCATAAAACAATACATATCAGATCATTTTATAGTTTGAGATGTGTGAAGCAAAGAAGCCGGTAACAAAGAAATCCATGTCCTATTATAAAATATACATCACTTAAGGTTTAAGGGTTAATTTATGCGAGATGATTTAAGTTGACTCAATCAACGAGCCTTATAAAATAACACTTTTACATAGCTTTACTCTCTATTCCCTCTTATATCTCGATGAGACAACAAAGTCATATCAAAATCAGACGATAAGCAAAGTTTCAATATCCAAATTTGAGAACCACTACTTTAAAATTATAATGATATCCTCCTGACACGCCCGAAGAGCCCGAAATGGGGTTTCAACCCACGACCTAGGGTCTTAGGGATTTATATTAGACCAACGAGCCACTAGAACAAAGAAGTAGTTACACGATATGTATTGTACGCGTATTGTCATAAATATTACCTTAAAAGTTATGACAGTACGCGTTCCAATTTAAAAAAAAGTATGTGACCATATTGACAAATGTACTAAACAGCAAGGCTTTCAGCTTGTACATTTGGAGTTGCGCCAACTATGTTATTTAAATGAAAGAAACGTACGCTTAATTCACATTGCCCTAGATTAATTGAATTGATGAACATCACTGTTATTTTCTTGCAAATAAAAGAAGAAAGTGCGTATTATTTTATTTATATAGCTTTCTTTATAGGGAAATGCTATTTGTCAAGATTTTAAATCAAGGTACACCAGTGAAATAAATTATACAGGATTGATGTTGTAGTTAAACAAATAGTATTTTTGGTACAACTTAATTTATCTCTTTATCTGGACTCAAGCTACTCTTCTTATTTGTCTAAAATGTTTTTAGTGACGTTTTTTTTATATCATTAGCAATAATCGACTTAAAGGATCGACTTTAGAAGCCCATAAATAGATAGAGAATATTATTTACCAATTTTTTTTTTCAAACATTAGATTTCTGATTTTTGACTTATTTCACATTTTATTTAGTAAGAAAAGCAATCCGTATATTGTCGAGATTGATATAATTAACGTAAATAGTTTAAAAATCTTCTCTTATCTAATAAATCACTTAAATATCTAAATTATCTTAAATATAATAATCTCTCGTTTGGTGTATCATTTTTTTCATTACATCAATTAAATAAATATATCATAAATATATCTATTATACATAATAACCTCCAACTGAGAATAGACACGCACTCGCACGAGCATACACATACATACACAAATACAAGCACTCACACCCAAACAAACATGCACGTGCAAAATAGTCACATCATTGGAGTTTTCAAATCATGTAGGTGATGAAATATGTTTTTTTATGTACATTCATTATTGAATGTATGACTTATTATTTTTTAAAGTAACAAAAAAAATGATTGTATGTATGTATGTAAATAACTCCATAGATTCTAGCTCTTGATCAGATAAATCCGTATAACTCAAATAGAAAAACAAATTCCATTATAAATTACGTTTTTAAATGTTTGTTTTCTATTCAACATAATATTAGAAGATTACTTTTCCAGTAAATTTTTCTAAAACGTAACACGTCAGATTGTGGTAATTTTATATCAGCATTTTAATGTTTTTAATATGCATAGTAGATATTTCATGATTCCCCGATATTTATCAGTTAGTAACCCTGAGATTACAGGAAGTCAACGTTATTCAATATCCGTATTGTGCACATCAAAGTCTGCGGCAGATTATGATGGTTAAACTCAATTTTACAATTTATCACAATGTTAATATTAAATTATTGTCATGCAAAAACATCTTTGTGTATCATTATTGCAAATAATCTCGAACTGCATTACAAGAAATCGGAAATTGACAAATTAGTGTACCGTTTATGATATAATACAAAAATACCATTCAGATTTCGTTAAATAAAACGTAATTCGAAATTATTGTTAACATACAAATGAAACACATAATCATTCAAAATTACCAACATCAAAATGTCATTAAGACACGAATAAAACTAATCTAATAAATATAAAGTAAGTTATTTTTAATATCGTAATGGTTTTGGTATAAATCGATATTTACCAAAATACTTTACAGGGTAAGTATGTCATAATAAAACGAGGTAATATTAATAATATCCTATAATATTACTTAAGGTAGTTTATGAAATCGGACCATTTCCAGTACAATTAGATTTTTCTTAACTGCCCCGCTGTGAGGCCAATCGATTTGCGTACACAGGCACATTTGGAATAACGCCAAGTGTTATTGCATCGAGTACTGGGTTGGATATGCCATGCTGATTGCAGGGCGTTATGAAACTCCACAGAGGGACCGCAACATTTAACAGCGTCCGGAGTCCGGTTTTTAACTGATATTATTGTGGGCTAAGCATTACAAATATATAAACATAAGCTCTTTTCAAATTTGTTTGTAAGATTGTATTATGATTTTATGATTCAGAGTGACTTTAATACTTTGAATTGAGTATATAGTTTTAGATAGAATTTTATTAGACACTTCAATTTATTGTTTTATCTATTACTAATATTAAGTTTTACGTACATAAGAGGTCTTATTGCTTTCTTTATGGATGATTTTCAAACATATATGAGCCGGGTGCAATAAAAAGAAACTACAAATACGTAAGCTTATATATGACGACATACTTCAGAAAATTATAACCATTAGACGTGTCACTGCTCTCACTCTGTTGAGAAAAAGGCGTGGAGTTTATTTACATTACGACAGTGTCTTCCCGATGTTTTCCTTCAACGCCAAGTACGAGATAATTATAAGTAAGTGTAAGTATAAATTAAGCACATCCAAACTCCATTTTATTGCTCGGATTTGAATTCGTAACACGATTCATATTTTCACCAATGCGCAATCTCGAGGCTTTTTCTTATTTACAAAAAAAAATGATGTGCCTTGAATAATTTTACTATACCAGAAATATTAAATGTTCTATGTAGGCACTTATTTTGATGTTCTAGTTTAAAAACATTGGAATGACTAGGATAAATATTCAATATATATATAATATATGTATGTATATAATTACATTTTTATTTTGGATTACGTTAAAAATATGTTTTTGTAGGTACGTATTTAATATTCTGTCGTAGTGAATCAAAAGAAAAAGGAAAAAAGTTCCCCCGATTTAGATGCCATAGAGCGGATAATATTGGATCGATTCTTTGTATTTTATACAACGCCAAATTTGTGAATAAGTATTATTTAGAGAGACGTGATATTTACGTAGCACTTCTTATCTTCGAGACCAATGACGCGGAAAAAAAAGGACGAAAAAATAATAATAGCTAAGGCGGACGAATAAAAAGATGGCGCAATTTCCTATTCTTGGTGTGACTTAGTTTTATAAATTTGCTTGCAAGTTAACAAACATTAACCAGTCTTATATAAAAGTTTCTAAGACATGTATATAACAAAATGTAAATACATAGTTATGATAATAACTTTTTCACGTTACCCACATTTTTTCCAAGTAATATTTCGTATTTTTGTTTATATATGAGAAGAAAGTGGTGGAGGCTTTGCGTACTTTGTGCGATGTATATCCGAAAGTGGATTGCTGATGATTGATCAATATATTTAAATTATTAAATTCAATATGCTTTTCGTAACCAATTATTATTTATATTTCGTTTTATGTGTTTTATATATTTATGTACCAATCCATAATAGAATAGATAGAACAAAATAAAACAAGGACTACTATCATATTTTAATAACAGAGCCGCTGTAATTCCAGGTGATTGCCTCAATTCATTCGCAGTCGGCGCCGAAGGCCGTTAGCGGCAGATGATGAACGCCACAATAGTACTCGAATTCCGTACGTACTCCCAATGGAAATATACGTTAAGTTGGCTGCAAAATTCACTGCATAACCACAGATAATAATATGATTAAATATTACACCTATTCATAATAAAAATGTCTTAGGTATACTAAAATCAATACTAGGTAATTGTTGATTAAGAAAATCTTTCTTAAATCTTAAATTAATAATTCAGATCTTTCCCAATCTTATTGTTTATTGTTGTGCAAGAGATAGTGAGAATTGATAACAAATATTATTAAAAAAGTAAATGTATGATTCACCAATTATTCTACTGCTCATAGGCTGGTTTTAATATTATACGATATATTAAACGGTGAGGGTGCAATTGGCTTACATATTAATAAAAGGACATGTCAGGTTCTACAGATGGTGCATAGTAGTCAGTGCTGTGGATTAAGTAGTGGTTCACCAGGATATATGGATTCTTATTGACTAAAAAGCAGAGACGAAGAAAATAAATCTTCTTGATATTTTTATTAATTATAATTTATAGTAAATTAGTTATACGTTAAAAAAATATCTTTGTTAAGCAACATCTATGGCATCAGGAATATGGTATAACATTTCTAGATAAATTTAGAACTCGAGTCGATTCTCCTCACATTATATGTGAACAGCAGTTGAAACCTCTCGAGAGCTGTGCAGTGTATCACTGGCAAGCTGCCACAGTTAATATAAACCTCGAAGAAGCTGAAGAAGTGATGTAAGTGTACTTTGGTACTTTGAAAAAAGTACATAAAACTAATAATATTTAACACGAAATTTCTTATACAATCTTCTGAAGACAATTACTCTTTAGTATTAGCCTTCAGATACTTTAAGATTTATATTTATTTATTGAAATTCTTACACCTTCAACTTATCACTAAAAACTTAAAATTAACAACTTAAACGGATTAATATATAATTAATATAATATAATTAATATAGAAGAGGCTTGTATATAAAATGTCATGCTTCTTACACAAAAAATGACGGAACCGCCGTGCAAAAAATTAACCACTATTTTCACTTGGCCCTAACTTTAATAGTTTCCTCACGGCGATGATGAATCAGTCAGTTAGTCAGTCAGGACTTGTTATTTTATATAAAAATATTATGTTAAATTATTTATTGTGCTTAAATTTTAATAACTTTATATCTTCGTAATTATTATGACTTCCTGTTTTGATCTTAAATATATTCTCTTGACGACATTCGTTCTGTTTTTTATATAGTGATTTTGTGTATAAAATAAAATTTATATAAGACATAATTAAATCATACACACACAAGTTAACATCCTTTTAAAAACTCACACACACCCATACACACACAAAACCAAAAAATATCACCAAGTAATAATAATAGTTTCACGTTTAATAATAATTATGTAAAATATTGAAATTGTTTTGTGAGATTGTGTTCTCATAACATTTATTTAGATTTTGTAACGTCTATATATAATAAAGTTGAAAATGGAAATTAAATTCTGTGTGGTTAACAATATTTTAAACCTAAGACATTCATACGCTAAGCCCACAATAGCAATAAAGAGAATTACATGTATAATAAAGATTTATGTCGTTGTAATAGGTAGAGAAAAAAACTGCCTAATGGCCCATGCATCGCCCACGAAGAAAGACGTAGCAAGTTTTTTTTTTTTAAGTTAGCTTAACTCCGCCGGCTAATGATCCATAATCCTATTACTTGAAGTTAAAAGGGAAATGAAACTTCATATTTAATATTAAATAGGTTCTAATACAATCTCTTCCCATATTATTAAATTCAAGTTTTAAATCATTAAATGCAATTATTGTATCCTTATAAAGAGAGTAACATTATGGAATAACGCGGTCACCTTTCCGAGCTTATTACAAAATATAAGTTCGTATTTGGCGGTACGAGTATTTGGGTGTCCGTTTGGGTGGGTATTACCCACTCATCAGTTATTCTTCCTCAAAAAAAATTAGTTTAGTTCCCAAGGTTGATGGCGCAATGGCAATGGTAAGGATCGGTTAATATTTCTTACAGCACCTATGTCTATGGGCAGTGGTGACCACTGACCGCCGAGTAATCCATTTGCCAGTCAACCTAACTTTTTTTTATTAAAAATAGATCAAATAATTAATGCGTATATTAAATAAAGCAAAAAATAAACAATAAATTAAACTGTTTCATTATGTACGCATGTATAATAAAGTTCGTGGTTAAAGTCGTGTTAAGCGTAATTGCTCCACCACCTATGTGGTGATGTGACGTCATATAACCTATAACGTAAAATCTCATAAACGAACTATCTAACGCAAAAAAGCAACGGACTAGTAAAGCTTGAGATTAGAGCGTAAACAAATATACACTAAGTTGTATATTCGTATCGATTAAAATAATAACTTGTGTGTAAACATACAAACAGACGTATTCTTATACAAAAACTTTTATTAAAAACACACACGATAAATATTATATTTATGGAATTAATAACAAAATTACACGATTAGTCTCAAAACATTATAATCAGAGAAGGTAAAGCAGTTAAAAATGTCTACCAGTTCGTTATATACCGTTTGTTTTAAGTCTCGTTACCATTACACCTGAAAAGGTTCTTATTTTATTAATTAATTAAATAAATATTTATATACTATTAAAAAATAATGCGTGGAATTGTAGCAAGAATCCTAGCAGCATTTCATCATTTCGTTTTGTTTCACGACTTTCCGATAGTCGTAGTCGGGGTGAAAAATTAACCAGCCATTCTGTCAATGGAGACAATAAGGTGTGTTATTTTTTAGAAATGTCCTCGCACTATTACAGGATCTAAGTATTTATAAAATTAAAACGGCAGAAATACATAATTAAGTATAAGATATAATGTCATTTGTACATTAACACATTGAAAATTTAACATGTTTCTGACACTATGATGGTGTGGAGAGCAGAAACAAATGTAAAGTTCTTACGACAACAATGTTACGAGAGTTACGTTGGAAGTTGGCGGTCACCCAAATTGTTGAAGTACATACTGGAAGTGGTAAACATTCCTGTGCGAATTTATATAAACCCAATTACTTTTACATAGTAAATACACCTTTTACACTTACTTTACATGTTTGACTTGTATTGAAAACGTTAGTTTTTCGAATTATGTAAAAAGTTGTTTTTTTTTTTCACATAACGAACGACTAACGAATAAAACATTAACAAAGTTGAAAGAAACAATTAATAAAGTATAGCTAGAGGTCAAAACGAGCATTTATCGCAGGTGAAATTAGAAGCAAGCAGTTTATTATATATTTTTTTTGTTAATGACTTTTGTTGTTCTATAGATTATTATTGTTTCACCAATGTCACGTAGGTGGAAAAGACACGATGGAGATTGATAGGTACATTTGTGGTTCGAGAATTAATATAGTTTATTAACCCTTAACCAAAACAACACAATCATAAATAAGTTAGTTTAATAATTTACAAATAATAAAAGTAACAAAACTATTCATAAATTAAAAACCACAAGTATGTAATGCCTATAATTCTGAAGTTGTGTAGGGGTAATATGAAACTCATTTTCTGACAAAGGCTTCCTACAGATAATGAAAATCGCTACCCGAATATTGGATGTGGTTTGAATTAAAACTGATATAAGGGTCGATCAATATGTACAGGAATGCGGGTATCAAACCGACAAATATAATAAAAGGATACTTCAACGAATTTCGTATTCAAATCGTGACAAAGTGAAAGCTGTGAAAACAATGCGTGAATACAATTGTTCGAGGCAATTTTATGCAAGCGTCATTAAGTTTATTAATTGCTTTTGAAGCTATACTTCATGTTTTATATAGTGGTAATAATTATGAAGAAACTTGAGTGACACTACGTACAAAATAATATGCAACTATGATATGACACATTATTATACCAAATTGATATTCAACATATCAGCATAACTACAACAGCAGAGAGGGCCACAACGCGTGAATCTTAACCGATGATCGTGGGTTCAAACCCGGGCAGGCACCACTGAATGTTCAAGTGCTTAATTTGTGTTTATAATTCGTCTCGTGCTTGACGGTGAAGAAAAACATCGTGAGGAAACCTACATGTGTCAAATTTAACTCAAAATTCTGCCACATGTGTATTCCACCAACCCGCATTGGACCAGCGTGGTGGAATAAGCTGCAAAAAAAACCTTCTCCCCAAAAAAGAAGAAGAGGCCTTAGCTCAGGAGCAGCAGTGGGACATTTACAGGCTGTTACTAGGATATGTTGATGTGGTTTTGTAAAAGTAATAAATTTTATATTATTTATAAGAGATGCCAAAACATCTGGTACGTACGTCGTGACTGGGAACCACAACCGTATTCTCGATATGTGTAAATTATTTGTAAAGCAAAAGATATTCTACCGCAAAACAGCAGTACTTGGTATTGTTGTTTTCCGGTTTGAAGGGTTGAATGAGCCAGTGTAATAACAGGCACAAGAGACGTAACATCTGAGTTCCCAAGGTTGGTGTGTTGGTTGATTGATATGAGATATTCGATATAAAAAGCTCAATATCGGAATTATTAGTCTTATAATTCCTTTTAACTAAACACCCACAAAGTAAAAAGTAATTTCTACTTTATTTGAATGACATTAAAGCCTATATACATATATACATATGGATAATCAAATCAAATTTACAATCATGACCATTGACCGCGTAGAATGGTGGATAAATGCTAGCAGCATTTGGAATTGTATATGTCTATTATATATTTTTTATTTGCTTAAACATAAATCAGTCATTAATCTATATTTTCAGTTCAAATTGAAATTTATTTGTTCATTATAAATTATTACATTTACTTTTGATGATCAAATCTACCCACCGATTAGAAAACAAAAGAAATATACTCCGAACTTCGAAGAACCCGAAAATACATAAAAAAGTTCTATTTCAATCAACGCATTATATTTTGATCGAAATACCAAAAAAACTTTGTTAATTTTCAACTGAATCAAAAAGTGAAAACAACAACGGCACATTACAGGAAGCCTCGCCGCGAAGTTAACGTCCTGAAAAAGTTTAATCGACCCTAAAACATTATCTTTTGTTTGAGAGAAAACGCTTTCGTTGTAAGCCTACAAGACGCTTCGAACCCATAACAGTTTTACAAGTCCGATTTTTTTCATTACTTCAAAGGAATACTTAATACTCATTTAACTTTATTTATTCAAGAACGTCGAAAAAGTAATTGTAGACAATGCCGTTATTTTAAGGAGCATTAATAAGGCTCTATATAAAAGGCATATAAAAGTATTTGTAAATAAATGCTAGAAGCGGCCTGGAGTTAGGGAAATTGATAGTCAGTGGTACGTTCTCTATATGTGTCTCAGAATGGATATAAAGTCGTTGGCTGGTTAGTCTTATCACTCTCTCATCGTAAAGAAATTATCTCATTTGTACGCTTTATTAACTATTCTTACAAAAAGCCGTTACTTGCAAGCTTACCCATTTGGGTAGGTAACACCCACTCATCACATTTTCTACCGCTAAACAATGGTATTGTTGTGTTCTGGCTTCAAGTCTGATTAAACCAATTAAACTTCAGTGATGTTAAGAAGAGTTAATATTTCTTAGAACGCCAATGCCCAAAAGGCGTTGCCTACCTATTTTAACCATTGGATCAGCTTATAAACGGTTAACAATAATGTAGAGTACATTGACAAAATGATTTGTAATTGAGTCTATAATGGCACTGGCAAACTAACTCGTCGGATTGGACAGCAATCTACTGTACAATTTCTTGAAGTTCAAATAAACAGCTTGAAAACAATGCTCAACCCGCAAGATTTAAGCAAATTCATACTGATTCCTTGATGAAAATATAATAACGAACTTAATTAGAATTGCTAAAACCATTAATAAATCATCCTGGAATACACTTAAGATAATTTTATAATCTTAAATTTCGCTGTGGAGAGATTAGTTTGTTTATAAGGCGGCGATATTAAAGGAAGGAAATGGTTCGCGATTATGGTGTATAAAAGCTTCCTCGAGCGATGGCGAAACAAAGGCTAAGATAAATTAGACAACCACAGCAAGTGGCCTGTTTTTTCTGTAGTAATTCCAACCTTTATTGAAATTTTTATATTGTTCGGTAATTTATGATAAAACCTCTAATGATTTATTTGTTGAATAATAATATATACTGATGTTTTTTTTTATAAAAGCGTTAGAGTATTTTAAAACGTTTCTTTGTTAATTATATTATAATTTCCTTTAATTAACTTTACTAAGACAACATTTATAGACAAACCCGATGGAATGAGGGTTTTGGGGAATGGGGTTAGTCATTCAAAACAATGCTACATACAAGGTTTTTTAAAGACGTTTCTTATTTAAAATTATTCATATAATTTATGTGCGTATTGCAGCTATAAAAGTAGAAAATGTAAAAAAAATACATGTGTCAATTCACACGTGGTAGAAGTGAAACCATCAAAAATTTTGGCTTCAACTTTATAATGCTTCCTATCTCATTTTCTCCCACGTTAAATCTTATGAATTTATGTGTCTGTCTCTTTTTACTGTCGCTTTTTCGTTCCATCGACTTTCAAATCACAACGATGCTAAAGAAGTTTTCACTTCAAGAAAAACAAAATTATAGTAGATTATTATTTGTAACTATGACATTTAACAAAAATTGAATCACAAAGTGACAAAAACATATTAGGGAAAATCCAATCACTCTCCAATTAGCGCCCGAGAAACTTATTATATAATTTCCAATCATTAAGGGCGATTTATTTGTTTACGGACTTATAACTTCGAGAGGAACTAGGACGAAGTAAGAAGAATAATTCCTACGAATATTAAATTAGAAACAAGTAGAGACAAAAGTATTAATGAAGTTCGTAGTTCTGCCGGCTCTCTCTAGCTACATAATATCCTAATTGCAAGTGTGTTATTCTCAAAATGTATGTTGCTTTCTCAGCGAAATTGTGTTAGAATGAAACAAATGAAACTATCAAGATTCCTCAAAATAGTCGCTAGTGTTGCGAATATTTTTATGATGAAACTAGCTGCTCCGCGTGGTTTCATTCGCTTGGAATATATTATCTTTTCGTTTCATGTCCTATCGTAATGATAAAAACAATCTAAACTAATATTATCAACGCAAAAGCAACTATCTATCTGTCTATTAAGTTGCCATGGCTAAGCTGAACCGTTTTTGATTAAATTAATTCAAGGAAATAGGCAATTTTTTTAACTACCATCCAACCTATCGAAGTGTTAAAATCAGTTATAAAGATTTGTATGCGAGTTTTATAATTTCAAAGTTATAAATATACAAATGGATAATTTAAATATATTATGACTATAATTTAAAATCTGTCGTCAAGGAAAATAATAGAACATATATTTTAGTAATAAACTTGATTCCACGCGCGCTAAGGCGCGGGTTCAGTCCGCGATATACAAACACTATTCATTTATGATGTGATGATATTCTTTTATCAAAAGAAGTACCACATAATTTGTAAATATTTAAATTGAAGTATATACTCTTTATTCATGTTTCGCTTATTTGATTGTCTTTTTTAAAAACTAACATAATCTCATAAAACTACGTAGTACTAGTAGTACTCTAAAAATTAAATATTTAAACAGGTAAGCTCTCCATTCGCCACTCTCTGTGAAAATCCGAATACCTCGCAAGCGGAGCTACTAGTAGGATCTAACCATAAATCTAATACATATCACACTACAATAAAGGCTTAATTTGTCTGACTAGAAGCAAAAAATGCTTAACAAATTTTGATAAAACTTTTTGTGGGTGTATAAATTTGTTACAATGACATGTCAGACTGATATAAGGTGAGCTCCGAGTTGGATTATATACTCATATACAAAGGGGGATCAGGCGGTTTCGTAATATACTATCAATGTAAATGTGTGTGTTTATGGACATGACCGTGACATATGCTACTTTATATTTCGGATGCGAAACGACAGGTAAAGGATAGGATTCCTTGACCCTTACAACAGCGTTGTTAAAAAAACCAAGGGCACGCCCTAATTTTAGTCCGCCATTTTGTTAGTTGTCAGTTAAAGGTAAGTTGAAAGGAAAAGTAATTAATTAATTTTATTGGGATTCGTTGAATGTGTGCAATTGTGTTATTTGGATTTTTAATCGTGCTTGAGTTAGTAATTTACATCAATTAGTATGATTTGTTGTTCTAATTCTATTTTTAAAGATCAATTTGAGGTTTTTGGAAAAAAACTGTTTTAATTCTCGATATAAATATTTATTGGTTTTAACACTTTGCAATTTGATACTTTATTAGTTTACTGTTACTTATTAGTTTAATACTACTTAAAATACTCAAAAAATATTATTAAAAATGTTTAAGTAAATGCTAAAATCGACCATAAAGCGCGCTTTCTTGAATTATAAAACAAAGTTTTTATTTTTGCTGGAAGTGAATTTGTCTCGCTTCCGTAAAAAGGTTTCCTTAAATATTTGATAATGTTTTTCTTGGCGATGTGATTTTCGAACGTTTATTCACGTGTTGTATTATTGCAATGACAAATTGAATAAGGTTCGATTTGGTAATGCATTACGTAATTACGATTCACTTTGTTACTATTTTGTTGAGTAAAAATATCGAAAGCTTAATTTTTTTTTATTTCTTTTTATTGTATAGGAAGGCGGACGAGCATACGGGCCACCTGATGGTAAGTGGTCACCAACGCCCATAGACAATGGCATTGTAAGAAATGTTAACCATCGCTTACATCGCCAATGCGCCACCGACCTTGGGAACTAAGATGTTATGTCCCTTGTGCCTGTAATTACACTGGCTCACTCACCCTTCAAATCGGAACACAGCAATACAAAGTACTGCTGTTTTGCGGCAGAATATCTGATGAGTGGGTGGTACCTACCCAGACGAGCTTGCACAAAGCTCTACCACCAAGTATTATAAATATTAAATATTGTTAATAAGTACTTAAAGCAATTTCAGAGAGTTACTTTTAAGTTATTATTTACAAAGGAGTAAATAATAACATAAAATGTAGCTTGATTTCAGCTACTTACGAATGAAAGTAAGAATATTAGTAAATTTATTCAAGTAAAATAAATTACATCTGCGGGTGATTTGAATAGCTCCCTGTCATTGGAATTCGTGAATCTTATGGCTTTATGATAAAGGTTATATTTGATTGAGGGTTCATATTCGTAGAAGTACTCGCCCGTGGCAGGATTAAGGAATGGGGACGTGTCATTTGTTGAGATATCGATCAGTAATTAAGTCTTGAGGAATGTGAATTTCGGTATAGAAGAATTATGGTATTTTATCGGAATAAGGAATCTTTAAATGGTAGAAAAGTAAATGCCGTAACTGCTAAGTTTCCTACCGGTCTTCTCTTTAGAATCATTCCGAATCGGTCGTACCTTTACATTTAATATGATCCTGTAAAATGCTGATTTATTTATGATTAATATTATTAGACAGTCCTTAAAATGTAAGTTTTTTTATATTGTTTTCGCCAGTAAATTAAAAAAAAAACAATTCATCACCATTACGACATCATTATTGTAATGGTAATCATGGGTAGATCACGTTTGATGTGACGACTCATGATGTACAATTAATACTGCTCATGTAACCTTCATACTGAAACATGTTTAATACACATTGAGATATAGCTGTAAAATTACTTGTGTGTTAAACTTACCATACACATAAACAATATTACTTGTTAATATATTATTTGTTACCTATAGTTTATATACTAATGTTAATAATTGTTCTCCTATACACCCAAAATTTTCGCTCTGAAATATTTATAGTTAATTTGAACAGTGTGAAATGACCTTTAGAAGTACAATTTTAACCTGTTACCTTTACGCCTACAATGTCACGACTTGGCGACCTTTTGCTAATCCCGATAACTAAAATGAAATGGCACATTTGTCCGGTTAACGTTTATTTTTATCGATTTCTTCGTTAGACATTTTAGTCATAGTATGCAAGTCATCTTGGTTACGAGAATCTATACTATTATAAACCAGTTTGTTTGTACTCTTGTTGTATTTGATGGCTCAGTTCTTGAGGGAGGTTATTTAACATTAAGCTACGGCCCGCGGGAGCGCAGCAAGGATGAGAACACGATTTATTAGTTACTATAAACAATCCTATGTATCTCCATTTAAAATTTAAACTTCTATTAGTAAGTTGAATAATTAACTAAACATAGTCCAAGAGATCAAGATCATTCATGAAAATTTTAAGCTGCTAAGTGACATAGGTATTGAACCAGCTATTTTCATCTCGGTAACTCGTCTATTTGTACTTTTAAGCCTTGATCATTGATACTACACGAACGATTTTTCGAACGAACGAATTCCAAATTCAATTTTTGATTGCAGTTGACTAGAAAATTATACTAGAAAAATGATTATATTAGAAAAAAAGTTTTTATTTTGCCTCATTTCATCTAGCTGATAGATCACAATAAGATTAATCACAGAAAAGAACATAACAATGTTATTTTGTAAGAACTCACTTCACATCCCAATCGCGAAACGCTGAAAACCTAATTTAGATTTATGCTATACGCTATTTGGTTGCGTGCATCCTATAATAGTGTAATTAAGTCAATGTCGCATAATATTTTACTTGATGGTAGAGCTTTGTGCAAGCCACCCAATCATCAGATATTACAACCGCCGCAAAACAGCACTTGGTATTGTTGTGTATCTGTAAAGGGCCAGTGTAATTACAGGCAAAAGGGACATAACATTTTAGTTCCCTCGATTGATGGCGCATTGGCGATGTATTATATTTTAAGAAATGTACAATGTCACTGTCTAGGGGCGTTGGTGACCATTAATCATCAGTCTGCCTACCTATCCTATAAAAAAATGTTCCCATATGTTCCCATGTTTGTACATGATATTATGTATACTTAAAGTTAAAATGTCGCAGGTAAAGTATGTTACAATATGCAGTAAACATGCTGCGACTTAAGAATAAGTTACAATAAGTTACAGTACTTGTCATAACGTGTGACTGCGTTTTAGCGTAACATACATTTTTATATAAATAATGAAAAGTTCTTTTGTACGTTCTGTAAATTTATGAGTTTAATTTAAACAAACACATATGATTTGTTTAATGTTTAGAAGTAATTTTTTTGTTTCGAGGGAAATTTTTATTTTGTTTGTTTGTCCGCGCTGATATTTGATTCTACCAGTCTAGTTTTAAAAAAATATTTCTCCACTAGATAGCCCATTTATAGAGAAATAAAAGTAAAAGTAATTTACTATATAATAGCCCTACAACCCACGGATAGAACACTAACTTGTGACTTTTCCCTATAGCCGTAATTAAGCTGAAATAGTCCAGTCTAAGGCCTCTTCTCCTCTTTCTGAGGAGAAGGAGCTTATTCCACCACGCTGCTCCAATACACATGTGACAGAATTTCAGTGAAATTTGACACATGCAGGTTTCCTCACGATGTTTTCCTTCACTGTTAAGCACGAGATGAATTATAATCACAAATTAAACAAATGAAATTTAGCGGTGCTTGCTGGGGTTTGAACCCACGATCATCGGTTAAGATTCACGTGGCCTTACCATTAGGCCTACTCGGCTGAAATAGTCAATCATATTTTACTATTCCATGTCGCGATTTGAACCCAGGACCCAGGATCAAAGATCTGCAGCCAAGAGACTAAACAATGGGCAACAAGAAAAAAATCTAATTGAATAAAGAACTATATCGAATATATCGAAAAAAATATTGCAATCAAATATTGTTTATCATCAATAAATCGCACCGATATTAAGTAGTCTGTTCCAGATAAAATGATTGATGATCGCTAGTGCTTCCCACAAGGTCAACACGTCACAATGGCTTGGCAAATAAATAAACCTGACTGCTCGTCCATTAGAGAGAATTTATTGTCCAATTGGGCACCGTGTTAGATGAATTTGGAGTTGTGAAAAGATTTATTGTATTGTTACTAGGCTTTTTAGATTACTCTAATAATATTTCCATTGAGCGGCCAATCGACTGCGTGAATCTTCATATTCATGTTAAGCCTATATGAGATATAGTAATTGAGCTTATATGAGCCCATCTGGTTAGGTACTTAGTATATCTTAATATTCACGTGATCCGTGTTGGAGTCTGAGTGAGCATAAAATTATGTGTATTTATTTTACACTCATAGCAAATATATCTATCATGACTGTAGTATCATGTTATTATAGCTACAAATATTATGTTTCTACATAAGTTGTTTTATATTATAAAGCAATGTTACTAATGAAACTTAAAAAAAAAATGCGACTTATCGATACGAGTAAATTATATAAAATGTATTTTTATAGCAGTAGTATAAATACATAATAACTACATAATATACTATAACATAAAGAGACTTGTACATTAGAATTTTATTTTGGAAATCTTCTTGAAAGAAAAGAAGCCTTAGCCCAGCAGTGACATTTTACGTGCTGTTACTTTTACCTTTTTGACGTGAAACATCTTTAGCTCGCCAGGGGGTCACCGACTTGTACGCCGTGACGGTAAACAGCATGACGCCCTCTTGTAATTATTATTTTCTTATATGATTGTTTTTATTAAGGAAACTCTTTGTTCTTATTTTTTTTATAACAATTTTACTTTAATGTTTCACATCTGGACGGTGTCTTTCCTGACGGCCGATATTTTTTATTTCATATTTCAGAGTTTGATAAATTCACTCTCTTCTTTAACTTCATTAGTAGTGGGTTCGATTTCCACCCAGGACAGACATTTGTGTGTATAAACATGTATGTTTGTCCTGAGTCTGGATGTAATTATCTGTACGAGTATGTATTTACAAAAGAAAAGTAGTATATTATGTAGTATATCAGTTGTCTGATTTCCATAGTACAAGCTCTGCTTAGTTTGGGATCAGATGGCCTTGTGTGAATAATGTCCCAGGATATTATTATTTATTATTATTATTATATATAAAGTATAATACTTCATGGCAATAGAGCAAAATATCCAATAGGCAAACAAATAAATCAAATATACCCGATAGAGCAATTCAATCCAATGCCACTATGTGGAGGATTTTATCCTTAATGGCTTTCAACGGACTTCCCGAATGCGCTCAGTATACGCAGACCGTTTGAGCCCTGTTGTATTTGAGCACAGTTTTGTGTAGAAACGCAGCGCTATGCAACGATTGTAAGCGGTTTATTTGTACATCGCTTGTGGTACAAGATATATTTAATATTTAATTATAATTTATTACTTAATGTCGTCCTTAGTTTTTTGGGTAGCTTAATTTTCTTGTCAGTCAATTAAATTCCCCATTGGTTGCTGAAAACGTAAATGATTCACATAAAACATTTTTTTTTGCCCTGATTGGAACCCGACATTTTTAGCTACTATCCTTGTCCATGGGACACCTCGACTCAATATATATGATGGTATATCAAATAAATTTAAAAATAAGTCGAGTAATTGTAAGTTCATTACTTAATTGGCAATAATTTTACTGTATTGCCACCTATAAGTGTGAGATCTGAAATGTTACGTGTCTTTTGCCAATGGATACACTGATACACTATTTATAAAGAAAGACAACAATGAAAAGGATACATAAGGCATCACCAACTAATACCATGTTGCTCAATTTATTTTTGCCAATATTCACACAAGGCTATCTGCTTCCAAACTAAGCAGAGTTTGTACTATGGAAAGCTTTGTATTAGTCTATCTGTATGAGTACTATTAACTCACATTACCAGCAAACATCAAGATTGTACTGCTGTGTTCCAGTTTACAAGGTAAGTAAGTCAGTAAACGTGCACAAGAGTAGAAGTGGTTTATACTTCTTGTAGTACCAGTGTCTATAGTGGAACATTTACCAGCTAGTCCCACTAAAAATTTATAAAAATTATATCTGTTATTGTTTTTTCAAAGAAAAACAATGCCAGAAAATAATTCTATTATTATTAAAAGTCGAAGTTTTAATTTATTTTAGATTTACTTTACATAATTATGGTAATCATTTTTATTTTAAATTATTGTTCTGCTAAAATATTATATTTAATTTCCAAACAACGCATAATAATAAAAACTAAGTTTGAAGTCTAGGTAACTTTTTCATTTTCAAGGTCACAGAACATAAATAATGTTAATTGTGTTGGTAACAATAATAATCTCATCTAAGTTTTGACGTCATACAGGTATAATAAAAAATCTATTATACTATACAAATAACATTGCTAGATTCCAATAATAATGTGTCTCCCATCTTTCAGCCAAGATTTAAAAAGACGAAAAAGAAGAAGAAATTAGTCATCGTATGCCTTATGAGCACAGAAAAGTGTGTCCCACACATTTCTGTGGCGTCTCACACATTTCTGTGCACACACCGGTACGCTCGTTATTCCCTCCAAACTGCTGCTAGCACTTCTCGATGGAAAAATCCAATAAATTATATGCTTCCGATCAGCATCTGTATGAGCTAAATTCAAAATAAACGACAGAGCTAGTAATAAAAATATATCTATATCGGAATATCCAATTTCAATGAAATGACGTCACGGACATAAATCCACACAATTCTCCGCTCCCGCTGTCGTCTATGACATATTCGATAAAGCGCGCGATCTGGCGTAGGCGGTGGCATCGATCGTAACCCCTGACATTAACTGAAGACAGCGCGTTCATGGCGAGGGCCGTGTTCTGATGTCAGTTTAATCTTATGTACCGGACAAACAATTAGCAATTATCACGCGGAGGGTGTAGATGCGTTAGTAATATGGACATATATGGTACACACAAACGAATATGTTACTATGCATGAACTGTTTTTGTCCATAGTTATATATTTTGTCGAATGGAACTATTTCTGTTGCGATAAATTGATATTATGTATGATTTGGATTTAGTTATTATTTAAGGTATTGTGTTTTTAGTTTACATATTATTATGATTACTTGAGTATTTTACTACATTATAATTAAAAGACTTTACCTAAAATAGTATTTTTTATGATTTTGACGTGACAACGTCTTATAAATTGGTTTGCCGGGTGACACTTCAAGAAACTGCGTTACGCTCCGCTCACGTTATGCGCTCACAATGAGAGCGAGTGAGAGGCACGCGTCCCTTCCACTCGGGCATGGTTAGCCCGCCTAAGAGCGAGAGAGACAGACATAAAAAGTGAAAGGCACGCATCTTCTTCCTACTATACGAATGAATATTCACATTAAAATTATTTTACCACTCAAAGTCGTTGTCACGTAAAACTTTCGCCCGTATACCGACTTTACAGGCAACCAATTTTTTTTTATGTATAAGTATAAATTGAGTGGTGCATTTCAAAATCTAGTCCGAATTAAAATTACCTTAAAGTTTATCAAAATACGATATCATAATATTCTGAAGTAATATATTATATTGCAACGATTATGTTAGAATTATATAGAAATAACCAAAATAGTCCAGTTCTGTATACACCAGCTGACTTTGGCGATACTGTTGTGTGAGGAAGGCTCTTCGTAACTAGGTCACGCACACATCTACAACGCACACAAACTTAAAACGATGCTGTACGCAGACGCGTAGTTACCTGACTCTTTTACGACGGACGTTAAAATGTAACCGCGTTGTAAGCAAATTGGTACATTTAATATGGTAGCTTAATAGTTCCTTGTGGTTTATAAAATTAAAGACATGGCCATTCCGTTTTAAAATAAAGTAAGGAGGTAATATTTTTATGATAATACCGACGTCGTAAGAGGTAATTTTATGGTTGTTTCAGCGTCTTTATTAGCATTTTTAGTTTGTTATAAAAATGAGTAGATATCAAATAAATTTAAAGAGCTTCCACCTAATTTAACTCAGAAAATTGTCCTTTTATAATCGGGGCTTTAATAAGTTATTTATTATTTATCACAGTAAGATCTCAGTGAATAATAATGGACCTAGATTAAAAATATATATTGTAATTGGATTATATAGATAAAGTGTAAATAATCAATTGGCCGTATAATTTTTCAAACAATATGTGTAGACAATAATAACATAATGTTACTTTATTGAAAAAAAATCTGTTCGATATTCTTATTAAAAATAAAACACGACCAAATTTATTTTTTGTTATTTGTTCATACTCCTGTGTCCAAGTCTATGTATAGTTTAGCCTTAAATATTTAAGATAAAATAGCTGGTTATGCTTAAGATGTGATTTAGATCCTTGATGGATTAGAGTGGCATGTTATGAGAGAGAGAGAGAGAGAGAGAGAGAAAGAGAGAGAGAGAGAGTAATTAATGGAAGTACAAATTATTTGCCTCCTTGTTCTCGTCATTTATCAGAATGCAGATTGCAAGGTAAAGAGTTTGAATCTCGGTTGGGCCAAAAAAAATATTAAGTTTTATCTGTGAAGGATTTTTTCTTAGCATTGCTAAACTAGAAAGTTGACTGTGTTACGCCTCACAAGGCAGCTTAAGTTGTTGGTTCTGCATCTGTTTCTCTCTAGGAAATAGACAGTTGAAAGAAAACAAATGTATTGAAGTTTCACAAGCCAATGATTACACTTTTAAGCCGGTATTACATTTTTGTTTTAATAAAACGATATAAGTACATTTGTTGAATCAAAAATCGATTAGAAATATTATTAAGACGCAAAAGCATAAAAAATAAACTCACTATTATATTAGGTTGGATTAGCATGTTATCTATTTTATCGATTAAAGATTTAATCGACTATTGAAACCACTGTTACTCAATTATTAATATCCTGGTACCCATCACTTAATGACAATGGCTTGCCTAATAGCCGTCAAATATAAAACAGTAACATTATATTCATATAAAAAATGACTTATGTTCTGTTAAAGGGCATACATAATAGATTGTACGGGGAAATAAATGGAAGGCAATCAAACGTCGCTTCAACGTTCATGACAAGCGCCTCGCTAACCGAGTGCTACTATTATGCCACCATCTTGAATTATTTTATTTAATAGCTTTTTTATTATTTCTTTGCTATATTTAAAAAAAATATATTGTGTTCTTTTTGAACTATATTCCCGTTGAATCTATAATTTCGAATTAGAAAGTTCAAATCTGATTTTTGTTAGATATTTTAAAATTTTACTTATTAACACATTAAGAAATAAGCATCATTTTTGGTTTACTTAAAACGAAGTAATGTTTTAATTGTACATCATATAATATATTGCATCAATGTCCAACTATTTAGCCTGGAAGCGGGGGGCAGGGGGGTGACGTCACGGCATCGCTTGCACATACTTTCGTAATGTCCGTACGGTAGGCCTATACAGACCTACATTCCTTGGATGGTTCCTGGGGTACAGAGAGCCCAAGCCACGCTTACGGTGGGCGAATGTTGTAAAGAGCGCTTACTAGCTCAGAAGCTATATAATAATATACTCAGTCGACGTCGTCTGAATCTGTCTTAAAATCTTAACTTTTCATTAGTATGTTTTAAACTTTTATGATATTTTATTTATTATAATAATATATTTTTTAAGTTAACTTACAAAGAATGTACTATTTTTTTGTTTTGTTTTTCCTATGCATGTTAAGTTAGCCTATAAGTGAGGTATGCAATTTTTATATTTATGTTAAGAAACTAAATTATATACAGCGTTGGCTTCTCATATAATAAAATAAAATATAAATAAATAAAACATATTTATTTAATTTGACCGAAGCATTTTTACATTAACAAGGTTTTGAATGTGAATCTATTATTAAGCGCGACATTTCTCCAATCGAGGTTGTGATATCTCATACAGCTCACAGGACCACGGGTCGACGGGGATCAGCTTGTTACGAGTAGATTGTCTCGAGGGTGTAAACGTGACACTTATGTTATTCTTCCTGAAGCGCGAACAGCTGCCTACGGCAAGTTTATTGTTAATCCCCTGTGGCGCTTTCCATATTCTTATTTATACTCAGCTTATCACAACAGTTTCAACGTAGGTGTTTGTTTTTGGCTGCGCTTTTAGGGCGCAGCGTGTGATTGTTAAAAATTAATGGACTTATGAATTTTATGAATTCGAGTTTGAATTTTCTGAGTCTTTTAAGTTTCATGTGTCTTTTGTATAATTAATTAATGACTTAGTGTATCATTATCATCAGCTTCTATTAGGACGTAGGCTCGATTCGCTTGGCAAATACGAACATAGATCGTAGTTTGAAGATCGCCCTATCTATTTAATGGTAAACAACTAACTATCACGACGTATTATGTTGATTCCCTTAAATCTATTTAATAATAACTTATCTTCAAAACAATTCCTACAATGCAATGAATCGGTTGTTCTTATAATATAACGCGCCGGTTGGCGTGGTTGGTAAATACCTGCCTTGCGCGCTGCAAGTAGTGGGTTCGATTCCGACCCAGGACAGACATTTATGTGCATGGACATGTATGTATGTTTGTCCTAAATCTGGGTGTTTTAAAATTATCTATATAAATAAGTATTTACAAAAGAAAAGTGGTATTTATAGTAAATCAGTTGTCTGGTTTCCATTGTACAAGCTCTGCTTAGTTTGGAATCAAATGGCCGTATTTGAATAATGTCCCATAAAATTATTCTATTAGCGCAAACAATTTTTTGTATTGAAATTCATACATTACGAATGCAAAAAAAAAAATAACTAAACGAAATCCAAACGTACAAATAGCTACATTTCTCTTATCTTGACATGTGTTTATCACTGTCCTACAAACAACATTTCCAGAGTATTCGGGAAAGATAACCTATTTCGTAAATATATGCGAGACATGGTACACATTAAATGTTGTAGAGTTTGTGAAGAAATCTTTTGTGTATGAGTTTCGACAGTAAGCTTTTGTTTAGCCCCCTGCCCTAATTTCTCGGCATGGTTTTCAAAGGCACACGACTATGTAACAAGATTTGATGTATGAAATCGTTAAGTTTATTTCAATGTCTGTACGTGTTTAAAGTATTTTTTTTATATTTAACTAGAATAGATCCCGGTAAGTGCCTCTTATTTATTTTGGCACATTACCTATAAAGTACGGGGTAAGTTAAGTGCTAATTAAACGCTTATTTTATAGGTCAGGTTAAAACCATTTATGTGGTAGCCTTTAAGGTGACGGTGCAAAATGTAAACAATAATAATAGTAAAAATTTTAACAAAATAAAAACCGACTTCAAAGGAAAAAACAAATTAATATGAACTAAAAAGTAATAAAATAATTGCGTGTTCTTCTGTAATTTCATAATTAACTTACTTTTTTCTACTCATCAATATGTAGGTACGATTGAGTTGTGTGGTTGATAATGTAGTTACAATTATTGTTATTTTTGGAGCAGATGTAAGCACCAGCTTTCAATTAAAAAAAATCATCAATATCATACCAGTCGAAAGTTCTGAAGTAACAAACACAAATAAATAAAAATTTTAACAAAACAAAAACCGACTTCATAAGAAAAACAAATTAATATGCACTAAAAAGTAAAAAAATAATTACGTATTCTTCTATAATTTGAGAATTAACTTACTATTTTCTATTCATCAATATGTAGGTACGAATGTGTTGAGTGGTTGATAATGTATTTACAATTGTTACTTTTGGAGTCGATGTCAGAAGATAAAAGATTTAGAAAACAAGTTTTATTTAGTTTTTTTTTTTTTTGAGAATGAGTTTGAGTACTTTCTTGATTAATAATAAAATAGAGAACACCGATTAGAAACGTTCCTATTGGTTAGACGTGCGACTACAGCGCCAGTTCTCATCGATATCCGAGACTCTACTGACCGGTCGATATTTTACGAGTTCTCTTAAAAAACTGTAATCTGTGTTCTCTATGAGTTCTATCATAACATATAAGTGAGGGCGTCAGACCCTATTTCCTTCAGCACCTGGTAACCTATGGAAGACGTATAAATTTTAGAACCGAAGACACGTACTGGGCCCAGTCTACGTAGTGGTGCTGTTGAAGGTTAACGTTACAAAATATGAATAAAACTCAGTATTAATTTTAATAGGTTAAATTGTGGCTTAACAAAAAAGTCATTCAATAATGGTATTTTGATATAAAAACACAATCGGCCTATTCACAAAATAAATAAAGAAGTTAGGACATTAGTAGGCTAGTACAATGTGGTACCAGGCATTTATAACAAGTCAGTTAATAATAACACTCAATTTAATTTATTGAAGGTAGAAAGACATACAAAAATAGAATAAAGAAAAATTCCTTATTCTCTTTGAAAAGAAACATTCTACAAATTTAAAATACCTAAATATATAACCGCCATTCAGAAAATTCAGAAAATTGCCTTTAATAAATTTAGTTCACTCTTAACTTGGATTTTTTAACTAATAGATAATTTCCATTTCATCGTAATGCTACTGAAAAACTCATAAGTATATTTGAGATGTGACCAAAGTCGCATATTAAATTTACTTTTTACTTTTATTAATATGCATAGTAGATTTGACCGTGTCTCCTTTCGAGCTGAACTCAAGTTGCTTCCTTTTCTGCAGGGTTACTCACATCCTATGTCTACTCTACAGTAACGTCAGATCTTTGTTGCCTTTGAGATCGTTTTACTTTCATGCATGAATCTGATTCTCTTTGTCATTCCAAAATTCAACATTTACAAGCATCTAACAGTTTTCTAAAACTCGGTGTAAAAATTCTTCACTCTTTATAAGTATGTGACTATACGTCTCTGTGCTCGATTTTGTGTTTTCAAAAGAATGTATTTGTTATAATAAGCTTTACCTTTTTTTTATCGTTAACATGTAAGCGTTTGACCGCTATCTTGCCTGATGGTAAGCAACGACACGGTCTAGAGTGTAGCACGCTTGCCTAGAAGGAACCTGTTTGCTCTGGATTTGAAGACACCAACTTTGCAATCAATTTTACCAAGCAACGTGAACGTTTCAAAACTTAATCAGGTTATGAAACTTACTTATTGAAATATTAATTTCATTTCATTAAATTGATCAAGTTTTTAATCACAACAAAGGAACTGCACATAAAGTTAAAAAAAAAACGAATTTCTTAGCTCGGCGCACAGTGCGTGCGTACACACAGACAAATTTTTCATGTGAGCGCCGATTTCATAACGTAGCTAAAACATTCATTTGAAATAAGTAATAAATAAATCAAAATTAACATTTACTTATAAAAACTCAATAAATATAAGCAATTTAATAACTGACATCTTTTTAATTTATAATTTCAATTCTCGTCAATCAACTAAGGTTTGTATCAATAATTCAAAGTTATAAGCTTCAATAACATTTCCTTTATATGTAAATAATATAACGGATACAGCCCATGCAGGGCAACAAAGAGGGGTGTGAAGGGGTGGTGGGTGCGGGGTGGTCGGAAAGTGCAAAGGTGCAATCAATGTTTCTATTTATAGCGAGCCCGGGCATACCTCTACTAGGTGATTTCGATTGCTTTCAATTGAATGATACGAGTTTCAGAAGTAATGAGTGTATGAAGTAAGTTCTTTGTTATTATTATTTTATCACAACATTTGTTAATCAATTCTTAATAAAAAAATGTATAAATTATAATTAATTAAGTACCAAAAAATACGATTGTTATGTTATGAAGTGGTGTATAACTCAAATTATTTTCTTATTTCAAGGTTATAAAGATTGGTGTTTTATTGTCCAACAAGTTAATTAAATTTGTTATTATATACAACCCTTAATCTTTTTATATATTACATTCGACCATATATACTTTAATTACTTATTAATTAATAGACTATAATTAAAATTAACTTAATCAAATTTAAGAACAATCTTTTTTTTAATTTGTTTAGAAGACAAACGTTATTAAGGAATATAATAAGTTTTTTGTTAAGTCATTACCTTTCCTTAAATAAAAGCCATTATTGTATTATGGTATTTAAAAAACCATATCTCATAAGCCCTATTTAAATAGTTTAAGATGATGCAGTATCATGTTGCCTAAATATGAGATTACAAATACTCAAAATTCAATAAATTCCAATCGTCTATTTGAAATACGAATATTATAGTTAGAATTCATTTCCATCGTATTTCCACTTTAAATGTTGCATATGGAATCTCGATAATTCGACGCGATTTTAAAGCCCTCTAAATGTCAGAGCGCGTTCCGAGGTCGGAACCAATTTGCAAGCGAACAAACTACGTCATATCTGTACCGAGCTATCTGTCTCACTCTGCGATCCCTGGGAAACCTAGAAACCTGCACAATTTGAGGACTAAGGACCAATCGATGTTGAGCTTTACGGTGCAGGTAATAAAGCATATAAATCACATTTTAGAATATACACCGTTATATATTATGTGACCTGTTGCATCGACGTCATCATATGGGTATATAATCAATACAAAACGTTTTCAGGAAGCTGAGAACGGACTACACAAGATCGTATCGTGATCTGGTTTTATGTAGCATTACATTATCGTATTAATTTGATTATGTATTTATTTAAACCGCTCGGAACATTTTATTATATGAAAATAGTTACAATTTAGGTAATAACCCATACGTATCTAGGTCTAAGTCGTAAAATAAAAGGAGACTCAACTTAGGCCAAGTAGTAACATTAGGATTTCTCAAGATAATGAAATCCCTCGTCACGTCTGCATAAAGTAAGTTTAAGAAAATTAACTCCGAGGTTATATTGCAAAATACTTGAACAAAGCATTTTAGTTTAGATTTAGGAATAAATTAAATAATTAATTATAAAAGTTTGATTGGTTTGTCTTAAGCTAAAACTAAAGGTAGATTATTATTTATGTTATGCATATTGAATTCTTGATTATTTTATGTTGATACACAAATAATGATTATCAACTCAATCGAGTTTTGTACAAATAAAGTAAAAAAACTCAAACTAATTTAACTTGATTACTCCTTAGTACCATCTTTATAATCTTACATAGCTCCTAGTATAACACTATTAAGAAATTAGCACACTCTTTATTTTTAATAACGTTTGTATTTGATGACGTAATTTTATATGAAGATGTATGTATGTGTCTTTATATATTACGTTAAGTTATTAAATATTTTAAATTGTCAAGATAATATCCAGATTTTATGACAACTGCATGTACAGTACACCACTGGAGTTTTCTTATTTTTAAAGACTTTATCCCCTTGATAATAAGGGTTACAATGTATATTTCGATTTCTGCGGTCCACTGTACGCGTATCTACGCTAAGCAATAAATAACATCTGCGGGCTTAGCGGAACTTTGCCGATGCTCGTAGGACGAATACCGGTGCCCTAAATTCGACGATTGATCGACACGAACATATTTTATAAATATGTATATATCGAAATGGAACGGATTTATGTTTGGACAATTTCTGATGAAACCTTTAAAAGTATATAAAGTATACATATGTATGCGCGGAGTGTAAGTTGTATTGACGTGTTCAGACATGAGAGGCTTTTTTAAAAAGGGATGGATTACGATGTAAATCTTTATTTTAATTTATTTAAATTGTATATTATACTTATTAGTACTAGTTAATTAATTATATGTTACTGTGTTTGTCTTTGTGAATGTCTTTGTTCGTAATCTGTTTAAGTTGTCGTTCAAAGCAAATTTATTTATACGTTATCTATTTATCGTTATTTCAATTAAATTAAAATATATTATTTTTGGACTTTCGTGTATCTTTTGAAGATAACTATTTAAAAAAGTAACGTAATAGTAACAGCATGTTAATTTCACAAAGTCAAGCTATACAGCTCATCTCCTAAAAGAGATGGCTTAAAAATTTAACACTGGTTGATAACTACTTAATCCATCATATGTGCTTGAATTTAACATATCACAAAAAGGTACCAAGTACGAGATAAATTGATTATAAGCACGAATAAATTACATAAAAACTCAGTGATGCTTTGGCTGGACTTACACCTGTGACCGTTAACATCCACGACTTATATCCGTTTTACCATCTCCACTCAATATAATAATGTTAATCATATAAATACAGAGAGCGCAAACTAAGTTTGCCTGTGTGAAGTTAGGCTCCCAGATTTTATGAATGTATTTATTTCATTGTAACCGCGCCGTTATATTCACCTTTCTAACCTAATTCACGACTATTTATATATGGCTTGCAAACATAAATTATGGAGACGAGAAAAAAAAATGAAAAAGGAACATATTTTTTTCTGAACTAATTTATTATAATATGCATTTCAAAATATTTTGCCTGCATGAATCAATAGACGAGGACAAAGTAACATGCCGAATAACAATCTACAATAATTGTAATAATCGACTAACGCTGTATATTTATATTTGATTATAATACATATTAAAAATTATATACTCTAGGCAGTTACAATGTTGTTAACGTATACTTTAATGTTGTTTCATTATATCTACATAATTAAATTGTTTGTTTAATAATTATAAGCTCTTTGTTATTCGATCATGAACCAGCAAATTCTAGACATGTATTCTGGTACGAAGTAGTATTTGCGGAATTGCGGATATAACGATTAGATTTCCTGGTCAGTAGTTGCATTCTAATAATATAAAGAATGGCTAATAGCCAATAATGAGCTATCATTTATAAGCCCGCCTTCCGTTTATCACTATAAGAACTGTTATTAGTAGATTTAGATTCACATATTATATCTATATTATAAGCCTTATATTTTATATTTCTACTAATAATTAAAAATACAATTTAAAAATACACTTACGTTTATAATTTTTAGATTAAAGAATATTAATACACTTAATTAAGGTAAACATTTAATTTTATTGACCTATCCTCTTAAATGTTCTTTTTATCGATAAGTAAGTATTCTAATAATTCGTTAAGGGTTAAATTGGGGTGTAATCGTGTCAAGGTTGTAGCTGAGTAGGGTGAAAGTCAAATATTTCCAAAGCCGAGAGCTCACACCCCCGAACGGTGAGTTGTCTTGACGTAAATAGCATTAAAGGCAATATTACTTTACTTTTAGAAAATTAAGCGCTGAATGCGCTATAAATCTGTTAATTGTAGTTTGAAGATATTAAACGCGCTTTTATTTTTAGACTTTTAATAGTATAGATTAGTAAAATTACTACTTATATAATTTATTTCGCGCTTTTTGTTTGCTGGAATACGATAACATTTATATTACGTCGTTCATAATGAATACAGCGAAGCGGATTAAGCCGACAACTAATTATCAATATAGAATAATAGATTGTTATTTTGGGATTGGTTCAGTCACATGTCAATTAATAATTGATTCATTATTATCGATGAAATTATGTGACCGTCGATGACGTCACGTATAGCCACTAATCTTGACTATCGTCCCATTTTATCTATTGTTTATGGTTTTAGCCTACAGCGTTATAATAGTAAATGAATTACTACGAACAAAGAAATATGACAACGGTGGAAAGAGGATTCCATTATTATATTACATACGATTACGTTTTAACAAAAAACGGTAAATATTATTATTGTATATAAATAAAGTAAACAGTAAATTGGAAAAAAAATGGTAAAAATATAAGACTAAAATTTAAAGATACTATATTATATTATACGATAAACTTTTAATTTTAACAAGTAAATTCTTGTACGAATGTTTGCACTTCTTTTATCTACTGAAGATGCACTGGTTCATTCATTCTTCTAACAAGAAAACAACAATAGTAAATATGGCTGTAGAATATCTGGGTGGTACCTACCAAGATGGGCTTGCATAAAGTCCTACCACCAAGTTGCAATTCAACGAATATATTATTAATCCAAACTTTTTGTTATATACACATATATTTTTGATTGATTATAAGCATTATTTATTAATGCTTTACTAATATGTTTTAACATAATTACTCTTTTTTAAAACAAAAAATAGTTAATACTTTTATAGCACATAAATGTTATAACGTAATCTTAAGCACGTAAGCTGTAATTGTATATTCAGTATTCACTAACCTTATATAAAGACATAAAGTCTATTAAACAAGCGCTCTTCCATTGTTGCCGGTCAGGGTTGGAATTCGGAGAATTTTTGTCTCTACGGTACGAAGCAAATTTTCATTTCTCATAATGCTTTTAATGAGGAATGTACTCTTCAAACAGTTACGAGTATATAGGTATCTTCATTGTTTTGTAGCGTATTTATATATTCAATCTGTCTGTTTTATTGGTATCGGGTGCAATCTCTTTTTTCTTTTTTATTCGTAGGCAAATTTTCATGGATATCATCTATTGCTCTATCCCAGATAATGATGATAGAGGGTTATCTCGGACTCTTACTCCCTAAAACCAATCAGCTGCGATCAGTGCTCCGTAGAGGGCGAAACTACGGTCACACTTTCGTATCCGTATGTTTCATATCAATGACACTTCATTGTTCAAAAACTTTTATGTCGCTTTAAATATCAATCAATTATATTCATTTCGGTTTATCATCATTCAATAATTTGGACAAAACATCATTTGCTTATAAAAATAACTTTATATTTTTCAACAAAATGAAAATTTTGAAATTCATTTTCGCAGACATATTCGTATGTTAGAACGATTTAAATTAAAACTTCGAAACAATTTTTCAATTTTTCCCTCGAAATTTCGCCTAACATTTTTAATTTAAAGCATATAAATTTTCATATTATTTTGTTTTACAAAAATTACTAAAGCGTTTAAGACCAACCCTAGGTAACTTTTGTAATAACAGTTAACGCTGAACGCCGGTATTCTCAAACTTGACTCGACGCCGCTATTCGATGTCTCCTTGAAACCTTAACATAGATTTTCCGTGGTTTCCTTCATATATTAAGAATATTTGATGAGTAATTAGTCTCTTCGGTATAACATACTCCAATGGTAGAAGAAAGATGACCAAGGTTGGTGGCGCATTGGCAATGTAAGCGATGATTAACATTTCTTAAAACGCCATTATCTATGGACCACTGACCATCAGGTGGCCCATAAGCTCGACCGCCCGCGTAGACAATAAAAAAAATCCTGCCATTGACATCAGTTACATATATAACATATTAATCAAATGAAGTATTACGATTCACATTCAATTCTAAAGTTACAACTATTATAGTTTCATGTAATACTTAGCGTGAATACACATAACTACTTTAGAAGCTTTTAGGCATGTTTAAGATTTATAGCGTAACTATATTATGTGTTATGATACGTATATAAATGTAATTTAATATATTTGCTCTAAATATAATTCAATGAGGCGTTGTATCGTAAACTTATCAGACACATAAATCAAAGTGCGTAAGACAATACGTGTCTGGACTTTATATAGACACAAAAATTAAGAGTATGTTGTTGCTGTTGTTCTATTGTGTTGTAATTCTACCGCAAAACAGCAGTACTTGTTATTGCTGTGTTCCGGTTTGAAGGGTGAGTGAGCCAGTGTAATTACAGGCACAAGGGACATAACATCTTAGTTCCCAAGGTTGGTGGAGCATTGGCGATGTAAGAGATGGTTGACAGCTCTTACAACGCCAATGTCTATGGGCGTTGGTGACCACTTACCATCAGGTGGCCCATACGCTCGTCCGCCTTCCTATGCAATAAAAAAAAATAAAAAAAAAATAAAAAAAAGTATATAAGTTAACAACATTATTTTATAACAACAGTTATATTTGTAGAGTGCCTTGGGTTAAACACCTTATATATTTATATAGACAAAAATCTATACATATAAATAAAATTGGAGTGTCTGTTTTTAATATTGAAATAACCGCTTTTTACTACATTCATATGAATAAATATACGGTACATACACCAAAATAACATTTTTTACAATTTTTGTCTGTCTGTCTGTCTGTTTGTTCCGGCTAATCTCTGAAATGGCTGGACCGATTTTGACGGGACTTTTATTGGCAGGTAGCTGATGTAATAAGGAGTAACTTAGGCTTCTTTTATTTTAGAAAAAAATGATAATAAAAATAAAAATGATGAACTTTTTTGTTAAATTCTACGCGGACGAAGTCGCGGGTACAGCTATATCTCATATAATTAAAAGCTGAAGATATAAGAGCTTTAAAAACATATTAATAAAATCTATGGTTTATTAATAAAGACTAGATGGTGAGTAAGAGTGAGTAGATAGATAACGGTTTCTCACTTTCTGTCTTCAGTATTATTTATATATAATGATGTTTGTGAAAACAAACTTGTAAGTTAATTCATTTGTTAAAACTATAATAATTATTGATACCAATAGTGCTGTAGTTTGAAATTAGAAAGAATATGAGAAGTAATTGTGGAACTAAACAACCGCCATCCTATTTTTATTTTTAATAAGGTTATTTTGTTAAATACATACACTAACATAAATAACACAAATTACTTAAGATTTTGTGTAGGCCCGCCTGGGTAGGTACCACCCACTCGTCAGAAATTCTATCGCTTAATAGCGAAACTTAGTACTGTTTCATTCTGGTTTGAAGGGTGAGTGAGCCAGTGTATCAGGCAGAAGAAACATAACATCTTCGTTCATCGAAATTATTATACAATATTTGATATATAATATTTCATCCTAACATGTCACAAGCAGTTCTATATAAACATTAATTTCCTGGAAGTGGTCAAAGCGAGTAAATAAACATCTACAGGGACGTACGATGAAATGAACTGTTTTTACAACATGACCAATGAATTGGCTTGGGTCGAGCGGTAGGTTTTAAAAAAGGAAAAACAGTACCCACATTCTATTCAATTTAGTGAATATAAAAAATTCCGTTGATTGCAATGTGCCTAGTGCTAGTTTTTAACTGATCTTTAACGTTTAACTAAGATTTGTATAGTATGTTGATTATTGTCACTAGATGGCGCTGTTTTCATTCCATACAAATCGCAGTTAAAGACGGTGCTACACGCTCGCGGTCTTTTTTAAATTTCGAGAGAACTTTTTTTTTAAATCGTTATATCACAACATAATATAAGCATTAATATATAACCCTGACTCCACTATATATTATTTATAATGTGATTGATATAAACTTTCATTATAACGGTGCATCAAACAAAGGTTATATAAATCCTTAATATTATTTTGATACAGTTTTAATTAAACGGTTGATATGCACCCAAACAATAAAACACTCGCTTAACATCTCAGGAATGAAATAAAGTCTAGTTGCATGTACTCAGCTTGATACATGACTTCATTATTGTACATTTCAGACAAGTATTAAAGATATTAGCAAAACGTTATTTCAAATATGAGGTATCAACACTATTGTGCTAAACATTCGTCAATTCTTCAATTTGCTACATATATTGTAGTTTGCTTATTCATTTGTTTTGGCTTTATTATGCAGCCGACTACGTATCTTTGTAACAAATATAAAAAAATATAATATCGTGGTTTGTAGCTGTAATTTGTAATAAATGATCGTAAATCATGGATAGTGGTAAAAGTGTCCACCCGTGGGTCATTCATAAATTCGTGGGTTAAGTATTGTTATCAATAAATGGGTTGTTTAACGCAAAACGTTTGTTTTTGTTAGGATAATTAGTTGAACAAACAAAAACTTCTTAAGTTATTTAATATAAGTAAAGATTAATACGTGAATTGAATGTCATACAATTTTAAGTATTTATTTTAAAATACAGAAGAATCTAAAATATGTTACTGAAATAGAATTATTCCACAGAAGTCCAAGAAGAAGAATGGTTAAATTCCATATAAAAAAATAAACTATGTAATTATGAAACATATAATACCATACATTAAAATATAAATTCAATATATTAAGCAAAGATTATGCAGATATACATCTTACATATTAAATTCGATCCGTCATAACAGCATGATCGAGTAGAATATAACTGACAACTCGAACTTTCACATTTACCAATATGTAGTTTATATAATAATACTTGAAAGAAAATAATTTCATCTTTTCAAAAACAACATTCTCGGTGGTAGAGCTTTGTGTAAGCTCGTCTGGGTAGGTACCATCCACTCATCAGATATTCTTGCACAAAACAGCAGTACTTGTTATTGTTGTGTTCCGGTTTGAAAGGTGAGTGAGCCAGTGTAATTACAGGCACAAGGGTCATTACATCTTAGTTCCCAACGTTGGTGGCGCATTGGCGATGTAAGCGATGGTTAACGTCTCTTACAATGTCATTGTCTTTGGGCGTTGGTAACCACTTACCATCAGATGGTCCATATGCTCGTCTGCCTTCCTATACCATCCAAAAAATCCTAGAATTATATTAAAATATATAGTCATATAATAATAATAATCTCTTGGGACATTATTCACACACGGCTTTCTGATCCCAAACTTAGCAGAGCTATGGAAACCAAACAACTGATATACTACATATACAAAACATAATGATAAGACGCATAAGGACATCAAAAGTATAATAATATTGTTATTACTTGGTTAGAGCTTTGTGCAAGCTCGTCTGGGTAGGTACCACCCACTCATCAGATATTCTACCGCAAAACAGCAGTACTTGTTATTGCTGTGTTCCGGTTTGAAGGGTGCGTGAGCCAGTGTAATTACAGGCACAAGGGACATAACATCTTAGTTCCCAAGGTTGGTGGCGCATTGGCGATGTAAGAGATGGTTATCAGCTCTTACAACGCCAATGTCTATGGGCGTTGGTGACCACTTACCATCAGGTGGCCCATATGCTCGTCCGCCTTCCATTACGCAATAAAAAAAAAATTACCATATAAAAGAAGTAGCAGGTGTCATATCTACGTGCTTAAAATTAAAAAGATAAACTCATCTCTGTTAACGGCCTTAAATTTGTTCGGATAATTTCGAAGCGGGTACGATATTTCACGGAGACCGGAATTTTATTAAGCACCTGAGCCTTCTAAATCCCTGCGGTGATCTTTATAATGGTTGGTGTAATATTCGTCTTAAATACTATTAGTTATTTTTGAAAACTAAAAGAAGTATTTTGATCTCGATATCGATTAATTAAATTAAACACATATGTGCATAATATTTTTATAAAAAAAATGCACTCACCTTTATTCTGAAAATTCAATCATTTATGGTAATTCTGAAACATTAAAATTGATGTACATTTAAATAGCTTATAATTAAAGAAATCTCATAAATATAATTAATTATATGGAGAAAAATATAATTATTATTAAGTATAATAAATAATAATATCTAACAATGAATTGTTTAATAAACGCACCATGCAACAAGAGAGTAAAGAACGGAAGAAAATCTCCTTAAAAGATTAGATCGTCAAGCCGGTAACTGTCACGGCTGAAGCATACCCCTGAAGCGCGCTAATATCTGACACACTTCATAAACTTGTATTGACCTGACTCAAGATTCGTATTAACAATGAGTCCGCATTCATATAACCTGAAAACTATACCATTGAAGCAAGTCAATTTATTTAATCGATTCTTGACTACGAAAAGACTTGAGATATATTTCTTCTTAAAAAACTCATTATAAAAAAATATATAACAAGTCATAAGTTGGTAATGTTAAAGAAAAAATTCTCAAATATATAATATATCCAATAAATTTATTTTCCCTGTAACAGATGCTAAAATGATATCCATGTAAAAAACATCGCATCTTCACTTTAAAAAATCCAGATTAATTTTTTCCTTCGTAAATTACGTCATTTGTAAATATTTCTTCAAATAAAAAAAAAACTCAATTTATTCTTTTATCCTTAAAACATTTTAGTGAGTACTCATTACTCTCGACTCGGAAGTTTCTTTTCTTAAACAATTCCTAAATAATATCTTAACGTTACAAATTGTAAGGCTTTTAATTAATCTCAAGTAAATTGTTTTCTTTAATTAATTTCACAGACAACGATTTACTAAATTTACATACAAATTATTTATTTAAGATTTTCTTTTTTTTACATCCTTATTTATCTAGGTATTGAAAATTAATATCATATTTACTATATAAGCTAGCGTTTTATTAGGTAGGATTAGATAAGGATATATCGCTATTGCTACTATAGAATATACAGTTAGTATTATGCCTCCTTATGTGATAATTACTTATTTGTGCCACTGGCGTTCGAGTTGTCGGGATGGGGGTCGGATGCCCATACTTTTATTAGGAAGATCGGCCGACGCCTTAGAGAGGTTTTGATAATCGCTCCAGGTCTTTTTTGGCGCAAAGATTGTATATTGCCGTACAGCGCGGAAACGCGGTCTGTGTTTTAGGGAGCTTTGCGTCGAGTGAGAATCGGGAGAGACTTTTTTTTAAATTGTTGTTAAAAAAGAAAGACCTTGAAATGTGACTGACTATGTAACTGTAATCATGTTCCTTTTATTAGTATAATCAAATCTATTTACGCTGTTTATATACATATTGATTGTAACTTTACATCATAAGTATTTAAGTTTTAATATTTAATACATATAAAGTTTTACTGCTTTACATGATTTATTCTATTACAGAATCAATAGAATAACAAATAATATTCTAATATAAAACTAAAATAAATAAAGTATGTAACACATGTAAAACAACCAAATATGACATATATTTAAAAATATTGTCATCAAGTCCATAAAAAAAATCTTATCTTAATTTCCTTTGTTTCGTTCTCAAATCGTTATTGAAGCGTTGATAAAACAATCTCATTTTACGATTGCGGATTTCTTTTATTATCCATCCCTAGCCTTAAATATAAAAATATGGGATAAAGTGCTGGGCTTAAGGTGTTGAAAATAACCCAGCCGAATGTGATAGTCGTTTGAATAAAGCGCCGGATTTTTAGGGTTGTGACCTATTTCTAGCTGCAGGTTCTCCCCGGCCGAGCTGGCGTTCTATTGACCCACATGTACGCAGGCTTTGACGTCAGCGCGCGGAATGACGTCACAGAGCTACAGGCTGCTCTTTGTGCCTGACTATTGTTTACTAAAAAGATTTCCATAATAAATATATATGTAATTAAAGGACGTCATATCTGTAAAGGAAATAGATATATAAATATTAATGTAATTTTCATTTTATGTTCACATTTAACAGTGTTTGAGTGTGATCATTATTATTTTGTTACTTAAATAAAATAAATTAAAGAATTTTCAAACTAATGTTACGGTTAGTTAAATTTTAAAAATTTATAAAAGTTTATATTATAAGCAATAGAGATAATAACTAGTGTTCTACGAATATTATAAGTAAAAAATAACAATTTATCATTACAGTAACAAGTTTTTGGGCCAAATAATTTCCCTCGAACACTTGTATCTAATCATCTGGATCAAGCAGGCTCGAAAAATTTTTAATATAAATCTCAATTTTAGCCGTTTTTTTATAAGATACTAACTACCATCTCTGCTTAGCTCGAGCATAATAAGCATTTCTATAAAATGTTTATACTGAAGGACGGAATACAAATATTATTTTTGTTATTATTTAACGTTTAAAAAAATATCGTTTTAATTGTAAATCACGTAACACAAAGTAAACATTTCATATAAAAACGAATGCTTATCTATGTTCGTGTGCTATGTGTTCGCGTAATTCAGATTGAGTTAAAACTTTGTACAGTTGTTGGCAAACGTGAAGGTTGCTGGCATTGTACCATCAACGTATGATAGGTGGGTAATATCATAGTGAATATATAAAAAAGCACGCATGGTTTATGCCGGGAATATGTATACAATTTCTATGTGTGTTTGATTTTCTTTGAAAATATTCAAATAAGAATATACATATATATTTACCTACACATACATATTATTTAAAACTACATAGTAAAAACAAAACACATATTTCATAGCATACATACTCATGTGTGTGTAACACATACTAATCAATCATATTATTAATCTCGCATTGGGAAGACGTATACATTCGCAAAGTATCACTCAAACTGAATACCGCTTCACTTTGCGGTAACTTTTCTTATGTGGCCTTTGAAACGTCTTGTACTAATTTGTAATATCCTTAGAACTTCTCCTTTCCTGGTACTTTTTCGGAATGTTTCCAGCGTCTACATAAATAAATTTATAAATTTGTTTAAAGGGCTTATTAAATTATGAAGTTCTTTTTTTTAAATTATATAAGTAAGGTTGTATTGTAGGGTCTGATGGTAAGTGGTCACCAACGCCCATAGACATTGTCGTTGTAGGAAATGTTAACCATCACTTACATCACCAATGCGCCACAAACCTTGGGAACTAAGATGTTATGTCCCTTGTGCCTGTAATAACACTGGCTCACTCACCCTTCAAACCGGAACACAACAATAGCCAGTACTGTTGTTTTGCGGTAGAATATCTGATGAGTGGGTACTTACCCAGACGAGTTGGCAAAAAGCTCTACCACCAAGTAATTTGTAGTAGCTATTTAAAATAATGACTTATATATACTTTCGAAGTTCTTAATGTAAAAAACACTTTCTAACAACATTTTTTCTATTAATTAGGAAAAAAATTGGGTTCATTTTATTTTAGCTTACCGCCATTATTATTGTTATTTTGGTTATACTAGCCTTTTCAACATATCGGCGTTTTATGTAAGTTTAATATAAAAAAGTAAATGCATGACTTTAACAATATTATAATGGATATAGTTTTTAAAATTTGCATGAGACTATCAAAGACAAAAGCATTTTATATGAATATATGATAAATATGCAATTATTCACGAATATAAAAGTACTGTCGAAAAAAAAACTATAAACAGAGCGTTGGAAAAACAATAAAAACATCACATAAAGGCATTGCTCGCGCCGTTCAACTCAACATTATTCAGGATGCTTTTACATTTCACAGTTTCAAAATGAATAGACGAAAATATTAATGAACATTTCAAAAGGAGTACTTTAAGTAAAACGCGTTTAATTTACTTCTAGTTATGTAATTGAGGTTTTATTCATTATGTGTAGTACACACATAAGGCATAGTGTTAATATTCAGTAGATATATTTATAGATATAATTGTATATTGTTATAGAAAACATAGTCTATTTGGATTATATAATAAGATATTCTCCCTACATTGTAAATAAGTCACCGTTTGTAATTGAATTATATATTCATTAAATTTCCTACTTGTTATTGTATTCGGAACAGACAATATAATAAATACAGTCTATTATAACATCCTTGTTAATATATATTATAAGAAAATCGTAAAGAGAATTAATAAGAATATAATAAATATTATGTACAATAATATTATAAAATATTCTTATAAATATACGGAATGTTTTCTATCCCATTATAATACATGGGTAAAATATTTATGTATGTATTTTATCTTCAGTCAAATTTATAAGAATAACAATATGGCGGACGAAAAATCAATAAATTATAGAAGAGAATGGAAGATGCTCATTAAATTTAATTTTATTGAATGTTTTCAAGACAGTTTTTTCGACTTTGAGAATGTCACATAATCCTTACTAATATTATAAATTTGAAAGTTAGTTTATTTCTTTGTTACGATTTCACGTCGTAACTATTCAACCTATCATTACGTTACAGTTGTCTGGGATATATTCAACAACTTACACGCAGGTGAAGCCACGTGCGGGAATTATATTTCGAGAATTCTTTCGTATCGTTATTACTTCGCAATACTTTCAAAGCAATTCCGAGTAACAAATTAAATATAACGAATGCAACAGATTAAAAAATTCAAATTAAATTCCACGTTTCTTTAAGAGAGAAATCATTTAAAGCGTCAAATGGATTTTTATTTTCCCCTGTTACGTTCGGGAATCCATTATATAACGATGAAAAAAAAAAGGATAGAAATGCGATTGTACGTAGCGTTCGAGTAAACGGATTTTTTCTATTTATGAATTTGGTCTTGCTACTGTACTTTAGATTAACGAGCGAAGAATTGCCGTTATTTATTTAACGTATTGTATTTTGTTAGCTATGATTAGCTATTTATTATTTAAGACTGTTTTTGTCTTTAGTGAATTTATTTATAACGTGCCTGCTATCAATTCAAATACTTTCGCTCTTCCAATACAGACAAATAAAAGAGATAGAATGCTAGAAAGAACCACTTTCATTTATTCGGCGGAATTGTGAAGGATTTTTTCCGATTTTGAATGTGTAGCCTAAATAACGAGTTAGTAATTTTCTTGGAGTAATGATCTATGATACGTTATTAGAAATAAATACCCTCAGCTGTTATTTAATTTTACTAGATGTAAACTACTTTTAACAATATCAATGCGCTGCTCGCCATAGAATCAGACACATCCGATTCCGATTACTTAAATCGGAGTACTGATTTAAATATAGAGCATAACTTTAGTTAGTAAAAATCAGACGGCTGGATGGTACCTATTTAGAAGGACTTCAACAAGTCACTCAAACAAAAACACAAGCAAGCGTTGTTAAAGTAATATTATAAATACTGTACATAATATGTACGTTTATGTTAATGTAAATAAAAGAAAAAAAATTAACATTACTTAACTTAAAATTCCTTCTTTCAAAACGGCCCCATTCATATCATTCACACAGACGCTATACAAAGTCACTTTAATAACCACTCTAGTAAATGAAAGAAAAACTTCTCAAATCCTTAAAGACGCTAAATTTACTAATTTACATAAGCATTTACAAACTTCGCGTATGTGTGTGTACATAAATATTACTCTACAAAATCACAACTACATAGGCACACCATACTATGCGTATGGAATGTGGATCAATATTTAAATGTGTGTGTGTGTGTGTGTGTTTGTGTGTGTTTAAATATTAATTCCACTAGTACTCACATAATTTATCAATCATATTCCATATATATGTACCTCTTTTTATCTTACTTCGTAGATAAAACTCTCGTCCAGTCAACATGGGTGAGTTGTATTAGGGATAAGTGCTCCAAAGACTTTGCGTCGCCTCTCATAAAATCGCTATGGCTTACTGTTTTGGCTTATGCTTCTTTATATAAGACAGATCTTTTATATCTTTATTTTGCACGAGTTTATAGTCGTCGGTAGACTTAGCTAATTGAATTACTTGACATTCTCAACTGATGAACTTATTAAACGTACTATATTACTAGGACTTCGTCCAGTTTAAACAATTGTCTATTTTACTCCAATAATGATTTTTATATGAAAAAAATTGATACCATGTCTTACATTATTGCAATTTTCGTAACGATATTTGAAAATAAACTATAGCCAACGTTACTTGCTGATTATGTAGCTTTCTATAGGTGATAGAATCATTAAAATCTGTCAAGATGATTTTGAGTTTATCCGTCACAAACAAACATACAATAAATCAAATCTTTTCTCTTTATATTATAATTTTTAAAATATATTAAGCAAATCGTTGTTTGTAATATAAATGAAAAAATATTTTTTGTCGTTTGTGTTTGTACTTATGAAACATGAGTTTGCTTGTATGTGTTATACATAATTATATTGAATGTTTCTAACTAACTATTACTTCGTATCAAGTTATTTATAAAGCAAAATTCATAACAAAGGGGCAGATAGAAATAAACAGAAAAAGGTTATAAATGCTTCTCATAGCGAGTTTCTTATTTTAAATCATTTGTTTACTTATCATTGTACAACGAACATCTAACGAACGCTTCTGGGAATACTTAAAGTAAATAAAAGGAACCTACAATCCTATGAAGCCTTTTGGTTCATTATTTATAACAAATATATTGTATACTACCTATTATATATGTATTATTTTGCATTGCACGCTATATTTTACATCAACCTACTTATAACCTAGGTTGACTTTTCATATTTTTTTTGTTTATTCATGAATTATGAATGTACCAAGCAGCTTAATATTGTTGTGTTCCGGTTTGAAGAGTGATTATTATTAATGAAATTTTATTTGAGCCAGTTTAACAACAGGCATAATTAGGCGACGTTTGTTGCGACGCATTAGATAATATTAATAGGTAACTAGCGTTCGCTTAGTGGTCGAAAGTCTACCATATAATCTTTATTGTAACTTTGAGGGAAACACATATGAATTTTACACATGAAAAATAAAATAAAAATATACATTTTTTTTATTTACCATTCTAAAGCTTACTAATAGGAATAAAATAAACAGTGGATAAAAAGGCACTGGACTGTTTTTTCTTTGCCTTTTTTTGTATAGATTATAAAGTGAGCTATTTAGAACGATTCCATTCAAGTTTACACCTTTGCCCAAAGTTATTTGTGATTACTATGCCAAAACATAGTGAAGCATTCTTTAGTCACTCTCTACTTGTATTCTCTGTACATTTCAGTCAAGTATCTTAATGTTTGTTCACGCAAAGACCCTAATTCAGGGGCCAAATATTGATAATGTTCCACGCTTTTGACAAAGACCCTTCCACGAAACCCTTGTTTGGACGGGACATATTTGAGGGAACTATTCAGTTGTCATGTGCATATAATATAAAACTGTGTTTGACTAATCGTGCATATTTGATACAAAAGGTAAGTTAAATTAAATACTATTAAATAATAGGAAAACTCTAGTCTTCAACTTTTGGTTCGTTACTTTCAAGACCTGACCGAAAGCTAAAAATATTAGAAAGAAGCTTAATTGTTAAGGCTCTGGTATAGCAAGCATTCGCAGCGTGCGCCCGGAGCGCTCTGCATGCAGAACTAGTGGCATTGTATGTAGCAAGATAAGGAAAGCGAGCGGGGCGCGACCGTCGCGCGGGGCTTATACTACAGCTCAGCGCCTGCAACGCTGGCGGCGTTCTTCCAACTTGACGTGTTATTTTTATGTTGACATTAAAAGATGTATAGATTATACAACCGACAAATGTTTTGAACTTATACCATTACTGTGATAATCTAAGTATCATTATTTTGGTTTACTGTGTCCAGGGTGAAAGGACGAGTGAACTAGTAATTCTAAGGGCCATAACATCTTACGGACACCCACTCACGTACATACTTACTAATATTATAAATGCGAATGTAAGTTTGTTTGTTACGCTTTCACGCCTAAACCACTAAACCGATTTTAAAAATTCTTTCACCAATGGAAAGCTATTTACTACTACATTATCAGCGAGTAACATAGGCTATATTTTGTCCCCGAATTCCCACAAGAACGGGAACTCCGCGAGTGAAACCGTGAGCAAAACTCTAGTACTTAAATAAATTAGGAATTAAAAAAATATTACTCATCACAGTAGCCTTCATAATAGCCGTTGCAATTTGATGGTGCATGAAGTGGGTTATATTTCCTCACAGTGCTAGTTTCCAATCGCAAAGTAGACAGCTTACAATAACTTAATCCATGTCTACCTTCCCAAATCTACGTACTTATTTGAAACTTTTAATCAATTATAAAAAAATACTTGTGATCAGCTTGCACGTGTGCAAAGAAATGCATCGACTTTCGCTCGCAAAACGGGATATGAAAAGGTTTAAATTAATTTCTTCTTACAGTGACGTTTTCTACGCGTATTTTACAGAATCATTATGTATTATTAAAGGTTATTTTTATATGTCTTTTTTTCTTTGTTAATTTATATTTATTACACGAACGAATGCTTCATGCGTCATTGTCCGAAATAAAAAGAAATCTAATAATAAATTAATACTATTTTTGTTATGTGTAAAGATAATTATTAAATAGCATTGAAGCTAATAATAGAAATATATATATGTAATTATTTAAATTAAAAATAAGAATAACGCAGTCAAAAAATAATAGTATGATAATATTAATATTTAAAAGGTAACGCTTAAGCCATGTACGCAAAACTGTGGATTAAGAAATAAAAAAAAAAGATTCTATTTTTAAAATAATAATAAAAAAATATTAACATCAAACAATCGCACGATATGTCGCAGAACCGTGAAATTGTGTGTAATTATTCTCTTATCGGCCAAGTTATGTGTTATGGTGCAATGAAATCTTATATAAGAACTTTATTACGCTGTAACGTAAAACATGATCACGTGGTTGAAATTTTCGATTATTCTCTATAAGTACCCATTTTGAATGCTCGTTCTATGGTATATTACAATTTGTAAAATACGATAAATATTTTTTTATATTTATGTATTCATATTTTCGGTCCGTAAATGATTTCTAAAAAAGTTGTGTGATAATATATTTTTAATTTTAGGAAATCTTGACCTGTCGAATAAAATCTGTATGATAAAATAAGCTCATATTATCCGGTTTTTTCTAAAGATCTTTGGCGAGCAGTGGGATTTATTTATCTAGTTAAGAGACAAACATGCTTACTCACGATATTTTCTTTCAACGCCTTCAAATTATTCTTTTTAACTATAAGCACGGATCCAGCGTATTAAATTAAACGGACCTGTGTGGTCCTGGGATTCGAAACCAGCTAAAAGGTAATTCAACATCAACATGGTAAATCTTTTAGACTCACTTAAAGCTTGTACAATAAATAATATGAATAGAAATAATTAAACGATAATGATTTGAGGTTGAAATAAAACATATTATGCAATCAATCAGTAGTTTCAATGTTTGATTTATTGATTATACTTTTGTAAGAAATCACAATTCCATCGGAGAGAAAGAGAAAAAAAACAACAAAACATTACAGCGTGTTTTCCTTCGCATATTGCACTGAGTCTCGTATTCCAATTTCGTGAACAAATAAAATCGCTGATTTCATTCGATGCTAGCGCTATAAAGTGTCTAGCTACTGCATGTATGAATGGCGTCCAATATATTGCTTTTTGTATAGAATTTACAGTAAATGTCATGTGTTTCGATGGATTTCATTATATTTTTTTTTTTCAAGAATTATATTTAAAATCAATTATGTTGATCATCCTCTACCGGGTTTTCGTCTGTGGCGGCCATTTTCCAATGAGATTACCAATTACGTAGGATATAATTATTCACTTTTAATCTCATATTACGGACGGAAAATCGGACACGACGAAAAGATTTCAAGTATGACTTCTTGCTTGCTTTCCAAGGCACGATAGTGAACGTCGACAACTTACATACTCGAGGCTAGTACTGAGAATGTATCGAAAGAAAAATCCGATATTTCATTATGTGTCTATCTTGGGTTTAAAGCCAAGACCTCGAGATCTGTGGCCCTATAAACTAGAACAAAGAACAAGTCAAAATCTGTCACCACTACTATTATAAAACATCGTCTCTTACGGTGTCCCTCTGTCTAAAACTCAATAACTAGCAAACGGATTGTCATACAGTTTTCATCATTTTTCATCATCAGTCATTCATGACTATCCATAAGTTATTTAACCGAGCAACACTTATTATTATGTTTTTGTTTTAAGGATTAGCCATTGCAAATACAGGCACAGCGGACATATCATGGCTTGCGGTACACATGGTAAAACGAATAGAAAATATTTCTATTTTATAGTAATTTAAAAAACCACTTAAACATGGATTTTATCGTTTTAAGATTAATAATTTTATAATTTCCGTATTTCACATGTATACTAAAAATAATGACGATTAAAGAGGAATTAATAAGCCTACTAAAATCACTACCGGTAAGTAATAAGATACATTATGATTTTATATACTTTAACTAAAGTTTTAATAATATTCTACTTTTCATAGCTATACGGTAACTAACGATAGGTTTTTAATATTGTTGTACAACACATGAACACTTTATCGCAAAAAACCGACACGTCAAGGCAAGCAGCCAATGCATATTATTATGCAAGCGTTCTTGAGAAATACCTACCTACTCTATTATAAAATAGAAAAATACATTTCGAACAGGTCGACGCAAGTTATAACTTTATTGAGACGTGCTCGATTATATATTCGGAAATTTTGATTATTAAACGGAGACTAAATAGTGACAAGTTTAAAGTCAATATATATTTTTTAAATAATTAAAGAATCATCATTGGCACTATCATCATCACACTGTTCTCGTCCACTACTGGACATAAACCTCTCCAATGGCACGCGGCTAAGGCCGATCTTCGGCTATCAATTTCCATTCGACTAACCAGCTATTTTGCATTTATCCTCACTTCGCCTAGACTGGAGAGTATCGGAATGTAAATGAAGTAATATAATAATACAATTCAATTCGTTTCTCTAACCAGAATTCTAATAAAAAAAAACAAAAGTAATTATAATGAACTAAATTTGACTATATAACAAAACATATATTGATAAACGAAAAAATAACACATTCTCTTAAATGTTCTTATTATTATAAATAATATAATTTAAAATATTACTAAAAATTTCCATTAGTGCAAAACATTTAATACAAAACCCACATGGTTCATTTTTCGCCAGGAAAATCGGAACTGCGATTCAAAGGGGAAATGCTGCTAGCATTCTTGCCACCATTCCACGCGGTCACTTTTTATACTTTAAACAAGCGCCAGAGACTCGTGTATATATTAGTAATAATGTCAATATACAATAATTGTATTTTCACATATTAAAAGTAAACAATATATAAAGTTTTGCCTTTGCACACAGTATTACGAATGTATCGTGAGGAATGCTATAAAACGAATGCTCTTCGCTTTACGCTTTTCTTTGACATTGGACTGAGTGCTACACAGAGCATTGTTGAGATTTTCTCATGACATTTAATATATTGGTTACATTTTGACCAAATATGTATCAAATCTTGATACATTGAACAAAGTTTAAGATGGATTTGATTAAGCTCTTTGATCAGTTAAGTAATTACATTAGAGAACAGGCTTGGCATCTCTAAAATAATATATGTTATATACTAAATGCATTCAAGTACAAAATTGTAGACAAACATACATAAAAATTAAAAAAAAAACATTTGACGTATATTGGCAATACTAAAATTGTGACATACAAAATAAAGTGTTTTAACAGTATTCGACCGTTTAGTAATAAGTATAAAATATTTAGTTAGTTATTGTATAATAATAGTTTATTGTGTAACAATGAAAGAATATGAATATTTATGTAATAGTTATTCTTTTTAATTTACCGACGGGCTAGTACATTGCAGTTATTGAATTATTTTGGTAATTTCATAAATTGATAAAATGGAGTAGTTTTAATAACTTTTCAAAAATAGAAGTACAAAATTATTTGACGACGTCACCCTTTGAATCGCACGCATCCTTTGAACTTCAGCTCAGTAAACAAAATTTCATTTTGTTTTAATAATAGTAAAGACATTTCCAATATCATTGATTAATATGTAAATATAATATAAAGGAAAATATAAGGAAAATATATAATAAATGAAAAAATAGTCTTTACTTATAATACTAAACTAAATTTAAATACTGTACGTTTATATTTAATTAATCAAACACTTAGATATAGAACTACGATAAGATAATTTAAAGACTATAAAATATTTTTGATATAATTTTATTGAGAACAGACACAAATATTTTGGTAAACTTTTGAGTTTGAATACCAATTAAATGATTTCTGAAAAACAAAAGAGTTCCAATATTAAAGTAAAAAATACATAACGCCAAACAAGATCATATTCCTTAAATTGAAAATACATAATAAGAAAAATATCATTATACGCTTCTAAAATTTAATCCAAGAATCAATTTCAGAACTAATATCTTCATTATTATATAATGTTACATCAGATTGCGAAAAGAAAATATCAGTTTTATTAGTTTTCGTTCATCGGAGAAATATCGAAGAGAAATTATTTCGAAAGTGCCTGCGATACAAAATAAAGTTATGCCGTTTCGAGCTGGCGTATAAATATTTAAGTAAAGTAATCTTTGCCTACTGCGTTACAAATGTTCACTTAAAGCGATAAACTTATCAGATATATTGTCTGGGTTTCAAACTATATTTCAAGACTCTGATACTGGGAGAGTCTCTGAATGATTGTAGATCAAATTGTAGAACTGTTAACATTTATTGTTTATCTTTCCTAATGAATTTATTTTCTGCAACTACATAAATCGCAAAACCAGTTTGGTCTGTCATGGCTTAGTAGTTATAATAAGTGAATCTCAGCTGATGATCGCGGGTTCAAACAGAGCCATGCCTCACTGAGTGTTAATGTGCCTTATTTGTGAGTTTAATTGTGTTTCTTTATTTAATTTATTGTAACAGGATTTTACAATAATATATTAATAATTAAGGTTTACGTATAATGTGATATAATATAAAGAAATCGAAAGATACGATTTTGAACGTAACGGTTTGAAAGAACTCTATAAAGCATTATGTATGTACAGCAGCCGTTCCGTAATGGATCAGCATGACGGATTAAGCGAATCCTTCATCTTCGAAGCAGGTCTTCTTAATATCGAGGATATTTCTGAATATGTTTCATCAAGTGAATATTTGCACAAAATTAGGAGTTCATCGTAATAATTCATGTTATATTTATCACTAGCAATTCTTTATATAAATTCTCTCTCATATCAAAAAGTGCAATTTTCTTAAATTAACATCAAACAGCTTAAAAAACATCGTATCGTTTGTAAAGTTTTAATCAAGCATTATTTATTTATCGTAGTTAAATTTCAGCTATTTATTATACAGTCTGAACCGTCTAGCCGTCATTGTTTCAATATTTTCTATGCAAATGTTTTTATGAACATTCCAATATACCGACGGATTCAACGGCCATATTTCTTTGCATTGAGTTTTTGACACGAACATCGTATACAAAGATAATACTTCAGCTTTTATTGCTGCCAAAATCAAGCTGTCGTTTTTATTAAAACTAGTTTGCTGTCGCGGCTTCGCCTACTTGTTAGGGGATAGGTTTTTGGTACCTTATGTATATTTCTGTATACCTAATAATATTTGTGTTAAATTTCATGATGATCGGTTGAGTAGTTGAAACATAAAAGCGTAACAAACAAACGAACTCTTTTCGTTAATATGTATACTAGGTTTTCCCTACGGTTTCACCCGCGTAGTTCCTGTTCCCGTAAATATATGGGGATAAAATGTAGCCTTTGTTATTTGCTGATAAAATAGCTTCCCACTAGTGAAATCATTTTTAAAATCGGTTTAGCGGCTTAGGCGTAAAGCGCAACAAACTCACATTCACATCTATAATATTATTTAAGTTAGTATAATAATTTATTTATTTATTTAATACTTAATCATTATATTATAAAAGACAAATATTTATTTGTTTGTTTAACCTACATTGCCTAAAGTAAGGTCTAGCTTTCTTCATGTTGCATCTTTATAGAATAGAAGACAAACAATTGAATACCATGATAATGGTATCATTGCGAAGTCGGAAACTTTGTGTCATGAGTTTACCTTTCCTTCTCGTGTCTATATCGTGTTAATAGGCATACATGAAACACAATTTACGATTGATATTAACCATGAAATAAATTATGAATACTATAAATGACCTTCAAAGTTATTCAAATGCGTGACGAGGAAATGACTGTTGAAGCATATTGTTGTACTCCGTGTCACGCAGCCCTGGCACTGTTTTCAATATCTATAGCGCAGCCAATTATGGACTCTTCGATCAATTTATCAATACCAAATTTGATAATAAAAATCACTGATAAATCAAGCCTCGTCATGAATTTTACTAATTTTCGCCGAGTGGTCGAAATTTGATCATAATAGCTACAGTATTTATAAAATTAATAGATTAGTGGAAGGTATTGAACTTTCCTTTGCCTATGTGTATAATGACGGCTTCTTTATCGATCTTGACTAAATCTCAATGGACACTAGCCAAGTGAGCCATAGTGCATAAGTGTGGTACACTTATCTATCTAGCACCAGCTAAAATAAGCACAACACGAAAACTAGGTTCAGAAAAAGTTATTCGAACAACATAATTATAATTCATACCCGTAAAACATATGAAATAAGAAATCCATACATATTTATTTATGTAATTAAATTTAAATAACTGCGCTGTTTTGAACCGCTCTAAACGTCACTGCTCTACCCCACAGATCTATTTTTCAATAAATAACGCAAGTTTTTTTTTTCAATCGTACTACATTCTGATATTAGCGCTTTAAAACAAACAAACTCTTCTGATTTCTAATATTCATGAAATATATGCTATATATGACCAACAGGTGACTGCCGCATTAAAATATTTATAGTAATTTGTTTGTTTGTAATTGATAAACTAAAAATCTAATTAACCGATTTTAGAAATTACTTTACCTATAGAAAGCTACCTAATCAACGACTAACATAGGCTATATTTTATTTTCAAAAAAGTTAGGGAATCCCACCAAAATTGCAATAATGTAACCCATGGTAAAAAAAAAATCCTCTGAAAGTCATTATTGGCGTAAAAAAGATAATTGTTAAGCCGGGACGGTCGGGCCGTGTAATGTAATGCATAAAACGGAATGTTAGTAATCTGAAAGTATTTTGAGTTCATTTCATTTGCATTTCATTTAGCTCTGTCCCGATATCACACGAATGCGATGCGACGTCAGCGGTGATAAAAATTTGTAAAGTTGAGGAACGTGCCTCAGAATATCCATACGTATGTATACTTTAACGACATTTTCAAATGTTCAATCACCTGAGAGCTAATAAAATTTTACAACATCAGTAAATGTATCCATGTATGTTTTTAAATGAATTTTAAAGAAAACAAATTGTATAAACATTAAGCTCGTTTAATGGTGCAGTTAACTACTTAAAACTAATTAAGGGTGAACATTTAAGGCGTGTTATACAATATATACTGTAATTTGAACGAGAGATTGTAAATACGTGCTATGAAAAGAAATACTTTTTTCTGCTTAAAGTGTGATTTATTTATAATATTTAGTTTTTATTAATGAACATTGAACTTAGATGCTCTTTTTTTAAAGTTTGCTTGGAAGACATCACTGTAAGTAATAAGGCCGCGATTACATAATTTATGTACTACTTGCTATTTTTTTTTTTATTTAGTCCACAAAACTGACTACAATTATACAAGCAACAACGACATACAGAAATACATTTAACCGAAAATATTTACAATTGTGTGTTCTCGATGTGGACATTACATGCTTAAATGAGGGTTAACAAAATGTATATATATGTAGGTATATGTTAAAGATAGTAACTACAGCGTAATCTTACAATTAACTTTAAAAAAGAAAAAACATAAATCTTATGCAAACTATCACCTACAAAATATAAAATAAAAAAATATAGAACAAAATTAAAATTACAAAAAAGAAATCTAAACTTAAAATTCTTAAAAATTAAATTAATTTTATTTTATATATTGTTTGTAAATTGTGTGCAATTAAGAATTAATAAAATAGATACATTCAATGGTGCTAATCTTTATTGTGATTATTAGAATACAACAAAACTTTTTTTTTGTTTTGTTCTGTCGTTTTTATTTTTAAGGCATTTGTCACTTCCGCTAACAAGATCATAATTCTGATATAATATTATAATAATATCCTGGAACATTATTTACACACGGCTATCCGATCCCAAGCTAAGCAGATCTTGTACTATGGAAACCAGACAACTTATACTTTAACAATTGTCAGTTCTCCGCTCCTCTTTTATAACAATATTATAGACACAAAATATAATAACTAAACTAATTATAGCACAGCTACTCAACTGTTTCCAAGGCTGGAAATAAATTTGCTCCGTTGCGTAATTAAATTTGATTTATTAATATTACCCCATCTTTAAGGTTTACTTTAGTTAATTAATTCTATTGACTTTTTGTTAATAAATTATTACTATTTAATTTGAAATGAATAGATACGCTATTATACGTTATAATCTTGTATTAATATTTCAAATCCACTGACTCTCGGTACGCGATCGTAGGAAGGGTTGAAACGCCGCTCATGCGGGCTCCGTCAAAGTTCAACATCGGGACGCACGATATCCCTCAAACTTTCCTTTGTGTTAGTTGTTCGTTTTCGTATAAACCGTTCAAACTGAACTATGAAGATTTGCATCAAATTTTACATCGCGGTTCAGATATTATTCCACTTTGTGCAACCAGTGTAAGATAACTCATTCGCCATCAGTACGGAGTCAGAACTTTTGTTATTAACTTTTATAAATTTAAGCTGTACGTCTTGCTAAATTATAGTAGTTTTGTAACAAAGAATATAATTATTTATGCTTACTTACCATAGTTTTAAGTTGAATCGAAATTGTATTTTAAAGTTACAAATATAATGTTCGAAGGTATAAAAAATGGACGAGTTTCTGCAAACGCGAATGCAGAAGGAACGTATCGCGATCCTTTCGAAATGAGGGTATGAATTTTAAAAGAACGAAATTGAAACAGAGCTTGTAATGTTAAAGTACTCTGCAACGTTGCGATCTATAATTTTGCATACTTGAACACATTTACAGCTATGTACTGCAAGTTTAAGCCACAGATCTGTTCTCACGTTTATGATTTTAAGCTATATATATATATATATATATATATATATATATATATATTTAAATAAATATTGTAAGAATAAGAAACAGCCTGTGAATGTCCCACTGCTGGGCTAAGGCCTCCTCTGCTTTTTTGAGAGGAGAAGGTTTTGTACGATGTATTCCTTCACGATCAAGCACGAGATGAATCAAAAATTAAGCACATGAAATTCAGCGGTGCTTGACCGGGTCTGAATCCACGATCATCGGTTAACATTCACGCGTTCTAACCACTAGGCCATCTCGGCTCATTTGGAAGAATATTTATTAAAAAAGAAATCAATTTCATATAAGATTCGAACGTACTTAAATTAGAGCAGAAATATTAATTTAAGAAACTAAATTACAAAAAAAAACACATATGGTTAAAATAGCAATTAATGTTATAATATTATACGGCTATATTCAATAATATAATGAATATAATTAAATCTTGAACATACTTCACAAAAAAAACATTCTTCTATATTTAAAATAAATAGAAATTTTATGAAATCATTTTTAATCTAAATACACTCCAAAAGTGGTAACTTGAATAAACGCAGAATTGACTTCTCTTTGCACATTTACATAGTTATCCCTGTCGTGGTCCCACAAGAAAGTAATCGCATTGTTGTAGCATTGCGCCCTTTTCTGACCAATTGTGACAACAGTAATGACACGATAGCGCGAAAACTGTAGAGCCTTGATCTTACGCATAAGTTCACCTGCTAAACGGAGAGCTAATGCCGGAGAATCCTGTTGATAATATACCTAAATGATTACTTAGTAAGTTTTATATTAATTATATTATAATTGAGCATTCAATGAATCTTTAAATAAAATCAAATTTAAGAGTAAATTTTCATAAAGATCTGTTTGTAGTTTTTTTATTTCAATTTATAGCATCAAAAATATATAACAATTTAAAAAAAAACTTTACATAAGCAACTCTTTCTTTCTTCACTAGTTAGTATTAAAATTCGAGGTAGAATGTTTGTTTTTACCATTTAACTCTTTCGATTGGAATTGCCTATAGATATTTACGTAGTAGAAAATTGTTTGATAAGTCACATATATTTTATATGCAAGTATGATGATCATGTTATTTCCATCTAACCCACGCGGATAATTTCATATTAAAATATTCAAATGTTTATGCAAAAGTAAATGAAATACACAAGAGACATAAATATGTAACCAGACATGTCTCGACTATAATTATTGTCAATAAACTGAACGGGTAAAATGAAGTATACTCTATTACATTTTACATATCAACTTACATATTTTATACATAGATATGATTTGTTAAGACTGAGAAATATGTTAATCTTCTATTTAATTTTTTAAAGGTAAACCCAATTTAAAATAGAACAGTAGAAAGTAAGATATTTTATGTAAAGTAAATTATATATTCAAGGGTTGGGTTTAATTACTTTATGTATTAAAATTTTTATATATAAATATACATATACTTAAGCAAAGCACATATTATGTATGTTTAATTTTTGAGCATAACGTTACAAAGTTGGTAATACTTATTCTCCCATGCCTTCTTCCCATCTTTCTACACTTTACTTCTCATTAATCTTTAAGGGAGGAAATAGAGAGCTCTCCTGTTTTAACTTTATCATATGATACAAATGTCTACATGAATTTAGCAGACAAATTGTACATGAAACATATTGATTTCGCCAATTGATTGATTTTAATTATTATTATTTTTTTATTTTTTTCTATTATTATTTTAACACTGACATTAATTTCTTATTTGACTGACATCTTCAAAAATGCATGATTAGCTATAAATTTTAATTTTTTATTTTTTATAACTTCAATTATTATTTCGCCAATTGATTGATTCTTAATGTTTTTCTTTCTCTATTATTATTATAACAATGACCTTAATTTTTTACTTAATTTGGACATTTTTGAAAAATTGCTGATGACTTTTTTTGTTACTTTTAATTTTGAATTAGATTTTGTAGTGTTATGAACACTTGAACTGACATGCATATTAGATATTAATGTTTTATATGTTCTTTTTGTCAATGTTTTATATGTATGTTCTAAGTGTTCTTTTACAAATAAAATAAAAAAATAAGAGAATAATTTCATTAATAACATACCTGTACATTATATTTATGTTCGGTGAAATGTTCATCCAGTAATTCGTCCGATATTTTTGTCACGGTGGGAACGTGGAACGGATACGATGGGTCTAATTGATACGTAGGAAGATAAGATAATGCTGGACGTTTAAATTCAATCGCAACCTGACAATAGTAATTCGAAGAAAATTTTTATTAGCTATTAAATATTTCAATTAATTGAAAAGACAAGCGTTCTGAAAGCACTTGTATAAATAATGCACAATTCTCAATTCATTTATTTGATTAATGATGATTTTTTTAGACGCATATAATTTTTTGGTGATCATGTACATATATTTAGCTATCATCACGAAATGATTGCTCAAAACCTACTAGCACTTGAAAAAAGCATTATAAACCTCAGAAATGAATGTACCAGTGGATTTTAAATATATTAGTTAAGGTTATGAGTGCACTGTGTCAACTAGATTTTTATACCTAATCTTACAAATCCTAAATGTATTCTTTATAAATAAAAATTTTAACAAAACAAAAACCGACTTCATAGGTAAAACAAATTAATATGCACTAAAAAGTAAAAAAATAATTGCGTATTCTTCTATAATTTGATAATTAACTTACTATTTTCTACTCATCAATATGTAGGTACGAATGTGTTGTGTGGTTGATAATTTATTTACAATTATTGTTATTTTTGGAGTCGATGTCAGCCAATGTGGGCTTATAACTACATACATAGTTGTAGGTGAGATGTGCTTGTGTCGCACGCGCAACTTAACGAAGCGAATAAAAGTCAATTTGTAATGTGTATGTTTTTAAAAGATTCCCGTATTATTATTGCAAGGTATATTATAGTGTTTCCTTAGCTGACATTGACTCCAAAAATAACAATAATTGTAAATAAATTATCAACCACACAACACATTCGTACCTACATATTGATGAGTAGAAAATAGTAAGTTAATTATCAAATTATAGAAGAATACGCAATTATTTTTTTACTTTTTAGTGCATATTAATTTGTTTTACCTATGAAGTCGGTTTTTGTTTTGTTAAAATTTTTATTTATTTTTCGATTTTTAGTGAATCTGAAGTACACTCACTAATTTGTAGAATATGGGTAGACCTACTAAACGTGCAGCTCATATGAGACAGTGCCATTTATATTATTATTTAAGTATATTAATCTAAAACAGTGAACCATAAAGAAAAATGCATTTTGGTACTTAATTAATAAATATTAGTTAATATGGTTAAATGTATGAATATAAATTAACATGTTTTGATTAAATAGATTTAGTTGGTGGGGTAATTTAGTTGGGCAGCCATAACATAACCAAATAGTTATTTCTAGTAATAATTAAATAAACTGTATGTTTATAGATGTTGTGTTATACCATTCTTCACCATAAAATATGACGGAATGTCTGTATATTAAAAAAAGGGGAAGTATCTATATTATCCTAACTAATATTATAACTGCGAAAGTAAGTTTGTTTGTGACGCTTTCACGCCTAAACCACTAAGCCGATTTAAAAAATTCTTTCACCAATGGAAAGTTACATTATCAGGGAGTAATATAGGCTACATTTTGTCCCCATATTCCCACGGGAACAGGAACTACGCGGGTGAAACCGCGGGAAAAACACTAGTAATCAATATATAAATATACATAAATATAACATGTATATAAGAGTACTTATACGATATATTATATAATTTTCAAAATTGGTCTCAACTTTTAGGAGACGTTCAAATATGTTTCAATTACAAACATAACATATATACTAATGCTTACATGCATAACTCATATTATAAAGAGGAAAGATTTGATTCTTGTTTGATTTTTTATTACGATTTAAATCACAAACTACTCGACCGATTTTAAAAATTCTTTCACCCTTAGAAAGCTACGTCTTTACCGAGAAATATAGGCTTTATTATATTTTCAAAAACTTATAGATCCCTACTTAAAATGGAGCAATGTAACCCAAAGTATCAAACTGTTGCCTATAAAAGTTATTATTTCGCGTGCGCTGCGAAAACTATTGACGGTATATAAAGAAGTGTTTTTTACAATAGTACTATAATTACTTGATCATAACGATGTTATGGTAGGTGAATGATAAATCTAGATAGCCTATAAAAGATTCGGCCGCGTATCGTTAATTTGCTACTAAGAATTGAAGATTTCCGTTACTTTGTCATGGATCCTATAATCAGAATCTAACCAAACTATCATCAAACAACCCTTGAAGTACACTCTTTCTAATAAAAAAAAATCATCGAAATCGGTTGGCGTGATATTGAGTTATTCGTCCATTTGTCGCGCACATACCTCATGCAAATTTACGACTTATATGGTTTTCTCATGGATTCCATTGTCAAACCTGGACCAAAAAAAAATGGGACCCCATGGGAAGCAACCCCTTTCAAATAAAAAAAAAATCATCAAAATTGATTCACCCAGTCGAAAGTTATGAGGTAACAAACACAAAAAAAAAAAAAAAAAACATACAGACGAATTGATAACCTCCTCCTTTTTTTGAAGTCGGTTAAAAATATGACATAATTGTTATTCAACCTGTGATGTTCGTTCCACAGGCCTTATTCCAGGGACTCCAGAAAAACCGTATGATTGCCTTCGAACTTTAAGTCTACTTCCAGACTTGTGCGCCAGCCCCATCTGTGACCTCACGCCAGAGTGACTCTTGACTTGTAACATAGACACTTTACTTTTTTTCCCTTCAGTCTCAGACATTTTTTCCAATAGTATCCAACAACGATGTTTGTTTTACAATAATACTCCTCGAAGCTTTATTTATGTAACTAATTGCAAGTAAAAATAAATAAATTTATCAGAACTGTTTACCAGGATTTCATAAAGTTTAACAGCATATAACAATATGTCGTACCTTTCGTCTAAAATTTATGAATGACATGTCATAAATGTCTTATCAAAATATTTTCCTTTTCACGCGTGATATATAAAAAGAAGGTTATGCAGGAAAATATTATGGTGCGGACGCGTTATAAAAATTTACCTGGCGACCTTTTCCAACCTTCTTATATCAAAGTAGGTTGGCAGGTCATCAATAATATTTAATAGATAAGATCATTGAATAGCTTCTTTTTGTTTTAAGCGTTTTCGAAACGTAAGTACATGAATAGAAAAAAAATCTATGGTACACTTAAATATAATTATATATGCTTAAATAATACGCTTAGTAACTGTTATTTATGAGACGCGATTAAAAAAGTTAATGAGGCCAAACCCGAAAAGGCTACTAATAGTAGCAGCCATAGTGAATAGTTCCACTAACCGCGTCATGCTGCGGAGAAGATTGATGAGGTTGTCAACCAAATAACATAATATTTATATGACAAATATAAATATATAATAATAGAGTGTCTATATATAGAATTATAGTAAAACTCCATTTTTAAGCGAGTAAAATATCTTCACCGATTTACTTTGTAAGACGTCAACAAAATATGCAGTCAGTATAACGTATGACGTGCAATGACGCAAAGTATTGATATTTTATCCGATTCCTTACCGAAAACGTAAATTTATGACGTAATATTAGAGTATTATTAATACCACATTTTTGTTATTTTTTCTACAACATGTTTATAAGCTTTTTTAATTATTTTTTTTATATCTCGGGAGAGCAATTGACTCTACTCCACCTGATGGTAAGTGGTAGTAGAGTCCAAACGCGACGACGGCTAGTTTAAAAGTTTTTAATGTTTGTGCATGTACCCGCTGTTAATGTGCCTTTTCAAATAAATAAAGAAAAATTAGAGGTATTATATAATATGCATATGTATACTCGTATGTATAAATTGGATAACATGTATGTACATTGTACATTGTATTGTATATTATATGTACACCTCAATAATTGCCTCATTAATTTAAACGACTAGATCAGATTTGCCTTGATGGAATAGAAATTGCATTTATTTTTGCGCCAGTACTTGTATACTATAATATAGCCTGCGCTGTTGGTTTGCTCGTCTCCATTAAGAATAACTCCAATGGCGTCAATGGATCAAGAGAACCGTTAGTTACCGTAGTTGTAATTATTAATTCTCAATTGTTTTATTTAATTTTTAGAATGCTCTAAAACTAATTAACAGTTTTATTGTCATTATAATGTAATATATCATAGAATTGCAATGTTCAAAATCCAAGTCATCTATGATATCATTATACACTTGAGATTTTTTTATTTTCTTAAAATTTTACCAGTTAGAGTATATAAAATAGTACGAGCGAACTCTGGAAATGAACATCGAATTGAAAGTTATTAATGATTCAAAAGAACTCACCGCTGCTTTGCAACAGGGGAAAAATGTACGGTCGGAGATCCGTAAAAAATTTCGTTTGCAAGCTGACAAAGGATTTTCGGATAAAAGCCTTCACATCTACGTCTTTTGAAATATACCGTCGGTCGGTAGACCACGCGCACGTTTTTTCACATCGTGTTTACTTGTTACCTGGAATGGATTTGACGCAGTTACATTTTATTTGCACGCGGGACAGCTTTTAAGAGGATTCGCGCTTGAAGCAGTTTAAGCGTGAAATGTAAATAGGTTACCGGGAGATTACTTCCAAAGCCGTAAAAAAAATTAGCTATAAAATTAATATTTAGAAACAGGAAATATTTTGGGAAGGCTATGCTATGCTAAAAAATTTCTAGGAGAGACGAAGTTTTCGAGCTTATTCCATAACTTTGTTACAAGGTTGGCTAGTGGAAATACGTGCAGAAGAATTCCTCATACGTCTAACTAAAATAACCTGCTTAGGTACCATATAGATCTTTTATTATAATTTAATCAATTTTCACATGGTGAATGTATGATTTATTTCTAGCCTTAAAATTTTAAGGTTACTCATCATTATACGAATATGCTAAAGATCTTCCACAATCTGTATTAGTTCAAAATGGTTCTCTAACGTAATGCGTAAATTAAATAAATTTATACAACAATTTATCTAAAGAAAAAAATAACGAAATACATTGCACGTAAACTACATACAAACAGCAATCTAATTAAAGTCGATGTGGAATGTAAGCGAAACACTATGTCATTTGTCGAGCGTCAACCTCGAGGACAAGCCAACAAGTCGTACTTGTATGATCGTTGATAGAAGACTTATTTAGGTTCAGTACTCTACAACAACATGCAATCTTACTTTGAATTACATGTTTGTATGCAAGCTGTTATGCTTAATATCTTATTTGACTTTCATATATTCAGGCAACAATAAATGTCAAAATGCTTGGCGAGTCAAGTTATTGTTTTTCTGACCATGTTTTTGTTTGGTTTCATTCTTAAATTTATAACTCACGGCGAGAGTTATAAACAATTCAGCATATAAACCTGAAATCATTGGTATAGATATACCAACTCAATAAACTCCACCTTGATCTCGCTAATTATTTACTTTCTTTGCTTGGTGGTAGAGCTTTGTGCAAGCTCGTCTGGGTAGGTACCACCCACTCATAAGATATTTTACCGCAAAACAACATTACTTTGTATAAAGTGTTGTGTTCCGGTTTGAAGGGTGAGTGAGCCAGTATAATTTTTTTTTTTATTATATAGGAAGGCGGACGAGTATATGGGCAACCTGATGGTAAGTGGTCACCAACGCCCATAGACAATGGCATTGTAAGAATGTTAACCATCGCTTACATCGTCAAAGCGCCACCAACCTTGGGAACTAAGATGTTATGTCCCTTGTGCCTGTAATTAGACTGGCTCACTCACCCTTCAAACCGGAACACAGCAATACAATGTACTGCTGTTTTGCGGCAAAATATCTGATGAGTGGGTGGTACCTACCCAGACGAGCTTGCACAAAGCTCTACCACCAAGTAAAGGCACAAGGGACATAACATCTTAGTTCCCAAGGTCGGTGGCATCTTAGCGAAGTAAGCGATTGTTAACATTTATTTCTATACGACTTACCACCAGGTGGCCCATATGATCGTCCGCCTACCTGTAAAATAATATAAAACAATTTTTTTACCATTTTTTTTTTAATTATTATTTTTTAAATTCGTTTTAAAAAGATTAACAAATATTTTTTACGAATCGTATCGTCTTACTATAAAGTTAGTACATATTACATTCCTTCGACATATCAATCGTTCGTGTTAGCAGGTCACTTAACCGTTCGTTAACCAAGCGAGTGGTACGAGATGGAACTGGTATTTTAGCTATTGGATACCACATATTTACATAATACACGATTATATTTATGTTTCTAATTAGAATATAAAATATTATGGTCCTCTAGATTGAATTTCAGCCACTGCGACCAAACTCAAAAACCAACGAATGACGTAGGAGATATTAAAGTGCACCAGCGTGCACTCTATTCGTCCACTCGCGTCCTTTTACGAGACGGCATTCCAACACAATCTGAAAGGGGATTAGGAATGAATGATAATGAAGATCCGCTACTGTACCTTTGGAATATTATATATATTATAATAAACGAAACATTCTCTAATGCCCCAATTTTTTTATAATAAGTCTGATCCTAATTTTCGGGGCGTCACGGTAGCATGCGCAATCGATCCCGTGGCGCCCCCCGACCAGACGGAGAGGATACCGCTGGTATTTTAGTGGGTATTCCGGCGCCTTCAGTGCCGTTGAGCTCCACATACCCCCCAATTCAAGTGGGGGAAACGCAAAAATGCGTTTTTCCAGTGAAAAAAAGAGTGATCCTAATCCTGAGATTTGCGGATTCAGCAAAATATTACTCTAGTTTTATAATATCGTAACGTGGTTAGTATATAGTCTTTAACCTTAAATATTCTTTAAAATCGGAGTCGTAGATTATGAAAGTTCATGCAAGTTGTTAAATTTTTGTAGCATTACTATATAGATGTCATAACTATAATTTATTATGAATACTCTATTTATATAACTCATTAAAAATAATAAACGATTCTCGTTTGAAATTAATTCATTCCATATGCTATAAGTATTTTCACTAAACTGAACTATGTACTTATTTATTTATTTATTTATTTATTTAAAAGGTACATCAACATCAAACATATTAAACACTTATAAAATAACAATTTAAATCTATTATTACATCTGATATGAGTGACAATTATAGATGTACACAACAACTTATACAAATGACGCATTTCAATGATACATTATACGACTATAATTTTAGTTAGCGGCTGCCACGTTACGACTAGAGCCACTAGGCTAGGATGGCTGCAGACCATGAGTTTCTAGGTTCTCACCCCGGCTCAGGGAAACAAAATTTATCGGGTGATCTAGAAATTCTAAATATATAAAAGTTGACAGTGGTTACTCTCGATTGAGATAATAAATAGTACATTATAAAATTAAGAGGAAGAGGTAAGAAGATGTAAACGCTTAAAAAATTGTTGAATTGTCGAAAGTAAATAAAGAAAAGAATTGCAAACCCACTCGTTTTTAGTTTTAAAAAAAATCGAACATTAACTTGATATTCTAAACATAAAACTTGTATCGCCTTAAATGGCATATTCCATTTTATTTCATTTTAATATTTTATGCATCACATAAAATGCATAAATATTTTTCTTTGCAATCATGATGTAATCGCTTCGTCCTGAGGGCTCCGACCGTAAGAAAGTTCATTGGTCACAATATTACGTAGTATTATAAGAAGATTTAAAATAGATACACATTTTTAAATATAGAATTCCAATGTTATTTGTTTTTAATTGATATAGATTGAATGCTATACTAATATATAAAGATGAAGAGTTTGTTTGTCGAATCCGGCTTATCTCAGGAATTACTATTAATTACTAGATATGCCCCACGGTTTAACCCGCGTTAATAAAAATATAATAAATAAAAATCAGCCTAGAACCTTCCTTGATAAAAGCACTATACAACACAAAAATATTTTTTAAATTCGAACCAGTAGTTCCTGAGATTAGCCGAAACAAACAAACTCTTCAGCTTTATATATTAGTATAGATATGCGGGTGAACCGCGGAACACAGCAGCTAGTGATAAATATAAATATTCCAATTTAATGACGTGGCGTATCTTCTCCTTTTTTGAGTAGAAGGTTTTTGAGCTTATTCCACCACGCTGCTCCAATGCGGGTTGGTGGAATATACATGTGGCAGAATTTGAGTGAAAGTTGACACATGCAGGTTTCCTCACGATGTTTTCTTCACCGTTAAACGCGAGATGAATTATAAACACAAATTAAGCACTTGAAAAGTCAGTGTTGCCTGCCCGGGTGTTGACCCCACTATCATCGGTTAAGACTCACGCGTTGTAGCCACTGGTCCATCTCGGCTTCAGTTTCATAACAGCCAGTAATTGTCATACACTCAGTTATCAGTTCAAGTACAATGATAGATACTATTCCCTCACGTGATTATATTGTACAAACTTATGATCTATGAACACCATATTCAGAAAGAGAAAAGCATATAAATGTATTTGAATTCGACCGACCATTTCCTATACAGAATAAAAACTGGAAACTCAATATAAAAATATGCTTTATTAAGGTAGACTACACTTCTATTGTCGTTTTAATAGTTTAAAATTAATGTAAAGCTACCACCGGTTTCTTTCATCAATCAAAAAATATACAAGTGCAATAATCATATACAATATGAGAACATATATAAATACTACATAAATTCATAACAGATATAGAAAGTTCTCTAGATAGAAATATAACTGAAAAAATTTAAAAAATACTTTAAGTAAACAGTAAAGGCCACGCAGTTTTTTTACAACAAAAATGCTTTGAATTCATAAGACCTTCGACATTAAATCACGGCCTTAGTTTTTTTATTGATAAGTAATCACGATATTTTAGTCGAAAAATTGTCATTCCAGTTCTTTGACAGTATATAAACAATATTTGATTGTAGTTATTGTATTTTTTTAACCGCAAAATTTCGCATACTAAATTTTGAAATTAATGACGTTCCAAATAATTAAGTCCCAATCATATTTGAATGACGTTTCAGTATTCGGCCGTAAGTCAAATATTTTATTAAATTACGACTATTTTTCATTTCTATCGATATTAGTTCATTTGTTTCTGAATTCGTATTCAACATTGACACCGTTGAGTCGTTTATAATTTTGTACGTCTAAAAATAGGAGCTAACCATAGAAGCTTAAGCTAAAAAAACTGCCGTGAATATTTTACATCTTACAAACTTCAGCTTGACGTAAGCGGTTCAGGGTCAATGGCTTCAACGCTCTCAGTGCAAGTGCAATGGAGTGCATTCAACTGCAGATATACTAGAAACATTCTGAGCGCTAAGCTTCACTGTCGTGGAAATAACACAACTTAATTAAAATATGATGTAAGCGAATTTCAACAGTCGGTTTGCAATTCATATTTTATTTAAAATTTTATAATTAATAATGATAACAATGTTGTGAAAATTTTCTGATACGAATAACATCATAAAAGTAATTGCGTATATAAAGATCATCTACGTCTTTAATAACTATAGTTTAGTTGCAGCTTGTTCTAATCATTGCTTTAAAATAAAATTTCTGGGGAAATCCATTTTTTTTGGGTAGAAGGTTGGATCTTGTTCCATCACGTTGCTCAATTGAAGGTTGTCTGATATACACGAGACAGAATTTCTAAATATAAAAAGTAAGTGTTGATTGTTAAGATTCGAACTCACAATATTTATAAGATCCTCGTATTCTATTCCCTGAGCCATCTCGACTCTAATTGCTTCTTTTTAAATTATACGAATAGTCAAGACCAAAAAAAAGAAAGACAATTCCTTGAACAAAAAAAATACATCAAACAAAATAATGTCTAAGTTGAACGACATATAATTACAGCAGCAATTTTAAAGACCAACCAAAACCTTAAATTAAAGTTAATTAGATTCTGTATTTTGTAAATAAAAGGAACAACGTACTTCGTGGTCAAGTCCTTTGTCATTTATATTTCATTTAATAAGATGGAAATCTTAGATAAGCTTAATGTTGTCGAAGATATTTTCTTCTATCAAAAAAAAAACTTGTTTCTTAACATTATTCGTATTTCATATTATTTTATTATTATTATTTCGTATTTCGGGCTATAACACCAGATAATCACATTTAAAGCAAACAACATTTATGGAAAACGAGTACGGATTATCGCCTACCAAAACTAATACACGAACTACCATTTAGTTTTTTAAATCAAAATTGGAAAATTAATATAACCTCAAAAAAAAATTTGCTACACGGTTAAATCTCATAACAAATAATATTTAATATTGTACGTTACTTCATATTTAATGAGAGCTTACCTGTATTTTATCTTTTTTTAATTTGTCTAGAAGTTTATAATAAGTTTAGAGTTTATGTTTGTTAGTTTAAACAGCACCCAAACAAGCTGACAAGGCTTAAGGGTGTCAAGAATAAAAATAAACAGTAATATTTCGTCGTTAATAAATATATAAATTAAGCATGTTTAAACCTTCACTCAAGATGTAGTATGAACCCTGTGCGCGCTTTATAAAGGTCACTGAACATAAAAGCGAATTTATTTTCGGACTAATGAACATTCATACCTGAGGAAAGATTGAATAATATATAAGTTACAGAGTAGAATTCATCCCAGCGGGACCATAACTCAGCGCAATGCCCGGATTTTGGACGGAAAACGTGAAATAATAATAACCACCCGATTCGTGCCGTGTTTTGCAGACGCTTGTCATTATAAACACTGTATAAAATCATAATATAATGATTATGAGCGTCGTAAAGTTTCACTTCATTTATTAATTAAATATAATGTGTATTTATTTTTGATTATAGTAAATATAACAGGCTAATATATGTCGGACATAAAAGCGAGACAGAAATGTTTTTTTTTATATGTATATTGTATTCATCTATCTCTCTCTTGCTTTCCTCAATCAATACTATTACATATATAAAAGTTAAGTAATAGCAGTGAACACATTTCTGTCCCATAGCGCTGTTGATAGTTTTATAAGTTCGAATCTGCTCCACAATATATGAGTGAGTGTGTGGTGAGTGTTCTTTACGAATTCGAATTAAATTATAAACATAAATTAAACTAAGCAGTGCTTTCCCGGATTACATTTACTAAAGTGAGTTTGTATGTCTGTTTCTTACACTCTTGCGTCTTTACCCCTCAATCAATCATTCATGATAATACCCAACTTCAAGGTTTACACCTGTACCAGACGCCCCCTCCAAAAGCGGAAGAGGCCCGTGGGCGGAAACTGGTTAGTGAAAAGCAGTGTATTAAAAAAAATATATTTAATTGATGATGAAAATCAAATTGCTTGATGTTTTATAACGAAAATAGACCAGAACTTAATTGTAAAAAATATTCTACATAAATAAAATAAACAACGCAAATAAAATTACACTAATTGCATCACAAAAAGCAAAAGTTTGCAAAACGGTACCAAGAGAACATACTACATAGGGAGCATAATGTTAGTTTTTAAATTGGACGGCGAATCGCTGACCGCTCTTCGCGACCACGTAATTAGTTTCAGTTAACTACACGGTTCTCTGTCGCACACACAACATTATATAATTATCGTTTATTTTCATTTCAAACTCAATAACATATTATAAACCATTTAAACCATTTAAACCGTTTATTTTGCTACACACATACATTACATAGATTATACAGAAGAAAATAATTAAATTTAAAGAATACAGTGTAGGTGTCAAGGGGTTCATCTCAGTATAAGCTGTGCTAATGCACAGCACTGATTTTCAGATGGCCCCTGACTATTGGGTAAACATAAACAAATGCGCGCACACGAAAATAAATAAATGAAATTATAAGAACAAAAAACTAAAACTAGAAAGCCCTTATCCTTGAGAAAAAAAACATATTACAAACATATTATCAATTGCTATACTTTTGTATTAATTACAATATGTTATAACTAACATAGCTACACAATAAAATTGCAAAATAATTCTCAGTGGTAGAGCTTTGTGCAAGCTCGTCTGGGTAGGGACCACTAACTCATCCCATATTCTAACGCAAATTATCACTACTTTGTATTTTTGTGTTTCGGTTTGAAGGGTGAGCCAGTGTAATTACAGGCACAAAAGACATAACATCTTAGTTCCCAAGGTTGGTGGCGCATTGGCGATGAAAGCGATGGTTCACATTTCTTACTATCCCATTGTCTATGGGCGTTGGTGACCACTTACAATCAGGTGGCCCATAGGCTCGTCCGCCTCCCTATACAAAAAAATACAATATACATAAATAAATAGCTACTGTACAAACCATACCCACCTGGAATGTTGACCAGATAGCAAGATAGAAGCATTTCGCCTTTGACGCAAAATTCAATTAATTAATTAAATTAACATACTTGATCGAAAATAAACGTACAACGCAAATATTAGCAACGTCCTGGTTCTTATGCATGTACGATATTTGATATTATTTACCTGGTGGCAGTGATATGTGCAAGCTCTTCTCCGTAGATAGTACCCGATCATCAAATATTCTGCTCAAAGAACGATATTTAATATTGCTGTGTTCCGGTTGCAAGGGTGTGTGAGCCAGTAACTATAGACACGATTGCCATAAAATCTTAATTTCCATGGTTGGTGGTGCATAGGCGATGTACGGAATGGTTTATAGTTCTTACATCGCCAATACGGACGGTGGTAATCACTTACCACCAACAAATTCAACGTTTCCTTTAATATTTAAAGATTACTAAATACATTTTGAAGTGAAACTTGGTGGTAGAACTTTGTGCAAGCTCGTCTGGGTAGGTACCACTACCACCCTCTCATCAGATATTCTACCGTAAAACAACAGTACTTGCTATTGTTGTGTTCCGGTTTGAAGGGTGAGTGAGCCAGTGTAATTACAGGCACAAGGGACATAACTTCTTAGTTCCCAAGGTTGGTGGCGCATTGGCGATGTAACATCTCATACAATGCCAATGTCTATGGGCGTTGGTGACCACTTACCATCAGGTGGCCCCTACACTCGTCCAATTTCCTATGCAATAAAAAAAAACTTCGTTAGGTGCGGTGACCTATTTCAAAGCAATATAAATGTGACTAATCCTCTCATCCACTGTCATGATTGAACTTAAAGTGCGACAATAGTTCAAGTGTCCAAGATCAAATCCACGACATCGCTAAACATCTTTAATACTGCTTAGCTGCTGAGACTTTTCTATGTACAATAAAAAAATACATAATGCAATTTTCATTACATACACTAACAGCACGAGATAAAATATTATCACAAATTAAGCACATGGAATTGGTTCTTTCCCGGGTTTGAACCCACGATCATCGTTTGAGATTCACGCGCTCTTATCATTAGGCCATCTCGGCTTTAAATTTCATTTTATAGACATTAAAATTTATTTATATATAAAAATCGGTTAAAAAGTGGATCACTAATGCGGCATACATTAACAGGATAACCAATAAATTATCTTAGGTAGCAATATTTTATGATAAATTGCTTCAATTAATTACACTGATACGGCATTATAATGACTAATCATTCGATAGGTACTCCATTTAATGTAGCCATTAAAAACGATATTTAGTTATATTGTCCCGACATTAATGGGAATAAAGGCAATTATAAAAGAAATTAAAATAAAACATTAGCAGGAAATAATGTGTTGATTTTTAATATAATATAAGTTTATTTTTATAATTATTTTATGTGTGCAGTAAAGCAAACGGACGGTGAGTGGCTATCTTATGGCCGAATACTGAAACGTCTTTCAAATATGAAGTGGGACTTAATTATTTGGAACGCCATTAATTTCAAATTTCGCATACTAAATTTTGAAATTAATGACGTTCCAAATAATTAAGTCTCAATCATATTTGATAGACGTTTCAGTATTCGGCCCTTAAGCCAGTAAACAATCAATGCAAGAACTTTTGTAACTCTTGCTATGGTTTATTTTAATAACAAAATGTAATTGTCATGGGACGAAGCGGACGTGAAGTACCGACACTGTTTGTTATTGAAATACTTTATTATTATATACATGTATAATAAGTATATATATCTTTATGATTATACAAAATATATCAAAGAGAACGGCATCGAAAGGTGTCTGATATTATAAAATAGTGTCATATCGGTTTTAATACTAGACACGCCAGTAGATATTTCATATCAAATATACCCCGTCGTTAACTTTTAGTTCTGGTAGAAGCGTCCATTTCACTTTCACAACGACGATCGGACCTGGTCTTAGAGATTCAAGAGGCCTATGCACGCCCATGCAATGGTCCCTCATTCCGCAACGATTAGAGCAAAATTATATTATTTGTGCCTGAGTGGCGGCTGGGTTAGCGGGGCCCTAGGATAGTGTCATATAGGCCTAGGTCTATTCATAGAATAGAGTGTCTGTACTTGTGCGGCACGCCTATACACTAGAATAACCTTTGTGACGTTGGCTTGTTGTGAATGACCGCCAGTCGCTTGGCAATAATCACAAGAGGACTTTCTCATTCCTAATAATAATTACTCTTTCGAATGTTCATAAATCACATATACACATATAAAAATACCAGAAAAAATAACTCGATAGTGTTTCTCTCAACTGAATTTACACCGACATACTATTTTACTTTATTAATCTTAAACATAAACCGATATACATCAAAGGTGAGGTTCATGCATAATTATTGGGCAGTATTTCTACACCGATGGTCATAAACATAGAACATAAATGTTGTGGAAATAGCATCGAATATTATATAACATAATATAGACCCGATAATATACATAGTCTTGTAATATTAACAATAACGTAATACTACTTAAAAATATTATTAAAATTCAATAACACATTTCAAAAGAATTAATGTTAAGGGGTATACTTACCAAGACTATTCGCATGTACTCGTAGTTTAACAGCTCAGAAAACAAAGCGTACTCCACTTAGTGATCGTATAAAGACAAACAAAGAATTTTTCACATTTGTAATGTAATAAATTCGAATATAGAATCAGTCAGTGCGACACTTGTAATTATACAAATATAATTAAACATTTACGTCTTGGCATAAGCAAAAAAAAAAACAAAATATTTAAAAAAAAACAATATTTTTTATGTAAACATTGTTCAGCTTCTGTTTGGTTAAACAGTCATTGCGCTCTTTCTAACATTATTGATTTGACATTCGAAAGAAGAAGACAGCATTGTTTAACTAATCACCCGCTAAACAACATGGATATAATGTGTTGATATGATTTCCGCTTCTATAATGTTATATGTTCTGAGGATATAACAGTCTCCGTTCTTACAATACCCGTTCATTTGCTGCAGTTCAATTAGTGACTAAGCTACATCGTTCGTTAATTAGAATATGCCGGTATCGGCTTATAATAGGGCTGCGTCTAGCACAATTAGCTTTTATGTATCCTGACACCACTCTTGTTTACATTTATACAAATAAAATTTAATTAAACATTCCCCATGTAATAAAGTAACAATATTTGCCTATTACTGATTACTAATAAAATATTTGTTGTCGTTCACAGAGTACGAGTATATATTTAATGAGATGATACTTATAGCATTATTATCTGTTTTTATCATACAATAATAAAAACAGATTGTCTACGAGGAGTCATCCAAGAGCTTCAATTGGTTCGCTACATGCTGATCAAACTACGAAAAACGAAACGAACGAAATATATGTAGATGGCAGATACTAGAATTTATATTAAAAACATGATTTTATTTATATATATATATTGCACAAAATATTGCACATTATGTGCACAAACACAAAATATGCACAAAATATTGTGCATCTGTGAGGTATATTATGTATACTAATTATATCCATACCTTTACATAACATCTTTAACAACATATTTAATAAATAAATAGTTATCGTAAACATATTTACCGTATTAGCCAATAAACAGTTCATTGTAAAAACGAGATAAAACGCTATTTATTAGGAAAAAAAGACGAGAATAGTATCAAAGATTTCTTGTTATCTGCGTAAAAACAAGAACATCTTAGTTATTGATATCGAAAAATATGATTAATAAAGAAAATAAGAAAAGGTACTTATAAAGTTAGTTATATTCTCTAATGTTACTTTATTTCGCTTAGTTGCATTTTTCTATCAATTCAATATAATGTAGTTTCAAATGAAATATCCAATGTTTTTCGAAGCGTGTTATTGAACTAAATGCTTATAATAATACATAATTATATACATTATTGTATAGGTAGGCGGACGATCATATGGGCTATCTGATGGTAAGTGGTCGACAGCGTGGCAATGGCCGTCAACATTGGGTACAAAGATGGTATGTCCCTTGTGCATGAGTAAAAGTATTTCCACGTTTCATATTATTGTAATAAACATTATAAAAACAGTCTAAGAATATTTTAAACTCAATTTAAATGAATACCTATTTGTACAAATGGAATAATAATAATAACCAGGGACATTATTCACACATGGCCGTCTGATCCCGAACTAAGCAGAGCTTGTAATATGGGAACCAGACAACTGATATACTACATATTACACGTCTTTTGTAAATAAATATTTATATCGATAATTACACCCAGACTCAGGACAAACAGACATGTTCATGAACACAATGTCTGTCCTGGGTGGGAATCGAACCCACGACCTGCGACGCGAAAGGCAGATTTACCAAACGCGCCAACGGCCTCGTCAATATATATGTAACTTCGATACACTGAAAACATCTATCTATGAACCTGGAAAATTAATATCCGTTCTACGTAATTCGCTTTCTTCATTGAAATTTGATCTCATTTGATAAAATAATATCGGCTTTATATAAATTGTTGGAATTCGAGCAAGCGAGGGTTCAGCGACCTGAATATTTTAAGATACAGGCATCCCCTTTGCCTTCGTTCAATCGCCTATGACCCTGTTTCTCCTAAATAAAAGAATTTGTAGGCGAGACGTTATGCTTTCTTTAGGAAAACATTTTGGCTATATGAAGCTGCCTTATACCTTCCAATATATAATGACATATCGTCCTCCTCATACCTTACACAGAATGAAGTATCTAATTTCTATCTATCAGTAACCAACGAAGCATTTTTACGCGACAAAAATGTTTTACCAATAAGATCACAGGTACAGGTACAGGTAGGTATATCTAATGCTAAATTTATATTTATGTAATTTAAAGATGTTATTTTTATCATACATATTTTATTAATACTTTTGATTAGCCAATTATTAAAACCATTCCTTATGAAATCACTTTCTGACACGTGAAATATTAATTCAAACTTGCGATGATGCGCTATTTTTATGCATGTAATCTTGAAATGTGACTCAATATCATATTGACTCGGTGGTAGAATTGTGCAAGCTCGTCTGAGTAGGTACCACCCACTCATCTTACATTCTACACACAAAACTGTAGTAGTTGGTATTGTTGTGTTCCGGTTTGAAGGGTGAGTGAGGCGGTACCAATTACAGGCACTGTGCACAATTACAGTCGGTACCAATTGGTGGCGCATTGGCGATGTTTTTGGCGATGTGTAAAGCCACTATCTATCGACGTTGGTGGCATACCATCAGGTGACACATTTGCTCGTCCGCTTACCTATAAAAAAAAAAAAACTTTCTGGAATTATACAATCTTGTTCTGCAGCGGGTCTGTTCTTAAAGAATACATGTTCTCCTGGTAACATGGAGAAGCTTGTGAGTATTTATTTAATAATCGTTTCGTATGAAAAGTTACTGCTCGCTCTCCGTCTATTTAGCAAAGGCTTTCCCTTCTGTTTTGTACTTATTTCACTGCAGGATGTCAGATATAATATCTAAGGATCTGTTTTACAGGTTTCTCGCCATGTTTTCCTTTAACGCCGATTACGGGATGGGATTTATTAAAACCAATTTAGTACGTAAAAAGTGCTTATCCGGATTTGAACGTAAACCACCCCGAGGCTATATCAAGTATTCGTTTCGCCTGAATGTCTACCGTAAATATTTAAATTCGATAAAACTCGAGTAGAACATTATTGGGTCATCTTATTGGCTACTTTTGCGAAAGCAATTGGGCTTTTAGGGATAATCAATATACTGTAACTTGATTACAAGTCAAGGCTGACAAGAATTGTTTTGACCGAGAAAATTTACTTTATAAAAATAAAATTTTAACTGTTTATTCGATGTATAGTAAAACTAAGTAACAATAATAAATTCAGTGATTTTAATGCAATATAAACATACAATAAATAAAATTATCTATTTAATAAACCCATATTGTAATTATCCATACAGAATGTGTTCAGTTTCCTACCCAAGGTATTTTTATCTACAGATTGTATCTTATCTAAACGAATCGAGAATGATTTATTGTACCACCCCCCCCCCCCCCACCTGCTGCTGAAGAACACAACTTAGTATTGTTGTGTCCGGTAAGACGATCCAGTGTAATAACAGGCATGAAACATAAGATCTTAGTTACCTTAGGATAAGAAAAGAAATAGTAAGTATCAGGCGCCAGATGATGAAATTATTAAAAACACATAACATTAACAATATTGTTAACAGTTAACCTATATTCTGTATTTATCGCAAAGACAGCTAAACGCAACTCTGAGCGACAATAATGGTCAGGAGTGAATTTACGACGTAGCTATAACTTAGCAGTATCCGCGATATGTTCGATTTATGGCACGCATTAGAGACGTTTCCGTTTTGATATTGTTGTATGTTCCGTTCAAATATTTGTATTCGATAGATTTTGTATAACGTTTATGTTAATATATAAATATACAGTTTCATCCGCATGTCGCACACATATACATTTTGTTTTTTTTTATATTATGATTAAGGTCCTTCAGACCGATTTCGGCCACGGCGGCCAATCTCAAGAGAGATTAGCCAACTGCGCAGGAGATATTATAGTGCACAAGTGTGTGCGCAAACACAGGTGCACTCTCTTTTCCTTAGCTCTCATAATCCGATGGGACGGCAATCCGACACGACCGGAAAGAGTTCAGGCGCAGGACCAACGGCTTAACATGCTTTCCGAGGCACGGGAGTGTACACACTACCAACTTCCAGACTCCGCGCTGCTACTGAGATTTTTCTGAAAGAAAACCCCAATAACTATTTATTAGCCCGACCTGGGAATTGAACCCAGGACCACCGAGTCTGCGGCCTTATATCAAGCCACTAGATCAACGAGGCAGGCAACGAGGCATATTATGATTACAAATAGAGCCGAGGTAGCACAGTGGTTAGAACGAACGAACAGCGTAAAAAAAAAGTGATTAGAACGTGAATCATATCGCGCGTCAAACTTCAATCCCAGCCAAGCACAACTGAATTTGACAAGCTTAATTTATATTTTTAATTCATCAAAACATTCACGAAAACATCGTGAGAAAAATTGCATGTGTCTAATTCCACTGAAATTCTGCCACAATTGTATCCACCAACGAAACTGTATCCTCCACGAACTGAAGTAGCGTGGTAGCATAAGTTCTAAACCTTGATGGAAGGGAGATTGAGATCTCAGTGAGACATTTACAGGTAGTTTACCTTTTATAATTACAAATACTAAAAAAATGATTAACATAGCCATGTAGTTTATAACTTACAGTGCGAGTAAGCCAGAATTTGCACAATTAAGCTATTTAATGGAATTATCCTACATAGAAGAAAATATATAGTGCAGCACTTATTGATATGGGCCGGATGATAATTTGTTTTTATTGTATAGGTAGACGGACAAGCATATCGGCCACCTGGTAGTAAGTGGTCTCCAACGCCCCTAGCCAATGGCGTTGTAATGCGCCACCAACCTTGGGAACTAAGATGATATATCCCTTGTATCTGTAATTACTGGCTCACTCACCCTTCAAACTGGAACGCAACAATACAAAGTAATGCGGTAGTGCGGTACGTACCCAGGCGAGCTTACACAAAGCCCTACCATCGAGTAAAACATATGTAAATATATATATACACACATATATATATATATATATATGTGTGTGTTTGATAAATATCAAACATACCACACTATTTTACATAATTACATCACATAATGATTACTATTTGTATCAATATTTATACATAAACGAAATTGTCACACATGAGTTCACCATGTAAATTATATTCAAACAGACGACGAGACATGTTGAATATTTATTTATTTGTTCAAATTATGTAAAATCCTACAAACATGAAAGGACACTTTATTTGCATAAAATAGAGCACAATTAAAGTTTTTACATAATATATTTATGTTTACAAACACTAAACTAACATCGACTAAAAACCACAAAGGGCCAAAATTAAAATTAATATTTGAGCAAAGTGTGTTTTTTTTTAAATATCCACAAACTTTCAGGCCCACAGACTTTTTATTACCGGTTTACGTGGAACCCCGTCACTGCACGATGGCAGCTTCCTTGATCAACCCACGATCTAGATAGCCAAGAAATACCTCAGGAGCATGATCTTGAGCGTGATATAAAGACAGATTAATTTTAATTATTACCACTGCATTCATACTATCGCCCTCACATTATACTTATAAAGCTTAATAACTTAGAATGAAAAACAAATGTATCTTGAACAGTTTATAGACTTTACTAATAAATCAATAATAAAAGCCGAATACCTCATTTATTCACAAAAGTGTCTATTTTTGAGCTAAAAGGAATAATTTACATACGTCCTTCAAAAGTATTATTTTGCCCTTTAAAGACTTAAATTATTTATAAAATTGAAAACGAAATTTGAAAATCACACACAAAACACACATGCGCGCGCTTTTACACGTCACACACGCGTGTTTGGGTGTATTTGTGTGTATGTACGTTCAAAATTATTATTTACTTATTTATATTTTTTATGTATAAAGCCGAGATGGCCTAGTGATAAGACCGCGTGAATCTTATCCGATGATAGTGGGTTCAAACCCGGGCAAGCACCGCTGAACTTCACCAACTGTGTATTCTACCAACACGCAGTGGAGCAGCGTGGTGAAATAAGCTCTAAACCTTCTCCTCAAAAAGAGAAGAAGAGGCCTTAGCCCAGCAGTGGGACATTCACAGGCTGTTATTGTATGTATAATATAAATATTTTTATATCATTGAATACGATTTTTATTACTCATAAAACTCCTCTGCCGTAAAGGGACTATTTTTAATTAACTAACTTTTAATCAAAGTTGTTAAGTAAGTGAAATCAATTTTGACTGAGTTGTAATAAATTTAAGTGTGTTTGACGCTATCTCAAATTCAGTTCAAGAGGTGAAGAGTTTCGTAATTTATGCAAATTGTTGGCACTCTCGGTGAAAGGTGAGTAGAAATGGAAAATCATTTTCTTAATAACATTTGAGGGAATTAGTGACACATTGAGATCGTGTGTATACTTATTGTTATGACAAGTTGAAATTTTTGGCCTGAATGCAAAAACTTTAAAAAAAACTTCATCGAGTCATAAGAGTCTAGACGAATTTGAAAAAAAAAATTCTTATGAAGATTTTCAAACAACTGTTTTATAGTCTCATATCGATCCCCTTTTTTTTTAAAATAACACATTTATTATAAGAATAAAATTGTTTGAATAAATTACGGTGAACGTAACAAAACTTGCTCGTTTTTGTCGAACTTTTTCAATTTCCACATTTTCTCATTTTCATGTCATTACTGGTACCGTAATTAATAAAATTGTTCGTCATGTCTCTTCAACTTTGAAAATTTGAAAACTCACCGCCGAACAGGATCGTGAAATGTCAGGTGATATGCAACGTTGTCTATAGTAATTATTCTATACTAATATTACGAAGAAGAGGATAGATTTGATTTTTTAACACGCTTTTATTAGCTTGACCTGTATGTACATTGTACACATTGTGACGGAATCTTTCAACGCAATTATCACCCACTTCAAGACGTCCGATTGATTTGAAAATTTGGACACGTATTAAAGACCGATGACAATACTAAAATTTAATTGTCTCACCACCCTGTGACAACGCCCCCTTCACCCCTATCCCAAGTGCGTGATCGTGCAACCGGAACGAGGCCGCGCCGCGTGTTTTTTAGTTTTCGACCGATTTTCAAAATTATTTCACCATTACAAAGCTATATCTTAACCGAGTAACATAGGCTATTATATACTTTATAAAAAATAGAGTCCTCTACCTAAAATGGAACAATGTAACCCCGAAGGTATCAAAATGTTACCTATTTGCGTACACTAAAGTGAAATGGTTTTGCGTACACTAAAGTGAAAATTATTCATGTACTTATGACAATATATATACTTACTATTGGTAAATTCCACAATTATTGACAGCGTATGTGCAATATTCAACGTGGTTAATGCCGACGATATTATTATTGAGTTTCCAACGCTATATATGAATTTCAAATGAAATGACTTTACAGGTTTAAATCTAATTCAAAATAAAAATTGTTTTTATTTAATTAAATAAATATATTACAATAATAAAATTAAGTTTATTATAGGCGCGAAAATCAATTAATAGTAACCCCAACACATTTTATCATGTATTTAGTCTTTTATTACGTAACAAGGTTTACTTATCAATAATTTTGACATGAGGTATTATTTTTCTTAGACCTATATTATATAAGAGAAGTGTTTTACTTTCTTTTGGCTCCATATTTTCGGATCGATGAGAGTAATTTGTCTAACTCCTTTATATACGAAAATATATTTATGTACATAGATTGGTAAATCCAATCAAACTCTGTAACGCTTGCTATGAAGTCCGTGATAAGCCGAGATCAGATCGTACAAAGTTGAAAATTAATTTCGCTCTTGCAACTCCGATATTTCTTATCTATATAAGAAAATATCATTCGCGTCTAGATTTTCATGATTATAAATTATTAGATATCATTCGTAAATTAAATAAAAAAATACATTACTTCCTAATTTGGTAAATTAATATAAATTCGAAAGCCCTACTCTAAAGTAATCAAGACAATACATACATTTCTTTTTCTTTGTATATTTATTCTGATAATTAAATGATAGAATAAATAGATAAGTAATAGTATTAAGCCATTATGTTGTTTGTCACAACCTTGTATATATTTTTTAATATAACTTATTATTTTATATTAATTTGTTTTGTTCGTTAAGCACGTTCATATACATAAATAGTCTAATATTGAAAATATTATATTAGAAATATTTATTTTGCGGACTCAAATCAAATCTTTCTCCTGTACAATTCATGACAATGTAGAATCGGAATTCCGATTCTACTGTCGAATAATGAACCATCTCTCTCAAGAGTACAGGCAACAATGTTGAATGTGGAAACCATATAAATGTTTTAGAAATGTATTTCTGGTATTGCTCCAAGCAACTGCGGAGTTATAATTTGGAATTAATGATGAATATTTTTGAATAAGCTATATTATTGCTTTAATTTAGTTCAGGCTCGCGAGCCACACGTGGCCCGACGGGCTTTTGTGATTGACCCACTACATGTTACTATATTTTAAACTTCGAATGTTTTTATTAACACTCAAATAATTTGAATTAAACAACTGCTTATGGCGGAAACTGCAAAGTGAAATGATAAAAAATAAATTAAAATATACGCGATAAATGTTTGCGCCATCATGACAAACACGTGTTTCTGGTTGAAAAGTTGATTATCGCTTAGTGTATCCATGAAATCAGAACATAATGGCCTAATCCACGATGATAACCTCCACCTTCTTCAATGCCGGCTATATAAGTAAAACTATACCAGTACAAAATAAAATATGAAACATGTCGCGAATCAAACAAAGCGATCGCGGATCAATCTCACGACAAACTTGACAATGTTTACATGATAAGCGATAAAAAAATCCTCATTCTCCATCAATTTATTATAATATCGTTGAGCGTCTGCTCACATATTACGATATTCGAACTAAAAACGAGAATATTCAATATGATCTAAATAAGTAATATTATATAGTTACATATTATGTTAATAGAATATTTTTTTTCGCTAGTTTAGGTATATCAGATGTATCAGTGTAACACATACAGTACAGTAACAGCCTGTAAATGTCCCACTGCTGGGATAAGGCCTCCTCTCCTTTTTTGAGGAGAAGGTTGTAGAGCTTATTCCACCACGCTTCTCCAGTGCGGGTTGGTAGAATACACATGTGGCAGAATTTCAGTGAAATTAGACACATGCAGGTTTCCTCACGATGTTTTCCTTCACCGTCACGCACGAGATGAATTATAATCACCCGGGTTTATTTCATTGAAACGTTTAATGTCAAAAAATATTATAAAACATGTATATAAAAAATTAACGTTTTACGATACTGTAAACAATATTTTTTTCTAATATAATTCTATTCTCGTTAGTTTTGATAAAAACAACGGCAATTCATCAAGTCTCCTCGATCTATCATTGTCGCGATGTTTCGAAGCGCAGCGGCCTTGTGAACCCCGATAAGAAACCTCCATAGCCCAAAGTAGCAAGATTAATTGAACCAACTACACTATGGGGTCTTGGGATTCTTTGTAGTTTAGCCAAACTTTCTAGATGCTTAAGTTGAGAAACGATTTTCTCATTAGATATTGTTATTTCATTTTCTGGTTGACAGCGTCATTTATTTGATATTTTTACAAAAAAATAATAACCAGTATTAAAAAATAATAATAATAGGTAAGCCGAGATAGCCCAGTTGTTTGAATGCGTGAATTTTTACTGATGAACAATGATCGATATCGATGATCAAAACCAGGTAAGCACCACTGAATTTTCAGGTGCTTGATTTGTATTTATAATTCCCGCACATTGAGGGACATTCGCAGACTGTCACATTACTATTGAAAAAAGTATTTTTTCTTGCTCAGTAATACTTGGTGATAGTTTACTTGGTGGTAGAGCTTTGTGCAAGCTCGTCTGGGTAGGTACCACCCACTCATCAGATATTCTACCGCAAAACAGCAGTACTTGGTACTGTTGTGTTCCGGTTTGAAGGGTGAGTGAGCCAGTGTAATTACAGGCACAAGGGACATAACATCTTAGTTCCCAAGGTTGGTGGCGCATTGGCAATGTAAGCGATGGTTAACATCTCTTACAATGCCAATGTCTATTTATTTTATTTTTTATGTATATTTATGGGCATTGGTGACCACTTACCATCAGGTGGCCCACACGCTCGTCCCCCTTCCTTTGCAATAAAAAAAAAAAATAGAATTCCTAGAAGTCCTTCACCATTAAATCTTAAAAATATCTACGAAGAACAAACACAATAGAGATTAAAAAACACCTTCCATAAATAGTTAACTACAAGAAAGTCCCGAGATCTCGGCTTAGAACTTTATCCACTTATTCCTGTACACGACGCGGAGAGAGCCGGCACAACAACTTAATGTTTTAATGAGCTTTATCTTTGTGTAGCTCTGTGATTTCTATACGGACTGACAGTTAAATTATATTTAACGTAATAACGAAAACCTCTTTGTTGAATATGAACACGATTTAATCATTCCTTGTCAGTTAACGAGATTTATTTAATTACTAGCTGTAACCCGTTTGCGTTGTTTGGTAGATATAAAATCTAATAATATATTTTTTTCTATGACTATCACTGGGTCGGAATGGAGATGATGTCTAGAAGAAATACTTAGAAACATAGCTGCTCTTTTTCTTCAACCGAAAAATATACACTGAAAAATTCATGTATAAAAATTAATTAATAGTAACTCCAAACTATGTCTTGTTCTTTTTCTGCCTTGCTTTTTCCCAGCCTAGTAACGCTTTCCTACATCTTTCCCTCCACTTCGCCCGATCTATAAAGCACCTCCCCTAGTGCGATCGCGCTCAAGCTACATCCAAGCTAGTAAGAATATCATTTATATAATATTATGAGGTATGTTAAGCATTTCGTCCTAGTATTTTACTTACTTACTTACTTAATATTTTTATGACGTGTGATTTAAATTTAATAGTAAGCAAAAAATAACTTATAAACAAAATTTCATTAGTGTAATGGTGATGATCATTTCCTGGTCACTATCGGCAACGGAGGTATTTTTCAAGAGAGACAAGTCCACTGCGCGGGTGGTATTATAATGCTCAACTTTGGAAATACTGGAGCACACAAAAACCAAGCATTATCACCTAATTTAGGAACAGTCAACAGTGGGAAAAGGGTTATTTTTACGATAGGATTTTGTTCAGCCTGATAGAGCTACTGTAGACGTTATGTGTTAAAGCAGTGCCTCCCGTGCCTCGGAAAGTACGTAAAGCCGTAGGCCCTGCGCCTGAACTCGTTCCGGTCGTGTCGGATTGCCGTTCCATCGGATTATGAAAGCTAAAGAAAAGAGAGTGCACTTGTGTTAACGCACACACTTGTGTATTATAATATATCACGTGCAGTTGGCTAATCTCTCTTGGGATTGGCCGCTTTAGCCGAAATAGGTCTGGAGGACCTTAACAAATATTGAAAAACACACTGTCATTTATAATTATAAGAAACTTAGCTAATAACAAATTCACTTAACAAAATTATAACATTATTCATACATCGCCTTAATCGATCGTATAATTTGAAATACCAATCGTTTGAAACAAGTCTACAAACTAATATTGTGTTACAAATGATCTTTTAAAACACCGCATTAATAACGCAAATTTCTGCACCATACATACACAATTATTCGCATTTAATTATACAAATGTAGTTCACATTTATTACAGTAATACTGTAGTGGGCTGCAAAACAGAGTGGTAGTCATTTGGACTATCTTTCAACCGCATATCAGCGTTTTGTGCGGAGCAACTGCGGCCGCGTGCCAAATTATGTGTTGGAATAGAACAATTGAAAGTGATTTAGAGGTGCTATTCGTTATAAACTGACATATAAACTACGGAGATATCGGATTCAATAATGCTAGTATTTATTTAGTGTTATTATATATGAGTATATATTTTTCATTTAATATACGATGGCATACGTCATGCAATTAATCGAACACCTGTTGGTAGATGGTCCGTATTCCTATTTCTATGAAATGTATTATCTATGAAAACTTACTCACTCATCCTTCAATCTGGAATATAGTAATACATAGTATCGTAGTTGGACTCTGAGCTGTCACCAAGTAAGAAATTATCACATAGTATATATTATATATATTCATATACAGAAATTCGTGATTGTTTTTTCTACAAAACTTGTTTGAACAAGTGGAATTTATTGAAAGTTTTCTATTCGTAACATTTCAGTGACAGGCTTCCAACGGAAACAGGTTTCATTGCAGACTCGAGTATTGGTGTACGCTCTAAAATTTTATTAATTAAAATTTACAATAATCAACTCAGTTTTGTCCTGAAAATATAACATTAATTAAAGTAAGTTAGTGGTCACCACTGCCCAATGTCCTTATACATAGACATTTCTCCATCCCTACCATCGCCAACCCTGGGAACTGAGATGATGACAATTGTCCTTGTCGTAATACTTACTCACTCACCCTTCATAGCGGTACACAACAATGCTAAGTAATTCGTACGGAAGAAAAAATGATAATTATTATTTAGTTGAATTTACAATTTTAATAAAATTGATACAATGTTATCTGCTACATTTAAGAAAACATGATCAGAAAATGTTTTATTGTGACACACACATGTGTGTGTTTTCGTTTGTATGTTGAATTCATACAAGTACACACAAACGCAATTATGAAAAACATAACTTGTTAATAAATATACACATTTGGTTTAAAATAAAACATAAGTATAAATTTTAATTAAAACTATATTTAAATTAAATAAGTCACGTGTCACATATCAATGTTTAATTAATTAATTATCAATTAGCATCGTACTTGTACCGTTCAAAGTTTGACAATGACTAAAATGATCGCTCTATTGATGCATGTCAACTAATAGACAAACCGCTCATGACGTAACCAGTCGAGCGAGTCAGGTCACAGTTGGCTATGATGCTTAATGTACCAAAACGAGGAGAGAAATTCATGATAATATTATGCATTTGGAAGCTGCTCTGTCTTACTGTCCTCCTAAATATAGTAATTATTTTTAAAACATATTGTGAACATGTAGCATATTACATTGAAAGAGAAATTATTGTATACAATTATATAATTTTATTGCTATCTCGGAAATTATTCAATCGATTTAGTTCAACTTTTTTACGTTTATATAGGTTTTGCTTTTTAAGTTTAAATAAATGCATTTTCACAGAATATCAATTTATAAAACATTAATATAGCAGAGCGAAGCTTGTTCGTCCAAGTATATGAATAAAAAAAAGATAAAAACAAAACATTTTAACACACATCACTCAATTTTGTCAAGCAATATATTTTGGTTGAAGTTTTAGTGTTTGCCAATAAAATATTTTGAAAATAAGAATAAAGAACATTTTTAAAACAAACATTAATGACTTAGTCAGTTTTCCATAAGCTGCCCTGATTGAAACCGGCCAGGACATCGTTAATAATAACTAAATAATCTTCCACGGTGTTAATATTTATGGGAGACAATGATCTGTACCATGAGATAAACAATTTCCGAGTTTGCTGGTGCCATAAAGTAGAATTGATATGAAAATGTTTCTTTGTAAAAAACCTTCCGTCGGAGTTGGGTTGGGGAGCGTCAATTATAGTGGATACAGTTCGATTGTAAATATTAAATGAACGGAGACGTACAAATATTTATTTTTCACAACCTAATTGGATCCGCAATGGAATTCCATTATTGTAGGCACTGATTAATAAATCAACTTATCGATAAAAAGTTCTTTGTTAATATTTTATGGTTTCCTTGAAACAAATGTTATTTATCTTATTTTATCTTAATGGCACAGAATTTGTAACAGTATCTTATTGTCATAAATCATAATCTTCTTTTTTTGGTTATTCAATTTCAAAATTTATATTTTATATTTTAAGATTAACTCAGTAAGAATGAGGTATCAGAGCGAATTAGTGATTTCTAGTAAAGTAAAGTAAAGTAACAGCCTGTGAATGTCCCACTGCTGAGCTAAGGCCTCTTCTCCTTTTTTGGGGAGAAGGTTTTGGAGCTTATTTCACTACGCTGCTCCAATTCGGGTTGGTGGAATACACATGTGGCAGAATTTCAGTGAAATTTGACACATGCAGGTTTCCTCACGATGTTTTCCTTCACCGTCAAGCACGAGATGAATTATAAACAAAAATTAGCACTTGAAAATTCAGTGGTGCCTGCCCGGGTGTGACCCCACGATCATCGGTTAAGATTCGCGTTGTAGCCACTGGGCCATCTCTGCTTTCTGATTCCCCTATATTGATTTCTAATTCCCCTTAATATCCTATTTATTTAGCCATTAAAAAGGAGAAAGTTTAGAGTTTGTTTCACCATTACATATATATTTTAGAAAAACTTCAATCAACACTTGCAGGTTTTACAATGTTCCATGTAACAAGAAACATGTTAATTTGTAAAGCAAAATTAAGCACAACTCAGTGGGTGGAGTCGGTGTATGTTTCCTGGATTTGAACCCACGATATGTGTTATATTAACTGGGTCATCTTGTTCCTCAATAATACTTATCTATCAATACTTTTAGCATTAAGACCGTTATGTGTATCAACACCAATTACTTGAGTTCGTAATCTTTAGTTGTTTATTAAGATTTCATTCAAGTTGATACAAAACTGTGTAAGTTTTACTATACGCCCATTTATCTCGAAACTGACTTAATAATTTCCCTCGGCTAACATCGTGGTTTACAAACTCCTCCAAATCTTGTCTTTGAGAAAATCTTCCAAAGTCCGCATCGATAGACCGGGTCCTAAACTAACAAACTAGATGCAGGAATCACTGTTTCAAACAGAAACTTTAGGCAAACTGTGGCATTTGAGGGTCGCAAATTATTATTTATGACAACCAAATCCTTTATAGCCGATAGCCGGCTTTAGCAATTACCCGCATACATAAACATATTGTATCGTACTATTTGGTTTGATATATTATTTTGATATGTATTTTAAATATGTTTTAATTTCATGAATATACGGTGAGTGATTTCGCCAATGTCTATTACATTTTATATGAAGCTGACTGTTCAATGATAAATATTTATATATTAAAAGTATATAATTAAGCCGGTAATTATAATATAATCCTATCCCTTACAAAAATAACGTAAGTTTGACTGCGTAGCTCATTCATATTTATGGATTAATTAAAACGGATGGCTAGACATATTATTTTAGAGATGGTCAAATGAGTTACATTCCTAAATAAATTGCTAACGAAAATTTTATAATAATATAACCTTTATAAATATTAATGATTAAATATTCAACATAACTAAAGTTTTTATTTTGTTTATAAGTATTTAAATGTACATTGAACCTTACATTTATTTCATACAATTTAATTTTTATGTGTTATGTGTACTTCTCTAATAATCATTTATTATTCTCTTGCACACCTATAAAGTAATTACGTTTATCTCCTGCACTTCCTAAAGATGTCTGTTAGCTAATGGCTTTAGCGTTAAGCCCGCCTTTTGTACTGTACATATATTTTTTGTGTTGTGCAATATAGTATTAAATAAATAAAACCGGGCAAGTGCAAATATTTTCCGGCAAATTTTTATCCGTGCGAAGTTTTTTATGATTTTTAAACTATCTCTTCTTTTTATCTACATAGTAACCACCCATATTTTTTCTACATTACTTTATGATGATTAAGATTGACTAATGGCCGAATACTGAAACGTCTTTCAAATATGAAGTGGGACTTAATTATTTGGAACGCCATTAATTTCAAATTTCACATACAAAATTTTGAAATTAATGACGTTCCAAATAATTAAGTCCCACTTCATTTTGAATGACGTTTCAGTATTCGGCCGTAAGACTACATAAAGATATACGCCACTGAGCATACGAAATCAACAATGGTTTTCCATATTTGTACCTTTGAACTTTTATTAAAATTTACATACTTAATCTACTGAGCCGCACTGGCTCTCGGCAATTGTTATTTATTTTAACCAAGCCTCTATTTTTGTACTTGCGAAAAATCAAAATATTCATAAAGTATATATCAAGGAGCAATTTTCAAATCAACAATCACATTGAAAAAAACAAAAAAAAAATTAAACATAACTTCAGAATACAAACGATTGTGAGTACAATTACGGTACATTTTACGTAAAAAAAACATCGATAAAACAACTTGTTACATAGCCAGTTGATAAACCGTACAAGCGAATGTAAACAGTTACGTACTCTTAGCGAGACGAAAACTTCTCGATACAAAGACATTTGTTTTGTTCTTGTTTGAATGGAATATGTACTAAGGAAAGGCAAAACTTTTTAATAGAAATATATTATATGTTCTACCAATAAGTAGATATTTAAAATATATGATATCATATATTAAACAATAATCATCAACTCTATCCATAGTTATTAGATTTTAATATCAAGTCCTCGCTCCCATATTTCGATTGTACAGCAAATCGGATACGACCGGAGTGAGTTTCAGTTCGACTATCGGCTTTACGTGCTTTCCGAAGCACAGGAGTACACAATTTCAACGTTCCAGAATTTTCGACACAAAAACCCAATAACTATTTATCGGCCCGAGCTAAGAATTGAAACGACTAGAGTACCAGACTAACGAGGCAGCCAAACATACCTACACAAATGCTCAATACAATATAACAAATAAAGATTACTAGGCGAAAATACGGAATGTACGGTAACGACTCCGGCTTAAACAAATCCACTCCCAAGAATTTTAGCATGGTGTTTTATAGGTGTTATATACATTTCTTAATAAATCAGCGTTATAACAGTACAGTAACACCAGGCCTCCTCTCCTTCTTTTAAGGTTAGTGGTGAGAAGGTTTAGAGCTTATTCCACCACGCTCCTCCAATGAACCTACACTGCAGGTTAATGGAATACACATATGGCAGAATTTCAGCTATTTAAATTATACAATCAAATCGATCCGGTAGATTACATTAGAGCATTCAAAACAAACTGTTTAGCTTTAAAAAAACGCACATAGTAATAATATGTAGACAACGATACATAACAAATAGTATTAAATATAACAGAGGCATGATCAGTATATACTACAGAAAGAAAACTCAAGAAGGACGGACTTGAAACTACTTATAAAAAAGCAGAGTGAGTTCCGTAAATTTGTATTCACTTAGGGAATAATCATTTATTTTAATATTTGTTTTTAATTTTTAATATTAATCCACCAACCCTACTTGATCTTATTATATAACCTTCAAATTATCACTAAGTACTCTTATAAGTAAATTATATTAGGTAGGTTATTACTTTGTGCGTTTTTTTTCTACATATTTATTTATTTATTTTACGTAAGTTTTGTTTACAATTTAAATGCCAGACCTGAATTCCAAACTAGCTTTTGCTGTGTTTTGGAATTTGTTAACATTGGATCCTGAGCCACCGAGGATTACGTTCTACCAGACAGTAATGTCCCACTGCTGGGCAATTCTGGCTTATCTTAGTTAGTATATTTTTTTTAAACTTGCTTTCAAAGACTTAAAATTTCTATAAAAAATAAAAATCTTGTTTATTTTGTTGGAACGGGAAGTAGTTCGTTATTATGTTGTTTACGACCTTCATGGCCCTTCTTGTTTTTGCCGAGATAATTTTGTTTTTATCTACGGAACCATGTTTAGGAACGAGGAAATGCATCTAGTGACCTCCAATTGCATTCATTTCGTTACGGATAGTTAAATACGCTATTGCGCGTAACTGAGAATACAATAACAGTACTAGATATTTAAATTAAATTTACAGTAAATATCACATTTACGAAAATAAAACAATAAAAAAATATTGGTAAAAATAACAGCCAGCAAACAAAAATATTCCACTTCTGTTATTATGCACATCGGACACAAAGGTAGATAAGATAAGGTCCTCCAGACCGATTTCGGCCATGGCAGCCAATCTCAAGAGAGATTAGCCAACTGCGCAGGAGATATTATAGTGCACAAGTGTGTGCGCAAACACAAGTGCACTCTCTTTTCCTTAGCTCTCACAATCCGACACGACCGAAAGAGTTCAGGCGCAGGACCAACGGCTTAACGTGCTTTCCGAGGCATGGGAGTGTACACACTTCCAACTTCCAGACTCCGGGCTGCTATTGTAAATTTTCTGACAGAAATTCCCAATAACTATTTACTAACCCAACCTGGGAATTTAACCCAGGACCACCGAGTCTGCGGTCGTATATCAAGCCACTAGACCAACGTTGCAGTCGAGGGACACATAGGTATCGTGTTGATATTGGTAAAATATATTCACACATTCACAAAGCCTTGAACAAAATTGACAAAATTGTGACTATTCGCTTAACTACAGAAATAAGAGGGATTTCCTAAGCCCTATTACGTTACTTCCAGTAACGAATGCAAAAAAACACAAATTCAACTCAGTCAAATCGGAATATCGATCATTCATTTTCTAATCATAATACTTGTGTTTTATGGATCGGCCGCCTTATCTGCTACTTATCAGGTTTCAACATTTCGCCTTTTCCCAATTAGTCGTGTACTTCCCACTCATTTACTGCGTCAATACTTTGTATTGCTGTTACAATTTGAAAGTGCCAGTTAAGTGAGCTAGTGTATTTACAAAAAAAATCCTAGTAGAGAATATATCAGAACTTATCGTTGGTGGCATATGTACAATATGAGAAATGGTTGCTGGTTTTAATGCCACATACAAGGTGGACCAAAGGCTGGTAATAATGTCCTCTTAATTGTTTTTCGTCACGACGACCAATCTCAACTGAGATGAGCCAACTAAAGATATAAATGATTATATCTTCTATAAGGAAATAGGTGTATTAGTAGCCAGGCTGAGTGCATCTGTGTTTACTAGTGTCACAATCTGACGGTTTCTCGTACTTGGTACACAGAAGTATACAATATGACCTTCAAAATTTGGGCTGCTAATAAGATTAATAGAAAAACCTATTAACTTTTTAATGACCCGACCCGATATTTTGTTCTTTTGAACACAGGAACCTTGGAATCTGACTAACTATTGTGGATAAAAAAATAAAAACAACATACTCTAACTAAGTAACTTTTTGGATCTGAGTAAATTTAACATTTTACTTTCAATGTTCAAGTGGAAAGGATATGTCAAATCTAGATAAGAGTCGTTTAAGCATTGTATATTCAGTTCAATGAACTTTTCTTATACAAGAACAATGGATACATATCTTAGAAACCACAAAGCTTTCTTGGATTATTTTTGATAATCTAGTTTAATACCAGTCACGGTGCCGCGCGAAATACATGTCTTACACATATTATTGCTACGAGTCGAAAAGTACCAATTTGGACTAGCGGCAAGCTTATATTATGGCCTCTCATCAGGAGGTCCGGAGGTCGAATCTTGGTTCAAACAAATTAAAGTTAATATTGTTTTTATCCTAAAGTTATCAATTGTTTACAATCCTGTGCCACGGTAAGCACGCAAAATCATTGGGCCTGCACCTCATTGCCTAATTATCTCCAGTGGTATTGGAGTGTCAGATAATTGGACTATGAGACTATAGAAACCACCTATAGTTGTTAGTATGTGCACAAACTTATGAATTATGATATCCTATGTGCAGGTGGAGATTCTTTGATTGATTTGAAAGTAATACATAACGTGAAATCTAGGGGTCTAATTTTAGACATAATAATGTCGAGCATCGCCAACCGGAAATCATTATTGTTAGGCGATTTTAATGGCCATCACATAAGCTGGTCTTTTAAAACAGATACTAGAGGTGTTCAAATTTATGATTCGTTACTGGAAAGTAATCTTGTTCTGCTTAACAACGGTAGTCATACTCGAATTCAATTGACCGGAAATATTTTACGCAAGTCATCGCCAGATTTAAGTTTAATCAGCTCAGATATTTCATTGGAATTTAATTGGACAGTCACGAATGAATGTCTTGGCAGTGATCATATGATTATTAAATTGAGTACTTCAGTACATTGCGAATTAAAAATATTAAAGAAACGTAATTTTAAACGCGCCGATTGGGTTGGTTATCGTGAATATTTAGAACTCCTTCTTTTAAATTTCAATTTTACAGATGATATTCAAAGGGATTATGATGTATTTATTAATCTTATAAACACAGCTGCCGATAAATATATTCCCTACATTAAATTTTGTCGAAACCCTGACACTAAATTTATTCCTAAATCATACTGGACACCTGAGCTATCAAGAGCAGTGGTCATTCGTCGCATTGCCCTAAGAAATTTACGTCGTAATCCTATACCGCGTAATTTAAACATTTTAAATGATAAAATAAAACAGACTCAAAGACTTATTAGAATAGCACAAAATGAAGCTTGGCAAAAATTTTGTTCGTCCTTGCAAGAGATTTCTACAACTTCTGAAATGTGGGAACGCATGAAATGGCTTAAAGGTTATAAAATTCAAAGATCTCCGATTAGTGAAGCAAATGCTAATAATTTATTACGAAACTTGTGCCCAGATTTCAGTTGTCGAAATTCGCCAAAGTTCACATCGTACAATGAAAATTTAGAACGCAAAATTTCTTTACTTGAATTAGAAGCATGTATAAAATCTAAAGATACTGCTCCAGGACATGATGAAATTTCATTTTCAATGATCAAGCGTTTACCAATTGTAGCGAAAAACATATTACTTAATCTATATAACCGAATATTTGTGTCAAATGTTGTACCAAAGCAATGGCGGGACATATCTATCGTCCCCATTCCTAAATCTAAATCTAATTCAGGTAATGTTAAAACTTTTCGTCCAATTTCTTTAATTTCCTGTATTTGTAAAATTTTTCATTCAATTATAAATAAAAGGTTAGAGTGGTACATGGAAAAAAACAATATTTTTTCTTCAGATACAGTAGGGTTTAGAAGGGCACGGTCTACAATGGATAGTCTTAGCGTACTTGTGACTAGGATACAAACAGGCTTTTGTAAAAACTTTGTAACTGTCGGGTGTTTCATGGATATCGATAACGCATATAATAACATAGATATATATACATTGTTACATACATTAGACAAATTAGGCGTGGGTGCAATGTTTTGCCGTTACTTATGGATTTTTTTATCAGAAAGATACCTTAGGATCAGAATTAACGATTTAACTATTTCTAGAAAAACTAGTCAGGGTATAGCGCAAGGAGATCCATTATCTCCATTGCTGTTTAACATTGCAACAATTGATATATGTAAGTCAGTTAATAATGTTCATATTTCACAATACGCTGACGATTTTGTTTTGTACATAACGCGTAAAAATGTTATCGATGCAGTAAGAGAACTCCAAATAGGTGTGAATAAATTTGTTAAGGTAATTGCTAATTTAGGATTAGATATTTCATCAACGAAAAGTAAAGTTTGTGTGTTTAGAAAAGGACATAGTAGAAACTCAGTTAAGATTTTGGTAAATAATTCTCCTTTGGTCATGGTAGAACAAATAAAATACCTGGGATTATGGTTAGACAGATCTCTTAGGTGGGCTAAACAGATTAATTATTCTTGTGAAAAAATCTCTAAATTTCTTAACGTATTTAAAGTTTTAGCTGGTTATGGCTGGGGCGTTCATCCCAAACATTTGAGACGACTATATTTGTCCATTATTCGAAGTCGATTAGATTATGCTTGTTTTTTGTATAACGACAGTAGTGTCTCTCATTTGAATAAATTGGATAAATTGCAAAATAGAGCTTTAAGAATTATCGGGGGTTACATTAAGTCTACTCCGACCCACGTGATGGAATGTGATCTGTGTGTTCAACCGCTTTGTTTCCGTAGATTCTATTTAGCCGGTAAATTTCTCTTAAAATCAAAATCTTTTACAAATAGCCCAGTAATCCAAGAACTAGAGCAGTTTTCAGCTTTGGATATAATAAATTTATGGAAACGAAAACGTATACCTTTATTACTAGAAGTCTACGATATTATTAAATGTGTTGAGGTTCATAGCACTAATTCCCTAGATTTCTTTTCTTTTCACACATGGACTAGTAATATAGATATTGCAAACATAATTAAAACAAATATAGTACATATAAATAAACCTAAAAGAACCTATACCATAAATTATTTAAATAATTATTGTAACAATTTTATTAATGAAACTTATGATGGCTTCTATAAAATCTTTACGGACGGTTCTAAAGACGGTCAACTGATAGGTGCAGGTTTTTTTGACGCGGAATCGTCAGATAGTATGGGTTTTAAAATTAATTGCAATATTTCAATAATGCATGCTGAGTTATTAGCTATCTCTGAAGCCTTATCGTATATATCATCTATTAGCTATGATAAATTTGTTATTTTCTCAGACTCTAAAAGTTCCCTTCAACACATAGCTCGATGTACATCTAATGCTAGAAGTACTCCCGTAGCCTTTAGAATTTTAAAACAAATATGCTATTTGAGAAAACAACAATGCAAAACAATTACTTTGCAGTGGATTCCATCCCATGTGAATATAGTAGGTAATGAGATAGCGGATACACTCGCTAAAATCGCAACTTACGAAGGTGTTGAAATTTTTGTAAAACCCTGTTATTCCGAATGTCTGTATGTGATTAAAAATAAATGTTTTGACTTGTGGGCGGAATATTTTGATAAAAGGTCGAAAGATAAAGGCATTTGGTTTAGGACCATACAGTTTCAACCTCTTACTATACCTTGGATCGACACCGTTTCACTGGGTAGAAAGGACATTGTGACTGCTCTACGCCTGAGATCTGGACACATTCCATTAAATAAATTTCGTCATATGATGCGAAAATCTCCCAACCCTTATTGTTCCGTTTGTGGGATATTGGAAGACGTCTACCATATTTTAATGGAATGTGTTCGGAACGAAAATAAGCGAAGTCAATTTTTTAGCAGTATACTATTCCACATGAACGTTGGCGAGTGTAATAGCATTTTATCAGTTCCTGAGTCAAACTCTGCAAAACAATTGTATAAGATAGTTTACCAAGCTTTGATAGAACGACCATAAACTTATTACTAAGAAATGTATATACACCGTTTGTGCACTAACAGAGCGACATAGTCGCTTTAGCGACAAAGCTCTTTAAATAAAGGAAAAAAAAAAAAATGTCGAGCACATTTAAAATAAATAAATATATGAAGAAGGTAAAAATATAGCTTTTATTCCATATTCTAAGTTTTCGTAATAAAAATTGTTCCGAGCTCAACAAATTGTAAAACCTCCTTTAACGCGCATTTTTGGTTAATTTTAAATAAACCTAATAATATATTTTTTTAATTTAGTTTCATTATATAATTGCATCATACATAAATTAAATAGGTTACGACTGATTTCCTGACAGCAGGCGTTCGAGGGGGTTTTGATTTTCACATGTCATGGCAGTTCTATTAATCACTATCACGATCACTCCCTCGTGACCTGACTTAGAAAATCAATAAAATGTTGTTATATTTGTATAAAACGTTCTAAAATTAAACCTTGTGGTATTTACATAATAATGATTTAAAGCGAACTAATGTCGTATGCTCTGAATTATGTATGTTAGAATATTTAAGCGAGCCTTAGAATAATATTTGATAGTTTGTATCTACATATTATAATTTATCGTTTTAAACGGATAATTTGAATGAATTACAACATAACGAGACAATATTGAGTAGAGCAACATTTTTAGATATTGTATAATAACATATTTTCTGAATTAGATATGTTTCGCATCCCTCTCGCAAAATTTATAACGCCTGTATAAAAATTATTAGATTATGAAATTATCATAATTTATATCTGATATATTTTGTTTTACCTCTATATACTGTTAAATATTTTCTTAGATTTGATTTAAAATTAAGCTATTTTTATTTTACTTATATTTTCTGTAGTAATGTAAATTTCCAATATAATAAATCAATTAAAAAAATCATCCCTAATTAATACCAGTGAACCTGCTAGAAGCAACCAATTGATATACTTTCTATGTTTATATAATCTATATTTTAATCCACACTTCATTCTTTTTATATTAAGCCACAGAACGGATGGGGTCGAAGATATTATGTCCCATTTGCCTGTAGTTACACTGACTCACTCATCCTTCAAACCGGAACGCAAACATACTACGCAACATGTCGAAAGAAATCCTGACACAATCGTAGTTTACTAATCTCGCATTGGAGCGGCATGGTGGAATAAACTCCAAACCTATACAAAAAGAGTTCTCACCCAAGAAGTGGGATTTACAAACCATTACTTAACAAAGCAACAAATACAAAGTTGCAAGTTGTATAATATCTTAATGGATTTTATTAAGAAAAAAAAATACACAAACATTTTGTAGCAACTACAGCCATTAGGTTCGAAAGTTTGCTATTTACTTTGATACATATTTCGCCGGTAAACCGCGTTTCAACATGTCAAATTACCGTTTAGCTATGAAATATTGCTACGAAAACTCTCTCGTATTATTTATGTCCAGTGAATATTCTGCTAAAAGCCGTCTCAATTTTTTTCTCAAGAAAAATTACTTTAAGAACTCTTATTTAGAAAGAAGTATTAAAATATCTGAAGGTTTTATCTACTTTTTTCTAAATATTTAAATTCGCTAAGCCTACCAGACTCTTCATCTTACTTAAGACATATTTATTTAATATAACATACGTTATTTACATAGTATTTACAACTAGTACTAAATTACAAATGAAAATTAAAAATATTTACAATACAAATGTTTCACGTATTATAGTATCTTCTGTTGAACGAAAGTTGTGGTATTTACAGCGTAGTGTTTGTCGCAGTTTTCTATGCTCCATGCAAGTCCACCAGCCCGCATTGGAGCAGCGTGGTGGAATAAGCTCCAAACTTCCCCTCAAAAAAAAGGAGAATAGGCCTTAGCTCAGCAATGGGACATTCACAGGCCACTTTATGATCTATGGTGACCAATTATCATAAAATGACATATTATTTAATTGCTTGTTTAAAAGGTTTTTATGTTTTTAAAGACAGAGAATACTTTAATATATTAACAGTGAGAACGGAAGACATTATGTTCCCTCTCCTTCATAATCTGATGGGATGGCAATCGGACACGAACTAAGGGCACTAAATGCCGACTACCGAACTTCAGGCTGCTTTTGAGAATTTATCAACAAAAAAAAACTTATAACTTTTTACGGGTTCAACCCGGAGTATGAACCAAGAACATTAAGATCTACTTTTGAAGTTAGCCACTAGACCAATAAGCACTCAACGTAATTGTATTAATAACTAAAATGAAATACCACAATCACATTACAATCGACGTTGTTTCATAATTCATATGTATTTGTGTCAAATAATACTAATAAATTATTCAACACCATAAATTACTCTAAAAGGTCAAACCAGTGCGATGTTAGTATCAAGACGATAATCTCTTAATCTCATTGATCATAATGTATGAACTGTACTTGGTCTATAATGGTACGGTCAGACAGCGGGCGAGACGGACGGCAACGGTCCTTGAGCAGTTCTAATATACTAGTTAATATAGAAGCCGTCACACGGACTCATAAAACAAGACGCGCCGCCGAAATCGCTGTTTCGCGTCCCGACCCGTCCGCTGACTAACCAAACCTTAATACCGACAAGAAGCTATTGACAATACATCAAATTTAAAAGTATAGGTCGATTAAATACATTGGTCATGCCTAGACATATATATATCTTTGTTGATTTAAAAACAATTTTTTTTTTCAGCTTATTGCCGTCCACTGCTGGACGAAAGCCTCCCCCAAAGAACGCCAACCATCCCGATCTTGGGCAGCCCGCATCCATCCCGTACCTGCCACCTTTTTTCAAATCGTCGGTCCATCTTGCTGCAGGGCGTCCGTACACTACGTTTGCCTAAACGTGGTCTCCACTCTAACACGTGTCGGCTCCATCGGCCATCAATGCGTCTGGAGACATGACCAGCCCACTTCCACTTCAACGTGCTAATTCTACGCGCGATGTCGGTGACTTTAGTTCTCTGGCGAATGTCCTCATTTCGGATTCTATCTGCCAGAGAAACCCCAAGCATCGCGCGTTCCATAGCTCGCTGTGCGACCTTAAACTTGTGGACCAGTCCTACGGTGAGTGTCCACGTTTCGGCACCGTAAGTCATTACTGATAGGACGCACTGGTTAAAGACCCTGGTCTTAAGGGACTGTGGGATCGACGATTCAAAAATATGACGTAGCCTCCCGAATGCCGCCCAGCCCAAACGAATTCTTCTTTTGGCCTCCTTCTCAAAACAATATTAGATGAGCGAAACCTTTAATTAGATAATTAAAGATTTCATCAGTAAGTCAATTACACACGTCCCTCACGTTTTTTTATAGCATAGGTTGGCGGACGGCATATGAGCCACCTAATGGTCAGTGATCACCAACGCCCATAGACAAAGGCATTGCTTACATCGGAATTGCGCCACCAACCTTGGGAACTAAGATATGTCCCTTGTGCCTGAAATTACACTGGCTAACTCACCCTTCAAACCGGAACACAACCACACTAAATACTGCTGTTTTGCGGTAGAATATCTGATGAGTGGGTGGTACCTACCTAGACGAGCTTGCACAACGCTCTACCAACAAGTGCTTACTCTTATAACTTTAAATCGTTATGAGAATAAAACAAAAGTGTTTACAAAAAAAATTCAGAAGCAGCAGCCCTTCGTTATTTGTAAATAATAAATATGATTGTTAAATATATTTTTTCTTCTCAATAAAATATAGCATTATAAGTGTCAAACAAAAAAAATGTAAACATTTCATGGCTTTTTTTCTATCAAATTTAATACTTAAATTTTTTTAGCCGACAACTCTTGATAATATAATTACGATACAATTTTTTTATTTCATCTCCTCTTACGAGTTTATAAAATGCACATAGTTTATAATCTATTAAGTAAAATGCAATATAATATATAACCTCTATGTTCATTTATGGAGACGTACATATATACATTTTATTATATATTTTTATATAGACAAAGATATAACAATTTCCAACAATTTGTCCTCTCTTGGTCAACTGTGATTTTTTTATGCTGTTATAACAAAAATGGAAATAAGAAAAGAAAAAACGAACATGCAAATCCTTTGTGTTTTCCTCAAACTTTCAATAATGATAGAGTATCGATCGCTGGTTGAAAAGTAGTCCAAATCTAAAGAAATGTATCCATGTATTAAGGATACGTTTGTAATAAACATTTAAAATAATGTTGAGCAACATTACTATTTGTTATTTAGTTAAATGGTTACATACGTAAGTAAATTACAAAACTGTCGTAAACTTTTGGGACTGAAATGCCGAAATTATTTTGAAATACTACCTTTTGTTTGTTCAACTGACAAACATTATTAATAATAAAGGTATTAAACTTTAGCCATCGTAGATCTAGTGGCTATGATGGTCAGAATCCGAATTTTAATTCACGGTTGACTGTTAAGGAGTTATATGGCCGAATACTGAAACGTCTTTCAAATATGAAGTGGGAGTGGGTTAATTATTTGGAACGCCATTAATTTCAAATTTCGCACACAAAATTTTGAAACTAATGACGTTCCTAATAATTAAGTCCCACTTCATTTTGAATGACGTTTCAGTATTCGGCCGTTAGAGTTTCAAAAGACAGTGCCTTTCATAGGAATCAAGTAACACTTTCTATTATATAAGGAGGGCCTTAGTGTTCTAAATCGCCCAAACTACAAATCGATATGTATGTCATTCACAATAGATTTTTCACAATACAATAGATTTTTATAGATTAGAATAAACGCCATATTGTTCGAATTCAATAAAAAGTAGAATTGATTCAGGATACAATTCACTCCCGAATGTAATTTGAAATGGATTCCCCGAGGATGCCCTTGTCGTGCCTATTTACATTTTTATGAAATATTAATGTTATCGAATATGTTGTTAAAAAAGAATCTATAATTATTATTATGTTTTTCAAATTGCAAAGCAAAATGCTGATTGAGCGGACACATTATAATACGGCAACAAAAGTGACTACGAATTTAAAATCACATAATATATATGTACCTACAAGCTTCCGGTGGTATGAACCGACGCGTCTTTTAATTATCACGTCTTGCGTCTTCAAATCCTGTTAAAACTATACTTAAATATTTAAAAAATGATATCTGAATATTCCATGAGAAAGTATAATTTATATGTTTATAGTATAATTTATAGGTTAATTTAATTTTTGAAGTGAAAACTTCTTTAGCATCGTTTTGATTTGAAAGTCGATGAAACGAAAAAGCGACACTAAAAAGAGACAGACACATAAATTCATAAGATTTAACGTGAAAGAAAATGAGATAGGAAGCATTATACAGTTGAAGCCAAAGTTTCACTTCTACTACGTGTGAATTGCACACATGTTTTTTGTTAGGTACTGATGAGTTGGAACACAAAACCTCAACGATTATCACTTGATGTTGTCAGGTTACATTGAAATGTTTTCCTCGGAAGTAGTATTTAGTTTTTTTAATTAAAACATATTTAAATAAATCAAAAAAACCTTATAAAAAGTTTATTTTTCTTTAAACGCATATATTATAAGTTTAATCTAAGATGACAATTTTACAAAATTGCGAAATTTTAATATTAAAATATAAAATGATTTAATAAAAATAAATGTGGAATTTTCTTCTATACCATGACAGCCGAAAACGCACAGTTTCGAATGTATACTGGGCATGTTCGTTCCGCGCGCTCAATCTGCCTTTTGTTTTATAATCTGTGACAGGTTTAATCATTTTAAATAACATTAAGCTCTATGGCATTCATATGTGGTATAAATAATGTAGCTGATATCTAAATGATCTTTGTCTATTCGCGCTATTTATAGAGTTAGCTCAAAATTTACTTTCAGAAAAAAAAATTATGAAATAGAAATATTACTCTCATAATAATAACGTAATGTACGTACAGATACAAATTATTTCTTCAGATATTGTGACATTATTAGTACAAGGAACTAGCATTAATTTTATTCATAATACATGTATGTCACTAAAAACAAGATCACAGTTTTTATCGTGACGTAAAATTAATTAAATTTATAATGATGTATATTGCAATTGTAATTCATTGGGGAAATGTTGCTAGCATTTATGCAACATTGCTCGTGATCATCATGAAGTCAGAAGCTAACTTTAATTGTGATATATTTACAAGAACTATAATGTTCCTCAATGTTAACATCTAATAAGTAATATTTTGATGTTATTCAAACGATAACTTCCATTTGTACGTCACAAAATTAATAAAGAAAGATAGTTCAAAAACGTCTTTAAGTTTTTAAGTCTATATAAACAAAATACATAATTTATTTTAATTAAGGTCAATCTATAAATGTAAAAATTTAATAAGAGTCAAAAAGTGAGTGTCTGAATGATATTTACCGCACGTTATACTGCGATGTATATAATATTGTAAAAGAGTTCCGTATAATACATAGGAAAATTCATTCTAAGTGCTCCGGTAGGCTCAAGACAAGGTGAAGAGGAATAAAGTTATGTATGGAAGTTCTTTATTATTGACTACCACCAACTCATCAGATAATCTCCCGCTAAGCAGTTACTAATTGTTGTGTTCCGATTTGTAGGGTGAGTGAGCCAGTATAACTGCAGGCACAAATATAAACCCATAGGACAAACAGATAAAAAAGAAAATATATAAAAGCGAGACAATGAAAAAAGAAATGATTTGAATCGTAGCGATTGAAAGTACCAATTTTCCACGGATCGCACGAGAAAAAAACTATCCGATGAAACTACAAACAACGTTTGTTAAACTAACCGTATTGGATACAATTCGAATCTTGACGATAGTTTGCGCTAGTTTACTTTATACAATATCATTGTGATAAAGTACATATCAATAGCTAAGGAGGAGTTCAATAGATTTGTACGTCTATTCAAGCAATTTATTTTTTCTTTATAGTATTGAGGCTAACAAGTTGCCTCGTCTATATAGACCTGATTTAATGTTGCCATCGCCGCCACTATAATTGTGCGGTGTCCCGACGCGACGACGGTTTTTTTTTGTTATTATTTTGTTATTATATTTAATGGGTAATTAAAATTTTTAATATATATTTTTAGATATTGTTAATTTTGTTATTATAACGCCTCACTCTTTATATATTTTGTATACATGCATAATATGTCTTTTATTTCTCTATCTTTAAATTTATATAAAGCAGCTAATCAGAAATAATGGACAATTTAAAACCTCTTTGAATTCAATGCAGAAATATGTAATACTCTCACACGTTCAGTTCAGAATAAAATAAATATGGAATTGCATAACATCTTATAAAGTGCACTGTCAATTTTATTTCTTTAAAATACATAGATAGAGTGTAATATAAAAGGAAATACTCCGGCAACCTTTTATATCGAGCTTAGAATATTCTAGTCGAACTTTTATCTATGTAAATGTGGTTTAGACTTGAAAGAATACACACACAACAACACGTACGGTTTATATAACGATACGAGAATAATATTGTAACATATGAGATTTATCTTATAAAAGTAATAAATAATTTGAGATTAATGATATGTTGTAATAAAAATGTAACTATGTAATGTGCCTAGTAGACCAACTGCTTAGAGGATAGACAAAAATGATGGTTACAGAATAAATGCAAGCACAACAGTTTCCATGTTTCTATAATTGATTGTGCTCTCTGTGGTGGAGAAATACACGGTGACCAAACCACATTACCTGTGTGGTGGAATAAGTACAAACCTTCTTCTCATGAGGATATCTGTGAATGAAAAGTTAACGTAATTTAAGTAACAGATTTAATTTTATACCATATCTGGGCTATGATGCCGCGTATCTTCGAAAAGAAGTGGGAAGGTATGCGGGACTCACCGGCATCGTGGGCGCTTAGTGAGTCCCACCACTCCCACCACTACTTTTCGTAGGGAGTCACGAGATCCCCTGCGCAGAACCGTGTTTCACGTTTGTTCACGGTCACGTGATAATCATGTGACAGCAATCTTATATTCTGTTTATGTTATGCATATGCCGCTTATCATATGATAGAAGATCGTAATTTTAACGTTCAACATTTACACCACTACAGATGTAATAAATTTCAACTCAATTATATGAGAACACAAAACAAAAATTCCATTCAGTTTCTTATTGTGATATTATTTAATATATTTTGTAAAAATAGCACTAACCTAATATAGGTTTAAATTATAGCTAATAAACTGAAATAAGTTTTACTTATATAACTAAAATGTTATTCTTTTTTCTATAAGACATGAGAGATAAGATCTGTTCCTATGCCACGATTTATCGTAGAGATAAGATAAACTATGTCTGAAAAGGAGATAGGTGCGTAAACGATCAAAATATTTACATGAACCTCTATAAGTACAAAGGAAATAAAAAACTGTGTTAAGTAATTTACATGACTTTGAAATGAGATATCAAAAATTGACTGTCTCTTTGGAAATCAAATGAATAAATATACCTCACAGCTAGGCAAAAGCATCTTCTGTTGAGAAGAAAGATTGGATCATAGATCACATACCTAACACTTCTCCGCTTGTGTTGGATTGCCATTGTGTAGTTAATATCGATAAATAATAATCAACGAATACTAACTTCACACTTTATTATCATCTATACAATCTTTACTATCTAACCCACAGTTCCTTAAGACAATGGTCTTTAATTAGTGCGTCCTACCTGTAATGACTTATTAGGTGCCGAAGCGTGGACTCACCTGGCTTGGCCCACAAATTTAGGGTCGCTCAGCGAGTAATGGATCACCCAATGCTTGGGGTTTCTCTGGCACATCAAATTTGAAATGAGAACATTCGCCAGAGAACCACATCGCAAAGTCACCGACATCACGACTCGGTGAAAGGAAAGAAGGCTGGTCATGTATCCAGGCACCTTGATGACCGATGGAGTCGACATGTGCTAGAGTGGAGACCACGCTTAGGCAAATGTAGTGTAGGAAGACCTGTAGCGAGGTAGACCGATAAATAATTTACAAAAGGTGGCAGGTTCGTAATGGATGCGGGATGCCCAAGATCTGGATGGAGGCTTTTGTGAACGGCAAAAGGCTAAAAAAAACATCTTCTCTCGCAATCTTTACTTGCAATTGAGGCCCTTACTCTATAATAACGAAAGTGTCATGAAAGTTTTGTTTGAGTTTGTTGGTTATTTTATTTCATGCAGCAAAAAAAAAACAAAGTCTGACAATTGTTTTTTACGGTAGAGATAGTTTTTAGAATGGATGTATCTATCTATCTATATAAGATGTATATGTCTATCTCGAAAAACCCAAGATAGATGACAAGGGTAAGTAGTAGTTCATTTTGTAACAATTCATTTCTACTGGAATTATCTTTGAAGCGGATGATCTTAACTTTTTTTACTCCATATATCAATACGCCTTAATTCACCATTATAAAAGGCAATAAAGTTTTTTATGTGTGATCGCTAATCTCAATAACGAATGGCATGGTTTTCACATTACTTATATATTCATTTCTACAAATCTTCTAAGAATGTCACATCGAATAAAACTGAAAAGATAATAAGGTATTGTTGTCTAACAAAGGATTTTTTTTTCTATTACTTTGAAGTAATGTTATTAAGGACAATATTTTAATAAATATAAATTAAAATTAAAAATAGCTGCCCAAATCATGTATATAATAATAATAATAATGGTCCTCCTGACCGATTTCGGTCACTCTGCCAAGAGAGATTAGCCAACTGGGCAGGACATAATATTATAGAGCATAAGTGTGTGCGCAGACACAGGTGCACTCTTTATTCCCTTACTCTCATAAGCCGATGGGACGGCAATCCGACACGACTGGCAAGAGTTCAGGCGCAGGACCAACGGCTTTACGTGCTTTCCGTGGCACGGGAGTGTACACACTTCCAATTTCCAGACTCGGTGCAGCTACTGAGAATTTCCGAAAGAAAATCTCAATAACATTTTATTGGCCTGACCTGGGAATTGAATCCAGGACCACCGTGTCTGTGGCCTTACATGTAACCACTAGACCAACGAGGCAGTCAGACAATATTAGTATAGATAAGTATAGATAATATCGTTTCATAAGTACATTCAGTAAATATAATTCATATAAAACACAATCGTTTGCAATAATATAAGTATGAAAGAAACAACTAACTACTCAATAGCACTATGAACGTGTAACGATAGAACGACTCACTATGTGTTATGTTTGTGCTCCGTTCACAGTTAGTGTGTAGTTAGTTAGTGTTACCAACACATCGCACTAAACCGGAGATTGAACTTCTATTTGGAGGGTAAACTTCGAAACGGTATTGACAGGACAAGTCTTAACATGTCAATAACGAAAGATAATCCTAATACTCGGAAAGTTTTAAGTGAAGATGACAGATTTAGTAAATGAAAAAGTCTGCTGCAAGATTAGTTTTTAAAACTTATTTAATGCAACATATGCTATACGCGTATTATATATATATTTTAGGTCATTCAACTTTCTGCTTTTAGTTATTAAACTCTCGGTTCTATAAATATACATTAGTTCTTGTTCTTATTCAATCAAGACTAAGAACAATCAAGACGTCATTATTCAAGATAAGATATGCCACCGATTTGTTGTAGGTTCTTCTCTATTTCCTTAATCCTATTTAATAATATGTTAGCACTTTATATTTAAAAATAAATTTATTAATATTTTTTACGCGACCATTAGCGTTTAGTCATTGTTCTTAAGCTACTTCTACCAATTGTTTAAATTGGAAAAATAAAATATTATAAACTAGAAATAATTTAATTTCATTTTTCTTTTATTATGTTATAAATACATATATTGTAGGTATTAGATAAAATTAAAAAAAAAAATCTTCGCCAGACATAATTCAGAATCGTCGAACAGGTAAAACATTTCCACCTTAAAATTATCTCTATACAAACAAACACAGATACACCCACGTGCACACATACACATATAGACCTTTAATTGGCTGTATTTAAGTTTATATATTTATTAATATATACTATATATACACTAATTACTAATATAAGATTGTTATGAAAGAGTGCTTATACAATACACTGATTTCGTTAGACTTAATAAATAAATTGTTTATTTATGGCAATTAAAGCCACATACATTTAAAAAAAACGTTATAAGTGAATATGAACAGCAATAATAGGAAATGAAATTAATTAAGTCATTAAAATATAAAACAAAGCTGATGAACTTAATACCATATCAAAATAAAAAGAAGGTTACAATAATGTTCGTCATAGCGATGAGTTAGGTAAATACATTTTTTTAAAACATGTTTGTCCATGAAAAAAAATACTGTCAATAATAATATGTTTATTTGTTTCATGTATATTTCGTAACGACACACTGACAATGACATTATGTATACTGAAGTACATAATAACAGAAAATTATTCTAAACAATGTTCCGACCTCGCTTGTGATACGCGTGACCAGGAGCGATTCCGGTAATTAGCATGTGTCTAGGTACGAGTTTCGTAATCATTTTACTCTTGAGTTCATATGCGACACATTTAAAATGACTACAATAACATTAAAATTCAATTCAATATGAGCGGATTGGCGTGGTTGTTAGACCTGCCTTTCGCGCCGGACGTGGGTTCGATTATCATCCAGGACAGATTTTTGTGCATGAACATGTCTATTTGTCCTGAGTTTGGGTGTTATTATGTATATAAGTATGTATTTTCAAAAGAAACGCAGTATATGTAGTATATAAGTTGTCTGGTTCCCATAGTACGAGCTCTACTTAGTTTGGGATCAGATGGCAGTGTGTGAATAATATCCCAAGGTATTATTATTTATTATAACTGTATGAGGAAATGTATTGTAAATCTGTCGACATATATTGGTATAGGAAGTAATATAATCTATTCCATGAATTGTCAATGCGCTATCAACGGGGTCTGAGATTTATACATGTGCCACACACACCTTTACCGGAGCAACAATATTGATGTTGGCGATAAAGAGCCAAGAAGGCCTATTGCTTAGAACGCGTGAATCTTCACCTAGTATCGTGGGTTCAAACCCGGGCAAGTACCACTGAATTTTCATGTGTTCAATTTGTGTTTATAATTTATCTCTTGCTTGACGGTGAAGGATATTTTCCGTGAGTAAACCTGCATGTGTCTAATTTCACTGAATTTCTGCCACCAACCCGCATTGGAGCTGCGTGATAGAATATACTCCAAACCTTCACCTCAAAAAAGGAGAGGAGGCTTAGCCCAGCACTGACACATTCACAGGCTGTTACTGACAAAAAGGATATGTACTTTAAGATTCAACGATAGAACTTTGCAGACATTTATTAATTGCTGATTGTTTAATTATATTGTTTCAGTTTTATTTTTATTTTTTATATGATAAAAATCATAATTACCATTAGTTACTACTATCCCATTTATTTGAGGCAGTGTATTGCATAGAAAGTTTAAGGCAGACAATTACGTCCAGATACCTACCTGACGCCAACCCTTGGAATGATTTGGTGGAGTCGTCTCCGTTGCCATACCATTGATTTAACACAGCTATTTATTAGGTGTGCTTACCAAAAATCCACTTAGTCTACTATTACAATATGGCTAAATAAAAAAAGACGAATATAAATCATTTTTTTACATTCGTTTTTAGAAGTGTGAAGTGTGTATTGATATTATGTTAACTTAAGATTTTTAAATATGTTTTCGTAAATCAATACTCCTAAAAACAGATTATGGCTATTATTAACTTCAAGCTTTTTATACAGGCTAAAGTAATTACTTACCATCCATCATTAGTCGTACATGTATCATTCTATGCCTTGGTTTCGAGCCTTTTGTGTAATAAGCATTAGTCTATTTCGACTTGTTAATGCAAAACTATTCGTTATCATTACACCATTACATAATATACTAAGAATGTACAGCTAGGCAAGTAACACAATGTATTAAGTAAAACTTTTATATAAATATATTTCTATACTAATATAAAAGGCTGAAGAGTTTGTTTGTTTGATCCGGCTAATCTCAGGAACTACTGGTTCGAATTTAAAAATTATTTTTGTGTTGTATAGTCAAGTCTAGTCTAGTCGAGTCTAGTCTTTTATCGAGGAAGGTGCTAGGCTGATTTTTATTAATTTTACGCGGGTGAAATTGCGGGGCGCAGCTAGTACTCTATATATTGAAAGACACCTTTATGAATAATTTCATTTATGATAAATGATTATATTATAACATTGATATATTTCCATTTCATCGATCAAAGATTTATCCAATTAATCCTATACTCATTATAAATAAATTGTAAAACGACTAATAATGAAAAGTATTACAATTACAACTTCAACTAAAGAAAACTTTCGAAAATAATTCGAACAAATTTTTATATACAGTAATAACTAATGGAATATTTTTTTAAAAATTAATAAATTCACTTAATCTTGACTTTTTCCTTCAGCGTTAGCGATTAGTTAGAGCGGGAACTCTAATTTAATAACTTACATATTATAAAATTTTACTTGAGGAGATTGCATAATATATTGTTTTTTTTTATTATTTACTTACTACTACTTTCTACTAAATATTTTCTAATGTTTTATATCATTTACTTGTATCACACTGGCTCACTCGTTCTTCAAACCAAAAGCAATACAAAGATTTTTGGCGATAGAATAATTGATGAGTCAGTGCCACAAAGGGCCTTAACAGAATTATGCAATTAATAATAATAACATTAAAAGTAAACTTAATTAAAATATATATTTTGTTTTGTCGAATTAACATACCTTTGTAGTTTAATAGTAAGAATGTTCTCAAATATTGCGAATATTTTGTAGTCTTACAATTAATTTGATTACAATAATGACATTTCAAAATTGCTACAAATCAAAAAACAATATATGTACTAATCAAAAAACAATTGTATTATAGCAATTACAGTATATGCTTATTTTTTTATTGTATTAAGGTTATAATCTCCAGGTTGCCAACTGGACCGCCTGATGATAAGTGGCCTAATGGCCATAGACATCAGCGCTATAAGAAATATTAACCTATGCATCGCCGACGCTCAACCAAACATGGGAACTAAGTTTGTGTAGCACAAAATGGCACACTCACCCTTCTAAGCGGAACAACAGTACTGAGTAACTCTGCTTGACAGTATAATATATACGATATTATGAATGGGTAGTACTTACCTAGACAGCCACAGATACCACCATGTATATATCAATCAGTTGAAGTAATTTTGGTCACCAGTGGAATAATTACTAACATTTTTTGTCTGTAAATTTGATTGAGCACTTATTTAGTATTATTTCAAGGGCCGCGCCATTACGCTAAAAGCTACGTAAAACACTTAACAGTAATTTGAGTCAAGAAGACAACAGAATTTTAAATTCTCCCTCGGGTCATTTGCAAGTGATTCGTGGATCTTTTTGAAATAATACCAAAAGAATTGTATTATTTTATTGTATCTTCTAATTTCGTTATTTAAAAGGTTTTTTTTTTCAAATTTAGCGAAGGTAACTAAATATGTTTATATTGAGGCCTAAACTTAATGTTTTAATATAAAAATTAATGATGCTAATATTAAGATTACTGACTGCGTGGAATAGTGGTAAGATAAGGAGCGCCATTCTCCCGTAGCACTAATATTCTTTTTATCTGATTACAGAATAAGTTAGCTGAAAAGGTCAGCTGAAATACATGAATGCTTGTATGTTCGTCCACTTTGCGTTCGTAAACTATTCCACCAAATGTGATGAAACTTTGATAAGGTGTTCTGCGAAAGCCAGCAAAGGTTCTGGACTAAGAAACAAAAGCAACGTGTCAATATATTTAGCGTTTTATAATAGTTAAACATTATGTATTATGTTGTAATTAAGGTCTAATTATACTTAGGTTCTATAAAATTGTATACAAAAACGTATTGAGTTTAAACAATAGTAATAATTTGCGGTATTCATTCATCAATTATCGTACATAGAAATAAAATAACAATAGTTATTCTTATTATAAATTACTAAAGATGTTATATAAGACATAGTTTATTACGTCAAGCTATTTATCATAAAACAAAAGAAATAAAATGACGTAAATAGCTGTTGCCTATATCCTATTCTACGTCCGTGTTACGGCTAGCCGTTCTAATGCGATTTTATGTCAAACATGCAAACAAATAAGATTTCACTAATTATTTTTTAACATCTGACTAGAAAATTGTCAAATCGTACGAATCTTAATCAAAGATTGCTAAAGTCGAATCAAAACTGAATCAAATTCAATTTATATGTGGGTCAAAGCTTGTAATTGAATTTTTACCCGTTCCCCGTTTCCCAACACTGATTACCTTAAAATTTTGCACATATGTAGGTACTCCTCACAACAATTTCCTTAAAAAAAATTATATAGAAAAAAAATTATGCATGTTTTTATTGTAAAAACTAAAACTATAATCTAAAACTTAGTCTCAGTGCGTTCGCGGTAAGCGTCAGTTTGCATGGTTTCTATACATTTCTCATATATGTGTCATTAAGTATTTCTTTATGTTTTCTCTACTATACTCGTACGAAACTCTCATCATAAAAGCCCCAATCACATTTGACTGGTGTTTTTTATAAAACTTTCTCCGAGTTTGGTATTAGTAGTTAATAATGATTATTAAATAAAAAATTAAGATAAAAAGTAATGATATGAAATATTTATATTAGATTTAATCTTAAACAATTATAAAGTTATAATTTAACCAATTCTATATGGTGTATAAAATTACTAGATTTACACAATAACAACTATTAGTGATTAAAAACAATGCTTAGGGGATGTTTAGTTAATATAATTTCTCTCTTTCTGTCATTACTCATTTGGCATTCGAAAGAAGCAGACACAGCATTCTTTAACTCAAGCTAAGTAAGGTTTTTAAGTAAGGCCGTTTATTTTTGCAAACATATCTAGCCGTCTACTGGTATTATCCAAGAAATTCTAATCCTGCTGGAATATTCTACGTGGGAGTTGGGAGTTTGCTTCACCGTAAATCCTCGTTAGGTCAATTTGTGAAATAGTTTGTTTAGTTTGAAATCGTGGGCGTACTTTTACATACCAGTAGAAACACACACGAGACTATACATAATTATTACATTTATTTTAGTTAGAATGGATAGAACTATTACAGATATTGGATGAATAGACTATTAATAATCTGGATTGTATTTGTCTATCTATATATCTTTGGAACTGAAATAAATATCAAATTAATTATTCATTGAAAAAAGGTCTAAGCCCGAAAAGTGTTTTGTTGTACGGAACCTCAGTGCTTGTGTTCGATTTATGCCAATTTTTGAAATCACCGATTATTATTTTATTAAATTTTTATTAAAATGTTATCACAAAATATAATCATCAAAATATGTTATATTTTTGATTAAAAATATTCTTTATATAATACGTCTGAATTATCTATATTAAAAAGAGTTTCTATTAAAAATATATTACATTTTCTGAAAGATACGAAATACCCATATTTAATTTAAATACATACATGATTTGCCTACAGGCATGAAAGCTTTTAACGGTGTATTATATATACAGTGTGCTACACTTTATTTATAAATTTGAATAATATGGAGGCCTAAGTTAACTCTATTTACATACCTATCTATTTTGTTTGCGGAGACAGCGATAATTCTATATTGTTACAATTTTTACTATTTCGATATTATCATTATATACTAGTAAAGACCAGTGATACGCTTTATATATTAGCTATATGTGGTACCTACCTTAATAGCTCCATAGCAATGTATTTGTATATTTCCGAAAGGTGTGTTAAAATTAGTAATGATCTACGGTACATTCAATGCTACGAAAGCGTAGCATACTCCTACATTTGTATGCGCCCAATCTTAAAGTAACGTCCTTAAACTTGTCAAGTGTATCAGTACGGTAGAGTGGGCAAGTGCAGCCCAGTCCCCGTGACCTACATCTGACGACCCTCGCTCGGGAAGCTGCTAATTTCCACCATCGTCGAGCGACGTCACAGCGGGGGCCGGGGTGCTTCGACGGCTCGCTGGCTGCTCCGTGCTCGCTCCGACCAGTCCGCCGCTTCTATTCGATCTATAAACACGTCGGCCGTGACCAAGCGCTTTGCCGCGAACAATAAAACCTCACACTCGCCTGATCGGAGAAACATTTAGTGAGCATCAGTTTTTTTTAAAGTGTAGTGATTTTTTTTTTTTAAATTGTGACAAGTCAGGCGGGCGGAGGCTCGGGTGGGGCGCGTTCCGCTGACACAGTGGCTCAGTCAGCCGCCGGACGCCGAGTGGCAAGCACCATCGATTTTCACCAAACGGCTGTACGCGAGGTACGTAACATCACGTGCTCGTATTTTCATCGTGGCTATTTCCACGCGCCGCGTATTTTCGAACGATCTGCTTAGCGTTCAAGGCCGCGTCTGTTTGCACTGAAGTTTACGTGTATAACATTTACGTTACGATCGCTAGTTTAAATCCTGGACAATGCGTTATCTATTATCGCGACGGTCGTCGAGAAGGAAAACGAATCGCTTTCATGGTTTCACGATCTTCAAAGCGCGTTTAGAATAAGTAATGCGATAACGCTGTGTTACCAAGGTCGCAATTTACTTGTCCGCGGCGTCTCGTATTATTCTTTCACTGTGATGTAAATACGTTAATATAACCATACTATAACAATATTTTCTTAATACATAATATAACCATAAGGATAAGATAATTTCCACAGTAATGTTATTAAATTTTGAAACATGATTGCAATGTGTAGCTCGTGCTAGTGCAGATACTACTAATTTGTTCATGACCTACAGACGTCAACGGTCTAATATTACTGTAGTGATAGACAATCTGGCTTCTGCTCAAATGATATTCATTCAAACAGTAATATGAAATATTTCGTATACAATCGTATATTATAAGTTATACTCAAATATTGTAGTCGTAATAATTGCGCTATCTTTGTACCCTCACATTCAATGCCCTAAAGGCACAAAAAATAGTATCTCATAAATTATATATAAATTCATTTAAATTACTGTATAATAGTTACGTACATGTTTCGAACATAATAAAGTGTTATTTACTTTTAATGTTTTTCTATGTTAATTAGGAAAGCATTAAATAGAGCTATAAATTTACGTGTTGAGTTTATATAAATAAAGGCGAAAATGTAGACTAGGTAGTTGCAATGCAAATAATTGTAGTATTTTAATAAAATAATTAGTTAATTTACGCGTTTCATTGTAATTTAGAAAAAAAAAACATGTTTTGATAAAGTTTATATTTTGCGCTTATATGTAATAATACGTTGTGTTTTGTGAACTTAATTTTCATTATATTTATAATTATTAGTCGATATATTTCTTTCTTTTTATATTGTACTTTAGTATTTCAACAGTGCCTTTTATTTATTTGTATATAATACCAATTTTCATTTATATCGCCATAAAGTGTTTATTGATTGCTTATCGCACATTCGTGCTGTTTTACAAACAAATCGAAGCCTTTATACATATTTTTAAAGTTTAAATTTATAACCAGGTAGTACGATTACAATTTATTTCTGTATATTTATTTAAAAATATACCTATATAATAAATGTCATACAACTAAGTTTATTATTATAAAAGTTTAATACTTTAGACTAATTTATCCATATTGAAAAAGTATTAACGTTTATGTATCATATATGACTTAAAAATATCTAATTCCTCAATTTTATGATTTTTTAATATTAAGTGCGTAAAGATTATGAATATAAAATCTTGCTTGATTAATATGTGTTCATTATAATAAAAGGATATATTTTATCATACGCGATAACGAATCGATACAAACAAATAAATCGAAACAAACTTCGAAAAAAGAATAAAAAAAATATTCATAATTCGAACGATTTATGATAATAAATAAATAATTTTATTGACGAAGTTCAAAGCGAACACGTAAACAGTAGGACCATTAATCAACGTATCAACGTATCAAGCTTAACGGTCATGGCCCACGTCCAACTCTGAATTCAGGTCAATAGGTTTAGTTTACCGACTTTTTAATGTATCACTTAAATTCTGATTCGGAATATTATAATTTATTTATCGCAATAATCCTGTCATTGGTCAAAATTTTCACCGAATATATTACAATATATAATATTCCTTATTCCGTTTCATGTTTACCTATCGTTAAACAACGAACAAAAGTAAACAGAAACACTTAAACTGCCTAATTAAATGTAGAAAATAAACTTAATATAATTGTTCAACACAATTGTTTGTATGTTTACACAAATTTTTGTCTTACAAAATTTTCTCTTACTGAAATAATTGATTTTATCAACATGTATTGTACAGCGCTAAGTTAATTAACTTAAAGAAAACTTTATTTATTGGATATATTATTTTTATGATTCTATGTTGCACGTCGAATAAAACTATTTATGTTGATTTATCTTTTCTATCTAAAGAAATATCTAATATAAGCCAAATTCTTTTAATACATCGACAAGAAAAGTAGTATCAGACGTTTAAATAATGTTCTCCGGTTTACATTAAACAAAATAAAATAAGTACTTTATTAAATAAGATTAAAATATCTAATATAAATTATCGCAAAGCTTTTGTTAGTCTAGCTACCTAACCTCTATTTTACCTTTAATAAATAACAAAGGTCGTACGTAGATATATTGTTTGACAATTATACCCATAGTGTTTTTATATAAAAATATATGAGAACTTTTTAATATTTAAATTATACTAACAAGCCGATCTAAGAGAACTAATAAGGATTACTTAAAGCAAGCTTGTACCCCAAGGAACGTCATAGTTTAGTTTTTTTATACCCAATACCTTCCTATTGAACTGTATGAAGACCTGATTTGATTTATCTGCATTTCTTTGTGATATATTTTAATATACTTAGACAAATCCATTTCTAACACAATATCTTTTACGAATAAGACTATGTCCAAACGCGCATAAAAATAAATTCTTATCAATTTTATTTTTAAGTCTTAATTATCATTAAGTTACTATCGTAACTAATATTATGTTATGCGAAAGTGAGTTTGCATGAAAAATTTCATACATGTTGTCTGGGGTACAAAAAAAGACATAAGGTATCTAAAACCTACCTCCCTCCCTATACGCGATCGCGAAATATATTTAATCAAATACAGTTGTACTATCGCGTTCAAAATTAAATGGGCATAGGTTATAAGGTGATTAGAACACGTATTCGTGTCAAGGTGTACTGTCACGGTTGCGCCCTATCGTTGATTGGTCTTTGTGACCGCGAATGTACACAATAAAAGTAACGCAGTTCTTTTGCGATCGGAAGGAAATAGTCGTTTGTACGAACAAACAGGATTTTTGCTTTTTATTATTATAAAATTGTAAGTGTATTGTGTCAGATCAGAACATAAGACGTTTTGCTTTTGTAAAAAATAAGTATAAAGTTCAACAGGTTGATTTACTATGTAACTTTATATTTTTTATTATATGGTAATAATATACTACCAATACTGGCAATACTATTTTCTCTGTCAAAGACTTTAAAAAACGAACGATATAAATTATTCCGAATATAGCTCTAAGCTAACGAACCCCATTGTGACTGGCTGAAAGGAGTACCTTTACTTTTTATTTTATTTTAAAATCGAGTACTATTAATCAATGCCTAGTCTGTTTCGTCCACTCTGACCCAATTTTAACTCCCTCACCTCACGCAATCGAGTTTCGAGATTTTTTTTAGTCGAGGAAAAGTTACTTTATCCTTAATAAAAGAATTCATTCTAATTGCGTCTGAAGCCATTAACGTAGCGTTATTAATTAGATTTTTTTGTTGTAAAAACTCTTTTTTATAAACTTTTTTATGGCGAATTAAAATTTTCGTCATAAAGTTTACGATGATAAGAAATGGTAACTGGACTTTGAATTATCGTCATAAAATTACGAGCATATTGATAAAAATTCAAAATGTAAATCGGTATATTGTGCTCACTTTATAAAGGTTCTGCTAATGTACATAGGCATGTATCTATATACTATATTGTTAATTTTATTGCGTATTAATAACAGGCTACTGTAAAAACACTTAGATTCAAACTCTATGAAACTGCAATTCATATATTATCCGTATTGTACGCTTTAACAAAATAAAAAAAAAACAAATATTTTCTTTATATTTTACTGGATCACATCACGCTCCAAACTGAAAGATGGCTTTAGAAATCATTAATAATAGAAAGCATCGGCATAGCACCTACCTAGGCGAGTTTGAAGCCAAGCTAACTTTTTCATCAATCAAAATTTCTATTTACATACTCTCGTAAATACCTTGCACACAATTAATTTTATTATCTTCGATTAAAATCAAATGTCAATGTAAATAAATATTTATACAAGAATATTTACTAACTATAATTAAATAGCGATCATTATAACAAAGTTGAAATTACAACTACGTTATTCAGAGATCGTTTGATAAGCACGCGATATAACTATTTACTCAATGAAATAACTAGACTACATCTGAAAATAACATTTACTCAGTAAATAAATTATACGTACCATCATAACTTACCTCTATTTATATATATCTGCCAATGCCGTTTCAATAGATTTGGAACTCGTTTTCTCAAAGAGTGAGAAAGGTATATTTGGTGTTGATTTGGTGTTTATTTATAGAATCGTATATTTTTTTGTATATTTCTATTTCTTTCTCCTTAACATTCTAATATTTCTCTATGTTATCTATAAGTAAAAGTAACAGCCTGTGAATGTCCCACTGCTGGGCTAAGGTCTCTTCTCTTTGTGAGGAGAAGCTCCAAAACCTTATCTATAAGTACTTAAATATATTTACAATAATCGTATAAAGAAGTAATGAGCTCGAACAGACCGACTATCCAATTGTCAGTTTTCTGCCCCTTAATAGCTAAACTTTACAATAACAATTAATCTATATTATTTTGATATTATCAGCAGCAATCATATAAAGTGTAGAAGTAAAGGTAATAACTCCAAGTTTCCGACACGCAGGCAATACAATACATCTCTGGACCAATATTTGTTTGTATAATAAGATATATATCACTTTGCCTATTAATAAATAAAAATCTTTTGATAGGAAGCGTGTAGTTCGTATCTATTCGTTGTTTTCCATCCAGAACATGTCATTTGTATAAATGTCATACGTTTCTTACAAGTTTGATCTTTAGAATCTACAAACGATATGGTTGCCTTACAATTCATGTCGATTCAATATGACGATACAAAAATTGTTATAAGATTCTACTTCCTATAAAAATATATTTACATTAATGTAGCTCATCACCAAAGATCGTGAAACCGCTGATTGCGAGAAAACACCAAGAAAGAACACTATGTGAACAGTCATTACTTATGTCATATCCATTCATCGCTTATATCTATATAAATAAAATGATAGAGTAGTCTGCAGTTGTGCGCGCTACACGGAAAAACTACTGGATAGATTTCAATGAAATTTTCTAAATTTAATTTCACAGACACTTAGGCCCTTATCAAAAAAAAAATTATTGCGATATCTCCATTTAATAAAAAGTTATTAAACTTTCAAGAAACAACGATTTGTATATGCATTGCGTGTTCAGTGATGTATGTTTAAACAAAGTATATTTTTGCTTGCGATCTTTTTGATGTTTTTCCTTCGTACATAAGAAAACTTGGTTAATATATCAAGCAACGCGGACGAAGTCACGGGTATCAGCTAGTTAAAAATGAATCTTAAAAAAACTGGCAATAGTCTAAACTTTACGTCATGTAGTATAATATCTAATTTACTGTAAACACGATCCGGTGCTTGGAATACAGATAGTTTTTATAGCTTTCAAGTATGATCTTGTATAACGCTCTGAAAATATAAATTGTAAAAATATTCGAACGTTATGAACGACAATTTAACTTCAATATGTTTTTGGTTACATGAATATTTTACTCAACATACTGACTAATACTATTGGTTGTCGTTTCATATATTTTCTTATGTTATAAACATACCTATAGCAAAAATCTGATCGTATATAAAAGAAAAACGCGATTCAACATACAATAATTTAATTTCCCACACTTTATACATTCAAACTTAATAAAGATTTGTAGTACCAATGAGTGCTTTTGCGTTGTCTTAATTGAAATAAAAATCAACGAGAACATTTAACTACATTGTAGTTTTAGTAAAAAAAATGGTTGTCTGTAAAGTCGGTTTACGGACGATAGTTTAACGTGACAACGTCATAACAAAACATTGATTAAATGACTGCAATCGAGTGAAAGAGAGATAGATGCGGCACAAGCGTACAATCAGCGTAACGGGACAACGAGCGTAACGGGACAATTTTTCGTGCATGCCGCCAGCGTTCATCGATTTATTAGACGTTGTCACGTCAAAAAGGATTATAAATAAAAAAAAATTAAAAAAAACGTATCATATAACGAGGTAAATTAAATTAAGAATTAAATTAAACTACTTAATTAGCAGTATATTAAAGTAAGTCATGCTATGTTTTTTTTTATTTAAAATCAAACTTTTCTCCGCAACAGAGAATAGAAAATAAAATATTTTTCCTTTTTTAAATAATTGAATGAACCAATAATAATATCATCGAATTTTATTAATTAAATGACTAAGAGAATACGAGCCAACTCTGATATAATAAGAAGTAAAATTGTTTCAAAGTCAATGCCAAGATAAACTTAGCACCGTAAAACACTCAACTGCTGAAGTAGAAAAATAATTTATATTTAAATTACGTCAAAATAATATTTCATTTAGTCGCTTAATTAAAGAAGAGCAAAAATTTAATTATGAATAACTTTTATATAAATAAAGTAATATTATCTGTTATTTTTTTTAACATAAATAAAGATGATTCTTTTTAGTTTCTAGAGTTTGTTTAGAATTTTCAGATGATTTTTTAGAGTTTAAATACGGTTAGCAATATGTATTCTTAAATGTTATATAACAGGGTATATTTTATCTCTTTCTATCATCAAGAATTTGACATTCGAAGGAAAGGGCAAAGGCTTTGAGTATACAAACGCTTTATTTATCAGAATACCATAAAAGATGGTTCTTATCGATAGAAAACAAATTTTATTTTCACGTTTAACACTTTCTTATATTTACGTTTAATTAACTAATAAAAATTCAATCCAGAAGTGTTTGCCTCAGCAATCTTGAATAAATATATTTTCATTTGATTCGTCCAATCCACAATACACAATAAATTAATTTCGTTCTAATAAATCGTGCAAACATAATATTTTTTTCACTTAAAATAATAAGTAGTCCTATATACAATACATGTTGTATTACATTTACATAGTAAGTAAGTAGTAGTAATAACAGCCTGTGAATGTCCCACTGCTGGGCTAAGGCTTCTTCTCCTCTTTTTGAGGTGTTTGGAGCTTATTCCACCACGCTGCTCCAATGCGGATTGATGGAATACACATGTGACAGAATTTCAGTGAAATTTGACACATGCAAGTTTCCTCACGATGTTTTCCTTCACCGTTAAGCACGAGATGAATTATAATCAAAAATTAAGCACATGAAATCAGCGGTGCTTGCCCGGGTTTGAATCCACGATCATTGGTGAAAAATCGCGCGGTCTTACCACTAGGCCATCTCGGCTTTTTACATATAAATACATAATAGTATCAATGTACAAACAATACAATGCATGTATACACTTTTGATGTACATATGTGGAACAGTGGCGCAGATAATAATAACGTGAAGGTCGATAGATCTTAGCAAATTACTTTAATATTATAATGAGAAACAGTTTAATTTTAAACGTTTAATGGGACGTCGCATTATTTTATTTTATAGTTTAATATTTTGAACGTACATCCTCAGTGTTACTGTCATTACTATTAATTGTATACAATTATATAATACTAGAGTTTTGCCCGCGGTTTCACTCGCGGAGTTCCCGTTCCTGTGGGAATTCGGGAACAAAATATAGCCTTTGTTACTCGCTGATAATGTAGCTTTCCATTGGTGAAAGAATTTTTAAAATCGGTTCAGTGGTTAGGGCGTGAAAGCGTAACAAACAAACTTACATTCGCATTTATAATATCAGTAAAGTTCTATGTTCGAATTAATATTCAACTAAAAGCCTATATGACCCAGTGGTATGAACGCGTGAATCTTAATGATCGTGGGTTACCCGGGCAAGCACCACTGAATTTCATGGGTTTAAATTTGTGATTATAATTCTTTCCGAGCTTGACGGTTTACGAAAACATCGTTAGGAAACCTGCATAATTATGTCTAATTTCACTGCGACATATGTATTCCACCAAAACGCGTTGAAGCAGCGTAGTGGAATAAGCTCCAAACCTCCTCGAAAAAGGAGGTCCACAGCTAGGCTAAAGAGTTCTCTACTCTTACGAAGAATGTTTGGAACTTACTCCACACAGCTCGAAATTTTATCCGACACATGCAATTATCCTCACGATGTTTTCCTTCGCCGCAGAGCACGAGACGAATAATAAACAAGAATTAGCACATGAAATCTCAATCCTTGACAAAATAGCTGCAATCTTCGCTTAAGATAAACGTGTTCAAATCAAAATGTAACTGGGACACTACAAACTCATGTTTGGATAAATGAAAACAGCTCTAATTATTTCCACATCAAACAGAGTACACGCAAAACCACCCACATGCCATTACCTGCGAATGCGTCATATGGACATTAATTTATTCCTTTATCTCCATCAGATCCGAGATAACTGAAAACTATTCAGGGTGATACTTCGATGCCAAAACGTGAATGTTATTTCACCAATTCAACTGGCATCTATTCAAAATTGCTACCAAATTTTCTGCTGGTGCATTGGTTCCAATTGTAACAGTAAATAAAATAATAATTTTATTTTATTATTATTATGTAATTCTACTCTGTGAAACCAGCTTTCGCCAACAACTTTTGCGAACTGATATGACCTTCAAGAAAAGAGCGTACACATTCTTTAAAGGCTAGAAACGTACCTGCAAGCCCTCAGGTGTTGCAGATGTCCATCGGCGGTGGTAATCACTTTCCATCAGGTAGCCTCCCGCTCGCTTGCCCCCCCGCCCCCTCTTACATAAAAACACCTTTTTCATTCTTATATAAACATTTTTTTTATTATTTTGATGTTGGCACACCGGGGGGTTAAAACCAACTCGTATGCCGTTACGGCATGACGTTCTCATATGCCGTCGTGTCGCTTCTCCACCAGCACTCTTTGCTTCCTTGTGTGTACTCCTAGCATGGCGCGTAATCTATATACGTACTTAGTTGCTATATTTAATTTATTATTTATATGACATGACATTATTTTCCTTAAAAAAAATCAAAGATATCTCATTTTATATCTTTCAACGACACTCCATCATAAGGTTAACCTTGACAAACGCTATTTTTAAACATTTCTTTTCAGACACTTGTCAGTAATAATACTTCGTTACTAATATTATCTGAAACTTATTTAAAGTACAAGTTTTTTCATTTCATCCTAACTCTCCTAACACATTAAATTAGCTCTTGGAACGTCTAAAGCGCTTATTATTAATTTGGCAAACATTTCATCACGTGCAGAGCCGTCTCTTTGAAGATGAAACGTGACTTACATTGAGTTATCTTATTTATTATTAAAATTTAATAATTAATTGGCAATAGTTAAATACTATTATAATAATAATAATAATAACTTATTATATAAATAACTAATTGTTATCCATCCGCTTCGCTCGGCATAAATTCGATGCTAACATTATTTAATTAGTGCTTATTCTTTTTGAAAGGGAGCCGCAATAGCCCCGTGGTTATATTTGTTAATTTTAACAGAAGATAACGTGCTCAAATCAAAGCAAACACCACTGGGAGTGAAGGAACTCATAGCGAGAAACTGTGTGTATTTACACATCCAGTACGTATTCGATCCTGAATCACTGAAGCTGCATTTTTTTAACAACTTTTTAGAATATTTATATAACGTAAAGCACAATTTGATATTACGCATCGCAGTCGCATTGTTAAAATACTTAGTCGTAACCACTATTAACATTACCTCTGTCCGTGTTTCTACGTCCGTGTATAATTAGTACATTTATATTCATTAAAATAAACACGATTCATGATAAAGAACCTAATCGACCAACAGCACAGTTACAATATTATCGTAAACATTAGTTGGCCTAGAAAAATCTTTCCCTTCTGATTTTTATACATGAAAGACGAATACATTTAACCTTTTTTAGTTGCTTAGGGAGTTTGTCTTTTTTTTTAATATACTTATTTACATTAAAACCTTAAATAAATACAAACAAAAATTAAAAACAATTACTATACAAGTCGTGACCGCGTGGAATGGTGGTAAGAATGCTAGCAGCCCTTTGAATCGCAATTTCGATTCTCTGTACGAAAAATTAACCAGCCCTCCTGTCACCAGTGAAGGCAAAAGACGGGGAGTAATATTTTGGATGAATTTGTTTGAGTTTAAGATGTTTTTCCCAGAGTGCGGAGCAGACTGATTACCTGGTGGAATAGGCTACCTGGTGGTCACCTGCGATAATAGACTTTCGGATTGTAATATTAACCACCCTTTGGGAACTAAGAAGTTGTAATCCTTGTGCCAACAGTTACAATGTACTGTTCTGTTGCAATCTGTTACAAGTCACTTTTATATATTTGCATGCTAATGAAATACAATTGATATTCATAATAAATAATAATAATTGTTATTTGTTTTTTTATTTATAAGTCTTTCAATTTTTTCGAACGAATCAAAAATAAACATTTTTAACGTCAACTGACTAATGTATTGTTTATACTCGTATTGATATTTTTAGAATAACTTTCATAGCAATGTATTTGTTACCTAAGGCGAGAACATTGGTTCCAGTGGAAGGCAATCTTGTTAACTCAAATAGGTTTACTGCGCTTATTCATCACACTAAGCCTTTTCTCCGTACTTAAGCCTCGTTTGCTGTGCCTTATCAAATAAGAACATTAGATAGACGAATACATTATTTACGACATTGTTATTTACATACATTTCTCACACTACACTGAAATTTCATCCGAGTTAAATTCAAATTATAGATATATGATGAAAATTATTCATATACGTGATAAAATTGCCAGATTAATTGATGTTAATTGTAAGAGTCCAAATTGATCAGTGGTTGCGACACGCAAATAAAAACGCGGGCAATCCATTCACTTAATGTGTATTTATGTCATCTCATTTACTTGGTGGTAGAGCTTTGTGCAAGCTCGTCTGGGTAGGTACCACCCACTCATCAGATATTCTGCCGCAAAACAGCAGTACTTTGTAATGTTGTGTTCCGGTTTGAAGGGTACGTGAGCCAGTGTAATTACAGGCACAAGGGACATAACATCTCAGTTCCCGAGGTTGGTGGCGCATTGGCGATGTAAGCGATGGTTAACATTTCTTACAATACCATTGTCTATGGGCGTTGGTGACCACTTACCATCAGGTGGCCCATATGCTCGTCCGCCTTCCAATATAATAAAAAAAAAAAAATCTCGCGTTTGGAGGTTAAAGAAAACATTGTAAGTAAACAATGCCCGTTTTTTATCTTAAGGAATTACTAATATTCCTATTTAACAAACGGTAGTTTTACGTTAGATAAAATCCTCGCACATACGTCAACCTGCGTTGGATCTATGTGGTGGAATAGGCTCAAAACCTTCTCGAGACGAGTGGAGACATTTACGCAGTAGTGGGAAAGTGGGCTATTCATTTTTTTCTTATAAACCAGTTATAATAAGGAATTTTATTTATTTATTTATTTATTTATTTATTTATGGGAAACATACAGCATAGTATAATACACAAACATATGGTATCAAAATAAGTCTCACATAAGCCAATAAAGTTTCCACTTTTACATAAACATGGAGTGAATCTAATAAAAAAACAAGTAATTAACAATAAGAATATTAATGACGAATAGAGTTTTTTAGGGCTTTTAAGAATTTAGACATATTTACGTTAAATATATCTACATTGCTATAATATTTATTATAATTGTCACATGCTCTTACCAAAAAGCGATTTTTTGGCATAGTTTGTTCTACATAATGGGACATAAAAAGTATGCTTTTTTTTGAAATTGAAATGAACTATGTCTTTAAAGTACTTATCCATCATAAAAACATTTTACTTAAATAGCGTCCTCGATCTCATTCTTACAAATGATCTGTCGAAGTCAAATTAACGTCTGGTTTAGAACTAGTAGGTGTTAAGTGTAATCAGATGTAACCGGTTAGCTGGTTACAACAAGGATATTGGATGATGAGGAACGCGTGGCCTAAATTGCATCCATCGTGACTGTCAGTCGTGTGTTTATATATATGTACAATAAAAGTCAGGAATCAGATACGAATTAGACCTACTCGTAGTACCTTAAATTAAAATATATTTCAATAGAGTATAAATAGAACTGTAACTAATTGCCATACAAAAGTAATAATAGTTGTGTTCCTTTGCAGTTTCTTATCAGTATGATTGATATCAAAAATGCTTCTATAAGCTACTTGAAGTATATTTTGATTTGAAAATTCATGTATTTCTTCACAAAAAATAATAGGTTTATAAATAATAATAAATATTATTATTATCATTAAGCTGATATTAAAACAGATATACATACATTATTAATAATAATTAAATGAAATTAATATCACTTTATTTTAATATAATATTAATCTAGGGCTTAAATGTAGAATTAATTCAAAATAAACGTCGAAAATAGTGTGTCCATGAAGATGAATGCACGATAATTCTAACTAATGATTTTAACCTTGGTTCTGTCGCTTGGTCTGTATTTAACACAGGCTTAGTCAGCTGTTATGTAATTCGAGTCTATATATGATTCTTTTAAACTAGAATGAAAATATTTATTTTTTATATTTTTTTAAATAAGTAAAGTATAAATTTCGTCGAATTCACATGGACAAAGTCAGTATTTTATAGTTACGAGTGCTAAGGAAATTATTGTATTAAACATAATTATGGTGTGTTCTCAAATAATCTATAAATTACTTCCACACGCAACAGGTGTCTTTTTTATTTCCAAACAGAAATAAATATTGTTCTTTTTTTAATATTTTTATATTATAAGGTATTGATATAATTTGAATAAATAGATTTATTTTCACAACGACTACCAAACCCATAGGTGGAATAAAACAATCAATAAAAATTACATTGTTATACTACGCACATATAAAACTATTGAGTCTGGAAAATTTAAATTTGGAACATATTTAATTTTATGCCAAACGCATCGATCAAGAAAGAGATTTTTGGAAATTTCACTAGTATAGTAGTATAGCTTTTATGTAAGGAGTCGAAAATTATTGGCGACATTGACTCTAATAAATTATAACACTTTGGTAAACAAGCATCAGAATGGCGTGCCATCGTAATTTGGTTATCTCACGACTATGATACGAAGACAGTTACAGAGTAGCAGAGACGTATTTGTAGATCAAATCTTACAACTGCATTTTTAATCTAACTGAAACAATTAATTTAAGCTTGGTTTTAAAATGTATATTTTAATTTCAATTTCGTCCGAAGTTTCGTCATAAACTGCTAATATTATGATGGTGATGTCAATGATATTTAAATAAACAAAAACATAATAACAAAATATATAAATTATAGTATATTATTAGTTTAAATATATTATATATAATACATTTGTGTACATATGTGTGTGTGTGTGTGTGTGTGTGTTGTGTTTGTTAGATTTATGACGTTGGTGAACATTACATTTTAAAATATATATTCAACATACAAAGCGTCACTAATGTAATGTAAATTAAACAAACACTTAGATATATAATGTAATATGTAACGCGTTACAAATTACCTAAGGTAATATAATAGGCAAACATTTTCTGACGTATAACGGCGATTGAGTCAATAAAGGTTATTTAATAAAAACATATATATTGATCGATATTTCTACACACGTACATTATGTACTAAAATCGCTTGACGCGACTGCCTGTATTGTATGTATTCAAATATATAGAAGTATAGAGTAAATATTTTATGCAAATTAGAAATTATTATTATGTATGTCAATAATATCGGAATTAAATGATAGGTAGCAACATAAGACCTTATGACGTGCGATGTGTAAATCGATAATGATATACATATATTTATGTATATATTTATGATATTGATATACATATATTTATGTATGTAACAAAATTCGTGTCCGACCCGTGAAGTGGTTATTAGGTATCGTGAGTCTTTATTAGGTATTGATAGCTCTTACCTATCGGGTAGTTACATCCTGTATATGTATGTATATGAACGGAATGTATGCCGGATTTGTTACACTTGTAACGAAAACTATGCGACACATCTACGAGTATCCAGAGTAGATGAGACTCTCGTATTTATATTATACTACACTCACCCGAGTGTAGTATAATATAAATACGAGAGTGTTTGCTGATCTTTGCTTTCACGCACCAACGGAGAGAATATACTACGTGATCTTTAATAGCTTACAGACTAAAAAGTAACATAGGGTATTTAATATTTATATCCCGGCGTTTAAATACAAGAAGCAAAAGTCGTATTGAAAATTTAAAAAAAACATTATATTTCGAGAACATTTTCAGTACAGTAATCGCGTTATGCATTAAGGTTTACAAAGAATAATACAAATCAAACTGGTCACGCATCAGAGATCGTCGTGCCAACTGCCACCTAGGGAATTTAATTGACGTTTCGCTACAATTCCGTATATCGAGAATCCTTTCCGTAGAATTCCGTAGAATCCTTTGCTCTGAAATACTGGAAACATATCATATATCGTATGTGCGACTTTTCTTTTTGATGTAAACTTAATAAATAAATTTTCATCATTAAACATATTTTTATCGACAAATTAAATTTATGAAGTCTCCGGATTGCAATCTCTACTAACATCACTGCCAACTGTGAATGGAGCCGTGACATTGACGGCGTGCAATGCTAGCCAACCTTGTCTTGCGATGTATACTTCATTATGATTTTTTTATCCAAAATTTTGAATGACTACACTATTTAAATTAAAAAAGAACATGTTCTTATTTTAAATTTATGCAACTTCATTTGTCATTTGAAGGTATTAAATAAATTAACAAGTAACATCAAATGCATATTACGTGTATATATGTAATAGCTATGTAGCGCGAAAAGCGGTTTGTTTAAAACGTAACTTCTAATCAGTTTGACCTCACATTAGATGACCTTCCGCACAAAGGTCAACTATTAACTTATTTACCTGGTGTTTGTTTTGTATACCGCGATTTATACGAAGCCACAATGTGAATTACTTTAATTAAATTCATTTTAAGTATGGGAAAGCCTAGACACTTATATGTTCTAACAATTGTAATATTTTTATTTAACAATCAAAATATCAATATTCTAATTGCAATTGGCAGAGAAAACTGCAATATTTGCCAACATATTCAATAATTTTACCAGAAAAAAAAGATGTCTTCGAAAAGTTATGTAATGAATTAAAAACAGAAATTTATACATATCATATAAATATAAGTATATAATATATAAATATTTAAAATACGAACAACACAATGCATACAACATAATATTTCTCATTTTTAACCAAGATTCAATTCTGAATAACAATTTCGATCGAAAACAAACGTTTTATAAAACCGTAACGGCATAATTAAATCAGTCCGCGTCCACGTGCTCCGACCTTGTGACGTCATAGCCGTGTTGCGTGACGTGCCGTCACTGTCATCGGAGTTCGACCACGATTCGAATGATGCTTTTGTCTTCCACACAATACTCGACCTCGTGAATGTCACGGGCGGGACGCTTAAACGAGACACTTTTGTTAATCGGCCAATTGTTACCTGCGGCACGTTGCATTGCAATATATATCAGATGGTTATCTTGAGATATGATCAGCTTAATAGGCCAATGGTAGACGTGGTTCGCATGATATGCTCTATAACTAGCAATGGGGCTTAAATATATATGAATAGTAAAGAAATGTTTTATATAAGCTACATAGAAGACCCCGTTGCATACTGTTTGAATAAAAACATTGCTTCTCTCGGTTCTTAAATAAATGGTACAATTAAAAAGCCCCTATACTATTTATTTTAGCCAAACTATATATATGTGTAACAGGCTGAAGAATATCTAGTTACTAATATGTTAAAGGAAACTGTCGCGTTGATACGTATCATTTAAATAGTCTGTTACAATCCCCACAGATCATAAAATATTTTCGTATGTTTGGCGTTAGAATTCTACAATTCTACAATCACACAGCACTCTTGTAACTTAGAAGTAATATGTTTCGGTTTATAGGATAACGGACTAGTGTACAGTCATAGCATACATCTGTGTGTGATAACGTCTTAAATACTATAATCGGTATATAATATATATGACAGGTATTTATTACAATATAAATAAATAAAACATTATTATTACTTTTATATATTATATTATATTATATTAAACTATTCTTTAATTGAGATTCAAGTCTCTTTCATTTTATTTTTAATAGGCTAGCGTTTGACCGATGTCTTGTCTGATGTTAAACATCGACATGGCCTACGATGTATCACGCCTGCCTAGGCCCTACAAGATACCTACCTACCTGTTTACCTCTAGATTTGAGATACCAACATTATACCTATTGGGAAATACAGAATCAGGCAACGTATTTGATAGTTTGCAGTGCAAAAAATGTATTAAAATATTGTTTCATTTTAATATATGAATATTTCACACGTAATATTATTGTTATCAAAATCTAAATAAGATACGTACATTATAATATTATACAATAAATTTAATACACTCGACAACCTTTACATATGGATATTACTTGCTGCCCTTCCCTAACGTATTGTAATAACCTTGCTTTTGTTTTTGAAGTTATTCAAACAAACACGTACAATAACAATGGTCCCGTAGAAATTAATAACTCCTGTTTCATAACAAGAGCTGTCATATAAAATGTAAAGCGATTATTAAATTAATCCACATTTTGATAATAATTGTCAATTGTCTAGTTTATTACATTATCATGTTTGAGTAAAGCAGGCTGACTGATTGTGTATGCTTTCGGATTTGAATCTCTCAATCTTCGATTAAGATACTATCCATAAATATATGGGCAAAAGTAATTATTAGGTATATATATGAAATTCAATAAATTATACTGAAAAACAAATAATATAACCCCCTACGGTATATTTTGAACATAACCTCTAAAATTGTCATCAATTCATTATACACAAATTGTAATGCTGCCTATATAGAAGAACATTAAAATAACATTAATATAAATAAGATATATATATACTAGGCATAAAACACGTCTGTGAGGATACAAATATTATAACTAAGAAAAAATTATTATCAATAGTTGATTCTCAATCAAGAATACTTATAACACCAACAATGTTTGGTACTGATCGAAGAAAAAATACATCACAGTCAATATAGGAGAATATAATATTCTCTTTCCGATTCCATCTATCAAAAGTCAAAACCAAACGAAAACATAGCAGCGGATATTTGAGTAAATATTAGGGGTGTCCTCGACTCGCATCAATCAAGTTTTTCTCGATCTCTGGGATACATACGATACGGGTAACATTAATCATTAAAGACGGAGTCCGTGCCCTACTTTATCTTTTATAAAAACTTTATCGAAAGTAAAATTACAAACTTAACCTGACAATTACGGGCACGTAATTGAGTAAGATAAATTTGAGCCATGGTCTAAGAGTTTAAAAAAAATCTTATAAGATTCTTGTTATAGGCTAAATAGCTAAATAAACTTAGTACAAAACAATTGTACAGTAATATGAAGAAGGAACAGCGGAATAGCATTAATGAAACTCTTTATAATAACGAATTCCTTTACTAAATATTTAACATAAATAGTTGATAGACTATGTTAATCTTAACCGATAGTCACACGCTCAATTCCACCCAAATATAAATAAATGGTCACTTGTTTAGTTAGTTCAATGATAATTATACCAACCATACTCAATCTCTTTAATCTCTTGCAATGGAACAGAATTTCGCAATCAACAATAATTTCCTGAATAGAAAAGTAACTGCAGTAAGACATTTACGATCTGTAACTAATTCAACAACACTTTAAATATAATATTCAACAAATATTATTTAAAATTCACGATGACGCAAATGAAACATCTCTTCAATCAATGGCTTGGTGTAAATATCATTAATGTTTATGTAAGCGTTGCGGTGAATATAAAGATAGAAAGAAGATAAGAGATTAAAGCGCCTAAAACAACAAACTAATGATAAATCTATTCATAAGGGTTGAATATCCAAATATTTATTCAACAATTTTCATATAATTGAATTTATAAAAGTTAATTCTCCCACAGCTAACGCCTTATCTCCCTTAAGGAGAAAATTTTAAACGCACTCCATTAGGGGATTGCTTACACTTGGGACAATAGACACATGCAGGTTTCCTCACGATGTTTTCCTTCACAGCCGAGCACGAGATGAATTATAAAAAAAAAATTAAACACATGAAAACTCATTGGTGATTTGAACCTACAATCATCAGTTAAGATTCACTCGTTTTAACCACTAAACCACTTGGACTCCATTTTAATTTATGCTTTCGTTTAAATTCATTCATTCATTAATTTAATTTTTAAACGTTCTTTTGCAATCTATTTGAGTGACGTCAGAACGACGAAACCAAACCAAATAACTATACAGTAAAATGGAACGGTAATTATAAATGAGCATTCACTTAAAATCAGTTAATGACGAGCAACAGCACTCGTGGCAGACGTAAAAATATGCATCAGAAACGTTTTATTTTAAAACGTTACGCTTAATTTCGAACTTCAAATTTCATTCTCATCACGCAAGTACAAATTTTAACTCAGATCTTCGGGAAACAATTCGGTATAATGAAATAATCTATCAGACAATGATTCGTCTGAAGTTGTATCGTTTACAAAGTTATAAATTTAAACCAAAGTATATCTAAGTGGGACAACGTTCATTTACACTTTATATTTCCGCACTTAACATAAGACGCATAAATAATAAGTTGGTAGACAAGATTCGTTTCATTTGTTTTCAAAATACAAATATAGACCTTATATCAATAGGAAGAAGTGCGAACTTCGTATACCAATTCCAGCCTGCCTCCCTTCGACCGAGACCCACTGCCTAATGCGAAAACTTTGACGTCATCGTCCCACATAAAGTTGAGGTTTAAGAGTGGAAACATAATGAAAAACCGAGATTTAAGTTTTACACATTTGCGTAAATCTAAATCCCATTACTGGGATATTTAAAGGATTTATTAATGTCCGTGTCACTTTGTTTGTTACGCATTTACATCTTAACTACTCAACCAATCGTCCTTATATTTTGCAAACAAGCTCTCACGTTACACATAAGGTATAAGCAAGGGCGGCTGCTAGCTAATATCCTAGCACTAAAAGTAAAGTCTTTTTTTAAAAGGCTTATGCATTTTTTTTCTTAAATACAGAATAATAAATTTTACAATTTTTTTACCTGGCAATAATATTCTTTGAAACATCAAATTATACCAATAAATTATGATTCTATATTACTTCACACGTGATGTCAGCGCTTCCTCACAGTTACTGCTCTATCAAACCACGAGTTTCAGTAACATATGTTACGGTTGTAGCTTTTTAATGAAAAATGAAAAGCAATTTTCTGGTTTCACAACGCCAACTGCTCCACCGCTTTATTTAGCGGGAATTTCACTGATTTTACTTGCAACTAATGTACTATGAGCTGTATCTCAGCTCAATACTAATTTGGTTTCCATTTTTTGTTTCATATTGTTTATTTCTTACAAGGTATTTAATAAATGTTATCTTCAACTGCATTTAAAAAAAGTTTCATTTAAGAGATTGCGCTTCGTTTAAGATTAATAGGTTTTGTAAATGGATTCAATAAGAATTTTAAATGTGTTATATAACAACAATAAAATGAAAATATTTATAACTTGAACAAATAATATAAGTAAAATATTGATAAAAAAATGAATGAAATGAATGTATAACACATTTATTTATTTCGACTTAAAATGAAATTAACTAATATCGTAACAATTAATATGTCAAAATACGTAAACGCTAGTAAAAAAAAGTTACGCTTTGAATGCACACAGATAACACAATCATATTAACAATCACCGACTAATCATTGCAAATTCATATATATACTAATAAATGAGGAAACCATTTTTAGTTTGATATTACATACAGGATCGTGTCTACCGTATGGCTTTTTGGGCTTACGCCCATGGCCCCGTGGATTCAGGGGAAACAAAAGAATCTATAATTTTATTAAATTAAACAGATCGTATGGTTTACAGTCCTACGAATCCTGCGATCAATCAAACCCATTCAATTCATTTAATTCAAGTCTACTCTCTCACTGTCTACTTACTGACTCATTTTTTTCTATACTTTGAATAATTAGGTAGGCCCTTATTAGCCCAGGGCCCCCTTAACTCAGGGTCCGGCCCTGATTACATAACTGAAAAAAACTACAAAATCATTATTAATAAAATCTATGCCAGATGATGCAGTGCATTTTATATAAGGTTTTAATTTTATTAATATTTAAACGCTTCTCAGTTGCACGTGATTTAATTTTGACAATTGATGTGACAAGCGTTAATCTCATTTTTTTGTTTATCTATATGACGTTTCAAAATCAAACACTTCTGACACTTCGTAATAAATTATATTTTTAACATAGCAACACTTTAATATAACGCATTCTTTTGCCATAATTTGTATCAATTATGATGTCACACGACATAGATTAAACATAATCCTTCATATTTTTGTTCAATAATAAAATAAATATTCCAGAAAAATATAAGCCTTATAAGTATTTAATAGATAGTTAAATAATCTTAATGTTACCTAATGTTCGAACGAGTTTATAATTCATTCTTTAAAGACATTCATTTGTAGGTAATTTTATATTCAAATACGTCTAAAGTTCTATCTTTAAAATATTATAATGGTTCAACATAACTTCTACAAATCTACCAAAGAGGTTTGCTTCAGAACATTTTATATTTAAACTTTAAATTTCGATTAAAAAAAGAACGTTGGTATAAAAATACATTTTTATTTTAATAGTAGACATTTCCGAATGAGATTACACTTTAGATATATAAATATACAAAGTGACGCGGTCTTATCTAATCCTCTAAAGATTTTCGGTATCCATCAATCATTGTATCTCTAAAGAGGACGTGCCTTTCTTAAGGGCGATCTATCATATTGTGATGACATAATTGATGTTTGCAGTCACATGACTTATTAGGTTCTGTAATACAGATATTATCATTAAATATTGAATTCTGGCCTATGTTACTTAATGTTGGAAATCAAATCGAGATTTTTCAATCTAATTTCTATTTTCTGAGTCATATGACCGGTGCGATTTATATAGAAGTAAACAGAAGTATGTATGTTTTGTTAAATGAATTAACTTATTTAAACTATATTTTTCAATCAATTCCCGCTATTTTATTGAAAACTTTTAATTAACTTCACCTGTTTGTGGGTCAAATCTTGCAATTGAATTTTAAGCCAATAAGCCGATTGAGCTAAAACTTTGAGCACCTTTCTGATGCTACAATACAATAGTAATAAGATATACATTGCAATGTCCCAATATTTATACGACTAACTTCTGCTGCCCTTATTCTTCTTGATAGTGAATTAATACTGATAAAAAATTGTTAAAAACATTAGCATTAAAAATATACAAAGACCATTTTTTTTTGGCAGCTAAGCCTAAAAATTTATAATGTCAAATTTTGTTGTTTTCATAAAAAAATACTAAATATTTCCTAAGATACATGTATGTTATATATTCTTAATATTTCATGTTCCAGTTTTGAAAAAACCCTATGTAAGTTCTTACTAGTGTTGTCTAATTTTGTTTAAATTATGCGTCGCTCGCTAGCAACGCATTATCGTTATGCAAATTTTCTTACGGGCTTTTAACACATGTTTTCGGATGTTCCTGATAGTGATGTAGGTTATCAGAATTTTGTAAGCGTGTTTGGTGTATCATTATCGGTGACATTCAACTCTAAATATCCAATAATAAGGGCTGTTTTTAAATGAACATTACCATATTTGCTTTCACCTCTATACTTAACTTGCATACCATAACTAAAAGTTAAACCAAAAATATGTAAGTTTTTTAAAACTGTATTATCAAGTGAAAGAAACATGTCATATTTAATTTTAGAACTTTTATATAATCTTCTCTATGGCAATAATCCTGGCAAGGTTAAATAAAGATCAGTGTTAGTAACAATTAATTACTTATTGTTTTAAAAATAGAATATGCAACATTCATTATTTAAAAATGGCAGCTGTTAGTGTATTTTTAATTTAATCTGTGGCGCTGTTACTAGAGTTACGCCCACAGTCAATACATCATAAATGTTTCAAAACGTTCTAGTTTATTTAAATGTAAATTACTCACTACAAAGAGGAGTTAATTATTTAATTGCAACTTAATTATTCGACAAATTGAGAGTACAGATAATTATTTAAGTTTGGTTATTTGAAACAAACAGAGCCATTGCTACAAATTCAATGATTTCAATTGAAATTTGACAAACGAAGCCATTTTCAATCTATTTTAAGATTGAAAAGTTTAATTTGGTACATTATTAGATTTTAATTATTCTTGAAATTTAGATAAAACAATTAGAATTTCATTAACACACGTAACTTTTTTTTATGATTCATGAATCAATGGAAACGTTTAATTTCGTGAATTCATAAAAATAAAATATTATGATTTTATATTAAATATTTCTATTTAATCAACCTTACATTGGTTAATAATGCTCTTATAAATTAACTCATGTTATAAATATAAATATTTTAATGGATGTTATTTCGTACTTGTGTCTGTACAGACAGACAGACACACGATTAATTTGTCAAGTGTCAACACGAAAATGTATTATTTTATATGTCTTAATAGAACCGACTTACACACGGACGAAGTCGTATTAATATAATAAGTATATATTTACAAAAGAAAACTTGTATATGTAGTATATCCGTTGTCTGGTTTCCGTAGTACAAGCTCTGCTTAGCTTGGGATTAGATGATCGTGTGTGAATAATGTCCCGGGATATTATTATTATATGTATATTGTATATATACATTTTATTACACTTAATAAGTATAGCGAGTATAACTTATGCATGATTTTTTTGTATTTCCTTTACTTATGATAAAAACAGTTCCTCGACCGTAATTAATTTAATATAATTACATATATTTAAAATTAAAAGCACCTATTACAATTATATATTTTAATATCAATATAACCATGTGTGTGTATATTAATTAACGTATTATTATTATACATAAAGATGTAAATAACGCTTGGCCTAGTATTTATACAAACAAGCTAATAATGTCACCGAGTTACCGAGGCTAACAAACAGCTTAAAATAACATCACACATAATATACAATGTTGATTGTAGGAAACTATCGTGACATATAAAAATGGTCATAAAAAAATTAAATCTATACTATATATATATAACTACTAATCCATACAAATCAACAAAATGACTTTAATAGTTAACATAAATGATATAAAGTTCAACAGAATAATTTACAAAAATATTTAATCTAATAAATAAATTAATCAAAAAAAAAAATCAATACAGCATAAAATATCACGTTGAATGGAGCCGAACTTACATTTCCGTGATACATAGAAATTTTAATTACTTAAAAAAATCTAAATAAGCGTTTTTTAAATTAATTATGAATAATATAAAATTAAGCTTGGATAAAAATAAGCGTGACGAAATCAATCGGCTCAACTTAAATTTGCAATAATTGGTTCGACCGTTTGGTTGTTGACAACATTGTAAAAATTATATTTGGAACATTTTTTGCATGGTTCATGTTTGTGATATGTATCTTAAAATCTTTTTGTCAAATAAGATTATCGCTCAATATTATCTGATATTTAATCATCTGTTTCCTCAAAATATCCACAATTTCTTTATCATAAGATAAATAACGTTAAACACACTGTAGAACGTGGGAATCCCCAGTTAATTAACATTAATAATAATTGGTATAAATGTTTCTGTTAATTAAGCAACATCCAATTTCTTGTTCAAATAACGCAACAATAACTTACACGTATTTACAAATGGTTTACGTAACGTCAGGTCGACGTTGGCTGTGAATGAACTGTTAACAGATGGCGACGCCCTATAAATTGGTAGTATCAACCCAACTCACAGACCGGATGATGTTCGCGGCTGATTGTGCATAGATACCTCCTGAATGGCTTTCACGAGCGTAATACAGCTTTAGCGATAATATTAAACAGCAGGAAACGAAACCATTCTGGTCCTTCGAGCCGGATAGCGCTTACTTTATCGTTCGAGTTTTAAAAAATAATATGGGTAACACAATTTTATGTTAGTTTTAAAATAAGAATAATCTTCTTTTTTTTTAAGTATACGCTGAAACTAAACATTCTATTTCAATTTCAAGGAAAATAAATAAAGCTGTAATTTCCCAAGAACAGTAACTAAATGATTTAACAGCAGTAATGTCATATAATTTAGCATCCATTACGTAAGTGGCCCCCATTAGAACTAGTGCCTATATGTAACTGCTGACGTTCTTTACTAACTTTTGTTGTAATTTTTTAAATGACTCAGCTTTGATTGTTTGGGTTCCAAATCGAATAGGCCAAAAATTTGGTACACCATTTCTAATTAAGATCAGAAATTTTACAGACGAATCAACAAATAAATATTATAACAACTAACTTTTAAATATTCCTGACGTCAAAATTGTAGTTCGAATTTGACATATCAAAATTATCCCAATCCTAAATTATCAGTTCGCGAATCGTCACGTTACGATTCATATTTGTCAGTGTTGTGCTTAGAGCATTAGTGACAGTTACAAAATGCTTGTTAAATGTTATTAATATCATGCGTGATACACAGCGTGCGACAACAACTGAACGAAATTCAAATATCGCCATATGTCACTTTTTTTCTGTTTGATCACTGATGATCCTAAGGAGCCTTGCATATTATGATAAAAAAATTTAATTGCCTTCCTTTTGTGTACGTATATAGGACTTCTAGTAAATATAAGACCACTAGATAGAACTTCGTGCAAACCTGTCTTGATTGAATGCACACATTAAATATTCTACCGGTATACAAAAACGTTTCAGTTTAAAACGTTATGTATAGATACGTACTCCAATTCGACCTTAATGTATTACTTTCATCGCGTCTATAATAAATAAACTGCCCTTTTCTATACTGTATGTTCGTCTAAGCTATCTGCCTAAAAACATGTCGTTTTTGTATTATACATGATATATTTATTCTTATTTGGTTAATCATTAAGCGAAATTGACGAAAGAAAACATTCATTAAACATTATGTTTCCAATGTAATTACAATTTAAATTTGTACTTTATACGGAGACAAATGAGATGTGAAATAATTCGTTGCAATTGTAATGCGAATAGTAATTATTATGATGTCCTACTGACCGATTTCGGCGACGGCAGCCATTTGTTTTCTCTATAATCCTGCAAAATACACTACATTTCTCGACATAAAATAAACGTTAGTACGGTATACGTATAAGGTATCAATTTACAGAATCCTATCAAAATTATCGTACAGAACACATGTTTTAATACAATAATATCTTAATCATTAATATTATCTGCATTTATAAATAACAATTATTATGAGAAGAATTTGATTGTTGTTCTGTTTTGCAATTTATCTTATACGTTTAACGTTTTTAGAGACAAAAATAAATTAAGACTTATAATACAATTTTCTCCTATAAAACAATAGTCTTTCTAATTTTTTAACTGTTCTAATACGCGGCAGATAAAATAGTATCGTAAAGACACACAAACATCAGCCCATAACTCCATTGGATCTTCAATAATGTTAGAGGTCGAAATTGACAATCATGGAGGATTGTTTCGATGCAGAAATTTAAAATATAACAAGTTTTAATACACATTTATATCATAAAATAAGTACAAAAGACTCGACTAATAAAGATACCGAGGCGCGACGTCGACATAGCTAAATATTTCCTTCCGATCCATCTTCCTTACTCGCAGAGGTCTAAAATATGTTTAAAAGCTTTCAAAGAGCGATAGAATTGCGACGGACGGTTTTCAACTCAATAGACGTCCACAGAAACATTCCATATTAAATGTTACTACATTAATACACGGTTTTAAAAACCTTTTAAATGTTGGCAACATGATTTAATATATATCATTTATATATATTATATAAGATATTTTTTTGTGTTTTACGGAAATCTGATTACAAACATTTCGAGGTTAAACGCAGCAATCGTTTGTTTTCTTTTGTTTTAGAAGTCGTGTACATAGACGTATGATGTGTTTAATATAATCTTTGATGGCAGCTGATAAAAGATCTTGTGTAACATTCTAAAAACTAACCTAACTTAACCGACATAACCAAAGAGAAACTTGCCTAACAAATATTAAACCCAAATGGAAATTAAAAATAAATCACATTTAATACGTAACTTAAGATATTGGCTTAAGATTTCAATGTGTTTGTCAGTCGTATACCAGAGAGTGCTGAAGTAAATTCTGTTTAAGTTCATAGTCTCTAACGTTGACTAATGCTGGGAGATATCGTTAGATGAGATTATTAGGCCATAACGATACATCAGTCTATTAGCTGCAGACTAGTGAAACGTAGACAAATGCAACCTATTCATATCATTGCTGTCTAACTCATAAGCGGTAGCGGGTTGCCTCTGATATTTTGTTTTAATTATTAACCAATATTACTATGTACAATAAAACAATTTCTAATTATTTCTAATGTATTGTTAAAATTAAAACTGAATTTTACTCATACTTTTATCCTTGTAGCTTTTAATATATTGAGATATTTTATTAAAATCTACACACTCAAGGACTATAGCAACATTAGATGAGATAACAATTGCCTTATTAATCTGTAGGGCAGTTTCATTGTCGTAACAGTTTTAATATCATATGTATCATTTACCTTTCTACTATCACCTAAGTACTATTATGTGTGATATAGAAATGGATGACACAACCCAATCGCTATGACTATTGGTATAATGGGTACAACAAAGTACCGTTTTACTAGTACTATGTATGTACATATATATTTTAATTTATTGTTTAGTGTGTTGTTATGCGCACGCGCGAAAGCTTACGAATTACTATTTTATAACATAAATGGCGTGCATTCATTTTAATTAATGGAATATCACGCGAACACAGACGCAAATAACAATGTTTGTATTTATCTCAACCAAAACACAATCGCTAGTTCTTGTGACTTGAAACAGAGAAAGCACTATTTTTCAACATTTTACTCCGTACTTTCTTTCATTTACTCTTCTGATAAAAGTCCGAGATATATTTACGTTTGCTTTAATTTGTATTTGTTGTTATGTTTGCTACTTGGTTTATAATGTAAATTAACCAATAAACCAGTTAACTTATATAATCCTCAGGCTGAACTGTTTGCTTGTCCGCCTACCTAATTTTCAATTTAAAAAAAATCTCATTCGAAATCGTTCAAATATAACTTAAGGTTTTATCTTCTATTCATCAATGAGTATAAAGTCTGTAGAAGGCTATTTAGTCGTCTGACGTTTTTGTGTCTCGGCTTAAGAGATTTTTGCTCATTGTTTTTCGGTTCTCACATACGTAATAAGACATAAACCATACAAAGTTAATATTATTGTAAAGTAAGCATAAAATCATTTTTAATTTGTTTACTGAATTGGTTATAAGTGGCTAACTTATAAGGCTACAAATTGAGGTTTTGAGTTCGAATCCGGAGCCCATAAACAGTTGTTCCTACCAAGACGGTCTCATTATCAATCCAGTTAAATTGTTGTCAGTGTTAAGACGTAACTCGATAAGCATGTAAAGCCTGAACCCTTTATGGTCATACTTGGTTTGTTGTACTAGTAATATCTTCCTTGAGAAAGGAGATCGTGGTCAAAATCGATTAGGACATCATCACCATCGTAACTAAACGTAATTTATACCACGTATTATAATACTGAAATGCCCTCAATTCTATATCTACAAAGCCTTATGAAGCTCAATGAATTCAAAACATTTTCATACGAATCATAACAAAAAACAGATCCATTCCATAAACATCTTTCGTAATCCTATTTTCGTCACATAAATAATCGGCGACGATATCAAAATAAAGTCCACACAAATAGAAAATATATTGTTAATTATGGTCAGAAGTCAATTTGTCCCGAACGTTTTAAGCGGCAGGCGGTAAGTGTGAGATGAACGCACGAATATCTGCTTTGCTTTCATTGTTATAAGTGTTTTTATTGAATGTGCTAAGTCAGGGGTTGTCGGGCAGTGGGGCGACGGATCGATACTGGGTTACTGATATAAATAGGACAGAACTTAAAGGCCGTACGCCTCCAACGCTCGGTTTCGTTCTCGTGAATCGATTTCGAGATGAGTTGGAAGCTGTAAAAATGTCTGCGACGACAGGACGTCTTTCACGAGATTTTATAATTTATTTTTCTCGTATTATCCCTGTCTTATACACGGGCGACAGATGCCGTAAACATTTGATATATTTTTAATAAAGGCTCTGCGAAGAAGCCTTATGAATAAATCATGGTATCTATTATTATAATGGAAAGGGTTATAATCCCAAGTTTGTGTGATGTATGCTTCTGGGGTTGTTTCATAATTTATGTTCCACGAAAAATGTATTTGTTTACTACTAAGAAAAGGAGATATGACATAATTTTCATCCTCAATTTCTTGTCTATGTCTCTATTACAAATAGTATTGCTCAACAATTTTTTATGCTTAGTGATTTGCATGTACCGTTATCATTACTTTAGTCGCCCTTCAGATAATATAAGTTTTATTCTTTCCTTTTGTAACTAATACATAGATTTATTATAGATATATGACTTTATATTTGCGACATATCATACAAATACAGTATTAAATATATAATAATAATAAAATGTATATATACAAAACTCGAAATTAAAACCACAGCTTGTATGTAAACTTCAATCTTCAATCAATAAATGTAACCGTTTAAGTGTAACAAGGCACTTCATCCAGTTATACATTCCGGGTGAATAGGTCGTGACATTAAACCTCAATCCACTCCCGTCGGCGAGGAGGTCGTGATGAGAAACGAAACATTATATATCCTATTGCAATTGCAGAAGGTCTAAAAATAAATAAACTTACATATTCCACACGATTTGTATATTAACCACTAAAACAGTTCTTGATTTACATATATTACTTATAATACAAAATTCTTATAATTTAAAGCCGAGATGGCTCAGTGGTTAGAATGCGTGAATCTTAACCGATGATCTCGGGTTCAAACCCGGGCGAGCACCATTGAATTTCATGTTATTTGTGATTATAATTCATCTCGTGCTTGACGGTGAAGGAAAACGCAAGGATACCTGCATGTGACTAATTTCACTGAAACTCTACCACATGTGAATTCCACCAACCCGCATTTTAGCAGCGTGGTGGAATAAGCTTCAAACCTTCTCCTCAAAAAGGAAAAGAAGCATAAGCCCAGCAGTGCGACATTCACAGGACATTCATATATCTACATTAATTTTACTACTTACCTTTTAATAATTTGATAGATATTGAAAACGCTATTTTCAAATTCAAAGTTGCTTATTTGTTTTTATGCCTCCTGCCGTAAGAATTCTTCGAAATTTGATATTAGAAACTAGCTTCGTATAAATAAACCTTACTTTTGTGAACACATTTTCAAATTAACTACGTATCATCAAAAATCACACTTTTGTTATTAATTTGTAATTCCCAATAACTTAATACAATAAAATGTCATATATAAATATAAATCAAAAATTTATAAATATATTTTTATTTAATTTAGTAAAAATTAGTATAATTCGTAATAGAAATTAATGAAAAATATAAACGCTATCTCTTATAACATTAGTAGTGACATTTTGAAGGTTACAGCGATGCCTTAACACAAGAGCCGTGTTTTTATTTATGAAGGTCAATCTTTATTTTTTAATTAATCACGTACCAGACAAAATATATTTATTTAAAGCTCGTTAAGTTTTAATAATGACTTAATAATGTTGACAGTTTTTATAACAGGAACCTTCCCTGTTTGCATATGACAACGCTGAGCAAATAGACATAGACTTGCGGCTTTTGTTTAAGTTTTTTTTAATTAAAGATTGACAAGCAAAGTTGGCCTATTTCCTTGCTATTATGAATATTAAGAATCCGTTACATTACATACACTGGCTCACTCACCCAAACCGGAACACAATATACGAAGTTTGGGGGTAGAATATCCGATGTGGATAGTTCGAACCCAGATAGCACAAAGCTACGTAATTTTTGTTTAGAATTGTTATAGAGGAACCATTTTGATTTACATTATTTTCATGTCGTTATCGAGTTAGTTAGTATCCTATGGAAGTTTAATTTTGAAAGTACTTTGAATTCTCAAATGTTGATTTTTTTTCGACTTAGTTGACAAATATAAAGAGCCTTCCCTGAAAATTAAAATTTCCATTGACAACTGAAGCAAAATATACATAGTTGTTCCTACGCTTTACTCGAATATATACACATACAGACGGGAGGATTTTACTTATAGCCTACTTTTACTATTAAATTAATATTTCATATTTAATAACAGAATTACCTTTGAGTCTTAGACTAATATTATTGCGTAAGTCACCCTGTCTGTCTTTCTGTGACCTCATAATGACCAAACCATTGGAACGATCCGAATGAAATGTGACATTGAGGTAGATTGAGTAGAAATAAAATACGGAATTATTAGGAAATAAGGGAGAAATTTATCGCGAATACTCAGGTAGATAGGCTGGATAAAATAGTTAATTGCATTTTATGCCGTTAAATAAATATTTAAATTTAGAATAAGGAAAAAACTTATAAAAAACTAAAACAAATAGCTTGTGTTTATTAACGATACCATGATGAACTATATGCAAACTAAGTTAAGAAGGTAACTTAATCGTTATCGGAATACGTAATACGTATTAACCCGGTCTAGAAACTTGAGTTTGCCGGTTTCTGATGAGATCATAAACTTAATTATTATTAGCCCACTTTTTACTTTTATAGAGAGTTTTATCATAAATAGAAACTCCTTTTTTAATTATTTTATATAAATAAATGACGTCATGACACGAATGAAACGCACAATATTAAACATAACTATAATTGTCAAATTAAAAAAAAATAAGAAAACATTTAAAAAAAGAAAGTTTCTAAAAAAAAAAAATTAAAAAAAAAAACAAATCAATACTTATGACCGTTGAGGTGCGCCTTCGTATGCAATTAATCCTGGGTATAGAATCAGGTTGAGCTTACCATCAAAATTCATACCATTGGAACTTAATCAACATGTCAAATTTTATCTCCGTATGATAAGAAGTAGTTCATTCAGCTTGCAATATTTGACCTTAATAAACGTACCATCATTGCAAGTTACATTAGCTTGTTTAAAAAATAATTCACTGTATTGACATTGGTTTTTAACCAGTGAGAAAATATACATAATATTTAATTAAAAAATTAAACATTCAAAAAAGTATATAGTATATAGGTTATATTTCTATAACCTATTTGGTAAGATCATTCCAATGACATCAGATTCCAGATGATGCTGTGACATCCAGTCAGGTTTACCATGTTCACAGGGCCGGATTATACACGTAGCAGGAGTAGCAAATGCTACGGGCCCCGCGCGAAAAAAAAAGAATTTCATTAATGTAGGAGACATTTCCTTTCATCAAATCAGATCAGATCAAGGGCTCACGGTAGTATGCGCAAGCGAACCCGTGGCTGTTTTTTTTAGCGAGCCCCATATACCCGTAAAACAAGTGAACGCTTTTTTCCAGCGAGGAAAAAAAAGGTCAAGACTCATAGAGTCCTTCGAAAGAAATTGCTACGGGCCCTGCGCTTGCTTAATCCGACACTGCATGTTAATGTTGTGGTTGACTGAATCGATCGGGCCACTCTTAAGATCCAAATGTACAGTGGACCTTTTGAGCTTTACTTACAATATATTAGCCATATATAACATAATAAAGGGTAATCGTATCACTATGACACAAATAAGGCATCTGAGTGATGAATAAAACATATAACTAATATTTGTGTTCACACGTAATTCTGTGACGTCACGAAACCGCTACGTTCCGAACTCCATTGTATTTCAAACGCGAAATTACAAACATTCGTACCTAGTCCTCTCAAATTTATTACACTCGTTGATTTATTTCGAGTGAAGGCAATAAAATAAATTGAATTTCTCGACAACTAACTGCCCGTGTTATATTTCTTTTACGTTTAAAATTCTATATAAATATTTAAACTGACGACGTAAAAGTTTATCGTTATCTATACGAATTCTTAACACGTTGACTCTATTCATAACACAATATCTTTAAATAACTAAATACATAACTATCCCATACGTTTTTGTCGTATTTATATAAAAATAAAGAATCTAAAACTGATATTACTTAATAAAAATTAAATATTACTTAACAAATACTAATAAACGAATGTACATACATTAAATATTGTCTAAAGGCTACAATCATAAAAAAATCACAATTAGACATGCATAAATCAGAACATATTTAACCCTCTGTATCTGTATATCTACTTCGTATAATACAATTCCATAAATAGTGAAAGACTTTTCAAAACCCTTAGATTGTATGAATCGAACTCATGAGTCTTACAAGCACATTACGCATGCTAAAGACAAGCCAACCTTACATCTGTTATGCACCTAATACATAATAGATATGACAAGATTATCTTGATAATTTTATTAAAAATTAACTTATATAAATACCAACTAATATTATAATCTAAAATTAAAATAAATAAAAAAGAGAAATAAATAAAATAAAACACACATTAAAATTTTAAAGAAAAAACACGCCGTCTAAAAGACTGTCCTGTGGCATTGTACCCAAGACGCTGGCACTATTGCCTCTCTGCACCGTTAGACTCAGCCTTTGGGCTAAATAAGCGCCAGCTCTTGGGTCTCCAGAAGTGTGAACCAGTTTCTTGGAGAGGTCTTTTATAAATCTTTTAGTATCTTTTATATATTATATATCAAGTGCATTTGAACTAATAATAATGAATATGAAAAGTTCTAAAACCGTGAACTTTTATATTATTTCTTTTAATTTTAGTTCTGGGATATGGTTCTGAATCTGTATGATGTCAATTATTTGGTTTAAATTAGTTGTAGATAGCTGAACCTAAATCAATAAATAAATATTACCCGCAAAGTCTTTTTTGATCGATTATATATAATCCATGTCAATATTGATGTCGATGTATGATTCTGTTTGACAATTTCTATCCCAAAAAAAAACCGATAAGTATTTCTCTATTTATTATTATCAGACACAAAAACGTCACTACCTCTCCTATGATAAATATAGATTTTAAATATATATATCTTAACGTAGTATATGCTATCTATATATAATAATATCAATATATAATAACAGCCTGTGAATGTCCCACTGCTAAGGGCCCTTCTCCTCTTTTTTGAGGAGAAGGTTTGGAGCATATTCCACCACGCTGCTCCAATGCGGGTTGGTGGAATACACATGTGACAGAATTTCAGTGAAATTTGACACATGCAGGTTTCCTCACGGTGTTTTCCTTCACCGTTAAGCACGAGATGAATTATAAAGACAAATTAAGCACATGAAATCAGCGGTGCTTGCCCGGGTTTGAACCCACGATCATCGGTTAAGATTCACGCGGTCTTACCAATAGGCAATCTCGGCTTTTATCTCGGCTTATCTATATATGTACTCTTTTTATATATGTGATATGAAAAAAGGTATATATTAGTTTAACTAACGCAGTATTTTTGTACATACACGTTAAAAAGCTATATATATAATACCGTGGATCGTGTTTCAAAGGAAATTAATAACGGAAGAGCGTTTAACATTAATTTCAATTCTTATTAATTAATTTTGTCACTTTGTAATAAATTTATATTAAACATTTTCTCTAATAGTAAGTTACAAAGACTTTTATAATATCCGAAGGTAAAGTTAACGAAGACCGTTTCTCGTTCGAAATAACCATTTCTATAGAACAAAGTTTTTCGAAACTTCTAGAAGCAAGTAAAAGTTTTCAGGTCCGTTTTATTGCAGCATCCTCTCATCAAGCCCTTATCTAAATTCGAAATAAATTGGAGAGAAGTGTTAAAATTTGTTACATTTAAAACAATAACTATAGTTATTTTAATTATTTGTATTATACATTTAAAATTAGACATCTGTTTATACGCTGATCAATAAATAAATTAGTGCTTTTTGATTGATCACTGATTATATTTTTGGAGTTCCAAAGAAAAAAAAACAACATCTTTAATTAAAACTAGAAACTGTATATGATCGGTTAATAAACAAAAACAAATTTAAAAAAAAATTAATATGATTTTTGATAAAAATGATTTATTACGTAGTCTTTAATAATGCATTTCATCACAGATTAACATCTCTAAATAATATAACGTAATAATAATAATATTATAAATAGTTTAAAAGAAACCACAAGTCACTCATTCATTTTCTGCATTCACTCAGACGGATTAAAAGTTAACTTCAAAGTAAGTATTTTGTTGGCTGACTTTATCAATGGCTTGCCAAGTCGAGGCATTGTAATCTTGACTTTTGATAAAAAATGATTAAAGCAACAATATCATAATTTAAATACGTAGGTATATAAATAATTTATAAGTTATTTAACATTATTTTAAATTTTTATATATAATCATTATTATTCCAAATATATAACTATGATAAATAATAATTCGTATTACAAATACATACACACAAATAGTTTTTCTTATTTGAATATTCATTCTTAATGTTAATGTACATAATTTTATTTATTCTAAAATAAATAAAAATACATCGATCATATCGTATCATAGCATTTACTGATTATATCTATATTAATAAAACACTATATATAGTGTCTGGTTTCCATAGTACGAGCTCTGCTTAGTTTGGGGAACAGATGACAGTGTGTAAAAAAATGTCCCAAAAATGTCCCAAGATATTATTATGTACGTTAAAATTATTTATAAAGAGAATTTACCGTAAAATTATTTACTTAGTATTTGAATAGTATTACAAAGCAAAATACGAGCTCATGAATTGCATTACTTAGAGATCACGATCACGTGGATAGAAGTCACGTTGCAGATAAATTACCCATTTTAAAGTGAAGAGAAAACAGAAATATTCTTCTGTCGTCGAATAATCTGCTAGAATTCCACTTTAACTGCGAATGATAAATATACTGTTTTCTCTTTCTTACATAACAAATACAATATGTTTATATACTCTATTTTATTTTAAAATTATTATAACGAGAGACAAGAAATAATATCAACATACTTTGATGTGGACGTGCATGTTGGCCGACTGATGGTAAGTTTTCACCAACACCCATAGACGTAGACATTATAAAAGATATTAACCATCGATTACATCGCCAATGCGCCACCAACCTTGAGAACTAAGATGTTATGTCCGTTGTGCCTGTAATTACACTGGCCCACTCACCCTTCAAACCGGAACAACAATAGCAAATACTGCTGTTTTGCGGTAGAATATCTGATGAGTGGGTGATACCTACCCAGACGAGCTTGCCCAAAACCCTACCACCAAGTAATAAAAATAAAAGCTTAATATCCCTTAAATCCCATTAAATTTAAACACCACTTTCTAAAGTCTTATTTATATTTCAAATCAAACAAGCATTTCTCTGATTGCAGCCTTGACGTGCTCGTAGTTATCACATCGATTTGTTTAAAGACTGCATTAACAATCATAGCGCCGCTAATATTACAAAGAAGCATTTTAAAATAATCTAGTTTTTGATATATTCGAATTAGAACTTCGGTCAGAAAGGTTGCAAAAAATTATATGTAGAAGAGTGAACCGGCCGTCATCTGTCCACGTGTTTGCAATCAAATAAAGGTAGAATATATTACAAGAACCAATATTATATTGAAATTGCTGACTGAAGACAGACTGACTTGGGATGGAGAATATATTACGTTATTAGTTTTACGAAATCCGAAAATATCGTTGTGTGTTAAAAATGGAATCTATAATATTGTTTTTTTTTCCAATTAATTTCTCTATAAGATTAATAAAGTTTCATTTTATTTATATAATATTTAGTTTGTGTTATCTAAAAATATAGTTAGGTTCAGTGCGGTCCTGTTTCGAAGTCGTCTCGAAAAAATCTCGACATTTCTTGTCATATATAAATTACTATTGGCAACATTTTAATTTTAATAGAAGCCTTGTTAATATCACACGTTACACACGGAATGTATATACAAACATATTACGTTTTTTGCTTAAGTTCGCTCCCAGGAATCTTTAATAAAAAAACAGTGAAAAGTCTAGTATTTTCTTGATTATGATACATACTTTTTTATTTTTATGATATATTACAATCAAGCACGCTCGCTGCGTTAACACGTGACTATATGTCACAATTCAAACGACTTTCGTAATAAAACATTGATATCATTTAAATAACCTATTAAAAACACATATTGATTGATGATTATTATAGAATATATTCTCTAAACCACAGATAATTTAAAAAAAAGTAATCGATTATAAGTGATTTTTTTTATAATTTTTTTCATTATATAAACTGTTTTGAATCATAAAAACACATTAGATTTCTTTAGATTTGTGGCTCGCCTAGTCCACTTTTGATATCTGTGAAACGCTGAAGTTAATTCGGTAAAGTATGCCGAAGATACATTCTATTTTTGAATAGAAAAGGTCAATGGCCAGCATCATTACAAAAAGCTAATAACAGACTTCATTATTATTAAAATGATATTTTTTTGTTACGACTATTGAACTTTATTAGTAATTAAATGATGATTTATAAGAAAATTTTATATAATTTATATACGTACCATACATTAATTGACGATATTTACACCAACAAAGGAGAGAAACATAATATTACAATATTTAAAAGCAAGTCCTTACTTAAACCTACTTAAATATGTAATACATTAAGAAGTAGCCGGCATTTTCGCAGAAACTAATTCATATGATAAAATCAATAGATATTAGTATTTAAACGAATGGTGTATATATTCTACCTTTTGTTGATAAACTTTTTATAACTAAATATACTAAACTAAATATACAAATAAAAATAGTTGAGATTAAATGCTACCGCCAATTTCTTACATAATGTGGCACAGCGGAAAAAAAGAGTCCCTACTTACTTAACACAGGTATAATCTAGTTTCACGGTAGCATGCGCAAGCGATCCCGTGGCGCTCCCCTTAAGACGGGAAGGGTACCGTGGTGGTTTTAGTCGGTAGGAACCCTCCATCAAGAGATATGGAGGGTATCCATGATGGATTTCCCCACGTAAAAAAAAGGTATAATCTAGTTGGACTGTGCGCTAAAATGTCTTTTTTAACTTTAATTATTGCATAAGTTATTGCTAGTTTTATTTAACTGTAATTACCTCTACTTATTATAATAATTAACATTACATACGTTTAAATAAAATCTAAAATAAATATGCGGAAGACGTCCTCAAAATTAGATCACAGCAGAAAGAGTCCCAAGAAGTACCTCGCGTGAACGCGTTTGCGCGAGAAAACGCACCTGCGCGAACGAACGCGCTGCTTTGCGCAAAATACTAGTTAATTATGGAGAAATAAATAACTATTGTAGCGCATTCGCTTTCCCGAGTAAACGAACGCGGGATCAAATGCGTGTTCGTAAACATGCTTACTCACGGACTACGTAGTACGTATATAGGTACTGCGCGTCGACAAATGAGCAACATTCTTAAAAATAATGAAATTTATTTACACATTGTACTTGGTTAGAGTTAATTTCGATTTAAGTTTCGTTACCTTCATTTTAGAAATAACTAAATGATCTAAGTAAATAAATTCTCTATTATCTCAAACGGTATAACTGTAGCTAAAGTGAGATTTTAAGTCGTTTCGTTCAGTTTTCAAGTAACGAATGTTATCAGTGAGATAAAAAATATCGATCTTGAGATAATACGTGATTTTGTGAGACGAATAGATCATTTTACGAAACAGTATCACTGAGTACAGCTGATCATTCTTACGAAGTATTATTTAAATAATTTATCTTAAGATATAATTAATTAATTATGTTAACTAAACCGCAGGTAAAAGTGCTTAATATATTACTGTGTAAAGTGTAATTCAAAAATAACGGTTTAATTGTGACGTTAATTTTATAATTATTCAAAGTGTGTTGCCACGTTGGCGATGGTTATTATCGTTGCCACAGATTATTTATGCGCACATAATGACAGGGCTTAAAATAATGTCTCGGATGTAATTCGTATTAATTTTTTCATGATTATCAAAACAGTCAATTTGAACAGACATATTTTCTTTGTCCACAGATAAAACACACGATGCATGTTGAAGTACAAGTCGCACTTAACTTTGTCATATCATATCTATTCAACAAGCTACCAAGGCGGCGCGTCAACATATTCGGGGAAGAACTAGAAAAAGCGCTTAAAGATAAATTCCGGGGGCACTGGTACCCGGACCGACCATGCCGGGGGTCAGCGTTTCGATGTCTGAAAACCGGTGGTCCCTTAGACCCAGTTCTAGAGCGAGCGGCACGAGAATCTGGCGTCCCAGTCCGAGATGTACTTGAACACCTTCCACGGGATCTTGCTGTTTGGGTTGATCCAGGTATATAAATTGTTATTTAATTCTTAGTCTATACCGATTAACATATTGTTTTAAGCAGCATTTTTAATAATTACCATCATTCAAGCCAGTGAGTTACACAAGGGACATAACATCTTAGTTCCCAAGTTTAGTGGAGCGTAATATTTAATAGTGGTTAATATTTTTTCACAACGCGTCCGTCAACCTATTTCATATTTATTTGTATTCTTAAACATAATATTATATTATGTAAATAAAACAGTATAAATGTTAATATATATATATATATATATTAACACAATTATTATAAAATAATAACACCCATTCTCATAATATTTATAAGACGATTTAGATACAAAGTAAAATAAATCATGGAAGGTTGCTCAAGAAAATAAGTTCTTTTGATTGAATAAATAAAATTAAGTAATCATTTCACGGTACGCATATTGTTTAAAAATTTGAAATGTAACATAATAAAATAAAAAGTCATCCAAGACATACAATATTATAAATACAATTTAATAATAATGATACGTGGTTTGTCTGGACCATTTGACATTAATGATCGTCTTATGTGTATATATCATGTATAATAATAATGCTTTCATTGCACAATGAGTGCTTATTATAATAATTTAACAAAATATTTTGTTTTCCAGGCGAAGTGTCATACCGCATCGGCGAGAAGGGTGCTGTAAAGGTGCTGTTTAGCAGCGAAGAACGTGCCGCTGAGGAAAGAACCGATAGAGAGGTACTTGTCTTAGATATAATAACGATATCGTTTTATATATTATATCAATATTCAATACCTATCAGTTTTCAATACTTTTTAATAACGTATGGTAAAATAAACGTAAGTTGTAAAATAAATAAACATTTGATTAACGTATTGTATTGTATTACAGGTAACCCGTGCATTTAACCCGGAAGCGCAGTGTTTCCGGCCTGTGGAGCCAGTGGCGACCCCATCACCACCCGCACCTGCAGCTTTCTCGCCCGGCCCGCCCTTCCGAGCGCAGCCCCTTACCTTCACAACTGCCACATTCGCGCAAACCAAATTTGGAAGCACCAAATTGAAAACGAGCAGCAAACGCGCCAATCGCATGTCGCCCACAGAGTTCAGCAATTACATCAAGCAGCGGGCGGTGCAGCAGCAGCTGGCAGCGCGCGCGTTGTCGCCGGCGACGGACCCCGCGGCGTACTTCATGGCGCGGCGCGACGCGGCGCCGGGCGGGCCGAACACATCCTACGCGCCGCCAGCGCACTTGCTGCTAGCCAACTGAGTCGCGCCTGCGCACTAGCCGCCCCGCGCGATCCGCTCATAGAGTCTTTACTTTTTTACGAGAGAGACGCGCGCCGCGATTTATTTTTTTATTTTCCGCGGGGGCGTCCCGCGCCGCCCGCCGCTTGTGATATCCGTACGATTTTCCATAACTTTTTGTATTCTCGTTCGTTACGTCGATGTGTAAATTTATCGATAGGCAATAATCGGCCGCGCGACTCGCCGGCGATTTATTTTCGTACTATTTAAAGCCGAGTCGATTTTTGATGTCTTCGTTCGATATCGATATAATATTCGTAGTGTTTAAGGGAGCGAAGGGCCGCGAGGCCGCGTGCGCTTACGACGACGTACCTTCTAGAGCGAGCCTGTATACATACGTCCTCCGATCTAAATAAATACTGATATTTAATTATGTATACATAAATATATATTCGTACGCGAATTATCTAATTTTTCACGTGGATACGAAATGCCAATAGAGAAATTACGTATTTTTAATATTGAGAAATAAATTGATACTTTCTAAGAATATAGCGTACTGATATATTATGTTGTACTCATAATATATATTATAAATGTTTGCATATCCGGTCGGACGCGGTCGGACGGCGCGGCGGGCCGCCCGAAGGCGTCGGAGATCTCACCTAGTGTAATCATCTCTTGTACGATTGTACCCTTATAATAATTATGATATACATAAAATATTATAGGATTAGCTACGTTTCAATCTAACAGTATTTTTTTAAGAAGATATTAGTCCTTGTGTACATTGCCGGTCGAACGCATCGCGGCGGCCGGCCTTAGTCTGTATGATAAATTTATATAATATTGTTATAAAAGACATGGATGTGGATAAATGATAAAAAAAAATATTTCTCAATTCATAAACTAACGGGTGCATGCAAATTCATTAAAATAATAAAATACTATGTGTTATTTATCTTTTTTATATTTCACTTGGCAATTGTGTTCAGTATTTCAATCGAGGTCGACGTTAGCTATAGGTAACTGTGCTTAGGTATGCGGGTAGCCAGCTTGTCGTTGGTTGCGACACCACCTGCCGCCGGATGTTTATGTCATGCGTCATGACGTCACTGTTGTCGCTTCACACGGCCGGCTTGTTTCAAAAAATTCATACATTTAATAACTGTTAGAATAACTACGTTCAAATATATTAGAATATTATAAATGTTGTGTTAATATATCGCTGAAGTCGAGCCGTGTGGACCGACAGCTCCAGATGCACAACAATGACAAGTTGTATACGGAAATTTGCAACTATTTTTTTACTATTTTTATATTTTGATTTAGATTAAGTCTAGTTGTATTATTTCAGTACCTTTAATACGTATTTTATGTCCTATTATTATTAAAATAAATTACGTAAAGTAATTATAGGAACTCGATTGAAAAACTGGCCAAAAAGGTACAGTATTTTGTAGATAAAATCTATAATGTAAGATTATAATATAATAAAATTTAGTATAATGAGATTTTTTATTAATAAAAGATACTTTTTATTTTTTCTTTCTTTTGTAAGATATATTCGATGGAAGTGTTAAAGATAGTATATTTGCATAATATAGTTAAAGCGGTTCTCCTGTCCGCGAATATAATTAGTCAATAATAATTTTTCATATTGTTGTACGACTTTTTAAGTTTATATTAAAATGTTTTGTGCAATCTACATTTTTGTCTTTTTTTATTACCTTAATTATTTATGTATATATAATCAACCAATTGTTACAAAATTAATGGCATATAGATATCATATAATTATCTTTGCTCAGTGGTAGCCTGTGAATGTCCCACGGTTGTGCTAAGGCCTCTTTTCTTTGTGAGGAGAAAGTTTGGAGCTTATTCCACGAAACCGCTCCAATGCGGGTTGGTAGAATACACGTTTGACAGAATTTAAGTGAAATTAGACATTACACGACATTTAAATGAAACTTAAAAAATTGAGGCGTTCTTAGCATAATTAAGAGAATTGAGTATGTATATATGTGCGTTGACAAGCCTTATTCGAAGTTCAATTCCAAGTTTTTATCGAATCGTAAAAACTTTGTTGGGGCAAAATACACACCACCTAAAATTCTAATTCAGAATTCAGATTGACTAACCTTAAAAACACGCATCATTACCTAGGTTTAGGTAATATATAATTACCTACTACTTATAATGAATTAGTCATAATATTTTTTAAAGTTAACATCTTCATTATACCGTTTAACTTTATAGAGATGCTTCATAATTGCTGTTGAAGCAATCAACTGCAAACAGGGTAACCCTATAGCCAGACTCGGCCACAGAGCGGCTAAGGAGCAGTAAAACTTGGTTAGCAGCCACTCCCCCTTTGAACTCACACTCGGTGGTAGGGCTTTGTGCAAGCTTGTCTGGGTAGGTACCACCCACTCATCAGATATTCTACCGCAAAACAGCAGTACTTGGTAGGTATTGTTGTGTTCCGGTTTGAAGGGTGAGTGAGCCAGAGTAATTACAACCACAAGGGACATAAGATCTTAGTTCCCAAGGTTGGTGGCGCATTGGCGATGTAACTGATGGTTAACATCTCTTACAATGCCAATGTCTATGGGCGTTGGTGACCACTTACCATCAGGTGGCCCATATGCTCGTCTGCCTTCCTATGCAATAAAAAAAATCGGAATAGGCGTCAACGTATAAAGAGACATATATTATGTGCCCTCGGACGGTACAAATAAAATACTTTATGGAGATTCCAATTTTGGAAAGTTTCAGGAAATAGGGAGGCGACAATTTTGGCACCAAATATATGAAATCCACCCCCGATATAATTTGAACTATTAAACATTACTGAAAAGTATCTGTCTTTGATATCTTCTGAAGTCTGTGACTTTAAAGTAAGAAGGTGTTACCGAACGACAATGACTCCAATCGTGGTTTTGAACCAGTGTCTTAATGTGAAGCTATAAAGTGAGAAAAACTCTCACCGAATGCGGTTGACTCTAGTTTAAGTAGCAAGTCTCATGTGTCAGATCATAAACAGTAAGAAAAGGCTAAAGAAAGAAGGGACTAAGTTCAATTCAACTTGATTTTGATGTTTACAACACTACTAACATGATAAAATCTAGGACTAACGTCCTATGAAGCCACGTTTTTATCATGTTTGGCATTAAATTTCTAATATACGTCATATAAAAAAATTGAATTGGATAATTAAGATTACTATGTAACATGCCTGAGTTATTGACTCATAGAAAAAAACGTGTTAAATAAGTTAATAGGGTTTTCAAAATAAAACACAAAATTATTATTAAGTCACTTTATTGAAACCACAAAGATGACAAAAATAAACCTCATCTATGGACAAATATATAATATATATATATTATTAATACACTGTTAACGCGGTATCCATAATTAAGGTGAAAAATTTCAATTTATAATTTAAAATAATTCGACAAATTCTTCCATCATCAAAGCACATTATCATTTAAAATTAACGTCGACGGTAATTTTATACAAAAACACCTAAATTACTTTAAACTGTACACTAACAATGATTTGTAGTATAAATCCTTTTATATATGAAACTTTTCTTACTTTATTATATATTTTTACATAATTGAAAACATGGGCACTTTAGAATCAAACAGCTTATTATATTATATTTACACAATTGTCTCATTTATCTTGAAATCAAATTAGTAAAAATAATCACATAATGTGAGTGAGAAGTTACCATTATACTTCCGTCTTAATGTGAACAATGCAGGACTTTATAAGAGAATATTTAAAAGTAGAAATATAATTCATAAAAACCACTTGTTACAATATTTATATACACAGCGTGTACTGTCAAGCGCCATAAAGCGCTAGATTAAATAATATGCCTGAAATAAAATGTTAATATTGAGTTCAATAGCAATTATTGCGTTGGAACATCGCTTTTTGATTTATTGTATAATCACGTCTCATTTAGAAGCCGAAGCAAATGCATTAAATTTATTTATACATTAATAATCACCAATGTGTATATAAAACGTAGGTAAAATATGATTTTAAGTAGATATTACAGGTACATATTTATTGCTATGAATACAGATTTTGATGTCTTTTAATCGTCCCTTCAACCGATTCATTTCTATATAGAAATTAAAGAAATGTTGCTAACATTTAAAGAAAATATATATCTTACTTTTTACAAAACATAGTGATGTATATAATCTGTGGTTATTACAATGTTATATGTAGTTAATAATAAAATTTAAATGCATTTTATCAAGCCAGTTTTGCAACATACCATTATTTTTAGGTATAATTTCTCTTAAGCTAAGATAAACTCAAATTTTTGGCACTATTAGTAAGGTGATTATGTTATACAATAAAAACAAATATGTATAATGTAATAGGAAACTTTTAGACGTCTGCAAAATAACGTATTACGGTACTGGCTGGTTTTATTTCTTTATTTTCCATCCACAGATTTAAAAAAAAAGGTATGCAATATACATGTATGAGTAATTGTAAGCAAATATTATTAAATAAAATAGTTAGGCCGCATTTAATAATTAACCATAGATGAGGAAATATGTCCTTAGTGGTTAATTTAGTTTGTATAAAATATACATTTCAAATTACTATAAAATAATCAGTACATTTTAATAAAACTTAATCCGACCTTTGTTTCCTCAATCGAAATAATGAAAGTCGTAATTATAAGTCAATTAAGGATGTTTATTTACATACTAAAAGTAAAACCGAAAAGAAATTAAAACTAAACGATATCGACGATCTACGCAAACTATAATATTATTATAATTAATATAATATTAAGGAAACATGTCATTCTTACAAGTATAAACTTTTAACACTGTAGTGACTGATTTAAAAATTTTGGCCCAATTCCAATATTCAAAATATAAGATAAGAAAAAAAAAACAATCATTTCACTTACATGCCAGTATTATCAATAATAAAAATCACTAAACCTATTCATTGTTTTCAATGCGAGCTCATAAGCCGCAATCACTATGAATTATAACGATAATCATAAAAGTAAATTTATAAAATAAATAACAATATAAGTGAGCAAAGACTTAAAATAGCAAATGAAATGGATAATTAAAATTCTACTCGCCGAATGGCAGACAAAGGAATGACAACATAAATATTATTTAAAAAAAAAACCTTCAGTACCATGCAACTGATATCAGATAATCGGGACGATTACTGAATTATATACAATAAGAAAATGACACTAAATATCACTCAGTTTGACCACTGTCATAATAAAACTTCATTCACTTAAGTCACGGATATATATCCTTTCATGGTCCTTAACTTGAATATTAAAACGAGGATCAGTGCGACATTTCGATGTGCCTCTGCAAACTCTTCTTGTTCATATAGAATCGGTCGCACATAGCACACGGGAAGAACACTTTCTCGTTGTCGGAGTGTCTTGCTCGTGTGTGGGAGGACAAATCAAGAGCTCGGGCAAAATAAACCTTGCAGATATTACAAAAGAATTTAGTGGGAGTGGCGTGCATCGTTCGGTGAGCGATCAAGTCGCGTGGGGTGGCCACGCCGTCGCCGCACTGTCCGCACGTGAACTCGCCGGGGGGCGCGGGTATCACTTCGCCGTCGTCCTCGGACTCAGCGGAATCTTCGCCGTGATGCAAAGCCCGATGTGCATTTAGAGCCTTCACACTATCGAATTGGGCACCACAGACTTCGCACGCTTGTACGTCTTCCTCCATTTGTGTAGAACTTCCTTCCCCACCCTCGTAGTGCTTCTTCATGTGCACGATCAATGTAGATTTCCGCGTAAAGCTCTTGTCGCAAACGGGGCAAAACACTGAGTTCGGCTGATGAACTTCGTCCATATGGCGCTGGTATGCAGCTCGCTTTGTAAATTCTTTATCACAAAGATTACAGTATCTGTCTTCGGCACCCCCTGATAAATTGTTCTGATGATCCATTTCGATAGAATCGTCTGATCTCAATTTTTTATTCGGATTTACGACAGTCACTTCTACTTCTGGTGGCAACCTCCTTTTAGCCAACGAGGCTGGGGTCGAAGTTGATGTTTTAGGAGGAACTGGAGGAGCATCCACTACTTCGTGTTTACTCACTTTACTAGTTACTTTGTTTTGAGGCATCCACAGTCCAGAATTATTTGCTGCGGCTTTACCATCAGGAGAACGTAAGTGCCAGCCTCGGTGGCTCTTTAGGGCAGCAATAGAAGTATAACTCTTGTGACATATTTCACAATCGAACGTTTGAGGTTGATTCTGTATCTGGTTGATACATTGGTGGTTTTGTAGAGCCAATAATCCGACAAACTGTTTTCCACACGTGTCGCAGGGATAGCGCGCTTGGTAGTCGACGCTGGGATCGACTGAATCTTGATCACCATCGTATTCTATATCCAATTCTTGATTCAGTTCTTGTGATTTGCTTGAACTTTGATTCGCATTATAACCCAGAAGCTCTCGGGCATGTGCCGCTTTCAGATGTTCATAAAGTTCTAAGGTCGAATTAAGCGGTTTTCCGCATATTTTACACATTTGAACGGTAGACTTGTGGACATTTTTTCTATGACGATAGTACGATTTTTTGTCTGAAAAAGTTATTTTACAAATAGTACAGCTCGATCTGCCTTCATTCGAAGATTGTGTTTGGGTTTCAGAAGCACCACTTGCACTGGCATTTATAATTCCATGTTTAGCGCGTTTGTGCTTCCATAAACTAGTTCGGAGCGGAAACCTTTTGTAACATAATTCACAGGAATATGGCAAAGCGTCTTGCGAGGTCTGTTGCATATTGTTTGAAAGATTTGTGAAATTAAAACTATCAAATTGTGGAGTCGACAAAATCGCACCGTTTTCATCGACATTGTAATCATCTTCCTCGGTGGACGCTTGCATAGTGTTCTCCTCACTATCGTTTCTATCATTAAGAAGATCCGCATGCAGCACCTTTTTGTGTTTCCATATATTTTTCTTGTGCATGAATCCTTTACCGCAAATATCACAACAATAAGGTGCGTTAGGAACATAAGGACTAAAGCCAGGTTGCATTGAGAAATGACGAATCGGTTTTCCGATGATTTGAGGTCCGAAACCTTTCGTTTCTCCAGGCTTTCTATTAGTGGTAGGCACTTTGGAATGAATACGCATATGATTAGAATATGCTTGGCGACTTTTAAACGATCGTATACACAAGTCGCAGAAAAATTCAGTTTCACCACCCCGCGTGTTCGCTCCCGGATGGGATTGCTGGACATGCTCGGATAACTTTTGAGGAGTACTGTATGAGTTCGTACAGAGACTACAAGGATAGAATTTAACTCGCAAGTGTGTATTTTTATGTTCCGCAAGTTCTGATGGACGCAAGAATTTCTTTTCGCATTGGTCGCAATGATGAGCGACTTGATTGTGTTCCGCCACCTGATGATCCGTCCAAGCATCGACGGTTTCAAATATCGCATTACATTCCGTGCAAGAATAGTGATACTCCTCAGCTTCCTCTTTTACAAGAGTCATATCAGGTTCATTAGTATGCATACCTAATGATCTATCAGAATGTTCCATATAGATGTGTTTGTTAAGATCAGCAGTTTGCTCGAATTTAGCATCACAATGTTGGCAGTGATGAGGCTTTTCCTCATTATGTATTATTTTTAAATGTTTAACCAAATTCGGGTAACTACTATTCTTCTTACCACATATAGGACAATCCGTAGGTCGACCGTCGACACACTTGCTCTGATTATCAGGATCAAAGCTGCCTGCATGTATAGCTACGGCATGGTCATTGAATTCTTGCAAGCTCAAAAATTTTTCTGAACATAACTCACAGCATATTTCGACTGTGCAATCTCCATTTCGTATGTGTCTCTTTCCTATACTTTTCTCTTTAAATCGTAGACCACAATGCACGCAAGAATGAGGGAAACGAGATTGACCGTCTTCATGTACATCAAGAACATGCTTCATAATGAATTGCTTTAATTGAAATTTCGCTGGGCACAATTTACATGCGTAGGATCTAGCATTAAGTATATCTTTATATTGAACTTTGACGTCTTTAGGTTCAACTTCTAAAACTATATCATCAGTGATACCATTTTCATTATATATAATTTTCCAAAGATCAGTACAAGTATTAGATCTCATGTGACTGAGCAGAGCTCCTATATGTGTAAAAGTGACAACGCAATTGTAACATGTATGCTTAGGAACTTTATGTCCATTTTTCTGTAAATGTTGTATAACTGCTTTTCGACGAGGGTGTTCTTTGTTACAGCAAATGCACCGTTTGGTATTAATTTGTTGTATAATATCACGATATTTGAGAATAAAATCTCTTTGCGTTTTCGTAATATAAACTTTATCGGGATCAATATCTTTTTCACCTTCGTCGCCATCAACGGCATCATTTGGATCTACGGTTTCATCAAGTTCTTCATTACCATCACTATTATAACAATTTGTTTGCAAATCCTCGTTAATCTCGACAACGGGCGCTATACTCATAGGTGGCAAATCGTCATCGTCATCATTCTCTTCATGATTGATGTTTTGTTCATCATTTTCTTTTTCAACGTTTTCATCGTCAATTTCTTTGGCATTATCGTCGTCTGCGTCGGCTTCTTCCGCAATATTATTTTCTATATCCATATTATCGTGACTCTCGCCATTATCTTCACGATTCTCTTTTTCGTTATCATCATTTACCTCCACCATGTTATTTTCGTCTTCATGAGTATTATATTCGGCATCATTAACTTCGTGATTTTCGTCACCTTGGATGTCATTCTCTTGCTGGCGAGCTATCTCGATCTCATTTTCTGAATCCATGTCAACAGTATCATAATTCTGTCCTTGATTGTTTTCATCGTCAATTTCGTCATCTTCATGTTGATTAACATAACCATCTGGCTCTGATAAAATAGCTTCCACTTGAAATGAAGCAATCTCTGGCTCCGAAATTAATGTTTCTGGACTTTCCGGTCCCGAATTAATTATTTCAGGTTCAGATACTAAGACTTCCGGCTTTGCAGTTAATAACGTCTTTAAAATTTGAGGTTCTTTTTTCTTAATTTGCAAATCTTTAAGAGCCTTTATGCGAAGGGGATATGGTAAATTGTTTTGGGAATTTTTCCCTGTTCTTATCGGTATAGGCTTTGGTGGTGCAACAATCTTCTGAGGCATCATTTTAGGTGGCATTGATTTAGAATGAAATTGCATTTTGTGGCTTATAGGATTTGGCATTAATCTAGCCTTAGGGTTAAATGGGTTCGGCCTGAATTTTGGTTGCATGTGAGCGTGAGATTTCTTTGTACCAATCTTGTTTGTGTATCTATCGAAATTATGAGCAGTAAGCTCATGTCGCCGAGCATTGTGAGAATACCTGTAGGATCGGCCGCACACTAAGCAATCCTTTGAGGCAAGCTGCTGAATACCTTGGCGAGCATGAAGGGTTTCTCCTGATGGGCGCATGACAGTAATCGAAACTTCAGGCATGTTGGGCATGTGTGTGAATGTTTGTTGTGGCTGCATCATTTCTTCCTCGTCTTCATAATCTTCATCTTTCTCGCTCTCCATTCCCTGAAATAATAAAAGAAAATTGGATTAAAATTTTAATAAGAATCCAAAATATTATTGCATTAAATCCATTTAAACAATTGAGTGACTATATAAAAAAAATACTTATTACAGTAAATAAAAAACCAGTATACAATAATATACACAATATATTTAAAATAATCCTTATGTTACAGCCTTATTTTTGCGCTTGAGAGCAACTTATTTAAAATGCACTTGCAAGATTTGACTCTGACATACTAATGAAGTAATCATCCAAAAATTTGTGAATTTGTATGACATCATTATTTATATACAACTATTATAGGTAAAAAATATATAACTTATTTAACATTGTCTTAAAATTACTTTTAACAATATTTTTAACACTTAGTTTATCAAATTGCACTATGATATAATAATCACATATACAAGCTTATTTGTAATGACCCAGCAACCTCGCAGGGCTAGATAGCTAACATCATAAACAACAACTTTTGTTCTAGCACTTTTGATAATTTGTTAGATTTTATTTGAGGGATCCGTACCTCAAAAGGTAAAAACGGAATCCTTAACTTTGTTGTCTGTCCGTCTGTCAAGACCCCTTCTCTCAGGGAACGTGGAGGTATCAAGTTGAAATTAAACGATATACTCAAGTCTACAGTCCGTTAAAGCTGTGAAAAAATCAAACTTCTAAGTTGACCTAGAACAATTAAATTTGTCAAGTAATACCGTCTTATACTACAACTATAGGAAAAAATCTGAAAACTATACATTTGAAATTAAATAATAAAAAAACAAGGTCCCGAGTCCCAAAATTAATCCCGTCTTTCTTTACCATTAATATATAACTATATTTTTCTCAATAGAAAAGTTAGCCTTCTGTTACGAATTACATGAAAAAATAGATTTGTTTTAAGTTTTTAATTTTATCTATTGTCTAAGAAAAACCGGATAATCAAATTATAATAATATAACTCTTCTAAGAAGATATGCAATTAGTACATATCGAAATTGTGTGTTCCCTACATATAAAGGTTCCACATTTCTGACAAAATTGTTTGGTTCTACGATCAAGTTTACTTGAACGAAAACAAATCTTGCATCTTCTTCTATTCTTGTAAAACTGTGTGACATGTTCGAATGTAGAAAATTTTATTCTTTTGACATCAATGTTACTGAAAGTAGGTATATGTTCCTCATTCTCCATTAAACTTATTGCCAGCTCTCTTATAAATAAACGCCTTTGTAAAACGCTGTTTGTATTATTTGAAGTCCATATAACTTGTGCATTAACAGATGAAATATTTAATAGCATGAAAAATAAAGTAAGAGTCCAATCATTAGAGTGCTGCATAGTTGTGTAGTAATGCATTAAGACATCAATTACTTCTACTGAAGACTGATATTTTTTATACAACGAAATAACTGATGTGTTGTTACTATATCCTCTTTTATAGAAGTTTGGATCATTTGTCAAAACATTGACAACTTTTGAATTATGATTCACATACGAGCATAGACACATATCTTTATCTAAGAATCCATTGATAAATGCTCTTTCTTTTCTATAATGGGATAAGAAATATGGAGGTATAATTTCACTATTCGGGTTAACTGCACAGATACTATACAAATTATACTCATTCTTCAGTCGCTTCATCAGAGAATTGGATGTGAACCAACTGTCCATTATAACTGTTCGTCCCGTGCCAGCCAAATGTTGAACCAATTTTGTGGCTATTTCATCACATCCAAAGTAAGGATCTGTAATCACATCTAAGTTTGTCACATAAAAATTGACTGGATCTATCAATAAAACAAGTTTAAGTCCACTTTTAAAACTTTTCTTCTCTATATTATACCGAAACGGGCAAGGGCCATACAGTGGTAATATGACATCATCAATAACAACTAAATTACCAACATCCAATGAAGTTCTACAGTTTAAAGCAAATATTTCAAAAACTTTCCTCATTCGCTTCATAACATCAAACTGCACAATGCTGTCATCATCCTCATTATTAAAACTTATGTTTTTCAGAAGGAATTTAAATCTGTCTAATGTCATTGCATTTCGAACGCAAGGTGCTCCATACTCATTATGCCAGAGATCACTGTATTTTTGATGTGTAGTTCGCATTATACCATGATAATACAGTATTCCCATTACTGTCCTGATTTCAATCACACTTGTAGTGTCCGATATGTTGTTATTATTTTTTATAATTTTTTCATTTGTTGAAGTAACAATCAAATCTAATAAATCATCAGTAAAGAGCAACTGCCAGGCCGCTTTAGGTTGAGGGCAATTTTTCGATGGAACAATATTACGTTTACGTAAATTGATAACATGTTTGATCTTAGCCAAAGCTTCTACAGATGATATTTTAGGATTCTTCGATATCATTTTCCTGTTCCTACATAAGTATCCATTTTTACAATCGATGAAGTCATCAAGCACATTCTCATTATTCAATTCCGTCTCGGAGTCAGAATCATGATCAGACTGATGGATTACATCACATTCCTCCATAGACTGAAGAGAGTCAATGACCTCATCTTCTTGGACCATATCCAGTATGGCATGAACTCGATGCCAATCCAACCGAGGATCTATATTTTTCTGTGGATGAAATTAATTCAATTGAACTATTCTCACACAAGTGACCTAAATAAATAATATACAACTAATACACATTGACGATTACAAGGTTAAAGAGTGAAGAGTCATATTAATCATCAGTATAGTATGTCAACATAATACAATTGAGTTTGACTTAAAGATAAGGAACTTAGCCACTTAATCTTTACCTTATCACTTCTTGGTGTGAGCCCCAGTGAAGCCAAAATAGGTGGCCCTTCAGGTTGCAATCTACTTGATGAGGCATTCTGAAATATTATATTCAACATTATTATCCTATAAACAATACTTAGGTTTAGTTATAACCAAAAACATATTGGAAATTTGAAAAATTTTTAATTTAAAAAATTAGGATAAAATTTAACAATTTTTAAAATTCATCTAAATATATGTATTATATTGTTATAACTATTTGTTGTATGAAAAACTATTGGGTTTTTTTTTTTAACTCTGTAGTCTGCTGACATGGCATGTGCTATGCAGATGTCCTTGAAATATAAGTAAATTTCATTAAAATCTTAATATTACAGTCAGATTAATAACATCTGTTTAATGGTTATTTGTATTAAAATTTAAACAAATCTAAACTTACCTCACTATCAGGATATGATCCATCAATAACCACTCCATCATCATAAGCTTCATCTGATAAGGGTTCACTTTTTATTTTCACCTGAAAAACACATAGCAACCACATAAATATTGTCTGACATGAGGTTTAAGATTAGAATCAACATTCAGGAAAAAAAAACCCACCTCTTCTAGTTGGTTGCTCTCCTTATTCATAAGAGACTGTAACTTGTTTTGTGTCCTTTCACACACAGTCTTGAATATGTGCCAGTTATTAACATTGTCCATGCATTTCCTGCAGACATTAGTTGGCAGGTCGTCATTTTCGCTTATCTGAAAAAATAATGCGCACCAATCATTTTACTGCAGCCAAACAACGCGCGCGTTTCATCATCTCTCTCTATACATGAACCGAAACCGCGCCTCATGACTATATAGATATGGCGCGAGGAGAAACTAAGTAGGCGTAGGTATATCCGCGCGTCACGGAGCGCCTGCTTCTCGACCGAATAAGTAGAAGCGAGTCGAGTGGCAACCAGCGAGCCCCTCGAGGGTTACCGCTCAATATAAGCACACACACATCTACAGCGCACTCACGCCGACACTGACGCTCGCTCGAGGGACGAGCTGCACTGGCCTGGTCGTCCGATAAATCAATACGCCCGATGTCCAACGCCATGCCTATCTAGCGATATGTAGGCCCCTCCCGAAAAAACCTCCGGGAATAAAGCCAAACCCGACCCTCCTCATATGAGCTAACCCTCGCCGGCTGCACGAAATGCGACGCGACACGGCCACGAGTCGAGCGATAGCCGGGGAACATTACAAAATGGTGGACGTTCTTACGACATCTTCACCTAGACGCAGCGTTGCCTGTCATTATACGAACAGAGCCGGATGACGAGTTCTCACGTACACCAAGGGTCTACTTTCACTAAAAACTCCATTCTGACACATATTTGTTACATTACATACCTGCACTGACACGCAATCTTTAATTTTCGAGGCGAGGACAGGAGGTTCCGTGTCATCTGAACTGGTGGTAGGAAATATCGGTAGTAATTCGCATCGAGATGACAAGCACAGTCTACAAACACTATCATAATTCACATTCATTGTAAATAAACAAATTTTTTAATGTATTAACACCTTCTACAACATTTAAAACACAGACGCCATGTCACCACGACCACTTCAACACAAAGCACTGCATGTCGTTCTTGCTTGAGCACGATAGCGGCTGATGATGAGGATGAGAAGTCGATGTTCGGTCGGAATAGCTGGGTCGAGTCGCCGACCACCTGTCGTTCTGCGCATGTGCGCGTAATATGGCGTCAATCGTACCAACCTTCCACAGACGAAAAATGAGTATTTTCATAGAACGTAAACATTGAATGGAAAAAATGTATATAATAAATAAAACTTTTTAAATAATTTCTTTTCTTTCGTTATTGTTCAGTTAAAAAAATAATATTTAATCTATGTGCTTTGGTACATAAAAATATTGTTTTATAATATAATGAGTATGAATCTTTCATGGATTCTGTATTTTTGTAATATGTGAATCTATAATAATTAAACCGTTAACATAGAAAAAATGCAATAACTATGCTATAATTCGCTACAAATTGAAAACTACCATACTACTATGCTTATGGAGCCGACCAAATCTTGTGTTGCTTCAAACTCATCTTACTAAGTGGATTGTGGGCGGTTGCACGGTTATTTCACAAAGACGCCATTGTGTAATAGTAATAATTGAGATAGTTGTTAAATTGTTTATAACTAACCAGTATAATGTTATATAAAGAAAGAAACTAAATAAAAAAGGTATTATTCGGATATTATTCCACTGCTATAACAGAATAATCTAAATTAAATTTACTTATATTTTTGGCAAACACATCTGCAAAGCACAAGATGCTTTATTATTGATAGATAAGAAAAAGTTTAATTTTCATTTAGAAGTTTAGTACTGTACTTCAATTCGAAAATAAAAATCATCATAATTTTTTATTGCATTATTCTGATTCTATAAATTTAAAAAGCACCAACATTTTCACTAAGAAATCATTTTAATTATTAATATTTTTAATTATTAAATTGATATTATTAAAGGTATTACCTTTAATAATTTACTATTACTAGTTAAAAAGAATCAAGCACATAGTTCAAAACTTATGAAAAACGAAGATAAAGGTTGGCGGCATCTGGCTTGTATTGTCTATCTCTTTCTAAAGCTATATCAAATGTGGCGCCCGATTCAAACTTCGACAAACTTGTCATTTATGCAAATTGTGGCGGGCTATTTAAAATTTATACATAACGCTTTTTAAAAAATAAGTTCTTATGTTGAATAAAAAGCGAATTTGCAGGAAAAAAAACAAATGTTATGAACATTTGTTTTAACAACTAATAGAATTGTACTATTACTTTGTAATAAGAACTTGATATTATTTAATAATAATAATTAATGTAAAAAATAATTAATTAAACATAATTATATTGAATGTATTTTTTTTCTTTTGATTTATTTGTGATAATACAATTAAAAGTATTTACTATAAGAGTTAGTGATATCTTGTATAATAATAATAAATTACAAAATTATAAGTTAAACGATAAAGGTAAGGACGTATAAGGTACCAAGTACCAACTTAGCGTCAATATTATAAATATTTTAAGAACTAAATAGAACGAATTAAATAAAGAACTATAATTATTTAAAGAAAAACTTTTTTTTTTATTAAATTATTATCCAAGATGTCTGGATTGCAATGACTGTATATTAATTACTTCAATAGATTTATTATTCGATATTATAAATTCATGCTAAAAAAATCTCGGTTAACGGCTATCTTCTGAGAAATATAATTATGTTTGCAAATTATAACAAGGTTGTTTGTAAAATCATAAAATATAGTTTCGTTAAGTTTCATTATTACATTATTTAACCCAAAATTATATATAATTTAATCAAAAATGCAATACTTGAGCATTTAAATATTATAGTACAATTACTCAAACAGTTAGTAGGTAAAGTAATTGTTTATTAGTACATTTATTTATGTAATGGGTGAAAACCTTTTGAAATAAATCGAATAAAGTTATAAAATCTCTGGGTGTAATAATTTATTTATTTAATAACATCCAGTCAAATGAACTCGTTTTTGATTTTGTTATTTTTTAACCAAGTCTCAATTTTCCTGAAACATTTTTTAACGTTTTCCAATAGGGACGATAGCACATTAAAAACTGTTTTGTTTTAATTCATATATTTTTATTTTTCTCACAAGCAACATTTAATGCCACAACAAGTAGGAAATGGTTACAGAATACTTTCTTAACATATTTTTTTTTACATGTGATAATTTCTATATATTATTAATACAAATATTTATATTATCGAACGATACATTTCATTGCATTTACATCATAACCCATAATACATTTAGTTACGATACAAATAAGGGCCTTCACTATGCACTTATTTGTGTGTTATTTATTATAAAATATTGTTTTTTTTTTATTTGACATGATGTGTCTCGTGTTATCAATTTTAGGACTTAGTTTAAATCTGATAACATAGGTACAAAGAAACTATTAATTTATGACTACGATAAATATTAAAAATATTTAAAATATCACAGGAAAGTGTAAATGTATTTTTAATAATGTATCTTTCATGAAAGTCATGATTAAAATAAGACAATATGATAGAAAATAAACCCTTAACTGAATTTTTAAAACAAACCAAATTATTTTTATACCAACTAAAAATTTGTGAGAGGTATTATTTATATTAGAGGTAGGTATATATATTTTTATATTATATAATATAATAAACATATACATTGCGTCGTTACATATATTACGAAGCCTACCGCAAGTGTTTATTGGTAGACGAAGAAAGATAAACATAGATTTTCTCTCGTAACTCAGTCTAAAATCAATTGTCACAGTTTTATTACCTTAATAAACACTCAATTATAAATGATGTATTTGCAATACATATCTTCAAACTCAATATTTTTTAAGTAGGTATCTAAGCGTCAAAAGCCATACTGCTTTTGGCATAATGTACTAGAACTTATGCCTACACACTATTTATAAATTACGTAGGTATTTCAAATAGTACTTAATATATACTCAATAGAAAAACAGTTAAAATTATATATCAGCAAGCCCTACGCCCACTTTATGAAGTAAGTCTTTATTTCATAAAGTTATATTGAAGTGCATACATTTCATTTTAAAGTTTTTTTTTTAATTATTTCGGGTCAACATTACATTTAATTAAAGTGTACTGATTTGTACTTATTTTTATTACGTTATATAGTAATAACGCATGTCGAATAAATAAGCAGGTACTTGACATCGTTAGTATTGTTTGACGAACGTCGAACATTCGCTTACAAGGGACTGATGTTTGATTGTGATTATGTTTGCACTTGCAACAATGGACAACATTCACGTTGTATATCGGCATCCGAGTTTCATTTTAAGAATTTCAGATACTATAGATTACTTTTTATACTAAATTAGTAATGCATAAAGCTGATGACTTTGTTTGTTTGATCCGTCTAATCTCAGGAACTACTGGTTCGAATTAAATAATTATTTTTGTGTAGAACTATATTCTTTTATCGAGGAACGTTCTAGGCTGATTTTTATTCATTACATTTTTATTAATTATACGCGGGTGAAACTTCGGAGCACAGCTATTAGAATAATAAAGTAGCAGATTGTAACATATTTCTTAATGTTTACTGAGTGAAATTTAGTTTCCTTAGTTCAGAAAAATATCATTCCATTTTACTCAAAACGCCCGTCACTCGCGTGTTCATCATTGTAGCAAGAATCCCTTTCACCGTTGAAGCTTATTAGTTTTAGTAATATTTTGATATAAGAAAATGTTAAGCAAAGCATATTTAAACACACATCTTACAGAGTTGGCAATAAATACAGCCCATTAAGTTACTGTTCAGTAGCTCATGTTGGTTAGTACTGGGTGCGGTTAAAATGAATTAATTCCCTCAATTATATTATATAATCTGTGCTCTAGACAATTTAACTGTTTTGCTAGTAAAGTACGTGAACTAGAGATGAGTCCGTGTTATAAAACTGCCATTATGTTTTTGAGATTTGGACGCGATATCACTACAATTATATAAGACTAACGATTGTGTATTATGCAATATTATTTTTATATTTAAAATACTATTTCGTAATAAATAATGAATTGAATATTCATTTATCTGAATATGCTTAGAATAATTACTAATATTTATATAATATATACCATATACTAATATACTTATACCAAGATTTTCCCAAACGATTTCTTTTTTTCATTTAGGCGTTACAAAACATTTAGTAGGTATAGGTTACAGGGATTGAAATGTCCCACCCGATGATATAATCCTATGAATTTCTTTTATAAGTTTTTGACCTCAGAGTCAAGCGTGATTGAGTTACAACTATCTTCAAACATGCAAGCATTCGCATTTTACCAATATTTTTAATAAAATGTCTAATACGAGGGAATGTCACACTTTCATTTGCCGTACTTTTTACATACATACATACACATAAGCGATACTTGTATTTTTGTAATTAAATTACGTTCCCATAACTTACCGCTTTTTACAAAAATGTTGTCTATATAAGTATTTATATATGATGAACATATAAATTCTTTCGCCGTTTAATTACTTGGTGGTAGGGCTTCGTGCAAGTTCGTCGGGGTAGATACTTTTCAGATATTCTACCGCAAAACAGCATTAAGTATTTGCTATAGTTATGTTCCGGTTTGAAGGGTGAGTGAGTCAATGTAATTACAGTGCACAAGGGACATAACATCTTAGTTCCCAGGGTTGGTGGCGCATTGGTGATGTAAGCGATGGTTAACATCTCTTACAATGCCAATGTCCGTTGGTGACCACTTCCTATGCCATAAAAGAAAAGCAAGTTTCTTTCAGGTTATTTATTTTCCGAGCCCGTAGTAGTTCCTAATTTTACAATCAATAAGTAAGTGTAGTGTTTCTTCTATTCTAGTGAAGGATTTTGTAAGGACCATGGTATCCTTCCTTCCTTAATATCCTTAATATATATATATATATATATATATATATAATAATCTAAATATATATCTATGTAGGTATGATTTGATAAACATTAAAATGTCTTAGGATTTTTTAGTAAGTAAAGTACGCTGTATTCGGTGGTGCTTAGCGATATTAAGACTTAAAATGATTGCCATAAGAGCCATAACATGATATTAATATATCCATTAGTATCCTTACCTCATATATAACAAAACTGTTTCACCAATATTATTATTAAGTAAATAAACAAGCATTTAACGTTTATTTGCATTCATAAAACATTTAGGGACATTAAATACATTCATATTCTACAACACAAAGTAATAAAGGCAATATTAATCCTAGATAAATGTACTATAAGTAGGTGAATCCAAAGTTTACATTCATTAATTTCTTATAATATAAGTTTGCTTAATAATATATTATCTCAATGTTCTTTTAACTTATTGCTATTTAACATATTAAAATTCAACGTATTGTGCATATTAATAAAATTAATGTAATTATAAAGAAAATTGTCTGCAAATAATTCACTTTATATCATTTAAAAATTATATAGAAAAAATATCAAAATATGCGTATCAGCCTTATTAAAAAAAATATTGTGCTTTACATTATGCAACTTATACATAAATAGCCTTTACAATCAGATACAAATTCAATAGAAATAACGAGCCAATTCATTTCATAAACACGTCATTAAGACCGTTAAATTGGTCCACAAACAACCGCATTCGGTATTCGAAAAATGCGCGCGAAATCTAAGAACATGGCGGACACGAAGACCGTTGCTCTTGTGACGGTTGCGCGCGCACCGCTAGCCGGGAGGGGTCGACGGGATTCGCTTTCGCGACTAAAGCGCGCGCCACGTGAGCAAAAGCGTCTTCAACGTTGAGGCCGGTTTTCGCAGAAGTCTCCATAAAGGCGACTTGGTACTCTCTCGCTAAGCGCTGCCCCTCCTCCCGCCGCACTGCCCTCTCGAGTCCGCTGTCCGACTTGTTTCCTGGAAGAGAATTTGTGCCGCTCCGCTTGTTAGTGGATTGTCGGAGGCATTAAGAACTTGCGCGTCTTGTTTTTTGAGAGATTAGAATTGAGAGTATATCTTGATTGTATAAAAATATTAAACAATGCTGTAATTGCTAAACTTCAATTAAAACAATTTCCACTTAAATAATATTAATTGGACAAAGTGTTATTTCTATTTTTTTAACAAATAGATATAATTATATAAAGCAGCGGCATGTTACCTAAGAGCATGATAACCACGTCGTCCTGCGCGTATTCACGGATTTCCCCAAGCCAGGCTCGTATGTTGTCGAAGCTGATCTTGTTAGTGACGTCATACAGCAGGAGGAGAGCTGTCAACAAAATTAAGTGTTAGGTACGAAATTAGGCAAAAACTCAATTTCAGTTTAACTCATTCTATGTCGTTTTTAAAGACGTATTAACGAACGCAATCCAATTTTTAAGCATTATCTATCTACGGCTTGGTGTACATATGTGTTAGCTTGAAGATGAGATCAGATAGGTACTTAGTTACATATGAGATCCTATTAAGGAAGTGCTATAAGAATGGGAGTCCTGTTTTTATTTGTTGTGGATATTTCAGCATGTTTAATTTATATACCTATAGTTAATTTAAGTAATTGTCCCCAGAAATTCTGAATCGATGGTATTTATATAATAATAGGTCTCGAATTCGAATCTCAAAATTAAAGAACAATAGTATCTGTTTTCCACAATCGGATTACTTTCTTACTTATGTGTAGTTTTACAATTTGCTAATCCAATAGGTTTAATTACAAATAGGTACATAATATGGTCAAACTTATAACTCGTTCTTAATCTAAAATATTGTTATAAAACAGCCATTGTTCAAGGAAATGCTTCTTCTCTTGGTAATAAAAGTAATGCGTGGCTCCATACCAATTCGACTATTTGTCTGGTCTATTTTGCATTAAAAATTGCCAACATTTAATAATGGTATCCATCATAAATGCCAGAATCTTCACTTATACATTTTGCTCGGGTCAAATCTCTTGGAAGGCTTAGCGATGTTTCTGTTTTGTTGCTTATGCAACTAATGGCACTAGGAAAACTATTGAGGCCACATCCTACACTATAGAATATTTGGTTACGTATTGCTATTAATGTTAAATAGTTTTTATAATAAACACGATTAAAGTTTCAAGGACAACGTTGAGCGAAACGTTTCCATGTGTAACGGTAATAATAAACTAAAAACGTTACATGCATATGTACAAAGTGAGCTAAATTTATCTTTAATTGAATTGAAACCTTACTTGTAAATCATTTATATCTATAATTGGTAGTGTAAGTGCTAAACGTAGAAAAAGCATATTAAGTGAGATCGCGTGTCAAAACTGGCGTGTATCGGAATTGCGAATGAAAATTGAAATTTTGTTAGCTTTAGGCTCTTAAAAAGTAATGCCCAGGTACAATTTATTAAATTGACGCGAGGGTTCGTCCTAACTGGCAAAAAACAGCCCCCGTACCGGCATCGAGGTTCTTCTTACCCGGACTATTTTATTCTAACGCATTATATTGTTAGAGTTTTCCGCGTTTGTCACTAGATGGCGGTAGAAGTCACAAATGTAATAAGAATATTTTTTCAAATCATCTATAGTTTGTGAATTTTGTTATGAAATAAGTTAAATACCAGTATATTAATGTCAAATAGAAATATATTTCTTCATTACATACTACAAGTAAGTGATTTTTATACCATGTGCATCTCTGTAGTAAGCGTGTGTGACGCTACGAAAGCGCTCTTGTCCAGCGGTGTCCCATATCTGAAGCTTTACCTTTATGCCGTCGACCGTCACTACCTTATTCTGAAAATAGATGGCGTTAGCTGCACCTATCTTAAACATTCTTAGTCTTAATAAATACAATTATACATATAATTATGATTCGTTGTATATATAGCTTTAATTAAATTAGATAAATTAGACTGAAAGAATATGCTATCACTAAACTCGATTTAAAAAAAAATGTTACATCTATTTTCTTACCGTTATCTTATATCTTAAAAGACGTCTTAAATTAAAGTTATTATTATAATTAAACATTACAAAAATAAAGTTATTTAGATGTTTTATTAGAAAAAAACCTGGTGCTTCATTTTTTTTATATAAAAGAATACCACTTCACTACCATAAAAACTGTGACGGCACGAGATACCATAAATCAAAACTAAAAAAAAAATAAAAAAACACTGGGGCCGCAATAAATCACTCACTCGAGAAGTCGATTCAATCACAGCTGTCATGGCTAAGGGGCGGGAACAGAAAAAGCGCGCCAAACTTTAACACCAATAGCGTAGCGGCGGACCAGCCGCGTATACCCGTGAGTGGCCCATTTGAACTCGGAACCCTCGGACCATTTAATTGTTTTTTTTTGTTGAAATATAGAACGAATAAAAACTATTTGCTTGTATTGTTTTTATTGATATAAAACCTTTTTGCTATTTTATTAACAAATAAAACGAATACTAAATAACTACACAGTAAAATAATAAATGGAATGAATGGATGTTTGTCTTGGGAGTAAAATATACCCGGAAGTCAATTCCAACGGTGGAAATGTAATTGCCGGCAAGAAAAGTGCCATCCCGGAAGCGAACGAGCATGCACGTCTTCCCGACGCCGCTATCACCGAGCAGCATCACCTGGAAATTGAATGTAGGTAGGTACTTTAACATAATAAGATGTTTATAAAGCGGAATGATTATAATTAGCAACTTTGTTTCAATAATACTTTTCTTACTTATTACGAAATTAGTTTACAAGATTTGTTTATATAAAAACGCAAAGGAGATCACAATATCTATATTAATACATAAAGCTGAATAGTTTGTTTGTTTGATCCGGCTAATCTCAGGAACTACTGGTTCGAATTTAATTTTACGCGGGTGAAGCGGGGCACTGCTAGTAGGTAGGTATATTATAAAAGTCATGTAAGTTTGAATTAAAGATTAATAAAATTAACATAAATAATTGGATATTCAGTACATTATAGAGATAAGTTAATTAGCATTATACTTTATTTATTTTGAATAAGCTCCAACCCTTCTCCTCAAAAAGAGGAGAAGAGGCCTTGGCCCAGCAGTGGGACATTAACAGGCTGTTATTACTATTTTATACTTTATTGGATAGAGAAACTTGGATATGTTTTAAGTCTTAACTGCTATATTAGATTGATGATAAAAAAACAATTAAAATCAATAACCGCCTAAAGCAACTTACCTTTCCGAATACGTCATATTTTTCATCTTGTTTCGTCTGATTCCAGGGCTCAGTCGGTGATGGTGGATCACTGTGAGGCATGACGCCAACTTCTTCGTTTTTATCATCGTCGTCTCTCGCTTCTGGAAGGTTCCGAGCCCACGTGGGTCTGACTCTCCCGACCACAACTCTCTTCTCCATTTGTCTATTATCTACGGAGTGTGGGTTCCACATTGTTTGAGCACTTTTTATTTCTTTTGTATGTTTTGTAATCACTATTTTTTTTAATAAATGAATTCCATTTTATTGAAGGTCAATAGAAAAATAAAAGAAACGTGACCTTAAAAAGGATAGAGAGTATAACGGCCGAATACTGAAACCTCATTCAAGTATGAAGTGAAACTTAATTATTTGAGACGCCATTAAAATTTCGCATACTAAATTTGAAATTAATGGCGCTCCAAATAATTAAGTCCCACTTCATATTTGAATGACGTTTCAGTATTCGGCCATTTCGCTTATTATTAGGTAGGTATTTCTAGGCATATAATTCTGTGATAGGAATATCATAAATTATTATATGGCTTGGTTCATTATTGAGTCACTTAACGAGGGAGTTATATTTACATATTAATTGGGACTTTCACGTTAAGATTAATGTTTACCTATACACAGACATAACTACGTACCTACGTCATGAAATTTCGTCATATGCAAAAATATTTTTAAATTAAGTACCTTCTTTCTTAGCTAATTCTTATCAGCGCTTTATGTTGTATTGTTTATAAATATATTTTCGGCCGAATACTGAAAAAACCATTCAAATATTAAGTGCAGCTTAATTATTTGAAACGCCGTTAATTTAAAATTTCGCATGCTAATTTCAATGTTATGTAGCGTTTAACTAAGTGTTTGTTTGAGGGACGTTACAGTATTCGGCCGTTACTGTTAATTTTTTTTATTGCATAGGAAGGCGGACGAGCCTGTGGGCCACCTGATGGTAAGTGGTCACCAACGTCCATAGACTTTGGCGTTGTAAGAGATGTTACATCGCCAAAGCGCAACCAATCTTGGGAACAAAGATGTTATGTCCTATGTGCCTGTAATTACACTGACTCACTCAACCTTTCTACCTGAACACCATAATAGCAAGCACTGCTGTTTTGCGGTAGAATATCTGATGAGTAGGTGGTACCTACCCAGTCGAGCTCGCACAAAGCCCTACCACCAAGTAAACATTTTGAATGTAGTACATTTATCTATACTAAATTCCCCTTTATAATAAAGAATGAAATTCATCTAAAGTAAAGTTACGTAATCGTTACCATGGCAACACGCTAACAGCAAAGGGAAAAATATAATGCAAATAAATCTTTAGTAGGTACTTAATATAATTAGTTTTCCTGTTCTCCTGGTAATTAAACCTACATTATATGCTAACGACCTTGGTTATGGATATTATGATTATGAGGCATATATAATATAATTGTATTTGAGATTAGTAGAGTAGTAAATGTAGTGTTTGTATTTAATAATAACTATAGTAATAGTTATTTACACTGTCTCATGGTCACCTTATGGTGGGGCGAACGTCATTCAAGTGAGAGCCATTGGCGAGAGCGGACGTGTCGCTTGCGCATACGGCGTGTTGTCGAGCCAGTGAACCGTTAGTGTAGTGTACAGTATATAGTGGACACTACAAATGGCGACGAGGATAAAGGTCAGTTGGCATATATATATATAAAAACAAAAAAAAAAAAAACAACATAAAAGGGAGCAATGTGTCGAACTTTACTAATTAAATAAAACTATTATTTTCGATGAAATATCGTAGAACATACTTATAAATAGTATGAAACATCGGTATTATATATAGATTTATTAACAATTATTACCTAAAGATACGATATAGTAGGGAAGTTGGAAAAAGATTAAAATTATTTTGATCATATTATATTGTGCAGGCTATATAAATTAATTAATTAACTAGGCCATTTATTAATATTTAATACAATTACGTGTTACGTGTGTAATTGTGTGATAGAATCACATTAATAAAGAACGCCTACAATATTTGCAATTTTATAAGTATTGTTATCAAGATCAAAATTAATGTATCTATTATTTTCTTTGTATTGTTGCCAGGCGTATGACCCATGAATCCGATAGCCCGATGGTCATTACACTTTAAAAAAAAAAACCTTAATGTATTAAAAGTACTTGGTCAATGTAGTAAAGACAAATAATAATAATAAAACCTAGCGAAATGAGTAGATTATTAAATATTTGCTAACGGTAAAAGCATAAATCCTACTTCCTACTAATGTTATAAACGCGAATGTTTCTGGGGATGATTATTATTCTTTACCGCAAAAAACTACAAATGGATTTTAATGAAACTTTACAACAGTATAGCTTATACATCAAACCGTAAGAAAAACGCCGCAAAAAAACCGTAAGTTACACGAATATAATGTTTAATGGAAATGTATCTCTTAAATACTTCTACAAAAAGTCCGCGACACTAAATTTGTTTATGTTTTATGTGTAAGTCATTATCACTAAAATAGTGAATCAAAAATACAATAAAATTTGATATGTATTTCCGAAATGCACATACTGTATTAACAAATTGATTCTTATGAAAACAAATACTTCTATCGCCTCTAATATTAAAGTAGATAAACTTTGTGTTTTACATTATGTTATCAGGACAAATATTTCACATGTTACGATGATTGTTAAAGATGCACTTTACCGGTTTGTAATGGAAAGGTTAATAATAATATAAATTGAAAGGTTTTTGGAAATAAGTTCTTTTACGCGGCTTACAATAGAGTGAAATGGCGGTGACCCAAGGTATTAAGATATAACGAAATTGTGTTCATACCGTGCCTACCAAATGCGATGCGTTACGCGTTCGAATTATTGAGCGCCAAACCACACCAACAATAGAGCGTGAACTGTATAATGCGCCTATCATTTAATTATGAATTATGTTATATAGTTAAATATAAGCAAACTAAATCAAGATAATAAGTGTTATTAAAATACATGTCTGGCTTGCTTAAAAACAAAATATAAACGTAATACAAGAGCATATAAGTACCAAAAGCGGTACGGCTAGCGCACCCAAGTTTCAGTTTCGAGCTTTGGACTATTCTCACAATTGCCAGCATAAACTTTGTTTGGTTAGACTGGGGATTGCTATAATAAAAATAATAATAATAGCTAGATCATGTATCTGTTTGTATGTTTGCCTGTGTGTATACGCTTATCTTAAAAATGGCGTAACAGTGGCGTAGTAACGTAAGTACTATTGGAAAAAAGATTTGTTAAAAAGAATAAGGTGAGATGAGGTTAAAATTTATTATAATATTTCACAATGCAAGCAAGATTTCTTATCACACCTGTCGACCAGCCGCGCTAAGTCTTGTTGTTTACCACATTTTATTGTATATTCCTAATGAGTTTAACTAATAATAAGTGAATGTAAGATGAATGTATATATTGACGAGCGTATTCGATAGAATAACGTAATTAAGCTATCTTGAGCTTATCTATGTTATCGGTACAAATTAATTGTTAAGATTTGTTAAGAATATAATTTTTTTTAACGAAAGGTTTGATATGTCACGCCTTATGTATTATATACTTATGTCAGTGTGTATTTAAGATGTTTGTGTATATAATGGGTATATTTGTGTTTATTCGTAGGGAATAAATACCTAATCACATGTATGTATTGTGAATTTATATAATAAAAGACATATAAGTACAAAATGAGAAAGTGATAAAATAAAAGGAAATACAAGTTTATTTTCTTAGAAGACCAATATGACAGGTCACAAATGGTGTGCAAGTTGGCAGAGGGCACCATGTTTATTGTGAGGTCAATATGAGAGGCCCTGTGTAAATAAGAAGTCAATAAGATAGACTTATAATGAAGTGTTAAAAAAAAAAAATTGTAAAAGGAATGTTGTTGAAAGGTCAATAGAATAGACTGTTATAATGAAGTGTTAAAATATGCCATTGCTGAAAGACTTTTGTTGGAAGGTCCATATGAGAGACCGCGTGGTTAACGAATGGTCAATAAGAAAGGCTAATCTTGCATTATTAGATCTTGTAAAATATCGCTGTGGCTTATATAGTCAATATGAAAGACTAAGGAGGTCAATAAGATAGACCGTATTGTTTAAGTGAAAGGGTTGTTTAGTCAATATGAAAGACTAAGGAGGTCAATAAGATAGACCGTATTGTTTAAGTGAAAGGGTTGTTTTGTCAATATGAAAGACTAAGGAGGTCAATAAGATAGAAACAATACGTGTTTAATTGAAAGGGTTGTTTTGACTGATTGGGTGTTCAACCGGCGTAGCGTGCGGGTGTGCGTCATCGCTCTGTAGATATAGCGGTGTGCCTTAACGTGCATTTTACAAGTGGTTTTGTGGTCACATGATACCTCCATTAAATTGGAAAATCATGTTAGGTACTAAGATGCTTTCCATTAAATTGGAAAATTGGTACAAATGTATTCCATTAAATTGGGATTTGTGGTAATATGATTCTCCATCTAATTAGTAAATCATGATACTAAGATGGCTCCATTAAATTGGAAATTGGTTTAAAGGTACCTCCATCAAATTGGAAAACATTCACCAATAGCTCGAATGACACGTTTATACAATGCAATACCAACGGTGGATATGGGTTTCGACACATTTATTTCTTTTAAAAGGAAATGTTATGCCTTCTATTCGATGTTATAATTAGCGTTAGTGTTAATCAGTCTCTATATTATATATATTAGTTATCAGTTATATTTTCACTTGTTTACTGTTATGTTTACTGTTTTAATTAATTTTAAATATTTGTAATCAACACTATTCTAGAGCATGTTGTGTTCTCCAGTAATCGGGGGTACATCTAACCATGTGTAAATGCTTGTACCTTCCGTATTTTTATGTGTACTTCTGTTGGAGTTCCTTATTAAATAAATAGATTACCTTCGCGCTGTCGGTCGTGGGTTCGATTCCCAACCAGGACAGTGTAAAGGCCTTGTGTAAATGGTGTCCAAGTTTATTACATTATTATTGAATTATATTAACTGCCTCGTTGGTCTAGTGGCTTGGTATGGAGCCGCGGACTCGGTGGTCCTGGGTTCGATTCCCGGGTCGGTCCAGTGAATACTTGTTGGGGTTTTCTGTCAGAGAATTCTCATCATCATTCTTTATGTGTGCACTCCCGTGCCTCGGAGGGCACGTTGGGCCGTTGGTCCTGCGCCTCCTGAGCTCCTTCCGGTCGTGTCGGATTGCCGTCCCATCGGATTGTGAGGGCTGGAGAGGAGAGAGTGCATTTGCGCGAGCACTTGTGTGCTGGAATATCTCCTGCGCGGTTGCCTAGTCTCTCGGGATTGGCCGTCGTGGCCGGGGTCGGTCTGGAGGACTTTATTAGTTATATTAACAATATACATTTTTAGTCGATTAGGTTTCCCTTAATATATAACAGCAGCTAATAGTCGACAATGTAACCGCGAAGTTGAGAGGACAAATCGCGACATATTAAAAGTTACAAGAAAATCACCAACCAAACTATTATTTAAAAGACAAAATTTCAACTCTACAAGACTTAAATAATAATGAAGATGACACTGAGGTCAGGGACCGGGATCAAGAACAAAAGTAAAAAGAGAAGGGGTATGGAGATAAGAGAGGGAATGCACGGGATGCAGATTTGAATGAAGGACAAAGTATAAGTAAAAGAAATTAATAAAACAAATAAATAAATAAGTTATACCAAATTAAAACGCCTCATACCGTGGAGAAAGCAAAAGATGGAGATATAGCCCTCAGAAGCGAAGAAACTGGACTATATTGCATTTGGAAAGAATTGAAGGCGAATGGATATTTATTCAAGGAAAGAAAGCTTGGAATTATGATATGGAGTAAGAGTATTCGTAATCAAGACAATGATAAAATATGACAAAGTAAATAAGTATGAATTATTGAATTCTAATGATTATTCAATTTTCAATAAGGAAGGGATGTAGTGTTTGTATTTAATAATAACTATAGTAATAGTTATTTACACTGTCTCATGGTCACCTTATGGTGGGGCGAACGTCATTCAAGTGAGAGCCATTGGCGAGAGCGGACGTGTCGCTTGCGCATACGGCGTGTTGTCGAGCCAGTGAACCGTTAGTGTAGTGTACAGTATATAGTGGACACTACAGTAAATATTTTTTATTTATGTCAATTTCGCTAATACAAAATTTCTGAACGAATTTAAAAAAACTATCTTTTTATATCCCCACATTAAAAAGAGATATCTTTTTTATTTCTATTATTATTGGGTTAGCGTTGAACAGAATCAACGTCAAAATTAAATATCGAGCTTCATTATTACATAGCTATTGTTATGAATTTTATTAGCATTTTAGCCTAGAACTTGTGTGCAAAACAAGACACTGCGTCATCTATACTAATATTTAAAGCTGAGTTTGTTTGTTTGATCCGGCTAATCTCAGGAACTACTGGTTCGAATTTAAAAAATATTTTTGTCAAGGAAGGTTCTAGGCTGATTTTTATTAAATATACGCGGGTGAAGCCGCGGGGAAAAACTAACTACTAGTATAAGAATAAACGCGCATTTAGTACCTATATTTTTACTTGTAGAAGAAAGCATAACTTTACAACATAATTATGAAAAACACTTACGTAAAAACTAAATACAATAATATAAGACGGAATTATTATGCTGATTCAGGTAAACGAGTTCATTTTCAGTAATTACCTTATCTTTCATCTCAAGATTGACATCCCCTTTATCGTGTACGACCCTTATCAAACGAAATAGATGAAACAGATCCGTCTGTTAAACGATACCTATCGTTACCTAACAGGTACCTACCTCTTGCTATTAATTTAACATCGAGAGTTGATCGCAATCTTTGTTGATGACTTTCTGTCGATATTTAATTAATTATTTTTTAAAGAAAATTTTGGTTGCTTAAACTAAATTTGTAATTTTGAAAAGGGTGGTACGCAAATACTTATATATTTATTTTATATATTTTCATAAATGTATAGAATATTTTACTACCCTTTTAAGGTATGTACCATTAGACAAGGAACAAGCCTAAACCTGTCAGTTTTACTAGCCGATTACGAAGGGTTAGTAACTCTTTGTTGGGATGCTCCTATGTGTTATCACAACATAATCCCACAAAACCTTTAGAAATTTTCTGTTATAAAATAAAAAGTATATATTTGAGAAACTTTTGCGCTTAAGGATTTAAATAAAATCGCCTTCAAAAATTTAATGTTAGTACTTTTATTATAAATCAAGTCAATTTACATATAAGTACTACATAATATCTAGCGTCGACATTTTAGAGTTTAAAAAATATATCCATGAAAATATTGAAGAAAGAAAATTTAATATAACTAGTACAATGTAGATACTATACATGAAAGCTTTTACAATTTTCTTTGATATACTTGCTCGGATGAAATAATTTCAAACGAGAGTTCCCCGAGTTAATCAAATTTCTCTCCACAATACCCACTAATAACGTTGTGGAGTACCTACATACATGCGTCAGGTTTTAATCGCAATCATAATGAATGTAATCGCAATCATAATATTCGCAATCATTATTGTGACGTCATAGATTTTTTAATGAAATATAAAACCTTTTTTTTAAGTTTATAGAAATAGCGTACTCTTAAGAACCAGATAGGAAAATGACTCTTTTAAGAAGAAATCACCAAATAAGTATATGACTTTAATAATTAAAAATACATACATAATAAACAAAACTATCATTAATTACTTTAAATGCTAACAAAACCAACTAATACGACAAATATTCCTTAAAAACTTAAATGTTCGAAGCACTCAAACTTCGCGCCAAAAGTAATATTCCTCTTCTATGACGGAAGATGACGCGTTTTTTTTTTAATATATTCCGGCACAAGGAATCGATACATTCGATCGAAGATTGTTAAGAGTACATTCAAAAAAATGTATATTATAATAGAAGCAACATATTTTCTATCATTTTAATAGACATAAAAGGTATTCAGTTTGTATACGGATATGAAAAAAAGTCAATAGTGACACCCCTATACCGCCGGCGGCTACCCTTAAATAATAAAGAGGGTGAAACACAAGTTTTAATTGATTCAATTCTTTCACTTGGCTTAGAACGTTATTACATTTGTCTTATTATTATGATAAAAATACAGTCAAGCCGGAATCATCTTTTTTTTTTGATTTCGCTGGAAAAACGCATTTACGCGTTTCCCCCACATGGAGTGGGGGGGTATGTGGGGCTCGTGCTGAAGGCTCCAGAATACCCACTAAAAAACCAGCGTAACTTATCGTCTAGTGGAGCGGCACGGGATCGCGTGTGAATACTACCGCGACGCCCCGACGGTTGGCCACAAGCCGGGATCACCTGATGTTCAGACTGAATTTAACAGTATTTAAAAAAAAAACAATTTTAAAACTTGATTATGTCAGTGTATATTATTTGGTTTGTTCGCTGTAAATAATGAACCAGGAAATAAAATTTTGTTTCTAAATTAAATAAAAGTATTTGTTTTGGCTCGATCCGATTCAAACCCGTACCTTCAGATCTGCATCCCGCAAGACGTTAAGACAACGAGGCAAATATACATCTAAAATACGTAATCAGATAAAAAAAGTATTTTTTCTAAAACTTTTAAAGCTATTAAATAAACGCCAATCCGTTGTGATTTTATAAAGTTATCATGTTTAAAAACTTTCAAACAGGATAATTGACGTGATGGATATTTAATTAAGTACTTAATTGTTTTCTCAATCTTTTTAAAATGAATATTAAGTTTAAATAACTGATAAATGAAATATTAGAACCTTATCAATACAAATAAAAATTAAAACTAGCTTATATACAAATCAAGACAAGAATTCCAGCATTTCCCCTACCAGCTCGCACGTGGCCAGTAGACATTTTTTTATAAATTATAATAACAAATATTGAAAACAAGATTTTATTGATTTAGTTCTTTCCTTTAGCTTAGAACTTTATTACATTTGTCTTATTATGATATAATAAAAAAATACACTAAAGCCGGGGGATCACCTGATGTTCATAGGGTATCAGTTATAGAGAGAGAAGAGAGTCAGTTTCAAAAAAGGAATGCAATTTAATTTATACCTATAATATATCACCTTCAAAAGACTTCAAAGATGAGATGAAACCCGCGGTTTATGATCGAAAAACTTTTCTCATTAGACATATTATATCGGCTGAGACGACAATCATTTTGAGATATAATTCATTTGTGCCTTTGACTGTATTGATTATAAAACTATTTTTTATCTTATCTTTATTCGTATGTTATACATTGTCATTTGCAGTTATTGTGTAGGTACTATATAACACAAACAACTAATAATATTTTCAGCACAAAAGATCAGCATATTATAATTGTTATATAACCCGACTTTCCTTCATCCCCAAGCACGAGCTGAATTATTATAAACGCAAATTAAGCAAATGAACTCGTAATAATAAATAATCGGTTAAAATTGAAACTCTCATGGTCTAACCACTGAGCCGCCACGGTATTGTATATACCACATAAAGTGGGAAGGTTGTATGTAGGTGGTATAAGGTGGTATGTAGGATTTGATTTTAGTGCTAAGCGCACCGGATTATAAACCAACACTTAATATACAAGGAGAGGCGTCATCGCTTACGCATTAGTACCATGACGCCTCGATGGATGACTCAACACTGCTGGTCTTCAATTTTTTCCGCGACATAATATACACTAAAAAAGTTAATGTTTTGTTTCGACAAAAAAAAATCATATCTTTTTTTCGCTAAATAAAATATACACTTTCAAACGATAACATTCTTCCCATTAAAATCTTTAAGCTTACTGAGCTGGATACGTAAGAGATAAATAAAAAGTCGAAGGAGCGAATAAGCAACAAACTTGGATCAATAATGAAGCACGTATGAATAAATTATAAAACACAAGATTCAAAACCATACAAAAGTTTGATGAAAATCTTCGTAAAGTATTGCGTGTAATTTAATATTGATCTCTAATGTCGGTAAAGCGGATAAACTTACAGTGAGTTAATATTTCTAAGAATTATTCGCTTCGTTTCAGATATCTCGTTGTTTGTCGACTGGAAACTTTCCGATTTCCAATAACAATTTACTCATTATATTGTAAGGTAAATAAAGCAGATATCAAAAGTTAGATTCGTCATCGAGCTTGTTTTAAGTGTTTCTGAAATGAAAAATATTTGATTATTACTCCTATCTTCTCGCGGAGAGTGGATGCCTTAGCCTTGTCCAGCTGTGGGACATTTAAATTCCATTCGTATACTTAATTTTTTTTAAATAATTAAGGAAACTACAGATTCACAATAAAGGCAACTACACACACTTGAATATCTGATTATTTGTTTTTATTTTGTGAATTCCAAATTTAAAAATTGTTTGAGACAATAAAGTATCACATATGTACATAATATAAGCTTATATCCACACACTAACACACTAACAAATAGCACTTAACATAATACTCATATAAAAAATGTAACACGTGACAATCTGCTTAATAACTTTTATTTGTTTACACTATAAATCTATATACTGTAAATCTATCCATTTGGTCTCATTGTCGTATTTATTTGTCGTAGTTAGTTATTAATTTACTGTCATAATATTGTTGTTCATTTACCAAAAGAAAATAATGAAAAAAATAAACGGAAACAAATGTATAATTTCTCTTTAATTAAAATAATGCTCTGTGATGTTTGGATGAATGGCTAATTTGTAATAAAACTTATACACGGATTATTTCTGTAAGATTCTCATAAATTTATAATAATAACTATTTCAATTAAAAAATAGCCTTATCATTTCTTCACAGAAGCAAATTGCTTATTCGTATATAAAATAGAAATAAGAATAAAATATTTTTGTGATGTTGTAATATCAACAATTCATAAAACCTTTTTAATTCTAAGATTATGTCTGGGTATTTCATTATTTTAATAAAAACCATAATATTTATTAGACCGCAATTCAAGGCTGAGGACATCAATGACATTTAAAGAATTTCAATAAGTAATCTTCAAGATTAATAGCGGTCACGATGACGTGTACTCTATAATTACAGTGATACTCAACCATTTCTTTATAGGACCCACAAACAAGTGTTAGTCACGGTGTCACGGGCCGCTAAAAACAATATTTAGCTAATTATTTCTTAGGTTTCGGGATCGTACAAATGAATAAGCAACTATTAACAGATTTATCGCGTATATTTTAACACTTTTTTTATCATTTATCATTTCATCGACACTGTCTATGGCCACAAGCAGGTTTTAATTCAAATTTTTTTAGGTGTTATAAAAAATCTTTGTAATGTAAAATAATCCAAAATAAAGTAAAATCAAGTGCCCATCACAAAAGCCCGCCGGAATTTATGTTATCTTAGTTATCTTCCCCCTGAGGGGAGCTCCGGTCCGTCTTGAGTGGAGCACAGCACGAGAGGGGTCGCGAAAGCGTTATATCAAAACGATCCCGCAGCCTCTCCGATCCGTGCCTAGGACAGCCATCGCAGTGATTTTAGTGGGTAGGAAATTAGGAATCCTACATAAATCCACGTATATGTGCTGTTGCGGTTCGCACCCCATCGACTCGCGGCGTTCCAAGGTTCCAACGGACTTGTCTGCGTTTGCACAGACAGTACTCTTCCCAAGCGTCGATGTGGGCTGGTCGGCGTCCATCCATAATACCATGGACTGTGGGAAGCCATCGTTTTAAAATCGCAGGCCTTGGGTTTAAGCCATTCGCAGTCGGAATAAAAAGTAAGTGGGTTTTTCGGTCGAGATATTCTCATTATGATCTGTTATATAGTCACATTACTTTGAGCTAAAAAATAAATAATAAATGGTGATTCTATTTCAATTTATTTTAACATGCCTTACGCCGAAATTTGATTGATTAAATACAAACTGTTCCAACATAATTCAGTTCATTTTGATTTATTAAATTACACAAATAAACCACTTTTGATACTGAAATTTATGAATTATTAAATTCAATTAACAATTCCGATAACTAATAAAAACGGTATTGATGAGATTATAAGGTTTTATCCGAGAATATTGACTATATTGATAAGCTATTATCAATATAGTATATTTATACGAACTACGGAATGTAATGGCCTAAAATAGTTTAGCTCGCTAAGCCCGGCCTTTGAACGTCGTCCATCGACGGTAATTCGATTGGGTACATGTGGCTATAGAAACGAAAGGACGGTCAGCACACAAACATAAATAATATATATTTTTTTATTTATTTCATACACAATGTAACTGTGGCGTATAGAAATCATTGCATGCAATCAATCAAATGCATTATTGAACACACTACATAACTAAACCACATATTATGTTATCATAGTCAGTTTTAGTTTTATTTTTAGATTGTTTGGACTTACACAGTTGGACTAGCACGTTGTATATTGTTAAAATATGACTTACTATGTCAGGGGAGAAATTGTGCATAAACTATAATTAAAAATCTAATTATTATTTTTTTGGTAAGTTGCAGATCTTATATGTAAGTATGTATTTAATTATACGTCACTGTAACTACATCGGTATATACGCTTAAAGATAAAGAGAGTCTTCGCAATATTTCTGTGGCATAAAATATTCGCCCTTTTCATTATCAACAATACTATAATTTTAATCATATTTCAGCAAATATTGACATTATATTTAATTTCTCTTGTACTTTCGGAGATATTACAAGATGTATGAATAAATACGAAAAAAGAAGAGAGGCGTATTGTAATATGTACCTACCCATTAGCAGTAAATATAGAATTTATGAGTACTGAGCACAATATTCATTACTTTATAATATATTTAATAAGTATATGTTATATATCTGTGTCTCGAGGTAATCATTGCATAAACGTTGAAGATCTGGACGGAATGCGAGATATAAAGCCAATTTAATTTAGTATACTAACAGTACAATTTAGTATTCAATAAAAAAAACCTATTACTTGAGCCCTTGTATTTTTAAGTAGAGTAAAGTAACAGCCAGTGAATGTTCCACTAAGGCCTCTTGTCCTTTTCTTAAGGAGAAATCTTCTTTCTCTTTTCGGTTAAGATCCACGCGTTCTAGCCAAAGGACCATCTTGGCTTTGCTATATTTTTAAATTAATTTATAGTTGTAATTTATTGCTCAAATATTTTTCCGACCGTACTTCAAAGCCCGGACGCAGTCACTTTCATTGTAAAGGTCATTTGTATGGAGCTGTACACGACAGCACAGTTTTTGCCTAATGAATACCTTCGATATAGGTATTGACAGTTGAACAAATTTCAGTTTTCGCGTTTAGAAATTGTTTTAGAAAAATAGAAGCTTTTTGTTTGAAAAAATGATGAATGATATATAAATACTGTTAGATCGCTGTAACTGTAAGACAGAATAGTCTTACAGTATTAAATCGATCAAAATCAAATCTCACCGCTGAAAGTGATATGCGACATTCAACATTATAATCAAAACATTACAAGAACAGTAACAATAATAGCCCGTGAATGTTCCATTTCTGGACTAAGGCCGATTCTAATCTTTTGAGGAGAAGGTTTGAAGCTTATTCCATTACGCTGCTCCAATTCGGGTTGGGGGAATACTCATGTGCCAGAATTTCAGTGAAATTTGAAACATATAGGCGATTTATTTCCTTCTCCGCCAAGGTTAAGATTCACTCGTTCTTACCACTGAGCCATCTCGGCTATTACGGTATATGATGGCCTATTACAAGCATATATGCATCAAAATAATATATAATTCTATATAGATATTTGCTTTTGTAATTATGAAAGGTATAATAGATAATATCAACACCAATCTTGCTATAAATGCGACATGATAACGGTATGTATTTATAACATAAGACTTATATAGAACTACATTCATAGCGACTTTAAATAGAATGAAACATTTGTATTTCTAAACGAAGGTGTCTAGTGTGTGTTACTGTCATCCCCTGTCGTCCGTGACGCCAGTGACGTTGACAGATGTGAATATGGGTTAGAAAACCATAAACAAAACTGCTAGTGGCACGTGTTAGAGGAACGACATTTTCAATATCAAGTTATCAGCATTACATACAAATATTTCTAAACACCGTCATTATAATATGTATTTACATTAAATAAAAAAATAAACAGAATCGTTTATTGTACCAATATATATACATATATATATCTTTCAAATTCGTTGTAGATATCAGCGATCAACGGTAACGTCATATTACGGATAGCTTAGTATTAGTATGTAAAATGTTTTTGATGTTATCATCACTATCACTACATATTATAAAACAAACTCCCCGCGGTTTCTGTCTGTCTGTATGAACGCGATAAACTAAACAACTACTGAACGAATTTTCATAATTTTCACCAATGGACAAAGCGATTCAAAAGAAAGGTTTACGTGTACAATTCATTAATGATTTTTTTGTAAATTTGTTGAAATATGACTATAATTGTTGAAGAAGTCAGAAAGAAATAGATCTTTCATAGATCTACAGAAAAGTCCGCGATGGCATATGTCTATCCTTTAAGGATAGCTAAGTATACCCACTTTAATGTTTAAAAAATGGTTACAGAATAATGTGATAACTGGAAAGCTATAAAAACGGATATGGAATTAATCGTTATCAAATTAAATATGTACGTTATTTACTTCATTTCATGTATATTTTAATTGTCCTTTACACCATCCAATTTAAATTAATATCTTAGGAGTTACCGTAATTTTAAAACTATCGCGCACTAAATAAATTCAAGCGGTCCCACACCGATCATACTAACGCGTGATGCAACCGCCTGCGCGTCCCCGCGTCCCGCTGTCGCCCACTGCGGCTGAAAGCTTATACTATACTACGAAAGTTTTTTTAAGGAACATTTACTATGCTACTCGGGCGAAGCCGGGGCGGGTCGCTAGTGTTCAATAAAAGTTGATTACACAACAAAAATGGTTATGTAGAAAAGTCCCAAAGTCCTGGGACGACCTTATTCTCTGTGAGGAATCCGAGGAGTACTTTGAAAATTTCAAAACTTCACAAACACATAGTAGTCATTACCGCTGAAAGCCAAATTGCCGCGAAACTCATCATAAGAAACTTAAACTTATTGTTTTTTAAAGACCTGTGACATCACTCCCATCGGTATAACATCCAACTTCTATCACAAGCCCATAAACTTTGTTAAATATATTGATAATTAGCCGTAGAACAACGAATGATAGAAGAGATTTTTCAAGCCGCAATCACCAGTAAAAGAACTTGCTTTATATATAATAAAAATAAAATGAAGCCGTAAGAACTAACTTTCTAAGTAATTACTTTCATAATGTAATTGAAGTTTAATTTGGTTTTTACGTCAAAACATGTCCATAAAATCTCGAGGCTTTATAGTAACAATAAACTAGTTTTTAATAGCTTTAAATGTGATGGAAATATTTAGTTTTTGTTTTTAAATTAAAAATAGGTATGTTTACAAATGGCCACCTGATGGTAAATGGTTCCTACACTAAAGTATAGAGGCTCCTGCGCCCGTATTCTCAGAGGTTATGAGAAAATAGAGTTCTCATGTGTTTTCGTGCATACTTTTATACTATAGTATCCTGAGTAAATTGGTTAAGTTTTTAAATTGACTGACGTAGACAGGACGAAGAAAATAATTTTGTTATGCCTATTTTTAACATTGAGCCCTCGCGATGAAAAAAGGCTGACAGTCACATATTCGCAGTGAAAAGCTTTAGTCTATGAAATAGTTTTTGACGAGGACGATTTTTACGAGCGGCATTATTTTGAGCTTATCTTCAGACGAGCTGATAGCTCGACCACCTGTGGCGATCATGATGGTCGGCTGACATGCCTGAAATGCAGGTGAGCCTTCTTTAAAGCGTAGATATATGCGAAGTGGATTTATTTAGGTTGCTTCAAAACCTTTTTTCGGTACATTTTATTGTAATTGTTATTGAAAACGGACGAAAAAAACGATAAAACTTGCGTGCTAAGTTAGTTATAGTGTATAAACAGGGTTAATTGTAAAGTACTGCTGGTACCGTACAAATCTCGCAGAACTGGATAGCTGACACCATGAGCAACAACTTTTGTTATATTGACTTTTTAGATTTTATTTTCATACAAAATTATTGATTTAATTTCCCGCTTGAACCTTTATAAATCTACGCGCATCGCAAAGTTCGACGCGCCGCGTCGTCCTTTCGTTAATGGATGAAATATAGACCTACAAATGTCAGTACGACAAAAACTTGTATATTTTTTTCACGTATTGAGTTATGTCCTAAGTCGTAGAACAAGTTGCTATCTAGTCCTGCAAGGTTGCTGGGTCGTTAAAAATAACCCTGTATAATAATTTATATAATGAACGTTAAAATAAATCCAACATTATGTTTTTAGTGAGTTTGTTCTTTTGGTCATTAAATCTTTTACGAAATACAACTTTAATATTGCGTTTGTTTTTAATTCCGTTTCAGATCTTCAATTAATTATTTCTCCAAAAGGAAAAAATCCTCACGAAGTTTCGTTAAATATTCTATTACACGCAGTTATCTTTCTTTAATTAAGTAAAGATACATACAAAATTAAGTAGCTCTGTTATGATTGTTGATTAAATAAGGCAATTTATTAAAAAACAAGTATATTCAACTTTTTTTAATTTGAGACTGTACCAATCAATTGTGAAACACCAGACACAACCTCTTCCGTATGTAATACTTTATATGCATAGCAAATATAATATTAATATTTTTTATAATTATGTAGCGCAAATTTGATTTATGTGCGCGCAATATGTTTTGTATAGTTAATACAACTTTGTCAACTAACCACAGTTGTCAACTTAGTTTCTTTTTTTGACATGATATAATATAGTTACGAAACTCCTTGGTCCATACAACAGTGTTATTAAAAACAATAAATAAAAATTTTAACAAAACAAGAACCGACTTCATAGGAAAAACAAATTAATCCTTAAATATTATAAAACAAAGTCCCCCGCGTTTCATGTCTGTCTGTATGTACGCGCTAAACTAAAAAACTACTGAAGGGATTTTCATACGGTTTTCACTAATAGATAAAGTGATTCAAGTGGATGGTTTACGTGTATAATTCATTAATATTTTCTGTAAATTTGTTGAAATATAGCGAAATTTGTTGAAGAAGTCGGAAAAAAACGAGCATATTGGGAGCTTTCATCGAAAACGCTGTACAATCCCTTTGAGTTATAACAAAACAATGTATGGTGAAATTGTTCCCCTTTCATAGATCTACAAAAAAGTCCGCGATGGCATATGTCTATCTTTTAAGGATAGCTAACTATACCCATTTTAATGTTTAAAAAATGTTTACATAAAAATGGTAAAATTGGAAAGCTATAAAAACGGATATGATATTAATCCTTATTAAAATAAATACGTTATTTACTTTGAGCATTTAATGTATATTATAATTGCCCTTTACACCACCCAATTTAAATCAATATCTTAGGAGTAATCGTAATTTTAAAATTATCGCGCACTAAATAAATTCAGGCGGTCCAACACCCATCATACAAACGCGTGATGCAACCGCTTGCGCGCCCCGCGTCCCGCTGTCGCCCGTACGCTAGCTGTTGCCCGCATAAATAATATAAGTAAAGGATAAATGTTTGCTTGAAATTTGAAAATCTGTGATTTAAAATTAATATGTATGAAATGCATTTCTGTTAAGAAAAACTTTAGTAACGGTTTTTTTTTATTTTGAAGTTGATGATTATTCTTTAAATAATCATCAGTGGACTTATTATGAATTCCTGTAGTTTGACTTAATATATTTATAGTTAATATTAAATAGCCCGCCGCCTATCTACGCCGTTGAGTATAGTTAAAACCATAAACGAGCAAGCGTACAATTTTTTTTATTCTATCAAACTACAGGCACATAGGGCATAACATCTTCGTTCCTACGGTTGATGGCGCATTAGCGATGCAGGGAATGGACATTGTTTGAGCATGCACTATAATAAGTGTACATGTGATAAGAGTTCTCACTAAAATCAACCAAGGCGGTCATTGAAAACGACAGGTCTTAGAACTTTTGGTTGTCATAGGGTAGCAGTAAGACATTGTGTGTTTAGCATTTTGTTATTTGCACTCAAAATTATGGTAGCGTAGCTATTACTTTACGCCGATTTTAAGTGAGAGAGTGGTAACTCCGGCTGGGCGTGCCGGCCCATTCCGCTACAACCCGAAGGTATGCAACCTGGCACTATAAAAACCTACCTATTAATAAATTACATACAGGTAAAGTGCGTCTTTAAGCAATCGCTAGGGACTTGAAAAACCGCAAAACGGACAACCATCGATGACGTATTCCTGCATGCGAGTCGCACACCCAGCGATGAGCCGATGACCGAATTCTTCTCCCACAGTGTACTGCTGCATAGTGTCGCGCACTCACTTTGTCATCGTCGTAACTTTTAAAACATTTGTCCAAATGATATAGTGTAAGAGACAAAAGTTATCTTCTTTAAAATTCTTATTGTTATATTTTGGTCAATTTATAAATTAATAATTATTAATAGCTTTATAAATTATAGCCTATTTGTTATTTTGATGTATTAGCTATATTATTGTAAAGTTTCATTAAAATCCATTCAGTACTTTTACGTGAAAGGGTAACAAATGTCCATACATCCATACAAAATTTCGTGTCTATTATATTAGTAGGAAATAGAATTATTATATGCCCTGTACTGAACATATATAAACTGTACTGTATGAGCGAATAAATCGATTGGTGAATGTTTATATCTTATTGATTAAAAAATGCACGGGATAATTTTTTTAATTTACCCGTACGAAGTCGGGACGGGCAGCTAGTATGCACTAAAAAGTAAAAAAATAATTGCGTATTCTTCTATAATTTGATAATTAACTTACTATTTTCTACTCATCAATATGTAGGTACGAATGTGTTGAGTGGTTGATAAAATGTATTTACAATTATTGTTACTTTTGGAGTCGATGTCAGCCAAGGTGGGTTTATAACTACATACATAGTTATAGGTGAGATGTGCTTGTGTCACACGCGCAACTTTACGAGGCGAATAAAAGTCGATTTGTAATGTGTATGTTTTTGTTTGTTTTTAAAAGATTCTAGTGTTTCCTTGGTATATTATAGTGTTTCCTTAGCTGACATCATCGAAATCGATTCATCCAGTCGAAAGATATGAGGTAACAACGTCAAAAAAAAAAAAAAAAGCAACAGACGAATTGATAACCTCCTCCTTTTTTTGAAGTCGGTTAAAAAGAAGCGCGCTCATTTTAACCGCTGCCATCTTGTTAGTGCATATAAACTATAAAGGTAACGTTAATTATTTATTGGCGCGACTTATGATTTGTAATGTGTTCAAATTTGTTATTTGGATTTAAAAAGTAATTGAGTGAGTAATTAACATTAATTTATATGATTTGGTGTTCTATTTATTAATAAATCTGGATGCTAAATATATATTATTATTTATGTTAAACTAGTGTTCGCCCGCGGCTTCACACACATGTAAGGTAAAGGCGGAAGAAGTTGGTATTGTAAGGGCTTATTATAAAGTAGCCTTTGTCCTCGGTTCCAAGCTTGGTTCATAAAAAAAACATCAAAATCGATTCTCTGGTCTAACCTTGAAAGCGTTTGAAGCATTTCATATTAGAATAGACCTGTAATAAAATTATGTTAACCGAAAACTTTACTTAGAATTTTTGTCAAAATAATATACCGTTGAAAGCATTTTGTTTTACACCCACGATGCGGCCCGTGGTTACGGCCAGATAATGTAAATAAGATGGGTTTCATCGCTCAGGAGTATATAAATGTACTCGCATAGACTATTTCGCTTTAGTGCCATTAGACCAGGGCTTTCTAGCGGCCTACATTAAACTGAATTCGATGGATTTAGCTAAAGGCATTATAGAGGAGCATAATTATATACATATAACGCTTATAATTTTAATTTAAATAACTTTTATTTGGTGGTAGGGCTTAGTGTAACTTCGTCTGGGCAAGATATTCTACCGCAAAATGGCACAGCATTGTCATGTTCCGATTTGAAGGGGGAGCCCGTATAATTACAGACACGAGGTACCGTCTTAGTTCCTAAGGTCGGTACGTGTTAGCGATGTAAGGGATGGTTAATAGTTTAATGCCATTGCCTATGTGTGGTGGTGACCATCAGACTATCAGTCCCATTTGCTCGTCCGACTTCCTATTCTATATATTAAAAAAATACTTCGTAAAACAAAATTTGTATTTTTTTCCTCATTGTGTATAAGAAGGGCCGGGCCTTCGTTCTGTTTTAAAATGTCATTATTCGTATGTTTATATTTTAATTCTTCCAATTCTTCCAAAACATTATACATTGTGAACAAAAGGAACTAATTTTCATTTATAGCCTACAATCTAATTATATATATTACTTCATTTTATATACTAAAAATAGTAACGCTTTCAATAATCCCGTGATATACATATCACTACACCACTACATATTATAAAACAAAGTCCCACGCGGTTCCTATGTGTCTGTATGAACGCAATAAACTAAAAAACTACCGAATGGATTTTCATACGGTTTTTAACCAATGGACAAAGTGATTCAAGAGGAAAGTTTACGTGTACAATTCATTAATGTTTTCTGTAATTTATTTGAAATATGACGATAATTGTTGAAGAAGTCGGAAACGATTCGAGCCGATCGGAGCTTTCATCGAAAACGCTGTAAAATCCCTTTGAATTATAACAAAATAATGTATGGTGAAATTATTCCTCTTTCATAGATCTACAGAAAAGACCGTGATGGCATATGTCTATCATTTAAGGATAGGTAGCTATACCCACTTTAATGTTTTAAAAATGGCTACCTAATAATGTGATAATTGGAAAGCTATAAAAACGAATATGATATTAATCCTTAACAAATTAAATACGTTATTTACTTTAAGCATTTCATGTATATTATAATTGCCCTTTACACCATCCAATTTAAATTAATATCTTAGGAGTTATCGTAATTTTAAAATTATCACGCACTAAATAAATTCAGCGATCATACTAACGCGTGATGCATAGGAAATAGGAATATATTTTACTCTGCTACTCGGGCGAAACCGGGGCGGGTCGCTAGTATAATATATACCCTAGACCGCTAAACATGATTAATCCATTTGTCGCTACTTAATTGAATTTATTTCCGTGCATCATATCATTGTATTGGTAAATCTAATTTACTCGCAGTTATTATAAAATGATTTTATTGATAGTAATTTATGTATTCGAGACTTGTGTAGCTAAAAAGTTGTTAATAGTCTTGATGCTTTATATATATTGGTTATAACAGTACCGACCTAGCAAAGGCAATTGTTTTCTTTAGTTTGTGTAGTTATGATTTATTAGCCTCCTGTCCCATTGATGAGGAGGTCGGGGCTTACTCCACCACCCTGCACTAATGCAGGTAGATACATATGTGACAAAATTTCAGTGATGATATATCGCTAACCTGATATCATCGGTTAAGTTTTGCGCGTTCTAACCACTGGGCCATCATGGTGTGTATGTATTATTTAAATATAAATATCCATTGCTCTTGTAGGTACACCTATTGCCAATTCTTATGCCAAATTAATGACTCGAATATGTCGCTCTTTTTGTATCTATACATAATTATATTTATTATATGTATTAAGCCAAGATGGCCTAGTAGTAAGAACGCGTGAATCGTAACCGATGATCGTGGGTTCAAACCAGGATAAGCACCACTGAATTTCATGTGCTTCATTTGTAATTATAATTAATTTCATGCTTGACGGTGAATGAAAACATCCTGAGGAAACATGGATGTCAAATTTCACTGAAATTCTGTCACATGTGTATTCCACCAACCCGCATTGGAGCAGCGTGGTGGAATAAGCATCAAACCTTCTCCTTAAAAAAGAGGAGAAAGGCTAAAACCCGGTAGTGGGTCATTCATAGGATGTTACTCACTTATAATTATTTCACTTTCGTTATTATTATTACCAATATTAGTAATCAATATGAATAGTTTCAAAGAATATAAAATTATATGAAATATAATGTTATTCATTATAATTACGTCTATTTGTATGTTTAATTAAATATATAACAGCGCGTTGCACGGCACGATGATTAAAGGGAGATGTTCAGTGTGGGGTATGAATCGGGCCAGTGCGTTTAGGTACGACGCTTTATTTAGCTGGACGAGGGTTGGGTTGAGTGTGGATACCATGAGAAATTGGTTTATGGGAAAATAATCACATCGATTGTTATATATAAAATTTGTTTGCGTCTTTATTCGTTTGTAATTATACTTATAATATATTTAATACACCAGTACTAGTTGAGATGCAAACGATTTCACATTGGCGATGTAAGCGATTGTTAACATTTATTATGTAACTAATATCTATTAGCATTGGTAACCACTTAACATCCGGTGGTCCGCCTACCTATACTATAAAAAAAAGATCTCTTTAGATCTAATTAAACAAAATAACATATATCGTTAATACGACGACATTCGTACAGTTCTGTTTTAATAAAAGCGCGCAAAAAAGTCCTGTTTTTTATCTTAATCACAAAGCTATACCAATAACGTTCTAAAACTGATTATATTTTTATTAAATTTGATTCAGTAACAAAATTTGTATTTTTATTAAAATTATTCATAAGTAGTCGTAGTTAAGTAGGCCTCATTCAATCGATGTAAAAAATGTCTGTCCGCCTGTTGTCTCATCAGCCTAATTTCACGGTAATCGGTAGTTGCGTTGAGGCGACAAGACGGAACAAAGATGAAAGCTTTGGAATACGAAGTTAAATCTAAAAACGGGTCATGGGTAGATCAACCACAATTAATAAATATATTAATAATTACAGTTACTAAACCGTTATTTAGACATACACAGTTATATTAAAGTGGAGGTCCCAGCGATAAAGAAATGAAGCCTTCTAATTCAAGCTAGAAATAGAAGCTATAAAAAAATATAATAAATACTTATAAAGTATACTAGGACGTGATTACGGATGTGAATTTCTGTTTATCTTTTAAAAATAATAAAATATAAAGAAAAACTTTTAAGTTTATGTAATTTATTTTTTAAATGTAGATAATATTATCTCATCAACATTTCTTACGCAAAAGGAGGAATAACGTTCGTTAAGCTCCGAGCGCTTTTGAAAGCATTTTATGAAATAGGTACACGAGAAAGTATTCGAAAATTTTCATATCACCGTCGAGTAAGCATTTCGCTAATCATATTTTTTTTTTGTTTACAAATTGTTAATAAAAATTGTGATTACGAAATGGATTACTTCATTACAATTTATGAGTATGAGACGAATTTAGTTTTAGATTTTATCTCTTTAATATTACGTAATATTCTGTGATGAGATTATCCGTAGCCTTTGATAACATCCGGCGGAATAACTATCGTTATAGAGAGAAAAAAATGCTTCTAAGTATATTTGAAATACAATTTTAAAAATTAAATTAAAAAAATCGCTAGTAGTATCTGATGATTTTTTTCCACCCGTGTATAATCCAACCTGCAATGAAGCATCTTGATGGAATCTCTACTTTACCCACTTTCAGACTCTACGGCAAAACAACAGTACTTTGTTCCGGTTTGAAGGGTGAGTGAGCTAGAATGATTACAGACATAAGAGACATAACATTTTAGTTCCCAAGGTTGGTGTGGCATTGGCGATGTAAGCGATGGTTAACATTTCTAAAAATGCCATTATCTATGAGAGTTGATGACCACATACCATCAGGTGGCCAAATGCTCGTCCGCCTACCTATACAATAACAAAAAATATATTTTAAATCTACTTTTTTGACCAGCATTGGAATATTTATAAGCTTTTGTGAACACACTAAAATTGTCGGCGATTATACAAATATATCGATTTTTTATCGACGGAGTTTATATTTGTCAGTGGATATTGAAATGTTCACAAATATAATTTTATTACGTATAAAGGTGTAGGTATCGTGTAAATATATCTTGTTTGATACGAAGGTAACTCGAGTAAGATGAAATCCACTTGAGTCGAGACCCGTTTTATATTGAAGCAAAAATATTGGGCTGATTTAACTCAATCTATAGAACACGTAAGTTTCAATCGAGGTATCAACGCAAAGAAACTTATATTAGATGAATAACATATGAATGATGGTAATGATGATGACCCATATACACAAACCTGCAATGGACCATCATAAGAGCTCCAAGGAGATGGTTAAGGCTTTTCCCATCAGCAGTATTTTAACAGACAGCACAGTTATCGTTTATTAAACTAACTTCACTCATGTTCGTACGTTTGTATATTAGTGAGTATTTATGTGTATACACACACACACACAGTTTAGTTAAGTTACACATGTAAGCATGTGTAAGTTTGTTTGATAAAAAATATTGCATATATAATATAAATCATTAATCAAAGTATTCGTGAATAATTTAAAAATATAAAAATTAAATATTGAAACAAAAGTTAATATATATTATTTAACGAAATACTTGTCATTAATTAAAAAGTTGTTTAAGGCGAGAATTTTTAATCTGAGTTGTTTTATTAATAAAAGTGTTGGTATAACCCATTTTAGATGAATTTATTAAATTGTTGTGTTTAACTGTTACAAAGTTCAGTTCTTCGCCAAGGAGTTATCGGAAATCGAATCCCTTTGATGATTACCGCATAAACCGAAAACACGTATCACGAACCTTTTCAACTTGTGGTAATTACAGAATATCGTCACCAACGCGTATTCCACCAATTACCTTTACCCAATTTAAATGTGTATTTGCCTTTAAAAAAAGAAAACCATAGCTTTATCGTTTCAATGTTCTAAAGCAAGACAGTTTGATTACAGAATTGTTTAATGTTGTAAACTAGTAGGTGGGGACAAATAGCGGCTTATTCGGCTGTGTTCTATCGGAAATCGATGGGCAACGGTTTCATGTAGGAATTTAACAGGATTCGCGTATTAATTAGTTTCTCAACTAACTGTTGTGGGATTCGGGACATGATAGTTGAACAAATATTATTAGGTCGAGTTTGAGTAGGCGACGAATTGATTTTATCGTTAACGATGTTGAATAATATTAATTAACTTTATAAACCGTTGTTAGGTTGTTGTAAGGATTCGTTATCTGTGTTTATTTATTTGTAATACATAAATTGTGCAACAAAGCGCATTTATTTCATGAGATAATGAATCAATATGCATATAAATACAAAATACATAAAATTTAATAGGAAAAAATAAAACAAAATGATTGGATTCCAATCGTGGGTTAAACTAAATAAGGGAAGAAATTGTGTACGTTAATATATGTAGGTTGTAGCCTTTCCGCCACATTACTTCATTGCAAATTGATATCCTTGTCTTAGTATTTATTTCAACTTGTATAGTGTAGGTTACGTCACAATATGTAGATTACAAGTTATGGTAAGTTTTGCACATTCTGTATAGGTACCATTCACCACATACTTTACCACTAAATATCAGAAATTGTGGTATTCTCCTTTGAAAGGTGAGCGAGCCAGTGTAACCACAGGCACGAGGGTCATATCGCCTTAGTTCTCAAGATTGGATTAAAGGAAATGTTATTATTTCTAGCGGCGCCAATGTCTACGGGCGATGGAGAATATCGATTTCCTTTCCCCATTTTTTAATTTGAACCAATAATTGTTACATTAATATTGATAAAAAACAAGACTTATTTTGAAAAAAGCTAAAAAACATGATAACTCAAAAATGGTTCACTTTTGCAGTATGCATATGAGGGTTAAAATTATCGCAAATAGTCACCCCTATGATCTTCTAATTGGAATACGTCGAATAACCAATAACCCTGTATAATAATAGTGAATTACGATACAAAATAAAATAAAATATTTATTCAAGACATTATATTTTTTGTTTTTTTTTTTTAGTTTGAGCTCTAAGACTTATAGTTTTAACATTATTTAGTTAAGGTTTTAATGTAAATCAGTATAATTTTGAGTTTTGTATTAGTAATATTTCTCGCACAAATTACACTAACCATTATTTGATACAAATAAAAAATACGAAACTAACAAAAACATCTTGTCGTTCTACAAAATAATTATTTACATTGAATTGAATTGAAATTGTATCTTAGTAATCATTTGAAGTTCTCTATCAAAATTAAATAAATTGAGCAATTGACGAGAGCAGAAATGACTACCGACAGATGTCAGTGACAATGATGTCCTCCTGACCTGATTTCAGGGCGGCGGTTCTTAAAGGAGAGTAGACAACCAGGCTAGAGATATGAAAGCGTTCCAGTACGTGCTCAATCGCAGGTGCACTCCCTACTCTCTCACTCTCGGGAATGGAAATCTAGCCAAACTGGAGATAGGTCAGGTGCAGAACTCCGAACTGCTACTGAGTATAGGTACCTCTACAGTAATATCCAATAACATTTATTTCTTTTAATTGGGTTTTGAAAGCCAGATACCTAGATCCGCAGTATGATAGCTTGACCAAAGGGTCGGTATGTAGTTCAATAAGAAATTACTTATAGATATAAAAAAAGAATCACCTTACTATGTTTTTTATTTAAAACGAACTCAGAAGTATAAAAGTATAATTAGCTCTATTTTAAATAACTAACTCGTACCGTAGTTACAAATTAGTTCTGCTCCAACACTTCAAACAAGCGAACTATACAGAGCCCGGCGGCAAAAAAATGTACCTAAGGTTAAAGTTACGCATGTGAAACAATTAAAGCGAATATTTGAAGTGTTTTTGGATAAAAACAGGTTGTCCAACATCAACAAAAATAATTGCGTCATTTGTAAGATTTTATTTTTATTCTTTTTTCAACATTATTATTTTGACAGTTTATATCTCGATGTAAAAAGGTTTGATAATGTGAAAAGATCTCATTAAAACCTTATTATATGGTCGTGGAAATCAAAGTTTATTTTTCATTAAATAATTTAGAGACTAATTCAGTGTATCATTAAAAACTAATGACCAGAGTTCATTATATTGCTCAAAGGAATACTTAATTATAAATATCTTTAACATTTTCAATATTTTTTTATTTACAATTTAATTTGCAGGTTTTCTTACAATGCTTTCCTACACCGCCGAGTACGAGATGAATTATAAGCACAAATTATAGATCGAGAAATCATCAGCTTAGAATACTACATTCACGTTTTCTAACAACTGAGTCACGGCAGAACGATTAAGTTTAAATTAACATTTATTAAGTAGGAACATGTTTAATTAAAGCTTAGAATATGATCGTATGTTCGTAAAATTATCTTGGTTACTAGACTAGACACGACTACTTTATATTCGAATTAATATATTATTACTATTGTTTTGCCCGCGGTTTCACCCTCTTAGTTCTCGTTTCCGTGGGAGTTCGGGTACAAAACTAAGCCTATGTTGATCGCTGATAATGTAGCTTTTCATTGGTAAAAGATTTTTCAAAATCGATTTAGTGCTTTCGGCGTGTCTGCGGCCTTATATCAAGCCACTAGACCAACGAGGCAGTCAAAGATATAAAGATATAAGTGCCTAGACATAAAGTAACACGTTAACGTTTACGAAAAATGTATATGAAGATTTCTGCAGCGACGCTGGCGGATCTATTAAATTGTATTTCTGTATACAATTTGTTTGTTCAAACAAACGTGACAGCGTAGTATTAAATCTTGTAGTGTGGCGAAATGACGACCACGATATAAGGCTTAGTTGAAATTACCGATTTTAATATGGATTATTATAAGTACTAGCCTGGGCCAACGCTTCTTTTGTGTCGGAGATTACAGCATGGTGGATGCTGCTCCAATGCGATTTGATGGATTTACATGTGGTAGATTTCCACCTGACATATGCAGGTGTCCTCACGATGATTATCTTCAACGGCGAAAATTAATAATATTATTTTAACAAGACAGAAATAATATAATATTTTTTTAACAACACAGTTAATTTTTTTTTTAAATTATGATTTTCCTAAACACAGAGGGCACTAAAATTAACTAATATTTCTATTTGCTATATTAACTATGTGCTCACTTTAAATCTGCTACTTTTATCGCTAACCGTTGCTCTGTTGACGCTGACATGTAGGTAGGTTGACTACACTGAAATTGCTTACTGAGCATGTGAACCTTTTGAAGTCCGGATCCTATATAAAGCACGAGTTACATACATCAGTTTTTTTTAATCTGTTCACTTTGTAAGTTGTCAGGACTAAATATGGACAAAAAATGCACGACAAGGCGCGAGTGAATTGCCGCTCCGGTACGACATGCGTTTTTTTTAATGTATTACGTTAATTACCATAATTTCCACATGTTTTTGATTCTTTATATAGGCTGCCCCGTTTCGGATATATGCTAAAGTTAGAAAAATCTGAAGTAAAAATATATTAATAATCTTTCGCAGGAAGCTTATACTGGCTAATAATAATAATAATTATTTTAAGTAAAGGTAAAGATTACTTACTTTTATACTTACTTTTATAATATTTGCACCATTGAACTGAAATGGGGTTTAAGGGGTCTTTTTTGAAGGGGGTCTTCAATAGCTAGTAATCACTGTTGATTCTTTGTTAGGAACTCGAAGAGAGTTCAATATATTTACATACACTGAAAATAGCAAGTTATTTAATTTATTATTAAACGATAATTTATATTATTAATGATAAAGTTTAGCGGAGTGCCGCTCACTCAAAACGGAAATCTTTAATAAATTATTAATTTCAGTGAGTTAATAAAGGGATACGAATTAATTTATATTCAGTCAAGAGTAACTGAATCTTCTCGTTAAGCCCACAATTTATTGTAAACATTGAATTGAGTTAACAGATTTCTTATTAACAGCATTATATATTACCTATTTGTATTATGACACTGTTGTCAGTAAGAGCCCCCTAATGATTTGGGCCTAGGGGCCACATATAACAACTATAACTAGTTGGTTTATGATATTTTTACATTAAGGTATGGTATTTGACATTAAGTCATAGACAAAAGAAAATAAAGACAAAATTATAACTAAAATTTCAATGCTTACCAATTTTAGAATATGAACTCTGGTAGAAAGTGGAGGCTGGGGTCTCCCGATTATTGGGGGGCACCGAATGATTTTATTCATCGAAGCTATTGTATGAAATGATAATAATTACTGTTTTTAATTAATTTATTTGCTTAGCGACTTTTTATACTAGAGCATAGATCCATTTTTAAATTATGTTTTTTTATATACTATATGTACAAAGTCTCTGTTTATAAACAACATCCCTGACGATAATTTCATAACACTACATGGCGACCACGACCGCTCTGACAAGAGTGCCACGAGGAAGAAGAAGAATATTTGGGGGACACACCCCCATTGACTCACCGTGAACTATGCGGCATCTGGTTCCGACTCACTGGAACATTCCACTGGCCCGGCAAGCATCACGTCGGGGTCACCAGTTATGGGGGTCACACCCCCATTGAAAAGGGAGGATCCTCCGACCAGACGGGTGTTGTGTCTGGTGGGATACTGCCCCTTACTGTTGTTGTCGGGTTCTTGTATATATGTACAATTGCTCTGATAACTTTAATATCGCGATGTAGGATACGTCTGTTCATAGTTCGTATGTGGCGAGATAGATGTCGCTACAAATATGTACAATTGTACATAGTCATAGAAAATGTGACTTAGGTAAACTTATACTGATATGAATAGAGGTAACGATATTCTCATTCCGAGAATATCTTCTCGGAGCCACGAGCGGGGCAAATCAATGTACCCTATATTTCCAAATATGCCCTATTAAACGACGTAGCCCGTAACTAATCATAACTCATAACTAATTCATATTGTAATGCCGCGTCCACACAGTTTGAATTAAGTCGATTAACCATTCAATCGGAAGCGATTTGAAAATAAATTTAATAAAAAAAATTAAAACGATAGTTTTCAATTTTTATTGAGCAACAATTGTTGATCAACTACAGATGAACTATGTGCATCTGCCTATGTATATAAAGCCTAATTATCCATTGGTAGTTTGATGGTAGACCTATATTGACTACACACTTGGTGGTAGAGCTTTGTGCAGGCTCGTCTGGGTAGGTACCACCCACTCATTAGATATTCTACCGCAAAACAGCAGTACTTGGTACTGTTGTGTTCCGGTTTGAAGGGTGAGAGAGCCAGTGTAATTACAGGCACAAGACATAACATTTTAGTTCCCAAGGTTGGTGGCGCATTGGCAATGTAAGCGATGCTAACATCTCACACAACGCATATCTGTATATTAAAGAACAAATATCAAAATTTTACTTTAATTATTCGTATAAATGTTATGCTTCCCTAATATAAATAATGAACCCTGTTTTGTATCAGCATACGACATTGGAACAAGCTCACTCGTGCAACAGTTGATCTAATTAGATCACACTGAAAGCATGACATTTGTAGAGCAAAATTATATTTAATACTAGCAATTACCAACAGGGTTAATTAAAACTTTATAATATATATTAAATAATTGGTAATAGCATACGTCCTCTTCAAAGACTCGAAAATCGACTTCAATACCTCTTTGAAACAGTTAATTAATTACTAATAATAATATTTTATTTTCACTAAAACGCAATTTGACCAAACAATCTCATATAAAAATATATGTCCATTTAATATTAATAAAAATATCCATATACACCTATACCTACCTATACGATACCTAAGTATACAGAGTGTTGACTGCCTCGTTGGTCTCGTGGCTAGATATAAGGCCGCAGACTCGGCGGTCCTGGGTTCAATTCCCAGGTCGGGCCAATAAATAGTTATTGGGGTTTTCTGTCAGAAAATTCTCAGTAGCAGCCCGGAGTCTGGAAGTTGGAAGTGTGTACACTCCCGTGCCTCGGAAAGCACGTTAAGCCGTTGGTCCTGCGCCTGAACTCTTTCTGGTCGTGTCGGATTGCCGTCCCATCGGATTATGAGAGCTAAGGAAAAGAGAGTGCACCTGTGTTTGCGCACACACTTGTGCACTATAATATCTCCTGCGCAGTTGGCTAATCTCTCTTGGGATTGGCCGCCGTGGCCGAAATCGGTCTGGAGGACCTTATACAGAGTGTAACAAAAACCCAGTCCGACCCATGAAGTGGTTATTGGGTATCGCAAGTTGGTTCTATTTAAGTTATCATTTTTAAAATACTAAGCAATAAATTTACCCCGAAAAACCTACCTACCTACCAAATAAATTCACGGATCGAACAGGGTTTTTGTTACATACTGTATATTAAAAAGTTTTTCAGTTCTATAGTCGCCCAATAACTATTGACGCTTCACAAAAATCCTTGTCACAACCCGAATTCCATGCAAGCGAAGCCGCGGGTTATCTATGTTAGTGTTATGTGAATAGGCAATAAATTCCATAGCAAGAAAGGCATTATAAAAAATTTAGTTGCGACTATGTACATACCCCTATAAGATTTTTAGATGATCTTAGTGTTTTACTAATAGTAGAAATAAATTCAAATTTATTCGATAGATACAAGGAAACATTAAACAAGCTACCGTAAACATTTTTAAAATATTATGCAAAAAAAATACCCATAAAAATATTAATTGTCATTTTCAATTGTAAATGACAAAAATTTCATGGACAACTGAGGTCATGACCTCGTGTCCGAGCTACCCGATAGGTAAGAGCTATCGAGCGCTGACGCCCGCGCCTGTGTTGCAATGTAATTGTTATTATTTCGATTATTTAAATTTTATTCGGGGTAAAACTTTTGCTTAGAATTTTAAAAATGGTTACATAATTAGAGCCGACTCACGATACCTAATAACCACTTCACAGGTCGGACACGAATTTTGTTACATTCTGTGTGAATAAAATTGTAAAACGACTCTTAATAATGAAAAACTTTTGTTGAGACTACTTCCATTTACCGAATGAACACATCAATAAATCAATTAAATATATTACAAAATTAATTAAATTTAATCAATTAACTCATTATTCAAATGTATTAGGGAGGAGTATAGGTGTAAAAGGCATTCTATGTTCCTTCTTAGGTTTCACTTGCTTCATACCAAATTTCATCAAAATTGGTTCCTACTAAACCGACTTCAGCTGAGAAACGTAACATACACTCAGACAGTCATTATTAATTTCGAATTTACAATATTAGTACAGATGATAAAATTCTTTGACATTTGCGTATTCTAGAAGGTGCCAACTAATATCAAAAGTGACTAAAATATGCGATCAAAGAACGTCTAGTATTTAATATTCATTGAAAGTAAGTGAACTGCATTATAAGCAGTCTACGAGTTTACACGAACTAGTTATTATAATTTATTTTAATTCCAATGATGTATCAAAGAAAACCTCATTATATTTACGTGATAATTTAAGACGCGATGAATTTGAATTTAAGTTGTACATTTTAAGTAAAAGTCGACAGTGTATATGTTCAGTGATGCGCTATTAACACGATATCCATTTAAAAGCCTACGCGAGTTCATAACGGTAATTGCGATCCAGTTTAAAAGTAAATATCGGACAAAAATAACATTGTAAAAATATAGTGCAATATATGAGGCAATAAACGCCCCTTTATATTAAGGCAAAAGGTGACTTTTTTATCGTACTTCCGATCGGACCACCGGATGGTAAGTGATTACCACCTCCTATAGAACTTGGCATTGCAGAAATATTTTTTTTTAATAGCTCGGGAGGGCAAATTACTCTACTCCTGATGGTAAGTGGTAGTAGAGTCCATACGCGACGACGGTTAGTGCAGTCAGAAAGATACACACCCAGTTATCACTCACATCGTAAATGCGTTATCTACCTTGAGAAATAATGTCCCTTGTGCCTGTAGTTACACTGGTTTTACTCACCCTTCAAACCGGAACACAACAATACTAAGTGAGGAACATAAAACCTTAATTTCCAATGTTGGTGGCGCGTTGGCGATGTTGGCTGGTCAATATTTCTTATATTTGTTTACGGGCATTTATAAATGTTTATAAACATTTATAAATATAATAATAGATAAAACATTATATAATTATATTATTGTTCATATATCACACATTACTTTAACTTCGTATAAATGTTATGCTTCACTAATATAAATAATTAACCCTGTTTTGTATCAGCGTATGACATTGGAACAAGCTCACTCGTGCAACAGTTGATCTAATTAGATCTCTGACACTCTTCGCATGACATTTGTAGAGCAAAATTATATTTAACTAGTAGTAACCGTCAAGGTTAATTGGAATATAAGAACAAATATATATTCTAAATGTATGATATATAAAAATACAGGCACAAGGGACATAGAATCTGGCAATGTAAGCGATTGTTAATTAATGGTTCGGTCTATGGGCGTTGTTGACCTTACCAGCAGATGGCCCATATGCTCGTCCGCCTACCTATGCTATATTTTTTTTTTAAATATGACTTTTCATACGATTTTTCAATGGAGTGTGGGTGGCTGTTCACGAAGACAAAAGTTTGGTATAAATTATTTGACATATGATGACGATTGTTGGAGGTGTCGTACAAAATCATGCCAAATGATTCATATGCGCCGTATAAACCAATAGTGTTACATGTATAAAAATAATTATTAATATTTTTCTTTTTGTAAGAGTGGCAACACTGATCTGTATTCCTTTTCAACCATTTTTTGTGTCGTACGCTGTCTCTCAATTAATGTAGAGTTCTTACTCAATCGATTTGTTATTTAAAAACCAAATTGCAATAATATTGTTATATGTAGAGCTTTATACTACCTGCGCGAAGCAGGGACGGATAGTTAGTGTATAATAAACGAATTTTATACTCATTAGCTTGTATTTGAAAATATTTATGTTAAGTTTAAATAAATCTTCTCTCTATCTTACTTGTTGGTAGAGCTTTGTGCAAGCTCGTCTGGGTAGGTACCACCCACTGATCAGATATTCTACCGCAAAACAGCAGTACTTGGTACTGTTGTGTTCCGGTTTGAAGGGTGAGTGAGCCAGTGTAATTACAGGCACAAGGGACATAACATCTTAGTTCCCAAGGTTGGTGGCGCATTAGCGATGTAAGCGATGGTTAACATCTCCTACAATGCCATTGTCTATGGGCGTTGGTGACCACTTACCATCAGGTTGCCCATAAGTTCGTCCATCTTCCAATTTAATAAAAAAAAAATGTAAACGAGAAACAAATTGAAGGATTATATAAACAAGCGAGATGTGCATAATTTTTCCACATATGATCATTCGAAATTCAAACTGTTACACAAATATGCATTCGTATGTTTTTTCACATAATTTCAACTTTCCAGTTTCTAATAAACAATGTGTTTTGTTTTCATCATTCATTCGATTAAATGATATGATAAATACAGGTCTAATCTCGGATACGGTCAACGCAAGTTATATTATATGGCATGTTTACAAACATAGATGATCATTCTTATGACACCTTGGGATGGCAATCCGACATGTCTGGAAAGAGGTGAAGCGCAGGAACGCAGGCTTTACGTGCTTTCCGAGGCACGAGATTGTAAATCTGAGAACTCCAGGCTACTACTGAGATTTTCTTAATATTTTTTTTACGTTTCCCGAAATTTCTTTATGAGCACATAAAGAAATTTATTCCTCCACCTCTTTATTCAGGTTAACATTATTTAACTGAGAGTTTATAAAAATAATAAATAATATATATAGAACATCGTCAACGTTGAAAATATTTTTAAAGAGTTAAATATAAAAGTTTCAAACAAAAATAGACAAAGACTACAAAGTCATCTCTCTAGGACGCTTTGATTGGATTTTTTTACTTTGCTCGAGCATGAAGCAAACTTTTAAAAAACTATAGACTTTAATTTAAAAGTTACGAAAGCACGACTACCGTCCACAAAAAAAAATTGCACCGTTTAATCAGATCGACTTAAATTATAAAAAAATATATTTGACAAGTGGACGATTGTTATATAAGTAATAACTTGGGAATATCCCACTGTTATAATTAATGAAATATTAAGCCAATGATGATCATATTAATTTAAATATTATAGTTTTAGAAATATCAATATACATAATTATACCCGTATGGTGTGTATACGTGTTTTCCAACTACGTCGACACAACTATACTTATTCCAAAAATAAACTTACACGACCTCACTTATGCAGTTTTGCTTAGCAGCTATTTTAGTTAACCACTGATTTGTCTCTTTCTGTCATTATTAATTTGACTTAAGAAAGAAGAAGACAGCATTTTTACTCGGTGGTAGAGCTTTGTGCAAGCTCGTCTGGGTAGGTACGACCATTATTCAGATATTCTGCCGCTAAACAGTTGTACTTGTTAATGAGTTGTTATTGTTATGTTCTGGTTTGAAGGGTGAGTGAGCTAGTGTAATTTCAGGGACATAACATCTTAGTTACCAAGGTTGGTGACGCATTGGCGATGTAAGCGACGGTTAATATCTCTTACTATGCCATTGTGTATTGGCATTGGTGACCACTTGCCATCAGGTGGCCCATACGCTCGTCCTTCGCCTTCCTATCCTATAAAAAAAATCTCTCTTTCTGTCATTATTGATTTCACGTTCGAAAGAAAGAAATTCGAAAGAAGACACAGCCTTGTTTAACTGATCACCCGCTAAACAAAGTAGTACATAAGTACGATAGTTTAATAAGTACGATAATTATTTAATGTAAGTACGATTTAATATTATTTGTGTAAATATTTTGTAACCTATCATGATGAACAAGTTACATATTAGTGTATTTGGAAACACAAACAAATAAAATAATGTTTACTTCATAATACGCGGCGTTGGATTATAATTATTATTGTTAGCTTAAATATTTCAGTAGTTTAGTTAGTTTTGTATGTAAACTATTTTATTGAATAGTTGCTGTTTTGAATAATTTATATAATTTGTTCTTAATCAACATGGTTATTGATTTGACTAATTTAAATGTTGATTAAGTTTTTGGTTGATAGCTTATTCAACATGAAACTGACTTCGAATGCAATTAGTGCCATTGTACTTTAAAACGACTGTACAATACAGTTGCACATTGTGTAAGAACTTCATTACTCACTCGTGAAATCTTAACAATCGACTTATGGTGTTATACTATTTTGACGCGTGTATACTTGAAATGTTATAATTATTATGATCAATATCGCATATCACTTTCTGAAATTTTACAACCGTTTTCAACGTGAGTTTCGTGTTACTGCTGTTCTATAAACGCACTAAGATAAGATTTTATGTATGAAATATTAATTGAAAATGATTGAATTTCTTTAAAAATAATCTGAATTATTTATTTAAAAATATTATAATAATGTCTCATATTTGCTTAAATTATTGAGAATTAATGTTTAATTTTTTTAGTAAGCTAATTTAATAATAAAAATAATTAAGTCTATTTTAATAATAACTTATTTGACCGAAATTCATATTTATTTAATTCAATTTTTTTTTTCACGAATCTTCGATGCATATTTTTGTGATAGAATTGTCATTTTGGTTGGTGATTCTAAGAATTTTGCGGTTGATCTTGTAAATCCCTATAAGATATTTATAAATCAAAAATGTTATATAATACTCATATTGGATGTTACATCTTGTTACTTACTAGGCTATAACGCTATTTAATAATGTTCGTAACTTCCTCTTCATCAGACGTTCGCTTACATAACAATGTACATAATATATCTCCTCTTCTATATACCAATAAGTTACCAAGCCGTTTATATTATAATTAAATAACACGAAATAGGTCACAATGAAATTGATATTTTCAAGCAAATTTGAAATGGGTAGCATTGTCACATGTAGTGATAAAATCGCTAAGGTGCGCGTTTTTAAGCGTAAATAATGCGATTTCACCAACGATTTTATTGCCGTCATACCTTGAACACATTTCTGAACCGTTGGTAGATTTTCGTCAATCAATAATAATCAAGTATTACGCTTCTATGTCTAATAAAGATTATTAACTTTTAATACAAGTGTTACTTATAAACATTGCGATTAATTGGTTAAACAATGCTATTGTGGCTGTTCCCTGTGTACCTTAGTTAAAATAGAATTAAACGTTCATTTCTTTAATATTTATATACCTACTGGAATGGCTAACATTAGACCCAAGTAGGTGCTGTGATCGTTTTTCAGAAATATTTTATTAAAAAAAACAGTATACTTCATTCTTATTTCATACGTACATAACACCGTGTCCTCTTCTTTCGTATGTCAATTATATAATGACAGAAAGAGAGAAATACTTCATTTGGCTAACTATATACACATGTGTGTTTTATTTACATAACAATTATTTATATAAGAACAAATTAAAAATTACTTGTGTACACGTTATGACAGTGTTGAGTGTTGGCGAGAATTCTAACAATTCCCGTTGAAGAAATTTCGCTGCGCAAAAAGTTAACCAGCCCTCCGGTTACCAGTACAATAAGATGTTCTGATATTTGTTTTTGAAACGTTAAATGCAAACGGCACCAAGATAATTTGGTATTAGAGACGAATATTTTTGTCGTTTTTTCGCTTTAACAGATTTCGGTATTTAACATTGTTTCCATGATAAGAGACGAGTTTAATGTGTCAACGCATGTACCTTCCAATAATTCATCATTCAGAATTATCCACTACTAATTCAAAAAGGCCCTATTATTAATCCAGCATCATGATGAATTCCAAAAGGCTCAATAAGAATAAATTTTTAATATTTCATTAAGAAGACCATGGCTGAAACCCCACCTGAACTCCTTGAACAAGAAATACCACAAGGTCTGAAAGATGAATATCCATTTTCCATTTACCTGTGCTCAAAAAAAGCAGTATTCACAATCAAACTACGTATAATTAAAACTATTTTGTATGTGGATTCCTTATTTTTAATTATTTATATATAACACTTAAGTACCTAATTAATCATATTCGAAGCATTCGGTGTGCATAATTTGATTAAGCATACGTGAAGATTAATTAAACATTCAACAGCTTTTACCAGAAACCTAACGTATTATCGTATCCAAGTTTTTAATATTCGTCGTTTCCGAGCGTCGACGAGCTCCGTGCAACGCTTCATAATCATCATCAAAGGAAATGTTTCGCATATATTATATAGGTATATAACGTTAATAATTACATATCCTGTAAAAGGGAACTAGATATATTTTATAACGAGCTGTAGCCGTCATTTACGTCGTTCATTATGTTAATTTTTCTACTGTGAAACTCGATCAGAATTTAACAGCTACAACCAAATAGTTTAATCGAGGGATTTCATGGTCAATAAAAAATACTTATAATAATATATTCTATAATCTGTGTCAAAAAAAAAAATATCGGCAAGCAGTAACCAATATAATTAAAAAAAAACAAAACATTATTTATTAATGTGTAATTTCAAACAAGAATGGGGAACTTAACGGGCTTCGATGAAAATATACGGAATCGTCAGAAATTAACGCTCGTCGACAGTGTTGCCAGATGTTCGTGAAAGTCGATAAGAATATAAAGGGCCGCGCAATTCATTTGATTATTGTCAGACATCGTGCGAACAACAAGTGCTTTGAAACTTTCTTTCGTTTTCTTATGATTAATACAAAAGATTAATCGACTTGAGATTTATATGAGGAACATTCTCACGTCAACTGAATTTAATTTACTTAGTGGAAGCGACTTGTGTAAGCCCGTCTGAGTAGTCACTATCTAATTAATATCAAATATTTTAACGCCAAGCAGAAATGAATATTGTGTACGAGTTTGAAAGTTGAGTGAACTACTGAAACTAAAGGCACAAAGGACATAACATTTTAGTTCCCAAGGTTGATGGCTCATTGGCGATTATATTTTATCGTGTCCTTTACCCAAAGGTTGTCTGGAAGAGATCGCACTTTTAGCGATAAGACCGCCTTTTGAACATTAATACTGCTCTTAAATAGTATTTATAACTGTATGTTTCCCTGATCATGTATATGTTGTACAATAAAGCATATTCTATTCTATAAAGAATGTCTAATTTACCAACCGATCCAATTAATTAACTCTTTTGTCAGAAAATTTTGAAACATATGAAAGGTACGGTAAAGGCACGGTCTAGTTATAGTTTTTAAAAGTCCTGTAGTTAGTACAGATAAACTATAAAGTTATATCGAAAGCATTAGTTTAGTACGTTTAGTTTAGATAAACTTCACGTTCATAGATAGTTTTCAGCTGGTGGTTAAAGTTTAAAATGTAAACCGTACTTTGAGATTATGGTCTAGTATTTTTTTTTTATTTTGAAAGTTATTAATGTTTAGACTAAAATATCTCATACATTACTTCTTTTGCGAATTAACTATTATTATTAAACTGGAACTTGTAACTTGTTTATACTGAAATGCGGCCTTTGAAGAATGTATTATTTTGAGTAAAGTTTTATTTGGATCTCTTTACATAATATAGCAAAGATATCTCTTATAGTCCTTCTTCCCCCTCTCCCTGATCTACTTGTATACTTACAACTGGTACAAGTAAGGTCTAACTACTTAAGGTCTAACCAGCTCGTGTTACAGTATTGATAAGGATATCGCATTCACTAGTTAACAATCGAAGTTCAAATCAGAGCTGAGTTGATGTGTGATCGCTATGTTTTGGTATATAAATATTATTTTAATTAAAACGATTTAGTTATATATATATATTCTTCGTATAAAGGTCTGACTACGTTGGTCTATTAGCTAGTTAATAACGCAGCAGACTTCAAGGTCTTCGATTCATACAAATAAAGTTTTTTTTTTTTATTATTTTGTCAAGAAGTCTCAGTACCAGCTCGGAGTTTGGAAATTGGTGGTGTTTACACTCATTTTCTCGAAAAGACGTAATGCCGTCTTGCTCCTGATTACTTCCTTGTCGTTGTTGTCTTATTGTATTATGAGATAGGAAATAGACAATGCAGATGGACTATACAGTGTGTAGTATGTTAGTAGGTATTCTAATATGACACAAGTTTTAATAGCCGAGCTTGAGCTGCGCTGACTTCTTTACGCTTCGATAAGCTTGCTATTTATTACTTTGAAGATTGAATATTGATTTCAGAATAGTTAACATGAGTCCTTAGATTACACATTTACATACATATTTTTGTTATCATTACAAATCTATACTAATATTATACTGCCTCGTTGGTCTAGTGGCTTGATATAAGGCCGCAGACGCGGTGGTCCTGGGTTCAATTCCCAGGTCGGGCCAATAAATAGTTATTGGGGTTTTCTCTCAGAAAATTCTCAGTAGCAGCCCGGAGTCTGGAAGTTGGAAGTGTGTACACTCCCGTGCCTCGGAAAGCACGTTAAGCCGTTGGTCCTGCGCCTGAACTCTTTCCGGTCGTGTCGGATTTCCGTCCCATCGGATTATGAGAGCTAAGGAAAAGAGAGTGCACCTGTGTTTGCGCACACACTTGTGCACTATAATATCTCCTGCGCAGTTGGCTAATCTCTCTTAAGATTGGCCGCCGTGGCCGAAATCGGTCTGGAGGACCTTAATATTATACATGAGAAAGTTACTCTGTTAAGATTTCTCACTTAACCACTGGTATGCATCAAAGCGAGGCTTCGGAAACTTGTAACGAATAATTTTAAATTTTACTTAATACAAAGTGTGTATCTTTATGTTATATATGTATATATATATGATATATTTCCACCAAACCGCATTCGAGCAGCGTGGTGGAATAAGCTCCAAAACTTTCTTCTCAATAAGAGGAGAAGAGGCCTGAGGAGAAGAAGAGAAGAGGCCTGAAGAATGCTGGGCGCATTGGGACGTTCAGAGGCTGCTACTGTATATGTGATATATGTATTATGTATGTGTATTGCACGTATACTTATATATACGCAGAGTATTGTGTAGTTTGCGAAATAAAGATAAAATAAATTTGTACCCAATTCAAATTAAAATAACAATTCGAAACTTTCTATGTTCATTATTACTTTAATTCGTTAATTAAGCAAAGCAAAATTTAATTATCATTCATAACAAAACTTAAATTCAATAAAATAATACAAAAAGTGTCCCAGAGCAAAGATATCATTTAAAGTTTAAATTGGCGCTGTCATGTACATTTAATTCATTTAAAACAATGCCGCAAGTAGCCGTTACTAAGAAGGATAAGTAGGTATATCTTGGAATTGATTGCTGTTGGCCTAAATGGGGAAACAGTGTTACAGGGTGGGGGGTGAGTCTAAAAATACTTAGCCGTATGTTAAGAGCCGACTTAAGGGCTCAATATACACGCGCCCTAAGGGTGCCTCCTGTGAGGTCGAACCTCGGCTTAGGGCGCCGCGGAGGAAGGACATCGTGTGCTGTATATTATACCCTGATACGTCTAAATGTGGACGGATTGTACTGAAGGGACCAGGAAGACAAGCGGTTCTGATTTTTTTTTTGTGTTGCCACCAAGAGCACTGAACATGTTCATCAACGTTATCCAAGTGTGTCACACACCAACCGAAGAAACCAAATATATAAAAGTGAGATTATGTTCTTCTCTCTCGAATTCAGTACATCCCATCTAGACAAGTCGACGATTCGAGACGATTCGAGTCGAACGCGAATGTCAATCTCATACATTGATTATTATTTTCTATTCTATTCTATTAACGTTAAAGCCACTTGTCTAGGCCTTCATTTTCGCTACGATTTCACGGCAAGTAAGCTATCATAAACCACCACAACTACACCTTCGCATTATACAATATTGTGTAAAAACATTTTGAAGTTCTCCTGATCTGTAGAACAACGGAGGAGGGATCAACGACCTGCCGTGCTTTTCGGGGGCACGAAAGTGTAACACGACTCCCAAGCTTGAACTCCAAATGTAATATAATATAATTGACCTTAGGTATAGGCTTACATCAAAATTAATATATAAAGATTAAATTCAGACCTTATAAAATAATAATAAAACATTCGTATATATGTATATTTAATTAATTGTATTCTAAGAGCCATTTTTTACACAACTGAATTATATATTAATTAATATTATAGATAGATAAAGAAGAAATGAATAAAATTTGAACCACGATTACAACAAAACTACTACAAAATATAGTGAAATGAAGAAAGATAATAGAAAATAAATATTGAGAATTTTATAGTATAATGTAAATAAAATTAAATGCAATCATGCAAGCAATAGTTACTTGTATTACTGTATATACTTACATAAAGGTAATGTTGACGGAAACTAGTCATATCACCGCGGTATTTGAAATCTATACAATAAATATAATTGAATTCTCCGCTTGAGATTTCGAAATAAGGCAAATCACTTCGTTCAGACGCGGTCGGCTCTAACTCGCTAGTCAATCACGAGAGGATCCCAGTATAACTCCAGCACGAAATTGACGACGTATGACGTACGGAACGCGAGCTGTCAACTGTCTAGTCTGCCAGAAGGCCAGGCTTAAGCAGTGCAACTGTTTTGATAAAAAATTGTCATGGACTCCTTGGATTTGGTCTCAAAATAATATATAGCTCGTATTATATAATAATTTCATAATAATAAAGATTCATTTGAATACACTCGAATATTACAAAACGCATTTAGGTACAAAAATTTTTAATCCGATACCAAAGGCGAACTGTGTCACTATGTCATATCATCATATATAAATTTTGAATTTACATATTTAAGCATCCACCCATTCGTACATCCAAGGTATGCTAAAGATTATAATACGTTGTGTGTCGGGTTAGACACGTACGTTAAAACTTAATATCTTAGATCTGTCATTTGGAAATAAATAAATTAAATGTGTAATTAGTTCGTGTTTAGACTATGATTTATAAATATTACTAGCGTATTAATCACGGCCTCGCTCGTGTCATTATTCAGAACTGTTAAATACCAATTTTCATAGCAATTAAAATTGTAGGATTTTCATTTAAACTTTCTTCCCTTTTATCACTACCTAGAGTTTAAATTTTTCAAAAATATTAGTGCTAACCTACCTGCGTAAAAGGCTTCCGTATGTATACAAATTGTCGTAGTGCTAATAGTTTGGGCTGTGTTATTCAGTCAGTTATTTTTTTTTTTCTATAAATCTGTGTGATCATTCAAATTGGTTATATTTAACTCCTTAAAGATTTTTAGAAAGACTACATATTTTTAAAATACGTGTTATAAAAAAATAAAAACTGTTTTTGTAAAATAACAAATATCTGCCTGAGCTCTGAAGAATTTTTGTCTGATATAATTTCACGTGAGATAAACAGAGCAACAGCATCTAAAATTTTATGTCATTTTTTATTACATACAGATTAATTTCGCTATAGAAATAATATGTTATTTAATGTTCTTGTACTGGTTGAAGGACATATAAACGTGACATAATGAAATTAAAGGCTTAAAGGACTTTTTAAAAGGACAAAGACTTACCCAGCTCAAAGTTGTTTAATAAGTCCGAGTTGTTCTGTCGCAATTGTTCAGAAATATATCAAAGGGTGGGTTTATATCATTAGGTGCTAAGAAGATTTATGAAAAGGCACTCGTTCCGTACTTTATTTTCATGAAATATGACAAAAAACTCAATAGTTTTATTTTGGTTTATGAATTAGACTCGGTGGTAGAGGTTTGTGGAATCTCGTCTGAGTAGGTATCATCTACTCATCAGATATTATACCGCAAAACAGCAGTACTTTGTATTGTTGTGTTCCGGTTTGAAGGGTGAGTGAGCCAGTGTAATTACAGGCACAAGGGACAATAATATCTTAGTGATGGTAGTGATTCATGGTGATGTAAGCGATCTGTTAACATTTCTTACAATGCCAATGTTTTAGGGCGTTGGTGACCACTTACCACCAGGTGGCCCATAAGCTCGTCCGTCTACCTATACAATAATTGGTGACGTAATTAATATTAACCATTCATAGTACTCCGCTGGATTTGAAACCGAAATCTCCGGTTGAAATTCACGAGTTCTATCCACTTAGCCATCTCGGCTTTTAGCAATAATCAATTGCAATAACGTTCAATCGTTATTGAAATTGATATTACCAAGCGCTCACAATATACAGTTTTATATGTATCTTCGTAAACGTAATTTGTTAGACGAACGTGTTTCCGCGCTAGCGAACATGAATGAATACACAGATGGACAAACGGTCGCAAGACTCAATGAGCATTTGAAAATAAGATATCAGAATCAAATTATTTGTATCCCATTATTAAACATAGATCAATTAAATATTTACATTGAATTCTAATCTTTATACATTTTACAAGTTCCTACATACCTATATAACCAAATTGTAGCTAATATTCAGTAGAAAATAATCAAAAAAGAGTGTGAAGTCTGTGATCAATGTGTATTTTTTTAAAGTTAATAATATGTTATTTGCGGCTTACCAAAACGATAACAATATATATTTTTTTATTCTTAAAATTATTATAAAAAAAAATATTCAAAGTACTTTATTACGAGTATTTTGTCTTTATTTCATCAAAATCGGGTGAGTTTATCAAAAGTTACAACAACTTCAATTTAATGTATGTACTTACGTATATTTTGTTCTACGCTATCTTAGGCTTATCTATCAATACAAACAAATAAAATTGAAGTATATGTCTGTGATTTCTAAATAAGTTCATATATTTAAGTTAATATGGCTATTTGCGAGTTATCAAAACCAAAACAACATTATTTGAAACCAGCGCTGCTCCCTAATCTAATAATATAAAAAAAACCACTAATTTCGTCACAAATTAAATTCCACGTTAGTAGGTATAGCCACGGTTTATGCTAGTATAATAATAGAAATCGTTAAAAAAAATGTCGAGCAGGTATAGAATAGAGAGCTAACGAATCAACCAACAAATTTTATTATAATAAAATTTTACTCATTCAAATTAATCATATATACAAATAAATAAATTGACGACTTTGCAGTGAATACGTACATAAAAAAAAACAATCTGTAATTTTAGAATTACTGCCACTTTAAGTTGGCTAGTTATTCGATAGTAAAATAAAAAGTCAATTTTTTTGTGTTTGTCTGTTTACCCTTGTTTGGGTAAAATATATAATTATACTCGTAATTATATACATACGTACTCGCCATAATTTAAGATGCCGTTTTCATTAAAAACCCTTTCTCACCTATTTTCAAAATAATAGATATAGGTAGGAAAAAAGCGTTGTCTTTCTGTTACTGTTGCTAACTTGATTTTTTTTTTATTATTCTTTTATAATACGCGAGTAAAACCACGGGGCATAGTCATTCTATATTTGTAACACGAAGATATTTACACTGTATACCCTAATACAACCCAAATTATTTTTAGGAAATAGCTAGCTGATACCCGCGACTTCGTCCGTGTTGTTTGATATATGAACAAAGTTTTCTTATGTACGAAGGAAAAAACATCAAAAAGATCGCAAGCAAAAATGTACTTTGTTTAAACATATTATATCACTGAACACACAGTGCATAACATACAAATCTTTGTTTCTTGAAACTTTAAAAACTTTTTATTAAATGAAGATATCGCAATAATTTTGTTAAGGGCCAAGTGTCTAAGAAATAAAATTTAGAAAATTTCATTGAAATCTATCCAGTAGTTTTTCCGTGATTCGCGCACAACTGCAGAACTCTATCATTTTATTTATATAGATAGTAACACAGCAGTGCACTAAAAGATTAGCAAATTTTGTTCAGATAAAAAAAGAAAAACGCAATAACAGTAGACATGCGCAGAAGTCACGTGACATAGATATACAACACGATTTCTTGTCAGAAACGTTAAAAAATATATCAACTACAATAAAATCGATCATAATATAAAGTCAACGCGTTTAAAAACAGTTCAACATTCATCACAGAATAATATGTGTTATTTGAAGCCGTTTAATAAGATGTTATTTCAACTGATCAGTCTCGTGTGTCACGCAGCTAAAGTAAATCCGTATTTGTATCACGCGCGCACGCCGTAAAACACGAGGTCTATGCGATTCGGTATTATCTCTATTCGACACCCGCTTACAACCCGAGCCCTGTTAAATTAATTGAGGGTTAAAGTGAAAGGGGAAATTCATTTATAACGGCATTCATACAAATACAAATATCCTATAACAGATTAAATTAATGTATGTAAATCGTTCTTATTTTATATAAAACAATACGAAAATACTAATTATTGCTTGTCGGTAGAATATTTGATGAGTGTGTGGTCTACCCACAAAACCCTACCATTGAATATAGCTAACCGCAAATAGAGATCTCTATTAGGGAACAAATATGTTAATTCGATTTATACACACACCACATATTTTTATGGCAATGCAACTGATGCATTGGCACTGGTTCTTCAGGAACGTGGGACGCTAAATACATTGAAATGTAACCCCCATCTCATATTAGAGGAACAATAAAAGACTGGACCCTTGGCGGAAAATACTTAAGCATATAAACGACGCATAAATACGTCTCTAACCTAAAATTCAAGTTAATTACTTTAAAAATACAATAAAACGTTAAAAATAAATACAAATAAAAGTTACTGCACAAATCGTGACAGCGTGGAATGGTGGCACGAAAAATGATATTAGTTTGCATTTAAATTTGACTGCAGATTACATAGTTACCGTGCAAAAACTATTATAATATACGTAACAGTTTCATTTCAATAATGACTGGTAATTTTTTTGCACAGTGGTACTTGGATTTTGAAAGTAATTAAGCGAGTCTAATAGTTAAATGACAAAAAGTTCTAAAAACGAGCTCGGACAGAAAATGATAAATCAGTCTAATGATTACTATCTGAGTAAAATATTTCTTTTTCGTTCTAGAGCGACGTCATTTTAATTTGGCTGACGTAAACGTCAACTAAGCGAATTTCCTTCAAGCGGTTCAATATTTTTTTACAGAGTTGAGCAAAATATCTGTTATTCAAAAAAGAATTTCCATTGACAACCGTCCAATTGATGTCAGTTAAACCGTAAAACGTACCAAAACAATTGCACTGATTCACTGAACATCATGTATGCTCGTCGATCACTAATAAATAGGATACAGATAAGTAAACAATAATCAAATAATAATTCATAATTATGAATCATTTTGAAGTTAGTTATCAGTTTGAGTCCGATCTTTTTTTTATTGCATAGGTAGGCGGCGGGCGGGTCACCTGATGGTAAGTGGTCACCAACGCCCATAGACATTGGCATTGAAAGAAATGTTAACCATCGCTTACATCGCCAATGCGCCTCGAGCTTTGGGAACTAAGATATTATGTCCCTTGTGGCTGTAATTACACTGGCTCACTCACCATTCAAACCGGATCACAACATTAGCAAGTACTGCTGTTTGCGGTAGAATATCTGATGAGTGGGTGATACCTACCGAGATGAGCTTGCACAAAGCTCTACCACCGAGAAAATCATTGACGATTCGTTCCTAACATTATCAAAAGATGAGGTATTTAGAGGAGTTATGAGGGTATGTTAACGCCGTTTTTCCTGCCACGTCATGAATACCAATTACGATGCTCACTTCAAATGAATTTATTTCTGAGCAAAAAATGCCCAGATTGCCCAATGGTAAGAACGCCTCAATCTTAACCGATGATCGTTTATTCAAGCCCGGTCAAGTACCACTGAATTTCTTGTGCTTAATTTGTGTTTATTGTTCGTCCTTGACAGAGAAGGTTAACATCGTGAGGAAACCTACATTGTCAAATTTCATTGAAATTAAATTAAAATAACATTTTATTTTCACTAAAACGCAATTTGACCAAACAATCTCATATAAAAATATATGTCCAATAATATTCATAAAAATATCTATATACACCTTTACCTACCTATACGATACCTAAGTATACAGAGTGTAACAAAAACCCAGTCCGACCCATGAAGTAGTTATTGGATATCGCGAGTTGGTTTTATTTAAGTTATCATTTTTAAAATACTAAGCAATAAATTTACCCCGAAAAACCTACCTACCTACCAAATAAATTCACGGATCGAACAGGGTTTTTGTTACATACTGTATATTAAAAAGTTTTGCAGTTCTATAGTCGCCCAATAACTATTGACGCTTCAAAAAAATCCTTGTCACAACCCGAATTCCATGCAAGCGAAGCCGCGCGTTATCTATGTTAGTGTTATGTGAATAGGCAATAAATTCCATAGCAAGAAAGGCATTATAAAAATTTGAGTTGTGAATATGTACATACGTACTTATAGGGGATAAGATTTTTAGATGATCTTAGTGTTTTACTACTAGTAGAAATAAATTCAAATTTATTCGATAGATACAAAGAAACATTAAACAAGCTACCGTAAACATTTTTAAAATATTATGCAAAAAAAATACCCATAAAAAAAATTAATTGTCATTTTCAATTGTAAATGACGAAAATTTCATGGAAAACTGAGGTCATGACCTCGTGTCCGAGCTACCCGATAGGTAAGAGCTATCGAGCGCTGACGCCCGCGCCTGTGTTGCAATGTAATTGTTATTATTTCGATTATTTTATTAAATTAAATTTTATTCGGGGTAAAATTTTTGCTTAGAATTTAAAAATGGTTACATAATTAGAACCGACTCACGATACCTAATAACCACTTCACAGGTCGGACACGAATTTTGTTACATTCTGTATAATTAAAATTGTAAAACGACTCTTATTAATGACAAATGTTTGTTGAGACTACTTCCATTTACCGAATGAACACAACAATAAATCAATTAAAAATATTACAAATTAATTAAATTTAATCAATTAACTCATTATTCAAATGTATTAGGGAGGAATATAGGTGAAAAGGCATTCTATGTTCCTTCTTAGATTTCACTTGCTTCATACCAAATTTCATCAAATTGGTTCCTACTAAACCGACTTCAGCTGGTAAAGCGTAACAGACACTCAGACAGTCATTATTAATTTAAAAGTTACAATATTAGTATAGATGATAAAATCGTTCGCGTACTATAGACGGTGAAAAATAATATCAAAAGTGATAAAAATATGCGATCAAAGAACGTCTAGTATTTAATATTCATTGAAAGTAAGTGAACTGCATTATAAGCAGTCTACGAGTTTACACGAACCAGTTATTATAATTTATTTTAATTCCAATGATGTATCAAAGTAAACCTCATTATATTTACGTGATAATTTAAGACGCGATGAATTTGAATTTAAGTTGTTCATTTTAAGTAAAAGTCGACAGTGTATATGTTCAGTGATGCGCTATTAACACGATATCCATTTAAAAGCCTACGCGAGTTCATAACGGTAATTGCGATCCAGTTTAAAAGTAAATATCGGACAAAAATAACATTGTAAAAATATAGTGCAATATATGAGGCAATAAACGCCCCTTTATATTAAGGCAAAAGGTGACTTTTTTATCGTACTTCCGATCGGACCACCGGATGGTAAGTGGTTACCACCTCCTATAGAACTTGGCATTGCAGATATATTATTTATTTTTAATAGCCCGGGAGGGCAAATGACTCTACTCCACCTGATGGTAAGTGGTAGTAGAGTCCAAACGCGACGACGGTTAGTGCAGTCGGGAAAAATGATTTGCATTAGCCGCCCCCGCCTTGCCGGCCCGCAAGATGCCTCTCCACGCCCAATTATCACTCACATCGTAAATGCGTTATTTAACTTGAGAACTAATGTCCCTTGTGCCTTTAGTTACACTGGTTTTACTCACCCTTCAAACTAGAACACAACAATACTAAGTGAGGAACATAAAACCTTAATTCCCAATATTGGTGGCGCGTTGGTGATGTTGGCTGGTCAATATTTCTTACATTTGTTTATGGGCATTTATAAATGTTTATAAACATTTATAAATATAATAATAGATAAAACATTATATAATTATATTATTGTTCATATATCACACATTACTTTAACTTCGTATAAATGTTATGCTTCACTAATATAAATAATTAACCCTGTTTTGTATCAGCATATGACATTGGAACAAGCTCACTCGTGCAACAGTTGATCTAATTAGATCTCTGACACTCTTCGCATGACATTTGTAGAGCAAAATTATATTTAACTAGTAGTAACCGTCAAGGTTAATTGGAATATAAGAACAAATATATATTCTAAATGTATGATATATAAAAATACAGGCACAAGGGACATAGAATCTGGCGATGTAAGCGATTGTTAATTGATGGTTTGGTCTATGGGCGTTGTTGACCTTACCAGCAGATGGCCCATATGCTCGTCCGCCCTACCTATGCTATATATATTTTTTTAAATATGGCTTTTCATACGATTTTTCAATGGAGTGTGGGGCTGTTCACGAAGACAAAAGTTTGGTATAAATTATGTGACATACGATGACGATTGTTGGAGGTGTCGTACAAAATCATGCCAAATGATTCATATGCGCCGTATAAACCAATAGTGTTACATGTATAAAAATAAGTATTAATATTTTTCTTTTTGTAAGAGTGGCAACACTGATCTGTATTCCTTTTCAACCATTTTTTTGTGTCGTACGCTGTCTCTCAATTAATGTACTTAGAGTTCTTACTCAATCGATTTGTTATTTAAAAACCAAATTGCAATAATATTGTTATATGTAGAGCTTTATACTACCTGCGCGAAGCAGGGACGGATAGTTAGTGTATAATAAACGAATTTTATACTCATTAGCTTGTATTTGAAAATATTTATGTTAAGTTTAAATAAATCTTCTCTCTATCTTACTTGGTGGTAGAGCTTTGTGCAAGCTCGTCTGGGTAGGTACCACCCACTGATCAGATATTCTACCGCAAAACAGCAGTACTTGGTACTGTTGTGTTCCGGTTTGAAGGGTGAGTGAGCCAGTGTAATTACAGGCACAAGGGACATAACATCTTAGTTCCCAAGGTTGGTGGCGCATTAGCGATGTAACCGATGGTTAACATCTCCTACAATGCCATTGTCTATGGGCGTTGGTAACCACTTACCATCAGGTTGCCCATAAGTTCGTCCATCTTCCAATTTAATAAAAAAAAAATGTAAACGAGAAACAAATTGAAGGATTATATAAACAAGCGAGATGTGCATAATTTTTCCACATATGATCATTTGAAATTCAAACTGTTACACAAATATGCATTCGTATGTTTTTTCACATAATCTCAACTTTCCAGTTTCTAATAAACAATGTGTTTTGATTTCATCTTATATATTCGATTAAATGATATGATAAATACAGGTCTAATCTCGGATACGGCCAACGCAAGTTATATTATATGGCATGTTTACAAACATAGATGATCATTCTTATGATACCTTGGGATGGCAATCCGACATATCTGGAAAGAGGTGAAGCGCAAGAACGCAGGCTTTACGTGCTTTCCGAGGCACGGGATTGGTAACCTGAGAACTCCAGGCTACTACTGAGATTTTCTTGATATTTTTTTTACGTTTCTCGAAATTTCTTTATGAGCACGGGAGCCAGGTTAACATTATTTAACTGAGAGTTTATAAAAATAACTAGCGACCCACCCCGGCTTCGCTCGAGTAGCACAGTAACTATTCCTAAAAAAGACAGCGGGACGCGGGGCCAGGGCGCGCACGCGGTTGCATCGCGCGTTAGTATGACCGCTTGAATTTATTTAGTGCGCAATAGTTTTAAAATTACGATAACTTTCAAATTTTTCGTCTAAGAAGTATTAAAAAAAATTTAGTTCGTTGAGCACAATCGTTCCGTAAGGAGCCGACCCGGCATGGTATCTCGCAGAGGCTACCGCCCCCTCGCCCCTCATAACCGCCCTCCACATCATACATGCGCGCACAAATACTTATTGGCTACAACACTAATACTTACATTTTAAATATCGCTATATCTTTTGAATGAAACGTCCGAATTGAATAATTTAATTCAAAAAGTTCTAGAAAGGTATTGAATTCGTCTTGAATATGAAGTAATTTATTTTGATAAGGATTAATAACAAGGTACAAAATAAAGAGTTTTAAAGCGACGGCAATTTAATTTAAAAAAAAATAAAAGAAAACACTTATTGTGAGATAACTACAATAGTTAGACATATGGTGATGTGATATTTTTTGTAGGCAATTATATATTCTGCAAAGTGGTAGTACATTGTTTTGTTCTATAATCAATAGATTTCGCAGCGCACGCCGTGTAAGGATTTTTTTGGGTCATTTTTATACACCTTGGGTTACATTATTGGACTTTTAGTAAGGATGCCTATTTTTTTTTAAATGTTATATAGCCTATAACCTTCCTCGATAAATGTACTATCCAATACTGAAAGAATTTTTCAAATCGGACCAGCGGTTCCTGAGATTAGCGCGTTCAAACAAACAAACAAACAAACAAACTCTTCAGCTTTATAATATTAGTATAGATAAATAATATATATAGAACATCGTCAACGTTGAAAATATTTTTAAAGAGTTAAATATAAAAGTTTCAAACAAAAATAGACAAAGACTACAAAGTCATCTCTCTAGGACGCTTTGATTGGATTTTTTTACTTTGCTCGAGCATGAAGCAAACTTTTAAAAAACTATAGACTTTAATTTAAAAGTTACGAAAGCACGACTACCGTCCACAAAAAAAAATTGCACCGTTTAATCAGATCGACTTAAATTATAAAAAAATATATTTGACAAGTGGACGATTGTTATATAAGTAATAACTTGGGAATATCCCACTGTTATAATTAATGAAATATTAAGCCAATGATGATCATATTAATTAAAATATTATAGTCGTAGAAATATCAATATACATAATTATACTCGTATGGTGTGTATACGTGTTTTCCAACTACGTCGACACAACTATACTTATTCCAAAAATAAACTTACACGACCTCACTTATGCAGTTTTACTTAGCAGCTATTTTAGTTAACCACTGATTTGTCTCTTTCTGTCATTTTTGATTTGACCTACGAAAGAAGAGGACAGCATTTTTACTCGGTGGTAGAGCTTTGTGCAAGCTCGTCTGGATAGGTACGACCATTATTCAGATATTCTGCCGCAAAACAGTTGTACTTGTTAATGAGTTGTTATTGTTATGTTCTGGTTTGAAGGGTGAGTGCGCTAGTGTAATTTCAGGAACAAGAGACAAAACATCTTAGTTACCAATGTTGGTGAGGCATTGGTGATGTAAGCGACGGTTAATATCTCTTACTATGCCATTCTGTATTGGCATTGGTGACCACTTGCCATCAGGTGGCCCATACGCTCGTCCTTCGCCTTCCTATCCTATAAAAAAAACTCTCTTTCTGTCATTATTGATTTTACGTTTCACGAAATTCGAAAGAAGACACAGCATTGTTAAACTGATCACCCGCTAAACAAAGTAGTACATAAGTACGATAATTATTTAATGTAAGTACGATTTAATATTATTTGTGTAAATATTTTGTAACCTATCATGATGTACAAGTTACATATTAGTGTATTTGGAAACACAAACAAATAAAATAATGTTTACTTCATAATACGCGGCGTTGGATTATAATTATTATTGTTAGCTTAAATATTTCAGTAGTTTAGTTAGTTTTGTATGTAAACATTTTATTGAATAGTTGCTGTTTTGAATAATTTATATAATTTGTTCTTAATCAACATGGTTATTGATTTGACTAATTTAAATGTTAATTAAGTTTTTGGTTGATAGCTTATTCAACATGAAACTGGCTTCGAATGCAATTAGTGCCATTGTACTTTAAAACGACTGTACAATACAGTAGCACATTGTGTAAGAACTTCATTACTCACCCGTGAAATCTTAACAATCGACTTATATGGTGTTATACTATTTTGACGCGTGTATACTTGAAATGTTATAATTATTATGATCAATATCGCATATCACTTTCTGAAATTTTACAACCGTTTTCAACGTGAGTTTCGTGTTACTGCTGTTCTATAAACGCACTAAGATAAGATTATATGTATTACTTGAAAATGATTTAATTTCTTTAAAATAATCTGAATTATTTATTTAAAAATATTATAATAATGTCTCATATTTGCTTAAATTATTGAGTATTAATGTTTAATTTTTTTAGTAAGCTAATTTAATAATAAAAATAATTAAGTATTTTTTAAGTATTTGACCGAAAATTCATATTTTTCTAATATTTTTTTTTTTATCAGGAATTTTCGATGCATATATTTGTGATAGAATTGTCATTTTGGTTGGTGATTCTAAGAATTTATTTTATTGTGGTTGTTCTTGTAAATCCCTAGGTATAAGATATTTATAAATCAAAAATGTTATATAATACTCATATTGGACATTACATCTTGTTACTTACTAGGCTATAACGCTATTTAATAATGTTCGTAACTTCCTCTTCATCAGACGTTCGCTTACATAATATATCTCCTCTTCTGTATACCAATAAGTTACCAAGCCGTTTATATTATAATTAAATAACACGAAATAGGTCACAATGAAAATGATATTTTCAAGCAAATTTGAAATGGGTAGCATTGTCACATGTAGCGATAAAATCGCTAAGGTGCGCGTTGTTAAGCGTACCTATATGATGCGATTTCACCAACGATTTTATTGCCGTCATCTCTTGAACACATTTCTGAATCGTTGGTAGATTTTCGTCAATCAATAATCAAGTTTTACGCTTTTATGTTTAATAAAGATTATTAACTTTTAATACAGATTTTTTGTTGGATTTGGAGGATAGTATATTTTTAATGATAAATTTTATAAAATTTATATGTGATTATAGTAAATAAGTGTTGCTTATAAACATTGCGATTAATTGGTTAAACAATGCTATTGTTGCTGTTCCCTGTGTACCTTAGTTAAAATAGAATTAAATGTTCATTTCTTTAATATTTATATACTGGAATGGCTAACATTAGACCCAAGTAGGTGCTGTGATCGTTTTTCAGAATTATTTTTACTAAAGAAAAAAACAGTATACGTCCTTCTTATTTCATACGTACATAACAGTTAACACTGTGTCTTCTTCTTATGTATGTCAATTAAATAATGACAGAAAGAGAGAAATACTTCATTTGGCTAACTATATACACATATGTGTTTTATTTACATAATAATTATTTATATAAGAACAATTTAAAAATTACTTGTGTACACGTTATGACGGTGTTGGGTGTTGGCGAGAATTCTAACAATTCCCGTTGAAGAAATTTCGCTGCGCAAAAAATCAACCAGCCCTCCGGTTACCAGTACAATAAGATGTTCTTATATTTGTTTTTGAAAAGTTAAATGCAAACGGCACCAAAATAATTTGGTATTAGAGATGAATATTTACGTCGTTTTTTCGCTTTAACAGATTTCGGTATTTAACATTATTTCCATGATAAGAGACGAGGTTAATGTGTCAACGCATGTAGCTTCCAATAATTCATACAGAATTATCCACTACTAATTCAAAAAGGCCCTATTATTAATCCAGCAACATGAAGAATTCCAAAAGGCTCAATACGAATATATTTTTAATATTTCATTAAGAAGACCATGGCTTCAAACCCCACCTGAAATCTTTGAACAAGAAATACCACAAGGTCTGAAAGATGAATATCCACTTTCCATTTACCTGTGCTCAAAAAACAGTATTCACAATCAAACTACGTATAATTAAAACTATTTTGTTTGTGGATTCCTTATTTTTAATTATATATAACACTTAAGTACCTAATTAATCATATTCGAAGCATTCGGTGTGCATAATTTGATTAAGCAGACGTGAAGATTAATTAAACATTCAACAGCTTTTACCAGAAACCTAACGTATTATCGTATCCAAGTTTTTAATATTCGTCGTTTCCGAGCGTCGACGAGCTCCGTGCAACGCTTCATAATCATCATCAAAGGAAATGTTTCGCACATATTATATAGGTATATAACGTTAATAATTACATATCCTGTAAAAGGGACCTAGATATATTTTATAACGAGCTGTAGCCGTCATTTACGTCGTTCATTATGGTAATTTTTCTACTGTGAAACTCGATCAGAATTTAACAGCTACAACCAAATAGTTATACGAGGGATTTCATGGTCAAAAAAAATACTTATAATAATATCTTATATAATCTGTGTCAAAAAAAATAATATCGGCAAGCAGTAACCAATATAATTAAAAAAAAACAAAACATTATTTATTAATGTGTAATTTCAAACAAGAATGGGGAACTTAACGGGCTTCGATGAAAAATATACGGAATCGTCAGAAATTAACGCTCGTCGACAGTGTTGCCAGATGTTCGTGAAAGTCGATAAGAATATAAAGGGCCGCGCAATTCATTTGATTATTGTCAGTAATTGTTCGAACAACAAGTGCTTAGAAACTTTCTTTCGTTTTCTTATGATTAATACAAAAGATTAAACGACTTGAGATTTTTATGAGGAACATTCTCACGTCCACTGAATTTAATTTACTTAGTGGAAGCGACTTGTGTAAGCCCGTCTGAGTAGTCACTACCTAATTAATATCAAATATTTTAACGCCAAGCAGAAATAAATATTGTGTACGAGTTTGAAAGTTAAGTGAGCTACTGAAACTACAGGCACAAAGGACATAACATCTTAGTTCCCGAGGTTGGTGGCTCATTGGCGATTATATTTTCTCATATCCTTTACCCAAAGGTTGTCTGGAAGAGATCGCATTTTGAGCGATAAGACCGCCTTTTGTACATTAATACTGCTCTTAAATAGTATTTATAACTGTATATTTCCCTGGTCATATATATGTTGTACAATAAAGCATATTCTATTCTATAAAGAATGTCTAATTTACCAACCGATCCAATTAATTAACTCTTTTGTCAGAAAATTTTGTAACATATGAAAGGTGGCACGGTCTAGTTATAGTTTTTAAAAGTCTTGTAGTTTGTACTGATAAACTATAAAGTTATATCGAAAGCATTAGTTTAGTACGTTTAGTTTAGATAAACTTCACGTTCATAGATAGTTTTCAGCTGGTGGTTAAAGTTTAAAATTTATACCTAAATGTAAACCGTACTTTGAGATTATGGTCTAGTACTTTTTTTTTATTTTGAAAGTTATTAATGTTTAGACTAAAATATCTCATACATTACTTCTTTTGCGAATTAACAACTATTATTATTAAACTGGAACTTGTAACTTGTTTATACTGAAATGCGGCCTTTGAAGAATGTATTATTTTGTGTAAAGTTTTATTTGGATCTCTTTACATAATATAGCAAAGATATCTCTTATAGTCCTTCTTCCCCCTCTCCCTGATCTACTTGTATACTTACAACTGGTACAAGTAAGGTCTAACTACTTAAGGTCTAACCAGCTCGTGTTACAGTATTGATAAGGATATCGCATTCACTAGTTAACAATCGAAGTTCAAATCAGAGCTGAGTTGATGTGTGATCGCTATGTTTTGGTATATAAATATTATTTTAATTAAAACGATTTAGTTATATATGTTCTACGTATGATGACTAGTTAGCTAGCTAGTTTATAACGAAGCAGACTTCAAGGTCTTCGATTCATATAAAAAAAAATGTCTAGAAGTCACAGTACCAGCCCGCAGTTTGGAAATTGGTGGTGTTTACACTCAATTTTCTCGAAAAGACGTAATGCCGTCTTGCTCCTGATTACTTCCTTGTCGTTGTTGTCTTATTGTATTATGAGATAGGAAATAGACAATGCAGATGGACTATACAGTGTGTATAGTATGTTAGTAGGTATTCTAATATGACACAAGTTTTAATACCGGAGCTTGAGCTGCGCTGACTTCTTTACGCCTCGATAAGCTTGCTATTTATTACTTTGAAGATAGAATATTGATTTCAGAATAGTTAACATGAGTCCTTAGATTACACATTTACATACATATTTTTGTTATCACTACAAATCTATACTAATATTATACATGAGAAAGTTACTTTGGTAAGATTTCTCACTTAACCACTGGCATGCATCAAAGCGAGGCTTCGGAAACTTGTAACGAATAATTTTAAATTTTACTTAATACAAAGTGTGTCTTTATGTTATATATGTATATATATATGATATATTTCCACCAAACCGCATTCGAGCAGCGTGGTGGAATAAGCTCCAAAACCTTCTTCTCAATAAGAGGAGAAGAGGCCTGAGGAGAAGAAGAGAAGAGGCCTGAAGAATGCTGGGCGCATTGGGACGTTCAGAGGCTGCTACTGTATATGTGATATATGTATTATGTATGTGTATTGCACGCATACTTATATATACGCAGAGTATTGTGTAGTTTGCAAAATAAAGATAAAATAACTTTGTACCCAATTCAAATTAAAATAACAATTCGAAACTTTCTATGCTCATTATTATTTTAATTCGTTAATTAAGCAAAGCAAAATTCAATTATCATTTATAACAAAACTTAAATTCAATTAAATAATACAAAAAGTGTCCCAGAGCAAAGATATCATTTAAAGTTTAAATTGGCGCTGTCATGTACATTTAATTCATTTAAAACAATGCCGCAAGTAGCCGTTACTAAGAAGAATAAGTAGGTATATCTTGGAATTGATTGCTGTTGGCCTAAATGGGGAAACAGTGTTCCGGGTGGGGGGTGAGTCTAAAAATACTTAGCCGTATGTTAAGAGCCGACTTAAGGGCTCAATATACACGCGCCCTAAGGGTGCCTCCTGTGAGGTCGAACCTCGGCTTAGGGCGCCGCGGAGGAAGGACATCGTGTGCTGTATATTATACCCTGATACGTCTAAATGTGGACGGATTGTACTGAAGGGACCAGGAAGCGGTTTTGATTTTTTTTTTATGTTGCCACCAAGAGCACTGAACATGTTCATCAACGTTATCCAAGTGTGTCACACACCAATCGAAGAAACCAAATATAAAAAGTGAGATTATGTTCTTCTCTCTCGAATTCCGTACATCCCCTCTAGACTAGTCGACATTTCGAGACGATTCGAGTCGAACGCGAATGTCAATCTCATACATTGATTATTATTTTCGATTCTATTCTATTAACGTTAAAGTCACTTGTCTAGGCCTTCATTTTCGCTACGATTTCACGGCAAGTAAGCTATCCCAAACCACCACAAATATACCTTCGCATTATACAATATTGTGTAAAAATATTTTGAAGTTCTCTTGATCTGTAGAACAACGGAGGAGGGATCGACGACCTGCCGTGCTTTTCGGGGGCACGAAAGTGTAACACGACTCCCAAGCTTGAACTCCAAATGTAATATAATATAATTGACCTTAGGTATAAGCTTACATCAAAATTAATATATAAAGGTTAAATTCAGACCTTATAAAAAATTATAGTAATTAAACATTGGAATATATGTATAGTTAATTAATTGTCATCTAAGAGCCATTTTTTACACAACTGAATTATATATTAATTAATATTATAGATAGATAAAGAAGAAATGAATAAAATTTGAACCACGATTACAACAAAACTACTACAAAATATAGTGAAATGAAGAAAGATAATAGAAAATAAATATTGAGAATTTTATAGTATAATGTAAATAAAATTAAATGCATTATCACGCAAGCAATAGTTTCTTGTATAATTATTGTATATACTTACATAAAGGTAATGTTCACGGAAACTGGTCATGTCAGCGCGGTATTTGAAATCTATACCATAAATATTATTGAATTATCCCCTTGAGATTTCGAAATAAGGCAAATCACTTCGTTCGGACGCGTTCGGCTCTAACTCGCTAGTCAATCACGAGAGGATCCCAGTATAACTCCAGCACGAAATTCGCAACACTCCACCCATCATCCAAACAGCTAAAGTAAGCCAAGTTACTGATGTGGGACATACGCAATGCGAACTGCCAACTGTTTAGTTTGCAATAGCGTAGGCCAGGCTTAAGCAGTGCAACTGTGTTGATAAAAAATTGTCATGGACTCCTTGGATTTGGTCTCAAAATAATATATAGCTCGTATTATATAATAATTTCATAATAATAAAGATTCATTTGAATACACTCGAATATTACAAAACGCATTTAGGTACAAACATTTTTAATCCGATACCAAAGGCGAACTGTGTCACTATGTCATATCATCATATATAAATTTTTAATTTACATATTTAAGCATCCACCCATTCGTACATCCAAGGTATGCTGAAGATTATAATACGTTGTGTGTCGGGTTAGACACGTACGTTAAAACTTAATATCTTAGATCTGTCATTTGGAAATAAATAAATTAAATGTGTAATTAGTTCGTGTTTAGACTATGATTTATAAATATTACTAGCGTATTAATCACGGCTTCGCTCGTGTCATTATTCAGAACTGTTAAATACCAATTTTCATAGCAATTAAAATTGTAGGATTTTCATTTAAACTTTCTTCCCTTTTATCACTACCTAGAGTTTAAATTTTTCAAAAATATTAGTGCTAACCTACCTGCGTAAAAGGCTTCCGTATGTATACAAATTGTCGTAGTGCTAGTAGTTTGGGCTGTGTTATTCAGTCAGTTATTTTTTTTTCTATAAATCTGTGTGATCAATCAAATTGGTTATATTTATGTCCTTAAAGATTTATAGAAAGACTACATATTTTTAAAATACGTGTTATAAAAAAATAAAATCTGTTTTTATAAAATAACAAATATCTGCCTGAGCTCTGAAGAATTTTTGTCTGATATAATTTCACGTCAGACAAACAGAGCAACAGCATCTAAAATTTTATGTCATTTTTAATTACATACAGATTAATTTCGCTATATAAATAATATATTATGTATAGTTCTTGTACTGGTTGAAGGACATATAAACGTGACATAATGAAATTAAAGGCTTAAAGGACTTTTAAAAAGGACAAAAGACTTACCCAGCTCAAAGTTGTTTAATAAGTCCGAGTTGTTCTGTCGCAATTGTTCAGAAATATATCAAAGGGTAGTGTTTTAAACTATATCATTAGGTGCTAAGAAGATTTATGAAAAGGCACTCGTTCCGTACTTTATTTTCATGAAATATGAAAAAAAAACGCATTAGTTTCATTTTGGTTTATGAATTGGTCAGATTAAACTCGGTGGTAGAGGTTTGTGGAATCTCGTCTGAGTAGGTATCCACTCATCAGATATTATACCGCAAAACAGCAGTGCTTTGTATTGTTGTGTTCCGGTTTGAAGGGTCAGTGAGCCAGTGTAATTACAGGCACAAGGGACAAAAACATCTTAGTTCCGAAGGTTGGTGATGTAAGCGATCTGTTAACATTTCTTACAATGCCAATGTTTTAGGGCGTTGGTGACCACTTACCACCAGGTGGCACATAAGCTCGTCCGTCTACCTATACAATAAAAAATACTCTCTGATGGTAAGTGGTTGAATCCGCCCTATAGACATTGGTGACTTAATTAATATTAACCATTCATAGTACTCCGCTGGATTTGAACCCGAAATCTCCGGTTGAAATTCACAAGTTCTATCCACTTAGCCATCTCGGCTTTTAGCAATGATCAATTGCAATAACGTTCAATCGTTATTGAAATTGATTTTACCAAGCGCTCACAATATACAGTTTTATATGTATCTTCGTAAACGTAATTTGTTAGACGAACGTGTTTCCGCGCTAGCGAACATGAATGAATACACAGATGGACAAACGGTCGCAAGACTCAATGAGCATTTGAAAATAAGATATCAGAATCAAATTATTTGTATCCCATTATTAAACATAGATCAATTAAATATTTACATTGAATTCTAATCTTTATACATTTTACAAGTTCCTACATACCTATATAACCAAATTGTAGCTAATATTCAGTAGAAAATAATCAAAAAAGAGTGTGAAGTCTGTGATCAATGTGTATTTTTTTAAAGTTAATAATATGTTATTTGCGGCTTACCAAAACGATAACAATATATATTTTTTTATTCTTAAAATTATTATAAAAAAAAATATTCAAAGTACTTTTTTACGAGTATTTTGTCTTTATTTCATCAAAATCGGGTGAGTTTATCAAAAGTTACAACAACTTCAATTTAATGTATGTACTTACGTATATTTTGTTCTACGCTATCTTAGGCTTATCTATCAATACAAACAAATAAAATTGAAGTATATGTCTGTGATTTCTAAATAAGTTCATATATTTAAGTTAATATGGCTATTTGCGAGTAATCAAAACCAAAACAACATTATTTGAAACCAGCGCTGCTCCCTAATCTAATAATATAAAAAAAAACACTAATTTCGTCACAAATTAAATTCCACGTTAGTAGGTATAGCCACGGTTTATGCTAGTATAATAATAGAAATCGTTAAAAAAAATGTCGAGCAGGTATAGAATAGAGAGCTAACGAATCAACCAACAAATTTTATTATAATAAAATTTTACTCATTCAAATTAATCATATATACAAATAAATAAATTGACGACTTTGCAGTGAATACGTACATAAAAAAAAACAATCTGTAATTTTAGAATTACTGCCACTTTAAGTTGGCTAGTTATTCGATAGTAAAATAAAAAGTTAAATTTTTTGTTTGTCTGTTTACCCTTGTTTGGATAAAATATATAATTATACTCGTAATTATATATATACGTACTCGCCATAATTCACGTTGCCGTTTTAATTAAAAACCCTTTCTCACCTATTTTCAAAATAATAGATATAGGTAGGAAAAAAGCGTTGTCTTTCTGTTACTGTTGCTAACTTGATTTTTTTTTATTATTTCTTTTATAATACGCGAGTAAAACCACGGGGCATAGTCATTCTATATTTGTAACACGAAGATATTTACACTGTATACCCTAATACAACCCAAATTATTTTTAGGTAATAGCTAGCTGATACCCGCGACTTCGTCCGTGTTGTTTGATATATGAACAAAGTTTTCTTATGTACGAAGGAAAAAACATCAAAAAGATCGCAAGCAAAAATGTACTTTGTTTAAACATATTATATCACTGAACACACAGTGCATAACATACAAATCTTTGTTTCTTGAAACTTTAAAAACTTTTTATTAAATGAAGATATCGCAATAATTTTGTTAAGGGCCAAGTGTCTAAGAAATAAAATTTAGAAAATTTCATTGAAATCTATCCAGTATAGGGTTTTCTACCCGGGTACCCGGACCCGGGTATACCCGGGTATTTGCAATTTTTAGGACCCGGGTAATATTTCATGTCGGATCCGGGTACCCGGGTATCCACTTTGATCAAAGAATCCAAATAAATTCTCAGAAAATTACTACTAAGCAGCGTTAGATAAAAGTATTTTTAGTTGTTTTTTTTATGTAAGAGGAGGCAAACGAGCAGGAGGCTCATCTGGTGGAAAGGGCCCATGGATTTCTGCAACATCCGAGGACATGCAGGTGCGTTGCCGGCCTTTGAGGAAATAGTACGCTCTCTTCTTGAAGGTTTGTCATATCCGTTCGGAAAAGTCGCCGGCGAAAGCAGGTTCCACAGAGTGATTGTGCGAGGAAGAAAATGTCTTAAGAATCGTACTGATGTGAACTTCCAGACATCGAGGTGGTGAGGATGGGATTATCAGTTCTGGCGCGATGTCCGGTGGTAAAATTCAGCGGCCGGGACTAAACCAAACAACTCCTCAAAACACTCCCCGTGGTATATGCGATAGAGACTGCAGAGTGACCCAACATCTCTATGCAAATGCAAAGAATCAAGCCGGTCCGTAATAATTTGATCGTCGACAATTCGAACTGCTCTACGTTGAATGCGATCAAAAGAAAGAAGCTGGTAATGGGGAGCTCCCGCCCAGAGGTGAGAGCAGTACTCCATGTGGGGCCGAATTTGCGCCTTGTAAAGATTTAGGCGACTGTCTCGCCTTGTTGAGCACTCCAAGCTTTTTGGAAGCCAATTTGGCTTAAACTTTAACCGCGGAACTGAACGACGTTCGAAATCTCGACGCCAAGTACGCCGATACTGGCTGTGGCAGGGAGAGGAGTGTTCTCAAAATCAGGGTATATGACAAAAGGAGACTTTTTAGGGGATAACGCGTAAACTTGAGTCTTATTGGGGTACAAAGGTATAAAGGAATGTTCCAACTTTTACCTCGGGTAGGGGCGGAATGAGGTGTCCGCCGGAGATGATATCTGGGTCTCGGTTAGAAAGAGTATGGCCGGCTTCGCCGTCTCAAGGTGGAAGTGGTCGGCGTTTAAGTTGGAATTCAGTCCCCATATGTTGCAGAAGTCTACAGCGAGGGGTTGCCTTTAGATGCCTGCTCTGTTTGCCCCGACCATTTTCGCAATCATGAGTATACTATTAGAGGTACTATTAATATATAGAACGCTAATTTATACATCGTCAATAGTTTTCGCAGCGCACGCAATAAATATAACGAAAAATATAGGCAAAATTTTGATACTTTGGGTTACATTGTTTCATTTTATGTAGGGTAGAGATGTCTATTTTTTTTGAAAATATAATATAGCCTATGTTACTCGGTAAGGATGTAGCTTTCTAATGGAGAAATAATTAAAAATGGGTCCAGTAGTTTTTAAGTGAAATTGTAGCAAACAAACAAACAATCAAATTTTCTCTTTATAATATTAATAATAGAAGACTGAGTGTGAATGTTTATTTAGTTATATTTTTGTTATTTTATAACAGAATTTATTCTTGCAAAAAGTCATTTTATCTCCTATTTAGTTAATGAGAACATGACTTTAATAAGTTAAGGTGACTTATTGACATACGTCACTGTTTCGTAGGCAAATAAAACATGATTATAAAAAAAATGACCTTTTTTCTGAAAAAATTGCACATACCCGGGTACCCGGGTGTACCCGGGTATGTGAAAAAATAATACCCGATACCCGGGTATCAAAAAAAGCCGGGTACGCGAAATCCCTAATCCAGTAGTTTTTCCGTGATTCGCGCACAACTGCAGACTTCTATCATTTTATTAATATAGATAGTAACACAGCAGTGCACTAAAAGATTAGCAAATTTTGTTCAGATAAAAAAGAAAAACGCAGTAACAGTAGAAATGCGCAGAAGTCACGTGACATAGATATACAACACGATTTCTTGTCAGAAACGTTAAAAAATATATCAACTAAAATAAATTCGATCATAATATAAAGTCAACGCGTTTAAAAACAGCTCAACATACATCACAGAATAATATCTCTTATTTGAAGCCGTTTAATAAGATGTTGTTTCAACTGATCAGTCTCGTGTGTCACGCAGCTAAAGTAAATCCGTATTTGTATCACGCGCGCACGCCGTAAAATACGAGGTCTATGCGATTCGGTATTATCTCTATTCGACACCCGCTTACAACCCGAGCCCTGTTAAATTAATTGAGGGTTAAAGTGAAAGGGGAAATTCATTTATATGGGCATTCATACAAATACAAATATCCTATAACAGATTAAATTAATGTATTTAAATCGTTCTTATTTTATATAAAACAATACGAAAATACTAATTATTGCTTGTCGGTAGAATATTTGATGAGTGTGTGGTCTACCCACAAAACCCTAACATTAAATATAGCTAACCGCAAATAGGGATCTCTATTAGGGAACAAATATGTTAATTCGATTTATACACACACCACATATTTTTATGGCAATGGAACTGATGCATTGGCACTGGTTCTTCAGGAACGTGGGGCGCTAAATACATTGAAATGTAACCCCCATCTCATATTAGGGGAACAATGAAAGACTGGACCCTCAGCGGAAAATACTTAAGCATATAAACGACGCATAAATACGTCTCTAACCTAAATTCTAAGTTCAATACTTTAAATATACATTAAAGCCTTAAAAATAAATACAAATAAAAATTACTGTACAAATCGTGACAGCGTGGAATGGTGGCACGAAAAATGATATTAGTTTGCATTTAAATTTGACTGTCGATTACATAGTTACAGTGCAAAAACATTTATAATACACGTAACAGTTTCATTATAATTATGACTGGTGATTTTTTTGCACAGTGGTACTTGGATTTTGAAAGTAATTAAGCAAGTCTAATAGTTAAATGACAAAAAGTTCTAAAAACGAGCTCGGACAGAAAATGGTAAATCAGAGTCTAATGATTACTGTCTGAGTAAAATATTTCTTTTTCGTTGTAGAGCGACGTAATTTTAATTTGGCTGACGTAAACGTCAACTAAGCGAATTTCCTTCAAGCGTTTCAATATTTTGAGTTGAGCAAAATAGCTGCTATTCAAAAAAAGAATTTCCATTGACAACCGTCCAATTGATGTCAGTTAAACCGTAAAACGTACCACAACAATTGCACTGATTCACTGAACATCATGTATGCTCGTCGATCACTAATAAATAGGATACAGATAAGTGAACAATAATCAAATAATAATTCATAATTATGAATCATTTTGAAGTTAGTTATCAGTTTGAGTCCGATCTTTTTTTTTATTGCATAGGTAGGCGGCGGGCGGGTCACCTGATGGTAAGTGGTCACCAACGCCCATAGACATTGGCATTGAAAGAAATGTTAACGATCGCTTACATCGCCAATGCGCCTCGAGCTTTGGGAACTAAGATATTATGTCCCTTGTGGCTGTAATTACACTGGCTCACTCACCATTCAAACCGAATCACAACATTAGCAAGTACTGCTGTTTTGCGGTAGAATATCTGATGAGTGGGTGATACCTACCGAGATGAGCTTGCACAAAGCTCTACCACCGAGAAAATCATTGACGATTCCTTCCTAAAATTATCAAAAGATGAGGTATCTAGAGGAGTTATGAGGGTATGTTAACGCCGTTTTGCCTGCCACGTCATGAATACAAATTACGATGCCCACTTCAAATGAATTTATTACTGAGCAAAAAATGCCCAGATGGCTCAGTGGTAAGAACGCCTGAATCTTAACCGATGATCGTTAATTCAAGCTCGGGCAAGCACCACTGAATTTCATGTGCTTAATTTGTGTTTATTGTTCTTACCGTACTTGACAGTGAAGGATAACATCGTGAGGAAACCTACATATGTCAAATTTCATTGAAATTCTGTCACATGTGTATTCCACTAACCCGCATTGGAGCAGCGTGGGGGGATAAGCTCAAAAACTTTCTCCTCAAAAAAGGGAATAGGCCTAAGCTCACAGTAGTGGGACATTCATAGACTACGACTGTATAATTATATACTACAACTGATTTCATAACATAATAGTTTTTTTTTTAATTTGTGTAATTAATGTGATTACAGAAGAATTGTAAAAGTATCAAACGCACCTTAATGTAACAATATTACTTATTGTAACAATAACAATTTTTTACGATGACTTCTTCTTACTATTTTAATTGATAAATTCTCGTTACAAAATCCTATGGTCATTTATTGTTTTTTAAAAATATACAACAATTTATTACTTGTTAACACCGAAAACGTGGAATTTGTCTGCAACTGACGCGCCGTTAATTGCTTCCTTTAGAAGTATAACAAAGTAGCCGAACATTGCTCGATGGCGAAATGCGAAAACATTAATTTGAAATTCAATTTAAAATTTAAAAAAATCCAAATGTTTTAAAAAGTTTTTTGCATATGACGAAAAATTCAAAGCAGCAAAGGCCAGTTAGAAAAATCTTTTACCGAATCACAATCACTAAATTCGAATTTCGAACTTTTCCTAGAGATACGCAAATTTCCCGCGCGATTACTCCCGAGTCCCGAGGGAGTGCGGCAACTCGGTCCTATCGTCGAGCTACAACTGCTCGTAAATCCTAGATCGCTCCTGTCCTGGCTCCGGACGCCCCTCGCCCCGTCGCTGAGGCAACGACATTGAGCTATACGCTTTCAGCAGTATTACAAATTGGATGCGGTTTGTCCACTTATAATTGGTGGCTAGACACAATATTTAAATTTTAGCATATTTAATTGTATATGAAAATAAGTGAATAAATAATTATTTTGGTAATTTTTTTGGAAGTTGGTAATAAGTATATAATAAATAGGTAGATCTTAAATAAGATAATCAGATTTTTCAAACAAATGGTCAGCCAAATTTACTAATATGTTTATGAGTATGTTACTGTGTCTCACAGTTAAACATCTAAATCTTCGAAAGATATTTATTTAAAATAGTGAAATATCGTATTGATCTAGGATTCTAGAGGTAATACTTGTGTTGTAGACGAGAATAAGCCAAGATCAATCCTGCAATGATTTTAAATTTTTGTTTTTTTTTTATACTGCTTCAACCAATGACAGGCGGATGTCCGTTGGCTGCCACGCTACCGTAGACAATAACGCTCTGCTAGTATGACAACTATATTAAAAAGACGCTCCGTCATATCATATACATTCATACCTATGATACATACCTACTTTATATATAACGGTTTTAGAGTTTGTTCGAATAAATACATTAGGTATAGGAGCTAGGTGCAAGCCTGAATTGGAAAAGCCTGTTACTTTATGTATTCCATCTATAGACTGGTTATAGACTATGTATATATGTATTTATTATATGTATAACACTGTAGCGACATCTATCTCGCTACATTCGAACTTTGAACTGACGTATCCTACATCGCGATATTAAAGTTATCAGAGCAATTGTACATATATACAAGAACCCGACAACAACCGTCGGGGGCAGTAGCCCACCAGACACAACACCCGTCTGGTCACAGGATCCTCCGTTTTCAATGGTGAAAACACAACTCAAGACACAAGGCGCGAAGCATCAACGTTTAACTCGGGTAAAACAACATAGAGCATCTGCTTTCAATAAAAAATTGGTTGCCTGTAAAGTCGGTATACGGGCGAAAGTTTTACGTGACAACGACTTTGAGTGGTAAAATAATTTTAATGTGAATATTCATTCGTATAGTAGGAAGAAGACGCGTGCCTTTCACTTTTTATGTCTGTCTCTCTCGCTCTTAGGCGGGCTAACCATGCCCGAGTGGAAGGGACGCGTGCCTCTCACTCGCTCTCATTGTGAGCGCATAACGTGAGCGGAGCGTAACGCAGTTTCTTGAAGTGTCACCCGGCAAACCAATTTATAAGACGTTGTCACGTCAAAATATAATTTTATTATACTAGGTAGTATATAAATTTAATATTACCTATCGATTGTAAGCGGTTAATTAAAGTATCAGTTAATCAACAAACTTCGTACAAATTATAACTTATCGTTAGTCCAATATCAGAAATCATAACAAAGCGTACTTCGCGGACACTTCAAAAACTGATAAAGCCTTCAGAGTTTTGAAGTAAACAAAACTCTGAAAATTAACAATTCAAAATAATTCTTGTAAACGTCCAGGGGCCCTAGACAAGTGGCTTTACGCTGATGGAATAGAATAGAAAATAATAACCAATGTATGAAATTGACATTCGCGTTTGACGTTTCGAAGCGAACGCGAATGTCAGCCTCATACATTGGTTGTTGTTTTCTATTCTATTCTATTAACGTAAAAGCCACTTGTCTAGGGCCCCAGATATTATAGCGACTTCGCCTATATTCATATTTTTTTTTTATTATAAAATAGGTCAGCAGACAAGGAATTAATGGGCCACCTGATGGTAATAATCAGCGCGCTTTGCTAACCTATCTGTAACTGTGATGTCATGTCCCTTGTACCTGTAGTGACACTGGCTGACTCACCTTTCAAACAGGAACACAAAAATACTAATATGCTGTTTTGCATCTTTGGTATGACTCATATACATATAAATATGAATCGTACCTACCCAGATGAGCTTTCACACGACCCTCTCACCGAGAGACCTACCTTCAATAAAGTGAAGATATATAAATAGTACCATATAATGGTCGTCCTGACCGATTTCGGCCACGGCGACCATTATATGGTACTAGTGTACTACTCAAGAGAAATTAGCCAACTGCGCAGGAGATATTATAGTGCACAAGCGTATGCACTAATCCAACATGACCGGAACGAGTTTAGGCGCAGGAGCAACGGTTTTGCGTGCTTTCCGAGGCACGGGAGTGTACCCACTTCCAACTTCTAGACTCCGGGCAGCTATTGAGAATTTTCGACACAAAATCTTGACAACATTTTATTGGCCCGACCTGGCATTTGAACCAAGAACCTCCGAGTTAACGACCTTAATCCAAGCCACTAGCTAAACCAACGAAAGCAGTCAAGTAACATATAAAAAAGTGTTATGTTTATGATAGTTTGATTAAATTGTTTGCTAATATAATAAATTTAATAGTGACCTATAATGTAATTTGTAACGGATCTCAGGGACAAACCAAACACTCGAATAAGATTGGTCTTAGATGAAAGGACTACGTTTCAATAGAACCCGGAACCACTATTACCCTCTTAAATAGATTTATGTTACTCATATTTGTTTATATAATATTTCCAGGTAACTAGCTTATCCGACATTAATTGAATTTATTCTTTGGAAACAAATGTATGCATAATATATTCCAATAGTACGTTAATACAAATATTAAAAAAAGAAGATGAAAACCACAAGTAAACGTTACAAAATAAATAATAATATCAATAATCTACTTTAGTGCAATCTGTAGTCTGGGTAAGTACCTCACCGCTTACCAATACTTGGCATATTTGTCTCTCCACCTACCTAATAAAAAAAAGTATCAAGCTAAGCGAGTGTTTTCTCGTATCGTCTATCATACTCAAATACACCTTACTGAGCGCTCCAGGTATTTTATTCCTGATACGATTATGTCAATCTCTTGTAGCATTTCCTAAGTGCTTGTCTAAAGCAAATAAAAAAATTAATAAACGAGGCAGTCAGTAAAATTGATGCATTTTTTGTATCAAGTTTATAACTGTATGACAAAAAAAATATTTATCGTTTATTTTTACCTATTCGATAAAAAATGTGTTTAAGGCACCACGTCATGAGGCGAAAAATGCTTATGTATAAGCATAGCTACTGTTTTATGGCAACATATTATAATAATTGTCCTCCAGACCGATTTCGGCCACGGCGGCCAATCTCTAGAGATATTAGCCAACTGCGCAGGAGAGGTTTGCACACAAGTGAGTGCGCTATTCTATCTAATCAAATCAAATCTAATCAAAGATATTAGGATGAGACCATCGATAATTAAATACTTTTATATGACATATTATTAACACACACATACATATACAGGTACGCTATTTATATTTAGCGCCTCCATAGCACGCATGGTGGCTGAACTGAACCAACAAAGCCACCGAAAGCGTTTCGAAATAGGCTAGACTCAAAAATGTGGTGACACAAAAAATTGCTTTATCCATTTACTTCCAGTGTTTTAAGAAAACGCCTCCAATTAAATGGTATGAAAGCAAGCGAATAATGATGAATACTTATTTAATATAAGCGTTCTGGCCATTAACCAACAAAAACTAAATATAAGTAACAATGCAAAAATTAGGTTTATAAAGAGCGAAATTGAAAGGTCTAACTAAAAGCGGATTAAGTCGCACGGTTTGGGTCGACGGCGAAGACGTAACCAATTAAAGCTTGTTATTTTGATTTTAATATTTACTTTTTTAATTTATTTGCTTTTAATATTTAAATTGAAATATTTTTATTTCTATATTAGAGTAAGAATGTAAGTTAGAAAGTCTTCTGCATCAAGTCAATCAAGTAAAATATTTTTTTTAAATTATGTTGTCGCCGATAACCAATAGTCATAATTGTAGCAAACAAATCAAAAGCAAAAATTTATAAGAGAAATAAAACTATAAAGACAACTTTAAGAGTGTCGTTCAGACAAGATTCACATAACTTGTAATCATATTTGTGGAGGATGCAAAGATCACAATAATCTATTCTTAATTATACACTTTATCAATGGAATGTATGTTTATTAAATTGAACAATGTTTAATGAAATATCTGTGGATTTGATTTTAGAATAGGTTATCCCCAAAAATTATGTATTGGTGTCGAAAATATTGTGTTAAAAATATATTCACTAGGATATAGAATCCATACATCAATAACTGTTTATATACAAATGGTTATGACTGTTTTATAAAAAATATCAAAATTGTTATAGAAATGTATAGTATTGTTGTAAATATATTGTGTCGCATTTGTCAGTATTCGTTCTGTGTTAAAGAGTCTCGATCCCCGTGATTATAAATAGCCTGAAGTTTCACAAAGAACATGTACACTTTGTATATCGCAATCAAATTGTTTGTTGTTGTATTATTTTCATACGATTTCAATACCTCTGTAAAATAAGACGGTGTATATTATTTATTATTAATATAAGTAAGTTTTATTTGATAATTGTTTTACATAAAATCAATTTACATTGGGGACTTAAGGCGTGGCTATAACTATTATATTTTGTTTATTGTTTCATTATTTATAGCGTTATTAAGTATTTAGAAATAATAAAATAAGTACGTAAGTGCTAGTTGTCTATCACAAGATTTTTTGTATTGATAACATTATAAAATATAATGAATAATAAGCCACCAGGGTAACCTTAGGTTTTATTTGCAATATTTTTTTTATATTTTTTTTTTTTTGTAAGAGATGTCCCAACGCATCTTTCCGTTAATAAATCAGTGCAGTACGAACCGTTGTGCAGAACTAACCTGTGAATTTTTCCTCCACTAACTACGCTGGGTATGAGATCTGCGCGCAGCAATTTCATCATGTAAGGATAATTACCCGATTGGACGTTACTGACGCCGACATTTATTTAAAATAAAGTTGGTTTATCTGACATATACTTCGATAACGTTCGACCAATTAATCAGGGAACTTAGGCCGTAAGTAAATTTCTATTGAGAAGCTGTCATCAACTTTTATACCGTTTAACTGATTACTGTGACAATTATGTATGAACAAAGACTGGACAACGTTTGCTAGATTTTGTTAGCAAGTACATATACAAACCGTAATTGAAATATCTAATGAATAAATAATTATCGCACATAATGGTAGCGATATTGTATATTTTTATAAGGAAATCCTATACTAAGAATCAAGCGAGGAAACTTCACTTATGAATAAAGTTTATTTTGTTATTTATTTCTATGGTATATTCAATTTCCCCGTAAATAAAAAACAAAATTTCATAAAATACAATTATATGAAATCAAAATCTCAGTTAATAATCACTTTCTCAAAACATAAACTTGTATCAAGCCAGATTACAATTGCTCAAGATGTTTTACTCAGCGGATTACAAAGTTGGAGATCTCACATTTCTCGCAGGGAGTAAATAGAGCACCCATAGCCGTACGAGAGCCGGACTTAAGTAATTAACTATCTCATACAATTTTATTATGCTTTACTCAGATGAAGGAAGCTGGGAGATGAAATATGAATATTATAATTATCTTTAAGGTTTCACGTATTCATTACCTTTTAATTATATTACATAGCAAGTCACGGAGAAAATCCCATCGGAAGCAATATTAAGAAAAACACGATTTTTTTTTAAGTAATAGAAGTTTTGGTGTTTACTAAGGCTGCATATTTCAGTCAGGTATGTCAAAGATTTATTAAGTATATTTCATTTTTAAAGCATTTAAATATAAACAATTTACTCGGTGGTAGAGCTTTGCGCAAGCTCGTCTGGGTAGGTACCACCCACTCATCAGATATTCTACCGCAAAACAGTAGTAATTTGAATTGTTGTGTTCCGGTTTGAAGGGTGAGTGTAATTAAGGGCACAAGGGATATACATCTGAGTTCCCAAGCTCGTCCGCCTACCTATACCTTTTTTTTTGATTGACGATTTGATTTGATTTTCTATGCACATAACTAAATGGATGTAAAATGAAATGATGATTCTTTGAGTAGTTAGGACGTGAAAACGAACGAATACGAACTCACTTTACAATAATAGTTGAGAATATGTGCTTGTTAACTCCGTTATTGATTATTATCGTGTCTATCTAGTTATATGTTAATTCTTCTATGTATACCTCCAAAATATATTCATTTAATTATTTGCTTTTATTAATATTTATAAAAAATATAGTAATAATGATCGATAAAAAAGAGTCCTAAGCAATGATATAATCTATATAAATAAAATGATAGAGGTCTGTAGTTGTGCGCGCATCACGGAAAAACTACTGGATAGATTTCAATGAAATTTTCTAAATTTTATTTCTTTGATACTTGACCCTTATAAAAAAAAAGTTATTGCGATATCTTTATTTAATAAAAAGTTATTAAAGTTTCAAGAAACAACGGTTTGTATATGCACTGCATGTTCAGTGATGTATATTTAAACAAAGTATATTTTTGCTTGCGATCTTTTTGATGTTTTTTCCTTCGTACATAAGAAAACTTTGTTAATATATCAAGCAACGCGGACGAAGTAGCGGGTATCAGCTAGTCGTTAAATAAAATTCGTAATTTGTACAGTGATTACGTTTTCGTACTTCCTCGTATGTACATCAAATGTGGAAGTTTATCTATAATATTTGCTGAAACCCTATTCTGCTTTTTGTTATACGATATTTGTAGGAATTCGATCGATTTTTATATCATTAACCAGTTTTCGCCCGTGTGTCGGGGGGTGGTTAATTGTTCGGTATAAAAATGTTTGCTTTATACCTCATTAAAGTCGGTTCAATGGTTAAGCCGAGTAAGCGTAACAGACAGATGGACAAATATATAGAATATCTGATGAGTGGGTGTTAACAACCCAGACGAGCTTACACAAAGCTCTACCATCAAAGTTACTGAATTTCCATGTGGTTAATTGTGTGTCTATATATTCATCTCGTGCTTGACGGTAAAGGAAATTCTGCCAAATGTGTAGTCCACCTTGTGATATATGTCATTCGTATATGCGAGGCGGACGAACATTTGGGCCATCTGATGGTATTGGTCACCAACGTCCATAGATATTGTTATTGTAAGAAATGTTTACCATCGCCAATGCGCCACCAACCTTAGGAACTAAGATATGTATCTTGTGCCTATAATTAAACTGGCTCACTCACCCTTTTGAACCGGAACACAGCAATAACATATTATACTGCTGTTTTGCTGTTCTGATATACATATTATTCGTCTTGTCATGGACAACGGTCTCTCTTGAATAAACTAGCTAACAAATGGACGTGTATTTCTTATCATCGACAAACATCTGGCGGCGATGATACAAATCAATTAGAAAATAGTTTTATTAAGCCATTTCACAATCATTTCGGAAATTCGTTATCGTAATTGTTTTTATAAAAATTAAATTGTAACTATTATTAAATTAAAAAAGATACACAAGTTATAAACTTAGAAAAAGTTAGAAACGAAGATGCTTAATTGGTTTAATTTAAAGATAAAGAGGATGCTATTTGTATATAAACATTGAGAGAAGTGTGCCCAATTATGCGCGTGTGCGTAAGTTACAAAATTCAAGCAGAATACTTAATACTATAATCCTTTTAACTTGAAATACTTCATCTGATAAATATGAAATTACAAATAATGGACAAAGTACATTAGGACATTTGAGTATTTTTCTTTAATGGATATAAGGTTTCTTTAATGAATATTTAATGGAGTTTTAGTACAACATATTGTCTGTAAAACTACTTTTTCTTTCTGAGTTTATTGATCTAAATACTACGTATTACGATATTTTCTCCATTTCAAGGCGGAGTCTAGTACTCACCCCAACGCCCGGTGACGCTGTAAAGGCCAGTAGGGCCAACAGCATACACTCATTCAGGAAAAAAGAAAAAAAAGTTATCAAATCTCTGTTTATCTAACCGTTGAATATTATTAGTAGCTCACACAGATACCTCTAACACAAGACATAAAAACTAGAATGTATTTTAAATGTCACAAAATACTTTTTAGTAAATAAAGTAAAAAAATGTATATTTTAGGTTTTTTTTGTATCGTAATTTTTTATTGATTAATAAAAAACATAAATGATTAACGTATTTTATTGTACTATATGTCATTATATTTTTTGTTTCAGATAACAATTTCCTTTTCTAAATACCGCTCGCTGCATACAAACAAAAACGGTTTGAAAAGCGCTGTACCCCTTTCAAAAACTTTTGACAAGTTCGCCGAAATTTTACTAATTAGAATCCAACAAAGTTTTCATAACACACTACCCACGAACATTAAAATATAAATGTTTAATTTTTTTAATTATGAAAATAATCATTTATTTTCATATTAAACACGAGTCAGTGATAGCATATTCAATTATTTCGTACAAGGAGCTAAACAAGATGTAAATATAATCTAAATACTTTAACCGTTGTACATACAAAACATCAATTTTAAAAAGCGTAAACCATTTTGACTTTATTTTTTTTTATTTCTTTTTTAAATATAGAGAATTCAAAATAGACGAGACAACAGCAGTAACCTTTGCAGCCAGTACCTCTTATAAAGGTTTATCAAAAATTAAAATGTACTTCTGTTAATATGACGGTAAGATTGATTCATTATTCAAATATACAGTGTTATGTATTTATGTGTAAAATCTGAATATATTTGTATATAAAAGTTCTTACCGTGAAACCTATACCGACGGTTGCTGAGAAGTTTCCAGGTTGAAACTTGCCAGTTTCGAATTGTACCAACAGCGATGTCTTCCCAACCCCACTGTCACCCAGGAGAATCGTCTAAAAACATATTTGAAATATATTAATGAAATATATTCATTAATATTAAGAAAGCACAATATAAACATAAAATTTATATAATCATTTTAATACAGTAGGTATTTAAAATAAATATAATGTTATAAAACTTTTGTTAAATTAAAATGTGGAAAATGTTATTATTATATGTATGTTATGTAATGTCAAGAATGCACATGCAATGTATTCGACATTATTGAACTGCATACTGATATTCTCCCGCTTATTTGAAATATTTCGTTTGAAGCAACATATTTAATTTACAATCAATAATAATAATAAGGTTATCGCATATATTAAAATTGTATAAATGGCTCAATTGACGGTCATCGTAGACGAAAAGAAAGGTTTTAAGGATGGAATACACGATTATGTTATATGTAAACAAGATTATAAACAATACGAAAGATTACAAAGATCTTTAACCAAAAATGAAAACACCTGTGACCTCCACGAATTGGCAATAACGATCTACCGCGAAACTTCAGTGAACTAGTTGATAACTGCATGACAAATTATAAAACCAATATTGATCGGAAGTTAAAAAGCTTATAACACCAAGGAAAATATAAGTGAAATAATTTTTAATAATCTTCATAGTGTTTCTGTGATAAGCGAACGAACACCAGCAGAACATAGTATTTAAAAAGTAATGTAAAGATCTCTATAAAGTCATAAAGCAAAAAACAAGCACAGCTTTGTTCGTCATACGGACCAATAAACATCAAAGTTTTTTTTCATCTCAGTAATAATAATACCTACATATAAACATTTATATGTATTTTAATAGGAGTTTTGTAGTTGGATTGTATTCATTCGTATTGAGATTGGAACACACCCACTCGACCATGCGGAGCAGAAATATTTGTAAAGCTACGGCCACACCCATGCATTCAAGCGTGGTCACTCGAAGTCTACCGTAGCGAAATCTCTTTGTTAGAGATATTTCGCTTGGTCAAACAGGTGTTGCATTAGCTTTACAAACGATGATGAATCACGTTCGCGATTCTGTTGTTATTTTGTTTAATCTGACTGTTCGTAAAACATCACAATCATCAATCATAGATATTACGGTGATCCTCTTAGGAGGGCGAACGGCCAGTCTTAGTAGTAAGTACCCGCGCAAGATATAATGTGTCATCTCAAATTGGCAGCGTATTGTCAATGTGCTGTTTATATTTTTTATAATAGCACTGTATGTAGGCAAAGGTTACTATTTACCATAGGGTGGACAAATGGACTGTACCATTTTCCTCTCATTTCTAGATTTAAAAAATACATAATGTAAATACCGTCATAAACTTCGAAATTTGAATATAAATATAATCTTCAATAAAATTTAAAAGTTACCTTATGTATAGGGAAATCTTCATCAATAGCAGTACGAGCCGGCGATTCGGGCCGGTAGTCCCTGTAACCCGTCGGCGAGGGTGTGCCTCGCGGCGCGGGGGCACGGAGCGTGTCGTCCTCAAACACGTCGTCACTCATACTGTCGTCAGTTCCCATGTGCTGAACATAAGAATTGCATTTTAATTATTATTGTCATACAAGCAATTATATTTTTTCAAAAATGGTTGTCTGTAAAGTCGGTTTACGGACGATAGTTTAACGTGACAACGTCATAACAAAACATTGATGAAATGACTGCATACTTTTATGGCGTACAATCAGCGTAACGGGACAATGAGTCATCCTTTTTCGTGCATGTAGTCAGCGTTCATCGATTTATTAGACGTTGTCACGTCAAAAAATGTTAAATGCTTACACTGAGTTTACACTTAATTGTATTTAGGAAAGAAATTGTCCAACCAGGAAGTCAAAGATCAAGTGTAGCTAGCGATGCAATTAGAACATCATAAAAGGAATGAGAGTGAACAAAGGTAGCGAAATTCTTAATAATATTTAAAAATAACTATAGGTAAACAAAATACAGTTGATCAGACAAAAAATTGAAATTCTTTTCATGTAAGGTACGTTTATTACGCAAATTGGAAACACGTACCTTCATAAGATGTGTTTAAAAAAAATATTTTACTTCAGGAGTATTTTCTTTGATATATTTCAAATAACATAATGTTAGCAAATCAAGGAACGTTTTCCTTAAGGAAGTTGTACATATAAAATGGTAAGTTAAACATTAATAAAACTCTCTTTAAGTAGGTACTACGTTTTGTACGAACTTTTCCGTTCTTATCTTAAGCTAGCTGATCTACCAGGCAGACGTTTTAGTATCAAGTTTTTAATTAATAAAAAGTTCCATGAAAATAACACTATCAATGGTAATTATATGTTTTTTTCTAGATTTTCTATAATAATTATTTACAAATAAAGAAATCTTTTCATATAATAGATTCAGTTATTCTCAAGTGAACAGCGTTTCTTTATTTATAAAAAATAATCAAAAAAACATAATTAACTTCAAAATTTAACAGAAGTTGATATTTGTTCATCGTATTAATATCAGTATACGCGGTATTTATACAGTAAATAAATACAATAACTTAGTGTAACTTAGCTTGTGCTTAAGTAACATTACTTACGAACTAAAGTAACTACTACATTTGACCCAAATGTTTTCGTAATCTCTACGCGTTGGTTCAACAAAAGATCGCATGTTCGATTCCGGGTAAACAGCAAGTCTTTTCATTTGTGTTTGTTGTCAAGTCGTTGCAAGTTGGAGTAACTTGGATTTTTTTATTGCATAGGAAGGCGGACGAGCATTTATGCCACCTGATGGTAAGTGGTCACCAACGCCCATATACATCGGCATTGTAAGAGATGTTAGCCATCAATCATCAATGCGCCACCAACCTTGGGGACCTATTATGTCCCTTGTGCCTGTAATAACACTGGCTCACTCACCCTTCAAACCGGAACACAGCAATAGCAAGTACTGTGGGGGTTGCCTACCCAGACGAGTTTGCACAAAGCCTACCACCAAGTGAATAAGCTCCAAGCCTCAGCCCAGCAGTGGGACATGTACAGACTGTTTATTTTATTACTAAAGAAGTTCAAACTTTTACCAAACAGTACAGTAAGAATATATATATTCACCTACTCGTATTTATTATTTAGCTTATTAGAGAAATAGGTAAAGCACAAAGAAAATGATATTTCTATAATGACTTCGGATTTATGTCTTCAAAGAATATTACGGTTCTAAAAGATCTTTTGTTTAGAAATAAGGATGATCTTAAATGAAAATATAAGTATTATTTTCTCTTTTGTATATTTTATTTTAACAAAGAACCATAATGGTACAAAAATATATCGACACAATTTATATTTTTACCTTATTAATATTACTTTGTATCAAAATATATATTATTTATTCATTCGTATCAACCTTATTATTAAATAGGAGTAGGTATGTATATTTAATAATATCCTTATATGATAAATGGAAAAGTGAGTTTATTTGTTACAACGTCACTTCAAAACTAAAATCAAAAGAGCGCGATATTATGCTAATAGTCAATAATTAAGTTAAAGAGTAGAAAAACGGATAAACGGTAACGATTTCGATTCGATTCGATTGCGATAAAGTGACAATTAGTTAGTAGAATTGGCCCCCTGTCTATTGAAGCTATATCAGAGCGACACATTCGTGTTATCCTAGTATCGTACGTAGATAACTGTATCTATTTATCCTAATTATTATTAACCCAATCGAAGGATTGCACCCAGGGTCTCAGAATCTTCAGCCTTAAAGCTCACAATTAAACCAACGAGGTTGTTCCAACTTAAATAAATGTATGAAAGTTAGAAACCTTGCTTTTAATACTAATTTGCTCCGAAATTTTCTGATATGAATATATGTTATACATATGTATAGGTGATAATGTACGTCATTGTTTTTGGGCTTATAATAAATATTCCCGTTAGAGGAGAAAAGTGTCTCAGGTATGTACAACACAATTTCATTTCCCGCGATCATTTCTTAGTAGATGCATTGCGATGTGCGCGCATCAGTTACGTAAAAGATAGTTCAAATATTTAATAATGGTCCAAGATCCCAGAGCTGCCAGACGTTACGTATTTTCTGACGGATGAAATGTGGACGATTGAGTAGTGTTAGTATGTACTATGATCGTATGCCTACCTGCTAGCTTGGTCAAACGGCCAATTTCCAGGTATCAGGTAATCAAGGTACATATAAACATTACTTACTTCACGTAAATTCTGACGCTCCATTTTTATATATGTTCATCCGACAACTATTTTAAAACCTTTGACAAGAAGACAGACCGATCCAAGGGGCCAATCATCCCCTAAACTAAATTTTAATATCTATGTGAGTGGGAGCGCGAGAGCATTATCTACGCGCATGAGACTGAGTGAGACCGACTACGACTGCGCTGTTAAGGCCATGAAAATTACTTGAACTGATATTTTATAATTTTTAGAACTTTTGTTTATATTTTATATTATGTTTATGTATTATATATTTTTTAAAAATACCAAATATTTTTTATTTCTAATTAATAAATAGAAAAAATATTTAAAAATGACGGCTAACTAGTATTATTTTTTATATGTCAATTTTTTTTCTTATTTTTGTTGCCATAATTTACTTGTCAACAAAAGTTCTAAAAATTATAAAATATCAGTTCAAGTAATTTTCATGGCCTTAACAGCGCAGTCGGTCTCACTCAGTCTCATGCGCGTAGATAATGCTCTCGCGCTCCCACTCACATAGATATTAAAATTTAGCTTAGGGGATGATTGGCCCCTTGGATCGGTCTGTCTTCTTGTCAAAGGTTTTAAAATAGTTGTCGGATGAACATATATAAAAATGGAGCGTCAGAATTTACGTGAAGTAAGTAATGTTTATATGTACCTTGATTACCTGATACCTGGAAATTGGCCGTTTGACCAAGCTAGCAGGTAGGCATACGATCATAGTACATACTAACACTACTCAATCGTCCACATTTCATCCGTCAGAAAATACATGACGTCTGGCGGCCCTGGGATCTTGCTCTATAAGAGATAGTTTGCAATATGAAGCCGAAGGTTCCCTTGATGTTGTATTTTTAAATAAAATAGCTTACAAATAATTACGTAAACAGATGGTACTTTGCTTATTATTTTTACTACTTTTTACTTTTGCTTTTAATTATTTGAAGGTGGTCTTTGAAGCGAATACGAAGTGTTATAAATATATATATATTTTTTTTATAGATTTTTCGATAACGATAACAAAGTTGATCATTTCATTTTGATTACATAAAGTTATTTACATAAATTCATTTCATCGTTTTACAAGTAAGTAATAACAGCCTGTGAATGTCCCACTGCTGGGCTAAGGCCTCTTCTCCTCTTTTTGAGGAGAAGTTTTGGAGCCTATTCCACCACGCTGCTCCAATGCGGGTTGGTGGAATACACATGTGACAGAATTTCAGTGAAATTTGACACATGCAGGTTTCCTCACGATGTTTTCCTTCACCGTTAAGCACGAGATGAATTATAATCACAAATTAAGCACATGAAATTCAGCGGTGCTTGCCCGGGTTTGAACCCACGATCATCGGTTAAGATTCACGCGGTCTTACCACTGGGCCATCTCGGCTTCGTTTTACAAGACATACTAATTTAAACAAATCAAGAAAAGTAATCAATCAGATTAAAATGTATTAGATTGCTATCAGCGAATCAGAATTTCGGCAGAAATAATTAATCAGCGAATTTATTAGTCGCTTCGTTAACTTTAACGGTGATCAGCGAGCACGATTAAATAAAAGAAATTTGGTTTTATAAAATTCACTCTCTGAAAATTATTTATCAAATTACTCTCAAGGATTTTTGATTTAATTTAAATTTATTTAAGACAGACATAACATCGATTCGTGACGAGTTCAATTTTTCCCCGCGTTCACACTTGTTAAGTAATGCGTAAGCCACCGCGGGGTTAGGCGCGAGGCTCCCTGGACTGCGAGGCCCCCTGGACTGCGAAGCCGTAGGCGGTTGCCTACGTCGCCCACGCCTAACGCCGCCTCTGATTTTAGATATGATTATCGAGTGATTAGATATGATTAAATGTACTTTCTAACGACGTTTTATAATTAATGGTCTTCTTGAAGTGGTCGCATAATCAATATTAAAAATTTGAGGGAAAACATATGTACTTATATGAATTATTTAAATATATTTTTATTGATAAAACTAGAATTCGTCTAGTTGATGATTAAATTAAATTAAAATTAAAAGATGATTAAAGTACATATCTATCGTAGTCACCATTAGCCTTAAATGATGACGCTGGTCAGCTTCAATGTAAGGGTCATAACGTACATCAATAAACTCGCTCGAGCGCACTGACATTGTTCGTGATCATAGCCGTGTTTACCTCGTGCCATACAGATTAAATGATAATAGACTTTGACACACAATCAATCGGCTTACCGCGTCTGTGTTCAACACATCAAAGGCATATTCCAGGGCCGATATGTAAAGTGAAGTACACACTGTGTGTACGTTATCGCTGCGTTAAATTATTGAGACGATTGAAACGTCGATTTATTTTTTTATCACCAATGCTTCCTTTGTCGCCTTAATATTGTAATGTAGTACATAATTATATATAAGAAAATATATAGTAAAAATTGTGACTGTGTTTTTGTTAATAAATTAAATATAAATTATGTTAATTAAATAAGGTAAGGCAAAGTATGAACCGAGTACACATGGAAATTAATTCAATCTATATAATTTTGTACGCAGTCATTTCTAAATATACAAATGCTAAAAAATAGAACATTTTCATAGACACCGTACATAAATAAACAAACGAAGATTATTAAAAAAATCACATTAAATATTATTCTCAGCGTGTCTCTATTACGACATTAAGCAAATACTAATGATTAAAAACGTAATAACATTCATAAAATTACGGAAATTGTTAGTTGATTTAAAAGTAAGCTTTAAAGTGAAAACTAGTATGAAATAGTTAGTTTTTCTTCGTTTATGTAAAGGGTCAAACGGTATGGAGGCACAAATAATAGGAAGCGACTACCATCACCTAAAGACTGCCACACTAGAGAACTTGCAAAAGCGTTGCCGATATTTATGGAACTATTAGGTTTTTTAAATGTTACCAAATCATATCGGAAAAACCACCAGGGAATATTTCTAAGAAATATGTCAACAAGCCTTTTATGCATCGATATATAGATGTAGTATAAAAATAAGCTTGTCAACACACTTATCAATCTATCACGTAGCGACGACAAAATCACCGATATACACCAAGCTTAACAACGAAGCACTCTGCCTACACGAGAATGTTCATCTGCCAAAGACATAAGCTTCAATTTCCCTTGCATTATTTTATACATCGCTTCATGGATTATGTTAAATATTGATCAAGTTATATTACATGAAGTCGAAATTGATGTGTGCGGTTATATATTATTTGCACGGTTTATTTGTATTGTAATAACTCGTACAATATTAATTAACCACTGAGAATTCAGATATATCTGTATTATATCGAGTTTAGCTACAAGTACTGGTGTCTTTAAGTGATAAATTAATTAATCACGTGATATACGACGATATACATCGTGAAGAAACAAGCACGCGTCAAAAATTCAGAGCTATAATCCGCAGTGTTCCATCTCTTACTATGCCAATGTCTATGGGCGTCGGTGACCACTTATCATCGGATGGCCCATACGCACGGACGCCTTCCATTGCAATAAAAAAAACCAAACTGGCTCTTTATTTAAGTGGTTCCCTGGGAACGAGGATGGGCTCTTGTATCGGAAGCTACAAGCTGGATTAATTGTGTTAAATTAAAATTAAACAGCAAAAGCTTGGATACACAAAATTAATTTATATATTCATATATAAGAATTACTCATATAAAAAAATAAATAGTTTAGGCTGAACATTTTCTAAGTACCTACTAATATACTATAACATTAATATTTACATGAATACATGGCATCTACTTAAGTACCTATATCATATATTGACTGGCTCGTTGGTCTAGTGGCTGGATATAATGCCACAGACCTGGTGGTCCTGGGTTCGATTCCCAGGTCGGGCCAATAAGTAATTATTGGGTTTTTCTGTCAGAAAATTCTCAGTAGCAACTCGGGTTGGAGTGTGTACACTTCCGTGCCTCGGAAAGCACTTTAAGCCGTTGGTCCTGCGTCTGAACTCTTTCCGGTCGTGTCGGATTGCCGTCCCATCGGATTATGAGAGCTAATGAAAAGAGAGTACACCTGTGTTTGCACAAACACTTGTGCATTATAATATCTTCTGCGCAGTTGGCTAATCTCTCTTGAGATTGGCCGCCATGGCCGATATCGGTCTGGAGGATCATATATTTCAAAACATATTATTCAGAATATTTTACAATTGAATAGCCAGAGCACTGTAGGCTCAACTATTGACACCGACACGACCAGGCGTATATACCCGTACATATGTACGTGGATTAACTGGTCTTTTGTCCAGTTGAGTAAAAACTAGTCCGATTAGATAAATACCTTTTGCGTTAAATAGCTAGTTTATTGAGCAAGATTAAAATAAATAAAATTTCGCATTACGACCCGATGCACTAAATGTCAACAAATAAGCTGTGAAAAAGTAGATATAATGTTATAAAACAGAACAGTAGGCCTGTTGTTAGTCTCACAGGCTGCAATGCGGGTGATATGATACATGCAGGAATTCTCACGATATTTTTCAATTATAAGCACAAATGGAAGACATTTAAAAATCATATCGGTGGCGAAACGCTGACACGGCGAGTGTAAAACAAGGGTATTGACCGTATTCAAACCCTCTTAACATTTGGAATTGGTTAAAACAAATATATGTGATTAGTTCCATTACTCTCGTCAGTTTATCTTTATTATTATTCAGGTCGCTATCTGTCGGCTTCCTTTACTATAGGGACGGTCATGACTCGGTTGATATGTTGTAAATTGATCTTTATAATTGTTTAGATAAGTGTGTTAATCGCTTGTATTTATGTGTGAGTCATATTTTATAATTGGTTATTTGAATTTTAGGGTTTGACTTAACACGAGTCGCCCGTGACTTCATTTGGGCGAACGTTATCTATGAATATGTAATTTTTAGTCTGTATCTCGGACTATTCTAACAAAAATATTAAAACATTTGTCTTTAAAAATCTATATTGAGTTTTTTTTATGATTTAGGAAGGCGGACGAGCATATGGGCCACCTAATCTAACCGCTCCGTACATCGCCAATGCGCCACCAACCTTAGAAACTGTTATAATATGCTGTGCCTCTAGTTACACTGACTCACTCACCATTCAAACCGGAACGCAACAGTGGGTACTTTTTGGGGTACATACCATTTGGTGGTACAATATCTGATAAGTGAATGTTACTTACCTAGACCGGCCGGCCTCTACAAAGCCACCAAGTAAAAGTTTTATTGAAATCTATTCAACAATATATGCATATGTTAATTTTAGAATTGCATAATCTTTTCGGACAATCAATTATTAGAACAATAACTAGAAATATATTTTCATACATCAGTTCGAAGGTACAATTTAACTCGTTTATAAATAACCCTCCTACGTTACCCTTCATCTCAATTAATGAGAAAGAGTCGAAATAAAATATACGGACTCTTTTCCCGCTTAAAGCGGGGTCGATGTCACCCTATTAATTTTATTGTCATACTAAAGTCTTATAAATTTTTAATGATATAAGATCATTAAATAAAATCTGTAATTAATGAAATAATAATTTAAATCAAGAATATAAATATAACTTTTACACCTATCATCTGGCGGTTTTGTTAATCGACGATAAAAATAAACAAATTTTCCGTAAAATTGGTTCCTTGAACTACAAAGAATACCGCTGTATCGTTTTTAGTTCTTAGTCCATTTTTTGCTTGTCATTCGACAATTAGTGTCGTCTTACGGCACATTCGAATTTTATATTTCTTTTTCTTCTCACTTCTTTTTGAAATAATTAAAAAATTACATTATTCTTTTACAATTACATTTGGCATGTAATATTTCAGTAAATTCCTCGGATGTTCCATCAACCAAGTATCTATCGTGTGATTATTATATTATGACGATCGGAATTGCTGTTAGCATTCTTGTTTACATTCCGCGTGGCCATTATTGATTAGCTATTTTTAATGATAATGTACATGTACCTATATACAATAATATACACATGTTATATCCATGACTTCAATTATTCTTATATAACTCAAATATGTACTTTAATAATGAAAATATATGAATAAGTATAGTATGGTAGGTACTTATGTAATTGTATCCAGTTTTGCGAAAGAAATAAAATATAATACTTTAACGCTTCTTGGTATTGATTTGTGGAAACGTTAATTTTTTTGAGGATATTTATTGCGTAGTGTTTGTATTACAGTAACTTAGTAGAAATGGCGTTTTATTTCTTACATCCTTTTCGAAATCATCTCATCAAAATTAATTTATCTTCATAGATATATCATAATTTCTTGTGAACTTAAGTTATGATTTTTTTAGGTAATTAACATCGATTATTAAGATGCCAACTCTATTTGTGCCAATATTTTGCAACAACTGTAATTAAGAAGATACTTAGTTTATATAACTCTATCAAAACACTATCGTAATCTGTGTAGTCATTGTTGGCGTTGATATTTTAATAAATAAATGTTATAAAAATATAATGAAAAGTAAACAAAATTACTTGAAATTTCGGGTTTTTAATTAAATTTAGTTACTAAACTATGCAATTAACTGAAACAAACAAGTCAACTTCATAAAATTTCATCCCTACGCTTTGTAACTTAAGAGTCTTGAGACATTTAAAAACTTTAAGCTATAGACAAAAGAAATTAAGATTTCTTTTGTCACGTTTTACTATTTTTTTTTACAAAATCTAAGTAGATAAAATATTTTTCGCACGTAAACGAGGCGAGCTAGTTTTAAAATAATGTAAATTGAAGACCAGAAGTACACCTTTTCTCGCATCACGGTTAACTTCATCGTTCTTATCGAATCTGACTCTCTCTCTTATCTGCTCTCCTAGTTCTCCCTTTATCTGAACGTATACTAATAAAAAACGATAACTATCCATTTTATTAATTATAAAGCGAAAAAACAGCTGCCTGAAAAAATCCCACTGCTGGGCTGGACTCGTTCCTCCTTTTTGAGGTAAAAGGTTTTGATTTTTTTCCACCACGCTGTTCCAATTCGTGTAGATTGATAAAGAGCAAGTGCCAGATTGATATGTATATAATATTATTTGCATTTATTTAAGGTTTTAATGTAAATAAAAGCATAAAATATGTAAAGAAAAATAATAGTTAAAATAATTATATACACACCTTGCACATGAAAAGTCGGCTCGAACTCGAATGTATCAATTAATATTCACGTATTCTAACCACTGGGCCATCACGCTCATTATAAAAAACCTCTTTAAATATGCGATTGAAATTTTTTATTTTAATTTTCGTTCATCAAACGAAAATGACTTGTTTACGAAATGAACATTTATATAATACACTTTTTTCGTCTTCAGAAATATACTTTAAGCAAGAAAAAAGAGAAAAATAAAACAACATTATTCGATATCGCAATTCCAAAAGGCAAATGAGATTTCATCTACATCGGTGGGCGTGCGACCTAATCAACAAGAAATTGGGATAAGCTATGTATTACATCCAATTTATTTACACCATTTTATTTTTCCTTGAACCAAATATACATGATTAAAAGAACGTTTCTGTACTGAACTTTGTGTACGTTAATACATTTATGTATACGAAAAAACAACAGAGTAACATTGACAAAAGTCTTATATATCAGACAATATAATAAGCAGTATAAGAGCGCGTAGACTATGTTTAAAAAAAGGGAATTGTATAGAATTATTCGAATCGCGATCTACTTCTTACATTCTTCGAAAATCTTTATAATTTTCTTAAAAAACACAATAACTGCGCGTAGCAACAACGCAGTCAAATAATACAGTACATTATATGAAGTACTTGCTAATTTTGTTATAAATTCATTATGGATTTAAATTTGATTTTTTTTTATAGCCCGTGAGGGCAAATGAGTCTACTCCACCTGATGGTAAGTGGTAGTAGAATCATCATGAAGAATGATTTACACTAGCCGCCCCCGCCTTGCCAGCCCGCAAGATGCCTCTTCACGCCTCGTTTGAAGGTCATAAGAGTAGGGGAACACGTGTGCTGGTATAGAATTCCATGTTTTGGAGGTGCGACAAAGAAAAGAGTTGCCAAATCTCTTCGTGCGCAATGGAATTGATGTCACAGTTAGACTTGTGAAGGAATGGGGAAGCAGGAAATTGATATATGTTCGTTCTTAAATATTACATACTGATAATATAAAATACAATGTTCAATGTCGACTACTGCACTGCGAAACATTCACGACCCTGTTATGTGTCTATTATTTTCAATGTTAGATTTATGACCGACTGCCATAAACCCAGTGGTAGCAGGCCTAAAGATTGAATGCGGGTCGGGTTAATAGCCTTTAAAAATAGTACAGTTATTAATTTTATGGTAAAGTCGATATGTCAGTCTTTCCTATCATGGAAAGCTCGAACTTTATTTATTTATTTATTTATTTGGGAAACAAACAATTATAATAACACTTAATAGTAAAAAACAAATATAAGAAAAACATAAATCAATCAAGTTTCCACTAAAAATTAATACAAAGAAATGACATATTATATTAAAAATAAAAACAAAAACAGAAAGCACAAAATGCAAGTGAAACTGCTATAATTTAAATATCTGACGTAAACTAAATTTAAATTCGCTAATTTTTGAGTCTAGTCGCTAGTTTTTTTTTTTTTAATTTAATTTTTGTCGTAACTTTGTGTCGTACTTGATCTATTGCACCGGAATGTCGTCTCATGGGGCTATAAGAGTGACGAAAAGGGAGTGCACTTCTCTATATTTCGTCTAAGTTGGCTTGCTCGGTAACAATTGGCGCGTTTACGATCGCTGGTAAGCAGGGTATCAAGGATACAAGAAATAAATATGTTCAGAACTCTGAAACATATATAAAAAACGGGCGATTAAGGAAACAATGATATTTTTTTTATAGCATAGTTAGGCGGACGATCATATGGGCCACCTGATGGTAAGTGGTCACCAAAGTACGTAGTCATTGGCATTGTAAGAGAGGTTAACCATCGCTTACATATCGCCAAAGCGCCACCAATATTGGCAACTAAGATGTTATGTCCCTTGTGGCTGTAATTACACTGGCTCACTCACCCTTCAAACCGGAACACAACAATACCAAGTACTGCTGTTTTACGGCCCATACCTGATGGGTGGGTGGTACCTACCCAGACGAGCTAACATTAAGCTCTACCACAAAGTATACGATTTTTAATCTTGAATAAAATATAAAATCATATGTAATTTAAACTTTGTGTATGATTTGATTTTCGATTCTCAATTTTGAACGTCTAGACGAAAAATGAATAAAACGTGTAAATACTGTGTTTTATAGCCAATATTTATTGGTAACGGTAAGCGATCCAACGTACGAATAAACTCCTAAATAAATAAACGGAATTTTATTAAATTTAAAAAAAGACACAGATTTTTGTACGTATCTTACAACCTGATGATAATTTGGATGAAACTTCTTGACCGAGTTGGCCACGGCGGCCAATTTCGAAAAACATATTGTTGTGCACATGTGTGTGCAAACACTGTCCCTCTATTCCCTCTCTCTCATAATCCGATGGGACGGCAATCCGACACGACTGGAAAGAGATCAGGCGCAAATCCAACTGCTTTACATACTTTCCGAAGCTCTTTCTGCTTACGGACTCCGGGCTGTTATTGTGAATCTTTAGCCGAAAAACCCAATAACTTTATACAGACCGGCCTGGGGCTTCAACCAATGACCTCGGTATAGGCCTTGTATTTAGTAACTAGACCAACGAAGCAGTCGAATAAGCTCAGACAGGTTAAACTCCAAATAAAATGTGTGGATTTACATTTTTAATAAAACTTTTCGTAATAGGTAATTTGAATATTTGATAGAAAATCAAAGTGAACCCAATAATACACTTCAAAAGATTACTTAAAGGTCTTTTAAAGGCTTTCACTTTTTATTACATTAACTCCGCCTGTAAAAGCTTTTACGCATTGAATATGTATTGGTTAAAAAAACGTAAAACGACGCCTTGTTTATATTTAAAAGTATTTATTTATTGAATTGTTTTTTATAAGTTAAAAAACCATACTACGAATACATAAATGGTTTTTATCAATATATTGTAAAAAAAAATTGAATAAACTTACAGATACAAAATATGCGTTTATTTTTTATGTTACAGCGCCATCTATCGCATCTACTCGGAATGTCAAACTCTACAGCTACCAATTACGTATTTGTAACAAAACCATTTGCAACTAAAAATACTTATAAAGAACTGAAAATACTCATCGTCGAAATGTTTGTTTAAACATTTATATATTTACAATTTCAATTAAAAAAATCAATCCGTTCTTATTTTTTATATAGGTATCAAAATAAGAATATTGAAAATTTCTATCACTTACCTAACTATTGTTATTACCATGTTACTATTCTCTTATTAGTTATTATATAAGATATAGGTATACTGTACTCTTATTAGTTATAATATAAGTTATATAGCTATACATTAATATTTGTAACGGAAATATTAAAGCTTAAAAGGAGTCTTTCGTCTAAATGGAAAGATTTAAAAAAATAGGTCAATGTCAAACGCATTCAACTGGTGGTGATGAGCGAACCCTCGTCTGATTTCGAGCTATTGTACTTCAAATATATTTATATATCATTGGGTTGAAATCAGTGTCATCTTTTATTCAGAGGTAAGGTCGTCTTATTTTTTAAATTTTAAAAAAATTTTTACCTAGTCCGCGGACAATATGTTTAAATGTACCTATTTCGTACAAATTTCAGGTAAATCAGTTGAATAGTTCAGTTGATGTCGTGATAATTATCACGCTTATATATGTACCTACATATATATTAATATAAGTAATGGTATTGAAGTTCAGGTATAATTTTTTCGTCATTCGACCAAAACGTGAACCGACCTATAATACCATTTTACTAATTGGAATTGTTCGCCTGATTCATAATAAAGCTATTAATTAGTTGAAGCCGTTACGAATGTTTAATAATTCATATTTAGAACGACTTTTTTATAGAAATTACTTGGAAATTAATTGATACTACATACTTACTTATTACTTAATAAAATAAATCATAGTAATCGTGCAAAAAATAATTATTATATTCAATAATAGAACGTAAAATTAAATACAGATAATAACATAAAATAGATGATTATAATTTTTAAACGCGACTAAAACTAATTTAAATAACTAAACTTATATTAACACAAATTGCGATTAAATTAGGTAGGTATATTTAATACTGATATTGTGCTTTATATCGCATTCATTTCGGCTGCCATGACATATAGTTACTGATAAGAATGATAAAGGAATCATTTCCTACAGCCAAGTTAAGGATTTCAACAGCTGTCATTGATACATACGTTTTATAATTAAGTCGCACAGTATATAATAAGTTTATTATTTCTTTATTATCGCGATTGTCATTCACATTTTTTTTCTTTAAGTTTTAACTCATAAGTTTGTTTAAAAATCTAGAGCTATTTTTCTCCTGAAGTTCTGTCAATCTGATTAATGTTATATAAACAAAACTGTAATTATTTACACTTAACTATTTAAGTATTATATTATATTAATAAACAATTAAAACATACGGTTAAAGTAAGTTAATTTCGTTTTAATTAATTTAAAAAAAAACTTACGCTCATTTCTATTCGGTATCACAATCCTCACTCATTTATTTCACGTTATTGTCACGGTCCATACGATATCATAAATTACCGTTTAATAATATAAGTTTGACACGCCACATTCTCGCTACTCGACACGAAATACACAACTGAAACGATAGCTTCACGAAAAAAAACTTCAAAACACATACGATGATAAAAATATCATTGAATATTAAAACATTGCAATAACTTTATCAATATATAATCACAATAAATGCACAAAATCACTATTATCAATAAAAAACATGACATGTCCCGTTCAAAATCTCATTTTTTGAGGTTATCCGCGGATCGGTAAATGTAGGCCATATAACGGAGGGTGCCAAAACTTTAAGGTTCAAAATTGCGTGACGTTTCGTGTCTGTGTGCAAGGATTTGTCTCGACGTATTCTAGTGACTGTCTACGTATCGGTTGTGTGTATGTGTAGTGGTTAGACTGAGCCTGTGTGCGTTAGATCTGATATACTGGGTATACAATTGCCGCGATTGATCTCGAGATAACTGAATAAAAAAAGTAAGCGACATAAATGTTAAAAAAATATTTTAGATCAATATTGAAACCAATTATTAAATACATATATTTAAATTAAAAAAATTTGTCATATTTTTTATAGAGTAATTTGACAAAACTTAGTTATTAAAAACATGAGCTAATTTGAATGATGAAATTATTTAATCCTCGGAGTAATAGTGCAAAAAAAACATCTAAAATATTACACCCCGTCTTATTGCCTCCACTGGTGACAGGAGGGCTGGTTCATTTTTCGCCCAGAGAATCGGAATTGTGATTCAAAGGGGAAATGGTGCTAGCATTCTTGCCACCATTCCACGCGGGCACTTGCAGTAATTATTTTTAATTTTGATTTATTTAAGGTTTTAATTTAAATCCGTTTAATGTATAAGTAATCAAAGTTAATGAAAATATATCTCCAGACATATTTTTTATGTACTCGATCGTGTATATGAATGGTTGGAAAAATCGATCGTCACCGTAGCTTGAACGAGAGTACTAACGTTTTAAAAGTCACTCACATGACGATCAAGTGAAAATGTCGTATTGAAAAGATGTTTCATGGAAAATGTATATACAGTGAGTTTCTTTCGAGTTTAGCAGCGTAGTAAAACTTTAAAAATAGTTTTATGTGTGTGTTAATTAAACAGACATACAAAAAAAGTTCAAATAGCACGCTGTGGTTCCCACAAGAAATATTAAAGAAAATACCACCTAATAGCTGTGGCATAAAGTACAAATTTGATATTTAAATATTATCAAACGAGCTTAGGGTTGCATCCAAGTTGTTTGAAATGAAAATAGTAAGCAGTTAGAGAGAGATAAAAATATTGGTGCAATTTTATAAATATAAGTGACATTTTAGTGTTCGTATATAATGCAAATATTAATTTTAAAATTTTATTAATTTAATCTGAATAAAGATTATTGATATATAGAAGCTAGAAGAAGGATATTTATCATGGAAATTGTCTAGTATGGAATAATAATATAAACAGAAATCTAAAATACTATAAATAAAACGCCCACATTAAAATAAAATATACTTCATTACCATGGTAGCGCTTCGTTCTTGACATGCGCTGACCGGCGAATCGATGGAAACCGCTTGTTGTTGTTCCCTCTCGCTCGCACACAATGCTCTTCATCTGTCAACCCGAATGTCACTTCGACGCGCCTTTAAACGTGAACCGCGCATGCGTGCGCGATAGTTCGCATACGTTTAACTAGATGGCGTTACTAGTTACAAAATAGAGAAGTAACGCTAAACCACACCTACTTTCTGTTATTTATTATTATTAAATAGATCGGAGGATATCTACTGTAATCAATCATAGCGTCATTCGATTACATTTATATAAAGGATGCTAAATCGTCCCGTTTTTCTTTATAAATAAGGCAATTACAATACTTTTCTCGTTGTATTGATGACATTTCTCTCCAGTAAATTGACTTATTATTTATGCTGACGTCAGAGCTGCGGCCTGCGACTCACGTGTCGGCACTAATTGAACCGAGTATCGTTTGTAATGGATAAATAGGCCTTTAATGATTATAATAGACAACGGATGCGCGGACAAAAACTAACAAACAACGTAATTAATACTGTGCTGTCCGTGTATGATCGATTTTTAACGATTAGTTTGTAGTTGTTTGTGTTTTTAGTAAATTACTGTAAAAGTATCATGGCGTAATTGTCCAACTTTAGGGCAAAGGTCCCCAATCCTTTTGGTAAATGTTAATAGCTTATTCCACAAGGCTGCTAAAGTCAATCATCGGAAATATAAAGGTTTCCTTTATAAGTTTTCCTTCGCCAGAACATGGGGTTGAATATAAACAGAATATTATCACATCTAGCATTAGATAGCCCTCAGTGCTTTTTGTCTAGCTTAGCACATATGATATTTAGTTCAATTATTCTATGTACGGTGTTATCTCTACTCGAAACCTATTTTTACTGCATCGTTGGTCTAGTGGCTTGATATGTGGCCGCAGACTCGGTGGTCTTGGGTTCAATTCCCAGGTCGGGCCAATAAATAGTTATAGGGGTTTTCTGTCAGAAAACTCTCAGTAGCAGCCCGGAGTCTGGAATTTGGAAGTGTGTACACTCCCGTGTCTCGGAAAGCACGTTAAGCCGTTGGTCCTGCGCCTGAACTCTTTCCGATCGTGTCGGATTGCCATCCCATCGGATTATGAGAGCTAAGGAAAAGAGAGTGTGTTTGCGCACACACTTGTGCACTATAATATCTCCTGCGCAGTTGGCTAGTCTCTCTTGAGATTGGCCGCCGTGGCCGAAATCGGTCTGGAGGACCAGTGCAATTAAAGGTACAAGGACGAAAACACTTTATTGCGTAAGTGCCCACCCTGTTAGAGGTAAGAGCTTGACTGCTTGATAGCTTCTAGAACTATTCTAAATTATTCATATGGTCAAATTTATGGGACCATCTTAGTTCCCAAGGTTACCTTCACGTAACCTCCAGGTGGCCGATTTACTCATTCGCCTACCTATAAAAAAAAGATGATGTTGCGACGCCACTGTCACTTATTTGACATTATTCTTTTCATAAAATACTTTCATAAGGTGTTTTTATTTGAATACATAATTAAAGTATTTCAATCTTAATTATATAAATATTAATGTTTTAAGAATGATTATATTGTCCAAATCAATTAAATATTTAGGTACTTAATTATTAAGTATCAAAACAAAAGTCAAACTCGATAATATAGGTAGCTATACACGAATTCCCACAAGCTGAATCAAATCGAAAGGCCTTTGATTAAAACGATTCTTGCACAAAAGCCGGAAGCACGGGCTAAATGCGGACCGAAGCCGGCTAACAAAAACACGATGAAAGATTAAAAAAAATCCCCATGCATCCGAGCGACCGCCTACCGCAGCCAAAAATAAACCTCAACCACAAACCGCACTAACGTTACATTTAACACACGTTTTAAACGAAATTAAATCTTATGACTGTGACTTTAACGTTTAATTTTATCTATCATTTACCTGAGCGTTAAAACTATTTAACGCTCGCTCCAAATACGTTGTTTACATGCTGGAAGAGGAAATTATTCAGTGAACGTCGAGTCAAGTAGCGTTATCAGTGATCTCGAAAGATCACTGAGGTTCCAAAATTATTCTAGGCCAACGTGTATGGCCTTTTGTGATTAAGAACAGGGTGTTATTTAGAACAGTTGTCATAGCAACGCTTACATTATTTTTTATATTCGATAGTCTGATTGAGCGCTCATAGATATTGATGTTGTACGAAATATCAACCACAAGCACTTTGCCCGCGATTTCTTCCGCGAAAATTTAAAAACTATTATTTAACGTAAATTAGCATTTGATAATACTTAATAGACTAAACGTAGGACAGTTACAGTTGGTTCAAATTGTGACATTTTTCTTACTGAGATAATTTTATACCCATCATAACTTCTAAACGAAAAGTCCGACCCGGATAATTTTAAGTGGAATTTACATGTAAATAATCATTCTTAATTATCAAACCATTTAAATGGATAAGGATTAATACTATCATGATACATAATTATGTATCTATATAAGCTCTAATTATTAATAATAATTAAAATTATTAATAATTTAAACAAAAACTGTTATTTTGGCTTAATAATAGTTAATACAATATACCATCGCGAACTTTTTTGTGAGTGCTATTATATAAAACACTTTTTATACACCGTCAATAGTTTTTGCAGCGCACGCCAAATAATGCCAAGAAAACAGTATAATATACCTAGCAATAATAATACGAGAATCCTTTAAAAACAAACAAAAACTTACACATTACAAATTGACTTTTATTCGCCTAGTTAAGTTGCGCGCGCGACACAAGCACATCAAGTATGTAGTTATAAACCCACCTTGGCTGACATCGACTCCAAAAATAACAATAATTGCAACTACATTATCAACCACACAACACATTCGTACCTACATATTGATGAGTAGAAAATAGTAAGTTAATTATCAAATTATAGAAGAATACGCAATTATTTTTTTACTTTTTAGTGCATATTAATTTGTTATTCCTATGAAGTCGGTTTTGTGAGTGCTATTATATAGAACACTTTTTATACACCGTCAATAGTTTTTGCAGCACCTTGGGTGACATTTTAGGTAGGGATCTCTAATTTCTGTGAAAATATAATATAGACTATGTTACTCAGTAAAGACGAAGCTTTCAAATCACGAAATATTTTTAAAATCGGTAGAGTAGTTTTAGTGTAGGTTTGTACTTACTACATGTACTAAGTGTTGATTACATTGACACACCTATAAATTCGTCATTTTTTTTTTATTTAATATGGAAAATTGTATAAAATTCATGATCTGGATTTATAAATGACTGATTAAAGTTTGTCAACATCGCCGTTTAAAATTTATGAAAAGTTTTTCGATCTGGGAATGAAATTGTTATCCTTTCATGATCCGATTAAAGCTTAAACATTTCCTCATAACCTATTGAAAGAACAGTATAGGTATTGTTGAGTGTTCAACTTTTCATTTTAAATTCGTGGGTAGATTTATTGTCACCGCCCTATAAAAGCAGCGCGTGTAGTCCGTGCATTATTCTTCTGCAAGTCTGTCGTAAGCGATAGCTCTGTCTGTTTATTATTGATTCCTTTGTTATATTTTTGTGTAAATTATACATTGTACAATATAAGTTTACTTTATTGTTGTATGGTTGTTTTGATTAACCTATTTCCATCCTGATTTCTAAATATATATATAAATATAAAATGTTGTTTCTTGTTGATCATTGTCGAGAAATAAACTTATTAAAGTAAATTTTCTTATATACATAGGTATAGGTACTTAATCCACAAGGTCTGGTCTCCTTACACATTTTGCTTTGTATATGTAGATGAAGTATTAACTTATAATGAAATTATTTTGATAAATAAATAAACCTAACTCATACTTGTATAAAATATTGTGTCTTTTTATATTCATTACTTACAAATTAGTAAGGCTATAGATTACTGTAGCTTATTAATTTGTAAGTAATTAATTAAATAAAAAACAATAGGTAATTGGATTTAGTTTCAACATTAATGGTGTAATGGTAATTGTATTTAAAGGTCACGGACTGGCAACATTGTAGCGAATACAATGTGGGGTGTGTAGGGGGAGGCATATCCATACCTTCGTATGGATTAATCCTGTTAATCATGCACGAGTTTCTTACAACAAGTGAAGGTCATTTATTGATTTATAATGGGTGTTTTTTTATTCCTGGCACAATTAGTGTTTTGTAAACGTGATTAAAGTTTCGTTCAGTATCAGCCTGTGAATATCCCAATGCTGGGCTAAGGCCTCTTCTGCTGTTTTGAGGGGAAGGTTTGAAGCTTATATCACCACATTGCTCCAATGGGTTGGTGGAATACACATGTAACAGAATTTCAGTGTAAATTTAACAGATGCAGGTTTCCTCACGATGTTTTCCTTCACTGTCAAGCCCGAGATGAACTATAATCACAAATTAAGCACATTAAATTCAGTGGTACTTGCCCGAGTTTGAACCCACGATCATCGGTTAAGATCCACGCGTTTATCACTGGGCCATCTCGGCTTGAATACGGTTGTGTTTACCATGTCAACAAAAATGCTTTATCATTTTACAATGCTTATGGTTGTGACTATATCTTTATATAACTTGCTTATATCTCAGTTATTTATAGGATATACAATATAATTTTTCAGACACATTAGTACCTACTGTTTCCACTCGCTTTTAATGTCCCCTGTTCACCGCGCGACGCCTCATTATGCCATGATTACTGAGGGGAGACGGTATCATTATTTCAATAGTAAATCCCTCATAGCACGAATAAAGGTCACTGACAATTACTTTACTGATCACCTATTTTTATTTATGATTAATATTTTAAATTATTCTATTATATTGTAATGATTCTATTATATTATAACTGCCTTGTTGGTCTAGTGGCTAGGATTAAGGCCGATAACTCGGAGGTTCTGGGTTCAATTAGAACAGACCAATAAAATGTTATTTAGATTTTCTGTAGATTCTCAGTAGCTGACCTCAGTCTGGAAGTTGGAAGTGGGAACATTCCCGTGCCTCAGAAAGCACGTAAAGCCGTTGATCCTGCGCTTAAACTCTTTCCGGTCGTGTCGGATTGCCGTCCCATCGGGTTATGAGAGTCAGGGAATAGAGAGTGTACCTGTGTTTGCGCACACACTTGTGCACTATTATAATATCTCCTGCGCATTGGGCTGATCTCTCTTGAAATTGGCTGCCGTGGCCGAAAACGGTCAGGAGGACCTATATTAATATGATAAATGCCAAAGTAAGTCTATCTCTTACGTTTTCAAGTCTCAACGACTGGAACAATTTTGATGGAATTTGGTAAAAGCAAGCTTGAATAATAGGCAATTTTATACCTACATCATACCTGCCCCCTTAACCTCGCAAGTGGATAATGCCTCGGGAAAAAATAGTTATATAGTTGTTATGTTGTTCGTGGCTATAAATAGAAATATAGGAATGGTGAATTGCACCATTTACGAAGACATTTTATTCAAACATTTTAATTCGTATTTTTGTTTTTACATCGCATTGTTTCGTCAGTTTCCGCTTCGTATTGTTCGCTTCGTTTTAAAACGTAGCGGTTAACTCTTAAACGCTGAAACTCGTATATTTTTTTCACAAAAGAAAGAAGCTAATGGTAGGGGTTTTTTTCTAATTGAAGTGGAAGGCTCTTGATATATAACGGCCGAATACTGAAACGTCATTCAAATATGAAGTGGGACTTAATTATTTGAGCCGCCATTAATTTTAAAATTTCGCATACTAAATTTGAAATTAATGGCGTTCCAAATAATGAAGTCCCACTTTATATTTGAATGATGTTTCAGTATTCGGCAATAAATGTTTTATTAAAAAAATCCGAACCATGGACTTAATATGCATTACGTTAGTTTATTATGATTACATCTTTTGGGCGCGTCGGTGTGCATTTTCCGAAGATGTTGACAAGTGATTGACTCTCATAAAAACCCATATAGGTACGCATTGGATACGGTAGAACCAGACTGGCCATCGTGGAATTCCATGGAAGCCTTTGCCCAGCAGTGGACGTTTCAGCTGATATGATGATGATGATGATAGCCGTATATTATGAACGTAATTTATTTCACATTGGAAACTGCAACGTTTCTTTTCTTCGCTATATTTCCTAATAAGTATTTCCGATTTATTTTACTCAAACATTCTCGTAATTTTGAACGTCTGAAACGGCTATTTAATTTCTCTATAAGTTAGTATACCTAAGTGTACCTACATATAAGCCGTTACAGACACAGATGTACATAATATGATAGAAAATGTTTAATCAGTTACGAACTAATTAATCATTTAAATACATAGGTACCTACTATACAAAATGTTTGGCATTATATTATATCGAATTGTGTAGACATGATTGTATTTCCACCTACTGATACACAAAAAGATATTTATCCTTAAATTCGAAATATTAATTATTTCAAATACGTTTTTGTCCCTTTATGCCCGTGGGTACCTGGCAAAACTTAAGTTTGTTTCTGTTTAAAGGTTGCGCCAATGAGTGAGCCAGTGTAATTACAGGTACAACTTCACAAGGAACATAATCTCATTGTTCAAGGTTGAGTGGGTACCTACTTACTTTCAATAAAAATTATACTTCTTAAAAAACTTTAAACTATTTGCAATAAAAGATATCGCATATTCATAAAACCAAATAAGCAATATCCAAAATGTAAAAACAAATAAGTAATTAAATTAAATTAAATTTATTTAGATAGGTATCATGTTTTCTAAACTAATTATAAAATCAACTTCAGCAATTACGCCTTCATTCATAGTTAACTCGATCAAAACAATAACATTTCGACATTAATTAATTACAAAACCATCCATTTTTTATTTTATCACTTTATCATAGCTGTTGAAAAATTCAGACATAAATTAAAGCGTTAATCTTAAGTAATTATACCTAGTCTCAACATCGCGACGGCACCAGACCGCGACAAGGTCATTCCGTCGTACGAGGGGAGCCGGCAACGTCGCACGAGCGGGACGGAGACATCTAGACACAGAATCTCATAAGTTAAAAAGAGACGACAGTATTCCTATTGTGCATTCAGTAAAGAACGGATGTGAAGTGTGCAACTCGTGACCCGCGAGAAAGCGGGCGCCGATACGAGCCGAATTTGTAAGTGTATAAATTAGAAAGGAGATTTTATATCGCTGCGCGTATATTTTTTTTTAATTTTAAGGATCATTACATCGTATCCGATACCTTAAAACTGCTTTGCGTGTATAGCTATGCTACGTCAGGGGCCGAGGGGATAGCCGTTTAGGCCTAATGGATGCCGCAATTTAATTCACCAACCTTATTATTGTTAATCTTAATTAAATTTATGCATAACACTTTCTTTGACACTTGTACACCTAGATTATGAATAATAATTATTAAATATAATGTTACAACAAGTCGTAAATTGAAAATTCAAGAAGTTTTTTTTATCAATTTTTTTATTTGTTTTATTAGGTACCTATTAAAATTGTCCTTTTATTGCACAAATTAATCCATCTCTATTTCATTAATGTAGAACCCGTTCCGTCAAGCTAATTGATTGATTGATAAAATCTCACATTTAAGATGATTATTTTTACTATTAATAAAAACTAAATTCCCATCTCCCCTTCTTCTTCAACTTCTTTCTTGGTTATGTATCCATTCAGTTAGGTAACCTGACTCTTGGCCCTATTTGTAGGTGCTTATAGCCTAAAAGTAGTATAGGTACCTACGTACTCCATTTGCTAATAGCTCTGGTTTATTAAGTATATCTTTATCTCTAATACGATAGTTACTATTTATTTATTTAACTCTGAACTACTTATATCAACTATCTATACTTCCAAAACTTCTAGAACAACGTCATTCAAAACGTCAGTTTTTACGAATCCATATAAATGAAAACATAGATTATAGAAGATCTTAACCAATGATATCGATTCAATTCAATGTCAAAGTTGCTTATTAACTCTTATCGTTGGAATATGTAATACATCAATTGATTAAAAAAGAGCATGCGCAGTCACAGTCATGTCACACGTCACAATAGAACAATGTTGCATTAAATGAAATGAAATTTCAATCACATAAATTCATCAATGATAAGCACTACATTTCTAGGAGAACTAAAGTTTAGTAGTAGGTTACAGAGAAATCTGGTGAGTTTAAAATATGTTTAAATTTTTTTGGTAGGTAAGCCATCTCGCCAATTATTTACCGCCATACAGTCACATTTTGTAGTGTTATGGTTGTTTGGTGAGTAAGCCAGTGTATTTACGGCAACCACAAGATTTTCTATTTCTTATTATTAGACAATCTTGTGGTTGCCGCACATTTGCGCATAAAAAGTGGTTTATACTTCTAAGGTGGCTTCCTAGTTACTAGCGGCTCCTAGTTCCTAGTTATTAATGGGGAATCCGAGGGGCCTTTACAAACGAGTCAGTGCCACTGCCAGATCGCTTCTCAATTCTCATAGATCGTCTACGCGAGTTGGGAAATTTCAAGCGGCATTCTATAGTTGAAGTTGACGTTACCACCGGGGGGCAAAAATCATTTAAAAAAATAGTTAGTAATAAATAGCGCAAGTAGGCAAGCAATACGATCAGAATTTATATATAGTATGATTAAATACATTGAACTAAGATAACAATGGCACCTGAGCTATTATATTTGTACATTAAATTTTTTAATTGATTTCATTATATTTTAACATTATTAAAAGTAGTAGAAAATAAGCTGATCTATTAAACTAAACAACACATCTAAGAATACTAATTTTTATTACAGTAAAAAAAACTTACATTTTTGGCTTACAGTTTAATTTACACAATCTTATGTACCTGTACCAATCTCATATCATTACTAAGTAGTACTAGAATAATTATGAAATCTTTTATTATTAGTGGCGTACTTGACACCGTCAATTACATAAGCATATATATCCATTGCAAAATTCAAGCGTTTGCCGAATAAATTTCTCAGATAAAATATAACTAAGATATAAATTACATATATTATCATATTAAATATGATTAATTCAAATACAAATATTTACATTTTTACGCTATTTGAATATATTATATAATAAAATATATACGTAGAAACATTTTTAAGTTTCTATATTCGAATTGGTGATTCAAAATAATATGTAAATCTTATTGATAATGTAAATTTATTTTAATGCTACCAAAATACAAATAATGAATCCTTATTTTTGTAATGTTGTCCCATTGATTTGAACCTCAAACATTGAACAAACATAATTTATATACCCACGGTGATAAGATGAGTGTAAAACTAAATCCACGATTAATTAATTTTGTACTTATTTATAAACATTTTTCTGGAGTATCATTTTCTGTACAATAATAAATAGATAGGTACCTACATTAAATTCCATTGATTTTAATATTATCTTTGGTTAGTAGTAAACTAGATTTTTTAATAAGTAGGTACAATTAATTAATGTAAATTGTTACCTTAAATTCTCCATCGTTTCTTTTCATTTTCTAATGAGACAGTCTTTCCAAATTCAAATACTAAGTATATAGTTATTACAAGTGAGTATGTATGTATTTTAGCAATGAGAACTCTAATCGATTTTATTATTAAAACTCATGAAACATCGCTTGAACCTGCTGTGCAATTAGGTACTTGTTATAAAACTCTTTTTATAAAATGATCACAATGTTAATATAAAAAATGTTTTAATAAATTAAAAACAAATTCCAACAACAACAACAAACAAAACTTGGTAATTTTCATTCCCCTTCTCTCTCGAATAGGTACATTTTATCGCGTCCGAGCTACCAGGAGCGCAGAAGCGAGTAAGATATACGGCTACACTACAGCGGCAGGCAACACGTAGGCCTAAACGGCGTGCCGCGGCCCGGCGCCGCTCTGTCGCGGTTTCCGAACCAAATATCTTTCTCATAAAATACTCATTAAATCAATAAATAATAGACATAATTTATTAAACAAAGTTATTTAATGTGTATACCTAATTATATTATTAATTATAAAAATGTCATCATTATTAAAATAGTACCCAATAAATAAATAATAAAAAAACGAAAGGCAGCAAAACAAATAAACAACATTTGTTTAAACAAATGTAACTATTTTTAGTTTATAATTAATGAGACTTCTAAATACAAATTGAAATAGGTACAAAATATCGATGTGTAGTGGCCAGTTTGGTTTTATATTCGGCAATTGTATAAGAAAGAACTTAATAATTATTAATTAATTTATCCAAACATTTAGGAACGGCTAGGTGCGATCAAACTTTCTAAGTGTAGGAAAGAGAGACAAATGATGTGGTAGTGGCCAGATGCATTAGAGTCACATTGGAAGAAAGAAAGAACGTCGCTGGCCGTTAATAAAGATTAAGAAGGTAAAGCTTTGGGACCCTGGTTTCTTTCGAAACTCGAGTAGATCGACCGCGCAGTATACCTATAAAGATTTGGCTCAAAAAATGTCCGCCCCCTAAATTTAAGGAAATATATGTTTTATGTTGTTATTTATTAATTATTGGTTAAATAAGAATAGGTATATAGTTTATAACGAGTTTAAGAGTAGGTACTTATGTGTTGTTGATTAGGGAGTTATTCTAATGCCTTTAGTTAAGTAAGATAAAAATTATTAAAAAAAATTATAACTATTACGGAAGGCGAACAGCCACGAGCACGCCATTGGGTTGAACCAGGATGAATAAACCATTATACAATGTGGACATCTTCAACCGGAGATATCTAATTACCTAATTAGGTATAACTACCAGTAATGAGGTAGCAGCGATAAGGCTCAAAAACAGAAAGGAAAACATGACAGGTAGGTACAGTACTAGGTAGTATTCGGTGTTTAAGCTGATTTCGTATTTAATCTTACAGTTAAATAATCTATACAATATCCTCAATGATATCAATCCGCCGTTAAAGCTTGAATAGGAAGTTACGGAAATAAATTGAGAAAAACAAATTAAGTAAGTTGGTACCATATATATATTTATTTATGTATGTAGGTATATATGTTTATTTTATATATGAAAATTTATATATTTTGTACTCATATTTATTTAAAAAGTAAAATAGTTTCTGTGCACCTCTTTACCGCTTTATTTGTCTCGTGTCCTCTACCCAAAGGTTGTCTGGAAGAGATCGCTATTTTAGCGATAAGACCGCCTTTTGTACTTACATTAATACTCTTCTAAAATAGCATTAATAATTGTATGTTTCTGTGATTTTGTATATGTTGTACAATAAAGCATATTCTATTCTATTCTATTCTACCATGGTACGACCATATTCTAAATACAGAATCCACCATACAGAAATATTTGTTGTATTGTGCTTCAGTTTGAAGGGTGAGTGAGCCATTGTAACAAAGGACATAAGGTTGCTGGTGCTTGCGAAGTAACGAATTGTTAATATTTCTTACAACGCCAACGTCTATGGGATCCCCTAGTCACCACTACATATAATCCTAAGGTCTATAAAAGTCTCCTTTTGTCAATTCCCCTCATTTTGAGAATACTCCCCTCGCTGCCACAGCCATTATCGGGATACTTGGCGTCGAGATTTCGAACGTTGTTCAGTTCCGCGGTCAATTGGAAGTTAAAGCCAAATTGGCTTCTAAAAAGCTTGGAGTGCTCAACAAGGCGAGACAGTGCCTACTTCACCTCGGCCCATAGCCTAAAACTTTACAAGGCGCAAATTCGGCTCCACATGGAGTACTGCTCTCACCTCTGGGCGGGAGCTCCCCAGTACCAGCTTCTTCCTTTTGACCGTATCCAACGTAGAGCAGTTCGAATTGTCGACGATCAGGCTATTACCGACCGGCTTGATCCTCCTGTGGAACCAGCTTTCGCCGGTGACTTTTCCGAACCGATATCACATAAAAACCTTCAAGAAGAGAGCGTACTCTTTCCTCAAAGGCCGGCAACACATCTCCAAGCAACCTCGCATGATGCAGATGTCCATGGGCGGTGGTAGTCACTTTCCATCAGGTGAGCCTAACGCTCGTTTGCACCTTCTTACATAAAAAAAATACAACCTTGCATCGAAATTGGTTTTTAAGCTTGACCGTTTTGTGTATGATACCCTTATGTGTTTAATTATGTATTAACAGTATGACTGTAAACAATTAATTGTTTATTTAAATGAATTTATGTATATCTATACTTAACTTTATAATATTACATATGATATAATGATGTTCTCGCAAACACAGGTGCACTCTCTATTCCCGAACTCTCATAACCCGATGGGACGGCAATCCGACACGATCAGAAAGAGTTCAGCAAGTACAACAGCTGTACATCCGAAGCGCGGGAGTGTACTCACTTCCAACTTCCAGATTCCGGGCTGTTACTAAGAAAGTTTGACAAAATAACTTTTTATTTGCCCGACCTGGAATTCCCAAGAACTCCGGATCTGCGGCCCTGCTTGTAGCCACTAGACTAACGCGGCAGTCAAAAATGAATGAATACCTAAGTATAACAAGGATTAAAAATGTTATAAACAAGAATTTATCTCGTAATTTTCATTGATTTCAGATTTCTTGTAAGTACCTACAAAGTTAATTAATAAGTTAGAAGGACATGACACATAAAAAACATTACATAGACACCTAAATAACTGATTTTCGGTGCTCCCAGTGCAGAGTTGCATTGATTGGTCCAGATGTCGCTAAAAGAAAATATCACTACATATTATATAAACAAAAATTTTAACAAAACAAAAACCGACTTCAAATAAAGAACAAATTAATATGCACTAAAAAATAAAAAATAAATTGCGTATTCTTCCATAATTTGATAATTGACTTACTATTTTCTACTTATCAATATGTAGGTAGAGGCACGATTGTGTTGTGTGGTTGATAATGAAGTTACAATTATTGTTATTTTTGGAGTCGATGTCAGCCAAGGTGGGTTTATAACCAGTGCCGGATTAAGGTAACTTGATGCCCTAAGCAATCTTCCCCTGTGGGCCCCCTTTCCTTAAGTGAACTACAAAGAATTAATTGAAAAAAATGTGAATACGTATCATAGGTAGAAAATGTATGTGTTGTTCCTTCTGCCTGAAGTCAATTCACCTCGGGAACACCTTACACAGCCAACATATGTTTTCGTCATATTTGACCGTGGGTGGGAATCGAAGACACGGGCAGAGTCACTACCAACTACGCCTACGGGCTCACCAGAATGTGTATTACATAATAGTATAAGAAGGACGAAAAAGATATATAGGTAGAGTAGACTTGGTGACTTGGTGGTAGAGCTTTGTGCAAGCTCGTCTGGGTAGGTACCACCCACTCATCAGATATTCTGCCGCAAAACAGCAGTACTTTGTATTGCTGTGTTCCGGTTTGAAGGGTGAGTGAGCCAGTGTAATTACAGGCACAAGGGACATAACATCTTAGTTCCCAAGGTTGGTGGCGCATTGGCGATGTAAGCGATGGTTAACATTTCTTACAATGCCAATGTCTATGGGCGTTGGTGACCACTTACCATCAGGTGGCCCACATGCTCGTCCGCCTTCCTTTGCAATAAAAAAAAAAAAAAAAAAAGTAGAAATAGAGTAAACTAAAACACTTTTAACCGACTTCAATGTGCGTGCTGCGTAACACATATCGGCTGTATAGTCCAACATTTTTAAACATTCGCTCTACATAAAATCCCGCTTCTCAAATTTTTGATTTAGTTATGTTAGGGGTACCTCCTCAGTATAAAACCGAGTTTTTGTCATCCCAGACCACGAGCATTGACCGCCATCTTGGAAAACGTCTTTTCGAAAATATCTCGGAAATGGTAAATTTTACGTTAAAAATAGAAGATTTTTTGTAGAGAATAAAATTTTCCATCTTTGTTATTTGAATTTTTTTTTCTATATTGTTAATATTTTCTGAGATATAGTTAGTTAAACACCGAACTTTGGTTTTCGTAAAATATCTTAATAATTTTTGGAAATACGGAAAATATTAACAATGCAGAAAAAAAGTTTCAAATAAAAAAGATGGGAAATTTTATCCTCTACAAAAAGGTTTCTATTATTTTTAACGTAAAACGCACAGTTTTGGCAATATTTGTAAAAAAAAAGTTGACTGCCTCGTTGTTTCTAGTGTAATTGACCAGACAAGGAATTAGTAGTTAAAGTAGTCAGTATATTTCAATATACTGACTACTTCGTTGACTGCCTCGTTGGTCTAGTGGCTTGATATAAGGTCGCAGACTCGGTGGGCTTGGGTTCAATTCTCAGGTTGGGCCAATAAATAGTTATTGGGATTTTCTGTCAGAAAATTCTCAGTAGCAGCCCGGAGTCTGGAAGTTGGAAGTGTGTACACTCCCGTGCTTCGGAAAGCACGTTAAGCCGTTGGTCCTGCGCCTGAACTCTTTCCGGTCGTGTCGGATTGCCGTCCCATCGGATTATAAGAGCTAAGGAAAAGAGAGTGCACCTGTGTTTGCGCACACACTTGTGCACTATAATATCTCCTGCGCAGTTGGCTAATCTCTCTTGAGATTGGCCGCCGTGACCGAAATCGGTCTGGAGGACCTTATACATATAATTATTCCGGTAGGTACCCGTTTATAGGTATAGCTACCTACCCGAGACAAATTTCCTCAACAAAACTTTTGGTAATTTAATGCATGAAATATTACTGTGACAGGTTCAAAGACAAATTAAATATTATAATTACTTAACTGAAGTTTGAATTATAAATAAAATAATTTACTATTTTACATGATATTTTTTAGTACTTTTTACCAACAACATGCATACCTACATATTCAAATCACATAACAATACAAAGAATTGTAAAAACATTATTTAGTTAGATACCAGAATCTAAAAATAAGTTGATTCGACACTTACCTACACCAATTCCACCACAGTTTTGTAATCGTACCGCGTACGTAATTAACTAACAGTATTCAATTTTTATACTTAATTATGATTATAAATTGAATAATAATTCACGAAATTCAAGCGTTCAAACAAAACATTCGACTGATATATCAATGACACGCGCTTCGGTCGCCATGTGCGTGAACTTTCGTGTGCTCGTTTTTTTTTTTCGGTCGTCTCTGGTATCGGCCCCCCTAGATGGGATGCCCTAAGCAATTGCTTAAATAGCTTATAGGCTAATCCAGGACTGTTTATAACTACATACATAATTAGTTATATGTAGGTGAGATGTGCTTGTGTCGCACGCGCAACTTAACGAGGCGAATAAAAGTCAATTTGTAAAATTTTTGTTTGTTTTTAAAGGATTCCCTTATTATTATTGCTAGGTATATTAAAGTGTTTTCTAAGTGGCTGACATCGACCACATGAGAAGCACCAGCTTTTAAATAAAAAAAAATCATCAAAATCGATTCACCCAGTCGAAAACTATGAGGTAACAAACACAAAAAAAAACATACAGACGAATTGATAATATCTTCCTTTTTTTGAAGTCGGTTAAAAACAAAGTCCCCCGTTTGCCTGTCTGTCTGTTTGAACGCGATAAACTAAAAAACTACTGAATGGATAAATTTGTTGAAATATGACGATAATTGTTGAAGAAGTCGGAAAAAAACGAGCCGATTGGGAGTTTTCATCGAAAACGCTGTAAAATCCCTGTGAATTATAACAAAATAATGTATAGCGAAATTGTTTCCCTTTCATAGATCTACAGAAAAGTCCGCGATGGCATATGTCTATCTTTTAAGCACACCTAACTATATCCACTTTAATTTTTTAAAAATGGTTACATAATAATGCGATAATTGGAAAGCTATAAAAACAGATATGATATTAATCCTTATCAAATTAAATACGTTATTTACTTTAAGCATTTCATTTATATTATAATTGCCCTTTACACCACCCAATTTAAATGAATATGTTAGGAGTTATCGTAATTTTAAAACTATCGCGCACTAAATAAATTCAAGCGGTCTCACACCGATAATACTGACGCGCGATGCAACCGCTTGCGTGCCCCCGCGCCGCGTCCCGCTGTCGTTTTTAGGAATATTTACTCTGCTATTCAAGCGAAGCCGGGGCGGGTCGCTAGTTGTAAATTAGAAAAAGAGTTTGATACTCATATAAAAGAACATAAATATGTCTGTCTGCTTTTACATATCTACGAGCGTACTAAAATCTATGTTATTGTTAGTATGTAAATTAAATAAAGTATATTAAATACTTAATTTAATAAATACCTAAGTCTAATTAATATTTAACTAGTATCGGGTTTTTTATCAGACCTTATTTATCTTTTAATTCTAAGAAAGCATACCTACCTGTTATTAATATGTAAAAAATATTTCAATCGGTAGGTACCTTATAAGTATTATTTCTTATAAACTTTAAATAAACCTTCATTAATCATAATCAAGTCGTTCCCTATCTAGAAAACATAATCAATTGAATAACCAGTTTTTTTTAATAACATAAATCATATCGCGTTTTAATTACGATCGAGCTTAACAAACCGGTTTCGTTTCAAGTTTTACATTGTGTTAAACTACAAAGTCCCCAGTCAAACTAATAATAAAATGACTTGTGGCTCGTGTTAGGGGCGTACGGAGGCCCCACCCAAGGCGGGCCCGGATATCGCTCCGCCCGTGATACGCCCTATGGCCCTTCACGCCACACCCACCGAAGGGACTGCAATACAAAAGGGATCGATATTTTGTTCATTGTTTTATTTTCAACTTGCAAACGAAACATTAATATTAATTATTAAGGAGTACTTTAATTGACATATTTTTTTAGATATAGGTACCTACAATAGATAGACAGATAGACAGATATCTATTAAACTTAAGTTAAGTTAATAAATAAAGATTTCTATACCTATTAACACTAGAAGCGCTTTTTACTAAGGTATAGGTTACTTATTATATAGGTTACTGGATACGTATTATACAAATAACTGTACTTTGTTTAATAGGACATTGAAAGCTTAGCATTTATGCGGAGCGATTAGCGGTGGTGACCACTCATGTATAGGCCAATTAAGTAAAGAGTTACAGTAGCAGCCTGTGAATGTCCCACTGCTGGGCTAAGGCCGCTTCTCCTTTTTTTGAGGAGAAGGTTTGAAGCTTATTCCAACACCCTGCTACAATGTACCTACCTAATAAAAAAAGCATTGTTTGTGTTGTTTTGTAATTTACAAGTAGGTATACATTTTCTAATATATTAATAATTTCCAATTGTGTATAATTGTATATGTACCTATAATCTATATATTATCATCTAGAAATGTAACTGATTAAAAAACCTCCAACTCTCTTTAAAAAAAGAACACCAAATCATATACTTGGTGGTAGAGCTTTGTGCAAGCTCGTCTGGGTAGGTACCACCCACTCATCAGATAGTCTACCGCAAGCAGTACTTGTTATTGCTGTGTTCCGGTTTGAAGGGTGAGTGAGCCAGTGTAATTACAGGCACAAGGGACATAACATCTTAGTTCCCAAGGTTGGTGGCGCATTGGCGCTGAAGAGATGGTTAACAGCTCTTACAACGCCAATGTCTATGGGCGTTGGTGACCGCTTACCATCAGGTGGCCCATATGCTCGTCCGCCTTCCTAAGCAATAAAAAAAAATATATATAAATTAATGTAAGTAATTCACTCAATTATGTAGTTACCTACTCTTAGAAATCCAAATTACACACATCATTAACAACATGTGTTCAATACACATAAATCACACAAATCGAGCCTATAATTAATAGGGAAGATGCAAATATAATATTTATGAAAATTTTATGATTCAAAAGTAAAAAAAAGCTGAACTGCAACGTTTTTATTTTACATAATGTTGATTTTTAACGTATTTCAAAACGCATTTCAAACGCGTTTTCTTTTAAACTTTATCCAATTTTCAACGTCGTTCTGGTTCAATGTTATACCTACTTAGACAAGTTTTGTAAGTGTCAGGTAGATAACTAACGTGTTTTTACGTATAAGAAGATTTACTTAGCATATACAGGGCCGGATTAACCATGTAGCAAGAGGAGCAATTGCTACGGGCCCCGCGCAAAAGGGGGGGGCCCCTTTGGGGGGGCAAGGGCAAGTTATGAGTAAATAAACATATTTTATTAATTTAAGAGAGATTTCCTTGCATCAGAGGATACCTCTGGCTTTTGAGCCGATTATATTATAAAACCGGTTATTTACTCACGAAAAAACGAGAAAAAAGGTTGAGAACATGGGCCCTTCGAATGAAATTGATATGGGCCCCGCACTTGCTTAATCCCGCACTGAGCATATAATAAGTATATTCGCCGACTTACGTCAAAGTGATCTTCACAGCGTCGAATAATGGTTTTTGGAGAATAATTGTCATTTCTCTACGCAGCTTGAAACCACGTTTTTCTCAGTTTTGGGTCAGAAGGTTCAGTCAAAAACAATTTATTTGGAAATTTCGTTGAAGCTGATGGACACATTGGCACAAAACATGAGTTAACATATCTCGAAAGTCGATAAAATATGCAAAAGTATGAAAGCCAACGCCGAACAAGTACGACCAGTGACAGACAGTGACAGGAATGACGTCATCGGAGTTATAGGTCCTTTTTCGCGCGAAAATTTAAGTTTTTTTTAAACAACGCTATATTTTTAGGTATCAAGGAATCAAACTGTAACTACATATATAGAGAGGAAAATGGTTTCGCTTTAATAATACTTAATTTAAATATAATTTACTTTCTCACATATTTAAAATACGCCGTATAAATTAATTTCGTGAATTTTGAATAATTAGTATAAAATACCTACAGCAATTTAAACATGTATTTATAATACAGATTACATTCAGACCCAAAAGGTCTGCAATAAATGGTTGTATGTGCCCTTAACTTAAATACGACTTTAACTTATTTATACTATAGGTATTAGGTACGTTTAAAAGTATCATATTGCTTAAATATGTAAAGTATGTAAATGACGAGCTGTATATCAGAAGTTAACTTTTGACGTGACAACGTCTAATAAATCGATGAAAGCTGGCTGCATGCACGAAAAAGGATGACTCATTGTCCCGTTACGCTGATTGTACGCTTGCGCCGCATCTATCTCTCTTTCACTCGATTGGCCTGCGTCCGAGGAGAAGAAAGACAGCGGCAGCACAATACTTACATCTATTATATTTAAGATGTTGTCACGTTAAACTATCGCCTGTAATCCGACTTTACAGACAACCATTTTGACGTGACAACGTCTTATAAATTGGTTTGCCGGGTGACACTTCAAGAAACTGCGTTACGCTCCGCTCACGTTATGCGCTCACAATGAGAGCGAGTGAGAGGCACGCGTCCCTTCCACTCGGGCATGGTTAGCCCGCCTAAGAGCGAGAGAGACAGACATAAAAAGTGAAATTCAGTGCGAGATTCTTTGTATAAATTAATGTTTTAAATATAATTCTTTGTATAAATAAATGTTTTAAATTGTTACTATTATTTCATCCTTCTTCCTACTATACGAATGAATATTCACATTAAAATTATTTTACCACTCAAAGTCGTTGTCACGTAAAACTTTCGCCCGTATACCGACTTTACAGGCAACCAATTTTTTTTTTTTATATGAAAAATTACTTCAAATACTTAATTCAAATACTGCCTTGCATATAATACTGATCTAGCTACCCGTTACGGCTTTGAAGGGTAATATCAAGTTATACATAAGAACGTTTGCTTGTATCGTAATACAAATATAACTATTTAGTTTATGCGGTGAACGCAAGTAAAATTCTCAGACCGCTAATTTACATAAAACGTTAATGAATAACATAACATAGGCTATATTTTGTCCCCGTATTCCTATGGAAACGGGAACTGTACGGGTGAAGTCGCGGGCAAAACGCTATTATATGAATATGCCTGCTAACAAAAACCACCGTTTATTAAGGTCAGACACGAAAGTAGGTTCCGCTTATATCTTCTCTATTGATCTATTATTATCTAATTCGTATCTCGGTAGCTCATGTGATGCAATAAAGTATTTGTCTTATACAATACAACTAAATGAAACAAAGCATTCTAAGTCCTGGCCTTATTAATTACTAGCTGATACCCGCGGCTTCATCCGAGTTGCTTGATATATTAACAAAGTCAATCGTTACAATAATATATAAAATACAAATCGTTGTTTCTTGAAACTTTAATAACTTTTTAGTAAAAGAAGACATCGCAATTATTTTTTTTTGATAAGGGCCAAGTGTCTTATAAATAAAATTTAGAAAATTTCTTTGAAATCTATCCAGAAGTTTTTCCGTGATGCGCGCACAACTGCAGACCTCTATCATTTTATTTATATAGTGTTATAAATCAAACAATTATTAAAATAAAAAAAAGATTTATTCGGCCTCAAGTACATACACAATTTATGACTTTAAACAAACATAAAATAATTAGTAATTAAATCGGTAATTATTCGGGCAGAGCTTCCGCACACTTCAAAAGTTAACGAAAGAATGAGCTCTTATCGCCAACATCTCGTCTTATATAGGCAGGTGTGGTGTTGCTGAATTAAAATATTAGTCTTCCTCCAACACGGCCTCTCCTGACGGGGCTGCGTCCCTGAAGCCCTCAGATGAACTTGTGGATGGACCGGTAACTCCCACAACATCCGATAACTGCTCAGCATTGTCATCATTGGTTTCTTCAAAAAATGCAGCACAAGTTTCAGGTGTCCATTCACCCTTCCATGAAACCATATATGTTGCAGCTACCTGAGTAGTTTTACCATAGGCACCAGCCAACAATTGGACTTCGTATCTATCATTAGGGAGCGCCTTCGTTACTTTATAAGGGCCTCTCATACCACTATCAAGTTTTCCGGTGCTTTGAGAATTCTTGATCACGTAAACCAAGTCATTTACTTGATACTTTTTAGGAGGTTTTCTATTTTTATTAACATAAGCATCTTGTTTGTTTCTATTATCGCGAATAAGCTCTTCAGCTCGTTGCCTTTTTAATTCGCGGGTCGCGTCGCGATTTGGATTTGAACCTTCGTAGGTTATGTCTTTAATCAAGCTATTTATTAACGGAGTGGTCGAATCAGTGCCAATGAGAAGATTAAGTGCCGAGTATTGGGTTGTCTTATGTTTAGTAATATTTAATACTAGTTGTAATTTCCACAATACTTTTGACCAATCATTTTTATTATAATTTACTTCAACCCTTATCATATTAAGTACTGTGCGGCAGTAACGTTCAACTTGGCCGTTTTCTTGGTGCATTTCGGGAGTAATAAAATGCACTTCGACACCGTAGCCAGATATCCAGTTAATAAATTCGTAATTATCAAACATACGACTTCTATCACACACTAACTTTTTAAAAGTACCGAACAGCGATATAATTTGAGTTATTACACGCTTTAGCTCACTACTATCTTGGCGTGTTAACGCGAACAGTAAACAATATTTTGTATATGCGTCAATTATAATGAGTACGTGTTTATGACCATCGCTATCTCTCAGCGGCCCGAGTACGTCGGCGTGTATCACGTCAAATGGTACCGAATCTTTTTGCCACGAAGATATAGGTTGTAAATGTGCTCGGGGAGTTTGCTTATGAGAAATGCAAATAACGCAGTGTGTGACATATTTCGCGACAAATCGTCTTAGACCGGGGAACCAAAAGTGCCGTAGGATCAGATCAATCGTCTTGTCTATACCGATGTGTTCATGCTCATCGTGGAAAACGCGTAACAAGCTTAATCTAAATGCTTTTGGTACATAACACAAGAATCGCGCTTGCTCACCCGTGACGTCGTATTTATAATACAAGAGGTCATTACGTTTCACATAACGCGTGTTATCTAATTCACCGTTATTTAATTTCTCTAACAAAGAAATGGTCTCCTCGTCACCTGCTTGTGCCACTTGAGCCCAATTTTGGGGCTTTCGAATGATATCGACAACATTTACCGGGTTTCTGCTTAAATAATCGACATGTGACATAAGTATGCCCTTACGATATTCTAGCGAGAAATCAAAATCCTGCATATACATCCACCACCTTGCAACTCTGGGTTGGAGATCCTTTTTGCGTTGTGTCATTTTTAGCGCATTACAATCTGTGATTATTTTAAAAGTTTTGCCAATTAAATATTGTCTAAAATGTTGCAATGATTTTACTACGGCAAGGGTCTCCAATTCATAGCTGTGGTATTTGGACTCCGCGCCGGCAGTTAATTTACTAAAATATGCGACTACCCGCCTACAACCGTCTTTATGTATTTGCATAAGAATACCGCCATAGCCAATTGAACTGGCATCAGTATGTAATTCGGTCATTAAGTCAGGGTCGAATATAGCTAGAATTGGTTCATTTGTTAAATAAGAAATTATTTCCTTCCGTGCGTTTTCATGTTCGTCGGTCCAATCAAAATTTATTCCCTTCCTAGTTAGGGCTGCAATGCGCGCGGTCTTAATCGCGTAATTAGGTATGTATCTACGAAAATACCCAGCGAGGCCTAGGAATTGCCGCACCTGTTTAACATTATTCGGGGGTGGTGATTTAACTAACGCGTCTATTTTATAAGTGCTCGGCCTAACCTGACCATCGCGTATAATCCTACCGAGATATTCAATTTCATTGGTTAGAAAAGTGCATTTCCTTAAGTTGATAGAAAATCCTGCCTCTGTCAAAGAGTTAATTACCGAATCTAATAAAATAAGGTTTTCGTTAATGCTTTGTGTCAATATAAGTACGTCATCGATATAGACTACAACCTGTCCGGCCTCAATAAAGGATTTTAGCGTCTTAGCAATAGTTTTCTGATAAAAAATCGGTGCATTTGCTAATCCGTAGGGGACCTTACAATATTCGTAGTGGCCTTCCGGGGTAACAAATGCAGTCTTATGAATGGACTCCTCAGCAACTAAGTTGGTGAAACCCAGATACCATATCTAAGGAACTAAACCAGCGAGCTTTACCTAATCGGTCTATGTAGTCATTAATCAACGGTAGGGGATGTCTAGTTTTAACAGTAATCCGATTCAGTGCACGGTAGTCCACCACCATTCTATCAGAACCATCTTTCTTTTTCACCAATAGAATTGGGCTAGCGTACTCCGAGTCAGATTCACGAATTATACCTTTATTAAGCAAATCTTTAACTATTTCGCGAACTTTTAATTTTTCATCGTGCGATAATTTATAGGGCCTATAATACACGGGTACATTAGTTGTCAGTTTAATATGCATTTCACTATCCTTTACTGTTGTGATCGCGGTACCACTTAAAAAGAATTTTGAATACTTGGCTAGAATCTCTAATAATCGTTCCCTATCTTTTCCAGACACAGGCGTATTTACTTGTTCGGATAAACAAATTGAATTTACTGGCAATATATTGCTTTCAATAGGTTCACTACGAATTATACGCTGACAATCACCGGTCCTAACATAAGTTATGCCTTTTCTATTTAACACGTCGGTGCCAATAATTACAGGTACATTTAAATTATTATCATCGACTATATAAAAATCAATTTCTATTGTTAAGTCACTGAATTCAACGGGCAACGTTACATATGATTCTGATTTCACTTCCATACCACCTAAGCCACGTAATAATTGATTTGTAGGTCTTAATTGACATGAAAAATGTTTAACAATATTTTTCGATATTAGAGAGACACATGAACCACTATCGATCAAAACATCTAACGGGATTCCCGAGATAACAGCAGTTGTTACGTCACGATTTTTATAATTTGTGGGTACAAGTTCGCGACAAAAATTAACACCATTATTGTTTCGTGAACTCGACCGTTCTTTGGCAAAACACATATTCTCGGAATGACCTACTTTTTTACAAAATGTACACTTCAACACATCAACATGAGACGTTGCCGGTGGCGCGATTGCTCTTTCGTTGTTATTATTATTTGTAGTTGTATTCAATCGTTTACTACAATCTACACTTTTATGGCCAAATTGCTTACAATGATAACATTTAATTGATTTTGAATCGTTTGAATTGTATTTGCGTTTTAAAAGGTTGCGATTTAAATTATTATTATTAGAGAATTTATCAAACCGACTATAGTTAGTAGATATTTTTCTATTTGAATTGTTAGAAGGTTTAACAAAGCTAGACAAAAACTCGACTATTGAATCGGGCGATAATTTAGCGTTAATAGCCATAGCGCGGATTTGTGGATCTACGATTCCACGTATAATAATGGCGGTAAGTAGCTCGTTGCTTAGACCTTTAACTATGCGTAACCTTAAATGTGATCTACGAGCATATTCGGCGTATGTGGAGTATTTGTCGGACTCTGTTCGCATAACGTCATAAAGAATATTCGCGACATCGACAGAGCGTGGGCATAAGGCTTTTAATTCTAGTTTGAAATTGGACCATGTGCGAATATCACTTGTCCATTGGCTAAGCCAGGTACGAGATTCCCCTTTCAGACAATGTCCGATGCGAGCAAGGCATTCTTTGTCGCCCCATTGGTTCAAAATACGCGCTCTTTCTACCTCATCACACCACGTGTCGAAGTCATGAACACTCGGATCAAAATCAGAGACAAAATATCGATTGGATCTGACCTGAGCACAGCTGATAGCGGTCAAGAGCCGCTCGGCAGCATTCGTCACCACATCTTCGGACTGCGATAACCCCGTCTGGCTGGTTTGCGGAGTCGGTGGCGGCGTAACCACGTGGTCGCGTGGCGGAGTCGGCGCCCCAGGCGTCGATGCGGCTGCTGGTGTGGCGCTTTGCAACGCGACGGCGCGACTAGTGCCAGCACTGACTGATGCACTGGCTTGCGTCTCCACAGACGCACGAGACTGCTCCTCCAAAGCGCGCAGTCTGGTCAGGATCTCTTCCATTGAGTTGGGAGGAGTTTGTCCTCGACGTCTTCGTTTGTTACGTTTATCGTTGTTCGACATTACACTGATGGAAGCATTGCCCGAATATTTAAATTATTAAACCGCGTGGGAGGGTAGAATTAAGTTTCATCTATAGCACCAGAAATGTGTTTGCGGCTATAACAGCCTTCGAATCCCACTTCTGATGTTATAAATCAAACAATTATTAAAATAAAAAAAAGATTTATTCGGCCTCAAGTACATACACAATTTATGACTTTAAACAAACATAAAATAATTAGTAATTAAATCGGTAATTATTCGGGCAGAGCTTCCGCACACTTCAAAAGTTAACGAAAGAATGAGCTCTTATCGCCAACATCTCGTCTTATATAGGCAGGTGTGGTGTTGCTGAATTAAAATATTAGTCTTCCTCCAACAATAGATTATAAGAATGTAACATTTAAAATTCGTGCTGTTCGTAAAACTGCCGAACATAGCCGAGTGAGTACCGAACGAGTAGCGTCGTTGGGGATTGGAGACGGGAAACTATGCCGATAGATGTCGCTCTTTGTTATTGCGGCAACATTCGTTATGAGAAATTAGGTGAGTTTAGACACACATTTTATTGCTTGCTTGCTTGCTCTTTATTGCTTGCTTACACACACAATTTTTTTATTGCTCTGGAAAAACTGTTACCAAAATTTTTTGTCGGAAAAAATTGTTTACAAATAAAAAATATTTCAAGAACAAGAATTATTTATATATGAATTTTGTTGACATCGATGAAGTATTACAATATCACAATTTTAGAGACCTACCTGCTCTTATTTTATTAAAGCTGATACCCGCGACTTCGTCCACGTTGCTTGATATATTAACAAAGTTTTCTTATGTACGAAGGAAAAAACATCAAAAAGCAAAAATATACTTTGTTTACATATATACAAATCGTTGTTTCTTGAAACTTTAATAACTTTTTATTAAATATCGCAATATTGTTTTTTGATAAGGGCCAAGCGTCTAAGAAATAAAATTTAGAAGCTTACATACGGTAGGTATATTTTCAATTGGTATCTAATTTACCGTACGTACGTATATCCTGATCCAGTGTCACCTAAATCATAATAGACGATTGAGGGCTCCAACCTGGGTAAGCCTTTGGTTTTTCATGTGGTCTAAATGTGTTTTTAATAATTCATCTCGAGCACTACGATGAAGCCCTAGTTACCAAATTATTATCACAAATAGACGTAACTAAATAAAATTCAGATTAACGCTTAAAGTGGATCTTAATTTGATTAGTCAATTAAATGCGAGATGGCCCAGTAGTTAGAACGCACATAGGATCCCAGTACCCTGGGATTCCTCCCTAGTGAATGGAGGCCCGCATAGGCGGGCCGGCCGTCGGAGCGTCACGGTAGCATGCGCAAGCGATCCCGTGGCGCTCCCCTTAAGACGGGAAGGGTACCGTGATGGTTTTAGTCGGTAGGAGTCCGACATAAACCTCCATACTACATCACATATGGAGGGTATCCATGATGGATTTCCCCACGAAAAAAAAAAGTAGTTAGAACGCGAGAATCTTAACCGATGATCGTGGGTTCAGACCCGGGCGAGCACCATTGTAAATTTTTATGTGCTTAATTTGTCGGAACATTTGTTCTGTGTGTAATTTGAAGGAAAACATCGTGAAACCTGCATGTGTCTTATTTCACTGAAATTCTGCCAAATGTGAATTCCACCAACTCGCACTGGAGCAGCGTGGTGGACCGTGGTGGAATAAGCTTCAAAACCTTCTTCTCAAAAAGGAGAGGAGGCTTAGGCCCAACAGGTGGACATTTACAGGCAGTTACTGAAATCAAATTATTTAATTAGTTATATAGGTACCTACCTAGGTAAAAATGCGGTTAGGTAGGTAGACTTCAATTACCTACAGACATTTTAATTCAGCTTCAATTGATAATTAATTTAAAAGCGAACATTAAAAATAAAAATAAGATGATCGAGAAACCTTAATCCTAAAAACCTTAAACCTATGTACCTAGATAGCCTTGAAATAAAAACTATGTAATATTTAGGGATGTAACGATACATGTTTTTCCCGATACGATACCGATACCGATTATAAACGAAAATAATCGGCGATGCCGATACAGATACCGATATTGATGGCTTAGTAGATAAGTGCTTCATGTATGTTAAACAAATTTGAAGGAAGTTATTAAGATATTGACACCACATTCTAGACATAGACATACAACTATCTCCCTTTAAAGTTATTTCATATATATGAAACACCATATTATTATGTATGTATTTAGGTCCTAAAGACTGTGAAGGAAAAATACTTAATTAATAAAATTCAGTAAAGCAAATGAAAAAAATAATATTTATTGGTTTCATTCAAACAAAATCAATCACATAGTTATTAAAAAAGATACATAAAGTCAGTAATTAAAGTTTACTTTTGGTAGATTTTTGTTAAGGAAACAAAGTTTATTCAAATTATCCGCAGATAATCTGTTCCGCAAGTCATTTTGTATCAGGCCTGCAGTTGAGAAGAGCCGTTCTGAAGCAACTGAGCTCATTGGATAAGACAAGTATTTTTGTGCAAGCTTTTTTAATTTAGGATATTTATCTTCCTAGCGCCAATAGATCCTTGGATCTTGTTTTGGTTCTTGTTTTGGATCTTTTGGTTGATCTTGGTTTGGATCTTGTTTTGGTTTTGTTGGTTGATATCGGCCGTGTTATATATATATCAGCTTGCCGATTATATCGGCCGATATATCGGTATCGGTATCGGTATCGTTACATCCCTAGTAATATTCAATAAATTAACAACACAATAAACTTGTTTCCCTAACTATTTCTAAAAAAATACAAATTACACTTCATTATAAAACCATTAAAAGAGAATGTTCAATTAATGCAAACTTTCCAATAGAATCCCTAAGCGGAGGGGGCGTAGGGCGTGGGCGTGGCCCGATTAGCTAGTGTCTCGCTCGAGCTTGTCCGCACTTATGCTGCCCTGGTCCTGTGACGTCACGTGCACCTACTTGGAGTCTGGAGTCGTCAGACGCGTTCATAAGACCGGTTCATAAATATTCTGACTTAAGAAGTTTTCATTAAATATCCATTTATTATCAAAATTAGAATAATTAGAAATTTTATGTTATGATATTTGATACACCTTATTGGATTAAATAGGAGAAAAAATGTAGATTACATTATAAGTTGTATCCGTTTTTCGCACTGTATTTCAATTAAAACCTCCGTGTGCGAGCTTAGATCTAAAAATGGTCTGCTATAGGATTTTCATATGAAATAATATGATTACTGTACCCGTATTGCACTATACGATAGGGTCGGTTTAGTTGATTACAGTTGGTTACAATGGTCATTAGAATCCACTGTGATTTAGAATAATTTTAATCGAAGGTCTAACCGACCCATTTTAAGAGTAGTTTGTAGTAGCACAGTTAATAATACTTATTTACATTTTTTTTTGGATTAAACAAACGTGTTACGCTAGAAAATCACTACTAAAGTTTCTTAAGCAAAATATTAGGTGATGTTAGTTAATATATTATATTATTTTGCTAAGGTGATGGTGAGTGGTCACAAATGCCCATAGACCCAATGTCATTGTAAGAATTTTTAATCACCGCTTACGTCACCAATTTTGGAAACTAAGATGTTATGTTCCTTGTGCTTGTAATGACATTGGCTCAATCACCCTTCAAACCGGAACACAACAATACCAAGTAGGTACCTAGTTCTGTATTGCCACAGAACATCAGACGAGCTTGCACAAAGTTATACCAAACTCTACAATTCTACATTTCATTGCGTTTAAGTTTTGTACTTTTTTGATGACTGATGATCATTGATGATTGATGTAAGAGACCTGGACGGATGAACGTACTCAAAGGTACGCCATCCAAAAAAGTTGCCTCTAAAACCTCGGTGGCCTTTATGATACAAACCCTTATTAATGGAAAATATTATAGTAAAATCCCATCAACTAAAAACTATTAAATACAGATCCTAACACGTGGGTTCTATTCGCACCTGTCGGCTCTTTTTATTTGTGTTTCAAGCTACCCGCGGACCAATCAACGTCGTTCCCGCGCAAAGTTAGGACAACTGCGCGCGCAATGAAACGATTTGATCAATGAAACCTTTGTTTTGTTTATTTAACTTTAATGATTTACTTTATGCAGTAAACAATACTATCCAGTAGGTATCAATTATCAGGAGTTTACTCGTCTGCCTTTATAAAAAATATAGGTTTTCGCTATTTAAAAACGTTATTATAGGAGAAAATATCCATAAATCCTCTCTATTGACTGACGACATTTACAGCAATAAGAAGAAAAATCATATTGGTATGTTCTATTATTGCCTTACCAATAAACGTCGTATAGCGAATCAAGAGCTGCATACCAATTTCTCTCTTTCTTTCCTCAGTAATTTAAGATTTGAAAGAAGAAGACAAAGCATTGCGTAGCATTTATATGCAAGTGGGTTAAAATATTGATGTATGTTACTATAGAAGTTGACTGTACTTGGTGGTAGGACAAGTCTATGGAGGTAACACTCATTCATCATATATTTTATCACCAAGGAGCAAAGGTTAGTGTTGTTGTATTCCGATTTGAAGGGTTTACTTGGTGGTAGAGCTTTGTGCAATCTCGTCTGGTTAGGTACCACCCACTCATCAGATATTCTACCGCAAAACAGCAGTACCTACTTGGTACTGTTGTGTTTCGGTTTGAAGGGTAAGTGAGCCAATGTAATTACAGACACAAGGGACATAACATCTCTTATAATGCCAATGTTTATGGGCGTTGGTGACTACTTATCATCAGGTGGCCCATATGCTCTTCCGCCTACCTATGCAATAAAAATAAAAATAAAGTGTTATGAAAGGCAAAAGTTCCTAAGGTTGTTCGCGCATTAGTAATGTAAGGGATAGTTAATATCTTACAATTCCGTCTATGGTTGGGTCAACTTAACATCATGCCTATTTACCAGTTTGTCTATCAAAAAAACATCATAACTCTATAATTGCAGATGTAAAAAATCACCCCCTTAGGTATATCACTTATTCATAAAAAAACCTGACATGTTTGTATAACTAGCGTATACCTTATATAACAACATCGCTTGCATATGGTTTGTCATCAACTAAAACTATAACTAGTTTTACTTCGGTTAGGAACTCCAAAAAGGATAATGATTAACCTACAGGTATAGGTTTTTAAAGCATTATGTAAATTGTCTTATGTTTTTTTTGTGTAGTCATGGATAAAAAAACCGGCCAAGTGAGAGTCGGACTCGCGCACGAAGGTGTTATGTACATTTATCTATAAAAAATACTTTCTTTTTAAACTTCGCGATGAGGGACACAAGTAGGTAATGCTTATAGGTATATGATAAAAATATTATCGGGTAATTCTTAATTATTTACCTAGCTCAACTTGCTAACGAGTTTTTAAATCCGTTCAGAGACTTTGTTAATCTCTAATAAGTTAGTATATGTTCTAGAAAAGGCTATATATGAGTAGCGAGGTAACTAGGCTTCAGGCTTACCGTAGGCAAAAGGCCCTTTTGCCTACGGTAAAAAAGAAAGTGGACTGCCAAGCGCTGGATGAGAAGCCCGCTTGTCTGACTAGCGTCTTGAGCTTGAGGAACGTTCTCCGTTTCATAGAATATATGTACAACAACTACAACGATACAATTATAACCATAGGGTAAAAGCCGGATAGTTGCCTCGGTGGGATACTTGCCCCAGTTTTTAATACACTATGTTAGGAATATAAGTTGTGTTAGAGCTTTACTACAATAAGTAGTGACCCAACACAGGCCTTAGTGCCGGGTAAGCCATCGGAATAGGTGCAGGTGTTTTGTCCGTGAGAGCAAATATCTTCCGCGGCGAAACTTCGACGGGCGTTATAATTATATTGGTAAGTAATTTTTATTTAATGTTTTATTACTGATCGTTGTTTCAGTCAACTTTTTGTTTACATTGCTTATTATGTTTTATTGCAAAATATTTTTTATTTATTTCACAAATATAAAGGGCAAGTATCCGCATCAAAAAGGATAGTCGCCCTACTTACTTTCGCGGATAGTTGCCTCTAGAAAGACGAAACATTTTTTTATGTTTTTTCGAATTTACTATGACTAACTTGTTGTAATCAAAATAAATATCTACTTAACTGTTTTATATATTTATTCTAGATAAGCAAAATAATTATAGGCGTGGTGCCACGCAACATCAACTGGATAGAAGATAGCTTAATACCTACTTGCCTTGGAACAATTGAGACAAAAAAGGTATTAATAAAATTTCTCGAACATACGGAATATCCTCTCGAACCATAAGAAGAGTAATATCCGCTAATATCCAAGGCATGGAATTGAGCAGCTGTGTCCACCAATCCAGTACCAGATATACAACCAGATCCTCTATCAAATGCTGGATTAGCTATATCAGATCTAGCATTGGGGGAACTTGCGCAGGAACGAGAATCTAAACCCCTAAATGATCAAGTAGCAGGCGTTTCTGGAGTGTCTGCGTTAAAGAATCGAAGAAAGAATAACTTATATAACTTTTAGTTTGAATAATATTTTTAAAACTGAAACCTATGTAATAATGTTAATTAATATTTCACATTGTACTTAATAAAAGATCTCAGTAAATTATAAAGACTGTTAAATAAATAATAAAGACTACTTTCATTGATATAAATGTATTTCTATCTAAAATAAAAATCATACCGAGGTTACTATCCCCGCACGAGGCAACTATCCCTCGAAGCATTTTCCACGCTAGGCTACTATCCGCCATAGTAGGCAACTATCCCTTTTCTGAGAGGTGAAATAAAACAATATTTATTCAAAACCATTGTTAATTATATATGCAAAAATAGGTTTTTATAAAAGATAAAAGGCCTATGTTTTGTGATGCATACTAAATAATTTTCTGCAAGTTTATATTTTTAAAAAAAATAAGCTTTTTCGAAAAGTGGGGCAACTATCCGGCTTTTACCCTATATGTACTTCGTTGTCCTTTTAAAAATTAATAGGTATGGTTTAAATCGCGTCTGCGCAAAAAGAGGCCACTTTTTTTCTTACGGTTGTTTTAAACACCTATGAGGGCCCTGAAATAAAATAATCGTTTTTGGTTCTATGGGGCCCTCTTGAATCAGGGGGCCAATGCAAATCGTTTGCATAGCATAGCTATGCCACTGTTCTGGGGGCGTGAATGGGTAAGTTGGTGACCTCGCTTGACCTAATTCAAACGGCTCTGAAGAGGATTGCAGCCGGGATGGCCTTGTGTTGTATTGCTCACTAGGGGTGAGATTACCTTCGTCGTCCGAGGAGCGCTTTGTCGGACCACGAGCGGAACATGCTGCGGATAATCTAGCTTCTATGATCTGTGCCGACGAAAGCCATTACATTGGATAAGAATCCTAACCCGGCTCAGAAAGGTACCTGGTCCTTGCATCCGCATGTTTTCACTGTGTTAAAAAACAAATTACCTTTATAAGGGACAAATCGACATAATCCATTAACTACGCCACAAGCAACGCATAGAAACTTAAATTATTATTTGTTTTTTAAGCCTTATAATTAAAACTGTTTTGTTGTATTATTTGTCAATTACCTATAATGACTTTGTACTTTATAAAATAACTTGTAGTCATATTATTTTAGTGGAAAAACAACAAACAACACTACTCGATTTTTTTTATAATTAATCGTACAAGCACTTCGTGTATTCTGCCCGTTATAAAAGTCCAATTATTCATTGTGTGTAAATTCCTAACCAAAAAAATAGGCGCATTTTAAACGAAGTGAAGTGGTTAGTGGGGTAATTTTACCGAAACCTTAAGAATTCTAGCTATTTATGGTATAACTAGTTTCCGCTCGTTGCTTCGCCCGCGTGTGTAGGGGGGCGGGCAGGTGTTCTTATTCAACAAAAACAAACAAACAAACTCACTTTCGCATTTATAATATTAGTGTATAAAAAATGACTTATAATAGCCTAAGTCGATTTAATCAAAAGGTTAATTAATTAAACATCTTTAATTTATAATTCCAAGATGCATACGAATACGTACCGATCGGGCAACATTTGTAACCATAAATGGCGGAATGTGTTAATTACATATCGAAAGCATCCTGAATTATCAGAAATTATGTATGTTGATACTCTTTTAACGGAATATTTATTGTTTTTGTGTTATTTATTGTTACCAAACAAGGATTAAATGCTTCTGCGTCATAACAAACTACGCGTTTACAACGTGTCAGGCTTAATCATGCGTTTAATTATATGAAAATTGAACTGAATCGTCTATTTAATGATATTATTTATTTGTTGATTAATTATTTATGATAGGATTAATGTATATAATAGGTCAAGTCATCTAATAGCAACATTGTTATGTTTTGATCATAGTAATTTTACGTATAAATGTAATATGTTCACGGATTCTAGTTTTTTAGTCTTATTTTATGGAGTTTGTGGTACCACCCACTCATCAGATGTTCTACCAAACAATTGGCCTTGTTATTGTTGTGTTCAGGTATGAACTGTGAGTTAGTTAGTGTAACTACAGCCATAAAGAACGTAACATCTCGGTTCATCTTGATTGTTGGAGCATTGGCGGTAGTATTGGATAATATTTCTCAGAGCGCCAATGCCTAGCGGTAGTTACTACATATCATCAGGTGGCCTATTTATTAGTACCTACCTATGCCTACTGATTTGAGTTCATGAATATTGCTTAGAAAGAAGTATCTATGCAAATATTACAAATACGTAACTCGGTAACTATCTACGTCCTTATGTTAGTCATTTCATTTCGACTTAAATCAATGGTTGACATAGGTAGAGGGATCTGAAGGATGGAAAAGTATATGGGAAGAAAATATTTATTTACACGAATAAAGTTACGGAAAATAGATGATGCAATCGTTGTAATAAAAGTACGATAACCATATAAACGTAGTTTCCGAACAATGTACAAACATTATTATTTATTTGATTATAAATATAGTAATATATATATATATTTAACTTTTTTTATGTAATTTTTATTATCCAAGCGGACAAATGACTACTCCATCTTATGGTAAGTGGCAGTAGAGTCCAAACGCGTTGGTGGCTAGTACAATCGGGAATGATCTGCCGGCCGCCTGCCTTGCCGGCCCACAAGATGCCTCTTCTCTCCTTATTGAATGACAAGGAAATTACAAGAGGAGAGGAACACGAGTACTGGTAAAGAAATCTATATTTTAGAAGTGCTTCAAAGAAAAGAGTTGATTAATTTCTTCGTGCGCGATGGAATTAATGACACAGTTAGGCGGTGACATCGCCAGCACGCTTACCTTATATTTATTTGTATTGATTTTCTGTATATTTTAAGTGAAGTCCTTAGACATTGTTATGTAGTTGTTAGTATGTATGTGTAGGTTTGAATAAATACACCACCCACCCCTGATATGATCTTCAAGGGTAGCCCGACGGTAGGCTCATGTCAGAAAGAAATTTCTAACAAGCTATAAGGCCGCTTTTTGAGATGTAAATATTTTTGTTGTTTTATTTTGTTTATTTTGAGGCTTTGTAATGAAAAAATTTATAAAAAGTTACATAAATATAAAACGTAGTTTAGTTTTAATGATAAATATAATTAATAGTAACTAAAAATTGGTAATCGGATATCTAGTACCAAATACCAATAAGGCTATAGAAGAAAACAGTTAACATGCTTGGTTGAGTAGGCACCTTATTGAGTAGGCACGAAGAGCGCGCGTCAGAGACAATCTTGGAATAAAGTACTTAATAGGTAATGGTTTATGTAGACACCTATTATAATTTTGCTTGTTTTGGATCCTTACAAGGGACCTTTCAAAAACACATTTGGCTTATCTAATAATCATCTTTGTTAATGTTAAGAAAGAAGATCATTTTTTTTTCATGTTTAGAAGTTAAGCACCTGCCTCGATTACAGTCGAGTTTGTGTCCTCTTGAAAAGGAAAAGACGGCTGTTGTTTATGAACGAAACGATCCAACGGTCGTGTACATGAATTTATTAACCAGTCAAGGTGAGTGGATCGATGGAATCGCCCATGCGCCTTGGACTCGCAACCACGTGGCCGTCAACAGATGGCGGTGCGCGTCTCTGCGCATGCCTCATATTATCGAGCGCACACTCGCGTCACGTGTACCACGCACACAGACACATTCTGATATAAATCATACGTTTGTCGCTACTAACCATACGGCTTCGAATTACCTTCGCGGCGCGTAATGACGCAAGTAGATTGCATCATTGTATTTTGCTTCTTATTCTTAGTTATTAGAGTACATATTTGATTGAACATTTCGTTCATTACAGAAGTGGTTGAGTGAACTAAATGGCTCGTCGCGAGCAGCCGACGTCAATTACCGACTTCATCTGGTCCACGTTTGAAGGCTATGCACGTGAATAAACGGTTACAGTAAAAAGTTGATAGATTTCATGTTCGTATTTTGAATATCTATTTATTTAGTAACAAATTAACCTTTAGGTAATAATTTATAATAATTTTCAATTTATATAAAAAATACTTAACCTAAGAACATGTTCTATGAAAGAGAGACAAACCACAAAATGTGATATAAATGTAATATCCTAATATTACATACCAATTAAACGTGGCCAATTCTAGTACTTTATCTTAAATTATGATTCTACTTTAAAGTAAATAAGGACGGTACACAAACATATAAGTAGGTATAAATAGAATAACAAAATGCAACAAAAAAAATAACAACACAAAATTAGTATGAATATGTTTTCAACAAAATGAAAATCAATAGTCGACAAAAACAACTCAGCCTTCGAAAATTTTCCACTGTGGCGTACGAATATAAATTACCTACAATAATAAAAAAAACAACGACAACTTTATTCAACTGCCAAACCGCTTTCCTTCTGTTCAAATAAAAATAACATACCAATAGAAGTTAATTACAGTTATAAACATTGAAACCACTATTAACTGGCTAACAACTAACTGCACTCCATTTACTACACCAGCTTCTTTAGAAGAAATACAAATCTCCACTAGCAATTACTGGATACTTTCGACGTGAATACAAATTACAAACTTTGTATTTGAATGCCGTAAATATTTCGAACAATGCAAACTTTTCAGACGGGTAACTTTTCTTGCCAATAAACCTCCTTTTTAAATGACTGAAAAAGTTCCAGACAAAATATTCGGCTTTGTTCGTGTATATTCGTAATGTCTCTACCATCATGTAAATATAATTTTGACATAAAAAGTGTAAATTAATTCGTTAAGATTTAAAGCGTAACCATATTTTTTAAGTAGTTTTAACATATTTTAGGAATGAAAGAAATTGCAAATAATTAATTATTGTAATGATTGACAATAAACTCATACAATCAATAAAAATATATATTAGCTTTTTAATAATTGAGCTAAGATTGAGAGATTGAGTAATAAAAGAAATCATCTCGTTCCTACCACCTCTTTTCTGTTATTTTATAGCTACCTAAAACTAAATAACGTAGGGTTTACATAATGCCGTAATGGTCCAAGATCCCAGAGCTGCCAGACGTCACGTATTTTCTGACGGATGAAATGTGGACGATTGAGTAGTGTTAGTATGTACTATGATCGTATGCCTACCTGCTAGCTTGGTCAAACGGCCAATTTCCAGGTATCAGGTAATCAAGGTACATATAAACATTACTTACTTCACGTAAATTCTCATGGCTGATTTTCATATATGTTTTCGAGTGTATAGTTAAAAATAAATTGTCAATACTCCCAGACACTTTCCGTCGGCCATATTGCTTGACAGACGCTTTAAAGGTCTCAAAATAATTAGTTAACTTCACGTAAATTCTGACGCTCCATTTTTATATATGTTCATCCGACAACTATTTTAAAACCTTTGACAAGAAGACAGACCGATCCAAGGGGCCAATCATCCCCTAAACTAAATTTTAATATCTATGTGAGTGGGAGCGCGCGAGCATTATCTACGCGCATGAGACTGAGTGAGACCGACTGCGCTGTTAAGGCCATGAAAATTACTTGAACTGATATTTTATAATTTTTAGAACTTTTGTTGACAAGTAAATTATGGCAACAAAAATAAGAAAAAAAATTGACATATAAAAAATAATACTAGTTAGCCGTCATTTTTAAATATTTTTTTCTATTTATTAATTAGAAATAAAAAATATTTTTTAAAAATACCACTTATAGTTTTTCAAATTTTTTACAAATGATAATTTTTTTTTAATAATTTTGTTTAATAAAAAAAATTCTAAAAATTTTTAGATGTCGGCTAATTTACTTTCATTTTTTTTACTAATTATTTTTAATTAATATAATTTTTAAATAAAAAAAAAATTGGACAGCTAACTTTATTGTAATTTAAAGGCCCTCTTGCGGCCAACAGCTAAAGTCACGTCAACGTTACGTGAAGTTAACTAATTATTTTGAGACCCTTAAAGCGTCTGTCAAGCAATATGGCCGACGGAAAGTGTCTGGGAGTATTGACAATTTATTTTTAACTATACACTCGAAAACATATATGAAAATCAGCCATGAGAATTTACGTGAAGTAAGTAATGTTTATATGTACCTTGATTACCTGATACCTGGAAATTGGCCGTTTGACCAAGCTAGCAGGTAGGCATACGATCATAGTACATACTAACACTACTCAATCGTCCACATTTCATCCGTCAGAAAATACGTGACGTCTGGCGGCCCTGGGATCTTGCTCTATAAAGTATATATTGGACGATTTAGCAAAAGTTCGCTTCGAAGTAAATGGATACACTTTTTTACCAATCCAATTAATATTGGCCTGATTGTTACATATACATACTCATATTTTATTAAATAATTTATAAAAAACTGATATGAATAATCGAATGATAAAAAATACTAATTAGTTATTAATTTGTATTATTTATTTTATTAAGAAAAATATATAATATATGTACTAGTTTAGGTTACATAATCAATACATAAAACCAACAAAACAATATGTGAAAACCTATTAAAAAAACTGATTTTACATTTTGAATTCATTGGTACATTAGAAATACAAGAAGGGAAAAAAAAGTAAATTAATTAAAATCGAGGCGACAAATGCTCAATCGAAGCTGGTGACAAGTACTAGGGTCACATAATGTTAGAAGAGTTCTCTCGATTTCAGTTTGTCTCGTCTGTCCCACTCGTGACTTGAAAGTCGGGAATGTCACTTAGCTCGATGTTGGTTTTATTTTAACAAAGACAAGTAATTCGTGATTTAAAATTGTAATTTAGGCTGTTTGAGTTATTTGTTGACACTAAATTAAAATTTCAAAAATTGCAACAGTCTTAATCTTTGTATTTTTGATTTGAATATGTTTATTAAGGTATACGTTTCATTCTCATTGGTAGATTTATTACTACCTACAAGAAATTAGTCATTTTATAAGTAACACTTCTTGGAATTCCCTTGAATTGTACCGACAATCGAGAGGGGATTCGTGGGTGGGCGTTCTACATTATACTCAATGGGAGGCGGTAATTTATTGATGCATTTTATGGCTATTTACTTTTAAACCATTATATTTTTCTGACACTTAATAAAAAAAATATCTACTACTTATTTACTCTTAAAATAAATTGCAAATTAAATTTTAATTTTATCGTTAATTTTCAAGGCATATGAAGTTTATAATAACTTTTAATTTTTATCGACTTTTAATTTTTTGATATAAATACCAGTTATTATTGTGTGATTGATATATGATTATACAATGATAACGAATTTGACTGCTTCGTTGGTCTAGTGGCAAGATATAAGTACAATCCGAGGTCTCAATCCCCAGATCACATTGATTAAAATTATCTTTCTGTCGAAAATTCTCAGTGTGTCCTATCCGGTGCCTTGGCAATATTTAGTATTTGTGTCAAGCCGTTTGTCCTGTGCCTGAAACTCTTTCTGGTCGTGTCGGATTGCCATCCCATCGGTTTACGAGAAGATGGATTAGATACCCATGCATGTGCACTGTAATGTCTTGCCCAGTTAGCTGTTCTCTCATAAGATTCGCCGTGGCCGAAATCGGTCAGGAGTCTATTATTAATGAATATATAATATATATGTATGTATTAACTGATAAAATAATTCGTAGACATTAATGTGAATGGAATACATAAGGCAAGCGAACCAAATATAAGATATGGTTCTTATTCTTTTGTTACATAAGCATATATACATAAGCATAAATAAATTTACCTATATTTTTTCTTACATAAGCAGAGCCAATGCGCGTCAACTATGAGTCGGTTTACCCCGAATGTCGAAATTAAACCCACATAAAGCTTATTGGCACAGCAAACCGGTAGAGATCTGTTGTATGTACATTTTGTATCCATTAAGTATATAAATTAAAAATAATAAACAATGTTTAATACGTGCCTCATATCACAGAGATCTGATTTCAATTAAAAGTTGTGTACTAAATTAAACAAACAATAAGGTCTTTCTCTATTCAGAACTAATCTGACATTTCTATGTTGTAATAAACAGAAGCATTGAGGGCGTCTGTAAAATACTTTACTTTGATATATAATAGCAAACGAGCAGGAGCAGCAGATGGAAAGTGACTACCACCGCCCATGGACTTCTACAACACCCGAGGGCTTGCAGGTGCGTTGCCTGCATTTAAGGAATGAGTACGCTCTTTTCTTGAAGGTTGCTATGTCATATTGGTTTGGAAAAGTCGCCGGCGAAAGCTGGTTTCACAGTGTGGTTGTGCGAGGCAGGAAATGCCTTAATAATCGCGCTGTTGTAGATTTCTAGACATCGAGTTGCTGAGGATGGAATTTCAATTTCGGGCGCGATGTCCCGTGGTGAAATTTAGCAGGCGGGAATAATTCAAACAACTCCTCAGAACATTACCCGTGATACATTTACAAAAGAAGGAAAGATTAAGCCTAAATTTTTTTTTATATAAAATTAGATTCGCCACAACGATTAGATGCTAGCCTCGCTTTTGTGTAATCAATTGAACGTTAATAGAAAACTTTTAATTGATCTTTTACATCTACTATTGAATTTTTTTTGTGTGCTTTAGGCGAATAAATCAAACGGCGCATTTGGCGTTAAAATTAGCGCGAAAAAAATGGTTCTAGAATCGAATAAATATTTATACCTGGTACACCCTTTTATATCAAACATAAATATTTGTTATTGCGGTCATACGGTCTGAAGAGTAAGTAAACCACTGTAACTAAAGGCACAAGGGACATAAAAATTTCGATCCCAACGTTGGTGGCATTGGCGACGAAAGGAATGGTTAATATTTCTTACATAGCCAATGTCTATGGTGACCACTAACGTATTGCTGTTTAATTCATTGGTTGTCGATTATTTTTAACTCAGTTAAATGATATACAATCACCATGGTTCAATCGACACCTTCACTGAGAACTGCGGTCTGATATCACCAAAATTTTCAACGACTAATTCCGACCGATTGCTTTTCGATTGTTCAAGGGCAATTATAATATACATTAAATGCTTAAAGTAAATAACGTATTTATTTTAATAAGGATTAATATCATATCCGTTTTTATAGCTTTCCAATTTTAACATTTTTATGCAACCATTTTTTAAACATTAAAATGGGTATAGTTAGCTGTCCTTAAAAGATAGACATATGCCATCCCGGACTTTTTTGTAGATCTATGAAAGGGGAACAATTTCACCATACATTATTTTGTTATAACTCAAAGGGATTGTACAGCGTTTTCGATGAAAGCTCCCAATCGGCTCGTTTTTTTTCGACTTCTTCAACAATTATGGCTATATTTCAACAAATTTACAGAAAACATTAATTCATTATACACGTAAACCTTCCTATTGAATCACTTAATCCATTGGTGAAAACCGTATGAAAATCCGTTTAGTAGTTTTTTAGGTTAGCGCGTTCATACAGACAGACATGAAACGCGAGGGACTTTGTTTTATAATATTTAAGGATATGTAGGCAAACTGGCAAATGGGATGATAATCTCCACCGCTCATAGACATTGCCCTTACATCATCAAAACGTCAACCAAGCTTGGTATTTAGATGTTATATCTGATGTCCTCGATCACATTCCAAACCTGATTACAACATTACAAAGTGTTACTGTTTCGCGGTGGAATATGTATATGTAATTCAGACGTATGTAAATTCAGCGATTCGCAGTCTAGATACGTGGTGGGATAAGCATATCCTTCTTCACAGAAAATGAGGATGAGTTTAGACATGCCTTTGTAAGAAACCAGTATTTTTGTTTTTCATCTAATCATTCAAAATAATATAAGTAATCTTAGATTGTTTCGGGTTAAAATGTCTAGTTAATGGTAAATCAGTTTAATAGCACTAAGCAAGTAAGTGGTTTTAACTTGCGTAAACAGAAAACAAGTTTGTTATAAACGTTTGTTATAGCTAACAGCTAAGAGATAGCAAGATTTTTTTACAGTCTATTTTTTATTTGTAATGTACTATTTATTTTATAAATAGGATATTATAAAAAAAAAATTCTCAAACGAACAAATAAGTGTTGATATTTTAAGATTTAAATCCGTTAAGCCTCGATTGTCGAAGTTATCAAACTTTTAGGTAACGAAACGCAAACATTGGCGAAACTTATAACATCTGCCGATTTCTCAGGAACGTGCCGCGTCCCCTAATCTCCTTTGAAGTCACAAAAGAACCATGCGGTGGTTAGAGAGAGACAGCTATTTACAAACTCATTTAAAACAGAGAGAGACAGTGAAGGACCGGAACATTACACAAGAGCGTCTCGGTTGACGGGTCCCGAACAAAATGAATGGTTCGGGAGCCGATTAAAACGCGCCGTAACGCCGGAATGAATGAAAATAATAAAAAAAGGTTTAATTGCGTAACATGAGGCCATCGGGACTTGAAAGGATGATGACAATATCAGGCTCAGTATAATATGACTTTGAATACACATCTGCAATATAATTATGCTTTTCAAAGTATAGACGAAAAGTCAAGGTTTGTAGTAAAGTTAACATTAACTTTGTTGTATATTTTGCATCGTCTATATATTTAAGACCAATTAATTATGATAATAATTTTAATTACCTTAAAATCCTTTGACATTGTCAACGAAGATTCGTCAAAGTACTTATTTTTTAAGCAAACTTTTTTTTTTAAATCACCGAAATATATGATAGTTTATCGATATTTATTATTTACGTTACCTATCTTATATAATTATATGTATATAAGTTTCAACACAGTATTTAGAGAAATAAAAACGTACCTATGTATCCTTCCCATGATGTTGGTTTTAAAGAACTGGGGTACAAATTTACAATATTGCGATATGTGAAAAAAGAGTATTAAATTTTAACTAGATTGAAATTATCATACTTAATAAAAATATAATTTAAGACATATTGTATCTTTGCTTACATTTTAAGTCAGTTTTTCAAATGAAACGGTAAGTTATCAGTTCAACTCATTCCTAACTATGGAATCAAAGATGGTACATCCCTTGTGCCTGTAATTACACTGGCTATTGTGTTATTCTAGTGGCTAGATATAAGGCCGCAGACCCCGAGGTTGTGGGTTCAAATCCGAGGTCGGGTCAATAAAAAGTCATTGGGACATTCTGTCGAAGAATCTCAGTCAGTAGCATTCTACAAGTTCTCCCAACTTCTACACTCCTGTCCTCCTGAACTCTTTCCGATCGTGTCGAATTGCCGCCCCATCAGATTATGAGAAAGGGAATAGAGAGTGCACCCGTGTTTTCTACGCATGAACATTCCCAAGCCTCGGGAAGCACGGAAATCCATTGGTTTTGCGCCTGTACTCTCTCCAGTGTCAGAGGCGCGGGAGCTTACATACTTCCAACTTACAGAATCTAGACTTCTACTGAGATTTTTACGACAGAAAAATCCAACGATATCTTCGGCTGTATATCCACTACAATCAACGAGGCTGTCAAAAGAAATAATCAAAGTTCAGAGGGCAATTTAGAGGCGCGCTATGAATGTGTTTTGATTACAGGAGTGCCTTATAATCAACTACATTCATCCAGTCCCCTCATAACTTTGGGATTAGAAAATGTCACAATATAAACACTTAGATTACACTAGATTAATGCTTTGTTTAATTTTACGATTATCGATGCGATTATGAATGGAGTACATACTAATATTGTAGAGGTGTTTTTTTTTTGTTAGTTTGTTACGCTTTCACGCGTAAACTGTTAATCCTATTGGTATTTTTTTCCTATCGTATCATTTTGGCTTAGTTTTAGGCGAAATCGTATTTTGTTTTGTTACAATTTTTGTGAGATAATGTTGTCATTTTTGAAGCGATCACTGCAACTATAAACACCTAAATTTTGTTGTTGCCTTCAAAATAATCAGAGATAGTTCATATATATTTTAGGTCACTAACAGTAACCATTTTTATGTTTTAGAAAATGGGAATAATTATTTTGTATAAGTATTATTATTTCTAATCAAAATAAATATTATATGAATTCTAAGCGTATATAAATAAATTACATAACAAAATTCGAATTATTTTGACAGATATTTTGAGATATTGACATAGTTAAAATAGTTTTTGCTTTAGAAATTTATATTGTGGGGGCCCCTTTCTTGTTGAGGCCCGGGGGTAACAGATACGAATGCCTTCCCCCAAAAACGGCCTTGCGAATGTGTTTAACATTGACTGATTGAATACGGGATAAAATTCTCATTTTATCTGTGGGTACTTGGAACAAGTATTTAATATAAAAAACATATACGAATGTTAATAACGATGTTACCATTACGGGTAGTTTCAAAACATCGAATAACAAAATTCGCTCCGTCTCGTCTGTGACCCACTCGCCAAGCGTGAAATGAAACCGAGAGAATACATTTAATTGGAGTACCTCGGTGACTTGATTTTTATACTTTACCTTTAATTGACCTTTTATGTTTTAACAAGCTTTCTTTATTAAAATTTTATTAATGTTTAATAAATACTTACGAGTATGTATCAGGGTTTGGGAATTCCCGACAATTTCAAAGTCCCGGGACACGAGACAGCCTACACTCAAAGTCCCGGGAATTCCCGGGACTTCGAGACTTAAGAATTGTTTTTTGTATTTTTTTTTAAGAAGAAACCTTTTTAGTAAAATTTTAATTGAGTTAATTTCTGGTGAAACTTATTAAAAAAAGGTATTTAAAAAAAACAACAACATTTATTAAACAGAAAATTAATTCTTAATAACTTTAACGTTAACGTTAATAAATAAAAACAGCAATTATTAAGACTGATATTAATATCTTTTAATCACACACAGATTCACTTTTAAGCGGTTGAATCTTATAGTTCAAGTTTGTCAGCCAGTCAGTCTTTTAATCAATTAACTAACACGTTCTTTGATGATGTAATAAAATAGGATTTTGACTGCCTCGTTGGTCTAGTGGCTAGATAAAAGGACGCAGACAGTTAGATAAAAGGTCCTGGGTTCAATTCCCAAGTCGGGCCAATAAATACTTATTGGGTTTTTCTGTCAGAAATTCTCAGTAGCAGCCCGGAGTCTGGAAATTGGAAGTATGTACACTCCCGTGCCTCGGAAAGCACGTAAAGCCGTTGGTCCTGCGCCTGAACTCTTTTCGGTCTTACCGGATTGCCGTCCCATCGGATTATGAAAGTTAAGGAAAAGAGAGTGCACCTGAGTTTGCGCACAATTGTGCACTATAATATCTCCTGCGCAGTTGGCTAATCTCTCTTGACATTGGCCGCCGTGGCCGAAATAGATCTGGAGGACCTTATTAAAATGGGCTTTTAAAAAAATCAGTGTCAACACCTTTGTCCGACAATCTGTTTCCGATTTTTGTGACTGGACAAGTAGAATACTACTCGTTTTCGACCAGATGGCGCTAAAATCCTTCAATTATTTGAAAATATAAAAGATTACATAACAATTTCGACAATCGTGTCTCGTCTCGAGTCTCGACTCGAAAGTCCCGGGACTCGAGACAACTAAAATTACGAAAATTCCCGGGACTTCGAGACACGAGACATCCCGGGACCCAAACTCTAGTATGTATGCATGCGTCTTACCTGTTGCTTGTTTTCATTTTGACGTTAAAATTGTGTAGTGTAGGTATTTTATTTTAATATACCTAGTTCTTATATCAATATTTTATAGACTTTTTGTAAAACTAATTATTTTGTAGACATCAAAAACAGCTAAGGAATTCGATGTTTGTGTTAATTATCTATGATCTTATTTGTATAAAAATCTTGACAAACCATTCATATTCAAAATGTATTTAAATGTTTCTCTCAAATCTATACTAAAATAAATATATGAAGAGTTTGTTTGTTTAATCTCGGGAACTAATGGTTCGAATTTAAAAAAAAAAATGTGTTAGATATACCTTTTATCGAGGAAGGCGTTCGGCTTATTTTTATTGATTATATTTTAATTAATTATATGCGGGTGAAACTGCGGGGTACAGCTAGATATTAAGTGTATATAAACGAAATGAATTCAATTTTAACAATGTTAGTCTATTTATTTATTCATTAAATAATTTATAAGGCAAGTTCTTTAAATAGAATCAACTGTAGATATTAGCATGTCTATCTACAAAATGAGCGTAGTAATACAGGAAGAACACGTTGTTTATCGGCACTGCTTACTGCGTAATGCGTCTTACAAGTCACGACACTATCTACTGAGTCATGAGCTCCTAGTAATTAGAACGAGATAGTGTGGAAATAAATAGAAGCTGACTTTTGTACAATACTAACCCTAGCTGGTAGCTACTAACTAACTGGACTGACTTATCTTACTTATTAGGTATTTTATGTAGTTTAAATAACATATTTATTTGAAAAAAAATCTAAATATTGTGTTAGTCTTCACATCCATATCTGAATGTAACATATTTATTGACACAATTTTTTATTAACAATTTAATAAAATCATTATTAGCATTTATCAAACGGAAGCTTAGTGTAAGTTACCTCCTATCTATAATTTAGAAGTGGTTTAATAACTCAATCCGCATAATATCTTATATTCTTTATAAATATTTCAAGTCTTGATTCAAGCATTCATAAAATGCCTCAATTATGATACCACAGTTATTTAAACTCATTAATAGAAGTCAATAGCAACGTCCAAACTCAATATTATTGTATGTGCGTACAGTACTGCGAGTCGTTTTGCTGGGGCCGGGTCGACGCCCGTGCAAGTGAGATACCATATACATAAAACAATTCGAATAAAAGGGATGCATTGTATAAGTACCGGCAAATACGGTCGTAAAGTAAAACTCGGTTTTTGTTTTTTGTTCGGTTTGACTCGGAGAAAATCCGCTCTGTATTTGCGATTTTTAACGCATTCAGTTATATAGACGATTTTTTGTGCAACTTAAATTAAAAACAACGAACTCGCGAAATAGTTTATTTTGATTTTTGATATCGTATTAGGTGCTCTTCATCTGAAAAAAAAAATATTCTTACTATCTGCTTACTTTTAGAAATTCTACAAAATATTTTTAACATAAAAGTTTTTCGTTATTTCCTTTTGTTTGAATAAATAAATCAATATAAATAATAGAAAGATAAATTAATTATATAAATAAAGATAAATATTTCGTTTTTCTAACATGCTTTTTTCTTATTAAAACAATAAACAAATGATATAATATAATTTATAAAAACCGTAATTTATGAAAAGAAAAAAACTAGAATTAATTCATTGTTTGATACAAATACAGAAACTACTAATGCTAAAGAAAACACGATGCCTTTTCCTTTTTCCTGGACAAGAGAACTCTAATGGTCCTAACGAGTAAACAATGGGACGCGGGGGCGCCGCCCCGATACTATCGGCGACATGTACAGACAGACTAATTGATGTCCGCTTTATTATCTCACCACTCACGGGGAACGGTGCCAACAGTTCTTTTATTATATCTAATTGCACGCTCTCTAGATTATATTCCGTGTTACTTCTCAAAATCTTGTGTCTTCTAATTAGGTAATGGGATATTGAAAAATAAAAATAAAACCCATCTACTATACTCGTTTAATATTTTCCAAAACACATACATACATATAATATGAGTAATACGTATAATTGTTACATTATATATCTACGATAAGAACTACTCTACAAAAATAGATTACCTACGTCAAATTTGCTGACGCATTAACTAACTAACATTAACTAACGCTAAGATAGAATATCAATATTCGTATAATTTAACACGCAATACTATATACCGTTGAGGTTATGTCCTAAAATACAATTGAGTAGAGGATATTTTCACATAAAGTATTTCTAACATGCAATTAATACTAGAAAACGAATAAACAGTAGGTACCATTGAGATTTGTGGAGATTTTTACGCGGACACGGACTTCATAAATATAAGGAAGTGAGAGATTATCAATATAGTTTTACGCAGATTATAAATAAGATATCGTTTTTATTAATTTTTAAATAAAAACCCACATGAGTATAATAATGAAATAGCAAGATATTTTTAATATTAAGTAAGTATTCTGAGTAATTAATAGATAATATAATACACATTGATTCTTAAATTATGTTTATATAATAATAAACTACAATAAACAAGCGAATATACAGATCTATTAAGGTTTTTAAAGATTATAGGCGTACACGGACTTTATAAATATAAAGTAGTTCGAATTTATTTCATACTTTGACCGGATTTTAGATATGCTTGACACTGTTACAATAATCGAACGCAATTGTTTATATGTTTGCAATATGTTTTTTTATGCAATATGTTTTTTTTTAATACCAGCACTGGGTTCTTTACACTTTCTACAAGAATTTGTGTACTAACACCTGCTTCGCTTAGATTCGCAAGTGTGTTCTAATCCTTGAAACAATTCGAGTCCTGACTCACAAAACACTTTCTATCTCCTTTTCTCACTTATTCTAAGAGGTCTGAAGATTCAGACGCAAGACGGTTTCGGCGCTATCCAGTAATAATGTTCACATCCTCCTCCTCTCCGATCTGGAGGATAGCCTTCTGGATAATTCTCTTCAATCTCTTACGAGATTCATCAGATCGGAGCGTACGGAGTTCTGAAGCGACGAAATCTCCGAATACCTGCAATTAAGGACTTGTTAATAATTTGTAAAATCTAAAGGAAAATTTAAAAATGAAAACCCTAACAAGTAGCTCACAAAGTCATTCACACAAATATATTCAACCTTATTACAAATATATTCTCGGACCTCACACCATAGAAGCTAAGCGTAAGTGTAAAAAAATATATAATTATGTAGATACTCATTTGCAGATATTTTACAGATAAATAGACACTAAATCAATTTAAAAAAGATATTTTTGATCAGTGTGTCACAATGACATTATCTTATCCAAAGTTGACGCGAGCAATAGAAATGTCACTAACAGCTTACACTTTGACAGCATAAGGAAGACAATGCTTATCTTAAAAGAGATTAAGCGCAAGCTTAATAAGAAATTCAGTGAGTGAGTGTCGCTACTTGTTATAACTTGGGTAAAATATTTTGTTACCTAAGTACTTGACATCCAAAAAAGTAAAATCATTTAAGATTTACGATTTTTGTTTTTTTTTACAATTCTCATATCCTTATAATAATTATAGTTATATTAAGACAAAGAGCGAGATAGGTCAACTTGCCTGACATTCATCAGTGTCTATGCCAGGTCGTAGCCTTGGCCGCGGTTCTTCTGGCCACATCATGGGGTGAGCGCTTGGTGGCAGTGGCGGGGGCGCGGAGGCAGCTACCCTCAGAACTGGTTTACGCAATCTGGTAGGAGAGTTGGTGACGGACAAGTTAACCCGGGCTCCGAATTCTGCATCTTCATCCGCTTGGAACTCTGCTAGCTACGGGCGTTAGAAATACTATTACAATTATTTACTTTGAGATTAATTCAATATAATTTATTACAATGAGTAAGTAAAAGGCTTATATTTTTAGTGATATGCTCCGACTATAAATTCCATTATCAGAATCGATCGATTGAAGTTCATGCATAAAAGTAATCAAATTCGATACCAGTCACGCACTAATGACATGCCGTTCGTTCGTTTTTCTGAACGAGAAATAAGATTATTAAATCTAAATGAGCAGCTCGTATGTTACAACTGCATTTTTCCAATTAATTACGAAGTTGAAATCTAATTATATTCTCGCAATAATCCTTATCGAAAGGAAATATTCATTTCTGAATTTTGTAATTATTCTGTCACGGTCAATAATATTAAAATATTTCGACAGGCAGCATTCACTTTTATACAATGATGCAAAACTATCGATAAAACGACAGTAACCTTTAAATGATGACGCAATGTATGTTAATATTAATGACGCAATAGCATAGTGACGTACCGCTAGGTTGACTCCGTCGACGCTGTCGTTAGGGTCGACAGGGGGCTCTCGCATCAAAAACAATAGGGCGTCGAAATACTCCCACCCGCTGCTCCCTGTTGCACCCTCGCCCCCCGCCTGTTTGCGCTTTATCTTTCTCAATTCGTTGTTAAACTGCGTCCTCAAATTATGTAACTTTCTACTTATCTCCTCGGCGGTCGTACCAAATGCATTTGCCAGATACTCGTGCTTAGCTTGTCTCGCCGCTCTATCTTTGTTCAACGGGTGTTTATTATCCCACAATTCTTTACAATCCTTCTCGAATATTTCGATGAGTTTCATAGTGGTTTCCGAATTCCAGTACAACCGTTCACGTTTGCTCGTATCGGTTTCGGAATCAATTTCAGTCTTCGTCCAGGTCAAATCGAACGAATTGGAGGAATTTGAATTCATCTTTGCAAGCGTGAAATAGCGTTGTAATGTGGCGGGCGCTCTAGCGAGACTGCGGGGCATGCCGGAGAGAGGCGAGAGCGGTGTCGCACGGAGCGGCAACATCGCATCACATCGCGCAAGACGTCGTATATACAATAAATATCAGAGCGACGTTGCCACTTCGATTCTGTGATATCTAGCGCGTGTATCACGTTGCAATTAGGACTATTTTTCATTGAGTATATATATTTAAGTTTCATGAAATAATATAAGTATTAGTTATATCTATATTTTTCATGACTATTATTTCTAATAAATTATTTCAACAATATCTAATAGAATTAGAAGGAAATAAGTAAAAATAAGTATTAGTAGGCTATACTTACTATATTTGTTTGTTTATCATTGTCAAAAAATGGCACTTTTATTCAGTACTTTAAATTTGAATATTCATTAGAAATTCAATAAATATTTGATACTATTATAAAGTAATATCGAATATTCAAAAATAAACATTATTTGATTTTCTAACACTAACAGGTTACTAATAAAATTTGAACAAACTAAGTACTTACTATAATTGTAGTTTAGTTAGTCATAACTAAATGCTAACAATAACTTAAAATGTATTATTTCCTAACAAATAGCAACATTTTGTGCATTAATTAAGTGAAATGGTTTGAATTATCTACTAAGTATATTATTCAGAAACAACTGCCGAATTTTCGGTCCAAGGCCGAACATACTAATTACTAATCATTCCAAGTCTAATATTCATGCGTTTGTACTTCTGGTCCAAGGAAAAGTCAACAATGTTTGACAAACAAGCATCTCGTCTAAAACTGCAGGTTGCACTCCAAGGTGTTAATCAAGCAAAGAGCTGAGTAAGGAATTAGCGGCGATTAGCGGATGCCGTAAACAAAGGAATTCGCCGTCAGTTAGGTACAGACGGCCGTGTTCAATGAAGTCGGTCGGAGTGTTGAAATATACGCACACAATTATGAGCTTCATTATTGTATTACAATCCAGCCGTTTAGACTTTGACAGATTTCTTAAACGAAACACAATGACATATGTATCGATAAGCGCTACCAGTTTTTTGTCGACACAAATCTTGATTACAGAATAACTTGATCGCTTTACTAATCGATTGCTATAAATGCCTTTCGGCAATAGCGACTACCATTAATACAATGAATAATATCAATTTGTAAATGTCTAGGAATTAGGCTAAGGTAGAAAACTTTAAACAAGGCTTGAACTATTTCCTATATCTTTTTCGACAAATAACAACAATGACAGCACATAAGGATTAATTGGCACATCTATGAAGTGGTTATAACTCGAAATACCTAAACTTTTAAGACTTTAAAAATCATTATTTTTATGATATTCATCAAAGGCCATTTGCTTACAAAAACAATAAATACGAAGCAGGTAAAATTGAAGGATATTTAATATTAAGGTCCTCTAGACCAATTTCGGCGACCAATCTCATGAGATATTAGCCAACTACGCAGGATTTTTATAGAGCACAATTGTGTGCGCAAACACAGATGCACTCTCTTTTCCTTAGCTCTCATAGTAGTTCAAGCACAGGACCAACGAGGCAGTCAGGATATTTAATCACACACACAAAGTATATAAAGGCAAATTTGAATCACACAAATCGTAACTTATTACTTAAACTAATATGGTATATACGAGTATATTGCGGCGAGAACACGTGGTAGTTGGACATGAAGTAATGGATATTGCGCAATGAATTAGGCCTCGAGGTATAAGACATATAATACACGAACTTATATAATAAACAATACAATCTGTCGTTTAAAGAAAACTGAATCTTCATGTGCTTAAGTAGTTTTCATATTTTCTATTGCGTACCGTTAAAAGAATACTTCGTGGAAGTACACTAATCCTCCAATCCGTAGCGGTTTGGCCCTTTTGTATTTGCTATATACAGGAGTATTTTTATTACATATTAGTCTTATTACAATACAAATAAAAATGGATTAGTAACGAGCATGCAGGCACAAAAGATAAGGTACACAGGCACCTCTGAGGATACACAAATGTAAGAAAGAAAATGGTTGTCTGTAAAGTCGGTTTACGGACGAAAGTTTAACGTGACAACGTCATAACAAAACATTGATGAAATGACGCATAGGCCAATCGAGTGAAAGAGAGATAGATGCGGCGCAAGCGTACAATCAACGTAACGGGACAATGAGCATAACGGGACAATTAGTCATCCTTTTTCGTGCATGCAGCCAGCGTTCATCGATTTATTAGACGTTGTCACGTCAAAAATATATTAGATATTATTATTAAAGATTTCACAAGCTGTAGTCCTTTTATATAGAACTAAAGCTACAAATACAATTTCAATATCTGTATGCGACCTCGTGTAATGATAAACACGTGCGAACCGAAACGCGATGGGATGACGAGATCGTAAACTGTGTCCTGTTTACAAAATGGAGCTCTATTCCCAGTGTTTATGTCACTGTTACATTAGTTTTATACGAGTTTTGTTTGTTCATTTCCTGGAAGCAATTCCACTGATGTAAAACATTTATTAACGTTTTCGATTCGATTCCGATCCAGCCCCTCTAGACAAGTGGCTTTATCGTTAATAGAATAGAATAGAAAATAATAATCAATGTATGAGATTGACATTCGCGTTCGACGTTTCGAGACGATTCGAGTCGAACGCGAATGTCAATCTCATTGTTTACACCGAACTAATATCGGGGGATCAAACGGTAAATAAAACCAAGGAAGAGCTTTCCTCTAGTCACACTACAATTTATTGTGTCTGATCAATTTAACAAAATCTCGTTGACATTATATATATTGATTAGCGAATCTAGACAGCGCGATTCAGAAAACTGACATATTTTATTAACGCCATCTATCGCTAGAAAATAGTAACACATACCATTATACATACCGCCCACCAAGGATATTATTTTATATAATATACTTTACAAACCGCCCACCATGATACATGTGCTAAATGTAACAAAATATGACAATTATCATAATGGCCTTGTAGTGCAATCTTATTTTATATTTATTTGTTATACTGAATTACATACCTGCACTATCTTACGACTATATTATTATTTTTACTGTTTCTACGGTTTTTAACATTTGTATCAGTTTCTTCAAACTTCGTTTTTGTATGCAACAAAGTATGATGTCTACGTTCACAAATTCTACATCTCGCTGAATTACGACAATATTTGGCAATATGATTCTGAGCTAAACAATTAAAGCATAATTTATTACATTCAAGAAATTTACGACATGTATCTACACTTTGTTTTGAAAACTGTTTGCATTTTCCCAATTTATGATATTCATTACAATATAGACATGAAACAGTAGTAATGTGCATTGCTTTATGCTCAATGACAGACGTTTGGTTTACATAGTTTAAGTTAGGTTCTAAAAATTCAAGTGCTCTGAAACGACTCGTCAAGAATTGTTTGAACTGCTCAAATGATGGTAGTTCTCCCGTGTCAACACTACCAGTTACATTGATTTCCCACGCTTTTCTACTTTCAATATCCAATTTCATAGATAGAATATGAATAATTATAACATCCCACGAATTAATATCTATTCCTAAGTTAGTCAATGCAGTTAAGCAATCTGTAGAAGTGTCTAGTAATTCCCTTAATGCACTAGCTGATCCCGCTTGTATGTTGTTTTGATTCAATAATCTACTAAGGATACAATTTGATAAATATTTCTTATTATTGTATCGTGATTCAAGCTGTGACCAACATCTATCGTAATTAATGTCAGATATCGGAACGTGTCTAAGTAACTGCTCAGCCTCTCCAGTGAGACAGCTTTTAAGGTAGTGTAATTTCTGAACTTTATCTAAAGTATCGTTTTTATCTATTAACGACGAAAATAAATCCCGAAAAGTCGGCCACTCTGTATATTTACCTGAAAACGTAGGTATCGTTATTCTAGGTAACTTTATATTATTCCCATTACTAATCGACTCAGAAGTATTTGACGTGTTAAACCTTTGAGCCTCATCCTTTAACTTAAGTAAATCAAATTTTAATTGACATTTCATATCTATATATACATTTTCAGCGTTATCATACATTTTATTTTTTACATACAAAGTTGAATCTACATCTTTGTCATCATAACCTTTTACAATGTCAGTATGTGTTGATGTAAATTGTGACCACAAATCTTCAAAATGTTCTAATATTACTTCCACATACGGTTGAGTAATCTTGTCCTTAGAAACGTTTTTATAATTATTTTGAGCATTTAATAATCTTTTATAAACATCTGTTTGAATTCTAATAAGCGACGCTAACGACATTTTGACAGCAAATTGACAACAAGAATTACACAAACTTCAAACCAATTACAATTTAAAATAAAACACAATATTCATTACACATTAACAATAACACAAATTGGTTTCTAAGACAACTTACTTCATATGTAAATAAATATTACAAGTCCAATAAAATAATTTTGAAAATTTTACGAGTGTTGTTTACAATAACATTTATATGAAATCGGGCGTAGGTTCCCCGTCTCAACAGAGTTTTGCCTTATTATTTAACAAGTCTAAACTACAATATTTTTATTGTTAATTCTTCAATGTTCAAATTTGTATTTATTCACTTTTACGATATTACTTCCTTTTAAATGTTATTTGAAATAGTTTACTCACGGTTTTCCAGTATCACTCACTATAACACACTTTCCTTTCCATATGGTATAACTTTCTTCAAGCGCTTCTTAAAGCTGTTGCAATTTTTGAATTTCTTTGTTGGCGTCCTGCTGACGTCACATCTATCCTTTTCTCAGCACCAACTCTTGTGGTTTATCTGTGACTGCTTCACAACGAATACCAAAATATCGATAGGACTGGAGAGGTGCCCGTATATGACCAGAGGGCACCTCTGCTGGTATCTTCTTCTTCACTAATTATCCGGCTCGAAGGACCAATGTTTACACCGAACTAATATCGGGGGATCAAACGGTAAATAAAACCAAGGAAGAGCTTTCCTCTAGTCACACTACAATTTATTGTGTCTGATCAATTTAACAAAATCTCGTTGACATTATATATATTGATTAGCGAATCTAGACAGCGCGATTCAGAAAACTGACATATTTTATTAACGCCATCTATCGCTAGAAAATAGTAACACATACCATTATACACTCATACATAGATTATTATTTTCTATTCTATTCTATTAACGTGAAAGCCACTTGTCTAGGCATGCAGAGGCCCTTGCCAAGTTTACGACTGTAGAAGTCGTAAACGCTAATAGAAAACTAAACAAATGTATGAAAATGATATCTCTCAACTTTAAGTCACGTGGTCATTCTCATACAATTTTTAGTTTTCTATTAGCGTTTACAATTGTAGAATATCAACTTGGCTAGGGCCTCAGCATCATCGTCGGAGCGTCACGGTAGCATGCGCAAGCGATCCCGTGGCGCTCACTTTAAGAAGGGAAGGGTACCGTGGTGGTTTTAGTCGGTAGGAGTCCGACATAACCCTCCATCAGGGTTTGGGAATTCCCGACAATTTCAAAGTCCCGGGACACGAGACAGCCTACACTCAAAGTCCCGGGAATTCCCGGGACTCGAGACTTAAGAATTGTTTTTTGTATTTTTTTTAAGAGGGGTAAACCTTTTTAGTAAAATTTTAATTGAGTTAATTTCTGGTGAAACTTATAAAAAAAAGTTATTTAAAAAAAAAACAACAACAATTATTAAACAGAAAGTTAAGTCTTTATAACTTTAACGTTAATATCAGTCTTAATAATTGCTGTTTTTATTTCTTTTAATCACACACAGATTCACTTTTAAGTGGTTGAATCTTATAGTTCAAGTTTGTCAGCCAGTCAGTCTTTTAAAAAATTAACTAACACGTTAAATATACTTCTTGGATGATGTAATAAAATAGGATTTTGACTGCCTCGTTGGTCTAGTGGCTAGATAAAAGGACGCAGACAGCTAGACAAAAGGTCCTGGGTTCAATACCCAGGTCGGGCCAATAAATAGTTATTTGGTTTTTCTGTCAGAAATTCTCAGTAGCAGCCCGGAGTCTGGAAATTGGAAGTATGTACACTCCCATGCCTAGGAAATCCTCGTCGTCGTCTCGAGTCGTTGGTCCTGCGCCTGAACTCTTTTCGGTGTGCCGGATTGCCGTCCCATCGGATTATGAGAGCTAAGGAAAAGAGAGTGCACCTGTGTTTGCGCACAATTGTGCACTATAATATCTCCTGTGCAGTTGGCTAATCTCTCTTGAGATTGGCCGCCGTGGCCGAAATCGGTCTGGAGGACCTTATTAAAATGGGCTTTTAAAACAGTTTTCAACAGCTTTGTCCGACAATCTGTTTCCGATTTTTGTGATAATGCCACCGGACAAGGAGGATACTACTCGTTTTCGACCAGATGACGCTGAGCTCTTTCAATTATTTGAAAATATAAAAGATTACATAACAATTTCGACAATCGTGTCTCGTCTCGAGTCTCGACTCAAAAGTCCCGGGACTCGAGACAACTAAAATTACGAAAATTCCCGGGACTTCGAGACACGAGACGTCCCGGGACCCAAACCCTACCCTCCATACTACATCACATACGGAGGGTATCCATGATGGATTTCCCCACAAAAAAAAAAGAAAAAAAGGGCCTCAGCATCGACTATTCTTCATTAAACCAAATCAGTATGATGTTATCGTATACAAAAGTCAAAAAGCCATGCGAAAGTCAAACTCAATATTATTAATTTCGTTATCGTTCCATCAAGGACGAATCGAATCGCAACTGGATCGTTGTATTAGTAGGACAGAGAAAAGGCTAAACGTGAATAAAAATGATTCAATTTTATTCATAAAAGTATGCAGTCATTTCATCAATGTTTTGTTATGACGTTGTCACGTTAAACTATCTTCCGTAAACCGACTTTACAGACATCCATTTTTTTTAAAGTGGCCTATATCCTCCAACCTTCAATCAATAATTTCCTAGATTACCGGAAAACGCTTCAAAAACGTCCCGAAAAATAACAGCACAAATTCGATTGTGTGCATATTTCTATTTAGGATGGTCCAATTATAACCAACGTTAAGACCATAAAATTTGTGGAAATAACCACCGCATTAGCGTAAATAAAATGTTGTGTCTGTCTACTGATTTTTTGCTAACGAAATAAGGTTGATTTTGGAACAAAATAAATTGTACATTTCTTATCTCTTTCTGTCATTCATGGCACAGATGGTAAGTTAGATTGTATTAACATTTAGATTCTAAACCGCACTTTATTGCTCGGGAACAAGGGATTGTTTAAGTTTAAATTATTAAGCCTTTACATCGTTTTCATCGTTTTATGGTATAGTCAGTCGGTGCCACATTTGATTATTGTTTTTGGTTTGACATGCATTATCCAGTAGTATAGTTGATCGAAGCATATCGAAGCATACAGTACCTATTAGCAGCAACTCATCAATTTTGGTAAAACAAGTAATTCCTTATAATAATTTTAAAACCGCGTATAAAGTAAATCATATAAATAGTTAATATTAACATTTAAAGAATAAAGATTATTTATCCCACTGTTTTGATATTAACGTCAAATATCGCTTATCTCGTTAATTCATGATTCATAACAGTGAACCCTGAACTAAGCGTGTTTGTTAGATTGATCAATTATATGACAAATAAACACGAGGCGATATTGCGGGATTACGAGGCCTGGGGGAGCGAACACAATGATGTGGCTTATAATCCCGGACAGTGGCTCTCAACCTTTTGTTTGAAATGGTTTTTTGCCACCTGAAGTGGTCAATTGATGCCGTAAGTTATTAACCATTCTTTACATCGTCAACGCCACCTTTGGAAGTAAGATGTTATGTAACTTCTGTTGAACTTAAACTGACTTGCTCACCCTTCCATCCGGGCACTATTAAGTATTGTAGAATATATGATGCGAGTGTAGTAAGTAAGAAGAAATGCTTGCACAAAACGCTGCCATTAACTCCGGAAACGCAATACTTTGCTATTTCGCTTTAACATCGTGAATTTCAAAACGAATTTCGCTGATTTTTTTCATACAAATATGAGATGATAATGATTTCCTCCTCCTCCCTCTTCTCATTGCAAAATACCATAACTGAAAAGAAAAACTAATATGCATTCCGCAGCGCAGTCGTAAGAGTCACAGATTCCCAAAGTGTTACTTGTTACAAATTGTATTATATTATAATTTACGTTTAGTAAGGTAATCAAAAAGTGACATTTTGTTTTCAGAAAGTAATTTCTTTGTGTACTCTATTTTTTTGCGATTGAAGTATCGTTTAGGAGTATCATTGTTCTACAGTGGATTGAGAACCACTGCTAAGGGGTAGCTCTCTCGCTTAGTTTTAAAGGAGTTATAAAAGGGGCTACGAGATTTTTTGCGATAATTTAGGATTTTATGTGAATTTTTTTATTTTTTAATGAAACTAATTTAATAAGTTATTACCGTAATATAGTATAGTTCACTTTTTCTTAATTCAAATACAGCAAAAATATTATCTACTATAAAACGTAAAGTGTAAAGTTTTTATGGTATTGGGAGACGGACGGCAAATGGGTCACCTGGTATGGTCACCAGTGACACCACTCACGCCCAGAGACATTGACGATATACGAAATATTATTCCCTTATTTCCTTAACCATATGCCACATACCTTGGGAACGAAGTTGGTATATCTCTTGTTCACTCGCACTTTAAGCTGAATTGCTGGTTTTCGATAGGCTTGCAAAAAGCCCTACCGCCGAGTAAACCTACTACTGTTCCAACAGAAAAGGTTAGGAGCCGTTTTGGCCTCGTTTAAAAGCAGCATAATTATGTTTATGAGACAACAAGAACGAATGAATACTTAGGTTTTAGCTGAAAACAAATTCACCTCACCTTTTCATGTCAACCTCACTTTTTCATGTTTGTCTATTCATGGAATTTAAAAAAGTAAAACATTCAAATATTCGTGGTTCGTGAGAGACTGTCAAATCGAAAACAATTATACTTCGTCCATTTGGTAATTTACTTTTTTACAGCTAATAAGAGGTTCTAGTACTAGTGAGGGCGGCGACAGACGTAACATTTTGATTATAGATTCGATTATTGACACTTTCATAGACGTTCTAAAATTCGGATCGGAGTTTAGATAGTTTCACAGTATCAGAAAAACTCCGTGTTTGGTCAAATCCAAAGCTTACATTCATTAAAAAAAGTCATAATTAGGTACAATATGTACCAATAAAAAAAAATTGCATCTTAAGCGATGATGATGTTCATTTATTTGAAATTTTAGTGACCTAAAAATGTTTGCGCGGTGAGCATTAAAAGCATGAAGCGACGTAAAGCCCACAAGTGTCGTATATTAATTAAAAACGCCGCGGAACGTGACACGGCGCGAAGGAGAGGGCGAGGGACAGGGATTAATATCTAAATAATGAGGCGGACGCCCCGCCCAGGTACCGTCAGCGGAATAATTTATTTATTTAATAGGGAGCAGCGTGATGTTAAATCCTCGAAAGAGAGACCTTAACCTTATTAAAAAAAAGATATTTGAAGTTTTTCACTCGTTCTACGTCCTTAAATAATTTCTCTTCTATTCTCATAAAACTATCTTTTATTTTAACCATAGACTTATGATGTAATTCAATTCGTTCTACTTGGCTTGGAATGAGTATGAGTTAATTTTGAAATTAATTATAGAAAACAATTTTTATTGTTATAATGAAATTTTATGTATAAATAAAAGACCTTACTTTCGTTCTACAAATTTGCCTATAAGTATGTGCTTGTTTGCACATAACTTTGCTATCACATAATAATAATAATAATACCTACAACATGTAACTATAACTATAAATAGGTAGTCTGATGAACTTTCATTTGACGCATTGTTTTCCTGTCCGTACACATCGCAGCGCTATCTCTCCAGACAGCACTCGACACGAACGAAGGGTGAGCTCCGAAAAATGTCTCTCGCCGTGATTTAACGTCTGCCGATATTTACAGCTATCCGCCCCGGCGCTGTTCCCGGCGAGATGGGGTTACCCGGATAATGGTGAACTAAGAAAATAACCTGGAAATAAAAACAGCTGAGACGTATATTTTTAAAAGTTTTTTTATATTTGGTTTTTTTTTCTGCGAAAATATCGCCTACTTATTGCATAGGAAAGCTTCAATCTCTTCTAATATTATAAATGCGAACTCTCGTCTGTCTGTTACGCTTCCACAGTAAAACTTCTAAATCTATTTTGATGAAATTTGATTCGAAGCAAGCTTGAACACCAAGGAAGAACATACACCCCCCCCCCCCCCCGAACATGAGAAGCAGCGAGTGAAAACTTGTAATTTATAAGTTGTATAGGTATTTTATACTTATTGCTAATCATGTCAACATGATATATTGTTTTAGACTGATGTATTTTTATTTTTGTGTTTAATTTGTAATTCTATTCTATAATATTATTATATATTTATGAGTAAGTATTTGTTTAATAGATGTATATATCTTATTGCTGCCTCGTTGGTCTAGTGCAGAGTTCCCCAAACTTTTTTGTGTCGTAGACCCCTTGCCATGTTTTTCCGTGTTGGGTAGACCCCCTACTTACCTGATATTGATTTCCTGTAAATTTCTAACTGTAGTGAAGTTTAGTGTTAAAAACTTAAAGTAAAAACACATGTTAATTTGTACATTTATTAATTGAATTTAAATTAAAACTACTTAAAATATTTTTTTGTGTCTGTTATGTAAAATATACGTAACATTAAATAAACATAAAATAAACTTAAAATAAAATAACATAAGCAATAAGTCAATATTTTTAGTGAGATGGATGAATCTGATGCTTTAATAATAAATTATCAACATTTGTAACACATATCAAATTTTGTAAGGGTTTCCTATAACTTACACAATTTTATAAACATATATAATATTTTTTTTACTTCATAGGTACTTTTATAAATAATGTATATGTTTTGATATTATAAGATAGTATGATGTAAGTAAATAGGTACTATCAGTGTATGTGTTGAGATCCACTATCGTGGACCCCCATTTTCATTTCATGGACCCCCAAATTTTTTTTCACGTAGACCCCTTGCAGGTTGTCATAGACCCCTAGGGGTCGATATAGACCACTTTGGGAATCACTGGTCTAGTGGCTTGATATAAGGCGGCAGACTCGGTGAAAGAGAGTGCACCTGTGTTTGCGCACACACTTGTGCACTATAATATCTCCTGCGCAGTTGGCTGATCTCTCTTGAGATTGGCCGCCGTGGCTGAAATCGGTCTGGAGGACCTTATTATAACTATGTATTGTTAGTTATAATATAGACAAATGTATATATCTTTTTTCTTTTAATTTATATATACATATTTATCAATGTAACATTAATAAACTTTGCCATGTAACTATTTTAACGTTTAAGTTGTTTCAGAAATTTCGAAGACAGTCAAAGATTTTGTAAGAAAGCGTAAGTAAAAGCTCCGAACTCTACTTGTCTCGTTCCAGTAAAGTATAATATGAATAGAGTGGTAAGCGAATATAATTATGTACCTTTGTTTTAGGTACAACGATGTTCAAATAGAGCTTAATAACTACAAAAGTACTGGACGAAATTGCTCGCTTAAAATTGAAGTAAATTGATCCATAGGTATAAATTTTTACACACAAAAAAAAGCAATTCATCTTGGGAGCGCTACCTTGCTCTTCACATAGGTATACCTAATTGAAGAACACAAGCTAAGAAATGGTTGATAGTAATGTGGGTTAGGAGAAGGATAATTGTTCTTTAAACTAGCTGACTTTAAACACGGTGCTGTGTTGTGCACAAACAAGTCGCCGCGGTCCACTTGATAAGGGCCGTACGTCATACTTCAAAATCAAATCATGGATATGAAATGACGTTCCAATCGCATTAACCATAGCTTGTAAGCTATGTTATAGGTTAATGCGCCTAATATAAAATAATATAAATGCGCCTAAGGTAAATGCGGTAAGCCGTATACGCCTTAACTGGAAGAGAAGGTGCTTTTTTTTTTGACACTATAAATCCAGTCATTCCCTTACCCTTACGCTTACCCTATTCGGTAGGAGTACTTCTTCATACATAGGTATAGGGTACATAGGTATAGGTCCATATCATGTATGTAGGCCTAATGAACTATACTGACATGTTACGTCCCTTGTGCCTGACTCGCTCACTCATCGAATCGTAACACAACAATAATACGAACCTATTGCTGTTTGGCTGTTTAATAGGTGATGAGTGGGTGGTATCTATCCAGACGGGCTTGCACAAAGCCCTACCACCAAGTAACCATGACACATACAAATGGAATAAAATTTGTAGGTAAATAATAGACTAACGGCCGAATACTGAAACGTCATTCAAATATTAAATGTAACTTAATTATTAAATTATTATTAAAGTCCTCTAGACCAATTTCGGCCACGGCAGCCAATCTCAAGAGGGATTAGCCAACTGCGCAGGAGATATTATAGTGCACAAGTATAAGTAAATAAATAAAATAAATAAGTGTGTGCGCAAACACAAGTGCACTCTCTTTTCCTTAGCTCTCATAATCCGATGGGACGGCAATCCGACACGACCGGGAAGAGTTCAGGCGCAGGACCAACGATTTAACGTGCTTTCCGAAGCACGGGAGTGTACACACTTCCAATTAAAATTAAATTATTAACTTAATTATTAAGTTGTACTTAATATTTGAATGACGTTTCAGTATTCGGCCGTAAGCGTTGTCCTTGCTGTTGCTCCCGACATCCGTAGTTGGTTCACACCGCGGTATTTTTTCTTAATTTTAGCATAAACTGCTAAACCCGTCGTAAGTTCTAAACAAAAGTTATATAATACGTATAATTTAAAGAAGAAATTACGATTATCAATCTAACATATTTAGATATCTTGGGAAATTGCAATGAAAGTACACTTAACAAATTATACTTTTGATTTAATCGTTCAACGCAATCTATCATCCTACATAATTGTAAATAAGGAAGTAACAATTTTAATGTTTATAAATTTAATTATTTTATTTCATTATCACTAACGATTATTAAAAATTTATTGTTCCATAAACTCTTAAGCGAACATATGTCGAATTTCTGTTTTAACAAGTATTATTTAATAAATTAATAATATAGTAAAACCTACTAGCTTACAATAATTTATAAGTACGAAGTTCTGACAACAGATGTCGCCAGTAGTCGCTACAGCGGTCTTTACTGGAGCGTTTACACCAACAAAAAGTTAAGTACTTCGGTGTTGATTGAATGAGCCTACGTGTTATATTATTATAAGCGTGTGGCGTATTTCATTACTGAATATCTATAATTGTTACGAGTCATTGTGTATATCTATCAATATAGATTACAGAAATTCGAAATTGGCATCCAACATAAGATTTATATTTAAATTCTATTGGCTTCAGAAAATACTTAGGTATGGAAAAATGCATTAATATTTGAAGAGTATGTATTTTTTTATATTTAATAATTAAGATACATGCTGTAACGAAATGAAGAAACTGAGCAATTAATATAACAATCAAAAAATCTTCGAGTAGACGCGAGTTCTTAAAATACTAAATATGAAATAATTTACATTCCCAACATCGAGAATTAAATTCGAGCCGCATACTGTAGCCGGGAACGGGGCCAAGTCCCGCCGCAAAAAACACAAGCAATCTCAGAATATATTTTAATAGCTGAGCGAGCGGTGACGGCTCAAAGGTGGTTATTTATCGCACGCCCTCTCTCATTGCTTCACCGGGCCGCGCTCTAAAAAACAACATACATTCACGTTCTATTTATAAAAATTAACCTTATTGCATTGTTTATACAGTTACAATTTAATTAGCTCTGCGCATGAATACGACGTTCAGAAACGAACACGCGAGACTAGTAATCATTCGATGTCCGTTTCCAGTTTGTCTTATCGAATTAAGTATTCAATACAAAATCGACTTTAACTTGTAACAAATAAAGTATAAAATAGCAGCGAGGTGACCCCCCGGAGCGATATTCATGTTACGTGTGGAAGTCCGATAATGAATTGGCATCGGGCGAGGAACAAGTTCGGGGCAATTCGCTCAACTCGAGCGTGGCACGTACTAGATAACTAGTGACGTGCTGCGATCGATATCGCATTTTGATCGCGCATCGATTTAATATTGGAACGGATATGCGTCGTATTATTCTCTATACGAGTTCGGAATATAAATGGGCTTTTATTTACTCTGCAGTTTTATGACATGCTGGTAGTTGACAAATTGTCTACTTTAATTTTTACCACATTTTTGATTACTGCCTTAAAACATTATTGCCATCTAAGTACTATTGAAAATGAGAATTGAAAAATTAATTAAGTATAGGTGAAGTACAAGAAAAACTTTTGGACCTGGTCTCAGCCATGTGTTCGCAATATTGGAGTTAATATATTCATATTTCTGTGACCAGTATTAGAAGATTAAAACCTTAAACATAACGATGAAAGCTACAAGTACGTACATGGTCTTATATCGAGCATTAAAAAGAATAGCAGAAACACAGTGTAGTTCCCACAGCGCAGAATGGAGTCACCCCATTTGGATCCCTGGGTTTCGTGCTAAGAGTGTTTATGTATTATTCGCGTCCGGCAATATCAGCGTTTCGACTCTCGACAGCCCATATGCTAGTGCGAAACCAGACGAAGACCTGAAAGGCTGAAAAGATTGAAAAAGAAAAAATATTGACAAGGGATTTTAATCTTTTTCACAATTATGGTGTATAACTGATGTATATATTTAAGCTACTTGATCTACTTATGATATTACTTTGGCTTGGATGTGTCTCACGGCGAGCGGCGAGCGTCTAGGGTCCGCGAAGGTGGGACAACTCAGGCGTCTTGGACAGCGGCGAATCCCACGAACCCCCCCCCCCACTTTACGTTGGGAAACGCGTAATGGTTTTAGAAAATAAAAAATGGTTAGGATGTGTCCACTAAAGAGTACTGTCAATGCTGTGCAAATGCCTCCTCTCCTTTTAAGTAAAAGGTTGGAAGCTTATAAGCTATGCTGCTTCAAGATAAAATGACAGTGGCACGCCTTCCTCGCAATACTTTCCTTCACTGCACAGCACGAGATAAATCATAAACACCAATTAAGCACACGAAAATAGCGATGTCTACCAGCACATGCCCGGGTTTATACCAGCAATCATCACTTAAGTGAATAATTACGTAGGAGTATAATGATGACTTAAATACTACAAATAGACAACAACTACTAACTATACTCGAAAACATAATGACAAAATGTTTAAGATATCTCTTTACATCCTTATGTACAAATGTAATCTTCATTTAAAACATACGATTAATTAAACAGGAATAGACCATATTATCTTAATCTAGCCTGTTAATGTCCCAATGCTGGGCCAAGGCTTTCTTATGTTTTGGGTGAAGACTTCGAGCTTATTTCATCCAATGCGAGATGCTCGTAAGAATGTTTTTTCAATAGTTTATATAAAAAAAAAAAAAAAACAAAAGTTATTATTCAAATGTAGTTGAATTTTCCTCCAAGTCCGACTTCAATGATCAATTACTTTATAATTCATTTACTACATACACAACTTAATATCATACTTATGCTAATAATTAATGTAGAAATAATGCAACACTAAAATAATATAAAGTATTTTTGGTATGTACTTGTAAAATGGTCTGCCACGAATATAAGATAATATCAAATTAATATACCTTTTTTTAGAATAGCACGAAGTTGATATGAAAAATCTATCTCGGAATCCTCTACCTTCAGCAAGAAGTTCGCTTGAATAAAATTCTGTGTACACTTGTTTATTCTTCGCAGTTGGTAAATGAAAATCACATAATAAAAACAAAACATTAATAAATAAGGGTAAAAACATCAATAAATCTATATAAGATACCAGAAGATAAAAAATATAAGTACCTAGAGGTAGTATTAATTGTTTCTTTTGCAGGATATAATATGTATTATTGGATTCGAGTAACTAGTAGAGCTTCTTAAGGATTCTTCAAAGTAATATTTAAGCTAATTTTATTCTTCTAAATTGACGACTCAATATAATTCTGTACTGTAACATTTTTCTTTTCAATTCGTCTGTATGTTTTTTTTTCCAGCGACTTCAAAAAAAGGAAGAGGTTATTCTCATCCAGATCCAGAGGAGAACGAGAATTTGAAAATCAGTGTTACCATGTGTTTGAATATACTTACGTGTGTAGGTATGTGTCAGTATGTGTTGTATTTTTTATTTGCTATAACTATAAAATAGTATCTATAGTAGTTAGATTTAAAATCAAAATTTATTGCCGTGACTATTTTTACCCTCGTAGCCAGACACGAATCAGTTCTACCCTCCACACTAACCGCAAAGTAAACAGACTTTGTAAATTACGAGGTGCGGACATAATTTATTCATCACAAAGGAAAAGTCGGGGGCGTGTGAGGTCGCCGTGAAATTGAAATAATAAGTAAATACGTATAAAAACATTCGACGAAGCGCTCAGAATAACATCGTTTGTTGTTTTTTGTATACGCGTTACCTTATTTTACAGATAAAATAGAATACAAATGTACGTTGGTAAAAACATTATTTATTACTGCATATTCTTACTTTCATTTATAATATTAAATACATTTTTTTTATAATTAAATATTGTGTAAGTAATTGTTTTTACTTAATTATACTGAAAATTGTGCTCTTAATTTTAATCTAATATTTTGTAATATAATAATAAGAAACAATAGGCAATAACTTTACAATAAATTACCTCATGAAAATGCAGCACATTCGCACAAGCTCGAGTTTTCACGTTTCAAGAGAAATGTGCGACAGTGCCTTTTGATATACATACGTATACTTAGTCTGGCCATAAATACTGTTACAATAAAAAATAAATAAAATATTACATTTGAATTTGGAATCTGTCATTTTTATGTGATTGTACATTGAGTTTTCTTATTTTAGCGCCAATACATTGTACAATACTTTGCGATATTAAAATGGAGTGAGGTGATAAAGAGAACCGAATCGCTGTGATTGCATTACACAAAGTAGGTATGGAGCCAAATGCAATTTTTAAAACTCTCCAAACGCTTGGTATTAGTAAAATTTTTGAGTACCGGGCTATTAATAGGTATAGTGAGACCTCCTCTGCTTGTGACAGAAAAAAATCTGGCCGTCCACGTAGGGTTCGTACGAAAAAGGTGGTCAAAGCAGTAAGGGAATGAATTCGAAGAAATCCTGTCCGAAAGCAAAAGATTTTATCTCGGGAGATGAAGATAAGACCTAGAACCATGTCGCGTATTTTAAAAGATAACTTAGGACTTGCAGGCTATAAGAGACGTACTGGTCATTTCTTAACTGATAATTTAAAAAAGAATAGGGTGGTAAAATCGAAACAACTACTGAAGCGGTACGCAAAGGGAGGTCACAGAAAATTTTTGTTTACGGATGTGAAAATTTTTACAATTGAGCAACATTTTAACAAAAAAAATGACCGTATTTATGCTCAAAGCTCTAAGGAAGCTTCCCAATTAGTCGACAGAGTGCAACGTGGGCTCTATCTGACTTCAGTGATGGTTTGGTGGGGTATTAGCTATGAAGGAGTGACTGAGCCATACTTTTGTGAAAAAGGTATCAAAACATCGGTACAAATGTATCAAGATACCATTGTTGAGAAGGTAGTAAAGCCCTTTATCAACACCATGTTCAATGACCAAGAATGGTCCTTCCAGCTAGACTCAGCGCCGGGTCATAAAGCTCGGTCTACGCAGTCTTGGTTGGGAACGAACGTTTCGGACTTCATCAGAGCTGAAGACTGGCCGTCGTCTAGTCCCGATCTTAATCCGCTGGATTATGATTTATGGTCAGTTTTAGAGTGTACGGCTTGCTCTAAACGCCATGATAATTTGGAGTCCCTAAAACAATCCGTACGATTGGCAGTGAAGAATTTTCCCATGAAAAGAGTGCGTGCTTCTATTGATAACTGGCCTCAGCGTTTAAAGGACTGTATTGCAGCCAATGGAGACCACTTCGAATATGCTTTTTATATTTGAAATTGTTTTATATTTATGTATTAAACTAACACACTGTAAAAGGAATAAATGTTATTTGCACTAGAAAAAATATTTTTTTCCTTCGTTTCAGTATTTATGGCAAGACTAGGTATGTACTTAGTTACTTTGGAGTAAGCGCCGACACCTAGCGAAGTACCAAGCGTTTAAGTTTGCGCAGACGCACTTTTCTTTGCGATTATCATCTTTAATGCTCTTGATAAATATTTTTTATTTTTAGTTCTCGTTTCAATGAAACAGATATAGGATTGTTAAAAGTTGGAAACTTGTGTGATCCACACCCTAAGAACTTTCTCATCCAAATATATAAACCTTCCTTTCTACAAAAGTGTCACCATGACAAACGGCTTCCATCAAACACCGTATTACGTCACCAGTTAAGGGTGAGCGTGAAAAATGACCTAAACAAAGAGATCTCGTGAAATTTCGTTTCGTTTTCGAGGTTTGTGATCTGTCCCTGAAACTCGTTAAGCCGATGATAAAGGTCGAGTCCTTCGGGTATCGTCTATTCTGAATCCGGTTAAAACTGTCCGAGTAATGCTTTGTTCAGTAAACTAAAAGGTTTGCTTTTTATAAAATATAAATAAGTAGCAGTCCGCCCCTTTGTCCGGATTATCTACCTTAGTAAATATTACGTAGGCATCATTTATTTTGAAACAGAAAGTGTTCGATAAAAATCACCGATAAACACAGATTTTGTCTGAAGTTCGTAGGTCTTTTGAATTCTATTTACAGCTTTAATTCGTGAGCGGTGTCGCTCGCATTCGTCACACTGTATGATACAAACCTCAGATAAAATCATTTAAATTAAGCATATAGTGTAATAAGATAGTAAATAAATAAATACAAATATGTTGTAAGTTCGATAGGTACTGCGGTCCTTGTATTTTTATAGAGCGTTTGAAAGTTTTAAGTAATAAAATTAAAATAAAATAAAAAAACGTACTAACGTAATTTCTAAAATAAATTTCCTATTCGAAAAATTTAAAGACCGATTTAATTAATGTAAATAATTACCCTTATGAAAATAATGACATAAGGATTAACTTCTTGATACGATTTTATCATCATCGTCTTTCGATTTTATCCGCGTTTTGATTGAAACGCCATTAATTTCAAATTTAGTCTGCGAAATTTTAAAGTTTTGGCGTTCCAAATAATTAAGTCCCACTTAATTTTTGAATGACGTTTCAGTATTCGGCCATAATTTGAACAAAACTCCGTTATTGTGACTTAACTTTAATACTTAGATGTAGCCTCGCAGGCTTTTATATTGGTTATGAAGAGTAAGTACCTACAACTCTAATGTATACTCTACCTATTACTTAGTAGATTAATCTCTGTTATCTATTTAAATCATTATAAAAACATTTAATGCATATGATTTATACATATGTGTTAATGCAACCGTATATGTCTATATTACACGAACCTATTTATGTAACCAGCCATTTGGAAATGTAGGTTTCTTATAACTAACATATCGAGTTCTTGAGACAGGTCATGTAACGCAACATTTTGTGGTATAACTACGTTATCGCTTTTTCTTGAACGGTAAACTATATAACTTACGATTTATCTATCATATTTTAACCGAATTAATAACATTTTTATAGGATTGATGTTTGCTGCCTATATCGTGTTTATGGCACAATAAACATAGCAAAAGTGTATAAGTTATGTATGTAAGTGTAGTGTTTTGCGAAGGTATATAATATATGTATGTAAGTATAATGTCATATTTTTTTTATTATTATTATTAGTAATGTCAGGTAAATCATTGATGTAAATGAGAAATGAAAGAGGTCCTAGAACAGTGCCTTGATGGAATAGTTGTGTATGACACTAATATTTGTGTTTATATACTGTTCAATAATCTAATTGAGGCAACGAGATGAAATAATGTCGAAACCTTGTCCTTCAGTTGTGGGTCTTGCCCAGCTCTGGGACATTTGTAAGCTATATATTTCTTATTTACATATTTGATATAGATGTTTTATCTCGCCATTATATCGTCGTAACAAACATTAATTAGGATGTTAGTTGAGTGGTTAGTAATAATTATATTGATGATTTTAGTGATTTTAGTACAACCTAAATCTAATTGTTCCTTTAAAGGCAAGCGTGCTATTTCTTTTTTTCGTATTATGTAAGTAAGTGATGTAATAACTGTTTATATAAAACGAGGTAACAAATAGGGTTTATTTTTTAAGAATTAAATGTCATCATCATAATTTGCCAAGGCGTGGTCTCTACAAAGGAACACGTCGACTCCAACGATCGTCGGTTCTGCGACGTATGTGTCCAGTCCACTGCCCCTTCAGCTTACTAATCCTTTGGGCCATGTCTTGACTTTGGTTCTCTGTCGGGTCGTCATATTTGGGATTCGATTCTTCAGAGAAACTCCGAGCATAGTCCTTTTCATAGCTCGCTGAGCGACCTTAAATTAAATAAGTATATTAAATAATTAATAAATACATATGTTACATTGAAATATTTTAACTTTGTTAAAATAAAATGAAATGAATTTCAAAACGTAACAATTCTTAACATTCTAAAGAAAAAAAAAATCAAGTAAATCTGTTTTAAAAATAGAATGTGTCGAGCGAGAGCTCATCAGTAATCAGCGCGCGCGCAGCTCGGCGCAAACCTTCAGCAGAACAATAACTAGTTGTTCGGCCGGTGTCGAAACACGAGGTCGTGCGAAGGTGAGCTGATTGCTAACACGTCGCTCACGGCACACACAAACACACATACTACTCACGTTTCTTATACAATATTTTATACATTGCTTCATAATAATACACCCTACGTATGCAAGTCCGCCAAAAGAGGTAATGGATAATGGCGTAGCGATACACACGCAGAGGAACGACCGCACACAATGATAGCGTTCGACACGCGAGCAAAACACGCTGTCGAAAATTTTAACGTAGGTACCTACCGTTAACAAAACAGTTATATTGTATTTACGAACATCATCATTTAATTGTTTCTAAATATAGCCCAAAACTATACACAATTTATAATATTTTTCAGATAATTGCTTTTTAAAAATATATGTAATATGTATCTTCTTATTGTTTTTATTCCTTTTTCTTGTTAGGTAATTAATAATTAGTATTTATATATCAGGTACATATTGAAAGCCTACAATAACTCAAATCAGGATCTAACTTATCAAGTAGTACCAACATAGTTCTAGAAAAATAAAATAAAAGTAAAAATATTTGTTCTGTCAACGCTTCGAACGAGCGGCTCAATAGGCTGTCATTTGCATTGGTAATGGCCGGCGCGGTATTGGTAAACAGAATGATTCGCCTCCGGCTAGCCGTCGTCTACGATAACACGTTACACTGACACAAGTATACACGAGAAATTTATTCATGGGTATTTTAAAACGTCGAAGTGGAAGCTATAAATAACATAGGACATAATCCCTTACGCTTTTGGATGTATTTTGATGTTCCTTTTTTAAACTGAGACTAAAGAAATACATATTTTACTTGCATATATTGTTGTTCATATATTCATTTATTAAATGTATGATTATGTTATATTGTTCCAGAAATAAAATAGATACAATGCGAAGGAAAACGAAGCATGCTATCTTTTGGCTCACCCGAGAAGGAAAATCTAATTTAAGCACACGGAACTAAGTACAGTAAAAACTGGATATTCATTTGTATTTTAATGATAAAAACATAATATTTATTGTATGGGTATTTATATGGAAGAGTAATATATGAGACAAACATTCACTTGTACTTTAAAAATACTTAATCTGTAAATATTATTTAATGGTATTATTTAAAGAATTCTGTGTTCTTGTTATTAATGTCAGAAATACTGAAATCAGTTTTAGCCGCTAAACATGGTTACTGTAAGTTTTTTTTATACTATGACTATTTATATATGAAAAGTTTTTTAATGATATTTATTTAACCTTTTTAATCATATTATTATACTACTAGCTGTGCCCCGCGGTTTCACCAGCGTATAATTAATAAAAAATGTAATGAATAAAAATCATCCGGGAACCTTCCTCGATAAAAGGACTATACAATACAATAAGAACTTTTAAATTCGAGCCAGTAGTTCCTTATATCGGGATAGTTATCATTTAAATTGCCAATGTACCAACATCCAACCAACCTAAAGACCCAACAACCAACAACCAACTTAAAGAACTATGTTATGTTCCTTGTGTTTTTGGTTAAGTCACTGTTCGAACCACAACACAACAATACTATGTATTGTTGCTTGGTGGCACAATATTTGGTGGTGGGTGGTACTTTCCCAGGCGGGCTTGCACAACCATCTTCAACCATATGTGTAAAAATGTATATAGCAGCCGACTAAGAGTTTTAGTATCCATCAATTTTATTGGCCATAAAACTCGACTGTACAAACATCTAAATGTTACTTATTCCAGAAGGCTCCTAAAGATATTTTGTAATTTTACGAGATAAATGAAATTAAGCTATCACCATATCGAAGAGTAGAATCTACCGCAATTAACTGGCAGAAGACCAGTCTCTTTTCCATCAAATAAAATTTGCTTCAATCATGCACACTAAATGGAATAAGCTCCAAACCTTCTCCGCAAAAAGTGGAGGAGGCCTGAGCCCAGCTGTGGGATATTCACAGTTGCTGTACTGTATGCACACTAAAGTTATTTACCCATGAAGATAAATAATAACTCATCGTTGTTTTGTCTTCCATATTTACGTATAGAATTATACGTGTAATATATTCATTTAGTGCTCAATATACAAGCCCTGAGTTGCCTAAATGGGCACAATGTCTATATTCAGTCTAACCGTTAGCTCGCAAGCTTGTTAAGTATTGTTACATACTCATATCTTTAAGGACAATAAACATTAAAACAGCCATAAATAAAATTCTTAATAGCGAATGAATTATCATAGCCATATATATCTTTTTAAAATGGGACGATTTACCTTTTAAGTATATTAAATAATAATGATAATAATAAGAGCCGAGATGTCCAAGTGTATAAAATACGCAAGCCCGAAGATCGCAGATTCAAATCCGTCGAATGACTATGAATTTTCATGTGTTGAATTTGCTAATAATTATTTATATCACGCTCAATGATGAAGGGAAACGCCCCCCCCCCCCATAAAAGTATAGGAGGGCTAAAATTATATCGAACCGTCCCTTACCCAGATGTTAGGCAAATTTTTTATCGCTGAAAAAAAGCTCTAAGCGTTTTCCCCACGTGAAGTCGAGAGGGTATGTGGGAACACCCACTAAAATGGCAGGAGGAGAAGGTGCGCATAGCTGTGGTCCCCCCCCCGGTCTTCTTCCGTGGAGTGGGTCACCCTAGGCACTCTCCTAAAGTTCCCGCTGCGTGACCTCCTACAGCGACTAAAAAGGCTAGATTCGCTTCTGTACCTAACAACGTGTACTAAACACCTAACCTCTCCTCTCCGCACAAACCTAGTAAGAGATAAATGGTAAGTATATATTGAGTAAGTGCTGATGGTTTTTATTTAGGGTGATCTGTGGCAGTTGTGAGAGATCTTTTACTGTATAAAGATTTTCTTTTTTTTAATTATTTCGTAAGCACTAAAAAATTCCCTTATACCGTATATCAATTGAAACTTATGTGATACGGTTAGGGATGCGATTATATCGCGTATCGATCCAATTACGATGTACTTAATCATCGATACAATTTCCTTTTTTGGGCATCTCTATTTATTTCAAGCAATCGCTTGAAATTGTGAACACGGCGCATACTCGACCCTGATGAGTCCACGTACACACTTTATGTGGAGAAAAGGCGTAAATGCGTTTTGTTTTGCCAGCGATATAAAAAAGGGTGATTGGATGATTGCAGCCATAAATATAAATTATTGTTAGGGTTATCCTGATTCATTATATAAGATACTTTGCTATCTTATAATTGTAGTTGTAATGTTTTTAATAAAAATCATGCAGTACAAAATATTTAAATAATGTTTAAATAAGCGCAGGTGATAAAGGAACAAAAATCTTAAACACAGGTCAGTTTGTTGAATATATAATCATAATACACGTATATATAATAATTCCTTTCAACTAGTAGATATTGACAAAGTTGCTTTCTGTAACAAAATAGAACGACAAGAATAATTTTACGATTAGATGTTATAATTTAAAGGTAATAAAATAAATTTATGAGACGAGATGAATATAGCTCTACATAAAGCTAAATGTGGCCGGTACGAATCGAGACGTCGTAATCTTCATATCGAGCCCAAAACGAAGTCAAATTTAAATGTAAGGTTACCAACTGTTAGAAATTATATATATATAGAAATTTATAAAAATTATATATATATATATATATATATAATTAGAAACTGTGCATATATATATACTTAGAAACTGTGCATATTGTAAAATAAACTAAGAAGATAATAAAGACATTAAGAAATATATGGAACGATTTATACGTATTGTAAACTAAAAACAAATAATAATAGGTGCGGTCGGGGGACCCCCGGCCTCGTCAGGAACGAATGAGAATCTGTGCGATATTTTATTGACGCAAACCGTGTTTGTGATCGTAAAATGTAGATTTTAATTGACAATATTTCTGTATTTTTGTCACACCAAGAGCATCTCAACCTACTTTCTTAGATTATCTGTATATCGACCTCCTAAATTCGAACGCAACACGCATCGTATTTTGTTGTAGGTATTTGGTAGACACGGTATGAACGTTATTTCGTTATATGACGTGGCCTACCACTGCCATTTCACTCGTCTGTAAGCCGCGTAAAAGAACTTCTTTCCAAAACATTGTTCACGTTTCAATCGACATTTTTTTTATGTAAGAGGGGGCAAGCGAGCTGGAGGCTCACCTGATGGAAAATGACTACCCACCGCCCATGAACATCTGTAACATCTGAGGACTTGCGGGTGCGTTGCCGGCCTTTGGAAAGAGTACGCTCTCTTCTTGAAGGTTTTTGTGTCATATCGGTTCGGAAAAGTCGCCGCTGGGGATACCCTTCCCAGCCACAGGGACCTGTAAACTTTAACAAATATAGTTAACTTTAAGAGCATCGTATTTGTTATTTAACATCGCTTAACCTGTATTTAATTATGCAATGTTAAATGTACGCCACATTTCGTGAGAACTCGTCAGTCGTGACGTTTGTTTCATGATTGCTAATAGAAATGTGCGCGCCTCTGCGGTTCGTGCGCGTGCGCAGACCGCAATAGAAAGCTGAGTTTCACTCGACGATTCGCTCACGAGACCGTCACAACTTTGTTGATAACGTTTCTTAGATTATCTGTGGTTTCAATTCGAAATGTTAAAAACGAATTTTCAAACGATTGAAATAAAACCGTTTTTTTTCTTTGTACATAAGTATTCAACGCTTTCCTTGAGTACTTTTTTGTGAATGTACTGAGTGATTACATTAAAAACAAAATATTGATAACACATATGTTTCGTATTTGTTTATACAATTTGTTATTATGTATATAATTTGTTATTATATATTGTTTTCGTATATCTATTCACGAGGACTGATCTTAGAATCAGCAAATATTATATGTTTTGTTTAGTTTGTTTTTGACGTGACAACGTCTAATAAATCGATGAAGACTGAATGCATGCACGAAAAAGATGACTTATTGTCCCGTTACGCTGATTGTACGCTTGCGCCGCATCTATCTCTCTTTCACTCGATTGGCCTATGCGTCATTTCATCAATGTTTTGTTATGACGTTGTCACGTTAAACTATCGTCCGTAAGCCGACTTTACAGACAACCATTTATTTTTTCAATGTCATTGCGTGCATTTATATAAATTTATACCCCATATATAATTATTATATTTCAATGTTTTCAGGAGGGTTATTTGCTGAATTTTCATTCGTCATCAAACAAACAGGCAAAAAATTATAAGTAGGTACCTATATTAATTCGCTGCCTCTTATGCTATATGTCGTCGCCGCTGCTTGAGCCATTTGGAACTGATTTGGAACACTTTTATGGGGGCCTCACGTCTGCCTGACGTCAACATCCTTTGGAAACACCTTAGCTGACTGGTCTTGCATCTGCTGAAGGATATGGTAACCAAACTTGTTAATAATAAAATCAGCTCGGATATTCCATTTCTGATGAAGAGCATGGAAGCACTACTTCTCTATACCACACAGCAACTGACTATTCATTAATGTATGATATTTAACACGGAATTGTGAATTTTGCTACGGTTTTTGTCATGGTGAACGCGCGAACAAATTTAAGATTTACCGCTATTCAGTAACGGTTATAAATTTTATCTATCTCCAGCATTTCTACATTCTTGCTTTGATTAATTGTGCCAAGATGGTTATTGGTATATTAAAGATGATTCGTACTTAATATAATATGCTCTTTGTTTATTATTATAATTTAAAAAATAGCTAGTAATTTTATTGCGTATTCTTCTAAGAATAAAATTGCAATCCGAATCGGTGGTGGCTTAATATTAAAATTAATTGTAAGCGCTTACTTGAACAAAGTATACATTGATTGAGCTGATTAGTTTGCGCGTCAAACATTACTCCTCCGCTTCCGTGAGTAACGTTGCTTACAACGAAAGCGATAAAGTTTTTTTTTTAAATCTGCTTGTGATAAGCGAGTTTAAGCAAACTCTTCAGTGTTATATGTTATAAGACATATCAGTGTGATAATTATAGACCCGACCGTTGGTGCGTCACGGTAGCCTGCGCAAGCGATCCCGTGGCGACCACACGGAGAGGATATCGCTGGTTTTTTAGTGGGTATTCCAGCGCCTTCAGTGCCCGTGAGTCCCATATACCCCCAAGCTAACTGTTGCTCACCCAAGGAAACACTTTAATATACCTAGCAATAATAATACGGAAATCCTTTAAAAACAAACAAAAACTAACACATTACAAATTGACTTTTATTCGCCTCGTTAAGTTGCGCGTGCGAAACAAGCACGTCTCACCTATAACTATGTATGTACCCAGTTATAAACCCACCTTAGCTGACATCGACTCCAAAAATAACAATCATTGTAACTACATTATCAACCACACAACACAATCGTACCTACATATTGATGAGTAGAAAATACTAAGTTAATTATCAAATTATAGAAGAATACGCAATTGTTTTTTTAATTTACAGTGCATATTAATTTCTTTTTCCCTTGACGTCGGTTTTTGTTTTGTTAAAATTTTTGTTTCTTTATTACTAAACTTAACTTTTTATGTAAGTAGGTAGGTACATTAAATTTTCGTTCGTTTTCGACATCAACTTAGCTATTCAAAACGCCGTGGCGTGGAATAGACTAGAGGCATACAGCGGCTATATTCTTATGAATATTGCAATTTCCTGATCATTATTATTCCATCAACATCAGGAAGATAAGAGTGACGTGGCGTGTGCTCTGAATACTTTAGCAGCTAATTAATCTAGATATAACGTGTCGGAAGGACGCGGCCACATCATGAATATGCAATTAATTATTCGTATATTTTAATCTATTATCTAAGTCTTACCTACCGGAATTGAAATTATGGTAAATATTTATGAAGCTTATTACTCTCATACTATATGTATTGTTTACCGATTTAAGGAACTCAATTTGTCGCAATTGTTGTTTAATGGGTGATTAGTTTTTTTTTGGTTTTGGTACACTACCGTGCCTCGGAAAGCACGTTAAGCCGTTGGTCCTACGCCTAAACTCTTTCCGGTCGTGTCGGATTGCCGTCCCATCGGATTATGAGATCTAAAGAAAAGAGAGTGCACCTGTGTTTGCGCACACACTTGTGCACTAATATATATCTCCTGCGCAGTTGGCTACTCTCTCTTGAGATTGGCCGCCGTGGCCGAAATCGGTCTGGAGGACCTTAGTTTTTTTTTATAGTATAGGTAGGCGGACGAGCATATTGGCCATCTGATGTTAAGTTGTCACCACCGCTAACGAACATGGGTAATGTAAGAAATATTAAACATTTCTTACATCGCCAATGCGCCACAAACATTAGGAACGAAGACTTTGCAGTAGAATATCTTCCGCTAAACAGTTAGTTTCTTCTTCTATCGAATGTCAAAAAAATAAGGTCAGAAAGAGATAAATAACTGTTTAACTACTTAATTTTAATAAGTAAAGTTAATCGATAGGCCGCAGCCTTTTGAATATTTATTAAAACATTTATATTAATGAGTAAGTATACTGCTCGCGATTTATTTATAAAACTCTATCAAGTTAGACAATAAATTACAAGTACAGAAACAGTTATGAGGTAAAGACGGACTGCTGCCTTAAATATAGGTGACTAGCTGTGCGTCGCGGTTTCACCCGCGTATAATTAATAAAAATATAATGAACAAAAATCAGCCTAGAACCTTCCTCGACAAAAGGACTGTAGTAGTTCCTAAGATTAGCCGGATCACACAAACAAACTCTTCCACTTTATATATTAGTATAGATAACTACATTTAACATAACAATGGCAAAAGTTTAAAATTTAATTCTAATACGGAGAAAATAAATAAAACAAAAGAACAAATAACATAGATTAACAGATTTAAAAAGAAGTAAGTAATTAACTTACTTTTGTTTTAAGTATGACTTAATAGGTTTTCTTTTACTTACAATTATTACTACAGTATCTTATTTAGAAACAAATCAAATAATAACACATAGGTACCTATACGTATTTTATGAACTACTACTTGGTGGTAGAGCTCTGTGCAAGCTCGTCTGGGTAGGTACCACCCACTCATAGGACATTCTACGGCAAAACAACAGTATTTGGTATTGCGTTTCGGTTTGAAGGTTGAGTGAGCCAGTGTAACTACAGGCACAAGGGACATAACATCAAACATTCCAAGGTTGGTGGCGCATTGGCGATGTATGCGATGGTTAACATTTCTTACACAGCTAATGTCTTAGGGCATCGGTGACCACTTACCATCAGGTGGACCATATGCTCGTCCGACTACCTATCCTATAAAAAAAGAGCTGCAAGCTAAGCATCCATAATAACGTCCGCTAGACTATCTATACTTATCTTATAAATGCAAAAGTACGCTTTCGAAAAACCACTGAACCAATTCTGCTGAAACTTTGTATGAAGCGAGCTTGTATCCTATGGAAGGATATAGGATACTTTTTATACCTGACACCCCACTGCCTAACATTTGCCGAACCCGATATCGAAAACTAGTTTTTTTATAATTTACAAAGAAGAATACGTTGGATCACGTAAATAAAACATATTATATAATTATGACCACCTCATTACCACTTCAGTAATTTAAACAGTAGCCATATTATATAATCTGGTTGCTAATTTTAACAATTGCTTTAATTATTTTAAGCCGCTCGCAATAAACCATTTTAAAAGTAATTTAGCTTAATGAGCGCGACACAACGCCGACAAAGGTGTTATGAATAAATAACAGGTAACAATGGAACAAAAAGTATTAAAAAAAAGCCTTTATTGATGGTGCGCCTGCGTCGTCTCGTTCTTCCGACGTATTTCTTGATGCTATCTTGTTCTCGGAACGTTGAATTTTGTCTCGCTCGTTCGTGACGGTATGCGGGTAGTGCGGTCCCCTTCTAACGTCAATCGATACCACTAGACACCCACGACAACCAGTTGTGAACAACACGTTGAAGGGCAGGATTTAGGTAGCTGTATGATTCTGATATTTTATTTCAATTACTTATTATTAAGTATGTAAAAAAAATATGTTCGAATTTTATTTTCGTTTCATGCTCTATTAAGACTACAATTGAACTGATTACGTTAATTATAGTGTTTATTAATTTCAAAAAAAATTGAATGCATTGTTTGATAAAAATTGCGATATTGTTGTAACATAGTCGTATCTATACTGATAAAGCTGAAGAGTTTTGTTTGTTTGATACGGCTAATCTCAGGAACTACTGGTTCGAATTTATAATTATTTATGTATTGTATAGTCCTTTTATCGAGGAAGGCTCTAGGCTTATTGTTATTTATTATATTTTTATCAATTATACGCGGATGAAACTGCGGGACACAGCTAGTTAGTTAATATAATGTGCAATCTAAATGTTCGCGTCGCGTCAATTAAGTTTGATAATCCTTCAAAATCTGCCATTTCCACGTACATAATGCTTATTTGAATTGTAGGTATGGTATAATATTAAAATAATTAGACAGCAGCGTTAGTGCGTATATCTAAAATAATAATGTTTATTTTCCTTTTAGTAACGCAAGTATTAAAAATAGGCAGTCTTGAAATCGTAGATAGACAGACTACACTACACTTAAATTTTATATACTTGTATAGATTCGTTACTACGAGTAATATTTACATTAGGTACAGCTAATAGTAAGTACATATACATGCTGTTCTTGGTAGGTTTATATCTATCTATATATTTACAAGATATAAATACTTAGAGATTTTCATTAATATCTATTAACTTCTTTGCGGTATTAAATATTTTATCAAATCGGTCTCGTAAATCTTGAGTTTTAATCGAACTTACTAATGAATCGTAGGTTCCAAGATAAATAAATATAAGGACAACTGTTGGGTAGCCTTGTTTATGTACTCTTAATTTACTCGGTGATAGGCTTGATGCAAGCTCGTCTGGGTAGGTAGGATGAGTGGAACATTAGATATTCTACCGTAAAACAGCATTTCTTTCTATTGTTGTGTTTCGGTTTGCAGGGTGAGTTAGCTGCTGTAATTACAGGCACAAGGGACATAACATCTTAGTTCCCAAGGTTGGTGGCGCTTTGGCGATGTAAACGATGGTTCACATCTCTTACAATACCAATGTCTATAGCCGTGTTGACCACGTACCATCAGGTGGCCCATATGCTCGTTCGACTATTCTATAAAAAAAATTAAGTCCAACGGCATTTTTCAACAACGAAACACGTAAAATAAAAAATGTATACATTTTTACAATATAACGTTTCAGGTAAAATATCATAAATAATGTCCATTACGTGAGTTGAGAAAAGAAAGTTTCGCAAACAACAACTATAAGGGAGGAAGTTGCGATCGAGTTTCCAACTTTACCAACTTGTTTTACTTTCCCCCAGCCCGAGAACTTTCTCGAACTCCTGACAGATCAAAGTGCCAAAGCTTGTTAATAAACAATAGTGACGTGTACAATAAAATATCGCGTTGGTAGATTTGCAAATGGGCCACCTGACCTCCAGGTATGAGGTATCACCAGCGCCCATAGACATTGGCACTAAAAGAAATATTAATCATCCATTATACCATATACATAAAAATAGGCATATAAAATCACATACTACTTATCCAAATAAGTATTTGGAGCGGCCAGAGGTCCAGAGGATTACAGGAGGCAGCCGGTGGGGCAAGGCTTAGATTGAGAAAAACCGGTGGTCTATTCTGAATCCAATAGCATCGTTTTCTGCACTTTGTCTATCAGCATGCTGCCGCCTTAGATGGTGAGCTAGACAGACGGGTAGAAATAAGTATTGCTGGTGGGTCCTGGCTTAATGTCTTCGGTCTCGGATTTGCTGTTTCAGCGCCCAGTTGCTTGTGTGCCTTGTCGCCGCCGTTGCTGAAATCAGACAGGAGTTCACTGTCATAATTTTCGAAACATAATAAGCCTGTACACCTACATAATAGGTATATAAGGCAACCCCGAATTAATATTTTTAAGAATAGAACACCAAATCATACATATTAATGTTATGTAATAATGTTAATAGCCCACTTAATTACTCTCAAATCCAAATAACACATTTGAACAGATTCTAAAGATTACAAATCGAAACAATAACTATTATTTCACTTAAATACGTTAATTGTTAATAGACTAAACGTAGGACAGTTTATTCAAACCTTGATATTTTTCTTACTTACTTAGAGAATTTTTTACCCATCATAACTTCTAAACGAAAAGTCCAATTCGAATAATTTAAAGTGGTAATTACATGTACATAATCAACCTTAATTATCAAACCATTTAAATGGATAAGGATTAATATCATGATACTAATGTCACCACTATCCGATTTCATCCATATTTCAACTTAAAAATGAATTTTAAATTAAAAAAAGTGTTATTACTGTTGTTGTGTTTTAACTGTAATAGTTAGGCATATCGCAGAGATTTTTTTGAGCAATCATGTGTACTATTAGTATATAGATTACTATTTTTATAACGTTTTTAGTTTTCGCTGCACAAGTAAAATAATGACTTTTATGGACAACTTTTTCATACCTTGGGTTACATTGTTCCATTTTAGATAGAGGTCTCTATTTTTAAATGATAATAAAAATATGTAGCTCCCTGATGGCGTAAAAAAAACAAAAAACATCGGTCGAATAGTTTTTGAGTTAAATCGTAACAAACAAACAAAAATTCAAACCTCTTAATAATATTACTATAGATTTCACGTTGTTACGGGTACCTTTTTATTTATCAGATTTTTTTATGAAAAAATAAAAACCATAGACCAAAATTAAAAGCAACAAAAGATAATTTATGCTTTCAAATTATCTATGATCGAAAGATAAAAATTATATAAATAAAAAACATATTATGACAATGTAGACAAAAAACAAATACATTGAACTTTGTCTAAATAATCCCAGAATGTATCCCCTACAATATTAAATAATGCGTATTATTATCTCTTTGTCGTTTAAGTACGACGGCGACGTGCCAATAGACAAGTGCGGCTGTACAGACAGACTATTGACGAAACGGCACGTGACAGCAATTTATTTACCCCTCGACATCGACTGGCGCTTCCATCATTATTGCGGTTAGGACCCTTTTTGAATGACATACTTTTGTTAGTAAATAATAATACTAAAAACTAATAAATAATAATAATAATAAAACTATATTATTTATTGATTTTTTAATATTTTGAACAATTCATTATTTGCATTATTAGAATCGAACGTTAATTCATTCATTTTTTTTATTGTATACCTGTTGGTAAGTGGTCACCAACGCCCTTAGACATTTGCGATGTTTTTTTTTTTATAGCTCGGGAGAGCAAATGACTCTACTCCACCTGATGGTAAGTGGTAGTAGAGTCCAAACGCGACGACGGCTAGTGCAATCACGAAGAATGATTGGCGCTAGCCGCCCCCGCCTTGCCGGCCCGCAAAATGCCTCTTCACGCCTCGTTTGAAGGAACCCAGGTCATAAGAGGAGGGGAACACGTGTGCTGGTAAAGAATTCCATGTTTTGGAGGTGCGACAAAGAAAAGAGTTGCCAAATTTCTTCGTGCGCGATGGAATTGATGTCATAGTTAGGCGGTGACATCGGGAGCCAGCACGCGTAGACTTGTAAAGGAATGGGGAAGCAGGAATGAGGGAGAATAATTCCTCTGAGCATTCGCCGTGATACAGCCGATAGAAAGCGTTGAGTGCCGCTATCTCTCGAAGCAATTGTAAAGGCTCGAGGGTGTTGGTGACCTTTACGTCGCCAATAATGCGAACCGCACGTCGCTGCAACCGATCCAAGGCCTCCAGTAAGTACTTAGCGGAGCCATCCCAGAGGTGCGAGCAATATTCGACGCAGGACCGCACCTGTGTTTTATATAACAGGAGCAGTCGTTGTGGCGTGAAAAAACGCCGCACCTTGTTCAGGACACCGAGTTTTCTTGAGGCTGTTTTTATAACAGCCTCGATGTGATCTCTTGGATTGAGGTCGCACCGAATGTCAATTCCCAATATGGCGACTTTGCTTTGTATCTCCAGCGTAGTGCCACAGAGAGAAGGAGGAGGGGAAAATGGCGACTTTTTCGCTGTGAGAGCGCATACCTGTGTTTTCTTGGCGTTAAACTCGACAAGATTATCAGAGCCCCATTTGGCAATGAGTCCTAACGTCCTATCGAGTTCAACAACAAGATCCCTCCGTCTCTCCTCAGTTTCCGCCCGCCCAGCTGCTGCGCGTCCGTGGTATCCCCCGTGCACTGTACTGTCATCCGCATAGCAATGTATGTTCCCGAGAGAGAGCATATCATTGATATGTAGGTGTTAATCATCGCTTACATCGCCAGTGCACCTTGAGAACTAAGGTGTTATGTCCCGTGTGCCTTTAATTACACTGGCACACTCACCCTTCAAACCTTTTTTTTTCACGCAGTGGGAACCTTCCGAAGGTACCCGACTCCCTTGGGGGAGGAACCGGGTTATGTGGGATTGTTACCCACTAAAACCACTGCGATGGCCGTCCTCAGCCTCACCCTTCAAACCTAACAACAATACCAAGTACTGTTGTTTTGTGGTAGAATATCTGATGAGTGGGTGGTACCTACCCAGACGAGCTTGCACTAAGCCCTATCACCAAGTGGGCATTCAATTTATTCACTGTATTAATCAACTTATATAAACTTCAGATTTTTTATCTTCGTTAATTTTACCACAAATATACGCTAGTACATATGATATCTATAATTAAATTCGTTTTAAAATGATAAATGGACAAGTTATTGTCATACTAATTAATTAATTATGTTATTTTGTTTATGTATCGTTTGTCGTAGAATTAAACGTAAGCTGGCTGTCGAATGCACTGGGATTAAATTAATAATTTATAAAAATATAAGTATAAGTTCTTTTGATTTATAAATAATGTCATACTTACGTGAATCTTTTATTCGAAACAGAAGAATTCCGTAATATGTTCGTTTTCTTTATAAAATTAACAAGTATCAAAGATTTATTTTCGAAATAGTGTCACCGGTACTGATTTGAAACAGCGTTATAATATAATATTGTAATCGATGATATATAAGTGCTTGTAAGAACGTACTTACTTAATGAATAAAGTATATTATTGTTTAATACCTATAGGTATATATTTAATTTTATATATATTATGTTGAGCCGTCATGGTCCAGTGGTTGGAAAAGGTGAATCTTATCCGAAGACTGAGGTTCAAACCCGGGTTACTCAGCGTTCATGTGCTTTTAAATTAGTGCTTATAGTTTATCCTTTGTTCGTCGAGAAAAACTTCGAGACACATCCTGTAGATTGTGTCGAATTTAAATTCTTTCACATATATTTCAATCAACCTGCGTTGGAGCAGCATGGTGGAAAAAGCTCAAACCTTTTCTTCAAGAGTAGACCTTCGCCCTGAAACGTTTACCATTACTTTCCTTTCTTACTTTTCCTTTCTTCTTTGGTTTAAGCAAATAAATTTTGAATATATGTGAAAGTAGCTATGTCTGTTGAAAGGAGATAGATTACTTTTTATACATTAATCCTGTCATTTAAAATGTGGGCGAAGCCGTGGATAAAAACGAGTATTTTATAAATATAAATCTTATGAGATTTTTACAAAATGAACTCATATAGATAGAAGTAAATTGAAAGTCTGAGTTGCTAATTGGGTACTTAACGCGGGATTGCCAATTACAGTAACGCGCCGTTTAAGTCCCCCGTCGCCGGTTATCCGGGCATTACCGTCCCCCGGGAACACGACGCGGGATGTGACAGACACTTGTCCGATCCCTCGCCAACTATAACAGACTTTTCTTATTAAAATATTTATAACATTTATTTTAAAATCTAAAAATCGTTTCTAAAACTACATGCTTTTAAAAAGCTACATGCTCACATGTTATAGATTTCTTGATACATGTGTTTATTTATAATTCTCTCTCTCACTCTCTTCTTACGAAGGATTTGTAGCTCAAGTCTTCTTCATATAAAAGGAACAGAATTTATTGATTGCAACGATTTCACTACACATCACAGCTTGTGTATTAAATGAGATTATTGGAACGAAGTTCTTTTACAGTAGTGAAGTGGCAGTGGCCCAAGTTCTCGCCATATAACGAAATAGTTTTCATACTCTGATTACCAAATGCTACAAAAGGCGATGCATTGGGCGTTCGAATTTAGGAGATCGACGGGGTCCTCCGACTGCACAATTATTTTATATTGATATTGTTTAGTACAAAAGAGGAATTATTACAGTAGGTACATACAAAATTATCTTTATTAAAATAATGTTTATGTATAACACATACACACACATTAATTTCATATTTGTTTCTAAAGATTTTTGTTATTGTTTAGTTATTTGGATTTTGTACTATACTTAGCCCGCCTCGATTTCGGGGAAAATTCGTACAAATTTAACCCTAGCATTTGTATACCTTAAAGTTGAAATTTCCTAAAATCCTTTCATAGCGGATACGAATGTTATGAAATAAAATAATCTTCCAAAAAGCGACTTTCTAGACAAGGTATTTTTGATTGTGCGATTATAGTAGGTCAGGACAAATAATTAAAAAAAAAATAGTTATAGATCATTTTAATGAGCATATTGTGCACTATTTTTTTTAACAGTAGACAAAGAAAAACGAAACACTGTTCTAGGAATATAAAATTTGTATTATTAAAATTTTTACATTTTTGTACATCACTTTTCTATGGTTTAAAAAGATCTCTTTTTTACTAAAAATTGTTATTAAAAATAAATATTTTTTTTAGGAAATTTAAAGAGCTGGTATAGTTTATTTCTCTAAGCAAATATTATCGTGGCAGCTCGTTTGCACCTTGATCGCATCCGTTCAATTCACCCTCGACTCACCCTCGTAACAGGCCCGAGGGTGAGCCGGTAATCTGATTTAGTGGTAGTTGCCTACAGGTAAAGTGCTTGCTAGTTGGTTCCGCTTGTTCCCAATTGGTTCGATTTGTAACAATCAAGTGCTGTATTAATGAAATGGATATATTTTTAATAATTACGTCCGTCTCAAAAAAAGCACAAACTATAAAAAAGAAAGTAATTACTCAATCGGGCTTTTTGTATCAAATGATATTGTTGACAGTGCCATGACTTAGAAGTTATTAATGTTTTTTTTTTGTAAATAAACATAATATAAAAATATATATAAATTAAAACACAACAGTACCAAGTACTGCTGTTTTGCGGTAGAATCTGATGAGTGAGTGGTACCTACCCAGACGAGCTTGCACAGAGCTCTACCACCGAGTAATTGTTAACTTTTATGTTAATAGTAGGTATATAATTAAATTAAGAATAAGGAAAAGGCTAAGAAAGGTCAAACGGCAACGATTGCGTTTCGTTTCTATTGCGATGAAATGACAATGTGTTCATAGAATTTACCTTTGTTTTAATATGAGATTTCTGAACAAATTTTTTGATCACAAAAAATATCGTTATTATACAAAAAATCTGTATAAATTCATGATACAACCGAGGTCATGACCTCGTGTCCGAGCTACCCGATAGGCACCGACCACACAGCCCATAGACGCCTAATGTTTGATTTCACGTATTGAATTCATTCCGCCGAAAGCCGAGGTAAGACGAAGCGGGGTTGCAACGCCGTGATTCGTTAATTCAAGGCTACAATGAAAGATAGTAATGTACAGTGCATATTTTTCAGGATAATGATTGTCGAAAGACTTATCGATAAAATATTAAATGTATTCCATAAGAAAAACGATTTGCAAAGTTCTTTTGTTAAATACAGGATGTAAAAAATAAAACATTTTTAACTAAATTACATGGATTTATTTATTATTCTATTAATAAAACATTGACATTTTTTTGAAAATTCTCCTGTGAAATATATTTCTTTCAATAAGATTTCCCAAGACCATATACTAGTATTTGCCCATATAAGATCATGCGGAGGAACTCGGTGGTAGAGCTTTGTGCAAGCTCGTCTGGGTAGGTACCACCCACTCATCTCAGTACTCTGTCGCTTAGAGGGCATCCTTAACCTAATCTAAGCAAAAAATTGAGTAGTGGGATTTTATGCAGAGCGAACGCATTCGCTGGTGCTAAAATTCTTGGACTATAACACTTTTGTAAATTTATAAAAGTTACAGCTTAAAAGCTTTTTACTTATTAATACAGTTTTTATTAAATAAACAAACAAAAAACACAAACGTTGATAACATTTATGAATAAAATAAATAATAAAAATAAAATAAATATATTATCGACAACGAATTTGCTACGCCGCTAGATATACGTGCCACGAAATGTTAGAAATAAATAGATTAATTTACGCAACGGGAAAGAATGAGATGGCACGATAGTTTGAGTACTTTGTTTTAAAACCACGACCAGTGAAACGTGAACTCCGTACTAGCGAAAAAATTTGTTGTTTTCGAAAACAAATAAAGAAAATAGTTACTTACAAGTAAAATGTTATTCCATCTTTATTCATATTAGATTGTGTTACTGCTTTTACCACACCAGTTAATGCTGCACTGAGGCATTTTGATATTTTTTAACTTTCTTTACTCACTCCGACACTTGTGTTGACAGGTCACATTACTGGTCGACACTGATTGAATGTTTTCGCGCGGACATTGATATGAGAGTTATAAGTCTGATGGTTTGTGGAAATCGTTCGCCTGTTATTAGGCGTCTATGGGTTGTGTGGTCGATGCCGATAGGTAAGAGCTATCGAAACATTTACGTAAATAGAACCGCTATAGAAATGTTTACGTAAATAGAACCGACTCACGATACCTAATAGTAATAACCACTTCACGGGTCGGACAAGTGTTTTCTTACACCCGTATTACATTGTTCTAGAATATTCGTGTTATCATATAATAATTATATCAAGTGGTAATTAGTAAACACCTTTGTAAATTATAATATATTAAAACGTATGAATATTTTGTTCGTTTGTTGAATTTGAATTAAGAAATCGTGCATTGATGAGTTTTTATTTAGATTTAAAATGATATTGAACACGAGCACTTCGCCTGGCTTTATCCATTTTGATATTTCACCGACGCGGCGCAGCCCGGGCTGTCTACTGGTTCGGGAGGTAGCATTGCAAACACAAAAGTTATAGTAAGCCGACAGATGTTGACATAGATAATTGATCTTATATAGCTGATGAGCAAACCGAACGTCAGCTGCCCAAGTAGGTACCGGTGGGTTTAGCTGTGAGTGTTGGTAAAAAAACTACCTGAAGTGCAACGTTACCTCCAGGATCATACAATTTCTATCCCTGTAGTCATTTGCTTTTATAAGTCATAGTCGTGGTCTCTGGTGTTCTTGCCATCCATATCCATATCTAGTATGGTATTTGTTTTTTTATAGAATACGAAGGTGACGACAGACGAGCAAATGGGCCACCTGATGGTGATTGGTCACAACCGCCCATAGCACATTGGCATTGAAAGAAATGTTAACCATCGCTTACATCGCCAATGAGCCACCAACCTTGGGAACTAAGATGTTATATCCCTTGTGCCTGCAATGACATTGGCTCAATCACCCTTCAAACCGAAACACAACAAAACCAAGTAATGTTCCTCCTTCATGACGACACGGTATCCTAAGCCGAGGTTCGGCCTCATAGGAGGCGCCCTTAGGATACGCGTATTCTGAGCCCTTAAGTGGGCTCCCAACATCCGGCGAGTATCTAAAGACTCGCCCCCCGCCCGGTGACGCTGTCGAGGCCATTTGGGCCAACAGCAACAAGTCAATTCGAAAATAAAAAACCAAATACTGCTGTTTTTCGGTAGAATATCTAGATATAATATTATATTAATTATACAGATATGATAATATTTTATTCGATACTATTATTATTAGTTTTTGTAATTTCATATTTAGATTTTTCTTATATTTGGATTTTTGTGCTATAATGTGTAAGTGGCCTAATTGTTCACGCAGTTCTCACCTGTAATTTAGGTACCGTTTTAAGTCTTTGTTTTCCAACTCTGTACTTTCGTTTGTGTGTATTTTGGTGATCTAATAACTAAAAATAAGAAATCATTAAGCAGAACAATATTTACGGAAGCAGCAAAACCTTTTTAATTTTGAAAAGCTGTACTGAATGCTCGCAGCTATTAATAATTTTTTAACCGATTAAAACAAAGTGTAGCAAGAATTTATGTATTTTAGAATTGTAATGGCATTTCGACATTGATATTATGTTATTATCGAATAAACAATTATAAAAAGGCTAAACGAGTATATCCCTTCTAAATGTTTAACTTAAGTAAAATAAATATTACAAATAAAAAAAAAAAAAAAAAAACGTTAAAGAGTAACATTTCGATATCGATCGGCGGGCCAATTTCACGCGTCATTAGTCGAACACGCTCAGTCATTCTGCGGTCAATTTTGTTTATAGGAAAATCAACTTTAACTAACAGAAATAAACATTATAATTGAATGAGATGAATGTAGAGCTGGCGTTTATAAAATTCGAAGAAGTCGGAAAGGCGTAAAGAGCTAATACGATCAAATGCATGAATGAAATATCTTATTAATTTCATTAATTTAGCGATAGTTTAATAATTTTTTTTACACCATAAAGTATATGGTTCTATTAGATAGAACAGAGGCTAGTCATATAAGTTTAGATCGCAATACATATAACTCTATCTATTTCACTCAAATTCTGCCACATGTGTATTCTGGCCAACCCGCATTGGAGCAGCATGGTGGAATAAGCTCTAAACATTCTCCTCAAAAAAGGAGAAGAGGCATTAGCTCAGCAGTGGGACATTCACACGCTGTTACTGTATAACTCTGTCGACTTCAACTTAAGGTGAAACATTACAAAACTATAATATCAGCATTGTCGCCATGTCTTATCGGGGTAAAGGCTTTTTAGGAAATGCAGCATGCTTGAGAATAAATTGTACACTTTCAGTCCATAAGAGATATATTTCTTAGTTTTTGAATTTTAATAATTAAAATTACAATATTTGATATCAAGTGTATTTGAAGATGAGAAGGAATACCTCGTTTTCGCCATCTTGAACGTATTCGTTCGTTTTTAGTCAAATCAGCAATCATATCATCAATTACAAATTTACAAAGGAAACGAAATATTCAAATCAACAATTATTTAAATTAATAAATTGTCTTACAATCATGATAATGCTAAAAGGAGTTGATAGTTACGTGTCAATATATAATAGGTATTACATATTCATTAATATTGCGCTTTTACACAAAATCTATTTTTTTTCTAAATCAAGTTACATTTTTGTTGAAGTGAAAACTTCTTTAGTGGCGTTGTGCACTTTCTTGTGATGGGTAAAAAATGTTAAACTCGCGTCAGGTCACGTGACCCTGATTGAAAATTGTTAAATTTTTAATCTAATATATAAAAGAGGATGTTTATATATGTATGACAACGATAAACTCAGAAACTATTTGACCGATCATTATGAAAATTGGTATGTATATGTATTTTTCCACGGACAAGGCTTATATGCTATGCCCATTGATGTAACTCGCCACCAGACGGCGCTGTAAAGTATCGACTTCCACCCCGTTCAACCGATTGTCATAAAACTTCAAATATATAATTTGTTATTGTAAATAATAAGAACGCAATTTAGAGTTGGTTACTTTGTGTTAGAAATAAATTAAATACGTAATTCAGGGATTTTTTTAAAACTGCTCCGCAAGAATGTGAAATAAGCGTTGAAAGTTTGTATTGAAGGTCCGTCATTTTTGATGATTTGATTTGATATGCATACTTATTATGTCATTTTTGAAAATTTGACCCCGAACGGGAGAAATGGGTCGAAAACTTTAGTAAAAAAAAATCGCGGTGTCATATATATATATTTAAATACAATAATAAAATAATATATTATTATTATATATATTATTATTATTATATATTAATTTAAATAAAATAATATTACTAGAAAGATCTATCATGAATCATGAAACTTAATTATCAGTATAATGAAACTTAATTATCAGTGCTATCATTTATGTGATAAAATATTCCTTTATTGCGCTATCGTACCTACTCAAACATATATATATATATCTATATATATATATATATATATATATAGTAGGGGAGACCGGGGCTACAAGTTCCGATTTTTAGTTAACCTCAAAATTTATTACGAAAATTTTATTTTAGAACTCATACAATGCGTTCAAAATCAACTTACATATGTTACTTTGATATAGAGGCAGTTACTTGGGTCATATCTTGTAAGATTTTTTTATTATTAAATTTTTAGTGCCTAAAGTCGGAAATTAACAACATACCCCGACTTGGGGCAAGTTGTTGACAAGCCGGGGTAAGTTGTTATCACGTCCGTTAATGCTATTATTGGGGAAATAAAAACACAAAAAATCAATTAATCAAGTGTCTTTATTATCATCGGGTAAACATTTATATGTTATAACAAGTAACTATAATTTTTACTAAATATTTTTTTATCTATTTAGTAATTAACAACTTATCAACTAATTTGCAGCTAGACCAGCCTAGAAAATTAGTTCAGTCTTGATTAATATTGACTTATCTCAGTCTGAAAACATTGCCGTCATTGGCAGAAAACATATTTAAGTATTTATAATCAATTATCAGAAGATATATAAGAATCATATTTCGGTTAGGTTAATAACTTGTGATTCTGTCTACATCTGAAATGGGCATCGGAAATTATTTTTTATTGACACTGAACCCATTCTTCTCCAGAAAGTGAATTAGAGTAACTGTCATAGCACACTAGATAATAATACCTTCCCTTTGCTTTTGCCTTTCCATTTCCTTGCTTTGTTTTACCCTTTCCTTTCCATTCACCTATCATTGGTAATGCTCACTTTCCTTTTCTTGCTCTGCTCTTCTGCTAAAATTTGTTTTTCCGGAGTTAAAACAGCTGAGCAGACCAGCCTGTCTATTTTCGTGTCAAGATGGTGGAATGTTGCAAGCATTGAATTTTGCAAGCAGTGCACATTCGTACCCTTACATTTTGACTTCGTCCGGCAGAAGACGGAAGAAAATTATAGCAAATCTCAACAAACATTCTGCTAATTTATCTTCCATTCTTTCTGTTCTTTAGTAAAGAAAAATTTTACTTTTTTATAGTCAACCGCGATATTTTCTAATCCATACCTTATCTTTTTGACAAATCAGTACAGTTCCATGTTTGACAACTGCATCTGCTGCTTTTTGCATCAAATCCTATGACACAGAACGTCGTGTTGATTTTCGGTTATAAATACGCATTCTACAGAAGAAAAAATATATGTTTTCTATTATTGGTAAAAAAAATTGGCAGTTTTCCGAGGTGACAGCTCGGAACAACTTGCCCCCGAATAAAGGAACATCTAGCCCCAATCACACGTCTTAAAAAAAACAAGATAAAAGCTAGTTTACGAAAAATACGTAATTTACGCATAGTGCATTTGAATATTAAATAAATCCTTATATAAAAACACTAAAACACAAAAGGCTAATTATTGAAATTCGTGAGATAGACCAAAAATTCCAAATACGAAAATATTTACTTATGTGGACCAGCGATACACCTACTGCCGTTCTGATGTTCTGAGCGCCACTGGCGTACTTGAAATGGCTGCCGTCGATGCGCTGTGGCATTTCATTTCACTACGTGTTTGCTTAATATTATTATTATTTTTACTCGCAGAGTAATTTCAATCGGAACAACTTACCTTGGTAACTTTTAGCCCCGGTCACCCCTAATTGAAGATAAGAGAAGAAGCGTCATTCAAGAGCCTTGACTACTATAAAACATGCAACAATAACAATCAATCGAACAATAACAATTAACCTTACGTCTTACTTATTTACTTGTATCGTTTGTCACGTGATTAACATAATTCCGACGACGGAGGACGACCATCGCAGTGGTTTTAGTAGGTAAGAATCGTATATATTCTACCGCTAAACGGTAATATTTAGTATTGTTGTGTTTCCTTTTTAAGGTTGAGTAAAACAGTGTAGTTTCGAGTACAGGCACTAGGGACGGTCGGCCCATTATTAGGTCGCTCTTAGGATATGCGTATTCTGAGCTCTTAAGTGGGCTCCCAACATCCGGCTATCTTAAAGACTCGCCTACACCCGGTGACACTGTCGACCCTAATTGGGCCAACAGCAACAGGTCCATTCGAAATAATATATAATACAATTGACATGACTTACTCCAATGTGCCAACAACCTTGGGGGCTGTTGGCGCATTGGTGATGTAACAGTTAATATTTCTAACAGCGCCAATGCCTTTGGGCGTTGGCTCATTTACTCGTCGGACTACCTATTTAATAACATTTATGTAAATACACACCTACGGTGATGTTCGGAAAATTATCTTCAATCAACCGGACGGAGACTGTTCTTTTGAAAACTACAAAAGACTATTAAAAAAATAGCACTCTCTTCCAGACCTTTGGTTACTGATACTGACTTGTAAGATGTAGACTGAGTTGTCACTTTTTAAAGCTAAGTGGATCGCTGAATGAAATAGTGTTCCACTGTAATATTTGATCCTCATTCTCTCATAGCTTCGCCATTTTTAGCGTAAAAATACCATGTTTTTACAGATAATGGATCTCAATACGGCGATTCAGAATTTCTATAAAAACAACAATCGATTTTTTGAAGTGTAAACTTCTTTACGCGCACCACACACAGTTTTTTCGTGAGTTGTATAGTTCAGTACAGTAAGTTCCGTCATGCTCGGAAGTGAAACGCTCGATCGGGTGAACTCGGGACCGCCGAGTCAGAGCGAGAAAGATATAGTCAGCTGCTCTTCGCAGTTGTATCGCTGTATTTCGTATGATCAATTCTTACGTCATAATTGTCTTTAATAAATTAATAGTTATAATTGATACGTAATGATAATTATTATGTTAACAACTATCTGTTTTACATTGTGAGGTTAGTGTGTGTATTTAGCGGTTTGGTAATATTGAAAAAAATTTAAAAAATAATATATATTGAAAAAAAAAATATAAACAGTAAAATTCAATCGAAAGTATTTATTTCTTATTTCAGTTATCACAAACCGATTGTATCCTTTGTAGAATATGATAACGAAAATAAATAATTTGATTTATATAGAATTTAATAAATATTAACTTTTAATTTCTGACTTGTTTCTCATTCAATGTACGAACAAGATCCCTAATAATACTACATAATATGAAGTTTTCACTTCTGCCGTGCGGTCTTAAGCGCACACTCTTTTTTTTTTATATATCACACTGTCGTCGAAATGGACGATAGTTTCACTTTTAAAAATTTACTAAATCGTACCTACGTTTTCGTGGGTGAATCGTCATTTTATATAGAAATTATATTAAATTAGCGTTTTGCCCGCGGTTTCACGCGCGTGGGAATACGGAAACTAAATGTAGCCTACGCTACTCACTGCTAATGTAGATTTCCATTGATGAAATAATTTAAATCGGTTTAGTTGTTTAGGCGTGAAAGAGTAACAAACAATGATAGTTAGGATTTAAGACTTCCATTGGTTCGTAACGTAGATTGTGCCAAGAAAAACCGACAAGAAACTTAATAGTTACTCTCGTCCATTTTTATATCGAGTAAGTGACGAACACTGAGTATATATGTACATATATCACGTATAATGATAAATGACACAACGAATATGGACATAACTCTTACTACGGAAGAATTCTTCATACGTCGCATATGTATTTATATATTTTTGAATACAGTAGACAGTTCGCTAGTTGAATAAAATAATTGTAAAACATGATAGTACAATATTTAAGTGGGTTTTAATACCATTCCACCTGCAATCGACTTAACAGTCATCAACATACCAAATAGGGGCGATGAGTGTACGAAATAGCAGACCCGTATAAGGCTGAGTCCCAAAAAAGCTTTAATAATAATTGTGCAACCGCAAATTACGTATGTGCGGGCAATGAGCTTGCTCATTTTATAACAAAGACCTTCTACAGACTAAAATTGGAGCTCTTGTTTCCACAATTTCATGATTGTAGTAGAACTGATTCATACTCCGGAAAACTATACCTGAATATATTATTTTAATTTTAATTAATTTATAATATTGCTTTGGGTAAACTTTGTGTGCTCTCGCTTATTAGTGATTTTACTAACATTTTTTTTTAATTATTTAATTTTAATAAAAATGGCGAACTTGTAAACAGGAATCGATTTAACACCCCTTTCTTTTAATTTGTTTTCACTTCCAATGTATTCATGTGTACACAATAAACTCAGTAATAGCTATTCTACGTAACAAACTTAAAAAAAAAACATACAGACGAATTAATAACCTCCTTTTTTGAAGTCGGTCAAAAATATTATGACTTTTTAAAAGTATTAATTGCCTACCAATTTTTTATATTGGCGCCTCAGCGTCAAAGATAAAAAAATTGGTTGCATTTAAAGAAATAGAATCGATACGGTGCGTTTGCCACTTGTCTATGGCCACTGTATACAAGACCGTGCTCTCCCACCAGTTTGACGTTTCAATGTAAGTACCTAATGTTGTTTCAATGTTTAATAGTTAGAATTAAAAATATATATTAATAATATTATATTATCTAACATTTAACACAATTTAATTACGTAAATTAACACTACTATCATTTAACACTTACCTAAATAAACTATTTAATGTTAATTTTCACATTTTCTTCGTTTTATTAATTGCTAATTATATCACTCTTACGATACCACTGAAATACTTCCGTGGAGTTAAATTTTTCACACTATTTCTTTGATGGGGCAGGCTTTAATTAAATTTATAGAAAATATAACTCTAACAGCAATAACTTAGAGTTTACTTTCGCTTGCTCATATTTCCATAGGTTGGTATCCCTTCGGTCTTTCTGAATTTTAATGACCAATAAAATTAACTTCACAAATGGGAATCGTTGTTTCTTTGTAACATTAAACAAAGTTTTACAAGTTAATATTCTTCTTTTTTATGAAATTTTATTGCATTCGTTTTTTATAAACGCTGTCACACACATTATAAATAAATAATTTGTTATAGGTTAATAATTTATAAAAATATCTCTGTGTTCGTTTCGTATTTCCTTTGTTGTTGTTAAATTAGTTAAGAAAGAGTATGCAGGCGTTTACCGTCGTTCTTAAATTATTATTTTTTTGCAATGTCTAGAAATAAAACTATTTCAATTGAATCTATTTTTAATAATTCATTCATAGAAATTTAGTTTAAAATCATTCAATACTTTTTTTCGTACTTTCTACATTTATTGAAAACTGTTATTATATTTTTTCCACTAGTTATCAATTTCATCAAATCATAATACCTTCGAAATATCTACATTTTTTTCTTAGTACCTATTAAAAGGGGAAATAATATAATTAGAAAGGCAACGTTATTTAAAAAAAAAAAAACTGAATCTCGGAAATATTATACTGTTATAGTTATTTTATTCTATTTTGTATTTAATGCAAAATTATTTGTTATTCACATTCAAGAACGGTACTTACTAGTAGACATACAGGTTAAAAAATATATTTGCTAGAGATTAAACCTTACAAAATCAAATGGTTTCGTATTAATACGTCAAAATGTTAAGAGCGCTAGTCTCCTTACAGGCCCCAAGCGCATAGCAGGCCCATAGCAAGCACATGCTATTGTGTTACGGTACAACAATTTCAACAATGTTTTCTCATAAATTACCGCGTCACCGCTTCCCTCAATTTATATTCGGGGTCTGTTTCAATGGCATTTAGCTGTATCAATAAAATAATTAACCAATCATGGGACAATTTAATCGGATTCTCTGGTAGCTACCGTCTCTCTCATGCTTTCAACGTTCGTGCATTGTTGTCTCGCTCGCCCCCCACGTATTTGAGGACGGTGACATTTGTCGCTTGGGGCCTGTAAGGAGACTAGCGCTCTTAACATTTTGACGTATTAATACGAGACCATTTGATTTTGTAAGGTTTAATCTCTAGCAAATATTTTTTAACCTGTATGTCTACTAGTAAGTACCGTTCTTGAATGTGAATAACAAATAATTTTGCATTAAATACAAAATAGAATAAAATAATTATAACAGTATAATATTTCCGAGATTCAGTTTGTTTTTTTTAAATAACGTTGCCTTTCTAATTATATTATTTCCCCTTTTAATAGGTACTAAGAAAAAAATGTAGATATTTCGAAGGTATTATGATTTGATGAAATTGATAACTAGTGGAAAAAATATAATAACAGTTTTCAATAAATGTAGAAAGTACGAAAAAAAGTATTGAATGATTTTAAACTAAATTTCTATGAATGAATTATTAAAAATAGATTCAATTGAAATAGTTTTATTTCTAGACATTGCAAAAAAATAATAATTTAAGAACGACGGTAAACGCCTGCATACTCTTTCTTAACTAATTTAACAACAACAAAGGAAATACGAAACGAAAACAGAAATATTTTTATAAATTATTTACCTATAACAAATTATTTATTTATAATGTGTGTGACAGCGTTTATAAAAAAACGAATGCAATAAAATTTCATAAAAAAGAAGAATATTAACTTGTAAAACTTTGTTTAATGTTACAAAGAAACAACGATTCCCATTTGTGAAGTTAATTTTATTGGTCATTAAAATTCAGAAAGACCGAAGGGATACCAACCTATGGAAATATGAGCAAGCGAAAGTAAGCTCTAAGTTATTGCTATTAGAGTTATATTTTCTATACATTTAATTAAAGCCGGCCCCATAAAAGAAATAGTGTGAAAAATTTAACTCCACGGAAGTATTTCAGTGGTATCGTAAGAGTGATATAATTAGCAATTAATAAACGAAGAAAATGTGAAAATTAACATTAAATAGTTTATTTAAGTGTTAAATGACAGTAGTGTTAATTTACGTAATTAAATTGTGTTAAATGTTAGATAATAAAATATTATTAATATATATTTTTAATTCTAACTATTAAACATTGAAACAACATTAGGTACTTACATTGAAACGTCAAACTGGTGGGAGAGCACGGTCTTGTATACAGTGGCCATAGACAAGTGGCAAACGCACCGTATCGATTCTATTTCTTTAAATGCAACCAATTTTTTTATCTTTGACGCTGAGGCGCCAATATAAAAAATTGGTAGGCAATTAATACTTTTAAAAAGTCATAATATTTTTGGCCGACTTCAAAAAAGGAGGTTATTAATTCGTCTGTATGTTTTTTTTTAAGTTTGTTACGTAGAATAGCTATTACTGAGTTTATTGTGTACACATGAATACATTGGAAGTGAAAACAAATTAAAAGAAAGGGGTGTTAAATCGATTCCTGTTTACAAGTTCGCCATTTTTATTAAAATTAAATAATTAAAAAAAAATGTTAGTAAAATCACTAATAAGCGAGAGCACACAAAGTTTACCCAAAGCAATATTATAAATTAATTAAAATTAAAATAATATATTCAGGTATAGTTTTCCGGAGTATGAATCAGTTCTACTACAATCATGAAATTGTGGAAACAAGAGCTCCAATTTTAGTCTGTAGAAGGTCTTTGTTATAAAATGAGCAAGCTCATTGCCCGCACATACGTAATTTGCGGTTGCACAATTATTATTAAAGCTCTTTTGGGACTCAGCCTTATACGGGTCTGCTATTTCGTACACTCATCGCCCCTATTTGGTATGTTGATGACTGTTAAGTCGATTGCAGGTGGAATGGTATTAAAACCCACTTAAATATTGTACTATCATGTTTTACAATTATTTTATTCAACTAGCGAACTGTCTACTGTATTCAAAAATATATAAATACATATGCGACGTATGAAGAATTCTTCCGTAGTAAGAGTTATGTCCATATTCGTTGTGTCATTTATCATTATACGTGATATATGTACATATATACTCAGTGTTCGTCACTTACTCGATATAAAAATGGACGAGAGTAACTATTAAGTTTCTTGTCGGTTTTTCTTGGCACAATCTACGTTACGAACCAATGGAAGTCTTAAATCCTAACTATCATTGTTTGTTACTCTTTCACGCCTAAACAACTAAACCGATTTAAATTATTTCATCAATGGAAATCTACATTAGCAGTGAGTAGCGTAGGCTACATTTAGTCTCCGTATTCCCACGGGAACGGGAATTACGCGCGTGAAACCGCGGGCAAAACGCTAGTTTAATATAATTTATATATAAAATGACGATTCACCCACGAAAACGTAGGTACGATTTAGTAAATTTTTAAAAGTGAAACTATCGTCCATTTCGCCGACAGTGTGAATCAAGTAATTCGTTGAACTAAGGTTTGTTATGTTGAGGTTAGATTGGTCTAAAATTCGTTATAAAGAGGTAAAAGGATAGTTTTATTCTTCTTCTTTTCTGCGACCGATAAGGAACACCTTTTACGTTTCTGAGCCATTTTAACTGAAATCTTTAACAATAGTGACGAGCAGAGGTATTTACATTACTTTCCATCAAAACAACAATGATTACTTTACAAACAAAAGCGTGTCGAAACATGTCGAGACATGAATCACATTATAAGATTAATAGTTATATTATTGGTGGAAACTTTATATAAAGGTTTTGGGTTGGCAAAATTCGTTAATTAGAGGTATGAATACTTTTTCTTGATAGTTGAAAATTCGTTATAAAGAGGTTGTACGCAAAGAATGTTCGCAATGTAAAGGTATATTTTATATTGACTCTTATGGACAATTCAAGGGGATTACGAAGAATTTGTTAAATCGAGGAAGTCGTTATACTGAGGTACGTTTTATTAAGGTTGCACTGTTTTACGAATATTTTCTTGTTCCCCTCCGATTTGTTATATCGAGGTTGCACTGTATATAAAAAAAAATCGATTGTTGTTTTTATAGAAATTCTGAATCGCCGTATTGAGATCTATTATCTGTAAAAACATGGTATTTTTACGCTAAAAATGGCGAAGCTATGTGAGAAAGAGGATCAAATATTACAGTGGAACACTATTTCATTCAGCGATCCACTTAGCTTTAAAAAGTGACAACTCAGTCTACATCTTACAAGTCAGTATCAGTAACCAAAGATCTGGAAGAGAGTGCTATTTTTTTAATAGTCTTTTGTAGTTTTCAAAAACGTCGTAAGGAGAATCCTGAAGGAGGTGGCCTGGCACTGGCCTCTGCCTACCAGAAGGTTGAAATCGGCTGATGATGATGACGTTAAATCATCACTAATGTCGTCTTCTTGACCTTATTTTAGCATTATTTCACTAACCACCTCCTAAGTTACTTGTACGGAATCTTAACTAATATTATAAATTGTTTGTTTGTTAAGCTTTCACGTTTTTCTAAGCTAATCATTAAGAAAATTTGCATACCCGCTGTTAAGAACATGAGGTAACTAAAATCGATTCCTCCCCCTCCTACGAGACTTCCGCGGAAGGAATGGAAGGATACTAGTATTAACGTACATACGACAGTAAAAAGTCTCAAATTATTTGACCAGTACATGTTACGATCTTGCAATTTTTTTTCAACATTCGTGTGAGGTGGGTGAGAGGCAGCTAATTGTTGCCGTGACCGTGACATTAGTGATGATTTAACGTCATCATCATCAGCCGATTTCAACCTTCTGGTAGGCAGAGGCCAGTGCCAGGCCACCTCCTTCAGGATTCTCCTTCCGACGTTAAATAATATTCCATTAAAACTAATGATTGTTCGTAAATCAACTTCGAACGCAGTATTTATAAGTAACTCATTCACCAGATTTGTTCGGCTATTGTGTCAAATAATATTTTATTAGAAGAGGCTCTTACAAAAACCTTTTTATCAACATTATACTATTATTAAGAGCGTTCCAAAAGCAAAACTTCGGATGGTAATTCGCGTTCCTTACATCCTTCTCTCGGTCCACGATCTTATTTCTTAATCGGCAATATTGTATTACAATGTTTTTATCTTTTAGCCCATATTTCACAAATTATTACAAAGAATATGACGTTTTTCTTTTGAATATACATAATATAATATTACGCAAGCGCAGTCACTATTACAATATTACTCTTTTAGATGTAGTGACAAAATCTTTTTATTTAAATTAATAAATAGTCGCGTTAATAAAACTTTTGTCGAAATTCCTTAGAAACAGCTCCGATTTGGATAATTTTTTTTTTGAAATTTTTGTTTTTCTATTTTATTTAAAATTAGAAATATTTCAGAGGAGGGAGATAATTATTTTTATTGTTAAATAATATGTACGATATTTACATATACAAAAACATTTTTTAACAGTTTTTAGCTTTATAATGTTTTATTAACTCGAAAAACTAACACAGAATAAGTAAATTTGTGATTTTTTTATTATTTTCAAAAAGAATATATAATTTTGATCAATCATTTGTGTATTAAAAACATCAAAATCATTTTTCCTTTATCATAATAAGAAGATATAGTGTTACATCCGGTGAGTGAAAAATGCATGAATGAACAAGAGATGATTTTTCGTAATACATATTTGGATATTTTATTAACATGGTTTTTGGTCGAATGAACTAGTTGTAAGACATTATTTTTGACTGGTTTCAAGAAAAATATTTCTTTATGATCAGGTGCTTATATAGGTTTCTTAATGTTTTTAATCAAATTCAACTCTTGAAATGATAATGAAGTATAATACAATATACCTACTTAATTTTAATTTTGAACAGGATATATATATTCCGCCGCGGCTTCATAATTTATATATAATTATTTATAAAATAAAAATGTCGAGACAGATACATTTGATTAGCACTACATAGGGGAGACCGGGGCTACAAGTTCCGATTTTTAGTTAACCTCAAAATTTATTATGAAAATTTTATTTTAGAATTTATACAATGCGTTCAAAATCAACTTACATATGTTACTTTGATATGGAGGCAGTTACTTGGGTCATATCTTGTAAGATTTTTTTATTATTAAATTTTTAGTGCCTAAAGTCGGAAAGTAACAACATACCCCGACTTGGGGCAAGTTGTTAACAAGCCGGGGTAAGTTGTTATTACGTCCGTTAATGCTATTATTGGGGAAATAAAAACACAAAAAATCAATAAACCAAGTGTCTTTATTATCACCGGGTAAACCGTTATATGTTATAACAAGTAACTATAATTTTTACTAAATATTTATTTATCTATTTAATCATTAACAATTACTTGCAGCTAACCAGCCTAGAAAATTAGTCTGAAAACATTGCCGTCATAGGCAGAAAACATATATGTATAAGTATTTATAATCAATTATCAGAAAATATATAAGAATCATATTTCGGGTAGGTTAACTTTTGATTCTGTCTACATCTGACATGGGCATTTATTTTTTTATTGAAATTGTACCCATTCTTCTCCAAAAAGTGAATTAGAGTAACTGTCATAGCACACTAGATAATAATACCTTCCCTTTGCCTTTCCATTTCCTTGCTTTGTTTTACCCTTCCCTTTCACCTATCATTGGTAATGCTCACTTTCCTTTTCTTGCTTTGCTCTTCTGCTAAAATTGGTTTTTCCGGAGTACTGAGTCAATTAAAACAGCTGAGCAGGCCAGCTTTTTTATTTTCGTATCAAGATGGTGGAATGTTGCAAGCATTGAATTTTGCAAGCAGTGCACATTCGTACCCTAACTTTTTGACTTCGTCCGGCAGAAGACCGAAGAAAATTTAAGCAAATCTAAACAAACATTCTGCTAATATATCTTCAATTCTTTCTGTTCTGTAGTAAAGAACAATTTTACTTTTTTATAGTCAACCGGGATATTTTCTAATCCACACCTTATCATTTTGACAAATCTGTACAGTTCCATGTTTGACAACTGCATCTCTGCTGCTTTTTGCATCAACTCCTATGACACAGAACGTCGTGTTGATTTTCGGTTATAAATACGCATTCTACAGAAGAAAAAATATATGTTTTCTATTATTGGTAAAAAAAATTGGCAGTTTTCCGAGGTGACACCTCGGAACAACTTGCCCCCGAATAAAGGAACATCTAGCCCCAATCACATGTCTTAAAAAAAACAACATAAAGGCTAGGTTACGAAAAATACGTAATTTACGCATAGTGCATTTGAATATTAAATAAATCCGTTTATAAAAACACTAAAACACAAAAGGCTAATTATTGAAATTCGTGAGATAGACCAAAAATTCCAAATACGAAAATATTTACTTATGTGGACCAGCGATACACCTACTGCCGTTCTGATGTTCTGAGCGCCACTGGCATACTTGAAATGGCTGCCGTCGATGCGCTGTGGCATTTAATTTCACTACGTTTTTGCCTAATATTATTATCACTTTTACTCGCAGAGTTATTTCAATCGGAACAACTTACCTCGGTAACTTTTAGCCCCGGTCTCCCCTATTATAAAACAAAGTCCCCCGCATTTCCTATGTGTCTGTATGGACGCAATAAACTAAAAAACTACTGAACGGATTTTCATACGATTATCACCAATGGATAAAGTGATTCAATAGGAAGGTTCACGTGTATAATTCGTTAATGATTTCTGTAAATATGTTGAAATATGACGATAATTGTTGAAGAAGTCGGAAAAAAACGAGCTGATTGGGAGCTTTCATTAAAAACGTTGAATTATAACAAAATAATGTATGGTGAAATTGTTTCCCTTTTATAGATCTACAGAAAAGTCCGCGATGGCATATGTTTATTTTTTAAGGATAGCAAACTATAAACATTTTAATGTTTAAAAAATGGTTACATGGAAAGCTATAAAAACGGATATGATATTAATCCTTATTACAATAAATACGTTATTTACTTTAAGCATTTAATGTATATTATAATTGCCTTTTACACCACCCAATTTAAATTAATATTTTAGGAGTTATCGTAATTTTAAAACTATCGCGCACTAAATAAATTCAAGCGGTCCCACACTGATCATAATAACGCGTGATGCAATCGCATGCCCGCCCCGCGTCCCTCTGTCGCCCACTATGACAGTATTTTTTTAGGAATATTTACTCTGCTACTCGGGCGAAGCCAGGGCGGGTCGCTAGTTAAATATATGTTTAACTTGGTCTATTAATAAATTTAAATCGCATGTCAAAATTACATTGATAAGCTTATTAATCGATAAAAGACTACATGGATGATAAAATCGAGTTCATATTCGATGATCAGATTCAGATTCAGTTAGGATATATAATAATTGTATTTAAAACATACACTTACCAAGTTTGTTGCCAGTTCTTCACTGAAGAATCTTCATTTCGAAGCAAAGGTAGCATTACGTTTAATTCAATACACGGTGACTAAAGAAAGACTTTCATGAGCCTATTTTATACACTTTACTTGGTGGTAGAGCTTTGTGCGAGCTCGTCTACATAGGTACCACCCACTCATCAGATATTCTACCGCAAAATAACAGTACTTTGTATTGTTGTGTTCCGGTTTGAAGGGTGAGTGAGCCAGTGTAATTACAGGCACAAGGGACATAACATCTTATTTCCCAAGGTTGGTGGCGCATTGGCGATGTAAGCGATGGTTAATATTTCTTACAATACCATTGTCTATGGGCGTTGGTGACCACTTACCATCAGGTAGCCCATATGCTCTTCCGTCTACATATACAAAAAAAATATATCAGTAGGTATATATAATATTTTCATTTTGATTTATGTTATAAAGGTATCAAGTGTTGCTTATTCGTTAATGTTCATAACAGTTAAGCACTTAATAGCATAATCAGTTGTAGTCTAATAAGAAGCGTGATTGATGGATGGCCCCCTGTCTAGTCGCGCTATCCTCATCGGCGACCGATCGCGACAGACTCCGTTACTTTTTGCATTTACAACGGTCGTTGTCCCCGAATTTGCGAACACGTATGAGTCCGATGTTTAATGGAGCCTCCATTTTGTTGATTGCAGAATTTGTTGCAGACATTTTAAATTCAGTCAGGGCCCTTGAAACGAAGGGGCCTTTCGAGTGAATGTTTATATTTTATTATATTATGTGATGTTCTTAATTAAGTTGTAATTATTTGACATAATACATAATTTAGTGGTCCCGACCTTGGCAATATTTTAAAAAAATGAGTTTTGTCATATGGTAATTAGGACTCGTTGTGTCCTACCATCGGTGTGGTCATTGTAACTTACCTGCGGGCAGTTGGCACCACGTTCAATGTAGGGTCGTTGTATAAATATTTCATTTAAACATAAATGAGCCTTTTAATTACGGAACAAGTCTGGCATGATGATATGATTCTTACAATTAAAAAATCGTATAATTATGAAACGTTTCATCAAAAAGATACCCAGCGCGCACCGCTAAGGCATTCATGACGGTCGTTGTCCCCGAATTTGCGAGCAGAAATCGCTTGAGAATCTTCTTGCGAGCAGAAATCACTAGAGATTTAGCTTCACTCACTGGTTTAGCCATTGTCTCTGATTAATAGAATTGCCGCGTGATAATCGATTCGTAATAAAATTTAAATAAATATACTAATCTATTGAACATAACTAATACTATAAAAGCGAAAATCAGTGTGTTTGTTTTGTTACATTTTTTTTGTTTTAACTTCCACATTTTCATGACATACCCCGCGTATGTCATGAAAATGTGGAAGTCAACCCGCAGGCGAAACTAATAATAGGTACTATTAAATATTTGAAATGATTAACTAAAAAAATAATTTTAATCAATTTTAAAGTAGATATTTGAAATATAAATGTAAATAATTAAATATAGAGTTATGTGTAAAAGTAAGTAAACATATTTGTACCTACATACACTGTGAGCCACTTTGACGCCGTAGTTTCATTGATGCATCGTGTATAACAACCGTGCCACACAGCCCTGCTAATGGAGCAACTGATAAGGCCACCTACGCACGTCGAAGCGGATAGGAATTAAATTATTAATTATTATATATATTTTAACTTGACCTATTGACAAATTCAAATTCTCATTTCAAAGAAAACCTTCATTATTAGTAAAGCTTAATACTCGATATGGTTGATAGTAAGGTAGGTAGGTAGTCTCGGTATTGGATAATTTTCATTTAGTATAAATAATAACTAAGTATATATTAAATACACGGAAATCTAAGCGGCTTACTCTAGTACATTATCGCGTTTATTAGGTTTTTTTTAAAATGATATAATGGTTCAATGGTGCTTATAACAGAACAAGATTGCTCTGTGATGTAGCTGTGATATGAACATTAGCCGATTATTGATAGTTAAAACTCAGACAATACATGCACCATTAAATTTTTATTTGCGGATTAAATCATTGTATCCTCCAACCCAAAACTGAACCACTTTACAATTTAGGTTTATTTATTTAGTTAATAATATAATTGAATATATTAAAGTAATTATTTAAATGAGGTCACACGAGACTTCTTCAATAACATTATTTTTAATTATTAATAAAATAATTAAATATCAACAACCTACACACTAAAGATACGGGAGTAAGATAGTTCACATATTTGTGAAACCATCTAAATAATTTAAATTTATTTAGTGGCTGCTCATCACGTATGTAGGAGTCTTAAACGCAATTGCTTACAAAGAGCGACGCGGTCAATGTACCGCGCGTCACGCCACGCCGCTCGCTCTAATGCGCTTAGATTGCTACCACCACCATCATATTTTGACCTCTCGCGCACAAGTCACTGTCCCCGCTACACGATTATTGACAGACCGATAGAGGGGCGAGGGAGCTCAATAGAACTGGCTAGCTAATGCTGCATTTGCAAGTATTACGCGAACTCAGCTATTTGCTTTGGTTTCGTATATACAGTGTAAAACGACTTTTTACAATTAAATGAATAATGTAGTTTATTTCAAATTCTCACTATCATGTTTAATGAAACGTAGAATTAAACGTACAAATAAATCTTTCGTGTCTTCTCCGTCCTATGTGTCGTAATAAAAATATAATGAATAAAAATCAGCCTAGAACCTTCCTCGATAAAAGGACTAAATACAACACAATAATATTTTTTTAATTCGAACCAGTGGTTTCTAGATCATTTTCATTATACATTTACGCAGTGGTTACGGAAATTATCAACTACATTTCACTATACATAGCTGAATGCAGTTGGTTCCCTTTTGTTTATAATTTTAAAGAATTAACTTACATTACCTGGATAATTAATTAGCTGGAACCTTTTAATTAAGTATCTGCTCCGCGCGATTCCACCAACGTTAAACGTTCTTTATTTTTGATACTGACTGCCTCGTTGGTCTAGTGGCTTGATATACCTAAGGCCGCAAACTCGGTGGTCGTGGGTTCAATTCCCAGGTCGGGCCAATAAATAGTTATTGGGGTTTTCTGTCAGAAAATTCTCAGTAGCAGCCCGGAGTCTGGAAGTTGGAAGTGTGTACACTCCCGTGCCTCAGAAAGCACGTTAAGCCGCTGCTCCTGAGCCTGAAATCTTTCCGGTCGTGTCGGATTGCCGTCCCATCGGATTATGAGAGCTAAGGAAAAGAGAGTGCACCTGTGTTTGCGCACGCACTTGTGCACTATAATATCTCCTGCGCAGTTGGCTAATCTCTCTTGAGATTGGCCGCCGCGGCCGAAATCGGTCTGGAGAACCTTATTTTTGATACTGAAAAAACCATGGAAACAGTGAGAGAGTATGTGGGTGTCTAAGGCGCCAAGTTTACCCCGAGCATCAGAATAACCACTAAAAACCGGCGGTGCTCTTAACGTCTTAACGAGGAGCGCCACGGGATGGCTTGCGCATGCTACCATGAGCGTTAAAAGTCCCAACTGTGAGCCGGTGAATCGTGGCCTGATGTTAAAATGACTAGAAGCCTTTCTCAATAATTGAGATAACAAATGGATAAATAATTTTTCAAATCCGACTGGTCACCGCTCATAGACATTGAATCTGTGAGAAAAATGGCGATTCCTTTACGCCAATATGACGCCAATTCGCCACCAACCTTATGAGATGAGAGGAACTAAGATGTTATATCCCTTGTGCCTGTAGCTAGTGGCTCACTCACCCAAACTGAAACTGGAACACAACAATACAAAGTATTGCCGCGTGGCTGTAGAATATTTGACTAGCGGGTGGTACCTACCCAGATATGAGAGCCCCATAAAGCCCTACCACCAAATAATGTTTTACGGCTTGTTCTTCTTTCGAGTTACGGATCGACGTGACATTCTGCAAATATATAAATACTTTATGTGCAGTCGATTCTGTGTAAAGTCTGAAGTCAAATTTCCAAGCACTGCTAACCGTCTGTAAGGCCGACATCGAAGTTTGCTAATTTAATATAACAACTCCGTTATTTGAGTACAAAATTGCGTCGTCTGGGTTGTATTTGTGTGACCAACCAATTGTGTGACGTCTACATTATATCAATACGGTGTAATGTCCAAAATTGATGAATATCATATAATAATATAGCGTACTTTTTCCTGAAGTTGTCCTTGTCGGATCCATGATCGTATCATGAAATCTCTGTCAAGGATTGGCATTCCATCTGTCTAAGAGAGTAAAGGAATAATGATTTGGTATATCTGTGTTTGCGCACACACTTGAGCAATATCTCTTGCGCCGTGGCCTAAGTCCTTAAGATTCGGAGATTGAGGACTTCGTCTACATAACATACGTATACCGAGTGTTGTAGGAATATTTAATAATAATATTTTCTTTAAATTTCAATGAGTAGGTATATTCACAAAAGGAAATAGGAGTATAGGCTGTTGAAACTTTTAAACTGTCATTTCGTATGTTAAAAGTAATTTATACTTCCCGTTCGTAGAGCAGAGTAATCAAAACGAAGACATCAAAGTGAATCCATAAAAGATATCTTGTCACGAACAAAGAGCCGACTAAATCTTAACGACACCGGCACCATGAGGCCCCTTAATTAAATGTTTAAGTATGTTTCTCATCACAAATCATAAGCTGAGCTCTGGGACTGTCAAAACATAAATAAAGGCGCCTACAGACAAGCAAACGAAATCAAATAAAGGGGCTTACAGACAGGAAGAGACCGGCGACGGCTCGCTTCGGCCTTAATGGATTTATTTAGATGTCATTTTTTATGTGGGCGGGGGCTCGCGCTGTGAGCCGCCTGCTAAAGATAATATGGATACACCATGGAATAAAAATATATATTTAACGATTTTACAATTACGCAATTTGACGATCTATTGATTCACCGATTTTAACACACAATATTACCTTATAGGCGATTATGTCAATTAAATTGTTTTTATCGAGAAAGTCAAGCAGATAATTCGGAAGTAGGCATATCAGTACTAAGTACATATATATGAAATAGGCCAACTCGTGTGTTAGAAGCTTAAGGTCGTTTTTGTTCTGAGTTCGTAAATACATATAGCGTATGTTAAGCCGATAAGAGTTTTAACACAAATGTTTTCCGTCTCTGTTTACAAGTGCGTGACATTTAACAATTTTATAGTTTAAAATTAATAAATATAGAACGTAAAATAAAAAAAAATACTAAGGGTTATTAACATCCCTATTCGTTAGTTTTTTAATTAATATGTTATGTTAAAATTAACAAAAAACATCTGACTCAAATATTAATTTTTAAATGAATTAATTTAATAATCCCATCTTCTCTATGATATCCTTAACAAATGTAAGCCCTCCGTTATCCCTTGAACGCGTGTTCCATCTCAGCGGGCACGGTGATTGTGTGTGTAGCCTCAACGACGCATACATAAACATTTTAATGCATTTCTCGCTCGCACACAAGCGTTCGGCGTGTAGCTACGAGGCATCTTCATTGGGTGTACACAATGCGCGCGTGTGCGTGACCCGACATTGGTATTTTGATTGGTCATGCATTTTACGTGTTTATAGCCGACGTGCGGCTTCTCCCGTGCGGGCGAGCTATAAAAGCGATAATTTATGCTGCGATCTGCTGCGGTTGGTACCTAAGGGCCTGGCTGTATTTTACTGAAGTGATAAGAAATCTAATGTAGCCCGCGTATGGATTTTGAATAATATTACGCTTAAAAGTTATTAAACTATAAAACTTTACAAATATTATTATAAAGTTTCTGATTATCATGCTTAAATTTTATTATTTTACATATAAAAACAAGTGTTACTCGATCGATTTTGTTTATCAGCAGTTGTTACATACATTAAGTATAAAACTTATAGACCAAAAATATGAAATTGTTAATGTAAATTAAAAATTGCCAACAGTTACCTTCTTATCAGTCTTGTAACAACAGTCTCTCTAAATCATATCAGAGAGTAAAAAAACATCACAGCAACCCAAAGTTTAACAATCGTAATTATATAGTTTCCCCAATAAAGGAGGTTTTCGCATTAAAATAGTTACAAAAACGAAGACAAAGCTTGTTTGTTTATCAAATTTTACAGGAAAAGAGAAAAGTCATTAACGGCCGAATAATGAAACGTCATTCAAATATTAAGTGGAACTTAATTATTTGAGACACTGTTAATTTTAAATTTAGTATGCGAAGTTCCACTTTATATTTGAATGACGTTTCAGTATTCGGCCGTAAAACATCGTTAAGAAGAAAACATTTTTGCCAACTCAAATACTTGACAATGTTAAACATAAAGACGAGTTGTTCTAATTAAATTTTTCATTAGTTCTGTTAGATCACAGCGATCGCTCTTTTATTAGACTAGGCTTAGGAGATTCAAATTTAATGAATGATAAAACAAAACAACATCTGCACATGAATGTTTATCAATTAAATTCGTGTTTATTACGACCCATGTGTCTGATGCTAGAACGTCGTAACCATTTTCAGTTTTGTTATAAAAACGAAAAAAATGTACAAATAAAAAAAGTAATGGTTCGGTTAAATAGCAGAAATTAAATATACTCCCAAATCGTGGGTCTCGCAAACGCCGATTAAGAGACGATTTATTAATTACATACCATTTAGCGCCACAACCACCTTAATACCGAAAAACCGTTACCTACCTTACCGAAAGAATCTCCAAAAAGGTTTGGCGTCTGTCGAGCTATAAGACATGCATTTTTTCTAATCTAATATCTACGTGCTAGATAATACTGCGATAGATACTCAACAGGTACCTAATGATAAGGAATGCCTGCCTGTCATAAAAAATAGCCTGTGTCCTTCTTTAGGGCTCAAACATGCTGCGTACGAAATTTCAATGGTTTAGTCGTGAGAGTCACAGATAAACTGGATTGCTTTTGCATTTTTAATATAAGTATAGAAGGGACACTCCTTCTACACACTTATTCTACACACAGACACAGAGATAATTGACGAGTAACGATAGAATTCGATAGATGAGATACAAAGCACAACGCTTTCACGACAATTGTTGAATTGATTTTGAAAATATTTGGAACAAAACTAACTTGAACTCCGATGCAAGACAAAGAGGCCTTATAAACCTTCCGAAACCACAGAAAAAACTATTTATTAATAGAGTCACTGTTCACACTATCAATGATGGAGAATTTTCATAGACAATTGTTTAATCTTAATCGTTCCAGCAGATTCGACGTTGTCTTTCGATAGTTTCCCGTACAAATCACAACTTTAACAAACAATGTCGATGTCTCTCGTTAATTTAATTAGTGGACCTGACAATTGTCAAAGCTAAACGAAGAGCTAAACCTAAACGAAGTTAGGAAACTTTTACGCTGGCTTCGTCACAGGCATACCAATTTCAATATATTATGAATTACTATATTTCGGCCGCGGCGCCTATACCTATGGCCTTCCATGGAAAATCCTATGTGCTTCCATGAGGTTCAAGCTAAATAACAAATGTCATCAAAATTACTTCCGTGGTTTAGACGTGAAAGCATAACAGACAGACAGACAAACAAAGTTACTTTCGCATTTCTATAACAAATATTAAGCTAAAAATTTCATGACATTAAGTTATTTTTAATTTAATAGATAATAATTGAATAACAAGCTACTTGTTTTGTAATTAAATAAAAAAATAATATATAAATATTATACTATAGACTATAAATAAACAGTCAAGAATCGATTAACCTTAGTGTTGCCAGCTGCCAAGCTGTTTCTTTCAGCTTGGTACCCACCAAGTTGGTGGTTGGTTGGTTGGTGGAGAATAATCAAACCTCTTTAAGTAAAGGTGCCCTTTTTTATGTAAAAACTTTTAAGGGTTCTTATTTGCTGATATTTCGTGTCTGTCTTGGCTAGCTCATAAGGCTGTTTCTACTCCCAAGTACGGATATCTGTTGGGGCTATTAACAAGTAATTTGTTTTTTTCTAGAATGTCCCGAAGTTAGGAAGTTGACAATAGTAGCATAAAACCCGAACATGATCTCTTCGGATTATGAGAATTAATTGTTCACCTTGTTATCCCCTGCGCAGATGGCCTTTGAGATAAGCCATCGTCGCCGAAAATATATCAATCTTGCCATTTTCATGAACAGTAAACCTCGAAGTGGTATCTGAGATTGTCGCGTAGACATAAATTATATTCGATAAGTCATTTCATCCTTCCTTGGGTAAATTGTTCGCTTTTAACTTGGGGGCACGGTAATGCCCCCGCCAAGAAACGAAACACCGGAAGCGCAGGGCACTACCTACTTTTACTCGGAGCGATTCGTCGTATTTTTGTACCCTTATAGATTCGGGCTGGATAATAACATTTTCCAGATAATTCGATTTGCTAATCAATAAAGTTGAGTCACAAGTGACGAAAACATTAACTAATAAGGCGTATTACACAATAAAGAGTTGGTTGTTCATTATTTTTCATGCAGACTAAATAGTAATTCAATTGTATTTTATTATCTATATAATTCGATTGTTGACAAATAACTATCGAGCTTCTTGACGGTTATTTTCGGTAGAATCTCCTTTCGGAGCCGTTTGTAGCTTTAAAATTAATTTAATCTTGTAAAATAACGATTCAAAAGTGCTCGCAAGAACCTTCTTGAATTAAATAAATATTAATTTATTGATTATTTATTAGATATTGTAAATAAGTTCAATTATTACTATTTACATTGACACTAGAACTAATTGTAATTTTTATTTTAAACACAATTATTATAATAACAAATAGGTTTTTATTATAAGAATCATCATATCGCCAAAGTGTATGTGTAAATTGTCCTTACGTAGAGCTCATAACGAAATAAAGAATGTTTTAATTGTTAATATCACATAAATTACCACGATAGCCCATATATTTGTACTAAGAACCATTCAATAGACTTTATCGTAAGCATGTATCTAGTCGTATTTATTATCCCCATCTTTACCTGTCAGATACATTCCAATGATGTCTCGCACGCCCTCGCGCCAATTCGCTCCACAGACCATACTACTCACACATACAAAATACGTTTATACACAATATTCACTTATAATCTTAACATTTTTAAAAGCGCTTTATGTTAAATATTGTCTAATATTCCGTAATTTAAAACAGCGCTTCAAGCGCTTACCGGCGTAATTAGAATGTGTGTGTTATCCTTTACAATTCAGCGATAAAATCGCTGAAACTTATAGGGCTCGCTACATATAAACGCTCTTAAAGCATCAGAAGCGCTCTAGGAGTTCATGCCGAGATCAATAGTAGCATTGCGCCGTTGCCTCCATGCCCCGGCCCCCTCTGCCTGGGTCTTTGTACTCTAATGCTTATACTAAAAGGGCGGCCTTAATTCGAGGTTATCTGTGAGACTCTAGACTTTTTTTATTTAGTAATATAAATTTTTCTAATTATATCTTCATTTATAAATAAATAATTAAATGGGTACTGCAGATTTAAATTATAACTTCGATTTCGATTCAAATTTTATGTCACGTCAATCCTAAAATAGAAAAAAAAACATACAGACGAATTGATAACCTCCTCCTTTTTTTAAAGTCGGTTAAAAAACAATTGAATACTGTTTTCTATTTAACTGAGATACAATACTTTTTCAAATGGATAACACTGAGAACAAGCCTTTATAATTTTATAAAATTAAAAAGTCGCCACTCATATAAAACAAAACTCGACTCTCGTTTTGAAAACACTATAAAAAATTGTCAATGTATAAACATTGAAAAAAAAAAAGATACAAGGTGTTATTTTCATACAAAAGTTACACGGGAAAGATTCGGACGGACTAACTGACGGTCAACTCGGCTTCATCCGAAAACAGAAATATTATAAGAGTAAATAGTTACATATAAACAAAGTTGTATGTAACGATAGGCTAAGGTCGTTTTCAACAAATTCCATCGATGAAATTTCCATGATAACCTTATAGCGAATCCTTCAACAAATTGAAACATCAATGACACATCCTAACATGTTGCGTCTTGAATAGAATAGGGAGAGCATGAATTGCCGAATAAAATATTAAATAATTATACACAACGGTATTATCCAAAGTTACATAACACAACTGACGACATTATCCAAATAAAATATAACTATAATAATGTACGTATTTATAAGGTGTTAGGTCTTTGTAAGTTAAGCCAAGCAGCAAAAATTGTATTGTTGCGTTATAGTATAACCACAGGCATGAGGAGACATAACATCTTCGTTCCCAAGGTTGGCGGCGCATGGCCAATGTAACGAATGTTTGATAATCTTACATAGCCAATGTGTATTGGCGGTGAGGACTTAGCATCAAAAATGCTATATCTACAAATAAATTGCAATTGTATTGTATTAGCTGACGTAAATTGTAAGAGAAAAATGTGAATGCCGTACAAATATGCGTCCTGATTATGTAAAGCCTAAACTATGCAAAATTAAAATGTATATCTTTAATTTATTTACATATACAAAATAAAACAAATGAACCGAACACGAAACGATATGTTTGAAGCCAAGAATGAAACGAACGACTTTATCACATTTTTAAAGGAACTATTGACTTATTTCATAGATTTACCCTATGTATGGGACCCAAAGCATGTTCTGTTCAAAAATGAACTTGCCCAATCGCAAGCTTTTATGTATTTGGCTAAGAAGCTCAACATCAAACAAACAGATTACAATAAAAAATACATAATGAGCGTGTTTCCAAATATAAAAACCATATATTTAACCCTGGAACGTGACATGGTACGTATCTATTCATAATATTCTTTCTGAGTTCGGTATGGTTCTGTAACAATTTTACGAATCTATAACGATCAAGATACATCCCCGATTCAATTCCAATCCAACTTTGACTAATCTATGAATATATACCAGAGGCCCTAGCCAAGTTGACATTCTACAATCGTAAACGCTAATAGAAAACTAAAAATTGTATGAGAATGACCACGTGACTTATCGTTGAGAGATGTCATTCTCATACATTTGTTTAGTTTTCTATTAGCGTTTACGATTGTAGAATGTCAACTTGGCTAGGGCCTCTGTATCGGAACCGAACCGATATGATGTTAACCGTTGTAAGCTTAATTGTTAACTGTATGCCAATACTTTATAATTAAACTAAATAATAGGGAAACGGACGAGCGGCAACGCTCATGCTCCTCGATAAAGTGACAATTTTCGATTGCTGTCTGTCATTTTTGTCCTTTTAACATTTTAACTACACGACTAGGAACGCTTGTTCCTAGTAAGCGACTAGAAACAACAAACACACTCGATCACACTTAGGATTAGTAACTCTTTTGTGGGAAATTGTATACGTTTTCATATAAGTATCCCCGAAAACGTTCAAAAATAACCAATTATGAATTTTAAAAGAATTATTAAGAAACGTTTGTGCACTAATCGATTTGCTTTCCAACAAATTACTTTTTAAACGATTGCAAACCTTGGAAATGAGCTATACAAAATATACATTGTTTTTTTTAAGTTTATTTAAGTACAAGCGCTTTTTTTAAATGCATCATTGACATGCCATTAAAATACTTCGATTAGATAAAAATATCCTTAAAAAAATTCAAAACGACAATTTCTAGTACTTATTATATGTAGGTAGGTAAAAAAAAAACTTATTCACGATAAGGTTTGTACACTTACGATACGATATGATTAAAGTGCTTGAATGATACCTGAATCTATTATCACCATCCTTTGTGTAACTGCGTTAGACGGGAGTGTTGTTCGAAGCAAATATTTCAAGAGAACAATTATTTATTAATACTCTAAATTTTTCGCAAATAAACATGTACGGGGTAAGTGTTAGATTAAATTTGGAAAAAAAATGTCATCGTGACGCGTGAACGTATTTAATTAGTGTTGAGTAGAAAGAAAGAAGATATTGTTACTACCAGTATCTGGGCTAGCTGGACTAGGTCCTCCTTGAGACGGTTAGAAGCTTATTCCTCTGCCAGTTCTGCCACGTTATTCTAATGCGGATTGAAGGATGAGTATCCACAATGGTGGCACATTTTCAAACAACACTTGCGTTCTTTTAGAAATTAAATATATAAGGATATTAGAAGTTATATGTATACGTATTGTACGATTTCAAATAGATAGAGCGAATGTACGTAATATATTTATTGTTTAAGCAATAGCATCCCTTTAAATATACTTACTTCACACGCGCGAAGTCTGGTCTTATAACTTCCGATTTTGATTGATTTTCTTCTACTCTTTTAATTTCAGTCCTTATTGATATAACAAGTAACTGAGACGCTAAACATATTATATTTTTAAATGCGATTATATAATATAAATGTAATCGTCACTTAAAACAATAGTGAGTTTTGATCGGTTTCTCAATAATACACTCATCCTTACATATCTTTGATCATACATAACTTTATCTAGAGCTTAGACAATCGAAATTCCTATACTTTATACTATATAAACTATGCGACTGAACACAAAGAACTTTATCTTAAAATATTTTTTCTGCCACAACCTATTTAAACATTGAATTAATTCAAAAAGTATTACCTTACAATGATGCGTGTCAAAATTATCCGTTGTTTTTCTCTGAATTCCTTTCTTTCTGCATGCGTGGGTGACAACATTTTCTGTTTTTTTCTCTGAATCTCTTCCTTTCTCACTCTGTCTCTGTCTAAATTCAAAATTTAAAATTTTCAAATCTCTCTATTATTCAAGCACACTATTTTTGACGGCAATGCCGGTCAGTTGTAACAACGAAAGTATGACAATAGAAAAAAAAAACATTGGTTTAGACTTTAGATGTTATTCAAAGAAATATTTTCACTTTAAATAAAGGACAATTCATAATCTTATTTTATTCTTCTTAAATTATAAATTACGAAAAACAAATGGTAACGAAAAATAATGACGTATACAAACACGTCAATTAAAAGGGCGAATAAATCTTATAATACACAGACATGATTATGTTTCTGATAATCCCTTAGACATAAAATGTGTTGAGATGTCGAAGTAAGAATGCGCTTTCACACAAATTATATTATCATGTCTAAATAATTATTGTGTATGTAAAACATATAAAAAGTCTTGGCGTTATTTTCCCTCCTGCAGGACAGCTAAACCTATACCATTTTTTTTGTATGTAGTTGACTATGTACATGTCATCATTAGAGAAAAAAATTGCGTTAAAAAATCATTCCGAATCGAATTTACATACATTTACACTCATCAGACATTCTATGCAAAACAGCAGTACCTACTTGGTATTGTTGTGTTCCGGTTTGAAGGGTGAGTGAGCCAGTGTGATTACAGCCATAGGCATAACATCTTAGTTCCCAAGGTAAACATATTTTACAATGCCAATGTTTATGGGCGTTGGTGACCACTTACCATAAGTTGGCCCCATATGCAGGTCCGCTCACCTATGCTATAAAAAAAATTAACCTGCCTAAGAGAGCTTAGATAAGAATTGTTTGTATCGCAAATAGATAAATAAAATTGTATAAAATTTATATGAGTAAATTGATTTCAGGAAACTCAACCAACAGATTATACATACACAGAATATGAGAAAAACGAACCAAAACCAAAAAAACGTAAATTGTCTGAGACATTAACTCCGAGTCGAAGTAATGGTGATGCAGGCTTAAATTATACATGTGACAGCGGTATTCAGAGTTTGAGATCTGGTGATAGTGAAGAAATGGCGTTTGGGTTGACTGTTGGCCACCAATTACGAGAACTTAATTATCACCAACGAATTCAAGCGGAGAAAATGATAACAGATATATTGTATAAGGCTAGATTGAACCAATTAACTACATAAACTACGCACAATAAAGATGTAAATTATTAATAACAAATTTCTTCATTATATTTTATAAATATTTATTTATTATATGTATATTAAAAAATCTAAGATTCATAAGAAATCTATATATTTTTTTGTCAATAATCCGCAGAACCAATGCGAGACCGACGGCTCAGCCGCGACCTGTTGATGCGCTCGCAACCAGTTTCATCATACGCAAGCTACCAGGAGTATAGAAAAAGCGAGGAGTCGTCGTGATCTATTTATAATCCAACTTCATTGAACTCCGTGACGACCGAGTTTAACGTCTATACCATAAACATTTAAGTCTGTATATATTGCAATGCGGATCTACCTTATCTGGACATGATAGATAATAAAACGACATAGTGTAAATAAAACGATCCGTTGAAGTTTTTCCATTGTTATTTTCTTTACAAGTACCTAAGCGATAAATTTTCTTGCTTCGATATAAGATATTGTTAGCCATCTAATTATTTATTTTATTAATTTATGGGACGTTTATGAGCGGTAAATTACGACCTTAACATAGCTAAATAAATAACAACTTAGAATGCTAGAGCATTACCAAATAATTTAACCATTTTCGAGCCGGTTGGCGTGGTTGGTAGATAGTTAATTTTTAAGTTTTTAAAAGTATCGCTACCTGTATTTATATTTTCAATTTAAGATTTTTTTTAATGTTATTGTCAAGAGTATATCAATTGTCAGATTCTGTAGAAGCCACAGAATTTCTTGGTATCACCATAGATTCTAAGCTTCAATGGGGCCCTCATATTAATAAATTGGCAAATAGACTCAGCTCTGCAGCATTCGCGGTAAAAAAAATTAGAATGTTGACTGATATTGAAACGGCTCGCCTAGTGTATTTCAGCTATTTCCACAGTATAATGTCTTATGGCATTCTACTCTGGGGTTTTTTTTTTTTTTTTTTGTTTTCGCTGGAAAAACGCATTTACGCGTTTCCCCCACATGGAGTGGGGGGGTATGTGGGGCTCGCCATTGCTGAAGGCTCCGGAATACCCACTAAAAAACCAGCGTACCTTTATCGTCTTTGGTGGAGCGGCACGGGATCGCTTGTGCATACTACCGCGAATTCTACTCTGGGGTAATGCAGCCGACATAAATACGATTTTTGTACTGCAGAAGAGGGCTATTCGTGCAATTTATAACCTGGGCCCGAAAGATTAATTAAGATGTAAATTTAAAGAAATTAAAATAATGACTGTCGCTTCTCAATATATATTTGATAATGTTATGTATGTCCGCAAAAACTTAAAAGATTTTCCCAGAAATTGTGACGTACATACTGTTAACACCAGGAACAAGTATAAACTTACAACCACTGTTACTAGATTACACAGGGTTAGTAGGAATGAAACCCATTGAAAAAGGAAGAAAATATAACAAAAATAAAAGATTTCTTCATTTTTATAATATTCTCCTCCTTTTCTAATGGGTTTTGTCCTACTATTTTTTTCACTTTTTATTATTTTAATGGCTCTAACCTGATCTAAATATACTGTTTCGAGTATTTAAATTTTATATAAACGCAGCACGACACCACGACATATTGAATTAAAAATACATTCGTCAGATACCTAAGAAATAGTAACCATTAGGTACATACATTACAATACACCACTATGGGCGTAGGTGACCACTTAAGATCAGGTGGCCCATATGCTCGTACCTACCTATGCAATAAAAAAAAAAGAATTGCAATATTATAAATACGAATGTCATCTTTCGATTCTACCGTGTTTTGATTGACAAATTACGACAGAAAACCGTGTTATTGTGATTACTATACCTAATAGTTGTGAGTAATGATGATATCATCAATGATTTTCTCAGTGCACGCCAAATAATAACTTTTATGGGAAACTTTGTGCCAGAACATTGCAATTTTTTATAGGGATAACATATTTTTTTTAAATAAAATATAGACAATATGCTACTCGCTTATGATGTTACCTTCTATAGGAGAATAAATTTTTAAATCATAATCGGCTATAATAGTGGTCTATTGATATTCCAATATATCTCACTCATAGTACATTGTATATTATACTAACATATATATTGGCTTAAGTAAACGTACTCCGGTGCTAAACATCAAAATGGTAGCTGGCTAGGTTAAAAACTAAGTTGATTCAAAACAAGAATGATATTTTTTTATAAAATGAATGAATTAATTCATAATTTATTGTGATTGGATTGTTATTGTTGTAAACTGTGATTAGGTACAGTTTGATTGTTTAGTTATGTAAATAATTCATGAGCATTTTCATCTGAATGGATTTTTTGTTGTCATGTGAACATAAGTTCACATACATAACAAGGCTTAACTCCATATATATTATTTCAGTATATTACTGTATTTTTGTCACACCAAAAAGCACCTTACCCTTTTTATATCGACCTCCTAAACTCGAACGCCCAACGCATCGCGTTTGTAACATTTGGTAGGCAAAATATGAACGCTATTTCGTTACATGACGTGACCTTGGGCCACTGCCATTTCACACTTCTGTAAGCCGCGTAAAAGAACTTTGTTCCAATAGGTTACTCGGTGTAAGTTATAGTCGGTGGAAGAGCTTTGTGCAAGCTCGTCTGGGTAGGTACCACCCACTCATCAGATATTCTACCGCAACAGCAGTATTTTGTATTATTGTGTTGCGGTTTGAAGGGTGAGTGAGCCAGTGTAATTACAGGCACAATGACATGAAATATTAGGTCGCTAGGTTGGTGGCGCATTCGCGACTTAAGCGATGGCTAACATTTCTTACAATATTGGCATTGTGTCTATGGGCGTAGGTGACCACTTAAGATCAGGTGGCCCATATCCTCGTCCGCCTACCTATACAATAAAAAAAACATTTATAACCATTATATAGACGATTGTAACGTATAAGCCTGGATAACAATCTTGTGGCTCGATATAAAGCCGCTGATCCTGGGTTCAATTCCGAGGTTGGTAAAATGTAATTGGGTTTTTTTCTGTCAGAAAATAATCAGTGGCATCATCCATTCATCAGTGGAGCCTAGAAGTTGGAAGTGTATACACTCCCGTGCCTCGGAAAACACATTAAGCTCTACTCTTTTCGGTAGTGTCGGATTATGATAAGCTGTTTGCGCACACACTTGTGCACTTTAATCTCCTGCGCAGTTGGCTCATCTCTCGATATTGGCCGCCATTATCATTAACAAATTAAATTTGGATATATTCTGACTTCAAGTGAACAAATATAAATCGCCACGCTTGTGCTTTATTTATTAGCTTTTTAACAATTTAAATTTATTAATTGGCATAGTTAAATATACCTATATCCATACCTACTATCCTGGCTGTTGTTACTCACCTCTAGATGGCGCTGCACCTTTGCACTAATACACACCGTTCAGCGTTCGTGATATAAAACATACATTAATTTGAATGAAACACGAAGGATAATTATTGTGGATTGGAAAAAAGTTTACAAAAAATATAAAGAAGCATTGTAATCCATCCGGGTATACAAAACTAAGCTGAAAATTTAGTTTTTATTATTCGAATTCCAATTCTTGATATAAGATTGATTGCTGTTTACATATGAATTCTGCATGGCATTTGACTTTTATTCAGACTCACCCAATTGTTTGCATAATAACCTCGCCCGACAAGATTGCCTTGTGTGTTGAATGGATCAGCTAACTAACAACAAGTACATACATACACATCGTGACGTCGTATGTCTGGGGAGTTGCGCAGTGCGCGCTGTCTACCCGGCAATCATATTCATGAAGCAGTCGCTTCGTACATTCCATGCGAGCATCAATATCGTGTTCTTCATTTCACTTTCAACTATAATCTATCGGAATAAGGCTTAAAGTAGGATATTGTCGTTTACAGCTGTCTTCTTATTTGTGTAATACACATGCGCAAATGCACTGAATTGAGAAAAACGGAGCACGCTGCCTTGTTGAAACTCCGCTTTGTGTTTCTGTTCTCCTGTTAGCAATGCCCGCTAAGCCGTGGCACGCGGTATTTTTACCGCATTAAAAAAAAACCCGGTCTCTCGCATCTTTTCCAAAATTATTTTCTTCCCTCATTTACCGCTAATTACTGAAGTCAACTAACAATTGCTATGTATGTTTTAATTTAATTTATCTTCAAGTACTTACAAGTTCTATAAAAATCCAGTTTATTTTCAGAAATCTGTAAAAAAAACAAATATTTGTTCTATATAAGTGAAAACTTCTTTAGCGGCGTTGTGCACTTTTTTGTGATGGGTAAAAAATCTTAGACTTGTGTCAGGATACGTGACCCTGATTGAAAATTCGTAAGACGGATTCTGAAGTGTTAATTTTTTTATGTAATATACATAAATTGTGATGTTTACTTGGTGGTAGAGCTTTGTGCAAGCTCGTCTGGGTAGGTACCACCCACTCATCAGATATTCTACCGCAAAACAGCAGTACTTGATATTGCTGTGTTCCGGTTTGAAGGGTGAGTGAGCCAGTGTAATTACAGGCACAAGGGACATAACATCTTAGTTCCCAAGGTTGGTGGCGCATTGGCGATGTAAGAGATGGTTAACAGCTCTTACAACGCCAATGTCTATGGGCGTTGGTGACCACTTACCATCAAGTGGCCCATATGCTCGTCCGCCTTCCTATGCAATAAAAAAAAAAAAAAAAAAAACTATCGCGCAATAAATGAATATTGTATTTTATCACATAAATGATAGTACTTTAATACTGATAATTAAAGCAATTCGTGCAAAAATGTACCCTAACCATTCCAAAATATCAAAAATGCACAACGTTAATTCAAGTGTTCACTTCTGCCGACACTCCCGGAGCAACCCGTTGTTTTTTTTTTAAATATTCAATCCTAAAAGCAGTTTTCTGTCGTAATTTTACTCTATTGAATTAAATTTACCATCGGTTCCGAATGAGAACAGAATACGTTATAAAACATTTATTAAATGTAAGAACAGACCAGCAGACCACTGAGTTTTTTCCGCCAGTGTACTTATTTATTATATAGAAATTTATTATCCCACATGAAATTCAACGAATTTAATAAACCCGATGCATTTTTTACCACGCATTATTTTGTAACCTTTTTTGTCATTGTTTTTCGACAATTCAATTTATTAATAGGTCAAGTTAAAAGTATCTGTTATAGACGCTAATACCATGATGCCGGGGACTTTGCATGAAGTCGGAAAAATTTTTAGTCCTTGTGTGTTTGTAAAATGTTGTTTCTTTAAAAAATATCTAAAATATTATTGTGAATATTCATAATATTGTTTTAAAGCGATACAAAGTATTTTTTTTTTTAATTTTATAGGTAGCCGGAGGAGCATATGGGCCACCTGATGGTATGTTGCCACCAACGCCCATAAACAATGGCACTGTAAGAGATGTTTAAAGTAACAGCCTGTGAATGTCCCACTGCTGGGCTAAGGCCTCTTCTCTTTGTGAGGAGAAGGTTTTGGAGCTTATTCCACCACGCTGCTCCAATGCTTTTACTTGGTGCTTTTACTTGGTGGTAGAGCTTTGTGCAAGCTCGTCTGGGTAGGTACCACCCACTCATCAGATATTCTACCGCAAAACAGCAGTGCTTCGTACTGTTGTGTTCCGGTTTGAAGGGTGAGTGAGCCAGTGTAATTACAGGCACAAGGGACATAACATCTTAGTTCCCAAGGTTGGTGGCGCATTGGCAATGTAAGCGATGGTTAACATCTCTTACAATGCCAATGTCTATGGGCATTGGTGACCACTTACCATCAGGTGGCCCACATGCTCGTCCGCCTTCCTTTGCAATAAAAAAAAAAAAAAAAAATGCGGGTAAGAGATGTTAACCATAGCTAATATCGCCAATGTGCCACCATCCTTGGGAACTAAGATGTGAACTAAGATGATGATCCCTTGTGCTTGTAGTTACACAGTTACTTTGTTAATAACATTTCTAAGATATTCTCGAGATTATGAAATAGATCAGATAATTCTTGCTTGCAATTTCAATATCTGTAGCGTTACCCCAAAATAGAATGCTGACATAAACCAACCAACATAACATAATGAAAATGACCGAAGTATTTATCAATTGTTTTCTTTTTGTTTTACATATATTTTCAAGTCCGTTATAGGTAAAATATACTTAAATACTTATTATTATTTGTGCTGACAATGTTTCCTAAAACATTATTACGTATAAAATAAAATTCAATTGCATTCGTTGCATCTTAAATCAATTCAAATACATCATAAAACAAGTAAAAATCTAAGTTTATCTCTATAACTACCTCTCTCCCACATCTGTATCTTATCATCTATGATGATTATTATGTTCGATGCGATCCACCTGAACTAAGTATCTTCCACGGCAGCCATTCTCATGGGAGACCAGCCAACTGCTTGGGACCTATTTTTGTGCAGAAGTGAGCGACGGCTTTACGTTCTTTCCGATGCACGCTGCTAACAATGTCAACTGTCAGACCCCGGGCTATGGCTAAGAGTTTCTCAACGGACAAAACAGAGGTCTTCGAAAGCCAACGAGGCTGGTATATCAAAAACCTACCTTCCTTTAGTTAATCTGCTCAATTATTTTGAAAAATAACGAAGCAGTGACCCAAACGCATCAACAAAAGAAGACATATTAGAACTACAGTGAACGCGAATGCAACCGAATGTTAAGGTGAAACCACGTGGCCAAACAAGAGTCGAATAACCCAAACCAACTAACTCACTATATGAAATTAAGGAACGTCATTATAGCTGCGCTAAAATGATCCTTAAACAACGAGAGTAACAGGATAACATAACTATACAAAATATGACTTAAATTCCTTCAGTGCTATTAGGAAACACTCAACATTGCCAGTTTTAATCATTACGTTTGTATAGGTTTTATAGAGAGCATAATATTAGTTTATATAAAAAGAAACCATGCTACAATCAAAATAAGATAGCATATTCAATAAATATTCGAAGTAAAATTAACATCATTCTATTTCATTCGCTACCATGAAAATTAACGATGGCTAGAGCAAGATAGCATATACGGGACACTGAAAGGCACGCGGTATTAGTTCTTATGTGCTTATGAACTCCTGGTAGCAGAGATCGTTTGCGTGTCGGTCGAGGTGGCGCGGTGCTCGGTGGCGCTTCGTGGCTGCCTGCGCGGCGTCACTGCTTATAAGCAACCCACATTCCATCCAATCAATCCACCTTATAAACTAAATCGAAGTAAATAAAGACGCTAACAACAGAAATAATAGGGGGTAAAAATATAATAATGAAACAAATTGTTTGTTTTTATTAATAACTCTTTTAATGAAGGTACATTATAAAGAACAGATGGAACAAAAAGTTGCTGCGGCAAAAAGACTAATAGTAATGCAAATATTATGACTGTAATGACATATTTACCTTTAAGTAGAAAACATCTCATATCATAATGATTTTAAATGTTGACGGAATGTTAAATAAATCTAAAAAGTATGAACCTACAACAAACACACGTAGAAATTTCTTTAAATACGTAGGTTTTTCACATATTGTTAATTTATTTATAGTTGAATAAGAGACGATTATATTTAATGAATAAATGTTTGTTTCTACTGAGTTTTTTTAAGAATTTTAATTTAATTTACATATTATAAAGTACATAATTTAAAAATTATCTGTTATAAAAAATTTATACGAATAAATCTTTGTTGTAATAGGTTTTTTTTACAAAAAAAATGTACGAACCAAAATTTTAACACAATATAATAGGCCAATAAATTTTCCAGATTTCCATTTCCATTTCCATTTTCCCGCCCAAAGCGTCAACGCAATGTAATCTGCCTTTCATCACTCGCCGCGAATCCTTCATTAATCTTAAAATTACCAAAACAAGGATAAAATCATTAAAAACTATATTTTGCATCTTATCTCCTACTGCTAAGACTCAAAAGGAAAATTTATAACAGCAATAATAAAATTGTATTTTGATACAAAATTCTATCTTTAAAAGTCCAAACGCAGCCCGAGGCGTCGCTCGGATTTCTTCGCAAAACTCAAATCGTATTTACAAAAAGGATAGCGAATGGCCATCAACGAATGTTAGAAAGAGACGACGGATAGTAATAGAAGAGGGTTTCAATTGATTGCGAAGGGTGAGGCGCCCTTTGGTTCGTGTCTATTGAAGTCCCCGAGGCGGGTGGGGCAGGCGCTATTAAAATGAAGCGTGCCACTCAGGTTTTTTTTTGTTTCTCTCTTTATTTAATTTTGCGATGGAGGATAATTTGAATATGCAATTTACATGGCCGCCTGTTTGCACATACGGTTGAACGCATGTACGTGACATTGTAATCACCTCTGTTTATTATATAATTATTTAATTTAATTCTTTAACATATCTATATAAAACGAAAAAGTATAACTAAGACAAATCTTTTTAATTTGTATTAAAAATATATTTGCAATTTGCAAACATATATAACTTTTATCTAATAATTGAATAATATATCTACTACTATTATATCTATACACGCGCTGACATAGTCAAACTCTTTTTAATGACACAAATTTACTTTTGACATTTAAAAGTACATACAACCCGGCTCAAAGCTATATTAATAACTGCATGCCGATGCGCACGTATACCATAAGCCACTCGAAAAAGGAGAATAGATAAAAAGCCTCAGATATACCTACATATTATAATAGCTATAGTATATTATGCATTACAAACAGTTCTTGATTAGTATATTTACATGTATGTATATCACAACACTATTCCATTTCACTACTTAAATCCATTTTAATTTTACTACCAAAGTTTCGATAACAACTTTGGGGGTTCAAGTCGCCATTTTTTGGGAAACCATAATGAAAATCATAGATTATTCAAAATCTCGACCAATGATATCGCATCAATTGAATATCTGTGTAGTTAGTTTATTTATCTAGGCTTTAGATATATTCATTAATCCGTAAATATATTGCGATCCGTATAACTACAACGATAAAAACAAAAGAAAGTAATACACATACACAAAGCGAAACAAACACACCAGCAGTAGCTTCTTTTCTTTTATATTAATTTTGAATATTTACGTCGAAGGAACGTAAATATAATTAAAAGTAATATAAAACTACCCATGAAATGATTATATTAACAATGAATTAAGTAATGAACGAATGTGTAAAGCCCAATATAGCAGTACAAACCTAAAAGCGACTTTAGTCCAAGGCTAAGTGGAATTGCGTTTCGTCTCTTTGTTCTATAATTAGTGTGTCATTATCAGTAATTACTGTTATCGGTGTAGGTAGTTGTGATAATAGCATTAGTGAGGCGCGACGTCATCGCCTCTATTTTATAGTTACAAGCTAGACGGCAATTATACTGCAGTGTTTCATTAGGTACTTTTGGTTTTACTGACTTTAACGTCCTATGAGGCTTGGTATTGTGTTTTTTTAAATATCATACTAGCTGTATCGACGATTTTGCCCGCGATTTTGTGAAGAAAAGTCGTTCAAAATTTGCGCTATTTTCACGTTTAAGTAGGTACTGTTATTTAATATTTTATAATAATTCAGTTAGTCTAATAATAAAGGTCCCGTCCTTATTTAAATATGCTTCATACTTAAAGTACATTAAAATCATAATTATAATATTCATACAAGTTTTACTATATGATATATTACATACTAGGAGAATATAACTTAAACAATATGACGTGTGCGCAAAATGGCTACTTTATAACCAGACCCAATAAAACGTTAGTGCAAAAATAACGATCGGAGAACGATCCTATGAGCAGTTTAAAATATATATAACAAATGTAATACCTAATCATAAATATACTTAATATATATTATATATAATTTTGTTGTGATTACAAAAAATCTAACAGTATGGCTTATCAAATGACGCTAATGACCCTCAAGTGTAGGCACTGAATGAAGCTTGTCACGATTTTTCCACGAATTTAGACTTATCAAAATGTTTATTGACCAAAAACACTCGAAAACCAATTTTCCTTTAATTATATTATAATCTGGTTTTACTACAAAATAAATTATCTATACAAGTATAAACACAGGCCATGTACTTGTTCATTACACGTTACTCCGTATATTTCTAAGTAACAATGCTGTTAATATTTTAAATAAGATAGGCAATTAATAATTTTAATATTGGACATCGTGGCATGCCCGGCAGCCCGGCAGATTTGTAACATCATTGATATATATTGAAATAATAATTGATTAAAAGTAAATAAAAAACACTAGCGACATCCATCAATCCATCAGCCTGTAAACATCCTACTGCTAGGCTAAGGCAGGGATCTCATTCAACCACCTTCCTCTAATGCACTTTGGTCGATACACATGTAGATTTCCTCACGATCTTTTCGAGCAGGAGATGAATTATAAAGACAAATTACATGACATACAGTGGTGTTTGCCCTGGATTGTACCCGCAATCCATGTCGGCTTAAAGAATTTATATTGATAGAAAACATACAATTAAAAATGGAGTACCTACAATAAATAAATAACATAGAGTTCGGTTATTAAAACGAATGCTTCTTTTATTATAATAATATATAGCAACGAAGTATATAACTGATACGCGTCACACATGAGGGAGTAGATAGTGGCGGTGGAGAGGGGCCATGGCGGCTGAGAGCGTCATGCCGTATGACGTCACGGCATACGAGTAGGCTTTAAACCGAGACGCGACATTAAGACTAATCAACAATTAAAAAAATATTCTTATGTTTTTCAGTAGTTTCAAGCACACACAAATTAAAAATCATATATCTAAGGAAACTATAATGTATGTTGAAACGGACCCTTCCCGCTTCCCGCATCGCGTCACCGACATTCGGCACATGAGGCCAGGTTTACAATTACAGCATCGATTACATCAACCATCAGGTTAGTTTCAAAAATAAACCTTATATGCATATTGATGATTATAATTTTAGGTATTCTATGATGTCCAGAGGTAGTCACATATATGCATTTGCTATGAATAACACACCGATCTTAAGAAAATCGCTCAATCGAAATTCTGAGCTGTTACGGATTTAGGTATATATACGGTGTAATAGTCAATAACATGACTAGCGATTTTGATTTAACCGACTTCAAAAAAAGGACGAGGTTCTCAATTCGACTGTATGTTTTTGTATGTTTGTTACGCGATAACTCCGCCAATTATGAATTGATTTTGATAATTCTTTTTTTTAAACTGCGTTTTTTATTTTAAGCATTAAAATATACTGTATCGAATCGAGTAAATAAACATTTTAATTAAAAAAAACTTTTACTATACTATACTTTTCACTTGTTCACTTTCATTGATATTATTAAATGTTCCGGTGTACGGTTCACTCAAACTTTCAATATCGTTGGTGTTGTCTTGCTTATAAATAATGTAGATCTCCAGGCTGAAATCTTGAGTAGGGCCGATAAAGAAATATTCTATATTATCCTTCTAAAAATAATCATTAGCAATCCGAAGTGAGGAAATTGGCTTAGTTCAGTGCGACGTTCCTGCATCTGGTCTCTCTCCCATTGTTTTTTTGAATATTTAAGGTAGCGCTTGGCTGTTATCACACCTGCTGAAAAGTGATGATACAGCCTAAAGAACGCGCTTGTCTAGAAGATGCCTATTAACTTTTGACTTGAAGATACCCATATTGTAGGTGCAAGCAAATCGTTTCGTACATGTTTTAGGGACGTCAACTACGTACGGGTGCAGATGTTTTCGATGCCTCGCAATTCTGTGATAAAAAGGTGAAGGGGGAACCAAATTAAATATTCCATCTTTCTGAATAGCTGTATCGTCGAGAGGGAGAGAAAGGAGAGTAATTTTATAAATTAAAATCTCCTGTACAAAAATAAAGTAGGTAAATAAGATTAAGAATAAGAGTAAATAGATTCAATAAAAGATTGTAAAGATAAAAAGGCGTGGTTAGTATTCGCTGAATTGAATTCAAATAATAAAATAATTTAATATAATTTCATTAACCTGTGTTGCTTAATTAGAGGAAAACAATAGCCATTGAATTTATTCCAATTATTCTCGGTAGAATCTACATACCGAATAAATCAAATTTTATTTAAATTTAATTTATTATTGTAAAATGTTAATATATAAAAGTTTTGATCAGAATCTACTTAAATAAGTCGTAATTAATGAGTACTTTACCAATGTATATAAAACTCAAATCCGAATTTGCAGCGCATTTCGGAAAAGCTTCTATATATTTCATGGCACACAACACAACGATGGTTTTGTTTATTGTGGTAAAATTTAAAAACAGGATTGTCACAGCATTCAGTTACGCAATTATCTAAACTAAACTGTTTTTACTAGATTTTTTGGACAAATAGAACGTTATATAACATATTTACATAAAAATATTAAATGTTAAAGTTAACTCTGGTTGTTTTCAGATAGATCCTCTACTCTAATAGCAGAGACCAGATCATCACTATGGAGTGCCCGTTGAACGGCTCGCTACCAGCAGCGGGGTACAGCGGCTAGTCTTCTAATATATATAAGCGCAATCTCTGAATTTTATTTAGATAACTACATACAACTTACATACATGTACTCGGTGGTAGAGCTTTGTGCAGGCTCGTCTGGGTAGGTACCACCCACTCATCAGATATTCTACCGCAAAACAGCAGTACTTTGGTACTGTTGTATTCCGGTTTGAAGGGCGAGTGAGCCAGTGTAATTACAGGCACAAAGGACATAACATCTTAGTTCCCAAGGTTGGTGGCGCATTGGCGATGTAAGCGATGGTTAACATCTCTTACAATGCCATTGTCTATGGGCGTTGGTGACCACTTACCATCAGGTGGTTCATATGCTCGTCCGCCTCCCTATAAAAAAAAATGTTTCTGACGTGATTAATGTAAAAGTTTCCTTAGTTGCGCGTTTCTTATTTTATTAAATTAGGTATGATTTTAGCACTACAAGAACTATAATATGACAATAATATGACACTGTGATTCTGCATGCAGGCGTCACATAACACTTTCATTAATCTACCTGCACGATCTCTTTAGCCAGATAACTTACCGTTACCGCACTTACCGTTTGCTCGAAACTACGGGATAGACAGTCCATTTTACTGTTAATCAGTAATATTGTTGTATAATGATAATTATATAACGCAATATATATGTAAAAATATATAAGTTAACAAATCCGAAAGCGGTACAATACTTCCTTTTTTTACTTACTTACTTATAATTTAACATAAATATAATTTCTTATAAATATTGTTAAGTTGATAATAGTAATAAAATACTGTATTCTTTTAAAAGTCAAATCAGTAATGACAGAAAGATCGAAATCAGTGATTGAATACGCCGCTAAGCATATTTTAAAAGAAAACAAGTATAGACATTGTTATGTATTCTATACTAATATATAAAGCTGAAGAGTTTGTTTGTTTGATCCGGCTCATCTCAGAAACTACTGGTTCGAATTTAAATAATATTTTTGTGTTGTATATTCCATTTATCGAGGAAGGTTCTAGGGTGATTTTTATTCATAATATTTTCATTAATTATACGCAGGTGAAACCGCGGGACACAGCTAGTGAGTAATAATATTTGTATATATTTCATTTTTAATCGCAGTCGTCACGTCGCACGAACGCACAAGACAAGAATAGGTAATTCTTGTGCGTTGTGACGTGACGTGTAATGATGACGTCACAATAGTAAATAAACTTGACACATAATATACATATGTACTGTAAAGCAAGTATTTATTGTGATTTTAATAACAAGGTGACATTCAGGATAGGATACGACGCTTATTTTAACAATCTTATGACTTATATACCTACGTCGAATCCAAAAATATAAATTAATTAGTACCCTTTAATAAAATATATTAAATGTAGTATATATAATGTAGGCATATGATAGACATAGTTAAAGTTATATATTATATATAAATCAGTTGTACCTATATGACATTGGAAATCCCATTGATAAGGAGAGGAAAAAATGTATGAATGGATTTTCGGAGTTTTTGTTATATTATGCACTAACTTTATTTACAATTTAGGGAGGTTGCAAATATATGCTGAGTGGTTACCTCCACATACCGTCACTGGCACTGCAGAAAACTAAAACGCATCGAAGATTTTATATCCCTTGTGCTTGTAATTACACTAATTCTACCACATATGTGGTACCTTACCTACCGATACTACAAACTTACATTGGAGTAGCATGGTGAAATAACCTTCCGCCAATAATGGGATATTTAAAGGTCGTGACTGTTTTTACTTTACCCTACATTATAACTAGCTCTATATTTGTTTTTGTAGAATAATCGATAACCAAGCAATATCCTAACGGGAAGGCACAAAACCCAGCAAACGTACAAAGTATTACTAGTATTATATTGCGTATAAATATTGATATTACACAAAACACGCCATCTTTACTAACATGATATAATATACAAAATTATATAGGTTCTGACAGCAGTTCTCATGTGTATTACAATGACTAGCTTTGCCTTAAAATAACATAAAATTACATTCCGTATATAATCCACCGATAGACAAAGACCTGGTCCTTTTGAGGAGAATATTGGAGCTTCCACCACGCTGCTAATGGAAGCTGTTGTTCTAAAACTATTAATATTCTTATTTATCTTAAAATTTAACGTAAATCTTCGTTTTAGCTTTGGCTACGAAAATAATCTAAGCCTCACAACGCATAACGCTATTGTTAAAAAGAAAATTTACAGAATCAAAGTCAACTCCTAAAAAAAAAATGAAACTCCAAAAGACTTCATTTTTCGAAATATGTATGTTAAAACGGTACGGCTTTAGCCATATAAATATAGCATTGAAGTCTTTCTCTGATACGAGTGAGTTAAAATTCCCTGATACTCCTCTTAACGAGGACCAGCTATCAGTTTCTTGTCAAAGGTTATCGCTCGCGCAAGTCTGCGTTATCTCTATGCCTATTCTTTGTGATGGATGATATTAGTCATACTTACACTATCTGCTTATATAAATTGTAGAAAAAATCCTTTATATATATTGTAATACATGTAAAAAGTTAAGAACGATAAAAATATATGTAGATAAGCTAACTGTATGATCCACGAGTGTTGAAGCCAAATGTAAGCGAATGGAACCCGTGAGCACTACACACTATGCTATTTTAACAATTATTGACTGGTGGATTGAGGGAGGGGGGGGTGGTGTGGTAGAACAAGTGCTATGTTCTCTTTGTAACGTTTATATCGTGACACAGTTAAAAATATGGAATACAGGCAAAACATGCCAACTGACGAAAAGTCATTTTTATATTTACAAAAATACGTATGTATGTCACGTGAATAATTTTGAAAAGCGGTCGAAACTCGACCGTACCTATATAGGTGCGCCTTTTCGTACCTATATATACCTTGCGCGCTGCACCTTATTCTTCTTCTTACCTATACGCTTTATGTTTATTGGTTTAGTAGTTATTTTTTCTGTTAAACGTTGCAAAAGCTTCTTTTCATTTATTAGTATAAATAACACGAAGATACAATGCTCTTAATTAATTGTAAGATGATTAAATGATACAAAGTATTGAAGATAGAAAAACTACAGAACTAGATTCGAATCTCGAAATGTTCATATGAATATAAAAGTTACGTTTTATTTGTACAATTGTAGCAATAAAAACACAACGAATTGTAGTACCCATTATAAACCTCCTTTGGGTTTGAAGTATACAAGACCTAACGGGCCGGCCCATATTTGGCCGAAATGTTATGTAGACCATACTTGAGCAGATTTAAACGGTTTGAACGTGTGTGTATACTCAATAACAATTTTTTTTTCGAAATTACTTATTGCTTTTCGCCCAAGTTAGCCTCGATAGCGTCACCGGGCGCGGATCTTTACTTTACTTTACTCAGCCGTATATTGGAAGCCCACTTAAGAGCTCCTGCTGTGAGGACAAATCTTGGCTTAGGACACCGTAAATTTATGCAAAAAAAATTCAACATTTCGGCCGCGGCGGCCAATCTTATTTATAATCAATTTACTTGGTGGTAGAGCTTTGTGCAAGCTCGTCTGGGTAGGTTAGGACCCACTCATCAGATATTCTACCGCAAAACAGCAGTACTTGTTATTGCTGTGTTCCGGTTTGAAGGGTGAGTGAGCCAGTGTAATTACAGGCACAAGGGACATAACATCTTAGTTCCCAAGGTTGGCGGCGATAAAAAAAAAAAAAAAAATTCAAGATAGATTAGCCAACCTTACATTACTCCCTATATAGGTTACTGAAATAAGTAATCTATATAGGGAATTATTATTTATGTGACTTTAAGATAAACATTCTGAGTTTGCACATTGTTAAGGTTTTAAGCAAAAAAAAAATTACTAGCGGTCTCAATACAAATAAATCTGTATCTGGAGACCTCTGTTTATAGTTAATTAAGAGTAAATAATACACTGCGACGCCAGATGTGCGCCAGCCCTAAAAGACGAGTGTCAAATTCATTGGCCTGTCCACGGGCAGAAGGATTGCTAGATGGTTGATACCTAACAGATACCCAGTTCTCTTCTAGAAAATATAGCTACAATCAAGCCACCAAATACACAAACATGTATACTTTGTTGTTTAGTTAAACAATCATTTCTCTCTTTCTGTCCTTATTGATTTGACATTTGAAAGAAAAAGACACCACTATTTTACTTCTCATCCACTAAATAACGTTTAAAATTAAGGCCGTTAATCGTGTGCGTGTAAACTCAAACGATTACGTATGACAAATTAAACTCATTCAATTTCAATTTTATGAATGAAATGTTTAATCATTCTTAAAATCATTGAACAAAGATAACCACCACCAACCGTCATATGAAGGTTTCTTGACGTCCTTCACAAGAAAAATTACAAACACAAATTAAGCACATGAAATCCAATGTTTGCCCGGGTTTGAACTGGGAATCATTGGGCTGGGCTTCTAACTAACATGCCCTCACAACTCTATATCAAAAAAAATCTAGACCCTAATTACCTATAATCTATGACAATATTGAATCTTATTAAAAATTCAACCAACTATATCACGAAGCTATAGTTTCTCCTTACAATGTAATAAGAATCAACTTCACTGTAAACGCGATTTAAACTCAAAGGTGTAATGATTGGAACATTTGTTATCTATTAAGCCTTCAAATACCACTGCTTAATTCAAGGTAAGGTTGCGCAACGACCCTGAGATGTAAATAACGTTACTCAACATATTTCCAATCTCCATTCATTTTTCTGTTAATACTTATGTAAACAACACATTTCTATCACATCACATAGGTATATGGCATGATAGAAATTGAAAAAAACACGATTATGCCTCTTATTAACGCCGTTGGGTCATCTTCTTTACTGCTCAGTCATATATATATATATATATATATATATATTATTGTAAAGGAAGGCGGACGAGCATATGGGCCACCTGATGGTAAATGGTCACCAACGCCCATAGACAATGGCATTGTAAGAAATGTTACTGCTGTTTTGCGGCAGAATATCTGATGAGTGGATGGTACCTACCCAGACGAGCTTGCACAAAGCTCTACCACCAAGTAAATTTATATATTAATATTAAAAGACAATCAATTGCATACTAATCATTAAATAAATATTGGATTAGAAATGGTTGATATGCAAGGCGAAAGAAACATTTAATTAAAACATACAATATGCAGTAGAACCTCTATAACTCGAACATCAAGGAAGGCGCCAAAAAAATCGAGTTATAGAGTTTTCGACTTATGGAGGATTTTGACTTAGGCGAATTTTGATTCGACTTGTAGAGGTTAAAATTAATTCTTTCTAATTTTGTGTTAGAGAAGTGAAATAAATAAAGATTCAAGTGACAGAGGTAACAAACATTTTTATTTATTTTAAATCAACATCATTTAAAAACAAATACATAAAAAAGTACAACATTATTACTTTGGCGACCACAAATCGAAACTTTTAAGTCGAAAATAAAATTGTTAGAATCGGTAAAACAATCATAAAATAGAAACATAATTATTACCTTTTTTATAAAGGTATCTAACGTTATAGAAATATATTATATTAAAAAAGTGGAAAAACAACGGCCTCTGCAGTAGTTAAGTTTAACTCACTATGTATTAATTTTACATAATACCTATGTACAAAATAATGCTGTTACTTTGAAATTCGAACCAGTACTTTCAGAAATATTTGTGTGCAGGGGCGTGTTGTTCGGCACATGAACCGAGTACGGATAAATACATAGGCTAATTACAGGCCAAGGCCTAGACACTTACCTATATAATGCCTTGATGCGAATGAGTGGTACCCAACAGAATGACATACACAACCCAACTAGCAGTAACGCGTTCGAGACGACAAGACGAACATCCAAAAATATAATTTTATATTTTCTATTATTAACAAGATAATTTCTTTTTACATAATAAAAGCTCTTAATAAGGCCTCTTCTCCTCAAAAAAGAGGAGAAGAGGCCTTAGCCCAGCAGTGGGACATTCACAGGCTGTTATTACTTTTACTATAATAAAAGCAAAATATTGAAATATTTATTTTATTTGATCTACTCAAAGTTAGGTTAAGATAATAATTACGCAAGCCAGTGTAATTCCAAATCACTAAGATTTATGTAAATAGATAAAATATAAGATATTTAGATAAAACTGCAAACTACATTAGTGTACTTATAAATGTTTTTGGGTGTAAATAAAAATTTATTATTAATATTTATTTATTCATTTCTATCAATAAAACCTTCACTATTAATACTTACAATTATTTTTTCAGAAGGCGAACATGGTCAACAAAAAGCACAAAGTACACAAAGCAAAAATAAGTCGATATTAAATGATCCGTCTTTCAAAGAAACAACTATAAGTTATATTATAAGTCATTCTGAATGACTTATATTATAATATAACTTATTAAAAAATATAACACCTAGTTTTACCTCTACTGGGTGAAAGTGCTGCTTCGTTTTTCATCCAGAGGATCGGAACTGCTTCTAGAATCGGAAGTGTTTTAGTTTTTATTTGTGTTTATTTACGAATATTAGTTATATAAATAAAAATGTATATATTATTATTCATACATAATACATAGTTATGAACATTATCTATTTATAAAATTATATTATATGGGATCGGTATTTTGGTGCTAAGTATTTTACTGATTCATAATTTACGTTTAGTTTTGTATCTTTAATTATTTGCTAATCGAAATTTCATCTGAATGGTAAAGCCATAAACGTACAATATCCAATAGTGAATTAATTCATAAAAAAACGATTCAGTCGTTTACTAGATGGACAGTTTATTTTTTGCATATATAAATTAGTATCGAATTTATCACCTGTAGTTTAATGAAATATAACTTTGTGAGCTATCTTTGAGTTATGAAAAAAATAATACAGTAGTAGTTTTTCTGCAGTCGACATTTACCATAAAGAATTTTTACGAGCCATTGTTAACGTTTTACGACAGGCCGACCGCGATTGACTTTTGACCATAAAATATATTTTCTATGTGGCTATTTAATGTCATTTCTTGGTTTTTATTCCACGATACATTATTATTTTCAAGGATAATGTATTATTTAAATCATAATTAAAAATATGTTATTTATTTTTTCTCTCATTTGTATCGTATTTATTTGTGGCCAGTGTGATTTTGTTCCCTAATTGTGGGTTTAATGTATTAATAAAAAATACATGTCAATTGGTAGATTTCATCTGATTCAAACATCCGCCTAATTTTTATTATTAGATATTTTTATTATTATAAGCTTTCTCGCAAAATCTATCCGTTTTTACACCTAAAATTACACCACTTATATCCACCAATCATCATTGGAGTAGCGTAATGAAATAAGTTTTGAACCTCAGTTAAGATAGTCTTAGCCCAGCATTGGGACACTAACAGGCTTTATATGATTGAATTTCTCCGAAGAGCACAATGAGCGGATTACTGAGAAGCAAGCCGTTCAGTTCAGTCTTTTGATTGAATGTAAATGTTATTCATACAGTCTTCCGCTTTTAATCAGATAATTACATTTAAATAAACTTTTAATTAATTACCTACGTTTTTATATATGTAATATAAATGAACACGGAACTATATTGCATATCATACTTATTTATTAACAATCTTTAACATATATAAACTAAATTAAGAAGAAAAAGTATCCCGACTGATAGTTTAAAACAAATAAATACATATGACGGCGCCGCCACCTGGTCTCTAAAGCAACACGTGCAACAGTCAATCCCCACCAATGAAACCATATAAAAAGCAGCGCTCGATTGAGCGAACATTTATTCTTTCGACATCAGTCGCCCTGTGCACATCTCGCATTGCAATTATAAAGTGTTATATAAAGTGTTGCCGTGTGTTTTTAAGAAGAATGTCTGCCCCTGTGCCGACACTTACATTTTTTTCTTAGTTTTTCTGCCTATAGAATCGCTGGCTGGCTGGCTATTTCGCCATATCCTTGAAAACAATATTATAAATAGTTCATAACTCAAGTTTCATATTAAAATACGAAATAGTTTATTCAATGTATAAGTTTATTATATATTAATCGACAAGTGCCGGCAATACAGAAAATACATTACCCTGACCTGTGAACAGATAGAAACTCGGCGTGTGTTTATTGTAATTGTTTTCAATATTCAAAATGGTAAAGGAATATCTAGAATGATAATAAAACTACAATTATACAATAATTAAAAAAACATTAAACAGAAATACTTTTTTAAACATGTCTGACTTTTCTTATGATTACGGTAGAGTCGTGGTTAATTGGATCGTAAATGCTGACTATTATCTTTTTGAACGATTAATTAACATATTAAAATAATTAAGTATATTATATTCTTAAAAACAAATTAAATATTTGTATAACACAAAAAAAATGCCGCTCGTTGTAAATAGAAAAAGCATAAGATGAGATCGCGCGCTGAGAGGCAAATAAGGGACGCGCAGGTGAATTTTAGAGTTTTGCAAGCTTAGGGACGTGCGAAAGTCAACTCCATACTCATAAATTGAACACGTAAGCATCTCCAACACTCCGCGTCATGTCGGGAAAGCAATGTTAGCTCGGAAAGCAATCATAATACCATTAGCATCAAAGGGAACGGTATATCTAGATGCCTCTGGTACAAGTCTTCTAAATAAGCTCATAATATCATTTGGGACATCAAATGATGATGATTGATTACTAAAGCTTCTAAAATTTATAACCCATTGGGTTGTGCTATAATAATTAACATCGTGGTTGCTTTCGCTATAAGGAGCGCGATACTTCTGCGTATATTTACAAAAAGGCTGCCGTAATCTTCAATCATACATAATCCTAGTTGTCCTGAAGACCATTACCCAACAATGAACGTTTTCAGGCTGTTATTACTTCAATAACTTATATTCATTACCTAAAAAATATCGTGTTTACTTATAATTTTTGCTTGTACACAATTCCAAGACATGATAAAACAATCGCGCTGAGTTTCTTTCGCCGGTTCTTCTCAGGTTCGGGTATTATTTTCCGAACCGGTACCTAATAGTTTATAATTGGACAATCAGTACCTAAATGTAATGCTTCTATGTTAAATAAATGACTTTGATTTCATCAATAAGATTTATGATCGTCGTTGTCCTTAAGTAGCCGAGATTGTTGGGCCTGAACTCCGATTGCCCTTTCAGCCCTATGAAGGTGAAGAAGTCGAATATGCATCTGCGCTTGCGCACGTACTCTAACTCTATAATATGTCATGTGTCTTTCATATCAACTAATATAATAATTATCTCATATATAATTTTCTCATATATCTTTTATCATTATTGTACATTGTTGGATATAATCTGACTTTACGTTATACTCAATTTATTTGTATACAATATGACGTGAACAAATGGCAACAAGTATAACAAGTTATAAAGAAGAAACAAATGAGTGAATCCAGACTAAGAACTAGCATAGCGATATTAAGAAGATTTATCAGATAATTAAGAACGAGAAAATGATCGATCATTCATTATTTTTGAATGTTATAGTGCGAGTCTTTAATAAGAATAAGTCATTGAACTCACAAGAGAATAAGTTCATTCTGGACCTAAAAATCTATCACTCAATCCAGTCACTGCATTTAGCGCGCTATATTTAATATATATTGAATACATAATATACAATAAAGTAATATAATAGTGTTAATTTGTTTTTTATTTTATGTACATTTTAAGTAGTATTTAAATCTTCCTTAATGAAACAAACTATAATAAAAATTATAAGTAGACATCAACAAAATATGGTAAAAATTTGCCGCTGCTCATAATTTATTCAGACGGTTTTTTTTTCTACACTTTTAGAAAAGTTTTTAACGTTTTTTATTTAAAATATTTATTGTTGCTAATACAGGAAAAGTAACTAAAATAATATATATATTTATATTGTTGAATGCTTATTTTGCAGCGATGACACTGCAAAAAGTTGATGTTGGTTGAGAATTAGCATATCGTCGAAAAGAGGTTGAACAAATAAATTGGATTTGGTAAGCATATTTCGTCACAACAGCGCCAGTGCGAGCTCTATCGAGTCTATCTCAGCCTATTGTTGTTCATCTAATTCGCAGTAAACAAGGCCAAAAAACGGTAAAATAAAAAATCTGCCAACTGACATCGATTCTATCGCGCTCGTAAAAAAACGAACACAATGCGTCGACTACGCCACGCGTCCCGCTACCCTCACACCGACTAACATTTATCTGCTAATATCATAAAGTTCCGTTAAATATATTTTTTACAAAAATAGACTTTATTTATGTGAGTATAAAATTATCTTTATCATGCCAATTGAGATTGGAACTCTATCACACTAAGCGCAACAAATTGAAGCTAGCTTGGAATCCGTCGCCGGGCGATGCGGCGTTGCCGCTCCGAACGGGCAACAACGCTGCTTTCTGCTATGTATATGTGTGTACTGCTGGCACAACTGGCGCCGAATATTTATTGTATACTAACAGAATACTGACGCACGCTTAGGGCGACAGAGTTCCATTCTTTTGAGGGAACAATAAAATGTACTTTGAGTCTTTGAAGTAGGGTTCAATTTGTTTTAGATTTAATATCAATAAGACCTTATTCTAATGTACAGTTTTTCTATGTGACCGTCCAGGTGGCTATGTATAGGTCGCACGGTTCGATATGAGCTGAATAACTCGCAGTGGGCTTAATCTGAACGTAGATAACACGTAATCCAGTGACATTAATTAATAATGAAGGTATTTCAGCGAGATGTGCGAGTACTAATAATAGTCACGATACTTCTATACTACACACATTTTGCCTAACATTATCCAAACTATGTCAATACATATATTTTTAATTTCTTTTACCAATATTTTAATTTTTTCATAACGTACTTCAATAATATTTAATATTAAAAATAATATAACAAATAGCATCAAATAAATAATAAATTAAAATTTAAATCAATCATATAAGTATTATCAAGTACTATCCTGAGATAATAATGCTGTCATTATTAACGCTAAATTTGATATCAATCGTATATTATTATTGGTACATAAACTGTACATTCCAAGGCTGTTGCTATCAAGAAATAGGTATTATTTCGTTACTATCATATCGCTATCATATTTTATTTATTCGTGAAACAATAAATGGAGCGCGCGATACAAATAAACGGCGAAAATATTATAAAGATCCGTTTCAAACGCTTGGAGATTGAGAGCTAAAGATCGACCTCAATTGCGTGCTGTTGGAGGGTCCTATGTCTAACAGTAGACGATATATGGCTGATGATGATGATAATGTTTCAAATGATTTATATTTTCTACCTTCAGACTGCGCTCAGCTCGTGATCATGGCGTGCATCAGTCGAAACATCGGACAAAGTAAATAATCCTGAATATAATGAAATGTAGAGTAGCAAGTGTCTGCAAATATTTATATTATTAATTACTAGTTTTCCTGTTAGACGATTAGGTATTAGGTATAAAAGTTTATGTTTTTTCTTGGGTTTTAAGTTTGTTTTATACCAATCATGAAAATCGGTTCGGTGGTTTCATCGTGAAAGCGTTACAGAAAGAGTTACTTTAACATTTAGAATATTGGTGTAGATTTCCAACGATTTCGTCATTAGGTACATTACAGTAAGAACTTTTTGTCTTTTTTTAGACGGTTTGGAGGTTATTCTACTACGCTGCTTCAATTGGATTGATATAATACATATGTGGCAGAGTTTCTGTGAAATTACTTTTAGAGTATTTCCTCGCGATGTTTTGCTTCACCGTAAAGCACTAGATAAATTATAAACACAAATTAACACATCAATTCATTAAGCACGTTATTATATAATATCGATGTCTGAATCTAGTCAGGAAACTGTCCGTTAATTTAAAAAAAAAATATTGATCGTTTCGTAACAATCAAGTAAAATACGTTTAGTTTCGAATGTGGCTCTTGCTGATATCACAGTCTGTGCATAGTTTCCAGAATATTCCAGCTTGAACGACCTTGAATATCGCTTCAGGATATCCCTCCAGGTTTGCCGTATCGGATTGAAGTAATTATTTCGTTTTTGTTAGTCCACACGACGAATGACTTTTGCATGTACACAACCGATGAACGCGGATGTGGGGACCATATCCATATCTCAGCACACCACATAGAAATATCTTCGGGGAACAATATCATACACCAAACCTATTGAAGTAATGTTGCACAATGTCGAGAGATAGAATAGGCGGACGGCTAAATGTACAACCTGACGGTAAGTCCACTGCCCATAGACAATACCAACGCAACATTATTACAAACTAATTTTTTTTAAATGAATTTTGGTTAGTGGCTTTTACTATCTCATCTATTTTGACCGCTAACTAAATAGACTAAGAGTAAAAACATTAAATAATAATTAGACCTCAACAATATATTAAAAGTGTCATAGTTATAAAGTTTAATAAATTGCGCCTTAAAATGCTTACTTCAATTATTCATAAAGTAATTTTCTGTTAGTTCCTTCGTATTTTTTTTTTTTAACTCCAATCACTTATCATTCTCAAATGAATAAAACCTTTTCTGTACAGTACTTCTTTCGTCCGCGAAAACTACTTCATATAGAATTCTTATTTCGCATTTATCTGATACTTTAATGATTTTATTTTTATATATAAATAGATGAGCTATTTACTGAAAGATTCATCAAAAACTTTTATATTGTATTTTTTTATAATACATAGTAAATATGTTGTATGCAATTCAAATAAACATTTTTATTGGAAAAGGCATTTTTCTTACTATGCCTCTGGTATTGTCTTTTATTCTAAAATTTTGCTCATGTTTTCCTTATTTTTACAATATGTAATACCTTACGCTTAAAATGTTCTTAAGGGGGAGGGGGGGAGATTAGTTGAAAGTACTCTCTAATCGTTGCTAAAATCAATCGGCATAACTTATAAAGGATGCTCAGCGGCCGATAACACTGATTTCGCTCTTTCTGTCATTAATGATTTTACATTTGAAAGAAAGAGACGCAGCATTGTTTCACTAATCACCCCCTTTTTAAGTACAACGTTTAAAAGTAAAGCCCATAATTTTTAATATTTAATTCATACGTATACATCATAGTATGGTGTCAGAATGGTAATACTGAAAAATTAGTACTATATTCTATATGGAGAAAAAAGTATATTATACCTATACAAAAAAAGTTATCTGTAATAACCTAAACATATGATTGAATTTTGTTATTCCTTTTTTATATATAAATAGGTATTTTTTATATTCTGTGAGCTTGCATTGTTTATCCGACTGTGTTAAAAGGTACAGTTGCCATGGACACCTGCAGTTGTTGAACTGAATACCATCAAGGTTTGACAATCAATATGACATCATGACAACGATAATATATATGACGTAGGTATATATGACGATATGTGTCAGGAAGTGAAGATGATATTACCCGATCACTTTACACATATCATGAATCATCGGCTCGATCATTGCTTCTGATCTTATAAGCCAGGGTCTACAAGTCTAAGGCACCAAGGTTTTCATTGTGGTAAGAGATTACCAGATACCAGATGGTCCGTTCCTCGTCTCCATTGGCATTTCTGTGGTACAGGAACGACTACGCGCGCGCGACTTGTTTTAAATAATCATTTACAGAAAAAAACCATATAAGTATCAATTATTAATACTTTAGAAAGAGGTAAATAAATACTTGGTGGTAGAGCTTTGTGCGAGCTCGTCTGGGTAGATACCACCCACTCATCAGATATTCTCCCGCAAAACAGCAGTACTTACTATTGTTGTGTTCCGGTATGAAGGGTGAGTGAGCCAGTGTAATTACAGGCACAAGAGACATAACATCTTAGTTCCTGCGGTTGGTGGCGCATTGGCGATGTAAGAGATAGTAACATCTCTACCTTCTTATGTAATAAACAAAAATACTAATTAATAGGACAACATTCTATATTACTTTTGGTTCAGGAGATCAATTCACATTAATGTTTGCATTTGTGACGTCCAAACTTTTTTTATGGAAATACAAAATGACACACAACCTTTTTGATCAGTGTAATTTTTTGCTCCTGTATCATTAACAAGGTAAGGTAACCTTTATTTTACTGTCACACAACAATACTTATTGCTTTTGTTTGAATTTATGGTGAGCCAGTGTATTTTTCACCACAAGACATAACATTTTAGACGCTTGTCATTTCATTTTAGATGTTTGGCGGGGCTAGAAACTGGTTATATTTCTTACAGAACAGTCTATGGGTGCAGTTGACCACTTACCGTCAGCTATATATTAATATATCATATATAATATAATATATAATATAAATATCATATATAATATAATATATTAATATAAGCTGCCATCACGTGCAACACCCATATTAGTAAAATAAAATAGTGATTTATTTTCCCTGAAACTTCGTATGTGTGAAAGAACTTTAATACCTATATGTTTCATATGCCAATTAACAACCATTGGCGGTGACCATTTAGCAACCATTTGCCAGTTGCCAACCTTTGTTAAATAAAAAAAAATGACGCTTATGGCTTTCCTATCCAATATATTAATTCAAGGTAAAATAGCCGTCAATGAGCAATAATTACTCTTTTTACCAATTATAGTACTAAATATATTAATTATTTCAAAGCGCTTTTTAACCTATCGACATTTTGAACTTCATTAAAATCGGCTCAATATATTATAGCCGTTAAAAATTACTGTAGAAGTTCAAATGCATCCTGACCGACCAGTAACCAGGCCAGACAATTCACAGACGAATAAACCTGATAGCCGTCAGCAACGGAGCGAAATAACGTAAACAGCCCTAGCAGGGGAACGTGTGTCGGAGCTATTATACCTACTATAATATTGTCTATCATATTGTTTGACTTTTTAGTCTAGTAGCTAGCTTGTACGGCTGCATATTCGGGGGTCCCGGGTACAAGCCTAAGGTCGTGCCATTAAAAACTTTTAAGTCGCAACCCACAGTATGTAATAAGAAGTACCAACACTCATGTGCCTCGGAAAGCACGTGAAGCGTGTTGCTCACGCGTCAGTCTTTGCAGTTGTGGTGAATTTATCTTCCCGGATTACTATCTTTTCTAATGATTCTTCTTAGATAAAACTAGTGTTGTATCAAAGAAAAGTATGCTTCTAACATCATGAAACTTACTTACTTAGCACTCGCCTATTGTCCGCTCTTATGTGTTTAATGTTCATACTTTGCAACGGAATCTCACGCCTGACATAATGTAACTTAGCCGAATTTTATATTTGTCTTATTATAAAAAGTTTCTTAAAGTGATAATTTAACGATCGAATATTAATAACAATATTTTAAGCTGATTTTTAAAGCATAACTAATGTTTCCAATATCATATTATTTAGTTTATTATTATTATTATTTAATATTAATAATAAAATATATTATTATATAATAAATATCTAGACTATAAATATTCATTCTAAACTATTCATATTCAACCTGCAATAATCCACTGCTGGACACTCCATCTCCCACTCACACGTTAATTTTCAGTCCTACAGGGCACATACATTGAGCACTCGCTGGTCTGCCTTTTACGACGTTTGTCGACTTCCGTCTTCCTACCTGGCCAGATGTCTAGCCCATCTCCACTTTAACTTCGTGAAACGCTTCCTAATAATATCGAACCTCCTCTTTCGTCGATCAGAACATATCAAATACGTAGGCCTACTGTTTATTTCAAATAATTAAAATTAACAACGATTTTGTTTCATTGAAAACTATTAAAAAGTTCGCAATCTCCGCAACCGATTGCACCATTAGGACTTAATATGCAAAATTCAGGAAGGTGAGTACCTACCACAACGAGATGAAGCTCTGCGGAAACAAAAGAAATATTACCTATATTTATAAAAAAAACTTTATCGTTTTCTTAATTTACTTCTGTAAATGAATTAAAATAGTGTATTTTACAAAGGCTTAGCCTTTGAAGTGTGTATTGTTTCACATGACCTTTTCCAAGCCCAAAGGCGTGGACGTGGTTCTACAATACAAAAAATGTAAATAAATTTTAAGAGCGCAAACATTTTGACAGCACCTAAAATCAATTGGGTTTTCCATAGACTAAGAATATATTTTTGTTTATTTTCCTGCTTTTATGATGCTAATTTTACAATAAATAATTTATTAGAATACTCAATGATATTTATAAATTACACATTCAATCTGGGATATCAGACTAAAAGACAAATATTATAAATCAAGAAAACGACGTATCTTATTATATAGTCATAAGATACGGACACCAGCTAAAACTGCATTTTAACTTGAATGAATAAATACTTATATCACTAATCGAAAATTTTCTATTTACAATATACCAACATTACATGGTGGTAGAGCTTTGTGCAAGCTTGTCTGGGTAGGTACCACCCACTCATCAGGTATTCTACCGCAAAGCAGGAGTACTTGGTACTGTTTTGATCCGGTTTGGTGAGTAAGTAAGTCAGTGTAATTACAGGCACAAGGACATAACACCTTAGTTCCAAAGGTTGGTGGCGCGTTGGCGATTGAAGCGATGGTTAACATCTCTTACAATGCCAATGTCTATTGGCGTTGGTGACCACTTACCGTCAGATGGCCCATAAGCTCGTCCGCCTACCTATGCTATAAAAAAAATATTATTTTTTTACACTGTCTAATAAATATCTATAAAACTTTTTATAAATATAAAACCTTTAAAATCTCAAAAACTATTATAAGTAATATATTATATAAGTATATATTGTAAACTCATGTACCTATATGTAAGTAGGTACATAAAATACTGCTAAGTATTATGTTAATTCTTTCGATAAGGATGAATACTTTTTGACTAATTTAACGAAGTTATCGCATATATTTTTTATTCTCTTAACTTAAACATAATAAAGTTCGAAGTTACTTATTCATGGTAGATAATTGCTGTCCAGGATATTTCTCAAGACATTTTTGTTATTTATCAAATCCTATTAAAACGAAACTTTCCGGGATCTTGATTTTAACATTTTGCTATATTCAAAAATAATAACAATATATAAATAGTAATCATACTATGAAGCCTAATTCCTTTATGAATCTATAATCTATCGTATTGTAAAAGTTCCTTTAAAATCTGATAAGTAATTGTGAGAGACCGGAACAACCAACAAACACTCAAATATAGATAAATAGTTCAACTCAATAAAAACGTAAACAGTTATAGAAATAAAAGTCTCTTATTGAAAGTTGAAAGTAGTATTTTAACAATAATAAGAAATTTTTATCAGGATTCGATTCGCCTGCGAGTGTAAGAAACTACATTAAAATCAAATAGCTAATGCATTTTATTACTGTATCTTCATTCTTAGAACAGACTTACAATGTGATTCAATAATGACTATTAAATGAATTCGAAATTTAAAATCTATACGAATATATAATGCTGAAGAGTTAATTGTCTGATCCGGCTAATCTCAGGAACTATTGGTACGAATTCAAAAATTATTTTTGTGTTAGTATTTAATCGAGAAATGTTTTAGGCTGCGTTTTATTCATTATATTTTTTTAAATCTTACGCGGGTGAAACCACAGCTAGTTAATCATAAAATAATTTCACTATGTACTTATTGATATTTAAAGTCTAAAACCGAATCTAATAATGTCAGAGAAAAACCGGCAAAAGAAATTCAAATAAAAGCCCCGTAGTACATGTTCTATCATATCATTGTATTTTTTGTAATTCTTTGATTTTAAACTATTTACGAAGTAAGTTATCCTTTTCATACTTTATTTTCTTTATCATATACAAGCCCGCACCGACATCGCCCAAACAATGATCTGTCTTAGTAAATAATTTCAAACATTATTTGTCATTATTTTAAACCTTAGTTTTGCATTATTGTCATTTTCGTAGTGATCTCTAATTTTTTTTTTTAAATAAAATACAGCCTATACTACTCTTGAAAATAAAGCGTTCTGTATATAAAGGATCATTAAAAAGTAGTTTCTGAGTTTATCCATCACAATAATCAAATATTAGTATAGACAAGTAAATATTATTTATGAATGAGTATATTTTATTGTAGAAGAATAACTCGAACATAGAAATCCTTTATCATTTATTACCACACACGTCATGTAAGTACTTAGACTTCCAAATAACGTAAATAGCCATGCATGTATGTATTAGTCGGATCCATACACATTACGGTAATCAATGTGTTGACGCAACATTTTTCCGACCGACAGTGCCAGCGGCGAGCCGGCAACGTCGCGTCCAGGCTTAGGCCGCTAGAGAAAGCAGTTTCTAATCTCGCGTCGCAGTCATTGACTCCGCCGCGGTTTCGTTTTAAAATACAACTGCATAATCTGCATTGGGCGAGTAAAACACGATTTTAAGAATATTTTATACATTTTAAACTGTGTATTTAATGTAAGGGTAGGCTATATATAGACTGTCACTAATTACGAACTTCGAACACAAACGTAATTAGACGTGAATACTCTGTTTCTTTGTATGTATAAACATAAAACCCCAATTCATGTTTGTTTTTTAGTTTGTTATTTAGTTTTAAATAAATACGTATTTAATTATCTATGTTCGGAGAGTTACAGGTTATCTGACGTCATTGGAATCAAATATAGCAAATGTTAGCTAAGCATTATATTATAATACCGAGATAAATGTATTTTTATAAATAAACCTATTGACGTAATGATATATTTATACCTTGTGGCGTTATCACTTAACTCCTAAATATATTTGCATAAATTGAAATAGGTACTTAATAATTACGAACCACGGCTAAGAATTCAACCTAAACGTTCATAAAACAAAATACAATATCCCTACCCGTCATTTTATAATCCTACCGCCTTTTTCATTAGAATCATTAACGGTACATGAAATAATACTTTTACAAAATTTAAATTTATAAACAAAACGCCTTCCAAATTAATGAATTTAGTGAATGTTTGAGATTATGTAGGGAACCGAAAGATTAACAGCATAATAAAAAGTTAGTTATTACTTAAATAAATGAATCAATTAACAATAATTAATAATTATTATTAATCATACATATAGGCGTTTATCTTGATGATACTGTTCTGGGCATATCACTAGGCTACCTAGCTTTGTTCAAGCCCGGCTGGGTACCACCACTCATCAGATATTCTACCGCTAATCAGCAATACTTAGTATGGTTGCGTTCCGGTTTGAAGGATAAGTGAGCCAGTGTAATTACAGACACAAGGGACATAACATCTTCGTTTCCGATTTGGCGCATTGACCATGTAAGGAATGGTTAATATTTCTTATATACTCAATATATATGGGAGGTGATGACCATCATGGTTAACATCAGGTAGCCATTTGCTAGTTTGCATTTATAACAAACAAAAAAAACGGGCCAGTCAATAAATAACCTCCCCCGAGTCATCGTCTTCCTGAAGCAAGTATTGCTCGATAACTAAATGAGGATGAAGATATAGTCCTGACCAAATTTCGGTCTCGGCGGCCAAACTCAAAGATTATCTGCGCTGGAAATATTTGTGTGCGAGTGCGTCTTTCTATAATAAACACATTGAACGGGAAATTCAACACGATAAGAAGGCGTTCATGCGCAGGACGGCTTTACGTGCTCTCCGAGCCACGGGAGTATTAATTCAGCCAACTATCAGACCCCTCCGGCCTGCGTCCGAGAAATCTCACCGAAGAAAACGGAGATCTGCAGGCCAACGAGACAGTCATAGTATATATCTACATTTATAGATATTGTAAAGGTTAAAATTTAAAACGAACGAAATAGTGGTTGTCATATCTAATTAACAATAAGATAATTAAATATTTTATACTTACATATTTATTATATATAGGATTTAATGTTCCCTATTCGGGTAATTTCAGTCAAATATTGAGTATTCTACAGCATATCGTTATCGTCCCTTTAATTAACGCAAAACGGACGGACGTCCATACCATTTTATATATCTGAACTAGACATAATAAGATATATAATTTCTTTATATATATTTAAATCTTATATTCATCACTGTGATTACACACTAGACACATACACTCAACGTAAATAATACATCTCAAGTCAAAACGGGCGTACAATATCTCATCTACCGACCCTTTTATATACAAAATCACCTTTTTCAGTACATAAGAGCAAAATAATTATACATTTTATTCAAATTCAAATTCAAAATACTTTATTCAATATTGAAGTATTCCACTAACTTATTGATTGTCAAACTGGAAACTACTACCGGTTCGGAAAAGAAACACCCAGCCCTGAGAAGAACCGGCGAAAGAAACTCAGCGGGTTGATTCTTTTTTTCATGTAGGATTTTACTTTTAAATCATCGATTATCAGTGTTATATTAAATATAAAGGTATGATATTCTATCGAGGAGAACCGGTAATGAACTCATATTTTACGCTTCTCCGACAATTAATTCAGATATATATGTAAATTAAATACTATTAAACATATATCCTGTCTGAAAATTAAGAAATTCGAATTAAACTTATTTATCATGCCGCAGCCTTTACGCAGCATGAACGCAGCCTTTAATTAATATATTGTTAAAATATCAATGAATAACATTGATGTTTTAACAATATATTAATTAAAGGCTGCGTTATCTACATATAAATGAATACTGTTAAATCTATACTAATATATAAAGCTGAGTCATCATGGCGGAAACTCTGCAGGATTTGGAAGAGATGCTAAACAGCCTGAGCGATTCTTAAAGACAAGTAGGTATCGGAATGAACATAGAGAAGACCAAAATTATGGTCAACCATCATATATCCCCGAGACCGGTGGTCGTAAATGGCTCTCCACTCGAAGTTGTGCAGGAATACATCTATCTGGGCCAAACTATACAACTGGGCCGGCACAACTTTGAGAAGGAGGCCAAAAGAAGAATACGTTTGGGCTGGGCGGCATTCGGGAGGCTGCGTCATATTTTTGAGGGCGCGTCATTCTTTGGAGGAGGCTTTCGCCCAGCAGTGGACGGCAATAAGCTGAAAAAAAATATATATAAAGCTGAAGAGTTGTTTGTTTGTTCCGGCTAATCTGAGAAACTACTGGTCCAAATTTAAACAATATTTTTGTGTTGTATAGTCGTCTTATCGAGGAAGCTTCTAGGCTGATTTTTATTAGATATATATTTGTTAATTATATGCGGGTGAAGCCGCGGAGCACAGCTAGAGTTAAATAATTTAAGTGTTACACATTCGTTGTACTTGTAGGTATCATCCCACGAATAGTGCGGAACACACTCAACCCGCGATATTCTTATAGGTACAGGTACGATTTTTGATAATTTGTAAGATTTTATTTTCATATAAAAATAAGATTTAATTTAATTTCCCGCTTGAACGTTTATAATGCGCAACGCAAAGATCGACCTTACGACGCGTCGCGTCGTCCTTTCGTGTATGAATGAAATATAATCCTACAAATGCCGCGACAGCACGGCAAAAACTTGTAAAATCATTTTTTTCTCATGTATTGAGTTATGTCCAAAGTCGTAGAACAAAAGTTATTGCTTATGGTGTTAGCTATCTAGTCCTGCGAGGTTGCTGGGTCATTAAAAATAACTCTGTATATAGCCTATTATAAGTGATCATCAGTAGGATACTTCTTTTCCTTACGGCAGACAGTTCACCACACTACGAAATTCGTGTGATTGATTACGAATAATAGTGTTTAAATTATTACCTCTACTGCTATTACGCGTACATCAGGAAACAGGAACATCAACTAGCCTTAATCCTTATTGATCAGCCGTCATACGTTATCAAAACGCTGACCGTACGGCAACACGCGTTGTAACATAATCACTTATTATAAATTAATTTGTAACTGCATCCAGACAACTTATGTAATTAACTAATATTAATTTATGCACACATTACCAATTAAATGTATCTATACTGACCTAGGTATACTAATATTATTAATGAGAAAGTAATTTTGTATGTGTGTCTGTCTATTACGGTTTCACAACTAAACCAATAGGACATAGAGTACTTTATATCTGAGAGCATCCCCCCCAACCGTGCAAAACGTGCAAAAACTAGTCCATATAATAACATCAAACGTAATAAACCCGAATTTTTGCATCGATACGTGACAATAGATGAAACATGGTTCCATTATTTTACACCGGAGTCCAATCGACAGTCAGCCGAGTCCGCACGTGATGAACCGACTCCAAACCGTCTAAAGATGCAAAAGTCGGCTAGCAAGGTATCAGTATTTTGGGATGCGCATGGTATTATATTCATCGACTATCTTAAAAAGGAGAAAACCATTAACAGTGACAATTACGTAGCGTTATTGGATCATTGGGAGGACGAAACCGCGGAAAACGACCCCATTTGAAGAGGAAGAGAGTGACAGTGACTGTTTCATCAAGACAATGCACCGCGTCACAAATCAATGAAAACGATGGCAAAATTCCATGAGGCAAGGCTTCGAATTGCTTCTCCATCCACCGTATTCTCCTTCCTTTTTCCTTTTCGCAAATCTCAAGAGGATGCTCGCTGGTCAGAAATGTTTCGCCGATAAAGAGATAATCGTCGAAACTGAAGCCTAAAGACAAATCGTACATTAAAAATGGTTTCGAAAAATTGTATGACCGCTATACAATTCTAACAAAAAAAGTATTTTTTTATGCTAGCCTATGAACTTTTCAGCCCAACTGTTATATATATATATATCTCTTTAAAGCTTTTTTTAAGAAATTGCATAAATAACCATCATTAACCGACTTCATTTTAATCATCATTCCGTCCCACTGTTTTTTAAGAGAACTGATAAACGCCTCGTCAGTCCATCTTGTGTCCCTACATAGACAAATTTAATTTATTTATTTTTAATTACATAAAATATATTTAAAGAATCGGCGCTACAAAACAAACAAAAACAACACGTTTTATTATACACTGCTTAATTAATCATAAAAAAAAACATACGAACAAAAAAAGGATCCTCCGCTTTCGTAAATGATATTTTTGAATGATCAAACTACGCGTAGGTACATACTAATCCATTCGCTTAAAGATGCTATGGTTTAAATAAAGACAATGAGATTAACTTGTTTATCTTTGCATGCTTCTAATGTTATTTATACAGGCTGTTCTAAAAAAGTATTTTTTAAGTATATGTTTGTAGTGCTATTTAATACAGATTTTTTACAGAAATTAATCATTCTATTAACCATTATTATTTGTGTGTTATAAGTACCTACTTGTATATCATTAGCTGTATAATCTTTATACGCCTTACTTATGAACATTGCTTAGCTACTGTTTAGGTAAACATTGATTCATTTATTTTTGTCGTCATTGATTTTATATTCAAAAGTAATGTGTTCACGAATCAAAAAGGAATGTGTGGAACGAGAATAAAAATTTTGCGCACGCACTTGTTCACTGTAATATGTCCCGCGCTGTTAGCTAATCTCGCTTGCGAATCACCGCCTTCGCCGAAATCGTTCTGGAGGACATCTAGAATTAATCATAAAATTATATTGTTTAATAATAAGATATGGAATATCAGTTCAATAGTTAACTAGCGGTGTTCGTACGGCTTGAACTACCTTTTATAGGAAAAAAAAACAATAATATCTTTATGTCGCTAATAACAACACTTATGAAAAATAATTGGTTACATTATTGCAACTTTCGTATGGATGTCAAATTTGTTTTTAAATAAAATACTTCCTAAATAAATACTCGCTGATAAAGTAGCTTTCTTTAGATGAAAGTTTTTTTTTTAAATCGGTTAAGTAGATATTTAGTTTATCCATTACAAACAACCATACAAAAATATATTTATATTATTATTAGTGTAGATTATATTTAATTATAAGTTGTACCGCTATGACATTACCAGATGTGTAAAAAAAACTTTTGAGAAATTTAAATCCAATACCTACTTGTAATTGAAGGTGGTACCACAGCGGGTCCAGGTGGCGCTTCACGTGATAGAGCTCTCACTGATATGGTATCAGCTTATCGCTTCCGCTGCACGCAGCTGTCGGTACTGTCGGTGTCGACTCGGTTTTATCACGAATTTGCACAATTTTCGTATAATTGATATTGACATGTGTGAGAAAAAATATAAGTAGATACATTTAATGTTCATAATATTAAAATGCTACTTCGCAGAATATACGGTCCTACAAAAAAATTTACACGTCATTGTACTGACCTGATGTAATGGCCGTAAAATGCCTCTATCAGACATACATTTGCATACATTTGCATATAAATTCAACTGTAAGATCATCTAATCACTCCCAAATGATGTCCCTTAAAGCGAACGACACATAAATAACAAAACTATATCCATAATTAAATAATTTTTGAGGTTATTACACAACGCCTCTCCTATATGGATTAGTACTTGTCAAATGTTATTTTTGATACAACATTTTCATTAGAAGTCTTGCACGGCCGAAGAAGAAATATACTTATTTAAACAAGAGGTATTACATATATAGTAATTTTTTTTGAAGAGATTGAAACAGAATAACTTATAACTGTCTTGTCAAACACAAGTGTTGAACATGACCTATGAAGTTCATCGTGATGGCTAGAGAACCGGTAGACTGTTGCTTGCTCTCTGATAGCGAAGACGAGCCCAGGGGCCTAATTCTACTATCATTATCGCAATCGAATCGAAGCGGGATCGTTGCCGATTATTATCCGTTATCCTATTCTTTAAATATTTATTATCGACTATTGGCATTAATTTTAACAATTAAGTTGGGTTTCGACACAACGGTATATGTTAAAATCATATCGATTCAAATGAATATATTATAGAAATAATCAAATTTGGTTCGGAATTATTTCTGTCGAAAATTGTCAGTAGCAGCCGCAGTAGTAGCAGTAGGAGTCTGGAAGTTTGTACACTCCCGTGCCTCGGAAAGTACGAGGAGTCATTGATCCTTAACTTAAACTCTTTCCGGTCGTCTCGGATTGCCGTCCCATCGGTTTATGAGAGTAAGGGAATAGAGTTCACCTCTGTTTGCGCACACAACACTTGTGCACTATAATATCTCCTGCGCAGTTGGCTAATCTTAAGAGATTAGCCGCTGTGACCGAAATCGGTCAAGAGGACCATTATTAGTGGTCTATAATATCCGCTATTAACACCGTCTGCGTTAACTGTGTATTAGAAATATGTATATATATTTATACATATTTCTAATATATTGTTCAAATCTGTCTTGGACATTTTAGTAATGATGACAAAAAGAAGATATAATATTTCGTTTTATTGCTTCCTTTGGCGACGGGAGAGCGGCTAGCATACTTATTAGTCATGATTTGTAAATTTGTCTATTTATATATATATTTTTTTTATTTTACAAACTGAGCATAAAGACTATTTTCATTTTTTTATATTTATCATTTGCATCTGTATAATCCCCTAGAAATTCTAACTATAACTCTAAAAATACTTTCATTCTTGAAACGGAGGTCAATGATACAAAAAGTTAAATTAAAATACGCAAAATAATTGATGTATAAAAAAATATACCACAGACACTAATTTAATTAGTAAAATATCTTTGAAACCTTTCGAACATTATTCGAAAATTGACCTTAATTTAATTTTAGAATTTAATACAATTTTAACGATGGCAATTAAATTAATTAGGGAATAAAATTAAACATTATTATAACACAGACGCTTTCATTTAACCTTTAGGAGTTAAAAACAAACGTAGCCTTGCGGCCAAGGTCTCGCTTATCAGCACGACGCGTAAGTAAATAGCAATTTAAATAACTGAACGTGATAAATATTTAAATTATGCTTCATTTATTAATACGTGGCGAGCGGAAACTTGGACACATGGTTTAAAGCACAAATTAAGGGAATTTGTGAAGAAAAAAACTTAGTAACTTAAATATATTTACGTAAGTTTATGATTTATGATGTTTCATAATTGTCATCATCATTTACTTGCCTTTTTACGGCCTGCCTCGCCGAGGTTTTCCGCCATCGTACGGATAGATTAAGATGTCCAATTGACGGACAAAAATCACCGTAGTCCAGTCCACAGATCAAGAAGTAGTGGCTCTTGTCAATCAAAACCACGAGCAAGAATTTCTTACATATAAACAATCACTAACCGACTCTACTCTGGGAATGCTTTGTACAACACGCCTCGTAATATTTATAAAAGTACTGCTAGTAGTATGAATTACATAGTTAAAAACATTATTTAACTAAATAAAACACATAAATATTAGAAGGACTTATTATATCGCAAGTTATGGATTTTTGTTCTGGAATAAAGAATATTAATTTTTTTATTTTTACTTTTATTTATAAAATTTATATTGTTTATTTAGATAAGGAGCTAAGGACAAATAAGTTTTTTTGTAAAAGTTGCTTTTATTTGTCTATAAAATACGGGATAAGCATCGTTAACTTCCCGTCGACATTTAGAAGACCTACAAATATCTCTTACAAATTTTTTGTATGTATATTTATTATAGTTTTGTTAGCTAACGCTTCAGTAGTCTCTGGAATGACAGTTTTATTGCCGTTTACACATATAGTATTCCGTTTACACATACAGTTTGTCTATTTTCTACATGTATAAACTGTCTGTTTATAAATGTATTAATATGTATAATGTATAATTTATAAATGTATTTATATTGCTTAAATAATATAAAACATCCACATCAATCAGATTAATAGACCCTATATGACATATCGTAAAATAAATCTAATTAATTTTGTTATCTACAAAACTTGCTTACACTTTTTTTTTAAATAATATCAATAGTGAGACTAGCAAATGAAGCACAATTTAACGCCTAACCTAACACCTCACTCTTCTCATACGCGGGCGATAAGGCGAATGAAAACTAAAACTAACTAACTAATCTAACTAGTATTTTATAAAGAATTCAGATAAAATATTTTAAAGTCCTCAAGTCAAGAAGCTCTGTCGTTAATTACAATGTGACGGTACATTTAAGGACCTTTTTAACTTTTTTTTTTCTATTGAGCGCTATATTGCGCAGTCATTGTTCCGAGAGACCAGTAGCAACTTCCATTGTTTATATTCTTTGTCTAACGCCACGCTTGTGAAGTTGTTATACACTTACTCATTCACTATTGTTATTTTTTTCTATTCGGTTTTCTATTATTTTAAGTCCAGACAGTTTTTTTTTCATACTATAAAATACAAGTAAAAAAAGTTTGTATAATAGACACACCATGTCGCACAAAATTAACAAAATGGATTTTTTTATGTACCTATAAGAATACAGATTTATATAAATATACAGACAAGCAAATAAGTAAATAATAGAAAATTAACAATTCTTTTAATTAGTATCAACTCCACTCCACCTGAAAACAATGGGTACCCCATGTGTAATAAACACTGTCTTACTCAATATTAAAACAACAACACAGCAGAAATGATCTTCTGCTTGACTTTTTATTCTTAAAAAGAGTTGGTGGTTCAATTAGGGCTACCACAGACAGATTTTTAAAAAAATTAGAATACTTTTCTAAGCCACACACCAGCCATAAACTTACTAACTCTTTTAAAGCTAAATTAGGCATAAATTAAATGCAATCGATTTTATATAACGTAAATAAAAAACCTATGAATAAAAATATTTATATAAGACCTTAAATGTATTCATTAAAATAAATAAATTGAATAAGAAATAAATAACCTACCTGTACATAAGGTGTTAGGGCTTTGTGCAAGCTCATCGGGGTACTCGGATATTCAGATCCCAACAAAACATACTGCTGTTTTCAACTTTGTATTGTTGTGTTCCAGTTTGAAGGGTGAGTGAGCCAGTGTAAAATCTTAGTTCCTTACAATGTTTCTTACAATGCTAATGTCTATAAAAGACTGGATAATTGGAGCATTGGTGACCACTTACCATCAGATGATCAATTTGCTCGACCGCCTACCAATAACATATTAAAAAATATATATATTTGATGTTGCAACACTTAATAATAAATACGTCATTAAATACGGTAAATAAATTCGTCATAGATGTTTTTATTAGATCATTTATTGTTTATGCTTCGACACGGGCTGCTGGACTCGTCTGATCGTTTTATCTTCACGCCGAGTGACGTCTGGTTATCTGACGCGCACGACTTGATATATCGTTATTCAATATACAATCTTCACGCGATAGCGTTACGGAGCTGCTTATTTTTTATTTAATTATACACAATTTTGTTATAAAATCACATTCACAAAATTGTGTATAATAATTTACAACAGTGTAATTAATACACTAATTTAAAAATATTTTGATTAAAAAACTATATATATCTATATATATACTACCTATATAAACACATACATTCTTTTTCACCTAATTTTGTGATAAATAATAAATGTAATGTAAAAATATGTGTGTGTGAAGCGCGCGGGTGAAGCCGCGGGGCACAACTAGTTAAAAGTTAAATTTAAGCTAAAGATTCATTTACTTAATGCTAACTAGTAACGTTTATATACGTATAAGCAAAATCCTACTACTAAAAGGAATTAATCCTTCCAAACGTGTTATGATTAAATCGATTACAAATACCGATCGAATACCTCTCCGATAGATTATCTTATCTAATTAATTTATAATTTTGACTAAATAACGTCACAATTAGTGACGTAAATTATTTCTACTGACGCACGGACTGACGAGTCACTTGAATGAATATTATTTTTTAATATTTGATTTCCATTCTTTAACAATATTAATATAATATTGCTTAGGTATAAAAAATACTCGGTTATTGATTTGCCTTAAATATGAAATAAGCAATATAATAATGTCAAGTAACCTACGTTTAATTGATTTAATACTTCAATTTAGAGTCGACTAAATTCAAAATTGATGAAACACTCAAACTCTTTTTTAATTTTACCCGACTGTAAAAGATATGATTTCAGTCGGCATTTTGTTTTAACTAAGAATAGAAGTATTAGAATTAGTTTGAAAAATGCTTTTGTTCTATATTAATATATCGTAGTTACTAAATTTTGTTATTAATAATTTATTAATTGCAAAGAATAGCTTTAACACTCTGAGCCATTAAGGAAAAGAAGCATCGGCAGACCAACAAATCGGTGGGCAAAAATATTGATATATAGCAGGCCAAGATTGGATGATGCTCGCCAGAGATAGAGGATTCTGGTAGGAGAAAGAGGAGGCCTTTACCCAATCGGGATCCACATTACAAGAAAATAACTAACCACACGAACACTAGATTATTAGCTTAAAATATACTAACACGACTAAATATTTGAATTGTAACCATTTTGATGAGGAATAAAAGGCTTAAATATAAATAAAAAAAAGGGTGGCTTTAAGATAAATTATCTAATGTAAAATCAAATACAAGGTTTATAAATAATTTAACTCATTCGTTTCGGCATTATCCGCGTAAAACCAATTCGCTCCGTCGTGTAATAATATTTTTATCGCATTGGCACATATTTAGTGGGCAAAGAGAACTATGAAATTTCTATAGAAATTGGTTGAAAATATTTCGAATACATTTGTCAAATCTCTTATTTGGCGGCAAATTGGATATTTCATTGATGAACAAATAGCGATGTTATTACCTTGTCATAATAAAAACATTTTTCACCATCACCGAATGGTGCAAGTTTTCATCTCAATCAGATTGGAACTAGTTTCAAATCCAAATGCAAGATTTGACAGGGAAATTTAAAATATGAAATATCCTATGGATTTGTCATCTATATATGTAATATTCAAAATTTACACAAAGATTTGTGGCGTACTGTTTTATTACACAAATAGTAATCTATTCTTTATATTAAATACACGGTAGTCAAACTTGGAGGCGAACACTTCGACCTCCACAAAACGTGCTTCGTCATTACCGCGTCTATTGAATCAATTGCGCGTGCGCGGGTGGCCGCCTTAAGTAGCTACTGCTCGCTCCGAAATTCCACGTCATTCCCTCGCGTTTATTATTCAATTAAATACAAAAATTGGAATAATTTCATGTAAATTATATTTAATGACATATTTATGAATTTCTTCTTCGTTAATTAGTAAATCGGCTGCAAGAAATTCAAGATTTGCATAACTTTTTGTTAGAACATACCTATTTAATGGATCAAAAAAAATCAACAGACTCGGTTTTAGTTGAAATTACAGATTCTCTATTCAGTATTGAAGTGTGACAATTTATATATCTTAAAACACCATGGTTCTACAATTTACTCTCTAAGTTATTTAAATTCAAATCATTAAAAGTTATTCTTACAGTTTAAACTCTTTAAATTGGAAAGAGATAGCAGTATTATAAAGCGCTCATATCTCTGAGTGACTTTGAATAAAACGAAGCAGTTTTTTTTGTGAAATTGTCGTCTTCGAATTTGTTTTACAAACTTTTTCTAAATATCATACCAATATTACAAATATTATGACTTGATTGTAAAAACTACTATGCAGATGAATATCGACCTTCACATTGCAGATTGTACTTTCAGGACAAACTTAAGCTACATCGGCTTTGTACGAATATGTTGCAAATTTATCAATATTACTCGTACATAGTTCTCAGCCTTGGAGAGCATGTTGTCGGTATGGTCGCTTCCCAAGCGTATGCTGTCAAAACGATGTTTTGGCGTAAGCTTTATGTTCAAATTGTCTACAGACAATTCTGGAACAGTATATTATATCTTTATTGTTATAAATCCATTTCTTTACTTAACATAGTTACAATCGTATTGACATTAGTAGTAGGGGTACTTAGTGAAATATTACAAAATAGAATAAAATAATGAAATTGAAAGAGAAATAAGTAAAAAACTAAAATTAATTCATTTAAATCAAACCGAATCGATTTCAACTCGATAAAAATTCATTAATTTGCTTTCAATAAAATAAAATAAAATATATTAAATTAATTTAAAGCGAAACTTAAGTATTGAAACAATTAAATTTGTGTGTTTGTGACTGTGTTCATATATTAAGAGAAGCGTAGTGGAATTGAGTCCCAAGCCCCCTCCTCAAAAAGTAGAGGTCTTCTCCCAGCTGTTGGACACTAGAGGGCCTTTATAATACGTACCTTTTATTTATAACAGTTTTTTATAACAAACATTAATGTCTATTTCATTACAAACTTATCTTTTTAAAACGAAACGGAAAACGAAAATAAAAACTGTTGCAATTCATTTGCCACGCAATAATGAACCTTATTAAAACAAAACACATATTATATTAACTCTTTTTCTCTGTATAATAATTGCGAATCATTTGCTATTGAGACCCAAAAGTTAAAAGATAATATACATATGCCTACCTACAAGATATTTGAATAAGCTTACGAAAAAATGACGCGGGGTTGGCGTCCGGGATAATTTATACAATGTGCGATTGAGCGTTTGGCTTGGTAACTAATTGTATAGATAAAACTTATGTGTATAAATATGGGTTATTTGGTCTTAGTATCATTGCTATAATATAAATAAATAATATATATAAATAACACCCATATTATTCTAACACTAAAGAAAATCTTTTAGCTTAATAAAACTGTCTTTCGTATAACTTGTTTAAAACCAAAACTCCTTCCACGTAAACTATTTATGATGCGATTATTTAAACAAGATTCCAATTACCATATCACCGAAATGGAATTATTAATTAACACATATAACCAAAACGAAATACAATTTAAGTCCAACAGTTCACCCAACATGGATACATCTTCAATGCGAAATATTTGTCATATAAGTTATAACAAATCAAACCAAACATGGCGTAATAATGTTTATCGTAAAATACGTTTTTCAAACATCATTATCCTTTCCCTTATACGAAGCGGATCAAGTGCACGTTCTTGTCTCGATGATAAAATGAGTATTGAATGGTAATGGCTTATCAACGCGCAAAACACTACAGTTTTATGAATATTTACGACATCACTCGGACAAAGTTGAAAAAGATGTGCTAACGAGATTGAAATTGTCAATAAATGTGGCAATACAATCAACACTAAGACGATCGGGGTGGAATCATAATAATCCTAACTAATATTATAAATGCGAAAGTAAGTTTGTTTGTTACGCTTTCACGCCTAAACCACTAAGCTGATTTGAAAAAATCTTTCACCAATGGAAAGCTTCATTATCAGCGATTAGCATAGGCTACATTTTGTTCCCATATTCCCACGCGAACGGGAACTGTGAAACCGCGGGAAAAACGCTAGTAGTTTATAACTTTAGTGATAATTAATGTAGTTGAAGAAATTATTTGTTAGTTGTTTTATATACTCGTAGGATTGATTCAGTCTAGTGACTAGATGTAGAGCCATAGCTCACGAGATCGTTGATTCAATCTTGGGCTGATTAACGTGTTTGGGGATTTCAGACAAATAACTCTCAGTAGGTGCAGTCTTAAAATTGGAGATGTGGTTGCTCCTGAGCCTCGGAAAGCACATAAAGCCGTTGAACCTATATTCGTATAATTTTCTGTCCCTTCGGAATTTGAGAATGAGGGAAGAGAGACAACATCAAATCCTCGTCCCCAGTTTATTGTGTAGTGGATGTGAAGTCACGAAATATATTCGCTTGGCTTCATATTTATATAATGTTAAGATTAAGTTTTAATAACGAGCGATTTATAAACGAGCTAAATTAATACCGATATTTATCGATGATACCTATAAATGTAGTGGATGATTAGTTACACCATACATTGTCTGATTCTTTCGAATGACACATCAATGGAAAGAATAAAATCAATGTTTAACCAAACATACGAAAAACAACGCTCTTAAATAAGGTTACTCGGTGGTAGAGCTTTGTGGAAACTTGTCTGGGTAGGTCATCAGATATTCTACCGCAAAACAGCAGTAACTTGGTATTGTTGTGTTTCGGATTGAAAGGAGAGTAAGCTAGTATAAAACAGGCACAATATAACATAACATCTTAGTTGGTGGTGCATTGGTGATGTAAGCGATGGTTAACATTTCTTACAATGCCAATGTCTATGGGCGTTGGTGATGAACTACCATAAGTTGGCCCATACGCTCGTCCGCCTACCTATACTATAAAAAGGGTTGTATACGTTAAATAAAGCTATTAGTAAATTCAATCTGAATTATGCTAATCGATATCGTCGGAACGCAGTCAACCAATCCGTGATTGTTACTCACGCACAGCATATTATTTTTGTTATATTGTTTCAAATATTTCCGTAACATCAAGTATTAATTACAAAAGCTAAAACGAAATCCTAACTAATATAATAAATGCGACTGGAGTTTGTTTGTTTATATGTTACGCTTTCAAACCTAAGCCACTAAACCTATGTCAAAAATTGTCTCACCAATGGAAAGCTACATTATCAGAGTATAACTTAGGCTACATTTTGTTCCCGTATTCCGGTGAAACCGCGGGCAAAACAGTAGTATTTTAATAAGGATTAATAATAAATTGAGAATATTAAATTAATGTTGATCTATACAAATATTATTAATGCGAAAGTAACTTTGTTTGTTTTTCCAACTCCCACTGTTACACTTTCACGGCTAAGCCACTAAACCCCAATTAAGGATACTTATATGCTTTTTTACCCTCCCTCTGACACGCAGGCGAAGCTGGGCGAGGAACTAGTTTTTCAAAAGTATTAAAACCTACAGGTGTTTTTCTAAGTAGGATAATCGGCTTTATTCAGGCTTTGGAGCTAATGATATTATTTCTTAAGGCTGTTGATCTAATCGTATGTATTAGAGCGTGCTCAGCATTCCTTTTGCACCAGCGATACGCATTCCCATTTTTCAATGAATAGGAGTGAATGAATATACAAAACTAACCTTTAATTAAGCTAGTTAAAGATTAGTTTTGCTAGGGCGTGGTATAAAATCAAATATAAAAAAATGTCTTAATATAATTATTATTTAACAAATAATATTATTGAACTAAATAAATATAAATAAAATTTGCAGCTCAAGCCTCGAGCCTGCTACCAAGATTTTTTTTATGTTTTTAATTGAACATCAACAATTACAAAACTCCGTAAGTTCAAGCTACTTGGAAAGAGGTCCCGATTGAGGGCCCGTTTCTTTCTCTATGCACCGGGGCTCTTATCCACCTAGCTACGCCACTGACTAACAAGCTAACACCATATAAGTATATACTATATAACATTACTGAGAGCAATATCATATTTATATGAGGGTCTAATTAAAAATCAATATCATGTTAATTTACAGTAGAATAATTAATACATGTTCGTCGTATAAAACCGTTTTTATTTAGTATGTTAATCTGTTTCTATGTTATGAAAAGAACATAAAACTGTCTACATTAATCGATAATTTCAATAAGTCCACTCTATTTTATTATAATAAAGTCTGTTTCGTTTTATGACGCGCTGAAACAAATTTTGATATAAAGTATAATTGTAGAGAACATTAATTACTTTTAAAAAAATCCTCCGTAAGGTTTTAAAAGGAGGTGGGAGATTGTATAAGCAATTTAGTTTTCTTACACATCATCTATACTAATATATAAAGCTGAAGAGTTTGTTGTTTGATCCGCCTAATCACAGGAACTACTGGTTTGAATTTAAAAAATATTTTTGTGTTGGATAGTCCTTTTTTTTAGGAAGGTTCCAGGCTTATTTTTATTTATTATATTTTTATTAATTATACGCGGGTAAAACCGCGGGGCATAGCTAGTAACTTATAATTACATATAGTAATTCCACGCAAACAAAGTAAAATAATAATTATATTGAACTTGTAATAAAAGACTACATACATCACCTATATTCATGTCATATCTATATATGTGTAACAAACAATAATTTTCGTGACAATATTTATTAGAAAATAGTGGCGCGCGCGGTAGGCAGTGAAAAGCCTTGTCTATCCATGAACACAATAAATATGAAGTGCCACCGGCGAAGTAGCGTGTACTCTAGAGCCGAGCGTAGGGCTGACACTGAACTCGGAAACTTTCAAAATATTAACACATTGCTATTGTACATACTTTATTTTTATTTTCACACTGATATACTATTAAGAAACCATGTTTACTTGATTAAGTATCATATTATTAAAAGAAAAAAAAACGATCGTTAATTTCGAATACACACCACGAGCATATTATATATGACACCTATTACGGCTTTAATAAATACTATAAAAAAAAAACAAATATTTTCGATTAAATTAATGAAACAAATAATTGTTATTACCAATATAAAAGAGAATTGAATAAAAAAAATGCTTAATCTGTTTTTTTTTTTAATTTTATTTCACGTTTTTATTTGACGAAAACGTGTAATTGTACATCCCTATGTTGCTACTGTTTACGTAATGAGTTCCGGGCGGCCGCGCTGTGTCGGCACGCAGTGACTCATGTAACCAAACTGTAGGTATTAGTAGAGTCGTGTCGTCACGCTGCTGTCGCACTGCGCTGAACCGCGGCGATGCTTGCTGTTATTAAAACTACACGCCTAGTTTCTGATTTAGAAAACAGCCTCACTAATTGGGTTTTAAGTAAAACATATTAACTAGTTCCACTTCCTGACTTCTTACGGATAAAATAATAATAATAAAATATCAAAAATAAACTCATACTAAGTGTACTGGCTGTGCGTTGATAAAGTGTAAGTGTAAGAACAAACTATTTTATGTGTACGCACAGATAATACAGAACACTCCGAACTTCATTCAAATAATCCAAACATCTTTTCAGCTTAAATAAAAATAATATTATTGAAAATTAGTATATTTTTAAATATATATTGCAATTGAAAATTATCTTCAATAATATAATTAAAAAGTAAAATATGAAATTAATTACTTAATTAGTTTAAAAGAAGCTTCAATTTAAGAAGTAATGGAAGTAAATACCAACAACAATAGATTTTTAATTATATTGATGTGTGTGATGTGGATGCTCTTGTATGTCGCTCACATAAAAGTCCAGGATGGTATATACCTAACTATTACAGTTAAGCCACTATAACAGTTCTAATTTAAATTATTCAGTTCAAACACGGGTGGAATCGAATAGTGGTTCTAATCGTATGATGAATATTAATCCTTATCCATTTAAATGGTTTGATAATTAAGTTTGCTTATGTACGTCTCTTGTCATCTTTAAAATATTCGGATCAGACTTTTCGTTTAGAAGTTATGACGGCTATAAACATTCTCCAAGTAATAAAAATGTCACGGTTTGAACAAACTGTACCTATAGTGTATACTGTGTAACCGTATCGTCTATTAACAAATATTAATTTCCTTTTTTATGTTAAATATAGTTTGTAAATTTTCGCGGACGAAGTCGCGAGCGAAGTGCTAGTTAATTATATTTGAAGGGTATGTCAATAAAAGTAATCTTATAGCAAGAGTTATCTGATTAGTAACTAAAAGTAACAGTAATGTTATAACATTTTGTTACTATATTATATTTGTTATTTATTTAAAACAATGGCGAGCCAACCAATTGCAAGACTTTTGTCTGTATACGGCCGGTGTATTAATTTGCACTTAATATTTGAATGATGTTTCAGTATTCGGCCGTTTATCCGGTAATCGAACACGACCGTAACTGGGTTATTTGATAATTGTAACACATTGAGTTACTTACAAAATTATTGTCCAACAACCTCTTGCTTGTTTATTTTGTGTTATATGATGCTTGTTTTTTGTTGTTGTTGCAAGGAAATATGACAATACGTCAAAAGAGGATTTCACAGATAACACAATAGAATTACATATTGTGTGTACATATTGCTATGTAGTGTGTGTGTGTATACATAAGTGTGAGTTCGTGGATGTATGTTTGGTTGTGTGTATGATATTTTATCTTTGTATCCGAGACACGTCAGATATCGTCGGGCCAACTGACAAATTCTCGCGGAAAAGACTAATTAATCGCAGGTTTTTTTTCATTCATATGCTGTAACTATTACTGTTACTTGATGGTAAGGCTTTGTACAAGCCAGGGTAGATTAACTGATATTACAATTGTTTATAAGAGTATCCGCCCGCGGCTCTTCCGCCTGCGAAAGGATCATCTGTTGTTTTCTGATGTGTATGAAAAATTTTCATGACTCCGTTCCGTTGTTAACATGTGATAACCTTATAAAAAACCTACTGTTACATGTTTCATATTAGGTAGGAGAATTAGGGCTTATAATGAATTCTTATAAATGACTTTTACAATAATGAAAAACCAATATCAATACATTAACTCAATTAAGTAAAATAATTTACCAAGAATTGTTTAAAACAAAAAATATACGTTAAGCTGACACTCCAATTAAGTCTGTTTTAATTGTTTGCGCTTAAAAGTTCAGCAGAATTAGTATATGGTAGCACTGACACAGTCAAACCAAAAAGGCTTATCTAACTTCCGATAAAAACACATAAATTAGTTTTTCTTTATTTAAATTCAACAAAGTGCAAACATAAATTCCACTTGACCTAATGTTCCACTAAAAGCACAGTATCGCTTAGCGCTACCACAGACCTACGGCCATATCTCATGCAGAATATGAAGTACTGAGTAATTTAATTCATGCTTACGAAATATATTTTATCATATAAAACGAACATATATTTCATCAAAATAGAAATAAAAAAGGAACTCAAAAATTTGCAACCGATGCAAGAATCAAAAAAGAATTAAAATTAAAAACTCACTTAATGCAACACAGAAAAAGTCATTAATCTGAACGGTAATTGGCGGTTGGAAGTCTATGACGCAATAGGCGACCAATCATCGTTCAGTATTCAGTTAGACGAGTAATTGCTCTCAATGTCTTTGCCAGTCTTACAATAATGCACAAGGACTTATCATCACATGTTTTCTAAAAGACAAGATAGAAAGAATTTCGTATCTTTAATTATGAATTGTTTTAGTTTAATTAGTTGCCAGAATTAAAAACAAACTAAGGTTTAGTTTTAAAAATTACAAAATCACTCCTCTGATAAAAAAAGAAAATTCCTCAACTACTTTACAATATCTCATAATAAGTTAGTAATTATGTAATTGCAAAATATAAAACGCTAAATATTTAATGGACGGCAAGGTTTAATCGCGATTGCTCCTGGGCAACCGTCATTTACCTCCGAATAAGGAGGCCGTCGTAAAAATGAATTAAATCATTTACCCGAAACACTTAAGAGGTAATTTAAAAACTGTTTTAAGCACACGGCTTATGCAAGGTTATTAAAATAATGATAATGTTGATTTTTGAGAGTTCATTTTGTTTGGTTAAGGTGGAATCAGACGGATAATTTTTTCGTTCATTTTGCATCGCTCAATTTGAACTTTTACACAACGTGACACGTCTTAACAAAATAATTACACAAAAGAGACAAATCAATTCATTAGTGTATAGCTTGTAAGAACAAATTCTAAACTTTCGCAGAAAAGGATCGTGAAACGCCAGAAAATTATATTCGAAAACATTGACAATAATAACATTACAAGAATACATGCATCAAAATAGTATACCAGAAATCGATTCTTAAAATTGGAAGGTTGCGTGATGATGAGTTCTTACAGAATTGCACTGCTGATAAGTATTGATATTCGGCTGAATATTCAATCGAGTCAACGTTCTTCAGAGTTCAATGTGTCTGATAATACCTTTACCCAATATTTAAAAGGAATCTTGTAATAATACTACCTATATCAAATTATAACGTCTTCTGAGATCCTTTTAACATATTCCTAAATTAGCAGACGTTTATGTTGTATAGATATATAATCTTCATTATTGTTTTATATTTATTTTATCAATCAGATGAGAATCCAAGCCATGTAGACAATAGTGTTGCCATATAGCCGTGTGAAGCATAAGTTGCAAGATGTTATGTTCTTCGTGTCTTTTCATTATATATACATAATCTTTAGATTCTTTAGTCTATAGTTGGTACTAGTATTTGACGATAATTTGACTGGTTAGAAGTGGTACCTACCTAGTCCTAATTACTTATTTACCTTATCAGCGCAACTGTAAAACCAAAATATTACCTTTCATTATCAAAACTCAAGCGATTGTCGTAAAATGTTAATCGCTGGTGAACCGATAGTCCCTTCATATAGACTGTCATGGCGTGTCAATATACGTAGTAGGCACATTAATTTTACATAATCGTTTACGGAAATTTTTAGCAATCTACCCATAGATATCATATTACTGCCTTGTCTATTAACTGTCGATTCTATGACTTTTGTAGCTAGCTTATTAGCCATCAATTCAAAATGTACTTAGTTTTAGAGTCCCAATAGCGAGAAAGCGAGTGAACCCGACAATCTTGCGTCTGATCTCCTTCCGATCGTGTCGGATTGCCATCCCGTTGGATTATGATAGGAAATAGTAAATAAACCGGTGTTTGTACACACACGTGTGCTCTATAACATTCTGTGCAGATAACTACTTTGACCGTAATATGTCGAGACATAAGGTTGAAATTGAGGAATATAGTTCACTTAAAGTTTAATCAAATTCCCAATAAAACACGGCAGTTTCATTAAATTAATTGCCCCTTAGGCGCTGTTATCGAGTCCAAAAACAGTTTTATTGAAAATATTTTGTTTGCAATATAATTACGAGGAAAGCGTTGGATGCATTTCACTGGAACTTGGGGTATAATTTATAACATGGGTATGTTATACAAATAACATTGAGATTGTTGTTCCAGGAACTTAAAGTTTTCGCGGAATAATGTACAACTTAACCGGCGTCCATGCGAGTAATTCCATATATTTACTCTTAATAACGATTATTAACTCAAATAATATTTAAATTATTAAACAAGTAATGATGTGATGTTTGCGGAATCACAAGTTCACTTTTTAGGTGAAAACTCATCTATAGAAATTTGTAATTGACTGACTTATAAGCATAGAAATTTATAATTGAATTACTTCTAAGCTTATGATGTGAAAATAAGTTACCTAAATGTTTTTTATCTTAGGTTAATGTTAGCCGAGATGGCCCAGTGGCTACAACGCGTGAATCCTGATGATCGTGGGTTCAAACCCGGTCAGGCACCACTGAATTTTCAAGAGCTTAATATGACTTTATAATTCATCTCGTGCTTAACGGTGAAGGAAAACATCGTGACGAAACCTGCATGTGTCAAATTTCACTCAAATTCTGCCACAAGTGTATTCCACCAACCCGCATTGGAGCAGCGTGCAGCTCCAAAACCTTCTCCTCAAAAAAGGAGAAGAGGCCGTAGCTCAGCAGTGGGACATTCACAGGCTGTCACGTTAATGTTAGTGCTCTTAATTACCACGTTGTTGTGGTAGCTAGCTTATAAAGCTATTGATCTCCAGGTCCTGGGTTCAAGTCCCACGTCGGGTCAATATAAGTTATTGGGTTTTTCTTTTTTCAGACCGGATTCTGAAGCGTGTACACTTTCGGAAAGTACGTAAAGCCGTTAAGTAAAGCCTGTTCCTTAACTATTTCCGTATCCCGTTCCATTGGGTTATGTGAATAAGGTATAGAGAGTGGACTTCTGTTTTTGCACACTTTTGCTCTAAAATATGTCCTGCGCAAATGGTTATAGTCTTAATCGGTCAGGACATCAACATTAAAGTGTTACGCAATAACATACGGGATATGAATCTTATGTTTGATGTCGCATCGTCGCGTCGGTACCAAATGGTTAAAATATTAATGCAACAGTACCAGTGACCATTTTCCTTTCTTTATCATTTGACCATCTTTTTCATTATCATTCGTTACTAGTATGTATCAGGGAATGAAAATGTACAATGGGAATTGTAGGTTACATTTTAATTTTAAATACTTAACTCATTTTAATAATTATGTGCTGTACTGTTATAAATATGAAAATTGACTATTTGTTTGTGCATAATTTTTATCGAAACGAAGAAAAAACATTAAAAATACTATTATGACGTGGCGAGGCCACGGAAATTTATAGTATAAAATTTAAAGTTAATATCAACGAATAAGGATATTAAAACTCGCGCCATCATTATCTTTATCGAATGGACAGCAAAAATTGTTATTTTTTCCGATTATTATTTAATTTTATTCAAGAAGTTAATATTCTCGCCACGAAACGTCTAAATAGGCGAAGCCAGTAACGTGGTCTCGTTGGGCCTCGTGACTCGTCGCCCTTTGCCATTGTACGTCTCTAACCGTTACACAATAGACGTATCTCCGTCCTTGTCATTTTAACGAAGTATACGTCTACTCTCTAGCGTTTGAATGATAATGCCATTTTTATGTTAAATGTAGAAATATTTATGTTTTATATATATGATGATAAAGGTCAGCTTATATTTTAATATATTTATTATTTCGGTTTTGCTTGAAATGAGTAAGCCAATGGCGATAAAAAAAAGAAATTAGTTATTATTATTTAATAATATTAGCTAACAATATTCAGGAAAATAACACGCAATTGTTAATAAGTAATATCCTATATATAACTTCTTATTACTAAATATACAAAATTTTCTGCACGTAAATTATCTCTGCTCTGCTCTTAGTGGGGTCACAATTCTTTAAATGTAACCATTATTCAAATGTTTACGATAAATTAATCAGTGTATTTGTAATTATTATAAAGCTTCGTCTTCATAAACGAGAAATAGTAATTTTCGTATTGTCATGACGCGTTAATAACAAGAATGTCTGGAATTACCTTTAGTTATCAACGACCACCTATTAGTTGGTGATAATCCGCATAATTAATATAAATTTCTAACTGTTAATGGAGACTCGCCATATAACAAGCTTACATAGCTTGAACGACAAACGTAAGTCATAGACAATTATTTTATATACGGCTAGTTTCAGCACAATATGCCGTGTAAAGTTGAAAGCCTTGACGACATTCTCGGAGCGGTTAAATGGCAAATCGGTTTTTTTTCTTGATCTTCTGCGAACAACGAAACTGGTCGAACGAGCTGCGCGCGAGTTTTTTCGGACAACTACGGCGCGCGCACATTGCAACTGGTACGTTGTTTTATTAAAACTTTATTTATGTTTTAATGATAAATTATTTTATTATTCAAATAAGTAATGATTTGATCAATTAAATTTTGAAGCAAACATTTTAAATATCGTACAAAGAAAACATTCATCAATTAAGATATAATAAGCAATTGCTTTGATTTGATAAGATGATAAAATTATATAAATATATAAATAACACATTCATTTTATGATAAGAATTAAGAATAAAAAAATAATATTTTACTTTACAAATAATTTAGAATTTATTCAAGCAAATAATTATGATCTGTTTATAAAACTATAAGTAGGTAGTAAATTATAAAAGTTATCTAAATGTCATCAACCATAACAAAAACATCCTTATTCCATAAACAATTCCTTATCATTAACGTCATACAAATATCATGCAATTACCCGCTATCTTAATTATATACCTACGGAGGTATAGCGATAATCATTTTAAAAATACATCAAAAATCCAAGTTTTGAAATGGACATTAGTGCACTTTAACTTAAGTTGAGCCAAATGAGTAACTTAATTAAGTTCTTTCACAAACTAAGCGTTCGTGCATTTAACTTATTAGTTGTTATATTTACTCTCGTACAAATATAACACAATAATACATATATGTAATAAAAATAACAATTGTTTTCTTATATATATAACAATGAAGTATTACCTACAATATATTTTAATTTACTAGGTTTCGTTCGCGGCTTTACCCGCTTGTCGGAAGTGGGGACTGGTCAGGTGTAAGGTATAAAAAGTGGCCTATGTCTTTTTCATCCCAATGTACTTTGCTTGATACCTTACAACAACTACTTACTACAAAAATTGTATCAAAATTTGTTCAATGGCTTACCCGTGATACAATAATATACAAACGGACAGACAAATTAAAGATAACATTATTAAACATATGTCTCTTGATCTATTGCATTATTACATACATAACGAATTACATTAATTACTTGATATACTTTTCGCAACTACACAAATAACATAGATAGCCGATATTTTTAGTTTTGTCAAATTAGTTAACTTTCGAGCTCCAGTTGATTAGTTGATTTACAGTTGATTTAGTTTAAATAAAATAAACGACGAAATCGAATTAAACTATTTATATTTCGTAGTGAAATCTTAAAACACATTCCATATGTACTCGTATATGTAGCTACCTTTCGGCTAATTGACGGTCGGCCGTCGCATACTAATGGTCCGATTAAAATTATTTTATGGCTCATAAACGTGTCGTAATGCGTACCGACCACATACATATATTCAAACTAAATAAAATATTAGCAAAGATATTATCGAATGTTAAATGAAAAGATTAGTAGACCTCGCGCCGGCTTATATGATATTCAGTGCTTTATATTGCTTTATCGTATTATATAATTTGTGTATTGTTATTTTGTGACGATGTTTCATCTACAATACCTTTAGATAACATTATAATTTGAACGCATTTTAACACATATACCTAATTACATATATTTTTATTGATAGAATTAACTACAAAAATATTTTAAGTCCGACTTATAAAAAGTAGTTACAATTTCATTATCTATTTCAAATAGTTTTATTATTGTAATACAATCTTATATTGTTAGTGAAAACTCTATTGTCTATTGTAAAAATTGCTTCCTATAATATACAAATATAAATACATTATGTAAATATACTGTACTACATTATTTGTTTAGTGCAATGAATAAGGTTTGTCTATATATTTATTCGTGAATATTTAATTAAAACCAAAAGTAAGTAGATACCTAGTATACATATTTGTTTTTTTTTTATCAAACCTCTATAAATTTATGAATCTACAGAACATATAAATACGTTCATTATATACATAAATCTATGTATAAAATATTCTCGAGCTATTTTAATAAGGTCCTTATCTCGAAAGATAATAATTGATTTCCATAATCTATTACAAATAAGATATAAAAATACAGAAAGAGAACGTAAAATAAAATTAACATAATATATTTCAAAGCGCTTGACAACGAATAATGCTTATGTATTAAAATATATATTGATTAATTATTATATATCTAAAACAGTGATTGATTATATTAATTTTTAATTTGGGCATTATCGTTGTTTTTTTTAAAACAGTTATATTGATAACATTGTAAATTAAAATATAAAATGTAATATATTATTTCAATACAACATTTAAAATTTCAATCTAGGCAGGCATACGAACCGATAACCCGTAACGGATGACAATGACTGTTACCATCAAGTGATGAGTAGTGGTCACCATTTGCCCATTGATATAGGCACTGTGGTTGGCCCGCAAGTCATGAAATGTCAAACGAACATTGTGCTTACGTATATATTCTTTCCTAATAGGCCGGAAACGCACTGTCTACCCTACGTTTTTGCAGATATCTTTGGACGGAGGTAGTCTCTTTCCATCAGATGAGCCTCCAGCACGCTTCACGTGAAAAAAATTGATCTACAGTGACCCATCCAACCTGAACAAAGCATTGGTACCTCACAATAGTTATCATGTCTTATATATTATAAATTCGAAAGTGAGTTTGTTTGTTTGTTACGCTTTCATGCCTAAAACACTAAACCAATTTTAAAAATTCATTCACCAATGGAAAGCTACATTACCTTCGAGTAACATAGGCTACGTTTTGTCCCCGTGCTGCCATGGGAACGGGAATACAAACGCAAGGATATAATAATTATAAATCAGCAATATTTAAAATCTACAGCCGAATGAGAAATACCTAAAACTATTTGTGACAAGGCCGCCTTTGCGAGTAATCCTTTTTTTTTCCTTAAACCTTGTTATTTTTTTTATAATTGTGCGCAATAAAGTTTTTATCTACCAATGGATTTATCAATATACAACTACTAATAGTTGGTTGGTAGTTATATCGTTAAATGTACTATAAATTAAAAAATACATAAAAACAAATCTTAAATTTATAAGACCGGAAAAGTCCAATCGAATTTTCAGCGAACGGATAATTTAATTAACAGAGAATGATATATATACTATCCGAAGTCACATCACCACAGATTCAATATTCTATTATATAATCTATATGATGATGGTATTCTCTGAGCGATTGCAGAGACTACACAAATGCGCATAATATATGTGAGTGCATAAGTGTATTCGCAACTGGTCAGAATCCGATTGGCAATCCAACATGACCGGACCACGTACGGCAGCGTCACTTGCTTTTCGAGGCACTAGAATATAATCAACTTCGAAGCTAAGGGTTTGTTACAAACTGTCAATCGAAAAAAAACTCAGTTGTTTTTTTTTTTACAAACACAAGACTAAGATCTGCAGCTTATAAGCTAGAAACTAAAGTATTAAGCTAAATACATTTCTTAGAGCTGATAATGTAACTAAAAAAAACATCGTCTGAAAATGTTGAGTGTCACATTTAATAATTTCACAGTCCATCAATTAATTAATATTGTTCGGAGGATTGTATAGTGATTAATCAATATAACGACGGACAATTTTCCTCTCCAAGACATTGTTGTTATAATATCGGAATGCATCGAGCGATACTACAGATCACCTTGACAGATAGCAGATTACATCCGGTTGACCTTTGGAAGAGGACCGATATATCAGCCAGTTTATGGAGCAATCAAATATGCATAATAGAAACCGCTAAACCATAAAAAAGCAATAAAACATATAGATAATTTTGAATAACAATGATATCATCTAAAATTGATTTTTCGTTACCTACCAACCTAATTATTATTATCCCGTTTTTTAATGTTACTTATTATTTATATATTAAAAAAAACAGTCAAAAAATAGTCACGTGACCCTTTCTACGAAGTTCAAGGAAATAATGGCACAATAATTACTAAACTTTTTAGAATATGTACAGATGAAAAACGGCAAAACTTTATCACCGTAGTATGCGCAAGCAATCCCGTGACGTCCCCTGAAAAGATGGAGTGGGTACTGTAATTGGTTGTTAATTATTCTTATCATGACTTGTGAGACATACACAAAATGTGATCGCTGCGGGACGCCCGGCAGATGTGAAACATAAAAATTGATGGTTATTGCGAGAATATAGAAAACCTATAAATAAATATCGGCGTATAGATAGAGACATGACATACGTCATGCAAATAAAGACACAACTTTACATTCAAATTAACGGCGATCCCTCGATGACGTCAAACCACGATATATGGCTTACATGTTCGTTTGACGTTACCGCCAGAGATAACAAAAAGTCTGCTATCACTCTCGTCTCAAATTCAATAGTCAAATTAATGACATCACCACATTCTCGCCGACAAATATAATAAGGACGTTGAATTCAAAATTCAAAATCAATTTTCTTTGTTCAATATAGACGCGTTACACTTGTTTATTGAATGTCATAAATCTATCACCGGTTTGGAAATAAACACCTCGAAACTCGACTTACATGTCGAATTACATGTCGAACGCTAATGTCAATTTCATACAATGATTATTATTTTCTATTCTATTCTATTAACGTAAATGCCACTTGTCTTCAGGCCCTGAGCTGAAAAGAACCGGCGAAAGAAACTCAGCGGGTTTTTTTTAAGCTCATTACAATTATAGTTGATTTACATAATAATAGTCTTATTTATTTGAAATAGCCTGGAGACGATCGTTTCATTCCCAAAAGTTGAGTTTCGTTAAGTATATAAATAATTTTTTTGTTTTTATTATTATATAATAATATATAGAATCCGCACCACACACAAGGGAGTAGAGAGCGATGGCGGAGAAGTAACATGGCGTAAAAGATCTTCAAGCCGTTTGACGTCACGGCGTACGACTCTTACTGCCAAAGCGCACCGAAAGATGACTGACATTAATATAAAATATTTATTTTTTTATTTCAACAGTTCCTAAAACACTCCTCAATCTACCGCGAAACAGCAACTTATAGGCTAAGAACTCACGGAGCGGTTTTGTCCCGCGCCCGCCGCGGTTGCGGGTCCGTTACCTCTGTAGAATGCAGATTATAGATATGTAAAATATTAAAGCAGATCTCACGACGCGTTTTAAGCCCGCGTTGAGCGCGGTTGTTTGCGATTCCCGCTGCAACGGCGGGCAACTTGTAGAATCGCGCGGGACGCGGTCACCCGCAGCCTCGGTTGCGCGCTCTGTGACCGCCCGTCTTGCAACCGCCCGTCTTGCGATCATCGCCCGCCAAATTTGCGGGCGATAATCTCAACCGCGACGGCTGCGTGATCGCGCAAATCACCGGTCTCGTGAGTTTAGAAATAATACCGCAGATCCACAAACGCAGCGGGCACGGGAGAAAACCGCTCCGTGAGTTCTTAGCCTTAGGCTAGGCAGTGATTTGCACGATCACGGCCCGCGCGGTTCTACAAGTTGCCCGCCGGTGCAGCAGTGCACTGTTTCCCTGCCGCAGTGCAGTGCTGCAGTGCGGCAGGGAATCGCAAACAACCGCGCACAACGCGGGCGTAAAAACGCGTCGTGAGATGTGCTTTAATTTTTTACATATAAATCTGCATTCTACAGCGGTAACGGGCCCGCAACCGCGGCGGGCGCGGAACAAAACCGCGCCGTGAGTTCTTAGCCAAAGCATTGCTTAACTAATCACCCGCTAAACAAAGTAATGCCGTCAGTGATTGGCGGCATATTAACAATGTAGGATATGGTTTATTATTGACACAGATAACTACATAGATAGATAGATAACTATATACCATCAGATCAGATCATATTAGCTCGTCTGCATACCTATATGCAAATAATTTAAAAAAACTACGAGGAGGCCATATAAATTATTTTTACCGGGACTATATTTTTTAATCTCATCATAGTAAGCGTCATTGTAGTTGATTAAGCATAATGGCTTTATGTTTTTTTTTTGTTTTCACGTCTAATCAGAAAATATTTAAAATGAATGTACCTAAGTAAATACATATTACCAGCAATTAGTATTAACTATAGCTATAAATACTATTGTTTGAGGATTGGCTATGCGGATAGAATGCCGTTTGCCAGGACAGTATAGACAATAGGACATGCTGATCTTTAATGACACCGGGGGACATTTCTACTAACAAATTGTCATTTTATCGCAATCGAATCGAAGCTATTAATTGATCGTTGCTATTAATCCGTTTTCCTATTCTTTAATGTAATTACATTAACTTCAGGCAAAAAAGTTAAAAAATAATTTTGGTTTGGTACCACGGTATAATGTTAACAAAGCAATGATTCGGCTCCGATCGGAGTAAATATAGTTTATTCCAAGTTGGATTGGAATTCGATCGGGCAGTATAATATTGATTAGCAGAATTGACAGCTCTAGTACGCTGTCATGTGGATTATAGATATTTTTATTGCGTTATTTATATGTTATTGTGCTACTTTTCGTGCTCGGCGGTGCAGAAAACATCATGTGGTACCAACCCGCAATCGTGCTCGCTCCACACCATCGCTGTAACAATTTACACTTACATTAACACTTTGCCCAACTATGCCATATCAACGGTCTGTCGCTCTCATATCATCTCATATCTCCACTTCAATTGAAAAATACAGTTTTATTTTATAGAGTTAAGAAAAAATATCGTGAGAACTTCGTCACGACACTACGCACATAATCAGCGTATGTATATATGTAGGTATATATATTGAAAACACTATTACCGACCGTCATAAAACGCTGCCGTAATGTCGCTTAGTTGCCGATCACGTACGTCAGCCGCAGATTTCAGACAAGACAGGAAATATTAATAAAACACAAACAAACTTAGTCATACTAGCGTGGCTATATAAAATTAATTAAAACTACCTACATTATAATGTGTAAAATCCATTAATTGTAAACATTAAATATGGGTAAGTTAATACACTGTTGTAAGGTAAGGTAAGGTAAGTTGTACTTCTTATAATAATTGTAAGCAACAGTTTCTTTAGAATACAAAAACAATTTCCTGTTACGTACTTGTACGTAAATATTGGTGAGAGTGTTTTTGAACAAATAAAAAAACGGAGTATATATTTAACGGTATAGTTTTAATATCTAACATATTTAATAGCTTAACAGATATTAAATACAAACGTTCCATCAACTGTATTTATTTAAATAAAATAGTATGTGAGCAAAATTACTATCACATGTTCATACAATTCTCTATTTATTGAATAAAAGTCTATTGTCTGCTTATCACTTGATGTGTCGAAGCATAGATACGAGCTCGTCTGTGAGTTTAACTGAAATATGTAATGTAAAACGGTAATGTAACGATACACAACGATATAACCTCACTCGCTACCCTACTCGATATCATTATTAGAACTTGTGCAAAATGATGCATTCAACTGAGTAATTGAGTAAACCTCACAGATATAAACATTACATCAGAATCGTTACACTCATATGTTACTAATAAACGTTACGTGGATATTTAAACATAACACTGTTATGTTAGCTGAAGCGTTATGGTGCGTGAGATAAAACAAAAAAAAAGTGCAGAATGCAGATCCGTTTAAAATCGTACCACCCAGTCGCCTGTTATTCTATCGAGCTGATCGAACTGGTCTTAAACAATGCATTGTTGTCTGCCAATTTCAATTGCCAAGATATCTTAGATTCCATGGTTGACGCATTGACTATAAATAATAATGTCCTCCAGACCGTTTCCGGCCAATCCCAAGAGAGATTAGCCAACTGCGCAGGAGGTATTTTAGTGCACAAGTGTGTGCGCAAACACAGGTGCACTCTCTTTTCCTTCGCTCTCATAATCCGATGGGACGGCAATTCGACACGACCGGAAAGAGTTCAGGCGCAGGACCAACGGCTTAACGTGCTTTCCGAGGCACGGAAGTGTACACACTTCCAACTTCCAGACTCCATGCTGCTACTGAAAATTTTCTGACCGAAAACCCCAATAACTATTTATTGGCCCGATCTGGAAATTGAACCCAGGACCACCGAGTCTGCGGCCTTATATCAAGCCACTAGACCAACGAGGCAGTCAATTGACTATAAAAGTTATATATCACTTGGTGGTAGGGCTTTGTGCAAGCCAGCCTGGCTGAGTACCACCCATTCAATACATGTTCTGCCGCTAAACAGCAACAGGGACACAAGTACTACGTATTTTTGTGGTCCGGTTTAAAGGGTCAATGTAATTACAGACACAAGGGACATAACAACTTAGTTCCCATGGTTGGTGGTGCGTTGGCGATGTATGTAATGGTTAACGTTTCTAACCTTCTGGCCACGGGAACGGGCATCGCGGACGGCGCCAGTCGAAACGACAACTCACGTAGCGCTGCAATCAAGCCGCATGAGCTCAGCAGCAGCAGTGATCGCCATCTCAGCAAGTATTTTATTTTTATTTTATTTATTTATTTCCGAATGACAAGAGTATATAGACGATGTATATATATCAAGGCTGTCGCGGCATTGCTAAGGATTAGTACCTATTCCTGTTAAAGATTTAAGATTAAAATTGTAGAAAATACAGGAGGACACGATGTAAAGTAGAAATTGCATCTTTATTTCGACCGAAAACCTCTTCAATGCATGTTTATTATATATAATTGAAATTCAATATTTTTGTGGATCGCTAAGCTTAAAACAGCTGACCTAGCTTGTAGGATAGCAACATAATTACGTCGAGTAGAAGTAAACGGTTTTTGTTCCGAAGTTATTTATCTCGACACCGTGACATACGCCGCGCTGCTTAATACACATATGTATATGTTTCCATCACCGGTCGCATCGCCTGACACTCATACATTTTGCTTAGCAACATTTACTGTGCGCGCCGCCGTACCGGTCACCGCTGTCTATGGCATGCATTTGGTTAGAAATATACATTGATTATTATAGTAGCTAGTCGTCGTTCGCATACCGCAATTGTGCACTCCAGCAAATGTCTCGTGGCCAGGCCGCCACAGTGATAAAGTTTATGAGTGATCTACCATCAGGTGGCTTGCTCGACCGCCGGCCTATATTATAAAAACAGTACCATGTGATTTTGCCATATAGTAACCCTGCTTCTGAAATAACTGAACACGAATCCACGAATGTATAGTTAAAGTATATACCTACGTCATTCATCAAAATTTAAAATATATATAGTGGTGAAGTAATAGCGCAAACGAATCTACCAAACGTCACGTCTTGAAGTCTCCTTCGGTCATCGAACAGTGGGCTCTTTTCACGCGTAAAGCACCGAAATTAAATTAAAGAATCTATTCATAACGGATACAGTGCTAGCATTCATCCTCACAGCTTCTCATAACCATGACATAGTTATATTAATTTATAAAATTCGGCTAGCTTTATTGAATATGTTTATAAATGAATTTTTAAAAATATTCTCTATTCTACTTTGCAGAACAATAGGCATTAGGAATTATGTTTTTTTTTTCAATTATGCGGACGAATAAATAGACCACCTGATGGTAAATGGTCACTCCCCTTAAAAGGACACTGTAAGAAATATTAACCATTCAAAGATAGTAACCAAGACATTACGTCCCTTACGCCTGCACTGGCTCACTCACCCTAGAAACCGGAACACGATTCTAATTATTGCTGTTTAGCGGTAGAATATCTGATGAATAGATAAAAGGTACCTACCCAGATGGGCTCGCACTAAGCCCTACCAAGTAAGACGCTTATTATACTTATAAAAATATGTTTTAAAAGCCTTTTAAACATTAATTCTTCTCCAGAGCGGTAATTTCCAATTTGACTAACAATAATTAAGTGTAATGCTTTCATGTGAATAAAGTATTTGGATTTTATATAGAGGCGTACCTGTAGCCCATTGGATACACTTACAAACCGCGAAACTTAACCGAATATTTAAGTAATAACCGCTAAATTTTTACTTCTAATTTGTTCCGATTGTAATAAGCGGTGAAAATAAACATCTTGAGAAAACGTGCATGTATCGGAAGCAAATCTGTCACATTTATATCCACTAACCGCTGTTTGAGCAGCGTCGTGGAATAAGCTCTAAACCGTATTCAATGACAGGACAGTATAGCCTAGCAGTGGAATAATTTCAGTTACTTTGTTTTCGTTATAAATAAATGATGAAAAATTAATATAGAAAATTCACACTAAAGCGTTAATCATTACAAATAATAAATAAATTAAAGAATCTATTCATAACGGATACAGTGCTAGCATTCATCCTCACAGCTTCTCATAACCATGACATAGTTATATTAATTTATAAAATTCGGCTAGCTTTATTGAATATGTTTATAAATGAATTTTTAAAAATATTCTCTATTCTACTTTGCAGAACAATAGGCATTAGGAATTATGTTTTTTTTTTCAATTATGCGGACGAATAAATAGACCACCTGATGGTAAATGGTCACTCCCCTTAAAAGGACACTGTAAGAAATATTAACCATTCAAAGATAGTAACCAAGACATTACGTCCCTTACGCCTGCACTGGCTCACTCACCCTAGAAACCGGAACACGATTCTAATTATTGCTGTTTAGCGGTAGAATATCTGATGAATAGATAAAAGGTACCTACCCAGATGGGCTCGCACTAAGCCCTACCAAGTAAGACGCTTATTATACTTATAAAAATATGTTTTAAAAGCCTTTTAAACATTAATTCTTCTCCAGAGCGGTAATTTCCAATTTGACTAACAATAATTAAGTGTAATGCTTTCATGTGAATAAAGTATTTGGATTTTATATAGAGGCGTACCTGTAGCCCATTGGATACACTTACAAACCGCGAAACTTAACCGAATATTTAAGTAATAACCGCTAAATTTTTACTTCTAATTTGTTCCGATTGTAATAAGCGGTGAAAATAAACATCTTGAGAAAACGTGCATGTATCGGAAGCAAATCTGTCACATTTATATCCACTAACCGCTGTTTGAGCAGCGTCGTGGAATAAGCTCTAAACCGTATTCAATGACAGGACAGTATAGCCTAGCAGTGGAATAATTTCAGTTACTTTGTTTTCGTTATAAATAAATGATGAAAAATTAATATAGAAAATTCACACTAAAGCGTTAATCATTACAAATAATAAATAAATCATATATCAAACATCAGTATTAGTTTATTTAGTCTTGAAGTTGATATTCAACGGTCGAATGGGATTAGTTTCAATAAGCCGTGGTAGAAGTTTGCTCGTGACAGTTTTACAACTTCACTTACACGGGTAAAGCAATTTGATAGGTTTTGTGATATCGATTTATATAACGTTGGTGAGCTTAGGAAAACTTTTTATAATACCCTAACAGTCACTGAGTTCAGTATTGTACTGTATATGACACAAAGCAACTAAGCAATAACAGTCTTCTATAATACTTTGACAATTATTAATTTTAAAGAATATTTTCTTGTAATTCTGTGGTGTTTTATAATTGGTTTTGACTAATTCATAATTCTGAGTTGTCAGTGAGTTTTTTGTACGTCTTTGCTAGGTGGCGCTGCAGCGCATCGACCGATCACCATTAGTATAATGAGTAAGTAAGTTTATTATCTATATCTTTTATATCTATAACCGAAATACCACTCATCACGAGATCTCCTTGACGTAGACGCTCACTACGAACGAAATAGAAGTTTTCTTTTCAAGGGTTTTTGCTTCTTGTCTATAAATATGAAAATTAATGGTTTTACGCGAGTGAACTCTTCTGTACGCTTTCTCGTTTCAATCCGTATGAGATGAAATTTTGGTGAGTTGATGTGATAACGCCCGCGAGCGTTTCCGAAATCAGTAGTATGTACAACTTCGTGTATAAATATATAATATTTATGTATAGTCATATTCAAATCCTATATAAAAAATAGTTTACAAAATAAACAACATACAAATATACCGATTCGAAACAATTAAAAGGGAACATGCTATGTATTTATACAAAATTTACTTTATTTTAAACGGTGAATTACTACTACGACCCTATTAACATTTTTTGTAATACATATTTTATTAACGTACAAACATATTAAATATATTTAACCTTTACAAGCATATTTAGATATATATTAATACTCGTTGAGTACAACTAACTACTGTGTGAGCTCGTTAATGGCGCTTAATTACAGCTCAAAACGTGATAATTACGCGTGCGTACAATTGCAGTGCGTATAAGCCTTGTTTAATTACAAAAATATTTTTCACTGTAACAACAAAACAACATTACGAATGAGCAATCAATTGCTTGTAATCAATTTGTTACTTTATTACGAAACTAATTATAGTTTTTCCTAACGTTAATATAAATACTGCAGTTCTTTCTGTCTGAGCTATTCAAACGATGCGTCCATTAGTTTAGTAAAAAACACCGCAATCAACTAAAAGCAAAATCATTTTCCAATTTCATTTCCTCTGTCCGGGGAGCGATGTGGAAATGGAACAGAACAAAGGGGATCACAAAGGCTATCGTCGTTGCGCCCCCTCGATCCCTTTCCCCCGACACCCGCTAGAGGGTGAAACGGGCGAAGTGGGTGAGCTGGGTGCCTCCCCATCCCCCTCGAGGGATTGCGTGCACTAATTGCGCGCCTAAATTGGGGTAATGCATGAATTCGTTCAGGATTTTAATAAAGTATGAGCCGGATCAGAACGGCCATTTATTTTAGTTAGCGAGGCTTACCTTTGTAGTGTTATTGACACATTTGCGTAGGTATATGTTGAAACTAAAACTAAATACGACTTTGGTCGTAACTACTTTACAAGTTAACTGTGTTTCCTATGTTATTTTATGTCTATCTATAATATGAAATGATTTATAAAAAATATTTGTTTAAATCAAAAATAGACAGACATAAAATTAAGTCATAATTATTTTAAAATATTGTTATTGATTATGAAACACAAATATTGTTAATGAGATACGAGGACCGGTCAGCATCATCATAATCATCAATATTTAATGAACCAGTATTTATTGATAAAATATGTCACGGCTGTCGTGTTCTCTCGTCTGCCAGTCTAACGCCGAGCGATCAAGCAATATCCGAAGCATAAAACATCGCACAAGTATAAGCAATACCCTCGACCTGTCACGCACACGTTGCGTCAATAACGCTGACGCACAACTAACGTAACGCACTACCGCGGAAAAGTGACATAGTATTCGATTGAAATGCCGTAAATAAAACATGCTGCAACGATCACCCTTCGAAACATTCGCATTATTAAGTTACGCGATCCCCGAAGCGTTTTGCCGCCAAAACAACGAACATTTTGCCCCCCGGCGCGCGTAAAAACATTCAAGGCGACCGAGCCGCTAGAGCAACAGAGAGAACCCGGCGAGACGGAAAGGGATGGCTGCTTTAATATTTTATCAGTCATCTCCTCAGCAGGTCTACCTGCGCCACACCAAATTAGAATATAATGAATGTGTAACTAAGGTCGAGAATGATTTATCGAGTTTTAGGATTGCGTGTGTGCCCTTACGTCGGTGAAAGGAAATTACAACCACACCCACGTATAATGTTGCCGCAATAAAAAACGTGTGAGAAGAAATAATGAGCGGTTACTGGCGAGTCGAGAATCGAAACCGGCGATTTCGTATTTTTTCGTACATCCTTTAATTGATTAGAGGAAGGTACCGTCAAAGGATGTTAGCGTAGATGTTAATAGGCTTCGACTCGAGTGGAGGTAATGAATGATGGATGAAGGGTCCTGCGAATCTGATTACAAATTTAAATGCGGGATGCAGATGAGCCGCTCGTGATCGGCGCCTGTTGAAATTCAATGAGAACGAGGCCATCGTGATCATGCGCTGATAGCAGACAGATCAATTGACATTCTGAACATTCGTCCCTTTACATTGTCCAACGGACTTCACCGTTCTTTATTTACGAGTTACCCTGACTCCGCTTTCGGTAGTGTACTTTTAATTGATGTTTTGGATGCTTAAGTTTTGTCAGTAATTAAATGATGCTTTATAAAATAACGAAACCAAATTATTTTGGATTTTTTTTATAAAATGACATTGTCCAGGATAAATTAAAAAAAAATCACTTAATTAGGTTAAAATATTGATCGGCAAATTCATTATATCAGTTAATAAATGGAACGCGCGTTTTTCTTCTAGTTTGTTCGGATAAAAGTGTATAAAATTTGCTGTTCTTATAGACTTTAAAGCCAAAGTAATTGACACTTTTTTGTATTTATTACAAAAGTCAGAAAACAGAACTCATATAATTAAAAACTTGTTAAAGTTATACCGTATAAATGTACTAATAATTTTAATAATAAATTCGACGCTTCGTAGAAAAATGATTAATTCCCAGCATGTGATGGGATATATGTATATCATATTACCAAATGTATTAGTTATAAAACTATTCTACCATATAGATAAAAATATAATGGTACAACTGTTTAATAAACAAAGTTTAACGAAAGCTTTCTATAAACGTTATCGAATTCCTTTATCGGAGGAATGTAAATTGTTGAAGGCGCGTCGTATCTAATGGGAAACTCAAATATTGGGTAGTTGAGTTCGATACATCGTTCCGCTTCGGAGATTGTTTGAATTTTAAGAAATTCAAGATTATTCTAATTCATCCGATCCGATTACTTATCTTATACTCCACATGGTTTCACCAGCGCTCAGCGATACTGCTTCGACCCAGTGGTTCATACTTCATAGCATGATGTTAAATAGCCTATTACCTTCCTTGAGAATAGGGCTATCAAATATAACAATATTTTTTGTAATCCAACTCGTGGTTCCATAGATAAGTGCTTGCAAAGAATTAAACAAACTCTTTAGCTTTATTATATAAAAAATATACCTAATAAAGATACTTGCGTGATATACTTCATGGATGTAAAACTCTGTTAGAGATCATAATTATAATTCTACATAATTCTTTGGATTCGTAATTTGTAAATTTGAAGTTGATATGTACCGCAGTTATAATTGAACACTTTATTTTTAGTTGCTTGTTTTCGTAACTGTAGTCTCCCCCCAGTCCCACCATCACCAGTAGTAAGATATAAACTATAGTAAAATATATTAGCTAAATCATTATTATGTATACCTACTGACAATTAGCGATACCGACTAAATTCGCTGATAAAAATAAAATAACTTAACTTTGTTCGATATATATAATTCATTTGATATATTAAGTAAATTATATATACGCGTAAGTTCACAATTAATACGAAAATATATAAAGGCACAATATGCTAAAAACTTCACAGTCGTTATCATGCAGTATGACGGTTCAGTTTGTTATCATTCAATTATAAAACATTTCAATATTTATCAGGTACTTATCGAAATAAAAACTAAAATGAGTTATTAACAACGATGACACTACACAAACGGGATTGCACTGTACAAGCACGAAAAAAATTATTTAAACTATCGTAATCAATAATACTTACATTTTAATCATTTGCTGCATATAAGACGCATTGGACGTTCCTTTATCATAGAAGTACCTTTTTTCAGTCGTGTCTGGCCATCACGGTGATGAGTCATTTTAACCTAACTCCTACTTTCCTAGGTGCACTTATTTTATCACCCACCACCTCGATATCCTCAGCATTAAGTTAAAAACCAGTTATAAAGCCAGGTACGGCACCACAATAGAGGCACAGGCTCAAAATGTGGCTAAAAATCTGATGATCACGTATGGAGTGTTGCAGCGCATTGGTTGAGATAACAGCACAAAATATTAGCTTGTCGTTTGTGAGTGCATTGTTGAATCATTTGAGATGATCTGAAAGATTAATAGGCATAAGATAAGATAATACAATAATTATAACATAGGCGGCATAATATAACACTCGCCTCTTCGTCTGTGACCTACCAGTTGTTCTTCAAGAAGTTGTGCGCATAAGAGTTCAATGTGCTTATCCCGCTATCATCCTTCTTTCTTCTTCTTTGACTGCCTCGTTGGTCTAGTGGCTTGATATAGCGCCGCAGACTCGGTGGTCCTGGGTTCAATTCCCAGGTCGGTCCAATAAATAGTTATTGGGGTTTTCTTTCAGAAAATTTCTCAGTAGCAGCCCGGTGTCTGGAAGTTGGAAGTATGTACACTCCCGTACCTCGGAAAGCACGTTAAGCCGTTGGTCCTGCGCCTGAACTCTTTCCGGTCGTGTCGATTGCCGTCCCATCGGATTATGAGAGCTAAGGAAAAGAGAGTGCACCTGTGTTTGCGCACACACTTGTGCACTATAATATCTCCTGCGCAGTTGGCTAATCTCCCTTGAGTTTGGCCGCCGTGGCCGAAATCGGTCTGGAGGACGTTATCATCCTTCTTTAACCATACTAAGGTACTAGATGCATTGTAGGATATTATCTACATTTGTTCGAAATACCTGTGATCAGTGGTAAGCGCAATCAGCTTCATAATATTGTGGAATTCGCTACCGGCATCTGTATTTCTGGGTATTAACAACCTAAGGTTAGTTAGAGCTGGATTGAATTGGCATTTAATGTTTTGTTCCATCATCGACCACATCTGGCCATAACATTCTAGACTACGGTCAAGAGCAAACCTATTATCCCTAAAAACCTACATAGTCTGTTAAGTTACCACTCAACTAGCGGACGTCCTTATATATACACTAGCTTTTACCCGCGACTTCGTCCGCATAAGTTTTTTTGTTTTCTCCCGGCTATAAGTCCCCCTGCAACAATGTCCCACTATCGTGTTCCAGTCCTCAACTTCACATCAAAATTTGTTCAAAAGCAACCTAAGCTACATAATGGATAGCTCCGAATGTTTCCTTAGTAAATATAAAAAGTAAATAATGTAAATCGGTTTAAAATACTACTAACTACCTACCTGCCAACCCCCGATGTTAGACAGTGTTACATGTTGAATAGTAAACAAACTAAGTGTAGGTGTTATAATTTCGGTGATGAACTGATTACCTATCCGTTTCTTTGTCTAAAATGAGTATTAACTTATCACTATGATTGATTACTGAGCATAAAGTTCGTATAAATGTCTATCTAATTACCTCCTCAAGTTTAAAGCGTAGCTAGTTATGTAGTACTATATTAATTCTGTGGTGTAGGTAATTAGATTTTATCTGTATGTAATTTAACAGTCAGTTGAATAAAAAATCGTATACAAATCAGATCAATAGCTATGGCGTAATGTGATTCTAGACAGAGTTTTAATGTTGTAGATAGGTAGCTGTGTACAGGTTCCTGTGGGAATGAGATATTTTCCCGAAGTAAAAAGTAGTCTGAATTTTGGTACCTTCCTACCCTATAAGTTAAGTAGTGTGATGGTATGTCGCTAAGTTTCGATCCAAGTAAAACTGTTAAATAAAGACAGATGCATCAAAATTTTATAATAAATTCCCTAAATTATGGCGCCTAACTTTAAGTCTTAGTAACACTCATTTAAAAAAAAAAACATCAAAATCATTTCAGTAGCTATGGCGTCATTCGCTTCTTGACACGATCACGCTAGATTTCCGCGGGAATGAGGTATTTTCCCGCCGTAAGAAGTAGCCTGTGTCCGTGCCTAGGATCCTATCTTTATATTAACCAAGTCTTATAAAAATCCGTTCAGACGTTAAGGCGTGAATGAGGTAAACTTTTAAACCAAACTATTAAAAATCACTAACTTAATTAGTTTTCTGCCTACTGCCTACGCCTTAAGTACGATAGCATGAATATTAATAGCCCATATCCTTTTCTAGGTTACTATCTATCACCTAACTAAATTTCATCAAAATCCGTTCAGCCGTTTAGGCATGATAGAGCAAAACTCCCACCAAAAACCATAAAAAAATCACTAACTCAATTCAGTTTTCTGCCTACTTCCTGCCCCCTAAGTACTATGACGTAATCATTTTGATCTTATATCCGTTTTTAGGTAACCATCTATTACCTTACTAAATTTCATCAAAATCCGTTCAGCCGTTTAGCCATGATAGAGCAAAACTCCCACCAAAAACCATAAAAAAATCACTAACTCAATTCAGTTTTCTGCCTACTTCCCACCCCCTAAGTACTATGACGTGATCATTTTGATCTTATATCCGTTTTTAGGTAACCATCTATTACCTTACTAAATTTCATCAAGATCTGTTCAGCCTTTTATACGTGAAAGAGCAAAAGTCCCAACAAAAACGACTAAAAATCACTAACTCAATTTAGTTATCTGCCTACTGCCTACCCCCTAAGAACGATGGCGTGATTATTTATAGCCTATGACCATTTCTAGGTTATCATCTATCACCATACCAAATTTCATCAAAATCCGTTCAGCCGTTTAGGCGTGAAAGAGGAACAGACAGACAGACAGACAGACAGAGTTACTTTCGCATTTATAATATTAGTATGGATTATATATACATGTGCATAAGCGACACACAGAGAAAGTTTTACATTAGTAAGTTTAATGTTTTATACCAGCTTCAGTAAGGATAGAATACTACCAATTATTTAATAAATTGTATTACTATTTAGAATAAAGCAAGACTCAATCAATATGAATCACATGCCGTACTAAGAATAACTTACTGGTGACTCTACCTGGACATCTAAAGTATACATTTTAAGGAATACTCAAATAACTCATTTTTTTGTACGGACGAGCATGTGGGCCACCTTATAGTAATTGGTCACCAACGCCCATAGACAATGGCTTTGTAATAAATGTTAACCATCGCTTACATCGCAAATGCGCCATCAACCTTGGAAATTAGGATGTTATGTCCCTTGTACCTGTAATTACATTGGCTCACTCACCCTTGAAACCGGAACACAACAATACCAGGTACTGTTGTTTTGCGGTGACATATCTGGTGAGTGGGTGGTACCTAACCATACGAGCTTGCACAATGCTCTACCATTAGTAGATAATATTTATTTATTGTTTTAGGTATATATTTTTTATTACGTTATAACTAGGATTATAATGATAATTGCTAACTATGTATTTGACAAAAATACATGTACCTAGGTTTTAAGCGTTTAATGTATTTATGCCGTATTTTGTTTTCATGTTTATCTATTTAACCAATAGGGTATTGTATGTATGTTACATAAGTATATATTAAAGGTAGGTAGGCAGCTAATTCAGTTGGAAGCTGACTGTAATACCTATTATGGAACACTATCACCCCGTTTCGCCTTAAAAGTGTGCACAAAATTAATCAATATATAACAATCGCTTAAAGTAATTAAATTTAATAAATCTTTTTTATAATATAGATCTGCATCACGTTCTTATGATATTACAAATGGCTGAGAATTTAGAAATATGCTGAGAATATTTTATTTGAATTGTATTAAAATTATTGATCAATTCACCTCTGTTCAACAATCGTTTGAGTTATACTTGTTTTCATAACTACAGTTAAATATTTTCTAACCAATACATAAGCAATAATGTAATTCGTTCATCAAGAAAAAAAAAATCTAAATTAAAAAATACTATATATGAGGCCGTAAATGTCCCAATCTGCAACTCCACTGTGCGAATGCATTCACAGGTCTTCTAATTTAATTTCATTATAATTTTATATTTTTATTTTTTTTAATGTGGATTCAAATAATATTAAAACGCTTATGACTTTAGATAATTTGGACTTTATTTATTGAAAATATAATAACTTATTTTTAAATCCAGCCGCATTTATTAGCGATACCTAAACATGTTTTGTATGATTTTTAATATTGTAGAAATTTTAGTTTTTTTTATAACATATGAATATACGACATAGATAACGAATAATCTATGTTGTCAGTATATCCTATCGTTGTATTTCTAAACGATAAGACGTGTAGATTTTTTTTTATAAATAACAAGTCGTGACGCAGGTAGCAATTTGTAGACACGACTTATTAATAAGTGATTTATAATACGCTTGAACTTTTATATATTATTAAAATCAAATCGTTTATTGTTTTCGAATTTATAAAATGAGTTTGATGAATATATTCTGCATGTATAAAATATAATCTAATAGATATAAAGAGTAACAAACATCGTTGAAACACGGGTGTTGTATATAAATTCTTGTTAACAAACTATTAATAAATTTCTTTTATACCTATTACATAAACAATACAAAATAGTGTATTGTTTATGTAATAGGTATAATAGTATAGATATAAATATATAATAATATAGATATAAAGCGAAATGTTAAGTGTTATTTGATTTCCATATAGAATATAGAAATAATAAAAAAATAATCTTTATAAAAAAAAATGTTTTTGCCATACTATATAAAATTTAGAATGCTAAATTCCATCCTTACCATTTCTTTTTCTGTAAATCTACAAACGCGCGATTTAAAAGGCCCATCTTTCTATAAAAATAACACATCGTGGAACCAGCTTCTCCGGCGACTTTTCCGAACCGATATGAAATAGAACATTCAAAAAAACTGCTTACATATTCCTTAAAGGCTGGCAAGGCACAAATTCATATTCAAAGTTTAACATGCTATTTATTTTCTATTCAAAATATCTTGTAAAAAGCCAGCACAAAAGTAAATTTTAGACGTTATTTTTAGTGCATGATTGTGTTTAATATCATATATAATTAAAACATATAATTATTAATTGAATAAATATTTATTTCCTCATAATTAAAAAGAACAATATCTACATATTAATGTGAGAAAAACAGGAAAATTGAAACACATTCGTTATATTTCAATATGGCCTTTAGCTAGGCTAAAAAGGATATAACGACACGTTTACTATAAAACACGTAAACAAAACTCATACCCTTATATTTTTATGTATGTTTTATAATTTCTCTGCTATATATAGGTGTTAAGTGTTCTTTTCTTTTATTTAGTTTTTGAATATATAAATTATAAATTACAATACAAACATAAATAATCAGTACTTTTTTATTGCAAACTCTGTGAGGGGTAATTAGAAAACTGTTATTTAATAATTCATTTGCAAACAGGAGAAAAACACTCGATTCTTAATTATGCTAAATATAATTTATGCAGCGTTATTGTACCTAACTATGAACGTATCTATTTATTACTTAATAACGTGTTTTGTAACTAACTATAGACAATTATGTAATTTAATATAACCTATTGTTATACTTATATATCTTCATATAATAAATATTATTGTTTTATGCATTTGGTAACAGCATGACTTAGAACTACAATTTTATTACTTTAAATAATATACATTATACATATATTTATAAAAAAATGAACTTGAGTATTTTTCTTTATTACATTTTTATCTTTATTATCTTTTTTGATTCCATATAAAGATTAAAACTCACGTATAATGCTTACATAATACGTTATTTTAATTAATAATCGCACCTCTATAACTGATATAAGCTGACCTCTATTATTGGAAACCTTTGTAAATCAGACAGATTTTTATTTATACCTGGAATATCTGAGACACTGGGTAAGTGGAATACTTATAAGTAAGATAAGTTTGCAGGTCCCTTGATGTCTTACCGATGCTTGATGATTTTGCCCATTATACTAACAGACAACATATAGTTAATGGTGTGATAGTGTTATTTTTTTAATTTATTTTCATACGGCATTTGAACAAATAGACTATTTGATGGTAAACTTACCAATCGCCAAACTGTTTTGACAGTGACTGTAAAGTCAAAAATATAACCATCTCTTGTCCCTATAATTACGCTCAAGATTTAAAGGTCCTAAGCCCTGGGGCAGCGACGTAATTTGAACCTCGAATAATTAATAATTGTATTGGTATAAGATTTTTTTTTATCTTAGTATTCGTCTTTTATAAAAACTTATTGTATGGGTCCCTTTCTTGTGTAGGCTTTAGGGATGAAACCCCGTTTGCTATTTCCTAAATCCGGCACTGATTATTCTGACTCCAACCTTCAATTCTGAACCAAGTATAACACAAGATTTTATTGTTTAACAGTAGCATAACTAATTATCGTGTGGTACATACCCAGGTTGGTTATATGGCGTATAGTTTCAATAAGAAGCTTAATTTATGCGTCCGGATGCGATATCATCCCATTATATCTTAGACATTAAATTAAGTCATTCAAATAAATACGATACTCTACGGTAGAGACAGTAGAGCAACAGTATTTTCTAGCACCATCTCCTGATATTTAGAATCTGAATATTAAAAAAATGCACAAACTATACTAGAACACTAAATAAGAGGATTTAGGTCGGTGGTCACCAACGCCCATAGTCAATGGCGCTGTCAGAAATATGAACCATCCCTTATATCGTTAATGCTCCATCAACCTTGTGAACTAAGATGTTATGTTGTGCATGTAGTTACGCTAGCTTACTCACGCTTCTAACCGGAACACAACAATGCTAATTATTGCTGCTTTACGGTAGAATAAGTGATGACCTACCCAGGCGGACTTGCACATTGCCTTACCAATAAGTGATATTTCTTTCTGAATAACAAATGTTAGTTATAATCTATATAGTTTGACAAAAGATTGTATGAGGTTCCATAAGATCTTTTATTACACAGGATCTTTTGCGTAAATAATAAAGATACTATTTTGGTAAATTAATTATTATTTATGAACAAATAATTTTGACGCGACAACGTCTAATAAATCGATGAACGCTGGTTGCATGCACGAAAAATTGTCCCGTTACGCTGATTGTACGCTTGCGCCGCATCTATCTCTCTTTCACTCGATTGCAGTCATTTCATAAATGTTTTGTTATGACGTTGTCACGTTAAACTGTCGTCCGTAAACCGACTTTACAGACAACCATTTTTTACTACAAGAGAGGCGTGTTTGTTTTATAAATTTTAGTTTTATAATGTTACTCCATTTTAGCTTTTTATTGATAATGTATTATGTTAGTGGTGATTACAATCGACTTGGCTATTTCATGGTTTTAATGCTTATGTGGAACAGAATGATTAATAATGAGAAATGGGAACAGAATATGGTTGTTAGTCGAAATGGACCATTTCGATTGCTCAATGATTATATTAAGAACATAAAAAAACATCAGCTCTTGTTTTCATACATAGATAGTCATATCTAATTGACAAATTAGTTTCATCAAACTTTCATATATAAAAACTGTTATGGCAAGAAGTGAGATTAAATCATTTAAATACACACAACCATTATAATAGGCACCTACTTTATTTCTTGTTTAAGTGTCCTTAGTTCCTTTTACGTATTATTACTAATGTATCACGCTGTCCATATCTACTTTACGTCAAATAAACAGCAATACTAAGCCCGCATCGTCGGCAGAACACCTCATCAGATCTAAAAATACGCGATACAGAGGCGGGCAATGCGCAAGAAACTCCAGCGTAAGGCCGCCGCTCTGTAGTCGGTGTAGACGATACGAAACGAAACGAAACGAACACGTACGAATGAACGCTCGCACGCATCGTCTGTGTGCGTTCGTACGCTACGCGTCGTCGTGTGCGTGTCCAACATTTGATACGTCCAAATGAGGTTGTGTCGCGCAAGTGTGCGTGAACCGTGAGAGGGTATCGTTTTGTTCGTTTTAATAATTTTATTCGGCGTCCCGGTTTCTCGTCACTGAAAGGGTCAAGTGCGTGAATACAGCTTTATAAAGACGTTGCCAGGTGACGTGGGAACAGCTTACGATGGTTATTATTTATGATTTTAGATTTAATCCTTTGATTGTTTGGTGTCAGCTCTATACTCGCATTGTACATGACGTCTGTTTACGTCTTTGTTGAGTGACGCGTTGCGTTAATTGAAATGATTGATTGAGTTAAGGTTTATCAACTATTTATGATATGAATTTATATAGTATTTCAATTATAGCTATCATCCTGACACATTATGAACGGTCGGCGAGCAGTAACATACAAATCATACTTAATATATTGAGATAAGATCAACAGTTAAAATTTTTATGAATTACATGATGTAGGCGAATTATTATTATTATAATACATAAATAAATATTATATTATATTAATGTAAAGTGTAATAAATAAAATAAACTAAATAAATGTAATAATTCGCCTACACATGAATTATTAATTATCAGTTTGTATCCTTATTGCATGTACACATGAAACATGAAAAATAATAATACATACATATAATGGACTTTTAATTTACACACTATTAGTATAATATACTTGTAAAAGCAGGTATACTAAGGCGAACTTATCTAAAAAAGGAAGGGAAATGATAAGTAGGTGTTGCTCAATAAATTGGTGAACTGTGATAGTTATAATTTTGATATAAAATCCATACTGTCGAAGACAATTTCATGGCGAAGAAGCAAGTAATGTATTAAACAAATCCTATCTGTTTGTAAAATATAAAAGATTAATAAATGGATTACAGTTTGTTCTTTGAACTTTGACACAAATTATTTATAAGTCAGAGGTTTGGAAACATAAAAACACATTAATTTATTAAGATAGAATCATCTTTTTCGATTGACGACTGTTCAGTAACCTCATGATAAAGTAAGTAATTCACGGTGAACGTAGTGGCCGAGTCAAGAGACAGAACTGTTTCGATAATCCAATTTCTACGAATCGGTCTCGGTGCGTGTGCGCAACTCGTTAACGAGTCGCCGGAATCCTGCTCCGCTCCACAAACAACCAGTCGGTCAGCGGTCAGGCTGCGTATTTAGTTATAGCCATATGTGCAGACCAATTTAGAGATACTTGTCATATACCGCTCGACCTTCAATTGATTGAAACTCCGCCGCCACACCCGTCTTTACTTTAAATTGTCTATAAATACACCTTGACTGCGTCAAACGTCATACAAACTACACACGAAATAAGAATAAGACAACATTTATTCAGGACAAACAGGTATTGCCGACACAAAATAAAAAGAAGGTGCAATTATGCGATAAAAAGCCATGTATTTTTATGAAACAACTAGCTTTGCCCCGCGGTTTCACCCGCGTATAATTAATAAAAATATAAAGAATAAAAATCAGCCTCCCTCGATATCCCTACATTTACAAAATATCTTTATGCATTGTAGCCTATGTGTTATTCTGATGTATAAGCTATATTATTGTAAAGTTTCATTAAAATCCATTCAGTAGTTTTTACGTGAAAGAGTAACAAACATCCATCCATACTTACAAACTTACACCTTTATAATATTAGAACCTATAGATATGAAGAGAATTAATAATTTCAAAAGTAACAGCAAAAGTTAACATAAACAGCATTTCTATAATCCAAATATTTTTATAAAACATTCGTTTATTTTGATAAAACATGTAACGACATTAAAGAACGACGAAAGATAGGATAGATATTAGATAGGTACAATTAACACTGACATCGAAAATATAAAATCAAAATCATTATCTTATTATACGGATATAAATGAAGGATGTATAACAAAACATGCATCAATAGAGCCGGAGGCAAAGCTAGTTGAAGATAAAACTCCATTGCCTCCAGACAAACGCTGATGCAAGGAACCCGGTCTGTAATAGCTATGTACGTTGCAAAAACTGCTATTTTTGTTACTAGCTATTACACTTCGATTGATTTTAAATTGCAACTAGACACGACTCTGTTTTTTTTTGGCTTTATAAGTAGCAATACTTCATAGCCGAGACGATATTCTTTTTATTTTTTTATTAGCAAGAAATGTTAGTTCTAATCTTTGAGTATTTAACATAGGATAATATTTTGTTAAAATTATGTTTTTGTCCCAGTCTTAACTACTCACTAATGAGGTATCAAAATACCTTTGATAAAAAAAAAACATTAAAAATCAGTAACTCATTAGCAGTGTTGGGAACTACCCAACACTGCTAATGAGAGGTGGTGTTTACATTACCATGTCTTACAAAGCACATACATTGGTCTGACGGAACTCTGAACTGCTTTTGGTCGTGTCGGGCTTGCCTTCCCAGCGGATTATGAGAATGAGGGATAGATCAGCGCTTCGGCTAGTCCCTCGAGAATGAACGCCCCGTGTCTGAAATTGGTCCGAACATCACACACCAATGTTATTTAAATTTCGAATCTATTCACATCACATTCCTGTTCTAGTCTTATTACCGCATACATAAAATTTCAAACAATATCTTATTAGGTCGTCAAACTAATCACCTGACGGTATAAGGTCTCTGTGACGTCGGCAACGAAGTATAAGGTCTCTGTGACGTCGGCAACGAAGTATAACCATGCCTTACATTGTAAATGCGCGGCCTACCGTGGAATCTAACATGCTATGTGCCTCGTCTTTGTAATTACATTATAACGCAATATTACTATAAAAACTGATTAATGGTAGAAGGTTTACTCCCGTTAAACGATACTGCTCCGCCCCCGTGGGTCATTATAATGTTATATAGTCTATAACGTTTCTTAATGAATATATTATCAAAAACAACTAACACAAAAATATTTTTTCAAATCTTAATGGTAGCTTCTGTGTTTACCGCGTTCAACAAATACAATTTTCACCTACATATATGTATGCATAGATTAATAAATATACAAAGCAACTAAACTTTCTTATATACATATTTACTTTGGAATAATTGGCGTTGTCTGTTAGTAATGAATCTGATATTTACATATCAGCAGGATTTTTAATCGGTTTTACGCATGAAAATGTAGAACAAACTCCAGAGAAATCAATAAGTGAGCCAGTTTAAGTACACGCACAAGGGAAATCTTAAGTTGCGCATTCACAGTGTAAATGTGATTCATATTTTTACAGTAACTTGTAGGTGACGGTGTGCCCGCACCAACAGGTGGTCTTTATTCTAGTCAGTCTTTGTAAAATATATTTAAACAAAAACGATAATATGTGTCATCGCCACCATCAAACATCGTTATCTTCTTCCGACGGTTAATTAAAAAAATTATGGGTCATGTAATAATTGCCGCCGAAACGTTTTTTTCTAATAAACACGTATAGACGAAAAAACGACAATGATTTAATATTCTTTATCTCCGATCGCTATCAGTACCAATCTATCTTTTCAAATGAAGCTTATCTAAATGGATCTGTCATATAAATGATATAATTAAAATAATTTATTTTAGGTAAGTGAATAAAAATGTTGATTGATTGCAACAATGTCTGTATTCTGTGACGTCACTCGCGTCAAATACGCTACGCTATGATCGCGGTTCTTATCACAATGTTGTGTTACGAGATAACCTTCCAACAAGAACAAGGTAAGAAGTTTCATCAAGATCAACATTGAACGTTTTCACTATTCCACTTATTATTATCAAGTCAAAGTCAAAACATATAAATCAATATAAAAAAAAATTACTCAGCTAATACCCCCTGACCTTCACTGGTAGCCACAAGACTTTCCCAATGTTAATCCATCAGGGTTACGTAAATTTCTTCAAGCCCTTGCACCAAGCTTGACCAACTCCAGATAAAACAAGTTGGTCTTAGATATAGCGTTAAATACTCAATTTTTAAATAAGTAAAATTAATTCATTTCGGTTTTGGCGGTAAAAAAATGACCGCGAACATACATTGAACACGTCAATTAATAAATTCAAATAAAAAATTTCGTCGTATTAGAATTTTAAATACCTACTTATAATATTTGATACAATACAACATAATTATATTTTTCTCTTTGAAGTATTTTAGTAATTATTTTAATTACCTTTGTCAAAATAAACGACAATTAAACTATTATAATATCATTATATGGATGAAAAAACGTCTTATTACTCATAATTAATTTAAAACAGGTATCAATTTCCAAAACTTAGTCGACACCAGTTTTCACGGTTCCTTATTCAGTACAATGGAAGTTCTCTAACCACAGGCGATTAATCCGAAGCACTGGGGCATAGACAATTATTGTGGAGGAATCGAATTGTTAGGCACGCGCCACATGGCCGGCATATGGTAGCTAATGCCACCATTTATGGCGAAATAATAACAATCAAAAACGCCACAATGACTTATTATATTTAAATTCATGTGTAATTCTTATTTTATGAATAGGAATGTTTATTGTTTTATTATACTTATTTAAGTTTGACTTTGATTTGACCTTAATTCAAGTTCTTAAGTATTTACTTACCTATAATTATATTTATTGAACTTATAAATCATTATTATTTAATCATAATATAATTTTATATATACAAACATCAGTCATTAGTTAATAATATATGTCATATTAATTGAAACGATTATTTATTATTACAGTATAACGATTTACGATATGCATTTATTAAAATCCTTACGAATATTATAAATGCGAGTTTGTTGGTTTATTTATACAATTAAAACATTGCACACATGTTGTGAGGGGTACAGCAAAGGATATAGGGTACCTAACACCTCCTCTCCCTCACACGCGGGGAAAGCCGGTTAACTAGTTTATTATAACAGCAGTACAAAAGGAAAAACCGCCGGTTCAGAGCTTCTTTGATGAACAATAGAATAATTGTAACATACGGTACGTAGTTACTTTGTTTGCATGAACTGTAAACATCAAAAGTCTACATAAATCTTAATGAGATAATAAGAGATAAGTTTTTCGTATTTATATTTACACAACGAGTCTATTAAATTAAAATGGTCCAAATTTTCATATCATTATCATTTCCAAAATAAATAAAATAACAATAAACATTAATTGAGCTGTAATAACGAGGCGTAATCGAGGCCATCAACCTACGTACCTAACCTGCTCGACAGTCATTCTATAAACAACAGCAGTACTTTGTACTGCTGTGTTACGAGCTAAAAGCGATTGAACCAGTTTAACAAACACAAAGGGACATAAGTGACAACAAATTACATCTCCTGGTTGATGGTGCAATGATGTCTGTGTTTGTATTATGAATAATTATAATTCTACCGCAAACCGGCAGTACTTGCTATTGTTGTGTTCCGGTTTGAAGGGTGATAGAGCCAGTGTAATTACAGGCACAAGGTACATAATATCTTAGTTCCCAAGGTCGGCGGCGCATTGGCGATATAAGCAATGGTTAACATCTCTAACAATGCCAATGTCTATGGGAGTTGGTGCCCAATTACCAACAGGTGGATCACATGCTCGTCCGCCTTCCTATGCCATAAAAATAATAATAATAGTCTAACCTATTTATTCCTGCTTATACATCCTAGTATAAAAAATTAAATAAATGAATACAATTTATATCCTTAAATATTATAAAACAAAGTCCCCCGCGTTTCATGTCTGTCTGTATGAACGCGCTAAACTAAAAAACTACTGAAGGGATTTTCATACGGTTTTCACTAATAGATAAAGTCATTCAAGTGGAAGGTTTACGTGTATAATTCATCAATGTTTTCTGTAAATTTGTTGAAATATAGCGATAATTGTTGAAGAAGTCGGAAAAAAACGAGCCGATTGGGAGCTTTCATCGAAAACGCTATACAATCCCTTTGAGTTATAACAAAATAATGTATGGTGAAATTGTTCCCCTTCCATAGATCTACAAAAAAGTCCGCGATGGCATATGTCTATCTTTCAAGGATAGCTAACTATACCCATTTTAATGTTTAAAAATTGGTTACATAAAAATGGTAAAATTGGAAAGCTATAAAAACGGATATGATATTAATCCTTATTTAAATAAATACGTTATTTACTTTAAGCATTTAATGTATATTATAATTGCCCTTTACATCACCCAATTTAAATCAATATCTTAGGAGTAATCGTAATTTTAAAATTATCGCGCACTAAATAAATTCAGGCGGTCCAACACCCATGCAACCCATTGCGCGCCCCGCGTCCCGCTGTCGCCCGTACGCTAGCTGCTGTTGCCCGCATAAATATAAGTAAAGGATAAATGTTTGCTTGAAATTTGAAAATCTGTGATTTGAAATTCTTTTAAGAAAAACTTTAGTAATGGTTTCTTCTTATTTTTAAGTTGATGATTATTCTTTAAATAATCATCAGTGGACTTATTATGAATTCCTGTAGGTTGACTTAATATATTTAAAGTTACTTCAATGGCTTGAAGTAAAATTTAATTTATAAAAATATTAAATACCTATTATATTATAATATTTTTTATTCTATCAAACTACAGGCACATAGGGCATAACATCTTCGTTCCTACGGTTGATGGCGCATTAGCGATGCAGGGAATGGACATTGTTTGAGCATGCACTATAATAAGTGTACATGTGATAACAGTTCTCACTAAAATCAACCAAGCTGGTCATTGAAAACGACAGGTCTTAGGACTTTTGGTTGTCTTAGGGTAGCAGTAAGACATTGTGTGTTTAGCATTTTGTTATTTGCACTCAGAATTATGGTAGCGTAGCACTTTACGCCGATTTTACGTGGGAGAGTGGTAATTCCGGCCAACCGAAGGTATGCAGCCTGGCACTATAAAAACCTACCTACTAAATGACATACAGGTAAAGTGCGTCTTTAAGCAATCTAGGGACTTGAAAAATCGCAAAACGGACAACCATCGATGACGTCTTCCTGCGTGCGAGTCGCACACCCAGCGATGAGCCGATGACCGAATTCTTCTCCCACAGTGTACTGCTGCATAGTTCCGCGCACTCACTTTGTCATCGTCGTAACTTTTAAAATATTTGTTCAAATAAAATAGCGTGAGATACAAAAGTTATCTTCTTTAAAAATTGGAAGTGATAAAATTATTTGTTGATTTATTTTATTATTTTGTTGACATTAATCAATTTGTTTATAAAAAAATTTCATTTCGAAAAATAATATATACCTAATTTGATTGTATTTTTTCGATTCACAATTTAAGCGATAATGGCGTAGGTACTTATAAAAGATAGATATAATATTATGCTGTCGCAGAATTTTTTGGAGAATGATATAAGATATATATATTTACACCATATATACATTATTTTCGTGCACCTCTTATGGTTTTGCAGGGCATGCCAGAATGGCTTGGAAATAGAAGATTTTTTCCGACTGTGTCACGTTCCGTTCCGTGTGTGTACACTTATTGTTATATTTTGGTCAATTTATAAATTAATAATAATTAATAGCTTTAAAATTGTAGCCTATTTGCTATTTTGATGTATGAGCTATATTATTGTAGTTTCATTAAAATCCATTTCAGTACTTTTACGTGAAAGGGTAACAAATGTCCATACATCCATACAAAATTTCGTGTTTATTATATTAGTAGGAAATATAATTATTATATGCCCTGTACTGAACACATATAAACTGTACTGTATGGGCGAATAAATCGATTGGTGAATGTTTATATCTTATTGATTAACAAATGCACGGAATAAAATTTTTATTTTACCCGTACGAAGTCGGGACGGGCAGCTAGTTAGGTATAATTAAAGATAGTTCTATATTTAGATAATAAAATAATAAACACCTCAACCAGCACACAATCAGAGTCACAGTGACGCCCAGCCTCTTTGACGTTTCAATGGTCTCGTGATGGATCGCGACCCCTCGTCCCGGCATGGGCATTGTGGACCGAATGTGGCACAATACAACGAGCGATAACATATCGTGGGTGTAACCTTCATTTATTGTTATAATATTACGGTTTAGTTATCAATAAATGAATATATTTTTTCTAAATTAATTGGGAATTCAGCGAATTATAGCATACTCATTGTTGACGTGATATACATATATAAATATTTAAACGAATAATATAAAAGTATCGAGCTGAGCGCTATTTCCCCTGTACAGTGCTGATTACATTGCACGGCGCGCCCTTCGCCTTTTCTCTTATCAAATCTCTAAAACTGACGATACAAATTGTTAAGTGTATACTATTTTAAAACAAATGCCTAATGTCAGTTTGATAATCATTTAGGCCTAGATGAATAGTCAGAGAAAAATAAATTGAAGTAATCAAGTAAATTTAAAATGTTATCGTATCTATTAAAGAGAAATGTATGCTGTCAAAAAAATTTCTTTAGACATTTTGTAAATCCAAAAATCTTCACACACTGTAGTCGTGTGTGTATCCATATTTATCGCCGCGTTCGGCTGGAAGGCGTCCGTATTGTTTTATTCACCGATTTTGATGTAATAAGCTTTATCTAAGAAAATAATCACTATTACAAACATACTATTTAATATGGACTTATGTCTATTCTGAAAAGTTAATATTTTTTTTAATATAAATTTTATATATTTAATAAAACTCATTAGTCATTACATATATGTTTTTAAAAAGCAATATATTATAATTTCTTCATATTATGACCGATATACTCTGATTTATATGTTGTACCATAATATGCGAGTGTGTGGGTCGGCAGGCGGCTCCCCGAGCTGTCATATTTGTCGATTTATTTGATAAACTGTGACGCGGCCGAGGCGCTCCCGCAGAGTCAACTTGTTAACCGTAAACACATAGGGATAATGACTTCTAACCTAACGATTTATTTATTTTTTAGTGTAATCTTACTTACAATAAAATCTGTAATTTATAATAGGTAAAGTATTTCTTTTTGTCTTCTAAAGTATTTTTATAGATTAACAAGGCGGATGTCAGTTATGATAAAATTAGTGTTTATTCAAAAATATTCTAAATTTTGAAGCACAAATATTATTTTTTTAAATAATAAAACAAGTAAAACTTGTATAATCAGAATCGATCCAAGCCATCTATCCGCCCTTCTCAACTTGCTAAAACTTTCTACCGATTCGCACTCTTTCGCACCGTTTCTCTCAAACACTTCATAACAATTCAGAAAGTACAGCCCGAAAGTGTAAACGGTAATAATAATTATTAACAGAAAGCATTCGAATTAAACGTGTTAATTATTTTGGTAAGGATTATTTTTTTGTGTCAAAAATAGTAAGTATTCGTTAAAATCATGAAAAATGTGAATGTAGATAACATAGGTATAAGTAAGATATATAGGTATTTGTAACTTCCATGTAGACATCAACAAACCTCCCATACAAAGGTTTCGTGACCCTGAAATTATTTTAGCAGGCTTGACTTGAAAGGCGGGCTCTTTTCTCTTTTAATTGCTCAGTGTCCTTTCAAAGCAATTTCTACAAAAATAGGGCTTTGTATGTCTGCTAATAGCCATTCATATGTTGTTCTACTACCAGTGTAAGGCACAAATTACATTATTTTAGTTCCCGTGGTTACAGGAACATTGACAGATTAGTAGTAGGTAGTAGTAGGGATAATTTCTGACAATGTCTATGATAAAAAGTTACCTGAAGAAAGAAGAAAAGTTCTCTATTGCGTTTCTTAATAAAATGATATATCCGTCAACATCTATACCGCGATTTCCAAAAGTCACGTAAGTAACAACAGTTCATTCCATAACTTAATAACATGCTTTTCTGTATATTGTAATGCTCTGACAGTAGCTTCCGCGATTTCTGACTGACTGACTGTACGTACCATCGGACCATCGGACTGTGAAAGTAAGGGAATGGAAAGTTTTCTTTGTGTTTGTGCAAGTACCTATGCATTATAATATCTCCAGAGCAGTTCATTAATTCCAGAGGTTGGCCGCAGTGGCTGATATTCGATCAGGAATGATACTTTTTATATATGAAATGTACAATATATAATGTTTGGATAGACCTATGTAGTAATACATGACCCATAAATTATCATTATGTTTAATATTTACTGACACGTGTCGATAATTGTTAATGGTTATGGACTATAACAATTGTAATATTAATGATACTTTCATAAAAGTAACATATTAGATTCAGTCATTTTTCAACATTTCACGAATTAAGATACGAAATGAATTCTTACGGAATAGCACTGCTGGTCGAAACTTTACTTGGTGGTAGAGCTTTGTGCAAGCTCGTCTGGGTAGGTACCACCCACTCATCAGATATTCTACCGCAAAACAGCAGTACTTGTTATTGCTGTGTTCCGGTTTGAAGGGTGAGTGAGCCAGTGTAATTACAGGCACAAGGGACATAACATCTTAGTTCCCAAGGTTGGTGGCGCATTGGCGATGTAAGAGATGGTTAACAGCTCTTACAACGCCAATGTCTATGGACGTTGGTGACCACTTACCATCAGGTGGCCCATATGCTCGTCCGCCTTCCTATGCAATAATAAAAAAAAAAACATGAGAAGAATACTTACGATGCCCTAGTGGGTAGATTGTCGTGGAAATCACGTCCTCAGCTTTGTCGTCAAACATTCCTTAATAAGCTTTAACGAATTCGAATACGTTTGTAATAATAAAATATAAGCAACATATGCATGTCTTAATATTATATATTATGTACCCTATATGTAAAATATAAATGTCAACAGTTTTTAAATAATATAGAAATACGACATTACAATCTAGTATCAACAAATAAGTATTTTGTAGGTTAAATAACAAATGTTACGCTTTTATTCAATTATCATCAAAGAAATGAAAGTAGAAAATCATAATAATATATTTTTAATGATATTTACGAAATAAACATACAAAAGGTAAATAAGGTCATGAGACACTAGTCGTCACATTTCATTTGTTTCTCGCACAAAGAGCCGCCGTGTTGTGGTGAAAGCGTTTTACTTTGAGCTCTATCTTATGACATAGTATGTCTTTATGTGTGGGAACAAAACAACATCACTTTTTTGAATGGAACAAAACTAATTCGGCTTTAAATGCCGAGAGCTCCGTAACAAATGGGAGTATAGTCAGGTGTACACTAAACTAGTCAATATATGAGACTGGTATGATTATCGAAATTAGTATATTTCTGCGCCATACCTACTTATTAATTTTCTTTTAACTTTTCTTTTTTTTTAAACCTTTATGTCTACCAGTCGGGTTATATTGTTTCCACGATTAAAAGACAAATCTCTTAAAGTAATAAAAAAAAAACATGTGTGCAATTCACACGTAGTAGAAGTGAAACCTTAAAAAATTTTGGCATTATGCCGTGGTAAACACGAGTGGAGGGGATACGAAGCAGAGCACAAGGAGAACCACGATCATAAGAAACACTGTATAATGCTTCGTATCTCATTTTCTCCCATGTTAAATATTATGAATTTATATGTCTGTCTCTTTTTAGTTTCATCGACTTTCAAATCACGACGATGCTAAAGAAGTTTTCACTTCAAAAATAACTTCTATTTAAGTCTTCTAGTGTGTAAGTACTAAAACGAATGCTACCGAACCGGACTTCCGACAATTTCGGTACCTACTGTGATCTTATTCGATGCGTCCACGCATCGTTCATCCGATTAAACCTGGTTACTAATGACAGTTGTTACTGGAAGTTGCGGCTACGTTACTGGCAAAGTACCATCAATTTATAAACGGTAACACGTTAGGTCAGCTAATCTATAAGTATATATAAAAAGACTTGTCATATAATAAAATGCCATAGGTAACTAATAAATTCTATTATCATTTATTCATTCATACCTACATTTTTTCTTTGAAATTATAAACATAGTGAAGCTATTAAATATCTCGTTCGCTATGTGACAACAAAGAAAATATAATGGTTATCATTATATTATAAATAATAATTATGTCTAATAATAGCTTTATCGTTACAAAAATGATAAATGTTTTTAAGTTTTTATCATAAGATAATGCTACATAATTAGGAATAAAAAAAAATGTTGGTGTTGAATAAACTAAAGATAATAATTTATAAAATAGGCTTTATATGTTTTATTCTTTTTTAATATTTGAAAATAAAACATAATTTAATTAACGCCGCGTTTATACATTTTCGTTCTAAACAGTGAAAAGAAAAGTGTTCGACTAATTAATATGGAGTAGGCACCGTTTACGATCGCGTTTAATTAGCAGCGTATACCAATTACGCGTTCAAACATGGAAACTCGTTGGCCATGAATCACAGCCACACTTCATTGAACCCATAAGAGTGCGTGTTTCGCAGATAAGCGAGGGTGGATTTATGAAGCCGCTGGCTTTTCAATTTCCGCTCCCTACGCCCTCTCCCCTCGCCGCTCTTCACAGGGTAATTTTATTAAAAAGACAGCCCGTGACTCGTTCTGAATTTTTATCTCTTCGTTCGAGTCCGTTGCATTCCAGTTCGAAATTTAAAAGGGGTTTGAATTTTTTTCCGTGGTTACTTTTGCTCACGACTACTGTATTAGACCCAATGTTTATATTTCATATTCAGGTTAGACCATCAAAAATGGCAACCATCATTTTTATCATTTCCCCAAGTTAAGAAAATAAAAAAAAATAAAAAATGAGCATTTACCTGTTCTGCAGAATACTTATCATTAAAATCAATCCAGTACATTTATTTAAATTTCCTTATGAGATTTCAAATCAGCGTAAAAAGTTTCTATAATATTATATAACTTTAAAAATATGACATAAAATCATATACATATCGACCTGCCAACGATGACAATAAATTATCAAAGTATTAGTAATTAGACGATCTGACGAAGAGTCGTGTAATATTGTACGTGCATGTAACAAAGACACAAAGGTTGTGCATAAAGGTAAGAATAATATAATAATATGTTCTTGTTTATAATAATAATAATAAAAGAAACGAAATATTCAATAAAAATAGAACATTTTAGCCGATATGGTAGCCGTCAGCCGACCGCTCCATTTTGCGCCAGTATTTATAATTCTCTGTTGTAAAATCCAAACAATTTGAAGGTAGCTCTTAAAGCGGAAGCCCACGGCTTTGTCTTTAAGACTCGGGAAACGTCAACGATAAATTAAATTGAAAACCTCAACATTACAACGTGCAAGGTCGATATACGAATTCCTTTGTAGAATAACACGAGTGTTTAGAAATCTGTATTGATATATTGTTATGTCATGAACATGTCTAGGCGATCATTAAAAAGCTGTAATCGTTATGTGTACTTACTCGTACGGATAAATAATTACATTTCCAAATCACACACACACACACACACACACACACACACACACACACACACACACACACACACACACACACACACGCGCACGCACAAACACATACATACATGCGAAAAAACGCGCGCGCGCACACAATCCAAGTTACAAGTATGGAGTTTCCCATTTCCGCTTTTTAAGCCTATTTAGTTTTATATTCTATAATTTTTTATTTTTCGTTCTTATTGTTTATCTATTACTCGGTATACATACTGTACAAATAGTCAAATACAGATATATTATTCATTAGGATTTTTGTGACAAAATTAATAAAATTCAAAAAAATCACATAATATTCAATAGGTACATTTATAACTTCATATTTGATATGTCACGTGATCAAAGATTGTAGCTAGTAATACGTTCTTAGTTTCATTACGAATCAAATTCGTGTGTCTAATTGTGCAGTTCGGTGAACGCTTTGCTCCGATTCACACAACAACGCAATTTTTGCAACGTTTTTTCTTCTCATTCATCCCATATTTCAAACTCCCTGCCTGAACCAGTCCTAATATAAATATCTGATATCACGCACTACACGGCTCCAGGGCCGGATTAACAACGTAGCAAGAGTAGCAATTGCTTCAGGCCCCGCGAAAACGGGGGCCCCACAGGGGCAAGTTATGAGTAAAAAAAATATTAATGTAGGAGAGATTTCTTTTCATCAGAGGATACCGCTGGTTTTTTGACCGCCACATAACCGAAATCGAATCGCCATCGAAAACGCTGTAAAATCCTTTTGAATTATAGCAAAATAATGTATGGTGAAATTGTTCCCCTTTCATAGATCTACAGAAAAGTCTGCCATGGCATAGTTCTATCTTTTAAGAAAAGCTAACTATACCCACTTTAATGTTTCAAATTCAAAATACTTTATTCAATATTGAAGTATTACACTTACTTATTGATTGTCAAACTAGAAACTACTACCGGTACGGAAAAGAAACACCTAGCCCTGAGAAGAACCGGCGAAAGAAACTCAGTTTAAAAAATGGTTACATAATAATGTGATAATTGGAAAGCTATAAAACGGATATGATATTAATCCTTATCAAATTAAATACGTTATTTACTTTAAGCATTTCATGTATATTATGATTGCCCTTTACACCATCCAATTTAAATTAATATCTTAGGAGTTATCGTAATTTTAAAACTATCGCGCACTAAATAATTTTCTAGCGGTCACACACCGATCATATTAACGCGTGATGCAATCGGCCGCGCGCACTCGCGACCCCGTTGTCGCCCACTGTGGATAAAAGCTGATACAATACTACGACAGAATTTTTTAGGAATATTTACTCTGCTACTCCGCAGCGAAACCGGGGCGGGTCGCTAGTTTTACATAAAATTAAAATATATGTATGAATGTTTATGTTATGCAATGAATGTTTTGTTAACATATTTTGGATCTACAAATTCCTTGTACAAAGTTGATATATCTCCTAAAGTTTTGGCAACGTTCGCTTGAAAAACATCCGGACTGACGACGTTCTGTTCGAATATGTTGACATAATTGGCTCCATTTCAAATTATATACAACTTACTAGCATTTCGCCCGCGACTTCGCACGCAAAAACTAAAAAACTATTATTTAACGTAAATACGTTAATTAGTATTTGTTAATAGACTTAACGTAGGACAGTTACAATTTGTTCAGACCGTGACATTTTTCTTACTTAAAGATTGTACACACGCCATAACTTCTAAACCAAAAGTCCAATCCGAATAAATTAGAGTGGAATTTAAACGTACATAATAAACCCTCATTATCAAACCATTTAAATGGATAAGGATTAATATCATGATACCAATATCACTACTATTCGATTCCACCCGTATTATAACTTAATAATTTAAGCGAAAACTGTTATTGTAGCCTAAATATAATAGTTAGGCATATACTATCATTGACATTTTTGTTCGCAATCATGAATACTATTAATATATGGAACACTATTCTAGATATCGTCAATAGTTTTTGCAGCGCACGCAAATGAATGACTTCTATATGCAACATTTTGGTACATTTGGAATCATTGTTCAATTTTAAGTAGGGAACTCTAATTTTTTTGATAATATAATATAACTAGCCTATTTTACTCAGTAAAGATGTAGCTTTCCAATGGTGAAAGCTTTTTTAAAATCGGTCGAGGAGTTTTTGAGTTAAATCGTAACAAACAAACTAAAACAATTGCTCCCCTTAACAAGTTAAAAGTAAATTGATTGGATTTGTTTTTATTAGGTAATAAGGTGGCAAACGAAGAAATGGACATTACGGAAAGTAGTCCCTTCTTCCCTCAGACACAGGTAACAGCAGTTATTCTGTAAGAACGCACTTCATCACACCCGTTAATGTTGATAACCGACTTATGGTGATATACTATTTTAATTCGTGTATTCATGAATTGTTATAATTATTGTGTTCAATGTTGCATATCATTTTCTCACGTATATCACGTTAGGTTTCGAGTTTGTTTTTTACAGAGTAGCCCTATGACGATGAAGATGTAATATAATGGGTAGGTCACAGTTCTGGGGAGGTATTCCAAACTTAAATCTTTATGTTTTCAATGTTAACAAATTACAGGACCGCGAAACATACTGGAATCATATTTTTTATTAAGTAATACCGAAGTAGGCTACATATTTTATTCAAAAACTTACTGCTAAACGTATCTCAAACATATTAACAACTTCGCAGTGTAGGTACACGACTTGAATATATTATCATATTTTATATTACATTTATGGAATATCTACAAATTATCGCTGGATGCATTGTAGGGCGCCTCAAAAACCACATGGCAGTTTCCGACGTTGAGAAATTTGCACAGGCACTGCAAAAACCGGCTCGTTCTCAGAACGCCTATTGTCAGCATCATTACGGCGCGCAATTTTGTTCAACTCGTATCCCCTATGTAAGCCAGGCTTAATACAAAAGATATCATACTACAAACGATTTTGAACTTATGTTCTATAGGTTTAAGGTCCAATTTGATTTGTTTGCTAATACCATGCGGGATACTAAACCCTCGGTTATTTGCTCCGGCTCCGACAGGCTATATCAAACAAAAAAGCGCTGTAGAATTTTAAAGCATTCGCGCGTTTATTAAAAGAAATATTTCAAGCACTTTTTGCTAAATAAGAATAATAAAGAAAAGGTGCTTTTTAGTCGACAGGGTGCTTTTCAGTTTCATTGTTACTTAAACCTTTTTCCCTAGCCTTCGTCATTGAAAGCGAATATTGGGTAGGTATTTAAAATTCGACACCACATTTTACGTTTATCGCCCGAACTTTTTTTTTATTACAACACTTGGAGTATTGTTAGATTTTTTACGGTTTGTAAGCAATTCCATTATTTATGATCTACCATATAACTGATAATTACAGATGATGACGTATTGTCTTTGTTTTTCCTATCCATTGTGTTAGAGTTCATTGTTTAACTTATTTAAAATAATTAGATCGGTATATACTTACATAATAATAGGTATATAATATATCTAAACACAACGTCACATACTGTCATATAAGAATTTATAAAAGACTAGATTACCACACCCGGCTTTACCCTCATGGGAGGGAAAGACAGGGAATATGCTCTATGTCATCTGTACCCTGACAACGTATATGCAAATTTTCAAAATGATTGGTTTAGCAGTTAAGACGTTATAGCGTAACAAACTAATAAACACACTCACTTTCGCGTATAAAATATAATTAATGATTTTAGTTTACTTAGTACTCAGATCAAATTGTAGGTATAATTTTATTAATTACAATTCCTTGTTGTAATGAAACTGCAAAAAACAAAACGCAAGCGAATTCGGTTATCATATCATTCTAATGATGATGATAAAAATATCTAGGTACATTCAAATCCATGAAAAGCAATAATTAATACCAGTTTAATAAGCATGTTCTTTCCAGTTTTTTTAAAGCATAGGTTGGTGGACGAGCATATGGGTCACCTGATGGTAAGTGGTCACCAACGCCCCTAGACATTGGCATTGTAAGAGATGTTTACTATCGGTTACATCGCCAATGCGCCACCAAACTTGGGAACTACGATGATATGTCCCTTATACCTGTTACACTGGCTCACTCACCCTCCAAACCGGAACACAATAGTACCAATTGCTACTGCTGTTTTGTGGTAGAATATCTGATGAGTGAGTGGTACCTACCCAGACGACGTTGCACAAAGCTCTACCACCAGGTAAAAAACTTAATAAAATGTCACACGTCAAGGAAAATATAGACCGATATCGGTCTAGCCGTTTCGAGCAATTGAACATATAAAGAACAACAGCACCAAATAAGAACTATGCTTATTTTTCGAATTCGTATAATGAGCGCGGTATAGTGTATACTTAATGTTTAGATAATTATATGCACAGCATCGGCACTAATTCTCCACCTCATTTGTGATATCAGTTTGAAACGAGGTAATTATTATTGGCTACTATATTCCGGGGATTCCCCCGCGCGTGAGGGGGAGGTCTTAGGTAACATATGTCCCTTTTTCGCACATATGACAACGTGTATGAAAAACTTCATGATGAACGGTTGAGTAGTTAAAACGTGATAGCGTAACAAACAACCAAACTGAAATGTAACTTACGCGTTACTAATGTTAGCATACATACATCATTAATGCATACTAGTGTGCATGGTTAACTTATAGAAAACTGATTACTGCGCACTTTAATCTATAGAAATAAATAAAATTATTTTTACGTCAATATGGCTGTTTGCGAGTTCCCAAACCCAAGAGAACGTTTTTTTTTTACTTTAGTCTACCGCTGCTACCTAAAAATTTAAATGTTTTATATGTTTCGACGACTTTTAATTTTATAAAAAAATAAAATAAAACGGTTGGTAAAAAAATGTTCGGAAAATACGAACTCATACACATTTTCCTCAATTCATTACGATGGAAAATCAACGAAGAGCGAACACTAGTTAATAAAATCATTATATATTTTTTAGAACCGATAACTTAATCCAATCCAATATTATATAATTGCATCTCCAATCGAATTTTCCCATTAGATTTATCAAAACAGTCGTTACAAATTTTCTAAGTCATTAATTCTCACGAATACATTAACGCGAGGGTCCGCGCCGTAAGATAATGATCTTTCTGATGAGCGGTCAGAAGGGACGCGGCCATTTTTTGTAAAAAAATTCCTTATCCAACTTTATAGCTGGCTGCTACATTATTACTTATAATTCCGACCTTCTGAAACGACTTTTTTGCCAGCAATGTAAACGTTAGTCTTTGGAGAAGTTAGATTTTGTTTAAACTATAAATGATATCAACTGCTAGATAATGACAGCTTCTAGATTATCAAGCCGCTAAGGTATTAGACTCAAGTTGGAACTAGATTCAGGGAATAAATTATCGCCATACCGGGTGTCATTGGAATCCACTCAGTCGTTATCACAGAAAGCGGTAACACACACTGATATGGTTGGCTCTACATTTACAATAAGTTATTTCTCTAGATCATGAAATCTAAATACTTTATTCAAGTTCTAATTGAACTTTTGAATAGTCATTTTACAAGATTAAATTTGATCTAATTAAAACTGCGTACGTCTCTGAATGTAGATTAAACCAAGAAGAATCGCCAACAAACTCAGTAGTTTCGTTTTTTTATGAAACATGTATATATTTACATATGATAATCATATAGGTACATTGAAATGTATAATTTTGAATGAAATTTAACAACTATTACTAATTCGAACGACTTTCATCATACATACAAGCTGCGCCCGCGGTTTCACCCGCGTATAATTCATAAAAACATAATGAATAGAAAAAAACCTAGAACATTCCTCGATAAAAGGACTACACAACACACAAATAATTTTTAAATTCGATCCAGTAGTTCCTGAGATTAGCCGGAACAAACAACCTCTTCAGCTTTATATATTAGTATAGATTAGAATGATAAACTAGCACTTCGCTCGAAGTGAACATATGACTTGAACATTTAAAACTACTATTTATCGTAAATAGGTAAATTGGTATAGACTAAACGTAGGACAGTTTCAGTTTGTTCCGTCAATTTTTTTCTTACTGAGGGATTTTTTATACCCAACATAACTTTTAAACGAACGGTCCGATCCGAATAATTTAAAGTGGAATTTAGTCATACATAATCAAACTTAATTATCAAACCATTTAAATGAATAAGGAATATATCCTAATGTCATGATACCTATATCACCATTGTTTGTTTCCCACCCCTATTTGAACTGAATAATTTAAACAAAAACTGTTATTGTGGCTTAGCTATAATAGTTAGGCTTTATACTATCGGGAATATTTTGTGGGCAATCATGAATACTATTAATATACAGAACACTATTTAATATATACCTAGTCTATAGTTTTCGCAGCGCACGCAAAATAATGACTTTTATAGGCAACATTTTGAAACCTTGGGCTACATTGTCCTCTTTTTAAAATAATTGCGTAAGTTTTATTATAGAAAAAAATGGTTGTCTGTAAATTCGGTTTACGGATGATAGTTTAACGTAACAACGTCATAACAAAACATTGATGAAATGACTGCAATCGAGTGAAAGGGAGATAGATGCGGCGCAAGCGTACAATCAGCGTAACGGGACAATGAGCGTTACGGGACAATTTTTCGTGCATGCAGCCAGTGTTCATCGATTTATTAGACGTTGTCACGTCAAAAAAAATATATTATATAGCCTATGTAACTCTGTAAAGATGTAGCTTTCTAATGGTGGAAGAATTATTAAAATCGGTTGAGTAGTTTTTGATTTAAATATTTTTAATATAATATGATATATATACGTAGGTATCTAAAATAAGCCTTATTATTAAAGATAAATGTATATAACATTTAATCGGCATCGGCGGGATCAAAGAATCAAAATCTGAATCGATCTTTAATATCGTAAGTATTAGGTATTACCTATATAGCTTAATGGTACCACTAAAAGTAGGTACCGGATTTGACCTTGTATAAGTTTTATTACAATCGGTATTTATGAATTAATTTCGATACACTTACGACCGATTCGAGAAGTAATGATTGATACATTTACAAATTGACCAATATTCTATAAATTATACATGGTTCTAGTAAATAAATATCAGAAACATATTTCTCTATATTTAGGGATCTGATAATGTTTTTCAACAGACCAGTACTGTGTACTCGCAGACATCATACTAATACGTTACAGCTGAAGAGGTTCTATGTTTTTTTGTTTAAATATACCTACTAATCATTAGAACTTCCAGTCTACGTTAAAAAGAAATGCATTTGTGTCCAATTATTGAGGAAAGTTATAGGCTATTTAAACACGACACCGGCTCAGACTTTTTTAGTGCGGGTGAAACCGCGCGAAGCAACTAACTTATTATAGTTTCGTTAAAACCTTATATTGTGAGTCACTAACTTTCCTCTTTCGACTGCATACCTATCTCTATATATATTCATATGTATCTTCAATGAATACGCCATAGATTTTGACGACGGCCTTAAAATTAAATTAATATCAAAAATACTTCATCATTCGTTTGATATCCGTATTGAAATAAACGATGGTATGTTTTGTAGATTTAAACAAACTTGTTGACTTTATTACTATTCGAACACAAGTCAATACGATCATGTCACCCAAAGAAAAAAATCCAAAGAAATCCAAAATATACCTACGTTGGTAGTAAGAACATAGCATCGCATAACCAACCGGGCTTTATTATAGGTTACTGTTAGCACACATAAGGATTATAACTCTACCTTTATTGCTTTTGGAAGAAATATACCTAATTATATTGAATCCACCGACAGCGTATCTATCTGTCTCTATCTATATATAGCTACAGATAAACAATAGCATCAATATTTGATAAAAGTATCAAGTGAGATATAGATAGTATCAGACGATGAGAGCTGTGATCTGAAATGTTGTAAATTACCAAATACTGAAATAATGTCGCACTTACGGGTACCGACTACCGACATCAATAAACAATACCATAGACTAGCCAATCGTAGAATATCATAATACCTAGATATATAAGTGTGTGTATGTGTGTAATAGCAATCTCCATTCCTTCACTCTTATCTTCCGATGGGACGGGAATATGACATGACCAGAGAGAGTTCTGATAAATAAAAGATATACAAGGTTATATCAAGAAATTTTACTTATCAGCTCGGTTGGTAGGTTGGAAGTGTTACTCTCCTGTAAATAGGATAAAACGCACCTCCATAAAGCCGTTGGTACGGCGCAGAACTGACTGATGTCTCCAGTTGTATATTTCCATACATTATTTCAATCCTTTTAATCAGTGGGATTTCAAAATTTACCAAGCGATCTATTCGCCCATTGTAATTTTCGAAGAGAGCGAATTCATGTATGATATTCGAGTATAGGAACTGAAGTTTAGTGGATATTTTATGGTATCGCGTAAAATATGAAACTATTGACATTCCCGATTCTCCCGACAGATTTCGGCCAATCTCAAAGGACAAGCGACTGCGCAGGATATATTTTAATGTAGTATTGTTACTCAAACCCTGGTGAAATCTTTATTCCCTCACATATTCCGATAGGACTACCAATCCAACACGGCAGAGTTCAGGTGCAGGACCAACGGCTTTACTTTTTGAAGCACGGCAGTGTACACACTTCCAACTAAACCTCCTAAGACTTAAATACAACGATCATTATTACCAGGCATATTTTAATATGTAGTGCAGTATCTTACCTGATGAGTGATGAATTCAAAAGCGTCCATATTAAAAACATTTCGTAGGTTTTGCAGTCGCATGTCTGTGACGTAAATACTTAAGGGACGACTTTGACGGGTCGTTAAAGTCAAATATGATTAACAGCTCTACCTACAATATCGATTCGTTTAATACATTAATGTGGTTAAGAAAAATATGTGATGTTCTCACTTACTGAAACTCCTCTAATATCATCATATAAATTGACGTCAATATGTAGTCGTCTGATAAATGAATAATTGTTCAAAATTCGATCATCCTATAGTTTTATCAAACATCGTCATCTATCAAAACAACGCATACGGCGATATCTCAAAACTATCAAATATAGAGAGAGTATCCAAGACCGCGCACTACATCCTTATTCTTAAATATGACTGCCACGTTGGACTAGTGGCTTCATATAAGGCCGCAGACGCGGTGGTCCTGGGTTCAATTCCCAGGTCGGGCCAATAAATAGTTATTGGGGTTTTCTATCAGAAAACTCTCAGTAGCAGCCCGGAGTCTGGAAGTTGGAAGTGTGAACACTCCCGTGCCTCGGAAAGCACGTTAAGCCGTTGGTCCTGCGCCTGAACTCTTTCCGGTCGTGTCGGATTGCCGTCCCATCGGATTATGAGAGCGAAGGAAAAGAGAGTGCACCTGTGTTTGCGCACACACTTGTGCACTATAATATCTCCTGCGCAGTTGGCTAGTCTCTCTTGAGATTGGCCGCCGTGGCCGAAATCGGTCTGGAGGACCTTATTTATTCTTAAATAATATCTCGCTTTTACTCCAGTCTTTGTGATTTTGATTTTTGATGCAGTGATTAATCTCACTTGTCATGGCCGACTCCGCTCTTTCAATAAATAGAGCAGTAGCGACTTCATCCGTGTATTACAACTCGAAATTCCTTCGTTGGGAATCACCAACAACCGCACAGCCGTAGTATCCAATACCTTGCAGATGAATGGCTTTTATACACCATAACCGGTGCCCGCTTGGAAACCCGTCCCGTAGATTATGCATCTTATATGCATATGTTATTTACTTTGTTTATAAAGGCACCTTACGTGCCTTTGGTCTTTTCGTAAGTCTTTAGAGTCATCTACAATGAACGAAAACAAAGCCACAGTTATGTTGGTAAATCTGGTTTGTTTTATCATGATAAAGTAAGTAAGAAGTACCTAAATGGACAATTCAAAGACCAAAGATTGTGTGCCAACAAGTGCTTTATAAGAAATGTATACAGCACGTATTTTTAGGAAAAAGCCTGCCTTGGTTAAATGTTAAAGGTTTTTGACTAATACGTAATTTGCAATGGTTTTGCTTTAAGTCTATTTTAATGATTCATCAAATTATATGGTCAATAAGACTGAAAAGAATCCTAATCCTAAATGTAGCCTGATGAAAATACTGCGACTTAAAATCTGTGCGACGCGACGCGACGCACTGCAAGCTGCGTATATTTATCTTACCATATCTCCCTATAATGTTGTACCGACAGAATAAATAAATGTGTGCGCCGCGCCCGCATCCGGAGACCCTTCACGTCGTACGTAATCCAAAATGTCCGTTTTATTTTTCTATGTGAGTCGCGCCGTCACAAAAAACAAAGCGCTGATCGAGCGTAGCGCTTGAATAGAGCGAGAGGGAAATACACGTCGGCCGGTCTGCCGTGGACGGGGCGCGGCTCGGCGCGTTATCATTGGCTATGGACATACGTCGCCCGCCGCCTGAGCTCACCGCCCAATCCTATTCGCTCTCTACGTTCTCCTCCCGCTCCCCGCGAACCCCAAAACACCGACCTTTCACGAATGCCGAACCGATTCGATACGACCGAAAATGCCTTAGTTACTAAACGTGCGTAGCTTGGACTGGACGTTGTTGCTGTTTTTTATAAAATAAAAAAATACCGGTTATTCCTGTAGTGGATTCAGTTAATGTTTACGTCACCAAATTTGTGCGTGATTTGCTTGGACCATAAATGGAGTGACCAATTCAGGTAATAAATAAAAACCATTAAGAATAATCTATATTATCATATAAAAATAAGATACACACTAATTAATATCCAAAAAACGTTTAAAACTTGAGATATACTCGAGCGTTTTTAGTGCCGGATGATCGAACGTAAAAGCGGTGTCCTCGTAATCAACGTAGGCCGATCGGTTCGGCAACGCCGCGTGTAAATAATAGGGTAGGCGCTCGGTCTTTCTCTCGCAGCTGGCGCAAAGCGGCAACGTCGCATTCGCGCGCGACCGTGCCTCCACCGCGCTGCGCCACACCGCGACACCGTGGGGAATCGCCCGCCGCGCTCGACACGACGACTCGAGCGAGACGCATTCACCAACGCAATATACCTACTATACCAAAACGTAGTTCAATGACGACGTCGTTTGTCGTCTTGCCAATTAGACTAGACTATACTTAAGAAAATAATCGTAAATTGGATTACTAATTATATAGTAATTACTTGAACCGACAGACCCAATGTAATATCTTATGTACTTACATTATATACTTTTTGTATTATAAAAAATAAGTTATATATCATAGACACATTATACACTTACCCAGTATGCAATAATATCAAATACTTAGGTATGGAGGAATGCATAATATTATAATTGTTGAGCTCTGAAAATTCAAAACACTGATGAAAATAAAACTTGTTTACAGATATCGAGCGGGTGTTTGTGAATGCGTGGCGCACTCTATCGGGGTTTAGCAGCGTGAGGTCGCGAGACGTGCGGGGCGGGGGCTTCCTCCCCCTACTTCAGTTTCTGCTGCGAGTTTGTACGGAGTGGACGTGTTGCTGCGCGAAAGGATAACAGAAGCGTTCGCGCGGCAACTTTGAACAGTGACAGTGCAAGGAGAGTGAATTGTAATAGAAATGTGTGTCGGATTGCGGTGCGCTACAAATTGGATGCAGTGATCGGATCACAATAATTGGATTACAGTGCTTTTTTGGATTTGGATTTCTGTTTTTAACCAACATCCAAACTGGGGATGCATAAGATGGAGCTCGGCGACAGCGTGTACGCCGCTGAGCGTATCATGAAGAAAAGAATTAGAAAGGTGAGCTTATTTCTTTTGCGAAAGCGATCACAGCAATATATTCTGAGCTTGCGAAACTCACATTCGAGATCACATATCACCCGCCTTATGTGTTTGGTGCGCTTTATTGTAAGCCGCTGTTTCGCAACTAACGTTTGCCCGCTTCGCTTGCATCAAAACATTCTCGATTAATGCTTTGTAGTTTGAAAAAAATATGCATCGCACGTTATTTTAATTTAGATTTTGTGTATTTAATCCGAGCATTGTGATATCGGGAGCAGCTGTTTATAACTTATCGCAAGGGTTTTCGTGTTCCTTTTAGTGCGACGTTTCGTCCCTTATTATTATCAGGGTTCCCCTTGCGTGCTTATATTCGGAAACTGAGGGCAGTGAGAAACGCAATGCTTCTTTTGAATGGTACCCTTCTTGAGATCATGTTCAGTTTTTACAGTAAACAAGTTATGCTCATTGATATTTGGTGTAGGGTCGGCTTGTCAATGTAATGTGAGATAATACTTTGTTACTAACCTGAAAGTTATGAATTTTGCGCATGTTATCTTTATAAGACTTGCAAATTATCTATTTTTAATTTGTATCAGGAGATAATAACCTCAAGAAGTTTGACGAATTCTATTGAATTTAAATGGATTTGTGTATTTATGAACGTTGATAGTGTTGTACGTAATTTGCCAATATTTTTAGTGGTCTCGGCGTGAAAAGGTAAGTTATAGTTGTAACAAAAACACTGACAAAATGAGGTACAAATTCATTTCGTACAATACTAATATATGTAATATAATTTGTAAAATTTATATAAAATAAAAAATATACATTTCCAGCTACATTGAAAATGACTTCAAATAATTGAAGTACATACGTATATTAATATTCTTATAGTTTAATATATTCTTCGACGTATAATAGTGACATTATATTTCTTGATAAGATATTTAAAAAAGTATTGCCTTGTTTACTATAACATAACGTAGAATAACTCGACATTAAATTATATTTACGTAAAGAAAACCCCGACTAGATCGTCTTTACTAAAGACATTAACTGAAAAGCATATTACAAATTTCCTTTAATCCCCAGGTATTACAGCACCACGTGGTTCCTTTTGAAATAACATACATTTTGAGTGTAACTTCGTTTATTTACACTTGCACATAAATTGACTAGTTTTATTATTTTACTTTGTCGAATAACTTACCTCCCATTTGTTTACTTACATAATATCCTTATTATTAAAGAGTTTTATTGTCATACTCCCACACTAAAACATTACAGGCTCTGATTTAATAATAATCGTCTTGCTATTAATTAAACTAATGTATAAATATAATTCATTTTTATACACCTATCACACTTGTTTTCGTGTTCGTATTCGTCACAGCAAAAAAGCTACTTTAGATACTAGTAACGCCATCTGTTGAATGCAAACTGAAAAACAAAAACCACAAGTATGCAGCTACACGTTATAAAAACTATAAATGTTCATTGAATAATTAATGCATATTGCTCTTAAATATTTTTGAAGAATTTTTTAACAGTTATACTTATATGTTTTGAAGAATTTATTAACAGTTATGTAGATTTTAATATGCAGTTCAATAGTTACTGTTTGTAACAATTCAACTGCATAATAAAATATAATGTTTTATGACATTCATTCGACATGCATTCGTACCTATAATAGAAGATATTTTTTTAATAAAAAATAATTACATATATAAAAACTTTTAGACAAAACTTAATACATAATATAAAAAATTATTTCGTAAAAAAATAATAATGAAAAATATATAAAAAAAAATCATCATTAAATGTCTATTATACAAATATCCACTAAAGTATCCTTTTTAACGTCCCATTCATTGCTATATTGTTATTGTAAATCTAATGCTGGTTTCCAGTGGCTTCTCTAGCGCCGTGTCAAATTTTGGAAACTACTTAATAAACGCGGCTTTATTACAACAAACGAAATTTAACCTTATCCTAACGTCTTAGCAGCTATTTCACAACGCTATTCAAACACCTCGTTATCTGTCAGAATGGCTTAACATAAATGTAAGTTTAATGTTTTTTTGAATTCATTCCTTATCTGAAGGCAGTACGGTTCAAAGTCCAATATAGGCGTGATCCTAGTATAGAAACTCCTTCATAGCGCTGTAGCCCTGGTATCTCGAAGTAAACGCGCCAGTATTCGGCACTGACCGAACCCACGTCGAGCGCGCATGCTCCCCGCCATTATTGTCAGCCAATGAGAGTCGAGCAGATTGTGCTAAGCGAAAATGCTCCACAATTACATTATATTCTTATACTAACAAAGTTTACAATGTAAGAATGTTGTCTTGCATAAATTATAAATAAAATAAAAAACATTTATAATATAGGAAAGGCATTCTTACACGAGTTTTACATATTTTTTAATTTTGCAGCTTTACTTACGAAAGCCGAATAACTGACTAAATAATTCTGTGATTGTTGGTTAGATGGCGCTATTATGCAATTTTTATCAGAAATTTTATATCAACGATTGTTTATCAAAAATCTTAATTATTTGCTTGCCTCGAAAACTATTCACTCGATCCATGAAATGAAAATTTAGAGCTCCTAAGGAATTAAGAAAAACAGTCGTAAGTAACACTACGCAAACGTCTATTCTATCATTTTCAGATACAACGCTTGTTGCGTAAACGAGATAAAAGTAACGTAAATAACTTGTTATAAATATTTTAAAACGATCGACTTCCCTTAAATTGAACATTTGACGCAACGGTTTTTAAGTTTTTATGAAGGTAGGGCACCGGCGCGTGACAGGGATATCAACAATTTGACACGAATAGCTGCACTCGGAAGCAACACAAAAGCCACCAAATTTTCTATAAATAATCGCCTGACAATACTTCGTTGTAATTTTATCCATCCTTATATCGTATTCTTTAAAAAAAGGTCGAACAGAAGAAAGAAGTTCATAGAGTAGGCTAGATACTAGTTAGTTATTTTAAATATTTTATCTTAAATATCTAATACAACATTTTATTTCAAAATAAAGTCAAGGTAGAAGGTATAAAATATTGTATTTGTTTAATAGCAGCACTACTACTAAACAAATACAATATTTGATACGTTTTATATATTTTTAACGTATTATTTAACCGAAAAAAGTATTCGACGTTTGTTACTGTTTTTAGTTTTTAGGGAAGTTCTTAAAAACTGGCCATGGCCATGTTACTATATTATTTTTTGTTAAAATGTAAAATGAATTGGTAGGAAACCTTGTATCTGTTATATAATAGGTACTTAGCCAAAAGTTATGAAAATCTTCTTTAACTAACCACCATCAAAATGAGGATTTTAAAAATATTGCTTATATAATAATAATTATACTCTATAGGTTCTGCTGTTCTGTGTTGAACGATCAATTATAACTAGGGTCTTATATACGTTATGTACCGTTGTTCGCGACCCCTCTTAACATAAAAACTTCCTATGCCTATGTGAAGGGATCCCCCTATATTTAGAAAGCATACTTAATCGCAAACGCGTACGCTCCGAATAATAAAGTAGTGAATGGAGAAACGTCATATTGCAGTCCCCACACAATAAAAGTGTAGACGGTATTGTCTGTCACGCACACCAGTGCACGACACATTCCGTTACCGCGAACAGACGCCGATGAGAACTAACGATCAGATGATCGCAACCATCGTGCCAATATCGCTCTTATTATCATCGAATTAAAAAATAATTTGCAATAAAATAACATCGATGTAACGCATTTGATATATGATACCTTCATTACTGACACTGATCACGATTTTTTTCGAAATTTCTTGAATACACGTTTCATCAAAGCGACGAACGAGTGCATCGTCATAAAAACTGAGAACACCAGGCCCGTTGCTGCGGCGTTATTACAGCACTGCGTCTCTTCGATCACCGGCGCGGGCGGTCGTTATGCCCCATGCATTATTATGTAAATACGAAAAAGGTATATTTCGTTTTTGTAGTCAGACTTATCTGATATAGATAAGGATAGTAATTAGTGGATATTGCTTGGAAGAAGAATTCTCGCGTCACGCGTTTAACCTCGATTTATTTTTTAATTGCATTTTAGATATTTTTTTTTTATGGATAAAGTTCAGTCTTTTTTTATTATTTGCAAAATGTTGTATTAGGACATTGCTTTACATTAAATGACAATGGAATTTAATCAGAACGTTACGAAGGGTTGGAATTAGGGTCAGGGTATCGGGAAATATTTTGTTATAATCTCCCCCGACCCCTCGTGTCAGATCCACCCGTTCGGCATTGTGTTTTTTTTTCTTATCTGTCCTGACCCGACTCCAGGACACGTCTCGCCCCGGGCTGTGATCCTCTTAATTGAGTTATTAGCGAAGTATTTATATCGAGATTAGACAAACATAATTACATGACGTAAGATTTAGTAAGTTTTCATTTTAGTTTTTGATTACAAAAATCGTGTTAGTTTCGAACGTTTATTCAGTCATTGAAGTCGAAATGTCACCCATTATTTGAAGATGGAAGAACATCTACACAACCCGAAAACTTAATTTGATCAAATACCTTCAAAAGTGGGTCAACCTCTTGATCGCATTAGTGGTTGTATACCAGAGCTCGAGAATTTGAAGTCATTTATATTGATGTAAATAGTGATTCGTACAAAATTTTATGACTTATCTTTAATTTTCATATTCTCTTAATATGATAATTTCGAGGATAGGTACCTTAGTCCTGTATCGGCATATTACAAATCTCGTATTTCATTATTAGAGAATATGTCTCTCATACCTTATAATAAAATCCCGTTCTTATTATAATGAAGCTATTCTTATTTATTTTATAACCATAAGTCTTCCATCACTAATAAATACCTACATGAATTAAGGGAAAATATTTGTTTGCATTAAATTAGCTATATTTTTAATTTGCATTATTATTTTATCACGTAAATCCATGTAGGTAACGGATCGAGAAGATTCTTAGAATGTAAAGATAAATCTCAGTTCAATAACGTTCCCACAAGTTCAGTAACTCAAGTAGCTATCAAGCGAGGCGCGTCGCTTGACAGTGCATTGATTTAATTGTCGTCGAGTCGATGACCGTGGACCGCTAAGTGCACTCCATCGTACCGACACGAAACTGTTACAGTTTCATCTCATAACACCTCAACTCGACGTGAAATCATTTTAATCCTGAAATATCATAACACTATAATTATTTCACACGGAGAGTTCAATAAACTTCCATACCTAATAGAAAGAGGGTGCTGAAAATTTTCATTCAGTATTACTTACAGTTAATAAAACAATGATTACTTTTAAAAAGAATGTAGCTTAATAGAGCCTTATATACATGTAACTTAGTAGTCGTTAAATAGTTTATTAACGGCTTGTGTAAATTTAATGAATACAGTATTCGAAACACGATAAGAATAATAATATGTGGCACATCCTTTCCGAGCAACAGCTGGGTAACGACTGACGTGCGCGGCATGCGCCGTCTGCAAAATGCCAAGCCGTGTTTGCCTCACCGTCCCACAAACTCGCTTACCTTGTCTGACATATCAATTTTCTCTTGCACACACAGCGCGCTTGCAAACGTAACTAACCGCGTTACTCCTCAGTCGTTCTATGCTCCTAGTACTTATGTTACAAAAGAATACGCGGATATCGGGCCTTCTTCGAAAAAAAAAAGGATTTTCTTATTTTTACGCCGACGAAACTGGATTATTTATATAAAAATGCTTTTTTTTTTCAATTTTGCTTTTTTAGTAAAGTCCACCTATTTAATTGGTTAAAAACTGTTTGACTTGGTTGAAAATACGTACGTTTTAAATATTATTTTTCGTAATTCGTAAGAAATTCGAAATTAATACAAGCTTAATAAATTTTGACCAAGGTTACTCAGGTAAAATTGACTAATGCTAAGGCATTTTGCAAGAAGACTTCCACAGATGTTTTTTTTATATTCTTCGCGTTATGTTCTCTACCTATTGTTGTAGTGAATGAAATAACATAGTTAGTGATAGACATCACGTACGTCGACGTGGAGGTCTGTACGTGCACAGAATGTGGATAGTTCAGTCTTAGTTTAAAATCAAATAAACTTAGGTACTGGAATACTGAATGTGGATTGTTATTTACCTACTTGTGATTCCATTTATTGTTTTATTAAGTGGACTACTTGAATACCTACATCATGAATACTCTAAATTGCTTTAGTATGTATAGACTATCAATGATCTTGTTGTAGAAGCCTTCTATTGAGCTTAAAAGATCGCTTTCTTTAGCTATTTCACACCATTCCCGAATGTTCTGGAACCAAAAAATAATTCCAAACATTCAGTCTTTTATATCTTTCTCAGTGATGTTACTATACACATAAGTATTGTGCCAAGATAAATTATATACTCGTCAAATTAAATGGAATATTAATCACACGATCATTACATCAATTGCCTCAGGACTCGGATTTATCCGTATTCCTCCCCCGTATCTCCATCCTTTTAACGCCTGAAGAGGGTTCGAAATTAAAGCTTAAACTAAATTATGCCCACGCGAATTTATACCGTAATAGGATGGCATAACGATCAATATCATTTGACGTGTTATCATGATATTGAACGAGGAATTTTCCTTTACATTTTTCTTTAAATGTTATTTTGAAAAAATGTAATTTAATGTCGACTCAGCCAATTTGAAAATAACTTATGGTAACATAAAAATCAAAATGTCACAAAAAGAAAACCATGTCGTTTAAATATTTAATTAAATAAAAATAGAACAGTCATCTTCGAAGTATTTGAAGAGGCAATAAAAATATTTAAGTGTTAATTGATGTCCGAATGTCATCAGCCGCGCTGTGCTTTGAGCGCTATCCGACACGGTCACGTGTCTTATCAGCCATTACTCGTATTACATATATCTCTATATACCATTAGGTACAAACAGTGAAATGTCTCATTAGAGAAATTTATTGTTATTTTTATAGTTAATAAGGGCATTTTGAAGTATTCACTTTTTTATTACGACAATTAAATATATGTAACCTAACCTGCTCTTCTGTTTACAATAAAAGCGTTTGTTATATTGTTTTGTTGATAATGTTAATTAATTTACAAAATTTAAAAAATATATACATTCCTTGCATTTGAAAGTTGTATTCTGAGATATTATTTGAATAAGTCCATAGTGCACTAACGTAATAACTCAGTTTCGAAACCAAAACAAACACTTTCACGGACATTTCACAGCCGTGGTTCGAGCAATTTGAGAGATTCATGTTTAAACGGCTGATCGGTCCCCGCGGGCCAGGCCGCTCCCGGGCCATTAATCTTCCTCCCCCTCCCCATCCTCTCTCCTACCACCCTCTTTTCCTGTCGCAGCTAAAGTCGGCCAGCAATTTGTGACCGACGACGAAATGTTACCGTCAGACCGATGTCGGCTGAAATATTGTGGTCTAGCATTGGTTTATTTATGGAATTTGGAGTTATACGAGTATTATTTCAGTAAATATAACATTTATTTGAAAATACATAAACTTGTCCGTAATATTTATGTAAACCGATGATTATAAATGCGAACGGAACTCTGTATGTCTGTTTGTTTACTCATAATTACTTTTGACATTGATGTCGTCTCGGACCTAGAATCTGGATACACAGGCATATAAAATACGAAATTATGACAAAAATATTAATATATTACATACATACAAACTAATTGTTATTTCTACACTCAACTCTCACTATGCTAATTTCTTTTAAAACAAAGCAGACGAAACCAATGAAATTCCTGCAATGCGATCTCTGCAGCGAACGAACAATTTATTATCTGTCTGGCAACCGGCCAACGATGCTCTTTAACTATCTATTTTATCTATGGACTCGACACCTATATCATTTTGTCTACCGCAAAGACAAATAATAGCTTTGTTGATATTTATATAATAGGCAATCTAGCCGCGATCATAATGAGGGTTCATTTACAAGACTTCTCGTTAGACAAGTTGGCACGCGTCCAACTCGTCGTCTACAAAACGTTCTCTTGAAATCGACATTAACTTAATAGCATATCTCGCCACATCAATAACTTAAAGATTGATGTAGGTATATGGAAAATGTATGCGTTCTCATTTCAAGATATTTTGTAACTATTCATGTTTCTACGGCTATCGCTATATAAAAAGCTTTTATTTGCTATATTTGGAAATTTAAGTGAAAGTCTCTTTGAAAGCGTTCTAAGAGATTTAGCTTAGAAGCTTTATTAGCTGTATTTATTAATAATCTCATAATACTCGACTGATCTGTTCGCAACTTGTATATCAGTACCTCTGACGTCATTATTGCAGCGATCGTTCGAACTAAATACTTCATAATAAAAAAGTATTCGGACCGAAACTAAGATAAATGCATCAAGTTTACGCTTTTATAAATTAGTTTAAGACACATCATAACTCAAGGCATAAATATATTATGTATATGTACTACCTTATCAACCAACCCCGTCTATAAACAGTTCTATTTAGATAAGTTTACCTTATAAATATAAACATCATTAAATTATTTATAACACAAAAACAGAAGCATTCAAATGCTTTAAATTCATTGCGAATCAATTTTAATGTAAACCACCAATACTGGTTTTAAAACTATTGTGTCCTCCCTGCGTATATATAACACATATAGATAAATTCCTTGTTGATTTAAACATCTTATAAAGAACTCGAAAGACGTCGAAAGATTGCGTACGCCAATCACTTTAAAACTAACGACAACCTCCAAAAATATGGTAAAAGAATTCTAGGGCTATTCTGTACCAATAAACTCGAGATTCGCTTCAATTCGGTTTTGAAATATCAGTGATATTTACTGTTATATGGCATTTACTATTATTTTTATTATATTCATATCATTTCGATAATACACGCATCAAAATATCTAATAGATTCATATATCGCCATATGTCGGTAGTTAATATTTAATTGGTAAGTATTGAAACGAGTTCTTACAGTGCTGTAGCAATTATTAGCAGGGGAATGCAAACGCGAGAATAGTTGTTTAAATAATCGTAAAATTGTTTTATGTAGTATCTTGTAGATTTTATAGTCTCGCTTCGTTAAGCTTTCATTTGTATTGTGTTTGATTCACGATCATCTTCAGAGTCTTTGACAATTTTAAATCCGTCAATACGTTCGAGAGTGACACCAAACAAATAATGAAAATGCTTACAATAACGATATATACAAATAAACAACAACAATTTTCTGAATCTCTTTAAATTACAATTTCAATACTATATATACAATTGAAAGTTATCGATTATTTGAGCTATCAACTTATTCTATACAAATGATTATAATAATGTAATAAATAAAACGTGATTAAACGTAGAATCGACTCAGTAATTCAGTAATGACTCGGTAAGTTTAAATTTAACATCTAACAGGCATTAACTGATTTATCGATGCAATCGTTCGAAACAGATCAACCAAACGATTATATATGCGGGCTCTCCTAACGAGCTATTTACATATCTTAAAACGATGATTTATAACAATGCCATAATAAATTGGTCGATTCAAGATTAAATCTCTTTTTATTTAGACAATATCCATCCTCTATCAATTTAAATTTGATGAAATTTCAACAAATTTTCATCTACGGGGACTAATCATAATTTTAGTTTAGCAAAACTTCACATCTCATATAATTTATATTCGTTTAAAGCGATTTATGTTGAATAGTGCTTTCTGAACAAATCAAAATGGCATATCACATCTCGATCTGATACGATAAGTGTTACCAGTTCACAAATTAATAATATGGAATATAAAAACCTCACCAGTTAACATAAAACGCTAATAGCAGAGCAAAGGTAATAACTACGCAGCCAATAATTTATTATTATTTTTACAACATACTAATAAAAGACGGTCAAGGAAGAAAGAACGATGTTTGTATTCGTTTTAATCGAATAGAATCGTTGATTTAAATTATTGTCCTAACACTATTTATAAGTGTTAGTGAATGATTAAAAAATAGACTGGTATATTGCTTTTCCCCGCGACTCTACATCATTTTTTTCCTCATACCCAATTCTTGTAATTTATGTCTATCATCCAGACACAGCTACCTCCGAATCTAGAGTTCATTACGATCGGTTCAGCAATTAAGTTATGATAATAGACGAGTTAGGTGCTAAATCATTTATAATATTAATATAGCTAAATGATATATTACCTAAAAATAGGTAAAGCGGCATCGGCTGCATTTCAAAATCGACTATTCGGAATCCGCAATCCCTTTCCCGCAAGGATTCCTATCTTTACTGTCCTTGTGGCTGATGCTTAATTTTGTAATGATTATTCTCACTAAAGAATAGATGCATTATTAACGACATTTATATATGGAAACACCTGCTTAAACAAAAAATATAGTAGCCATTTGTAGTTTTGTCTTGTATGCGAAACACGAGACGTTTAAGACTTATTTGTCTAAGATATTCGCTAAGTGTCGTATTCTCATATAGGTTGAGAGATCGAACTGATTTTGACGTGACTAAACATTTATTGAATATGTACGTAACATATAAAAAGATAGTAAGTAGTATTAAAGACGAGCTAAACAGAAAGCCTCTTTGATAAAATATGTAACTAATAAATACACGCGACAGTTTTCTGCATTCCATACTACGATGGTCAGTTTGACAAATACTTATGTTTTCTTTGGAAGTATATTTAAGAATTTTATTGTGGTCACACTATCATGAAAAAACTAAACAAAAGATACGAGACACAGATATAGAAATTTGAGATGTTTGTATTATATATAATTAGGTAGTATTATACATGTTATTGGTACATTCACGACTCGTTTTACACTAAATGTCAACGCAAGGATTACCCGACACAATTCCAAGAAAACTTGCGTAAGTAATGTATCAAAGTAAAAAAAGCCTTCAAAGACGTGTTCATGTTACAATGACGATTGTTATTGTAGTAAGTACATATTATAAAGCATTATAAATAACCTCTAGAGGCTTGAATATGCAATTAATTCATCACCTGAGTATCGTATTTATAATTGTTAATTAACTCATTAATTACTGCGATCGACTCTAATTGGCGTCTATGATCCCGAGATGTGGTCCGCCCATGGCAATACTACAACCATCAAAAGCGCCAGTTTATACATACGCCCAGTTTGAAGGAAAATCGACCTTATCACATTGTATTAGAGGTAGGCGGGTCGCATAGGTACCGTGGTGGGCTCGACTCAGGCGTTGCGGGGGTGGAGGCAGATGGAGCGGGGGCGGGGCCCCTCTCCCTTCGCCCCGCCCGTCGGCCAATCGCCGCTCAGCCGTACGACTTCACCTTGCTCGTACGTCCCAATGATCCTTTTTATTTTTTCTATAATACGATGTGTTTTTGTTTAGTTTTGAATTGAAGGTTTTATTTTTGAAGAATGAATGACAGAAATATTTATGATTCTCATTTGTCTTTTTACAAATAATGCGACCTTCGTGTTTATGAACATACATAAGTAGTTACATGGTTTTATAGTTTAGACTTCGTCGAACGTATAATGTTACCAATAAAATGAACACCATTAAATACTTATTCTTAACAATCAATAGTTGTAATGATTATATACAAATGACAATAAAGAACTTGACGTAAGTATATCAAACGCATGTTTATGCGTGATATAGTAGAAAATGTTTATAGATATAAGATAGGTATGCATATCAATAATACCTATATCATTTCAACCTAATACAATTTACAAATAACTAAGACCGTTATTCATAGCTTCTAATTGATCTTAAGTGTTATTCAAGTATCTACCTATGTATTGCCATAAGTTGTACAACCGAGTACTGAAACGTCATTCAAATATAAAGTGCGACTTAATTATTTGAGACGCCGTTAATTTAAAATTTCGCTTACTAAAGGTATGTTCCTTAATTGTGTCGATACAAAAATAATGAAAAAAAAAACTGTTGAGTTTTGCCTTATCGAAATAACTGAATGACAGAAATAAGAATTGATTTCGACAGATATCTACCTAAATGTAAATCGTTCATTGTAGTAATTTTTTAAATGTATATTTATGGTTTTAAAAAGTATATGTATAAGATCATAATAAACGTAGTCCTTGTAGTGATGTTTGCATTTACGAACAATAGAAGTATGAAAAAGTTATCAATTAACTAAGGTGGTAGATGGTAGGTAGGTCCTATATTTAAAGGAATACTTAATATCTTCTGAAGAAATATATGTACTCTAGTAAGGTAGAGAAAGATCGCTACATGCTTTACAATTTAACTGACTATCGACTAAACATTATTTAAAGCACAGAAATAAACCTTTATAGAAGTACTATTAATCATTTTCTTATCAAAATGAATGAAAAAAAACATTAAAAACTTATTTAATATTTTGTTAAAAAGACGTCCGTACAAAGTCACAACGCGCTCCTATGCCCAACTCACCCCTCATTACTAAAACCAATAAGACGCGAGGGTTCACAGCATTATGAAATTCGAAAACGTAGTATGCGTATGAAGTTTCAATTGAAAATAAACTCTGATGCCTGAGTTTAAGGGTCATTTTCAATTATTAATCAAAAAAAGTGCAAAGCGAAAGGTCCGTAATAAACATTGGTTTTATATTGGATCGTTCGTGTAATTTGTGTCGCCACAGGTGTTCGATATAAGATCGGTTGTCTGTCAATGCTACCTAATTAATTTGTTGTTTCCACACCACACCATTGTAAAGCTTATACTGCTAAACCTATTTTGATGAAATTACAATATGCAAACATGAAAATTGTTCTTGATTTTATACAAACATCATTCAACTTTAAGAAGCAGATGTCCAAACTTTGTACATAAATACACCCTTATGTAGGTAGGAAGTGCCATATGCCATAATATGTGGTTACATACGTAACTAAAGAAACTGTTTTGTTCTGCGGCTTTTATAGTAGGTTAGGGTACTTTTAAATTTGAAGTAAGTTTATTTTTATAACTTCTCTATAACTCATTCTTTGAAATACGTGTACCTACAAGATATTCGGTAGGTAGCACAAATTACCTACAATTCCTACATAAGTACACTAATTTTCAACGTCTTACTTATATAGGTATAAGGTATAGGTCTGTTTGTCAAGCATCATATAGCTAGTACTACCCACGTAACCTAATTATGATTAGTAAGGACTAGGAGACGAACTCATTATCGTTCTATACCTAACTACCTATACTTTATAGATAGGCCACTTACGCGCATACAAGTGGACCGATCAGAAATTAGTTACGAGTGCGCACGATTTACTTCGGAATAAAAGCGTTGTAATTTTCACACATTTTCAGTCACTTACCCGCGCATATATTGCGGTTAGAATTACCCAAATAATAAATTATCCATATTCTCTATTGATACATGCGAATGTGTCAGAGCGTAACTTCAAACCGGCAAACTAAGATTGTACGTATTGAACACTGGTATGTCAGGGTTCGCCCGCGTGTTAGGGGATTAGAGTCAGCAGTTAAGAACCCTGTGCTCCTTTCTGTACCTCTATGTGTAAAAATTGCATGTTTATTGGAGTAGCTCAGACGGTAAGCGAAACAAACTACCCACTTTCGCATTCATCATATTAGTTGAACGTGTGATAGTCTGGCTTTAATCATTAATAATATAAAGAGCCTCGCATTATGTTTGTCTTACATTTATAATTACAATACATGTGATAACGACATAGATATATTTATATCAGGTGAATGTTGGCATTCATGTGTACTTACTTATATGTAGGTAAATTAATAACGCTGTCGTCTAAAACTTCGTTCGTTTTGTATGAATGTCAAATTTAAATATATTTAAATAGGCTGTTATAGAAATGACAAGAGGTAATAATATAAGATTATACCTAGGCAATATTTAAACCTTGTCTTTTGCACAAAACGATAACTAATACCTAGGTATACTATGTTAAATCTTGTACCTATATTCATAGTGGTGGTACCTATACAATACACCTACATAAGCAAAACGTGTCGTATTGAAAGTAGATCGTAATGTGATATTTTTAGTGTACATTATTGCATGTTATTATCATTAGTTAGATATAACGGCATGTTCTCTGTCACGGGGTACGTTTCGGGTTCGATCCCGGGGGAGATAGCCGACAGCTGTTCCGGGCAGGTGCGCCCCGAAACTGCGAACCCGGATCGACCTGTGCCTGTCTTTTGCTTTTTTTTTTATTGAAGCATGATTATTTTTAATTTATTTATCGTCGTTATCGTAATAGTTATTGCATATTGTAATGTGCCATGCTTGCATGCATAATGATAAGAATTTACATACCTAGCTAACAATAGTATTCTATTTATGTAAAAGTATATAATATGTTACTATATATATAGGTATCATTACCAAAACGTTTTTTTTCGCTATCGACCTTAACATTTTTGAGATTAGGTATAATCCTTAAGTGGAGGTAACACAGATAATCTCTAAGAATATAAAAAGAGTAGTAAGTAGTCGTAGGTGAGTAACCTACAGGTTGTGGGGAAATAGGTAGAAATAAATTAACTGTATAAAAGTTTTAAGCCCGCTTAAAATGAAATCGCGAATAATCAGCGGGGCTATGTGCAACCCTCCTGTCGGTGCACGCCAACGACCAGTCACGCCATGCCAGCGCACCGGCGCGCTCGTGTTATAATGTCCAACGAATAACAACGACCTTACTTCTATTACAGAACAAAGTGGAGTACTACGTGAAATGGAGAGGGTGGAAGCCGAAGCACAACACCTGGGAGCCGGAGGAAAACATTCTCGACCCGCGGCTCATAGAGAGCTACGAACGAGGCGAAGAGTTGCGGCGGCAGGGCCGGAAGAGGGAGAGGGAGCATTCGCCCGTCGAACGAGTGCGAAGCGGGTCCGAGGAAAGGCATCCGCCACCCGGGAAACGCAAGGCGGAAGTCCTTTCGAAGGAATCTGGGAAAATCGGAGTAACCATCACTATGAGTCCGCCGGCAAAACGTCACGATTCCACGAAATTAAACGGTGGAAGAACGCACACGCAACCCCCACCTCCTGCAGCCCCACCTGGTGGAGCGGCAGCCCCGGCGTCTCCGGCAGTGGAAGCTGCTGCGCCCAGGACAGGCCCGCGACGAGCGCCGCACTCACCTGAGGAGGCAGATGCACATACACCGCCCGACAGAGAACGACGAACCGATACCCAACCTGCGGCCACGGCACCGGCAGAGCCGAAAGGCGCCCGACCACCGCCACCCGCCCCCCAACCCGAGGACGAGGACTCCTGGGGCGAAGCACCCGTAACTGTTCCGAACCCTCCCCCGCTCCCACCTCGCCGCGGAGCCGCGTACTGGCTGGCGCGGTCTCCAGTCGCAGACCAAATCTTCATCACGGATGTGACCGTGAATCTCCAAACGGTAACGATCAGAGAGTGTCGCACAGAGAAAGGATTCTTTCGGGCGCGTGAAAACCGGCCACTCGATATAACGTAAACTCCCGAGTGTTTCCATGTACAAATTATTATTAATGGACATTGTAAAGATGATAGGTAGCTAGTATTTATTTAGTTGTTGCATTGAATGTATGGTGATTAGACCATCGAGTGATAAATTTGATTCTTCTATGCCTCATTGAATCATAATATAAAGATAAATTTTCCCTGTGCAACCTCAAGGGCAATATAACCACCACCATGTAAACAAATAGGCAAATTATTGTCAATTGTTAAACATAGAATGTCTATTATTTGTTGACTTATTGATAATAATAATGATATTGACTGGTTATTGTACCTCCCAGTATACTACTTTACTGTAATGTACATTAGTTTAATAGCTCTATTGCTTTAATGTGAATTTTTATATAATATCTGATATATATACATATATATCTGCGGCTTAATTTTGTAAACAATTACCATAGTGTAATATAAATTTCTATTACCAATAAATAATTACATATATATTTTAATGTAGGCAGTTTAGTTTGATAAATTCAAATGTTAATAATATTCAATTACATGAACGAATCTCGTGTGACTCGACCTTTATAATTATCAGTAGGGAACTGTATATAAGTTTAGTAGTTTCATTTGTAATTGAAACAACGGTGAATGTGTTTAAATATTCTTTGTTTTATTTTTGTTATTGTTATTTATGTGAGCTTCATTTTAAATGTTCCATTATTCTATGTGATTCTTAGGTTATTTTATCTTTTATTATGAGAAATTGTCTATGGTACTACTTAGTTAAAAGTATTTTGAAAATAATAATTCAGTGACATAATCATCTTATAATACAATAGTAAAATAATTATTTAATTTATTAACCCAAAACTCTGTTTGTTTATGAAATGAACTGATTGTTTTGTTTGTGTAAATATGTTTTTTTTTTATTATAAAATTTAATGATCAGGGTTACCATATTGCTTAGAAATGTCAAAATATTACTGTATTTGCAATACTCTATTTATTACAATATTTGCATACAGATATAGAAATGCTTAAATAGAAATAATTTATTAAATAAATACTGTACAAGTATACTTTTTTTTCACCATTTAAAGTCAATAGCAGCATGGGTAACTCTTTTCACATTGGCTTTGTGGTCTGGAATACCATTGTGTATTCTTTATTGTCTATTGTTATAACTATTATTTGGTTCCTCTTATTTAGTAAAATGTGGAGGCGTGAACTCGTATTTTTTAAGTTGTAGGTGATTACTTAATAAAACAATTTTAACGATTATATATAAAATTTTGACTTTAAAATAGTATAAGACTGGAATTTATAATAGCATACATTTTCTTTAATACTACATTTTATACGTATTTTAATATATCTTTAATTATTATAAAATATTATAAACCTTTCGCAGTATAATGTGACTTAATGAAACCATAAAATTGTTTTATCTAAAGTACTTTTGAGTTAAATAGTGCATTTTAATAGGAAGAGTTGTAAATATTGTAAATATTTTATTATGATAGAGCACTTGTTTTATAATGTGATAGTCCTCACACATTGTAGCCTGTAAATAAATGACAATGAAATTAGATTTTATGTCTTTTATTTAATATAATTTATTACATGATTAAAAAAGTAAAAATATATTTGAAAACTAACTTGACTCTGGCAACTTAGCAACTATATTAGAATTAAAAAGCATTGCTGAAATTTGCAGATTACCTTAACAGACGTAGGTACAAAAAACTTACGATATTGTTAGTTTTCATTTAATTGATACTCTAATTTATAACATTACCTGACCCAGGAAAATAAGTATTTTTTAAAGTTACCAAGATATAATATATTAGCCATCATGTTCTTACATGTTAATGTTTTATTTTCGATTACATAATTCTATTTTAATACGACATTATAAAAAAGATATGATATAATACAATAAAATATAGGTATAACGTGGTTTAGTAATAATTAATAAACGAAAACTTTTTAGAAATGGAAAAGCTAATATTTCCTCTTTAAATATTCATGACTGTGTATCCACTATAGTTAAAGATCTGTTAATAAAAAAAATACTCAACATATCCATATAAAGCTCTAAACAAGTAATATTCTTATTCAATTCTAGTTTTATATTTTAAAAATGCTAGTTTCTCATTTTAAAAAGTGAGTTTTAATTTTTTTTAAACTATTCCATTCTATTGAACCCAAGATTACCCAGTGGTGAAGAAAAACAGTGAGGAAATCTGCATGTGTCTTTTCACTGAAATACTGCTACGTATATTCACAAAAATTGGAGCAGCATGGTAGGATAAGCTCATCAAAAAGAGGGGAGGTCTTATCCCAGCTGTGAGACAATCGCAAGCTGTTATTTCTGAATATTTCACTTTACAATTTCATTATTTTTATTGGTGAAATAATAAGAATTTATCATAATTATATTTTATAGATAAGTATAGTGTAATGAAAATAATAAATGAAGTTTAAAATGTTTTATACAACTCAAGTTCAAAACCAACATTGACATTACTTACGATACATAAACAAGCCTTTCAAGTGGCAACACTGGATCGAATACTCAACTCAACAAATCAATCGACAACCGGTGCGTCGAGTGACGAGTCGGCGTCGCATACCGGATTGACAACACGTAGTTTACTGTATAATCTAACGATTGATCGTCAAATACTAGTTTCTGTTCTGCTTTAAATCCAATGTTTATACGCAATTGTAATCCCATTGGTCGAAACGGATCTTGGATTGGGGCATGGAGTGGTCCAAGGAGTATAATAACTACGAGTGGTCGAAGGACAAGACATTGAAACTTATTGAGCTACTCCAATTAAACGCTAATTTATGGAATCCGTCGCTCTGTGATACTCGCAGAGATAAACAAAAACGAAAAGAAGAGTTGCGTGGTATTGCCGAAATATTACGAATATCAGTTTTCGACGCGACTAAGAAAATACAGCATTTACGTACACAATACAACAGAGAGTCGGCGCGAGAAACTCGAGCTAATTCAGAAGGGCCCAACAATAGATACGTTAGCAATTGGTACGCGTACGAATATTTGCACTTTATGAAGGACTCAAACAAACCATATAGAGTGTTGCAATCGGTAAGCTATTGTGTATCTTTCTAAGTAGCTACTCTATTCATACAAAGAATCAGAAAATTTACAGTTTATGTTTATATATGCTTTTACTTATAAACTTTTTTTTTGTAGTAACGAACATATATAAATTCGCACATATTTTAATTTCAGGAAGAACCGTCTGAAATCAATGGGACTTTACAAGCACATGGCGATAACTCGGTGAATGATTGCAAACTTGATAATCTCTCACCGCCACCTAAAATTGCCCGCTCTGAACTACTGCACTCTTTCAAGCCTGAAATTGTTTATCCGACAGCCGCTATAAATAGAGACGAGTTTACAGTGTTTGGTGAATATGTAGCTAATGAACTTAGGTCACTTAAAGGTGAGAAAAATTTGTTAGTCGCTAAGAAGAAAATACAAGATGTAATATTTGAAGTGAAAATGGGATTAATAAATGAACCCAGAGCAGAGCAAGGTACTACATGTACAGTTTATACAACACCTGCAACTCAATCACATTCCTCAACTATACACAATGGAAAAATATATACAACTCCCATTATGAGCACAATAGCTAGTATTGAACCTCTTTCAACCTCTCATACACCCCCAACCACAGGTATAAGTGAGATAATCATCAACGGAGCCTGCCACTACTCTACTTTCAAAGTTGATGAGCAATAGCAATGTCAGCCACTTCCTGTGGAAGTGGATAAATCTGACTACTCAATCACAAATTAAAGAGACTGTGCAAGGATATTGTGATTACATAATTATGTATAACATAGTTTAATAATACTTTTGTGCCATATATATTATGTATAATTTGTTAACAATCAGAGAACATTGATGCTTTTGTAAAATATGTAATTACATAAAATGTCTATATGACTCAAAACTAATTCAGAACTTAACTACTAGTATGTACTTACTGTACTAAAAATTTCAAAAATAAATATGCATCGTTGCTCTAAGATTATTATTATTAATATTATTTAAATATTACGCTTAAGAATCTTATTATCATCTTTTCTAATGTATCTAGTCAGTTTAGTTTAACTATATTAAGATAACCCATTTATAATCATATTTAGTGTTTTTTGAATGTTTTAAACCAATTTTTAGTATCTTTACTTGGTGGTAGAGGTTTGTGCAAGCTCATCTGGGTAGGTACCACCCACTCATCAGATATTCTACCGCAAAATAGCAGTACTTTGTATTGTTGTTGTTCCGGTTTGAAGGGTGTGTGTGCCAGTGTAATTACAGGCATTATGCCTTAGTTCCCAAGGTTGGCGATGTAAGCGATGGTTAACATCTCTTACAATGCCAATATTTATGGGTGTTGGTGACTGCCTACCATCAAATGCTTGTCCGCTTAACTATGCTATGAAAAAAACAATATATAAGTAAATAGAATCACATATATATGTATGTAGATAATTAGATATGTATGTTTATAAATTAAATGACAAGAAATCTCTTATATGGCCATATAGGCTATTAATATGATATGTAGGCTTTGAAGGCATTTGTAATTGTGATGTTCAAATGTTAGCAGCAATTTTCATTATAGAAAATAAGGAATGAAATTATGAAGAATGCTTCGGCGTTGAATTGCCAACTGAGGCTTTGTTTATTAAAACTGTATCCATTCAAAATATTCTCAACATTGAAAGTAAGTGATTAACATATTGTGAGATAACAATTATAATAGGTTACTAATATATATTGAGAAATAACCTTTTATATCATTGCTGCAAAGCTGTTTTTCACGACAATGTAATGACTACTTAAAATTAGGTAAATTGTTAACTCTTTATAATGCAATTCAAAAATCTCTTGTCTGATATTACTTAAGGTTTAGTTAATTGTGACTATTATTTTTTTATTGTTACTAATATTACTTTTCATATATATTAAAATCTGTCCAAGTGTAAATAACAATCTTAAAGTTATGTAAGAAAGATCTCATTTAAGTACCAAGTCATTAAATCGTGTAAATATACAATAATTATTATTTTACTGTTTTTTATTAAAGTAACCAATAAAGAAACTGTGAGTAGACTCGGAGGACGAGGTTACAAGTGCAATGCAAAGTAATTAGGAAGATTTATACAAAAAAACTTTTTTTGTACTAAAAAAATCTTTAAACGGAATATGAAAAAATATGATAATACCACGTATTCTCCATGCAGTGACGGACTAAGATACAATTCACTGCCCCTCGCCTCGCCTGGCTTGTTACCACCGTACGCATGGTGAAAAACTCGTGAAGTGGCTGCTTGCAACCGCGTTTCGAGATCAGCCAGTGCCCGAGCGCGCATTGCCGCGATATGTGGTGGTCCGGTGGAAGTTGCTGTTGAACCAATGCCGAGGGAAACTGTATTGACCCGCCGGACAGGGAGACCCGTAGAAACTGTTGTTCCGCTGGCCGCCCGTGGCATAGGACATGGGCCCAAGCGCTCCTAACCAGCTCGGGAGGCTGCCCCAACAGGCCACGCATAATCTCGGTGTGGACCGTCGTGCCGGTTGGTGACTGGACGGTGGGGTCCCGGCGGCCACCACCGGAAGGGCCCTTCCGTCCGGCGGATCAGTTTATTTTCCCTTCCGGCAGCTTTTCGGGGAAACACAGCTCCACACGTTGACCATCCCTATCGTGGCAATGCGACGCTCGCTTCACGTCTCTCCCTTCTTTCCAATGATATGACAGCGCAAACACAATAATAATAAATAGTGAAATAACGGTCGAACAGCGGTGCACACGCCCCCACTCCTTCGCTGTTTGAGGTTGAGTTCTCTAACATCCGAGGACTCCACGCTAACCTCAATGCTGTCCACCACCATCTCGAGACAGCACGGCCAGCAATGTTGTTTCTTAAGGAGACTCAAATACTCCGTCCTGCCGATACTAGCTACCTTAATTATCCCGGCTACGTGTAGACTTGATTCGTCAGAGTCGATTTTACGTGTGCCTCTACAGATCCCATAATGGTGACTTGGAGACAAGCCGACTATTTGACCATCTTAGTCGGGTGGCAGATGCTGCGCAAGAGCAGTTTCCTGAAGCGGAACTGGTGTTTTTGGGAGACTTTAACGCTCACCACGAATCATGGTGTAAGTCCCCCAAAACTGACCATGCTGGAAGGACTGCTCATGCTTTCGCTCTTACACATGACTTGACCCAGCAGGTTGATCAGCCTACCAGGATCCCAGACATTGACGGGCAAGCGCCTTCTCTACTGGACCTTCTGCTGACTACTCACCCGGTGGAATATCAGGTTGTGGTTCGGGCTCTTCTTGGTTCTTCGGAGCACTGCCTGATATCAACCAAAGTGCCAAAGGCCAAGCTGCCGTCACCAGCGGTATGCAAACGTCGCGTTTGGCACTATAAGTCAGCAGATTGGGACAGTTTGCGCGATTACTATGCGTCAGTCCCTTGGAAGGAACGTTGCTTCAGTGAGAATGATCCGACTGCTAGCGCCGCTGCTATTGCTGGTGAGATCCTGTTGGGGATGAAATACTACATTCCTAACTCAGACCTCACCAGTAAGAGTACGCGTAACTGTTGGTTCACTCGCGAATGTGCCGATGCAGTGTCATCTAAGCAGGCGGCATATCGCGCGTGGATCAATGGCCGCGTTAGCGGGGTATCTAACATTGACTCACTGAAAGCAACCTACAATAAAACCTCCAAGTTCTGTAGGAAGGCATACTCAAGAGCGGATACACAGCGCATTGCACAAATTGGCCATGACCTTGTTTCGCCTCCTAGGGGCTCCCGTAGATTCTGGCGTCTGACCAAATCTGTGCAAAACAATTTCTGCCAATCTTCGCTGCCACCGCTCAGGAATCCGGACGGATCGCTAGCTCACAGTCCGCAAGAGAAAGCCAATCTTCTGGCAAAACTCTTTGCGGATAACTCTGTGATCGATGATTGCAGTGCGCTGCCACCTTCAATACCTTCATGTGGCCACACGATGCCTGACATCAAAATCAGGCAGCGTGATGTGCGTGCAGAGCTGCAATCACGATGTACGGAAAGCTAGTGGTCCCGATGGAATACCAGCCATAGTGCTGAAGAAGTGTGCAGCGGAGCTGTCTCCTGTGTTGACGCGCCTGTTCCTGTAGAAAGAGACAGCTGTCTCTTACGAACAGGACAGGATGTGTGCCGGATTCTTGGAGAGAAGCTAATGTGCAAGCGGTTCCCAAAAAAGGTGATCGATCTGACCCGGCAAATTATCGGCCAATAGCTATCACCTCAGTTCTTTGTAAGGTTATGGAACGGATCTTAAACAACCAACCTATCCTTTACCTAGAAGATCACTGTCTAATTAATGATCGTCAGTACGGGTTTCGACCAAAACGGTCCACAGGTGATTTTCTAGCGTACACAACACACCTCTGGGGTGAAGCTATCGACAAGCGTGAAGAGTCGTCGGCTGTCAGCCTCGTTATTTCCAAGGCTTTCGACAAGGTTTGGCACAGAAGTCTTCTCTCCAAGCTGCCGGCATACAGTCTGCCAGCTCAGCTCTGCACCTGGATTGCCAGCTTCCTACACAAGTGTAGCCTTCGCGTTTTAGTTGATGGTTGTGCTTCACAATTCCATGTAGTGAATGCTGGGGTCCCCCAGGGGTCTGTGCTATCCCCCACACTCTTTCTTTTGCACATCAATGATATGCTCTCTCTCGGGAACATACATTGCTATGCAGATGATAGTACAGTGCATGGGGGATACCACGGACGCGCAGTAGCCGGGCGGGCGGAAACTGAAGAGAGGCGGAGGGATCTTGTTGTTGAACTCGATAGGACGTTAGGACTCATCGCCAAATGGGGCTCTGACAATCTTGTTGAGTTTAACGCTAAGAAAACACACCTGTGTTACGCTGTTAGCGTTACGCTGTGAGAGCGCATACCTATGCGCTCTCACAGCGAAAAAGTCACCATTTTACCCTCCTCCTTCCCTCTGTGGCACTACGCTGGAGATGCAAAGTCGCCATACTGGGGATTGACGTTCAGTGCGACTTCAATCCAAAGGATCACATCGAGGCTGTTATAAAAACAGCCTCACGTAAACTCGAAGTCCTGAACAAGGTGCGGCGTTTTTTCACGCCACAACAACTGCTCTTGCTGTATAAAACACAGGTACGGTCCTGCGTCGAATATTGCTCGCACCTCTGGGATGGCTCCGCTAAGTAGTTACTGGAGGCCTTGGATCGGTTGCAGCGAAGTGTGGTTCGCATTATTAGCGACGTAAAGGTCACCAACACCCTCGAGCCTTTACAATTGCGTCGAGAGGTAGTGGCACTGAGCGCTTTCTATCGACTGTATCACGGCGAGTGCTCAGAGGAATTATTTTCCCTCATTCCTGCTTCCCCATTCCTTCACAAGTCTTCGCGTGCTGGCTCTCGATGTCACCGCCTAACTGTGACATCAATTCCATCACTCACGGAGAAATTTGGCAACTTTTTTCTTTGTCGCACCTCCAAAACATGGAATTCTTTACCAGCACACGTGTTCCCCTCCTCTTATGACCTGGGTTCCTTCAAACGAGGCGTGAAGAGGCAACTTGCGGGCCGGCAAGGCGGGGGCGGCTAATGCAAATCATTCTTCATGATTGCACTAGCCGTCGTCGCGTTTGGACTTTACTACCACTTACCATCAGGTGGAGTAGAGTAATTTGCCCTCCCGGGCTATAAAAAAAAAAACGTAAACTTTTTTTCAGGCGCTCTAATATAATTCTTATTCCATCGCAAGTTTTACCTCGACGTCACATCGTCCGTTCGTTACTGTGGGCGATTTTGCATAACAGTAAAATTTGCAGTGAATTTTGGTAATTTACAACTTCGCATTGATAGGCATGATGATTGATACTTGATAGCACGCAGCATTTTTTTACATACCATTGGTGATGGTGGTTTTTCACAAATCATCTTCAAGATTGATTATGTTTTTTTAATATATTAATGAAAAATAGGTAGATAGTTTTTGCTCATATGAACTGAAATGCAAATAAAGTAAAAAATAACGCGAAATACTTTAAAAAATTGTAAAAACATTTTTGCAGATATTCTAATATTTTTTTATATTCTAATTCGCTTATTCAAATGCACCATGAAAAATTATGGCTTATAAATGTTATAATTATCCGATTGGATCTAATTGGCTATTTTAGTGTGTCGACATTAATATCGCGAGATAATGGCTCTCAATATATAAGTTGTTTATTTAGCTAGTGATTGTGTTATATACCACTCGTATTTAACATTCTACATCATAACAAGAGACAAGGCTAACCTTATTACCAACGAATCACGTAAGTTGTATTTACCATTAAAATTTTGATTGTATTTATTATAATTAAACTTTTTGTAATTACTTTGACAGGTAGGAATCTTCTTATTTTTAAAATTATTATGGTTAAGTGTATTGTAATGATTATATTTAATAATATTCGAAATTCATATTATATTTAATATATTAGTTAATACGAATTTATCGATGTACATTTTAAAGATGAAGTTAGAGTAAATATTGCTCATATTATATTTTTTTGTTATCAAAGTAGGTACATTAATATGCAGAGAATTATATGAGATATTGAACATTGTATTTACCTACATTTATAATTTTAAGTTATAAATGTAAGTAAATTCTAAGCTAATAATATGTTTGAGTTTTTGACGATACTTATATAAACATAATTGTATAAGATTACATTTATAAAGATTATTAAAAAACGAAAAAAGCTTGAATGCAATTAGTGCAAACTTAGGTACCCACCCATACATAAATTTAATTGAATCGTATATAAACTATAAAGTCGAAAAATGACATACAGTGACCTCTATTTCTAATTGGTCTACTAATAGATAAAAGTCAGTAAATACATGAAAGTACTTCTTAGTTCTTATTATTTGAGTATCTATTTCATTTTTCACTTTTTTAAATATTAAAATTGTTTTTTCAATTATTATATGTTAACTTTCTTATCTGTGGGAAATAAAAATAATAAATTTAAATTATCTGCAATCTATACTAGCTCAAATTTTGCTCAAATATAGTATTTGTTTTTGTTTTTGGTAATCACATTTCGCGGTTAAAACTTTAAAAATCAAATACACTAAAAGTGAAATATTAGGTAGGTTTTAAAAATATATCAACTTAATCTTAAAATTGTGATTATGACTGTTGTCACGTTTTGTTTTCAATTATAAGTAAAAGTAGTATTTTCAACGAACGTTTTTGATATTTTGTAAATATAAATATTTTAGGAGAATGAAATTTTTTTTACTATTTTCCTTACTAATAATTAATTTGACGAGTGCTGAAATAGTCTCGCGGAATAATGTAGTGGAAAATGAGTTAAGCAAATCAACTAAAACAGAAAAAAGATATGGACCATCATGGAAAGATCTGGACACGCGACCCTTACCTAAATGGTACGATACAGCGAAAATTGGAATTTTCTTGCATTGGGGAGTTTTCTCAGTACCGAGCTTCGGATCAGAATGGTTCTGGAGTAACTGGATGTGTATGTAAAATATTGCTAAATCAATACACTTATATTGATTAATTTTTGGGGCTTATATAAAAAAATCAAAACAATATTTTTTAGCGGGTGACAACAAAACAGTTGAATTTATGAAAGAAAATTACCCACCTGGATTTACATATCAAGAATTTGCTCCAATGTTTACAGCAGAGTTCTTTAAACCTGATGACTGGGCATCTTTGTTCCGAAAAGCTGGAGCTAAGTTAGTGGTCCCATTATTTTATTGTTGTTTACTTTCTTAGTTTATTATATGTCAATTCAAATTAAGGTCATATTCTTTTATTATAACTGTCCTCTTATTTTTAGGTATGTTGTGTTAACAAGCAAACACCATGAAGGATTCACATTGTTCCCATCCCAAAGATCCTTTAGCTGGAATGCTATGGAAGTTGGTCCAAAGCGTGATTTAGTTGGTGAGCTGGCACAGGCCGTTCGTAACAAGGACATGAAGTTTGGTGTATATCACTCGCTGTACGAATGGTATAATCCGATATACTTAGAAGATAAGAAAAATCTGTTTTTAACAAAGCAGTATCCAATGACAAAATTATGGCCTGATTTAAAACAGATTGTTAATAATTACCATCCATCTGTGATATGGTCTGATGGGGACTGGGAGGCATTGGATGCATACTGGAATTCAACAGACTTGCTTGCTTGGCTCTACAATGATAGTCCAGTGAAAGACGAAGTTGTTGTCAATGATAGATGGGGTATAGGTATACCTTGCCATCATGGGGACTTTTATAATTGTGCTGATAGGTATAACCCTGGTATGTTAAAAATGATAACATAAATAAATAAAAACATTTATATCTACATCAAAAAATAATGGAATCTTTTTAATTAGGTAAATTACAAAATCATAAATGGGAGAATGCCTTCACGATTGATTCAAAATCATGGGGTTACAGGCGAAACATGGCTTTGAATGAAATACTTTCAATCAATCAATTGCTTAAAGAAGTTGTCTCAACAGTAAGTTGCGGAGGTATGTATTGTATTAATAAAAAAATATTGTAGTTCATCTTTAGTATCTGAAGAAGTGGTTCATTTATGATAATAATCTATTTCACTATAGTTCATTATAAAAAAAAACTTAAATTAAAATTAAATTTACAATATATTAATTTGATTGCACAATAGATTATATTAATTCAAACAACAAAATATTTGTATTTAAGTACTTGTATTTCTTTGAGATAAAAATATTAAAACAAGATGGTCATTGACTTGACCACTTGTATTATTTAATTGTACTGCTCATTTAAAGATAATTATTATCAGACTATGTGCTTAAACTGTATCATAGCAATTTTTTTAATAATAGCCAAACTTTGTTAGAAACAACACAATGTTTTGTAATTATTTTAAAGATTAGTTATTATAAATTTGATGAAAATATTAATTTTAGGTAATGCCCTTATAAATATTGGACCAACGAAAGAGGGCACAATTGCACCAATATTTCAAGAGAGATTGCTAGCCCTCGGTGATTGGCTTGCAATTAATGGAGAGGCTATTTATGGCACTTCACCCTGGAAACATCAAAATGATAGTTACAATGATGGGGTGTGGTATACTTGTACTAAAACCCAGTACCATGCTTACCGGCCATCGTCTATTCCACACCAGTCAGATACCATAACAGCCATTTATGCTATATTCCTACATTGGCCTAAAAATAATGTACTCAATGTTAGTGACCTCGCTCCTTATCTACATACCGGTACATATAAAATAAAGATGCTTGGCCAACAAGGATTTTTGAATGTGAGTATTTTGGGTCAAGTGCTTGTAATGGTTATAGGATAAGTTCTAATTGAAGTATTTCTAATCTATTCTATACTACTATATAAATATCTTGGCTCTGTTTCTACATTTTTTTTTCACCTAAGATTCACATTATATTCTTTTTTTCATTTTTGTCTGTCTGTATGTTTTCTTATAACTGAAGAACGGCTTGACCAATCTTGATGAAAATCGGTACACCCATAGAACATGTGATGGCGCAAATGATAGGCCATATATAAGTTCGGTAAACCCTACGGCATCTTGTGAAAATTAATTTCCAATCGTTAATTACGTATTTCTTTATCAGTAGCCATGTGTGTGTGTGTGTTTGTGGGTATGTGCGCCTGTGTGTTTTAATAGTAATAAAATTATTATATTTTAATTAATTTTACGCGGGTGAAGCCGTGGAGCACAGCTAGTTTGCTTAAATAATTAGTTACATTAAAGAGATAACTATTGGTCACTTAAGTGAAGGACAGAATTTAAAATGTTGATTATTGATTATATTCATGTTATTAATAATAATATCTACAGTATTGTTTTAATTGAACAATATTAAGCTTCAAATTATAAATTGACATCTCACACTAATTTTTATTTTTCAGTGGAAAATAAGCAGTGGCATGTTGTTAATCATGTTACCCGATAAAGCAACAGTAAGATCGAAAAACGCTTGGTCACTAAAGTTTAGTCATTAATGAAGTGCTGAGAAATTAAATATACATTTATTTGGATAACAAAAAAACATAATAAAATTGATTAAAATGTGTTTTATTACAGAAGATACATAACATTGTGTACATTTACAAAAAAAAAGCAATTGTGCATTTGATTATAGTCTATAGGGAAATAAAGGGCGGATATATGAAAAAGTCTTTGATTTTGATTAATATGTTATAAATTGATACAGAAACAAGACTGCCTATCATTTTGATAGCATGTGAAATTATTTTAAAATTTTCCGATGTTGATACTTTTGGAACAAATATAATCTGTATCATGCTGTTCATAGTTCAATTATATAATTGAAATATTGCGACTTTACTTATAAACGTTTTAATAGCAGTGATAATAGCAGTGAAAAGACTTCGCTCTTCATGTCATTAATAAAAACAGAGTTTGTTTACACAGCTTTTATTAGTAAGTTGGTTAGTTTATTTTTCACTTAATTACATTCAACAGATTATAATTCAAATGGTAATATAAATATTCTAATTAAAAAAAACTAGTAATTACATATAAAACAATACGAAATTGACTTCAAACAATTATATTGCTTTCAATCTATTAAATGTAAAACATTTTTTGCATAATCATATATTTATTAGGTCTTTGGGAGTGACCTATTCTACATTTAAAGTAATTCTTTCACAACTTTTACATGCACTTAGTGAAAGGAGTAGTTATTATTTATATGAGCAGATATTCTCTAATAAAAAGAGAAAATATTAAATTTACATTTCTACAAATGAAAGTTGTGAATCCACTTTCATAATGCGTTTATATTTATTTAATGGACCCGTATTCAATTTATTAAATGGCGAAGCAGTGCAATGGATTAATAGAACTGAAAGCAACGCGTATTGTCTCATGAAAGGTTATATTTTAGTAACAATTACATACATTCTAAGATTAAATTTATCATTTATTTGATTATTTCGATTGCTATAAGTTTGAAGCCATTTCAATAACCAAATATATAGCAGCATTGTCTAACACCTAAATAATATGTTTTATTAATTTTATAAAACTCCCAAGCATATAAAAATATATAGAGCATACATTATACTGTGACTAGTATGCTAAAAGTAATTTTATTATTTTCAAATGATTCATGATTTAGTTTAGAAGAAAGCCTAATTTATCAAAAAGCACCATTTTTTTACGTACATGAAGAACTATTAGTTATCCATAAAATGTCATGAAAGTAAGATTCCATCCTATTGATGACATTTTCAAAAGTTATTTGTACTCAATTTACATAATATTTTCATATTCATCTTAGTTATTAGTTTTACATAAATGTAATTGTTGCAAATTAGAATGAAGAAATAATTAATTTGGTTATATATTTTTATGTTTATATATTTTTACTTAAATTAACTTATATATAATATGGCTATGCTTAACTTTATAAGGTAATTTGGGTAAAACTTGTTAGTTTTCTTTCTTAAAAAAATTAAAATTACATGAATTTACTAAAATCAATCTTTTGGAATGTTTCATTTGGAACTTTATACTAATTATTTCTAAAGTGCTTTATATACTAAACTTAATAAACTTATAAATTAATATACACATAACATAATTAATTAATTATAGATGTATAATATTCACAAAATTATTTGTTTATTACATTTTTTAAATCAACATACTTATAAGTTATAGGCGTACAACAACATGAAGTTATTCAAATAAAAACACAAAATTTAGAAAATCTACAAAAACAAAACAGGTCTTAATATAATTTTTGTATCATATTTTTTATTTTTTTTTATAATTGAAAGGTTAAAGGTAGTGCAGTTTTTTTTAAGTTCTATAGTACGTTTTTTTTTCTACTTTGGAATTCACATAAGAAAAATAATCTGTAATCTAAGCTCATTTTTTAGATCATAAGTTTTATGTGAAGGATTGAAGACAAGGATTTTGTATATTATCCATGTATTTCTTCATTCTGGATTCGAAAACACTGATTAGCCATCTACTTGAACGGAAGGACAATTATTTATATAAAGATTTATATATACTTCACAATAGAAAAGCTTAGCGTACTATTATATCAATCAAGGTTGAAACTATGAAACTGAGTGCAACCTATCTCGTTGTCTAAGCGCTTCCAAATAGGGCATTAGAGGTACTTGCTTATTGAAGAATTCCTCCAACGATGCCTCAGCCAACATTGTAGCGAGAAATTGTTCTAGAGTTATGGACCATGTGTCTTCGTCTGAAGGTTCACTTTCCTTTGAAGGTGACGGTTGAATTTGTCTTCTTTCCGGAGGGATCTCTGTGGCGTTGCCATTAGAGTCCAGCTGTACAACAATATTATCGGTTATTTTTTATATTGTTATAACAATATAAAATTTTTTTTTTACTTTTTTACTATAACAATAATTAATTTAATAGCGCAGAGTACAGGTAACTAAACATAATGTGTAAAATATAGTACGGCATTACTGACCTCAACGGCAGGTTGGGCAGCGGCGGCCAGGAATAGGCTGTCCTGGGACATTTCCCGGTCCAAGGCACGCTGATGACCGTTAAGCTCTCCCAGTTGTAAGAGTAATGTTCCTATTAATAGGTCAAAAAAATATTATTACAGCGAAAGTAAAACAGACGAAGCAATATTTATTTTAAAATAATCGAATCTGCACGTCCCGAGGTCTCGAAAGTTTGGGAGTCCGGGAGTTAGGGCCCGAAAACAATCGTGTTCACCGGCAAGAAATTCTCAGCAACCCCGTTTCTAGGTTTTAGGAAGTCGGCAGTTTTCAATCAGGTAACGTATGTTCGCGCGTTCCTCACCGGCCCTGGCGACGGCCTCGTACAGCGGCGTGGAGTGGTGCGTGAGGTCGTGCAGCGCGGCCAGCAGGCGCAGGAAGTGCGCGCGCGGCAGCGCCGGCGGCGAGCGCGCGGGCGGCGGCGTGCCCGGCGTGCCCGCGCCCGGCGACGGCAGCCCCGCCAGCGCGCACGCGCGCACGCACTCCGCGCTCAGCGCGTCCTCTGCAACCACGGGCGATGCGGAAATTATTTAGCGGAGTTTGATGCACAATATGAGTATTTTATTTCTCATAGTTACTGTCTGTATAACCGGGTTCGGATTGACGAGACTCCATCGTGTACCGTGCGTATAATTTAATTCAAATTTCAAGGATAGTTTGAAAGTAATGCATCGTTGGAAGTAACCGAAGTTCCTTGATTTGTAGCATAATTTACATTAATTAACCGACTTACCACTTTGACTGTAAGCGCTGTCGGTAGATTTATCCATCGGGTTCCCCTCGCCGCACACCTCGCTTATGGAGCGCTGCAACGCCGGCTCCGGGGTGGACGGATTCTCTATGCTATATCAAAAGACGAGGGAGTTACTAATGGTACCGACGCGTGAGACGTAGAGGCTCGCGCGGCGACGGCGCGGCGGCGCACCTGTCGAAGAAGGAGAAGGCGTCGGCGGCCAGCTCCTCGCCGGTGTCGGTGTAGGCGCGCAGGTCGAGCGCGGTGAGCAGCGGCGGCGCGTGCGCGCAGTAGAGCGCTCGCAGGCGGCGCTGCGCGTCGGCGCGCGCGCTCACGCCCAGCGCCACGCTCAGCCCGCGCGCGCTCACCAGCCCGTCCTCGTCGTGGTCCATCAGCTGCGAGCGACCTCTCATTGAACACACTCATCGAACGCCACCGAAGTCTCCTGGCCATCGCGTGCCTCGTTCGTTCAAATTCAAATTGTAAAAAATATCGTATTTTATACATTAATCGAATCAAAAATTAAATTAAAAATATGGTGGTATTTCGATGAGGACCTTGAACATCCTGGCGGTTATCGCCTCCGCGTAGTCTCCCTTGGCCCAGGGCGACAGGGCCGAGAACAGCGTCTTGAACTGGCCGTAGTCGAGCCTGTAGGCCTCGTACGGCGCCTCGAGCCTCTCGCACGGGACGCGCTTGGCCCAGAACAGTTCTTCGCGGATCACGCTTAGGAGTTCCTGAAAGGAATTAAAAACATTTAGAATTGATTGTTATTTATATATGACCAATATGACAATAAAACTACTTACAAACAAGCTGTTCTGCTCTGTTTCTCTGTGAGCATTTTTTTACGCTAATTCAGTTTTTTTTATCTGTCCTTATTCAAGCCAGTAACAAACGGACAGAAAACAAATGGCAAGAGAAACTGATGTTCCCGACGGTCTCCGAAACATTAATCCAAAAATAGATGATTTGTATCAACGAGTGTACATTTTCATGTAGTTCAGTTCTTAAGCTACCTGCAGCTCGTCGGGCTCCAGCAGTCGGTCTTGCTGTAGGGCTCGCAGAGTGTTCCGCTCGAGGCTATCCTCCAGCTGCCGCACGACCCGCAGGCGGTGCCTCAGTCGCAGGTGCTCGATGGTCTCCCCGCTGACGCTGGTGCCGTACGAGCGGTACGACTGGTAGACAAGCTCTTGAATTTTTATCGTCTGAAAATTGAAACAAATATCAATTTTCAATTCGAGTATGTTTACAGCTGTCTTATCTCGTCGAAATTTAATTTAAATATATTAAGTCCAAAAATTGTAATACATAGTACATACATACAATCAATCGAGTTTTTTATTATAGTACAGTTATGCCAGTTATCTGAAAATGTCCAAGAATGTGTGTTAAGGCTTCTCACTCATGAAAGAAGGTTTAGAGTTTGTTCAATCGCGTAAATACAATTTGGTAGATAATAATTATTGTTTTGTATCAACTGCTTGTTTTATATAGATGGAAAAAGTTAAAGTGATATAAAAGGATATTAGTCAAGATACCTGGTGGTATTGTACTTATTAATAAATATATAATATAATTGATTATATAAGATTGACAAGAATTATTACTGCATAATGAAATAATCATTAAACTCTAATACCATATAAATTATAAACTATATACCCTATTCCAATGGGAATATAAATGAATGTAAACACACCGTAGATTAACAAATTGCATGCGATTGTCAAATCGTTCGGCATTATTACGCACTGTAAACAGTTCTTGATTAATTTACCCTTATTCATAATACAACACTATTCCAATTAACTAGTTATAACCACATTAATTTAACTTCCAAAGTTCCATCTTCATCATTGAAAAACGCCATCTTTTCGCGTATCCATAGTGAATTTCATAGATTATTCAAGATCTCCAATTATCGACCAATGACATCGCGTCAATTGATATCGATGACCAATGATATCGCATTAATTCGGTGTCAAAGTTTATTTATGTTTATTCCTGTAGTGGTTGGAATAGGATATATATATAATACCATATATAGTACTCTTTTTCTCACCTTCTGTGCATTGCGGGGCTCGGTGGACAAGGCCATCGCCTCTTCGTTGTAAATGCCTTCAAGGTAGTCACTCAAGACCTGCATCGCTTGTCCGTCTTCTGTACACTTCAGTAGTTTCTCTCGATTTATATCAAGAATCGTGAGGGTAACCTAAAAATAATAGATTTGATCATCCCAATTAACCATCTTATGCAATATTTAAAATTTTATATAAAAAGTACTTTTCGCCCGCGGCTTCGTCTGCATATAGAGGGGTTAGGTGTTAAATTTCATCAAAATTACTTCAATAGTTTCATCGTGAAAGTCTAACAGATAGACAGACAGGATAATAATTAATTTATAATATACGGTTCTAGCAATCGCCACGACGATCCAGAACGGAGAATATTTTAAACCTAGTCATACAATTGTGCCTATAATATTAAAGATTCTAAAGTGTGTATTATTTCATTCTAAAGTGTTTAATTAAATTAAATTAGCAATATGTTCTCACCTGGAATATGACTTTAGCGCCGTCGTAAAAGAAACAGTCCATCACGTTGACGGCACACTCGTACGGCATCACGCTGATGAAGAGCGTCAGGAACCAGGACAGCGATATCATCTTCATCATACCAAGTTCGTCTAATTTAGCGTGAAGTTCGGGTAGATGGGCCTTCGTGAGTTCTTCCAAAACGCCTTGATCGACCTTTGTTAAAAAAGAAAAACAAAAAAAAACAATAAAATCAACAACTATTCAAGGCGAAAGACAAGAGCTACTGATTTACTGAATCGTCACGTCAAGGATACACTTAAAGGAACAGGGACACACCCCAATTGAAAAGGGAGGATCCTCCAACCAGACGGGTGTTGTGTCTGTCGGGCTACTACCCAACGATTGTTGTCAGGTTCTTGTATATATGTACAATTGCTCTTGTAACTTTAATATCGCGATGTACGATACGTCAGTTCTTAGTTCGTATGTGGCGAGATAGATGTCGCTACAAGCTTATAAGCAAAAGACTTTCTTAATGCTTAATTACCAGGGTTTAAAGTCTGATACATTACAATTACGGTGATCGTATTCAATACGCTAATACGATCTGTTACGATACGTTAATTTACTGAAAATATTAATAAATATTATCACAAATCATTTGAGATCTCGACTATTGCTTACGTCAATTCAATGTCAAAATTGATTATAATGATGAAAACTCATATTACTGATGAAAGATGATAAATATATTATGTTATGAGATTACAGAAATCAGCTGTCTGCCACAAAGGCAAAATTCACATTATGACGTCACAAGCGCTCACGAGCTGTCTCTGAAATGTTATCTCACCAGCGCCCCAACGACTCTAGTATTGTAGTAGTCCGGCAGCAAGGTCTCGCAGATGGTGGCCAGCAGCCAGAAGGCCTGCTCCTCTGGACAGTAGATGAGCAGCACGGACGCCACGATGTTCATCGCCTGGCAGTAGCCGATGGTGGGGTTCTTCAGCGCGTACGCGCACAGCACGCGACGCAGCGCCGATATACCTGAGCGGTTACAAACAAACAAAATGTAATTAAATAATTAATTAAAATTAAATTGTCGTATATGTCGGAGGACGTCTTCTATATACCACTAACACCAACAAAACACTGCATTGACTTATAATTACTGCATTCAAAATTTATTTAACTAATAGATTTCACCCGCGTGGGTGTTAACGGAAGGTATTAAGTAAAAAAAGCCTATATTCTTCCTTAGGGTTAAATCTTGCTCATACCAAATTTCATAAGAATCATAGCAAACAGGTACTTTCGCATCGCATCTATAATATTTAAGTAGATATATTGAACTAGGTTGAACTGTAACAAATTAAACTGATATAAACTGAACACCGAATAAACATAGAAAATGCTTATGATATGAAAATATCCATACGATAAGGCGATGCATTGTACTGCTAACGCCATCTATCATTAGGTCGCGTGAACTAATGAAAATAATAACTTTTTATTAATATAAAACATCAGTGAACAGTGGTTCATATCCTCAACGTAGTCGATATGGAACGTACCGACATCGTTCTGGAAGGCGGGATGTTCAGGCAGGGAGCGATGCAGGTCCCTCTCTATTTCGTCGTTCGCTTGGTTCTTCGACGACAACGCTTCGTCCACCAATCTTTCGTAGAGACCCTTGTTCTGAGCCTTCTGTAGTATGGAGCCCGAGAACACGCTCCACAGCTCGCCGCGCAGAGACTCCGGTATGCCGTTGACGACCAGCTCGCTGCCCTCGGTGGTGCGGTACATGCTGACGCCGCGACCGACTTCGGCCATATGATCCTCCCACTGCTTTTCCTGCAATGGAATTATTGATTGTTCTTTCGGAAATATTTTGTTTTAATGTTGGCAAGCAGACCTATAATGGGTCACTTGACGGTAAGTGGCTAAGTGGTCATCACTGCCCGGGGATCGATAATAAGGAATATTAATCATCCCAACCTCGGGAAATAAGATCCCTTATGCCTATAGTTACACTGGCCCACTCACTCACCCTTCTTGCTGATTGCCGTTCTAATATCTCATGAGTGGGTGGTTCCTGAGTTGTTGAAGTAAAAAATAAAAGCGTTACAGACAAACTCACTTTGTCTTTTTTTAACTTTGTTATCTCACTTTATAATATTAGTAAGCAAACTCCACCTTCTTCTGCTGTATCTGTTTGATCGTCGAGGTCTGGTGTGTCCGGAACAGTACCATGAGGGGAGGTTGCGGGGTCCACTTGTCATCATCGCTCGTGTTCTGCGACGCCGTCTTCGGCTTCTCCCTGTACACATCACTGTTATTCACGAAAAAACATTTCTAATTAGTTTTGTAAACTTATCATATAATTAACCAAGATTGTTAGTGGCCCTCGATGAGCATTCCGGATTAGATGATGCCATGATGCACCTGATGCAAGAAACCTGAACTAGACACAATATATTAGAAACATTTATATTCCCATGTGACATATCATTCGATGAAATTAATAACAAGCAAGCAAGCATACGTTCAAACATTTAATTATCACTAAATCAAAATTACCAATTTTTTACAATTTAATCTATAAAAAAAACATGCACAGAACCCATAAAACCAAATCTCTACTAAATATATATTGACAAGAGATCCAGTCATTCAGAAGATAAAACTCAAGGTCATAGACAACGGGTGTGATCGGAATTTCAAGGCCACTATTTATACTCGTAGAGATTGATTGTCTTTCGATTCATATGTGATCTCTTTTTAAACTTCAAGTCAGCCGAGTATCACAAGGATAAATTAAGTATTAAACCCAGCCGTTATTACGAAGATTAAACTCCAGTATTTAGCTAATCGTCCAGACTTCGCACGGGTGTATAGGATTTGCCTAATTTTTTTAGTTAGCGTCAATGTCGTCGAAGGAGTAACTGGGGCCCGTAGACAAGTGGCTTTTACGTTAATAGAATAGAATAATGTATGAGATTGACATTCGCGTTCGACTTTTCGAGTCGAACTAAAGTCACTTAAAGCCACTTGTCTAGAGAGGCTGTGACAAGTTTTTAGTCAATCGAGCGAATAGTTTCGGAGATCTCGTGATGATTGGTATTTCACTTATATAAATATAGATAATCGTATAGCGCTATGAGCAATCGAGTTACATATGAAAGTTGCATGCATGCTTGCAAGAAATAAATCAAATTTAAGGTAAAATAATAAAATATGTAAAAACCCAAAACAGTTTTTTGTTCACTATATTAACATGCACGACTTATTAATGAATACGACTCACTTTGGCAACTTGGCGAGTAGCTCCGACATCTTGTGAACGAGGAAATCCCTGTCGGATATGTTCCCGAAGAGGAAGCTGGTGTGATGGGCGGTCGTGATGAGGATGTTGCCCGAATCGCCCGAACTGCCCGTCCCGCCTGAGTCCGCTCGCTCCACTTGGTGAACGTTACGGAGCGGTATAGTTAGGCGGACGAGGTGACGTACCTACGAACGCAGTATGACAAGCAAAATCAATAATTGAGTATTTTTTGTATATATGTATATCTCGGAAACAGCTCTGTTTAGCTCAAATTTTTCATTTCGATAAGGTCTTCCCAGACAAAACGCATTTTTTCATTAAAATTTTATAATCAAAGTATTGTTACTTCTATTACAAATTCGCCCACGTACTTATTTTCAAGTCGGCTACTATAACTTTTTTATTGTATAGGTAGGCAGGCGGACGAGCATATGGGCCCACCTGATGGTGAGTAGTCACGAGCGCCCATAGACAATGGCATTGTAAGAATTGTTAACCATCGCTTACATCGCCAATGCGCCACCAACCTTGGGAACTGAGATGTTATGTCTCTTGGGCCTGTAATTTATTTATTTATTTTTATTTTATTTATTTATTAAGGCCAACACAACAGGTTACAATCACATAGAGAATATTTCATAAACATTAATAGTATCGAACAGATTATAACCATATTATTACACTATAATTACACTGGCTCACTCACCATTCAAACCGGAACACAACAATAGCAAGTACTGCTATTTTGCGGTATATCTGATGAGTGGGTGGTACCTACCCAGCCAAGCTTGGACAAAGCTCTACCACCAGTAAATATTACAAGCACATTGTTCATAACACACATTCAACCTTGTTTTATAGATCCCATTGTGAATGTAATTACACAAAAGTTTTCTAAATATATTTTAATAATTCAATTGATATCACACGACACGAAGAATTAATCAAACGACGAGAAAATGATTTAATTTATTATGCTAATGGTTAATCTAATAAGGTTAATGAAAATCGTTTTTTAAACGAATATTAAAAAATAAAACCTACTTTAATCTGTTTCAATAAAGATTTATCATTATTATATAACGTAGAATAAATAATATCTTGAATTTAATGAAATATAAATTTCTAATTGTTATAATTTACATGTGTTATTTACAGGAGACTGTCGTGTCATGTTTTAATATTAGACTACATATGAATATAATAGAATATGTCTGTTTTGTTTTATGACTCATTAAAACATAATCGATAACGACATACATTATTATTATTATTTATTAGTAGATAACATACATTATTCGCATTGCTTTGATGAATTTATATGAAATATAAAGTTGCGTTTTTTTTATGTCAACCATATCATGATTTATAAAACGTTTTAAAACATTAATTAATATTTAACAATACTATAATATGTATTTACTAAAACACTACGTTAGATTTTGTTTCATAACTTCCACAAAAACGTATCACTGCTCGTGTGTGTGTGTGTGTGTGTGTGTGTGTGTGTGTGCGCGCGTTTGTGTGTGTACGTGCGTGCTTGCGGGAGTGTGTGTGTTTTGTTTTAAGAGAATGATCAGTCAAACGATGTTTTGTTTCACTAATTGAAGTTGTGATTGAAGGGGTGATACTTACTCGGCTGTCGAAACAGATGAAATTCTGCGACAAATACAATCTGCCCCAGTTGTGACGTTTATTGTACGGCGTCCACAGCGTACACTCCTCAGTTCCGTCCAACTTTTCCGTGTGAGGTAAACGAAATCGCAACGTGTACAGATTCGACTGTTTCCTAGCGTCTAAATCGCGCTTTAGAAAAGACGCCTTTTTAGGTACGTTCTTACTTAACTTGGTTAGCAAGTCTTTGTCGATGTTAAACGAACCAGATTTATCGTCGATTAACCTAAAATAAGGTATATATTATAAGAAACCATATTTTTTAGGGGGGAAGCAGCAGGTTTATCGCCCATATATATGTAAACTTATGTACCCCTGACAATGTGTATGCTTAATTTCATGATGATTAGTTGAGTAGTTAATAAGCATGTAAGTAGCTTAAGCGCAACAAACAAACAAACCTACTTTCGCATTCATAACACTAGTTAGAATAATTGTTATTTTAATTGTGCAAGTATCCCTATAATAGAGATAAGTATATATGAATGAAATTCTATTAATGTATACTCACTGTTTCATAGCGATATTCGCCAATTGCTGCATAAGTGCAAATGTTTCATTCTTCTTTAGAAACATTGTAAAATAATGTTCACCATCCCTGGTTACCACTTTTATTGAATCGGGGAACAATAAGCTGTTCGTTTTAGCAAGCTCAGTGACATCCGCCCAACGTATCTTAAGAGTTGTCTTACGTCCAAATATGTATGAATAGAAGCACATGTAGTGAACGGAAAGGTACATCCAACCTTGACGAGGCATTTTACCTTTCCAATAACTGTAAAATGAATTTTGATGTGTACTTAAAATTATTGTAAAATCATTAGTTGTGTCATTTAAAAATTTTTTGAAGTTAAACTACATATATGTTTTATATACTTTTGTAGATAGACCTTCAGAAATATTTGTTTCATATTAATATTAATTAAATGAACATTTATTCAAAAATAATTTACCTGCATGAATAATAACAGACCAATTTTTCATCCTTTGGCATTGAAAATCGTTGACGAAAATCATAGACAACATTTTTATAAGTGATGGTATCTTCATCTAAAAATAAATTTAAAAATATTTTATTACAAAATTCTGCTCTCATATGTATTTGTATAAATATAAATTAAATGTATATACAATAAATCCAAAATTACCTATTTAATATAAATATTAGAATTTTTCAAATGAATATAAGCAAAAAATAATAATATTCACCTTCAGTAAAATTTTCTTGTTCCGTTGCAATAATAGAGTTGATTTTGCAACAGACAAATTCCGTTATTTCTTCTTCAGAATCAAATGAATGCAAAGTTGCGCTTACATTATCAAACAGCCATTGCCAATCTTGACGTATCTCATTTTCCGTTAATGCTGTGGCAATCACTGTGAAAATATAAAATAAATATTAAAGAAAATCAACGACTTTTTTTATTATGTAAAAAATTGTTTAAATAGTTTTTACATTAGCTAGTATCATAAATTTTACAATGTATAAGCAGCTGTAATTTCACTTTACTTAGTATAAAACTGTCAACAATGTGTATACATAAGCTAACAAATATTTTAATGTATTAATTTTAATATATAACAAAAATTTGTTACTGTAATCCACCATACAAATACCTTTATTTCTTTATATAAATATGTAAAAAAAAAGTTGTATAGAAAACAAATTAATTCTTTATTTAAATTTTATATTTTGCAAAAACTAGATATTAATCTGTGAATCTACGTATTAATCAATGCACTATTTACGTAATTCAGATTTATAATTCACTACATTATGTAAGAAAACAAAAATTAAATGATGAATAGTATCCTGTGAAAAATCTTAATACAATAATTGAACACTTCAATAAGTGTAAAGTACATACCATAGTAAATTTCAGAATTAGGTGTTTGATGTAATATTCTGAAAGGAGCTGGCTTCGTATCGCGTACGCTATCTAATGTACCCACCAGAAGCGACGAAAGTCCTTTTGATTTTCCATGACCTTTTCTTCTTTGCAGGACGAAATATAGTGTAGTTTCATCGTTATCCCTATTAATAATGAAATGTACTTAATCAATATTAGAGTTATTAAAATAAAATTAAAAAATACACAGAACCAATCAGAAATCATGATGAAAGATAAGTAAGAAATAAATAAAACAAATTACCACAAAGGGGTCTTCAGAAATACTTCTTGAGGTTTTACCCACATTTTTAATACTTTTAAATGTATAACGACCTAGCATAGCTAAGCATGCTAAGGATATTAAATTATTTTCTTCGTTTCGATATATTTATCAATGAAATAAACACCAATATCAATAACTCGAAAACTCGAAGGATTGCCAAAAAGCAATAATGATAAGTTACGTTTGACAGTTAGCTTAGGATTGCCATTTGCCTGTGGCTAAACTGGCTAATTACTACTTTTCGATAAAACGGCTGTTTAAATTAAACAAATCTATGTTATGTAAAAACAGGTAATATTACATTTTTCACAATTCTTATCTACACATGTTTACAGAACAAATATCTTAAATAAAATAAGGCAAGACACTCATGAATTTTCTAACTACACTTTTATTGTTGTATTCTGTCATCTCTAATAAGAATATCTAGCTTTTTTAACCGACTTCCAAAAAAGGAGGAGGTTATCAATTCGTCTGTATGTTTTTTTTATTGTATAGGTAGGTGGACGAGCATATGGGCCACCTGATGGTCAATGGTCCCCAACGCCCATAGACCATGGCATTGTAAGATATGTTAACCATCGCTTAACCAACCTTGGGAACTAAGATGTTATGTCCCTTGTGCCTGTAATTACACTACCTCACTCACCCTTCACACCGGAACACAACGATACAAAGTACTGCTGTTTTGCGGTAGAATATTTGATGAGTGGGTGGGTGGTACCTACCCAGACGAACTTGCACAACGCTCTACCACCGAGTAGGTAAATCAAGAACAAGTATCACTTACTTCAACATATTTTATTACGTTTTATATTAATAGAGCTAAATGTTAAGAAAGATGATATATGTATCTTTTTGTTTCCAAAATGCGCTCAGGCTAATGAAACAATTTCTATACAAGACTGTCTACTGTTTTCCGGTCTGTAATCTAAATAAGCATAAAGCTAACCTCAGGACCAATGAGATAGTTTTATGGTTAGGAAGGTACCATTTTAATCAAACTACTGACTTTTTTAAAGACCGATAAAACAAAACTTCTCTTAAATATTTGATAACAATATTATCATCAATATTACCAATATTATTATTACATATACGACTCCCTCATTGGTCTAGTGGCTAGATATAAGGCAGACCCGGTGGTCCTGGGTTTTATTCCCAGGTCGGGGCAATAATAAATTATTGGTTTTTCCTTCGATCTAATAAAATAAAATAAAAATAATGTACTAGATTAGCGGTAAGCGCTTCAAAAACGGCCCGAAAATTAAAAACACAATGACGTTTGTGAGGTTATTTCAAATTAGTATGGTCCAATCATAATTGATTGCTAAGAAATTAAGGCTGAATATGAAACAACCGTTATTGTACATTTCCTATGTCTTTCTGTCATTCATCGGCGTAAGATCGTAAGAGAATGTCAATACAATCTAAACAACCGCACTTTATTGCTCGGGAACAAGGCATAGTTTAGGTTGAAATTATTAAACCTTTACATCGTTTTCTTCATTTGATGGTGCCACATTTGAGTATTGTTTTTGTTCGTGACGCGATATCTAATAGTATCGATCGAGTTATCAATCGAAAGGTTTTTCTGTCGGAAAATTCTCAGTAGCAGCCCGGAGTCTGAAAGTTGGAAGTGTGTACACTCCCCTGCCTCGAAAAGCAAGTAAAGCCGTTGGTCCTGCGCCTGAACTCTTTCCGCTCGAGTCGGATTTTGTCAGCTAGGGATTAGTGATTGCATCTGTTAGCGTACACACTTGTGCACTGTAATAACTTTTGCGCAGTTGGCTAATCTCTCTTAAGACTGGTCACTCAGACCGAAATCTGTCTGCAGGAAATTATTATTATATGTATATATAAGCGACATAACACATCACTAGATCTCCCTAAACTATGCGCCAGATTGGGTCTTCAGAAATACATAAATGACGGGATAGTGTATTTTATTTATTATAAACAAAATTTAGATATGTTAGTGAAACATATAATATTAATGATGTTCTTTTTCAGCAGCTCTGCGTTGAGTTTCAGCCCAAGATTTTTTATTTTCGTCTGAGTTTGCTAAAGCATGTATTTTTGTTATTAGGTAAAAACCTATTACAAATCCCATCGGATAATACATCCATATATTGTTATTTTTCAAGTAAAAGAAATATGGGAACTGAGCCAGTTTAGCGGACATAGTATATGGAAATTTCATATGACGTCCAGATTTCCTGAAATTAAATATACATTTACCATATATAATACTACGTTATTCCGTATTCGTTGATTATATCGTCGGTTAGTTGTATTATCATGATATGTATCGTAATTAATTATTTTAAAGTAAGCACATAAATGATTATTTAATAATATAGAGAACTCAAAAAAAAGATTTAAATTATTTTTTAACGTGATTCATCAGATAGTTATATCATAGTGTTGTCTCGACGGTTTTTAAATTAATTATATATATATTATATTTTCTTTACTATTTGATTATTGCACCTTTCATAATTTAAAATGTTAACACAGTAAACTATAGGTACTAATTTTGTAATTCTGTAACAAATTTACAGAAACCACTATAATAAAATTTAAAGATACCCTGCTATATATCCTTTTTCACGGCATATAGTTTCAAGTTTACTATAAAGTGCTTGCATCTGCCTGGGAAAAACCATTATAAAAAAATAAATTTCTTTAAGCCAAGCTCTTCACGTTAAAAAACCTTGCGATGAATGATGATTATTAATGTCAGTCAAAATAAAATAATTCGTTAAGGCTAAAAAGTTTTTAATAACTTTTTACTTAAATCTTTTTTTATGACCCTTTCCTGTATCCTAGATATATAGAGATATTATTTTATTGACTTATTAAATAAAAAATAAAGTATGGTTAATGAATTAATAACAAGGTTTACCAAAACTCATTAAATTTTAATGAACTCTTAAACAATTAAGGGGTTTTTTAACATTTTGTTTTTAGTCTTGGCAATACTATATTTATATTACAGATATAGACAATAGGATAGGAGTAGGATTAGACAAGACAGGCGAACACTTGGTGACGGGATTGAAGTACTTTTTAATTTAAAAAATACAAAATTTTACATTAAATTACAGACTATTCTTAAAATATTGAAATGAATGACAACGAAAAAGAAGAAGCAGCGAATTTGGTAGGAAACATTTACTATTAAATATTCTTGTTATATTCACTGTCACGTCCTGCTGAATTATGTACACTTACTCATTCAATACATTAATTTATTTTAGAAAGAGGAGTTTGAATGGGTTCTTCGTGAGGAAGTTCACGCTATATTACATCAGCTCCATTCAGTATTAGTGGTTAGTAAGACTAATGGAATAATTATTAATTGCATCTTGTTTATTTAATATATGTATTCTCTATAATTATTTTACTTTATATAAAATGAACACGATAAACAATAATATTATTTTGTGAATAATTATATATATTTTTTAATATAATGAAAATGTTTTAATGTGGGATACAAAATTAATATTTAACAAAGTTTTTTTTATTTGATAGGAGTGTGCACACAGATTTCCAGTACCTTTATATGGAAATGAAGGTCAAAAACAAGATAAATTTATTTTAACATCCCAACCTGAGCAGTTAAAATGTATTGTTACTCTAACTGGTGACAGTATAACTCATGCAGTAAGTAATATAAAGCATCTTAATATAATAGTATATAAAGATTAATTAATACAGGGTCAATTCTATAGATACTTTAAGCTCAATCAAATTATTACAATAAATAGTATATATTTTATTTAATTAGTATCATAATAATTTTCTTTATGTCTAAATAATATTTTTTTTAACTTGGTATATTAAAAAAAGTAGTTTGTATGGTCTATAAAAACAATCTATTGGTATTCAGTACTTTATATTGGTGCTTTGAAAAATATATGTAAGTCGTTATTAAAGTAATTATTTGGTATACTAAAAGAAATGTAATAAAAAGATTGAACGCATATTAGCGGTCTTTGGGTTTAGACTCTACTACCACTTAACATCAGTTGGAGTAAAATCATTTGCTTCCCGGGCTATAAAAAAAAAAATATTACCACAGAATATACTGTTTTGTTGCAAGAATTATTTCCTTATTCTAGTGTAGTTTGAATTATAGTGACTTTTTATTGACCATTGTATTGATTAAAAAGAACTGAGAGTTTACATAGATTATAATAATAAATCAGCAATTATTTTGTGATAATGTGCAATTTTTTATTCTAAATATCATATAGTATGTACTAGTTAATTGCACCCTTTTATAATATAATAAATATAAATAGATAAGACAAACATTATATGCCTTACAACACGTCTTATGTTCTTTTTCTTTTCTCAAGGATATTAGTTTTAAAGTACTGAGGCAGATGCACACAATATGCCGTACATCAATTAATCAGGATGGACCGTGGAAATTACAACAGATTCAGGATGCTGCTAATCATCTCCAGCAGGCCATTGGCTATATTGATAATGTAGACAAACACTATGTCTTCAGGTATATTTTCCATTGACATATCCCTTAATTGATAAATTTTAAATATTACGTAATATATGTATATATTTTTTGTAGAGTAAAGAAAAAAATATTAAAAAATATTGTGACATTAATTAGAACAATGATTTTGTATATGGTTTTTACAAATATAAGGTAATAAAATTACAGATCTTCAGAGGAAGTGTTACACATTATTCAATGTTTGCTGGGCTCGTTACAAAGAGCCCGCACTGCGCTAGTCTTACCCAAGAAGAAAGCGATTGATGAGCTAATGAAGAGTAGGAATATGGTAAGATCTTCTTCATTAACTAAACACAAATATTTTTATAACGAAATCGATTATTTATGACACCAATATTTTTATTCTTTCAGAAGGCTCTATCACCTAATCTACCTGAAGACTTGGCAATATCATTCTACATACAGTCTCATAAATTGATATTTGTAGCGTATCAGCTGAGCTCTGTCCATGGAACTATGCGTATAGACTCATGCCAAGCTGATTGTGCAGTGCCTTGGCTGAGTGATGTCCTATTCATGATGTCGGCCGCCTTGCACATGTGTCAACAACTTAAAGATAAGGTATGTATGTATAACCTGCTTAAGAAAATTCGGTCAAGTTTATATTTTTATGACCTTGATATATGCGTAATTTTTTATTTTATTAACAGTTTATCTACATAGAGATAACAGTGAAATGCCATTCTAAATTTGCATTGAGAAAATAGTGTTTTCTTTTTACATTTTCTTTTATTAGATCTTGTTTTTTCTATCTAATTAAAACATACTTGTGGATGGATTGAAAATAAATTTAAATGCATCCTTAATGATTAACATGTCTTGTAAAAATTCCCTAAGATTCATGTTTACTCCTCCATTAAAGCCTAAAGCTTGTGTTAGATATGGGGATAATAGGCCAAGGATCGAATCTGCGACTTTTACGTTGCTACACTTACATCGGAACACAATTGCGCTGATCACATATGTCACAAGACTTAAACTGGGTCTGCAATAGTTATTATATAAGTTTCGAATATTTTTGTTTTTTCAATTGGGCAAAAATGACAACTAAGCCTTATATAGGTCAATGTGCAATTTCCTTACAGTAAAGCTTTATTAAACATTGAATAAGCGATGATAATTCGTTTTAAGATGAATCTTATCATTTAGCTACCGTAAATAAAAATGATAGTGTTAACTGTTTCCCTATAAAAGTATGTAAAATATTTTTTTTCCTGGAATGTTTAATAAAGTATTGATAATGGACCTGATGGCGCGTATTGATAAGATTCCAATATTTGATAAATTGATATCTAATGACATGAAACCATATCATAAAATTACACAAATAAATTGTTCTAGCATAATAATTAATATGTGACATTTTAAGGATTTTTTCCTGGTTGGTAACATGCCTGTAGGCCATTGACAAATGTTTTTCTAAGATATCACTGTCATTTTATGAAATTTATGAATACTATAATAAATTATTATTTAGCTAGTCATTGCCACAAATATTATTTGGAAAAACCTTAACTTAATGATTTCATCTATTTAGTTTACAATGAAATATTATATAGTAATATATATATAATTATATCTATAAGTTACTTATGCCACTTTTCATGCTCTGAATGAACAAAGAATATACTATTATAAGAATTCAAAATATTATTTCTATCAGTTTTATTTAATTTTCACTGGTCGGAAACACTAGGCAATGCTCGAGCCAGGTCCAGAATAAACTTGTTTAACATGAATGACTTATTAAATCAATAATATAAGCTTAAAAGTTATTATTTAAAATATTCTATATTCTAATAACCCCAATTGTAAAAGTATTGCTACAATTCCGTCCAGTCGTAGTCTTAATCTTAATATACATTGAATAAAATACAACATCAAAAATCAAATACAGCATAACTATTAAAGCATAGTTCAGTATGAGATAAGAGGGATAGCGATCAACTAAGGTTATCAACTATGAGTGGTCAGTCTAGTGGTGACCTTTTAATCAAGAATTCTTATCTAGATGCTAACAAAATATGTTAGTATTTACTGTAATAATGTATCAAATGATTCATTTATATTTCTAAATTATAATTATGCTATGAGATTGTTAATATTTTTTATGAAACGGTAGGTTTTTTTTTTGTTAGTCCACACACATTAGGAGTGTTAGAAAATAGGAAAAATAAAGCCTTGTTAGTTAGTTTGCTAGTCTTTGTTTTTTATATAATATTGCAGACTAATTTTGAAAAAACATTCTTGTTAGGTGGTACGTTGATATTAACATAAATAAATATTACAATAATTATACATTTCAATATCTTAATGATTTTTTATATTTTTTCAGCTCTGTGTCTTCTCTCAATATAAAGATTTCACCGTTGGTTCAAGATCTGCTTCTATGATATTAAATTAAACAAACTAAAAATCAATTCTTACACTTGTCAACACAGTTTTGTTTTATCTCTCTTGAAATTCAAATTAATCTATTTCAATTCTTCGAATTTCTCACATTTATTCTAATGAAGTAATTGTATAAAATAAATTAATTAAAAAAGCCAAATTATAATCCATTGATTTGAAGACTTTGTTGATAAGTGTAACATGCGTGTATTGATTTAATATATAATTATTGAGTCCATTGTTGATATTCTTGTTGACTTTGTTGTAATATTTGTACCATAGTGTATATTTATAATGTTAATGTAACATAAGTATATTTAGTAAACCGTGTAAAATTTAAATCAATTATGTTTTCCATGTAAAAATGTATTCTGTGTGTCCTATGAAGTTTATTTTTCTAAAATTTTTTTTTAGAATTTAGTAATATTTTATTTAGTTACCGTAATTATTTATTTTAATTTTAATCAATTATAACCAGTATTTGAAAGATTTTGTTATAATGAAGTTTATTAAAATGGCAGATATTAACAGTTTAGTGGATGTTTTGTTAAACATTTATTTCTCTCTTGCTGTCATCATTAATTTGACTATCGAAAGAAGAAAACAACATTATTTAACTAATCACCCCCTAAAAACATTTACAGGAAAATCCGTAAGACAACTCCATTATTTATCAACACTGTATAGTGGTTGTTCAATACAAAATGCTTTGTTTTCTTCTTTCAAATGGCGATTTATGAATTTGAGAAAGAGAAGTTGGTGTGTATTTATTCAACCGATACACAATGTGTTTGTATAGCGGTTTATCACTACAATTGGAGGCTACTACATAAGATATTTAACAAATCAGATTTGATGTGTATTAATAATTCCAAATATTATGGTTCTAAATGTACTGTTTATACAGATAAGATCTGAAACAAACTTTTTTTTTAAATATATTATTTAGACAATTTAAAAGTAATTGCCAAGAAATCAATGCTATCTTTTAACATTTCATACGTTTTTTGTTAATGCATTTTTACTCGAATTTAAATTATGTATAAAATCATATTTATTTATTCAAGTATATTTTGCATGGTATATCTTTAGTCTGCACTTTTATAGCATATTCGATACATACATATATGTTGTATGCCACTGTAAATCCTTAAAGATAGTTCTTTGTTGTTGTTTAAAGTCACAAATATTCTTCAATAATTTATACTGCCTTTACATTACATAACAAGACGGAATATGTAACCATTGTTCAGTATTGCTCGTTGGTTTTTTGTGTGAACATTTGCTAATATAACACTAAGGACTACACTGGGTATATAACCGCAGAATTAGTGAGCATAATACATATTTTTAAAATACTAAGCAATAATCATAATATACATAGTTTATTTAAAAATTGGGACAATCTCAAAATTCGGCTAATTCCGAAAGCTAGTAATGTAGATATATAATATTTTTATAGTAAAGAGCAGCTCCATAGTTTTATTTCAATCTGAAACAGCATAAAGAGTGGGCATTCTTGACTAGATACTATCATAAAGGAAATATACTGAGATGGTGGATTTTGAAGCGCTTAAAAGCCATACTGTACAAGAAAGAGTGCTAAAATTATTTACTTTTACAATTTATCTCATTGAAAAGATTTTTTATGCAGCGATTATTATTAAGTATTTAATATTTTTTGTAAATTGATATAATTTGTATAAATCATTTTGAATCAATTTTCATTATATACTTCATTATGAGGCTGAGAATATTATGAAATATTTGAAAATACTATCAACATGTCTGGTTTTATTCCTACATTAGTGGCTATACTTTTGTTTGTAAAAATTTATATGAACATTTAACAAAAGGTTTATTTATTGTTTAAATGCTCTCATAAAATGTCAAATTGTTTAAGTATTTATCCAGTGAAAAAGAAACAATTTTATTACATTTTGTTTGTAACTTGTTCTATGTATTTTTGTAATGAATGCTGCCTTTGATATAGCAATAGCAAATATTCTAATAGATTGTAAATTAACGGTGAAATGTTGCATTTTTATAATTATTATGGTGGATAAAAATGTGATAATATCTATAAGTGATGTGCTTCATCGTGCAATCTCCTCTATAGTATTTATACATGACGATTTCAATATTGTTCTAAATGGTGCCGATATGAATGTCTGTCTGTCTACATGTCGATATTCAATGTTTTTTTTTTAATTTTATGTATGTATAGTTCTGAATTAAGCTATCAAATAATGGAATTGGAAATATATTAATATTGTATTTTAAAGCACTTAAAATAAATTAAATTATTCAAGCACTTTCTAACATGGTAGTGGTAGTCATATAGTAGTTTTAATTTTTCATTTCAGTTCTATAATATTTTCTTTTTAAATCTCCATAATCAATTGTGATAAAAATATTTTTGTTTTTTTAAATTATTATGTTAAACTCGAGTCTTACAAATAACTTGTTTATGTTATTTAACAAACAACATTTGACATGTTTGACAATAAAATAATTATGTAGTATTACTAAAATAAGTAGTAAAAAAATATATATACTATTGCATAACAGTTCTTGTGGTCGTGTTGTATTTAAATAAATTGAAATGCTGTTATATGTGTGTTTTATTTTTTAGTGAGGTTAATTATTAGTCAACTTTGAACTTATAGTATGAAAAATTAGTACTTTTTTTTAAATTATTGAACTCAATACATACAGTAGCTGTAAAGTCATCAATAAATTGTCACACATGATGGTTGTTTAATTAAAGAAAATTGATGCATACATTTTGTTATCACATTACAGGTGTAAGCTATAAAAAATCGAAACCACTCTAGAAGCATATGATATCTTTTGATGATCTTTACCGATCAATATGTGAAACAAGAGCAATAATTAGATTTCATTCAGTTTTTGATATAACTTTTACCAAAAGCAACAATAATAATTGTGACACATGTTGAAAAAGTTTAAAGAATGCACAAAACTTTAGGGGGCGTAAAAATCACAACGTATGAGTTAAACCGAGAGTACTGGCATCAAAGTGATTTGTAAATGAATAGCTAATAGTAAGGGAATTATTGATGTAGACATGTATACATACTATGTAGAACATATTTATTTACATTAAAATCTTAAATAAATACAAATTAAAAATAATTACTTTACAAGTCGTGACCGCGTGGAATGTTGGCAAGAATGCTAGCAGCATTTCCCCTTTGAATCGCAAGATATATTAGTATTAAAAACTCATGAACTGACAAAAATAATATCGTTTACTTTAACATTAATCACATAATAATATTAGAAAATGTAACACACTGAAAATAATGATTCTGAACGCACTTTTAGGTTGTCATTTGTCAAACGTCATCTTGACATGAAACATTTGTGATTTATTTTTGTGGTGTTTATCGCTTTGTTTTAATTAATGTAAATTTATTTATTGATATTATTTTAAATTGCAGTTTATATCTGGAATCACATATGATGACATCGTTCTTTAGATTCTTGGGATGGTTTGGCCTAGTATCAATCATAACGATTGCTTTACTTGGTTTCGAGCTGTATTTTACTTTGCTTATATTTTTGGTTTCATTTCTGTTTGGGTAAGTATTCAATTTAAAACTGATTAATATAAACGTTTATATATTTGATTTAGAATAAATATAGTTGTAAATATATAAATAATTAAGTATGTGTTATGTTTACAGTGCTTTGACAATATTGTATATGAGTTATGATAACAAGAAAGTATTCTCTGCTGATATTGATTGTTTAGACGATCCTCTGCAACAAACAAGCTTCTCCATACAATCTTCTAAGGTAAAAAGTGAACTTTAGTACTACTAATTAATGCAATATGGTTGTTTCCTTTTTAAAAAGTAAACTTTCTTGAAATATTAAATATAAGTTAAGCTTATTTGGATGTGAATGAATTCAGTCACAATTTTAGCAGATATATAAATAACTCTTTTTTGCATTCTAGATTTTAGAGCTATTCCAAGATGAAAAAACTTTGCCTAAATTTGATAGCCGCATAACAGGAAGTGAAACTGTTGATTCATTTCTAAATGAAATTGTATCAATTATAATTAATGATTATGTAACTCCTTGGTATGACCTCATTACTGATGATGAAGAATTCACATCACATGGAATAAGAAAGCTTGTGGTGGCTGCTGGAGCAAATGTGTCAAATCGGTAATTCAGTAATTTTCATATCTTAATAATATTTATAAATATAAATGGATAAATGGAAAAATGCTACTGACATTGTTGATAACATATATGTAATGTTGAATTTCAAGCAAACAATCCAATTATGATAAGACTCATCTTACAATGTTGTTTCATTTTATTTTATTTCATAGTAATGTAAATGTAAATAAACAGCAACAAGCGAGACCAACTCAAGTTTTAAAGATGTTTCATACTTACTTATTTTTGAATTTTAAATAAATATGACAAATATGATATATTCTATACTGAAGGTTAAAATAAAATACAAACATTTAGGTATGTATGAAAGGTAGTGTTATTGTGTAAATAAAAAAAAGCATCTCTTCCAAATAAAGCTTTGGGTTGAGAGTTGAGCACTTGAAGTTGAATAAACTGGTGAGAAGTGCAACCATTAGTTCACATATATTTTATTAACATATATAGTAGTTAAGATAGTATACAATAACATTTTATACTTAAATAGTTGTTATGCTTGTTTTTTTTTAGAGTGAAAAGTGTAGATTGGATTCATATGCTGTCTACAAGATTTCCTGAAGAGTTAACACTGCACTTAAAATTATATAAGCAATCGAGAGTGAGGTTGAAACATGTTCAATTGGTAAATGCCAAAGAGGTCAATGGCACATCAAAGTTAAGCCCCAAAAAACAGGAAGAGAAGAAAACTCATAGAAGAAATAAAAGTGAAACTGATCTGTCATGGCCACCAGGTAAAGTAACTGTAAGAGCCTCTTTTGAATTATATTTGAAAAAAACATACAGTACCTGGATGTATCTAATGAAGTAGCTTTAGTGTTCCTGTGTCGTTAAAGCAGTTAATTTCTCCCAATTAAAAAAATAGTATTATTACTCGTCAATAGATTTCAGGAAGAGTTTATGTTTAAGTTGATTATTTAAAACACGGACAAAAAGACATTTTCTAAAAAAAAAACCTAGCTAGATCGCTTTTTCGCTCTCGAAACCACCTACATACTAAATTTCATAAAAATTGTTGGAGCCATTTCCGAGATTCAGATGATATATATACAAGAATTGCTCATTTAAATATATAAGATTAAATAATTTGTCTACTGTCTTAAAATTTCAATGTGAATCAGCTGATTAACCTTCCCTGGAGACAGATTAGAATGGACAGAATAGAGAAAAAAATTGTGTTAGGTTAAAGGCAAATCAGTAAATTATGTAATTAAAATTTTTACATACTTATCATTAGTATATATTACTGTAATGAAATAATAATAAAATAGATCATTTGCTCTTCATTTAGAAACACATAGATAGACATAGGTACTTTAAGTCAATAATAAATAATTTCTGCATGTAATAAAAAATGATTACTATTGATAATCTTTTTTTTGGATTGTTCTAGATACACAAACATTTGGCAAATCTAAATTCTACAGCAGTTCAGAGAACATAAGTAGTAACAACATAAAGGATCTCTTTTTCGATTTGGAATGTACAACGGAAAATAAACAAATATGCCGGGATATATATTGCAGTGATCCCGAGAAAGAAAATGGTGAGATTATAAAAATAATTACTAGTGTTAAGTTACTTAGAATTTTATTTGCTTATATAATATTATCTTATATTGATATTAATTTTAGCATTGCTCTGTGAGGTATCGGAAGCGATATTATACTTAATTGCACCAGAAGAGGCATGGAAATGTCATGCTTTAAAATTAATTTTAATAGATTTGATATCAGGAATTGTTTTGAGGCCATTAATAAACCTTTTAAGTGATCCCGATAATATAAATAGAACCATAATAAGATCTGTAAGTATCAAGTGGTGTACATTTAATTTAATAAACTGAGCTGTTACAATGGACAAGTTTTGTAAACAATTATTTGATGTGACTCACACTTCACCTCATATATATTAGTGGTAATGAAACATTCATTTTGCCAACAATAATTGTACAAAGTTCAAACTAATAAATTGAAGGAATGTTGCATGAATGTCTATAATGTGAACAAATAAGCATTCATTTTTAACCGACTTCAAAAAAAGGAGGAGGTTATCAATTCGTCTGTATGTTTTTTTTTTTTTTTTTTTTTTTTTTTTTTTTTTTTTTTTTTGTGTTTGTTACTTCATAACTTTCGACTGGGTGAATCGATTTTGATGATTTTTGTTTTATTTGAAAGGGGTTGCTTCCCATGGGGTCCCATTTTTTTTTAGTCCAGGTTTGACAATGGAATCCATGAGAAAACCATATAAGTCGTAAATTTGCATGAGGTATGTGCGCGACAAATGGACGAATAACTCAATATCACGCCAACCGATTTCGATGATTTTTTTTTTATTAGAAAAAGTATACTTCAACGGTTGTTTGATGATAGTTTGGTTAGATTCTGATTATAGGATCCATGACAAAGTAACGGAAATCTTCAATTCTTAGTAGCAAATTAACGATACACGGCCGAATCTTTTATAGGCTATCTAGATTTATCATTCACCTACCATAACATCGTTATGGTCAAGTAATTATAGTAGTATTGTAAAAAACACTTCTTTATATACCGTCAATAGTTTTCGCAGCGCACGCGAAATAATAACTTTTATAGGCAACAGTTTGATACGTTGGGTTACATTGCTCCATTTTAAGTACAGATCTATAAGTTTTTGAAAATATAATATAGCCTATGTTATTCGGTAAAGACGTAGCTTTCTAAGGGTGAAAGAATTTTTAAAATCGGTCGAGTAGTTTTTGATTTAAATCGTAATAACAAATCAAACAAAAATCAAATCCATTCAATCCTCTTTATAATATGAGTTATGCATGTAAGCATTAGTATATATGTATATGTTTGTAATTGAAACATATTTGAACATCTCCTAAAAGTTGAGACCAATTTTGAAAATTATACATATATGTATATATAGAATCGTATAAGTACTCTTATATACATGTTATATTTATATCGACTGCCTCGTTGGTCTAGTGGCTAGGATTAAGGCTGCTAACTCGGGGGTTCTGGGTTCAATTCCCAGGTCGGGCCAATAAAATGTTATTTAGATTTTCTGTCGAAAATTCTCAATAGCAGCCCGAAGTCTGGAAGTTGGAAGTGTGAACACTCCCGTGCCTCGGAAAGCACGTAAAGCCGTTGGTCCTGCGCCTTAACTCTTTCCGGTCGTGTCGGATTGCCGTCCCATCGGATTATGAGAGTTAGGGAATAGAGAGTGCACCTGTGTTTGCGCACACACTTGTGCACTATAATATGTCCTGCGCAGTTGGCTGATCTCTCTTGAGATTGGCCGCCGTGGCCGAAATCGGTCAGGAGGACCATTATTATTATTATTATTATTTATGTATATTTATATATTGATTACTAGTGTTTTTCCCGCGGTTTCACCTGCGTAGTTCCTGTTCCCGTGGGAATATGGGGACAAAATGTAGCCTAAATTACTCCCTGATAATGTAGCTTTCCATTGGTGAAAGAATTTTTTAAATCGGCGTAGTGGTTTAGGCGTGAAAGCGTCACAAACAAGCTTACTTTCGCATTTATAATATTAGTTAGGATAATATAGATACTTCCCCTTTTTTTAATATACAGACATTCCGTCATATTTTATGGTGAAGAATGGTATAACACAACATCTATAAACATACAGTTTATTTAATTATTACTAGAAATAACTATTTCGTTATGTTATGGCTGCCCAACTAAATTACCCCACCAAATCTATTTAATCAAAACATGTTAATTTATATTCATACATTTAACCATATTAACTAATATTTATTAATTAAGTACCAAAATGCATTTTTCTTTATGTTTCACTGTTTTAGTTTAATATATTTAAATAATAATATAAATGGCGCTGTCTCATATGAGCTGCACGTTTAGTAGGTCTACCCATATTCTACAAATTAGTGAGTGTACTTCAGATTCACTAAAAATCGAAAAATAAATAAAAATTTTAACAAAACAAAAACCGACTTCATAAAAAAACATATTAATATGCACTAAAAAGTAAAAAAATAATTGCGTATTCTTCTATAATTTGATAATAAACTTACTATTTTCTACTCATCAATATGTAGGTACGAATGTGTTGTGTGATTGATAATTTATTTACAATTATTGTTATTTTTGGAGTCGATGTCAGCTAAGGAAACAGTGTAATATACCTAGCAATAATAATACGGGAATATTTTAAAAACATACACATTACAAATTGACTGTTATTCGCTTCGTTAAGTTGCGCGTGCGACACAAGCACATCTCACCTACAACTATGTATGTAGTTATAAGCCCACCTTGGCTGACATCGACTCCAAAAGTAACAATAATTGTAAATAAATTATCAATCACACAACACATTCGTACCTACATATTGATGAGTAGAAAATAGTAAGTTTATTATCAAATTATAGAAGAATACGCAATTATTTTTTTACTTTTTAGTGCATATTAATATGTTTTTTTATGAAGTCGGTTTTTGTTTTGTTAAAATTTTTTTATTTATATATTTAGACGAAATTTATTATTACTTATAATGGCTAGCAATTTATATTCATATATATATTTCTATTTTATTTATATTCATAATATCACTTATATTCATGAAATTGGTTTTTTTTCTAGTAAATAAATTTTGGCTTTGTTCACTGACTAACGAATTTGAAACCTATTACTGTTACCTTAGAAATCAAATTGTCATGGTAATTAGTTAATATTATGTTAATAGTGTTGTAGAGATTCCTGTTTGTCGTCGGAATTATTTCTATTGGTTATAAGATCATGCAGTGACGCTGAAGAGTTGGATGCTACGCTTGAATTAGTTCAGAAGGATATACAAAAATTGGTAAGGATTTACATTTTTGATTTTTATTAATACTTTACAGTCCTGCTAATTCGATTTTCTAGATAATAGGGCAGGTATTTAAATTAAGCTTCTATCTGGGCTGTTTTTTTACCTACCAGGGTTTAGGGTTAGAAAAAAAATGTTTCATAGTTCGATCTTGAGCTATAAATAAAATTTAGCTAAAGTTTTATTTATGAGACGAAAACATGATAATATTGATTAAATGAATTTTACAAAATTAAATATTTTTAGCGGGACTAAATATCCTACAAACTTTTTACACAAAGTGAATTACAAAATATTTTTTTAATAACAATCGTATTACTTTTAAAGCATTCAAAAGACAGTGCCGGAGAATGGGAATTACAAGATCGTCAAAAGTTATCATCCTTGCAATATGTGTCTAGAATAATTCAAGCCAGGAGAGCCACACTCGGACCTCAGGAAGGTGAACTATTTGTTATGTTTATTATTTACTAGACTGACGCTTTTGTTTCATATATGTATAAATAAAATTATTTTTATATATTGAATATCGTAGCACCGAAAGTTTGTGCAAAATTTCAGTTCAATAATTTAAATAGACACATGCAAACAGTTGAAGTCAAATTAAATAAGAGTGACGCGCAATCCATGTACGTTCACTTGTTTTAACTGCCCATCTGAAAAGTTATGATAATAACCAACTTTTCAGACCCAACTTTTGCGCGTCACTCTTATTTAATTTGACTTAAATTTTGTAAAGGTGCTTCAAACAACAGCAGTACAGAAAAAATATCCGAGGAAGTTATGAGAACATTGAAGTTTTTAAGGGCTGTGGCTGCTTGGAAATCGAATGCACAATATTTGCTCGAGATTGAATTAAATGAAGCAGGTATATATAAAATTTTATATTCACTTTTATTTTATTAATAAATATTAAATTTCAATTTGGTAGATTCTATAAATCATATTTTGTCATCGTATCAGAATAATAGATTAGAATTATGCCGATTCTTAGATGGAAAATCAAGTAGATAGAATACTTAGATCTTGAATCGTGAGTCAATGTTGCTAAATTAATGCGTGTACCTTCCGATTGCCGGTAAAGCTCCAAGTCTTCATTAACAGGCGGAGTCATTAGCTTTACTTCAAACTTATTTTACTTTTTCCATTCACTCTTTTCCATCTTCTCGCCGTCCACTGCCGGTCGAACGTTTCCATAGAACGTCAAATTCCTGAGCTTACCGCAGCTAACATGAATAGCTTAAAATGTTGGTACCGACGTTGCGGCAGACGCGCCGTCGACGTCGAAGGCGGTGCTGGACACGCTGCGCGCGTCGGCGCTGGAGCTGTGCGACGCGCACCTGGCGCCCGCGCGCGCCGCCGTGCTGGGCGCGCCGCCCGCGTGCCACGCCGACCTCGTGCGCAAGATCACCACCCACGGCGAGGACTTCTCCGCCAACCCCGTCGTCTGCTTCGACGACATGCAGAAGGCGGTGTGCGATGCCCTGGAGGTGGGTTTTAGAACGGAGAGCGTATTTCATTTTTGCTCACTTTTAAACTGGTCGTAAGCTGCGTATACATTACGCGCGGCAAACCCTCGAACGTTGGCTCGCGCGGCAGACGCGCGCTATGGGGTCGGGGTCGAACGTGCCACGGTGGACCGGGAAATGGTGACACAAAATTCCAGGTCATTCGTACCACTATGGTGACTATTTAGGGATTTAACTACGTGATGACGAAAAGGAAAATGATGCTCAGACCGCTGGTACCGGGGCGGCTCAATCGCGCGGTGTCGAACGATTTGTTCCACAATAATTTTATATTCACATTTAATATTCTTGTATTTTCCATTTTTTTTGCATAAAGGATTCAGGTCGAACATTCTACAGCGCGTAATTTATACGCAGCTTAAAGAGTACTATCACTTAAAAATCTGAGTAAAAAAATCTTTGCGTTTGACAGTGAGGAGCGTGCGGAAGAAAGTGGTAAAAAATAATATACTGACTATATTAATGTATATTCGCTTTTATGTGTTGACTCCTTAAACAACTTAAAAGTTTGAGTTTCTGTCAAGTGAAATGAAAGACTTTAAGACGATTCGAGGGGGAACTATTCAAAATTTTAAATGTCCATGAGGTATTTTGAAGTGATTTGATTATTTCTTTTATAGGACGATCCGTCTTGGCAGGCGGATTTTATGTTGGACAGTGATAGAGATATTCCAGATAAAATTAATAGGTAATATTTATATAATATATGAGTTGTTATAAAAGTTTATAAAAACTAAAAATACATAATTGTAACGTTTTTTAGTGATTTCGGTCGAGAGAACAAATTGGATAATCAAAGATACGGCGGTGAGTTGGATTTCTTAACAGAATTTTATTTAAGCAAGATAATTTATGAATTACTTTAGTAATAGGTTATAAATTAATTATTTATTATCTCGAAGCAAGAATAAATTTATTTTTAATTATTTTTACGGTGATTTATATAATGAATGTTATCAACAGACAAGTGCAAGAGAATAATGAAGACATGTCTCAGCCAGTTACCAAAATTATTTAACAAAACGAAGTATAAATATAATATATCAAACAAGTCCTCAACCTTTCCCCGCTCCTTGACCCGAAGAGTTCCGAGTAACAGGAATCATACGATACCCAAATGTACTTGTGGGTAGCAGTTCTATATATTAGTAAAACGGCTAGTTTTTACTTTTTATCCTTCTGCACGGTCATCAAGCGTGCTCGTTCGATGTTTGCACGAAAAACAAATGACAGTTGACACGAAATCACACTCTATTCTGATTTTATTTTCCGTAGGACTACTTTCGTAGATACTAATGATAGTTTATTCTTGTATAAAAGTGGCCTTCTATACATTTATTAAATGGTTGATGCGCGATGTTCTATGTAGAAGCTTTTTAAGAAAGTATGTAATTAACTGAATATAATATAATTCTTAAATGTATGGACGGCTTATGAGCTATGGTCGTGTTTTGATTCTTTCGTGATCGCCACAGGTGATTCGGTTCCTCCAGTTACGGGAGCGAGACATAATCGATCACGATCGGACATTGTTGGCAGCTTCGCGCAGAGAATGGTCAACGAGTGTGCAGGTGAGGAATGAAAAACATAAAATTATATATATATCTTATATCTTTAAATGAGCAATTCTTGTATATATATATAATCTGAATCTCGGAAACGGCTCCAACGATTTTCATGAAATTTAGTATGCTGGTGGTTTCGGGGGCGATAAATCGATCTAGCTAGGTTTCATTTTTTAGAAAATGACATTTTCTTCGTATTTTCAATGATCAACTTTATCGATAATAATCAATAACTCTTCCTGACATATATATTGGCGAGTATTTTTTTAATTGAGAGCAACGACACAACAACACTAAAGCTACTCCAGTAGATGGCGTTGTATAATTTCGAAAAAAACACAATTTACCAATAAAAAAAATACCGAGCAAAGCTCGGTCATCCAGGTACTATACTTTTAATTGTTAGGCAAATGGAGTAGAGATGCGCGAGAGTTAACACTGCCAACACCAACTAAACAGTGTTACGCTTTGTTAAATGTGTAAACTTTTGGTCCTGTTTATATTATTTTCTGTCGTCATCATCAGGTTCAGGATCAGGATCAATCACAAGCTGTATTCGAAAATTGCTGTTTGGTCAGTCGTAATTGCCGCGAATTTGTCATTGAAAGCTTATATATTATAATCATTTGTATGCTACAGTAATAATTATATCTTTATTATTTAATTGATATGAGCAATTCAATAAAAAAAATGCCTTGTTTGATTATAGTCATGAAATTCCGTTTTTTTTTTAAATAATCATTTAGAAGGATAGTAATAAACGAATGTTGCATAAACCGTGTTGGTGTCTTTACGAGTTATTTTTTTTCTAGGCCCGTCAAATCTAAAGTCGACAAACACGAGCAACCTTTCATTATCGCATTCGGCAATAAGTCAAAGTGCAAAAAATATGATGTCGCCGTTGTCCGCTTGTATTATTGAAACGGGTAAAATATATAAATGTAATATTATAATTGTTAATTTTAAGGGTCGTCTCTCGCAATCGAAGGTCGGGATTGTGGTAAGAAATTTTATAGAAAACGATGCTTCACAACCTTTAAATAAATCACACAGTTAGCCAATTAATGTAACTTGCGCCTGAAACATTCGAATTCAAGATAATGTTTATGGATAAGTGTAAAAAAATATCAAATCACTAAAAACGTGTAAATCGCACTCCTTCGCATCGTTTTCTATATAATTCTTACCAAATCCCGACCTTCGATTGCCAGAGACGACCTTTAAAGCGACATTTACATTAATTTTGTTGTATTTCAGCTCTCGTTCAAGATAAAGGCAGGACATTTGGGATATACGCGATTGCAGTGACTCGATCGTCTGATAATGAAGTGTGGCACATATACCGACGATATAGCGACTTTTATGACTTACACGCTTCTATTAAAGAGAAGGTTCTATTTTAATGTCAATACAGATATCATTATACGCTTCCAATTCGTCAATTCTCTTTTCCAGCAAAATTTAATTGATTATCAATATATATATATTAAATTATTTTGATCGCTAAGAAGCCAAGGCACAAAAGTCCAAAAATTTTACAGAAAATACGAGATTAATGTTTTTCTATATTTAACAGAGACAATAACAATTGAAATTCAATATGTGTTAAAAATTATGTTCATGATTTCAACTATTGAATAATTAATAACTACAAAACAGTCTACTACAACTACAGTTTTCAAAATACAGATAAAATTATAACACGATAAAAGCGTTGGATTCCATTGACTAAACTTTTGGAGAGGATATTCAAACAAAACAAATAAACTAGTTTTAATGTTCACTTTTACTCATTTTACAGTGGCCGGAACTAGCCCATCTACCGTTTCCGGCTAAGAAGACATTTCAGAATACATCTCGCAGTGTTCTAGAGAACCGGAAACGAATGCTTAACAGCTACTTACAGAGTTTAACGAGTATTTCGAGGGACGCCAGGTATATGGCCCTCCTGTCGTCGCAATATCTGGGGGGTTTCCTTAGTCCGGAGATACAGACAGAGAGACATGGTAATTCGGTAAGATATACATTACGTGATGTAATTTTTGTTTTTTTTTACTCGATTACGGCGGGATCGAGAGGGCAATGACCTTAAGTAGAAAGATAGTTGTGTTATGTTAAAGGATCTATCAATGTGTGGTTTGTTTAAAATAATATTAATAAATTTGTTAACCTAATTGACTATTTAATGGTAAGTGGTAAAAGTCTATTAAAAATAAATCGAATAAAAGCAATAGATAACGCATTTCCCTAAAAGAAGGTCCTTATAGTGTTTTTTCTGTAAGCGCAACTATCTTTTTCAAGATGGCGGATTAACTATGACACGCTTATAAACATATGTATTTAAAAAGTAAAATAAATTAATGCATTGTTTTTGTGTATAAAATTACATTTCGTAATTAAAAATGTGATTCGTAAAATAAATATTATATTTTTCAGATCGATGCACTTTTAGTGAATTCAATAAAGGCTGGTATGAGAACATTGAAGAGTATGCCTGATCAATTTGCTAACACCGTGGACGGTGTAATGGATGGTAAGGACCGCTTTTTTTTGTTTGGTTGGCAATCAAAAACGAAGTTGGTAATTAACGATTTTGGTAATTAATATTTGTAATTTACTGAATTGCTTGTTTATGCTATACATGAATTAGTTTTTAGTGGAAACTTGATTGGTGTGTGCACGAGTTAATTGTTATAAAGTGTATGTGTTGTTTACTGTATGTTTCCCAAATAAAAATAAAATAAAAAGAAGTGTTAAAAATGTTCGAAACATGCATTCATATTTTTTTTCATTCAATTTTTATCAATATGTCATGTAATGTGTAATGAGTCAATAATGATCATGGCGAATATGGATCACTGAGCGAACGTAAGTTATATATTATGTATTTATTTATGGTTGACATTTTGTGGTTTCTCTTCTGCAGGGATATCCAAAGTTTTTCAAGGGAAAAGTGGTGAAAACTTTGACGATTTAAGGTCTGCGAACTCAAATGATGTTCAAGATCAGGTAAGTTGATTGTGAACGTAATCAAATGTCATTATAAATAAGTTATAGACGATTAACTTAGTGAATAGTGTTTTTTTTAAATAGGACAGTGATGAAAGTGTTCCATTAAGATTGTTGGAAGAAGTTTTGGGTATCCGAGGTTTGTGGCTGCGACGGCGTCTTCTAGCGCCACTGAGGACTATAATTGCGGATCGAGTTAATAGGTATGTTAATTTGTAAGTCCCCTAAGATTCAGGCCTCCAATTGATCTTCTTAATTTCAAGGTTTGGAACTTATTGCATCCAATGCAAGTTGGTGGTTACATATGTGTGAATGTAACCACCAACTTGCTTGCAACATATAAATTACACGCGTCACATACAGATTTGCTCACGATATAGTCTTTCACCGCCGAGCGTCAAAAGAATTATGAATAAATATTAAGTTTATTAAAATTAACTTATTAAACTTAATTAATATATCTCGGTCCAATTTTTAATTTATTTCAAATACATGAATGCCAATTTGGTTCTGATTGGTTGCGCACGTATCCACATGTTGCGTATGCGTTAATTATTGGATGAATATCAATGGATTTAATAATGGTGATATATTTATAGGGTTTTTTATAGCATAGGTAGGCAACCATATGGGCCACTTGATGATAAGTGGTCACCAACGCACATTGACGTTGGCATTGTAAGAGATGTAAACCATCCCTTAAATCGCCAACCTTGAAAACTAAGATGTTTTGTCCCTTGTGCCTGTAATTTCACTGGCTCACTCACCGTTAGGCTCACAAACTGGAACACAAAAATACCAAGTACTGCTGTTTTGCGGTAGAATATCTGATGAATGTGTGGTATCTACCCAGGCGAGCTTGCTCAAAGCCCTACCACCAGCTAAAACTACTTGTTATAGCAGAAATTGAAGGATTTCCAACGAATAGTTAATTAATATTAGTCTTTTAATTATTCACATTTACTGCATGGTCTCATATTACTGAAACATGAAATTATATTTGCTCTTTATTTTCAGGAAAGTTCTAGAATTCGTATCGTCGTTGACGTCTCCACGGAATGTGGTCCAGTATTTGAAAACGTTTAAGTAAGTAAATTGATTTCTTCGATACTTTTTTTGTAATTAATAAAAGACTATCACATTGTTATTTTTTTAGACAATGGCTGACAAATCGAGACAATCCAAGTGCGGTATCAAGAGATACCGCTACAAAGGCGAGGACGAGGGTAGCTGCTAAAATTGCTTTATTGGCCGCCGCTTCAGGTAAGAGTAAATAGACTTTTATTCTATTACAAAAAAAATAACAAAGAACTATCTATATAATACTTATAATTACGAATTATATAATGAAATGTGACCTTTTTTTTAATTACGCTCGAAAAAAGCATGATGCGTTTCCCCCACGGGTAAAGTGGGGGGCGGGGGGCGGTGATATGTGGGACTCTCCGTATGTCCAGGGCACCGAGTGCACCCCGGACATCGGAATACCCACTAAAAACCAGCGGTACCCTTCCCCTCTTAAGGGGAGCGCCTCGGGATCGCTTGCGCATGCTACCGTGACGCTCCGAATAAAATGTGACCTAAGCAGCATGCTGGTTAGCATAAAGCGGCATCTTTATAGGTTTTTTAGTACTTGTTGTTTCCACCTATGATAAATCTCACTTTTTAACATACTTTTTTTTTAATTTTGACAAATATCCTGTTTGACGTCGACAATATCTACCTTTTTTAGAAGTACATATATATGTTCTGTATGTACTGTACGGTAGGTACTGTAACGAGTCTTTTGTTTCAAATAAATCGGGGCACTATTATTGTGATCACTTTCAAACTAAGATTGTATATAATACATTCGCTATTAAGATATTATCTTATTCGATTTAATTTAAGTAAAAATACTTCTGATTATTATTAATTAATCAGAATGAATTCTTCGTATCAATGCAATTTCTGGCCCTTTTGGCCAAAAGCCACCAATTTTATTGTGACAAGGCATTGAAGCTTATTTCATCGGCTGTTTCCATAATCTTTAAATAATAATAATTTTCCTTACATACTTTTTTTCAAGTAATAAAAATTAATAAGTTTTTAAGTTGTATTTGAAGCCCTGAACTTTTTTCTGGATACTTTGAATATGAAATCGTATACGCGTTGGATTTTAATAAACGCCACTGTTCATAACAGTAAGCTTTAAATATCTTACTATTGTAATAATAATGTAAATATACAGTTGGGGTTAAAAAAAAAAAATATATATATATATTTGTATTTCAATAAAATCGGAAAAGTGAAGTAACAACCAATTAATGTCCCACTGGTGGACTAAGGCATCCTCTCCTCTAAAGGAGGTGTCTAGTTTGTTCCACCCCACTGATCTAACGTGGACTGTTGAATCCACATGTGGTGGATTTTTATCCGACACGTCATGTAGGATTCCTTACTATGTTTTCTTTTCCGAGCACGAGATGAATTATAACATTCTTACCCGCAATCATCGATTAAAATTCGTATGTTGTCAGCACCTATGTTAATAATTCATATCTCTTTTCTTGTTCAAAAGAAAATTCGTTCGCAGATAATAAAGATTAAGTAGGAAAAAAAATAATTTCGTTAATTCAATGAAAATTTTGAATATAGAATTTTGAGGTTAAACCATGGTTGAGTTACGCGATTCTTAATTTGGCGTCCGGCCAAATGTATCGGGCTTTATCAATGCGATACCGGGACGCGGTATTGTGCGGTTGATACTAATTTACTATGTTTTTAAAATATTGGCTACGATAGTGGTATGCGTTGATAATACTTTTGTAAATGTCGTATTTATAATATCTTGTCAATTAATTTAATTGAGTATTGATATTGGTTTTAGTTTTTGTATTATATTTTGTCGTTTGGTTGTTTGGTTGGTTTAAATTATATGATGAAGAATAGATTAAGATACTTACCCCCGAATATTGTTTCAAATATTAAGTGCAACTTAATTATAAGGTTAGTTAGGAGTTGTATACAAGCCGTTAATTAGGAGTTGTTATAATATGCGATTTGTTTAAATTATATGGTAGAAATACCATCTTGGATCTTTGTGGATTTGGGTTTTAGGTTTATTTTTACGGACACCGTTTGGCATGACCACAAGCGGCTATATTAGAATTATGACATATTTTAAAACTTAGATTCTGTATCGTGTAATATATTAATTGAAACTCTTTCAGATGACCTCAGACACATAGTGGGGACGGACGCTGCTCGGAGAGGTCTCCTTACTGTTTTTGATATGTTCCAAACTCAAGAGATAAATAAACGACTACTCTTCGTTTTACTAGAAGGTATTACATGATTTATACTTTACAAAGATATGTATCAAAGCGAGCTGTGCTGGCTGCGTGATCTTGAAATTGTAAATATAATTTAAAAAGGCCTTTAAAAACTCTCATATTTTCCCATATTGATTAATATATTACAATTTTAATATACTGGCAATAATTGTATATTCTACATCATTATCAGTTATTCATTAAAATTTAGTACAGTTATCAGGCTGGCTTTGCTGTGTAAGTATTAAGGCTATTTGAGGTCATGTTCGTCATGCGTGCCCGTTCGTAAATGCGTCTCGCAATTTGTGAATTCGAATAATCGATTGTTACAGTGACATTATGCAATCTGTTTCCGGACAACAACATACAGGAGATGTTCAAGAAATTATATTCGAATTCACCCCGAGTGGCCATCGTGAAGAAATCTGTTAATATATAATATATTATTTATAATTTAGATAATTGTAAATTCGTTAAAATTTTGACCAATTTTACAAGTCAAATGTGTTCTGGTAGGTACTTACCTATGTAGTATTATTTTTATAAGTTTATATTATAACAGCATGAAGATATCCATAAAAGAGTGTCATATGGATAGGGAAATTATAAAGACGCAATTTTGAAGCTAAACAGCTTCGAAATAGAGCATATTTTTGCTTGGAAAATTATATAATATTTCATTTGATTATTAGCTAGTTTAATATTGAAATACTAGTTGTGATATTTTGTACCTAAATAGATTTTTTATATATCTTGTGCTATATCATTAACTAATTCACAGTCTAGGTTATCTCGAGTGGGAGCCACGCCCACGTGACCCTGGTTTGTGATACTGTGAGCCAAAAATCGTGTCGTATTTGTAAAATGTTCGCGTTGTTGGAAAATTAAAGTAATTTATTTGAAATAATAATAATTTTGGCTGCTAGTAATTTATAAAGTATATTCTGTAAAAAATGTATATATTTACTCAATATATGATTAAATTAAGATGACGATGAAATTAACTGTTATATTATATTCATTGTAAAAGAAAGATACTAGAAAAAAATATCGTTTCCAGTTTTATTTATGTTATATATAAAAAAAGAAATCTTTTTATTTTCAATTATTTAATAAACGATACTGTTTAATTTTATCTGTGCAAAAGACATCATATTAATGTTCTTAATAAAGATGTTTAGTTTTTTTTACAGTACAGTATACAAAAATATATAAATATATATATGGTAAAATTGTATCTGATATATTGAAGTAACTAAAGCAATAACAAGTATTTTTGTACGAGTGCCATTAATGATTAAAAGTTAAGTTATTAATTTTATTTGGTTGCAGACAATAAATAATTGATACTAATTAAAATTAGTACAGTGATAAAAGATATTCTCGTTTCTTTCATATATAATTTAAAATGTCATTTTTTTTTATAAAATAAAGCAGTACGCTTTATTTTCTTTGTCGAAAATATGGCAGTTTAAAAAAAGTTTACTAGAGATTTTTGTTTCGAATTTAATTTAATTTAAAACCGACGGTTTAACAATTTAGTTTTCATTAATAATAAGGATTTTTGTAATCTTTCTACAGGTTGTATTTACTAGGAGTTATTCTTTACTCAGAATTTACATAGATATAATATTGTAAAATTAGAAATTAAAAATGGTTTCAATAGAATACAAGTATCCGTTGTTAACTAAAATAGTAGATAATTTATTACATTCCAATTGAGATTGACGATATTTATTGTGCTAAGAGTTTAATTGATAATAAAATTGAACTAAATGAAATTGTTTTTTATTGTTATCCCCTGATCCTTTGTTGAAATTTATAGCCAATATATTTTTTTATATATGTATATTTACTGAAATTATTTGATAAACACAGGTTTTTTTTGTTTATATGTGGAGTGACTTGGCGGTACAAGTTATAATGAACGAACTCAATGCTTCTATGTTGAATAAAGATTTTGGATTTTGGTAAGAAATCATAGTCAGACTGGTATGAGTAAGATATAGAAAAAATGTATCAAGTTTTATAAAATCTATGGAAAAATTCAGTGTTAATCTATTTTCAAGATTAATTCCTCTCTCAGTATGTTAAAGGTGAACTAGGAAGAACATCCCTTCTTGGGATAATTCCGTCTTATTACGTTTGCATTTTCTATTATAATTTAGATAACTTAGATAATAAAAAAGATTTACGATAACAACAATAAGTTTCCGTAGAAATTATTGTAAAAGAACATGATTTTTTTTACGAAATTTTCACTTTTTCAATAGTTCGGCTTTATCGATTTCTAAGAAAACGGGTGAGGTATTTTTTTTTGTACTAAATGACAGTTTATTAACATATTTTTCTTTTCACTATACATCACCACGTACTTATATACTTTGAAGAACATTAAAACGGGACTGAAAGGTTTTTATTTTAGTTTACGTGACATTCACCAGAAAACATATGAATATCTAATAATACTAGTCTAGGTATTACGTTCGCTCAATTTTAAATTCATTCAGTCCAAAATTAAATAATTCAAAGGAGTTGAACGGTAAGTTGGATTGAAGGCGCATTATGCAGCAAAAGATTGCCAAATGAAGGCGGTAAACGCGCGATCACTTTGTGTCGCTCCGTTTGAAGGGTTGGGCGGCCGCCAGCGATCTACGTCTTGGTCAATACTCTTGGTAATGTCTATGACTTTAATACTCTTTTAGAAGCATTATCATGATACCTAAATAATGAAAAATTATTACCTACCAGAACTTGTGATTATTGACACTACTGTCAGCTTATTACAAATCAAAGGTTTATATTAATTGAATTATTAAAATAAATACCTAAACAAATGATTACACGAGATTGAAACGTGTCAAGTGTGTATATATATATCTCTTGAACAGTTAAACGCCGGAATAACGTAGTGTTGAAGGTTTTTACTTACTTTCTACTAGTGTAGCGGTGAATGGATATCTAATTTCAATTAATATTTCATGCACGTATACATATATACGTATATCTCTTAGTATTTGTTTCATTAAGGTCGACAGTGCCGTCGTTATCTATATCTATACTAATATATAAAGCTAAAGAGTTTGTTTGTTTGATCCGGCTAATCTTAGGAACTACTGGTTTGAATTTAAAAAGTCTTGTTGTGTTGTAGTCCTTTTATCGAGGAAGGTTCTAGGCTGATTTTTATTAATTATATTTTTTATTAATTATACGCGGGTGAAACCTCGGGGCACACCTAATATAGCATCCAGTAGTGAAACTAATTTTATAAACACCTCAAAAGATCAATCTTTTTAAAAAAAAACACCTAATAATATAAATTGATGTAAATTACTCAATGAATTACTCTTAAAAAATCCAAATAACACAATTGAACACATTTGCAAATCATAAGTCGCGCCAATAATTAATTAATTTTTCTTTCTGTCCACTAACAAAATGCCGGTTTTATAGTAGGGCGTGCATATTTTTAACAACGATTTTATATGGAATCAAACTGTATTAAATTTAAAATAATCAATTACTTATATAATCTCGTATATACTACTCGAATCTACTTGAATTTTAACAAGTGATTAAATTACTAAATTTAATACACTCCATGCGTTACTAATGTGTCTTTAAAAACCCAAATATTGCAGTAAAAGAGATTCCAACTTGGGTCTTTGTAAATATCAGTCTTTAGCGGTGGTACCACGGTGCCACCCAATACCGACACATATTAAAATATATCTTAAGTACAATTCTTAAAACATAAAATTATAATATCAATCTTAGGTAAATAACAAAAAAAAATGCCGTTGATTAATATAATGCTCAAATATGTCTAACTCAAATATCATTACTGGGAGTACCATTGCAATTTGAACGGGTTTGCTGACGCGGTGGTAGATCTTTCCCACGGATCCCACCGCTATTGTCGTGTAACTCTGTCCGGATAACTCGAGACACACGTTTCTCGCAACTTGATAAATTATCTACCGAAAAAAAAAACTTCATTTCACAAAACCGCTCTTATCGTCGGATGTAGAATAAAACGTTATTTAAAGGTACGAGAACATTAGATTAGCATTATAAGTAGTCTATTGTTAGACGGACTTTTCTCGAAGTTGTTTTTCAGAGCGGCACACTTATATTTTTTATATTCGTTTTTATCGCCGGACCCGAAGGCAAGCGTTATTGAAAGCCTGCCCGGTCGACTTAATATAAAATTAAGAACACAATAAAGACATTTGTTAAACAAACTGCCGGTTTTTTAAATGAAATCACTTCTTTTTTAGAATCGTTTACATGACTTGATCAACGTAGGTTAATTGAGTTTAATCACTTTATAAGTATATAAAATAAAAGTGAATTCAGATATCACTTAATTTCGTACATAGGTTTCATACATAGCAATTAAACAAGATAAACGTCATTACGATCCGTAGCTCCGTCGGCGTTATTAGCAAACTGGTCGGGCATGCTCTTCAAATTTCTCATACAAGCATTTATTGAATTCAGAAGCGCATCGAGTTGAAAGTACCTGGTCTACCTAAAATTAAATAAGTTCGTTTTAAATATTAAAATTTATATAAATTCGAAGGGTTTATAACCTATAAGGTATTTAAAACGATTCAAAAAATTAGTTCTTTAGTTTATTTTTTAAATAATTCATGTTCAGTTCAATACTATACAGATAGAACGTACCTATAATTTTTTTTTTATCTATTTTTTAACCGACTTCAAAAAAAGGAGGAGGTTATCAATTCGTCTGTATGCTTTTTTTATAATAAATACCAGAGTATAAAACAAATGATACTTAATGAAGCTGAAATAATATCTAAGATTACAAAATCACTAACAAAAGATTACTATCTATACTAATATATAAAGCTGAAGAGTTTGTTTATTTGATCCGGCTAATCTCAGGAACTACTGGTTTGAATTAAAAAAATGGTTGTCTGTAAAGTCGGTTTACGGACGATAGTTTAACCTGACAACGTCATAACTCATAACAGATAGATGCGGTGCAAGCGTACAATGAGCGTAACGGGACAATTAGTGATCCTTTTTCGTGCATGCAGCCAGCGTTCATCGATTTATTAGACGTTGTCACGTCAAAAAAAATGTGTTGGATAGTCCTTTTATCGAGGAAAGTTCTAGGCTTATTTTTTATGTATTATATTTTTGTTAAATATACGCGGGTGAAACAGCGGGGCTCGGTTAGTAATTAATATAATTATAGATTACTAATAACAATTTGGGCTTGGGCAAGTACGCCTGGGTACAAGGGACATTTACAATTAGATGGCTTATTTGCTTGTCTACCTTCATATTATATACATACATGTACACATTATTCATAAACTTATTCTTATAGTGATGATTACTTTTTTTAAATTAGACGACATAAAGTACCCTTGCCACATTGTAATAAGTGAGTCGACAATAATAATGGTGGTGGAGCTTGTGCAAGCTGGGTAGGTACCACTCACTCATTGAATATTCTACCTCAAAACAGCAGTACTTGGTATTGTTGTGTTCAGGTTAGAAGGGTGAGTGAGCCAGTGTAATTACAGGCACAAGGAACATAACATCTTTGATCCCAAGGTTGGTGGCGCATTGGCGTTGTAAGAGATATTTTCCATCGAATATGGGCGTTGGTGACCATTTACCATCAGGTGGCCCATATGCTCGTCGGCCTTCCTATGAAATAAAAAAAAGACATCTATTCATTTAAAATTATCATTAAGTAGTTCATCTCATAAATCATCTAAAGTCAACAAAGGACTAATTAGTATATCTAACGTTTTCATAGACACGAATTTATGCATATCTATATAATTATGTATGTTTATTGTTTGTTCTTATATTTATAATAAGCGCTTATTTCAGAAATGACGGGACAACTTTTCATGGAACTAATTCCCTTAATCCCGAATGAAGCTTACAATTCATTTTATTTTTATTTTCGACCCCTAAAAGGGTGAAAAGGTGTGTAGAACTTTTGCTTGTAAAAGTTAGAAAAAAAAGGTAATATAATATTTTTGTTTTATATTTTGCCATCCATGTACACTGAACATTATACATTATACGTCATCATATACATAATTAAATACTATTTAGTGTGTTCGTTATATATATTTATGAATAAAATAAGATTCATGACACAGATAAAGGATTGAACTAAGAGCGTTAAATGAGTAACTGATGCCGAATTCTACGAATCTTTAACGGTTACGATACGATCACGATCCAATTCCGATTCGACTTTGACTAATCTATATTTATTCGAAAACGAACCGATATGATGTTAACATATTATGCCGTTATGTCAAAATCAAACTTAATTGTTAACTGTTATATCGATAATTAAATTAAAGAATAGGAAAACGGATTGAAGGCATCGATCCCATTTCCATTCGGTTGCGATAAAATGATAATTTGTTAGTAGAATTGACCCTCTGACATGTATCTACTATCGGTTTTGGAACGCACTTTTGTCCAGTCTGTCATGGTACGGCCTGCATGTGTTCTTTAATCCTATATAATGTATTGTTAAATATGTCAATGGACATTAAATAAAGTAGTAGCCGTATCACGCCCTCCACCATATCATTGTGATTTAAATCCAATCGAGTTAATACGCGCACGAATGCGTACATGTTGGTACAAATAATAAAATATACAAAATGGCCGAAATATGAGTTGACTATACTTCGACGGAACGGTGGTAAAATTAAGCTAACGCAAAGAACTTAATATCAATGTTAGAGATAAAATGAAAAATGAAGTTGTTATCCTATATATCATGTTTTTTTTGGGAATTCCGGTAGTATTTTGGTACTTAGATTAAATTCATTATTCATAATACGCAATTATGTTAAGCTGCCATAATTGCTAACATGATTTGATTTTTCTTTTGCTTATACTTCAAATTCAAAATATCACTTAGGTTTAAAAGTAATTTGAATATAATACTGAATTTCATAACTCCGCGTACAGCGTACGATATTATAAATTCTACATTGTCCTTTAAATAAATATGTAAAACTTGGATCATATAGAAATTCTTCAATATATTCGCTTGAGCTCGAAGGGTCTTAGTATAGATGTGTACAGATCATTTATTATGTAGGTAGGAGTCCTATTTCGAATGGTAAATAATTTTACGGATAGTGGTTCAATTAAATTGGAGAATCACTTTTTCCATTCGGGACCAAAAACCGTCGTCAAGTGCCACATTGACAGGGAACAAATGATGCATTTGCAGATAGTGTGGAAGGGTTTTTGAATTTCTAAGATGGGAGTCGAACTTGCGACTCTTCTATCCTTGTAAACACGTCAAATAGGATTTAAATGATATTAGCCTGTCTTTTATCTTGTGTCCAGTTATTAATAAAATTAGTATTTCTTTCCTGAGCATTACAACCCGGTATCTTCAAGGCATCTTCTAATCAAGTGCTTCTATCTTCTTTTATCTTAGGCAACAGTAATATGATCAAGAGTATATTGATGAAAAAAAAAACTTGTTGTTAATTTGTCTTTTATGATATATGTATTTGTTTTTATTGTTGTTTCATTATTAAAAAATAAGCTTTACAATATGAAGAAACCTTGCCAAGTGGAGAGTTTAATTTTAATTGAGAATATTAAGCTTTCACAATATCTCATAAAATGTAATGTATATATGTATGTAGATGTATATCTTGAGTTATCAATTGATTGGAATAAGTTATTAAATTATTTGAACCTCATATAATAATCGAATATTATAGCAAATTTAATTCGTTGCTTTTGGTTTATTGTATTAATTGAATATGAAGATAAGACAATATATCTCTAAGCATGTTAGATACGTATGGATTGATTGTAAAAAGACATAAGTTGTTAATGACAATTTTAACAAAAATATACCTTATATAATCTTATCAGAAAACAACAATTCACAGAATCTTATAAGAAATCACAATGAGTAAGTCAAAGTAAAATGCGTATCCTTCGAGCACGATCTCAATTCAATGTCTACGTGAAATAATTTGTAAATAAGAGCGCCCTACGCTATTTTAAAAGACGAAATTGTTTCCGCTATTAAACTGGCCTTTGCAGTCCCAGCGCCAATAAATGTAGGTGGGTATTTAACAGACTATTTACTGCGCGACACTCCGCTCCCCGGCTCCACTAATGCTCTTAATTATTTTTGCCAGTGTAAGCTGTTTTTCTGACGGCGGGAATGCAATTGCAACATTTTGCATCTCGCCCTACCCTCCACGCCGAGGGTAGGGCGCCTCGCTCTCATTACGTACTCCGCTACCGTCCGCCACGGCTGAGATCTCACTATAATTACACTTTAAATCAAGTGTAGCAAAGCGGTCAACCGCTCGAATGTGGTATGAATAGTCAATCGTCATTAAATTGTTCAGCTTTGGTAGTCTAATGCGAATAATAATGGAGTGCCCTACCTGATGCACGAATATAAAGGGCTCTTCTTTTTTCACTGAATACTTCAAGCTACTTTGAGGTGATTTACTGAATCTACATAACCTTCGAGTCGGTATTATATTGTATACTAAGGGACATAAATGATTTGTTACGAAATTAAATGGGTAATATTATAATTTCCATGTAAATAACTTCTTAATCGAATCTAATAAATGACAATGAAAAATAAATGTAAATTTGTTTTTTCTTATCAAAATTAACTTAATTTATCTTTTACAAGTACCTAGATTGAAAAACTATTTTGTATTTCAATAATAAAATAAGATTATTATATTTAAGTTAGTAAATTGTATTAAGCTCATTTCTCAATGATTATAACTAGTAAAAATAACTCATTCTATTTGTTTTCTTAATTTAATAACCTTTTTTCCATCTTAAAATATATCCGTATATTAATTTACTCTGACTTAATACGAGGAATGATTAACATTATACGACTTTTATAGTACAAAGGTATATTTTATTTGCGAATTACTTTTAACATTTGTCTCGTATATCGTATTAAATCTCTGTTTTTTTTATTCAACATAGCCGTGCGTTACAACAACAGTTAAAATTAAATTAATGCAGCCCAGTGATGTTCGTTTCAAATTTAAGCAGTGCAAGATTTAAACGAGAGTTCACGTTTCGGAGGTACGTAATTATACCGCGGCTCGCCTCGCTCCGAGCGCAATGCCAAATCGCTTACTCGCGCCTCCGTGACCTCTACCGCTGGACAACTCTCTCTAATTATATTTAATAAAAAAAATATTAATACGTTTATGTATTTATATATAAATTATAAATAGATGTTGGTATAACTGTTTGAGATGAATAGACTTCGACACCGTTTAATCGAGATATATCTTTATATGTATGTTATCATAAATTTATGGTTGTTTTTTTTCTCGAAATTTTTTTTTATAGTATCCTCTCTGTGGTCATTTGTCGCTAGAAAGCGCTGCAGCGCATCAACCAATCACTTGAAGTGAGCTTGAAGAGAATGTTTGGTTATTCCATGCTTCAATGCGACTTGGTGGATTACACATGAGACAGCATTTCAGTGAAATTTGACACATGAACTTCAGGGGTGCTTGCCCGGGTCTGAACAATCATCGTTTCACACGTTCTCACTACTGGGCCATCTCGGCTATAGAGATAATTAAATCCGTTTTGGGTTTTAAGGTAATAGAATTGTTGCCTCTCAAAATACTCTCGTTTCCTACTCTAAGCGAGGCATGAAAAATCATGAACTAATTTTATTTAAAGCACAAATTAAGTTTATTTTGTCGCAAAATAGCAATTCGAGTTCGAGTCGCATTCGAGTTCCATGATTACTGTCTTCAGTACCCTGAGTCAGCTCCGCTCACCGCGCTCGGCTGCACACCGCTTCCTGTCACCTTTGCTACAGACTTTCAGTTGATTTCGTCCTTGTACGCAAACGTCATGCCTAATTTACTTATACGTAGGTACAGTTGGATTTAATCTAGTTTCATTTTGTTTTACGCTGCAACTTATATGTAGGTCAGGCACACGTGTTGTTTTGCTTTCAAAGTTGCGATAGACGTAGCTTACAATAAAATACCGAGTTCTTTTTATACATATATCTTTCGTATGTATAGCTTTACTTTTATTCCCGAGGGATTGTTACCAAAGAGTACTTTATCTTGCAAACAATTCGAAAAAGTTCTTGCATGTTTATTTTTTTTTAATATGACCTGTACATTTTTAATTCGAATTTCGTACAACAATATTTAAAAAATATCATAACGTATCAATTAACATTACGTACGGTATATGTTTGATAGATTTGTTCGAATTTTGTAATCAAATCTATAGCATACTTAGTAGGTATGTACACATATATATGCATTTGATTCTGATCGTGATATTAAGTGGAATCACATAACATGTACGCTTACATCGCGTCTGATTAGACGTTGCCACAGAAGCGAACACAATCTAATCGCTGTCCTGATGCACAGTTTAATAAGCATACCAAGCTTGAACTAATAAATCAGACTGATTTGATTATTTACTACCGGCTGCGGCACCTACGTATTTAGTATAGGATTATGTTAGATTTCCTACATTAGCGCGCTACGATTGTACTTGTATGAGACTTATCTATTTGTTTGATATAGGGCTGTTTATGTATGGCTAATATCATGTATTATATTATTTAAATTTAAGGCTAATTGTATGGTCTAAGTTGGAATTGATAAAGGAAATAATATATATTATCAATAATGATATATATTTATTTCATTATAATTATAAATAACGTGTTTAATTGAGACAAATAAATGTATTTACAATGTTACTGCCGGTGATAAGACTTTTCGGGAAAGCGGTTCTGGAAGGTTTCTGATGCGCTAACGATAAGTGATGATTGCATTAATGAAGGCCCTTATGTATTGTCTATATATATGGTATGCTTGCTTGATACTGTCTATGTATAATATGAAACAATATTCAGAAGGGTATATATGATGCATACTTCATTCGTTTCTATCTTTAGTAGAGTAGTACATAATATATGTAATTATTTAAAATTGTATTGAGTATATAACAATGTTCTAATATGTATATTAGCTATACATGTACATTTAGAACATGTATATACATATATTTTTTATGGTTTTAAAATTTTTAATAATATGATCTTTTTAGAAACTAAATTGGACTTCTAGATTTCATCATAAATCCCCACCGCTAAGATTACTCCAATTCATCTTAGTCGGATGCCACAGCCCTGAATATAACAGACCGTTGAGTTTGCCCTAAATTCATATGATGATCCTTACTCGGCAGCGTCTGCCGTCGGCTATGACTTACTAGGGTTGTCAGTTAATTATAATCAAGAAGGAGCAATTTGACTGACCGCCTAACCGCCTCGTCGCTTACAATGTACTATTACGTATATTGCGACCGATGTCTGTATCTTGAATTAATTCTGCGAATCGATCGTGATCGTCAATTGTAACGACATTAATAGTTTCACCGATTCTGTTTATTTATGTTATGTTTTTGAATTTCGAATAAAATGGCCGTTATCGTCTTATCTTTTGAAATTCGAAGCGTATTCATTCTGTAACAGATATTGAATTCAAATTTATTTTAATTCTATTTCTTTTTTTCGCTTTAGAAACATGAAACATTTTTAAAACAACACAGTGTATACATTTACATTTGATATTTAGATAAAATTTTTCAAGCTCGTCAAATGCGAGTATATTTAAATCCGTTAATATTTTTTTTAAATGCTGACGTTGAATATAAAGGATTAAGTTAAAAAACTAAATCCGCTATATTTGAACCCTTATCGCAGGCGGTCATTCGTCGGATTTAACGCTGTGACACTATTAAGTACCTCCGTAACGTACCTGCATTCCTAGTCATCCGTATAAACCCGTAAAGATCGTTTGTTTTATGGCACCGTTCCGAAAACGCTTTACTGAATTACCAGTAAAATACAAAGGAAAGAAACGAATGTTCTACACCTTTTATCCTAAAGAAATATTTCCGAATTTTATGTACCTTCGCAAATTGTTCCATATGACATTTCATTCTATTTTATATAAATATTCTTTATGTGTGTTTGCTTATTATTAGTTACATTCGTATAGGATCGTTTAATGATTTCATTGTAGATACCAAATATACGGTTATTAAGAAATATTTATAATTAATTAATATACTTGGTGGTAGGGTCTTGTGCACGCTCCTGTAAGTAGGTACCATCCCCTCATCACATTTTGTATAGTAAAACGGCTAGCTTGTGATGGTAACCTTACCATCATTACCTCGGCCGCCTACCTATAAAATAAAACTATTGAAGGATTTGAAAAAAGAGAGATCTTTTGTCAGAAAATATAGAAAGTTCTTGAAGATATATTCAGTGCTGTCAAATAAATGGAACGTTTGCGTACTGTTACTGTAACTGAAGTTTACAAAGAAATGGTGTACGCAATCATTAAAAAGTATTTGTAAATGTGGAGAGATTTTATAGGGCATGGTTTTTGATGAATTTTTGTTATAAATTAATGAATAATTATATTTTCATACAGTTTTGTAGTTACCTATGTTATTAATTGAATATAAAGTTACACGTAATATCCAAATTACTAAATATAGTCATTAAATTAGACCATCATAATTATACGAAAAATGTAAAAATGTTATTTTTTCACGTTGGTAATATGAAAATATTTCGTGTGTAAAATGTTTGCAGATTGCAAAAATTTGTTCATATGATGGATACGAATTACAAAGTGCATAAAATACGTTATGAACAATCAGAATAGTGGAGTGAACGGCACTCTACAGGGGCCTGTCATAGTGTCATATCAAGTGTAGATTCCCGGCTCTGGTAGCATAATTACATATGGATTATACGCTAAATATTATAGAATATTAAATTCTGTTTATAACCGAAATAGATGCTGCAAGATGTGCATTAGGTGTAATTCGGATATAGCATTATATCCGTGGACTATTCTTAAGCATTTATGTTTTATTTAGAATTAAGAATGTACGTTGATATGGTTTTTTCTTATTGCTTAGGTAGGCGGACGAGCATATGGGCCACCTGATGGGTGGTCAACAATGCCCATAGACATTGGCATTGTAAGAGATGTTAACCACCGCTTACATCGCCAATGCGCCACCAACCTTTGGAACTAAGATGTTATGTTGTGCCTGTAATTACACTGGCTCACTCACCCTCCAAACCGGAACACAACAGTATGTATTTAAATTAAAATAAAGTGATATGCTTAGTGATATCCTACACATTGGTTTATGTTTTAGATTGTTGATTTATTAAAAATGTTTTTAGCTTTAATTAAATATTTATCTGAAACTTTATATATGTTTTAATTGCTAGTTACCCTATTCCACGTACGGTGTCGTAATAAAAAACAAGTATTTTGTTATTGACAATCAAACAAATGAAATAATCTGCTTAATTTTTTAATAATTATTTATAATATAAACCTTGTACTAGATTTAAGTGGGAGTTATTAATACATTATGTAGTAGTAAAATTCTGTTATTGTTTTTTTTTAATTTGAACTCAAAATGAAACTGAAGCAGCAATCAAATGCCACGTCATACAGAAAAGATTAAATTTTTTTTAAAGATTTTATATAACTATTTAATATAATTTTACTAAAGACATAAATGAAGTTAAAAGTGATGCAGATAGTCGTTGGAAAATAGTAACTATGTGTATTTCTTGTTGTTTAAAGAAAACTTTATAAATTAATATTTGTATCGAATATAGAATTAACTTACATATACTGAACTCCAATAATAATTAAATGAAAAACGAAACGTTTATAATCTACAATTAAAATCAACACAATTCCTCCAATAGAATTTATTGTCCGAAGTTATCGCGAAATGCAATATTAAAAAATATCCATAAGCAAAGTTGAAGGAAATTTTGAAAAATATGATATAAGGGGCAAGAGGCGGGAGGTCGGCAACAACTTTGAAGAGGAATCGGTCCCTCGAGGGCCGTGATGAATCTTTCAAACGCTTTATCGCTTTGCATCGGGAATCGAATCGCCGGTCTTTACTCATCCTCAAATCGTACAATTTATCGGTGTTATCGAAATATAAATATTTTTCTTGGTTGCGTAAGAGATTAAACAAACTTTCGCGGTTTAAATATAAATAGGTAAATAGAATAAAAAATTTAACAAAACAAAAACCGACTTCATAGGAAAAACAAATTAATATGCACTAAAAAGTAAAAAAATAATTGCGTATTCTTCTATAATTTGATAATTAACTTACTATTTTCTACTCATCAATATGTAGGTACGAATGTGTTGTGTGGATGATAATGTATTTACAATTATTGTTATTTTTGGAGTCGATATCAGCCAAGGTGGGTTTATAACTACATACATAGTTAGTTATAAGTGAGATGTGCTTGTGTCGCACGCGCAACTTAACGAGGCGAATAAAAGTCAATTTGTAATGTGTATGTTTTTAAAAGATTCCCGTATTATTATTGCTAGGTATATTATAGTGTTTCCTTAGCTGACACTCCTTTTTTTGAAGTCGGTTAAAAATACTATGTAAGAGTGTAATAACTAATAAGTGCCTATATTCGCGCCGAAGTCTGAAGTTATTCATAAACTTCGTTAACTTAAAAATAAACTTATAAAATCTTATAAAATCAAGATTGCTCATTATATTTTATGACAAAATAAATTGCACACGGCTCGTCGTGCTACGTAAATTCTTTGTAATTTCATTGTTGAAATTGTAACGGCTCTGTTTTCCGGGCAACATTATTACATAGTCTTTTAATTTTCATGTACACAGAAACATTCCGCGAATGGAGCTGCAACAACAACCGTGTAAAAACTAAGTGCCTACTAATACTAGTTAACTTTATGTTATGAATTCTTCGCTAAGTGGTTAAGCTGGTGATAGTCGGAGGTGAGGTTGCACCGACGAGTTGTGTAGGTCACATTACAGCCCGTGCTCTTAGCCGCTTGCACTCACACTTAACTTTGTATGTTTACATCTCTCGTTATATCACTTAATGAACATAATTATTGTACTTCATTTAGGAAAGTGTTTACTTATTTGTGTTTATGTTCACAATTTTCATTTTTGTTTCCTTACCAGTTATTATGTCTTTAGTTAGTCTTGTTAAAATGTTGAGATTATTGTTTTCAGCTGAATTTATAATAAAAATAGATTAATTAGACTACAATTGTTGGAAACCAAAATCCATACGTTCGACATGTTTGGTATAAATCTTATTGTTTTCTTTTAGGGTATGAAGGCGGACGAGCATATGGGCCACCTGATGGTAAGTGGTCACCAACGCCCATAGACATTGGCATTGTAAGAGATGTTAACCATCGCTTACATCGCCAATTCACCACCAACCCTGAGAACTAAGATGTAGTGTCCCTTGTGCCTGTAATTACACTGACTCACGCACCCTACAAATCGGAACACAACAGTACCAAGTATTGCTGTATTGCGGTAGAATATCTGATGCGTGGGTTGTAGACGAACGAGCATGCACAAAACCCTACAACCTAGTGAAAGTGAAGTGAAGAAGTTCTATTGGGTCAAATTGAGCTTAAACTTTTTGTTTTTGGTTTGGTTGTAAAACATTGTATCATCAAGTTACAATCATGTATTTAAACAGAAAACTAAACACTAAATAGTATTTAGCAATAAATGTATTTAAGTCAATTGAATTATATGAAATTTTATTATATTCTGATTTTCGACGAAACTTTTTAATATAAGAATAGTCAAGAAGGTACACGTACAATACGTTCGAGTCTACTCGAAGTTATTTCGATATTATTTTGACTAGGAAATATCCCGGAGCGACTTTAATAAATGCTGTGAAACTTTCAGCAATCTTGTTTTGCTTTATTCCTTTACGTTCGACATGTTTGCTTTTGAGATTTGGACGAACGAATTTTCTATTGTTGCTTTGTTTGAAGTCGACACAACTATCTCCCCCTTCAACTTCTTATTTCGACTCGCACATCGCGTTGACAAATTGCGTTACCTGTTTTTACAAGATTTTATTTCATGTTTAATTTAATTTAGTTAGATTCAAACTTTCGACTGAGACAAAGTACTTTTATATAAAATATGAAGGTCAAGATTTGTTTTTTTAGTCTGTAGTTGTAAAAAGATTTTAAAATGATAATAATACGGAGTTAGTCGCAAACGTAAAGAATTTCAATGGCTACACTTGAGCATCTTCCTTTTGAGCTCAAGTTTTGCGAAACAAGCGACATTGGACGGAATAACTTAATTCCGATTGAGAGCACTTAAAAAAAGAATGGGTCTTAAAGGCAGACACGATAGCTCCCGCTCTTGAAATGTGCTGATGCTGCGAAAATCTGTAAAATAATACCCGTTGCTAGTTAAGCCGGTTCCTCGCTGATACAATAAAATAAATACTCAGGGACTAAACTACAAATTACTAGAGTCCTTGTTCAGCTTAAAATAATTAAGATTCTTTGTCCGGGCGACGGTTTAACTTTGCTGCATAGTGTCTGCAATCTTGGTGAAGGGTCGGATGAATGTCTTTTCATAATATTGTTAGCGCAGCTTTGCTTTGTTAAATCCATTGCTAATATTTTTGTTGTGAAAAATGAGTAATATTTTATGACTGCACACCGAAACTATTGTCGTAATAATATTACATAACTTTCATATTTTATAATTGCAAATATTTTCTATTTCATTAATATATGTCGTCAAGTATATTTAAATAAAACTTACACGTTGTAAAGGCCTGATTAATTTTAATGAATGTTTAAAAAAAAATATCCGAATTTTAGTGTTAAAAGAACGTTGAAACCTATGGTATTTTTAAAAGAAAAATGTGTCACCATTTTCTTTTCTATTTTTCTAAAAGAAGCAAGAATTTCGCTCGAGGTAAGTTGAAGGTGCTAGAGGCTGGAGTGGCGGCGTGCAAACTATGTGTTGTCACCGTATCTGTTTATTCACGCTGTTTTAAAAACATATAAATGGAACACGCAAATTGTGAACACAACTATAGCGTGTTTATTTTCTGAGAAATTTTTAGTTATCAACGATGAAGACCGAATAAAAGAATCGATGTATGTCGCATGACAGTTTCCAGATGTTTAGAATGTAGGTTCTTTTATTCTTATCTAGTGTTTACATAATATGTATAGGAAAAAATAGTAACGCTTACTACACAATATAATTATGTAAATATATTATAGGTATCGTATATATTATTTCATCTTATTTTACATCATGGCATTTGCTTGAAGCAAACCATGGGTGGTTTATTTTTGACTTTGCAGACTTTTTTGTGCCTAAATTAGTTTTCTAGATTTTAGTTTATCTGATTTATAGTCTGGAAATATAAAATTTGAGAATGAAATTCATATTTAGAATGTTTGAAGCTCTTCTTATGTGTGTATTTAATTGTTTGCCAAGAATTGGAGTTGGATTATTGTGTGTAAGCAGCGGGACAGCTAGATTGGGGTAATTTTGGTAATACTGGGGTCAAATCAGCGTGAGGTCGGCCTAAAAACGTGCTGTCACAAAGAGAATCGTGCGAGTGAGCAAGAGGGCGCTGCGAGGTCACGCCGGCCGCGAAGAGCCCTTCGCTTTGTTCAACTGCCAACAATGCCTGCTCGAGCACCACTACAGCATACTTGTATCGGATGCAAGCGATGTTTCAGCGACGGATTAGGGTCCGCGAGTAATTATACGATATTTATGCCCACTCCATGTAACAGCTCTGCAAGAAAAGCAACTTTGAGATACGGTTATGACACCGTAATCTGGATCCCGTATAATTTTTTGGCAGGAATATTAATGTAGGTGGAGCACAAGCCAAATTGTATAGATTATCGCCGATCGGAAATTTATCGTTGGCGACGGAGTGTAATGGACTTACTTAATGTTAGGGACTAATTTTGTGTAGGTTCTTACTGCGAGCCAATTCCATCCAACATTTATAAATATCAACGCTTTCCAGTATTCGTGTAGTGAAAATGTGTATTTCTAAGGGATTATATTAGAAAAAATAATGATATACGTATTTATATAAAAATGATCTCATATATTACCTATCTTTAAATATCATTAGATTAAGAATTAACTAGATACTGTTAGATTGAACTTAATATACTTTGAACAATTTGAACTACTCGTATGTCGGAAGTATTCATCTCTAGTTACAAAAATAAATAGTTACAATAACAATAAAATACATAAAGTCCACATTTATATACACAATACAAGTATCAGTAAGTAATTAGCATTATTTATTCAACTACAAAAATGTTATTTATAATATACTAGCTGCCCGTCCCGACTTCGTACGGGTAAATTAAAAAAATTATCCCGTGCATTTTTTAATCAATAACATATAAACATTCACCAATCGATTCGCCCATACAGTACAGTTTATATATGTTCAGTACAGGGCATATAATAATTCTATTTCCTACTAATATAATAAACACGAAATTTTGTATGGATGTATGGACATTTGTTACCCTTTCACGTAAAAGTAATATAGCTAATACATCAAAATAACAAATAGGCTATAATTTATAAAGCTATTATTAATTATTAATTTATAAATTGACCAAAATATAACAATAAGAATTTTAAAGAAGATAACTTTTGTCTCTTACACTATATCATTTGGACAAATGTTTTAAAAGTTACGACGATGATAAAGTGAGTGCGCGGCACTATGCAGCAGTACACTGTGGGAGAAGAATTCGGTCATCGGCTCATCGCTGGGTGTGCGACTCGCATGCAGGAATACGTCATCGATGGTTGTCCGTTTTGCGGTTTTTCAAGTCCCTAGCGATTGCTTAAAGACGCACTTTACCTGTATGTAATTTATTAATAGGTAGGTTTTTATAGTGCCAGGTTGCATACCTTCGGGTTGTAGCGGAATGGGCCGGCACGCCCAGCCGGAGTTACCACTCTCTCACTTAAAATCGGCGTAAAGTAATAGCTAAGCTACCATAATTTTGAGTGCAAATAACAAAATGCTAAACACACAATGTCTTACTGCTACCCTATGACAACCAAAAGTTCTAAGACCTGTCGTTTTCAATGACCGCCTTGGTTGATTTTAGTGAGAACTCTTATCACATGTACACTTATTATAGTGCATGCTCAAACAATGTCCATTTCCTGCATCGCTAATGCACCATCAACCGTAGGAACGAAGATGTTATGCCCTATGTGCCTGTAGTTTGATAGAATAAAAAAAATTGTACGCTTGCTCTTTTATGGTTTTAACTATACTCAACGGCGTAGATAGGCGGCGGGCTATTTAATATTAACTATAAATATATTCAGTCAAACTACAGGAATTCATAATAAGTCCACTGATGATTATTTAAAGTATAATCATCAACTTCAAAATAAAAAAAAAAACCGTTACTAAAGTTTTTCTTAACAGAAATGCATTTCATACATATTAATTTCAAATCACAGATTTTCAAATTTCAAGCAAACATTTATCCTTTACTTATATTTATGCGGGCAACAGCTAGCGGTTGCATCACGCGTTTGTATGATGGGTGTTGGACCGCCTGAATTTATTTAGTGCGCGATAATTTTAAAATTACGATTACTCCTAAGATATTGATTTAAATTGGGTGGTGTAAAGGGCATTTATAATATACATTAAATGCTTAAAGTAAATAACGTATTAATTTTAATAAGGATTAATATCATATCCGTTTTTATAGCTTTCCAATTTTACCATTTTTATGTAAACATTTTTTAAACATTAAAATGGGTATAGTTAGCTATCCTTAAAAGATAGACATATGCCATCGCGGACTTTTTTGTAGATCTATGAAAGGGGAACAATTTCACCATACATTGTTTTGTTATAACTCAAAGGGATTGTACAGCGTTTTCGATGAAAGCTCCCAATATGCTCGTTTTTTTCCGACTTCTTCAACAAATTTCGCTATATTTCAACAAATTTACAGAAAATATTAATGAATTATACACGTAAACCATCCACTTGAATCACTTTATCTATTAGTGAAAACCGTATGAAAATCCCTTCAGTAGTTTTTTAGTTTAGCGCGTACATACAGACAGACATGAAACGCGGGGGACTTTGTTTTATAATATTTAAGGATGTATGTACAAGGTAGTCGTGATCTCATTACTTATTCGCTACAGCCTTGAAACATAGCTTATATATATTTTGAAGGTTGAACTTGAACTTTATACGGGTGACTCTTCTGAAGCTACTAACCGAGCTAACTAAGCCACAAGGCTGTCCTGCGGAATTTGTCGCGTTGCGTCGCGCCACAAAGCCGCAGGTGCCACGCTATATGTCACTAGTTGCCCGAGACCACTTGGGTCTTTCCTGAGGCTTACGAAAATAGTTCGTACGAAAAATATATAGATACTCTATATAAAATTAATAGGACATTTCATCGACTTCTGCTATTTCATAATCATTTTATGTTATTCCATTCAATAAGAGCGATGTTGAAGATTTTAAAACGTAGCTAATTTACAATAAAGCTTAAGCAAAGTCAATAGTGTGAATTGATTCGAAGTTCCATTTTCCGTTCAAGAGCGAACGAATAATACGAAGAAATCCACAAGGTGTACAAAAAGACACAGAGGTAGATGTTTAACTACAAAGTCCGGCTAAAAGGAATAACGCAAGAGTACCTTTTGCTTTGTTACACCATGCAACAATAGTAAGAAGGGAAATGATTTTCCATTCCACTTTTTCTGAGGTTCGCGAAATGGCGCGTTTTGTCACAGTAACAAACAAGTCCATTTCGACATTTTTCCAGCTTTCATTTAGAGCAGGTGGCAACCGTCATGTCGTTTCTAGTGTGTTGCTGACTTTGCATCGCATAACTTTGAAAAAGTCTGTCGCAGCGCTGAAATAACAGATCATTTGTGTCGATAAATGAAGTGAAAATGTTACACCTTTGTTACGTGTTCAAGTTTCCGATGTAAAGAATAATACGTGCATACGTACCGTAAAAGCGACGTGCAACGTTGTTACCAAAATAATAACCTTTATTACTTAAATAACAACTACTTTTGTTTAAGATAACATTTTCACTATACATACATGTTCAATTTTCTTATTTTACAAGTAGTATTTGATACGTAATTTAAAAAATATTTATATAATATAGTAAAAGTAGAAAATAAATATCCAGCTCTGAGAAAAAACGGCGAAAGACAATCAGCGGGCGTTTTTTATATCATATTTCGTTTACAATAATTCAGTTTAAAAAAAACTTAAGTTAAAAATTTTAATACCCCCGATAACTACCTCCTTCTCCCTTCAATCAGCCAAAATCGTCCAACACAAATCAAATCCCTTCATTTGATACCACGCAAGGATATATTCGCTTACTATCGTTTATTCATCCCCTCTTCCATCCCCCCCATAACTATTAAGCGGTTGAATTAATTTTCTTTAAGCAAGCAGCTTAAAACACTCGACTAAGATATATTTCAAACATAAGTAACTAAATCAAAATCGGTTCATCCGTTCGAGAGCTACGATCTCATGTAGACAGACAAACAGAGATAGGTGTGTGTCACACGTCAAACTCATAACAGGCCTCGTTTTGCGTCGGAGGTTAAAAAAAATATTATTGTTTCATTTTATAGCATAGGTAGGTTTTTTTAGAGCATATGGGCCACCTGATGGTAAGTGGTTTTAGTGGTTACCAACACCCATATACATTGGTAAGAGATGTTAACCATCGCCTACATCGCCAATGCGCAGCCAACCTTGGGAACAAAGATGTTCTATATCTCTTGTGCCTGTAATTACACTGGCTCACTCACCTTTCAAACATTGTTGTGTTCCGGTTTCAAATAAGTACTACTGTTTAGTGGTAGAATATATGATGAGAGGGTGGTACCTTCTTAGACGAGCTTGCACAAAGCTCTACCACCAAATAGACGTTGGTTCCCGATATCCGAGATATCTATCATATAAATACATATGTATATGAGGCATATATACATATATATATATATTTCTTTTATCAAATAGCCTTTAAATGAACTTTTAATGCGATACACATTATTATAGTTGGCCGTTAAAAATAATGTCATCACTAAAGTAAAGTGCGCTGTGCGACGTTGGCGGCGGACATCGTGCAATTGTGTAATACAGGTAGCTCCATTTCAGTGCCCACATTATTTTCACTGCAGCGGGTGTACCACAAGAAATAAAGGAGACCGAAAAAAGGATACTCTTTGGAATGTTTTTTTTTTTATTTCATAGAACTGCAGCAAAGTGTGGTTTAATTGTGTAGTGGTACCAAAGTTACTTTTTGTATTCCTTTATAGATTTATAAGACGTAGAAAATATATAGAAAATCAATACAATACTTTCAGTTAAAGATTTTGTATGAAGACTTTATCTTTCACGGCTTTGTTGAGTTCGCTTTGTGCTGCGTTTGGCTCACTTAGTTATCGGGAACGAGCGTGGAAATAGAAGGGTATGGGCGATATTCTTTAAGTCGGATGTGGAAGTCCGTGGAAAAAGCTTGTCCACTTGTAGTGTAACGTTTGTTGTGAAAATTACACAACTTTCTAGTGGGCAGTGAGGGAAGAAACTAGAGAGGGGCGCCGCCTTCCGCTACGCCTTCCCCGTACTCACCTATGCCCTCCCGAGAGACAATAGCGAGCCAATAAAAGTTTTATTGTACGCTATGATTTTGGAAACATTTTTCGAGATGACTTCTATAAAATTCGCAATTTATTCAGCTAGTTCTGAGCAATTCTCACAGTTTATATACGTCCACAGACTAAACTTTACAACAAATTTACTTAGACGTTTCATATTTCATTTTTCTATTTCACTCATACGAACTGATAAGGTTAAAGGAATTAGTGATTTATATTAAATAGATATAAAATAATAAGAGATATGAGAAAATCTTTTCATCGTTTATTTTATTATACTCTGTTCGCTTCGATATTTACTTTTGACATCTGCCTCAGAACAGTTACAGATTACCTAAATAATTGTTAACTTTAAAATGCTTAATAATGTATGTAAATTCTCAAACAAAGAAATGGATTATTTTAATTGAACAGCAAAAATCGATTATTGACTAAAAACCAATAAAGTGTTAATTATCGAATCACTAATTAAACTGTTACATTTCCGCTTTCATAAGTTCCTACTGTTCATAAGTGGATAACCAAATACTCATTATAAACAATGACAATTTATCATAGACGAGTTATCATTTTAAAGCTGAAAAGGTCGGGCTATAACTATGACCATAAATAACCGAAAACTATTTTAGAAGCCTTGTAACATCTTTGTGGCGTAGGTGTTAATGTCATTAGGTTAAAATTTTCAAATATAGAACATGGAAAGGTGCCTCAAGCTTTAATCCTGGCACATATTCAAAATAAGATTTAGAATTTTAGATAGACGATTTTGTTTGCGAAATGGACTTTTGCTTTACAAAGAAAACATTTTACTTGTTTGTATTTTGGATGTTTGTGAGGGCAGTAGTGGTTAGGGTGGTGGGGGGGAGATAAGAATCAAATAGATGTTGTTTCGTTGCATGGCTGTGTTGTACAACATATGCAAGCGGCGACAAATGGTGTCAACATCTTGACACTTGAGCTGATAAATTATGATTCCCGTTGAGATTACACACAATATACACAACGACACAGCGAAACGGCGTTAACATTGTTACAATGGGTTACGACTTACGACTTATGCTAGTAAAAATGAATTAGAAACGTTTGGATCAAAGATTAATTAATATAAAATCGTATACGTATAATTATATCCAAGGCCATTTTAAATCTGCTAAGCTAAAAAAATATTAAGTAGAATAAATATAAAACTTTTCCTTCTCAACTCTCAACGAGAACTTTTAATAAAATCAAGTAAGATGAAAATGAATAATCTAGAAACCTTAAAATAAACAAGCACATTTCAAAGGACTTGGGGGAAAAAATATTTTAATGGCCTTAATTCGCGTGGACGTGCCACACAATAAAAACACGCAGCGAATTTAATTTAAGGTCAGAAATATATTTTAGTTGCTATAAAATGGCATATGTAAAACGTGTGGGAAAAGTGCAATGGGTTCGTAACAACATTAAATATTTCTGGTAATATTGCGGTTACCTGCGACAAGCAGTTGTGCGGTATTTTCAAAGAGATTTTTATAAATAATTGCTTTTGTACTGTATACCAGTTTTTAATGTGCGTGTATTTCAACGTTAAAAGAATCGTGGCGTGGTTTTTGTTCGTGAAAAATTCCAAAGTAGAGGACAATTTTATTTCTACGTTAACAATTCATTTTGTTCACAATATATAATTATAGCGTTTCCGTTCTATTTACGTTTAAATTGTACACCATTGTCCTAAAGAGAGACCTAGAAATTGCGAGAATCAAAACGTTTCGAGCGCGCTATAGTTTTTACCTGAAGTATGTTACGTCTGACGTGTCGTCATGAAACGTATTTTGGCATAGCGATAAGGAAATGACACAAAGAAAACAAACTACAGTCCGCTTCGGCCGAAAATTTGCGAGGGCGAGGAATAGGAAGGGGACGCGAGATAGCACGGCCGTCGAAGTTATTGGAACGGTGTCAGAGATCGTCCGCGACGGATATCTATCTACCTTTACTTCTTACCTCCTATCGCTGGTGCCAGTTAAATTATATTATTTTACAGCTAACGCAACTATCGCAGAGGAAAAAGTTTAAAACATTTTCAGTTCGTTCTCTTTTATGAAACTCAATTTTGTTCGCATAGATTTATGAAATTTTCTTTTTACATTCAACAAATCTCATTTTATAGTTTTAAGTATTCGTACGTATATAAAAACGACTTTCTGTTGTAATAATATTTATATAAGATATTAATCCAAAAAATACATTCAAAGCGGATACAACTATATTTAGGATAGTTGTATTCCGGTTTGAATGGGTGAGTTTGCCAGTGTAACTTCAGGTACAAACGATATGACATCTTACTTAACAAGGTTGTTGGCGCATTGGCAATGTACAGAATGGTTAATATTTTTTACATCAATATGTTTGGGGCGGTGATCGCTTCCCTTACCCATGATAAGAGTTATAGTACAAGAGCGTTATAAATATATAATACATTTTACACAGACTTGTACGTTTGGAATATCATTTCATGAATATTCATATGTATGTATGTCTCTAAGATTTCTTAAAGTTAGTATGGATCGATATAACAGGCATTGTAAATTCACCGACCTCTTTCGACTTGAATTGAACGAACACGCGAACGCGATTGACGCGTTATCGTTTTGTCTGAAAATAGCCTTCCACGAAACGATTTCTATGGACGACCCATTTAATTTAACGGACAATGTATACAGAGAGTGCAGAGAAGCGATTTGTCAAGGGAATGAATTTCAACAAAGGGCTTATTCATTTGAATGGCAACTTGTTGTACTCGACCGTTTTAATTTCATAAGTCGTTTATCATAATCAAGCGAGGGGGCGAAGGGGGGGCCAACCCATGTCACTGTCTCCGCGGCTATGAAGGAAATGTCACATGCCTTCGGACAATGTGGACATTTCGTATGTTCGCGAAATGCGTTGCAGCGAAGAAAATGTAACGAAAATGGCGCTCAAGAAACAGGGTTCAGCGTTGCAAATGATACAAGATGTCATATCGTATTCCGCTTCATAACCTTGTCGTGTAACGGTGAAACTTTATGAGATGTTGCGGAATGTTATCTAAACTGAATTATCGTATCATGACATTTTTCTTTTTCCCTCTGTAGATGGAATTATATACTGGTGTAGTCGAAAAATTATATATGTTTGTTAGAATTCCTTAGAAGTCATGGCGACATTACAACATTTTTAAAATGTTTTGCGATAAAACCTCATTTGCAAGCAAAAAAATAACATGCGTAATCGTGTAATAATACGTTTCGTTAGTAAAAGAAAATGTTCCCTAGTCAGATTTATAAGCATGACACGACCTAAAAGTCTCATGATAAAGGAACACTAAAGCAATTTAATTCCATTGCAATTCATGGAAATACCGAAATTTAAACGAATATTTCAAACGTTCAATTTGCATATGCAGGTATATTAAAACGTATAGAATGATATTTCAATAAGTTTAATGTCCGTATTGTAACCGTAGCGGTATATAGAATGATAAAACAATATGTATTTAATTTACGATTTCCTTCGGCAAATATATTCAAGGTGTGTTGTGAACCTAACTCATATAAATTAATGCCCTCTTCTATTACCGCACGGCACGGCGGATTCAAGTAGGTAGTTACTAAATAGCTTCTGCCGGTCGACATCCCTAATCTAATATGCTCGATTCTGGATTTGATGCCCGACCGGGGACTGCAATCTTCGACCTCGAACGCCGGTAGCTGTGTCGCTCCTCTATATTACTCCGATAATGGTTAACCGGACCTATGCTGACATAGACTAACTACCCGCATACGAGATTCAATATGTTCCAACAGCGATTCTGTTTTAGAATATAAATTAACTGAATTTAAATTAAACCCGCTAGATCGCCATTTCAAATGTTGTTTGGAAGTAAATGCGGGCTACTTGGTAATTCCGTTCCGCGAATGTAGTGAAGGTAACTATTGGATCAATTTTGTCAATTTGCTTGATCATTACATTTGACATTACTAAAGATTGCACATGGCGGCCGGAGTACGGAGAACTATTTGGACGTAATTTATATCATAGGTATCATTCTGAACCCGAGTTGGCTCAGTGGTTGAAAATAGGTCTTAAACGAAAATTGGAGGTTCAATCGTAAGAAACTTTTAAATTTTCAAGTTAATTAATTTAGGTTTATATTTCATTTAGTGCTTGGCTGTGCAGGAAAACATCGCGAGGAAACCTGCATGTGAAATTCTGTGGAATAATTTCTTAACTGTCTCTTATCAAAGAAACATCTTACTCATACTTTTATATTTGTACCATTTATTGACTTTATAAAAATGATTTAAAAGGGCGGATTATCTATTGTGTGGCACGCATTCGCTCGTCGACGTCAGAACGAGCGATCGAAATATATATATATAAATAATAAAGATCGTGAGGCAGTCCCTGTGCAGGGTAGGCTTAGTCGTACAAAATTGGAGTAATAAAAGAGGAATGCTTGCGAAAGTTTCGCAATAAAGCCAACGAGTATCGACTGTTAAGAAGTAAAGAGTTCTCGAGTATAATGGCCCATGTACATAAGTCGTGGTTATTTATATTAGTTTAAACTTCGTTCCGATTCCGCTCCTTGTATACTAGTTCGTGTAATATTTATGGATTTATTCGTAAATTTTATTGAAACGTCATCTTGTAGAATATTTTATATTTAATAAGAATAAATAAATTTATAATAAATAGTAATGAGATTATTTTAAATATCGAACAGGTTCTTATTTTTAGAACTGAAGATTTCTTATCGTTAATTCAGAAAAGTGGAATTTATATATTTGTTTAATTATATTTTCATTGTTCATGTATTTGGTGCATATACAACTATACAACTATACGTACATAGATGTGTTAAGTAAATAGTTTTCTTATTTCTTTGTAACGAATTTAAGTTCTAATCTCTAATAAATTAAACATTTGTTTATTAACATGATCAATTGAAAGTTAACAATTAAGTTTAAGTTATATATTTTTATACATATAACAATCGTTTTTATAAATTGTTGAATTAAAATTAAATTGATTTGAAAAATAAATAAAAAAAATCACGTAGCCCTAAAACACACTGCATTGTACTGCTTCCAGTTAAAGTTATACAAAGCGAGATAAATAAATAAAATTAATTAAAAAAAGAGCTGATATTTAAACTAAGTAGAACTAAAATTTAATTCAATTGTTTAAATAATATCATCACAATCGTTTGAATGGAAACTATATAGAGTTCTTGTAAGATTTGACGACACATACAAAGGTAAATAAAAACACATACTTATATAAAATATACATATACAATATAACTCATTATTACTTACACTTAACATTGCACTTATGTTAATAATACAGAATATATACGATGATAAGGGTCCGTATAGAACGTTGATGACAATGTTGATACAGTCAACACATTACCTAATCAAATCGTTATTAAAATAATGTAAATTCTTATATAATACTTGCTGATACCCGCGACTTTATCCGCCTTGCTTGATATATTAACAAAGTTTTCTTATGTACGAAGGAAAAAACATCAAAAAGATCGCAAACAATACTGAACACTCAGTGTACAAATCATTGTTACTTGAAACTTCAATAACTTATTATAAATGAAGATACCGCAATAGTATTTTTTTTGATAATGAAATAAAATTTAGAAAATTTCATTGAAATCTATCCAGTAGTTTTTCCGTGATGCGCGTACAACTGCAGACCTCTATCATTTTATTTACATAGAATACATACATTATGTCTTCAAATAAAAAGACAAAGAAAATCTAGTTCAGAAAAAACCTTTAGAAAAAATGTTTGAAGATGCAACCTATAATTCTTATTCGGTTTTCTGACAATACATTTTCAATACTAGACCGGAGTTATGGCGTTAGCTTTCACTTCCATGCTTTGGAAAGCCATTGCGTAAACGCAAAACCGTTGGTACTGCAACTGATCTCTTTCCGGTCACGTCGGATTACCGTCCCATCGGATTATGAGAGCGGGTGAATAGAGAGTGCACCTGTATTTACACAATTCAGCAATATTACTTCTTCTTACGACAATGTGTATATTATATCTTTTAATAATCCACTGCAAATACTTATTTAACTCTTCTTCAAGTGTGCTAAGTTACGACTGTGATTTCAAGAATTGTAGTCGCTATAGATCCTCTAAGTCTAGAAAAACTAAATTCCATTAAAACTAAAGTCACATAGTCGATAGAGTTTGTTGAAACTCTTTCCTTTTACTCTTGATCTATCTTTCTTTTAGTTACTATAATACCTTTCTTTTTAGTAATAAATTACCAACTCAGCATATTTTACATTAAAAAATAAGCTGTTAAGTCCCTTGTGCCTGTAATTACACTGGCTCACTCATCCTTCAAACCGGAACACAACAATACAAAGTACCGCTGTTTTGCGGTAGAATAACTGATGAGTGAGTGGTACCTACCCAGACGAGCTTCCACAAAGCCTTACCACCAAGTAAAATCTTCATCATTATATTCGATTGAAAAGATAGCTATAATACATGAGGTTACTTTTAAAGCAAAAGAAACTAGAGTAAGTAAGAACTCGAAAACCAATAGACAAATTATGGGGCTGACATAAAGTAACGGATCTCGCTCGGAGGTGCTTGCAGCGTAACGTTTTTGGAGTGTTTCACGTGGAAAATAATTACATGCCGGCTGTGACGTATGAGCGCTATTTAAGCCGAGCCCAAAGAGTAATCGTAGCGATAAACACTCACAATTAAACCATTGCTACGCGACGCACGCCTTTCTTTGCACTTCTCTTAATGAAGATTTGTGGTTCGACCGCTTAGTTTGGCGAGGTCTTCGGAATTCTTACGCTGAGAACTTATTATTGCGATGTACTGCAGTATATTTTCAAAACATTGATCAATCCTTGATATTTCTTCTCAAGTGTTATTAAAAGCACAAACTGCTGTTATACTTTTTATTTATTTTTTATTTATAAATACTCCAAATTAGTAGATGTAAACATTTTTAAACATTCATTGAATAATTTGAGATGAGTTAAACTAAGTTAAAGAAATATATATATACAGAGAATATACAAACAGCGTAATGTAAATTGGTAATTAATTACAGATCGGTAGATACGGGGCATTTGTATGGCAATGTTTCGATTAGTCTAATTGATACGTGTATTGTGAAAAAGGTACTCCAGGGTCGAGACCCGTACGTACATATTGGTCAATTAGGTAAATAACTGTAGAGACTATAGTTCAACGTAAGTTTCTAATGTAACAGAAAAGAACGAAGTTTATTAATGATACTCTAACGGCCGAATACTGAAACGTCGCTTAAATATTAGTATATAAATAGTAGTGTTTAACTTTGAGTGACGTTTCAGTATTCGTCTGTAAAACACTTACAAGCGATAATCCTTCTTAGAGCTTATTAAATAAGCGATGAAATTGTGCGAATTGTTACTTATCAGTGATTTCAATATATCAAATAAGAGTTGTAGCAATCGATAGAATTAATTTGCAAAGTGTAAACAGCGATCAGTATAATAAATAAGGAATGTATAAATAAGAAACGCTTTAGTGGAATATCGAGGATTTGCATTGTAAATGTAAGTCGATAGATAAATAAACTAAGGCCGTTCGTCTATTGATGCAAATTCTGTGTACATTCACTCTACTGAATGGTCGAAGATGTATTTTCGGCTGCAATCTCAATATTCATAAATCGCACGTTTGCATTTATCTGTAATATGAGTTTTATTTACACAAGGTTTAGGAACCAGTGTCCGTTCATCAGGTCTTTTGCTATCAATTAGGGGTGAATTCGATTTCAAAAGTGTGACCTCAATCATTGAATTATTTTTATTACAGGCTTTCTTTATAATGCTTTTTCATGCTCAGTTTTAAAATTTATTGTATAATTTATTTATTTATTTAATAAGTTAACTAACATATACATATCACATGAAGACATACAAAACATAAATTAAAAATAACTTCTGATATATTATATCGATAATAAGTGTAGACAACATTCAAAATGTACCGCGAGCATGTTGACGCGATGCTTCTTTAAAATTGAAATTAAAATCATTAATGTGACACATCTATGAACTGAACTGTTGTTGCTATAATATCTTGTGAAACAAAATAGACTCACGCACACACGCACACACGCACACGCACACTCACACACACACGCGCGCGCAAACATACACATACATACATACATACCCTACACAAATCTTCTGACACTTCATTCTAGTATACAGTTACAAATATTCATTCATTTATTTACATAGAACGATATGTCACTTAAATATGAGAGAGGACACTGATTTCTGTAATACAGGTCTTTGAGCCTAGCTCAGAAATCAGGGACTTCATTATAATTTGTTACTTTTTATGTGAATAAAGATTATTATTATTATTATATTATCTATTGGCGCCTTGGACATAATAAGACCGAATTGTATGACGTGAAGGCAGACGTCGTATCGCTCGCTTATACGGTCATGGTCCTTTTCTGCCGCATATATGCTTAACACGTATAATATATATTTCGTTACTATATATTATAATTTATAATAATATGAAATTGAAAAAATAAAAATGCAAGTACATTTAGTAATTTGGATAAAAAGAAAAAAGGTTGTAAAAGTAAGGTGAGGCGAAAGCGTTGGATGTTATGTGTGATATATTTAATGTTAATGGCCGGGTACAGGTGGGCGAGAAAATTTACTTGGAATCGTATTAATATGATTGATCAAAGTATTAGAAAAACTCACGAGGTACTTTTCCGTATTTGTACTCAAACATTTCGATATTTTTTTCGTAATTTACTATAGGCAAATGAAATTTTATGAAATATATAGAAATGTTATATTTACTGTCCGTTCCGACTTCATACGGGTAAAATGTTATTACTTTTTCTTTTTTTTTTTAAGTTAAGAATTATGACGCAGATTTTTGTGTAGATATATCAAAGATTTAGGAATCTTGTGTACACAGTTTTGGAAGGGCTCGCTTCGAAAGAGCTTGGACCGACAATTCTTGTCTTCTTCATTAACGTATTAAGCTAGATATCAGAAAATAAACTGTACAACATATTTTACTACTCTTCCGTCTGTCATCAGGCTATCAACTAAAATAATATATTTTTTTTTTTTTTATTGCAAAGGAAGGCGGACGAGCATGTGGGCCACCTGATGGTAAGTGGTCACCAATGCCCATAGACATTGGCATTGTAAAAGATGTTAACCAACGCTTACATTGCCATTGCGCCACCAACCTTGGGAACTAAGATGTTATGTCCCTTGTGCATGTTATTACACTGGCTCACTCACCCTTCAAACCGGAACACAACAGTACCAAGTACTGCTGTTTTGCGGTAGAATATCTGATGAGTGGGTGGTACCTACCCAGACGAGCTTGCACAAAGCTCTGCCACCAAGTAAGAAGATTCTATAGTGAAATTAGTCTATTTTGCGTGAAACCTGAAACCAAAACATATTTATCTATAATATTAGTAAGATGCGTAACATAGGCCGCCGTTGGGATCAAAGTTTGCAATAATTATGTACACTAATAGTGTAGTAGATCTCAAATCACTCAGTGGAAAGGAAGCCCATTTGAATCTAATCTGACTATGGCAGGTTCAAATTAAGACACGATAAATTTGCGTTTTTCTTTTATCTCGCACTAGGTGGCAATGGAAAATATCGCGATCAAATATCCATACGTTGAAACAGTTCCTGTCTCACGCCGCCCGCAATATAGCAATGTAGTGAAACGAGCTCTCTTACAAGCGCCCTTAAATCTTCTCTTTAGGAGTACAAGAGGCCCTTACCTAGCAATGGGACAATTACGGACAAGCTCTTAATAAAATTGTATAATACAAGTATAAAATAGTGTAAGGTTTCATTGCAAAATTTAAGAAAAGATAAAGAAAATAAAGTTAATAAATAAATAAATTTCATTTAATTATAATTTCATAAAAAAAAGTTATATTTACGTCATATATGGATCCCCAAGCTAGGATAATCCGAGATTTTAGTATCAGAATGATAACATTCATTCCCATTTGTCAACATTTATTTTATAATACTTTTGCAATTTTAAATAAACATTTAAATTAAAATAACTGCACTGAGTTGTACAAGCAACAAAACAACAAATGTAAAGACAACACAGTCATCCTAAATATTACAAGTTGTTTCAATACATTTAATATTTTATGCACAAAATCTGGAAAATTTGGCATAATTTCAGTTCGGAGTTTGCATGCAATTCTATATCAAACTTATAAAGTTTTTGAAAGGTCGACCTTGTTGGGGACAAGAAATTCAAACGAGCGCATAGTTATCTTCATTTTGCGACTACGATTTCTAAGATGTAATCTTTGTATTATATGGAGCGAAAAGTGATTATTTGCATTCAATTGTAATCGTAATGGTTGGGAAGAGAATCGTTTATTTATAAGTACATATTATGAAAAATTATATAACCGTTACGGAATCACCGATGTGAAACGATGAAATTAATGAAAGATTTTATAATAAAATAAATAAAACCAGATAACCAATAATTAAATAATAATATAAACAGTTTCTTTATTAAAAAATATATTATTATAGGAATGAAGTACATATATATATATATATATATATATATATATATATACGCGCCACATAAATAAGCGAGAGAGTAGGTGGACGAGCATATGGGCCACTTGATAGAAAGTGTTCACGAACGCCCATAGACAATGGCGTTGTAAGAAATGTTAACCATCGCTTACAGCGCTAATGCGCCACCAACCTTGGGAACTGAGATGTTAATTCCCTTGTGCCTGTAATTACACTGGTTCACTCACCCTTCAAACCGGAACACAACAATACCAAGTACTGTTGTTTTGCGGAAGAATATCTGATGAGTGGGTGGTAAAGTGAAGTTGCATGAGTGAAGAGAGGACATGACGGCATGAGAGAGCGTCATGCCGTTTGCCGTCACGGAATGCGAGTCAGTCTTATCTTCGAGGCGGTAACATAGATGCTTCACACCAAAAAAATAATAGCAATTTTAGTACTTGCATTACATTCAAATTTGAAATTTTTCAAATTTTGTTTTAAGAATTAATTCCATAGTCTTGGCAACGGCAGCCAGAATAGCTGAATTTTAATATATCATAGCGCTTGTGTGCTTTCTCCGTTCCTGAGCTCTAATTGTTGGATGTCGATGGAAAGGTAGTACGTTGAGACTGGAGAGAGGTTAGGTGCAAGACCAAGGACTCACTATTTGAAACAGGAATGTAGCCAGCTTCCTACATCTATTGCTACCGAGTGTTTCTTGTTCATGTTTCAACCTTAGATCTTCAGGTAAAATTTATGTGAACTATTTGGTCTTACTTGGCTCTGGTCAAGTCAATGTAATTCTGGTAAACAAAATGAAAAAGAAATTCTTAATTGTATATTAGAGTAATTGGCCATTCCAGGTCTGAAATGTAACCAAGAACACTAAGACTTAAAACACATCTTACAATAGAGTTAAATAAGGATGCAAAACCAAATACCAACCACTAATGGCGTTCATCCTATAAACAACACAAACTGAATACACAAATGATAATTGCTGTAGTTTATTTGAATTTGCGCCTTCTGCATATCCGAATGTATGGGTACTAGCCGATTGTTATCAGTCACGATATTAGATACATTGAAATGTAATTCTTAATCATCGTTGATTTCCATTTAAATTCCAGATAGCGACACAACAGTAGTGTGGTAAGCATAGATAATAGGAATAAATGTTTTATCAACAAAGTTATGTCTTTGTTTTGTCTTTAATTATGTTTAACTATTCTCCGTCTACGGCTTTGCCCGTGTATTAGGGGGAGAGGTGTTGGGGGGGACGTGAAGGTTTGCTAGGAATTAAGCGTTAAAAGGCAGCTTTCTCTTGAGCATCAAGCTTACTTCATACAAAATTTCATCAAAATCATATAATTGCGGGTTCATGATTTTAGTGACATAGACAGACTAATACAGATTAGTTTCCTCCCGCGGCTTCGCCCGCGTGATATTTCAGGCAGGGGGGGGGGGGGTGGCGGCGGATAGTTGGTCTGTGTTAGGTGTGCTTAAGATATCATCATCGATTCAGAATTTTGATTCAAACGAGAAGAAATGGAAAGAAAATTTGTAACTAATTAGTTTTTAATTACCAAGTTTGAAGAGTTCTTCAAAATTGGTATATATATTAAGAGTTACTTTTATCATGAGTACATATACTAAAATTTAAAACACAACCAAACAATATATACGTTATTGTACTAATGTCAGTTTGTAAAGGTTATTACGGTCGCTATAAAAAACGAAGCAAAGTATAATGTAGAGTTATATGCTATTACAAGTATTATATGAACGTATGTAGTTGGGACAGATAGTAAAGGGTGATAAGGGCGATCAAGGAAGTCGAAGGGTAAATCCGAGGCGGATGAAAAGAGAATCCCTTATAGGTGCTTAAGGACATACAACTAGGTTACTGTTATATTATAAAGGTTTCCATAATGCATTCAATTTTATTATAGTGAATGTGCTTGAAAATATTTTTTTATTGTATATTTTTTGTCGTTTACAAAAGTTATATACACGAGAATCGACAATTATCCGATATTCAATGTTTATTATAAAAGGAAAATGTAATAAAATGCGTGTAATTCTAGTACATAACTGATAACATGAGATATGCGAGTTTCAATCATATGTACGAATACTTTTTTTTCAGCATTTATATTAATATATTAATAAAACGAAATGAAAAATATATAAATAAATTGTACAATCTTCACGCTATAGTAGTACCTATATACACAACTATTAACGACATAATAACGTAAATCCAATGCACCTATTTCGAAACGGTGTCAAAATAATGAACAATTATTTAAACGAGCCGATGTTATACGAATAAAAATGCAGCGTTGTTTTAAATTTACGATAATTCTTTTACACTGTTGTCGCGAGCTATTAAACTTAACAGAGGTATTTTTAAATAACGTTCGTCAGCTATCAGAATTTTATTTTCGCACCGTCACGATACATTATACGCAGCGCTGTCAGCAAATTTAGATTAGGCGAATGCACTTGCATGGGAAATGCGTGCAGCGGTTATCAAATGCAAATTTATTCTAGTTACCGGATTAACGGTTCATCATCGGAGCACTTGCGGTAATTATGTGAGCACGGATCGAGGAACGTCGGTGTCCGAGAATATTCAATGCAGGCATTCGTTGCGGACCAACTTTCAGACGAGTGGAAGATTTATGAATATTGGTTCGACACTGTTTTACTTCTACAACTTCTGCATATTGTCTTTGAAGAAAAATTGTACGTTGTATAAAATATATACTAAGTTTTCAAAGTAATATTGTAAGTAACATAAACGATATACTTTGTTTAAATAAAACTTTTGAAAAATAAACGTTGTCTTTGTTATTAGTTGAATCGTGGTTTGTAAATTGGATTATTAAGTTATAAATATATTTTAAATTTAAATATTACATAGGAAAACATTTTTGCAAGAAAATAGTTTTCATTTGTGGCATGTTTGGCTATGTATATTAACTAACTTAAAATATAAATACTTACACGGGAAACTCTATTGGAGGCAATTACCAAGCGGGCTACGAAAATTATAGTGTTTGTAACCACTTAAATTGTAACATACTTTAATACTATTTTATGATCTATTAATACATTTTAATTTCATATAAACAAACCAAAGGATGTATGACTATTTGCTTATAATTAATAAAAATTATAAATGGCTTTATACAATTATAAACAACTTAGAAATTGGAATGAGTGCTGAAAAATGTTATTATTATTAATATAATATAAATAATTTGAATTATATATAATTCTTTATATATAATTCTTTAGCCGAAATATAATTACCTAAATCGCGGTTCAAAAACGTTCGTTTATGTATTTATCTTACAAAAACATGCAACGGTTAAGTTCAGGTCAACGGTTGAACGTCTGTTATCCGACTGCGATTACCGTCAATATGTCGAGATTGTAAAATAAAATGTAGACTACGAAACATTTTTAAACGGATTTTCCAAATAAAATACATTTTTCATACTTTTCGATTACCTTATCTGTGGTAGCGGTTCCTTTTTTAATCTCTGAGAACCTTTACACGCTCGTGATAACTCACTTTGTAGTTGGATGTATAAAATTCTTTTATGCCTCATCGTTTTACTGCCCTTATTATAATTTTTCGTATAGCCCGTTCTGGCCACTTTAACTTTTCTAAGAGCCGCATCATAAACGGTTTAGTACCGTAACGGAGCTCAAATTACAAAGAAAGGGAATAACGCCGCCCTCCTTTTGCCCTTTATGAAGGGTTTCAATATAAAGTAATATTTCGAAATGGGTCATAATTCGAATAACATTTCTTTGACCTTTACTAGCCGTATTCATGGTTCCATCCATTTATGAACAAAGGTTAAAACAAAATACCATTATAAACATATTTGCGGCGTTAATTGAATGCGAGAGAAAAAGTTATCATCAGAAATTGGTTGCCCGGAATCGGTTACTCTGAGGCGTTAATAAAAATGGTGGAGCGTTGAAATTAAGGGCTCTATACGAGCATCGTCATTAGGGACGAAATAGGGTTGTATCCTGGCAGTAATAAGTCATGTCTGCCGCAGACCACCCCGCTAGGCGGCAGGCGGCAGGCGATGGCGGGCCATTACCCGACCTACTGGAGATCTCTAAGTATGATCAACGACCAGTTTAAAGCCACAGTTGTCATTGCAAATGATTGAGAAAATACATAATAATGCTCCTTATGCATAATAAAATATATTTATATAAATATATCTTCTAATAAGTCAATGCATTTTTGTTGATGAGAAAAGAATAATTATATCTTTAAAGCTTGTAAGCACTTGCATTGTTTCTCTTAGTAACCTGATGTTGAATTTATTGATTATTATTTTTGCCCGGAAGTTAATCGATCACAATAGAGCCATTTTGTGTGAAAAAAAGTCAAAACTCACCGTAAAATACGATTGTGAAATGTTAGAAAGCGATATATGACATTGGAAATAATAATTAAATTTAAAGCATACGCACACAAATTGCGTATTATCAGAATTGGTTACCAAGTGTGTGAAATATCAAGTGAGGTCAGAGACACAGAATAGAAATGCTGATACAAGATAAGAAGCCTCATAATAAAAAAAACTGATAATTTTTTTCAACAATTGATTTTGATTTATTATTACTTATGTTTATGAAACGAATGTAAGCAATAAAACAATAAATAAACGAATTACATTATCTCGTAACTCGCACGAAATAAATTCTAACATAATACATAATATCAAGAGCGAAAACCATGTAAATACCTTACAAATACAAATCCTGAACGTAAGCTCGGAACACTTTCCTGGGTCCCGGTATCAGTTCGGTCCATAAACTACGGAACCCGCCACCCGGACCGCGCCCCGTTCCCCCGCCGGGGCCCATAAGCTCAGCCATTTTTTTAAATGCGTGCCTCGCCTGCCTCGGACCCACGAGCACGCTACATCGACGGTTTGAAGTAACTTTTATTTTCTTCGCCATAGTTTATTTTGCTTCAAGTGACAGTGATAACGAATTGTATGCTAGTTTTATTGCGCAGTTTCGGTGCTGTGTTCAATTAAGTACTTGCGCAAGAATTGGAGGTACGGTCAACGGATTGGTCAATTAAAGTTGATATAGTGCGCCGCGCCAGCGATGTGTTTTAGAAAGACGTATTTACTGGCCTATATTTACATATAAGGTATATTTTAGGGACTTAGGAAAAACTGTATTCAATTATTGGACCAATATAATATACAACCTATTATTTTATTACGAAATTAATAATCCAATCCAATAAGAAAATTATAATAGCATCGGTTTTTCACAATGCACTGTATACAGTGCATTATAATGTATAAATATACAATAGGTTTCAGAAATATGGAAAGTAATTTGATAATATGTTTCTTATGTTAAAAGGTCACGTTAAAAGGTCACGAAGTATAGTGCCGTCGGAGCTGGAGGAGAATAGATTCACCCATTTTGAATCGACACCTTTGTAATTACCGACTAAGATGTCAAATTTAATATATAGTTTTTAATATTTAATTGAGACATTGATATTAAATATATATTTACTTAAATATATAAATTGAAAATGATTTTAAAATATGTAAGTAAATACATTTTTGGTCTTTTACTTGATATGATAACATGTATTGTTATCATCCTTTATATTTTACTAGTTGTGCCTCGGCGTTTCACCCGCGTATAATTAATAAAAATATAATGAATTAAAATCAGCCTAGAACCTTTCTCGATAAAAGGACTATACGACTCAAAAAAAAAAATTTAATTCGAACCAGTAGTTCCTGAGATTAACCGGATCAAACAAACAAACTTTTCAGCTTTATATATTAGTATAGATGTGTTTTAGTACATAATTTGAGCTTTTGAATGATATTTGAATTAATAAGGTTGATTAAGCGCAGGACCAAAAGAACAGGTTAAGGTCAGAAGCTTTCCGAGCACAGGAGTTTACACACTTCCAGACACCGGTTTGCTACTGAAAATCTTCGATTGAAAAACCCAATAATGATCTAGCGTTTGAACTTCGAACCTCGGTACCTACGACCTTTAATCAAGGTACTAGCCCAACGAAGCACTCCATAATACTCTTCAATCAGCTAATGAGTAATCGTAATTAGTATTTTCATACGTTCTAGTAGTGTTTAATTTGCTAATATCAGTGTAATAATGTCGACGATATCATAATCAAAGCTAACAGAGAAAGCATTGTGAGTGTGACGCCTTCATTAGACTAAACAGATGATGTGTACTCGTGAAGTGAAGCGTGGTTCTTGATATCGACATTAACAGAGCTGTTCGCAGTCAGATGTGATAGAATAATGATATATATATATTACAATATTATCTATTTCTTTATATTCATTATGTTTGAATGTAGTATTTATATCTCGCGTTGAGTCTAAAGCTACAGTTAAGGTATAACATATAGTGTCCTCAATAAGGTGGTTAGTAATACAATTCTCTTAAATTGGTTACAATCTTTTGAATAACACAATAATTTTAATGTAAGTGTATATTTTTATAGTTGTCAAGCGAAGTAGGAAATATTTTGCTATATATAAAAATAATTTATTTAAAATATAAGATTATACAATAACTAGTGTCCGCCCGCGGCTTCACTCGCCTGTTAGGTGGGAGAGACAGGAGGAAGGCCCTATGTCATTTTCTGCAGGCATCTCTGAAAACGTCTATGCAAAATTTCATGATTATCACTTAAGTAGTTAAGACATAAAAGCGTGAAAAACAGACTTACATTTAAAGGTTCTCATTACATACAGTGTCATTACATTTAACGATATATCTTTATTTACATTAAAACCTTAACTTAAAAAACGATTAAGTTAAAATCTAAATTCAACATAGAAGCGCTACATTTGCTCATTCATTGAATGTCAAATCAATATTGACAGAAAGAGAGAATCTGTGTTTAACTAAACACCCGCTAATGATACGTTATGTGAAATATCCTTAGTGTTTAACATTACCAAAAATTTTGAAGGCAAAGCGTGTGTTGTTATAATATTTCGTTTTACAATATATCACTTAATTAAATATTATATTTAGATCTTTAGGTGGTGATACATTAATTATAATATTACATTACAATTAATATGGTTGTTTTATATGAAATTTAATTAGTAAACATATTTCAACAAATGCAAAAATTTCATCGTGTAACTGTTTACCGACAATTCGATGACTGTCACGCGGGGAGACACAAAGAGTTTTTGCGTTGCATGAGACCTTCATTAGGGTAACTAGACGAGGTACATAGCAACGAATAGCGTGTTTACAAGCGCTAAATGTATTCTGTAGATAGTTTTTTGTGAAAGCATTCGTACCGACATAAGTCAATACAGTCTCAGTAGTTATACTATTACAATATCGTTCTCCGAACGCGTTGAAGGTTCATTGGACAGGTAAATTGACACCTTTTTAACATAGATTTGATGCTATAATGAGCCGAAATGACCAATTTGGAAATTGGTCTTAACCAAAGATTGTTGGTTCAAATCTGGACAAGCACCATTGTGTCTTCATGTGATTGTTTTGTGTTATAATTTATATCATGCTTACTTGTGAATGAAAGAATTTCGAGGTTTCATTGTCGAATATAGTAGCGTGGTGGAATAAGCTACAAGCTCAAAAGAAGAGGATAATAGTGGGTGGGATGTTTACAGGCTGTTAATTTTGTGATCTAAGCAGTAAGCTGTCTTGACTAGTGTCTGCGCCCGTCCTTAGTTGTCGCGGTGACGGTTGCCCACTCCGACCGCAGGAGTGGAGCTGAGTGTGGCAATTAAAACTTGCGAATGTCAAGTACGGACCTGACGAGACCGAGCGTTATTATTATTTTTTTTATTTTAAACGAACAAATAAACGACGCTGCTTAGATATGTTTGTTAATAATTATTAGTTTTACAATGTTTTATGTAGAATATGTAAGCACTAAATACATTTACTTAGATCTACATCTTATATGTACGATATTGTAAGCAAATATATTTTTTCTAAGCTTGACAGAAATTTTATTTTATATAAAATTATAAGAATATATTTAAGTTCATTTTCCTGTATGTTATTTTATTCATGGTCGTAATGGGATTGGTGATGTCGCGTCCAACACGTCGCGATAAAAATTAATCTTATTCCAGTGCTTAAAATATATTTTCTGGGTCAACTGTGTTACGTAACAATGCGAAATAATTTGAGCCAACACTTTAACATTTTTGAAATGCAGCTAAATTACGTTCGAAACTATAGTACTTTTAAAACCTTGTTTACCAACTCAAGCTGTCTGTTGTTCACTTCGACAACTCGAACACTGCCGAAATTTGAGCCAATTAAACTTACAATAGGAATGAAACATTTTCAGATAATTTCGGTATATTGTTAGAAGTTACTATTTACTCATTAAACGTAGCTGTTCTTGCCAAATAGTTAAAAGTCTCGATGCAAAAGCGATAGTATATCAAAATAATTCTCATTAAAATTTATAAATATAAAACCAAATACAACTGTTTGTTATAAGTAAATATCAATTACGTTATGAATAATGCAAAGTTAAATCGTTTATGTTTTATAATTCCATGCCCGCAAATATCCGATTAACATCCGGACACAGACCTAAATCCAGTAATGGCCAATTCCACATAACGATTTCATCCATCCATCCGTGAAGCCGAATAATGGCTTAATCTTTAAATCGATATATTTCAACGACTCGACTCATAAGAGAATGCGAAACACTTAAAAACCCGCGCCCCATCTACAGGATCATTAACATTTTCATAAAGGGCTTATAGCCAACGTTTCCTTTACTCGCTAACATATTTTTCATGGGCGAGCCCATCTCCGAAACACCTTCAGAATGTAGGTGAAACGGATAATCTGCAACAAGTTTTTATGTCGTTGTTCGAGTGTTTTTACACGTGTAAGCCGTTATTTGCAAATTTTATGCCTCCGAATATGGTCCCTTTGTTATTGAAAGGTTAAAGTTACTTAATAAAAGCTTGTGTTATGATTTTCAGGTCGTTATGTTTGAAATAACCTTTCGATTTTCCTTATTCGCATTGCAACTACTGTTTTTTTACTAGCACACTAAAGGAAAGTCAACAATAGAAATGGAATACGTTTGTTCTGCAATTGTTTTTTTTTCCGCTGTTTGATTTCATAATGTAAGATTTCTTATACGATCACGGGACTATGACAGTAAATTTACGATTACAATATGTCGTAGTCGTATTTTATATTTGACTAGCTGATACCCGCGACTTCGTCTGCGTTGCTTGATATATTAACAAAGTTTTCTTATGTACGAAAAGATCGCAAACAAAAATATACTTTGTTTAAACATACATCACTGAACACGCAGTGCATATACAATTGAAGATATCGCAATCATTTTTGTTTTTGATAAGGGCCAAGTGTCTAAGAAATAAAATGTAGAAAATTTCATTGAAATATATCCAGTAGTTATTTCGTGATGCGCGCTCAACTTCTGACCTCTATACTTTTATTTATATAGATAATCATTGATTGTGTTCGATTGATGATTGACAAAATGTTCTATTTATTCAGTCTAATCGCGTTCAAATTTGACAGCTCATCAACGATTCTCGGATTGGTGAACGGTAATTATGTATTGTATCGTCTGTACCTATTTGTATTGACATGTATAACTTTTCTAGAAACTCATATCCTATCATTATATCCATTACGGATATTTAATATATATAATATTTAAATAATAGAATATCCGAAACGATATTAACAACCTACAAAATATAAATAGAATATGACCACATCGTTGCAGTAATAAGCAGCCGCTAATTGTTTAATATTTAATTTTATTTCATTTATTTTTTCAGCACAACATGTGCGCCAGATATATGGCTACCGTGGTTTCGAAACAAAGTCGCGTCAGACGAAACTATTTACGATTGTAATTGACACAATAAACTATGATAATATACGAAATGGCTTTTTATCTCTCCAAATCTTTGGTGGAAGCGTTTGAATCAATTGTTCGCACATGGTTAACGGGCCAGGAGAGGTGATAAGCGAAACTTATGGTCGGTATTCTACTTAAAATAAAATATATGCACATATTCGAAAAGAATTGTACTGCATACTTACTTAGTATGAATTTTTCCTTCGGAGTTTATTTATTCGATTAACTTATTTATGTTTAAATAATGTATAAACATTTATTTATTAAAATTAATATATAAATATATTCATGCACATTAGGTACTTTGAGAACTTAAAAACGATATTTATGAATTTGTATCATAGATTTGATAATTATGAGGTTTTAATTACATATGAATTGTCGAAATGGCACAATGATTAGTACACTTTCTTATAATATAGATATGGGCCAAATGATGGGACATTTTTTTTTATTGCATAGGAAGGCGGACGAGCGTATTGGCCACCTGAAGGTAAGTGGTCACCAACGCCCATAGACATTGGCATCGTAAGAGATGTTACATCGCCAATGTGCCACCAAACCTGGGAACTAAAATGATGTGTCTCTTGTGCCTGTAATTACATTGGCTTACTCACCATTCATACCGGAACATAACAATACCAAATACTGCTGTCCCTAAGCGAAGATTGTAGCTTCAAATTAATATATATTTATATACTGAGACGACTTTGCAATTGGTATAATATAAAATATAACTAATTTTTATTTCACGTATGTAATGATAAAATATATAAAAGCGGTCACTTTCAGTAAATGCGGTTAAATATCTTTTTTTACAAATAGACGATCGTTATGCGGTTCCCTTAACTTTTCGACTATCCTGCGTAATGCGAGTTCTGAAAAACCTGACCTATTCGAGCGCACCCGCGGGGTACTTTTGCGGAGTCCTTTTCCGACGAGAGAGTCATTAGGCAAAAAATGAACGATTACTCTCGAGAAACGGAAAAAATTCTATGCTCACGTCACGATGATCGTACAAAGAGTGGGTGAAAAGCTAAAATTTCGGTATTATTTTTAATTTTCTTGCGAAATACATAAGTGAAACCGTATCAGATATATATTTAAAATATTTCGTCTCATTTATATAAAACATATATTTGTAGACGTTGCAACTAATCCGGTCCGAATAATAAGTTGGTATAAATTGCAGACATTGGTATACATATAATTCAAAGATCATATAATCATGTAGTAAATAAATTTTGACAAGACGGTTGGCGTGGTTGGTAGACACTTGCTTTTCGCGCCGCAGGTCGTGAGTTCGATTCCCACCCAGGACCGACATTTGTATACATGAACATGTCTGTTTTCCCTGAGTCTGGGTGTAATTATTTATATAAGCATGTATTTACAGAAGAAAAATAGTATATGTAGTATATGAATTGTCTGGTTTCCAAAGTAATAGTTCTGCTTAGTTTGGGATCAGATGGCCTTGTGATAATTATGTCCCAGTTTATTATATATTATATAAAGAAAATTTCGTAACATACGACGTTTATATTGTTAATAAAACTTACTCACACACGTGCAGCTCCTCGTGTAATCTTAACTACAGCGAGAACGCAATAAAATACATATGTCCAAATAATAAACTTTAAAAATAAGTCACAACCAAGATGACATTGAACAATAACCCTTGTGGCATGATAAGAAACAGAATAGAGACCGAGAGCCAATTTCGCTGGCAATAAACGCCAATATAAAAAGCTCACGGTCGGAATGCGGCGTATTGGTACAAATAAAGTTGTAGTACTAAGTCCACGTCGGGGCGCATATATCATTTTTATCGCTCGCACTCGCCCGCCCGCTTATTCATTGCTCACCTATTGCACACACGCTTGTCTGATGACTCGACTGTTACCACTGGTTTTAATGTTTTAGAAAGTCATATAAGTAATGTAACAGTGCATGTCCCACTGCTGGGCAAGGATATCCACACTTCTTGAAGTTTATAGGTTTTATCACTATTATATTAACAACTCAATTTTCTTATAAAAATAAGTACTTAAGGAATTAATCATGACGTATCGAAGAATATTTCGCCGTAGCATTGTCGTTTGTAAACAAAATCAAAGTAATGTTACGGATTTAATACATGTTTTCCAAGAGGATAAGTTTTATATCAAAATGCGAACTCTATCCGGATTTCCGATAATAAGATACGCGACACGCGTGAGTGCCCCGGGCGTAACTCAACTTGTAAAAGCGAACTTTTAGAAGTCACTTTTTGTAAAACATTGAATATTGCTTGAAGCAATGTTCGCACCAGTTTATTAAAAGTATTTATTTTATTACGGTGTGATGAAAATTACTTAATAAATTAAAAAAAATATATATTGCGTTGTAAATACGACTAACAAATACTTTTCTTTTTCATAATAGTAATTGTCAATTCTTCAAAAAAATGCGTTTGTTCCCAAAAAATAGCTGGTTTATTTGACGAGGCACAAAAATAGCTGTACACGTACACCTACCATTATGCACCGTTGATAAATTTATTCATCGTAAAATGAAATTTTACGATTGATTAAATATATGTATTTCTTGATAAATGATTATTTATATATTTAATTGCTAACGAACATTTTTTTAATTATTTCTTACAAAGACGAAACGAAAGTAGCTTATTTCTTCTGCAGCAATATATAAATGTAATTAAGTCATATATTTATGTACAGTTAAACACTTTTTAATCTCTTTCTATTATTATTGATTTGTCATTCGAAAGAAGAAGACAGCATTGTTTTACTAATCTCCCGCTAAGCAACGTTTATAGTTAAAGCCTTTAGATTATAAATGTATTATTCTTAATCAATTATTAAAAAAAAAATAGAACTCTAGTATACTCGGCCATCCTCCCAGGTCGTAATTCATTCAATGTTTTTTTTCTGAAGTCGAGATTTATAAAATCCTGAAACTCATGGTAGGCGTCGTCGTAACAATTGCCTTATTGACTGAGGCTATATTTCTTTTTCAGAACACTTAGTGTACATGTAATTGGTAATATTTCTATATGTTTTTTTTTCTACTTTAATAATCTTGCACTAAAAATTCAGCAATGTAATTTCCTAGAATGGTTATCTATATGATACGTGAGAAATCATCTTACATAATATGTTATGTATTTATTATAAAGGATTTGTGTCATATCAGTTTAGTAATATTTGCAAGTAATCCGGCGAAAAATTGCAAACTCAATAAATTTATGATAGGTTACGATTATATCATCCGACTGATACGGATGAGTAAAAAAAAATGGAATTAATTATACATCATTATTATCAGCTTGTTGTGCGAGAATGTGCAGAAAACCTTTTGATTAAAATTCATTTCAGAAAATATGAAATATTAAGAGTAAATTTTAATTAGAGCAGTTTCAGCTTTAAAATTTAGGAATTTTTGTTATGTATATCCATTGAAATTGAAAACCGAGATTTCAATGAATCCCAAATGGAGAAATAACTTGAAACACGAAACCTTCCTAAAATTATTACGGAACAGAGAGGTTATCGCACGGCAAGCGGCCATACATACCGAGGTACGGCTAAATTCAAAGCGTGAACTATTTAATCAACTCATGAAATATGCATTCGCCGAAATTCTGTCTCGGCCAGTCCATCAGCAGAAGCCTTATCGACGACGGCGCTTATCATCAACAGGTTCGCTACCGGCTCGTATGCTGTTATCTCTTGCTACAAATACTAAGGGTTCGGTCACTGACGAATCGCCTTAAAGCACATTTTACTTACAAACAATTTTATGTTTTACTTGTACGTATTAAGGTCGAAGATTAGCTAAATGAGGGCCGAGACTAGGGCATAATCACAGATAAACGCATTGTCACAGTGTATTACGGGCACAATCGCCTAATGCGCCTAATTCACGACATTGTAGACAAGTCTCCCTCCTCTATTGGACTATAACTATATTATAATTGAATCACGAATTTCCTAAATTAGTCTCCTATTGCAATTACGTTGAAATAGTTTATTTTTTCATAGCATGTGTTTCATTTTTGTTTAACTGAACAACAATGTGCCGCGTTCATTAACGTGGGTTTACGTCTTTGATAAATGATTGTTCGATATTGCTACTGCGTCACACACAGTGTAATTGGTTTCCTCGGCGTAATGAAGAACGAAACAATTTATATTCTCATAAATCTTTTCGAACAATTGAGTTTTTTATATTGAAGTGTAAGTTAAAGGATTAAATTGTAAACAAAGAAAATTATTATGATTTATATAATATAACGTATTACATAAAATATAATAGATATTAAAGGATATTTATATTTGGAGGGTTATAATATATATATATTATTGAATGTAAAACTGTGCGATCGACCGATCACTTGTGTGTGTGTCTGTGTGTACTCCTTCATAATTTGTATAATGTACAAGTGTGTATGAACTATAAACACATACAAGTTGTATGTGTGTATCTCAAACCTAATCCTAATCGTAAAGGATTAGGATCCTCATATTTGATTCTACCTGGAACTCGAACATATAATTTGTAATCATATAAGCTACATAGTAAATCACAAGAAAATTTAATAGAAGAAAGGCGAAAAATAAAAGTTCCCTGATGGCAAGTGGACGCTTCATCCAAAATACATTATTGAAACTTACACCCGTTTTTTTCATATCATCTATTTTAATCTTTATTTTATGTGAATAAATTGACAGACTATATCCGTGTACGCCTTATGCAAGCGTAATTTGGTTGGTACCACCATTATTATTTTCTACTATCGCAAAAATTACGAATGATACCTTGTGAATATTTAAAGGGAGAAGAGACCGGTGTTATTACAGGAAAATAACAATGTGCGTTTCATATAAGAGAGCGTGGTTGACGGTGCATTTAAGATTAAAACTTCTTTTAATGTCGGTGATATTAATCAGAACTCCACTTAAACTTCGTGACTCATGTGGCGTCTGCTTTATTCTCTAAATAAATAAAAATATACCGACCAGTATTATAATATAAAATTGAACTGTTTGAGAATGTATAATTATTAAAGTATAATCAGATATCTTGAAGAAATTTAAAATAAGCTAGCCGCAATTTATCGGAAGAACGTGATTGAGATTGGACCCTCGTTGATTAGTTAGAGAGGTGACACCTCGACTGTACAACGGAAACGTCGTTTCAGCGAAACGTGTGCTTGAAGCTGTAGATTTTTTTCCAGTTCTATCAGATTGATGATAAATTTCAAAGTAGACTCCCTTAATTTGTAACACGATGCCTGTAATTGAAGTGGTTTTTTTTTCTAAACATATCTGTAGGGTTGTGTTATTGAATTGGTATTTGTGTAAAAAATTTTGTTCATTTAATCATCAATTTGAGTGACAGGCATGCAATGTTATTTGTGCTTTTTTATTGTATAGGTAGGCGGACGAGCATATGTGTAACCTGATGGTCATTGGTCACGCCCAAAGACAATGGATTAAACTGGAATTGAACCGGAACACAACAATACAAAATACTGCTAAGACAATGTCATTGTAAGAAATATAAACCATCGCTTACATCGCCAATGCGCCACCAACCTTGGGAACTAAGATATTATGTCACTTGTGGCTGTAATTACATTGGCTCACTCACTCTTCAAACCGGAACAAAACAATACAAAATACTGCTACGACAATGTCATTTTAAGAAATATAAACCATCGCTTACATCGCCAATGCGCCACCAACTTTGGAAACTAAGATATAAAGTAACTTGTGGCTGTAATTACATTGGCTCACTGACTCTTCAAATCGGAACATAACAATACAAAATACTGCTGTTTTGCGGTGGAATATCTGTATCGATAGAATGGCTGAGGAGTGGCTGAGACCTACCCAGACGAGCTTGCATAAAGCTCTACCACCGAGTAAAGTAGGAAGCTGAATAATAATAGTATGATTATTATTGGAGCAGTCTGCGCGTGGGACGTAGAGTGATGGACTATCTAACGCAATGAGATTTATATCAGATTGTTAGATCCTTTGATTATTGCATCACATAAAAAATAAAAAACTTTACAGCTATAACTATACAATATAAGTATATATATAGTAAGAAACAACTATGCCAGATTATTGTATATAAAAAAAATTACAGCATAAATTCTAACATTTTGAAAGACATTAAAATTAAAACAATGTAAGGAAGCGAACACTATTGAAAAGTTGCAACATTTTATATGACTCGTAGTGGCTTTAATTACAGTCTTCCAATGACTGTTATAGCGCGTAAAACGTCTTACAACATCGCCTTTGTAAACGCCACTTTTATTATTATTTGCTCAACAGGTACATTGGGTTGCAAAGTATCTTGTAACAGTTGTAGTAAAACTAATAGTTAAACCTTTAGTAGGTAGTTTGAAATTAAACAGAATTGAGCTATATGTATAAGCTATTGTATTAGATTTTATCTATAAACTTGTTTCAAATTCCAGACGAGTAGTATTTTTTACTAAAAATAACAATTTAATTAAGCGAATGATTTCACTTAAACTTAATTCCAATTTCTCCTTAACTTTCTCAAATTATAATATTAATTAAAAACGATCATTTGAAAAAAAACTATAATGGGAGTTCCAGATAGAAGAGTACTCAGAAACAATATATTTTTTCGAAATAGCAATTCAAAATATATCTCTCATTCTGATTACGACTGATTATTTTATTGCAAATATTTATATGACTTTTTTATTCAAAACATTTCTGTTTAAGATTGAATATAAATTATTTGAGCGTGTTAAAAAATACTAAGCTTAGTTTTATAGCACTCTGTCAGTGCGAAGCGACGCCGACGTCCTGAATGACCTACACTGTCAGACGCACTTGCTCTTTCCGAACGGTCGTCTCAATTGCTCGGAACATTTCAATTTCCTTAGCCACGCTAAAAACAATCTTATGTTTAAAGACGTAAGGACTCAAGTATCAGAAAATGTAATTTTGCCACCCCACCTGGACGTTTATATTACATTGAGTAAAAATGAACTTCATCTAGTGGAAAATAAGGTTGATTTTAATAATGATTTCTTATTGGATATGTCGTAAATGTAATGTCCACTGCGTTGCGTATCGATTTCAACCCAAGACAATAAACAGCAGCGGCAGTTATTAAAGCAATTATTATTGCTATTATTTCTGAATAATTCATTTGAATCTGAATTTCAAACCGTCAGTGAAACTAATTATTAAATGATATACACATTTTTTCATACTCTTTTATTATTTATAGAAGACAATCTAGCTACGATGCAGGTATTGGATCTTAACACAATAGCCATAAGGACTATATTACCTTGAAATAAGTATACCTATTAGTGCTTCGTAGTACTAGTGAAGGCGGGCAATAAATGTAGCAAAGGGCGTGAGATAGGTACAATAAAAGTGAATTATTAGCGCAAAACATTCGCGCGAACCTAACTCAGTATTTAATTTTCATAACACTGTTCCATTTTGCTTTTGCGATTTAAAAGTCTATTAGATGATATAAATTATTTAAATAACATTTTAATTATTTTGGTTTATTACATCGTTTATTTTAATAGAATTGTATACACGAAATCTAGTTGCGCGACCATATTAGATACAGCGTCGCTTAAAGCATCGATTGAACGTTTTTAGAATGAGATATTCGAATACGGAACGTATAATCTTTTTGATTTATGTGTGGGGGCATGTATGTGTTGGAGGAAACGTGTTTTATGTCATATTTTTTGTACACATACAAAAGTTTTTTGTTAATGCAATCAAGGGTTTGTAGAGAATGTATGTAATTCACTTTTTGTTAATTCGAGTCACTTATTAATTTTTTGTAGCATCGGTAGACGGACGAGCATATGGGCCACCTGATGGTAAATGGTCACCAACGCCCATAGACATTGGAATTGGAGGAGACAATCGCTTAGCTTACATCGCCAATGCGTCACCAACCTTTGGAACTAAGAAGTTATGTCCCTTGTGCCTGTAATTACACTGGCTCACTCACCTTTCGAACTGGATGTGTTTCAGTTCCAGTTGTGTTCCAGTCATCAGATATTCTCACTCATCAGATATTCTGCTGTTTTGCGGAAGAATATCTGATGAGTGGGTGGTACCAGCCCAGACGAGCTTGCTCAAAGCTCTACCACCAAGTAAATACTTGATGAATGATTGATAATTAATATTTAAATCGATGAATTTGAGTAATATTTCCGCTAAGCGCTATTTTGTCTCTATCTAATATAGTCGCCATACCAAGTTTTGTTGAAAATTGTGAATATTTTATCCTGTATACATGTTAGGTGTGGCCGTTACACTAGTGTCCCATTCAACCTTATAAATATAATTTCAATTACTCGAATGAATTTGGGTTACATCAAGATATACGAATCAATAGGAATACATCCACACACACACGCAGCTACACAAAAATACCCACACACGCACACCTATTAAAATTAATCAAACGAACAAAGTCGCGGTTACATTCGCTCGTACACAATAATTTCAGTTATAAATACATATCCATTGCAAATGTCAAATGTGTTTCATGAACTCACCTCGAAAACATGCATTTGAGTTATATAACACGAGTGATATTGATCTGAGGTGTTACAATTGCATGCATAATAATTTTACATTATCAACGGCTAACTGACTGACTGATATTCAAATCCGATTATACGAGCTTACTGATTAGAAAGTCAAGAATATATTGATCATTTGTGGTGTTTGTTAAGTAATAGAATATATTTAAACTTTATATTAATCAAAAGAGTTTCGTTGAAATAGTTTTTTTTAAATTGTATTATTGTTATGTGTTTACTGTTCGTGTTTCTAGACACAGAATGTATTTAACATACTTTTACTTGGTTGAGTTTTGTGTAAGCTCGTCTGTGTCGGTACCACCTACTCATCAGATATTCTACCGCAAAACATCAGTGCTTGGTATTATTTTGTTCCGGTTTAAAGGGTCCGGTAAGGGGACATAACATCTTAGTTCCCTAGGTTAGTGGCGTATTGGCTCTTACAATGCCAATGGGCGATGGTGAACATTTCCCTTCAGGTGGCGCCTATGCTCTTCCGCCTTCTAAATAGTCATATATCAAGAACAATGTATTATAGTAGTTAATGGAAATTTAATGATTTGATTTTGATATGTTATGAATTTGATAAAGAAGCCAAAGTATAGAATAATAAAGCCCACTCCCTTAATAGCCAACCTTGTTTCAATGCAATAATATATACTTATACATCCCTACATATTATAGTGTTTTTTTTTTGATTTAGCGATTTTGATTACCTACATCTATTCCGCTACATCTAATAAATACTAGACAAATAATAGAGACCGTACATTTAATAAATATTAGCTATTGACAACCTACGTCGTTGTATGTATTTTTAACCGACTTCAAAAAAAGGAGGAGGTTATCAATTCGTCTGTATGTTTTTTTTTTTTTACCCTTTGGTTGCGGCAAGGAATTAGTTCCGTGTAAACAAATAAGGACCGCGGAACTTTCACGTCTCTAACTTCACCCCCATTTAAACCCCTTACCGGGATGAACTTCCGGAAACGAACGCGAATACAACTGACTTTTTTTTATCAGCAGAAGCCTATATATAAATGCTTAATTTCCGTTTAATGTTTAAATATAAATTTTTCTATTTAAGCGCTATACGGAATGAATTATAAATTTTTATTTATGCTCACTTATACAATCTCATGTAGATAATACCAGATATTATCTACATGAGATTGTATTGTACAGTGGCGTTGTCTTTCATATACTTCATATGTAATTGTATCTTTGTATATATGTATGGTTGTGTTAAGTGATTTCTTTGGACGTGAAGGTAATATAATTTTAAGCTCAAACGTAACTTGTGTTCGCAACGTTTCTGTTGTTTGATTTGCTTCTGTCATGTGAACTTAGTTGAACAAAACAAAAATAAAAATCATGTTTTTAACAAGCACTAGATAATGATAAATGGTGGTTAAGCAGTGGAAAATTTTATAACAATGGAATGCTTACAGTTTTGATGAATTAATTGCAATGTACTGAAAACTTATTACTCTATATCAGGGAGGGAAAACGAGTCCGGGGACGGGCCCTGATCAGATGGAGCGATCAAGTGATCAAGTGATCTTCAATAAAGTTTTGTCCGACCGCCAGAGACGCGATGAACAGGCATCGGTAGAAGGAAGGAATCCAAGTGTATACCATCCACATCCGTCGATGACCACGATTCTCAGCCATGAGAGAGCGACCAGAGAGAGAGAGAAAGAGATAATCTACTCGTATATCCGATTATATGTAAAGCATGTGATTAATGATTGCTGGAGCTCGTATGAAGTTGACAACCTCCATTTTATCGACATATTAATAGGCCAAGAAAAAATCGTTCAGTAACTTTTTCTTTTGGGTGTTGCCAATAAGAGATTTTGGAGAACAGAACTGTTCGAAATATTCACAATTCATAATATATGTTTTACCCAATTAACTCACTAGTTTATATAAAATTGTAAGTTTTTATTACAAAATCCCTGTAGTATTCATAGCCGATTCAAAAGTACTTGTCTATGTGAATTTTGAATACAAATATTTTTATTTGATTTGGGTTTGCACTCGTTTCCTGAGAAAAAAATATTGGTCTCATCTCATTTTCTGTATTTTTTTAACGTGGCTCAAAAATTTAGCTCAGAATAAAGTTATTATTTTTTTTGTTTTAATTTTAAGCGTTATCGTTAATATCCTAAGTTTTTTTTGTATCATATTTGGTTCTTTTTTATATTTGTGATACTATGGGTATAATTTGTTGCTATTCTATTAATAAATTATATAAGTGGAATGAACGTTCGTTTCGTTCGAACTGCTTCGTTTGTCTATGGGTAAGCCTTTAATATTGCAGATTCCGATGCCCTCATACCCGAAACCCAGGTCGGTCTAGTAAAAAGGTATTAGTTTTTTGTCAAAAAAATCTAAATACCAATTCAGATTTAAAAATTGGACAGTCTACTCCCTTGTATCGGAAAAGATGATATCTCTCTTATCGGGTTGGCGAGTGGTACAAAAGATAACCTATATTTGTGCATTTATAATTCTCCATTTTGATATCAAAGTTTCTAAAAATGATAACATAAAAAATCCGGTGAGTTTCTTTCACTGATTCTTTTCGAGTCTGAGGTGTTTATTTCCGAACTGGTGATAGTTTTATGACAATCAATAATTTAGTGTAAAGCTAAGATGACACTTCTATATTGAATAAAGATTTTAGACTGAGAAATCATTCCATGATGAAAACTTAATTAAATTCGTGGAAAGTTTTTTTGGTCGTGAATCTTATACGAAATCATAGTTTTTTACTAAAATAGTATCACAAATAATAATTAACAATATTATTTAAAATAATTATATAAATAAGAATTCCCTTAATATCATATACATGCTTAAAATATAAAACAATACATATTAAATGTATAATAATAATTTATAAAACAAAATAAAAAGGATAAATTATCCATTGACTTATTACAAATATAAAATATAGTGTATTTAAATATTATGAATGTTTAAAAACTTCCACTGCTGTGACGGTTTTACCAGAATTGTCAACTTTATACTAATCCACAAAATGTCTGTGTCAGAGCTTTTTGTGAGACGGGATTCCTCACAATTAAATTGTATTCCTCTGTATAATTTTCCATATTTTCAATACAATTCAATTTGAATAAATCAACATAACAATATATAAGATATTCACATAACATATAAGTAAATGAGAACCACGTGTAAGCATTCAAAATCATATTTTACATAATTATTGTCACCGCTAGTTATAGGAGTGGTTCATTTAGCATCCAGAAGATTTGAATCAAGTTTGCTTGGTGGTAGAGCTTTGTGCAAGCTCGTCTGGGTAGGTATCACCCACTCATCAGATATTCTGCCGCAAAACAGCAGTACTTTGTATTGCTGTGTTCCGGCTTGAAGGGTGAGTGAGCCAGTGTAATTACAGGCACAAGGGACATAACATCTTAGTTCCCAAGGTTGGTGGCGCATTGGCGATGTAAGCGATGGTTAACATTTCTTACAATTCCAATGTCTATGGGCGTTGGTGACCACTTACCATCAGGTGGCCCATATGCTCGTCCGCCTTCCTATACAATAAAAAAAAAGTCGATTTAAGAGAAAAATGCCACCATACCATGTGCTCATGTTTTGAGTGTAGCTATTTTTAATTTGGTTTTTAATATACTTATTTTATTCATAAATATAAACTTTACTTGACTTAGTTTACTTTACTTTTACTTGACTTTGCTTGATCCGTCCATACCAGCTATTCTCAATTAAGACAAAGCTATAATACGCAGAAGATATTAAAGTGCGCAAGTGAGTGCGCTAGCTCTCTATTTTCTCACTCTTATAATTTCATGGAACGACAGACCAACACGAATAGAAAGAATTCAGAGAATTCAGGATCAAGGAGTTTACGCGCTTTCCAAGGAATGGCATTGTGAATACTGTCAGTTTCTGAATTCCGGGTCGCTGCTCAACATTTCTTAAAAAACTTAATCACTTTTTATTTACTCGAAAGGGACTTGGGACCTCTGCATCTGTTTCCTTTATCCACTTCTTTCCTTCACAGTCTCTAGTCTATATTTATATCATGTTAATAATGTAAATCTTGTTGTCTTGAAATAAAGTGTTCTTGAATAAAACACGTGTGCACTATCGGGTTAGGTTAGGGTCGTTTGAACTGCCATCTTTGCTAACGCGTGCTATTAACATGTAAATGAGCGCGGAACATGCTTTGTCTGCATTTCTAAGAACACGTTCCACATTCGAGGCAAATAATCTTCGCTGTTAATAAATATTTTAGCAGCAATTTTCTTATAATGCCATTGTTATTCATAATTAAAACCGTATCTTGGATTAAATGTATATGAGATTAATGTAGCTCATTATTAGATTTCGTGTGATTGTAAACAATTTAGGAACTCAGAATATTATAATATTTGAATACTCAGATAAAAATATGCAATATAATTTCTATTAGAAGTATCTGTTAATTTTATCTTAAAAAAAAAGGAAATGGTGACTCAGGTGAAGTCAATGTAAGACCAAGAAGAATATTTGTGTCCTTAACCAGGTCAAAGGCTGTTTTCAAAATGTCAATTTTCACTACGATCGGATTATGGCTTAGTTTTATTTAGATAACAAATAACCAGACATCATAAGTGAAAAAAAAATTAGGAAGTTAACACAATTTTGTTGTGTACATGAACCTTCTCCTCAAAACGAGGAGAGCCTCCTCTCCTCCTCCTTAGCCCAGTAGTGGGGCATTCACTGGGGTGTTACTGTACATGAATACTTAATTACTATGATATCATCTTATTATATTCATATTATTTACTTGGGCCTTAATATTAAATTGTGTTCATTATATTTTCAATGGTCTTCCACTAGCATGCTCAGCAAAGTCGCGTTTAGAAAATAGTTTTTAATGAAAGTTCAATAGCTATTGGTTTACTGGCGTCATGATGCGTTGTAATGACGTCACCTGACTTAAATTCTACACTTAACTATACGAAGTTAAATAGGTATACCAAAGTATATAATAATTACTTTATATAGAATAGTGGTGTTGAAACCTGGATTGGCTCAAATTATTATTGTTATGTTATATTGGTTTTTATTGCATGTTTTTGCAATATGACTATCTGACTAACCTTTGTACTTTTAAAACAAATGTATGTAAAGTAGAAGAAGACGTTGGTTGACTTAGGTTTTAACATTAATAATATAATCAAATTCTGCTTAAATTGTTATTGTTCACTCTTGTTATGTAATAAAACGTTTTATAGATCTTGAAAGTACGCATTTAATCGTTAGCTACGATTGACATCAAACTAAGTAGACAGGGCTTTAATAGAAACAATCGCCATACAAGTCCTTTGGAGCATTATTAACTAGAATGGAACGCCATTAGCTCGCTGTAATTACTATCTAGAACTTGGCCATTTCGTAACTTGTGGATTACATTAAACTTGTGACAAAGCGCGACTTTACTCGCAACATCAAACTCTACGTAGGGTAATTCGATTACAGTTCAAATGTTAATAGTATTTATTTTTATAAAGGGTGAGCGAATACACCAAAGTAAAAACTTTATATGGGTTAATTCTTATATGAATACCATTCTGGTTCTACTTGGTGGTAGAGCATTTTGCAAGGCCGCCTGAGTAGGTATCACCCACTAAATAGATATTCTGCCGCGAAGCAGCAATATTTAGTAGGTTTGGAGGGTGAGTGAGCCAGTGTAGATGCAGAAGGGACATTAGTTCAAAAGGAGTATTTAATGTTTCTTATAACACCAATGTTTATGGGCGGTGATCACTTACCATCCGTCTACTAATAATAATAACAACAAAAATACTTATATTAATAGCTCGCAATGGAAAATTAAAATAAATAAAAAAAATGAAATTGATTAAATATATTTATAAAGTTTACACATATTTTGGTTCATTAAAGTTTGTTTTTATGGTCAGTGTCATCTTTTTTATTGATTTTAAAAAATCATCGATCGTATTAAGGTCTAATTTAGAATATTTAGATCTGATATATAGATTGTATATGATATATAGAAAATATAATATACTCATATAGAATCTATATTTTAATATTATCATATACACATATTTTCAATATTTGTGTCTTGGTTACGACCAAAACTAGTTATTTCATTACATTTCAAAAGTTTTCTAAGTTTAATAGTTCAAACGAAGAAATATAGGTAGCTGTACAGGAAATTATATGTCAGAATAAAATAAGTAGTTGTGTTAGTCATACAAAGATTCATACAGATTCAGAAAAAAACAACTTTTATTTATATTGCTTATCTATCTTTGCACGCACGGAAAACTTGACACAGCTTATACCATGAGTTAAGGTATTTTTATACCATGGGTCTAAATTATTCTATTGGTATATTTATTTACATATAACGCAATAACGCAAAATTATTTCTTTAATGATGGCAGTATATAATCTTTCAATTGACGTAAATAAATAAAAAAAAAATCATTTAAAATTCGAACACGTTATGTAAGTTATGGGGTGACTTCAGACTCGTCTTCATTACTTTTGGTTTGTTGCTTGTAAGTACATCCACCCTTAATTAGTTTCACTATAAAGTCAACGGAATTTTATAGCACTGAAGCTACTAATTAAACGACATTCTGTCTAGGGGTGGCATGGCAGGGCTTTGTTGATATTTTTAAACGCAGCTCCGCTATTTACATTATTATTTCTTTGTGTATAAATAAAGTTTTAATTGAAATCTTCTTGACATTCATCAAACTATGCAATATTATAGAAAGTAATAAATTGAAAATTGTTTCTCGTTTAACTTTTTCTCGACGCTCATTTATGTGATACGAAATTTGTTATATTATAAATATATACATTTATGTTACATTTTTTTTAAATGATTTTTCTTTTGCGATGTTTGATTACGAAGATTATAGTTGACCCCCACCATGTCATGTACTTAAAAAATACTTGAGAATCGAGCACGTTAATATCAACAATCCGAATGACGATGGAAATATTCTTCAGCAACGCAAAGCCTATTCAAACAGGCAGCCGACTGTAAAGATCTGGTAAAACCTAATCCCAATATCCCAAATAAAAGAGAAGAAGAAGTGAATGAAGATGATGATGACGATGTTACAATTGTTCATACGAGTAAATGAACACTCATTATTTGTTGACATTTTACATAAAAGAAAGGGTCTTGACAGACAGACAGACAGACAGACAGACAGACGGACAACAAAGTGATCCTATAAGGGTTCCGTTTTTACCTTTTGAGGTAAGGTATCCTAATAACGATTCTTCTTATTATGATTGAAAACTTTATACAACTAATTTACTTTTAGAAATGTCAACAGTCAACGCTCACAAGTAATACAGTATATCTACGATTATAGTAGCTATATAATATTTTATTTGCGATAGAGATAAAATCCTACCTAGTAAAGCATCCACTTTAACTACACTAGGTCTAGATAGTAACTCTTATGAGTATACTCTGGTTAATAAGATTATTTTAATTATAACAAGTTATTAGTATCAACAGGCATAATTAATATAGAAATTGTCTTTGTGTATTCAAACTAAAGTCTGTATGATACGATTTTAGAGTAGGATATTCACCCTAAATTTAACATAATATAAGGTACATTTTTCTTTGACATATAATAAATGGCACAACTTTCTAAAGTTGTACAATTAATCGCTAATAATAATCACCCTTAGGAATTTTCTAACAATAGAATGATATTTAGGGGAGTATCGATTCATTAATTTTATCAAGACCGCACTTGAATATTGGTATTAGTTGTTCTGCGAATATGAAAACAAAATTTATTATAACGAAATGAAAAGCCGAGCAATATCGATGAAAATTCTGCGTAAATCATACCGTTACGTAATATCTCTTACAAGACTCGAACTGCAAAGTTTTAACTATACTTCATGAAAAGTAGCTTTGGAGGGGAATTTCCGAACCGGTTATAGATCACTTAAAGTTACGTCTACAGTGATAAAGTATGGATTCCGTACATGTGTGTATCCATTCGACTACGCACAAATAATATCAATTTCATCGAAAAACTTAACCATCAGGTAACATTTAGTTTTTTAATTTCGGACAAACATAACATTTTTTTTTATAATAAAAAAATATCATCTTTAATGACTTATGCGGCCGTGCCTTTTGTCCAGTTAGCAGCGAATTGCAATAAAACAACAACAAAAAAATAACAAATGCTATACGATCTATGTATATACATAATTATATCTGAATCTGCATCTTATATAATGAATCTTATATGCATGAAACGTAATAAATTTTTCACCTGATTTACGTTGTCGTCTTTGTCACATCCGTGGATCCTGAATTGTCGAGTAACTCGAAGTAAGTTTAAATTAAGCAACGCAACCCTTGGTTTTATTCATCGTCTCGTAAACCACGATGTCTCTGTTCCACAGATTGCATATTATTAAACGTACTATTTCCTTTCTTATTAATAAATTCTGAACTTATATTACTAAGTATGTTTCAATAAAAACAGTACATTTTTTTTCTACGAAAACATTTAAATATTTTTGATATTTTCTTTTATTCTTGGTGGTAGAGCTTTGTGCGAGCTCGTCTCGGTAGCTACCACCCACTCATCAGATATTCTACCGCAAAACAGCAGTACATGGTATTGTGTTCCGGTATGAGGGGTGAGTGAGCCAGTGTAATTACAGGCACAAGTCTTATAACATATGACTTCTCAAGGTTGGTGGCGCATTGGCGATGTAAGCGATGGTTAACATTTCTTACAATGCCATAGGCTATGGGCGTTGGTGACCAATTCACCAACACCTATACAATATAAAAAAGACCCTTCGTTGTTTTCGGTTACAAACTTCAACGCTCTATTTAATATCATCAATTTACTTTAGTACATAATTTTTATCTTCTTCAAATGAAACTGTGATCATTTGTAAGCTGTTCAACAAAGTCGGGAAAGTTTAACTTGGCCGTAAACGTATATTTAAACTGTATGTACATATATATACTAAAATAGTGACTTAAATTTGAACAAATGCCACTAGATTACAAACTTTAACCGCCGTGATCTTGTAATGTATAAACACACGTATAGCTACAATAAAACTTGGTCGTTCGCTACGTGGTCGTTATGAAGTCACTATATAGTGGATTTAAAACGCTAAACGGAGTTGCGGATAATTTCTGTTATGTATAGAGAATTATGCGGTTTTCCTTTCATGTATATTTTATCTGTATTTCACAGTGTATTTGTAAAATGTATTCAATTTGTAATATATATTACTGGTTGTCGTGATATTACTAAAATTTTATACGAATTATGCGGTCTATTTATTTATGTATCAAATATAGTGGAATTACTTTTACATAATATGTTTGATGTAATGTTGTAATAAAAGGGAAATGTACGTAAATGTAACTAGAATTTAGTTTTAAATAATGTGAATGTGGAATAGATTGGTCATTTTAATATTTTAATCAATGCGTGAATTGTAATCGGATTACCACAGAACGTGGTAGTGCTAAAGATATTCTACATCCAATATACTCGTATTTAAAGAACGTTATACTAGAAACGACATTACTATGTTTGTTTTTTTAATCTGTGGTTCATTTGTTTTCATTAGAAACGTTTTTTTTTTTAAATATTTATGTAATTATTTTAAATGTAGATAAATGAGAAAAATAATTAAAAGAATTATAAAAAACCTAATTAATTGGTATTATATTAATATATTATATCTTAATATGGTTGTAACGCGTGTATCTAACTGTTGTAATATGTATGTCAAGCCGATTCCACGTACAAGATGTTGTTATCGTAATTATAACAAATAACTCATTACTATTAGGTATTTCATGTTAATGGCACATAAACAGCAACTGGGCGGAGACATTTATCACCAAAAAGTAGGCGATTGTAACGATGTATTTCTCTCCACCATTATGACGATCGTTACTGCTCAAGTAACTTCTGATTTACAATAATTGATATTTATAATTGAATTGGTGTTTAGTTTATAAATGACGTAACTAAGTATAAAAATGTTTCAACTTGTGTTCTTTATATTATAAAGCAAAGCCTAGTGGTTAGAATATGGGAATATTAATGTAAGCTTCCGTTTCAATTCCGTGCAAGCATCACTGATTTAATTACGTGTTTATTATTTCTTTCGTATACTGAGGTAGAAGGAAAGAAATTCTTCCTCTACTTGCCAAATGTGTGCCCACAATCGTTCGAAAGCCAAAAAGGACTTTGCCCAGTTTACATTTACAGTTTGTGACTTGTTTTAACTTTTTTCATATTATATTATCAAAACTTTCACTAAAGTAATATTTTGAAACTAGCGTCATTCAATATCTCGTTTGTATAATATTATATAAGAAAATGTTCCAAATGAAAATGTTCCAGCTTCAGTAAACAAAGTCGATAACAAAATGACACATTGTAAAAGCACGAGGTAATGCATTACGAGACATTTTTAAATAAAAATCGATATTGCAGTAGGCAAGTTGAGTGCGAGATGAAAGGAGGCAATGCGCATATTAATCAGACAATCTCAATGGCGGCGCTAATTAGGTCTGACATTGACGGGGTCTGTTTGTGTGCATATTGTCTCCGTCGTATTGTGATAGAGCTTTGTGCACAGACTGTTCGCTACTATTGACTGTTTAGCGGCTCGGAATGTAAACTAAAATTACGTTTGCTATTGTCATTGTAACGAAAACAGGACGAACGAGAAAAACTCAAATGAAAGCCATGATAATGATAAAAGCAAGTAGCGTTTTTTTAATATAGAATAAGCACCAGTTTATTTAATAATGAAATAATAATCTTTTAACTAGATTACAGTTTGTTTGTCTTTGTTTTTTGTCATTTCATTGGTTTAAAGTTTGTTTAAAGAAACAAGTATTTGCTTCGCATACTTAAATAACAGTTCTTTGAAGAATCAAGTTTCATCAATTTATAGAGAATAGGAGAATAATGAAGTAGTTAATATTCAGTATAACATATTATAAACGATGATATAATTTAATCTTTTATATCTATTAAATTATTGTATTGTATTAATTCGTTTTACTTTTGAACCAGGAATGATTGACATGTTTCAAGAAGTCTGCGGTGGAGTTTGCAAGACCGTCTGGGTGCGCACCACCCTTTAATTAATTATTCCATCGCATCAAGGCTTATGGGTGCCAAGAATACAAAAAAAACGTTAATAATTTTCTTAGAATGAATAAAATTAATATAAATAAAAATTAATTACAGAGCGTTTTTTTTTATTGAGTTCTGGTTTAAGGAATCCTTTCTTAAACCAGAAGTCAATAATAAAACGCAGCGGAAATTGGGATTGGACATAGAAAGTTCAGGATCTGCAGTATACGTTTGCTACTAAAATAACGAGGGATTAGGAATTGAGTCCAATAATATTTACTAACGTATTACGTTTGTAAGATAAATCGTAAGGTCATTAAGACGCCCATTTGCTGGACAACTTTTGAATTAAAAAAATGGGACCACATGGGAAGCACCAGCTTTCAAATAAAAAAAATCATCAAAATAGATTCACCCAGTCGAAAGATATGAGGTAACAATACAAAGAAAAAAAACATACAGACGAATTGATAACCTCCTCCTTTTTTTGAAGTCGGTTAAAAAGCAGGCGAATTGTAATTACGTTATGGATGTTTGACCTAAATGTGTCAAGCATTTCCTATAATAATAAATTTCAATAAGTGAAACGTAAATTATAGTAATATTACAATAATGCATTTTTGTTTTTTAATTTACTGGAATCAGGAAGGACTAGCAGTTCGATCCAGAACTCATAAATGATAGTTTCAATAAGAATATTAGATTTATAGTATTTTTTATATTTTACAAGAAGAAGTAACTTGAGATTTAACTCATTATATCAACGTACACGCAGAAAAATTTTCAGCATAGGCGTCATAGTAAACTAGTAGTAAAAAAGTAGTTTCATAGTTCATAGTAATAAAAAAGCTCATAATATAAGTAAAAAAAACTCCTTAAATTTATAAGTCACACGACATTAATCTTTATCAAAATAAATATTATTTTACAGGGTTCAAGATATTTGAATAAAAGGCGTTCGGCTATAGACATGTGCGGTACGGTCCTACAGTACATATTTAACCTTTTGTATCGATACTAATTCTATAATTATATTTATTAAAATATCAACTTTATTTATGTTTCACGAAACAAACGGTATGTTATGTAAAGCCAACACTTGTAAACCGCCGCATAAGCATCCCTCTACAAACTCCGACAGTACGAGGTGCAAGCGCAGCTGCAACATGACGGAATTGACCTCAATCGACGACCCACAGGGCTAGCGACAACCTAAATTCATTTCAGTCGTACGTGACCTCCGAACTATTTACGCAAAGCAGGAAGGCGTAATGATTACTGCTTGGTTTAACATTGATCAGTAGTTATCCAATTAGGTTAATTAGTTATTATTTTAGCTCGTGATGATTATTACTTGATCCCACTTCGATCGGTAGCCATTAGTTTAACTAATTTTATTAAATCAATAAATTAATTTAAGTTAATTTGGTTTTTTTTTTTCTAGAATCGTCATCTACCAGTCAAATAGAGTAAGAATACTCATCGTAACGGTTAGAAGAAAATTAAATGAATACAACAAATACATAAACCAATAAAGACATATGAAAAAAAATACGAATATCAAAGCTTTGTTTTTGAAAGGCCATTTGTTCGGATTCAGTATTGGTAACTAGTAGTTTTATTAATCATATAGTTTTACTTGGTGGTAGAGCTTTAAGCAAGCTCGTCTGGGTAGGCACCACCCACTTATCAGATATTCTGCCGCAAAACAGCAGTAGTTTGTATTGCTGTGTTCCGGTTTGAAGGGTGAGTGAGCCAGTGTAATTACAGACACAAGGGACGTAACATCTTAGTTTTCAAGGTTGGTGGCGCATTGGCGATGTAAGCGATGGTTTACATTTCTTACAATGCCATTGTCAATGGGCGTTGGTGACCACTTACCATCAGGTGGCCCATGTGCTCCTTCCTATACAATAAAAAAAAAGTCCTTCTTCATCGTCATTCTTCTTCAGTCAAAAAAAAGGCACTCAAAAAGTGCTGACAATAGCCTGATCCAAATGGCTATTTAATAGTAAGTAGTAGTCGTATCTAAAAATGTCGTTCTGCTAGGCAAGTTCTATTCACATAAGCTTTAACATAAATTAAGCACATCCTGTGCTGTGTATTGGTGTCCGGCATTCAAAAAAAATTATAGGGCCCAGGTTATATCCTACTATATCCACTATGCCATTACAGCTTATTCAATATTATATTAAAAAATCTCGGTATTGTTCAGAACATTAAAGTACATGAGTAGATTGCCACGTTTCTAACTGATTTGATTTAGAAGCGAGATGAGAAAGCCGTGTTATTAATCAAATGGTATGGCGTTGAAGCTAACTAGCTAAAAGTGTCAGTTACGTTAGTAAGCCTAATGTCTTTCTGCATTATGCTTAGAACTACAAACGACTTCATTCGTACATCAACTTGATGTTTTGGAAAAAGATTTTTGCAAATGTAAGCATCGTCGAATGCACACTAAGGAAATAGTGTAACTGATATCCTTATGATAAATTTAATTCTTCAAGGAACTTTCAAGTCAAATTCATGACTTTTTTCAAAACAAAATGTAAGTTATACGATTTGGACTTTTAGGTAGTTTTGAATTAAATTACTCGTAAATATAAAACCTGTTTGAAGTCTAGACTACTGTGAAACCGTCAACAAACTTAGATACTAATTAGTTGCTCTGTTCCACGAATTAAATGAGTTATATCGAAGATATATCACTAGTACTTAATAGAACTAGTATCAGAGTTTTTTTTCAATCAGAAGACTGTTGTTGTTATGACTAAATATACTAATACAAATGTCAAGCTCGCAATAAATTACATGCAACAAACATTTTTATAAATATTTCTCTTCTATTGCTAGTTTGTTTAATAAAGTATACATATGTAATAGCTAAAATACTTATAAGATAGTCCTTTTAATTTTTACTGGATTGTTGTCTTATACGTTATTAAAAGTAATTATATACCAGAGATGGTTGATAACTGCGTTGAGTGCCTCGTTGAACTATTACATAGTTTAAATAGCTATAGATCATTTGGGTTCAAAAACAATATTCTTATTGACCCAGCTCGGTTATTTTGCTTATTGGGTATTTCTTCTGCGAATTGAATTCTCCAGAAATTTCCAAAATTTATCAGAACGACATAATCCTCATCGAAGTTTTGTTATGTAATCTTACTTAAATTTGTTAATGTGATAAAACAAATTTAATAAGATTTTTTTCATGTCTGAAAATAAATCATAGGCAGAATCGATCTTATGTTTCCAAGGCATTGTTCCCAAATATATGCTCGATTTTCTCTCTGTTAAATTCTTACACATATCTGCTGTAATCTGATAAATTAATTACAGGTCAATATCCTTTGGAGCAATCATCTCGAACATGAACTATCAATAGCTGCACTATTAAGTAACAAGCTCTTCATGCAGGGCTGCGAGACTAGGCCTACCTTCAAAACGCACACCCGCGTGTCGCAATTTCTTAACGGTGATTAGTATGATTCTGGTTTACTGGTAATATATACAAAACAGCCGCTATCAATAGGATATTTATGCTGCCGAAGAGGTATATTTACGCAATTACCTGGAAGTTAAATAATCCCTAAGTCAGAACCGAAAAAGCACTTCGTTTCAAAATAATTTTAACTGCTGTTTCTTAATATAATGTTTTTTTGACAAAATGTGATATACATAACTTTGGTACAAGGAAGAAACACGAACTAATTACTCCTGTTACTCGGCTGATTAGGGTCAGTGGGTTTTTTGTGTGACATTATTTTTTTGAATGTACTAAAAGAACCGACAGAAAAATCAGTATTTAATCTTTTTCATCCTTTTTATTACAGAGTCAATCATTTACAATATACATTCATATACTCGTGCATATAAATCTACGTATATAATTTTTTTTAATCAAATGTATGTTTCAAAAATTAATGAGACGCATTTATATGAAAATACAAGTTAGTTAAGACGTATTCTTAAACCGTGTAATCTAAGAATCCCTTGAACTCATTATGAGATGAACCCAGACTCCGTCTTCTCTAGTTAGCTAGGATTAACAATGGCTGCCGCCCTGAGCAATAAAGCTTAGGTAGTCGCTAGGAAATATTAATTCTCTACTAAATCAAAATAATTAAAAATAATACAATCAACGAATTTGGCTGTTGAAATATGTTGCATACAATTAGTTAGACATGTTTTGTATTTAACATAAAATTTAGTGTTCGATAGTAAATTTCAATATACTTATAGAAATGATAAAGTAGCGCGTGTTGCATAGTTGTAAAATTGCCTAAAATTTAATTCTCTAAAATATGTATGTGGACGGTATAGTGTATATTAAAGTTAATTATATGAAAATTTATTGTTTATTATGAAATAATAGTCGCAACAAAATGTACTTAATAATCATTCTATTTCGGTATCATTTCTAATCATTTGCTATGAAGAGTCAGTATAGCTCAGTGGCTGGAACATGTAAACCTCAATCAAAAAGTGCGGCATCCGACTGGTTTATACTCACCACCTTGATGTAACTTATCTTAATAAATATATTTTATGAAAACTTTTCTATGTTTTATCTATGTTCTGTAATCTGTATCTTAGACTGTATAATCACTTTCCATCAGGTGTGATAACAGTCAAGCGCTGGCTTATATATTTAAAAAAAAAACCCGTATAACAGAACTAGCAATATAATTGTAACCTTATTAATGAAGATAATTGACTTTTTTTGCTTAGATTTATAAAGTATCTAATTTATTATTAGTTTGCCTTTAATATAGAGTACAATCTGCACAATTAAATTGAACAACAAAAAATAGAAATTGGTAATATATATGTATTTGTCATGAAAAATACCTATACACATATGATGTTCAAATAAATATATATATGCTGTTTCAAATGCATCATGCATTATATTCCAGATACACGAGACCAATAGGCGAGAGTAGTCGTGTATATAAAAGATTGAATCGACTAGGGAGTGTTGAGTCAGTCCACCTTTGAACTGCATTCAAATACATACATTCTGTAGACTTTTAAGTCCCGCTAGATTCCAATACCTCTTGGGAGTTCTTTGATAACTCGCCACTAAATGGGTGATTAAGCCCTTATATGATCAATTGATGGATTTGCTTAACAAACGTAAGCTTAGACTGCAGTTACACCTGATTTTCGATATGGGATAAGTCTATTGAACTCTGTAAGAGACATAAGCCTTGTACATGGGCTATACTATTTTTCAAATTCTTGTGATATACGTTTATGTATACAGCAAAATTAAACAGAATTACCGTGACGTCATTTGCGTCAGTAAAGAGACGCGTTTTGATCCGAATCGCGGTAACTGTTTCATCTCGTATGTAACTCCCCTTAGATATTGCGTATAATGTTCACCGTTTACTGTAACTCTGTCAGTGTCAGGCCTAATTAAAGCCATTGAAATAGCTGATTAATATGCGCAGTCTATGCCGATGTTCCATTGTGGAGCGACCGAGTGAATTATGCACATGAAGTGAAATGATGTGATTACGAGCAATGTTGTCGCAGTCAAGTATTGCAGTAGTGCCGTTTGAGAGCTCTTTAATTAAAAAAATATATATATTTGTAATAATAAACCGAGAGAAATAATTTATAGTTTTAATTGACTCGGCTCGTATACGACTCTTGTATTTATTCCGTCACTAAGCTTTAGTTAGTTTCAGTTGTATAGCAGATCAGGGAACATTAATGATGATAAATGATTAAGATTGTTTTTTGGGGTTGAAGTTTAGGCCACAATCAATATCTATGTTCATATCATATGTCCCAGGTTCATGATCAATGCGGTGATGTAATCATTTTAATGCTGGGCTATATAAAGCCCAATTATATAATTTTACTAATGTAATTTGTATTGTAAGAGATGTCAACCATCGCTTACATCGCCAATGCGACACCAACCTTGGGAACTAAGATGTTATGTCCCTTGTGCCTGTAATTACACTGGCTTACTCACCCTTCAAACCGGAACACAACAGTAAAAAGTACTGCTGTTTTGCGGTAGAATATCTGATGAATGGGTGTTACCTACCCAGACGAGCCTGCACAAAGCTCTACCACTAAGTATTTTCATTCCAGGGAATATCATGGTCCATTTAAATCATGATGTGGACTGTTTTATTGGCAGGCTGAAGAGGTAGGACCGAATCGGTTGCCTTGATGGCAAACGGCATGCTTTGCGTTGCGGTATGCGTTGGGCGTACTTCGTTGTTACTTCTAGAGACCGTGTGTTGGTTGTGTAGTAACATAGACACCTAAAATATATTTATTTTATTAACAATAAATTATGTTTTTGCTTGATTTTTAATTATTGCTTTATGATAATTATAAATTCTTTAAATGATCATCAATTTAGCTGAACATCTATAGTCCTGTGACTGACACAGTATTTTGTACGAAGGCCAGACCACAAGAAGAGAACACATAAGGTATCATACTATAAGATACAGATGATGTGGATAAGTGATGTCGTGGGGTCATTTTCAGAATACTCGTCCCGTGTCAGGCCCAGCCGAAGATAGTGAAATTGCAGCCGCGGTGAATTTGTAGTTAACCTAAACTATACTAAAACATAATTATACCTTATCTATAACAGAGACTATCTATGATTCTGTCTCCTTAAAGTCAATTCATCATTCTGTATATTCGATTTTATAATAAAATTCTGCATAAACCTTTATTTATTTATTTTTTTATTTTATAAGAAGGCGGACGAGCATATGGCATTGTAAGAAATGTTAACCATCGCTTACATCGCCAATGCGCCACCAACCTTGGGAACTAAGATGTTATGTCCCTTGTGCCTGTAATTACACTGGCTCACTCGCCCTTCAAACCGGAACACAGCAATAAAAAGTACTGCTGTTTTGCGGCAGAATATCTGATGAGTGGGTGGTGACCCAGACGAGCTTGCTCTACCACCACCTACCTTTATCTATGCCATTTAAAATATTTAAATCTCATTTTAAAAAAAAAGGCGTAATACTCGATATATGTGATAAAATGTGAAGTAAGAGTTCATGCAGGATGAATAATAATTTAATTGTATTTAATTAGCATAGCTATGCACTTCAATTTGGCGGAAAAGTGAGTTTTTTGGCGGTTATTTTCGGTGGAATCTACATTTTGAAGTGGTGGTTACTTTAAAATAATTTAATTACGTAAAATTTAAACGATTCGAACGCTCGTTAAGAGCCTACTTGAATAAAATATATTTTGGTTTCGTTGTGATTTATCAAAATCTCATGCATTGTAAAAAGTTCATTCGTAAAAGTTATCGTTCAATATACATCGTCTTTCGATTTGATTCCGATCTCGCATTCACATTTTACGAATAATTAATTGATACATGATAAAATCATTAGACAATTCATAAACGCACACCATCGATCGATCCATATTTTTTTTACATTGATGAAATTCCACATGTGATTTTTATAAAAAAAAAAAGATACATTTCAGTAAAAATGTTTGTACAAAACAAATAACTTATAGTTCCATTCCATAAATTGGTTCCGATTACGTCTCGTTATCAACTCAAACAAGGGTTTTCATGGAATCCATCTGTCAACGCACATATAAACTTGAACAATGGTGACTGGTGTACAAACAACCCTGTCGCTGGCACGGGGCTAGCGGATTGATTGTCAAACACATTACACGATGTACTGGAAATAAATGCGATAGCTAATAGTCGATAGCTAGAAATTCGTTATGTTATATGAATAAAATAACAATGTTACAAAACGTTATGAATATATCAAGCTAACACATACTCGTGTGATTTGATGAATCGGGTAAGTTTATTAAACTATACGAATGTAGACGTACTTTTTTTTTGTCTATTTATGTTAATGTGTATGTGTGGGTGTGTGTGTGTTTTAAACAAATACTAATCGATTAAGATGAATGAATTTTGCACATAGATTTGTAGAAAATTATTTAGAGATATAATTTTATTTTTTTATAAAATTATATAATATTAACCACCCGCCACCGCCCATCGGCGCTGGTAATAATACCATTTACGGTTAATATTACTATTAATTATTATACAATCACAATTACTGTCAACCGTTCCATAGAACGCGAATGTGCCACCGACCTTGGCAAATAAGATGTTATATTGTGCCTGTAGCCCGAAGTTACACTGGCTTACTCACCTTTTTAACCGGACCACAAGAATATTGTTGTTTGGCGGTAGTATATGTGTATACAAATTAGCTGGGCTTGCACAAAACCTTACCATCGAGGCTGATAATTACTAGTTACAATACATTATTTAGCTTTATAATTTTATTAATTAGTTATAAACTAATTACATCGATCGACAAAGATGAAATGGACACACACACACATACACTCACGTGTATGTATAATACAAAAATAGTGCGCCAAGTTTTATATAGATTAGTGTAGAGATTAAAGTACAGCTTGTTTCGTAAAGGTATTAGAGCGACTTATTATTTTCGATGAAACATATTTTCAAAAGACTAAATAAAATTGGCGTATTTTAATAGTACTTATATTGTTTTAAATCAGGAATGAAAGCGTTAAAACAATGTTGGTAAATTATTACCGTTATACATGAATGTTGTTTTACATATTCATAAGGTTATGATGTTATTTCGCTTAACACAGCCCAAAGTCCGATCATAAAGAATTTACTCGTAACGTAAAATTCCAAGCGATTCCGTACTGATTTATCACCAATTTATTTAATCCCATTTAACAAAGTTACAATAGGGCCATTAACAATTGAAGCGCACTTCTGAACTAATTAAAAATGGGCGCGTCTTCGGCACAATTTGGACTATTTAAGTGCTTACGCGGCTCGTTTCTGTCCAACTTGTTTCGAATAAAGAATTAATTATGAAGTGGAGGCCAAGTTGGCGTCGGAACGGGCGACTTGCGAGTTTGAACCGGTTACAATTTGTGGGAAAGCGGCAGGTGTGACGCGACGGGAAACTTGGACGGATCGTACATACGGTTTGTTGCCTTCTCAAATGGTAAACTTGATTTAAATCGCAGATTTTATGTGTTTTAAATATGCAGACTCGCTCTATTCTAGTTCTTGTTTGGCTTGAGACAATTTCGTTTCTTTGTTTCGTGCTATTTTGAGTGAAATCCATTTTTTATGCGGTATCCATTATACTTTAAGCAATTTATTGCAATAAAAAGGTTTGAAATGAATGAACCCAGTAATTAGTCACCACGGGCCACGGCCCATCATAGACTTGGCGCTAAAAGAAATATAAACAATTTATTACATCACCGATGCGCCAACATTTCCGGGTACTAAGATCTGCCTGTGAGTTCACTGGCTCACTCAACCCCATTGAAAAATAAGAATCCTATGTATTGCTGTTGGACAATAGAATATGTGATGAGTAGGTGGTATCTACTTAGACTTCAAATTGCAATGATTCATAATTAAAGAAAATTAAAAAATAAATATAATAAATATATAGAATTTTCGTTCATAAAATAAATATTCTTTTTATCAATCATACTATACATATGTACATCAACGAAGTATATAGTACTAGCTGTGCCCCGCGGTTTCACCCGCGTATATTCGGACCAAAAAAACAAACCCTTCAGCTTTATATATTAGTATAGATATGCGCTACGCACACCCAAGGAAGTAGATAGTAGCTCTGGAGTAAGAACATGTTGGTTTTTGAAAGCACTATGCGTTTACCGTCACGGCATCCGAGATGGTTTTATCCTCCAAGGCGCTTCAATAGATGCTTCAAATCAAACTTATTCAAAGAATTAGTATTATTAGTAGGGCAGAATAATCGATAACCGGTGATATCTATTCGGATAAATCTGCACGGAGCCCTACCAACGGTCAATAGTAAAACTAGGGCACTAGTGTTTCAGTAACAAATCTATAAATTCAATATTTATTTATAACTTGTCCAGCGCAGCATTAGTTTTGATAGTTTCTGCATATTAATGTGATATTTTAGTGAAGCAGGTAAATCTAACCTACCGAAGGTTCATTCATTTTATTTTAAACCGAACAATGTTGAAATAATACGTTACTTTTTATCTACACTAATGTTATAAATCTCGTTTTTGACGGTGAAGGAAAACATCGCGAGGAAACCTGCATGTGTCTTATTTCATTAAATTATTGCCACATGTGTATTCCACCAACGCATTGAACCAACGTGGTGGAATAAGCTCCAAACCTTCTCCTAAAAAGAGGAGAGGAGGCCTTAGCCCAGCAGTGGGACCTTCATAGGCTGTTAAAATGTTATAAATGCAAAAGATACTCTCTGTCTGTTACGCTTTCACGGCTAAAGCACTAAACCGATTTTGATGAAATTTGTTAAGAGCAAGTTTAAACTGTATTACTTGATACAATCAACTTTAGTACTTCGGTTCAATTACTATATTTAAAAACAAAGGACCTCTTACCGACTTGCATTCTCTATTATCTACTCTAATGAAAGCTCTGGTTGTATTACTTCTACTTAGATATGTATCTGAATAAATTAATCTATATGTTTCAATCACAGTGCTTTTCTCTTTTGACAAAGTACGGCAACCAGTTGTAACCACGGATTGATAAAGAGTTTTTATAAAATGGTTTTTGTCCATTTATTAATCACTACATTATGTTTATGAAGATTTAAATTGACTAGGTTTATAAATACACAAATATATAAATATAAAATATAATAAAGTATGACAATAAAACAGTGTCAAGTTAATTTAATGAATTACAACATTTCGGACCGGAGGTAGATTTATATTTCTATTTTTATTCAAAACCGTGTAAATTTCTACTCGAAACGTATCTACTAAATATTTTAAATTGCTAAAGATATCAATGAAATATATTGTAGTGGGAGAAGTAAATTCCATCAATACTTTTTCACGTTTTGATATCTACAAATATTGTTATACAATCGATGTCCCGCGCCAACCCATTTCACCGTCCATACCACGCCAGCTTATCCTATTTGATACATCACTGCACGCAACGATTTTTTAAATTATTTTATCATTTATTTTCATAAAGATTAATATTGTGTTATAGGAAATAAATGAGATAAAGTAAGTTACCGTGAAATTCTTTAAAAGGTAGATTAGTGGTGGAGATTCATTTTTGTTTTGTTATGTTTGTAACTTCGAACTTGAACGAACATCTAAAACTTACTGGTGGTAAAGCTTTGTTCAAGCTCGTCTGGGTAGAGTACCACCAACTCATCAGATATTTTACCGCAAAACAGCAGTACTTGGTATTGTTGTGATCCGGTTTGAAGGGTGATTGAGCCAGTGTAATTACAGGCACAAGGGACATAACATCTTAGTTTCCAAGGTTGGTAGTGCATTGGCGATGTAAGCGATGGTTAACATTTCTTACAATGCCATTGGGCGTTGGTGACCACTTACCATAAGGTGGCCCATATGCTCGTCCGTCTACCTATACAATAAAAAAAAACGAATGCAGTGTCAACTTCAAATTCCTAAAATCTTTACTTACTTTGTAAGTTAAATTAAGGCGTTCTCGAAATTTCTCTCCGTTTCTTATAGTTCAAGTTGTGCGTAGGTGACTTTTACCCAGTCAGACAGACGGGGCATTGCCTTTTATAATATATATTATTGAATGCTTTTACTATGATTTGACGGAACTTCTAGTCTGAATTGCACTCGTTTTATTTTGCGTCTAGGATTGATTTTAGATCCCCTTATAAATCTTTAGCGCTATAGTGCTATATCAAATACTCAATTCAGATATACAACAGTTCATGAATGGTATTTTTTTATTATACATATTATATAAAAAAACATTAAATATATGCTTATTCTTAGAAGTTATTTCTTCCAGCACACCCAAGAATAGAAAGAAAGAATGATAAAGTAATAAATTATATACACGTGCAATCATAAAAATATAAATTACAATCTACAACATGAAATTAATTAATATAGTTTTATAATATACATCAAATTGTATTAACAACATATTTTTCCCTAAATAAATATAAAATCAAGCTTTGTTATCAATCTAAGCAATTTGAAACCTTTTCAGAAACAAAGGGCCCATTGTGGGGCGACAATCATAGTTGTTTACTTGTTACGCTAATGGAAATCGTTGACATCTGCCATTATCTCAATTGCTCAGGTTAAGGGCGATAGCCCGTTATTATTTCAATAAGCGACACTTTCGCCTGTAATGATACATCCATGGTCTTTTAATTGTAAACCTTCCGTGCACGTAATACCATGTCACTGTTATCTTTTGAAAACCTTTTAGAAATTATATACGCTTACACGATTTTAAACTTGATTTTTTTTGTTAAATTCATTTTCGGAATTTATATATTTTAAAAGTGTTCGAAAAAGGTTTCATTGAAATGAGATTCTACGAAATCGTCAACAGATTGGATAAAGTTGCTATTGGCTCTGTACAGAATTATTATAATTGTAAATTCTGTTAAACAAGCTCGTATGAAACTATTTTCTAATATAACTAGAACATATATAACATAGACAAGATGAAAGGATTATTTATTACTAGTCGCAAATTAGGTTGTTAGCGTGAGAGAATGCTTAGCGGTTTGAAAAGTGTTCATTTTGAGCCAGCTAGTTTCTACTTATTTAGGCTAATATGAGCATGCTAAGCGGAAGTATAAACATGTTTAAAATGTTCATTTAACTTGGCCTTGTTTACAATACACGTGTAGGAATTAACAGATTTTGTGAAATGATTTTTTATAAAAAAATAACCAATAATTTGTAGGGAATTTCTTATATCTTGTAAGATGAATTGTTTTATATAAGCATGTATTATATGAGATATCATTAATATGTTGTTTACTGGTCTGAATAAAATATACCATTTGGAACAGCTGGAAACTATTTAGTTCTTATTTCTTACAATAATTATTTCTAGTTTGCCGTTAGTTAAAATTTATCACTGTTGTTCTAATTTATTCATAACATGATTTAAAACTATAGGCAAATTCAGAATCTTGATTAAATATAGGAGCGCTTTCATATTATTTCTCAAAAATCTTCTTACTAAATATTACAGACCAAAAAGATCCAGTGAAACTCAACGGGATTGTTTTTATTGCTTTTATTCCTTTATAATAAAATACTAAAAGTATGTACGACAATTTTAGATGTTCAAATACATAATAATAGTAATGTATATAATAATAATATCCTGGGACATTTTTCACACACGGTCATCTGATCCCAAATTAAGAAGACCTTGTACTATGGAAACCAGACAACTGATATACTACTTTTTTCTTTTGTAAATACATACTTATATAGATAATTACAACCAGACTCAGGACAAACAGACATGTTCATGCACACAAATGTCTGTCCTGGGTGGGAATCGAACCCACGACCTGCGGCGCGAAAGGCAGGGTATCTACCGATCACGCCAACCGGCTCGTATATAGAATATATTGATATAAATATGTTCAGTACAGTCAAGTTAGGAATTGTTTGTCATAATCCTTGTGACGTTCGTTCCAGGAGCTGACCCGACTAGCACTTAATCGAGTTCTCTCATACGTCTAGCAATTAATTGAATTAATTGCTTGTCATCTGTTGATCGCGTTGCTCTTACACAAGTCATTAGTCAAAACCTACCGTATACGCACATTACCTAATTTAATTATACACTAATAAGTCAAATCCGCAATCTAGAACGTGATTAACGCAGTTTCGCTTCGCGATATTGATTACTTACATAACGATAATATTATTACAATAAGCCGTTAATTTCGAGAAGAATTTATAGTATTAATTATATCAAATTGTAATTACTCATGAAAATTTAATAAATTATACTAAATACATATACAGTAGTCTTACTACATATATAATTATTACTACTACATATATAATTATAAAATAACTTGTCCTGGCTGACTATTAACGCTCAATCAAAACTACGGAGCAAGGAACCACTAAGAAATGATAATTCAAAATGTGTACTTTAAGAAAAAGAAATGAGAGGGGTAGTTTCGTATAAATTTAATTTAATTTTATTTTTACACATACAGATTTGGGACGGGTAGTTAGTTATTTATATATTATTGTGACATCGATAATTATTGATCACTGCAAATACGATAATATAGCAAATTATTATAAAATATGGTTACATTTAAATATAGTAAATTTTGTTACTCTTTGAAAATATCTTCATCTTATGTCTTAAGAATTAAACGAGAGCAAGTATACACGCGTAGGTGTAGGATACTAAAACGAAGGACACACGATTACAGCTGACAAGGCAATTAATAAGGGCAGATGGCGATTGAGCACGAGTCACCCGCCTGACCGGTATTAATCATAGACAGGTACTCGATTACGTATCGATACCTATTTCCTTAATTACAATCTACAAACTAACCGCTTGCCCTGTTGGTTGAATAGCTATGACGTCATCAATTGCAACTCTTCGCAAGGTCGACAAGGTCATGCCTAATCAAACGATTTGTTAATATATTAAATTAGAACTGTTAGTGTCGACTTAATTGCTTATTTTTTTATCTGTTATAGTATCCATTGAAACATTAAAAAACGAAAGCTAGAAACTATAACAAAGCCTACTTAGTTTCCTCTTTGTCCCCGACCTGAAAGTGGACTTTTTATTCTAATGAAAATCATCTAAAAGGGGTGTAAAGGATTTTTCTCCGCTACGCTTTCATTATACAGAAGAAATCTCGTACAAAATTAACATGCATAAACTAAACACTTCTCTGCATCACTTTATAAACCATATTCCACGGTAAAATGTTGTAACGTTTTGCTGTGAATGAAAATTTCTTCTCATTACTTCTGTCACTCCTCGCGTCTACCGCGCAAACTTATCATCAACACGATAGTATCGTTGTTGGGAATAAAATATGTGAGAATCTCAGCATGAGAGTCGAGAGTACTCGGTCTATCTTATATGTAGCGTTATATTGTACGTCTCAGTTAGGAGACTATTATATATTATCTAAATTTTAATATGTTTAATTTTCTGTTGCCATTATGTTTAGCTTAGACCAAATATAAACATTGAATTGTGTACTTATAAAACCTAAAATACTATAAGAGGGTAATTTGAAATGAAAATGAAGTTGATAAGTACGTAAAAAAGATAATGTGGATAAATGCCTCCTTTCCCCTTAGAGAGAAGGCTTAAGGCTTTTTCCATCGTGCTGTTCTAATACTGGTTGGTATAACAATAAAAAAAAGTTTACACATTCATAATAATTTGACCAACACTGATCAGATTTTCTGATCTTGAATTGAGTTGTATACAGAAATTTATCGCGAAGACATTACAATGGTACTTACCTGGGTTAGAACCCGCTATCTCCAGTTAAAATTCACGAGATCTAACCACTATGATTTAAGGACTTATCTCAGCATAATCTTAATTATGTAACGAATAAATATAATAAATAAATAAATAATATATTCTTAATATTACCATACGTAATAGGGTATCACGTATCGGTCTCCTTAATGACATTTTACTTGCGTGATTGTTGCTGTCACGATGTCAACGCGGAGGGGAGTTAATTAAAACTTCTACAAGAACTGCATTTACCACCAAGAAACGGAAGGCAATTACATCGATACGCATCGTATGTAATAAACGGGATTCCCAAATTAATCCAGTAATATATTATAACGCATTGAATGACAATATTGTCTTAGTACGAACACGTATTGAACTAAGTACATGACTAAACAGATGATTAATGATTTAGGGATTATGCGAGTTAATTCCTTATTATTATAATTAATATAATAATTAATTAACGCGGTCCAGTGGTTTGAAATTTTAATTTATTAATGAAATTATTTGATCAGATCAGTCTGATATGAGTTGTGATGAAACAACAGAAAGATAAGTTTTATAAACATGTACATATTACATGTATGTTATAAATATATGTAGCTCTTATCATTGTGTCTTGGTTCCTTGTAAAACAACTCTTAAATGTTCCACAGTTATTTCTTCTATAAATAAAATGATGAAGATATTGTAATTATAATATTAAGTGCATCTTGAAGTGTATATTATGTAAATTAAATACATGTTTAATTATTGCTATTTAAATGGTTTATTAGAAACGTTGAAGTGAATGTTTGAGAAATATATATTCTATAAAGATGAATAATAAAACATTGAAATAAACGATGTTCAAATTGGGACAACAAACATAATCCTCGGTAGTATAGTGGTAAGTATCCCCGCCTGTCACGCGGGAGACCGGGGTTCGATTCCCCGCCGGGGAGATCTTTTGTACATTTTACAAATAACTTTTATTTTATAAAACACGATAAGAAAACCGTTTATCGAAAATGAGACATGCATGGACATCGTTATGTGATGCACCCACATGTATGTGTGTTTTGACTATATTATGCAAGACGACAATTTCATCAAGTGCAGAGTGATCCCGCTTATCGGGCACCTGTGGGCCGTTGAATAAAGCCGTCCATTTGAGAAATGGACTTCAACGGCAGAGAACTTAAACAGATTGAATGATGATGGGTCGTGTTTATGCAGTAATTGCTATTTGAGTACAGTCGGATAGAAATTATCATAGTCAAATAAGTTGCGTTCTCATTAGTGTGATAATATTCTAATTAAGGTCACAATGCACGCTGGTTTAGTGTTTAATAAATCTTCGATGTATATTGTTGTTATGTTTTTATGATAGGACGTTATTCATGTTACATGAATTAGCATTCGATACGATCCGGCGGAACTACAATTAACGTATCATTTTATTATTACATTTCATTTAGACATAAAAGTATTATAAATAAAAATTTTAACAAAACAAAAACCGACTTCATAGGAAAAACAAATTAATATGCACTAAAAAGTAAAAAAATAATTGCGTATTCTTCTATAGTTTGATAATTAACTTACTATTTTCTACTCATCAATATGTAGGTACGAATGTGTTGTGTGGTTGATAATTTATTTATCGACTCCAAAAATAACAATAATTGTAAAAAAAATGAAAATCATCGAAATCGGTTGAATAGATATCGAGTTATTCGTCCATTTGTCGCGTACATATTTATGCAAATTTACGACTTATATGGTTTTGTCATGGATGCCAGTGTCAAAACTGGACCAAAAAAAATTGGGACCAATTCGGGAGCAACCCCTTTCAAATAAAAAAAAAATCATCAAAATCGATTCACCCAGTCGAAAGTTATGAGGTAACAACACCAAAAAAAAAAAAACATACAGACGAATTGATAACCTCCTCCTTTTTTTGAAGTCGGTTAAAAATCCGTTTTAATATCTCCGCTGGACGCGCTATAGACCGAGGCTCAATTCCCGCCGTTGAAATATTATAGTTTCAGTAAAAACGTATGTTTATCATTTTAATTAATATAATATTATTTTAACTAATTCATTACGGGATAATCCAAGATTGTCGCTATGGATATAATTTAATGTTTCTAGTTTAAGTAAAAAAATTATTTAGTCGCTTTGACATTGCATAAATTTAATTAATATAATTTTATTTTTATCTCATATTTAATGCTATTTCATGTTAAAATGTAATTTAAAATATATTGTATTTAATTATAATCTAATAAGCACTTTTGAATTGTGATATAATGTAATTAAATTTAATATAATGCGGCCACCGATATTAGACTATAATAATGATGTTATAATACTTCATACATGGAAATTTACGTGAACGATTCTCATAACTTCTATTCTACGCATTATGCGTTGTGTAAATAGCTTGTTATTATATATTGTGTAATAACAATTCAAAGCTTGTCTTTTACTTGTTTCTATGAGGATATTTGAAGCTTTAAGCTTTCATTAGGAATATTAGAAATAATGTAATGATGATGAAGGGATTTTTTGATGATTTCCGCTATCAGTCGCAAGCGTTTCTAATGGTCGGGGAACGAGCTCACCAGCGAAGGCATTCCAAGGTGCCATACCAAGGAGGGTTGTCGTCAGGTCGCCTACCGAAAAGTTCTGGAATATCATTTGGTTCTGATCCGAAAGCAATGAGGCAAATGACTATGATGATGATAATGATTTTGATTGGGACTGACAAAGATTTTGATTATTATCAATCTTTTATAATAAAACATTCTCAATTCAAAAAGTATTTAATCATATGTTAGCGTTCAAAATACTATGAAAAAGTATTTTACGCGTAAATAGATTCTGCAAGCTATTTACATTACGCCTTGAAACATTAGTAGACTATTACTTCACTTCTTAATAAGCGCGTAGCAATTTGTAACTGTTTCTGTAGAGTGTGTAGACCTACGTCGTAGAGGCGTATAAATGAGCGGTTGTGTGGCAGTTTTATTTCATTAAATATTTAATGAAAAATATATTTGTATTTCTGTATCGAGTTATAAAATAGTTAACAAACATTTTTTGTTGAATATATATACAAAAAATATTATTTTGTATAAGTGTTAGTTTTACATTTAGATATGAATATTTTATATTTTAGAATGGGGATTTTATTCTGACGTAAACGTCAATAAACGTCAATAAATATGAAAGTATTAAATAACCTTTATACTATTTTCATAATATTTTATAACAGTTTTTTATTATTATAAATATCGTAATATTTCTACTTTTACATAAACGTAATCATTAATAATTTAAACTGTTATTCTGTGACATTCAATGTATTTATTTATTGAACGAGCTAGCACGGGTCAAATAAGAGTAAAAACATGTTCATATCGCAAAACATTATATAACAATTGGTTGGTATGAAAATCCATTCCTTAGTTTCTAAGTTTATCGCGGTCAGACAGACACAGACACGGTTTGATTTTATAATATGTAGTGAGGAATTGAATTTTAAAAAACAATACTATAGACAAATATTAATAAGAGATTATCCTGTAAAGTATTTATGAGATATTACATAAACATAATTTTATAATATACTCATAATTTTCTGCTACGTCGAACTGTAATTTGAACAGTGACAGCTTTTGATCACATATAATATTTCACTTTACACATAATACAATAATCACATGTAAGCCTTGGGAGCTATGGCCCATGAATCTGTCTCAGTCATGCGCCGGTGGCTCGACTCCTGCAAATTAATTCATGCCCATGCGACCCGGTTTTAATTTCGCTGCTACCACTGATTTACGATGTCCATATTAAAGACAAGTATGCGTACGACCTCTCAATTAAGAGTTGAAACATGGCCGCTGTTCTGTTGAGGTGAGAACGTTCCAAATAGAGTAATTTAATTCGATGTTACGTAAAGAAGAGCATTTCTCTTCTTGGAAAATTGTACAATATTTAAGGAAACATGTGGTGTTTTATTGATATTTAAATCTAAAAGATGTTTTTAGAAACGCGTTTATTTCGGAATGTGGGATTAATTCAGAAGTGATTTTTATATTATTATTAACTGCGATATATGTTTCTTATTTTACGGATGCAACTTGATTTCTTATATATTCGAGATTTTTTTCTGTTTCTGATTTTTTTGTATGCGAGTTAGTCGCTCGGTGACTTTTAAGGTAGTGACAATGAAAAATAATACGGCGAAACTCATCAACAATTTTGACGCCACTACGAGCGTACGTTTTTCAAAATATTTAAAACATATTTTATTTATTTTTAAGTAAAAGATATTTGTAAAAAAAAACATCCAACCCCCATTATTAACTTTTACTGATAGACTTTCTAAAAAAATAGTAGTGGATATGAAATTTACCCGTTGAATCGACTTTCTACAATTCAAATCTCATGTAGATATGCAATGAAGGTAAAATTGTATATCTAGCTCCGTCAACATGTTTTCGTACATATGTATGTGAATATAAAATCTTAAAACCAAAGTTTGTAATGGTTGATTAATAAATTCTAAAAACAAACCTGTCACCAATATTAAGTTACTTATATAAAGGTACGAGATCTATTTACTTTCTATATATTATTTATTCAACTACTCTAAAGATAATTTTTAATTTTGCAAGTTGTTATATTTTGTACTTTAGTAATTTTGAAATAAGACATTTAACGATACAAGTTACTGAGAAATAAAACGACGAAACGCCCACTTAAAGCGCTGTCAGTATATTTCAATTTTGCTGGCGAATTTTATACAATCTCATTCTGTTAGCGTTCCACTTTATAGTCTAACTGCTGTTCAAAGAGACATTATTATTACTATTGATCGGGTATTATTTCTAGGAAAAAGAGAATGAATATATCCGAAAGTTACTTTAAAGGAAATAAAATAAGTTTCTATATAAATTCACTAAATTGTAAAATCTTTATTCCAGGTATTTTTTATATATACTTCAAGCGAATTGTATTATGTTTTAGGCGATGTTGGTTTTATCGTTAGATGTTAGTTACGTTTTTAAAGAAGTGTTTATTTTAATTAGCTAATGAACAAAGCAAGATGTTGGAAATAGGATAAATGCAATTTAAAAATTGTGTCAAACATTTAGAGCGTATATATAGGTAATGTAAATATTTAAACCGTTAAGATTTTTAATTTAAAATGAAAACGGTTTTGAGAAGAATATTTCGTAATATGATAAACTAAAGGGTATATGTCCCAACGCTGGGCTAAGACCTCGTCTTCTTTTTGAGAAGATTTAAAGCACTATCACTCTGCTTCAGTGTGAATTGATGGATAAACATGTATCAATCATTTTATCCGTCACGTGTAGGTCTTAACACAAATTAAACACGTGAAAAATCAATTATACGCGCCCGCATTTGAACCTGCGACCGTTGGTGAAGAAGAAACACGTGTTTTATATACTGGCTCCAAGATATATAATAAAATGATAACTTAAAAAATACATTACATAGAGACGACGAAATTTCCTATTTCGAAACGAAGCGTAAAAACTTCTCAAGAGTAAGTTTTAAGATAGCGAAATATTGCATAATGGCAGACAATTCGTTAGGTCCAGTGGTGTAGAAACGGAAGATTTAAACGCAGGTGTTACTGTATTTACGTAAAATATTGAAATGGAACGTTTGCGAGCGGGTTACAAATTAAAGCACCAGGTGATCTTTGCCATTTAAACTCTATGTCGGCCACGGTCTGAATTGCGTGCCTTTAGTTCAATTTAGGTTATCCTATATAACCATTACTTATGTTTGTTTAATATTTGGAAGGTATACGAAGCAAAATGCTACCTGATGAATAATGTTCATATTCGCTCACAACTCACCAATACTATTGCAAATATTAAAAACACTAGCTGTGTACCGCGATTATATCCGTAACAATTTTTGTTGCAATAAATCTCGTAACTTATTTATTTATACTCTCATTCAAATCTCAGGCTCACTAAATATCTTATTTCATTATAAATGTAGTAGTTCAGTAGGTTAGTTGCGATGAGATAAAAAACAAAAACAAACCTACTTTATTATTTATAATATACTATAGTCATTAGTATTGATTACATAAGCCAGTTTTTACACCATCATAGGCGATCCATGCCAGGAATGGAATCCGTGGGTAGAGCAGCGGTAGCGATTCGTTCTCATTCACTTTTAATATTGTAATGACAAAATGGCTTCGAATCTCGATCGACCGAAAGTTTTAATGATACGAGAAAATTTATAATGCGAATGAAATGCATCTGCATATCCTCGGATGTTGCAGATGTCCATGGGCGGTGGTAGTCACTTTCCATCAGGTGAGCCTCCTGCTCGTTTGCGCCCACTAACATAAAAAAAATATACATTTAGTTTTATCGACTTCAAAAAATTCTAGCATTTATAGTTCATATAACTTCAATCAATCAATGTTACTGTTACTTCAAAATATTAATATTTAAAAGCATCATACTGTGCTTATCTTTCTAATTCTCAGTTCAGGTTAAACTTATAAGTGAATCGTTACTGACGTTCGAACAAAGAAAACATTATATATTATATTATAATATTGTTTGTATATCACTGAAATGTTTGTTAATGGCTTCGTATAAATGTAATTTAAGTTTCGTAAGGTATTTATAGAAAATATGGAATTATTTCAATATAAATGTTCTCCGCCGGAACTTATTCAGTTTCCGTTTCTTAGTTCAATTTCATATTATACCGAACATTCCATGGATTTTCTTAAGACGCTTCGAACATTTTATAACACAATTAGTGCAAATGTTTTCTATATTAAACTATTTTATGAATGAATGCTTCTAAGATTACAATAATATTTATTTATAAAATCGAGTTTTCTTATTGATAGAAAAGCGATTCACAAGATTAAACAGCTTCCAGCTAAAAGTTATTAGAATTAAAAATATATAGAGTATAGTAGTAACAGCCTGTGAATGTCCCACTGCTGAGCTAAGACCTCTTCTCCTTTTTTGAGGAGAAGAAGCTTATTCCACCATGCTGCTCCAATGGTGGTGGCGGGTTGGAGGAATTCTATATATTTCAATCAAATATTTTTTCTGCGACTTAAAGAAATAAAAGTACCTATTTCTGTTTTACCAACTATTTTATTTATAGCCTATTGCAACATTTCTAAAAAGAAGAGCTGTATTTATTTAGCAGCAATAACATGCATTGCTAAAATATTGATCGAATTTTAAAAATGTAAATTCTAAGCAAACTTTTCGGCGAGTAAAAATTATTACTTCACATATTTTATGTAGTATTCGATACTACGCTGTACTACGAACAATACGTTTCGGTTCAATGTGTAGACGATAAAATACGAGAACAGGTGCTTCATCATATTCTAAAGCCATGTGTCAGAGGGAGCGCCCGCATGATGTACAGGACCTTACAGGCTTACGTTCACCCCACGCGGGGTTTCAGAGAAATTAGTGGTACTTCTAATAGATTTTAAACTCCATTTTCAACAAAAGTATTCTTGTGGGGTTTGTGACTGGAAATTTATTATAATAATTGTTTATAAAATGTATTGCGGTTTGCGTGATTACATTTTGTAATTTGTTAGCATTTATTATATTTTAGAAAGTAAATTACTTTGGAAAAACGTAAAATAAGATGAAAGAAATAGATGCAATGTGACGTTATTGTATCTGCAAAATTTTCAATTGCAATTTGTTTATTTAATTAAGTTACAACTATATCTAAGAAAATATTTTTATTTCAAAAATTATCCATAAGCCTTTAACAAATAGACTAATTTCATTTTGCTTTTGGGGAAACTTATTAATATAGTTATAATTTTACGTATATTATATACCAAAAGATATGTATGTACGATACGTACAATATGTACGTTTATGCGATATGAACCGTAAAATATTTAGTAAATTCCATGTAGTAGTTTGCACAGTATCGGTTTTTTGACAAATATCAAAGAATTTCCTATTGCGTCGTATTTCAATGTGGCGTCCTGGCTCGCTAAATTCTGACGCATACATCTCGACACTTCGAACAGAAACGAACGTGTTATTGTGCTCAGCTTGAATACATGCATCGTATTGAATTGTATTCGAATGACGTAATCAACATAATTACCACAAAATTTTAGATATGAAAGAGCCATTACTGTTCTGAGAGATTGTCATATCAGTTAAATATGAATGAACATACTGACAAATAGTTTAAATATTGACTTACTGGTCTAGTGGCTCATAAGGTTGCAGATCTCGAGGTTGTGGCTTCATTTTTTCTGAATAACCTATAGTAGTAGCTTGTATTATAGAAGTTGCCGGTGTTTATTCTTTTGCGGTAAGCATGCAAAACCCTTTGTGTCTTGCCTGATTTTTTAAGGTCGTGTTGATTTTTCTGTACCATCGGGTTAAGAGAGTGCACCTCTCATTAGGATAGATAATACTGTGCTTGTTTTTTGCACACAATTGAATACTATAATATCTTTAATTCTTTTTTATTGCTAGAATTTATTGAGAATGATCGCGGTGGCCAACATATTTTATTTATAGATACGAGTAGTAATGTCCTACTTAATGCAAAATTTCTGCAAAAGGTTTCTCAGTATATGTAAAGTTATACAAATTTAGTTGTTTTTTTTTGCAAATATAAAGTCACTAAGAGCTATATTTAAATGCATTCATTTATTTGCATTACCCTCCGTACTGAAAAGAAAACGACGAATGCGTTCTTAAAAGAGCATAGAGAAATTATTTTTTATTAGCTTAGTTGCATGCCAAAAAAATTAATACCAAACTTGTTGCGTGGTCGGATGTATACATTATAGGTGAATTGTATTCAAAAATATACAAACGAACGCTTTTATTAAACTGCATTTTTTTAAAAGAATGGATTTTACTTATTTTACTACTTCTACTTTTGAATTGAAATATTTGATGTTAATTTAAAGAATCTTTCTAGTTACTAAACCTATGAGAAATTACAAAAAAAAAACAATACTCTCTTTAATTTAGTTATGTTACTTTCGCATTTAGCCATTTATCATATCAGTTTATAAGTGGATATTAGTAAACCTAAACGAATCTATAAAAGATTACTGGTTTTTTAACTATTCTGAAAATACTTGGACGTTCTCAAGCCTATAGTGTATCGTTCTTATATATGAAATATTGATCCTTTATAATATTGTAGCGACATCTATCTCGCCACATACGAACTATGAACAGACGTATTCTACATCGCGATATTAAAGTTATCAGAGCGATTGAACATATATACAAGAACCCGACAACAATAGTTGGGCAGTAGCCCACCAGACACAACACCCGTCTGGTCGGAGGATCCTCTCTTTTCAATGGTGGTCACCCCCAAAGTGGTGACCCCGAGCATGAACGTCAGCGCAGCCTTCGCAAATCTACGTCATCGTGACGTCATCATCACTTCCTCAAGCTTTAGAGCAGCGAGTCATACAGCCAGCCAGCATCCACGGCTACTACGGGTATCCTGACCATCGGCATGCAGCGGACGCGCATTCCTGGTCATCACCCACAGCCTTCTCAGCGACTTTGGCACAGCACACTGCACTTCGGCCGGTCAGCAAGCAGAGACGTACTTCTCTCCTGGTCGACGCAGCAGCCAGCCACTACGCACCACTGCACCACTCCGACTCACTGGAGCATTTGCAGCATCACCCCGACTCACTGGGGCATCACCGCAGACAGTTCCGACTCACCGTGAACTATGCGGCATCTGGTTCCGACTCACTGGAACATTCCACTGGCCCGGCAAGCATCACAAGATATATGAACGACTCAACCTGCTATCGACCTCCGGTCTCGGAGGGGAGTGATGTAGCGACATCTATCTCGCCACATACGAACTATGAACAGACGTATTCTACATCGCGATATTAAAGTTATCAGAGCGATTGAACATATATACAAGAACCCGACAACAATAGTTGGGCAGTAGCCCACCAGACACAACACCCGTCTGGTCGGAGGATCCTCCCTTTTCAACAGTGGTCATCCCCAAAATATGTATGTGTCACGCATATTTCCTTCCAATGATTTGAAACTTTGTATAAGCTGGCACTTATGTATACGTTTCTGCTATCAGATATATATCTGATCAGTACTTAATGCTACGAATATTAACAAAAAAGAAATAGCATGGTTAGTTATAAATAAATTCATAGTGAATATTTAACACGTGGATTTAAATTTCTTAGTAATCTTAAACTCATAAAGTTGAAGTTAATGAATGATCAATATTTAATGCAATTACGTTGCTCGTTCGCTTTATAAAATTATATGTCGATCTCGAGGTTCATAATGAGACGTGACAAAAGAGAATAGCTTATGCACGATTTATTAGCTAATAGAGTTGCGGGTGTTAACAAACAAGATTAAGTTTGAATAATCAGGCTTTATAAATTTATGAAGTGAATCCCTTAATGCCCGAAACTGATGTCAGAATTTTAAGTTCGTCTCGGGAAGATGGTGAGGAAGTTCGTTAATCCAGTCGAATGCCTGCAATGCCGACCAGACACAGCCTCCGCTTGCATTGCTTTAAAATTCTGTAAAACTTGTTACTTTATTATGCAAATATAGTTTTTACAAAAGCGAAGTCTTAACAAGAGAAGCCGTAACGGTTTATAGATCGCCAATTCCGCCGTTTCGTGTGACAATTTAAAGTTCGTTCGTTTAAATTCACGGGCGAATACAGAATAAATTGGTACCAGGATTAAACATTTAGTTGGTAAATATCTACACAATACCGCTCTAACAACTTCGACACTTATTTTAGAATTCACAGACGGTATAACTGAGTTTCCTTGCTAATTTCTCTTAAGCAACAAAAGCGTTTATTCGACGTTAAGTATGTAGAAATCTTCTAACGAACCACAGGAGACCTTATTGTTACTTTCGCTTCAGTCGATATACGTTTTGTACAATACTTAAATGTACTTGGAAGGTATCCCTAAATTCGACTGACATTTAATTTCTATGTAATCATCCCAATGCTGGGCAATGGTCTGTTCTATTAAGGGGAGGGGTTGGGAGTTTATTAAACCACGATATATACATATGAGAGGATATCCTTACAACGATTACATACAATATCTATTATGGTGTCATACCCACTGGTGGTAACCACTCAGACGGTCTTGCACTAAGTAAAATATACCATATAAAGTAAAATATACAGTTTATTTAACTTTAAATTGAAAAGACAAACTATTAATCTGATGAAGTCTATATCTCGGCTGCTATAAAGCCATTCATAATGTTTATTGATACAAAATTATCAAGTAACTAATGTTGAGTTTGCTCGTACAAGTTTGAGCGCCGAACAAGTGGTAACGAGTGATATCCAAATAAATTACGCTATTTGGCGATAGTATCGCACGTACGGCTCGCGTTAAAGTTGCCGACTCAAACTCAAATCGGAAGTTTAACTCACGGAAGTTTATATACGTTTCCAGTACAATATTGCGGGATGTTTGACGTATACCGTAGTGTAATTCAATCTTCTATACGTCAAAATATCCGCCATAGTGTATGGTGGTATAATTATGATATTTTTTTATATTATGTATTTTATTTAACTCTTTTTTTAGTGGATACTTTATAAGGAGCAGATCATGAGTTCAAATCCTGGGTCGTAAATATCTAAAACAAATGATTAAGATTTTCAATAGTAGCGTATTTAAATTTGCAACTAGCTTTTAAATGATTAAATGCAATCGATAGCAAGTTCTACAATGTCCACTAGATGTCTTCTGTCAGGATTCGATAAGAATGAGTTGTTAATTTAATTAACAAAGTTTGCATGTTTCTCTCATTCATTTTGATAAGCTTAAAAAACAAATTCATTGTTATTGTTTAGGGGGTGTCATTATAAATTATAATATTTTTATCACTTCGATATCGTAATTAGAATATATAAACATATAAGAATAAAATATTCTTTTGAATGAGACGAAGCTGAAGTGAGAATATTTATTATGTTTATTTTCATTGTGTCATCGATTAATAATTATTATATGAAGATTTAATTCTTAACGTCAATTGGTCACTTGATTTAATATGTCAAAAAATGACAAGTCAAATAAAGTTAAAGAATTGCGACTGCATACATTGGTGAGTTAAGTTAAGCTTAGTTTAAATGGAGATCTTCTTACATTGCATTGCTCGGAAACGTCCTTTCAAAAGTTATCGAATCGATAGCTCTAACGAAGAGATAAAGCGACGGTAAAGTGTCTTAGAAACTGGCTAATAGCCGGCTTAGGATATAATCTTACATTTTTTTCTTTTTGTCAAGAATCTGGTTCAAAGGTTATTCAAAGACGTATAGTGAAGCTAATAAAAAAAACCTAATTTATAGATAAAATTCACTCATATTTACAATTACCAGCACGTGTTCCCCTCCTCTTATGCCCTGGTTTCTTTCAAACGAGGCGTGAAGAGGCATCTTGCGGGCCGGCAAGGCGGGTTATTCTCAATTTTTCGGAGTCAGAGATTGGTCGGTTTATTTTATAATTTCATAATATAAACTAAGAATTAATTTGTTCAATTTAAAAAAGTTACATTTTTATATATAACAATTTAATTAATTCATATTAAAAAGCAGTTAGTATCGTTATATGTAAAACGGTTAGGTTGTATTTATCATTTTCCTCTCGACTTTCATGTCAAAGTAGGGATCAAAGTGGGGGGGTTTTAATGTCAAATCTCTAAGTCCTGGCCTTGTGAGAATGAATATCGATCATGCCCGAAATCAAAGACTATTTGTGTAAAAGACATTACAGAGTACACGAGTATGTTCAATCATTACATTCTGTTATAATAATTCATACTCCCTCAAGACAACAAGACCACAGTGAGGCCTCTACATGAGGTTTTCCGAGGCACAAGAACTCCTCAACTCTGATATGCTTCTGAAATAATAATTTGATAGAAATACTTTATTCTTTTTATTATATGGTAGTGTAATTAAAACTATTTAATGTTTTTATATTTTATGTGTCACTTTCTAATTAACAATTAATTTAATAAACAAAATATAATATATTATGCAATATAAAATGAGTATCGACTTCATGGAATTGTCTTAAGACATTGATATTTACTAAAAATATATTTCCACAGATAAAATATAAAAAATAATTTTTAATTTTAACATTATCTGTACTGTAGAACAAGTCTTGAACAACGCTATTTTATATATTGTGTTCAATAAATAAATTAATTAAGTTTCAAAATTTAAAACCGGCTGTTCTCAAATTTCTTATCTTTTTTATACTTGACATTGGCAGAATATTTTGCGCTCGACTAGCGTTACACGCCAGAAAAAGAAAAAAAAACCGCTATATTCATTGACAGCAATATACAATAGAATTTCCTAAAATTCATCTCCAAAGTTTTTGGTAGGTGAGTTTATTCTTTACGTTTATTTATTTTTATGGCTAACTTGATGTATAACGTATGTAAGTAAAAAATAAGTTAAAGCTGAAAATTATTCATATTTTATTACTTTTAAATTATGAGTAACATATTTTTTTATTATTTCAAATAACAATAATTAGTTAAAACCCTAAAACCTGCTTTAATGTACTATAAAAATGAAGTAATTTTTAATGTTTAACATTAATTGATTATTAGTAGAATATAATTATATTAATTGAATAGTTACTCTTGGTTTTTAATTACATTTTCATTACTTCTTATGAGAGCTAAGGATAAAAAAACTGATAACAATTTTCATATTAAATATATGGATTATCCTCGGCGATTATATTAGATGAGCTATTATGTGTTATTAAGACCAGTTAAAGCAAAAGTGATTTGAAATATGTACGTACATATATATAGTGTACTGAGTATTAATATAATCGTTACTCTAAATATAAACGACTATCAAAGTATTCAAGGGATCATTTTTATACAATAGATTGGTGGATGAACAAATGGGCCAGCTGATGGTAAATGTGATCAACGCCCATAGACATTGGCATTGTTTAAGATGTTAACCGCTTACATCGCCAATGTGCCCCCAACCTTTGGAACTAAGATGTCAAGTTCCTTGTACCTGTTATTACATTTACATCCTAGTTATGAAATCAATTTTATTATTTTGGCTAAAGTATAATGCAGTAACAAACACTTTCTGTTTTGTTAATAAAATATTTTCCTCAATATGTACTAAGTTTGTTTGAGCAGTGAATAACCGGGGCAAGATGCTAGTTTCTTTAAACAATTCTTATACATAATGTATCTTATAGTATATATATATATATAATTAAAATAAAACGAGACATGAACATATTAGGGGACAATATATTGAAATGTATAATTTTGTTAATGCATTAAAACAATAATTGCTTTTCCGATATAATCTTCGAAAGAGACCGTAATAAATCAAATGGACTAGAATCGACCCTTTCAAATAACATCTTCAATCAATTATAGTAATAATATTTTAAGTCAACAGTTATTACTTGTAATTTAATTTATAAAAACATTTCATAAGTTGTTCGAAATAAACAATTCTTAAATACGGGTGTTTAAGGATTAAGCGAATATGAACTAAATACCCAATGCAAGCTCATTCAGTTATTATTGCAAAAGCATTTTGTTTTAACCGGATAATACAGGAGTCGACTATACAGGAAGGAGATTATCTTGGATTTAGCGAAACAATTTAGTCCGTCCAATAGATAAAAGCACAATCGATTTAACTCCCGCAAAATTATATTACCTACTTATATTAGAAAGTTCACATACATTTTGTGTACCCGTTTCCAAATCCTAACAGGTTTTAAAGGATTACACGGCGCACGTTAATATTATTTGAATCCGATTTGAAATACTAGGAGTAATTCTGTTATTCGAATAATGTTCCGTTTTAGATTTCTAATAATGATAAAATTTTGTTTTGGTATTTGGGTAAGCCTATTTTCACGTCCGATAGATTTCGATTACGGTCGCGTTTGTCCATTATTTTGTTAAACAAATGGGTACACTTATTGTTAATTTCGGAATATGTATTCAAAATATTATTAATGCATGAGGTAAATAGGGTTATTAATGTTTCATAGATGATATTTGTTGCTGATATCTGTTATATTATAATGCAGTGTATTTGTTAATAATTCGATATCTATTGTCCGATTTATGTATGGTTTTGACTATTTGAAAGGACGTTCATTAAATGAAATGATGTTATTGCATTGGTGGGTGGCTTGAGATATTTCAATTATTTCTATTATATATTATGGATGAAGTATCAATAGTAATATAATTTATATTGACAGTAAGCAATAAACGCTATTCGAAGCGCTCGATTCATAATATATTGATTTATTGATTCTATTATATTGATGGCTCTTGTTACCAAAGAAAAAATAAAGAATATTTAACTAAATTACACTTCTGAATTTATTAATTTATAAAAATATTTCCATTTTGAGGTAATTTTTATGCATATACTAAACGCTTCGTAAATACTGTCGTCATATAAAACAATTTTTAATGACAATGATTTTTCGTATAAATGATTGTCTCGTGTGTATGATTTTCAAAATAATTTTCACATCGAATATCTTAAGAATAAAAAATAATCTCGAATTAACACCAATGAACCAAAGCATGTTAGCAAAATAAACATCAAATTAAATTTGTATTACACTCAGCATTTTTATAATAAAAATACTGCATAAGCTCAATTGAATATTACCTCTTAGGGCTATGATATTACAAGCGCCTGAGGTGCGTACTCAGAGTGCTCTAACGACAAAATGAAAGGCGTTGAATGAAGTAAGTTATAGCAAGCGACCGAAGCCTTCTCGTGCGTCTGATACCGTGGCGTCAAACAATAATATATACATATATGTATCCGATCAATAATATTTCAAATTGAAATGAAGAAGGCACATTTCTTATCGCAATGAAAAATTAAAATAATGACTTGACATATGCATAATCCTTTACTGAGTGGGGAATAAAAAATATCATTCATTTTTAGTAAACATTAAATGATTGAAACATTTTTTTTTGGATACGTAATTTTAAATCAGTACCGTTTCAGTAGGAAAAAAATTATTGGTTCGGGTGTTTAGAAAATATACGAACAACAGGTTCGGGCTTCGGCTTCGCACCTCGAACATGGGCCTCGGGCGATAGCTATAACATGGCTAAGTACGACAAAAGGAAAGAAGATAGACCTTATAGACAGCTATATTTTTTTACATCAAAAATATTATGCACATAATTACTAACACCAGTATTTTAAACCCGCATTTACAAACGACTATATCAGTGTTATAAATCTATACTAATATATAAAGCTGAAGATTTTGTTTGTTTGATCCGGCTAATCTAAGGAACTACTGGTTCGAATTTAAAAAAAATATTTTTGTGTTGTATAGTCCTTTTATTGAGGAAGGTTCTAGGCTGCTTTTGAGGCTGGTTTAAGGCTGGGTGAAACCGCGGGGCACAGCTAGTTATTTATAAAATTAATTGTAAAATTATAGCCACACAAACGAACGTATTTGTCTCTATTAGCTAATGTCTGTTATGTCAAATTATAACTCTACATATTGATGGCATAAGTGTTTTGTTTATGTTTCGTTACTTTTGCATATTTATGTTTAACTAGCTGTGCTTGTGGTTTCACCCGTTTATAACTTAAATAAGTAACTAAGAGCATATAAGACTTGTAATATTTACAACATGTTTGGTTGAATTAGACTGGGATGTTAGTATTTATTGGTTTTTACCGCACTACTACACTAATAAACACAAAATTTTGAGTGAAATTTTCGAAACACAGTTTTCCGCACAAACGCAAAGACAAACTCACGAAAATTCTTATAATCATTCAATAGTTTTATTCATATATCTTCCATGTACACACAGCGATCAGTTACATTTACATTTAGTATATGTAAAGATTCTAGTATCTTTTCTACCAAATGAAATATAATTATTTTTTCGTTTTGGTTAAAATATGAAATAAAAAAAACTAGGAACCGTGAACTCTACATAATTATAACATGTCTACATTAAATTCGAAGTAAAAAAATCATTCCTTTTTATTTTTGTTTCTTAATATGTTATTTGTGTTAATTCACCGAAATAATGAGAAAATTATTGCACGAACTCACGCACCGCATATAGGTCATGGAATCGAGCCCTCAAAGCTGACAGCATTTTGTACTCACATATGCGTAGGTAAACATATTGTCAACATCAGCCTACCTTAAGCCGGGACTACACCGTCGCATTATTGTACAGTAATTGCCAACTTATGTCGTCGAACCAATCGCTTTAATTATCCGCCTCGCCCAGTCGCGTGTGAAGATTATTTCACTGCCAAATTCAGATCACATTCGTTTTAAATAGGCGGGCACACGCCGACAATGCGATGCGCGAAATCAGATTACTTTATTCAATGCGAACAGATCATGAATGAAATTGATAAAATCGTCTGCGGTGCGAATGCGAACGGTGCAATTCACGTTATCGCTCAGCATAAAGGTAAAGCTGGTCTTGCAATAACCTAGTTTTCGATTACAAAGCTCAAACTCTTTAGGTGTTGGAAATTAATTTCCTGTCGTGCAAATACTTGCGAAATAATAATATTTTTATGTACATTCTCGCTGTGAACCTTTTCAGAAGTTAGATATTTAATCTAGATACTGCTGCTCGACAATGAATGATATTATTTTTCTATTTAGTTTATAGTTACTATCTGTTTATCTTAACAAAAAAAACACAATGATAAATAACAAAATTTATTTCCAACTAAATTTTTATTAATGACTTTTTATTATCTTATACATTTCTTTGTTGAATAGTAATTATACAGTTATGTTATACTTACTTTTTTGATTTGACTTGATTTGTCTCTTGACTTCACATGTGGTTATCTCTAAACACGATCGTGAAATGTCATAATTATTATAGTATTTCAAGGAAACATGCATTCCAATATTGTTAAACCTTTAGATGGTTTCCATCATTACACATGATGTGTCCCTTGTGCCTGTATTTACATTGGCTCACTTGACATTACGATCAGAAACACAACAATACTAAATATTGCTGTGTGGTGGTAGAATAAACATATGATGAGTAGGCGCTACCTACTTGCGGCTTGCACAAAGCCGTACCACCAAGGGATATTAGCCAACTGAGCAGGTTATATTACAGTGCACAAGTGTGTGCGCGTACACAGGTGCACTCTCTATTCCAAAACTCTCATAATCCGATGGGACGGTAATTCAACAGTTCAGGCGCAGGACCAGGACCAGGACTTTACGTGCTTTCCAAGGCACGTGAGTGTACACACTTCCAAATTCCAGACTCTGGCCCAATTCCCAGGCCAATTCCCTGGCAATTCTTAGCCTAACCTGGGAATTGCATCCATGACCTGGACCAGAACCAGGTCTGCGGCCTTTAAATGTAGCCACTTCACTAGCGAGGCAATCACTTTATATTCATAAACATGAAATTTCAGTGATAATTGCCTGGATTGGAACCCGGTATCATTGGCTAAGATTCACGTCTATAAATAGTATATCCAAGTAAAGCTACTCAGATATACTTAGTAATTATAAATTTTCGATGCACTGGGATCATATCTAGAGATTAATAAGCGTTTTAATTGAAACGACAATTTATGCGGAAAGGAAATTCGTTCTACTGGACGTTGGATAATGCAATCAATCAATATCCAATGTTATGTACGGGACCATTCCGTTATGAACATACTCCGGATTACAATATTATATATATGTATATCATACACCTGAATATATTAGTCGTGTATGTGAATTATCACACCGATTAATATTATCCAATTACATGTTGCCATCAAACTGGAAATTTCATTAACAAAATCCAGGTTTTTTTTTTTAGTGAAACTAATTTGCTTAAACGAAAAAATTAATTCCAATTGCTCTTTTTCGTACCAAGTATTCGGCATTGGACATAAAACGAGGGAGCTCTCAGCCAGGCAGTTAACAGACTATTATAAAATTTTATATCGGAATTTATCTCCTTTACTTAGTATCTGCGAGTACACTCGGGCACCGCAATGGTCGGGCGATAATTTTAAATGACCTGCAATCTCACGAAAAAACTTCACATAGCGCTAAATACTGATCCTCATAATAGCGTATTCGGCAAAAAAATCCCATTTATTTGAAATATGACGTATTTATTCCCAAAAAAATACTTTCCGAAGATGCTTATAGTGAATTTGAAAATAGCTTTAGCAAAATACAATTAACGTAATGATGTCTTTGTAAAATGTATCCGTTAAGGGTAGATGGTTGATGGTTATTGAAAGAATTTATGATTAAGAAAACTGATAAATTAAAATGGATTATTATAAAAACAGATTGCTTAACAACATGAATATATTTTATAACTCAAGAGAGATTAGCCAACAGAGCAAGAGATATTATAGTGCACAAGTGTGTGTGCAATCACAGGTGCACTTCCCCTTACTCACATAATCCGATGGGACGACAATCCGACACGACTGGATATACCAGGCGCAGGAGCAACGGCTTTACGTGCTTTCCGAGGCATGGGTGAATGTAAACACTCATAACTTCCAGACTCCAGGATACTGAGAATTTTTCGACAGAAAATCTCAATTACATTTTACTGGCCCGAACTGGGATTTGAACTCAGGACCACCGAGTCTGCGGTCTTACATGTAGCCACTAGACCAACGAGTAGGTCAGTTAATAATTATAATAAATTGTTGTATACGCAAAACCTGCACACAAAGGAGTAGAAAGAGGCGGCGGAGAAATGTCATAAGAAAGTGTCATATCGCTTGCCGCCACGACACACGAGTTTTACTCCAAAGACGCGACAAAAGATTTTTCACAAGAGAAAAAAATAACAGTAAAAAGTACGTATATATACAGTTAATGAAAGGCTACCTCACTTTTTGAGAGATTTGGAGCTTATTCTTTCAGTGTAGCTTGGAGGATACATCCACGTCGTGGCAAAATTTCATGCGACACATGTAGGTTTTCTTTTTAACGATGTTGTATTTTATCGCTAAGTTCGAGATGAATTATGATCACAATTGAAAACAAAAAGAGACTAAAATTAAGAGTTTATCGTCTCTTCAACATATTAACGTCTAAGTGACGACCACATCACTACAAAATTTTGCCTTTTTAAATATGTAGATGAATATTTTTAAACGATTATGATAAAATATATAATAAAATGTTTTTTTTTGGATTCATATAATTCCATAGATCTTATATTATATATGAAAGCGATATTGATGAAATTTGGTATGAACTATGAAGCAAGATTGAATCACCAAATCAAGCCACACACGAAAACAAGTACATTATAGTTTAAAGGGAAAACTAGATATACAAATCAATTATATATCCATATAATATCTAGCATCGTAACCGGGTAAGTGCTCGTACGTGTCTTATGCGTACAAGTTTACCGCCACCCGGGGGAATTCTCAATTGTTAACTTGTTTCACAGGTATGAACATCGCTTTACCTGCTCCAGCACGTCCATAATATTAAACGTGTCGTTTTCATTTAAACTATATTGTAAAGCGTTTCCACTTAACAAGATAGTTTGATTTATAAAGTAATAAAACTTATTCGGATAAGGGTTTATCGTATCGCGCTTTATGTTTGTGACAAATAGAATTTATTGTTTTTATATTTATTATGTCTTATTAAGAAATAGAACACAATTTAAATAAACTTTTGGTTAACGCTGTAATATTTACTAACTACACTGTAATTCCTGTAATTACACAAGGACATAACATCTTAGTTCCCAAGGTTGGTGGCGCATTAGCGATGATGTTTTTTAAAGAAATGTACAATGCCACTGTCTGGACGTTGGTGACCATTTACCATCCATATGCTCTTCCGCCTACCTATACTATAAAAAAGTACAGAAAAGAACATAGGTCTACCCCTCTAGTTGTGTTAAATACTAAAACAATATTTCTGTTCCTTAATCTAGACTTCTAATGTAATCTTGAAAAACAAATAAGGACTGTTGTTTTTACATGTTAGTTATATAATTTAGATTTGTAAATTTGTTTAGTTTTCGCATTATCATTCAATTTAAGCTAGAAAGTAGTAGCCTGTAAATGTCCCACTGCTAAGCTAAGGCCTTTTCTCCTTTTTTTTGAGGAGAAGGTTTGGAGCTTATTCCACCACGCTGCTCCAATGCGAGTTGGTGAAATACACATGTGGCAGAATTTGGATACGCTACGCTATAATTACTTTTAAATGTTGTATTATGCGTTACCATTACTGATATGAAATTATATTGTCAATTTATAATATTAATAAAGTTATTTTCATTTTAAAAATCTTGTAAATACGCTCTAGAAATTATTTTTAAACACGGAAATTTAGCTCCTTATGTAACTTTTTTACACTATGTCCTACCAGAGCATATTTTTTGCTCTATTATAATATCTATTAAATGATAATAATGAGATAAAACGTATAAAAATATTTTTTTAAATACTATCGTAAACTAAACTTATCTATTATATTACTAGCTGTGCCGCGTGGTTTCACCCGCGTATTAATAAAAATATAATCAACAAACATCAGCCTTCCTCGGTAAAAGGACTATACAACACAAAAATAAATTTTAAATTCGAACCAGTAATTCCTGAGATTTGCCGGATCAAACAAATTCTTCATCTTTATATATTAGTATAGATAATTAAGAATCTACTAGAAATTCCAACGCTTTTATCTATTACTTCTTTGATATTAAGTCATGCAAAAACATTTCCTGTAAATATTTCGTACTTAATTTTGATGTTTCATAATAATCGAAGTATTGAAATGTAGTTGTGCTACCAAGAAAAAAAAATTAAGTTTATTTTTAGGTTAATATACACTTGATCGTAATTTCAATTTGTAAAGGTTTTACTAAATGTCACATATATATGCAATGATCACTTCCTTTCAAATAAGAAAATTGTCCGATACTTGTAACACGGTCAAGTCAAAAAGGTATAGAGTTTCATTGTTATATCACAATGCAACAGATTCGTTTTAAGGCTAAGGTAAATTGTGGGAAAGAGCTCCGTAGTAGCAAATAGAGTCACGTAGCGTATAAGATGGTGCCATATTATCGGTGAGGCGACTTTCACTGCCCAACGTGGACCTGAATAAAAGTTGTAACCAAGATTGGCTCTAAGCTTGCTACATATGCTTCGGAATCTGTATTTTACTTTACCGTTTTGACGTCAAGAACTTAATGACTTAAGGTATGTTTTTTTCTATTGATTTGGGACAATTTATTTAATAGATGTAATATTAGCATTCATCTAAGCATTGCCATATGTAATATTGATTTTATCCCGTATTTGCTTTCAATATAATCCAACTACGGGTTCCTTAAATATTGATGAACATTTGTTAGAAATTTTCTTAGACACAGACTTAGATCAGATTTAATCATCATTTGATTAGATATATATTGATAACGTTAGATAAATATTTGAACGTGCTCTATGACACCGATGACTTCTTAGCAGTAACTTTCAGAATATAACGTTCTAAGTCACGATAAAGATCATAGTACGAAACTAATTAGACAATCGATGTTTGCTCCGATCGTAAAATAGTGACTTCAATTTATAGTATAGGGCTATTTCGATGGGTTTAGCCTTTGAATATTACTATTTCAGTCAATGTCGCATGACGCTGACAGCTTACGATCGGGTGGTAGGTAGATTTAGAAATTTTGTTCTTATGCTTTGCAATCGAAAAAGTTAATTCTTTTCTTAATACTACATATTATATATATTATTCATATATTTTATATTTAAAAGCTCAATTAATAATTTCGCAATGCATATCACTGCTGCAGCCAGCTTCCATCCATCGTTGAATAAGACTCCATACCCCGTGAAGTCCCAGGAAACTCGAACACATCACCAGGTAGAATTGTATCATTATATTTTTTTAATAAAATAAATAATATTAATACTTTTTAAAGCGATTACTGATTCTATCTGTACTGAATGCACACAGACAAAATGTGTACATTTATAAAGCTACTCCTTATATAAGTAATTTATCATAATAATTTCTGGCATAATTGCATTTGTTTTTATCATTTTCTATTCTAATTATTTTCTTTTCGTATATAGTTGTTATTAACTTATAAATCTTGTGACTTATGATATTATATAGGTTTGTGAATCACTTAGTTTGATAACGAACAGCTTCATATATAGAATTATAGTGTTGGATATGTAATCTTACAACAGAATATTTGAACATACTTTGGCTGATAACATTTACGAGATCTATATAGACATTTAAATCAAACGTAATTTTTATATAGTTTTTTTTTTTTTTTTACTTCATAATGTAAATTCTTTAATATTTTTTTATGAATACTCTTTGTTCATTCTTGGAATTAACTTGAAGCTTTATAAATTTTCTGAATATTTCTGATATTCTAATATAATGTGTTGCTTAATATAAAGGTAAGGGTAAGGTTGGAAATGAAATAAAACAACTGGTTATTGTTTGAACAATGTCCATATTATATTTATTACCACATACACACGGCACGATGTGAACCTTGTCTTAAATCATTGTATTATAATAGGTATATGTACATTGCACAATGTGTATACATACATCGCCATACACGCGCGCCCCAAGAGGCTGTATGATTATATATCTCATAGTATTATGTACGTTATAATAATGTAATATTCCAATAAGTTAAAGTGCACTGGTGCACGAAATCGGGGCGACGGGCATACTCGCCGCTTTTTACAAAATGTTTGATATTATCATTATTTTAATAAAGAGATGCCATAAAAACTAATTTATTCATCAATACGATTTATATCCATATTGTATACAGATTCATGTAACATTACACGAAGAAATGACGAAAATAATGCGCCGACCCCGCGACGAGCTGCGTCGCGGATCGTTCGCCTATCGTTATCTCCTTTCTCTAATATTTCAAATGTACATGACACCAAATTCGAACGTATATAAATCCAAATTTACTTTAAAATCTTAGGTAATTGATTTTTATTGCTATAGAAAATCAGTCAGCACGCGAAGCACGTAATCGAGAAGTAACCGCGAGAACGAAACCAAGCGGGCGGCGTTGCGCGGGGGCGGGAGGGATGCCGTTGATTCGGGAGCGAGTTGCGTGAGCGCCGGCGGTCGCCCGCACCGCCGCACCACGCGGGCGCAGCGGCGGCCGCCTCAGCCCGCCTCTGATTCTCAAATGCTACTCTCACAGACACGCTCTGATGCTGCATGATACAACCGATTGGTTCAAGTCGGTTCGTGTGGAGCCAATGCGCGTCCGGTTCTACGCGAATAACTATACCTTTGGTCCTTGAAACATTAAGTTGGCCATTGCCGAATATGCAAAGCTACTGATCTAAGGCCGCCGCGGCGACTCTACGAACTTTACCAGTCTGTCACTTTATTAGATTAAAATTAATTATTATCTTTATTAACGATATAAAGTAGATAGTGTAAAGTAATGTAGAATGTTATTATACAAAATATAATAAATTATTTTTTTAATCTTTACTTAGATAGATATTATACGATAAGTCGCAGTAATAGGATCACATAACGAATTTTTAAAATAAATTTGAGATCTCGCTTATTAAATATTATTATGTAGTCTTTATTTTGATATAGAAACATTTCTAAAATGGCGACTGAAATTAACTAATGCGTTAAACGAACAAGCGAGAATAAGGCGGCTGCGGCGGTGAGTTGTTCTCAATAATCGATCGATTTCAATGATAAATCATGGCTTTTATTCTTGAAACTAATTCTATGATACGCATTGCTTAACAATTGACTGGTTGTGTTCGTGGATGTTCTAGAACTTTCTAAATTATCGAATTGCCTTGCCGCTTTAAAAACTGCACAAGTCATATGATTTTAAATGCGAGTAATCACGCAATATCCTCGAATAAAAACCATAAGTTATTTCAAGACGATCGCTTTTAGACAAGATGATCAGTCAATTATATTCCTAACACACACCGAGCCCCAAGTGACTTACACGCGGGCCATTATAGTCCACTAGCAAGTAAAACTATTAATTTTTAAAGTACTTTTTGGTCATAATTATACAGCTTTTGCTTTAAAAATTAAATAACATTTAAATTATTGCAATTTGATTGGCAATCGAATGTTTAATTATATCCTTCTTTGAAGCATATCGTATAAATTATTTAATTTTCGAAGCATCGTAACAAAATTATATATGATGACCCGCGTGGAAGTCCTAAAGAGACTAACGAAACAAGCTCAAAAACCGTATTAACAAACTATAACAACAACAATGAAACTAATCTGTATAAAGCTAATCCTGATTGTAGCTCGAATGAGTCTAATAGAATCGATCAGATGGTCTCGGGTATCGACTAATACGTCTTTTTTACATGCGGCTAACTATGTATTTACAATAGTATTTGTCATTGTGTGTCGTCTCGGTGCAGTCGCGGCGAACCGATGGCTTCTCACGAACGAGCGAAACGAATGTCTCTCACTATATTATGTATGTATGTTTGTACTCGAACTCGCACGGGGATAAGCGGCCGTGTACGCTTTTCCTACTTTAAAAAGGTCGGTAAGAAAATATAATTATAGTGAGGATGTATGAGTGAATGAGACAGTCGACGGCGGTACGGTGCGCGCGCGTCGCTCCGCCGTCGGCCTGGGCCTAACAATTATAACATTTCATCGTAATAATTAAATATTCTAAGAAAAATGTCTTAAATACCTATAACACCGTAAATATAAAACAAATAATTACGTTAATTTGTTAGGTATGATATCGATTTACCGACCGTCTTGTATAGACTCACACCTTCGATTTTATTATCAATTTCCTAGCTAACGTTTAACAACATAATAGCGGTCGCGTCTCCTGCAGGATGTGCGCAGCGCAACCCGCGGGCGCGGCGTGGCCGAGCTCGCGGGCGCGCACGGGCTCACGTAGCGAACGATGTTTCGGCACGAATGAACAAAAAAACGCGAAGCGAGCGTACCGCCCGGCGACTGGCACGCTCCTTTTAACACTCCATTATTCAATTAACTACATACTCGTAAGTAATAAATTACCTTTAAAAAGAATATTGATTTATTTCGTATCATTTTCAATATTTTTGTAACAGGAAACATTTATATTTATAACGTATTTATATAATTATAGCATTTAAAAGATTGTTCATTATTATTACCTAAAATTTAATACCTAGATTTATAATATTAATGTTTAATTGATGTTGGTAATGAGTAATAATAATAGTAAATAACGAATGATTGCAATCGAGTGCACGTGTGTAGTGAGAGACGCAGGCTTAGCGCAGACCGCTCCGTCGGAGGCCGGCCATCACTTCGATCTCATAGACGCGCTTCACATGCGTGTCTTACTGCTTACTGTTGCAAACTAGACAAGGTGTTCTTCGAAAATTTTTCCAGTACCTAACGAATATGATTAATGAATTGACTTTATATTTTACTCTATTACCTCAAACCTGCGCACTTTGGTGTGGCTTTTTATATATCCCTGTCTTTGGTTTATTGAAGAGTTCGAATCGTGTGTTTTCACGGTCTATTCTGTATGAAAATTTTATTGTTTAAAATTATTATTTTTGATTAAAACTTTAAATACGACTAAGTACTGTGTGACTCCGCGTTTCTATTGGAGCCGCAAATATATTCAACAGTGGTCTTACATTAAGGTAAATACAATCGTAAGAAACAATGAAGTATTAATTACGTAATGCACAAAATTGTTATTTTATTATAATTACAATACCTACGTTCAAAGGTACAAGATAGAAACGAGTTATTATCTTAATGCGATGAGAGATATTTATCCTGAAATGTTCCGACTTAGCTTTTCAAATGTCTTTATGAATCGTAAACATGATCGTGTTATCCTTAGGATAAAAATTTATACCATAATACATATAATTATAAGAAAGTATGTATACGCATAACTAACATAGTCTTATAGGGAAGTAATCCAGAAAATTTTCTCTACGGAAACAGAATAGCCGAGGTGATTTTATACAATTCGAATTAGGCGAAAATTAATTACATTCATAGGTAAAATATGCGCAATATGTATTAGTATAGTAATTATGTTAATATTTGACATTAATATTAAAAATAGATAGAATAAAATATGTGTTGGTGGACGAGCGAGATAGCGCGCGGCAAACGCGCGGTCGCAAACCGCGTTATTGTCTCCGGCCGGGTCGCCAGCGCATCCCGGCCCCTACCAACCTTTACCGCTACCGACAAACTCAACTCTATACACGCGGAACACGAGGGGACAAGCTTATTGCGAATACATCTCGGCCCGATACTCTGCTCCTACTGACGCTTAAAACTCTTAAATATAAAAGCTTACTACCGAAAAATCTTAGTACGCGAAATTGTTGAACGTCGGATACGATTCTTGTATGCCACGGAAACGATCCCCTATCCACAACATAAAAAATAGGCGAATGGAAAAGTAGACATGCAAGTTACATCTTAAACTGTAATTTAACTATGAATAATAAAATATTTTAAGATATACCTCCCTGCAATGAAAACGTCTAGATGCATTTATATATTACGAATTGTATTTTTTTTTTTGTAGTTTAATTATTTATTATTGACAACACATCTACAGTACAGTCGAAGCGAGAATAATTTGAAAAAATACCTGTTTAATCAATAGACTATCTCTCGTTCACACGACAAAAAGTATTATCATTATTTACAATAGACAAGGTGTCGGGGTAAGGGGAGAGTGAGGTCGGGTCGTGGGGTTGGGAGAGTTGGGATTCGTGGTGGTGAGGGTACGGTGAGGTTGAGATGCCGCGGTCGACGGATCGGTCCGCGCGGTGGCCGGACGGATTAGACGACCGTCGCCGATGCGGCGCGTGGCGCGGCGTGCGCGGAAGTTGGATTGCGGCCGCTGAAGATGCGCAGGCGCGTGGGCGGCCAGTTGATGAAAGTTGCGAATTGTAGGGACTACGATGGTACACGCGCCGCCACGCCGCTCGCCACCTGTACGTGTGAACCGTTATATTCATCGACAAAAACAAATGTACTTATAACCCTAAATACAAAAAAAAAAAATGAAACAAAGTTTTTTATTCTTATTGTGTAAACACCTGTTAAAAGTATGTACTACAATACCTCGGATGTACGTATTTGCGAGAATAATTACACACACCATTGTTTTAAAACGCCATTCCACGTAATGACATTTTAATTGTGTATGGCGAGACCACACAATAAAAAATAATACTCACGTTAAATATTTGTGCTATAACACTTTCAATGATAACCGTTGGTGAAAGCCGCGGGAATCAAGGGCCCCTGTAACAGAAAAATTGTAACATGTAATTTATTGCAATTTTCTAAAACTAATATTTTATAAATGTGTAATATAGTCATAAAAACATCATATTAAATCCCAAAGTTGGTCACATATTCATGATGTAAAGTCGTTTGTACATTTTGCAGTCACCACTTACCATCAGGAGGCCCATTTGTTCGCCAACCTTCCAAAAAAATCGAGCGTTTCGAAAATAAAAACATATTAATAAGGTTAACAATACTAGGGAAATATAAAGTGATTAAGCATTAAATGTATTTTAAGTCAACGGTATTAAGTTTTGAGTTCACAGTCGATAGAGTGGTAGCAAGTTCAGTGGCCAACAAAATAAAAACAGCGAGTGGATGAGTTAGAGCGGCGCGCGACCGCTCGGCAACGGTAATTACACCGCTTGTTTTCCTTGATTTACGGTTATTGCCCGTGGGGGCATTCCCGTTACCTAATAAGACCGTTTTACACCCAGGAACCACATGAGCCGAATGAATCGGCCGGCGGCTGGACTGTTCATTTTTATCATTAATATCGTTTTGTCTCCATGATAAAATTGTACATAAATCACTTTATTTGTCTCAACATAAATTCTATCTAACACCTTACTGTATAGTATACACTGTACACATTTAGAGTGATATTATATGTAAAAGGAAACTAAAAGCTTTGGGAGTAGTTTGAAAAATGTCTCGAAGACAGTACGACGTGAGGAGTTAAGATCTCTACGGCGATGGCGGCACTGGCGGGTGCCGACAAGCAATGAAGACTGATGGCGTCTCTGGGAAGCGGTTATGGAGCACGGTCGCAGTTTTAAAAAGCCATTACCCGCGGCAGTGCACCGCGTAGATTGTCGCCCCCCATCTCCCGCCGTTCTCATATTTCGGAACACTTTATAATCGCATCTCTCACGCTTCACTTGCTCGCTAACTTATGGTGATTATGCCGTAAGAGCGACGAGCAAGATCGGTTCGGTAATGAGATTGGACCGTCTCGCTAAAATTTTAGAGTGTCGTCAACTGCTAATTGCGTCTGTGGTGCCTGTCACGTGTCGCTTCACATCGTTAGACTTAACATTACTCGGAGCATGCATTGCTTAATAGTCTATTTACACCATCTTTATTAAAGTCTTATTTTGATCAAAGATATCAAAACGTAGTTTAAAGATAAAGAATTAAATGAATTTCAACGTCTTAGGAGCACAAATCAAGAGGTTGGAAGAAAAACAAAACAGAACAAACATTAATTTGAATTCCGTGACAGTTGAAACTTCTCGAACAGGGACAATTTTCTGAATTGCCTTCATTTGAATCTTACTGAAATAGGCATTTTTGAGAATGACGGAACAAATGAAAAAAGTTGGAATCGAAAGTTAATAACTTTATCCCATTTATCATGAAATAAAATAAGTTGAAATTTTTTTACTCGTTCTTGTAATCAAATAGATTGTACTATTTCATATATATTATTGAAAATGATTTTGTACGATATTAAAATTTCATGCTGTTACAACTTCTACGCCTTCTGAAATGATTTTATAAATTTATAAAAAAAAATGCTTCAAATTATTTCATGAAATGTAATGCAAGTTTTTATAAGCGTGGAATTGTCAATGTGCATTTCCATAATGATTTGCAATTGAACTCACTGGGGTGTAATTGAGGGGCGCACGGCTGACTGCAATGGCGGGGAATCCAGAGGGCTGAGGGCTAGCTGCCTGCACGTAGCCAACGCTGTCCGCTGCAGACCCGTATACATCAAGTGCCGGGCCCGGTGAGCTAGCAGCTGGGAACCCCGCTCGGCCACCGGCTGTATGCGGCGAGGCAGGCGGCCCGAACCCGGCGGCAGCGGCCTGATAGTTGTTCATCACTGTGGAAAAACATACCATTGATAATATTCGTTTAATTTGTACATACAGTACATTATGTAATCTTATAAAGATTAAACTTACATATCTTATTATTAAAATTAAAAAATCACACGTTAAAAACATAGATAATATCGAACGTTTTTAAGAAATATTCAAAATCCGTACCATTTAGATTTATAAGGAGCAAAATATGAAACATGGTTATGTAGCTTATGACAATAATGTTATGGTGTTTTGTAGTGACATTAGATGAGTTTTATAGTTTGTTATAGTACAACGGTGACAAACAAGCAAATGTATGACTGTTTGTATGGTATGAAGGCGTCCTCACCTGAGAGCGCCTGCGCGAGCAGCGGTGTGTTGTTATTCGGTGTGAGTTGGCCGTTGGTCAGGTCCACTGCAAACATACACATGGTTCGCATTCGCTCCACGTACGCGAGTGACGCGCACACTCGCATAATGTTAACACACAGATCTATGACTGAACCATCTTTTGTGTTTATCTTGTATGATTACCAATCTTTATTTCTATTTTATCCGAAGAGCATTAAATGTGTAAAGCCTGGTATAAACTAGAGGCGCGTATACGCATGAATAATAACGTCGTTGAAGACAGATGCCATGCTGACGGATGAGGACGACTCCCCGAGCTAAGATGATGTTGAAACAAAAAAATATCACGTATATCACGTGCATTCAAATGAAAAAAAGAGAGAGCTCGAAGTTTCGCGCGCATAAATCACAGAGGACGAAAAAAACTTTTACAAAATATCCAGTAAATTATCTGACGTGAGTTCTCGGTGGCACGCGGCGGTCTGCTTATTGAATAGAGAGAGGCATTAGCATACGGTGCACGTAGCAGCGGCTTGACGCCGCTCGCGCTCGGAAACTCGCTACCCGCTACGCCTTACCTCCCGCCCTAGTTACTATTTTGCACACAATTTTCAAAGCTTTTAATGTCTTCGTATTTTAAATTAGTCTCAATTGCTAGTAAAATGTAAATGAACGTAACAGCTAGTACGTCTTTTAAAATTTTTCTTATACCGTCATGGTCGAAGAAAATTAATCAAAGTGGAATTATTGCTAGTAATCATTTTAAAGTGTTTTTTTTTTAATCTATTATAATCGTGGTACATTTTATTCGAAAGTACTTAAAAACGGATAAATATTCCTTTTTTGCTTGTTCATAATACCACCATTAGTCCTATTGGCTTGTACGACAAATTTTATTTTTGTTAGATGAGCGAGTTATGATTTAGTGTGAAAAATGAAGGTTCGCGGCCGCACCAGGTGATTACCGGCTTGCGAGTGACTTTGCAAAAAAAAGTACAATATAAGTAATGGAGGATGAATGATAGATGGCGCGGCGGGCGGCCGGCCGCGCTCGTGCCCGCTCTCGTCCGCTCGCTCACCGGCCCTCACTAAAATGCTGACACATTTTAATAATATTACGCTGCGATGTGAGAGGCTATTTATTTGAGGGTTGCCGAGTAATAAATAAGAATTTGAGTAGTAGCGCAGACACGTCTACCGATCGTTAACGTGTCGATCGCACGTACCTCATTCTTTTCCCATTACACGACAGCACCACCATTTACTGTCTATTTTGTAACATAAAAGCGAAAAGGAGTAACGTTACTTAAATATATTTTTATAAGACTATTGTGTACATGTTTTAAGTAAACTATTAATATTTGTAGTTATTTGTAGGTGAGTTTAACGTATTCGAAACTGATGATTCGGTTTACAAAACAACAAAGTCACAAGCTGAGCCAATTAAACACGATCTCAACACGTCTTTTGATCTTAAATAATTCGCAACTTAAGCAGTTCTCTTCACCATCAAATGGTATGAAGAAACTTCATACTTATCTACTGAGGCCATATCAGCAGCGGCGGACGTTAACTTTGCGCTTTAAATTGTAACATATGTTTCAGATGTAATTTGAACGTAATCGCTAAACTGGAACATTGTTAGTTCTACTTATTTAAATATCCTTGTACACTTTTACAAATCAGAATATTTGAAAGGACTCCGTATATCGTCCGGTTATCGATGATGTGTATTCGAAAAGCGTCCTAATAAGGTAATAGAAATACAAAATGACTTTACAAGTTAACACCAGGCAATTTCAAATTTTATTGGCTTAGCTGCGAAGTCGTAGGGACTTTATAGAGGTAAGGTGATTCGCACCCCAAGTAAGCCCCGCGCCTCTCGAGAAGCATACATTCATCTATAAATTCAGAGCCCGTCTTGCGCGAGCTATTCGAACTTTCATAATTGCGAAGTTCGACGAAACTTAATAATTCTTCTTCGGAAATAAGATGACGGCCGTGCAAAATATTCACAGGGCGTACTTCGACAAGACTTACTCTTGGAACCATAATAAGTAAGCCTTAGTTTTTATGTCTAAATATTTTTTCAAGAGTTTCATAATATTAAATAACATCTTTAATCAAGAGTAACTTGATAGACGATGTTTAATACGATATACTTTTTGAATTGAACGAATGCGTTTAAGTGTAAGAATGTAAGTAATATATGTATCTTGTATAATGTATGTTCCAGTAACCGTGTCGAAAAATAAAAAATTACCCATACTTCATCACCGACTTGGCGCGATTGAAATGTTTTATTCCAACGAACACGTAAGTTCGATCCTACACAAACCATGCCGTAAACGTATATTTAATAGCCGCCATCAATAACTCTCCGCGAAGATGATACGCTTTGCGGATTTTCGATGGCTTAGCTTGGACTTATCTCAATTGCAAATTAATGGAATTTCTATGCTATGTAGCCGGTCGCCTCGCACGCGCCACCCTTCGCCATTTGTAATTCAAAGAAGCATGCGCGTGTCCTTTCTTTAAATCTCACTCTAATAACTTTTATTGCATCCCGTTAATAATATTCATACAGCTTAAAACCTCTTTTTAATAATGTTAGTGTATGATTGTTCAGTCATAGATTACTTAAACACGAAAAGCGATATTTAAAAAAAAAAAGCTAAAAATAACCGCGTAATATAAAATTCACACTTTATAAAAAATAGAGAAGAAATTTTTAAAATTGATCTACTTATACATAATTTTACAAACATCGTCTACCCTCTTTTTCAAATAATATAATACTTGCGGAAAACACCGCTTACAGCTACATTGGAGACTACGGCAGAAAATTATTAACTTCTTCTATTCTATGTTTCATATTTAAATTAGGAATATGACTACTAATAGTCTAATTGCGTTGAACATTTCTTATTTTTTAATAATCAGCCTAAAATACCATTTGCCTAAGGCAACAACAGATTTAAAAAAAATACATTAAATACTATTCTATATCTTATACTAAATTAAACAAATACCACTATAAAATGAGTTTGCACCACCATCACATTATTATACCGACAAGTATCTACCCGATCGCTTACTTACTACCCGCTAAAAATCTTAATTATAAAGCATTTATTTATTTTCGAAATCATTATACAACTTCGGTACGGAAAACCTTTCCACGCTAATTTTTAAAGCTTCACTAATTTACAATAGGAAGGAAATCGCCCGCCATAAAATTACTAAGTCTAGACTATTCTGAAACTCCGCTAGTTAAATCTCATAATTGGCCAGATCGAGTCTACAAATTTTGCTTATATAGATTCCACTCTTGACTTTCTAATTCACCTTCTATACTATAATCTATTAATTTAACTCTAAGCTTAACTAATATTACTTGACATTTTTTTAATTCTATGAGTCTACCACACGTTTTTATAAAATATTTTCACAACAGAAATTCAGCTTACGCAAAATTTTGCCTACACTATTCTATATCTCCAATAAAGTAAGATACTGATCAAACTTTAGTTCAAAGTTCAAAGATAAATATTACTCGCCCTATTGCTGTTGTGGACTGCACTCTCCATTCACCAAACTGCTGTTTCTCTTGTTTTTTTTTGTCAACACTATCGTTTTCGTTTCAGTCGATATCAATAGTATATATAACACTATGATACTCTTTTTAGATAAATCCGTCATCCACGTTCATATGTTTAATATAATATTGTTACTTCAATCAAATGATTTAAATTACCATTTTCAAACAATATACTTCCAGAAGGGTTGAATGGCTCTCTACAGTTTTTTTACAGTTTTGGTTCGATTAATTCTTTAATTAATCTAAAATATTGGAATGGTAATAAATTTCGTATAAAATTTACCATGTCGGCATTCCATTGACGACATTCTAAGATAATATATGGGCGATGAAGTTTGCTAGACTAACGCATTTATTTATGCGTAAGTAAATAATCTATTGACATTCAAGAAATAAAATCTATTTAACTATAAAATAAAAATTCTGACCCATCCAAACACAGCACTCTTTATCTATGGGCGACGATAACTCGACGATGCTATCGAGAACTATTTCTAGTATTTACAAGAGAATCTAATTTATAGATATATATGAAAAGAGAGATAGAGAAAGAGTTTACATGGAGCGAGGTCACACTGCGCTCCGACCTAAACGACAAGCACTAAACATAGCAGTTACTAACACAGTTAACGGTCAAATATCTTAAATTACGAATGGAGTTGGCACATTCACGACACGCGGTCACTCGCCGCCTCAGCACATAATTATTTCAATACAATACGATCCTCAAGAAGTTTATTTTAGTTAGATTTGTATTCTTCGTGGAGAACAAATCTACATTCTTAGCTAGTGAGTGCAGGCGAATAGCATCGAACTATGCAAAATAGTTGTGTGGGTCTGATCCGCTTGCTGCATTCTGAGGGCGAGCGTGTGGAATGCGAGGAATGTCGCAGATGTAGCGGGACCGCGGTCGCACGTGCCAGCCTCCAGAGGGTAAAAGCACACGGTCTCGCGACAGACTGCTCTACCGTTACATGGTAATGCCACCCCGCGTGACGCACATGCATGTGCTTACCGGTCTGCTGAGGGGGGACGCGCCGCGGACACCACGCTGCATGTACCGCATTGGATGAGTCAGAAAACGGAAAACCAACGTTAAAATTCATTCGAACCCCGAGCCATAAACTTCGGTCATAATAAGAAATAATCAAACTTCACCGCACGCTAGCCAACTCCACGCTACATACTATTTCTTTTAGTTTATTTCGGTCGCAATCGATAAGCGGACGAATGTTAAATAAGCGGGCTATGATCGACCTCGATTGTCAAGCAATCAGTCGGACAGTAAACGATAAATGTTTTGCTTATATAGCGGAAAATTCCTTTATTTTAAAATATATTGGCTTCACAATACCATAACCTTACGATTAAAATTAAGACGATATGTCAAAACAGTGATAAGAACAATACTAGTGACTTACATAATACATTGAATACATTAAAAATTTGACACATGGGATACATTACAATTTGAAAAAGTAGTAATTTACGATACCTAAGTAATTATTTATCTAAAATTTGGATAAACTTCCTGATGGAAACCGCTTTTATTTCAATATTATATCGTATCGAGCTATAGGGGCAACCTAGTCGGGCGGTCTGTTCACGTACGCATCTGCGAATTCGCGTAACCATTGTTATAATTTATAGTACGTGTTTGCGACATTGCATTCCTTAGCTGCGATTCGGGGGAGAATGGAGGGCGTGATACCAAAGAGATATTCGCTTGAGAAAAGATTTATTTGTTTTCGTAAGATATTCCGGGAGCCGTTAACGGTTGTTCCGGGTAAGAGAGTGGTTAAGTTGTGGCGTGTGGCGGGCGGGCGGCGTGGCGCGGGCGGTGGCGGCGGCCTACGAGCCCTGCCCGAGCCCACCCGGGTTTACATACTCCACACCGACCAACAGACGACTTTCCGGCGGTATAACTCCCACTACACCTGCGGCAACAAAATAAAAAAAAGCTACAAAGCCCGCCACGGAACTGTGAAGGGCTCCGACAGAACCGCGGCGCTTAAATAAAATAAAAATTATGTCAAAATGTAACTACGTTATCCAGAACCCAGGTATTTCTACGCTTTAAATTAATGTGAATTTTAAAATAATATAAAAGCTAATAAAATAAAATGTTAACGCGGAGTGATACCTTTATTTATCTTTATGAAAAAACATGGGACTGACAGTTTTTGATTTGACGATTTAAGATTTCCGACACGCACAATATGATGAACTTTCTGTGTGTATCGTATTAAAGTAATCTCGATTTGTATCACGCACAACCAAAATGCAGGGAAGGGGATCATTACATGTTATAATATATATCGAATTGAACACCAAATATTTTCAAAACCACGGTGTTATTCACTAAATTATAATTTACTTGCTATTAGTGGATCTAAACACGCAAATAGATCAATAGCTTGGGGCAACTCAATCTGATGCCCGTGGTGTTTAATGCTGATCACAAAATACATTTTTTCCATGGATATTACGTTTTTAATGTGAAGCTATTATTTTAATGACGAAATCAACGATACGACTTAGTAATGGGTGTCGCTTATAACCAGTAGCCACACATTAAATATAATATAATTACGTTACACGATATATTTAAGCTTATTTTATACATTATGACTAGTTTAGAGGATGGCGATAAGGACGGTCGCACACGTAGCGATTTATGATCGAATTAACTTATATATTTTACGTAATAATTTTGATAAAAACCTTAATTTTGATAAAATAAATTATTGCGAGGCGCGGTGATGAAGCGACGGCTTTGCCATGAAACGTCAATAATCTCATCGATTTTACGTTACGAGGGGGAGATTTTATCATTATTTCGTATCGTTTAAAACATTGAACCGTTTATAATAACGTTAACACGAAGGAGGTTGCATAAAATACTTGCATCCAAAAATATTACACAACAACATGAATAAATATTATCATTAATAACATTATCGCTTAAGCTGTGTAAATATATAAAATATAATAGAGAAATAACTTTGAAACACAAAGTAGGTATATAACTACATAAGTACATTAGAATTATAGCAAATATTCAATTAGATAATAAAATAACTTTCTCAAAGCTCGATTATATTTTATATGATAAAAGAAATCTAAACTAACTATATTACGAGCTACGCAAATGAAAGTCTAATGTCGAATTAATTTCCTACTCATCCTCTAAACTTAGTATTTTTTTGAAATTAACACCTAGGTTACCTATTTTTCTACTTGTCTTAACTGTCTCCTTATATTGTAGAAGTTACTTAGATATACAACTGTGTACTGACTGAACACAACATAGTACAAATCAAGTAATTTTAATAAATCATTAGAATGATTTTATTATTAGATTCGAATTTTAACATTGAAATAAGAGTAAAATTGATTATATAAAATGATGTATAAATCAAAATTTATGTAACGATATCAATAAAAAACAATTTATTATTTAATTGGTAAATGAATGTAGCATTTTCATTTTACGTACTTTTGACGAAAAGTACTCATTGAATAACTTTAATCATTTCATGAATGCCAAAATGACACGAGAATAATGGCATTTTATTAATCTATCGTTTCGTACACCTGAGTAATAATGTAATTAAGAACATAAAACGGTATGAATTATCCAGTATTAAAATTATTTTTTTATAAGTTAAATAAACTTTAATACAAAAACATTATCGACAACGTTTAAAGAATTTACAAGTTGTGTTCAGTCCTGTTTAAATTCTAGAGAAATTTAAATTCTAACTTCTTCAGCATGCTATTAAAGATATATGCGTATAATATTTCTACTTTTAAAACGCTATATAGATTACATCTAAAAAGATAAACAGTTCGATTCACCTACAAAGTCCAAGCACTTGCTACATGATGAATAATAATACTCTAGACTAAAATATTCAATAAATATGCAGATTACATTTATAGTTGATCCGGCAAGGTTTAATGCCTTAGCCTCGGCCGTCCGAGCCGTCTAATTGTATATGAATGTCTGCGGTATTAGTTTTTATATCGTTCCCGGCTTACAACGGATCACAGGCTAAGAAATATTGTAGATTTATTCAGCGACGTGGTGCAAACTGTCCCAGCTGTACACTCTCGTGTCTCGCAATTTTTTAAGAAAATATTTACCGAGTTGCGTTTTATTCAAGTTTCTACGTTATAGTGTACTGAAGTGGATGTTAATATTAATTTTCATTTCTATATTTAATTCGAAAGCAGCAAGTTATATAATTCAAGTGATTTTAGTTCACTTATAAGAACTTTGCCATAAGATCTGTCGTATTTCAAGACTTCTATTTACTACATTTTTTTTCAATGATTTTGTTAACATGCATAAAATGATAATTTCTTTTAAAGTATTGAAAAGTAAATACGTAATAATTTGGATTATTTTGTATAAATTTTGTAATGAGTCTGATTTTAATGAAACTTGTGTTGAAATAATTAAATTTAAAGTTTAAGTTTCTTTTGGTGCAAAATATATCGCCTTTTACGTTGTTTTCTTTTCAAACACTCAATATTAAACATTATTTTTGATAAGTAACGAATATGTCGCGTGCAGTAAAACTGTAGCGTACAAGTAATTAGCGGCAAACTATTTGTTTGACAAATACGAATGAAAAATGCAGTAAATCGCACTCACTACTTATTGGAAAACCAATGTGCTGAGTATATTGAGCATAATGTGCATTTACTAATATTTCTGGACGTAAATTTTAAATATGTTTATTATATAATATAAATCCGGAGGATTAGTGGTACAATTCTAGGTAAAATTACTGAATTATACGGCGTTAACCAAATAGCGACTGTGTCTATTTGAACAGCTGCGCTTATCTCCCGCACATAGCAATTAGACATTTTACGTGACCATAGAAGATCGGACAGCTTATTATATCGTTCGAATACGTTTTAATTGAATAATACAAAACAATTAATATTGTTAAGTCTTCATCGTTCAAAGGGATCAACCGAAACCTTCAAGTTTCTTTGTTTAATTAGCGAATGTTTTTTTCGACGGACCCGTAATTTACATACAAGTTACCACAAAAAGGACGTCACATTTTCAGTTCGTTTGTTTGAATCTCTTTAAATCTCTTTAAAAGCTTTCGCTGTTAATGAGGAGTAGGCAATGGCGTAATATTAGGCGGTGACGTGGCAGGCGCGCGGCGTGAACGGAGCGGGGGGAGGGCGAAGCTAACGCGGTATTTGCGCTGGAGTGTTTGCTTGACGCGTAGCATTTGAGAATCGTTAGGGAGAATCGTTTGTAAACATAGAACGAGGCGCTCGCATTTGGTCGGATTCTCTCGACCAAATTCCGGAGGTAAACAATAAATAGCATTTCTCAAAACTTGGACGTTTTGTAATTGACGGCGTGGCAGATTTATCTAGATGGCTCAGTCATTGTTAGAGGTGTTAACTTGTTAGTAAAGTTGTTAGTGCGAGTTCACACGAACTTTTGCCGTTGCTTTTGCGCAAGTTAGTGAAATAGTAGTTAGTGCATGGTCACCACTATATAGATTACGAAAAGCCATATGGACCGTTAAGTTATTTAAATGGTTGACGAGTTAGGCGATTAGCGGATAAATGTCGATTTCGAATCGTTAGCAGTTTGTGGAATGCATTGTCGTCGGAGCGAGTTCACAGATGCATGGCGTGTACATTGTAAACCCCACTGAGCTCGAGTGGGTGGTATGGCAGGAGTGTCGCCAGGTGGTGGTAGTGATTGCCGGACAGTTGGTGGTGCAAGCTCGCCAGGGGATTACCTGCGGGGTATGGCAGCCCGAAGCTAGGATAGCCCGAATAGCTACGTCCTGCCGCGTAGGCGGCGTACGCTGCGGGGAAACCTGTACAACAAATAAACACATATTAATTGCTTAAACATAAAATATACAGTAAGAAATATCTCATCATTATTAATTGGATTGATTCTAATTGATGTAACATTAATCAAACATAGGTACTGTTAGAGCTTGTACTGGTCTTTTAGTCCATATAAACTTTTGATACATCACACATGTCCCATTGGCCCCATTCTAAAATAGACCCGTCACATAAAAGGTAGGTAAAGTATACCGTACAAGCTCGGTACGACATCGCTTTGGACATTGTCCAGCAGACGATATTTTGTAAACATCGTTAAATGTAGCGCACTGTGAGTGAACTAACGATGGTCTTGTTTCAATTAACAGACGTCTTCATGGTATTTCATTAATTTACATACTAATGCTACACTAGAGACATGAAAAGTTCTGGACTAATGTGACATTACTTCTAAATGTTACGTACAAAACAATATGTTTAAATATCTGCTTTTTGAACATATAGTTAGGTATAAAAATGTAAATGATTGATGGCCGGACCGTCTACGGAGGCTGATATGATTACCACCCCGGATCGTTTATCATATTATTGCCAATCAAAATAGTGTATCTGTCAGATCACGTGATCCATTACGGCCAATGGAAGCACACCTCGACACGCTGTTTGATAATCCATTAATTAAGTTAATCGTCGTCTATTATTTTCAAGTAATATTCAGCCAGTTAATTTTATATCTGATCCGTTTTGGTATACTCAAAATGTGGGTACTGGACTTTTGGGGTATAGCAACATTATAAAGATTGGTCATACACATTCCAACATAACAACGATCTGGAGATGCGGATTTGAAAATATATGGATTGACTTTAATAATATAATGTGAATTGTAAACTTACCGTCAGGAAGAGCACCCAATGACCACATGAAATCTAGAAATGTAAAAACATTTACATAAATTGATCGATCCTTATATAATAATTTATATAATCGTGTTTTCTAATAAAAAAAAAACATTAAATATTTGAAACATAAGTGTACACGTGAGACACTATTTTGCTTGGCGATGTTCGTGTGGATTTTACAAACATATGTGTAATAAATGCTTACATTAATTTTTTAAATTTAAACATTATTCAAAATTTCTAAAATCGACTACCATCAAATAGATTACTAATATGAATATAATGGGGTATATTAGTTTTCTATCACCAAGATGATTATATATTGACTTAAAACGTTAATCTATTCTACACATTGTTAGTCTAAAACTAAACATGTTAAACAAACAGACGTATTTAAATATTTTAGAAATGATATTTATTAATCTAAGTACTACCGTTTTTTTTTCCTACTTAATAAGTTAATACAATTAATACTATTTATTAGTTAATACGAGATCTACTTCATAAAGTACATATTCGAGTGTATTGTTAACACATTATTGTTATATGTAACATATAATCGTCTAATAGTAAATAAAACCAAAACAAACTAAATAAAACTAATAATGAACATACATACTTCTTAATAAAATATGCATTGCACAATATAAATAAAAGTATTTAGTTAAATTATTCTAAAATTCTATAAGTACATAATTGTCGTTTCGAATAGTTTACCTAATCTAATAAATATATATATATATATAATATAAAAAAAATTTAAATAAATACAAAATATATTTACTAAAAATCACAAAACTCATATAAAACATCGACTGTTCATAGGTACCTCTTTTCTTCCAACGATAACATTTTTTTGAAAAGCCGACATCGAGTTGCAAAGCTATTTATAGTAAAATGCTAAAGAATATAATATGATTTAAGAAAATATTAATTCCAAAAGAATTTCATCGAATCAACCGCATGTAAACATCGTATCTAGAATTTGTTTTCTAAGCTGCATTAGTTGTTTATCATGGATGGAAATGTATTCAAACTGGCAAGAATCAGCAGAACCATAGGGCCCTTATTCATTATTTCACATTAGATACTACGTAAAAATCAGAAAAATACCAGGCTTATTGCTATTTCTTCTATCTATTTATAAATCAAATGACTTTAAGCGCCTACTACCTGGTAGAAAAATATTACTCTCTATTACCCTACGTAAAATTGTTCCAGATGATTCTCTTCTACTATCTGATAAAATGTAACCTTTATATAAACCTTTGTATACAACTGTCTCTATAGTTTTACTAATTTATGTTGGTACACATTTCGAAAATTTGCTATCTAACTGATTTTCTAATGGCAATTACTAAAATAAGACACTTTGGATATTATCTGTTTCCTTAGTTACATTAAATAATACGCTTCTAGGATACAATAGTTCAGAGGAATGTAAGAGATATCGGGGAATGGACAGGACAGTTCGCCAGCGCAGCGCTATAACTCCACTAAACTCTTGAATTAACGAAAAACAATTTAGCACAACAAATTAGAAAGGTTGATGGGGGTGTTGTTGGAAGAGGATCGCGGATCAGAGGGGCAAAGGAGTCTGCAGTGTGGAGTGAGTGAGGGGAGAGTATAGGGTCGGGATATCAAGTGCATGAGCTCCGAGGAGTTCCGAAACTGAGTAGGCTAGGGGGGGTAAAGTAATGGGCGCAAGAGTTGGACGTGGGGGACGCGGGGTTGGGCGCAGGGCAGCAAGCGCACGACGGTACATGGTAGCGGCGCTGGCAGACCCTGCACCCACTCCTGCACCAGTCACCAGCAGCTGCGCCGGCGCGTGAATGGGGTAAGGAGCGTACCGAACGCCGCCGGCTGCCACGGCGCTACCTAGCAACTCACCGTAGGCGCCGCGTCCGGCGGCTCTCGTCTTTGCCAAGTTAGCTGGAAGCATGACTTCTTTCGGTTGTGCTTTTTTGCATTCCACCTGTAACAAATGAAAAAAAAATGCTAAATTGACAAAAATAAATATAAAAAATTATAATAATAAAACTTGTTCCTAAGTTTGTCGCTGTACTCGTTTGCTTAACGACCGCAAGAAATTAGTGGAACGACATTAATTGTTTAAGAATTAATTGCTATTATTGTACTTGACAGCACTAAGTAAATATCATCACGAAATTGGGTGAGTCGCAAAATTATGGAAGAAAGGGGGTGACAAAATCAGTCGACAATCCGTTATGCTTCACGGTTCGACTCACAAATTGAATTTTAATATACTTTATTAAGTCAAAGAGCTTACCATTGAATGCTTATTGTACAGGATGACAAACTTCAGAAGGTTTGAAATATTCATTTGTTATTACAATATACAACTAGAATGAGATTTATTTGCAAGAAATAAATTGTTATTTGCTTTAATTGTCCTGTTTATCTCATCAATAAAAAATTTAAATAGTAATAAAGAAATAAAACTTATTCTAATAAAAATAACACCGACTAAGGTAAATTAATGTATCTTATAATTAAACTCTACGTTTAATCGATCCATTAAGCAATTTTAACGAACGGTATGGTTCTCTTCAGCTTGTATCTCCTTCCCCACCCAAGCGGGGAGGCTGGAGGCAAGTATAAATTACCCAATCTACGTTAACCCAAGCCTCTAGCATTAGAAATTTCGCTACCAAATGAAATCCACACAGAAAAGTATGTAGGCTTGAATTATGTTAACGTCGTTGAAATAGATCGCTTTGCTATATTTTCGTCTTTTTAAGAAAAACGTATGTACTTCGAACACATTAATCTTAAAATTTTGTACTATAAGTCACTGTTAAAAGAAAGACTTACAACTTCAAAACGAGTACATTTTCACGAATATACGTTGAATATCTCATGACAAATTGTTACGTTTAAAACCGCTTGGCAGACGGACTAAAACTCGGAGTAACATTTTTCATCGGCGTGCATAATCGCGACGCGTTCTCGTTGTAGGTACGGTACATAAAGTCCCGTCCACATTTGTCACGCGGACGTCACGAGCCGACAAATGAAGGCTTTGCCGCGGCGTTCGCGCACTTTGTGCACTTTGCTCAACTTTCAACACCGACATGGAACTACGTGCTTTTGCATTAACGCGGGGAAGTGAGAGTAAGGCTCCATCATGTGGAGTGTCTTTCTACCAAGTTTTATGCCTAGATAAGGTTGAATAATCAACATGTGAAGTTGAACTTGAAAGCTTAGATTATACAAGTAGTACGTATCAACAAAGGCTTTCATAAGGAATGTTTGTGTAGCTCAGTAAGTCAAATAACAAATATTCTTACATATATGTAAATATAGCTTTAGCGCTAGGAAGTACAATTGTGTATCGCATAAAACAATGGCTTGAAAGCTTTCCATAACACAATCGGTATTCTTTGCAACATAAAAGTAGTGAATCGCAATTTGTCACTGCCGGTAAAGCTTTACAAATGAACCAGATCTACGCCAGCGTCGTGGTCGCCGCCATTTGTCCAGCAACACGCAAACTATGGGACAAATGTCACCATAACTGATAAAGTTTAAATGAGATTGAAGTTTTACTTCGACTCCCGATTTTTTTTCTATCTTTTGTATAAAACAAAAAAAATAGAGTCGGACAATCGGTTCAATTTTAAAATCAGACTTATACGTGTGTCTACGATAATAAAATCACTTCTGAAGAAAATTCAGTTCGGGTTCCAATGTTAATTGATGTCGCGTCGCTGGCGAGCGGAGTGGGAAACAAAAGGTCACAAACAATTCGCATCGGAGTTCGCAATTCCGATCAAGCGTTCGAAATCGCGACGCAGTTTAATGACACGAAAAATAACAAAGGTAAATTGTATTTAGCCCCGCTAGGTAGACGCGCCCCCGAGGTTGTATATTGATCGAATCCCATCGAGTTCTATTCGACATCGACGCAAGAATCTCGGTTTAACGGAGCGGACTTAAGATCCTATAGGCTGTAGCTTACTGCCGCTTGAACTTGAGCCTTACTGCCCGCAAATTGTGCCCCTAATCCCACCGATGTGTGCGAAATTTAATTGTTTCGCTAGAAAAGACCGCGTTTTATACTTCGCCACCTTCACTGATCACTCGCGACTCGAGACGTATTAACGCAAATATAAAAGCAGTCATTATATTTTTACTCGATTGATTTTGACCAATTTCTTTTTCGAGGTTAAATAAATCCGTATGTAAAAGTCAATAAATTTAAATGCCAGTACGGAATAACACGTACTGTCGTTGAAATGTGATTTCGTTTTATTGTTAAATATGTGTCGCAAATAGTCAAGAATATTTTGACACAATCGGAAATAATTTTTTGGTGCTTGTTATTTATTTCTTCATCGATATTTATATAAAATGCGATGCATATTTTAATTAACGCTTTAACTCGCTGAAAACAAATAGAAAATGACTTTCCAATAATTCATTAACAGTTTTTGACATAAATTACGATGATTAATTTAACTGTGCTTCTAGAAAGATTGTATGAATAATTTATTTTTAGAGGTAATATGATTATACCGAGATGGCCTAGTGGTAAGACCGCGTGAATCTTAACCGATGATCGTGGGTTCGAACCCGGGCAAGCACCGCTGAATTTCATGTGCTTAATTTGTGATTATAATTCATCTCGTGCTTAACGGTGAAGGAAAACATCGTGAGGAAACCTGCATGTGTCAAATTTCACTGAAAGTCTGTCACATGTGTATTCCACCAACCCGCTTTGGAGCAGCGTGGTGGAATAAGCTCCAAACCTTCTCCTCAAAAAGAGGAGAAGAGGCCTTAGCCCAGCAGTGGGACATTCACAGGCTGTTATTATGATTAATCTATAGTTGTATAAATAACGTTTATGGACAGTTTTATATTACTGTAATAAATTTGTTATTATGTGGAAAGTTTAAGCGTTAGAATGACTGTACCGACTTATGCAAGTGTCTTTCAAGCGTGGAGGTAAGAAACCACAAAATATTGCAACTTTTCGCAAGTCGGTATATGTTTACTGTGCTCGTTCATGTATGTTGACGTTAACTGCATTTTATAAGATTTTGCGTTTGTTTCTTTGCACTGTATTCTTCAAAATTCTTTTGGTGGACGGCGGGCAGCCGGCCAAAGAGAAATATTGTATAAAAAGCTATAATGTTACAGTTCTTAAATACAAATAAACTATTATAATTAACGTAAAGGTAAATAGTATAAAAATTTGGATAAATATTTTATACGATAGTTCGTATCTAACATATTTTTTAATTTAGTATAATGTATATTACATCGTAGTACAGGCGTGATATATATATAGTGTTGTAAGAACACGTTTATGTACGTGAGAGATAAACGAAGACGCAAAGGGGGTAAATGGGGGGTGTGAGATAAGTTTATCAGGCAAACCTCTCGGCTTCGTATTGACAGAACGTCGCAAGCTTGGCCCTGATTGCCGCCGAACGGAAGGCGAATCGTGGGAACCGGAGACTAGGTAAGAGCTCCACAAACACGTCCCGAAAAAAAAAATGGAATATTTGTTTCCTTTCTAATGGGGCATTGATTTTAAAATAGCAAACCATTTCATAGGTAAGTATAGTAAGTATATACAAGACTCTTATTATAATTTTATATTAAAATGCATAAAACCTTAGCCTGGCTTCTATTATGAGTTAATTTTGCAAAGAGCCTTGCTCGGATTTTTAGGATGGCTCATTGAAAAATGACTCTTTTAAGCGAAACCGCTCGAGTCCTTTCATAAAACTTTGATAACGAAAAAATCTACTCGGAGCGGGCGATGTTACGTAAAGATGAGTACCAAATCTTGTGTTCAACAGGTCATGGATAATGAAACACTGTGTCACAACCTGGAAACTCTTTCCATATTTACCTAAATTTTGAAGGAATAAGATAAGCAACGGTAGACGCTTTTCCGTTCAACGCCGATGCTTAAATTGTTTGAGTGTTTACTCAAAGGGTGAGGAGAGGAGAGGGGTGCGATGGGTTATAATGCGCGAAATTCAAATCAGATATACGATCGAGTCTTCGCCCGTCGCCGATAAGCGGTAATGTTACCTGCAACGTTTCGTAGATAGCCCTCCAGCCACTCGTGTATTTCGCGTCGCTTTATATTGAAACGTTGAAAATAAATTCCTAGATGGTCGCGAGCGACAGCTCGTAAAATTATTCTTCGGAATATCCTTACAAAATATCACTATGTTTTTTTTTCGTAAAATATATCTCAAGATACATGTTTTAATATTTTATAGCCTTACATGAAATATATTTCAAACATTATATGTAATTTTATTCCCTCAAGTATCCCATAAGACATGACCTAAAAGGCAATGTAATCAATATTCTTCTTTGAAGGTTAACGTCTGTGACTTTGCAAATCCTTGATCGGAAGAGGTTTTTTAGAACGTAATTTACATTGGTTAATGATATTACCTTTATTATACTACGACTAACAAAACCTATTGAACAGAAATGATATTAAACTTATATCAAAGCCTACAATTGCAGTCGCAGGAAACAGTGTTGAATTTAAAATTATCTTAGCACAGTTACCGTTATAGAAATGTTAGTTAGGCATTAAATATTAAGAGGCAGTGTGGCGCTGCTACGTATATGGTTCTGGAATATTTATCGTGGTTGAACGCGATGTGCGCCAACAGCTATTTCTAGTAAATCGATCGAATCAGTTATGTAGTTCTTCAAATGTTTGTTTAACGGTCTTATAAGCTAGCACGTTCGTTAAATATTATAATACTTTGAACGGCAATTGTAATCGACAAACGATCCAATTTATATTTATATTATCATTTGAGTTCTTTAGAAACGAGGTGGTAGGCTATGACTTTTAAACTCAACCGAATATTCTATCAAACAGATATAAACTAATCGTTGTGTTCTACTTAGACGAGTAAGTAGACCAGATTAACCACGAGAGCCTTACCATCGTAGTTCTCAAGGTTGGTGGTGCATTGACGATGTAAATTATGATCAAAATTTCTTACAGTGACAATATCTTTGGGTTGTGGTCAATATTTACCATTTAGTAACCCATTTCTTAGTCAACCTTACCTTTTACTTACTTTGAAATAAAAAAGTGATACATAGTAACATAATATACAAGAATAATTAATAAAATTTAAAGAATGAACGGTAACTGAACGACTTGGCAAACGATATCCATTTGAAACTCAATATGAATGGTTGTAGCGAGAGTAAAACAAACAAAATGCGTATTGGCAACTACTCAGCAGTGATAGCGGCCGCTTGCAATTGTAAACGAACGCGATTACCGTGGACTCGTTGCTTAACTAATTCGTATCAAGCTTAAGAGCCACTCGAATGTTCTAGAAAAGAATAAAACGGTTGCGAATGGCTAGCGGAGATGGCTACCGCATCGTTTAGTCAATTGAAACGTGCTATAATGTAATTTGTATAATATTAGGTGGGGACGCCGAGCAGAACCTCTATAAAAGTGTTTCCATGTTAGAATTAAAACGATTGAAGAATGAATTTCAAATGAAAATCCAAACGATATACTGAATCTGAAAAAGTAGCATTAAAGACTACTTATGAGAGCGATTTGCATTTAAGTGTATAATTGTGGAATGTCGGCATCTGTTACGTGTGCGTTAATGCAGCTTCAATTTGCAAAATTGGATGTTTCTACGGCAGGCTATGTAGTATCTCTTTTCTCTGTCAAACGCCCTCAGCTTTCATTAGGTAATGAAAATTCATTGGTCAAGTTTACATTACGGATGAGTGCTATAAAAGCAAATCCAATCTTATTGGTTAATGTTATCTGGATTACCTTTTAAAGCTAACGTTTTCTTTATTTCATATTCAGAACTTGTAAATAAGATTTAAGATGATGTTTGAAATTAATAGTAGTTCGCGAGCGAGTGTATGATACAAGTATGTACATATTATAAGCTGTAGCAATTAGTAGCAATTAAGTGGGTTGCGTGGAGCGGCTGCGGCGCCTTGTCAGACCGCCACGGACTAGATTAAGGTTTGCGGCACATGGCTCCGGTGCTCGTAACTTGTTTTGCATGAATCTGTACGCGACTTTCATATGACTCCCGAGAGGAAACTCAGTTCAGCACCTCTAATGTAAATGAAATTGTGCGCAAGAAATAAAGCAAGACTTCTCGGCCGCTATTTATCGCAGCCAGCGTCTCCTAACTCCCCCGTAATGGGAATGTGGAGACGCACCAAGCGCAGTAATGAACAGGGCTGCTCTAACGTATGGCCTTTATTGATGATATTCGCTTTCGCTATTATTGGTTTCTTACGCAGCTACGCTTTCACAAAAACCTCCGCCATTGAAAATACCACACTTAAATCATTTGTCGTGTGGCACCTTGACATGTGGCGTAGTTCACAGGACTTACATTTCAAAGGCGGGTGGCTTGTACTATAGAATATTGATTACAATGGTAATGTCGATAAATATTTTTTGTAGACTAAAATGGAAGTTATTTATTTTATCAAAATTATTATACATTTCCCTGAAATCGAATAAGTATTAGTAATTAAAGTATATTCTGATTCGGTCGATAGGAGCGTGTGCGGGGTACGGGCCGTGCCTTGCCGTGCACCACCTGTGATTAATTAATTTTCTTTCACGCTTCAAATTTAAGTTTGAGTCGAAATCGTTAACGGCCGGAAGGGCCTGTTGAGTTATAATTTACGTCTTTGCGTTCGCCTCAAGTTAGTTGCGTTACTTTTGAATTGCGTGCCGTGTGTGCATTATAACCATTAAATTTATATAGTGTACGTACATAGGAAATTAGGTGGTTGTTCGAATACTGATTGCTGTCAGATAACAATCGAACTTGTAGATTTTTACTTAAAAGCCTATAAGTGATTAGTCGTAAATATAATGCAAAAATATATAAAGCAAATTAATATAAAAACTTTATAAATGATGGATTTATTAACTACTTCAAATGTTTATATTTCATACAGTCGTATTCCAGTTCGTATACAATACAATTGAATTAAATAGAACATGAATAGTGTCAAGATATTAAATTTAATATAATATAGAAAGTTGGTTTCAATAAGACGGTGGTCTTACTAAAGTACTTGATATATTGCAGGAATAAAAATCGGCTCGGACGAATCGATAAAGCTTAAGGGAGAAGTGTCTGGATCCTGTTAAAACGGCAAGTTTATGGTAATCATGCCTGAGGAGGAACACTTGATTGATTGTTCAAAGCGAATCGAGTGGGGAGGAGTGAACGGCGAAGTAACACGAATAAAGTAAAAAACGCAAATGAATAGCCTGGAATTGTCCCACTGCTGGACTAAGGAATCTCGTGCTTCCGAGGAGAATAATTGGAGATTCTACTATGATACGTAGGTTTTCTCACGAACTTTGCTTCGTCGCCATGAATTATTATAAACACATATAAGGCACATGAAAAATATTGGTCTTTGCCAGGATTTGAGCCCACAATCTTGGGTTAAAATTTACGTGTTCGGTTCCCGGATTATTTTCAAAATGCGGAGTTTAGTTAACGGGCAACATTAATGAAACCTGCCACTAGTACCGCAATAGTTAATGATAGTCGCTCCGTCGGCCCTGCAATCTCCTTCCTTATCGAAACGGATGCGCGAAGCCTATAGGCGAGACCATTCTTTAATGGCAGTAACGACAAGGGTGCGTTATACGATCCTATACTAGCCTGTTAAGACGCTAAGAGAAATGGCTATCGAGGATCTGAAGATTTAAGTGGCAGTTTCAAATGTGCCTACTTTTAGTGTTATGTCCTAAACGGAAACCATTTGTTTGCCTCATGTACGATCGAGAAGAAAAATGTACGCAATACCTAAAATGCTTTAGCAAAAGTGTTTATGCGATTGCTTGAAGGCAAGTGCACTTTTATATCATTGCAGACTTCGCCACTTTTTAAAAGTGTGGTTGCATTTTTATTTTAACACCTTTAACGTAATGTCCTTACGCGTATTATATTTACTATTTAATTATTTATTTTATTATTGCAATAAAATCAAAATTGAAAAAAATAACAATAATAATATTTTAACTACATAACTATAACCAGGACAATATAAATGTGATTAAAATACACCGTAAGCAAGAAAAGAAAATAACAGCAGAAGGCATTGTGATGGTGCGTGGGCATAAAAATATGCACATCAAACTAAAAGCACGGATATGAAGACTTCTTACTTTAAAAAGACAAAAAAGATACACATTTTTATCACGCAAAGGATACTATTTTTATTTTTCGCTAACGTTCGTTACATAGTATACACATAACCTTACACGTATCACAAAAGGGATGACTGGGGTCCTATTATGAATTTTCTTGCGTAACAGGTAAAGAAAAGGTTTACGTGTCAGTCTCGCATGCTTAAATCCGGCAAATAGAAATTGATGTCGAGCGAAATAGACACTGCACTATATCTTACACATTTAGGAACATCGCGCGCTTTGTTGCTAAAATTCATAGTAAAGTGAAGCAATTAAGAGAGTAATGTATAAGGACGTAATGGACTGAAGAGAATTTGTTGCAGCATTTTAATGGGGCCCGTATTTATGTTGCGAAATGACGCTTCACGCTTCTGTATTTAAACTTGTGTCGGATGGCTCGTTTATGTTATTTTTTTTTTAATTATTCGTTTGTATAAATTACTCTATATTATGTTACATACATATTAACATCGATTTTGTTTCGTGATTTCACTGTGATTTCAACAGAACACCCTTTCATATAATTTAATAGTTCATAGTTTTATAGCGTTGAGCCAATATATTTTTAGGCAAGTTGTTTTGCTGTTCGAAGTAAAGCGAGGCATCACCCTATCACGCCGTGCAGGAAGGCGGAGCAGCTATTAGCTTAACGACCATTTTAATATAAGAGATGACGTATTAAATTTACGAGGGCAGCTACTCATGGCGTAAACATCGACGCTGACGTGACGCCTCTATCTTCTTTATTGCCTACGTAAATATAACTATTAGATGTCTTTATGATATGCTAACACAAAATTTTAATGGGTTGCATTGTTTACGAGTCATGTTTAAACTATAATATTACGTGAGTGACGCTAGCATCATCCTCAATGTCAAAATATTACACATAAATTCCGCGTGACGTTTAAAACAATGTGCCTACTTTGTAACTCCATAGCAACTTTGTCCCTCAAATTGTTTACGAAAACAACGTAAAAACTGAGTTTTACTGTAACATGATCATTTGCGCTGGCACGCAACAAAAGGCAGTAAGCGATTAGTTCGCGCTCCGTCCTGTACACGTTAAAGACATTTTTCGACTGGAACCGTCATTTATATAGTACGTGAATTACATAAAAACAAATGTTAAATATAAATAATAAATGAAGCGGGCAGGGATATGCTCGATGATAAATTGTCAAGATTACGTGTGTAGGGTTTCGATTCGTTTCCTAATTAGTCATCAGGATTAGACGCGATAATGAATGACTCGTTTTTATTAAAGACTGCGACGAATACATTACGCCGGCGTATCGTTCGCTCTTTACACACCTCTCGTTTCGCACGGAAGCGAACCGTAATTACTCTAAAACACTACCCATTTGTTTGATGTCTTTGTTCGTTGTTTGCTCCACTTAGGGCGAACATCACCCCCGATTCCTTCTATCCGACGCATGCAGCGAGATTCGTACAGCCATTATGGCACGAAACAATGGGGTGAGGCAAAAAACAAGCATTAATAATCAGGAATATGCATCGACAACGCGGGGATATATCTGTTCCCCAGGCTTTTCAGACTGATAGAACGGTGAAGGGAACTTTAAGTGACTATGTAGATAATGGCTCTTCTGAGTTGTACGTATGTGACGCCAATTGAGATATTCGGATAGGGAATTCAGTGCGTGCTTTCTTTTAAGTATATTTGTAAAGATTTTATGTATAGTGAAATGGAAAATATTCATCATACATTGTTTGGTTTGGTATATATTGTTTATACATTACTGAATAATATTTGATAAATTATAATCTTATGTTAAAAGCCTGTATGTTGTAATTGCTAATGTAAGTATGCTTTTATTTATGTAATTTAACAACACATCTATACCCAGACGGCAACAATCCGGCGAATTATTTCAGACATATTCCAGTATTAACGTACAAAATTACTTTTGTACAGCTGTTTGTCACACCGAAATGTTATTTAAGTTACCATTTAATTTTACTAAAATTGCCTTATAACAAATAGAGTTACTCGCAATAACACACTTTGTAATTCTCTGTTAATTGCTGCGGCATTATATCGTATTTACTTTTATTGACGCTATCAAATGTTTTGGATGATAACAATTTAATAGTTAGATATAATATTCTAATTACAAACGATATTAGAATTATGCAATAACGTTATTATTATAACGCGAGCGCGGTATCCCGCGTATTACAGGCTTATAATGTTGTTTAAAAGTGATTATTATTTCAGGGTGGCATGATTACATTTGTTGCATTACGCAGCATGGTGCTATCGCAAAATACCTCTGGCAATAATATTATATTAAATGCAATACTTTTGGTTTAAATTAGTTGCATCAGTATTTGTAATGTTGTTATTTGATTCATATGTGAATTATTTTGAATTCAAGGTTCGATTTTGCAAGTTTTTTTATCTGTGTAATATTCGTCTATGTCATATTGTGTTATAGTGATAATATTATTTTAAAATTCTGCTTACATAGAAATCAATGCGACATATGCAATTGTAATACGTTTAATTTATTTCGTTGTATAGTGTTAAGGTAATATAACTGTATGTAACTGGACTCAGTTATAGTTATAATATTATAGTCTTCATGTATGTCGACAAGTCAATTTAAGGGTTGGGGTAGTGGCATATGATTGTAATAGTCTCGTTTAGAGCGGCTTATAATATATTGCAACATATGGACACTATTACCCTATAACTTACTAGCGGTTTGACATTACTTTGTTGTGTATTTTGCTATACATAAGGAATCTCTGCATATACGTACAAATACTTTTGTATTTTAAGCCTCTCACTTAAACTCTGACAGTTTTTTATGTGAAATCCTAACTATTTTTCTGTGTGCTTTACATAATGAAAAGTTGATAGGGTTCTAAACAAATCGTACAGCGTCGGTAGATAGAATCTTTACCTTATCGATTTTTTATCCATGAGTGATAAAGGTTAAACATAAAGAAAGTCCCACGATATATGTATATAAAAAATCGAATTATGTCTGTTTTGATTGATTAAAATTTAATTTAGAAACCTAAATATTGTGAACAAGATAGTGATGTTTGTCTTTTAAATTTATTGCCTCATATAAATAAAATCATGGCAACATTTCGAATAATCATGTCTCCAGTTTCCCCGCGGAGAAAAATCTAAACACGTAAAGGCAGCTTTAGTGGCGTTTTATTGGCCCTGTTTGGACCGACGCCAGCTCACTCCTTACTCTAATTGATATTTGGCCGATAATGTTAACATTAAAAACGTATTCATTCAATTAAAAAAAAAACAAATACGTCACTACAATCAATAAAAATACTTATTTTTTTAACATAATGTAAATGAAAAACTCTTGTAAATTTGCTTATAGATTTCATCGCATTATATTGAAACTAATTCGTTTAAAGTTTAAACCATATAATAAATTGAAATAAACATTATGTTATAAATAAATAAACATTCATAATTGTACTCTTAATTTATTATTATAAATGTGTGCAATGCAATTGTAATTTTTCACAAGTCATAAATAAATGCTTCATTATATAAAAAGTATAAAACTTTCTACGTATGAAACCTTTTTAATAAAATGAAGAAGTAATAACATCACATAGTAGCATGAGAGACTACTATTGTATAGCTCGTATAAAGTGCTACAAAATTTGTTAAAGTTCATTGTTACACTGTCACTTAAATGAAAAGCTAGCAAAACTTGTTTCGGACCTAAAAACAATTTTTAAATAAATCCTTTTTTGAAATAACAATATGTTGGCCAACTTTTCAGAAAAAACTGTGTTCGAATGTAATTTAAAATTATATGACGTCACATTTTTCGTAATATACATGATGAATTTAAATAAAACTTTTTCGTACTTACCATTTTGTTGTTGATTTCGTGAAAATGAATTTCGCACACTTTGTCTACTATGTCTTCGCTTTGAAATGTGACGAAACCAAAACCTGAAACAAAGGAATTAATATCAGGAAAGGTAGAGATATAAATATTTATTTTCATAGATTATAATAAAGACATTCATCGGCATAAAATGTAACCTAGGAAAACTAAAGAAAAGTTTATTTGTCTATGACAATTGAAATTGTTTTAATAAAGCGATACTTCAAAAATTAATTGTCGATCTCAAGAAGTTACTTCGTTAGTTTGAAACGATGTCTACGTCTTTTAATTAAAGTAAATTGTCATCTTGTTATATTAAAGAACGTCACGATCCGAGCAAAGAACGCTATCGTCAGATTGCAGATGGAATCAAAACTTAAACATTTTTCAAAAATTTAATAATCCGGGAAGGTATTGGCGGAAATCGTAGCAATATTTCTTCCGATAAAGGTTATAAGACATTCACGTGGCCGCTGCAAGGAGCAACTTCGCCGATCCGTTTCCATTCCAACTTTAAGGCCCGCTCAAGTTTTCCACATACGATTCATGAGTAACAAATTCGAATTACGCATTTGAAACTCAGAACCGCTTTTCGATATTTACAGTATTTCGAACAACAACTCTAAGAGCTTACAGCGTGTCACATATAAACTTTGTAATAGGTCGAAGTATTATCGGAATCACGTAATCGCCTGACGACGAAGTTTTGTTTAAAGCGACAAACAATTCAAGGCGATGTGCAAGCGTGTTTCTATTCGCTAACGATTAAGATACACACGACTGACGTGACGTGTCCACCCACGACGGCAAATAACATTAGTGAGCCGTTCTGTAAACAGTAGATGCCCCGCCGCGTTTATGCTGACATTGTACACCGGGTGGCGTCCCTCGTGTTCACTTGAAAACTTTAACTAGTTCGTCTCATGTCCGGTGACTTGTATTGTAGTTGTGTAAACATTTGTTATAAATTAACGCGATTCAGATCGTTAGTATATTAAGACGTAGAAACTATATTGAGTATAATTTTCATTGATTTCGTTATGTTTGAGAATTTCTATGAATATTAGTCAATATTTAGTTCATCGTCTTCTATAAGTCTTCATGAGACTAAGCCTAAACAAACAATTCGTCCTCTTCATCGAAACTAGGGCGCACTTGGTATTTCACGCGCGGCCGGGTGGCTTTGCGTACGAATTGAGTCAAGGATAGTAACGCCCCGAAAAGGCAAATAGGGGTTTTGTTGAGTTCCATAGATCGTCGTATTTTCTTTATGCGTTATAAAGTCGCTACGGCGTGTTTAGTAAACAGGATACAACAGTTTTACATTGTTATCGAAGAAAAGATATTCCAGATCTATATAGTAAACCGTTTGTAAATAATTATACCAGTTGGTAAATAAAGTTTGGAAAACTATAAGTACGAAACAGGGAAGTGCAAAGTAAAACATAGATTTAAGACAGTTACGCTGTTGAAATGAGGGTAATGTCGATTTTGTCCGTTATTTATGCGGGACTGTAAACGGAATAAAGTAGGGAGCAGGCAACATCGGCGTCCGGTGAGCAAAGTTATCTGCGGGCATAACGTTTCTGCAAATATTAAATCGGACCGTCAACTCAAAACAAACTACTCAACTCGAAGTATAAGTATCTAATCTATATAATTATTTCTACGGCATCTTAGCAACTGTAACACAATATTCGAATGTTGGAAATGAAACGTTAAGAGAATAGAGATAAATCGTATTGTCACTGACCACGTAAAAAGTTTTAGGTCTCACGTCGCTTTTGTGTATTCGCTGTAGATAAATGGGGCATTTTCGTGAAATTCGTCCGCGTCACTTCTCGTAACAAAAGGGAAGATAAATAATCTCCGCGTAAGAAAAGGATTTTGTAAACATAATTATTTAAAGTCGCAATTGTTGCTCTGGATGTCTTCTAATGAAACTTCTTCAGGGACATTTGAAGAAATTAACTTTTTTTTTCAGTTTCAATTACGGCTTAGAGTCTCCATTGTTTAGAGGCGATTGGATTAGAATCTTACAGATTGCTCGCAATTAAAATGTCGCCTGAGGCGGTATTACGATTAATAGGCTATACTGTTAATTATTAATTTAAGATACCTTCGGTAATATTTATCGAAACTTTCTTTAGTATTTTAGAAGGATTTGCGAAGACATTTTTAATTATTTCAAGAAATAAATAAAATAATATATTTGGAATATTGTTTCATAAGGTTTTTACTTAATGTAATAATTTAATATAAAATAAATAAATTACGTATTCACCTTGGATAGGTTCGTTATTATAATATTACAACGAAAAGTTAAAGCGAAGATTATGAATGTGTCTGCCAATATCGAATATCTATCTCGACACATCTGTCGGGCGGCACGTGGGGCTGACAGGGGGCGGGCCCCGCCCGAATCAGGGCAGGCAGTATAATCTGCCCCGCACTGTATGAAACACCGACCGGTGGCGTTTATGAGGCTATAATAACCGTATAAAACGCGACTTATTGTAGGCGTCGATAACTGACTTCGTACAATCCTAGACCTTCACTTCGTGACACACACCAAGTTCATTTTCGTATAAATTAATCGCTACATTCTTAGTTTATATCACGTGTTTACACGAAAAACTAACACGTATAATTGACTGAAGCAATGCAAACGATGAAGTGTTTCAACGGTATTCGTTGCGATTATTTTTGCCCTTGTTTTATATGAAATAAAAATAACGTTCTACGTTCGCGGTAACAAGCAAGTTTTCATTAGGAGTGAACTCAACAAGCACTCAGATGAGCAGCGGAGAAGTTGTCCGCTGGCCGCGCTCCGACGTTCAAACTTTTGTTATTGTTTCGCTTCATTATTGTAATACGAAATACGCAGCGTTGTAATTAAGAGATACTAGGGAGTTGTCACATCTGATGAAATAGTTTTACGAAAGTTTTATCGAAGTAGTCTCATCATAATAAAATGTTTGCTCCATAAATAATAGCCGGATTGCTTGTGCTAGATAATCTACGATAACAAGTTAATAGCAATAGTTATTAGCTCGAATGGACTTCGTATTGAAAAAAGAAATAGACCACACAATCGACAGATCGGCGATCGATGCTATTAGAAACCTATTAACTGTTTCATCCATTGTGTGTTACCTACAGATAGACATACCTTTCGTTCATATTGTGAGATATTCATCTTACACATGCTCTATGTAATATATTATGTATATAGAACATGAGAACATTGCAAAGTAATTTCTACATTTCTATGCGAGCAATTCAAATGTTTTTCTTAATATTATATTTAACTTGTATGAATAAAAAAACGAAACTTATCGTTTTTTTTTACAAAATAGACTTCATTAAAATTTCCTACATGCAATAACCAAACAAACAGCTTTAACTATTACTGCTAATATCGAATGTTTGTTTGTATTAAGATTTGCCTAAGGCTCCAGTTGAGTTGGTAGTCAAATAACTAAACAAAAAGTATTGAACATGTCTGGGTATATATGCAAACAGTTTATTGCCGCTCCCAAGAATAATACACACTCCTGATTCCAAGATAAATATGTGACGAGAGGCTAATGCATTCTAAGCGAGGTATTCTAAATGCAAACTTTCGGCAAGCGAAGAAAATGGCGGATAAAAGCTGTTACAAAAAGAATTGGCTCCTCTTCATTTTCTCTATTGTGAAGTTGAATGGAACACAAACAATCAACTTTCTCGTGGAGTTGATTGTGTGGAGACACCCTTATTGTCTACGTTCAGGTAAATAAAGTAGAAACACAATTGGCCCGTTACCTTGTGCGTCGGCTTTTTCAACTTTTTAAATTCTTCTACTTCAATCTTATTGTTTTCGTCAAGTTTAAATATCCCTTTCATCGAGATATGTTTTCCGAAAAAATCGCTGAAGGGCGAGAAAAGAAAAATTACGGTATAAATCAGAGCCATCGAATTTTAGAGCGATACGTCTTAAGAGAAATATTTGATAGAGTAGCTGTTAGGCCGCAACCGGTGGAGTAATTTATCAAGGGCGACGGAACCCTCGTCCAATCGCTTGATGGCAATGCCATAAATATTTGCTTTAATAAGATTCTGTCCCTTTTATTCGTGACTCTTGTTTTACGACACACTTTTGCTCGCAATTGCGACCATTGACCTAGAGCAGCGTGTGCGCATTATTTTTTTACTATCGGCATTTGCAGTAAAACGTCAGTAAAATCCATTATATCTTAAAACCTCGGGAACGTATTTTTCGTAAAATGTTTTAGATGGCAACATTCTATAAATAATTCTCATAAACACTTAAACGAAAGATGATGATATGACAGTTATAAATGAGTTTTCTGCGAAAATTAAAAGGTAAGCGAGTAGAAATCCAACGGTAGCGAAACAGTGAAATTTGCATATACTCCCCACAAGGGCGTACTTAGGAGCGTCTACGAGCGATTATTACCCGAAAAAGAACATAAAATTAAAAATAATTTATATGTTAAGGGTATTTGTAATGCTTTATGGCGCTGTTAGTGAAAAGGGCTTTGTGGTAAAAGAAAGCGTGAATTAAGATCTTGTTAGTCTAATGTGGTACTTTAGAGTTGTTTAGCGAAGGCCGAAGAGTCTTGAACCTTCCCATGTTAGCTTAGGACCTCGTAGACCCCGTAACTTAAGCTAATGGCAACCTAACTTATTTGCCCGACTAAAATACTTCCGCCAATGCTATCTTACCGTTCTAAGTAGGATATATTATATTGTAAATGACAACTCCATATTATGTATCTAGTTGTATTATATAACGTACTCGTATATTGTTTTTATGGACTAGAAGTTACATGACCAAATTGGCAGAATCTGAAAAAAAGGGTTTTTAAAAATGCTTTCAGAAATCTTGCTTATAGAATTTTATTGTTGTTGAGATGAAGAAATGATAAGGCAGACATATTAAAAAGGTTATTCGATTCAAAATTTTTTTTTTTAAATCGTACCTATGATAAATTGTAAGTTTATACCGAAAAGTGACATTATATATCGCAAACATTAATCAATTCTATACAGTTACACGGACGAAGGGATATGTGATAGTATCGGTTGTAACTAATTAGTGCAATTAAGCGTGTTATCGTCTCATCTCGGTAAACACGTGGGCGCCATGCTTTGACGTGCTCTCATATATAGCATATAGAATTTAATATATATATTTAGTTAACAACAAAGCATTTTCGGAAATTAATAAATTACGCATTCAACATTTCTTTATGTATTTTATTTTATCAATATAATATAATTGATATGAAATATATTTTAATTAAATTAGTGTTCCATTATTTTATGTTTTGAATATGTGACTAAAATAAATCGTAAAATGGTGTAGATACAATGGAAAATACAATTTAATATTACTCTATTTTTATAATTAGAATATTTCATAAGTTCTATGTGAAAATTATAACAAGAAATTTTGAGGTATATTTTATTAGTAAAATTAATAAAGAACCAAAAGAAGCCACCGCCTTATTTGTTATAGAAAAATTCTTTGATATGTGTAATTAAATTTTTAGTAAATAATATACCTACATATAATCTATTTTTTAGTATCAATGAATTTAAAGGTAATTTTAAAAACAATATACATTTTGGTTGGTATTATGATATAAAATAAAAATATGGTTCGACATTTTTATGAAATAGTATGAGATTATGTCACAGTCTTTGGTCCAGCATGATTGTTGCGGTGAGACGGGATCGTTCCGAGATCGCCGCGTGAAGCGCGTAATCCCACCGGAAAGACGTGCCCGAGAGGCGCGGGAAAGGATTTGAGGGATCATCGGACAGTATACTAGAACACCCTTGTCGTGGTTACAACACAACTTGTGCCATCGACTCAACAACCTACAACTATTCTACAATTCACTGAGATGTATTACATCGATGTTCCAAAATCAATATCGGAAACTAGCGCTGCTAGATATTTTAATAATAACCCCCGACCTCTATAATAGTTATTAATAACGGCCCAACGCAGTACGTACCTTCCCCAGGCGGCTATTTCATAATTCTACGATAATCTCGAAACACGAAAGCGTTTTAATAAAGATTGTTCGCTCATAAATGTTACGAGTGCCGATATTAAATTTATTCGATGTCTGGGAAAACTCTTATAATATGAAAGTTGCGGTGGAGTGCATGGTTCTGATAATATCGTTTTAATTGCGTACGGAGGGAGTGGGAGGCGAATTGTGATGCCGGCTGCGAGCCGAGGACTTGCGCAGATTGTCAATGAAGACGCCGCTCGCACGTACGCCACGGTTCACTTGTTAGGAAGACCGCAGTGAGAAACCCAAATATTTACAATTGCATTCGAAATACAAAACTTTGCACTCGAAAAAGAGCCATCTTAAAGTTTGTGAGCGTTACGAGGTCGTATTTCGAGTTGTCCTCTGCTGAGTTCTCGAGTGACCAGTCTGCACCGGGACGGTTTATTGCGACCACGCTTATTTGCCGAGCACTACAAAACTGTTTTCGTACTGATTTGGGCAGTATTGCACTTTGATTTTTACGTTAGGTCTTTTAAGATATTTCCTTTTGTTTTAGAAATAAATTGTTTTGTGCATTTTCTTAACAGTATCAAAGTTATTGCTCAATGTAAAATATTCAACATCTTATAATTGCAAAAAATTTAAATTATGGATAAATTATATATTATTAAAATATTTTAAAAGAGTACTAGATTTTATTATTTTTCTTACAAATATATAAAAGTGAAAAAAAAATATTGGTTGCCTGTAAAGTCGGTATACGGGCGAAAGTTTTACGTGACAACGAAGTCGGTTGAGTGGTAAAATAATTTTAATGTGAATATTCATTCGTATAGTAGGAAGAAGGATGAAATAATAGTAACAATTTAAAACATTTATTTATACAAAGAATTATATTTAAAACATTAATTTATACAAAGAATCTCGCACTGAATTTCATATTAACAAAATTTTATTTTTTTATGTCTGTCTCTCTCGCTCTTAGGCGGGCTAACCATGCCCGGCTGGAAGGGACGCGTGCCTCTCACTCGCTCTCATTGTGAGCGCATAACGTGAGCGGAGCGTAACGCAGTTTCTTGAAGTGTCACCCGGCAAACCAATTTATAAGACGTTGTCACGTCAAAATATATTTATATTAAAAATATTTACTGGCTTTATTTTAATAAACATTCAGCTTCAGTAAAACGTCGTCAAATGCCACTATAACCTAATAAGAGGCTGTAAGAGATGTGGCCACTGAGTACACCAGCTCCAGGCTCTTAAATATGCCAACACAACGGAGTTTTATTAAAAAGCTGGAGCGGCCTTTTAAGTCGATTCTTCATACAATACCGCTCTATCCGCCGCTTTGTTCTCACACACTCGTAAGGGCTTGTGCACACAAGCACCTGATACGAGTGGCGCACAATAAGTGCAGAATGTATTTACGCAGCGCGATTACGCATCGCTCGCTAGGCGAGATCGAGCGATGAGTGATTGTACAGTATGCGACAAATCTGTCACAATACCTATAGTACGTGTTATGAGTTCCTGGTAGCATAGTTCTTTTTTTTAAATTTTAATTGGAAAATCCTTCTGTTTGGCGACATTATTTTTCCACTTCGGGGTGAATGGAATTAAAAATGTCATATTGTCTATTTATACTTACTGAAATCGATAACTTTTTCTTTGATAATTGAGAAAGTCTAGAAAGTTTTAAGTTAGTGAATATGCAAAACAAGAAACAAACTCTCTTTATAAATTAAATTCTTAAGTCGACTGGAGGCGTAGACTAAAACAGTAATTCAATAAAATAAGCAATTGAATAATTTAGTTATATTCACAAGAAGAATCAGTAATACGATTTTCTAAAGTCTTTTAGGCTATTAAAATGGCCGGTACACGGTAATCAAGCGTTATTAATCAGATTGCATTTCTACAGGTAGGTTGCTATAAAGATTGTTATAAGAGAGAGTTAACTGCGCGAAGTAATCGTAGGCTGGGGTCGTTTTACGAGTCCGACTTTGCATATCACAACAGATGTTTGAACAATAAAACTGGAAGAGCCGCACGGGTATTGTGTCGAGTTGTTACTTGTATAAGTGTATCCCTTTGATCGCTATAATAATTATGCTCTCCTGGTACTCAGTGGTGTAAGCTGAAGGATCGAGGAATATAATTTGAACTTTGTTAACTAAACTAAAACAGGGTTGGTTGGCTAATTTTGTTTAAAATTTTATTTGATGACTAGTTTTTGAAGTTCCGTAATCAACAACGATGCGAGCTTATAACTTCGTCATATACGTTGATCGCACAATCATTGTTCTCACAGTTCGCACTGAACTAATTTGCATTCATTTTTGCAATAAATATTTTGAACAGAGGTAAAAATTATAATTATATTAATTATTTAACAAAATAGTACATCATCGTTATTATACAGCTGTTTTTTGTTTATCATAATATTTAAAAAATATATAACTCAAAAGTAATCTAAGTATGTTTCAATAATTTTTTTGATCTACACATATGTTAAGTGTTATAATTTAATTGACTGATCAACGTAATCACTTCAAATTTACAATTATTTTTCATGGAGGATACAATTATACATATATCACACTTAACAGCTTAAAATATTAAACCAAAACTATTATACTCATACGCGTGCAAATTTAACAACAGTATGACTAAAATTGTTAAATTGTTCGCGTTAGTACGGCTAACCAACGAAAATAGTAAAATAGCTTAAAATTTTCGGACACATTCGTGAAACGTAAAGCAAAGCCAGTGACGTATTTCGCGTTGAGTATTTACGTGGAAACTTTTTTTGAATTGAACTAAAATGTTATGTTCGAGCTTAGGTTTCGCCAGGGTTTTAAAAATCTAAATAAATAATACGCGGCGTCTGATATTTTACGGGGCTTTATGGTTTCGACATAACAGTTTTTTTTTAATTTTTTTATATTCAATATTTCAAATAAGACATATTGTTTTCTTTTTGTTTACATATGTTTAAAGTTAAAAAAAAAAAGTAAGAGTGTGTGTACTTATGTACACGTGTTAGAAGTTATACTTCTTTGGCGTATGGAAAAAAAATAACTAAAATGCAGTAGTGATTAACGATAAATATTAAAATTGATAAAAAAGATTTTATTTAAATAAAAAAGGTTTTATTAACGTAATAAAAATACTAGAATATACAACTTGAACATAGTTATCGATTTTCATGCCACCTAGAACTAACTTCACGTTGTAGAATTCAGGTGTTTAATGAGCGGTTAAGCAGACAGCTTCATACTGTTAATTTTGTGTCACAGATGCGCGCGCATCTTAAAATTTCACTCTCATCATTTTTTCATAACGCGCCTAAAGAAGTATAACTTCAAAAAATAAACAACGTAAATATTTTATTGTTGTCGTTATTAGTTATCTAATTAAGTTTTTTAAACGAACGTTCATGTGTTTATTTATATAGTAGATAAAAACAACGATCATTTAATCAGGTAAAGCTTTTTTAAAGTTCTGAATAAAATAATAGCGGGATCGGAGCGAATGCTAAGCGTCCGATTCAAAATTATAATGCCCCTCACATTTAAATTTGAAAAGTTGTCCAGAGCATTCGACGCGGTGACGTCGAAAGAGTATTACTTATGAATCAATAGTTAATGAGTATCAATGGGGCTTTCGAAACTCCGGCCTCTGTGCATCGCTGGCGCATCATTAATATTGAAAGTTACGTAGACTCCATTGTCTCTCGAGTGGTCGCCTTTGTATATTATACGTCGACTTCTCTACGGAAATGAACTACTCATTTCCTTTAGTACAACTTTTCCTTAATACTATATTGGCTCTTTGCGATATTGTTTCTTTCGGAGTTTTTTTTTTATTTTTGCTTTTTAACGAGCTCTCTTTAATCTTTGTACACGAGTAGTTGTAATTAATGAGGGATATTGATAATTATCAGAATGAAAGGGATTTTTTTCGTGACATGCAGTTATTTCTTTTAAATTTTTTAAATAATGTTTTTTTAATAAATGCAATCTATTTTTTAAAATTCATAACTGTAATATTCACGAAAATTTATTTACAAAATATCCGAAGTAACACGCACACTGAGCTCGAGACAAAAGTGGGAAGCTAGTACTTGAATAAATGATGTTTTTATGACTCTATTAAAATAATAGATAACAATAACTCACATGAAGGTATTTCTACGTGTTATTTGTATTTCGGCAAACTCTTAGAATAACTTGCATTTTTCTTTCTCTGGATTACAGTTCCCTAGTGGAACATAAATATAAAGAGTCCCGCGGTTCAAGGCGCTGTCCAAAGTTGAGCCCAAGAAAAATAAACTAACCTAAAACGATTTTCCTTCATTTAGATGTAAGTTGCCATCAAAATTGAGGGTATTCTCGACGAACGCTATAACCACCATTTATAATTTATCATTGCAATTCAATTGATTTGATATAATAACAATAATTATTTACAACATATTTATTATGTTTACATAACATTAAGAAAAGCTTATTTCAGATGTTTTTTTAATTAGTAAGCAGTAACTTTGATTGTTTGAAAAACGTTTCCAATTTTGCCGACTTTAACTTAATTGTAATAAAACAAATATCGCATATTTTTTAACAACGAAACTGCAATAAACACTTTTCGAAATAAAAAGCTACAATTTCTATTGTTGTACTTGTACTTACGATGTAGATAATTTAATTTTATAATTTTAAGTAAGAATAAAGCACAAAAATCATTAGTCAAAATAAATTCTCAGCTGCGAGGTTTTCTCACGCTTTGTGATAAATTAATAATTTCGTACCTCCTTAAGAAAACAACCCTGAGTAAAATCTAATTTCAAGTTTATACAAATTGTACTCCCGCCTTTTAACTAATGATCGTCGTTGAAGAGAAATCTTGTCTTGTATGAAGTGAATTTTAAAATATTTAAGATTTGAAACGGTATAGAAATATTTAATTTATCTAAGTTGTACTTATGTCATAAAATTTATAGTTTATAGCCATAGGATGTTGATGGATGACGTTAATAAATCGTGGTAATTATTTTATTCAGTATTAATTTATCCTGGTTTAAGTATTTATCGAGGAATGTTTGATAAGAGTTTTAGGGTATACAACGTTACTAAAACTTGATTGCTTATTAACACTTATGAATCATTGAATCTTTGAGTTTCTTACATACTTCAAATAATACAATAGCATATATTTTTGGGTTTTCAAATGTATTGTATTATAATATAAAGATCACTGTCCAAGCTTAATTCTTAATACAGATCATTTGAGTTTCTTTCAATTCATTCGTTATATTTTGCGAAATAATGCGGATTTGTTAAGAGAGAACCACAAATTTTATATTATATACCATCAGATAATTTCAATGCCACGTTCGGAATTATTATATGAAATATATGTAAAAATATTCAAATCGATACGTAAATTTTTTTTAAACAAATTTACAAATTTGTTTATTGAATAATAAGTAAATTACAATTACATTAATATAAAGTTGAAAAATAAGATCTTGGTCACTCGTGGAAAAAAAAAGTGAACACAACAATTTATCAATGAGATATTCAAATCATTCCATTTTTAAAAGTATCAGAAAAATCGGGCTAGCTTTCTTTTCTATTTTGTATTCCTAAGCAGAGCAATGAGAAGCATTCAATAGGAAAATAAATGATTTCGGTCGAGCGCCTTTTGCCTTTTACTAAAAAACAAACCTGATAATATACAGCGTTGCTTAAATAAATAACATCTTTCATATTTCGCTTTTATTAATATGAACTAATGATTCGATTTTGAATAAAACATTATGTATATTATTTGCTAAATAATTCTATATGAATATTTGAATTTTAGTTAGCAACATTTCGTTTAATTACTGACTGGAAATTGGGAAAAAGGTCGAAAGGATGATGTGCAAAAAAATGCGCATTAACAATGGATCATTAGACTTCGAAAAAAATATTATGAAGTTAATGAAATTCTGTAAAAGATTTTCAGAAGCCAATCACAATTAGCCTTTTAAAATTACGCGATAAACATTAGGCACTGATTGGATCGGCGCCTTCTTTTGGGAAATTGCCTAAAAATCTGTAAGGTCGCGAGTGGGTGAGAGTCCCTTACCATTTTTTTCCGTGAAACTATTTTAATTAAGGCCGCTCGAACGGAAGGAGTTTATAGAGGGACAAATCGATCGGGGGTGTATTGGGAATGTTCAATTTGGTGGCTCTCGATGAAGCTTCGAAGCTAGTAGTAATTGTCGTGGTCATTAACATTTACGATAATGATCTGGCTCGGATTGACGTCCCTATCGTCTTCGACTACGGCTCGAGATATGAGGCTAATCCTGGAGAATGTGGCTGTATCGCGTTATGGCACTCTCGTTTCATGTAGATTTTGGAATTTAGAGCGCTGATAGCATTTTCGATACAGATATCGAATATAGAGTGATAACGCTGTACTTAAAAATCAATATTACTACTATCGTTATCTATATTTCAATATTAATTAAAGTGGAAGTTCATTGTCTATATAGTTGCTTCAAATTAAACTAAACTACAATAATAATATTATATTAAATTGCAAACGTTTGTTTCCAGAATATCATTAAAGCTTCGCGTCTCCGTTGTACATCTTGTTGCCTTATGGGACAGAGTTCTTGATTTGGTGATATTAATATTATAATACATAAAGTTCGTTCTAATTTTGAATTCTTCGTTGAAATATGAAGAGGTAAATAAGCAGCTCGCGAGCGCAATAGCTCATTACATTTTAATGATTGCGAAAATAAATAAAAAGTAATTTGTGAAATGTTTCCTATCTCCGTAGTATGACTGAATTAATATTTAAAATACATTTGTGATTTATTTAATATATTTTTCAAATGAAATATTTCCTATGTAAAAACTTCTCGTTATCAAAGCTTTATAATGAAGTATTTATATTTCTTAATATCGATTATAAAAAAAATATAAACGCTACGTAAAATATAATCAGTAAACTACATTGTGGTTTAAAAATGAACTCATATTTCTAGACAACTGTTGCGTCAATAGCACACCCTCTGTAAAATACTCGTGAATAAATCAAAAGGCATATTATAAATCTACTTCAATATTTTCTTGACATAAAATAAGCCTTTTGAACGAGGAGGAATAAGCGAATGGCTTGTACGTGCTCTCCGTACCATTATATTAGGCTGGGTGCACACAACGTGTAGGTATAAAACGGTATTCTTTTGTACCTAACCCTTATCTCGCCCGCCTTGTACTCACCACAACCCCTTGCTTCCATAATGATGTGTCTAGCAAAATGCAAGCCTAAATATAAGGTGTAATTTAAAGTTCTTTTGTAATTTTTTTCATGCGTGGACACGCACACTTAAAGTTGCAACATCTTGTAAAGGATGCAAAACATAAATACATTTTTGATGAATATTAAAATGTATTTTACTTACTAATTCTTGTTTTTGTTTAAATTTTGAATTAATAACTATTACTGTGGTAATTTTAGATGTATAGCCAATGTATAGCAATAAGAAGAACAAAATTACCTAAAACCTTACCTTAAATCAGTGCTTCTTATATAATAAAGTGTAAGGTAAGTAAGAGTTACAGTATTTATTTATTAAGTAACGTTATTCTTTACATGATGGGTTTTTAGTTTATTGTTATTTATAAAACTTCATCTGTCTGTATTTGAATATCTATTTTTAATTTGTTATTTTTTTTTAAATATAATGTAGTCTTAACATAATTATATCTACGTATTGAAGTCAGAGAGAACAGTACCCCAAAGAATCTTCAATTACATAGAATTAGCACGTAATGAAGTACAAAGTTTGTACCTCAACTACTTTCATTATGCAGACTTGGCACTCATTTGTGTGGAAGTATTTACAATAAAACTTTTCAACTTAAAGTAGTTAACTTTGACTGTGTTGTAAAGCTGTCTAAATGCTTAGGATGTTGTACAAAAATTGAAGTACACGTGTTTCAAGAAACAGGGCTCTCACGATTAATATATACTTCTTTTGATATTGCCCCTTGCTAGCAAGTGTATGTAATTAATTCAAAAATAGATACTAATGCTATGTTCATTATTGTTAATTTATAGTTTCACTCGATAGCAACCTACTATTTTATGATAATTACATTAAGGTAATTAAAAAAGGAAAATAACAGCGTTTAAATATGAAATTGCCATTCTCTGGATTAAGTGCTTAGAGCTTACTGCGCTACATTGTTTTACTGATGATGATGATTTTCATTTGACAAATGCAAGTTATCTTACGATTGATTTCTTTCACCGGTGACATGAATGATAAATACAAATATACCACATGAAAATTCAATTGTGCTTAGTAGGATTCAATCCTGCAATTTTCGGCTATGTTACAGGTTATCTGTGCTTTGGGCATTATTGACTCTTTATAATTCAAATTATTATATATGCAATTTTTTTTTAAATTATGTTTACAAATAGCGTTTTTATTCAGTCTTTTTTTCAGTAGAATCAATGCAATTAGTTAATCTTCTAAAGGCTTATTTAAATAAAAAAATGAATAATTTTTTCGTAGTAAGACTGATATTAAGTGCACACGGGAACGTTTTGTTTTTTAATATAAATAATAATCTAAGACCCTAAATATCACTTTTTAAGTACTACTTAGTAGAACGTATAATAATATTATATTCATCTCGAATTGTATCGCTGCTAATAACACACAGCTAACAATATCCCATACCTTTACCCGAAATACTTCTAGTTTTGGCTCGTATTCCCCATGGTTGGAGTGACGTTGCATTATTCGTGATGGTTACCTCTAATGAAGCCCCCCGTGACCGATGAGCCCTGTCTTGTTAGAATTGTTGCTAAGAACTAAATAATGTGAGTGTGTGTGTGCGCTTATGTAATTATTTGAAGCAAGATATCGTACATAAAACTTTGAAGGGTATTCCATATATGACATGGAATATATGAAACTTTTATTAAGTATTTTCTAAATCAAATTGTTTATTGTTTAAAAAAGCTTTTGGTTTATATTGTATGTTAATCTAGCAAAACATAAAATTAGATACTTTTAGCGAAATACACAATTTCAAATAACACCCAACGAGATAGGGATTAGAGGAAAATTTTTACTTAGTTAAATATTAGCATAAGGATTTATCATGAGATAAAACATGATCGCTCAAACGGTACGCAGATGCGACGAATCCTACTGATCCCTCGCCCCGAGGAGAAACAAACATCGTAAAAAGTTGTGAATATCGCTAACAATTCGCAAAGTTGTAGGTTAGTAATCACTTCTTTTTTGTTTGAACAATTCCTTGCGCTACATGTAAATTCAGGGTTCGATTCTCGATAGCTATAGTAGATAAGGCCGAGGTAAATAAGTAATGAAGGGAAAAGGAAAAATGAGATTGGAATTCCGTGGTGTATCGGAGACCACTCAATAGACCCCTTGATACATATTTCAAAAGCTGGAGCAGAGGTATGATTATATTTAAGTAAATTTTCATGTATCCCACTTAAATGTATGGCAGTTGAATAATTTATTAATATCAATATGTTACGGAAATTGTTAATAAAATATAATGTTACCATAGCCATTAAATGATGGCGAGATGGGCCAGTGGTTGCAAAAGTGGGCAAGTAACTCTTATGCGTGTTATTTATGTATGTATTTCATATCATGCTTTCTGGTGAAGGAAAACATCGTAAGAAAACTTGCACGTGTCTGTCTTTGTATTAACCAATCAGCTTTATAACAGTGAGTTAAATTGAATCCTAAAAAAGAATGGTTGTCTGTAAAGTCGGTTTACGGACGATAGTTTAACGTGACAACGTCATAACAAAATATTGATGAAATGACTGCATACTTTTATGAATAAAATTGAATCATTTTTATTGAATTATCATTATTCTGTATGGATACAAAGGAGTGAACTGAAATCTACAATTTAATTGATAAATTAACTTTTATTTGCAATCATAGGCCAATCGAGTGAAAGAGAGATAGATGCGGCGCAAGCGTACAATCAGCGTAACGGAACAATCAGCGCAACGGGACAATGAGCGTAACGGGTCAAGGAGCGTAAAAGGAAAATTTCGTGCATGTAGCCAGCGTTCATCGATTTATTAGACGTTGTCACCTCAAAAAGAAGATGAGGTCTAAGCCCAGCTATGGGACATCTACATTTTGTTACAAGCCATCAAGCTCGCTATCAAAACGTTAAACATACAATCCGTAATTGTCTTTATTATATTAAATCTTTGATAACATCTTTAAATTGCATGTTAAACGAGACTTTGCCAGATTCATGTTTGCTTGCTTTCGTTCAAAGTTAACACTGAAATGATGTAGAAACGGTGAAAAGTATGACGAAGTCGAAACGTGTTTACGACATCTTGAAAAGTTTCGTTCTGAGCTTGGCGACGCTTAAAGACGAAATTCAACATTAATTTAACAATTTATTTTTTAGTATTATTAATTATTGTTTTAGTTGTAATTCTATTTTTAATTACTTGTATAAATAAAAATAATATTTTTAATTTTTTTTCTTTCTATTTCATAAATACTCAATTATAATTCCGTTTTAAAAAAAATGTGGATATAGAAATATAATATTTTTTTCGTTTGTTAATAACTCAATATTTTATACATAATATAAAAAAACGTATGATTCTTTAAGACTCTTGTCTAGTAGGTTATTGAAACGTTAAAGTATGTACATGTCTATATTGAAGAAAGTTGAGATATTGCCGGCAACATGTGGCGGTAGCGAGGTATATGACTGCCGCGGTGTCTGTACGTCACGTGTCGTGTGTCGTGATATTAATATTTAATCTACATAAGTTAATTTCACTCGCGAGATGCCATCAGATATTTTCATAACTTAAGCTTTGCTTACTAATGTGCAGATGTGGTTTCATTGAGAACAGAAATTAATTATTACGTTTATAACATACAAAAGTAAATAGCGCTTTGAATAATTTTTTGATTGAAATGAGTTTTGTTAATAAAAAAAAATGTTCCAAAAGTAGTGTATTTGTATGGATGACACCGTTCGGAGTGAGTTTGAAAGGCGAAACATCAGCGTCGTAAAGAAAGAATATGTTTACAAGTCAGTCAGCAAATCTACGGCGGTGAGCTACGACTTACAATCCGTCGCCTCACGCCCGCGGCTACGCGCTTATGAAAACTCGACTCAGGTAAAGAGAGCTTCGTAGCAAACAATTTGTACCGCTTACACACTGAATAAATATCCTTATCTTGGTAACAGATTGAAATATATTTCACTATTCGCTAACGTCGAATACTCGAAAGTTTTTTAAGTAAACCCAATTTATTTTTCCCACTAATACTGTTTATGTTCTCATAATATTTACGAGCGACACGAATACATTGGTATTATCATAAACTTTGAGATATCTTTTTATTCTACTATATTTGGGTCTTTCTTATATACAATAATATACAATTTATACTTTAACATAATATACTTATCATTCATTAATATCAATTTATTTATAATCTCTATTTTAGAAATATTTTATTAATATGATACTTTGAAATAATCAAAATTCTGTTTACAATTATTTAAAGTCGTTATTATGTTCAAAGTCCCCAAGGAATCGTAATGACGATCTCAACTCAATTATTACCATCCAGTGCCGTAAAGCAATTACCGTAATGGTCCACTTAATACAAACGATGTCTTCAGTAAATATTACATGCACCGTTATCATCAATTTCTGTTTGTATTTATGTAAATAATTATTCTCCTCTAATTGCAAGGCCACGAGGCCGATTCTATTTCAAGACTAATGAACTCAAATGAAATTGATATTTTCTGACCCATATTGTTACAATTATAATTTTGTTATGTTGTTTTATCAAAACGTTTTAATTTTTATCTATTCGGATAGAAATTTAATTAATTCAATTTGATTAATCAAAATAGTATAATATTATACCCACGTTAATATTTTGCACGCGCATAATAATTTCTTATATTAATACGAAAAGCACTTTTGCAATTAAATACAATTTTACAATGGAAAAATGTTGAATATGCTTGATGGCTTTATTACTGTGTTAATAGCTAAGCTAATAAATTTAACCGTTTCATAAATTAGTAATAGTGATGACAGGTAGATAATAGCCGCATCGATGATTTATCAAAACAACAATTATAGGCTTCGTTTTATTGTATGGATTTTTATCTTTAATCTATGTGACTCGGAAGGGGGTAAGTGTTATTGCCATGAAACACGTACTTATAATTGCTGGTGGCGGACGAACAGAATATATGTTCACGCACGCCTTCGCAGGAGTCGAACGGAACTACGTCGTTTCGTAGTTTTATGCGTGGATTCACACTGACTGATAAATACAACTAACAATACAACCCTGATTTTAATATTTTTATAATTACTAACAATAAATTTTAACTTACCTATATATATTGTATATATAGGGTAAATTTAGTTTATTTGTCGTTATATATGTAAATAGTCTGAAATGCTGTTTTGACGTGACAACGTCTTATAAATTGGTTTGCCGGGTGACACTTCAAGAAACTGCGTTACGCTCCGCTCACGTTATGCGCTCACAATGAGAGCGAGTGAGAGGCACGCGTCCCTTCCACTCGGGCATGGTTAGCCCGCCTAAGAGCGAGAGAGACAGACAAAAAAAGTGAAATTCAGTGCGAGATTCTTTGTATAAATTAATGTTTTAAATATAATTCTTTGTATAAATAAATGTTTTAAATTGTTACTATTATTTCATCCTTCTTCCTACTATACGAATGAATATTCACATTAAAATTATTTTACCACTCAAAGTCGTTGTCACGTAAAACTTTCGCCCGTATACCGACTTTACAGGCAACCAATTTTTAATTTTATCATAATACTTCTTCGCAGTTTGAAATCTTGAAACGATAACATTTCCATATGTAACGTTTTATTTTAGTATCATATGCGCAGCGAGGAGTTTTAAAGAGGTCTTGATAGCTATCCTGTATTACTTGCAGAAGTCGTAGAATTGCTAAAAAGCACGTTCGCGGGTTTTAACTTGAGTTACGTAAATACTTCTAATCTTGCACTCGGAGCGAAGTTCTATGCAAGCTTTGTAAACAGTCCAAAGGTGACTTCGTTCTGCATCAACTAACACAACTTCGGCTTGGAATGTGATTACATCGTCAAGACCGCATGCCGTCTCTACGCCACCTTTATTCAACTTTTTCTTAACTCTTAATATTGGTAACGTTGTGCGAGTTCAAAAAAGCAATTTTACGCTTCCACCGACTCACAGTTTATGGTAATGTTGCTCGGTCCCATCTATAGCTTTGCTTAAAATTGTGCAATACTTGTTTCAAAACTGCGCTTGTGGTTTTCAGGTGCCTTACATAATGGCCGGAGGAGTTAGTGTCGGAATCTTTGTTTAGCTCGCGAAGACTGCTTGGTATTATTGGTTTTAATATACCTACTCCGAGCTCTCGATTTATTTTTGTTAAAAATAAAACTTAGCAGTATCCTTATAAAATGTTAGCAAATTGTTTTACAGCAAAAAATAAAGTGTAAAATCGGAAATTTTGAAGCGAGGCGGGTATAATGAAACTCAGATATAGCCAACGGCGGCGGGCGGACGATGACGGGCTTCCGGACTGGCTTATCACTGTCGATAACGCGTCCTACGTATAGCTAGCAGCTAGCAGTTTTGTACGTTACAAGCGTATGACCCACATATAAAAATAACAGTATGTCATAACTATTTTAAGAAATATTTTCATTCATTGTGCTTCGTAATTTTAGGTTTACTTGTTTCTAATAGATACGAATAACATAAATTCGTACAAGGGCCCCTGAGCTCGCTATCAAAACGTTTATCAGCTCGTCTCGTTAAACACTGATCCTCTTTTTATAAGGCGATCGTGCAGAAACCGAGATAACTCCGTTTATTTCCGAAATTAGTTCGAAACTACAACGTTATCGAAACTTGTACACGATTGGTCCAATCTGTGTAATATTACCCAAGTTCTTGATTAAATTTAATAAAACCAAGATGGTTACCTAATTGCACACGGGAAGTTTCATTAACGACTGTTCGATTCGAAGGGAGTTTCGTTGGATCCTATCGATCTTCCCCCGTACGCTGTACGCTCCTTCGTCTGTACGCCGTCCGTGAAATTTCATCGAACAAAAGATCAGGGAATTTTAATTCTATATCACGATTCACGATTGAACCATTCGAAAGCGGGGACGGAATTGAGAACGCTAGGCGGCACTTGTTTTTAATGAGATCTATAAAGCTATTACGCTACTAATGATTGATTCCTGCGGCCCTCCTTACGGTATTATTTAAGAAATATTCGCAGCGTGTAATCAAATAGCTATTGATTGTTTGAGAAACGATATATTATTGCGATTTTTAATGATTTCAATTAAGCCGATTACATGTTAACTGATATGGCAAGTTTTATTTTATTTTATATGCCATTATTGTAAGAGCAATGTATATAAATTTTTACGAGTTTTCGATTCAGTTAATTACCGTTAATAACATTTTCTTTTTTTTATAATATAAATAAAATACAATGATAATGATTTTCAATACAATTTTTTTGTAAGTTTTTATTATTTTTCGGAATGAGCTCGCATTTTATTTACCATTGAATTTTATGTATCGTGTTTAAAAAATAAATATAAGTTTTTTTAATACTGCCACTTCCACAAAAAGGTTAAATTTGAAAATAAAAAAAAAGTACGGTCAAGCTGTTTACATTTTAAATTTCGAATTTATTATTCAACTAAGATTAAAATGAAGTGAATTGAAAAAGGGTTTTTTTTTACAATACAACCATAAATAAATGAAAATAACATTAAATCCTACATAAATACAATAATTAAAACTAACAGAATCTAGCTTTTAAATGTCATGTAAAAGTATTAAATTAACTGTAACACAATTTTTAACGCGTTGCAAAACGTAAATGCAATCATGAATCAATTATCTTGTCAAACTGTAAGCATTTTATTAAAGCTTGGCGCACACCAGGCTCGTTAGGTTCTCAACACGAAATCGCCTTTGCGGTCGCTGCTTATTAAACTTCGTACCTAACTATGTGATGATTATTTATGATTTATTAACTATAGCTACTATATCTATAAACACACAACAAAACAAAATAAGATTTACGAGTTACATTTTCTAATACATTTTTGTAGACTACATTAATTTGATTGTTATTTATTTCAATAATTTAATATCCAATAACATCAACCGCTCAATAAGAATGAAAATGAAATATTTAATCATACTGACGAAGCTTCTTGAATGATTGGAAGTAAATTACTTGAGAAGTAACAATAAATGTACAAACAGATACAAATAAAATTAAGTCCAAATTGATAGGCTACATTTTACCAATCATCGTCCGGTGTATCGTTAGCAGACGAATCGCGATCCGATAAAACCTTTCGCATCGAACACCAAATGCGAATCGAAAATAAAACCAGTATTAATTTAATCGAAAGTTCTCTTCATTAGTTTCAGTCGTGCGGTTGAGTGGGCAAACAAATAAAAATGTTTTGATCTCGCAATGGATATACAATCGAACGATATTCGAACGATCACAATCGCTCCATCGCTTCAACGATTATGTTTTGTTTCGAGCAACTAATAAACATTTTGGCAACATCTATTTATATAAAACTGTCAAAAACATATATTGTTCCGAAGCTTTGGAACTTGTGCATTGTCTTCGAACATTGACAAGTTTCGAATGGAGCTCTGACGTGTTTTGTTTCGAATAGTTTCTTAAAGCTGGATGAGTTACATTTCTGCGATGACGTCACAATTCTTTCCCCGTCAAACATTGAATGAGGTCAAGTGACTTTCGATTTAAAACAAATTCTTAACATTAAATAAATACTGAAATTTAGTTAATATAACTGCGCCTGTGTTTTCAAACTCCACGATATAACAATAGAGTGAAATTTGTAATAATTTTTTTATATAATTTTATGAGGCTATAATATTACGACTTCGGGTAATTTTCATAAATCGAGGCAAGTATTTACCGTAAGCGTAAAATTGCGTGAATTTTAATTGCTTTTCGTATTGTTCTACAATAGTCTTATTGTTATCGCCAGATCTCGTAATGGTTTTACGATGATTGATAACAAAAGAACAAATTACAAAAACAATATTTCATTAATGGTTTACTTAATGCTTTAGTAAATTAAACATTCAAAAGAGATGTACGAGATAATGTTATTAATAGACTGTGACGAATAATGAAATTAGGTTTTCAAATTGTACGTGTAAATCTAAATGATATTTCAATATGTAATATGTTTTCGAATTCGCATTTATGAGTCATTAGCACGTAATTTGACGTCAAAAGTCGGTTTAGTTTGTGGTGAGAACGTTCGACAAAACGTGCGAGCCTACCTAACAATACTAATAAGCCGCGAAGTCGTATGCGACATGGCGTATACGTAGATAGGGCTCTCGAGCGAGTCGAGTGGCCCACCGCATTCGTTAGCGACCGCGTGACGAACACTCTCCATCCCACTCTGTCCTACTCCTCAGCTCTTTTCATTAGGAAGTAATTCAGAGTGCCGGGCACTCTTCCGCTTCATTCCTCCACGTTTGTACCTCGGAGAGTGCTCGTGGCCCCGCTGATTCAGGTAAGGCTTTTGTGACAAGATTAAAGAGACACGTTTTCTTAGTGACGCGCCTGAGCCTCTATTCTACTTGCGCTAAATTTGGAATTAAAGCCTCTATGTTGCAAATGCGGCGAGTTATATGAATAAGCCATTTTACCTAATCGCTGACATTTTCTGAAACGGAGTGTCGTTTTCGTTAAAATGGTTTTTTTATAAGATTAAGCCTATTAAGATTTATGACCTTCTCTATACTAAATTTCTTGTTTATCTTGGCTGCTTGAATTCGATAAAAGTAAAAAGAAAGATATCTGTGTAAAAAATTATATATCTATGTATTTATTTAAAAATATGTTAGATTCTCTAGCTCGAATTCAGTGGGTGAAAATCATGATTTGCGACAGGGGTTGTAAGAGGTGGGGGTGAGGGTAGGCACCTGTGTAGCATCGACACCCTTCTTCCGATATTTCATACTCTGAAATTCTAATTTCACGAACTACGTACGTATATGATAGATGAAAATTATTCTATTATAAATAAGATAATGTCTAACTAAATGAAAAATGATATAAGTATATAAAAGTTACAAAGCACATTCTCAAATAATAATCGGATCTGTTTGATCAAATTAAAATTGACGATAAAATAGTCTTTGTTAGAGATGAGAAATTTTCGAAACTTTTGACGTTCATATCTGTTGCTTAGTTTTAAAGTTTTTAGACTTGTCCTAGATTCGACGGCGACACCGTCTCGTTACAAATCTTGTGCCAAAACTGAGGTGTCTCTATACCGTGAAATTACTCTTTCGTCCGCAAAAGCCGTTGGTGAGCAATTTGGTAATGCACTTTCGACTACACAGTTGCACACAGGTAACTGCAATTTAATAAAACGGTGTAAAGTTATTTTAAAAATCACGGAAACGTATAGATTTACAAATATTTTTCTTTCAATAATTTGGTATTTGATATTATGTTGTTTTAGTAAGCGTAAAGTGCTTACAATATATTTCTATTATTACTGCCAAAATAAAATTTAACATCTTAATTGTAAATGATGTTTAGACGGTAAATAGTTAAATATTGCTGTCTTATTCTTTCGAATATTAAATCAATAATGACAGAAAGGGAGATATTGTTAATTAAATAATCAATCACAAACCTGTTTTTTTAATAACTCACATTCAATATTAATAAACTAATATAGGAAACCAATTGCGCTTTTATTTCTTTAATTAAACGCGTTACTATCGTATTGGTTTTTAAAATGTATGCTTTAAAAGTAATTTCAGTCATAAAGTACAAATATAGAAACAGGTGTGTTGACCCCTGGCCTAGCTGGGACTATTAAGTGGGGTTGGCTCAGTTTTACATCCCCGAGGGTCGCAGTCGCCGATTAACTGGACGTTGAATGAGCAATAAAAATAATAATTATGTATATTGTTTCGCTTCAAATCAAGAGGCTAGTGAAAATAGGATTGGATTTTCTTACATATGTTAATTAATAATGTAATGTTTCGCTTCGTGAAATGTTCAATTGTTTTGTTAACAGAAAGTTACGAAATGAGCTACGTAGCATGTATATATATATTATATCTTGTATGTAATTAACTTTCGTTATGAGACATTTAAAAAATATAATCCATTTAAAAATGTATTAATACATAAGACTAGCTGCTCGTCCCGATTTCTTACGGGTGAATATTGTGTTTTTTTTTTATAAATAAACTCCGTGCACCTGTTACCAGCACCATCGGGTTCAATCTAAGTCATCCAGGTGACACATAAGGATGATGTATGAAATTCGTATGTTAATTTTGCCATTGAAATAATATTTACGATATTTGTGGTTCTAATATATTTGTGACTAAAATTAGCCAAGGTATTTACGCAAAAAGCATATCGGAGAGATCAATCAGATTTATCGCTGGACGGAATCTATAGCGCGTGTGTAGAGCACGTACCGTGTTCTATCGCACCGACGATCGCGTGGTGCGATATTAGTACCATTCGTCTTTGTCGTACCGCTTCCTAATTTGAATAATCGTAGGTGAGAATAGAACGATTTCCCACAATGCGAAAAAGGTCTCAAGGAATCCATTGGAATGCATACTGCCATAGCTTTTAAAAGGTACGCGAAGGAAAGGAAATTTGAATCTAGTTCAAATTAAAAAGTAAAAATGTTAGGGGCAAGAAAAATGAACACAGTGAGAATATTCTCATTATACAAATCAACTGTTAAAATAAATATTATAAAAGAGAAAAGAATTCGCAGACTACAAAATGTTCTTCATCCCTGGCTACTGGGAAACGTGAAATCCGATTTAATTTATTTTTATCGCGGGGCTTTATAATTTCATTTTCGCACTTTCCATTTCGAGCGAGCGCCGGCGCCGTGGCATGCCGCTCTATCCGAATGAGATCTCTACGAAATCAGGTACAAAAGAACGATAATGAACGTTCACTGCTTGCTACGTAATCTAAATTATTATACGAGTCGAAATTCTTACTTGGCAGCAAAAGAAATCTACTTTATCTCCGGCACTGCGAGATGTTTAATAAAATTAAAACGTCTGAGTTCGAGAGGAGCCCCTCGATGTTTACGGTGGCTCTGCAACAGTATTCCGATTCTAATTTTTATCCGAGTCGTAGAAAAAAAAGCGTTTTAATCGACTATTAAGATACTTTGAATGTAAAATTAAGAAGATCGTAATTTTATAAGCATCTAAGGATAAATTTACTAAACATTATTGATGTAAGAAGTATTTTTTAAGTCAGTCACATGTAATTTGGTTCACCACGTGGAAGGAGGACATATGATCTTAAATAATTGTATTATAGAATTGCTTAATGATATCATATTTAATCACATAAACCACAAACATAAATATATTATTTCTTAAGCAGGAAAAAAATATTTTACAGAAATACCTTTCCACTGTAATAATTTAAGAGTCAGTGGATTGTCTGTTCACCGATAAAAATTGAGAGTTACAAGAACCAGAGCGTTTTCTATATTTATTTCGGATAAATCGAGTCTAAAGTTTAATCTGGACACAGACACGGCTGTCTCTATAAGTTAGTAAAGAATAGTAGGTACAATTTCCAAGTGCCACGAAATATCATGTTTATCAGAGGAATGCAACCGAGGGCGCGAAACTTTACAATGTTTTCTAAAAATACACAAGTCGCGATTTCCGGCCCCCACCGACTCCTTGGCGCCATTCATCGATTCGAACCGCCTCACTGCATCATTATATTCTGTCTACTTACTCTCTGTAAATATGACTGACATTATTAATTTAATAACTTGTTAAGTATAACTTTTATAAATATGAAAGTAAGTAAAACTGTTAGAGAATTGAACGTGAACAGCATTGGCCATATATATAGTTGACATATGACTATTTATCTTTTTTTACTCCATTATGATGTAACTTTGAAACTATTAAGGAAGTTAGTATGAGATAAGCGTGTAATTTCACTAAAATTTTATCCAGAAGATAGTAGACGTCTCTTGAAATAACCATTCCGGTAATCAGGAATTGTCACACCAGTGAGCTGAGCTGTAATTAGGCAAATGCAGCATGTAACGTGAGTCTGCAGGAGCGAGGCCCGCATTGAGCCCGCTCCGCTGCCGTATTGTTCCCCGTAATGATTATATAACCGTACTTTTACAACACAATTAAAATTTAAGCGGTCCTAAAATTGTACGGAAGATTTAGCAGTACTATTTCACCTCAACGAAGCGTAACGAACTGCCTAAATGGGCGTTCGTTAATTCAAAAAGTTAAAAGCGAGTATGATTTTTCAATAATTTGAAATTAATATTTGATCTGTGAATTTTTTGGTTGGCGAGATATTCTTTTCAATTTCTTATAGAAAATGGAAGGTACACATATGAAGAAGTAACATATTCTCGGACGAGACCTACAAAGGTTAAAATAAAATGTTGGGAAATACAGCGGCGCACTCAGAGTTTATAAAGCACCTTATTCGAAATAACAACGAGAACCGCTGCGGATGTCTAACTTAAATAAGATTTAATATTCCTATCCGACAGCAAGTTTCTTGAAGGAGCGTGTGTAATCAAAATCCGCACTGGAAAACTTCCACGGAATCTCCTAGCAATTGCAGAACCTGGTTGCGTTTAAAAAACTGAAATGAACCTGTCGCTTAAACTAATTTCATTTCCAACTTTGTGTTAGAATAGTTTTTTCATGTTTTCGCAAGTTTTTCGAAGCAACTTGTTCCTAGTTAAAAAATCAATTCCTTAAAGCTAACAGAAGGGGTAACTTGTGAGCTGTTTACTTCTGGAAAGTGCGACATGGAAATGCAAAGAAAACTACTTGAAATTTTAATTTTCAAATGAGACGACAGTGAAAAATGCTCACATTTAAGTTTCTTTGGAATTAGTTTGTATTTCGAATTTTTAATATATTAAAATATTAGTTCGGATCTACTTTTATATTCCTTTACTCAGAGAACCTGCTCTCTCGTTGTACAGCGATTAAACTCGAAGTAAGGCTTCGTTATAAGATTCAAATAATTGGTATAAATCGTTGCAAGGGTAATAAAAATAGCTGAGTCGAGGAGTGGAGAGCATTTCGAAGACAGAAAAACTATTAAACGTGACTAAGTAGATTTGCGACAGAGCGTAGTGGCCCTTGTCCTTCAAGAGCGCAATTAGTCCGCTTTTTGCTGCATTCTGTATTTTGACTAATGATTGGACGCAGCGCGCTGCGGTTGTTTACTTACAACAAACGCTGATTTATCGCTTCACTCAGTTCTAGTTCTTATTTTATTTGATAGTTCATAATTTCTATTATTTAATTTAAAAAATACATTAAAGTTTTTTATTTGCTTTCAAAATATAAATGAAGTATAGCAATTACATTGACATTTTATTATCGTACAAAAATATTCCTAAGCTAAGCGCGACGAATGGTGGCAAGTGAATTATTTAGCGGTAAGTGTTCAAAAACGTTCTTAGTGTAGTTATTTTAAAGATGTACATTAAAACGCAATAACACTAGCATCCGTTCATAACATGCAAATGTGTGGGCGTGGCGCAAGAAACTTGGCAGCAAGCAAGCGGTCGCACCATCCTGCAAATCTGCGCACTTTGCTTATCAGCTCTGATTCATACTAACGTCGTATACACAGCGACAGAACACGACCCGCACACATACGTCGTAAGCGTGTGACTGTGTTACTTAGTAAATGCGCCACCAGACATCATTTTATTTTGTGGATAAGGACGCTCGTATGGCCCAGGGATTCACCGACGCTTTGTCGAGGGAGAAAAGAATGGATCGTGATGAGAAATGTGCCGGAATAATTTATCTTCGGGTTAGTTTAGAAAGAAGCTTGTCTCCGACAGTACCGCGCGGACGAAGGCTTATTTCTAATTCAGGGACGTGTTTTCGAAGGGAAGATAAAGCGCTGCGTGTGAATAACTGAATACAAACGATGACTCGCAAAGTTGTGCGGAGCCGGGGCGAAATTATGGCGCCGCTGCTTAATCCAAACAACATCTACCTGTATCTCTCGTAACAACAAGGAAACGGATAAGAGACGTCGTTAAAAACATTTTTTCTATTCTGCGTCTTCGCAAAAATATTGATAACTGAGTACGTTTCGTATACGTGTTAAGATGTTGAGAGAACAAAGATGTGCGGGTACAAAGCTGAGGAGATTTATCACTCCCTGTAAACGTACGTAGGAGGAAGTAGGGTACTCGGGTTCGACAAATCGCAATATTTAACGTTAGACTATTTCCATCAATTCGTTCTATCGAGAGAGGAAAAACTTAAATTGAAGTGATTAAAGCGTGCGCCCTTCGTGATTGATTTCTCCGAGAGACGCTGCCCGTAGCGCCGTCCGTAGCTCCGACCGGCGACCATTGTGCCCCTAGATTTATTTCTGTTTCCTCGTTTTTATTGCGTACTCAGATCTTATAACGAAATAGTTACGGCTGTTAAAAGGTTATTGGTTAACCTTCGGCGTATGCGGTCATAAAATAGATTCGTAACCAAAGAAGCGTTCGCGTTGCTCTAGATTTATAACTGAATCACGTGAAAAAGAAACAAATTTGCCCCATAGAAGGATATAAAGCTGGAGATATAGCATGAATTTATTGAGAAATTGTGGAAATCTCAGTATAATAAAATATTTTCTATTGAATATTGCATGAAAAGAGTTTTACGGGTCCCGCTCATTTACTTTATTTTACTGCCTACCTTTTCTATTGAACTTTATTTTGAATGTAAAGTCCATCCGAATGCTTAAAACGTAGAGTCAAATTTGATTCCTCACTTACCTGAAACAAAAGAATACATAAATGAGTGTAATGTTCAGTAAAAATCAATTAAAGTGGGTTTCGATTAAAACTGTTAATATGACGTTGATCACATTTACAATGGAGACCTCCCCGCTCCTCCCCTCAATCTTAAGAGCAAATTAACTTAATTAACCACTCGCTGAAGACCCAAAAACTTTACGCATTTAATAAACTCCTAGACAAATTAAAATTCCGTCGGTTTAGTAACAATCGTGTTGAAACGCAGTTAACTCTTTCCGTTCGAGTTATTAATAAGAAATCGTCTCGGTTACGCTAATTTATGTACAATTAACTTTAATTAAGCCTTATAAATGTTAATATTAACACTAAAACACTAACAAGTAGAAAGTGATTGTAATCTTTAAATTCTCAAACAAAATATGAATTCGAGGTTAGAGCATTAGATGGCGCTGGCGAGTCGTGGTTTATTTAAATATGCAAATGATTTTTGAGTGTGCGATGTCGGAGTTCGGTTGCAGGTTGTTTAGCATAAACAAATCGGTGCCTCGTTGTTCTGAGCTCTGGCTGAGTGTTAGACAGGCGAAGGGAATAAATAATCACATGGTTAGAATCCTAAAACATAAACTGCTATAGAAGGGTTATGTCAACCGTCGGAGAAAAATACATAAGGGTTTAGTCAACAACTACGCTTAAAAATATTCATAAAAATTACTTGTACATGAAAATAAATCATTCTATATTAAAATTATGCTTATCGGTTTATATTTTTGGTAATGTATATACTATTTTATTTTAATATAAAGCGTATCGTCTCATTTCTATCTTTCTGGTGTGAGGCTACGATAGTCGAAATTCAATCGTAAATCAAGGCAAGACCAAAATTCCGGGACAATTTGAATGTAAAATTTAGACAACGCTAGCTTTACGAACATAGTTTCGAGATCTCTTTAACAAAGTTGTGCGTATTGTTCGAATGACGCTTATCTTTTCTGCTACAACTTGTAAGGTTACATTTGTTTAACATATACCGCATTGCACTTATGTTAACGATACCAGGTTTAATATTAAGGTAAGTTTCTGAAGTACTTATCTTGAAAGTATATTATTACAGTTTTATTCGTAAAATCAAATATTTCCATAAAATATTCTATCTTTTCTCTAATATATTGTAAAATTATTATATTGAAGATAATTGTGGTCAATCAAGTTGATTTGATTATTAACTTATATTTTTGTTACTAAGAAACATTTGTTTATGATTTTACAACGAATGCCTTTATATAATTTTTATTTGATTTGTAAAAGTAAATTATTTTAGAAATGTCTGTAACCCACAATCCATATCCTATTAAAAACACAAGAATGTTACCATAAAACACAGTTTTATCTGCATTAATTTCTTCCACTTGTTAAACGCATTTATTTTATTCGTCTAAATAACCCAGTTAAGATCTCGATAGCTTAATTAATGACAATAATAACATTTCGTATGCTCTTTTCGCTCGTATCTGGAGAGCTTTATCAGTAATTGAACACGAACTATTACATTTAGACCCGGAATTATATCGGAAACTTCGGATTCAGAACCTTCCGCTAAATAACGGTGTAATCCCAACGAAAACCCTGTCTTTATTTATGTGCAATGTTAAGTGGATTTTGTAATTCGAACAAATCTAGTTCTTCGTTCTAAAACTCGTGATATAATATTGTTATTTATTGATTGTTGAGAATTATAAATTGTTGAATATCGTAAGCCTAAAACTATCAATATATAATAATAATATATAATAATATTTCGTTGTGTTTATAGATTTGTAAAAATATATTTTTCTATGTTATATATAAAAACAACAAAAAAAACAATTTTCATATTTTTACTTTGTTTTATATTTATCGCCAAAGTTAAAATTTTAATTTAAAATTTAATGGTTTGGTTTGGTTATTATATTTAATATTTACTGTCTCCGGTACAGGTCCGTATTAACCGAGGCAGTTAAAGATGTTTTTGACATTAAGAGAGTCCATTAAAGTTAAAGGAAGCATCGCTGCCGAGTAAATAATAACTGTGGTCCGAGCCATCATACCGCGTTCGTGTTTTCAACCGTTGTGCAAATAATACTATGAAATTAAAAATACCTTTTAGCTTCTAAGAATTATTAACGTTTTCATAAAGTATTATCTTTAAGAAAAAATAATCGTAGTAAATGAACTACAACGTTATTATATTTATTTCAACGTTAAAAGTTTGAATTTAAGTACGTTCTTGTGTTAACAATATGATAATGAATTTGAATTCAACTGAAATACTCATTGAAATAATATTTGTGGGCGGAATAAGCTGTGGATTACTTCTGGCTCTTAATAATATCTAAGGAGGTACTAAGACTTGTGAGTAAACCGGTTAATCCGAAGAGATTTATATCAAACCGTAGAGAACGCAGTGCGGCTTGTGCTACGGCTATGGCGCTACAGTTTGTAGCTCGTAGATCCAGCTTGCTACGCCGTAGGACATATATATAGTTTTAATAAAGCCAGTTGAGTATTATTAAAATAGACTTAAATAAATTGAATTTTATTTTATTTAAAATTTTAATATTATTTTGTGAACATTAAATGAACTTTATGTTATCAGTGACAATTAAATCCAACAAGTGATAAATTGACAAGGGTCAGCGTAACCAATGTTTTTGTTAAGGATTTTCTATTCCTAATAAAAACGTGTCATTGGCTCAACTATCTAATTTATCCAAGGTAATCCACTCTTTCAAATAAAATTCTAGTAATTCAACATCTATCCCTCGAGAATACGGCTTAGTACGCTCTATTACATAGCTCTCAACTCAACGAGAATAGAAAAATAAACGCGATGTCAGGATATATACTCGACTTAATACGTTCTTCAGGGAAATTGGTACAAGATAATTAAAGTTGAGTTAGGATAAATAAATTGCTAAAATAAATGAGGAACAATATTTTTATAAAATCTTCATTAAACATGAACGCAAATTTAAAAATATAATATTTATTATTTTATATAATATTCATAATGTTGAATTTACTAGAAGGATAAATATATACTTTATAAAGCCGAGAGCACATGTATTCGCAGTACAATTGACATAAACGGCACATTAGTGAAATCTATATCGCAAGGATTACTATAAGAGGACTTATTTCGCGATATGAGGATAAAATAAAGGCTTATTCGACGTAAACGTTGCACGGTACATTGCTTCGTATGGGGATTTTAGTATCTTGGGAGTAAGCAAATAAAGTAATATAGAGGTATCATCTGACGCTCGGTTTTGTTTCCCACGCGATTCAACGTTGCCATTTCGTGTATACGTTAATTTGCTTTTGTTCTTAAAGTACGCAGCAATTTCGGTTACTAAGTCTACTTTAAATGTAATCTTCACATAGTTTGCGTACACGTACGCTTTGAAACAATGAGATTTAAAATTTTTAGAGCGAAATGTATTTTTCACTTAGTAAGCGACTTTTGATATAATAAGATTAAAACCGACATTTAATTTAATTTATTTTATCACTCAATTCTAGTTAATTATGTATTAGTATAGCTTAGTACAAATAACGTAGTCATTTACGTAACGTACTACGTTAACAAAAGTTAACGTAGTCGATAAAACATTAAATAAATTATTATATATTTGTTGTTTAATTGATGGTTAAAATAAATTTGTAATGTAGTACTTTTGTACGTAATTTATATAATACGGGACTAAAAGTACTTAGTATAACTTTACAATTACTTTAATGTCTGTAATCTTAGTACAATAAAGTGCCATTTCATGATCGATCTAGAAGTATTACTCAGAAACAACTGTCTTACTAGATTATTAAATAGAATAGTTTTATTTTTAAATATGAAATTGTATTGTTATATTTGTATTATATATTATGGAGTGGCTGTAACTCAGCGGCTCTAAATCTTCTACAAATACTTTGTCAGACATTAATTTGCTGTTACATTACTATTTGTTGGTGTTTGATATAAAATAAAATATGTTTAATTAAAATTAGAAAATTTATCAAGAAGTTACTAAAATTTCACATAATCACGCCACGTAATGAAATGCAAACTTGAAGCATGTAATCAAAGTTGAACTAATTTCCAAAGATTAGATGTACCGTATCGATTAAACACAACACCCAAATGAAACTTCTGCGTGGGTAATCAACAAGCACGAAAGATAAAACCGAAAGTTTAATCGTAATTCACGATATGATTACAGGAACCCTTGCCATCAAAGTTGTCGAAATGTACGTCGAGCAAGCGTGAAATCATTAAAGCTGATAATAATATGCTGGGCTAACGAACCGTCGTATCCTACGATGCTAAGATAACTCGATTCGCTTTCCTGTCTCGATTAAGTTTGATCAATTTATGATGTTTAAATTGATTAGTGAATTTCTCACTTCGCTGTCGGTATAAATTACCCGGTTCATTCTTAATTTATAAAACAAATGTAAAACTAATCTACGTTTAATGATACGAAATATTATATTTCATTTATTGCAATATAATACAGTGCATCATATAGCAAATGTTATATGATTCATTAATAAAGTATAACGTATTGTGTTGTTTCTCGGTATTTTAGTATATAATATGTATTTTTCAAAGCCTTTGTAATAACTATTTCCACGAATCTTTGTTATCTGTGCAAAGTTGTGTTTTGTCATGCGTATGATTTCCTGTTTTATTTCGTTTAACGTACAATATATGTTTTTTGTGTACAAAAAATACTAGTGTTCATGTGTCCGAAACATACATATACTGTTTAATTTATTATGCCTTGTTATTTAACTACATTAATTCAATACTCGCTTTCAAATTAAACATTTATGATTCGGTATAAATCGGTCCTTAAAACGCGTCACCGAAGTTAGTTTACGATCATCGAATTACGACGGAATCATATAAGTTTAGGTGGAAATTTCGCGAATAGTTAGATATATGTTTGCGGATGAGTCCCACGATGTCTTCCGTCGCTTGCTTAGGTGGATTATACTCGCACCATTAATCGCTGAAATTGCGTTCCCGTGGTCTAGCCCACCTACCCGACAATCTTCAATTAGGAGATTTCCAATTTAAATTTTAACGTACGGATCTAACCGATTATGTGGTTGCTCGACTAGCTTATGAAGTATTAAGAATTCAGTTTCATATATGATGAAATAAAAAAATGCTTTAATAGTAAATCTTTTTGATATTTAAATTTCGAAGACATAACGTATAATGATAATAATATAAAATAAATATAATGATAATTAATAATCGATGAACACTCGATAATTATCGATGATGACGTTATATTTAAGAATTATAACAAATTTGTCACGTAAACGAGAATTGAATATTTTTTATATAAAATAGAAGCTCGTCCAATATTTGGATGGTATGATGCGAGATGGACTTGCGGAGACGTCAGCGATCAATCAGCCGGCTGACTAATACCATCTATCAATACGTCCGGACGCGTCACACCAGACGGCAGCAGCGGGAGATATTAAAATTCAATTTTCACTAACTTCTGTTAAAGCAATTTTTAAATATCTCAAATAAATTGAAGGAATTTATAAAAATACATAACGTTGTTTTAAGTCTGTTTTATGATAAAATGGAATTGAAGCTTAATCCCCTACTTTTCTAAAGGAGAACTGCAGAATTTTCTTCCATTTCAAGTCGGGCAACCCTATCTATTGAGTAAAAATGAAATATCTATTTGTTGCATCAACAAAATATAGCGCAATCGATTTAAAAGCTTAGTGCGGAGAAATGTGTCACGCAATATTTTGTAGCGATCATATTTCCTTCTGCAGTTTTTAAAATAATTGAAAACGATTCCATAGATAGTCACGAACGTTTAGAACATTTTTATGTAAGCAAATAAAAAAAAAGCTTCGTTTCGAATTTTATCATTTTAAAAATTAACGTGTAAATTGGATAAAAGCCTTTATTTATTTTTAATACCGGTCAGAGAAACAAGTTAATCGCGAGCGTTAGCGTCCGCACACGTTGATATCCAGATCGGACACTTTTATGACGTCAGACACTCCACGTTAAATGCGGCGGCTTAAAAAGGGTTGATGGCAATAGCCTTGTCACCTCGAAAGGCTCGGGACATAACGCTACCTTCATCATAGCTTCGCCGGACGTTCATTGATAATTAATGGGTGGTGCCAGTGTAACGAAAACAAACGACGGGCGGCACGCGTACGATAACGATTAATATCTTTGCAGCAAAAACAAACCTACGCTCGTAGTCTTCGTGTGATAAATCATATCTCCGAGGCGCAAAAATAAATGAGACTAATGATAAATGGCGACGATTCGGGGAGCGTCGATTGAGTCTGGTGAGTTTCAAAATTAAACCCTTCCAAGACAAGTAACTGTATATACGGTACGCTATCATATTTCTTCGTTTAAAATCTTTGAGAGGTTTAAGAGCTCTTAGTTCGTTATTATTGTTATGAGTCGTTAAGTATTACTAAAATTAAAATGAGTTTTTAGTTTCTCAACTACAATGTATACAAGTTACACGTTTTAATACAAATGTAAGTAAATTGTTTCAATAAAAATATTTTATTAGAAATAAAACTTACTAAGTTATCCGTTAAATTTATCTTCAATATATACAGTAATATTTGAGGGATACGAAGTAGGGTAACTTATCTATTTCTTTTAATATGACGTTGAAGATTTACAGCCTCAAATCGGCGAAACGTTTGAAAGATATTGTCAATCATTCACTGAGGAAAAATATCCCAACTGCGAACTGTCAAATATTTATCTTTTTTCTCTTACCCTGGCAATGTCAATATCAGAGTCTCAGGAATGTTGGTATGTAGGTATTGAGACTTTTTCCCTTGCAAGTTATTTTTCGAATACGCTTTACTAAAATAAACATTGTTTATTTTCCTATTATTTGATTTCCCTTTATTGAATTGCTTTGGATAAGTGTTTTGATTTAGTAACGTAGTATAAGCATTGACCTTATTGGTATCATAGTTTACTTCCAGTAAATAAATCATTCGAATTCAGTTTGTAACTTTTAAATAAATTTGAATCATACTGTATAATAAAATGTTTTGCTTGTGTATGTCATTAATCACTAAAAGTAAGAAAATTTGAATTTGAAAATTGATGAAACTTAAGCCAACTTATGTTTTAAAATATAAAAAAATCATACTTATTTATTCGTTATTCTTTACTATCCTGCTAAGCGCTTTTTAAGCTGCTGTATAACTAAAGCCCTACTTTTTAAATATATATTTCTTTAGCTATTCAAAGTATTATTTTTTTAATTTTAACGAAAGCATTAGTCTTCATATCATGTCACAAGTGACGTTTATTCTTCGTTGTTTCAAGATTTACATTGACGTTCTTTCAAGGTATATTTCAGGAAATTGCGTGAGCAATGTCCGAATATCAGGAAATTAGAAACGTTGAAAGATGTTACCTAACGTCCCTTATGAGGAGACACTTAACACTATTTTGTTACCATAATATAAGTTATTGTCCTGTCAAATATGATACATCTTTGAAAATCAATGGAACTCACAACACGTCTTTCGATTAAAACATGCGTCATGTTTTTTTATTTTTATGATATGATTCTTTTAAACTGCCTTAGACTTATATGCTTTAAACATTCAATTGTTTTATGAAAACTAACATGTATAAACGTTATTGAATATATATTTCAAATAAATTTAAATATTTATGTAATAACACGATATATTAACAGTTTGATTGGTTTATTGAAAAAAATGTTTGATTTTTTTTTAATTTACGCAAAAAGTTTAAATACCATTACTTATATACACAAAACCCCACGGGATATCACATTGACTTTAAAGGCCAAGGCAATGCCGGACGTTTGATGGTACAGACAGACTATACTAATTATGTTAGCGATCCACTCCCAAAGTAAACGACTTCGCTTTCTGAACAAACAGTCACTCAAGTTTACGAGGAAAAATTCGCAAAGCCACTTATTTAGATCCCTAAGGTATAAGCGATAATATGACATTGTTGAACTTAATATTTATTTCAAAAGTGAAAAAAGAGTACAGAATTTGAATTACAAGCAGATTCAAATAACAATATTTTTTATTATAAAATGCTTCAAATATATTTATTACTTAACTTATCAAATATTTATAAAATATTATATCAAATAATAAATTCTATTCCCCTTTAGCCCTTTATGGCATTCAAATAATTTATCTTATAATGTATTTGAAAAAAGGAAAGTTTTCTTTTATTTCCTATAGGTCAAACAAATTAGGATAACACAAAGAAATGCCAAGAGTCAAGAGGAAACTATCCAGATATAATATTACAGAACGTATTGATCCCTCAGGATAGTGTGTTCGGTTTCGTTTCGGTGGAACTTTTCAATCCCTCTGAGTTTTGGGAGTTGCATTGGACAATCTTATCAGGGAGGAAGAAAGATTTTCCACAGTCCGGTGCTCTCTCACCTTTAAGGATTTCCCAAGACTCCTCGGAGCGTTTCTCGATTGGATTTCGAATTATTGTGCGTGCAATTTAACGCTTAACATTTCATTTTGAGTTTCTGTTGTAGAATGAACTATACGAGTAAAATTGTATTGTAGCGAAGTTGATGAGTTATCATAAGTATACGGAACGATTTATTTGACGTTCATTATAAACTAAGAACTTAATAGATCTGGATAACATTTCGCATAGAAATAGTTTTTATATGAAATCAACAAGTGATAGATAAAAATAGTTATAATCTAATCATGTACCTAAATGTACGATGAATTAAGCGACATAGTACGATGAAGCAGAATGTACGATTATAATATATACAATGTCTTCACTGCGAAGAACTTTATTAATTAAAAGTGATTGAGCGAGTACGTATAATTATGGACTATAAATTGTGTACTGTGATAAAAATCTAAGTTCATCTAACTTTATTTATTACAACAATTTAATCATTTTAACAGCCTTGGAATACATAAAATTAACTTCTTATTCAAGTAAGGCTTAATTTTATGATAACGTTTAAACTAAGTGGCGTTATCTCATATACCTTCATAAATTATTTTAAAGCCGTAAATGATTCATCCAAGTAACTATGAATGGCGTAATATTTTACAAGGCAATTAACGTGCGAGCCAGCATCGAGTCGAATAAAAATCGTTTAAGGGCCGAATGTTTAATATAATAGTCAAATTTCAAAATAATAACAATTGCTCCAACACGTAAATGCAAATTGAAATCCAAATATATGAAAAAAAAGTTGCAGGAGTGACGTTTATTTAAAAAGAAATACTCTAGATACGCTCAATCGATTTTTAAATTCGATAACATATACTAGTCATTGAAATAAGAATGTTCCATTATTACTTGCATCGATGAACTTTGAGCAATAACACGAAGAATGCACGACCGTGTATATACTAAAAATGTCTTGAATATCTGTGCTCGCCCTTAGCCTCGATCGCATTAGAGACCGCGCGGGCCACGACGGAGATAATGCCATTGCAATACCGAGATCCGATTGTATTGGCAAATTGGATCAAATGCAGCGCTTACCGCACAAAAGATAAGAGCTCGGATACGGGTATAGCAGTTATATTATGTTGCGGCTATCTCTAGATCACCCCCTGTGCTGGACTCATCACGATTGAATAGATCCGTTTTAATCGTTTATACTTATATTTCTATCTATACGATTTACTCTTTTACGTTTATTTTATTAACGGGGATTTACATAATACATTTTCAAACGAGAATAATGAGCTGTGTTCATTCATATTATTGTGCTAAGTGTAGCGTGAAACAAAGTTGGTATTGAAGCGTAAGGAACGTAATCAAGAGACTCATTTTCAGCGGCCGAAAATGAGCTAGACTGGACCATTAATAATTGGATTGAGAGTAACGGTTACTGAAATAATTATCATCATTTCTTGTTATAAAATCTAAACGACTATATATTTCATTAGCAATAGAATATCTCCTCTACATCGACTGGAAGTAAATATAGCACTAACTATAAATACGTCCAATAAATCAGAGAAGATAATGCAGCAAAATATAAGCGCATTGCAACAATTCCCAGAACATATCGTGTGTGTTCAAAAAAATTTATTTGTAATAACGCGCCATATCAAACGCTTTCGCCAACGGCAAGCTATTCGTAGCAGTGTTTTTGCGAGGAATGAAAAAATATAGTCCATGTAAACGACAATGCAGATTACTACTGCCCGACGGGGACCCATAAAGAGGTCTATAAGAAACGTAATGGAGGACTTTCGCTCGATAAGATGCGATTTGGGCGATTTACAAAACAAAGCAACCAAAGATTTTTTATTAACATTACTACAGAATCATCTCGATGATCCCGACAACGGAGTTCATTTTACCGTCATTACGGGGTGAATTTTAAATTTGCTTTGAGGGTGTTTTACTCAACTATGTATGAAGGACCGGTCCTCTCCGTGCGAGGCGCATCCGGTCGCACGCATACTCTATGAGCCTTCATTGTCTGCCAGAACTCAAGGTAAACCGATTACGTGCTAAAAATTCATAAAGCCATTGTCATCTTCATGCAAAGCACCTAATGTTTAGTAAGTGGTCCCGGCGATTAAACGCACGCCTATTTACGTATAAATTTTGAAGAAAACGTTTTCGTTTCGGCCATCATTAAAATGTAACAGATGAATGCAAAATACGTCGAAACGAGGATGAAATATGTTAACGTTTTAATAAACTCATCAAACTGCCGCTGGAAAAAAAAATCTCGTCGCGACGTGATAAACAGTAAGGCACGCTTTGGCTTATCTCCGCTTGACGATATCATTATTTCCTTTTTGCAAAAATTTACCGAGCAAAAACAGCCTCGCGGATAGCATACTAATGTATCTCGACCAATATATAGGAATCGACGCGGCGTCGGTCCCCTCGTAATTCAAATGGTTAAAATCTATTCACAATAAAACAGACGCAAGCAATATCAGCGTTAAATCTCATAATTCAAATTTCGCCCGTTGTTTACCGGCCGCGCTTTGGCCGCTGTATAAACTCTCAAAATCTACCCACATCCGTAACGAAAGCCTGCTCCGTTATTTATGGAAAGCCATTTCATTGTTGTTGTCGGTTTTCATTTTAACGTTTAATTTTTTTTTTCTATTTATGCTGTTTTCGTGATTGCTGAAGCATACAAAATCATTTGTTTTTTCGGTCTCCCTTCTGAGGCGTCGTGTTCCGGTGATGTGATTTATGCAGAGCACAGTGGGCACTCCACGTACGTTAAGATGATATAGATCACGTACTAAGGAAGACTAATGCGTACAGAAGAAATGTGGTTGTTTTGCTTTATGTAAAGAAGGATAATACCCATTCGCCACCGTTCTGCCATAAACGTGATTTAGTAGATTATACCGTTTATTTGCATTTCGAATCCGTCTGTCTGTGTGGCCGTAAACGAACAGACGTATAATCCTAAGAAGTTACGTGAGATATATATCCCAATTATCGTTATTTATAAGTTTTTGAGTTTAAACACTAAATATTCATATAACCTAACCTTAATCAAAAGCAACATGATAAAATGATAATATTTATTAAAGTAGTATTACATGCCCTTTTGTATAATATAAATGATTTAAAATGACGAATGGCTTGAAATGTAGATGTTACCGAAGGACATTCTAGTAATTATTATAAATGAAAGCTATTTGACATGCATAATAAATAACCAATGAATGACTACTTCAACATAATTATGTTTCTATAGAGTTTCATTCGAACTCTATAATAATATAGATATTATAGAATAAAAAATAAGTAAAGTTTTTAATGATCAGCCTATATAATATTCCATTACTGCTATATAAACAATTTTCATATAAATAGGAGTAGAATATAGATAGTGTGCCCCGACAATATCCCTCTGAATGAGGCTTTTGGAGCCAGCAAGGGTTGCGTTGTTTTTGTATGCGCGTGCCGGAAGCGTTAGTTCGAATGAGGGCTGCCTGCCCTTCATACATACTTAAGTACCTCCGCTTTAGTATCGTAAAAATGTAATTAAAACTCACATCATCCGACGTACTGAAGGCGGAGATAACTAAGCTATTGTTTAGCGTGGTGTTTTTCACGTGAAAATTCATATTATTTTTATAATATATATTCATAAAGTTTACACATGTGTGTATATTAATTCGAAAAACATAATTACTTTTTCATATTACATGACGCTAGTAAATTTCAATTACTATTGCAAATAACGTACTTATAATCTTTAGTATAGATACAAAACTTGTTATTTGTTATAGCCGTTCGACAAACAAAAGTTTGCGTTTGTAACTGCGATCAGTCATGCAGCGCTGTCAGCGAGCCTCAGTATATCACCGCCTACCTATGTTATCTTCTTAGATACATGCCTAAAATCAAAGAGAAGCTTGATAAATACACAATACGGATTACACGTAAGCGTGGCACGCAAGCTATTACAACAAAAGATAACGTTCCTAAAATACAAAGTAAACATTGAAAGATTGTATAAAGTTAAGGTGTGGTATAAAATCATTTTTCACAAACACAGTCGCCTGATAGTAGCTAATGTTTTACCACTTCGTTCCACTGGGCTCGACCGCGATTCTTATAGATAGGAAATGAAGATGGATCACCCTCGCGTGGCTCGCTACCTAGTTGGTGGACGGTGACGACTGCTTCGATAAATATTGCGACGCTGACGCTCAGAAAATTACGACTACAAATTAATTTTTGTAATTGGGTAATTTAACGGTAATATATTTGGTTTTAAATAATGTTTAATCCATAAAAAATATATAATATATATAAATGTGAAGTTTTTATTTTATACTAGCTTGCAACATATTTACTTTATACAAATTCAGAAATGTTGGAATAAGAATGAATTTCGTAGAATACCTTATATATTCCATCTCCATGAAAAGTCCATGCTTTCAATAAGTTGCATTGAGCAAAGTGGATATTCCCATCAGCATGTATGTGAGTGCTTTAAGATAAATTTCATTTTAATAGATACCTCGTTCTAAAGCTTTATACAGAAAATAAAACGTGAAATAAATTTGCTTTATACAATGTACGATACTTTGAAAGAAATGCGGTTTTATATATTTGTAAAAAAAAAAAACTTTATAATTATTTAAAAGTCAAGAATCTTTTTCCCCCAAACAAAAACATTCAAAATAATTCTTTTTTTATCGCGAGCGTGAAATTTTATTGTTGTTCATGTTAAGTAAAAAATGTTGGCGCAGTATAATATCTTAATGGTTTTCCTGAATTGTGTGATAATTTAATGGAGTAAGCTCCGTGAATTACTAAAGGATTTTGAGGCTTACCGGTCCATTTTGCATGTATTAAAGTGTTCAAAATAGACGTCATACATATACGAGGGCGAAATTATCCCCTTACTAACCAATCAAATAAATCTTAACGTTTTATGGAGCTATCGCTTTTTAGTATAATACAGTATATATGAAAAAAAAGAATGTAAAAAGGTGAGGAAAGCTAGGCTTATTTTCGAAGATCAGGTCAAGTGCCTTCCAACTCTGACGAGAAGTGCTCTCGTGTCTTGCGGAAATCTTGCATGCAGATTATCATAAAAGTTGTAGGAGGAATTCAGGATGGTTGTAGCTGACGCTATATTTTTACTCTGTCAAATGATAAAAATGTGTCTGCGAAAGAGATTGTTAGACTAATTGCTATCATCTGCATCGTACAGGTTTAAGGGCGGAACTAAAAATAATTGTGAAGTCATTAACTTGTAGGTGTAACAACCTTGCACTTGTGGTATTTCTGACCTACATTCGTACCAAGTTGACGTGCGTGCTAACAATCTTCTTGATGGGCTCATGTTTACACATAATACAAGTTAATTATTTTCTATGTTTGTCTGTTGAAAAGCTAAATTATTGCCCTATTAAGAATTGTTCACCGTTTGTTTTTGTATTTTGCTTTTAATTCGGATACGTGTTTTGCATGCGTGTCTCATTTAATTAACCAGAACGATATATTTAAGCGTGACTGTAATTAATATATTTTTTTATTTCATTTTAAGTTACTTTTATTTTTATGATTGCCATGACTCTTTTGTAATGCAGCAGCAATTTAAATTATTGTATAATAAGCGATATAAAATTGAAATAGTAAAACATTCATTAATTATCAATTAATATGCATTTTAACAAAAGTCGAAAACAAAGCAATGTCGAAAATTAATAGGAACGGAAAAATCTCGTTTAATTTTATTTTTGGTATCATTTATTTTCGTCAAGCAATTAGGCGAAGCCCGCGTCGCATGCCGCGAGGTGTGGCCGCACGACTGTCGAAGGGCGACTCGTATTTTACAAAAATATTTACGCACATTTACATTGCATAATCCGATTTTGAAGTTAGCTTCGGATAACCCACTCATGCGTCCAGTGAAACTGAGACTCAGAAGTTCGAAATGACATTTCCACGAGGCGAAGTAAAGCCAGATTTGTTTGGTAGACTGACTTTCTAATTCCGTCGGATAAGTTTGTGAAACGTATACCGTGTTCACTAGACCTGGTTGCAACCGCGAGCACCCTATTTCAATCCGTTTCGGAAACTTGTCCTGGTTACTTAACTGGTTTTATAATCACAAAACACTTTGATTAAATCGTACCGCAGTGTACTAAAGTTTTCGTATGCTAAAATGTGACCGTTGTTCAAATAGGGTGATCCTAATGATGGAGTTTCATATAAAGTAGGAAGTAGTTAATCTCATTTCTATACTAAATTTATAAACACAATATTCATTGACATGCATTGATTAATATTAAATCCAGAATTAACGATTTATTAGTTTAATTTATATTGTTTATAATTGTTACTATTTAATTGAAATTGATAGTATTAATATAAATTAAATGAACCAAATGGCATAGTTTCATTAATTATTCATATAGATTTGTACACGTAGTTTAAATATAGTCTTCGTTTATTTGCATTTTTTATATCGTTCCTTTAGATTTAATAATATTGTGTAAATAAACAATGTTTGATAGTTTTTTTTTTATTTATATACTGAACGCTTCTTCAATGTGATGCAAGATTTGAAAGACATCAAGTTGATATGATAATATGTAAGAAATCGGAGTCAACTACTCTCATAATAATATATTTGCTTTCTAATAATGATCTTGTGGAGAAAATTCTGAATATGGTACATAATGAGGGTAATTTTTATGCAAGAATTGTGACCAGGCAGTCAATTTGGCATACTTCGCAAAAATTGGCATAACGCAACGGACAGATGGTAGCGCTTTTTATGTCTGATGATATCATGAATATTGCAGCCGAGTTGCCAGCTATTACGATTTAATTCAATATTGCTTGTAACAAGACTTTACTTTTACTACTTATAATTAATATTAAAAAAAGCCGAGATGGCCCAGTAGTAAGAACGCGTGAATCTCAACCGATGATCGTGGGCAAACCCGGGCAAGCACCGCTGTTTTCATGTGCTTAATTATTGATTATAATTCATCTCGTGCTTGACGGTGAAGGAAAACATCGTGAGGAAACCTGCATGTGTCAAGTTTCATTGAATCTCTGTCACATGTGTATTCCACTAACCCGCATTGGAGCAGCGTGGTGGAATAAGCTCCAAAACCTTCTCCACACAAAGAGGAGAAGAGGCCTTAGCCCAGCAGTGGGACATTCACAGGCTGTTACTTAATCAATATTTAAAATCTTATTCCTCAACGTAAAATGTATCTGTTAAATCCAAAGTAATTAAGTCGTTATAGTAACATAATATCTAAGGTATCTTCATTATATACTAATTAGAGTTAATAAATGTGCTAGCAGGTGTTGTTGAAGTTATAATTTGAGTGTATATTCTATTGTGACGCGCAGGTGCAATATCAAGACCCTCGAGTAAAAGATGGATCATTTCTTAACCATAATATAGTTTGTCTAATATAGAAATCTTAATTGTTTATAATTAAAGATTATTAGCTAAATATTCTATATTAAAGATACAGAATTATTATTACGAGTTTGATATTATAAAATGTTTATTAAGTTGTATTTTAAAATGATCCATTAATATGAAATATCCAGACAGTATGTTTCCATATTGATGTATTGCGGCAATCGACTGATAGAATTCGGCGGATAGTAGAATGGGTAGCTCACTAGGCAATCAGAAGGCTATAGGAGGCTTTATTAACCCGTCAGGGTAGAGCGGGCCTACCTAATCAATCGCCGCTTGCGTGTCTACCACGCTATCTGTCTTTGGACGATTGGGAAAGATAACTATAGATAGATGAGGCAAGATTACAAATGTCGGTTGCCTACTGTTATGCATTAATAAAATTAGTTTACTTTTATATAGTTAAATTAATTGCTTGGTAAACAATCCGTTTCAATTCCGTTTAAGTAAATATTCATATTTAATAATGTATGTTTTAAGCATTCCTGTTCTCCTAGTATATCTGAGATCGTTCCCATAAGTACATATTCCCTCATATATTTCTGGTGATTCATAAAGTTTTTTATTATAAATCAAAAAATTTTGATCAATGTGAACTCATATGCGTAATTTATAACACCCCGCATTGAATACGTAAAATCTAAAATTTATATCTCGAATATTCGAATCTTTAAACATGACAACAAAGTTTGTTGAAGCAATGAAAAATACTTTATACACTTCAGAATTTTCTAGTTTCCATAAATCACCGAACGTTGAATAGCAGTAAGGGAGAAGTTTAAAAGTAAAATCGAGTAAACTCATAGCTGAACTTTCTATGAGATTAAAGTCATAATTTACTTGATGAGAGAGCATTATGTTGTCGAATATGAAGCTGGATACCCTTTTAAAAGAGCTGAATTCACTTAATGGGAGTTTTGTAAAAATTAAAAGTAAAAATATTTCTTGCTGTCCAAGATAATTCGCTGGTAACTCGGGCGCCCTTTAAAATAACCGTACGTCATGGAGATAACGAAAGGGATGGTTTCATTAACGTCAACGCGGATCGGGGACAAGTTTATGCGAACCGATACCTTTAAGATATTTACAAAACAGCTAAGCGGGAGCAATCTACGAGAGTAGAATAAAGAAAAAAAAAATGCCTTAACCACAGTAATCCTGGCGGAATGCCCTTTAAGTGCCTCACAATTTAATGCTAAGTATCGCAATTTCAAGACGACGATGAGCCGGTTTTCTCGAGAGGGTTGAAAAAAATGATACACAACGCGGGTAGGGACGTAAGGCGCGGGGAGGGGGGCAATCACGGTTAGTTAGAGAAGCAGCTGCTTCCAGACCGCGATAACACTTAAGGTGCTCTGCAGAACTCCGCACAACCGTCGAGTTGTTGCGGTAAATTGAAACACAAGTTCAATCCGTGCAACTTTACTAAATGTTGCGCGTTCGATAACGCTTCTCTTATAGTTTACAAAATTACAAAAGAAAACCAATATACCGACTAGCGTGTAATGTTTCTGCGTTTACGTATTTTATTAATTCTATATCTCAAGTTTTTCTTATTATTTAAATACCCTGTAATTCAACTCTATAAGGTCGTATCGTATAATTATTTACAATTGCTTGAGATTAGTAGGTTTAAAATATTCACACGTCCAGCTTTATTAAATTAATAAATGTACGAAAAGTAGACTCAGACTCAAGTGAATAATCGGTTTATTAATCAAAATCAACGTACATAGTTTCAAGCAATTTCTTGAACAGTGTAAACTCGTTTAGAGGATGAACGCTAAAGCACTCCCTTTAAATTATGCGTGTATCTCATTTAACGCAAACGCTTTATATACTCTCATTAAATGAAACATATATATTATATACTTATTAAACTACTTCCTTATTTATCAGAATTGTATATGTATAATTATACAATAATTACGTTATAATACAATTATACGACGGTATCATCAATAAGCTTATAAAGGAAAAATATATTATTGTCGCATGAATAACATATCGAGAACGACGCAATAATTGTAGATATTGGTTTTGTTGTAATGGCCTACTGAATTAATTAGCGGGCATCGTACGAAGTGGGCAGTGGCAGGTGTGCGCTAGGCTTTACAGCGCCATTACGTTGCTGAATACATGAGGTTGGAACGCTTGAGCGATTCACCACAATTCAAGTTAACATATATACAATACCATTAATTCAAGACATATACAAACTTATTACATAAATGTTCTACATAAACTAATAGTAATAATAAAATCTATTACAACATGCCTATTTCACAATTAGCAATATTATATTCAACCCTCGCTTAGTTGAGATATAACCGTGTCGCTACATTTAATCAAATCGCTTTCCGAATAAATGGAGCGTAGATGAATCAATATCGCGAATTCAATTTACAATTTAACGTACATCACCGACGTATCAATTGTTCAATCTAAGCGAAGACAGATAAACAGTTCCGATGATCGCTTTCGATGAAAACGACTGAGATTCATCGATAGAAAGCGCGACTTCCAAAGTGAAAAATGTACATTTGGATGGCGTTAATTCGTTTAATTTCCGGTGAGAGGAGGCGCGGGGCGGGGGAGGAGTCCGCTCAGATTAATTCAGCGCTGAGGCTGTTACAGATAAGGACACTGAAATAAATTGAAAATGTTCCGAGATTGATTTGAATACTCCCGAGGATATATCGGAGGTGTCTCGCGTCAACTGAGAAACCTCATTTTATTACCCAATTTATATCGGACCCGAAAAAAAAAATCTTCAAAGAAAAAAAATCACTTGAATTTTAGTTCATTTATAAAATTTAAACGTTTCGATTTTTTTTGAGATTCTCAATGTCCTTATACAGTAAGAGAAAGAGAAGTAATAGTATAAAATAAATGGCTCGTTCGTGGCGCTTTTACGTTTTCGGTGGCTTCTTAATAGCTGAATCAGATGATTGTCTATTAAATCGCTTATAAAATGGTTAAATTAATGCAATCGGCACAAGCGAGCTGAGATGGGACATCGTTCGGGGCGCTCGTGATCCGAATGTTAAATGAACTCAATGACACCCTCGCTAAGACCTTTGGGCCCGCTTGTACTGTCGAACGCTCGACCCCCAATTTACATATTGGGATTTTGTATCGATAACAATTGAAAGATGGAAAATTTCATACCTCTTGACAGCTCGAATGTTTATTCTATATTTAAAAATATTAGGACAATAAGAAAGTATTAAATAAATATTATAAAATGTATTTCAACAACTACTTGGGTATTGATTAATCCAATAGGTGAACATTCAGGGAATCAAAACGATCGAATATGCAACAAATTGATTGCGCGTGTAGAGGCGCTCGACAAGCACCAAGCCCGACGTCCAATTCGTAATAGCGCATGCTAAACTTATTAGCCAAACGGAAAATGGTATTAGCAGACGTACTGCCGCCCATCCTCCCGTTAAACTTCATTCGTATGACAGAGTTGACAGTGCTGAATGTAAGTGATTGTTGCAACCAATCAAAAGCTTAATTGGCGAGCTCAAAGAGAACGAATGAACTGTAAACTAGTTCCACCTAAAAAAACTAAAAGCGAAGTTTGGCTCAATCTGGCGAGTAGTTTTAATTTGAAAGGATAACACTTGTCGACGTCCAGTGAAAAGGCCGCCTCCGAAATGTTAAAACAATTTATTCAAGGTAATCCCGGAGTGTCAGACGATAATAAGACTGACATTTAGAGTGAGCCGGCGGCGGCGGTTAATACCACTGCGGCAGTGTCGACCGATTGTGACATGAGCTAAACCCTGTTGCCACCAGTAAAACCCATCAGGTGCGACCTGCCCAATCTAATATTGTCCAGGCAGAGACTATTCGTCCGCTTAATGATATTTGTTTTATAAAAGGATTTTATTCGATTTAAATGAATATTTTTATATGTAGTTACCGTTTGAAAGGAAGATGTCTACGTTTTCAATGTGTAACTAGGTTTTTATTACAGAAAGACGGCGTCATTTTCCGAAGCCATTAGCTAAGAATACAAACTGTGCTATTCCATTAAAACAACGCCATCCATATCCCCAACAGAACGAACGCAATTATTCGCATTCAGTCAACAAAGACATAGAAGAGCACAAAGAGACCATTTCATAAGTTAAAGCGTACTGACGATAGTTATCCGAGTCCAACTAGTGATGCAGTAAATCCTATGAGTACACTTCGCAACTATCCCTTCGTATGTCTTCGAAATCTAATCCCGTACCATTGGAATATAATCTCTTTACAGAAAGATAAAATACAGAATAAATATAATGTAATAGAATTTAGACTAGTACAGGTATAAGATAACTTATCCGTGAATGTGTTTGATTAAAATAAGCAATTCTACCATATTAAAATCCCGGTTATGGGTACCACAAAAAGACACCTGTGCCCACGTACATTAAAAAAAAAAGTCTGGCGAATTTCAGCTATCCCACCTGAACATCTGAACATAAAAATAATTAAAAATAATGAAACCACACGAATGATAATAACATGTCAAGTTTATCCAAATTTATCGGTTTCTTTGTAAATAAATATGTGTGTAGATATTATTGCTTAGTACTGTCGAGTATGTAGTGAATATGAAATTCATGGTAGCGGCGATCGTAGATCTTGGCCACACAATTCCCTGTGAGGATTACGGCCGAGAGAGAAAAGTAAGACGATTAATCCCACAGGGTACTGGAAGGGAGAATTTATTATAAAACGGTTTCGTCCGAGGCTTTAAAATGCACCGGTGTATTCTGAATGTTATCGATGTGGTTGGCGCGGCGAGATATTTATGTTGTTTTCTCGTTTATTACGCTGTGGACTTTATTGAATTGAAATTGTTCAGTTTATTAGACACTGAACGAAGTTATTTCGCGTAATTCGAATCGGTTCTTCTGTACAATTAAGTGTCGCAGTTCGCACAATTTTATTACTTCACAATTCTTTTATGTAATCATATAATAATGTATTATCGTTTTTGATTATCATTGAAATAATTTAGTTGTATTAAAATTATGTTCAATTTTAAAATTAAGTATCAAATGAAATAAATACATTAAGAAAACATTTGAAAAATGTCATAAAGTTATACTTTAAATCCTTCACATGCACTTTCAGTGTTTAATCTGCACGTATCGCTAATTTTATTTCACGCGATATGTCAAAAAAAATATCGCTCATGAAAAACATTTTCATGAATCGCGTGACGCAAAGAAGTATTTGTTTTTGTAGACGTTAAAGGTTAGTGTAATCGATTGATGTATTTCTTCACTAAATTCCACTATAAGGACAAAGTTAACTAAATGTCAGGATGTCAGCTGCGTAAATGTCAGTTAATAAAGCCGGAGAAGTAATAACATTTTTGTCACGATAATACAAATAAATAGAAATTATTTATTACATGTACGTAACAGTGTGCATATATATTTATGATTGGTGAATGTTTCTCATGTATCGTCTCCTTCAAAGCTTATATGACAACCCAATATTATTTCAAATGTATGTATTTGAGAATTTAATCGAAATAAATCGTATTTAAACAATTTTAATTTTTGTTTATTGAGATTATAAGTGTATAATTAATTACATTTTATCTTGGTTATTATGTATAGTTTAATAAAACACTGCCATTGTAATATTGAAATATCATAACTAAAAGTACTATTTTTATAAATTTAAATATTATTTAAATAAAAAATTCATATGAAATACATAAAAAAATAACGATCCTACACTGATAGAGAACTGACGCTTCATATTATGTCGACAATACTTCACAAAAGTGTCCTTATGTGAAGAACATTGGATGGCACTTTATTAATTTTGGCTGTCAGCAAGTGAGAACCCATATTTTAAATTTTAAATAATCCATTTTCCATTTAAAGTGATTGGAGATCAGGGTACGATTTCCGTTAAGCTGAAAGTTTACCATAGTTAAAAAAAAAACCTCTTTAATAATAAGCGAACTGAGAAATATTCAATTCAGAACCAATTCAGTCGGTATTATATTCTAATTTAATCCTATATTTCATTGTCAAATTAGTGACATTAAACCATAGGCGTATCAGACATACTGACATTTCTAAACACGAGGGGAACAAATAATGGAATGCGAAATTTAACAAACATACAAGCGACCTTGAATCCAATGTTAGGTAAGCAGAAGGGCTGTCAGTCCCATTATATATTACCAAGTAATTGAGGATAAGGGATACGACATTTCACAATCAGAAATTCGAGTGCAAAATTAATATGACAATTGATTATTATAATATTACAACCGCTCTTAAATGCTACCTCATTTGTGTTATTAATTTATTTCAATATTTTGAAGCTTAAAGGATTCACGATGTCCATTTAATATTCAATTTAAAAATATATGTATATAGAAACAACAAATTCAAAACTATCCAGACAACGTTACAAAAGTTTTAGTTTTAGTTTCAGTTTTAGTCGAGGAATCTCACACGGGGTGAACGTTAGGAAGTGACGTCACGGCTGACGGTGTAAATAATTGCTCTGTCGAATACACCTGCTGGCGAAAGAAAATTAAGCGAAACGCAATTTGACTGAGTGATAAAGCACCCAGAGCGCTGGATCAGTTTAATGAGGAGTTACGAACGAAAAATTGCTTCTGATTAATTTATAATCTCATTTCCATTATTAGCGCCTGCCATTAATTGCCCAGTAATTATCTACCTCGTAATTTTGATAATACCTTAACGTTATAAAACTTTTATAATATTGTAGACATTAATCATATATAAGGTATTATATATATTAAGCTGGGTATATAAAAATCTTTGTTCTTATTTTGATAGGGTCAGTTATATGTGTAAAATAGGGACACATACATACAGGTACATGTTAGACTAAAATATACTAGGAATTAAAACTTAAAATGCCATCAAGCGCACAATATCTCAGTCAAGTTATAATATGTTCCGGACAATTAGCGGAAAATATAGCATTTATGTTCGTTAACAAAAAAAAAACTTTGTCACAAATATTGCGGCAGCTAAATTGCTGAGGTAACAGCTCCGTCCGGGTGTTTATTGACAAATTCATAAACATTGACTCTCTCATAAAATGGTGGCGCTTCGTGCTCCCAAACGTGAACGAGCAAACACGTTCCATATTTTCATGGGATTCAAATAAAAATAAAGTAGATGGCCGGGAGCGGTCTAATTTAATATGAACGGTGGACATGTCGTCATAAGGATGATGTACCTGTTTCAATTTTATTGCTTAGGCAAAAATGTTACACGGACCGACGGCGTTTGTCAGCTGTTAAACAGTTTTGTTATTGCCGGACGAACATCGCTCCTCCTATTTGCATAATTGAACGGCCACTTGGAAGCACCACCATTGTTATACTCTGCCGTACCATTTGTCAGATTCGCCGTATCATTTATGCATGTAGCTCATAACGAGAGCCGCACCGTTTTTCTGGACTATTCATTATTTCGCTCTTTGTGTTTTCTGTTATCTACTGGCCACTAAACACAAGAATATATCATATAAAATGTGTAATACAAAAACAAATTTTGTTCTCGAAATATAGAACAAAAAACAATGCAAACACTTTGATGACTAACAAAAAAATATTTTACAAACCTAATAATAATGAAAACGTGCTTTTTGTTGTTTATTTCCCGAAACATTAATACTTTGAACAAGTAATCCGTAACAGATATATATTTTTAGAAAAGTTTGTAACAGCGATCAAATGTTCTAATCGGCTTTGTTTGTAAAATAACTAAGGAAGTAGACGAATTGTCTGATCAGATCGAGGAACAATAAAAGTCCCATAAAATCTTGTAGATATAGTATACAAAAAGCAGGCGTTATCTAAAGGCGTAAATGTTTAATGGCTAAAGCCACTTGGAGTGCTTGTGCACCTCACGATCTGATTTTAAACTGATGACTTAAGCCGTTACGGATATAGCTACTTGAGGTCGTGAACTGCTGAGCACTTAAAAGAAACGCTATAAAGAATTCCGGAACAGGCAAATACAGATGTATGTTAAAATGCAATTGCCCATTAAAATGACTCGACTTTTTAATTTGTTTTCGTAATCTTCAAGCGATAACCTCATTTGAGTAATGATAATAATACTGTAAACTAACGAGGTTATTTTTACATTTCTATACGAGAATTTTATTATTATAGGCGTCAAACTGATTGCATTAGTATTTGTATTGTATCATAAATTTAGTGCCGAAAAATATTAATATGGTATTGTTATATTCAAACATTTTTTATTTGTAATTGAAATTTGTTCATTCTTGATATGATGGTGGTCGAAATGCAGTGGTAATAATTTATTTGTAACATTTGTCAATTATTTTGAGTACTATCAAGGTGATTTGCAAAAATAACGAAATTATTATCTGTAATTTTTGCTATTTATATATTGTTTGGATTGCAAAATTAAAAATTTATACTTTATTATATAACAGGCAAATGTATTACGCAAAATAAGAAATGAATAAAAAAGGTCGGCATACGATGGTGGAATTTTATCTTTAATGTAGAAAGAACATAATGATTGTGTGTTGTTATGCATCAAAACATCTGTTTCTTATTTAAAACTCCGAACCTTTTTCATGAATAGGCTGTCTTTGTGTGAATGTTTTCATATTTTTCTTACTTAAAATGAAATTAATCGAGAGGCCTTTGCGGACATCAATACAACCCCAGGCCATTGTTAGGAATGATTACAATAATGTTTTTTAAGGCAAATGTTAATTTTTATTACAGAAACGCCCATTCACTACGCACTTTGAAGTATTTGTTTTTTTTTTTTAAGGAAAAGTCTTTTACAACGCCATTAACACTTTATTTTTTCGTATTTTAATAGCGTCTATTTTATCGTTTAAAAGAAATTCTTTTGTTTTTTTTTTAATTTGTTATAAATTTGGGAATCTAAAAAAATCAAAAACATTCTTAATCGAAACGAAGACGGTTTAGCAGTCATATGTTCTCAAGGCAATTAAGGCGAATATACGAGTAGTTAATAGGCGCAAATAATAGACTTGGTGATTGATCAGTAATAGCTTAGTAGCAGTTGTAGTGTTCTGATTGACGGTTTTAATTTTCCTTTAGGCTTTAGCAGGGTTGAGACTAGGCGCCTGGCTCTGTCGCTGGTAGACAGACAACGGTCACATCCTCGGGGCTTTCATACCTCAGTTTGGTTGTTACCTTTCGCTCCATTGTAATTATAATTATATCAAACGTTTTTTATGATAATAATTATAATTATTTTAATAAATTGTTTGTTAACAATGTTTCTATTATTAAATAGGCATCCGTTATATATTTAGATTTTGAAGACCTTATGTTTATACTATATAAGTAATAGATTTAATTTTATTTTATATTTCTAACGAAATAGAATTTTTTCAATGACAATGTTAATTCTATTTTTTTTTAGATTTGTGTAAGCGAGTCGACCAGGGGACACAATACAAAAATTCGTCGTAAAAAAATCGTACAATACTTTTATATTTCACGCTACGAAAAGGATTTTTACAAAACTATTTCTTTTTTTGCAGAAAGTTCGTTCGCTATAACATTGGCTGAAATAGACGTACACATGATTCGATTATTTTAAAATGAAATATATTTTTTTTCTCATATTTCTCAACAGAAATTTAATCAAAATAATTTCGAGATTGTAAAGTCGTTTGCTCATGACGTATTGCCGTACATATCACCAACGAGTGCCAGTAATACATCTGTCAAACAAACATCACGATAATGAAAACAAAAACGGTAAACGGTAAAATTACCGCCTCCACTCGTCACCGATATAACAATAACGTCCAACTATAGCCTGGGTTTAATTAACAAAACCATTATCATGAATGTATGACTATGTTCTCGTTCTACTGTCAATAAATCCACTTACCAGTAGCTTGCCAAGGCCTGTTTTGCACCCAGGGATAATTATTTGAAATGTTAATCACGTATGTAAATTTCGTCGGTCCTAAACGATTGGCCACCTACCTCGCAAATTACTTTTGTGAAACATCCTTTAAGTGTCTGTTAGATTCGTGACGACAGAAACTTAGTACGCTAAGGAGTTTTAGATTTTGAACACTCGACTTTGCAAACGAACTTAGTTAGTAACTGAAGTGTTTTAAAGACTATGTTTGATTGACGCTTAAGCGGTGTTTCGGTCGTTATTCGTTTGATGCCAGTCAATTATAACCTTCTATTCGATTTGATGCCCGTTTGGTCCCTAGGGCTGTACGCTGCTCACTTTGGCCAGCAAAGTTTAAATTAATTCTCGATTGATACATCACATCTCGCCAATGCTGTGATTTTTAAATACCCCCGGGGCCTATTTCATAACGTTCTACGTCAAATATACTAATCAGAACTTTGTTCGAAATTTGAAATAGGAAATGTATTCATGGTTTGCAAATATTTCCTTTATAATTCATCGAATAGCGAGCACTGTTGATTAGTCATTTAATTATTTTTGATTTAACGTTCTAGATTATAAAACGGTGTTCTATGTATTTACATTTATTAAGTCACTTTATATATATATATATACTAAACATTTGCATATAATATTTGCATACAATTTCATTTTTTCCATAATTATTTTGGTTTATACACAGGACGTACAATGTTTGATTAACTCAATTGAACCTGGAGTGAGTTATAAAATAAAGTTAAGCTTAATTGAGCGTTTCTCACTAAAGCTTTATTTCAGTGGAAAAATTCAGGTGTATTAAAAGAGAGAGTAACATTTTTATCCCGAACCCTACACGCGACAGCGCCGCGGTAAAACTATGTGTTTTTTATGTAAATTTCATTTACTCGCTTGATATTCGCGAGCGACTCAGTAAATTCGCAACGAATCGCGTGTGACATTTAATTGACAAGTGAGTAAAAAGTGTAAATGTAGCGATATTGACGCCAAAATATTTCAATGTCCATGTTTTGATGTGGTATTTCGTGCTGCAATCATGTCATGCATTACAATTATTTCATTTCTTCCACTCACTTTACTTCATTTATGAAATACAAATGCCGTGATTGGCTAGAATACTTAATTAAAAACTGTTAATCAAAATGTATTGTCGCTTTCGGTTGATACGGTTATCGGATCAATGTTTTATGAAATAAAAACTGAAACGGTTTTATTAATTTCAAAGTTCAATTTTCCTGTTCAAAGTTTGCGTTGTACGAATTCTTATTATGCATTTATAAAGCAGCAGAGGTCATGATAATTACGAGTTCCGAGCGTGCTCATCCCAAGCACCTGTTGCCTGCAATGACTTTAACTAAAATTTAGTACCATACGTGTTCAGGCCCGCCTTACGCGACACTTGTGTGTAATTTTAGTCGGTTAACCAATATTAAAGCAACACAAACTAAGTTAACGACTCACTGACATGGTAATATAATTCGAATGTATTTGAAAATATTAGTATCGATACTATGTTCATTTTCATTTGCTTTTAAAATAAAACTTAATCTATAATTACGAATATTCCTCGCAATATGCAATTTCGCAAGGTATACCGTCATCATTGTAAAGAACTAGTTTGTAATTGAATATGCATCGACCGATGTGATTGACTAAAAATAGACACTCGCAATCGAAGTATGCATATTGTAAGACTTGTATTGCTTTGTTGGATTGTTAGCAAAGGATATTGATACGAAATTGCTTTTGCTGTTTGAAGTTTATTTCTAGAATTTAAAAATGATATATCATCAATACGTTAGATGTTCAGTTAAAGTTCTTAATATGCAACGAATAGGGTCGTAAATCCTTTAAAAGTTCACCGGTATATTCTAGTTTCGTGTCAAGTAGGGGTAGAGGGATCTATATTACGCCGACGAATTTGTCTCAGGACGAGGTGCATTGCGTTAACCCTGTTACACTTTACGGTGTTCCGCTTATGAAATGGCAACGGCGGTTTAATAGTAGATAGTAAAAGTTTCAGTAGATTGTTACATTGGAACTAAATGAAAGCTATAGGATTTCATCCAGGCGCTTTCATGTTGCCTTTATGTCGATTTTATGTTGCATGAGCAAAATACAGCTGTAATTTCCAATACGGGAAAATGTATATTACGCGGAATCCTTAGAAGCTGACAATGCAGGGATTTCTTAAGAGAGCCTCGGGCTAGGTGAGGGTAGGCGCGACTCGAGTTTGTAACATAAAAATTCCGTCATCGCTCCCGAGCTAGACAGATTACTTTCTTGTTAAGAGGATAAAAACAGAGTTCGTTTTCATCAAATAACTTTATCTGTTCTTTTTATTTTATATTAAATTAATTCTCATTCATTTTTATATTTCAATTAAATCTATTGTATTATTTTTTTGGTTTGATTCTTGTTTGTTTACGTAGCGATACGCGGTTCAGTCAAAAAAATAAACGATTCACATTTGAAAATAAAAGGAAATTGCACAAAAAGTACTGTTCTTGCGTAAAACAGCTCCTGTAATTATTTCGCTTAAAAGAATAACACTCCAGAGTCATTACAGAGCTGACATAAAAAATACTGAGAGAGAGACTCGCAGTCGCGGTCCGAATTATACAAGCGAGCCACCGGTGCGCAGAACAATTCACTTTATATTCCAAATTGTGCAAAAGTAATCAGTCGATTTATTCCTCTCAGCTCTGGAATGATCTCTCAGTTGTGGCGGCAAACACGCAATTTGTCGTGAGCGTTAAATCGACCGCAAACAAAACGGGCAACGGACTCACGCCACGCCATCATTCACCTGTGGTCGTCCATGGTAATGAGATGGACCTACTGTTCAACATATTAGACTGATTGCAATTGTACCGTAGGCACCGCATCGCCACCCGATCGAAGCGTCATGTAATGTTGCAATGGAATGCCAATTTAAAAGGGGTTCGATTAATTCATAACCGCAATGACAGCGGTGCCCGCATAAATGCGTGTTAAATAATTCGACAAAGCAACATACAGTTGTAATACAAATTTAATCTATGTTTATTCTAAATTCAAAAATGCAAATACGGAGCGACATTTAAATAAATATACATAATATAATTACGTGCATAACAATATAAATAATCAATTATTATTAATTTGTATACGTAATTGTTTCAATGTATTTAGTATATATTATCTAATATGTATCTATAACTTGATATGTATGTGTTTAGCAGACGCGCACTTGGGACTATTGCTTAGATGCGGTCAGCGCAGTAATGAGATGGGCTTGTATTCACTAGCATTTCATTGTCCAAACAACAAAACAGTTCTCGAGATAAACTACAACCATGTGAACAAAAATAAAATATTGAAACGAAATGAAAGTACCATAAGTGGTTTTCAATATAATTTGTACGTGTCATTAAATATGCAGTATAATTGACTTAGGGAATACCATATTATATACAATTTTAGCGATAATTGCTTATTGGAAAACATGATTACGAATATCAAAAACAAAATTCTTCTATTCTCTTTTATAGTTAAATACATTTGGTAATAATTCTTTGAGGCGTGTTATATTGCACTTTTGTTGCTTATATATCAGCTATCATATGTATTTAAGTTTTGCATAATTTCAAGAGATTCGATAAACTGTACAATGTGTTGTTGGCTCTGCTTATTTGTAGTAATTTCGTTTGTATTGGATAAGAGGAAAATACCAACGTTAACTTTATAAAGCCTACTCACTGTCGGTTACAGCCACCGCATTATCAGCGAGGTTTCAATACGGTCTTATGCGTCTTTATTAATTATATTCTATTATTATTCAATGCATTTACTGAGGTTAACAAGATATTTCTTAACAAGTTAATAAATTTATGAATGATAGCACACCTTTGGAATGAGATGATCGCCGCATGGCTATTTCTATTTATCTTTTTTGTAAATAGAGATGAAAAAGAGACAAAAAAAAAGAAAAAAATGACTTGCTGAGTTTCTTTCGCCGATTCTTCTCAGTGCTAGGTGTTTCTTTTCTGAACCGGTAGTAGTTTCCAGTTTGGCAATCATTAAGAAAGTGTAATACTTCAATATTGAATAAAGTAATTTGAATTTGTAAGTATTAAGAAAATTTTATTTCAAGTAGTTATAGTAAATACTAATGAAATATATAAAAAATAACGTAAAAAAATTTAGCTTTATCGAGTGTAAAGTTTGATAACGCATAAATGACGAAAAAATGTACGTACGCTTTTATGATGTTAGTGGAGTTAGGTTTTTGTTATTTGAGTTACCGAAAATTTTTAACGTACAATTTCTTTAATTTCTGTTCGGAATAAATTAAATCTGTCAAAAAAAGCAAGTCTGGATAATATTCCCGCAACTCCACAGTTCACACGAGAGTTATGAAGTTATTCAAAGTTTCCAATAGATTATACCAAAATCCAATAAGGATGACAATATCCTTATCCCGTGTAACGACGATGCTCTTGACAGTAAATTATTAGAGCTATAAATAAAAGTAATTGTTCCAAGTAGCTGGAGATTTTTCCATAATTTTATTATGAAAAAGTTGAAAGCATCGTTAGAAGTAATATTCGATTTCGTCGTACAACTTTAACGATAACCCACAGGAAAAGTTGTCGCAGGCTTGATTCTGCACAGGAATGACATAAAAGGATTTTCACAACGTTGAATTTATACTAAATTAACGGATAACGCTCTTAAGGCGCTAAGTTTTACCGAGGTATAATTAACTTAGCCTTAGCAATTAAGATGGTTAATAAATGGGTGTGTAGTAAGATGCTTTGAGATTATAATGCTAGGAATCCTTTAATATAAACCAAACAAGCGCGTAAGTTAATTCGAGGTGTAACTTTTAATGAATTTATAGTTATATTTTTAATTTAGTAAAATATATTTATATTTTGTGTAATAGCTGTTTCATTAAATTAATATTAATATTAGAGAATATTAATATTAATATTAGAAAATTAATATTAATATATGAGAGAAGAGTAGTCGGATAAACTCTATACATTCTCATTATGTTGAAAATGTCTATTTATGTCCAGCTACGAGCTATTATTGTTCAAATCGGATGATTTTTTTCATTTTTAAGATTTTAGTTAAATAAAAAAAAGCTAACGACTTATATTTAGTCAGATTTATATGATAGTAAACATTTATCCTCAGTTTCTTTACATAAATGTTCGAGAACTTTAGTATTTAATAGACAAAACCTTTCATTATGTAAAATTCTCATATTGATTGCAGCGATACTGTAGTCCATTAAAAAGCATAAGCATTCTTTTCATGATAATATATTGCCTTTAAAGTAAAATTATTGTTAATCAACGAAGTTATTATCGGGTGCACGCTTGAGCCATGTAAGTAATAACAATGAAAGAAGTCGTTAAACAGTACAAAGCTAACGCGAACCATTGCCTCCATAATTACAACACCATGGACTTATTTGTTGGGCGAGTGCTCCGTTTATTGTTCGGAAACCTGACAATGTAAAGGCTGCACTCAATATTCCCCGGTCTAAGAATGGATGACTTTTCAATTGTTGCCACTCTATTTACCGAGTAAGGAGGTCGTGAATGGATTTCTACTATGTCATTTCCAGCACTCACTATTTTTTAACCATCCCTTTTTCGTGGCTAAGTCCCGTAGGAAGTGATTTGAAGAAACACACTCTTAATGTACATTGTGAAAGCGCTGGCTTCTTAATGCCTCATTGATGTTCAATTCGTGGTTCGATTTATTGCCATCCGTTCTACAAGAGGCATTGTTGTTAGAGAATAGAATATTGAGGATATTAACTTATACTCAAAGTAATTGTACTTAGTTACACCTATACATATTTAAGTTGTGCAAATACAAAAAGGCCTTGAAAATTTTTTTTTCTTAAAGTAAGTATTTTATTAGCTTTAGAAGAAGATTTGGCCGAAACCAGTCGAGATGGCGCTACAAAACGTTACTTTTAACAAAAGAATGGGGGCTTAAGCCCGGAGACACACCAACGTACTTTTAATAACATCTCGTGCTCAGCGAAAGAAATAAGAGAAATATAGCGATGAAACCTGTATGTGTCGAAAGAACTGCTGCCACTTTTGTATCCATTAACCTGCATTAGCAACGTTGTGGAATAAGCTCCAAGCTTTCTCGTCAAGGGAAGAAAGGGCTCTTGCCCTTTAGTGAGCCATTTACAGTTATAATTCATAAATATGTGATAATACTTAATTAAACAAAATAAGCCAATATTATTTTTCTTGATATCGTATAACAGAGATGGATAGTTTTAAAAATATAAATTCCTAGCTTGCACACTCAATACTGCGAGTACATTATCAAGATTTCAGCGTTCCACTAGTCTAAGGGTTTACAAATACGGTTCCGTACGAAGCCCAGAGGTAATACTCATATACCAGCGGACATTTTCGTCAGAGATAGTAAAGGAAAACAGGGACGTGTTAAAACGCTTTTCTGTATTTTCTATACCACTTCTCGCTACTGCCTCCGGGGACTTGAATCTCCAACTAACTTGTAAATAGACTTATTGCAAAACTGATATACGTCTAGTTGGTTACCGTTATTTAAATTAAGGTAAGCTTTTTAAGTGACATAAAAAATAAGGCTTTCTGTTTCCCTGTGTTTTTATGATTATGTGTTTGCATTTTTTTTCTTTAAAAAAATGAATACATATGATTTATAAATATATATCTGGGACAAATCAAATAAATAAGATATTCTTCTGATGTATTCAATTTCATTTACGATAGCTGATTATAGATTGCTAAAGTTTATACATTTAATAAAAAATATATATAAATTGAGTTGTGCTTTAATATGCTATGAGTTTTCAGTACGAAATCAACGAAAACCCAGCACTGTGCTATTAATTTGAGCTTATCGTGTCCGTTAAAAATGACAACTTTAGTATCTCAACAAATTATTTTGAATATTCGAGCTATTATTAAAAGTATTACGGTTTTTTATGACACGAATTTTTTTTATAATTTAAATGCATTAATAAATTTCGTTTGAAAACAAAAATGTGTTAAATTTTTAACGATGTAATAAATAGTTTATCGTGCACTTTTAATATGAACATAATTTTATGTTGATGCGGTGCAACGACATAAAATTTAACATTGTAGATAATGACGAAATTAATATTATAATGAAAACTATTGTTTTTTACAACAATTTGCGTATAATTTTGACCACAATATAGTACAATATTTATCGTTAAATTATAACTACGAGTGCTTAATGATTGAAATACATTTTAATAACGGTATTTTTATAGTTTTTGATTAATGTTTTGAAGGTAAAATTTCTTATTTTGATTACATTATTTGACTTACTCAAGAGTCTAGATTATATAAACAGCGACCGGCAAGTAACTAAGTTGTTAGTTGTTACTCAACTATTTATATTAGTTTTCACTCACGTATTTTTGGCAGGTGTTAGCCTTATCCTTCTTTGGGCTTCAAACTTGTTTCATAATAAATTTCATAAAAATCGGTTCAGTTGCTTAGCTATGAAACCATAACAAACATACATCATTACTTTCAAATTTATATCTTAATATAGAATACCAAATTATGTAAAATTCCATTTAGGATCTACGTATGTATATAAAACAACACTGATTACAGTGTAGTCCCGTGAGTTTTGGATTCTAGTTTATCTTATATGCATCACGCTGTTCGGTGTACACTGTACGTTGTAAGTTGCAACCACCGCGTCCCCTGGGTAACCCGCTTGAACGGAACTGGATATCGTATCGATGCAAGTAACTTTATACTCTTAGTTCCGTTATAGAAGCGTAATCGTGTCATTTCATTGCCTGTGAATGTTATACTGAATGTTTTTGATTTTATTTTATAGCATCCACTTTTATTTATCTAAAATATATTGCTTTGTATTTATCTTTAAAATCATGTTTTATATATTATAATAGAATTATTACTTCATCTTAGTTTAAAAAAAATGTAATGTTAGAATATCATATCATATGTAATGTTAGAATCGTGAAAAACGAGTCGTAATATCATGTATCAAAGATTCGTATTAAATTTTGAAGAAAAAGATAATTAAAATTTTAATATTCGAACGTTACAGAAGTTAAAGCAGCGCACTCAAACTTAATATTGTTGTATAAACTAAATTAATAGTAAGACGTAATATTAACAAGGGCTGGTTCCCCACAAGATGCATCTAAGCCCGTACTCTCAACATTCCCGAAGGAGACTGCCACGTGCTGCCACTTAGCACTCGGCGAACACATTTAGAATTTTATAAAATCCTTACAACAAAGCTTATTACAATAGAATAAAGATCAAATTCCTTTGCACCGGAAATGGAGAGATAACATCGCCCGAGTCTCTCTGGAAGCTTTAGAGTATAAAAATTGCCTCGACATGTACAAAAATAGCGAATTGAAGTGTTTTGTAGATTGAATCGTATTTTAAAATTTTAGGTCGCTTTGAAAGTTTAAAATTGTTTTCATTTGTTTAATCGAATATACAGTGATAGTATTGCATAATTTTAAAACATGAACTTTGAAAATTCACACATCAAACGTAATAAATTCAAAACAAGCTTATCTTTTTGTACATAATACTATGAATACAATATTTATTTTGATAAAAATTCATAGCAAGATGAATGTGTGTTACAAATATTTTATGGGATCGTTGAAAACGATCGCTGCTCATGAATCACGCTATGGGCGTCTTTACACATCACGAAAACGAAATGTGATATAGATAAAACTGTTATGCAACAAAAATTTACACGGCCGTAGGCACGCACGTGAATTGCGTCCCACTAGTGTGCGTGACCACAAAAGGAAAAATAGGATCCACCCCACAGAGATTGGTTCCGCCAGTTTTTTTCAAGCCCCGTTAGCAGTTTTAGTGGAACCCATCAGAAAAACGGAGGAAAACCTTTTTTGTTCCTCTAATACTTTTGACATTATTAGAGACAGTCTTTTCTTTTTGATTATTTGGAATAAAACCTCTATGGTGCTAAAATTAATGATTGTCAAAAAGCAGGACTTTGTTCAACAAAGCGCAGGGATTACATTAATTGTCTAGATATTTGAAATAAAAACGGACCTGTTTACGCCTGCCTTGTAAAAGAGTTATTATAATAATAAAGTACGGTGCGTTTACAGGTATTCAAAATTTTGACTGTAAAATAAATATTAAAAGCAAAACAATGGAAAACTTTGCGAGGGGACATCGTTAATTATTTTTTTCAACAGGGAAAGGTCGTAAATAAAAGTAAAGGGTGCTATTAAACGCATTATTCGCGCATATTTAATGTACTGGAAAGGCTAAAAGGTTTTTTTATTTTTCAACAGCTTTATATAAAAATCGCCATTTAAGCCTCCATTCAATACAGCGTTTATAACGTATTATCTGATCACAATTGCCTATCAAATATATTAGACACGAAATCATAAAAGATATACAATATGTCACTCGTTATAAACGAGGAATATGAGCACTGAATATGATTGAAATAAATGTATTAATGATATATTTATATATATTAATATAAAATATATTTCATTAATCAGATGAAATTTTATTTATTATCATGAAAGAATATTACTGCAAAATGTAATAATATCATACAAATACAGGCGAAAGGAAAATATGAACCAGCTAAATAGACCACAATAACATTCTGCGCCTACATGATTTGATTTTCGGAATTAATAATTCAAATGGGCAGAAGTCGTCTTGGGGTCACGAAGGCAGGGGCCGCGAAAAATAGATAATAAAATGTATTGAAATGGCTGCGGGCCGGCTTATCCGGTTGAAAGTCAATGAATATTTGATTTCAATTTTTTTTTTCCCGACGTCGCCGTAAAGTATTCAAGCCATACCTAATTTGATTTTCGCCATTCCGGCAGTTCGCCGGGGCAGTTTGCATTCATATTCAGACAGAATATGCGTTTGGGTTCCCTCTATCCCGACTCTGATACAAATAAACAGGGGATATTTTTACATTACTCGCAAGGATAACCCGACCCAACTGATTACGTTCAGGGGATAATAACCCGAACTGCTATCAGAGACGAGCGGATTTTTTTTTATTAAGCGCTCGTGAGAATTATGTATAAGCGAAGTGTAAATATTTATTAAATTTAATCGAATACATCATTTATTATTTAAATTACTTTTTTAAAATGGTGATTCCTTTATATGCTAAATAAATTTTTTATATAACAAAAGAAGGGATACCATATAATATACGTTGTTCATTACTATTAGCACTGTAATCACTTTAAAAATATGTTAACTATACCTTACACCGAAAATGCCTTACCCAAGAAGGTAACTAAGATACTATTTCCCTTCTGTCTGTAATTACGCTGGCTCACTCACCAAGTAGCTGTTTCGCAGTAAAAAAATAATAAGTAGGTGTAGTACCCACCATGAAGAACTCGCATGAAGCCTAACAACGACCAAGTAAATTAATATATTTTAACTTTATTTAGTAAAATTATTGTTCCATATAATGATTTTTACAATTATCATATGGTAGCGATTTCAAAGAGATAATAAAATTACAAGTAAGCTAACAAAGTTCATCTTTATGTTCCAAGTCGCTGAATTAATATAAGACACAGCGACAATAAGCAGATTCAAGATAGAAGTAAATATCATACATTTGAATTAAAACAAGCAAAAGTTGCTTAAAACGTACGGCATGATATTTCATATCTTTGTTTGTCTAATTACAAAGTGAGGGACCTAAACATAAGGTCCGAACGACACGCAAAGGGCGTGAAACTGAAAGCGGGGAACAAGATGTTTCATCTCTTACTGAGATCATAACAATGTCGGTTTTGCCTTGTCTTATAATGAAGTAGGATTCGTTTTTGCGAACTTGCATAAATGACGTATTGACGTCACAACGATATTTCACTGAGTCCGAATATTTAGGTCAACCTGTTTTTGTGTAATGGGTATTACAAAAGTAAATTTAACATTATATTTGCTGTAACTGCTAGGGATCCTTCGTTGCCGACAAAAGATGGCCGCCCTTGATACGAATTCGTGGATTTTAATTAAATCTTACGAGTTGTACGCATAATGAAAGCAACTGATTCTACAATATACAAGTCCCTGATTGTTGTTGTTACGCAAAATTTGTTTGTTAATAGTTACTAGAAATTTTGTTTAAATATAAAGTAAAGATTGTGTTCTTAACAAATTTTATATAGAATCTTAAATTTATATCTTGTATTGTTGTAACTTGATTAAAAATGTTTACATTCTAAAGGAAATGTAATATGATTCGAAATTAAATCCAATTTTTCTCGAAAGTTTTCTCTATGTTTCGCATTCAGTACAGTAAGAAATCTTTACAAAGAAACCATATATTTTATTCGGGCGTCGATTTGTTATTTATTAGTCGGGAATAGTCGTAACACGAGGGAGAGAATACAATATCGAAAACGGTGAACCTATTTAGTGACGACTCTGCCTACAAACTACGTTTCGCTTCGCTACACTGGAGCTGCGCCTCCACCATTTTTGCTTGAACTTCGATAACTTTTATATATCATTGGTAACTGTTGATAGGAAGGATCATGGAAAGGGCTAGACGTGCCTTCATATATTGGATAAAATTCATTGAGCGATGGCGCCTGTATTTATCCTTTGCTAGTTAACCAACATCGAATGTGGCTGAGACGGCCAGTGAAATGAGGCGGATCGTACACAAAATGATATTGTTGTTTCCTCATGTGACATGCAAACGTGGGGTTTTTCGTGTTTATAAGGAAAACAGGGTGACAAAATATCGTCCGTACATGCTCGTGCCAGAGAGCTTAGGACCTGTAATGTATCCAATACGCTATCGTACGCGTTCTTAATTTAAACTGTATTGAGGTCAATGTTACTTATGTGAATTTGAAAGTATTGCCTATCACAGTGATACATCCTATATAATAAAAAAAAGTTTCACTTACCTCTGTGCCTATTAGTTTGTTTGTCGAACATTAACATGGCGTCCTCGATCTGCAACAAAAAGATATAAAGTTAAGTTCAAATCCTTAAAACATTACGCGAGGAAAAATAGCGAAAAACAAGGGCGTCGTGCGCGATTTGAGCCCCGCCCTAGCAATAAAACACTCCAGCGCTGTAATAACGAATAAGCACCGGTACAGAGTAAACCACACGCTGCAAATAAACTTTGATAAGCGGGGGCGAGCAGGTAATAACGTATTCATAGAGAAATAAATGGAAAGTCGACGGTTAGGACACGAACAATACACGCGAACAGAGATACGCTGTCACCGCCTGGGCTCTCGAATGCCACAGCCAAATTCGCCTCATTGTTACGTTTTTAAATCTCCCTGTACGCTTACAAAACCACGATACATTCTTTATTGTGCAAAATTGCAATCTAATATTCATAACACAAAGGTACCTGACATATATGTGACATATATCCCAATGTTAAGTCACAATTATAAAGATCTAATTAAACTTTCAATGATACGTGCCGTGGGAGTTCCCGGCGGATGTTCGAATGTATTTCGTTCAAATTGTATGTTTGTAAAAAGTGGGTAAGTTTAGTATGACAGAAGGGCTCGAGGGTTTTGTCTGGCGTCGGAGTCGCCAGCGTCGGCCGTTCCCCAGGGCGCCATTACGCAGGAGCCTCGGAACAACGCACTCCCGATGATCGATGTCGAATACCCGTAACAGGTGACCTTTTACTGAATTATTCTTACCTGTAGAAACGTTTGTTTAGAGGTGATTTGTTTAACCGGGAATTGCGATGCCTTTGTTTGGTCACAAGCGACGCTGACAACCTTTTTTCGTGGTGAATAAAAATATTTGATACTATATTGTTTGGGGATCAATTCAGTTACAAGTTTTCATATCTATAAAATTGACGGAATATAAGAATATTTTTTTGAAAATGTTTGCCGTCGTTGTTAAACATATAGTTGTTTGAACGAATTTGTAAACTGAGAAATTATATTTTTGTACCGAAATTGTTAAATTGAAATTAATAAATAAGACATTTTGATTATTAAACTTCGATAATTTGAAAACAATTTGGCTGATTAAACATAAAATTAATTTATTTAGATGTGGGTATTTCAATCACTTGTAGATATTACTTTGATAATCACTTTCTAAAATTAACGCGGCCATTTCGAATACCAATAATTAACGTTAAGAGACTAATATTTTATGAAAGGAGCAATTTCATTAAAATTTTAACATTGTGAAAATATTAATATATAAATCCGCATTTTTATTCTATGTATTGGGTTTTTAAATATTATAGGTAGATTTACGCAATCACAAATATTATAAGGAGATTTGTTTTTTGTTTTTGTTTTATATTCTATTATCTTATTTATGATAAACTATAATTTTAGGATCATAGGCATATTTTAGATGTATATATTAATAGGTATAAAGATTTGTTAACTCAATATATTTTAAAATAGCACCTTATAACTACAACAAATATTATAGTAATAGTTTGTATGAAATATTGGTTGATCTATTGATAAGCATATCAAATAATTTACTATGTTTGTTAAGAATTAAATTAAATATAATTAAATCCGTCTGAACGAGTTCATTTGAATTAGCTTTAATATTTTTAGTAACGAATGGTAATCCATTAAATTCGAATTGCGTAAATAAAAATATATCTTAATAAAAGTATATCCCAGTATATCGTGACCGTGTGAAGTATACATGGTGCTCGTGTATACAAAGGGAGAAATATTTTTGTTAGGTTATTACAGAGTGGGACTTGGCATTGACCGGGCCGACCCCTGGGATATGTTACGATACCGAAGTTTGTACTGGTGATCAATAGACTCCCGCGGGCGTCATTAGGTGCTACTGGTTTTGAATCTGAGTTATTTTATTTAGATATACTAAACATAATGTTAATTTTTTTATATACAAATATACTATTGTGGAAAAATATCAACACTTACAAATGAGGTATATCATAATTATTTTTTATATATTACGACCTATGTCAGTCCACTGCTGGACTGCCTGTCCTATGACACGCCACAAAGCTCGATCTTCAGCTCTCCTGCACGCGGTATCCACTCAAGAACCAGTCTGCTCCACCAGCCATCGGCTCAGCAGATTTAACTTGCACACAGTGTGCTAATTTTTCGATCTATGTCGTTATACAGATATAAAATTTTAGTAATGGATTGGTAACATATTTTGTTTTACGACGAGCCAGGAACTGGCAAGCAAATTCGATTCCTATAAACTGGTAGGCGTTGTAAAGGCATCGACCTAAATTGGAAATCTGGTGCCAGTCTTTAAACTTATATATAAACGTCCTTTATGCTTTTATACATACTTATTTACTCGGACTTTAAGGCCGAATATATTATATTGTTTGGCAGTAAATAAGCTGGCCAATGGATAGTAAATAATATCCTCAGAAAAGAAGATTTTAGTATATCACACTGGTTTTCAATTCATATTATATTTCAATGTTTTTTATAGCTTTGTTTGGCATCCCAAAAAAAACAATTTCTTATCACATACTTTGTATAAATATATTGCGATATTAAACCTAAATAAAAGAGAAATATTACCTTGTAATTTTCTAATTTAAAATATTTTAAAGTGAGGTTATGTTTATTGTTGATACACACGAACAACTTTGCGCGTTGTTTTATTTTAACAAACGCACATTATTTTTACTTCAACTTAAGTACTTTGCGAGTTTATATTTAATCTAAGCTTTTGTTTAGTGTCGCGTCTACATTTTGCTTGGTTTATAGCGAAGTTATGAACTTTGTATGTAAGTTAAAGTGGACCGCGGTTTATTATTTGTAGCGTCTCATGTCGGAGATATAATACGACATAGAATGGATGGTCCCTCAATGCTAGCGAAAAGCTAAGTTTGAAGCGACAGGAGTCACGTATCCTCAAGTGCTTCGTAACAAGTGGGCCCCTAATATGAACATTTATGAACACGTCGCGGCTTGCCCAGTCTAATTCGCCTTTTAATATTCGGGCAATGTGTGGCGTCCTCGTGTGGAATTCTCTAGAACTTTGCTAATTCCACTCTTGCTGAAATATTTTTCATAGCCGCCCGGATGAGTGAGCGAAATTGGAGACAATGTATGGTGTATACGCTCGGAATTTTTATGACTTAGCCCGGCCATCGTGGAATAAAACGAGTTTTACTTATTGTTTACAACATCATAATTTGTGTTGTCTTTTGTTAAAGTTGAATAAAATGTCGTACAGCTTTATAAGATATTTTTATAACAAAAAATAATGTAATAGTTGTAACATCGTCACAAAGAAGTAATATATGTAATGCAATTCATGTAGATATTACATTATGGGTGATATCAATGAACTGAGACTTGTAACAATTTCCTCTAATGTTTCTCATTCGTACTAAACTGTACCTCTATTATTAGGTATTTTATTTAAGGGGGAAGCACCCGCCGTGTCCCCAGAGATACCTGTCGCATTAATTTGCGACGTAGGCACGTTTAAGAGTACCTCTAAACCTTAATTTTTGTCTTCTTTGTCGCTTACGAGATTTACTACGCTCCTACAGTTTTTAGACATTTTGATATCTTTGTTTCGTTTTTTTTTTAAATGTTCCATGTTTATGGATGTTTTATAAAGTTTATTTATTTTTTGTGTCAACTCGAATTTCTTTATTTTAATTTCATTTAAACATAAATTATAAGAATATAAAAATAATCCTAAGGCACTGGTAAGACAATATCACATAAATCATTGTATATACCTAGCTATTAAGGAAATTATTTAACAATAAAATGATGGTTAAATAGAGCGAGGGATATAAAAATAATAAACTTCGTCTGCGGATACGATATTCTGAACTTGCCGCGGTATTACGAGGGTACACAACAATTGTTGAATTACGAGCATTACATTCGGCAGCGCGATTCATCAAAGCAGGCATGCGATATCGCTATTTGTGAACCTAGCATTTGTCAGAGCTAGTATCTGCACAATCACTACGTTTGTCGTATTGTTTGTTTGTGTGCTCGACTATACGAACGCGTATGGATGCTGTGACACATTGGTTTGTAAACAGCCTGCTTGTATTTATGTATAACGTATATACAGTGTGTCAACGCTCCCTGGAGGCTAATAAAACGTATTTAATGCATATCGAAATTAGGTCGACATCGATTCAATCTTATTAGGTTTGAAACGCATTAACCTTTACGTTTATGACGTTGAGAATCGCTTATGCGATCTTTAGTCTACACTTTAATAATATAGTTTGAAGCTACAGTTTTTTACACTGTATAGTGCTTTCGAAATATTAAATACAAAGACAATTGTTTTGTCTGATAAATTCTCGTAGATCCCGTAGTTAATATGCCTATGACTTTATTCAGGTCTAGGCTATGTCAAATTTCATTAAGATCTGTTCAGCGCTATATTCGTGATGTAACAAACAATGAATGTATTAAATGTACAGTAAGATAATGGATGTGAAAGTTTGATACGTGAGAAACAATGCGTCAAATGATTACAATTACTCATCCTGCTAAATTAGAACTGTCGTTTGTTTCTAGAAATTCTCTAACAATTCGATTGTTTTCTCACTTTGGTCGCTTTTGCGGTTACTTTGGTAGTTTGGAAACAGTCCGTTCGTAATGGTCAGCTTTCGTCCGTCAAATACCAACAATTCCAGGAACAATGCGTCTACGAGCTTAGCCGTCTTGAATATATTGATTTTGACTTGTAAAAGTAGTTAGTTAAATAGAAGTTAGAGAAGTAGTCGTTTTGGTTACATAGTTTAGTTTATGTATAAAGAACATGAGGGAGGTAAAGTTGATATTGCCTGGTTAACGAGTTTTCTTATATCGTACTAGCTTTATTCGTTGAGTTGCAAAATTTCTTTCGGCACAAGTAGAATTCCTTACACATATTATAATTGGCACGATTTTTTATAACAAATTAATCCACTTTAAACTCATTAGCAAAACTAAGATTAATGATGTCCCTCTATTTCATTTTCTTAAAGGTATAATAGTTTATAAGAATGAATTAAGAATAGTGAACACTTTATTTTAAGAACGGCTTATTATATAAACCTTGAAGAATTACTAGCATAATTGATGTAGATAAAATTAAGTAATGATAGGAAACGAATGCTCTTAATTACAGCTACTTGAAATAACAATAAGCATTGAAATAAATTTCTGTTAAATACTGAATTCCATAATCCATGAAGGGGCCTGCAAAAAACTTCTTCGCACTGTTTCAGTCATGTTTGTCAGAACCAATTTTAAGCTCTTTGACGTAGGTATACGAAATCAGACAAGGGATAGTTCTTGCGAGCCCGCAACGATAAACCTTTAGAAAAGCGGTTCACAAATAGGTTTAGTGGTCGAGTTGGCAAGTTTTTTAATTGAATAACTTCGGATTTACGATACACAAAACACTAATTTTAATATTTAAAATCCGGTTAACTTTATAGAAGTGTATTTGTGGAAATTTAAAGTGACATTTTTATTATTATTTCCGTCGAGAGAACGGAGTTGCTCAAGTTTGTTCATTGTTTAAAATTCTGTTATTCTCATGTTATAGCGGCGGAATCAACAGGTTGCGTTACGCTATGCTAAGAGTTGAGTTAAGAAAACCCCAATTTCCTTCTCGCTAAGACACAAGAAGTTTACAGAAAATGTTTTTTTTTTTATATTTTACATTATCAGTACGATAAAATCATACAAGACTAACTTGTGAAATGGATCCATCCAATTTTGCTCTTATACAAATAATGAAAACCAGTAAATAAGGCAAGCTTTGATTTGAGGGATACGCGTGGACACACAACATTATACACCCAAATTAAATTACGACCTTACTTTCGGCAAATCAGTTGAAAGTGGGAGAAAACTCAATAAAAACGAATCAGAATAAGGAGATTTCGGGAAATGGTATAAAGAAAAAGTTTTAATTTGTTTAAATATTTCCGCGGGAGGAAGTTCACAGCGGCTCCTCGAGTTTTGTGCCGGCATTAAGTCGCCCGCGGCGGCCTAATGGGACAAGCCACCTGGTCTTAAAGGCGACATAACAATTAACTCGAAGAAGAAAATATTAGTTGAGCTAATAGAGCCACTCGGATACACACCGCCCTCTGCCCTCCATAAATAACACCCCTTCCCGAGGACAGACTGTACAATTTTGTCGTATTTACGTAATGATTCTCCAAGGAGAGAACTCTCGGGAAAGGATAGCAGAATTTTATCCCTCTGTTTTTATAGGCGAATTGATTGGGAACCGGAATAATATCGGAATAGGATTAGTTTTCTTTGGAAGTTCGTGAGAGGCGTGACCTCGTCTAATCTTACCAACTTATAAATATTATATACTATATTATACCGCTAATGTAATAAGTATCAACAACTGTATTACAGTCATCGAATCATCAAATATAAGTTGCACTTAACGGCTACGCATAAAAATATAAATATTTAATATAATGTATACTTAAAAGTAAAGTTAAAGAAAAATAATTTCATTACGTATTCAATAAAATATTAATATAAAATTTAAATAATCTTTTTAAAATACAGAACGGGATGCCATTGGAAAATATATTCAATCCATTCGTGTATACAGTTGAAATCTTATCAACGATTACGAGTGTCTCGAACCGTGAAGGATCGATGAATAAAATATGAAAGAAGTTTAGGAAAAGCCGAAAACGTTTTACGTATTTGAATAATCACTTTAACAAACAAAACTCGGAATCCGCTTCATTACTTATTAACCTGTGCTTTAGTACGACACAAAGTGAAATATTAGGGGAAGAAAATGATCTTCATGGGCTCTATAGATTTGAGATTTAATAATTAGATAGAAAGTATTAAAAACATTTTAATAATAAGCCTTACAATTAATGCGTGTTACCGAGAATTTTTAATCATAAGACGATTTAATTATGAAATTATATAAACCACATTTAACCACACTTGATTAGGTTTAAATTAAAAATCAAAATATTTATCCACATTTATATATCAGTGGCAAGTTAGGGTGAGAAAATGATATAATGTAATATTTAAAATAATATTTAGTTGTCAAAGCAAGCGTTTAATTTGATAAGTTGCCACCATCACGTGACCCGCATAAACTTATCACTGAAGTAAGCCCATCACTTTTAATGATTAGGGCATTTTCAAACTTTACACCACTTAAAACTTGGGACCTGCCCTGAACTGTGGCCCGATGTTAATTACCAACTTTTTAAAAACTGCAATTCATAATAGACAGCGCGGGTGAAAGATGAATGATGTGTTGGGTTTTTCATTACACTTTTTCGCAGAAAGTTTCGTTGAAAATGGACGAACAAAAACAACTTGAATTTGACAGCTGGCTTGTATAAAACATGCAAAGGGGTTCGGCCTTCCATGGATATTGTATTCCTCTGTGCGGCATTGAAAGAGACGAATCATCTAGATTGCCTATTCATTTATTTATTTTGCTTCCCTTTATACTTATCTATTTCATTTTTGCTTTAAAACGACATTTATTTAATTAACATTACACAAAAGAACTGTTTAAAATTTCATTCATTACATTTTCTTAGAGTTGTACTAGTTTTTTCAGTGTTCGTAACGAATTTAACAAAAGTCATAAGTTTACTTAAGAACTCGTGCTCAAGTTGTTCATGATATACATCGCGATATATTCAATTAATAAAATGTTAACTTTAACACTTTATCAGAGTCGAGCTACGAGGAGGAAACTCGACAGCTAAAACCTCCTTTCTTTTATCTTTAAACAATCACAAGATTGATGCGTGTTTTCAATACGATGAAACCCAGTGTAGACCGGTCATTAATAAAGCGAACGGAAATCGAATGTATAGTGAAATTCACTGCAATGTTAAATTGGCTCAGGTGCTAAACGTTCCGGCCAATATGTTTTGGTATTCGATATTGAGATAAATGAAATAGCCCGTAAAATAACCCGAACCGAGCTATTTTTTTCTATTAAATACAAGGCGAGGAACTTATTAAGTTGAGATTTATATAACAACTTTTATCCGAACTTTGTAAGTGTATATTAACTATATTTATGCGTAGTTACATAAATTTATAACAATTTTTAAAGTATTTTATTTGGTTATAATTATTTATAATAATGGAGGCACCATTATATTATATCATATTCGTTTTACTTTCTTATATTGATATGTATAATTATTTATTAATTTATAAAATTAATTACGGAAATAAGACCAGTATTTACATATATTAATATATATAATACAATTATATTCGTATGGTAATGAAAGAGACGTTAGACGTTCTAGATGTCAATTCAATAACACTCCTCAAGGTTAAGCAATCACACCAAGACTTGAACAAAGACGCTTATAACAATGTTAGAAGTTCAAACCACCCCTTTCATTGAAATTATTCAGTCATCATCTGATTTCGTAAATTATGCGACTGACGCGCTCCATCTTAGGCACTTATCATGAATAGAGTTGACATCCATTGTGATATTTTATTATTACTCTATGAAATGCAACGGGCCGCAAGATATTGTTAAATCCTTACAATAGAGACTCTGTCTTCGTTGGGTCGAGAGCGGAAAACTTGAACAAGATTCTCAGTTCCAAAAGTGACAAAGAATCTATACACATTATACATAATAAATTCATTCTTGTTACTCTTATCCCGAGTTATCCAGAGAAGAAATAAACATTCCAAGTACCGAATTAGTTAACTAGCTTGTTTCATAATAATTATACTAGTACATCATATGAACTTTGATTTTGATGTAGCTAGGATTATATATAGTTTTATAGTAACGTTATTGAATAACCAGCGAAATGAGAAAGCGGTATGTGCTGGTAGACGGTGTATTTATTATTTTGAAGTGGGCGTTGCATCTTGCAAGTGCGGTCGCCGGCGCGTGCCTGCATGCCGCCGTCGCTACTTCACTTCCAATCTGCATATAAATCGAGTATCCATAATGACATCGCTATCGCAAGCATCCCGAAATTCGTTCAAAATCCGATAAACCCTGCCGGTGAAAGCCCTAATCCAGAAGTTCGGATGACCCCGATAGTAGACAGACCTACCGTCTTCTATTATGTAAATTATCAGGCACATGAAAGTTTTAGACGGCCACTGCGGCCACTAAGTTTGTGGGCAAAAGTTATGATATTGATCTACGTTATCTTTTGAAGGATCGCAGGTACTTAGCTGCATAGAATATCTTTAGTTTGTTAAGTTTTGACAGGTTTCGAAATTAATTCGTTTAAGGATCAAAATCCATTGTTGTCGACCGTTACGGTATCTATATGATAGTCTGCTACCTAAAACTGTGAGATGAAAACGAAAATGATAGGCGTGAATGTTCCACTTATTTAACATGACTGCGCCTGCACTACGGTTTTCTTTATAAGTTTGCTATAAAAATTGGTTGCCTGTAAAGTCGGTATACGGGCGAAAGTTTTACGTGACAACGACTGAGTGGTAAAATAATTTTAATGTGAATATTCATTCGTATAGTAGGAAGAAGGATGAAATAATAGTAACAATTTAAAACATTTATTTATACAAAGAATTATATTTAAAACATTAATTTATACAAAGAATCTCGCACTGAATTTCATATTAACAAAATTTTATTTTTACCTTTACACATACATACGTATTTATATACAAATATACATACAATAACTTGCAATACATTTGCGTACAATGAAACAGCGTTTACTACAACTTAACTTGTTCCTATCTGAGTGATTTTGCCCGAGTGGAAGGGACGCGTGCCTCTCACTCGCTCTCATTGTGAGCGCATAACGTGAGCGGAGCGTAACGCAGTTTCTTGAAGTGTCACCCGGCAAACCAATTTATAAGACGTTGTCACGTCAAAAGCAGCAATGTATAATTAGTGATAAAATAACACATTTGCTGGTAAATTGATATGGTAGGAAAAACTACATACACAGAAAATGACTTCTTTTAACTTTGTATTTTTTATTTTTTCTTCGTACCATATTGAGTTATGGACTTCATTTTTCAATAACAAAGTCTTGAAATAAAGGAGAAACTTTTTGCAAGTTTCGAAATTATTTCTCTATTGATAAGAATAAGACAGTGTACGGCAGTACCAAGTCGGTTGAGAGCAAGTTTTTCATCGACATTTTTCTAAGGAAACTTTATAAACGGTATGACGTTAAAAGTATAAAACCTTTTAAGTGCTCATGCGATTGGAAGCACGTTACTGAAGGTATGTGAGATATTGTTCGTTTATATATTTTAAACTTTCCAACGTAAAACTATTTCTTTTAATATTCTTATAAAAAAGTATCAAATGATCTGTTACACTTGATAAAATGACGTATCTAGAATAATGAACGTAAATATTTTATTCAGGGCACTCGAATTGTAGGCGAGGTAACATATTGATAACACAATGCCTCCGACGGTAGTGTGGCGCTGCCTACCAAAACTGCGTTATTTTCATAAGGCACGGGCCTTGCCCTGACCCAGTTCCTTTTAATCCATCGCTTACCTATAAGGTTTTATTGGCAATGGCCCATTACGACCTACATTATCAACATCATCATCCGATTTTACTATTTCCAGTCACGTATTCTCCAACGACGAATATAAACCATACGCCCAGCATAGTTCCAGCTAAAAATAAGGGACTCGATTCAATTTGTATGGACGACAAAGCGAGATTGAAACCTATTTTCGTAAAACTTTTTCAATAACACGTCATGACATTTTATATCATGAGGCGTTTTGGAAAAAAAAAAATCTTCCGATTTAGTAAAGGATTCAACTTCTAAGACAAATATGAATAGAGAAATGAATTATATGGAAAGCTCCTTCTGCGTGACGTATGAGCGATTGCGTCGCGTCGCGTCGACCTCTGATTTTAACCATTCGTTTGTGCCGCGCAAAACTTGCCTCGAGGTTACATTAAGCCGATTGCCGGCGTCAATCAAAACCCGCCTTTTTGCGCGATACCGTAATATACGCACAAAACCAACCAGATATTTTAGTTAATGTTTTTATTATGGGGATTTGTCATCGTTAAACCGGTTTAAGCTGTTAACCGTATTTAAAACAATAAATACAGGAATCGGTTTTTGTAATTTGTACTACGAAATTTGAACTCGCTAACAATTGAATATATCAAAGCTATTTGAACGAGAAACATAAGATTTCTTTTCGTCGAAGAATTCAGTAGGTAATATCTGTTCCATTCCCTTTGAACATTGGCCGTTAAGAAAGTTATTGCTTGTAATAACTAAGCATTAGGTGATTCATTTAATCTATTGAAGAAATTCTTAGTAGATCCTCGATGTAACGAGACAAGACAGCCCATTTTCCGTCGGGCCTGCCGACCTTCGGTCTATCGTGTCGGCTGCCTCCGCTGATAAATTAGAAGTCTTAAAACTGGTGGCAGGTGATTCGACACGAATTCCAAGCTCCTTAACTCCCCCCTTAGCTTGCGAAAGTTTCAACAATTACTTCCATTTGCAATTTATGTCTTGCGATACCGTTGAAATGGAGATAAAGTACAGTACCACATGTTTTTTTTTGGTTTTTCTTTACAAAATACAACCTAATTAGCAGGCCTATAATGTTTTAAATTAATTGATTATCTTTTCTAAATGCATTATTAAAATAAGTTGATTGTACACTACATCTGATTAATGTTCTTGGCTTAAAAACAAAAATATGTTTCTTTTTATAGAGGTTGTCTGGAAGATAACACTGTAAGTGATAAGGCCGCCTTTGCATGCTTTATGAATTATTTGTTTTTTTTTTTTAATATTATGTTTGTGAATTGTGTGCTATTAGGACTAATAATATTCTACACCGTTAAAAGCATTCGAATAGCATTTCAAATCCCTATCAGTTTTAAAACTTAACTTATTGATTTTAAAATAAAAGTTTTAACTGAAAAACATACGGAATGGCGTGTAACTTGTCGTCATACATCTAATGACTTGGATCTATGTGATGATGCATTCTAAATTCATTACGATCATTGAAGTATCGATTACCATCCATCATGAATTGAAGCAGCTTTGCATGCGATATGCGTGTGCACGCTGCATCGGTCTCTATAAACAGCGTAGGTATATGAATGATCATCATAGAATTTCCCTTTAGCTTGTTAGGTTATATGTATAGTTGATACTATTTACGTCATCCGTATTATGAAGATTTGGAATTCTTATTTCAAAAGTTTATTTACGAAATATTTAATCTATGTTCACTTTTATTATATTTGTCCTTTAATTTTCTGTTTATAAAATGTTCCATTTTTAAAAATATAATTAACATTCTGTATGTATTCTATCATCAGAAATTACGAATTAAAAAACTAAATATTCGGCATATTTTTTTTTAAACAAGCTTTTATTTAATCTATGTTTTGATTGTAACAATTTATCTTTCAAAAATGTAGACAGCAACATTAAAATATAAATATAAATATAAAATAAAAAAATCAACCATTATAAGTTACAATCACTCGAAGAAAAACGCTTACAAAACCAAATAAACTGTCGATAGCGAAGGGAGGTTTGTGAACAGTAATCCATTTATTGCGAATGAAATAAAGATGGCGAGATTGGCTCACAACGCACTTACACAAATTTCGTTCCCATGTCTTCGAAGATGAATAATAGATCGTAGTGAGTTAACATGAAAGAAATACTTTTTAAGTTAAGTCATTATCCATTGGATAACTATTAGAATTTGTTGTTTTTCTTTTAGGAATAATGTATGGTTTTATGGATTTTTTTTTATTGCATAGGAAGGCGGAGCATGTGGGCCAACTAATGGTAAGTGGTCACCAACGCACATTGGCATTGTAAGAGATGTTATCATCGCTTACATCGCCAATGCGCCACATACCTTGGGAACTAAACTGTTCTGTCCCATGTGCCTGTTATTACACTGGCTCACTCACCCTACATACCAGAACACAACAATAGGAAGTACTGCTGTTTTGCGGTAGAATATCTGATGTGTGGGTGGTACCTACGCAGTCGAGCTCGCACAAAGCCCTACCACCAAGTGAAATTATTAATATTGTTCTTTTCTTTTTGGTTATTAATTTGTGTGAAGTTGGGACAACATAGTCTAAGAGATCAAGTTTCTAACTTGTGACTATCACATAGCTAGATAGACATAGTTATACGTTTTATTAATTGAATCACTAACTGTGTGTAACGGAACGATTTATCATGTAATTGTTTGTAATAAATCGGTTCGTTTCATATTATACATTCTCATTGACCTTTTTATAAAAAAAATTATAAAGTCATTATTTTGTTAAGTAAGAAAGAAAACGCGATTCCAATATAAACTTTAAAGTTATAATAAAACAGTAGGCATATAATTAATTAATAGTGATTATATCGATTTTCACTTTTAAAAGTAATATAATATGTTATGAAGGAATTATTTGCCAAGTCGCTTAAACTTATTTATGTGTAATACATTATAAAGATTAATAAAATTGTATTAAAAATTAAACGAAATCTCTGATAAAAGAAATGTTATAATAATTGTAAACAATGTGATGGGTATTCGGTAAAGTAACGAACTCTTTTTCAATTTGTATGTATTCATATTTCAGCTAAAAATATTATATTTTTGGAAATCACGTAACATAAAATTTCGTAGCAATCACATTATTGAAAAACATCAGTCAATTTTTTAGATATCTGAATTCAATGGGAGCGTTTTTTCAACGGAAATTTCTCGTGATAGGTAAAAAGCAATGTACGATATATAAAAAACTGGGCCCACATTTGGTAGTGTTACTTTATAAGCGAAGCACATCGGGCCGAGCGCTGTTGCAAATGGCGCGAAACGACAATTTTAAAGCATTGCATTGAATATACATATTACGTATCTAGCTTTGCACGTACGCCGCGATTACTCGCCTGTTCGCTGAGAGCAAGTGTGCGCTGCTTTTAACGCATTACCATGAATAATATATACTCAAATTGAAATGTCGCTTTCGTGTCGCTCCATCTGCCTATCTGCGCTCTCCCGCCAGCCTCTTTCTGTATTCTGCCGTTAGATCGCACTGCCAATGGGATTTACCTTTTATCGAAAACGGTAACATCTTTTTTGGAAATATTTACTACGAATTGTTTACAAGGAAAGTGTATAATATATTTGTCTGAAATAATTTCTATCGTAAAACGCAAGCGCGTTGGCTTTAAAATCTCGTTAATATTAAATATGTCAACAGTAAATGAACATACTCATCTAACCAATCCATCCCATTAAAAAATATAATTACTGTATAAGTAAATTTAATAAAACTGAATTAGAAAATAGATAAAATTAATTTCGTTCAACTACAAAGATCATTACATGTATTTGAAAAGGAAAAACAATTACATGTAATGTTCATATATTGATTGAAATTCGTCCATCAATAAACATATAAACAGCAGTAGAATAGAACGCTAAAAGCGTGTGAATGCCCCACTGCTGGGGTAAAGCCTCCTCTCCTTTTTTGAGGAGAAGGTTTGGACTTTATTCAACAATACTGCTCCAATGCGGGGTCACCACCTGCACACATATGCAGGTTTCCTCACGATGTTTTCTTTCTCCGTCAAGCACAAGATGAATTATAAACACAAATTAAACACATGAAGATGACCACTGAATACTCACTAATCGGTTAAGATTCGCGTATTCATCTCGGCACAAAAACTTAAAATTACAAAACAAATAACAACCAATTACAAAACAAACCGTTAAATTAAGGCAGAGATAATTGTTACACGATCCGCAGGCGTAGTAACGATATAATTCTGATTATTACTTTCACTGAACGGACCTCCCTTACTCTTAACTAGCAGAACGGAAGCACCACAAAATGTAGCTTTAAATATTTAATTTCTAAAGAAAACGGATTAACGAGTAATTGTCAAGAAATTAATACGCAGGGAACTCAGAGCGACGGGATAAATTACATTAAATGAATCCTTAATACGTTGTAGAAGTTATTTAGAAAGGTCTATAAATTGGGAATTAAACGTAATCACATGTTCATTATGCGAATTAAGGGAGATATCCTTACAAACTATTAAAAGGGACCTTACGACCCTAAGAACCGTAAAAGCGAGGGTCACCTACAGAAATCAAAGCCAGTCTTTATTTATGATCTGGACAAGCCTGTCCTATTTGGTCAAGATAAGTCCCCGTATTATACATATATAACCTAGTTTATGCTGTTAAGGCCACCTTGCTCCATCTCGGGGCAAAGATAAGATCGCCATTAGATGTAAAACTCATTCATCGCGTGAGTCAGCTGAAGGAGGGTCCAAGGTCTATGTAATTACAATTATAAGGCCCGTACACACTCACATCTTACAAATTTATCTTTTACAGATTAAACGTATGATTTAATCAATAAATGTTTCATCTTTTATATAAGAAAAAACATTCATAATCCAAAATTTTAAATTCTTAATATCAAAAATTCAATTTATAAATATTTATTATATTATACATAACATAGGTTATGAAATAATAATTCTTTAAGGTTAATGCTCAGAATTTATTAGATGTTTTCCGGGTGCTACGTTTTGGGGTATCCTTTAGTTTATGCTTATCTTTGCTCTTAAGCCACGGCCTATCTGGCTAATCCATAAAGCACTACACGGGACAAATAAGTTTATTTAATGTTTAGAAGTCGGCATTAGCGTGGAGTGTTGCGTTCGTGTGCGGGTCCGTCCGTAATCAGATTAATTAGATGATTTTGCGGGCGTTATTAAAAGTTGAGCTGGTTGAAGCACAGTTCTGTTACCTTCGCGAAGATAGTAGGCTTATGTGCCGACTACATACTGCTTAGCGGATATTATACGTGTGCCGGGAATTCTCTTTAATGTTTTAGTATTTTCGACTGAGGTTGTGAACTCCGTGCCGTTTTGTTTGTGCGCTACAGTGGGCGGCTGGAATAATTCACTTAAGCTTAACTGGGAAAGATAATTAGGATTCTACGTCGGTTGATGCAAAATGAACGCGAAAAACAGGGTAGAAGATTTTTTGTGCTCATTCAGAAATTGAATTTTATATTTGTAGACGAAAAGTTTTAACGAGATGAACACATATTTCCTTATGCATTTAGACACAAATGAGAGCGTCTCTTTTATTTACGTAATTAGATAAATCTACGAGTAAGTATCAGTATGAAATGAAACTGGAGTGAGGAGTGAAAGCAACTTGGATATTTTAAATTTATGTGAGAAATTCAAAAAGTCAATGAATGAAAAATATTCTCACTTCATATGGATTTAGTGAATTGTAATGCAACGTGTGACAATGTGTGCACAACAGGCGGTAGATAGGTAGGTCTCTTAGCAGCGGTTCACGGGCCACTGGGCACGGAACGCGCGACCGAGCACGGCTCGTGTGCTGTCAATCATAAAACAAAAAATCGGTAAAATTCGAGTGGCTAACTCCCTGTTTAGCAAGTACAAAAGTGTGAACTTTAACAGTTATAAAGTTCGAATGATAAAATTCTGAATTCGATTGAAAAATAAAACACATTGTGTAAATACATAAATCTGATATTATTTTCCTTTGAATCTACCAGTAATGCTGCTCGGCTCGAATTGAATAGCATTTTCAGTTTATTTTTTTCAAGTTCTCTCTTTAAAAGCCGGTCAGCGGCAGTCGCATGTGTGTTCCTGGCCCGGGGGCGATAATGTGCCGTGCACCGATTCGTCTAGTCCATTCTTTTGTTATTTCGTCTTTGTTCCCCTTGAAAGGTGGTATTGTTTTCTCGTCGGAATGGCTAGAGATTGCGCTAAGAGTCGAGATTAGCGACAACGTGACGTGCATGCGTAAACGTAAAATTGCGATAAGAAACTTGAAACTGTTCTTATTCTTTTAATTTAATATATAATAAGACAACATTTGCAGTGTTTTAAAACGAATGCTTCTAAATGTAATAACAACGTTAACGTTTAGCTGATTACGAACGAAGCTCGGGTTATTCTGCCCAAATGTTCTGGCCTGTTGGACAAGGTATAAGCGTTTAGTTCAATGCACTACAATACGAAGCGCAGTAGGCAGTTCGTGCGAATTATGCAAGCCCTCAATTGGATTAGGCGATCCCTTGCCAGCGTACATCTAATCGGTACAGTCTGAGCGACGTGTCGCCTACGCCACCATGACATGTCTCATGATTTCTTTTATTCATGCAACGAAAAAAGAACCGTTATTTATTTTTTGCATACTTTTGTTGATAAAATAAATTTTCCCTTACTCACTTCAACATTAGAAAATGTTTTATAGACGTAATAAAAATAATCTCTAATTTGTATTTTTTATTTATTTTAAAAAAAACGTGATCCTATAAAAAAGCACTTTCATCGAATGAACTGACTTTACTTAAGTTACGGTTGTTATTTAGAAAATTTAGCTTTGCGATTTTATTACCCGTGAATACTTTCACAATTTAAAATTAAATTCCGTCTTTGCTCTAAAACAGGGAAAAAGGAAGTGGTTGTAATGGTTTATTTAATGTATATCCTTTTCGCGTGCCATGCGGCGATATCACCAACAAAATGGACAGACCGGCCCCTTGAGGAGCCAAAAGGGTTTTGGTAGACACTCAATAATTGAAGTCGTTGAGATTCCAGGCGCATTGTTGCGGCCACACCTGCGACGGGAGGGACGTTTAACGGGAAACAATCACGTTAATGTTTATTATAATGTCCGATTTATCGGCAATTCTCATTTACGGTTCACGTTTGGAGTTAAACTCACAGAGGCTTATTAGGGCGCACGCGCTGCGTAGCGATTTTACTGCGTGGTTCGGCTTAACGGCCTGGAGCTTAATTAAAACTAAAACGACTCGACAAATATATTGATCAGTCTAATACCCTCTGTTATTTACGTTGATCAGGGTGCTCTCCCTAATGATTGCACTGAACGGAGGCGCAATCAAAAGAGAGCTTGGTTTGTTTGAGTCTGAGCTGCCTGTATTCTATGAGCATGACATTCATAATACATATAATACAATTCGTTGTAGCTGTTAAGTTGTCAGAGAAGCCGCGTAAGCGCATATCTTGACCGGGTTTAGAAAATTTATTACATTACATGTAAAAATATTGATTTATTTTTTTATATTTCATTCTATACTTAAAAAAAAGTTCCTTTATATTAACCGAAATAATATATATAATAAACTTTTTTTTATTTATTTTGGAATTTAAGTCGAATAAATTGACTATCCCTTGAGCCTATAATAATTACATATTTACTTTTTATTATTACATGCCTATCCTGTCATATTGGTATGCTATAAATACTGTACATGTGTTTATATGTCTGTCCTTCTTTCACACACCAACGGTTCGAATTGATTTATACGTAGAGATAGTTTATGGACTCGAGATGTAGGATTTATTTCCCGACAAAATGTACATGAGTGAAGCCGCAAGTAAAAATGAGCTCTACACAAATTCAACAGTAAATAAGATTTTGTTTTATATTTCATTAGAAACGTGTAAATACTTTAAAATCATTATATATTGGGTGAAAATGCTTATATGAAGAGTTGCAAATTAATGAAATTAAAATGATCAAGTGCTGGTGATAATGGCACGCGCGTAAACTTCGCAATTATTGAACTTAATTATTATAGCAATATTTTCCCTTCAATAATTGGTTCCGATTCAGGTTCGCGTAACTAATCTTCTAATACCGTATTGTTATTGCTTGGAATTAAGTTGCGTAGTTTGCCCGAACTTTATCATACTATTCGAGAAATGTTTGTTGTTATCATGTTTATATGAATACAGATATATAAGATGAGCTACCGTGATATAAGATTATGAGTAATATATGATTCGTTGCTTATTATTGGATAATATATTGTGATATTTGTAGAAATTAATTGATTTACGCTACGATAAACAATTTTTTATCCAACATAGGTAGATTTTTTTTGGAATAACTTTATTTAACAAATGTAGGAATAAAACGTAACATAATTAATGCTCTCGGATCGTTCTATCTGTTGAATCGTCCTCGAATGAAAGATCCAAGGTTTCTGTCAAAGTGTAATCATTCATACGTAAGCCTTCTCAGGAGTGGGTTGGCGAATTTATGTGCAAATACGCTTCGGGACTGCCCAATGTGCTAATGAAAGGCGATACATTATTCAAACTTTGAATTATACAGTGGCATGTAAATCGATATTCGCACCGCATAGCCGCAGCAGCCTGAACCATTCGAAGAATGAGCGGAATTGTTACTGAAGGGTCTAGAAATCACCACAATTGTAATTAGTGGCCTACGGGCTATCGTCGTCGGCAGTTATGCAGAGATTTTGACGAATTTGTTATATTCCTATTATCGCTTAATCGCTTTGTTCTCGTTCTATTGTTTGCTTATTACACATTTTTCTGGCCCAACGCTCTTTAAATACTCCAAATTCCGATTATTTTTAACCTTTATACGAAAATCGAATTTTCGAATTCGAATAACGTCTGAAAAATATTATAAATATAATTTTGAATAACATTTTAGTGGATGCAATCTACTTTAAGCACTAGCATATGGTATAACTGGAAACCGGACCGACAATATAGGGAAACATTTTATTGAGAATCGCAAAATGGAAAATCTCACTCGAATGACCATGTACAGGCGTTGATTAGTACGGCAGAAACAAAAACTATTCCCGAACCGGGCGCAATAAACGAAGTGGAAAAAGTCGATATGGGAGGATCTGATTGTAGAACGTAAGCGGCAATCGCAGATATGCGTTTTACACTGAATGCGCATTTTTAAATGATTACTGTCCCCTCGGTCCCTAGGGCGCAGATGCGTCCCCCGGCCATCGCGTACAGACTACGTACAGAAACGAACTAGAAATTTCCGTCTAATTCAATGCAACGTTAAAACGGAAACGACAAAAAATAAACATTGTAAGGCTTTTATTGGTTGCTAAAGCCTAACTGCTATAGTTGTGAATATGTTTTTTTATTATTATTATTTACAACTTTATGTGATTCAACACGTAAATAATGTTTTATAGAAACAATGCTATTTTTCATGACAGATGAAAATATTTCTCTGTTGCATGTTCCGCTTTGTGTGTACGTTGCGTCATAACCATTGATTGCTTCTGCACAATCGGACCGCATGCACGCACTGGTCTCTCCACAAAGGACGGTGGAATCAATTAGATAAAAGAAATACGACGTTGAAGATTTTCATCATGCTGTGAGCTTTGACCAATAATTCTTCATAACGTGATCATTGAAAGAATCTGTTTTATTTTCAACGAACGTTCTTTAAAAGAACGTTTTTTCAAAGTTGTTATAATTGCATATTCATAATGAAGTTTTCATTTTGGTTAATAAATATTAACCTACATACAAAATATATATATACTTTTTTTATATAAAAACGGAATATTCATTGCTTCGCGCCCAATTAGTTTAAAAAAAAAATTAACCAAAAAGTAAAATCTCCGCTTTATATCCTTTGCATTCATCCGTTACCAATGCATAAAAATATTTATTATTTCTACCAATCTCCGGACGATGGTGATATTTAAAAATAAAAGGTATATACCTAGCAACACAAACATAAACGTATCAAATAAATGAATAAAATGAAAAAAAAAATATCCGTTGCGAAAACGAATTCATTCGTCGGATATGTAAAATGTTAAAATATTCATCTACCCGCAGCTCCGTACACCGGAATTCATGGGCGAATATAGAGCACACAAAACTGCCGCTACAGCAAACCTCACCGCATCAAAACAACAACTGGCACATTTAATTAAAATAAATAAAAGGAATCATATTGTGCGAGTGGCGTCACTCGACCCGCCTTTGCGTGTACTGACAACATTTTGACAAACGTATCGATATAACTATCGCCCCTATGTATGCGATGAATTTTATCGAAATTCGCTCTATTTACTCATCAAATTTAACTGCCAAATTATCTAATGTTGCACCAATACATATTTCATTCCGAAAGTATAGTGATGTAGGCAAATAACGCAAACTTGAACTGCAATGGTCATAAATATCAACCGAAGCATGTCGAATATGAGAAAGATACAACACTCTAAAATGGCATATCTATTCCAAACGGAAGCTAAAATAGTATCGAGTTACAAATCGCACTGAAGATCTAGACGTTCGTTGGCCGAGCTCCAATCGAGAAGTGATCATATCTGTCAATATTCTTTGAGCACACGATGCGTAAAACCCCTTTAGTACAACGGAAACAAAGAGATAAATTTATTTATTAAAAATCCCCGAAGAATTTTTTGAGTTAACTTTCTAAACACTTTTAATCTAATTATGACAATTCACTGAGTTACCACTTTGCCGCGCCGCTAGCAATTTCTTTTAATATCTTGAAATTTTGCGGACGCCTAAACCAACTTTTTAATTGAAGATAATCAGAGTGAAACGTCAGCAGTAACCCGGTGTCACGGAGCGAAATGCTAACAGTATAATTCTGATGCGACCCTCTTTGACTTGCCATCAACGAAAACATGCTTTATTGGTAATTATGGGAAGTGGTAAACTTTGCTTCGTGGGGCGTTTCGCACGAGAAAATGCGCAATTGTTGAGTTTGTAGTCGTAAAATGGTTTCTAGTTTAAAACACAAGATGTACTTTTAGCGAACATAGTTAGGCGGTATTGCACTCGTTAGACTATTGCGGTACGAGGACGGTGCACGTATAAGTACTCTGTACATGTATGCGATATATGAAATTGAAAATCTCACGTAATATCTGATAAAAGACAATTTGAAGTTTATGTTTTCGAGATATACTCGTACATTCACAATGTTTTTACTTAAATTCCCTTTTCCACGTTATTATATATTTTCAATTTGAATTCTATATAATACTAATATTGTATACATCATTATATTGTGATATTTTGAGTAAACTAGATTTATGATTACTCATATCTTATGTAGATTCGACGAATAAGATTATTTGCGGCAGCTAAAACAATTTATTGGTACGATTGCTCATAAAATATTAACTCGACAATTCGCATGTTTTGGTACACTCAATGCAACGTTTCCTTATATTTACAGTGCTGTCGAGTTGTCAAGTTGTGCGGTAACATTTTGCCGACATTTACATACAATTTCATATTCATATCAGAATTAGGTACCGGTTTGAAGCGGCTTCCGTTACGGTGATATCAGACTACATTAATAATGTGAGACTTAGAAGATCTATCGACCAAATTTAAAAAAAAGTAAGTAATGTAAATAATTAATCTTCATAAATAGAAAATCAAATAATCTGAGAGAATGTTAAATTTGTAAATCCAATTATTCAAAAACTGAAAACATTTACTATGAGGTAAATTTCAATATTCCCGTGTATTCATAGCCGAATTTATGGTTGCTTTAAATTCGCTTACATCAATACAAACTTGAAAACACTGTTAACGTAACAAAGGATTTAAATTAAAAGGTAAACAAGAAGCTTGAAATAAAACAACCACCTCAATCGCTTTATTTAACGCTATTGCAAGTTACGATAACTAGTGTATTGCTGATGCGAAAAAGACAAACGAAGGATTAAGCAGTGCAAGTTATATTGAATAAAAACTTTCCTCTTGCATACTAATGCTAAAATTTGTATTCGACTGAGTTTGCTTGACTTTTCATTAAGTTTCTCGTTTCGTTGGGCGAGAGATGGAAATCATAGTAATCATTAAGTCTGATTAAGCACCTCGCAAATCGCACTTGTAATATCTTCTTTGTTCAATCTCGCCAAGAAATTACTTCAGATTTATTTAGTGGAATGTAATTTAATCTTCAATATAAATTTTCGCATCATTTCAATTTAAAATGAAATTCACGGTTACTAGTATCTTGAGTAATAAACATTTTGTAACTGTAGAAAGCGAAGGCTTAAAAATTTTCATCTAAAGCAAAATGTTACGTATTCAGCGCGGAGCTAAAATAAACTGTCTTCACAAAAGTTGATGTGACAGTAAGCTAGCTACCAATAGGAAGCGAGTCCATAGAAAAATTGCACTCTAAGTAGGAAGAGACGAAGAGACAGAGTGTGCATTAGGCGAATTAAAAACTCTTTTCGTACAGCTCTTCATTTGTTTCTCAATTCAAAGCTAACGCTGGTATAGTACTAGGAGTGAATAATGGGAAAAGAGTTGAAATCAAATGTCTAAACAGGCCATCAAAGGGCGCGAAATGAGCACGTTCAAAGTGGAACGCATTCGAACGGCCAACAAACGAATGGGATATGGACAGGTAATCGCGACGACCGATGCAGAAATAAGTTTTAATATGATGGGCACTGAACAGTAGACAGAGAGAATGTGTATTTCGAATAACCACAATTTGAAATGTAACCTATTTTCATAAAATTTGTATTTAGTACATTATATTTAGATTACTTCCTTAAAAATTAAATTCATCGCAACAATTTTCATTTCGGTGCAAACTATTTTGCGAATAATCAAATATTTAGTTGCGTACAAAACCACAACAGACGCGAGAACCTTGCCTTTCATACCTAAAACTGCCTATACGTTTTGTGATAGAAAATCTTCGACGAGAATTACTTTGCCCAAACGTAATAAATTTGGTTTTAGCTCACAGACTTTGTGGTCAGATTTTCGGGGCACACAGCCTTTGTTTTGTCAATGGCTACTTTATTCCTTGTAATCCATTAAGACACACAACGAATAGTTGGAGGAGAGAGATTTCATTGACAGCCTCTTAACTGCGCTCGCTCTGCGGCGAAGATTTGTAATGTGTAAAGGGGTTTTCCCTTCCGAAGGACAGTTCGGGTCGGGATGCGGTTTTCTAAAGAGCTATTTGTTATGATTTCAAACAAGGCCCTGTCAGATAAAATGGCTTTTGTACCTTATTTTATGTACACGATATTTTTGGAATAAAACTCAAAACGTATAATGCTAAAGACTCTAAAGCAGTATTGATAACCCTAAATAAGATATTTATGTTGGAAGGATTTTTTTATCATTTTTCACTTAGTAAATTTTGTTTCAGATTTTTTTTAAACGGGAACATTGCTAACGACAACATGTTCCCTTAAAACAAATTAAATTAGCTTGAATATTTTAATAATGTACAGTTAAATGTTTAGTTTTTAATAGTGATACTTTACAATTAGTAGTTTGAAGTTGACTAGTTTTAATGTTTAATTGTTTCAAGAGACAAATCCAATTATAGTATTATTTCAATGTGTTCATCATGTTTCATCATTTCGTTTTTTGTTAACTTTGAGAATAAGTAAAAATATAATAAAACAATATTATCAAAAACCATTAACATAAAAGCTTTTTATTATATATCGAGAATATAAAAGAACCTATAATTGATCCCTGTGGAAAGACCGTTTTTATATAGGTCTTATTCCGCTCAAAGTAATATCTATTTTTTATTTTGTTATTATAATAATACTTCAGATTATGCGAACGAAAATGTTTTATGTATCAAGCAATCGTATATTATTAAGATAAATCTTAAGTGGTTTAAAATTTTTTTGGTATAAGATTAAATACCTATTGCAATATTTTAACGTAAAATTCATATATTACATGTTTTACATTCATACTTTTTAGAATTAATTAGAATTTATTTCTATAATTGTACTATTTATTATCTATATACTAATGTAATACATATTCGATCGAGTTTGTCCTGCAAACCATCTTGATCCACCATCAAAAGTAGATTTAACGGAAGCAGTGTTCCTCATAAGAAAACTATTTACAGACTACGCAACGTTCTCTCGTCTTAGCAATAAATTACTCCCTCAGATCGCTTACAATTGCTTTATGTTTTTCTCGTAAAGAAAAAGAAAGTAATAACTTCCCAAGCAATTACGACACTCTAGTAACATTAATCCGACGAACCCCATTTTTAGCAAAAAGAAAAGTTTCCAAAACAAGTTACCCTCAAGAAAGAACCTGGAAAAGCATAAATATCAATGTTGAGAAGGGCTACTCCCGTGACACACAAAACGTCATGCATTTTATGGTCCATAATACTTTGATTCGGATGTGATCAATAACATACTGCTTCTAAGGTAAACTCTCGCAATATACACAATATTGACCAAATACTTTAATATAAGTTCATGTATTGAATGTAATTTGAAGATCATATAACATTCCTGTTCAAGTAAAAAACACTTATTTAAAAGTAAAGTTAAGGTGAATATTTAAATTGTTTTTTGTTTATGGGTGACTATCAAATTACGGTTTCATTAAATCATGACAAAATACGAATATCACGCTGCCATTGTTTGAATAACTTCGCATTAAAAAATGACGATTCATTTAGCAGTAACCATTATGAAATCGTTATAATTTTTCCCTCGTGTATGGTTAAACATGATTATATAATTAATGTTTATTCGCACGCACACAAAATCCGCTAAATGAAGCCTACACTTTGATATGATAATAAATTAAATAAACGTCATAAATACCGCGCTAAAATTAAATTAACGGATTATTTGCGTACGCAAATGTAAAGTAAGTGATTAAGCGTTTCCAACACGTGTTCGCTCCCAAAAGACTAATACGTTATGTAGCATAATTACTTTAGACAAAGCGGTGCGCCGTTTTAGGGAAGATGAAGAAGAATCGCAGGTGTAAATGGCCGTCTATTGCGCTTTCCATCACCGGCCGATATATGTAGCTTAGTGCGAAAATCACACATGGGTCTTACAAAATTAGGTCCGTTTTAGCGAGCACTATGCTTAAAGTTCCGGGCGATTACCGCGTAGCGTTTGTGGTATAACTATGTCCCAGACACGAAACATTTAGAGCCAATTCCCAACTGGCTTGTTGTATGAACAATTAAGTATACCGACTTAACCCGCACGGGAAGAAACATAATGAATGTTTAGTGTTGGTAAGTGCTTTCCCTAATCCATACATCGTTATTGCAATCACGCCCGATGTTCATAAACTATATGTAGTCACTTGTTGACTGATCGGTTCTATTCATAAAAGAAACCGGCATCAATCATTTAAATTGTCTTGTAAACTAAGAAATCGTTCAAAGAGTTCCTCACCCAACCGCAACCATTATAGTCCAAAGGGGTTCGGTAACTTACCTGAAATGATAAATAAAACATATAAAGAACATGTTCTATCGGGCGTAACAATATATTTTCTAAGTCTGAACAAAGCCCATTCGCCGTAATGAGCGTTGCGTGCGCCGCGTCAAACATGTAAGCAAACAATTTTGGCACGCCTGAGTAAATACAACTGGGAAATATCTTCGCCCGGGCGCCGTTAGTGCGGTATGTACAGTTAGATGTTACTTGAATTTGCTGAGTACCATCTTTTCAACAAAGCTTTTGTTGATAATGAAATACAAATAGTATCCTTCAGTCAACTACGGTGCAGCGGGTTTTGTAAGGAAAATCCGCGAGTATTTACATAGGAGAGTCAAGAAAGCTCAAGGGGTTGCAGAGAAAAATAAGTGTTATTTCTATATATTGTTAGAGATACCGTATTTTACTAACGCTAAAGTAACACAATGAACTGTGTTGAAGTATAAATTTGGGACTGGGAATAAATTAATTTAAATTAACTAAGAGAAAAGGGTCTAAGAAATTACTAGGTTGTAAGGTCGGAACCGCGTTCTATTTTAATAGTATCAGGACAAAGGTGGATATAATGGGATGGGGTTTCGTTGTTTTGTTTTTGTTTAATAAATTATATTCCCTATTTATTACATCAAATTTATTTTAATTATCTGTGCAAATGATAAAATTAAATATACGGTACGCGAACGATACACGGTACATATAAAAGTTATAATTAGTATATAATTAGAAAATAAAAAAATATGTCTCACTTAAACATTACTAAGACAAAGGCTCATTCAATAATATTAATAAAATCAAAAAGAAACTAAATCAGATTATCCACGCAAGCGACCTTTCGATCTAACGTTTTCCTTATTTTCTTCTTAATAATGTACTTTGTCAAACGTATCACGGAAACAGAACGAACATCACTTATAACGAGGCGAAATTCACAAATCTGCAAGTTGGAAAGCATAAACAGAAACAGTCGTGGAACTCGTTGCATTAAGCAACAATACGTAGAATGCAGGGTTGCGCATATATTAGCGTCTTGTCCTTTGGCGAGATATCTAGGAAGTTTGCCGTGGCCCACAACGATTTACACGGCTTCCGAAATAGTGAGGCTCGCCAAACCGTGGAAGCAAGTTAAGACGGCAAACGTTACTTACTTTTGCACGAATAGTTTTGCATTGCAATGTGTAAAATATTTACGTTATTGTCTATCGCCGTGAAGGCGTTCTAAATCATGGGAATTTACGGTCTTGGATAGCGAACAATAGATATTTGGATAATATTTCATAATTCAATTTTAAGTTACCAGATTTAGTACTATTATAAATTACGAACTACATAAAATAACTGATAATAAATTTAATGAGAAAGATAATACACTTTATACGAATTAAAATTTTGTAAAAAGTGTATACCGTTTACGTTAATATGCAAAAAAGGGGAACGAAATCGTGTTAACATGAAGAGAGGTTAAAAAGGCTATTCTCATTACCCTAACGGGACCAAAGCACTATCTAATCACAGCTCAGTTGCCAAATTACACGATTTGCTTTCAAATGCGGCTTACTTTAATCTCATGCGATGTACGGGAATAATCTGGTTACTTAAAGGAAATAGTATGTATAAAAAAGTAACAGACTTCTAATGGCCCACTGTTGGGCTCTTCTAGATGCCACATGAAAGGTTAGTGGTGCTCGTTATGATTTTAACTCACAACCTCGGCTCTTCATAGTATATATATTAATTACTTCTTGTAGTAAAAATGTAACTGATTGTATATGTAAACTTTGAAATAACATTTAAAAATATGTTAGCTACTAAAGTTCAAGATGAATAGCCGTCGTAGTTAGGGGAAATAATTCCTGAGATAAGCCTACGGTCTTGAGAAATACGTATGCGCAATGTAAGGGTTGCAACCATCGTCAGGATACGTTTATCGTTTGTCGTAAACCTGTAGGATAAATCGCGTTACATGAGCTTGGAACGAACTAGGGTATAAAACGAACACTAAGGAGAATCATGGATCAAAATACCTACTATTTCAAGACGTCTATCTACTCTTTGCCTAAATTGAATGTTTTACGATATTTTTGATTAAATTTTAATGCATATTTTATTAAAAGAACATGTATGTATGTATATAGTAAGGCATTCGGTACTTTTAAACAAATATAATACATCAGTTTCACGTTTAGAAAATAAACACGAGAAAAATATGTGAAAACTTTCGCTGTATTTGGTCAGTTGAGACTCATTATTCTGATCTACAAGAGGTCAACATAACTTATTGCTTACCCTCTAATAAATTAATCCAATAAGCCGTCTAAACATTGCGACGGGTTAATAATTCAAGAACTGCTTGTCCTTTTACATTATAGGCTCTGATACGACTGTAATTTATTCCGTACAGCGCTAAATTAAATATAAAACATCGTTGTGGCGTATCAGTGTTAGAGACTAAGATAAATGAAGCCATTAGTAACGCGAGCTGTACTTTTTTCGGTTCATCCGGCGGCGTCAACGGGCCCGGGGGTTGTGGCGAGCTGGGTTTGTGGACAATTTCATTAGAAAACGTTATATGTAAGTGTGTCGGCTGACGTAGTGAGGGTGAGACGCGAGGAGCGAGGGGCTATGAGGCAGAATTACAAGCGGCACGATAAATTTCGTCGCCTCGCGACATTAGGCTCGCGGCGAAATAGGGGCGCTAGACGCGGTGCCAATGGAAAATGTGTTTATCCTTACGCGAAATTAAAACAAGGAGTGTCCATGGCATACTACACAAACATTGGATAACAAGTGAAAACCGTCATGTGGTCGTCGGTAGTGGTGTCATTTGCGGGACAGGTGTACGTTGTATCGTGTTAGATATTATAATTAATTTTAGAATATTAATTAATGAAGATATTTTCAAAATTATAACTGTTTTGTGCTTTTTTAAATTGAAATAATTGCAAAGTATCTATTTTCCAATTTAATGTATATCCTTTGAGGTATAATTTCAGATAGATATTGTTTTTATTTATAAAATCGATTATAGTATAAAAAAAATGTTTTCATAGCAAAGACTTAAAATAAACTTTCAATCAATCAAAAATATGTCAATGTGTGAATGTTTAAGTTCGATAAAATGGAAAACTTTTGATATATATTTTTCAAAGGACATTGAACTTCGATCTTCGTCGGAAGGAGTCATATTTATTTTTTGTCTTGTCTCGACGAGTGAAATTCATTTTTGTAATAAAATAACCAACCTAAAAAGCTAAAAGGCCTCTCCTTTCTGGCCTTATGGAACTGGAAGGTAAAATTTGCTTATTTTGCGGCGAGAGGTAAAATGGCCCGTTTTTTGCCACTCACCGCACCCTAACCAGAGACGGCGACAGTTTAACTGTAGAGGTGTTGACATCTATTATAATTTTATATAACTATAATTATAAACGAAAGTCACCTTTAATACTGTAGCAATTTAAAACGTCTAACAATTTGTGCAGTTTCAAACGTGACAATTTATAACATTTTCAAGCGATATTTTATAGTTAATTCACATAAAATGTATTTTATTACTTTAATAAATTTGGCAGACATGGAGAAGTAGGTAGGTAGTAGCTGATTTATATTGTTTTCTTCTAACTCATAACGAAGATATACGCCGTATCAACAGCTGCCTGAGATTTACTTAACGTCTTTTTAAACACGACAGCATTATCTCATATCTTAAGCGACGAAATACTGAGTTTGCATCGTATTTTCTTACAGTATTCTTAAACGCGCCATCTTGGGATCTTAACTATTAAAGAAAATGTGTAGGGAATTACACATTTCTTAAAACCAAAGCAAAGTGAAAACTCTTTTTTAATGTTATACTTTTACTTTATGTGTTGTGCGTTTATGATTTAAATAATGACAAAAGAAATGAGAAAACAAAGACTTGATTGTTAACAATTTTTCTGTTTTAGTTACTTGGGTATTAATTTGAAACATAAAATAACAATAGGAAATGCAATATTCCATAGTTTTGTTCTCATAATATTTCTGAAAGCTGACACTGAAATAATTTTAGTAGTAATTGTTATCAAACTTTGAAAACGAAGATATAACTCCGTATAAAAGGGGAAAAAAACTTTATTTAGGGCGTGATAGGCATAAAGTTATAAATAAACATCAAAATAAATTATTGTATGAAAGAAAAAATAACAATATAAAAAACATTACTATAAAAACAGTAGTAGTTATATCAATATCTATTTCCATGATATGCCTCAAAGGTGTTTGGTGATTTTTTTCTTTTCAAACCCAACACTAATATTCGATAATACCCTTTGTGACGGTCGTTAACAAAGAATATAAAATAAAAAATATTAACTATACACACACTGTAAGCATACAGCTTACAGCGAATTGCAAACTTATAACATACGTTATTACGACAATAATTATAACCGGAGACTTCAACGTCTCGACGTGGCTTATTACAAGCGCGCATCGTTTCGGAAGATCATCTGAGGAAATGTCTTAAAACAAACTGGAAGTAAATAAACATTAAACACGACCACTTGCGAGTGTTTTCATTAAGAGCATTGCATGTTTGTACCGACAGCGATTACTCCGGGGGAAAAAACTAATTATGGTTGACAGAGGGCGGGAGTAAAAAGCAGAGACTGTCTGGTGAGTATTTAGAGATTTGAGCAATTAACATTGCGACGTCGTATTAAGTCTCTCATTGAAAGCATCTATTACATCGTCTTCGTTCTTCCAGCTCATGAGCCTCGATTATGAAGTTTTTTCTCGTAATACTATACGTTGGTATGTTTAAACATAAATCGTTTGCAATTTTTTTCTCTATCTATTAAAATATGATATCAGGTTAATTAAAGTCGTTCAGTGTATATTGATTAAATATTTACTAATATAAAAGCCATCAACCACGGTTACTGTGAGGAAACTCATCGATATCGACGTATTGCTAATCTACACTTCCCTATTCAGAAGCTATCGAAAAAAAATATGAAATATATTTGCATGTGAGAGGTAAATTAAAAGAGGAAGAGAAAGTCATCAATGAAAACATAAAGTCGCGTACAAAGTTACGTCCGATACGGGTCACAAGGTGTGTTTACATTTTTACCGACTATAGCCTTTATGATTAAGGACTTTAGGATTATAATGGAATGAATATATGCCTTCTGTGTTGTTATATTCTGCTTTGTTACTCTTCTTTTATTAGAGCGCCTTTGATAGCTTCAGTGTCGTAGTTTTATGACAACACGGGGTCGAGTAGATACGGATAGCTAATTTTTTTTACTTCTATCACAACATTCTCAATGCTTTTGTAAAAATAAATGTTAAATGTAATTGCTACAATCATCCGTAATTCCGCTGTCGAGAGTTTTACAGCAAAGATTAATTTAATTCAATTATAAATTTGCATTTACACGGGAAAATTTTTGCATGAAGGTAATAATTTTACTGAAAAATTATGTGTCAGGGAGTGTCGCTTCGAGTCTATAAATTAGGGGACTCAAAAATTAAACAAGTCATGTGTATTCTAGCAATAAATAAATGACTTATTATTACGTTGATTATCATTTGTAAAATCATTAATGTATGAAACTCTTAAGTTAATTATTGTTTAATTAAAAATGTACATTTTATATTAATCATTAATTTCTCAGTAAAAATGCTAACAACCGTAAATAATAGATTTCTCTTAGCATCCGTATTTCTTCGAACCGAACCCTCAATTGTAATATAATATCGACTATATAACTTTGAACTCTCTAATTTTGTTATACAGATGTGACCTTTATCATTCTCTGGAATGGAACGGCATTGTTTTATCGAGCGTCGACTTAGGAATATGCAAAATTAAACTATGCTGTTATAGGGATAGAGTTCATTATTTATATGCAATTATTATATTTCACTGTTATTCTGAATTTTTATTCATCTCTATTTCGTTATAATGACGTCACGTACGACACATCTCTATATAGTTGTGTATTTCGTAATAATCTGACAGATTCATACTCGGAATGATTGTCTATAAAAATAGGAAAAGTCAAGTGTATCGATTATCTCCATACTACGGTCTTACATTGTGAATATTGAATGTAAAATCAATATTACTGTGTTTGTGTTTATTTATAAGTTAAGTACATAAATGTAACAATTTATTCCATTAAATTAATGTAAAATAAGCCTAAGCATTTTGTTAAAACTGTAGAATCTGTGAATAATTTCGAACACGTTACCCAATTTCATTATCCGGGATCACTGTAAACCAAATTTTATTACCGAAACGCTGATGAAAGTAGACCTTTTATTGATTTTAAAGAACAAATTTAAAAGCATTTAAAGCCCGTAAGAACATAAAAAACTTTAATGGCTGGCAGTTAATTGACATTAATAAAGTTTAGGCAGTGTTTGTAACATGCGAATTTGAGTAATATATTATATTTATTTTTAAAGTAAATATATTTATATTAGTACCTAAATTTATCTATCAATAATATATCTTACATTAAAATATGTCATTTTAATTTGATGCCAACGTTTGAGGTAAATATATAAATATATAATTCTAGTGGATAAGTCAGAGATAAATAGAATTTTAATTAAAACCGACTTCAAAGAATTTCTTTTCTTATTAAAGGTAAAAGATAATATTGATGATACTTGTCAAAAAACGACACGCTCATTAAGTATGTGGATGGTGCGTTAAACCTATTAGAATTGCTTCCACTTTATCAAAATAAAGTTATTTTTGTTACATTTCTATTTTTTTTTTTTAAATATGTAATATATATTTTAAAACCTAAAACTCTATAGTGAAGATATCATAGGGAGGACTTGAAATTAAGGCTGATAATGCTGACTTTTCAATTAAGAAACGATAAATCCATCTAAAACAATCGTTAACAAAGTTAATATCGAAGTGATTGAAGAAAGAAATATTATAATTTAACACTTTTTTCATATTATAAATAAATAATTTTCCCTCATTATCAAGATCTCTTAAGGTTTTCGATAAAACATATATCTATTTGAAAATGTACAAACATAATTCAACGCCCAATTTTAATGAAAATATTTGTAAGTTGTATAAGAGTAGAATAAGCGTATTTATGAAATTTATTTAAGCTGTTCAACTATCAATATAATATAAGATAGATGCAACTCATCAACTTTATTATGTGATGATAACCAACGCTAATTGTGATCGGCGCTATAAGAAACATTAACCATACCTTATATCGTACTTATATCGTTATTCTCGAACAATTGAGAATTAAGATGCTAAGTAACTCAGTGCCAAATGCCAATCCTAAAACAATGTAACAATAACAATTTGACGTTAATGATTTATGGAAATATTCATCATATATATATTACTCGCAAACATTAGCGAATCAGCAAGATAATTATATTAACTTTTGATGTTTGGTACTATAAATCAAAACAGAACACTTATTTTTTAATTAAAATACGAGATAAACCATACAATTAAAGCGATGTAATAATAGATGAGTAAAAAAAAAACTAACAATATGACTATTGCTACAGATACGGTACACAAAAATGTAATAAAAAATTCAAACGATTGGAATTGGATTCGAAAACCTATTACGACTTTTTAACACTTCTCTGAGTACGAGAGTACATTCTATTCTATATATATTGTGATAATAAAATCACTATTGTGTTTCGTATTCAATCATTTATACAATATAATGTAACTTGATGTTACATAATGTAGGGTTGAGATGATATAAAACACATGTTGCGCTCAGTATGAGATTGAGCGTCCAATAATTCAAAAATGAGCTCAGTTTCTGCTTGATGGGATAGTTTATTGAGCTTATTTATTGGTATTTTTTATTTGCAATCGTTTTTATTATATATTAAGGAATGAATCGATATTTAATAAAGCGATAAAGTCACATTATAAACGAAGAAATATAATTCGATTTTGTCATTTTCAGGTAAAGTTTTCTTTTGTTGATATTGTAAGTGTTGCATTTTATCTTTTATATTATATATTCGTAATTATTATGCAGCATTAACAACAGCTTATCGTATGAAATGAATTAAATTTATATCCTGTTGATACGAAAATCAACGAATATCAACTCTCAAGCATTATTATATAGTTTAATATAGAATAATATGATGCTAATATATATACATTCTTTTAACATGCTCTGTGGAATAATTAGTTACAATTCTTCTTGTTGTACATAGATAAAGGTTTTATCTCGAGATATGTTTTATTAAATACAACGATTAAGCACTATTCATTTCACCGCGAGCCAACCTTGCGCTAATCTGAATAACAAAGTTTATGTAAATATTTATTTACAGAAAACGCTAATTACTGTTTCATTTATTCTCTTAAGGATTTATATTGTGTTATAAAATGAGCTTCAGTTATGAGATTAATATATATTGTCTCAGTCTTATTGTAGATCCTTTTCATTTGTAGTATATCATTCTACGTCCATTAGATTAGTAGTTTTTATATAAATTTTGAAAACAATTAAAAAAAAAACAAACTACTTTTTTATCATATTAGTAGTAATATAATAAGCGGTCATATTCGAGTTTTAAGAGCGTTATAAAATTACTATTAACGCAATTTTTATTTGAAAATGATTGTGGCTTTTAAATATGCGTCCAATCGCTTTATAATATCCACTTTTATTGGCCTGTGATAACATATTTTATTCGATAATACGCTATTATTACACAGTATACCGTATAGATTAGTCGATTCGCAATTTAGGGTAATGTGTATCGTGAACATAAAAATGTTTAAAGAGTAAAATAATGTGTCGAGAAACGAAATGTAAATGCGCATTATCTAAATATATGAACTGAAATCCTTTTGGAACTGAGTTTACTTTTAGTTAATAGGTAACCTCTGTTACAGTCACGACACTTCCATTTATACCCAAATTTACCCCGAGTCCACCCGAACATCCAAATAATCCACTGAGGGCCATTCTACGTTCTCGTTTGTTGAAACGCCAAATCGCAGAACATTATTCTAATTTGCTTTCACGATAGCTTTCGAAGAAGCTATTTATTTGCGCCGTAAGCTGAATCCGCGGCCCGACTTGGGGCTACGCAACTTAAATTATGGATCGAGTTGTATCTTAAATAATATTTCCGCCGTTCTACATTTAGATGCGAATAAATTTTTAACATAGCCTCATTTAATGAAAATGTAACGAATATTTTTTAACAGCGTTTATCTTTTTATTACGTTAAGGTAGAATTAAATTGAATTTGTTATTTTGTAAATCAGCATATAAAAAGAAATGAATCACATTATAATTATATTATCAATGAATTATTTATTTACGTATTACGAAGAATTGGTGTAGAAATGAAAAAACATATTTTTGATATAAAAACACGTGCCCGATTCTAATAAAGTTGGGCAATATCGAAAAGGTATTTTGTACGAATGGTTTTTCAGAGAGCCCAGAGAAAAAGGGACATAAAACGAAAAGAAACGAAAGTGGAAATATGGCCAAGTCATATTTTATTTACTGCATACAATCGAACCTTTATCACAGTTTGTATCGAGTTAGTGTGTGCCGCTTAGAGTGCGGTCTATTTGGCCTCAGTTTGTTTTCCGTGTTTATGTTAACGGCTATAGAAAAATATTTTATTGATACAAGCAGAATGAAAAGCATTAAAACTCTTTTCTTATGAATAAAAGCAAGTTAAAACTATTTATCGTATATTAAAAGTACTAAAATAGCATTTAATGTCCAAAATTCAATTTAAAACTTTAAGAGACATATAAAATAGTAATAATGTCGGTAATGCTTAAATTGCATTTGAAATTACGGTGAACGTAGCAAGGAAATACAGCAATGCGTATCGCTTGGACCGAGTTGGAGCTCTCCATCGGTAAGCCTCAATAATTGGTTCCTAAGGAAAGAATTTTTAGCGAAAAAATGTTCGACAATTTATCAGTTGGCTAGGCAGCTCTCGACATGGTCGTGCTTCATCATCGTTTTTTCGTAAAAATAGCAGCTTTTACCCGCTACGTCACAGAGTTCTTATTACTCACCCACTTTGGATACATTTTGTTTATATTGTAGTGAACTTCCCTCAAAAGGAACTTTAATTCTCTTCGCCACTCTAAATAGCGGAAATCGAGCTGCTTTATTACTTCGAGCGGGTTTTCTTTTGTTTTCTTTTGCGGTATAAAACAGCACGTTACGACATTTTGTCGTGAAAAAGATTGCGGTTGACTCTTTAAAACGATGAAATTCTATATAGTGCATGCAATAAAGTATGCTATGCTTATCAGTTTGCAGCGAGGGAATTAATGATAGGAATAATGTATTAAACAAGTCTTTTTAAATAATAAATGCGTCCAGAACATTTTATTTTTCAAACATATTTTGATAGGAAATAACATCTTGTAAATCATCATCAGTCATCAGATATTCTACCGCAAAACAGCAGTACTTGCTATTGTTGTGTTCCGATATGAAGGGTGAGTGAGCCAGTGTAATTACAGGCACATGGAACATAACATCTTAGTTCACAAGGTTGGTGGCGTATTGGCGATGTAAGCAATGGTAACATCTCTTACAACGTCAATGTCTATGGGCTTTGGTGACCACTTACCATCAGGGTGGCCCACATGCTCGTCCGCCTTCCTATGCAATAATAAAAATAATGAAATAATTTCAAATAAACCATAAAATAAGAAACATAAGGAAAAAAAAGCTATAAATAAATATTTATTGATACCGAAGCTTAACACAAAACGCGATTTAGCCGCGATACGCAGGCTCACCGGTTCCATGTGTGAAAAATACCTTTTTATCTAGGGAATTCGTGCGGAGATGCCGAACTCTTATATTTATAAGGAGGTATGGGATATAAAGAAACCGAATGGAAAAAAGTGTAGTCTCGCTAGCACCGGCTGTAGATCTTACTGATTGTGAGATACGTCGCGCCGCACCTTGAATTATTTGACAGTTTGAATTGTCACTAGTGCTCGTTTCTGTTGTTATTTTCCCAACAAAACCTCACAGAACAATGCGTGGGTAATAAAATTAACTAGAATAAAAAAAAAAAACATTGAAGTAACACATTCGTTACCGAAAGAAATAGCGTTTTAAAATTTTAATTAAGCCCGCTTAATCATTATTTACAAGTTTTAATGTTGCGATAAAAAAAACGACGCATGATAAACGCTTGGTATTTGACAAGAATTCCTCTTAAATTGTTTTTCTCTTCTGGTAACGTCAGCGTCTCGTTTAATCAAGGTGGCCGCTTGCCCGAACACCTAATTATGTTTACTGTGTCCTTTCTCTTCCTCTTTTCCCTTTTCTTCATTCTACTACAGCGGAGATTCATTTTGAACGCGCAATAAACTTAAAGAATCTGTAAATCTTTTCCGTAAATTTTTGCCCAAGTCTATTATTTTTAACTAATCAAATAAACTTATTCGTTTCAGAACTCATATATTATTTAGAAAAAAAAAATTTTAACAAAACAAAAACCGACTTCATAAAAAAACATATTAATATGCACTAAAAAGTAAAAAAATAATTGCGTATTCTTCTATAATTTGATAATAAACTTACTATTTTCTACTCATCAATATGTAGGTACGAATGTGTTGTGTGATTGATAATTTATTTACAATTATTGTTACTTTTGGAGTCGATGTCAGCCAAGGTGGGCTTATAACTACATACATAGTTGTAGGTGAGATGTGCTTGTGTCGCACGCGCAACTTAACGAAGCGAATAAAAGTCAATTTGTAATGTGTATGTTTTTAAAATATTCCCGTATTATTATTGCTAGGTATATTATAGTGTTTCCTTAGCTGACATCGACTCCAAAAATAACAATAATTGTAAATAAATTATCAATCACACAACACATTCGTACCTACATATTGATGAGTAGAAAATAGTAAGTTTATTATCAAATTATAGAAGAATACGCAATTATTTTTTTACTTTTTAGTGCATATTAATATGTTTTTTTATGAAGTCGGTTTTTGTTTTGTTAAAATTTTTATTTATTTTTCGATTTTTAGTGAATCTGAAGTATACTCACTAATTTGTAGAATATGGGTAGACCTACTAAACGTGCAGCTCATATGAGACAGCGCCATTTATATTATTATTTAAATATATTAAACTAAAACAGTGAAACATAAAGAAAAATGCATTTTGGTACTTAATTAATAAATATTAGTTAATATGGTTAAATGTATGAATATAAATTAACATGTTTTGATTAAATAGATTTAGTTGGTGGGGTAATTTAGTTGGGCAGCCATAACATAACCAAATAGTTATTTCTAGTAATAATTAAATAAACTGTATGTTTATAGATGTTGTGTTATACCATTCTTCACCATAAAATATGACGGAATGTCTGTATATTAAAAAAAGGGGAAGTATCTATATTATCCTAACTAATATTATAAATGCGAAAGTAAGCTTGTTTGTGAAGCTTTCACGCCTAAACCACTAAGCCGATTTAAAAAATTCTTTCACCAATGGAAAGCTACATTATCAGGGAGTAATTTAGGCTACATTTTGTCCCCATATTCCCACGGGAACAGGAACTACGCGGGTGAAACCGCGGGAAAAACACTAGTAATCAATATATAAATATACATAAATATAACATGTATATAAGAGTACTTATACGATTCTATATATACATATATGTATAATTTTCAAGATTGGTCTCAACTTTTAGGAGATGTTCAAATATGTTTCAATTACAAACATATACATATATACTAATGCTTACATGCATAACTCATATTATAAAGAGGAAAGATTTGATTTTTGTTTGATTTTTTATTACGATTTAAACCAAAACTACTCGACCGATTTTAAAAATTCTTTCACCCTTAGAAAGCTACGTCTTTACCGAGTAACATAGGCTATATTATATTTTCAAAAACTTATAGATCCCTACTTAAAATGGAGCAATGTAACCAAACGTCAAACATCAAACTGTTGCCTATAAAAGTTATTATTTCGCGTGCGCTGCGAAAACTATTGACGGTATATAAAGAAGTGTTTTTTACAATAGTACTATAATTACTTGACCATAACGATGTTATGGTAGATGAATGATAAATCTAGATAGCCTATAAAAGATTCGGCCTTGTATCGTTAATTTGCTACTAAGAATTGAAGATTTCCGTTACTTTGTCATGGATCCTATAATCAGAATCTGACCAAACTATCATCAAACAACCCTTGAAGTATACTCTTTCTAATAAAAAAAAAATCATCGAAATCGGTTGGCGTGATATTGAGTTATTCGTCCATTTGTCGCGCACATACCTCATGCAAATTTACGACTTATATGGTTTTCTCATGGATTCCATTGTCAAACCTGGACTAAAAAAAAAAGGGACCCCATGGGAAGCAACCCCTTTCAAATAAAACAAAAATCATCAAAATCGATTCACCCAGTCGAAAGTTATGAGGTAACAAACATAAAAAAAAAAAAAAAAAAAAAAAAACATACAGACGAATTGATAACCTCCTCCTTTTTTTGAAGTCGGTTAATGAGTAACATTGTTATTTATATACCACAATAATGGTTGGAAAATTCGATTTGATGTATCAACTGAAACAAGTAAAATGTAAATTTTAGTATTAGTTTCATATAGTAAAGGCTAAATCTTTACGAGGCAAAGTTGTCCTCGTAGGGGCCACGCACGATCCATTAATTACGACCACAGCGCCGTATGAGACGTCAACTTTAGCCCCTTCTATCCGCACTAACCCCCCAGCCACTTTCCATCAATATTTGAACTCTTTTCAGATTATAATTTTCGGAAAACAGTCAACGCGTAAATTCCATTAGCATGCCTAATTGTCCCTTGATTCTGGAAATGGAGACAAAAAACCAAAAATCTCCTAACAATATCACGACGTCGCCGAGGCAATCAAAACTTAGGAATATTTTAGCAAGCTGATCCACATGCAAAGTCGTGTTCTTAAACAGGGAAAGTTAACGCAGAAATAATTAATGTAAGACGGGGAATAGAAAGATTTAAATATTTTAATTAACACCAAAGAGAAAGAATTGAGGGAAAATAATTAGCCGGTCCTAAATCAGCTTTGTAGACTTAAGTCGACTCATAGTACGTATTCACACACGCGTGAAACGAGTCCCATTCGATTTTGGAAGAAGCTTTGAATAAGACGACCGGGGTTCTCTTGTGAGCTGATTCAAATGCCTCCGTTGATTTTCTCATTTCAAAGTCAATCCCCTCGTAAAATTGTAATATGAGAATAAATGTAACGTAATAAGTAATCTCAATTCATTCTAATATACAAAAAATATTAATATGACGTACAATAAAGTAAATTTCTAAAAGCTATACGTCGTCTTAATATAATAATCTGTACATTCTCCTTGTTTATATTATATAGTGAATGTTATTTAAATTGTCACTTTGCTAGATAATGTGCGATGAAGAAATAGCAATGTTTTTAAATGATCGGCTTATATCGTCTCATCGATTCTATTGTAACGAGATTAACTACTAGGAGGGAATACGTGTTTATAGAATATCAATTGACTTTGTTTTTATTGAATGTCTTTCGGGGAAAATATAAGAAATATAGCTTTATTTTTTGTATAAACAACTTTTGTATTGAGAAACTTAATAATTCAGTTGATTTACGGCATAAGTTCAGAAATCTTTTTATTCTCATAATCATATATATTTCAAGTCTCAGATATCACCTTACAAATGATATTAATTAATAAATGAAAATATATTTTTTTAAATTTATAATTGTAGAAAAAAATATTAAATAAATAAGGAAATGGAATGAATTATATAATATAAAGCATATTATATTCTTTTACGTCGATGACAAGTCGAATCGTAGCCTCGAGCATCGACAATTACGAGTATATACTACGGCTAATACAAATCGCTTGCCCCGAGGTACGTTTATCCGAAGCGCCCCCGTATTATCCAGGAAACTATTACATCATTGCTTCGATAGGTTTTTATTTTATTTTCTAAAATAAACCGTAATAGTAAAGCAATAAAACGTAATTTCATTATAAACTGGCTTGTCAGTTTACGATTAAAAATAAACTAAATTATATTCGTCAACCATTAAAATTGATTAGACTGTTATTTGAATACATTATTACATTATATTTTATGTAGCTTATTTTTTATTCTGATACAATTATTTTCCTACAAAGGAGTACTTCTTTAGAAGTTGTTTCTTTAAATAAAAATATAAAGAAGTTTGTACAAATGAAATGGAAAAAGCAGTGCTTCTTGAGTAGTACTTATGTGGCCCTGTAAAACGCTTCGAGAGCGTAATTAGTTCGCCATTAGCTTAATATATTGGCACTTCAGAGTTGCCCGTACCATTCAAAAGCAAACAAAAAACGTAACTCTTAATTCGGAAAATACGAGTTGTAATTTTATTATAAACTCGATATTAGAGTTTCGAATGCTGAAAGCGCATTTAACTCCAACGTTTATTTGAGATTGCTATTAGCTAACGGAGAACGTGATCAAATTACAATTTCCGAGATTTAAGGAAATATACTTACCGAAAATTGATAATAATACTTAAGTATTTTTATTAAGACTAATTGAAAAAAAAAGTAAGAGCAATATTAATATCATTAAAAGTTGAAGTATGAAATTGTGAGAGCATTTAGTATGTGAATTAATGAAAATATATTTCAATATTTCAAAACTACTAAATAGGAAATACGTTCGGAAATAGAATGACATGAAACTGCACAACAAAATACAGCAAAAATTACGAACCGCAGCAGAATGGCGGCCAGCGCTTTAGGAACCTTCGATCAGTCGTCAGCGCATAACCAAATTAGAGCAATTTAAGTCAGGAAATTGGAAACGCTATCGGGAGCCCGTTTCGCCGTGCAGCGGGAACGGCTTCACTGGTATTTCAGGCATCCACCGTTTCGGCAGCACTGGTTAATGTCGGAACAATGCACGAATCTGGACAGACAGATCCGAGCGGCCCCGAAGATAAACGACAATCGTGGATCGTTGTAACAACTGATTGATATACGGCCTCCGATGATACCGTATCTATAGTTTAGTTAAGCCAAATTCCGGACCCGCTTCAGTTACAGTTCGAGTGCTGCTGACAGTAAGCGATGTTTAGTTACTGATGCAAGCGCTTAAGAGTCGTTTCGCTATCGCTTGCGAATTGTTTGATGGACATTAATGGCGCTACGTATCAGTTGACTGTTTATGTCATAGACGAGACAAGATATTTACTTCCAATGATATTGAAATTAGATTACCATTGAGATATCTGAAATTGGCCGACGAGAATATATATATACGAATAGCTCTTGACATTCTAAGGCATTGAATGATTTTTTATTGCATAAACTCAATAGACATATAGACACATTTTTTATAAGCTATAGTATTCGCATACAATATTCAAAATTGCAGCACTTACAGCCGCATTTAATAGTAAATGTCGATACCCGATCCGAAGTTGAGAGCAAACACTATAATAACAAATAATCGTGCAAGTTCGAACGGAAAGCAGCACACGTCTTGCGTTCTAGTTATAGGGGGAACTGGAAACGGTCAGAGTTTGGGCTCGCTCGACGGCTAAAACAATAGCGAATCAAGCATGCAACGGAACTTTATCAAAGACACTTGTGCGTGTGGCGCTTAGCGTACACCAACTCACTAACTTTATATTGGTTGAGAAACTTCATCGTTAGCCGTGACCATTGATTTCACGTCACTTTCTAAGACGTTTTCCGTGATATATTAAAATATGTAGAATATACGTTTGAAATACTTATGTGTGTTTAAGTAAAGAATGAGATTTTGTTAAAAGATATCATACAAAATTATGGCGAATAAAGTGATTAATGTATTTTTTTCCCGCTCCTAAATGTAGAAATGATATTTTAGAAGAGAAAGAATTCTTACACTTATACATCTCGGTTGAATTTTTTGTACATAAAATTGTCCGCTTAACATTAAATATAAGATCGTTTTAGCGAGGCAGATAGACAGATAAAGCCGGCATACATTTTCATGAGAACCGAAAAAAATAAAAAAAATCTGCGATTCCCGGCGACATTGAGGGCTAACTGTATATTCTCGACAGGGACGACTCTTACCCAAATGTATCCCGTAACCAAAAGGTCATAAACGATCACGGTGAATACTTAAAATGCTACTTACTCCGTACGCAATTGAATGAATTTTAGAAAATAACAACCGCCTAATCGTTGTAGGCTTTCGAGATTACACCGGTCGTTCGGCTAATTAATTTTTAAGTCAGCATCTCGATGCCGGCACCCGACATTCGACTTTCAAGTGAATTTGACTGCGATTTACATATTAATATTTTGTACGGTATCACTTTCTACGCAGTATTAAACTGCTCTCAAAATACATTTTGCAATAGAAATGCGAAATGTTGAATTTATAATCATTTTATTTAATTAACTCACTTCAATAAGTGCTTGTAGTTAAATAAGTGTATAGGCCTATCGCTTGTAAATTATATTTTTTATTTTAAAGATATTTGAATTAACTTTTGCATTTATTTTGGCATACGTTTAATTCATTAATCTGCTTGGTTGAAGTCCTGTAAGTACACTTAGAGTTCTGTTTAAGTTTTTTAAAGTAGACTTAAGTACCTACACACGATTTGTGATCTAGTTAAATTATTAGTTGAACATTACGCTGTGCTAGCAATTCAAAGTTCGCAAATAGAACGAATTCAATGGCCGAATGCTTAGGGGATGCCTCACGTATAGATTTATTCATGCGACAGGGACCGTTGTGTCGTGACGAACAAAATTTGCGCCAACCGTTCGGGCTATAAATCCGGCGTTTCCTAAATCCTTGAAAGGGCACTGTTGAGCAGCTTTCATCAGAAAATACTCCATTATCTGAAGGAAATCGTTACCGGGGTTCAACCTCGCCCACCCTTCGGCCCCGACCCGACGGGCTTTCATTTACGACGGCGTTGCGTGCACGCGTCCTCGCGGCCTTTGCTTCAGGTGGGCGTAGTCATTGTGTTCAGTATTTAAGTGGCTCATTTGATATTCCGAGACAGTTTGCATTCGGAAAGCTCGCACGTAGGGAGAGCCAGGATGGCATCGAGACATCGAAGTCACGCACACATCGCTATCGGTACCGGCTTGCGTACCTATACGGTACTCACAATAGCCGAGCATGAATGTAAGCGCACGTGACGCGCCGGCATCGGATATACGATTTGGTGCCGTGTACGATATCGCGGGTCCCACGCACACGGACGTATCGTGGATTGCTCCGAGTTTGCGCAATGTTTATCCACAAATACACTAATGAAGGTAGTACCTACAAAAGCGACTAGATTGTTAATTAAACTTGCTCAAAATGTGACACCCTTACGAAATGATGTCGACTCGAGAGCACAGTGCACTGCTTGAATGTTATTGAATTAATTTGTACTCAGAATTCTCGGTGTACGCTCTAAGTAGATTCAATAATAGCCTTCATTTATTTATCTTAGTTGGGAATACACTTTAGGCCTTTATGTGCTACTGCGCGTTTTGATTATCCTATCAACCGTAAAATTACGGTATCTTGTTGTAATTAAATTTATAATAATAGTTTGGTTCGATAATTTTCAATACAGTGTATGCGGTTTCGAACGCTGAAGTTATTCCGTACTACGTATACGGTATCTCTTAATTATAACTTCAATATTAATTATGATTTTAGATATTATATATTTTTTCTCATACAATTTTATATATATAGGCGCGTTTACACGACGTAACATGGACACAAAAAGTAATTCAAAAGATTCCATCATTAGGCCGCCGACCAAAAGGAATAACCATTCCCTTAATCATTATTCTTAAAGACTCTTCATTAAATTCCTTTTATCTCTCCCGGGATATTTCCTCCGCTCGGCATCAATCACATTCACTCCGAAAAACTCGTTGGCTTTATTCTAAACTCTCATAATAGGTAATGAAGGTTTTGATCGTCGCGGGCGGCTGGCTTGGGCCGATTACTTTGAGAGCTAGCACAATGACTGCCGCCTGTAGCCAATGGTGAATTCCGAAAAGTTCCTTAGTCACAATCCATGCTAGATGCGGGGCTAATTACGGCAAAACTTTTATAGATAGACACCTGTTCTGAGTCGCGGATGCCAGACAAAGACTCGAGTTATCGCAGGCTTACAGGCGTTCATACGATGCTGTACGAATTCGAGCCTTTGGGCGCTCTAATAGAGATCATTTTTGCTTAGTACTGTAAGATAGCAGACGGTAGATTGGTGCTAACATGATTCTTATTCAATGTCGATCGATGTGGAAATTTTCAAAAGAACATATCCGTTTATTTTTGGGTATTGAAATATAATTACGAAAGTGATTTTTTGGTTTTGTTTGTTTCAATATTAGAACATAAAATTAGTAAGTTATCATATAGGTAGGCATCTAACAAAAATATGGATAACATATTTGTGATGTTGTTTGTTCGCATTTTTTAAAAATTTTACTTTAAATATTGCAGTAATGCTTGATTTTAATGCTGAAAACAATACCTATTTAAATATATTTCTTCATTGTAAACGTTTTAGGAATTATTGGAATTATTTGGATAAATGTGATGATCCTAAAAGTATATTGTAAGCACATCATTATAATCTAATTCATATAAAGCTAAAGTACTTACCGGTCCAAACTGTTCGAAGTAATTCTTTACATCTTCCAGCGTTGTGGGTGCTGATAGCCCTCCAACGAAGATTTTCTTTGTTCTGGTCACCATCTGAAATAGTATTATGATTTTAGAAGTTATATTTCATGTATTTTTCTCTCTCGTTCGCTTCGCTAACTCCTCTTACTTTGCGAATCATCTTAAGATAATAAAGAAGAAATTACAGAAGAAGATTATCTTTACATAGTGAAAACAAGTTTAATATTAAAATACTGAGAAGTAATAAAATAATTATTATTATTGCAATGACGTCAGGTTAGTTATTTACCAATCCGTGGACCATTTCATTACGCAAGCGCTTAGATGATTCCATTATAACGACAATATCAAAGTCCCTTCTGCGTTGAGGTGATTTTAAATTGAATATTCATTTTAACTCGTTTAAATTAAATTAATTACACAAGAAGTTTTTAATGCAAATAAATATGAAACTGTGGAATCGATTTTTTATATAATATGTTTTACACTTTCGACTCCGATTTGATTACAATAACACGTGTGATTTATGACCTTTTTAATATGAATTGTCGTACTACCGTCATTTGATTAATAATGATTCTTAATTGTCAAAATTGTCAATTTCATTGTAACTGACTTCTCAGATGAAAGATATTTATAATTGTTCTTTGATCTTCGATTCTCAATTGGACAGGTAATAAGACAAATCAAATTGTCTACATAAGATCCCTTGGAGTTGCTTTGTCTTGTCTATATTTCGGATCACTTAATGTAACGGATCAAATATATTTTATACATGAATTGGTTATAATATGTAGTAGTAATAAAATCTTTGATACTATTTAAAGAAGTCACTAACTGATTTTTAATGCTATTTTACTGGTATATGTGGTCCGTCTCGGAAAATACCACCCATTCACCAATAATAATAATTATTAGCCTACCGCAAAACTACGTGTTGCGTTATTACACTCTGGTTCATACGTGAGTGGACTAGTATATATACACAAGAAACGTGTCGTTATAGATCCCGTGGGTAGTCCATTAATGACGCAAAAAGATTTTTAAGTAAACTTTTTTCAGTTTCAGTATATATTGGTTCATTAAATAAATAGTATTATTTTTACTAGCTTTACATGTTGAAATATTTATTCAATTATTAATGTTATCAAAGGTTCAGTTTTGGTTTTGTAATTTTTGCTTTTATTTCAACATTAACTTAATTCTCGTCACAAGTAATAATAATAATAATAATCAAACAATACAATAACAATGACCGTAAACTTGCCGTTCCGCGTTCTGATTACAATATAATACTGTATTAAGTAAACAAATTGAATAGCACGTTTCTTTTGTTCGTATATTACAAAATAATAATTAAAAATAAACTCATTTACGGTATTGTACACTTTTAATTTATGAAGATTGTATTTATAAAAACCATCAAGCATGCCATTTATTCTTTGAATAAATTTGAGATATAAAATATATTAATATTAAGTAATCTTTATAAGGAGAATATGTATTAAACGAAACAAAGACATAATTAGTTATCAGAAGTCTATTGATATCAAAAGCGAGCCGTCAGTATATACGAGATAAAAGAATTACGTTATGCGATTTAGCCTCATTCGATTCGTGTTAGAAAGTGATGATATCAAACGAAACCTCATTCAATGATACATACGTAGCAACGTGATGTGGTGAGCAAGTAGATTTTACTGTGTCAATATATTTAGTCGAATGTAACATCTGTTTATATAAGTAATACGGTCTGAATTCGCAAGATAATATTAATATGTGTGTTTTCCGCTGAACGTGTCCAAGTGGCAGATCTCCTCCCCACATGTTCGCCTTTTCCCTGCAAATCTTGAGTGTGACAACAACCTCCCACCCTCAGTCACGTTGGCTCTTCATGTCAAGGTATTTTCCTTACGTTTAATTATTCGACGTTATACTTATACGTGTAAATAAGTTTATTTAATATTATTCTGAATCAAATAACTAACATTTGCGTCGTCATATAATATTTTGACTAAATAACGACGAAATTTCGTTTTGAAATTATGTATTTTTAGTAAATCTAGTTTATTAAGAATTGTTTCCTTCATAAATATGTAAAATGGGTCAATTTTAAAACCTCTTAGAATTTAAATCAATAATTAGATTGGATCGAGATGCCAATATTAAACGGGGAATAAAACAGTAAATAAAAACTGTATAAGAGGCGTTCATTAATTGGATTGTAAAGGGTGGCCTCCTGGGAGCGAGTGTCAGGTTTGCTGCTGGCCACGTCAGCTGAAACTGTTGGCAATTACCTTAAATGTGGACAACGCAGTTGATTCCATGGGGAAAATTATTATTCGCCGCATATCCAATTTTTGCTACGGCCTAAATTGGAATCAGCTACTTGATTACCTAGATTCATTATCGCGACGGGATTTTGAAAAATCGTTTTGACTATTTCCGATGTAAAATGATTTTATAATTTTTTTTTTTTTATTGCAAAGGAAGGCGGACGAGCATGTGGGCCACCTGATGGTAAGTGGTCACCAATGCCCATAGACATTGGCATTGTAAGGGATGTTAAGCATCGCTTACATTGCCAATGCGCCACCAACCTTGGGAAAAATAAGCTGTCTGTCAGCTTACATAATTGATTTTGTATGAAATAATCTATTGCATTATGTACATATAAGTAGTTTTATTGTAAATTCAAACAATTATTCGCGATACAAAATATTCGAACGTGTCTGAAAACAGCGCGACCGGCGCTCGGACAAACGAAATTACCGCCCCCTCGTTAAATGGACTCGGCTACTCGTTGTCATTTTGTTGTGAAAAATACAACAATTTAATTTAGTCTAACTTGACCACGGGTAACTGCCAACACCGAACGGCCGCAGCGATGAAAAGCTACACACATCAATTACGGAATACAGCGACGGGCTGTCCCTTTGCAAGCGTACAGTCGCGCAACTTGCTCTAACTCAATTCATAACATGCCTCTGACAGTGCACCGCTGAAATTTTTACATTCTCACCCACATGCCATGTACAAGTTTTCATCTAAAATAACACAACACATCAAAGTAATCTACCGCTACCACTTTTTTGCATAAAAATATTTTAACTGTTTTTTGCAATGGCAATGCAAACTTCGTTTCCACATAGATATCGAATTTATGAAGTATAAAGGACTATTTGGAAGTGATAGTTAAGATATTAAGAAAATCAAACAAGGTAATCTTACCAGCACCAACTTGTTATACTTTAAGAAAATTACAGTTACATATAAAATGTAATTATTCTTTATCCACCAAGGTAAATACTTCATAAATAGTGTTTTGTTTTTATAGAAAGATAATTTTATAGTTCATATTTTATCGAGACAAAGTGGCTCGAAGGTTAAACAATAATATTTATAGAGAGGTTAGATAAACTGTAATAGAAAATAGATTTTGGCAGATATACAAATAATTTTGGTTTGATCAATATTAGGTTGACTCGTAAGACCTTTTGTTCGATATATTCATTATTTTATTTACAATATATTCATAAGTTTTAATTTATATTGTAATGTTCATATAGTAATTATGTAAACACTTTAGTTAAGACATTTTGAATTAATACACGAATATACTATTGTACTATAGTAGGTATTATCAGCAAGGACACGAAGTCAGTAGAAGTTACGTACATAAATGTACATACATACACATTCAGTAATGTTTTAAGATATTCAAGTTTATCTTATTGCTCTCAACGTTACATAAATACATCTATGCTCGCTCACGCGCAGTAAGCATTCCACATACATAGATACGAGGATGATCCCCGTCTTCTTGTGTCGGGCACCTTATCTACTTCACAGCTCATTAGGTCTCGCACGCCGTCTGCCAACGGATCTATGCCATTTATAACAATACAGAGACCGCACAGATGGTGATTCTGAGGCTTAGGTTGCTAGTCTCGTTAGATCAGTTGGAGACTCGGAACGCGACAAGAAATAAATATCTACTCGGCTGCGGTGCTCGACATCAGACAGCAAGCGACGCAAGACAGTAACCGCGTACGTTCTAAATGGCAGACATTAACGGAACGTTATTGCTTCTCCGCTTCACCAACACTTGCACAGTATTAATCTGTCTCGTTCTGATGCTCGACGTCTGTCGTGTCGTAGACTAGATAATTCAGGGAACATCTAAACTTGGCTCCATCGGACTTTGTTGTTTAACTTGAACGAATTTAAATAAAGAATACGTAACTATTAATGAATGATAACCATAGTAATATCGTCGTACAAATTTAATGATACGAGAGCGTAAATTGAATTTCTTATATAAATATGTATATTGAATTTATTGTTGAAAAATATTAAATGAAAAAAAGTCTTGTTGTTTTTACGTTTCTGTATGTTTTCATTCAATATCCAATAAAGTAAGCACAAACAAGTAAATACGAAAGAAAAAAAACGAATGCATGGAAATGAACAAACTTCTCAGTATTACAACGCGAGCTGAATAAATAACGAATGATCGATGTTTTGATAAGGGCGTGTAATATTTTAAATTAATTTATATTATAACAGCAAAAAATATTACGTAAGTATTGAATAGCAAAAATACTTCGATTATATTTTGCCTCGTATTTATCAAAAATTGAAATATTTTAAATGTGGCAGATGTAAAAATTGGAACGATAAGGGCGCACATATGCCGAGAGGTAATTTATTTTAGCGAGAGAAAAAACGCCCAGATGCATACCAAGCCGTTCTACTTCAGAAATACTTACACGAGCGCTCACGAAACAATAGGCGCATTTAGCCACCTAAAAAGAGAAATAGCTTGGCGCACTTGTCATCGAAAGCCATTCGAAACACATCGGAGTGACTCCATATATACAAGGGTTGCATTCATATAGAATGGTAGGTATACTTATTTCTTTTATGCAGCCGCGCCTAGCGAGTGGATGAAAGCGAGACGTTATGATGCCTTGTCGCTTTCCCCCTTCTTGCCAAATGCAAAAAACTATACTTGTACGAAGCTTGCCATTGTCAAGATTGACTACGACGTCTTTGTCTTGAAATATGGTGAGATGTTAAAATTTTCTTACATCAAATGCAAAAAGATACAACGGCAAAATAAAATGAAAGTATATTAGAAACTTTTTTCTCTCAGACAAAACTCTCAGAAAGTTATCATTATATTTCCGCGGTTGTTACGACTTATCTCATATTTCAAGTAAAGGTCAGTATTTTTTTTTCTATTTTCTTACACATAATCAAATAAAACATGATTTTATGTTACGAGTCAAATTATAAGCTGAGGGGAGGGTGAAATAAAAAGTGAATAATGAATGCGGAGGCCGAATCCGGGACCGCGCGACCGTAGCAATTATTTTGTTTCGAGTACCATCAACATGGTTCGTTCTTTCAAATTTTCATACATTAAGCAAATGTCGAGAATGCGTAATTAGGGCCAAAATGTTGTAAGCCGTCACAAGGTTGCTAAGAGCATTCATTTGTACTTCAAGGGGCTGGACAATCGGATATATTTTAAGCGGCTTTCAACTTCAACGATATGGATAAACGATTTTTCAGTCGTTTGAATAATACAAAAGAAACTAGACAAAAAATAATTATATTGAAAGTTGTTTTACACTTGCGTTTAACACGCGTAAAATTATTTATGTGATTAGTAAAAGTTTGAATATAGAATTTATATAATTTGAAATTATATCGAATACATTTTGAAATTCGATACAACGAAAATTATAAGAAAAATAAAAGCAAAGAAGTAATACGAATCCAAACCTATCAAGAAAATATATAAATCTATAAATTATTTCGTCTGAGTGAACTCTATATTATACAATCATATTTTTACCAATCCCTACTGAAAACATTGACGTCTTTACAATGAAAGACAATGTAAAATGAATCATCTTACGTCTAACTAACAGTGATATTTCGTATGACACTTGTAGCGTGGGTTGAACATTTTCGTCTCCGCATCGGTCGATAGTGTTGACGAACAAAATAAGCTCCCCTTCGGGTGGGAGTGTGGTGTCAAGAGGCTATAGGATTAAACTTAAACTGGGTTTGCCCGCAGTTTAATTATACAAAAGGTATGTACTCGCGCACCACTTGCGAAAATGTGCTGTTTCTCTGACACATAAGTTAGAAATTAGTTAATTATATCCTTTACAGAATCGTATGGTAAATAGAATTTCAAATTAGACATGTAGAAAGTGACACCGGGCGATGACGATAATACGAGCGTGTTTAATTTATTAACGCTCGAGAAAAACGTACTTAAGTCAGGTACTTAGAAAATAGCCCAAAGGATTATATCGGTATCGTGTAATGTTTATGAGTTCCTTTCAACTTTCGGTGGATGGCGCATTGCAGAATTAAACTTTTCACAATATAATTACTTATACGTTAATATCTCGTATGTGTGTGTGCTTTGTTATTAAACTAGTTTGTATTCGCTAGAAATGTAGTAAATTGTGCGTTTCATGAAAAACTTTTGCACTTTTATAGCAAGGGAAGACCGGAGTCAATAAATTTTAAGCGTTCTTCTACAACGAGCTTGCTGAATGAAATAGAGAACGTTATATTTCAAGATTACCGGATCGTAATCTCCTTTGAAATTTAATAATAGGGATCATACGCGAGGAATTTTTTTATATTTTCTTTTTCCATTAAACTTAACGTCATATGATATAACGTTGCTATTGCAAGTCATTTTGTATATTTTTAAATACGAATATCAAATAATAACTTTTTTTTTTTTTTTTTTTTATTGCATAGGAAGGCGGACGAGCATATGGGCCACCTGATGGTAAGTGGTCACCAACGCCCATAGACATTGGCGTTGTAAGAGCTGTTAACCATCTCTTACATCGCCAATGTGCCACCAACCTTGGGAACTAAGATGTTATGTCCCTTGTGCCTGTAATTACACTGGCTCACTCACCCTTCAAACCGGAACACAGCAATAACAAGTACTGCTGTTTTGCGGTAGAATATCTGATGAGTGGGTGGTACCTACCCAGACGAGCTTGCACAAAGCTCTACCACCAAGTAAACTTATTTAATCGTTATTGAATTATAATGTATAATACATTTTTAAATGTAAAAATATATTTAATTTATAGTTCTTTCTCTAAGATAATAGCGTTTTAAGAAAATGTTTCGGTAGCACTAATTGCTTGGCCTATAAGTCGGTTACGTGATTCAACAGTGTCGGGCGATTGAATGTACTTCGACCCTTCTTGTCTGATGACAGGATCACCCTCTCCCTTCGTTATGCGTTTGACGCATGATTTATATTTTATGCTGTCGCGTTCTATAAATCGAAGAATAAACAGTAGATAGCGTGTAATCAAATATTGTATTTTTATATTTCTTCAGTATATAATAACGTATTGACAAATGTTCGATTAGTTAATTATTTTCTAATTTATTATTACCTTTGATAAACGATAACGTTCCAATTTCAAAAACCTCTATTTTATTCTTTTTAAGTTTTTCTGACCGGTCTTCTATAATATTACATTTTGTTTTCAAAATCAACGAAACATACAATGCGCTAATATATATTATAATATATAAATAAAGAAAATCTTTTAATTTCGCATAGCATTATAGGTTGATAACTAATAGACGAATATAGTACACAAACATAAAAGCAAATATTTTTTTCAATTTCAACAAAGATATGACGGAAAGAATTTAATGAGGTATAATAATCATTAGGGAAGACAAAATTAATTCTTTATAGTTGAACGTAATTTAAAAATCTTGTAAATGGATAGTGGCAGACAGACACGAGTTTTATAAGTGGTGAGACGTAAAACTAGTTAAGCGGAGTACTTGAGACTGTGCATTGTCAACCATTAAACAATACACATGAAGCATTGTACTCCTAAATTGTTGGAGGGAGATATCATGAAAATTATTAGTAGGTATAAAATAAAAAAATATACCGTGAAATTAATAGTAAAGTGTTCTATAGTTACTTTTTTAACAATTAATATTACGTAATGTATAATAGATGTTGTGATTATGTAAAATCAATTATCGCTCTAATTAATACGAACTCCTCATTCGCATAATTTGATTTTAATATGAAAGGAAATATTTTTGATTTTGTATAAAAACACAATTTCATATTCACTAAATCTGCAGCTAGTGCCAAATTGAGGCTTAAGTCGGGTTGCAGTTAATTGTAATAACCTTCTGACGAGAGGTGGAGGTGGGGGTGGGAGGTAGCAGTGCGCAGGCGCATCGGCCCGAGCACTCGAGCACGCGCCGCTAGTCGAGCGCTCTCCACCGGCCACTCGGCGCCCGCCGCGTCGAATTGAAAAGATACCTACGCCGACACCGTACTGAATATTCGCTCACGTATCAAAACCGTAAAATGCAAATCTATGCAGTGCGGCCGTCTAGTGCTTAGCGAAGCCGCGCACCGCGTTTCCTCAAATGCAATCTGACTCGAATTATCATATACAAGTACTTAGTAAAGCTGCTGGCGTTGTTAATAAAATACCCACTCGGATCGGTATTAAAAATTATAATAAAAGCATTTTTAATTAAAGATGTTGGTTTAGAGATCGGCCGGAGGTATTTGGCTAATCCTATTTAATCCTCTAGAGGTATAAGTTTATTTAAATACCTTTTTCTGCCCGAGTTGGTGTGAAAATGTAAAGCACCCTTTTAATATTTAATAAGTGTAGTATTTATTTAGAGTTAAAAAAAGAATAAAGAGTTTACATAAATTAAGTGATTCTATGAACAAAAATTGGGAGCTTTTAAAAATCTAAAATGAAAATGCATTTTAGTTTATTTTAGTTCCGGATAGCCGGGAAATAACATAAAATTTTGGCTCAGTTTGTATACTCTGTCCGTCTCTAATTTGGCAAATGTATACAATCAAATTACAACGTCCATCTAGCCGGGCTAATAGTATCTCGGACGCGTTAATAGAAAACACAAACGAATGTGAATGATATAGACGCGGGGGTCACAGGACATTTCGCGACGTCCGCTCTGTATAAATACCATTCCAACAGACTTGCGCATGTACACAGTGCGCTCCAATTTATAATGCGGACAAGCAACACTGAAATGGATTTACAGCTGCAAAACTGCTTGTCTTTGATGAGGGTCTATTTTGAGATGCGGGCCGAGCGCACCGAAACATTCCAATATTCGAACCAATATATTATTATTACGTACGAATCCAAATCGATTCCGTGTTATAAAATTTATTACTCACTCGTCTCCTCGACGTTTCTTATTTGTAAACAGGCGCTTGAGCAACTTCTACTGGGGGCCCTCGATAATGTTTGATGTCTCGTTAAAAATAAAATCGCTCGTAAATTGACACGAATAAATCCGTAACGCGACTAATTTGACGAAAGACATGTTCGAGAACAGTCTAGAAATAATTTCCTGACGTCCGATACGGTAGAAAATTATGATTAAAATTTTAATGAGATTAAGAAAAATGAACGAACGTGGCGGGTTAAAAAGCGTTGATTAATTTTTTTTTTATAATTTTCTTCAGTGAATACGACGTTCTTGTTAAGTTCTAGAGATATACTCGTATGTGTTTGAAGACTTCGAGGGTTGACTAGTTCCGAAAAGCTTCGGCATTTATTCAACATAATATTAAGCCTAAAAGCCGTGAGACTAATGTTTTGGTTCGTACGGTTTGTCGCAGATTAAGGTGGCATGTTTAAGTTTCGTGTAATCCGCTGTAAGCAAAGTGAAGTCCGCAGTGTCTTTTAGGCACGCCTACTCAGTATGCAAGCGTTTCCCTGCATATCCGTCGTACGCGACCACGGAAGAAGTTCCGTTTTCAAAATACTATGTTTATGTTCAGTTCTTTTAAAATTCCTCGTCGCAGACTTTTCGTGCGAACATGTTGCCTGAGGGGTCATAAATATTACCACGGTTTGAAATGTTAAGAGGCAAGATATCAAAGATATTCATATGACTTCTCTTCTATATAAATAACGTACTCTTAAATTTAAAGTGTTTATTTTATTCGAAAGTAATCTAATAACATTTATAGTGTAGTAGTGGCTTAATAAATCGAGATATTCCGAGTAATCTCCATTTTAAGAACGGGCGAATCCTCGAGCCTAGGATTACGGAACTTGCGTGACACTAATTAAGTCGGAATTAGGGACAAGCCTGTATCAAGAACCGCGCCGGGAGTTATAAATGAATGGGTATTACCCGTTATTATTAAAATAGATACTACAAAAGTAGACAATTATTTGTTTTCAATCAGTTGCTTTTAATCTGTCATTCTTTTTTTTAATACTTCTTTTCCGTGTGAAACTGACTTGTTAAGAAAATATTGTGATCTCGTCCACTCATATCCTTAGATGTCGTATATCTGGCAACGAGCTACGAGCTAACTAATGCAGTTTTACCGTTTCGATTTTTATATAAAACAAATGTTTTCTTTTAAAAAAATATTCAATGACAAAATTATAATGATTGCTTCAAAGTTTAAGTACGCGCACCTCATTAAAGTATTTAATAAAGAACAACAGTCTTGAAATAATGTTTTGTATTATATTATACGATAAATTTGAATTTCGAAAGGCCTTATAATTTATTTGATAATAATACACCACCAATTTGGAGCGCCTAATTACTAACGCTGAATATGTTGTCAATATGATATTTTCTATAATCCCTTTCGAGGAACGTAAGTCTAACACAAATCCTACTTAGTAGGGAACTTTCACTAAAGTAGACACTCGCTTTTGATGGCTGCCACATTGAAGAGCTGAGAGAAGTTTATTCAAACTTTTCTACTTATTAACTTGCCTATTAACGGTTTTCTTACGGCTGTATAGAAAAAAAAAAACATTCAAAATAAGAATACTTAGAATTCATATAATATTTACTGAAAGAAATAGAATGGTAAATCTTTCGTGGATTGGATCGGTTGAGCGTGGTATAGGTCGGCCTATCCGATGTAAGCTGTACACCTAATCCCGGGGCTTGGTAGCCGGCGGTTAGGCCCACTACGTAAATTTGTGTAATTTCGAATCTAGGCCAAGTGCCAAGGGATCTGCTTCGCGGCAATAGTGATTGATATGACGCTATAACGAACCTCTCCCCGCTTCCCCGGCCCTGTCACTCGCCCAGACTGCTCAATGCATTTGTAATAACCTCCGCCGTAACTGTACATAATATAATTAACTTATATAAAATACAAATATTCCTATATACATACGTAATACATTATGTACTATTTATTTAGAATACCTACAAATATTTATTTACTAGTCTATATTAAAATAATAAAAATAAAAGAAAAAATAATTCAAAATCTAATAGTTGTACTTTATAATAAAATGATTAATTAAAAGCCAAATTCTAAAATTGAATTTTGTTTTAAAATTTTACTCTCTCGGTTTTTTTGTACTATGAAATTTATACTAATTTGTGAAACAACGAACGCTCGAATCTTCGTTGGTCGTGGACTGTGAGAAACTGAATTTCAAATAGCTATGTAAAACTCTGTGGTCGTTTTCTGTGCTCATTCTACAATTTATGCCATTAGTGCAGCCTTTTCACTGACATTGATATATCTTTTATTATGAAATTATAATATTTGAAATGAGTTTGATTTACATAGCATGATAAATTCACACACTAAACGATAAAAATATTTTCTCAAATGAATTATATTGTTAATTCGAAGCACAAATATAATCCGAAAATCTGTTTCAAGATAGAATAGCAAGATAAACGTACACGAGAACGATGGGAGTAAAGCCGCCTTCAGTTTTGTAAATTACAATAAACTGTGAAGTAGTTCGTGGGTAGAATCAGTGATGTCTCTTCATACCGCGACAAAAGGCTTAGGCCGGCTGAGTTGGTTGCAGATGTGAACTATTAAGAGTATAGTCTGTGATATACCCGAATATATCTGTAGCACATTTTGTCAATTTCATTCTAAGGTAAAGAAGTTTACGATGGCTATCAAAATATGGTAATATTTGATTACATTTATACTGTCGTCAAAATGAAAATGTTACGTAAGATAAGTGAAGTTAATAAAAAAAATAGTAAAATGATTATATTCTTAAAAAGATTAACTTGTATTTTAAACATAATATACGATAAATTATATTTTTTTATGTTTACTTGTATTCATAATACTTAGTTGTATGAGACAATAAAATTGCCTTTACAACAATATGTATCACGATAAAGTACAAAAGGATCGTCCCCGATTACCGCGGAATAGATCGGGGCATGATATCATCGAACAGGACGACCTTATTATTTGAAAGGTCCCATGATCTAAATTCGAATGTCACGCAACATTCTTGGCTTACACTCGTCAAAATAAAAACTATACTATATGATATTCTATTATCCACGATCGACCCCAGTACTAAGCACGAATATAAATAAAGCTACCCGATACGATGTCTCCTGACAAGCGCTGAAGGATTAGTTTTTATCACGCACGAATTTCCCCTAAAAACCTTTCAGCATAGTACGAGCGTTACATTTACTGTCTGACGTTTCGCGTTCGATGGAAATCAAACTATATATTGATCATGAACGTGTGTTAGTTCAACGAAAGAAGGTATCTTATTTACAGACTGTGAAATTCTATTTGCTTAAAGGTCGAATGGAGGCAATATCGTGGACGTCGCGACGCTGCGGGCGGGAGATGCAATAAACGGTGCGGCCAGCGGAGCCGTCGCCAATTTAAAGAAAGCCCACTGAACCGAAAGACAAGCGCATTGGCGGCTCACGACCGCACCCGCACCCGTCTCTCTAAGGCTCTCATATAATTTTCAATCCAGCGAGCTTTAAAATCGATTGCTCTTTGTAAGTGTAAAACAAAACAAGGGTCTAGCGTTTAACGTATAAAGATAATTTAACGATATTGTAAGACAATTATAATTGGAAGGGTTAGATTTTTCACTCAAAAAATTGAGTGTAAATTTGAAAGTTTTACTACGTAACACCTGCTCACTAACCTTTTAAGCCGAAGTGAAACAATATTGAGACCTACTGTTTAGCGGTAGAAAAGAAGATGAATGAATTAACTACCCGGGCGGGCACAAATACCTACCACGAAGTAACATAATATAAGCGAAAAAATAAAGTCATTTCAATATTAATAATATAAAATAATATTAAAGTTTAATTTACTTTGTAATCCAAGTTGAATTGGATGAATCCGCGATATTTACAAATACGATTGGATAAGGTTTGGCAATTATAATTGTGCGTATAATGTTTTCATACAAAGTCCCCAAAGTTGTATAAGCAAATGTGTAATATATAGACGTATCTGTCTCCTTAATACCTGTTTAATGAAAGGGTTGATCGTAAATCTACACGTTTAAACTTCATACAGCGTCCTATTCGGCTTCGCTCCCGCCAACGGTTCGTAATTAATGTGCTACGATCATAGAGAAAGTTTACAACTGTATTGAAACTACATAAGTATGAAAGTTTGCTCTGAGGTGAGAGTGCTCGAGTTCAACTCTAATCTAATACGAGTTAAAATATGTTAATGCGATTAATTATATGTGATCAAGGAAATATTCGAATAGTGTGGTCGAGCGCCGCGCAAAGTTTTAATATGGCTACATTTTACCTTCGAATAACTTCGAATACTTAATCTACGCTCTTAAACTTGATTTATTTGACTAACCGCATAATAATTTAATAGTAAAATTTTAATAAATCTGACGATGTACGGTTATTACTGTATTATTGAAAAGATTTTTTTCATTGTGAACAAAATTTCACTATTAATATAGTGAAACTTATACTGTTAAAAAAATCATTCATAAAAAGCTAAGTTTAGTAGACTTTATTTTATAGTCTTCAATGCCAAATGTATGTGCGAAATTTCCTTTCATTATGGAGCTGGTTAAAATGCTCATGTTAAAGATAATATTCTTTTAGATAAGTATTCAGTTCCAAATCAATTTGTAATACTAATATTGTTATATTTACTAAACAATAGTTTATTTAAACACGAGCGCCATTTTATTCCCACAAGAATATTCTATTGACCTAAACAACGTTTTATTATTTGATTGATGGGTAAATAAAAAAAAATAACACTAAATAAAATCGCTTTAAATTTTTAAAGCAAACAATGTTTCAATGTAATTGCTACATTTTAATACTTTGTAATAGTGCTTTTACGTGAACAAATCACGGACTTAAAATCTTCATATATTTATTTTATAATTATTTTAAATCGCATTTATCTCATTAATAGCATTTTATTTTTTGTGCTTTTGAGATTACTTTTTTAAGATAACTACATAAACAGGCAACCCTAGTTGATATCCTAAATTGTATGAAGAGAATGTATCGGATTAGACTACATTGTAATCACTGAATAAGTAAAGAGAGCCGCAACCCTTTGCTCTCCAGGGAATTAGTGGCCGCTGTAATAATAAGCTTCTAAACAAACTACAAGTAATTAGAACAAGAACAACTATTACTTCGTCAAACAACTTAAGGCGATGGCGGTCTTGTTTTATATTCAATTATACAGAGCGGTCAATTAGACAGCAAATACCACGAGTGAGCCCAGTTGAAACGATCCGTTTAGTTAAAACACCATAATTAACTTATCTTTGACGGCGTATTGTTTTATCGTTTTCCATTCTTGTCTTCGCTTTGAATGTTAACATTATTTACGAATGTAGCGTCCTCACTCAAAAATGAAATTAATTATACATATTTATTAAACAAGGAATTCACATGTTTATATATGCAACGGAAGAGAAATTAGATTTTAATACGAGTTAACTTACTACGGTCTTATCAAAAGGCCGGTAAAGGACATAACGTTCATTGAGTTGTAGTACCGCCCACCGTAGTACCGATCGCTACCCAGAAATCATATCTCTATCACAACGAGTATTAGATAATACAAAGCCACGGAGTGATCCTTTTTAAAAATGTACAATGCGCTTTCAACAAAAATGATTCTATTTCTATAATTTATTTCAAACTTGATTAGTACTTTCATGACTCAATGTTGCCTTACTAAATAAAACCGATACCTGCATTCATACTTTTTCGGACACAAGTATAATAGCTATTTATAATAAATGTAATTATAATATAATATTCACATTTTTTTTTCTTATTTCTCAATTCAGTGTAATACCAAACTTTTTTGTTAATTTACGGCCTTTTTTTGTTTCGCAATCCTGTATATTAGATTAATATTAGATTTTTTCTATTCCAAGAACCGTCCAAAATTTTTAATCGCTTAATTTTTTTTATATCTTTTGTTTTATAATTGAATATATTATCACATCGCTTTAAAATATCACGCTTGATTGCTTTAAATAGATTAATTTCGTAATGAAATAATTTTAGCGCCGCAAAACAACGATTCATATGAGTATGAATGGATTACACTGTAAAGTCCTGTTTGTTGTGATAAAAGAAGTTTTAGTTTATAACAAACTCAAATCGGATTCAGTCGTGCTATTTGATTTGATTATTATTTTAAGAAAACAATTTTTTTTTAATGAAATATGCATATTATAGGATAATAAATAATTTTATTATATTCTTTTATAAAGTATGAAAACCAATGAATACTTTTTAAATACAATAACATTTCTATTTTAAAAAATAAATTTAATTTATTTATTCTGTGAATCATTAATATGTTAAATGTAAGTTATAATTTTACTATTCGTAAAAATATAAAAAAACTTATTTATTAATTTTATGTGATTAAAAAAAATGTTATACACTAAAGATTTCGATGTTCTAATTTATTTTGTCAGTCTGTTTCTTGTTTAGACAGACTCAAAGTCATGTAAGAGCTTTAAGCGCTATAGATAGCTGTTTCATGATCGATGTATGAAAATAGAAAAATCAAATATTTTTTCCACGTCTGACCTACATTTGGAATACCGTGAATGATTTTTTTTCACGAACTTCATCGAGTGGTTTATCAATGGAAACTTCTCGTACGATTGACTTTAGGTTTTTCAAATCATTTTAATTTAAACTGTATCAAGTTGATTCTTGTAGTCTTTTATACTTGTACATGTAATCTTTTATTATACAATATCAGCAATCAACAAGTTTTAGTAATAAATATGAAGTAGAAACATTCATAATTCGTTTTATAAAACCTTGATATAAATGTTTTTCGCTTTTCCGTTAGTAAAGTTTAAAAACCGAATTCGATCAACTGAAATTAGATGACTATCGTAACTAAGATGGGCAAGTTATACGCAACGGAAAAATAAGATATGATATGATATATCATGTTCCATCACAACTGCGTGATGTATTTAACTTTCATCTATCATCATTGTCGCCACTCGATCATTAGTGATGTTTGTTTCTTACTCGGACATAAACATCGAATTGCTATTAGGCTTCACCAAACTTTCGCCAGGTATAACCAGTTTCTCTACGGCTCAAATAGACTGTGTTCCTTATTCACAGCACATTAAGAGTTAAAATAACTGTAAACCTATATTAACAGTGATCAAATTGATTAAATATTTGATATAAATAATATTTTCGAATTTGGAATACTGAAATTATTTACTTATTCAATTATATAATATGTTATTTTAAGTAAGCGTTTTATTTATACGTCAACAAATTGCATTGATTCTATATTAATGGGCGATCGGGAAAATATTATATTTAAAAGTATCAAAACTGTCATATCGCTGTCATTCTATAAAGTTTCCGTTTTATTTTCGTGCAGAAATGTGAAATAACGTTTTGAGCTTCAAAAGAAACGATATTAAATATTTATTTCCACTCAGCCGTCTTTTTTTTTAAAAAAAGAAAAACAATATTATTTTGATGCGATTAAAAATATTTTGTAAATTTTTGGTACATGAATTTGGTTTTATATATTGTAATTATTATTATTTTGCTGCTTGAAACTATTTTTATATTATAACATTAAAATATAGCACGTAATTGTATCTACATAACGATTTTTTTGTCAAACACACAAAAACGATGACTTTGTAATTCTAAATAATAAATATTTTCCTTTATATTATAATGCTTCATTCGCGTAGGCTCTTACAGGCACTTTTGAAACGTCATGCTACATAAATGAATTGAATGTAAGGCCACGTACTATCCAAGAGCATAGACAAAATGTTATTGTTTTATGAACAATAAAAGTATTTGGTAAAAGATTCGAGTATTTTGACTTCGTATAAAACTTTAAAAGTTTATACAGCTTCTCCGTAAGTTATTGTTCTTTGAGAGAGCACTATTTCAAAATGTTCAATGGTTTTGTTTTGTTGTTTGCAAAAGGGAACTGTTATAACGACTCCTGTAAGTAGCGTTATTATTTTAAGTTAAATTAAATCATTTAATATTAATAATTTGATTGCGGCATTTCCGTTATATTGCGTACTTAACTGATATAGATAAGTATATAAACGCAGGTAACTATTCAATAGAGCTAACATTTCTTTTTTCTACTTGAGTTTTATTCACGGCTTTTAAAATTGTGCAATTCAACAATGTTATTCATAAAATCCTACGTTTTCTGACACAATAGAGCTCGTGGATAATTCACAATAAATCTGATTGACAATTTACGATAAGTCACGCAAAACAAATATTAAAAGCTGTAAACATGGATTACATACATTTATGGCGTAAAAAGTTTTTACAGTTACGCTTAAAATATTAAATACAAATTTAATATTGTTATTCATTATGGAAATAAATAATATAGTTGAGCTGAACACTCAACTTAATGGCATTTTATAATGAAACTTTTTGCAAAACATTTTTATATTAAAAAAGTAAAAAGATTTTCAAGTTTGCAAAAATGCATTATATTTTCCGAATTGTATTTCGTATTGATTATAACATACAATAACTACGTCCATTATGATGACACACATCAGAAATGGATTGTGCATGTATTAATATTAATCGAACGCTTGTGCGATAAATCAAGAATAACACTTGGCTAAAAATATTTTCGTAACAGAAATTTCTTGGCGCGTATTTAAGTAATGCGGTTAGTATCACCAGACCGACTGTATGAGCGTGAAAGAAACAAATGCACCAGCTACAGGTGTTATTATTAATTAAATTCTATAATAAAGTGATTTAATATTTTTTTTACAGGTCGCTACATCTAAAAATATTACTAATATATAAAATATGGCAAAATGATTGAAGTAGTTGGGTTGTATTTTTTCATATTTTACCAAAAATTTGATGTAGCATTTTTTCATATTTTTATAAAAGGCATATAATTACATACCTGTTTTATTAGGAAACTCATAAATCACTTTTTATTTAGATTATTTCATTTTTTTAATTTACTTATATTATTAGAAAAAAATATCGGATATAATACGATTTTCTCAAAAATAATTTTTATTTCAGAAAAAATGTAACAGAACTTTTCACGCTCACACTGACGGAAACGTGTCAATTAATAGTGTTGCCCCTAAATTTATTTTTCCATAAAACATTCGACCGACGCGTTTAAGAAAAATACAGGTAAACTTGAACTATTCACAGTTAATATCACCGTTACATGCAATCCTACAATTTCATTTCTAGCTATTAGTGTAGCAATTCTTATCTTATCGTCATTTTCGTACATTAATACAAAACATTACGGCCGTACTTCGACGAATCTGACCCGTTGAAGAAAAGTAATCGGGCGAAATTTCGCACTGAAATCTTTTGCACGGTCAGGTCGATTAATCTGTTTGTTGTTTTTATCGAGGGTCGAAAGCGGCGAACGGAGAGCGACACGACGGCGCCGCACGGCCGACGGCGGCCACTCGTGGCCCCGCGAAGTGCATCCGAGGCGCGCACTTCACTCGACAAACTTTACGTTCCCGAAATAAACTTTTCGCAACGCGCGCTATCGATCACGACGAAGAAGCAGATCACAAACGCGAAGACGCTCTGGCTTACTAACCCTGAGCGATGTGTGGTTCGGGTCCGGCTCGGAGATCGGCTGCGGGAGCACTCGCGCGGTTGCGATCGGGAGCACTGACTTGAGCACTTTGGACATGTAAAGTCGGAGCGGACACGTGATGAGAACGCGCGGCGCGGCCGGCGTCGGCGCGAGAGGAACGGCGCGGCCGAGTGAGCGCGAGCGGAGAGTCCCCACGCGCCCCACGCGCCCCACGCGCCAGCCAGCGCGCGCACGGCCCGCCCCGCATCGACCGCCACCCCCACCCCACCGCTACGCCACCGCCCCCCCGGCCCAGCGCCGCGACGCCCGACTGTTTTTCTCTCGGCACCGACCGGGGGACGCACCTGATTTTTTCCGTGATATTTTTTCCTCCCTCTCCTCGCGACGCGATCCGTTCGCTTTCATTACGGTTTCGAGTTTGATTTATCACCGCGGCGGCTCTGAAATATTCTTGGGATGGAACCGGCTGTCGAACTCTTACCTCCAATTAGCATTGATTTATCGAAATTATAGTTTCGATAATTATAAACTATAATTTTGCAATAGACGATAAAAAATATGTATATTAAATTATATACAAGAAAAAAATTAAAACGGGCATAATATACGAAAAGCAAAGTTTCATATACTTTTTTTTCCAATAAAAAACTAACTTGATAGTTATTAAAGTTTAAATGTATATGAAGATTGAAGTTTCATATTGAGTTTATGCATTTTTATTGCGAGGCAATTTCTCGATGTATAAGCTTAATTTTAACATGGTTTGCGCAAAATAAATAAGATTTTTTTTATTTCCATATAAATTAGTCAAGATAAAAATTCATATGTCGAATCAGTCATTTTATACACGTAACGATCAGCATACGTTAGGCGTAGCACCTGCCTACGGCGTAGCTCGGTGCCTTCGCTGCATATCGGGCTGGCATCTCCGCTGATTGGTATGCGCCGGCCACTCGGCCGCTTGCATCTCCTCAACAACTAACATATTTGGCTACGATTCAATTTTAATGTTTTCATATTTGTGTCATAACTTTCGGTAAAGAGGAAAACAAAAAGTGGCGCGACGGGAGCAAGAAGTTATTTGTAAACGTTGACGTCTCGGTATTTTCATGCAAAGTATGAGGCACCCTTGTTCCATTTTCAAATTGTTTTGGTGGTATGCGGTTTCGTTTTAGTTTTGCGAAGAGCTATGTTGTCGAGATTGTGTTGTAAGTAGCTATTGCATATGTTGCAATAAAACTTTTAAGACAGTGACGAATGCAATATGGACTTGGCATAAAATTGTAAAACTTTAATAGTTTCTTAATAATAATTCATGCTTCTTTTCTGTATAATAGACGACAAGTATGTATTGTGATTAGTGTGTGCTATGTAAATAAAAATTCATTTTAAAATGCATTGAAATAATTTAAAAAATATAGATAGGGAATGCCATGTATTATATCAATAACATACAAAATATGTTTAATATTTCTTAACGAAATAGTAATAATTACAAAAATACTAAGTTTTGTATAAAAAACTCTATAAATCTCTGTATGCCGACAGACTGTGATTTCAGTCCGGGCTATCTTTGCGAGGTCGTTAAATTCTAAGCGAGACAAGTGACACTAAATAGAAAACTCAGTTACAGAGAAAAGCGTCTACCTGCAGTTTTCTTTATTTTATTTTTTACTACAATATCCCCATTATTGTATAGTATTTATCAGTACTGATATTGAAAATGTTTTAGTGATAGTAATAGTTTGCAAACTAATGCCTATTAAGCGTTTTACAAAATTCGTGTTAAATAAACCGTCAATAAAAGGGAAGAAACGATTGAATAATAAAAAAAAACTGTGACAAATATATAATCTCAATTTTTAATTGAACAAAAATCAGAAATTAACAAATACAGAAGATATTTATCAATAAATTAGGATCTAATTTGCTCAATGTCCTTTTGATGAAAATATTCTGTAGTATTATTATATTCTATAGTGTATTCATTAATATATCTGTATTCTTTTAATAACGAATATATTTAAACAAGTGCGAATCGGACTCGCACACGAAGGGTTCCGTACTATTATCTATAAAACCGTCTGTTTTATGGTTGCCCCACTTAAATATTTATTTTATTCTGGTTTTAGTATTTGTTGTTATAGCGGAAACAGAAATACATCGTCTGTGAAAATTTCAACTGTCTAACTATCACGGTTCATGAGATACAGCCTGGTGAAAGACGAACGGACGGAACGGACGGACAGACAGTGGGACTTAGTAATAGGGTCCCGTTTTACCCTTTGGGTACGGAACCCTAAAAAAATTAAGCATTTATACTCTTAATTTATACAAAGGTATTTTTAAAATAACGCACTAATAACATTTTTTAAATCGTCTATCTTGTCAATTATGTGAAGCTATCACTGGGATGGGCTATCACTTGATTGTAATGTCACGAACGACGAAAACGACCAAAAAAACCAAATAATATAAAATGAATTTAAAGTATACACTTTAGTCTTAATATATTCGTACGTCATTTTCTTTTTTATGTATTTTATTAATGTATAAATAAATCTATACTAATATTATAAACGCGAAAGTTTGTAAGTATGGATGGATGTTTGACACTCTTTCACGTAAAAACTACTGAATGGATTTTAATGAAACTTTACAATAATATAGCTTATACATCAGAATAACATAATTATGTGCTACAATTTATAAAGATATTGTGTGTAGGTATCTCAAGGGAGGCTGATTTTTATTCATTATATTTTTATTAATTAAACGCTGGTGTAACCGTGGGGCACAGCTATTAAACTTATATTTTCGAAAGTGATAAATGCAAAAATATCAAAGATATTTTACTATAGGATTGGTTTAAAAATATAAGACAAGTATTAACTTTAAATCAACAGTTATTGCCACTGGTAGATAATATCTATAAAACCGGTTTAACCTGAACCCAAAGGAGATATTAAAATAAATGCAAGTGGAGTCCAGTCGCGAGCTAGTAAATAAAGAAATAATAATAACATTTTTATTTGACACTGAGTGCCATAGTGGCAGTAACATACGTTGATAGCTCCAGCGTAATGTCAAAGCAAACGTCAAAGTCGTAACTTGGCGGCGTTCATTAAAAAAGCCCACAAAACGGTTTGTACAACATGCTTTCCGACAGCGGAGCGGTAGAAATTAAAAATAATCACCGGTACGCGGCACGAAAGCAGAGATATGAAAAATAAGGGTGAGCTTAGACATGAGATGAACTGGTTCCAAAAATTATTATGTTTGCATTTTAAATATTTACCTTTTTATTGTTTAAATACTAATGCGTACATAGATGAGATTTTATGTTTAACCAAATTAGGAATTTACGACCTTATGCTAGGCTGAAAACAAATTTTTATCTTTATTTATTTATTTGACACGTTTTGGAAACCATAATTCAAAGTAATTATAGAAAGTTAGATTAACAAATCGAACTAGTAAATATTTATTAATATATTATCATAAACAATAAATTTATTTATTTACAAATTTAAATTTCGAACTTTGATTTCCGGTAATCATTTAAAATGTACATCGTGTTAAGGCTGTATTGAATGATGTGTGCACTTCTTCTAAAGGCGCATCTACCTGCGACCGGGTCAGAATATACGGGTCTGGGATTACGTAGGGCTGGAGTCTTACGTGATAGTAGTAGAAAGCTGAAACGCCTTTTGTTTGTATAGCAGCCTTGATTAATTATGCTCTGCGTGTAGTGACAACGACTATATTCCTGATGTGAACGAGAACGTCGAAACTCGTCATATCTAGATATTGTGAATTTCCTATGTCAGTTGATATATGAAAATGTTTATTTAATAAAACCGATAGATGAACCACCTAATTCTAAGTGATCTACATCATCTGAACATATTGGTGCAAAGAAAAATTCAGAATATAACTACGTCTTGCTGTTTCACGGTAGAATATAATACGATAAAAGATACTACCTACCCAGACGGGCTCGCACCAAATAAAAGTAATTTTAAATGCACAATTAATTAATTATTTATAACAAGGCTTTTCAATAACGTTTATCTCAATTTATTTAATAGATTATCTTTTAATATAACTGAATATTTATAAAAAAACATATCAAAATACAAATATTTTCTATTTATTGTAACATTTAACAGCTTAAAGCTGTCCACTGTACGGTTGTTCCGACTCGTTAAGGACGTAAGCGGTCGCATAGCAATTCCTAATCGAATCACAATCCACTGACGTAACGACAGCCTTTGGCTGGCAACCCTTGGGGACAATGCATCGTACTGTCCTTTAGTCTATCTTTGAGGTATTCTACTCTGATGGTTCGTACCGATATTGAGACTTGATTAATATGACAAAGTTATATTTTAATATGGAAAGTTTTCGTTTTTCTCGATAATATATAAAAGTCAGATTTTATTTGTAAAAAATGTTTAATATGATTTAATATCAAAAGTCAAACTCAAATCAGAAATTGTTAAAAAATGTCACAGAATAGTTCATAACGGATTCAGAGAACATTACATTTTTATGATATTGTATATTTACTTTTATTACGTACTGGTGCATATGTACATATACTATGGTAGCTGCGAGTAATTGTTAAAGTTTTATAATCATGTACATTATGTAGTACTTTGGCAAATTTTAATAAAAACACATTGAATTTTAGCTTAAACAATAAAGTTGTACATTAAATTTGAATTCTTAGAAATTGAAACAGTGTCAAGAAAGATTAAATTTGATTGCATATTTCCGCGAACCGCTAATCTGAATAACTTTAAAGCCTATATAATGCAAGTAATTAAACGATACTCTAACTTAAATCAGCGTGATTAGAGGACGATCGTCGAATCTGATAGTGAGGAACAGATAAAACTCTCATCAAATACAATCAGCGGTCGCCTGGACAGGGCTTAAGCTAGGCCTCACTCACCATTTCCTCGGGGCAAATTTCATTACCACTTGCTCCTACTATAATCCTCTGGACCAGTGCCTTAATCTACCCACTCTTGGTCCGATTCCTCTCAAAAGAGCCACTTGCTTCATTTTTACATATAATCCATTTTTAATTGCCCTTTGATATTATGAAATTTTCAAGAGAAATTAATTACGAGAACAAGTTTCGAAAACAGCAAGGGAAGCTGATTTTTAAAATCTCAATATTTATTTATGAACGTTTTAAGATGGGTTTGGAATAAGTCGTTGTGTTTGTTGTAAGTGACGTTTTATTTTTACTGCTAAATATTTAGCTTTATGTTGTTACACTTATCTAAGTGTGTACCAAGCTTCATATTTTATACGTTGATCATAAAATATGTTATATTCTAAGTACCTAAATCCAAGGCTTCGTTTTGTTTCAAAACATAAAATATGACAAAATGTAACCTCAGGATAAGTATTGTGTCGTGTCATTGTAATCACTAATTATTATTTATTACTATAACTATTTGCATATCATTCAATTACCAAAGGCAGTTTGATATAATAAATTATATATTACACCAACCATAACTTTTTGCTTATTGTTTTTTGAAGTTTAGGTGGTGTTGAGTCAAATTCTAGAAAGATATATACTGATACTAAATGAAGGATTCGTAGCTCATTAATTATTATACCTCCAAATGTCAATGTGAGACAGTGTAATTGCAGACCAATGGTTGGTAAACGGACTGGGTTATTTTTTCCGACAGCTGTGTCTATACAGTGTGTAGTGGTAAAAATAAAGTAGTTTAGGTATATCATATCAATAATATTGATTGTGTATGTAACAATAGTAGTTATTTAAAAGCCTTTAAAATTTAAATCTATTTTACATTGATATAATTAAAGTATAATTTGTTTTACGAGAACTCTTAATTTTCTTAGTAAATTATTTAATAAATATAGCAATATAAATACATTCAACCATTCTGATTTATTCGAGTGGAAATACAGTGATTAACATATTTATATATAGTTCGTGTAACACATTTTGTGTTACGAAAAATCGACCGATTTACGTTACGCGATTGTACAGAATTTATTAAATTGCTCTAACAATTTGACAGCATAAATGGAAAAACAAATAACTTTTCTGAAAGCTCTTAGCGTTATGGATCGTCAGTTTATCGCAAACTGGTCGTCAGTTTAGTATTGACTGAAATAAAATGCGTATCGAAACGAAAAAAAAAAAAAAACAAAATCCAGGTGTAAAATACTGCGAAATCACAGAATCTATAACACGTAAACGAACGTATAGGGTTAGACAAAAACGATGCACGTTCGAATCGAAGTACAAAATTCCATTTGGATCCGTCTAGAGGAAATGAAGCAATTAATTCGGCAGATGGCGCTGCCGTGCGAGTATTAATCATCAACTAATCGTCACTGCAGTCTTCGATTAATCTAGCCTCGATTCACACCGGTGACGTCGCATATCGATGCCATATGGAAGTATTTTTTTACCTTTGTTATTTTTTTTAATAAAGTCGATAATAAATGCAATGCAGTTCTATATCAAAGATTGCGTTTGTTTTATTTCTTATCTATGCCATACTAAAAAAATATGAATAACATAATTATTATTTACAAACATATTTCAAATTTACAAAGTGGGTAATTCCACTTGGTAAATTTAATTAAATATTTATATACTGTAAAATCTTAAATATAACTGATGTATTATTACTTATTTCTGTACTAAGTATTTATCACTACTACAACTATTATAATCCCATAAGGGAAATGCGCAAAATCTAATGTAACAACAATAATAAAAACTTATATTGTTAAAGATATATAAAATAAAGTCATAAAAAAAATTAAATATACAATATATAAGCCGAGATAAACAAGTGTACAGTGCATGTTAATCTTAAACGACTTGCGTGTTTAATTTGAAACGAATAAGAAGAACAGTTATAAACATTTTATGTCCCTTATGTCATTTAATTTACTTTAGGAAATAGAGAAAATGGGTTAACAGATGGTTATTGGCTAACTTGATCCGTAGACACGAGCACTATTAAAAGTAAAATTCAGGGCTGCCAGAAGAGCCAATATAATTTATTCCGCTGCTTCAATGAAATTACATTATAATATAGAATTAACAATTACATTGCAGAGTTCAATCCTACTATACAAACTGATAAAAATGTTCGGAAATATGACCAATAAATTAATTATTATTTTTAATTGATTGCAAAAATTTTAAGCGATCAGCCTAGCATTAATAAATTTACGAGAGGATTGTAGTTTCAAGAGATGTTTCAAGGCTCGTAAAGTGTACATAAGCATTTTTATTCGAATATAAAATTATACAAGGCAAAATAACTATATGATACACTTTTTGTATCCAGTTATACTATCTGGCAGCCCTGCATCCTTTATACCATTAAAACATCGACCATCATACAAGTTTATTCATCTTTCAAACAGGACTACTGCAAATAATGTATTGATGTTGAGCGGTGGTTTAACTACCTTTGAGTTAATTTACAAATATTTTTCCGTTGGAAAAAAGTATTGTATACAATCTTATCTTAGTCCGAAGATATTCTGATATCTGTACGAGCATCTCCAACACATAATCTTCAAATCCTAAGGGACAAGACTTGGCCCAGCTTTGGGATTTTTACGGACGGACATTTTGGGTTTTTTTTTTAAGTTAAACTGTACCGTGGTCGTATATGCGCATGGAATATTTATGGCAAAAACACATTTTTTGAAAATATTGTGTATCTGTCTGTTTTTGCATGCATCACGACTAGTTTTCGTGATGAATTTAAATGAAACCCGGCACACTAATAGCTTATATACTGACTTTGCATTTAGAGCACTTTTTTTACTCTGGAATTGAAAGGATAATCTTAAGACTAGCTATACATTATGTTAAGAATAGCTGAATGTATGCTTTTTTAATTTGAAATTAAGAATGAGTATATATTTAAAAATATAAAAATAACTTATTTTTCTAGACTTTCTTATCAGTAAAATATAATATTAAACAGGATATAGTTTTACTTTTAAACTTGTATAATGACTTGAATATCTTTAAATTACTTATTTTTCTTTTCAGTCACTTAGTGTCATAACGTAACTGGCTGCGGGCACAGATGGACTCAGTTCCCACATTTATCTATTAAATCAATTATCATAAACAATAGGTAAAAAGAGTTTTTATTTCAAAAGAAACAAAAAGATAAAACCGCTATATAATATTAAAGCTTACTGCTATAGTTATGTTGTTGTTTGTCAGTTGTCTCGATTTACCAAATAAACCTAACGTTATTTGTAAAGAACAAACAGACAATGGAAGTACATGGACAGGGAAGAAATTTGAGGGCTTAAGAACGAGTTAAACTCCTTTGTAAGCCTCCAAACTTTTCACAAAAGAGGGCCCGCATGATTTGTGAATGCGTGTAATTTTTCAGCCGTCATATTTTTTGTAACGTTTTTTCCGATCCACCGAATAAACTTTTCTATTGTATCGGCGCGACTTTTTGGCGTGTTTTACCTTTTTCTTAGTTCTCGGTTAAAGGAAGTTTGATAGTGTTTGACAGAAAAGCGGAGCTGGCTTTTGATTTTCTTTTTGGACTTTAGTTTACTTTGGCAATTTCTAAAGTTAATATAACATCAATAAATCTACGTTTTATATTAAAGTAGATACTTCATACTATTCATGGTCTTCGTTAAACTATAATGAGATTTGTTTATTTAATAACAAAGACATTATTTCAATTTTATTTTTTACGATTATGAAGTAATAATAAAATAAAAAATTGTTTTATTTACAATTTTTAGAAATTTCAACTAGTCAATAAATATTTATAACTTATTTATACATTGACATTTTAAGTTTTGTAAATTTCTGCTACTTGATGCAGATCCATTTTATAAATGTTAATCTTAAATAAAATACGATATTGAAAAAATGGTTAGCACCCTACATAGACATGTTGTTGATTCTTAGCTTGCGGCGATAGGCCGTACTCGGCTATCAACGCGTCTATTCAAGATTGACAGCTCTTGTCGAACTTAACAGAATTTTACAGCCTCCGATCAAATAAGATAACATTTTAAGCTTCTTCGCTCACCTTTCAAATATTTGAATATTAGATAACAAGACTTTATTTACAGGCATTACAAATTTATAACTTTTTATGATTGCTCTTTAATTATAATTATTAAATAAAAAAAAATTTATAGAGTATCACATTTATTGCACTTTTATGATCTTCTATGTTTTATTTATAAAAAAATAATGAAATAATGAATCTTCTTTTTGCAGTCATGTGTAATGGATAAAATATTTTTTCCAATTTAAAATAATATTTCTAATTTTATACTATCTTAAAAAAATGAATATATTATATTTCAATTTGATGGCATGATGTAATGCAGATTGATAAATTAAAAGGTAAATGTTGTATTAAAGTAGACACAAAAAAATCCTTGCCACTGTCTTGATATTAACTTTAATGACATATTCATATTAAAAACAACACAAAGTAAAACTCAATCTTATGAACGATGTGTGACAAAAAAAATCTAGCAGAAATTCTGAAATATAAGATCTTACTATTACATATTTCTATATGTAAAATATTACGTCTACTGTTGTTTGTATTTCTTTTTATAACTGTCACATTTGTCTATTATTCCACGGGAGAGCTTCTTTATAAATATGATCGTAAGATCGCATTTTAAACTTATCATATTAAACATAATATTAGCATAATATTTTTTTTATTATTGAGTAATTTGAATGTCTCAAAACTCGTTTTTAATCTTTAGCGTGAATTAAGACATTTGTTCATCAATTCATTTGATGTTAATCTTTATTGATTGCTACATGTATAAATTGCCCATTTTCCATCTTTGAAGCCATGCTGCTGAGACTGTTCTGAGTAGAGTTTGCGCCACTTTAATCCAAGCAATCCCCGTAGATTGTATTAAACAAAGGGGAATTAAGTAGCAGACAGCACAGCGAACCGAGCCGTGACCAACTCGAGTAACACTTTGTTCCACCTCGTACAGAACACGCTTGTGTCACGTGTGATATATTTTTAGTAGCATAATAAGAAATATAATCGTCTCAGAAATCCTCGTACAAAATATACGGTTTTCAATTAAATTGATATATTTTAAATTATTACTAAACGATTCTTAGTATTGTAAAAAAACATTACTAATTATAATGGAAATTTTTACGTTAAAATTGTAACCAATACAAATCGGTATACACTATGTGCGAGATACAAAACAAACTGATTAGGTAAATCAACACTACAGGCGTTTTCGATTACGATTCCAACCGAAACGGCAGCTGCTTAATTAACATAATCCGGTTTGGAAATAAGCAAAGTTAATTTTGTATAAACTTTAAACATTCCGTTTTAAAATTCAGACAGTTCAGCAGTCGCGGACGCAGGCCGATCATTTCGAATTCACTCGGTCATTTTTCCGATTTGCTTCCAACTACATTCATTTACACTTAATAATTGTGTTCGGTCGCGGCTGCTGACTCATTATCATATAAATGAGAGAGAAAAAGCAACGGTCGCCCATTAATCAAGAGAATGGAGCAACAACATTGGCTAATACACTTATCAACTTTAATTCAATAATCCGATGGCGCTCGCGCCGGCCTGCCGGACTTTCGTGACGTGAAAAATAACTGGGAATTGAACGCACGACCTCACACACTAATCCCAATTAATTGCAGCGCACCTACTACTTGAAAGTTACGAGCTTACTTTTAGTATGTTTTATTTTTTATACAAGCTACTTGTATTTCCAGCAAATCGAAATGAATTTACTACTCTGTATATTTTAAAAAATATCGCATAAATGTATGATTATATTGCACTCAGGATGTTATTATTGAATTATTTATTAATGTTTATTTCAAAAATATTAATCTAACATAAAATAAGGACTATTAGATACTTAATTAGAAAACGGCAAAATTCGCCTATTTTGTGGAATCGAAGTGCAAACAAAATCGTCCCTTGAAAGGTTGGATCGCTATCAAAAACGAATCAAAGACAATCATCAAAGTCAGTCAAATTTCTCCCCGTCAATTATATTGTATGTTTTTGTCATAATTATTATTGAATAATTTGATCAACGAAGAAATGTGTAATAATGATACAATTATGCTAAAAGGACGTTTACGTTTTATTTTATGTACCAAATACTTTAATTCCGTAAGTATAAAACTCATTTTCGAGCTTTAATTTGTTTACCTAACGCCTTAACTGAAATATCTAGATAATAAATGCGCTAACAAAAACTATGCTAAATTATGCAAGCGCATAAATAAAGATGTGACTACGGCGTAGCGATGTAGCATCTAGCGTAGCTCTACGAAGGTACATCCGTAGCGTCAGTTGTTGTACCTTGTACTATAATTCGGTGCTTCTAAACTCTTTAAAACTATTATCATAATTCTACGTTCACATTTTGTCATGGCGGCACTCGCTTTTGTTTTGCTAGGCACATAATACTATATGTTATAATTATATCATAAGTAAATATATCATAGAGAAAATAACTTTAAATAGAGTTATTAGTACAATTCACGCGTTAGTTTTATTACTTTTTTAAATGATTTGTTCAAATTACTGGCTATCGGTGATTAATTTTATTTTTTAATTTCAATGTAATTAAAAATATGTATAACAAATATATTCTCTGATTAATATATTTCATTTATCTGTGAAATTAGATTCAGCGTTATAATATCAAAATCAAGTTCGTTCTAATTTCCAAAGCGGCGAACGTTAAGGTTTCGCGATCCAATTTCATGCCTTCGTGAACCCATGCACCAATGGTCTACCCACCAGAGAAATTTCACTAATACAAAGTTATGATTAATTGAGGCAATAGTATGAGGACTATACTACATTGTTCGTTGAATCTTGTGAGACAAAGACTGACGCCGAACTTACAAGACGTACTTATGTGTTAGAAAATGTAAGATATATTTTGTTAAGTTTTCATAATATTCATTATTCAATACCCAGATTCACAATATATGTAGTCATTTTAATGAATTATAAACAAATAATTTTATACAAAAGGGTAGAAGAACAAAATGTCTTAAAAATAATTAGAAAACATAAATAACAATTAAATGTATTATAATATGCTAACTAACAAAAAGACCTACTAAAATAACTTGTCCGAACTTTAAATTCTTGCCATTCTATTTATCTTCTCACATTAGAATGAAATATCTATAAATATGGTTAAAAATTCAATAAAACGAAGTGAACATTGATAATTTCAAAAGCATTTTAGTTTTGAAAATTATAAACAAGAAATCTGTAACACTAGCAATCTGATCGTTCCTAAAAAGGAAATTATACTCCCTCCAACATAGCTTTACTCTCCTGATCTATTTTCCAAGTTTGAGGGTAAATATTTTATTGCAGCCCCCTGCCACTTCACCTCATTAAATAACTCGTTAACAAGAAATCTAAATGGATGGTATCCCTAGCAATGACAAAAGTATTTTACCTACATTTCAAATTTATTTTCGCTTTTAACCGCTATAAATTTTACCCTGGCCTTTGCATTATTTAGACCTTTATAAAATATAATAGCGTAGGGTCACAGTTGTACTAATAATATATGCGATACTCCTTCACAAACAAGTATAATATTTTAGTATTTGACGAGCTTAACATTCATAAGCTTTATTATCCGTATTCGACTAGTGATTAAAACTATATAACTGTAATTACACCGGCGGTATCAAAGTAGTATTTGAATAAAATTTACCCGTAATAGCTGTATGGACTTTAATCAAACTGACATATAACTAACGCTTAGTTTCAAATATATAGAAAACGTGTGTGATACTGTATGAATGTATGCTCAGCTCGTATCGAATATTGCAGTTATCGCCTCGTCAGCATTAAGTACACGATATATACCGTAATTTATATAAATTATATATTATCTACAAGATAAACGTGATAATAAAGTTACACAATTAGTATGTGGATTATCTTCTGTTTAAAAATATTATTTCAGTAAAGTGTTATTTAATTGTTAAGTGAAGAATATTGTTAACGATTTAAAAATTAAATAAAAACAGAAAAACCTTAATTACAATAATTGAAGAAAATTTACATTAAACACCAAAAATTATAATAAATCAATATCTTAATGAAAATACTACACACGAAGTACCATTGGTAAAATATTTATTTTACTACCTTACAACTACTTTATAATTAAAGCCTCGATTTCATTACTTAGCGCTGCAGCCACGTGTTGCTCGAGCAGACGCGAAGCTTCATAAAAGTCTGAGTGTAGATTTTTTCTCGAAACAATGCCTACATACGAGTCTCCCGAGAGCTGGATATTCCTTACAACAGTTCTGACTTTCATAGCGAAGACAAAGGGACTTCCTACGTCCCAACAAAAACTCATCCACGCCAGATGATATGTCTATGGCGAGAAATTGCAAAAAAAGTAACTTATATGTATGTAGATACGTATGCGTCGAATTTAAAACGGGACGTTTTTTCCTACTTCGAGAAGAAAACTGTAGCGGATGCGAGAGAATAGACAAAAGAAGTGACTCTCAGTACGTTGTTAGATATCTGGCGTGAGTAAAAGCGAATGTAGATGAGCCTTCCCACCCTTGCTTAACTACTCGTACAAACAAAAGTCCTTATATAAATCTTATCCCGGCGAGAACTCGGGCGGCGCCGGCTCACCTCTAGAGGTGACTACGCACTCCCCACGTCGAGAACTTCATCACAACAAACTTCACTTTTCAAAAATAACAATATCTATCATATTCTTCACAATATCTCAAATGTTAAAAACAAGATATAATTTAATTGAAACTGTTCGAATCTTATGTATTTGTAAAATATTAGAATTCAATTAAAACTATTATGATGTGTGATAATTAAATTATTATTTTTTTATAAAAGACATTTTTAAAATAAACTTTAAAACCTAAAATAAAAATTTTAACAAAACAAAAACCGACTTCATAAAAAAACATATTAATATGCACTAAAAAGTAAAAAAATAATTGCGTATTCTTCTATAATTTGATAATAAACTTACTATTTTCTACTCATCAATATGTAGGTACGAATGTGTTGTGTGATTGATAATTTATTTACAATTATTGTTACTTTTGGAGTCGATGTCAGCCAAGGTGGGCTTATAACTACATACACAGTTGTAGGTGAGATGTGCTTGTGTCGCACACGCAACTTAACGAAGCGAATAAAAGTCAATTTGTAATGTGTATGTTTTTAAAATATTCCCGTATTATTATTGCTAGGTATATTATAGTGTTTCCTTAGCTGACATCGAATATCGAAAAATCATCGAAATCGGTTGAATAGATATCGAGTTATTCGTCCATTTGTCGCGCACATACCTCATGCAAATTTACGACTTATATGGTTTTCTCATGGATTCCACTGTCAAACCTGGACCAAAAAAAATGGGACCCCATGGGAAGGAACTCCTTTCAAATAAAAAAAAAGTCATCAAAATCGATTCACCCAGTCAAAAGATATGAGGTAACAAACACAAAAAAAAAAAAAAAACAAAACATACAGACGAATTGATAACCTCCTCCTTTTTTTGAAGTCGGTTAATAAAGATAATTCAATGTTCAAATCTCACAAACACTGTCTAGTTTACACTGTAAATTCACAGTGTAACTTTTATGGAGGTAAACTGCTTTTTACTTATCCTTCTTCATTTAATTAGCGATTTTCTACGATGTCTGCGGCAGTAACTCCGCAAGGATTAATTCAATAAACTTTCATTCTGGCGTTCTATGTGTAATGCACTAAGAACACTTAAAAATGAATCTAGATGTTATATAGAGATAAAATTTAAACCTGGAACTAGAATGACGGTGTTTTGTATAATATACTTATTTTTTGGGTACTTTAAATTCTTGCTTTTTTTGCACGAGTGAATGAAGCAGGAGAAACGAAAAATGAAACATTTGTAAAGATACGACTATACAATATACATACTCAACCAAGCATTGACGTCCTTGCTAATTTCTGTCACTGCGGCCATTTTGTGCAAATGTGTGCAAGTTGGTGATGTTGGTGTATGTACTTTGTATTTCCTCGTGCTTCTATAGTAGCAAAAGTTTATTGGATTCTTAAAACTCATTTTAATTGTATTAAAATATTTTTTTAGAGTATATTCTGTTATTATAATTGATAAAATTTACAAAAATGTCAAAAATTGATGTCTCTCGTATGTCAAACCATATTTTGCATTACATACAAAATTTCTATTTAATATTATATCAAAATGATGTTAAACAAACTATTTTTGTCAATAATTAAATTAAGCTTTGTAAAAATGTTTTTGTTAGTACATTAAATAATTTATTTGTACCGTGTTCTCAAGTAAATTTGTTTTCAAAAATGGCAGCGTTGATTAGTTGAGTAAGGGACTCCGGAGATTGTGCCTTTCATTCCAGGGTTGTGCATCAAATTATTCTACAAGTTTATGTCTACTAAACGTTTTCAATGAAAATGAGACTATAAAGTTTCCGGGCGACGCAGAATGATTCTATTACGAATATGAAATGTTATTACCTCGGACGGATTATAAGCAGGAGCAGGTTCTCACAAATGAAATTGCTTCCCTCCTTTGGAATCCATTTTAAGGATGAATGATATAATTCTTACGAATAAAGACTTTGTCAAGCGGGGGATGCGTTTATTAGAATGAAAGCGCCATTTTATAACAAAGAACCTATCCAACTTCAGATCAGTAAAATCTATCTGAAGCCATATAAAAACGTTTAGAGTAATTTAAATATATTATAGAAATTTACGTGAAGATAAAATATTTTTCACGTCGTTTGAATACAGTGGAAAGAATTCAAGATTTTTCGTATTCAACACATTTTGACGGAATGGGTAAGTCAGCAAAATTTGTTAATAGAAAGAGCGCTCAGCAAGCAAGGCGAAGGTATTTGGTTAAACAAAGTTCTATTTACATAATGTAATTGTAATGAGAATCTAACCGCCATAATATGTGGCGCCTAAATATTTAAATTTCACCGTGCAGCATTTAAGTGAGATTGTACTTTAATTATGAATGAAATGAAAATTGAAGGCATTCTTGGTTAAAATTAAAACAGATTAGTTGAGATCAAAAAAATTAACATAAAAAATATTGTGTAAGTATTCCGTTATAATATAATCAATACTTAAAATGAATAATTTAGTATACTTATTCTTATCACCTATCCATTCCATTAACAACGTGACTTACCTGAAACAAAAATAAAAAAAAACATTTGAATTATATTTTTAAATTTATTATATACATATGTAGTATACATTAAGATTAAATATGTAGTAACATTATATTCAATGTATTTACAATGTAGAAAAAAATATTTAAATAAAATAAAAGATTTATTTGAATTATCTTGATATATTAAGACGCAGATCTAAACAATTGTAGACTGCGCTCAATATACGAATACGCCCTTAAGGCCAGTGCAGTGGCCCGGAAGGACCCGTAAAACGACCCACGACTGCTTCTGACAAGCCAGGGAACTAATCGTAACTAATACGATTTAGTTTGCATCTCTTTGTTGAATGTTACTCGCTGTCAGAATTGTATTTCTTGTGGGAATAAGTTTTGAAGACTATTTTTTAGTTTCTTAATTTAACATTAAACAAAATGAAATAAAATTTATTTTATTTAAGTAGTATTTTACAAGCATTATCGAATCGTCATTTTAGAGTAGATTCTTCCGAGAGGAACCGGCTAGAAACTCTATAGTATATATATGTAATATTGTCAATCATATAAGACAAGATCGAGTATTATGTTTTACATAAAGTATTTCTTTAAATAAGTTTGTTGCCAGCTACTATTAAGTGGCAACTACAGCTCATAAACTGGATCTGCGATAAGTACATTAATTTTATATAAGTGCATTATCAAAATTAGATACTTAACTGGTCTAATTATAGGTTTTGTTGGGCGTGATAAGTTAAATAATGCTGTTTCATATTTTTTCGCATAGCAAATGATAATAGAAAGCGCCCGCTAAATGACTTTAGTAAGGTTTTTTATTTGTAATTACACTAGATCCCTAGCAACATAGGACTAAGTTTGGCAGTATAATAAAAATGATAAGTGATTGCTGCCTTAGATTACAAAACTTCAATCAAACCAAAATAAAATATCATTATCAAAAATCAACTATAAATCTCTCTCCTCGAGAAATTATATTATGACAATCTTTCTCCTCGAGAAATATTGTCATAATATAAATAATATTAAAATAAATAAACATAAAATTAAATAAATATAACGAATATGTTATTTTATCAAACAAACACAAATTCTAGATTATTACGTGGACATATTAACTGCATGTAAGTTGAAACTCGCGTCATACTTAAACTAGTCACTAATTACTGCGTCAACTTTACGTTTATTAAATTTTAAAACATTAAATGTTTTTGTTTAATTTTATGTTGATAAATACATTTTAGTATAACGTTTCAATCATAATTTTGAAGTAATAAAAATTTATATTCCAAACAGCTAAAGATACTTTTAAATCTTTATCTTTAGAAAGGATCAAATTTTCTTATAGCCTACGGTACCAGTGGCCACAATGTAATTCTTGACAAATTAGATTTTTGCTAGGTATCGCTGGCTTAGACGAAATTACAGCTGACTTTGACTCGAGTGCAGGCTTTTAAACGTGAATTAGAGGCCGCGTCGCTCAAGCGTTAATGGCGTATTATGACGGAGTGGGTGTCGCTACTAAAAATCATGGTAGCCATTTTAAAGTTTCAAAAGAGGTAATGTTTTTTAAACGTGTACAATTGAAAAAGTTAAACTTAAAGGTAATAATTTAACATGCAGTATTATTTACCGTTACCAAATCATGTCTTTAGTTGATGATGCCCAGTTAAAATCTCCTAAATAGTTAACATGTTTGTGTCATTCGCTTTGAAGGTTGCTCAGCAAATAAGCCTTTTTAATTTTTCACATAATAACATACCAACGTTCATGTCATGGTTGTAGGGTCCAGGCGGTTGCGAAATAATAATCGGGTACCGCCTGCCATCTGCCGGAAGTTTTACAATGTTTATGAGCTCCATAGGGAAGCGTACATAAATTCCAACCAATGAATTTAAACACAATCGTTGGGCAGTTATAGCCTAGCTAATAATAAATAATATATTTTTGGTGAAAAAGATTTGTTATCAAGTTAAATAAGAATAGATCACAGTATCACAGTAGGATAAAAAATTAGCCGCAGCCTCTATACCAAAGTATTCATTTTAAAATGTAAGCTTAGAATTTCGTATACAAGCGCTCTTAATGCAATAGTTTCTTCACCTAGTATTTCACTACGTGAAAAGACGAAACGAAATTATTTCAAATTCAGCATTAATCCACGAATCCCAAAGCAACGTTTCCATACCTTGTAGGATTTCCAAAAGAAAGCTGCTTGGAAAAAGTTCCGTCTGAAGTCTTCGTGTAATCTTACTTATAAAAATAAACTTTTGCATTAACTGATTTTGAATCAGGGGCGCAAAAGTTCTGAAGGTAGGCTAACCCATGCCGTTCGAGTCTCCTTCGTAAAAGTTACTGAGTCAATCAGGCAGAAAATAGAAACAAATAAATATACACTTTGGTAGTTTTGACTTGATAAGCGTAAGTAGACTCAGGGCCTGAAATTTATGGAAGAGTTCGGCAGATAATGTAGAAGTTGTCAGATAAGAGAGGCTTTACTGGGCCTCGCGCTCTGCAACGAATATAAGCGAGCTTATATGAGTGTTACACTTTAATGTTATCATAACTTCCATCCACATGTGACGGTTTGTATTATTTTGGATTTTGTTTCGTTTTATTAATATTACAAGAGGGGAATTTAGAAATGTAATTATATGAGAATATATTTTTGCATAGTTATCTTTATAATTATATTTATAGCAGGAAAAAAGTAAGTTTACATTCATCTACAAAAATAAAAACAGTAGTCATAAAAATTTTAGTGTTTTCTACGTAATTTAGGTACTTGAACAGAAAGAAAAGAAAAGTAATAAACATTCAATAATTACATACGTACACTTTACACGGTGAATGTCTGTAATCAGTTTAAAATAAGTCCCTTATATTTATTTTTGTATAATACTCCTTAATACTTACAAATTTGCATATCCTTCAAAAGTATTACATTTATTATTTTATATAGCAATATATAAAAGTGATTTATTGCTATTTAATTTTAATACAATCCCTGAGTAATTATATTTTTTATTGTTTCAATTATTATCCTCTTAGTAGCAAGCGCTGTTTTCGATTACACTCGCTATCAATTTCGATTATCTCAGGCGCTGTTGGCGTCGCTTTATCGCTTTTAAAAGTATATTTTCTTAACAATAATTTATATTACGAAATGAATTTTGCTTAAAAGTTATTGCAAATAAGAAAATAGTATATTATTTTAATTTATTACGAAGTATATACTCAATAGATTATTCTTATCAAATAAAAATACGTGACGGTGAAATTACAAGTCAATCAATGTTTGTGATAAAATTGAAAACCAGAATATCACACGATTCCCTCAGGGGGTACTTTAGTTACACGCGAAGAGGCTTGATCTTCAAATTTTTTCACTCCCTTTTTGGAAACAGCGATTGAGACTATACGTGTCGTACTTCTACCGAGCTGAGTGTAATTAAGGTGCAAAGATATCCGAAGTCTGCCGACTAGGGGAGCTTGGAGAGCCCTTCAGTGGTCGGCTATATACTCAAAACCGATGAGTGTTGCGTAGGCCGCTATTATTCCCCTGTTTTTTGCGATCAAAGATTCAGTAAAATATTAATTGGGTTATTTTTTTTATTTTTCACCACAATTTAATAAAAATCCTTAAGTTATGTAGACCCTTTCAAGATTTTTAACTTATAATGGAATAATCCGCATGTAATTTTGGCACGATATCGACTGATATGTATTTATTTATATAACTATCCATAGCTGTTTTGGCCCAGTGGTTAGAACTAGTAAATCTTAACCGATGATTGCGGTGTTAAGCCCAGACAAGCACTACTGAATTTTCAATCGCATAATTTGCATCATATAAATCATCTTGTGTTTGACGGTGAACTAAAATATAGTGAAGGATGTTGCTATCGGTAGCGTGTCTCCCGGGGAATGGTGAAAATAAATATCAATGCCTTTTTCCGCGACATGCATGTCTTATCCCAAAAAGTATAAAGCTACTCGGTAATCTGTAAAACAGTTGTCACTGGATACTAGTCTCTCACAAAGGAATGTGAACATTGTTAATGGTATATTATAACTGTACTGATTAATCAAACTACCTGTACTTTCCTTTGTGATGAGAAATAAATAATCATTTAATTAATCATTTCATTTCATTACTATAAATATACACCATTTTCTACTTAAATAATGATTCTGTGCATCGCCTTTAAAATGAAAAAAATTACCAAAGGTCTCATTCGGACGTCGATTCTCTAAGTCTTAAAATCGTATAAAATAACATATGGTATACAATTATATTACAATTGTTTTTAATGCTAACTGCAAAAAGTATTTAATATCTTTAAGCCATAAAATAAAATAAAATAAAATTGTCTTGTTTAAAAATTAATGAATATACAAACATATTTAAACTGAAATGTATATATACGCAAACATAACTACATGAGAAACAAAGAAAAATATCCAAGCATATCTAATTACGATACTTCAACTTATTTCCGATATCACATTAATTTCTCGGGAGACATCTTTCAAACTAAGCAATAGCAGCTGCCCAGTAGTCGCATGTTTATCGAGAAATTGCCTAATCTCGAAGACCTACAAAACAAAACCACATTGGAAATGTTGAACTAAAGTATTTCTTCTCTCTAAGGATACTAGTGGTGGAACCCTTGTCTGCGCTAACCGATCACACCCTTAAGGCTCCCCGAATTACTGTCCGGACTGATTACCGCCTTCGTCCTTTCCCCCCTGCCTCGGCCACCTCCACCCGTATACGTCGTCCGCCCCGAGCCCTGCGTCAACTATTATTATTTGTGTTTTCCACTTATAATTTGTGAGCTGGAAAAGTTCGACAAACACCAGTCATTTTATTAAATGTAAGAAAACTTCTAATAAACTTTCGTGTTGCGCTCTGGGATCATTCATTAATGCGATTGGATTTAGTCGATCCAAAACTTGATCAAATCAGACGTCTTTGATTGCCCGTATAATATTGTTAGATTAATTCGCGGCCAACAACCTAGAAGATTTTTCGATTTCTGAATAATAAATTTCATTTGAATAAATTGTAAAAATTGTTTAAATTGCTGCTGAATTTAATAAGTAATAAATATTTATGCACGTGGTATGTGTGTGAGTTTATCGTTGAAATAAATTTCAATTTATGGCAACCACAGCTCGTTTTCATTAGAGCAGAAGATGAGTAACAACACGTTTTATCAGAGAACCATAACAAACGTTTCTTTATTAAACTTTATCTTTATGACTTTTAATGGCACACAAAATGTACGACGCTTAATGCTTTTACATTTCCAGTTTTTCCTTCAAATTGTTAAAAACGTTTGTTCATTGGTGCGTAACAAATGTCTCCCTCAAGAACAGAGATGCGTCGACATGTGCCTTACATGTTCCTTTAACCTAATGTTTGCTGCTTAAATGTTTCATCTTAAGAGAATAAGTAATGATGTACTCACACAAAATATCGTCGTATGTATGCGAGGGTAGCGTCATCATTTAAATTCACTCAATTTTAATTTGACGTGTAAAACAAATGAACGAATAAATTGTAAAATTTTCGTTTAAAAATATAATAATTGCTTCATTTAACAGGATGTCATGTGGTCTCAATAAATTACTGTCAATTCAAGAATATAAAATTGTACACCACAGCGATATATCACGATTGTCATTAATACCGCTCCCACATAATTATCCAGTGTTCGAATTAAACTCACGTTAAAGTTATTATGGAAGCACCTATCTTCCGTTGTATAACTATCACGGTCGTTATCGTGTACGTACAGTCGCCCTCGGTGTACGTGTTTGTTGCATTTCGACCTTTATGCTGTGCGCAATAAGGATCGCGAATGTAATCACTAGCGATCGTGTGTACTTACACCGTGCTGCCTTTACTGTTTTCAAGTTGATGGTATTTACTACGGTATGATAAATATTTTTAATTGTATAAAAAAATGTGTTTCGTTTATATATGTATTTAAGTCTATATGAGGAGAATACTCATGAAATATTTAGATGATATATATTCCACATAATTACTAATTCGTATATTTATTATTATTTAAATTTATTTATATTCGTATTCGTATATTTTTCTATTTGTCATTTATAAGATAAAAACAAACTACAGTTCGAAATTAAAAAATATATTTTTAAACATAGAAGAAAAATCTATTGTATAATGAGAAAGATAATAATGGCTGCATATTCTACAATCCTGCTGAAATAATTTAAATTTTCTATTTTTTAAATGATTATTTTTATTGAAATCTCAATTTCATAATTAACTAATGAGATTTGTTTAATAAATCTGTGACAGAACAATAATTGTTCACGACACAATTTTTTTTCTGTCAACGTTCATTTTTTTGGTAAGCTGCTTAGAAATCTCTTCAAAGGATAAGCAAGCTTTTATATTCTGTATTTCTTTTTTCTTTATAATTATATTTGTGTTTGGCACACAATTAATTTAACACATTATGTGTTAAAGTAATAAATAAAGTATAACGATATAAAATTCCAACAATACACAGCATGGTACGTGTGTGTGTTCCAATTTACATTCGATGACAGCGAGATAAGGTCATTGATCTTTTAATTTTTTAATTAATCATGTCAACCTTTACCAACCGTCACGAACTCATAAAACTTTTTCGCACGCTAATTATTTTATAACGATAAAGTAACTAAGCCTTAATTAGAATAGTAAATATTTAAGTCTCATTTTGTAATGAAGTAAAACAAAAATATAAGGTTAATTCATGTTAAATTATAATATATACCTTATTTTTAGAGTCTGACGGTTTATTTTCCTACTTCTAAGTTGCGTTAAAAGTGTTTAAAAGTACGTATTATTTTATTATCGTATAAAGCTTAGATGCTATAATGCATATAAAAGTCACACATTTTTAATAGAAAGAGATCGAGTTAAATGCAAACAGGTCTTAGAAGACGTTGGGCGGAGCACGTCGGACGCATTGGAAGATGGATAGCGGGAGTAATCAGTTAATGCATTATGCGGTTAACCTGCAAACCGGACGGAAACTGTGTGTGCATAAATATTGATACAAATTAAATTGCAACGCCTTGTGGTTATGCGAAAATTACAGACAATATAAATATTATATCAATAAATACGTAATTGGTCACTTTTTAAATTATTTATTGTTTGAATTGCATGATTTAATAATGCAATGTATTTAATTAAATGTTCATTTGCATGGTAATAGTTACAACTATATAAATTTATATACGATTTATAAATACGACATGCGTCTAAGTATTAATCTCATATGAAGGATAGTTTAAGGATGCGACAACTACTTTATAATCCCGGAATAATTAATCATTTCACTTTTTTAAAACTACAGTTTGAACATGTATAATATCCTTTCTCAAGTCACTTATCAAATATGTAAGACATAATTGTTATAATGCGAAAGTGTGAACCGAAACAGAAGTAACGGACTATGCGAACTTTTTTGACAGTACAACTTTTTGCTTGGATTTGAACCCCGGACTTCGTGATCTACAGCCATAAAAGCCAGCAACTCGACCAACGAGGCAAATAAAACAGAACTCAAGGTTGAACATAAAGATAATACGACATATATTTTTAATAAAACCCATTGAGGATAACGTGGACATGCCACGAACAACGCATCGCGACCCGCCGTAACAAAAGTAAGGTGAACATTTAAAAGATAGATGGTCCATTCGGATAATACCGTTATCAGCAGGGAGGGCGCCCCCGCTCGTATACTTATTCGGCCGTTTCGTACGACGTTAAGTCCTTATAAAGGTAACTGTTTTACTGAAAAACTCCTATTTTCATGACAAAGCGCCCTCTTAGCCGCCCCGAGTGAAAATTTTAGGGGATTTGCTGTTTATTTAGTTTAGTCTTTGCGGATGTAATAAAAACTTAGCGTTGAATTATTAAGTTGAGCTTAGTAAAGTAGTGTCAAGGAAAATATACGAAAATTATATTTTTGAATTGAAAATTGATAATGAAATAAAAAGTATTATTTCGTGTTATGTTTTGCCTTGTGAAATAAAATTTGTGTTATAATTTTATAAATATTATTAAAATATATTGTGTGTTTATAATTTTTTTTTTTATATAAATATAGTAAATAAAAATAGTTGGAGTTGTTGGAGATAAGATATATAAAGACAGGCAGAAATTACTTTCTCATAGTTTTTGTTTATTGGCTACTATACAGTTGGCTCAGCAGTTTTTAGCTGTCCTTAATCATATTGATATGAATCCGTTCGTTGACTTCATCACAAATAATTTTTTTTCTAGTATTTATTATTTTTTGTAACACGTATTGAGTGGTATGTAATGTAAAAAGTATTTATATATTTAAATAAAAAAAGGATTTACTTATGTTAAAAAAATAATCATTTTCATATAATATAATTATTTATTTTTTTTATATAGTGTGTGGGTCTTAACTACATGACATAAGCAAACCACTTAGATATTCATCTAATAAATTTAAATTTTGTATTTATATTATGTTCGAATTCATTAAGTAACCCGGTTGTAAACAAAACTATGTGCATATCCAACTAACAAAACCATTCCATATTTGAATAATAAGATTCAAATATTTATTTTAATATATCTAAGAATTCAATTATGTATCTGTATACACATTTTAATTATCGTTAAACTTATGCCACGATTTATTGAAGCCACTCCCTACGAAGCTACTAAATCATAACCTACTAATCATCCATTACTATACAAATAATCAATAATTGACGCCTTTGCTAGAGTGATGAAGCTACGAGTATAATCGTTATTTTTTATTCACAAGGGTCGTCAGTGATGATAGTTCAAATCAGAAGTTATTCAAATTTTTCAAATATTAAATCTATGTGTTTGCAGTCGCAGTCGCATGTTGTTAAGAAAACTGAGAATGTTTGAGTGAGAGTGAGAATCAGCTTGATTTTTATCTCTCATCTTGGAATAGAGTATATGCATTACATTGGGTCTATTTCCTTCCTTGTCTAACGATGCAGAGATGACCCAGTGGTTACAATATTATGTCAATTGAACTGGTGTTAGTGGCTTAGAGTCCAGGCAAGTACTGAAACACGTGTGTGAGTTATGTTATGATTTATCTTATGAATCTTGTCTCGCGGTGTGGAAATCATTAAAGTTAAAACAGAGGAAGATTTAGCCCAGCAGTAGGACATCAACTGGTTGTTACTTAACTTTTAATTTTACTTGTTTATTGTCTAGGCCAATCAAATCTTATAGGGTTTTCTGTCAATGTCCAATTTTCATTAGCAGCCCGGAGTCTGGATTGTAACTGTGCTTACAGTCCCGAGCTTCAGAAAGTATATTAAGCCGATGGTCCTAACTCTTCCCGATCAAATTGGATTTCCCGAATTCTTTAAAAATGTCATCCCAAATTATATATTTTTTCATATCTCGAATCTCAATTAAATTCTAAATAAGAGGATGTTTAGCTGCTTAATGTCATAAATCAATATCAGCCAAATCCCAGTACTAAGCTATTTGAGTTAAGGCATTTGGCTTTTGATATATTATTATCATTTACCTACAAGTATATAAAATTTCAGCACGAAAGCGCTGATATTTATTTAAATGAATTACGTGCATCTGAAAATGTCACATTTATAATCTACAATGAATTGTAGCTGTCAGTTCAATTTTGTCATTCACTCCACCATGAAAATTTAAATTTGATGAACGTATGAGAGTGTACTTAAGTTGAATTAAAATTATTGATATTATATTATATGAGGATTATTAGATGTCAATCAAAAGTTGTAATTTGTAATTGAAGATTAAGCCATTTAAATAGATCTCAGAAATGTCTATTAATGTTTAAATCAAATAATATTTTGACATTCATGACTACATTTATAAATACTTAAGCAACAAAATAACTTGTTTTCATAATTCATTGAAGTGAATTATAAAGACGTTGAAAGAGTTAATGATTAGTGAATATTAATTTTATATTTTATATTCGATGGTATTTCGTTTTAGGTCTTTTTTCTTTTTAGGTTAGTATTCAATTTTTTTTTTTCCAAGGAAGGCGGACGAGCATGTGGGCCACCTGATAGTAAGTGGTCACCAACGCCCATATAATTTGAAAGAAATATGTACGAATATAGGTAGCGATATTATTTTAATTAAGCTATTAACTCGTTAATATGAAACTTTGTTACTTTAACGAAATGTTTAAACAAAACTATTCGTTTTTACATTAGCGAGAAGTTAATTTAATAAATTTGTAAAGTATTAAAAAAAAGAACTTCAAGATTTGTTCATTCTTAACAAAGTAGGTTTTGAAGAAACGGATTCCGTGATCCGTTAAATAAGACTTAACAAGTAAAGCTGACTTCCGCGCATGTGTGCACGTCCCACGCGTCACGTCACGTTATGCTGCTTACGAAAATAAATTAAGAACAAATGAAATTGTTCAAATACCGTAAGAGCATAACGTTTTTTTTCCAATTTACATATTTAAATTCGATTTATTTCATACAAAAATGAAGCTCAAGCCACTATGGAACAGAAACAATGTTAAACGCAATCCATGATCGCATCAAAAGCGAAAAAGTACGAGAGATTTTGATAAAATGTGTTCACATAAATATGAAGTTGGTTGCTGTTATGACGTACTGAAAGCAATATAAAATCATAGCATACGTACGATAGGGCAAGGTGAAGTCTCTCCTTGAGTGGCTAGTTACAATGACGAGGCAGATAAAGTGGGTCGATAACGTGAAATAGCAATGTGAAAACGTGGCGAGAAAATAGCATTATTAACCTCCCGGGCATAATACGCGCGCCAGTGCGCCAGATATGGTAATGATTATGTAAATCTCCTCCTCACAGGTACATCTTGGGAACGTTATATACTTATTAAAACCAAGATTGCCAGACCGAAGGGATTGTACGATGGAAAAACTTCGCCCGAACATTTGAACTTCCACTCGAGTGTTTATCGCCTTTAAATTTTTACGACGTTAGTAATTCGAAATCTCAGGTTTCCTGAAATCGGACCATCGACATCGAAGTCATACTAGGCGACTCTCTTTTCAATTTTCTTAGTTTCTTCGCTCGAAGCAAGGAAGTATTGTATGGCTAGATTCTTATCTCTCTCAAAAGCTATTTAGCTAAATGGAATTTACAGAGCCCGCACTGCAGTTCGACGATGTACAATGTAATATTTAAAATCTGGGAAATTTGAGTCTTAGTCGTCTGTCGTATTTATTCAGTCATTCTAAGTTTAATTTCATTACTTCCAGGAATTTTCAATACTGTTATAATTTAATTAAACAATATACTGTTTATATAAAGTTTAAGGATATATTGTTTTTAGTTTGCAGTCTATTCAATAAACAATGACAAACAATTATACGGAGCAGCGTCGGAAATGTTAAACTCGAATTACCTAATTGAGCCCCGTTAATCAAGAGAAGGGAGTTTTCACAAGTGCTTAAATTATTTGCCTCAAACATAAAACATTGAAATTCAAAGCGTATCTCAAATATTTCAGACATCGCAGACGTCAGGCTTAAGACAAAGTGAATTAAACGAATAGAAAATATTGAAAACGAAGAACATCAAAAATACTGACCTCGGATCTTGTTAATGAACTTAATGAGTAAAGAAACTGGAAGTTGTATTGCGAAAGAAACTTCACGAAAGCATCTTGCAAGTTTCAATTCCAGAATGCTGTTACAACGCCGTGGCAACATTCAAACAACTTTCCGGGAAGAAAATGAATGCATCGTAAAATAAATACGTCTTAATATCTTATTCATAGACTTAAGTGTTTTGTATTTTATCAAAAAAAACTTTAGTAATATAACAATGTTTTACTGTCTGGTAACCGACTTAAGGTTTTAAAGATAAAATGAATATTACTTATACGTCTTTTTGATATACCTCAGTTCCAACTCGTTGCGTTGTATAAAGTAAAATAGATATTATAGGAACTCAATCCATTCTGAATAGTGAATTTACTGTCGTTTAGACAGTCTAAATGTTGTTGCATATACGCAATTTCAAGATATCTCTTTAGAAGTCCCGAAGTTGGACTGGACAAAAAGCCACGCTTCTCGACCAAGGGCAAAACCGTTCCATTTCGCTTGCTCATAATATTACCTTTGATTTAACTTTCATGTTTGCATAAAATAACATTTCGTGCTCTCACAGCAGCCTTAAGATTGGCTCTCTATTTTACAGTGGACCAAACTTCAGTAACATTTTCTTTGAAACTATTTTACGTCGTTTTAAACTTTTATAAGATAACTTTAAGTGGAATGGATATTTTAAAAATTTATTAATGGAGCAATTACGTATTTAAAGGTTTTATTGAAAAGTTTTTTAATATAAGATTTGGATATTTATCAAAAACAGAATGATATATTTATGACTTATACATTTACACTAAATATTATGGTAGTTAGCAAAAAATAACTATTAATATAATAAAATATGACGGGACTTCAACTTATAACGACTCATATTAATAAAATGCTATTAATGAACAACCAAATTTTTTGTGTGTTTAAATAATGTACTAGGCTTAATATTTAATTGTCATTTGTTCTTAATACGTATGCCTTAAGTGCTTAAAATGTAATTGCATTATTTCTTAATATTCATTATTGAAAACAGACCAAGTTAAGTGGTTTTAGCTTGTAAAATCTATACAAATATTCATATAAATTTTAATGCATAGCATATTAATTATTTGATTACCATAAAAAATGAAAATAGGAAGAAATAAATAAAATAACTGACACTTAACGTAATAAAAGAATTGGAAAATAATTCCAACAAAAAGCAAGTCTCCAAAACTTACGTCAGACACTCAGTAAAATGAAATACGTAGTCGGCACCGGCCTTCGGCAAATGGTTTAATATCGAAATGTGATCACTTAGCGCAATCTCGTACAAAAGAAAAAAAATAACAGGAAAAGCCCCAAATGTATTTAGCTTATACTAGTAATCAAAATATGTATGTTTCAATCTGTATGCAGTTTGTAAAAAAAAAAAATACTAAAAAGGATTGATTCCATAATACACTCAATATTTAGCTTTTCATATTTTATGCTTTTTAGCAGCGAATCATCATTTATTGAGTAGCTGCAACTCACACATATATATGTATGATGTATGATGCAAATGTAAAAATGTTACTTTATTTATGTATAAGGTAACACTGTATTTTTATTAAATAAAAATAATAATATGTTTAGTTTCTACAAAAACGGTCTTAATAAAAATTATTAACGAAGATTAAATTTATTTTAATAATGATATATGTATACAAATTACGTGTAAAAAACTAAAGAAACGAGTGATTTTAACCATCAGTAATACTAATGCACACCTAAAATTATATTTAAAAATTACAGTGATAATGTCTTCGATTAATAATATACTAGATAAGCGGTAAGCACTTCAAAAACGGCCCGAAAAGTAAGAACACAATGACTATTGTGAGGTTATTTCAAATTAGTATGGTCCAATCATAACTTATTGCTAAGCAAATAAGGTTGAATATGGAACCACCGTTATTGTACATTTCCTATGTCTGTCTGTCATTCATGGCGGAAGATCGTTAGTGAATGTCAATACAATCTAAACCACACTTTATTGGTCGGGAACAAGGCATAGTATAGGTTGAAAATTATTAAACCTTTACATCGTTTTCTTCATTTTATGGTCGGTGCCACATTTGAGTATTGCTTTTGTTCGTGACGCCATATCTAGTAGTATTGTTGATCGAAGGATAATATATCAAAGTCCAACGTTTACTTTAGAAGAAATAAGCAAACTAACGACACACGGAAAAAGTGACTTTATACTGTTTAAAGTAACAAGCAATAAAAATTAGAGTAAAATCTTACGATCTTACTTATATACTTTGCTTGGCAACAATGTAGTCAAACACTGATTGTGCTCTTTCTGTCATTATTGATTTGTCATTCGAAAGAAGGAGATACAACATTGTTCAATTAATCACCCTCTTAACAACATTTATAACCATAACTTAAGGTCATTAAGAAACCAAAATTATTCTAAAGGTATTCAGAGAGGTGTAGGCTATATAATTTCACGTTTTGACCACGAGGAGTGGACAAGTAACCATAATGGCAACCAATATTGCCAAATGTATCAATGTAAATCCAAATTTAACTTAAGTTTTTTTGTTAATTCTGACATAAAAAGGCTCCATGGTACAAAATACTACCGCGATAAAGGCGGTTTTATTTCGTACCCTTCATTAAATAACGATAACTTTTCTCACTGTGATATCAATGAAACACAGTCTAAATGTTTATCCAAGCTGAGTTTACAAGAAAATCCATTCATTAATTTCGGATATTACCGTGCGTAACAAACAAAACACGTATGTGTTCTCGTAATATCTTTTCATCCCCCACAATTTTTTGGATAAACTTACTCAGTGTAATGCATTTTCTATTGCTTTATTATATATAGAGTTATAAGTGAATAGTTGTTATATATATAATAGTTGTTATATAGTTATAAGTGAATATATATATATCTGTTTTTATACATAAATATACATAAAACGTAAATGTATGTATGTATGTATGAAAATAATGAAAGCGTTTTCACACTCAGCAATATTTAAATAAAGCTACTAAAGATATGAATTATACTTATCCGGAGTTCTATTAAACACAAAGAACCGACTCGAAAATGGGAATGGCAAAATACTTTAAACTGTTTGTCATTGTCGCTGCGACATATTTTAAAAATATTTTTGTCAATTGTTGGAATATATCCAACACATACCTTTTTTGTTGTTTATCATACAACATAGTTCACTGTCAAAAGAATTGCATACATCATGATATCAAGCCGTAGCAAATAAAAAGTGCAGGTATTTGAAAATTCGGTTTATAATTGAACTAACGAGTTATGTCTTATATTTTATAATTAAAAATGCACAACTGCGAAGCGTCTATTGAATTCTTCATCGCCGTTAAAGCGGCCAAGAGGAAAATATTTACGCTTTTTCGAAATGCAGAAATCAAGTAACAAGGAATCGGTTTTAGCGAGAAGCAGCGCCAGAGACCGAACTGTTGAATAAAATGGAAGCATTGCACAGTAATAATGGTTACCTTACTGAAGTATGAGTAGAAATATTCGAGTGCCTACGCTACATCGCCGGCGAATAACTTGGCGAAGATGCTGAGTAATTTGTTAGCTCTTTTTAATATTTCCAAGTAGTCAACCTCGGTGAATTTTTTAAATTAGGTGGTAACCAAATATCATAGCATTTTCAGTCGACTTTAAAATTGAAGAAGGATATTAATCAGGCTTATTTTTATATAATATGTATACAATGCTTTAACAACACTGATTGTGAATTGATATAAAAATTCTCATCAATTTAATTATAAAATTTACTTTATTTATATTATACATAGTTATAAAATTGCATATTTGCGTTGGTACTCTTGCACAGTTGGTCATCCTTATTTACACAGAAATATTAAAGTGCAGTTGTGTTTGCAGTCGAATGACAAACTTATATAACTGGCTTTATATTATATACAATTATATTGCTTAAACTTTATTTTTGGAATTATTTCATAATGCCTTTTTTCAGATTGTTTTTTAACCCAGCAAATAATATAAATTAGCCACTTTAAATATTAAAAATATTCTTTAAATAAAACATAAGCTTTTCCAATGTTTTTTATTTATTGTCTCTTATATCATTTAATATTTTTTATTCAAATTTATTCTAAAATATAGTCACAAAATTCACCTAGCTATTTACTATAGAAATAGTTTATTCATTCAAAGGAACATACTCAATTTAAACGAGTTATTAAAACGCCAATTTATCTATAAGCTTAAGAATTGAAAGACGTCAGAAATAAACCCAAGCAGATAACTTATCAGAAACAAATCGAAAATAAATAATCTACCTAGTTAAGTTTTACTAAGCACTTTTTAATCGACTTTACAAGTTGATCGTGTTAATTAAACATAAAGCTAACACAGTACGAACTGTTGATTTTATCAATAAATACGAAATTTTGTAGTTTCTCTTTCCTGTTTCGATAAATACATTTCTATGTATAACGAATACATCGTTATTTACGTTTATATATACATTTCTATATTAAAAATCGATGAAAGTCACGAAACGCTTGTCGCGTCAATTATAGTTCATATTTAAAGTGGGTGAAGCGAAGCACAGCTGCTTATAACATAATGATATTATATACTTAAACCTTCTCTGAAACGCGCTGCACCTTTTAGTGAAAGTTTTATGTATATTGGCTTAGTAGTATTTTCAGTTGGGCATTACAAAAAATATCATTTTAATTTATTAGTAATATTATCATTTTAATAAATTAGTAAGATAGAAATAAATATTTAAAAATGAATACAGTAGTAAATTTATTCTCCATTATAAATGAACTGTATTGTTTTACTTAAAGGTTAATAAAAGCAATCACCAATATAATATTTTTCTCGAGTATCTATTTCTGCTAGACGTTATAGCAGTCCCTGAACTAATAATGATCAGGTCCCGTGTGCCATCTGTCTACCAATCTAGATTGGTCTAATAAAACCATCCATTCTGATACAATTAATGTACATACAATAATGTATGAGTTTTTCTGTTATTATATATTATTTATAAAATAAGGTAATATAAGGTAGGTGTAAATATAAGGTCCCCCCCGCGTGGGATCTCCACCTTGTCGTGGTGGGGGGGCTCAGTACCCGTGGTAAGGTCGGCCACGGGGAAGCTAAGAGGGATCCCGGACGTGGGGCGCTCCTCGTGGGCCTCAGGAGGAGGCTTGCGTTGGATGCGCCCAGGGAGCGGGTGCGGGGGACAGTTCTGTCTGTCCCTCACAGTCGTGTGATCGCGGGAGGAGAGGCGTGTCGGTGTTGCGTTGCCGCGCGCCCTATCTCCCGCGACCAAATGGGGGCGCACCATGTGTTGCGTTGCGGTGGGGCCGCAGAGGAAGAGGAGATGCGGTGTTGTCAGGTTGCCGTCCTCCCTGTCCTCTGCGGCCGCTGGGTGTGTCGCTGTGGGGGATGGTTCTGTCCATCCCCTGTAGCCGGGAGCGGTCGCGGGAGGAGAGGCGTGTCGGTGTTGCGTTGCCGCGCGCCCTATCTCCCGCGACCGAATGGGGGCGCACCATAAGTTGCGTTGCGGTGGGGCCGCAGAGGAAGAGGAGATACGGTGTTGTCAGGTTGCCGTCCTCCCTATCCTCTGCGGCCGTCAGGGTGTTTTTTGGCGGCGGAGCCCAACACCTTCATCCGCCGCCAAGGAGCTTGTAGCCTTCGGGCTATCCGTCGGGGTGTCAGGGTAGAATGCTCACGCGATCCCTTGGCACCCCCATAAAGGCGGTGAAGTATACGCTGTGGTTTTAGTGGGTATTACGGCCTTGCACTTCAGCCGTCGAGTCCCACATAACCCCCCGCTTTTCACCTTGCGGGGGGTATGCGTAAATGCATTTCCACAGCGAAAAAAAAAAAAAAAAAAAAAAAAAAGGTGTAAATATAAGGTAATCGGTCTAAAATAAATAGAAAATGTAATAAAAAAACAATCAAAAAAGCAAAAGACTACGCATATTTCGAATGCAATTTTTATTAAGTACATAATTCAAGTAAATGATTGTATGTATGTAGATGATTTGTATGATGGGTTACTTTACTATTTGAGCAGATTGGCAAGTAGATCATCATGTGGTAATTGGTCACGACGTATAGACATTGTCGTATTAACAACTGCTGGTATCGCCAATGTGCCAGCAATGTTGAGAAATAAAGTGTTATGTACCAATATATTTAGGTTATACATAGTATATAGCCTATAGTTACACTGGCTCACAAATGACAACACAAAAATCTCTTAATATCTTATCTTTACTAAATTTAATAATTACAAACATAGAATAACTTCATAAAACTATGTTATTCTTAAAGCGTCGATCGTTTCTCCGCATAACTCGGCGGTAGAGCTTTGTGCAAGGTCGTCTGGGTAGGTATGACCCATTCATCAGATATTCCACCGCAAGACAGCAGTACTTTATATTATTGTATTCCGGTTTGAAGGGTGAGTGAGCCAGTGTAATTACAGGCACAAGGATCATAACATCTTAGTTCATAAGGTTGATAGAGCATTGAGAATGTAAGCGATGGTTAACCTTTCTTACAATGCCATTGTCTATGGCCATTGGTTGCCATCAGGAGTCCCAAATGCTCGTCCGCCTATAGAATAAAAAATAATCTCTTAAAATTAATCCAGCCAGGTAACATTTTCACGATCAGTCTTCTCTATCTATTATTACATACATATTTTACTGTCTAATTTACCAAACCTTCCACTTGCATCAAAATATATTATATTCAAAAAATCTTTTTGAAAATTTATTCATAGCTCCTTTTCACTACGCAGAATTTAAAGAATTTGCTTCTGTCTTTTTCTTTTCCACATCGCAAAACCAGGTCGGCAGCCATACTTAATGCAAGCGTAGACTTTTCCTGGATTTTTTTTCTTAAATATAGTAAATTCACTATTCAAATTAAGTTATAATTAAGTTCTTCAAAATTTGATTGGTCAAGGGAGAGAAAATTTCCGAGGCAACTCGAAGTTCATTACTGTAGTTCGAAATTGTATTTTACAAAGTGCTCTGCAATTATATTTTTTTTTTTATTGAAATAAAATATATAGTTCAACTGTAAGACCTACATCGACAATAAATTGATGGCAAAAAGTAAGTGGGCAAAACATGAATAATATATTAGATACTGTCTGTATTTTTACGGCTAATTTAAAATAATGAATTATAATTAAAAGTAAATTGACCTAAGTACTAAATACTAAATTTGTTTTTACTTACTTGTTTTGAATTACAATGCGACTACATTTATTATATATTTACATACATACATAAATATACAACATATCAATTATTATGATCAGTAGCTTCGTTAAAGTTTCCAATGGTATCTAAACAAATATAACATAATGACATCTAATGCAACGAATTAATAAATAAAAATTCATGGTGTACAACAAATAACCGTGAACCGATAGTTACGTCTCAATACATTAATATAGTTTTTATCCCCACTCGGCTCAGCGTCAGGGAAGGTAATATCCTTATTTATTTCCGTTGGGTGTTCGCCCGCTAATTGCGACTCGCTACCCAGTGATTTTCCACGATCCCGTTTCTTATTGTAATTACTCGCGATATTTATGCGCAGTTTTCAGTATTAATAGGTCCCGCCTTGAAAACTTTTGTAGTCCTCTTCCCTATAATAGTAAAACATAAATTTCATCTCTTCATTTAAATGTCACCGCTAAATATGCATTATTAAAAGCACCACAACTTATTTACACAGCAAATTATGATCATAATAAATTGTCGGATTCATTAAATGCATAGTCATCGCCAAATGAAAATAACGGTTTAGAGTAAACACTGAATGTTTCATTATTCAGGGCTCGTCTCATTTAATATGCTTTTAATATACTCTTCAAATGCATTTTGAGGGAATTTAATTCACAATCAGCAGCATCAAATGCGGGGAGGGATTCGCTATAATGGCGACTACAGAAATGCAAATAGAACTGATTGGCTCTCTACGTCCTCGTTGCTACACTTACCTGCCTTGTCTATGTATATTTTACTACGCTTCCACGTTCGACGTTGATTTAAAGGATTCAATAAAGTAAATCCGTTAGCACTAAACGTATTTATTGTTAGAGTCAACATAAAATCATTTTGTCGAAATCACGTACATTACAAACGGAATTTATTAGCTATTTCGTAGCCGAAAATGTTTCTCGGGTCTTACAAGCGAGCCTGCACGTTACTATTTCATGTTGTTGCGATTCATTTCACTGTGGGCCGTAAGTGCGTATAGTGCGGCCCAGTCGTAATTTCGTACCGACATACTTCTATTTACGAATTGCAAACACGTGCTCATACATAGGTCGAGAGGAGTACCGCTGTGCGCCTTTCGCTATATCGACAGTATTCAAATTCTATCCAACTACCCGGGTTAAGCCCCCGTTGTGAATAGATAAGATAAATGGTGGTCGGATTGTCCGTCAGATAAATGCAATCGCTGTTTACCTTGTGATTCATAATTTGCATCATATCATTGACAAACGTCTCATGATTTGTTTTGAAGTTGCCTCCAAGAACGAACTTCCAAGTTGATATTACTCATTTCTAATATTGGCACGAAATACCTGCAGTCATGTTAGACGTCATTTCTAGCTCAGTAAATAGGGGAGTGATTAGGCTTCCAACAGCCTAACTTTCGCGTGCATCAATAATTGAAGTAGCGTGTATCATAGCGTTGATATTTGCGAAATACCTTGATACTTCGTTGAATGTAAACGTGTACTGAATATGAAAGACATATCAAATCGTCTGTAAACTCTCAAGACTTCCTAACAACGTACAATAGAATTTTATAGATGGAAAATGACACCATTCACGACAAGGAGCTCTATTGAACACGTTGTAAAGTTTTCTTTTTTATTTCGAATAAACATAAATATACTATATCTATACTAATATTCATTTATCGGTATAGATTTGTCATTTGTATGATTTTGTAGTAGGGGGTAGGTACCACCCACTCCTCGGATATTCTACCGCTAAACAGCAATACGTAGTATAGTTGTGTTTTATAATTAAAGAAAAGGAATGCGAAAACAATATAGCCTGTATGTCCGATTCTGAGGTACGAAGCAAATATGTTAGTTTATTTTATTTATTGTACACTAACAAAAAATAATCATACAAAAAAACATTTTTAAATCATACTTATTGGTACAAAGGTGGACATTTTCCAAACTGGGTTCACAGTTTGAAACATTTGGCTTATTTTTATACTTAATACTTAATCCAACTCTCTAACATACGGACGAAGCCACAAGCGAAAATTAGTCGACTATAATTCCAGAGCAAAAATAATATAACTAAATATGATATTAATTACCGTAGCGATGTCCAATTGGTTGACTAATATGCATTTTAATAGGTGGCCGGTATTACATGTGATATTTAAAGTGCAAATTAGAATCTGCATTATCAGATGGAAAACTGATTTTACATTATACACGAATATTCCGTGACATGTCCAGTATCAATATTAACTATTACAGTTTCGCTAATGTTGTTAATTTTACTGATAAATGCATTTATGATATACATTAATAGATTAAAAACGTTATTAGTAAACTACATATAAAGTACAATAAAACTGATTTTATTTGAATACGGTTTTTTAAAGGCTTTCGGCCGCATACTGAAACGTCATTCAAATATGAAGTAGAACTTAATTATTTGAGATAAATTTTAATAATTAAGTTCCACTTCATATTTGAATGACGTTTCAGTATTCGGCCGTTTGATAAACACTTTTTAATATGTATGGCTCAAATATTGCAACTGAATGTTTGACCAGTTTTTCACATTTAAACTTACTAAAATTATGCACAAATTGTTTGCGCTTGTGACAATACAATCTAATACATATATAACCAAAAAAAAAGATATAAAAAAGTTTATTTTTCAAAAAGAATTCGTTTCTTAACCTCAAATCTGTTTATTATTTAAATGTCTAAATCGAAATTTCGTCTAGATCGACAAAATCATATAAAAATAACCACCAATTTATAAAAAACACTGACTTGATGATTTTTAATTATAAATTAATGCAGCTATACCATTTGACTGTTAACCCTTAACCGCTGTTTATGCAAAGTTATTGCTTATTCGCCCCATTCATAAAATAAGCTTTAAAATAAATGGCGTCAAAAGGGTACCGAGAGGTTTGTTAAACAGGTGTACTCTCAGTATCGCGAAATCTTATTTAATTGAATGATAACAGCCGCAAGTCACTACTGTATTTATGTAAATTACAATTTAGTTATTAAACCAGCCTCAGACGATTTGGTACAAATGTAGTTGGCTTTATTCACATCAAAGTTTCGTTATTATGTTAGTAGTTAAATTATTAAAATTTTAAGAAGAGTTAGTTCATTATATTAATTTTAGTGACGTATTCTTAACTATACTAATATATTAGTAAGCTTTGAATGATTCACATTTCATATTTGATGAGCCGGTTGGCGTGTTTGATAGACATCCCTTTCGCGCCGCAGGTTGTGGGTTCGATTCCCACCCAGGACAGACATTTGTATGTATATCAGTTACCTGGTTTCCATGGTACGAGCTCTGCTTAGTTTGGGATCAGATGGTCTTGTATGAGGATGTTATTATTATTATTATATTCGGTTAAGCACAAAAGTGAACAAAATAACATTTGAATGCACAAACTTATAATTTGTTTAAGTTTACGAATGTCCAGAAAAAATAATCAATACTAGTGTTTAGCCCGCGGTTTCATCCGTGTAGTTCCCATTCCGTTTAGTATGTTACTCGCTGATATAATGTAACTTGCCATTGGTGAAAGAATTTTTAAAATCCGTTTTGTGGTTCACGCTGCAATCGTAACAAACAAACAAACTTACATTCGCATTTATAATATTAGTTAGGATTTCGCAGTCACCCTACGAGGGATATAATAGAAGTGTCAAATCGATTGATGAAATGAAATAAATCTAGAAATCACCAAAATGGAATTATGATCACATGGTCGAAAAGGCTGTAGAAATGGGAAAAAGTCATCGAATGTTCCATTCAATTTTTTTAATTAGTAATAGTTTGAAATAAAAATTTTAGTCTTTGAAATTCAAGTACAAGATACTTTTATTTTGATAGAAATTTCAAAGAGGATGTTTAGGATTTTAATCAAACGATCGTTGAAACAACTGAAGCCAAATTTGCATTAAATCCATTTATAGCGATTATAGAAGCGGAATAGTTCGATGCACACATATTCCGTTGCCAGTATCACAACGCACAATACATGTCGATTCGGATTACGCTATCGGCCCGCGTCGTACGTAAGTGGCTACGTAGCCTCAAATAGGCACTTACCGACACCGCAATGAGATGCCTCACAGCTTCCTTAGCTCGATCGTGCTCACAGATTGTACTATCGCCGTCGATATGACGCGCTTTTACGCCATAATTGAATTATTACTCACTCTCGGTGAAGGTGATCGCGAAAATATTTATGACAGCGTAAAATTTTGATGATGTCGATCTTTGAAAATCACTTAAGGGAAACGGGTAACACGAGTAACAATGAGGAATAAAATTAGGGTTCATTGACACCTATTATGATATATCGAAGTGAGATTTATCGTATTCTATAACAACGAATTCTATGCACATTTTACGATAGTAATTTGCACTCCATCCTTCTTATAAACGAGTACAAACTTACGCAGCGCACGTTCGTTCATATCAATAGTATAACAAATCGGCAGATATTTCGTCAGAAATAACCCGAATCAAGTTTCAGTGCGAAGGCTTTTGTGTATGGCAGGTGAAAAAGTGAGAGGCTTGATTTATTCGTATACTGGCGCCGCCTATCGTCGGATGATTGAACGGAGAACGTGTTTATACATCGAACAAACCGTGAAATATGACAACTGAAATACGCTCCCCAGTTTCTTTATTTTTAATAGTTGCCGTCGCTACAGGCGGCGATCTTATAAGATGCGGGACCCGCCTTGACTTGCGTTTTAATATTAGAAATATCGAGTCAGTACGAATACAAAAATTTGATTTATGTCAGTATTGCTCGTTGTATTGTTTTCTACGTTTTCTGCTAGGTTATTCTGTTTCTGTCAAACGCCTTCCTTGCTTTATGCGCGTATACTGTCGTAGAATTTCACATAATGTTTATATGAACAAATTGAATTCCATCTCTGTTATTAAATACGTCGAGGGCTTTTCCGGCTTAGTAAAATATTGTATAAAGTACAAAACAATTTCAATTTAGATAAATAAACAAAAATACTTTTCATCGTCTAAACCAACAAAGACATTTGATATACACATGCGTCTTCCATTAATTTATAATCTAGCCACGTATGTAAATAGAGCATAAATAATTTGTCCAAATCCAAACACAAACAAAGAAGAGGAAAATGTACCGTAACTAAGTTAAACGTCATAAATTATATGAACCATCAACCCAGTAAACTCCAATCCGAATCTCGCGATCTTGGCCTACGACATCCACGCGTGTGCAAGTAATAGGTACTTGCTATAATATGTGTGGCTGGGTGTCGACAGTCGATATTGACTTTGATAAACGATCTCGTCAGTGTCGCCCTACAAGAAGCTACGTCACTTACTTTGGTGCATTGCGGTTATATCTTACCAACCCTACCCTTGTTTACACTATCCGCGTAGTTTTTATGACTACTAACGCGATATTACGTCTTACAAGAGCACTTATAGTGTTCTTTATTTGTTTGATACAGTTTATTGCACATAAGTGGAGTATTGTTCACTAAGTTTCCATTCGAGGACGTATACGATATCTTCGAATTTTTCTCTGTGCTGTCTTGAGAAATGTAAGAACTTTTCTTTGTTCATTTGTCCTCCGTAAATCCTGTGTCCTTCCATTACTCATAATAATGTCGTTCTCCGCCTCTTAGTTTCAGTATGAGGAAATATTCTATACTCGGGACAAATGTCTATCTAAATCCAATAATTAATAAATAAAACGAGTGCACTAATCATAATTTGTGAAATAAACATTATCACACAATCAAACGTTTCAAAACTAAGAAGTAAGTTTTCTTAGTTGTATATTTTATGTCGTATAATAGATTTGCATGTGTTGTGTTAATTCCAAACTATCGCTTCATGATATCTATTTATTCTCAATGTATCTTCGATTCCAATAATCCTAATAATCGCGTTAAACATGAGACCTATCGCATTGAGAAGGCCTTTGTTCTGCATTGATAACGGTGATGTTCGACAGATGCTTTCCGGCTATTGCTGATAGCATTTGCATAATACCGAAACCATTTCGATACACCTCGTCATCATCAGCAGCATGATCTCGTTACGGCATTGAATATCATCAATAATATTATTGACTTAGTATATCTATCAAACGGATTGGAATAATCTAATGTAAATAATAATCGATAAAACGTAATGTAAGTGTAAATGCACCATAGATGTAAATAAAAAAAAGAATTACCGTTCATAAAAATATTACACGTAAGTTTCGCATACAAAATTTTGAAATTAATAACGTTCCAAATAATTAAGTCCCACTTCATTTTGAATGACGTTTCAGTATTCGGCCATTAAAGGTCTTTGTTATCAATTATATTTGCAAAATAAATGAAAATCTGCTATTTTTGCATAAATATTCCATCTCTAAGTCCAATATTCTATATTCAACCTCTAAAACCAAAAGTATGTTAGAAATATGGAAGCAATGTACTTAATACAAAAAACTAACGCATATTAATCATTCCATAATGAAATAACGTTCTTAACACGTGTTAATTCATCCCACTTCCAACGATATCACTGTGTGTATTTAATACACATAATGAATACTGAAACGTCTTTCAAATATGAAGTGGGACTTAATTATTTCGAAACGCCATTAATTTCAAATTTCGCATACTACATTTTTAAAATAATGACGTACCAAATAATTAAGTCCCACTTCATTTTGAATGACGTTTCAGTATTCGACCGATAGTCACTAAAACTGTCATGTAAATAGAAGATTTTAGACCATATTCCATGACACTGGTTCGCTATTGCTTAGTATATACACAGTCGTAATTCCCAAAAAAAATATGTTGAAAAGTGTGAGATAAATTCAGACAATATTGAATCTATGATCGTCGCATTCCACGTCACCGTGGACAATAGTTTGACCGACCATCATATTAAATCCGTCATAACAACTGAAAAATGTGGTGTCCGTCATGGGGCGCCCGACAATTGTGAACATCAAAATTGATGGTTACCGAAACAAATGTGAATTAAAGAAAAACCCAGAAAAAAATATGGAGTAAAAATAAAAACATATTATTTATGTTAATAAAATGAATATATTAGTTGTTCCTTATGGTGTCTATTATGAGCGTCATGCTGTTTACCATCACGGTATACAAGTCGGTAATTTTTTACGTCAATAAGGTCTTTTAAATTTGATGTATAATAATATTTATATTGGTTTATTCTCTTAACGGAATCGTGAAATTTCTTGTATGTGTCCGAAAACACACATAAATAGCTGAACTAAGCAACGAGCCTGCGCGATCGCAGTCATAAACGAAAGCTAGCACTTTATAAACATTTATTACCATATTTACTTCACAGATTTTTATTCAATTTAAAAATACTTTTAAAGGTTTATTTCGAAATGTAAGTTTGCAACGTAATCTGTAACTGGCATTCGGAGCGTTGAATTGAACTCTCACCGTTATTACTTAGAAATAATCATAAGTATTTGCATAATATTGAAACGTCAGCGATACGGATCCTCGGGGCTCATTAACGTAATTGATCGGCTTTCCGCTAGACCAGAATCAATCGCACGTCCCACCATTGATTTGCATTAATTACCGCACCGAATGTCCCATATCGACAGTGTTCTCATAAAGCAAATGATTATTTTGATGGACTCGTTGTTTGATTATGAACGATCATTGTTTATGTATTATTAAATCTAAAAGCTTTTAGTCAAGCAAACTGTTAGTGAAAGCCAAATAACTATCTTTGTGGAAAAAAGTTATATTATTAAATAAAATGTTGATATTTGATATTTTCTTTTGCGTCTGTATGGTGTTTATAACGATTCAAAATATCAAGACATAGCGATTTTTATAACATTTTATATACACAAATAAGGATTCAAAAAAAATTGGTTCTATCATAAAAATTGCATATCGATGCGAGCGGATGAAAGCGCGGCTCGCTAATTTCTACAGCTCTATTTTTCTATCAAAATCTCTGTTCGAATTGAATTGAAACAAAAATCGGTATCGAAGTGCTTGCCAACAAGATAATACGAATTCTATCTCATACGCCGCACAATATAAAACCCGCTAACGTAAATGTAGCTTCAAAAAGCGAAGACTAGCAATCTAGCGGGGAATAATTTTTCCGTGTGATTGCGATGCGATGTTTTGGCGCATCGTTCGACAAATAGCCCCCGTCGCAGTCCGCAGGGCGGTCTGCTGACGTTACAATTTTTGCCGCTCAACAAAGCACCGGTATCTAGAAAAAATGTCGAGATTGGCGAACAGGACTGCGGAACCTTGGGGTGTCGGCCGCCGATTCGCCGCGTTGCAACGTGCAGATTGTACTGTCTGTTTCGTTTGCCTCTTAGCATCTTATTTCCAACAGAAAAATTGTTTAGAGACCGAATTTTCGTTTGCAAATTGTTTCAAATATTACAACTATATTCTTTAAACATAGTCCTCCTTTATTTTCCGAGAAAATAGCGCCTTAAATATTTCCTATACATTCACTGAGATTATCAGACCGATCGCATTAAAATACCTGGTGTAATATCAAACGCAATGAAAGTCAATGTAATTAACAAGATTGTAGTTAGTACTTAAATAAGTCATTTTCATTCTTGGAAACGTTTCCTAACTTAATAAACGACAAGCGCAGGAAGCTTCTCCTGAAAGTTGAGAGCGTATGCTATCTCATGCAAATTACGCCAGATTTATCATAAGACGTCTCCGTAATTGCGACGTGAGGAGATATGGTGGGAACTTAAAGCCACTCTGCAGAAAAAGGCAATTAAAGGGATAAACTGTAGCAGTTAGGTCGGGCGTCACGGATACGATAACGAGAAAGCGAGACACCCGTATTGCGTGCTGCGTGTATGCTGCGTCGCCGTAAGACCCGCGCGACACGTAAAGGGCGTGGAGCAATATCATAGACTACAGACTAGAGACGGAGCAAGAACATCCGCTACCAACACTATTGCACTTGAAGCTTACAAAGCTAAAAGAAATACAGTTATTTGATTTAAGTCGGGTGTGTACCACCGCCTTCCGCTGGATTGTGTTTGTGCTCGTTTGGCAGATTTCGAACTCGTATATTTTGAAACAGTGCTAGTCTCGTCATCGACATTTAAATTTATACATAAATGATACATTTTGTAAATTGTGAAAAAAATCCGTAGTAAAATTAACATAAATAAAGTAAGAGCTACAAAATCGTTTTTATTTATAACAAAACCTACCATTCGGTTATCATTAACTTGTTATAAATAACTTTTTAGGATATGTCGACATATGTCGTTATATTGGCTTTGCTTAAGTTTGGAAAACAAAATAATTAGCCAACAAAACTTTGTTTTATTTTTTGTAAGGTTTTAGTTTTTAATTATTTATTGTTGACTTTCAATATTCTACAACACGGTGTATTTTTCAACAACTCATTAATATTGTTACGTTGTTGGTTCCGAACTTTGTGAAGATATGAACGCAATTTGTTGAAATACCAAAATATTCTTTTGAACCGCTCTAACCTCTTCTCTCAACTCAAAGCCCAGTCGGAGAAATCAGAACATTTTTATTGATTAAAATATAGTTTTATGATATGAAACATATCATAAAACTAAAACTTTCTTAAAACTGTTAAGAATATTAAATTAAATCCAGCACACAACGCCAGAACAACTTTATATACACAATCGGCCCCTTGCCAAATCTTAAAGTCTTTAACTAAATTGTGTTAAAGAAATGAAACAAAAACGCACGGACTTCCCGCCTTGCATTTTTATAAATTTATAAAGCAAACAATTTTTTATTAAGATATTTTCTTTCTTAATAAGAAATTCTTCTCTAATTTACTTGATGTTAAATAACCTCTAAACCTACCGGGTAATGATATTATAGAAATATATTAAATAAAAAGGAAATTTATTAAATTTAGAACAATACGAAACCTGAGAACAATTTCGAAATAAAAAACAAATTTGATCAACGTTAACTCTTTATATACAATCAAATCCCAAAGTTGAAAAACAACAATTACTTTGTTCATACTAAAATAATTGTAAGAAATTTCTAATGTTATGCTATTTTATGTATAAATCCGCGTCAATAATAGTGTCATACGACTCCTGATGAACAAGTAACTCGTAAGGCGACCGACCCATCATACGATGACACCCTATTAACCCGCAGTCTAGTCGCTGACTTACTCGGCTAAAATGTTTTGACGGTTATAATAACACTTAAGTACAAACACTACAAGTTATGAACAAAGATTACTTTGAACTTATGTACATTGTGCTACAGATAAAAAAAAATCGCACTATTCTAAATAAGAGACAAAAGAATAACTGAAAATGCCAAAAAAAAAATTACTTTTTTTTTATCATTTCATAAGCTCTAAGATTAATTTAAACGTAAGAAGCCAATTTCTTTTCGCGTTTTAACCACGTCACCGTTTGGCAATTTTAGCATTAATAAAATGACAAAACGTGACCCAGGCTGTACCATCATCCATCACGACTACGTCAAGTGTTTGTCCGAACGATTAAAAAAAGCTGTACTGAACTGATGTGGCCCCACGTATAGGGTATTTCGGGACCGGTAAATGTTCTAGGAGAGGGTGAGATTAAATATTAAATTCGTCCGGAATTTCGACCTGGATAAGCGTGGGTCCGCATCCTATACCCGCTTCAAACTCCTGCCCACATCCGGAATGTAAACAAATATATGTAATTTTTATTACAGCAATAATTACCCGCGCTTGATTGCGGGCAGCCATGTTGGAATATTTTGTATATTTATACATTAAAATTGTTACTTTGTAAAATGTCGCTGAATAAATTACGATGCCTTCCAAATTCTGTACAAACGAATTTCACAGATATTTTTTTTATTAAAAGAATAAAATGAAAATAATACGTCGTAATATTACACTTTAAAATAATGTGTTATTATTATATTATAAACATAATTATATAGAGGACATAGATGATATCAAAATAACGTGAAGCTTATAACTTTATATAGTATTAAATGGAATCAACGGAAAATAGGGAGATAGCTTTACTAAAATCCAAAATAAATAGTTTGACGTAGGGTTATTCAAAACCAGCACAAATAACACAAACAAGATACGACAAAGTTACTTGAAGGCACGTCGTGTGCGAAAGCGATAACGCTCTAATGATTGATATACTCATACATCTCTGTTCAAACTAATGACAGGGCGAGGGTGTTGACTTTCAAGTTATTAATTAATATTGCTATTATTTTAGCAAATTATACATTCCTTGTCACATGTGGCTGAGCGGACATGATGAGACGGCGGTATCAATGTTCGTGATTGCGAATACTTACAAAGGGAATGAAATAAAATAACTCATGATAGGAACTGCATTCAAAGAATATCGTGAAAAAGAAATACCATACATATTCTAAGTTTAATGAATGTCGAATGATAGTTTGAAAAATAAATAACAATATGATAAAATGTCGTGGTCAAAAATCATGATTTAGGTGAGAGATACTTGAGACGCGGTGGTCCTGGGTTCAATTCCCAGGTCGGGCCAATATATAGTTATTGGGGTTTTCTGTCAGAAAATTCTCAGTAGCAGCCCGGAGTCTGGAAGTTGGAAGTGTGTACACTCCCGTGCCTCGGAAAGCACGTTAAGCCGTTGGTCCTGCGCCTGAACTCTTTCCGGTCGTGTCGGATTGCCGTCCCATCGGATTATGAGAGCTAAGGAAAAGAGAGTGCACCTGTGTTTGCGCACACACTTGTGCACTATAATATAAGTCCTGCGCAGTTGGCTAATCTCTCTTAAGATTGGCCGCCGTGGCCGAAATCGGTCTGGAGGACCTTATATCTTTAACTTTGAAGCATTGTTGTAAGCAGTAAAAAATCTTCAAATATTAACTCTGACTCCAAAAGTAGCTAATCAGTTATTATAAAATTAATAATCGGTTTATGTTTTTAAGTCTCAGCAAAGGTTTAGAAGGGTTTTACCTTCTAAAGACACTACTCAAATAAGAAAGTGACGCTAACAAAACAAGTCATCAAGCATTATACATCTGTGTATATTACGCGATACGAACCCCCTTACTTTCCACTTATATTCCACCCTAGCGGGTTATAATTTTTTATTCTTCCTTATTTTGAAGTTGGCTTAAAATAAGCACTTGTATAGAAATTTTATACAGAATCTCTTCTTCTTCACTTTATAGCGCTCGTGATTTGTTTTGGATATTTTTTTCCAAAATAATTAACGAAGCATTTGCATGTCAAGTATTTGATAGAACTTTATTAAAATCGAAAATTTATTTGTAAAAAATATCACATACCAAATTAATTTTACAAACAAAGATTATATTAGTATATTACCCGTTTGCAAAGAAATCTGTATAAATTACACATTTAGCTATTTACTATACATGCAAATAACAAGTTATATGTGCCGTCTGACAGTACATATGTATATACGTCATAGGGGTACATAATTTGTGTTGTCTCAAGTACCTAGTAATAGGGTGTGCTATCAAGAATGTCGATATTTTGCTAGTTTCATTGAACATTATAAAAAAAAACCGTAAGTACATGCTAAGCTATTTCCAATGTAAATATTTGTAAAGCAGAGGTTTCAAGGGAAAAAAATATATCAAGTAATATCATATTGATTTATAAAACCTTTTTAACCTATTCATTGGCGTATGGAAAAGGATTTTCTCTTTCAAATTTTCGTATAAAATATTTAATGGCACCTCTACCCACAGCATACATCTACTTACAAACTTCTTAGTTAATTATAAACAAAATAATTTTGTTAAACTAACAATCTGTCTGGTCTGTGAGTAATGTCAATCGATTTATTTTTATAAAATGTATTTCAATGAATATATATTATGAAACTATATTAATAAATTTAATTTACTTCTGAGATAATGAAAATCAATAGGAAACTACCAATAAAAGAAGGTTTAAACTATGTAACGGAGCGGAAATACTTGATCTGACTGTCAATGCATAGCGAGTGTTCGCCAGGGAATAATATCTGTGTAGCTCCGCGATTGCATTCTGTTTTAATTTCTTTTGAACTAGAGAACTATGGAATATCGAATTAGAACAATAGTAATAAAAGTTAATAACTAAATTTCAAATACAGAATACTAGTAGGACTTAATGCAGGTTTTAGTAGGCACCGCTTGTTTATTATTCGAGTAACAAATGTCACTACGTATGTTTATACTATATCTCGATTCCCATAACTGACGGCGCATTGCTGATGTAATACTTCTAAACTTCTTCAAAATGTTTTATTTAACCTGAGCACACAGTTTATATTTACTTATTATGTGCGGGCAATGTCATCAAGGGTAAGTGCGAAACAGACAAACAATCAACCAGACAATTATCTAAGAAATATTAATATGTTGTATTTAAGATAAAGTTATTAACATGTGAAGGTTATCTTGGCTAAAGAGATTGCCTTTAAATTATGAAAATAATTTGAGGTGTACAAAACCTGACACAACGACGAAATTATTAAAGTAATTGTTGACAAGAAGTATGTAGGAATTCATAAAATATACGAGAGAAAGCACAAGTTATGAGGAGGTCCCAACATGATTAAATGCAATTTCTTTACAAAGTATGCTCCCCGTTGTACTCGTATGTGGAACTTTTCCTTTCAAGACCGTTTTCTAAAACTCAGTCGATGTTCGAGCGCTTTTGGAAGTAATATAAAGTAAGCATATATTTTGTTAATCCTTATCCTCGAACAATTTGAACATAAGACGAAAAATTTTAAGAATCTTCGATTAATGTTATCAAATTGTAACGTCTTATCTTTGAATATAAAAGACATTTTAATAAGACGAATCGTGAGAATTAATCACCTTCCGACCTTGTCCAATTTATTTGGGTCAACGAAGTCTTTATATCTCTCTTATTTATCTATCTATTTTTCTGTCTCATTATGTCCTCAGTTACTTCCTTCTTGAACTTGTCACCCCTGACATCTCCAATCCATCTATCTACTCTCTTCTCCACTTATTTCCAGCCATATCCATTCTTAAATCTCTCGTTTTGATACGGCATTCATCCCTCCTTTTTTCATATCTATACTATGATAGTCGGATGTCCTTTCAAATTTCGGATACAGGTGTTCATTTTAGTCGTTCTATGTACGAATGGATATAATACTTATTATGTTGAGTATGTACTTAATAAGTATTATATTACACAACACATACAAATTTCAACAATGTTATTATAGCTGAACACATTCCCTTTACATCCGTTACTTTAGTTAGTCGATCTATATATTAATGATATAAGCTCTGATTATAGTTTTATGTTACAAATACCCGTCACACCACATTCCACAACCAGAGATAATTCTATTTCTTAGTACTTAGTCTATTTTACTTACTTAAAAATTACTTATTTAAAAATTCGCATACTAAATTTGAAATAAGCGGCGTCTCAAATAATTATGTTGCACTTAATATTTGAATGACGTTTCAGTATTCGGCCGTTAGACTCTTAAGACACCCACTAAACTATACAGCTTAATCGTCAGTATTAATGTGATAACCTAAAGAATAATAGAATAATATGTTTGAAAGAAATACATATTTTTTTTTTTTTTTCAAGCGGCCTGATAGATTTTAAAATAGGCACTTTTTATAACTTTAGTTAAGCAACCAAAACAAATGGATTAAAAACTGCTTATTTGAATTTAAAATAAAATAAAGTAAATGCTACGAATCTTTACTATTACTGATGACTACAAAAGTTTTGTACATGATAATTAAAGACTAGCGTAATTACTAGCAATGCTAAAAGTATTTGATAATTCATACTTTCCATGTCCAATAAAAGTAAATTACAAAGTAAGCGTTTTATCTTATTTTCCGCATTATTCGATATACTCGTAATATCAAAGTTTTGCATGTATTGGACACAGCTGCGAGCGCCGGGCACATTTTTCTCGACCTGACTACTCAACTAGTGCACTATCGGAGTGGGAAATCATCTAAAATGCTGCTTTATAATCAAGGTAACTTCGGAGAATGATGAAACAGATGTAGCAAGTGACTTATGGGCGGGACGAAGCTCATAACTAGCGTCCAGCGGCGCATAAGTCCCGCGACCGCAGAGTGAAGCTGCAGCCGCCGCTCGCATTATTCACGGCTATGTTATATGTCGTATTTTACCTTTAATTAACGACGTTCCATCGGACTTAGATGAAGCGCCATTTTAGCGCTCTATGAGTTTTAGTAGAATTTTTGTTGGACAGCTTGCTTCAGTCGCACCTGTTTCCAGCGTGTTTTCTGTTAATGCAATACTTTATTTAACTTGTGCCATATGTGTTAAAATTGTGTTGAGTTGTGACCTTTAATACCATTTACTAAAGTTATCAAATTATATTTTCTTTTTGTAACAGATGAAATAATAACAACAGGCGTGTTGAAAGTTATAAAAACTACAATAAAAACGCTACGAGTGCGATTTCGTGTAACCAGACATCCAAATCACCTATTCCGCGAGGCGCTACCCTATAAAAAGCCTACAATTTCATTAAATCCACCCTAAATAGTTACAAAGAACTTTGTTATTTGGCTGTCAGTCAGCCTTTAAAACCCGACAACAAAGTTAAAACGAAGTAATTAAAAAAGAAAACACAAAATACTTACAAAGTCGGAAGCCGGGCTCTCTTCACTTAAATTACTTGCGATTACACCGACAAAACGTTTAATGAAACACGTTAAATCGCGCCAAGTGGGCCCGCCGCGGCCCGCCACGCCACACTACTCGCTCGGCGCCTTACTTCGCAATCTACGATTTCTGCGGTAGTTGCTAGTTTTTACTCAAATATCTTACCCGTAAGGAGAGTTGGAACTACTTCAGCAAAGTCCATTAAGGAATATAAACTCACGCTATGGTGATTACAAATGCTACCAATTTTCGGGGACCGTTTCGGGGTCGATTAGAGCTTTTTAATTGAAACCTCCTCGGATAAACTTTGAAAGGACATCATTTTTAAATTAAGGGACCCTTCACGCCTCTATTCATTTATATGGGAATTTTCAATTATTCGTTTTATATATTCTAACGAGATATACTTACTTTGATATATCAAGTGCCTTTTAACCTCAAATGAAACACAGTCAATAATTGTCAATAATTCAATATGTTTCATCGTGTTTAAGTAGAGATTGAATTATAAAGTGACTTTGATTTATTTTATTTATAGAACGAACGTTAGGTCTGCTATGGGCAGATCGATCAAGAAGTGCAGGCACTAACAAACTATAATATTACCAGTTCGAGACTGCAAAGGGTATAAGTTCGACACGCGATAAATAATTGTATCTTACTACGAAATGAGTTTTATAAGTGTTCATAATATTATTTTTATTATGTTTCGATTTTTCTTTCGTTGTTTATCTATGATATGTTTCTTTATGATATGTATATGTATAATTTTTTACTTGGTGGTAGAGCTTTGTGCAAAATCGTCTGGGTAGGTACCACCTACTCATCAGTTATTCTACCGCAAAACAGCAGTACTCGTTATTGTTGTGTTCCAGTTTGAAGGATGAGTGAGCCAGTGTAATTACAGGCACAAGGGACATAACATCTTATTTTCCAAGGTTGGTTGCGCATTGGCGATTTAAGCGATGGTTAACATCTCTTATAATGCCATTGTCTATGGGCGCTGGTGACCACTTACCATCAGGTGGCCCATACGTTCGTCCACCTTCCTATGTAAAAAAAAAATTAAATATATTAGTTATGGGCATATGACCCACCTGGTAAGTGTTTCAAAGGGGCAATGACAGAAATATTCATCATTACTTACATCGCCAATGCGCCACAAACCTTAGTAACTAAGATGTTATGTCTCCTCTCTCTGAAATTACACTAGCTGACTCACCCTTTAAACCGAAACGCAACAATGATGAGTATGTTTTACCAGCCCCGACGAGTCTGTACAAAGCCCTGCCACCTAAAAATTATCCATACGTGAAGTGAATCCAAATTGTTTTATCCAATTTAACGATGTAAAAATCGTTATAATAGGAACGATGATAATTAATTTTAATTATAATATGAAATTGAAAATGAAAACGTCGGGCGTACGAGTCAGCAATTGTTTCAAATAAATATGTAAGCGAAGGAAACGCTGACGTCTGTGTTCCGCCGCGTCGGTGCGGAAACCGCGTCAATTAACTTGGCCGAGATGACATATTAGTCTTTGTTCCCCGTTCGCTCCGCCCTCTATCTACAACTACCTACTGAATTTACAAGGAACTGTATTTATAAGAGTAAATCCTTATAAAACAAAAACGATATTTCAAGCGAATCAAATCGAATGCAACGCCAAAACTATTCGAAATTTATGTTGCGTAACAGCACAAAGTAATTGATACGAATATATTCCCTCACAATGAAGCGGAATTTTCTATTAAAAAAATTCAATATCACGTAGCGTTTTCTGCCAGATGTCGAACAATTAAATTCCCTGAATCGATCCCAAATTAAATAGATCCACTACGAAAATAAAAAGTTTAGTGACTGTCAATGTCAAACAAAGAAGATGAAAAAAGTTTTTTCTCTCAATTCCATTTTCTTTCACGATTCCTCTTTCACAGTCTCTAAAAGTTTTCAAAATAAGAGGTTTTCGCGAGGAGTCTCAATTATCGATAAAGACGATATTAAAAATTCGTTTGTTTTGTTCTTAGCTTGCGCCTGGAGAGCGGTGTCCCCTTTTTTTCTATTGTTTGCGTAAGAAGGGAACCAGAAGCGGCGGCAAACGATAATCAGAAATTTGAATTTCGGCCCACAAGTACTGACTGAATCATCCGATTTTGCGCATCGTTTATCATAGCGTATAATTAGGCAAAGAAAAAGTTATCTTTTCCATCCTTCAGAATACTGTTTACTTCATTCAACTGTCCGTGCAACTTCGAACAAACTTTGCATTTATTCCTCGATCGTAATTTAACTTCTGTAAAAGGTGTCTTGTCCGAGTGTCTTCAGACAGCAGACGGAGTCTGTATCACATTTTACAATCGATAGCCACTTCGTTATCATCGGATAATCTATAGAACGTCTGAATTTACATAGATAGTTGCCGTTTGGTAATACTATGATAAAGGAACATGCTCTAAATTTATTCGTGAGCATTATAGTGTACCTAACATGTATGAGGCAGTGCTCCCTTAATGTATTCATGTAATTCGCATAGCCGGCATCCCCTTTGACCGGCCACGCAACACCGCATGGCTTGCTCGGATAGAGTAATATAACGTCATGTTTTAAAACCATCCATCACGTTTAATGTCCATATAAAAGAAGTTACTGGCGTGCCGTCTCTTTCCACCGTTTTATAGATTTATAACATTTCGGTAGAAGTAATTAAGCAATTTAATTTAAATTACCTCTTTTACTTTGATATAATTGCCCCTATAATATATGCTCGTGAATAAATGTATGTACATTGTTATGTTTCTTATCCTTTTGCATTGCAAACATTTCCCGTAATGTACTCAAATTTGTTATCAATTGGCTGCACTCAATGCCAAAAATACAAAAGAGGAATATTCTAACCATACCAGTTCGAGTAAAAGCCCAAGTGCCGCTACTTGAATGTAAAAAACTAGCCGTGCTAGCGAGGCGCGTCTGAAACCGATTTACATTAAATGCGGTTGGCTCTTCTAGTGATACCTCACATTTACTTAAATCTACAAAGCCAGATTATACTTTCTTAAAACTAGCCGAGTTTTCATATAGCATACTAAAATTGAAATTATAATATTTATTTCACAAAAGCAATCATATTCTTTAACGTAATTCATATTTCATAAGGGTGTAATAAGGCTGTTATAATTTTTCAATATATTTAACATCAGCTTAGTCGACTTAAAGTTAATATTCAATGTTATTTGGATATTGCATTCGTATAACAATTCAATATACAAATCTTCCCTCCCCGCGAAACCTAATATTGATTATTATGACGTAGGAAATTCGTCAAAACTTGATTGTCTGCAGCGGAAATTGTGCACTCCGTCGAGGAAACGCACGAATTTCGCTTTTAATGTGTTTGCAGTGTGCAAGAATAAAATATCTAATTTATAACCAATATGGGAAAGTAACATATATAATATACTTTTGAAGGCTTTGAATAATTATGGAAATTTCACTCGAGATACATTAAAAATACATTGATGAATGCGCCAGACTATATTAAATGGCTTAGTCATAAAATCACTCAAAATAATGAGAAGAGCTTTCTAATAGCATATCTGATGACGCATTTACATGCAAAAAATAAAGATCTACCTGCAAAAAAACTACTCCCCGACTACACATTAGACGCTTGTGTTGTTGAGAAACCGAAGGATCCTTTAGAAATTGTAGTTTCTGCGATGGACTATCCACGAAAGATGGATGACTTTGCTATTGTCCTTTGTGTCATGCTTTCCTTTTATTTTTACCGAGCAGTTTTAATCCTTGCACGTCACGATTTTTTCTTTTTCATACTTCGATTTATATATGTATGTAGTCTGACAATTGTAGCGTTTTTTTTTAAATATTAGTGTTTTTTATAACTCCTTAATTTTAAACAAAATAGAACGTTCATCAGTAATTTTTCCTAATTATTATTATGAATACAAATAAACATGATAAACCATTTGCCTGATATAACGATTTAAGATTAATTCATAGTTAATTTGTCGCTAGTAATGAAGTTTGTTACCTCATTACTTAATATAGAATTCAAAGCCGTCCATTTATATCCACAGTACCATTATACAATTTATAAAATATAAGATTTGAATTTTATTAAATAAATAGAAAATTTGAAGCTTTAATCCCGTAGTCGAGAAGCCGTGCGTTTATATCAAACTTTGTCTCCATTTCTACTTTCATACATTTATTTTATTCGTTCAAGAGCTGTCCGGCTTTCTATAAACTTTAAAATACTACTTCCTTGGAAAAAGAGTCATGGAATCCGTTTCTAAACTTGTTATACTTTTATGTTTTTTTTTTAATTACGATCGATAGTTCATTTTATAGAAAATTTATTTTAAATACGCGTTAAAAAAATTATAATATTACAGATACAATGCCTGGACAACCGACCTAACCGACATTTAACTTATTGAATCTACGACATGACGTGTTTTTATATACGAGAAGGTAGTGTTCAATATTGGAATAAAATACGCCAACATTACTATTTGAGATTTAATATAAAGAGATGGAAACGCAAATGGACTGAATATGTAGTAACGCGATTCAATCAGAGCGCTATAGAGTACGGACGGTCTCAAGATCACAGCCTGCATACTAAATTATTAGCCCTTAGTTATTTATGCATCATGAGCCAACATCTTAATAGCGAGCGAGAGTTATGTCCAGCCTAAAATAATATTTTGTGTAAATGTTTGAAAATAAACAAGCGGCGTCCGACCACGATGTTTTACAATCACAATATGTAGTAAGTTCACAAGTAGGGGGCCCTTGCGGCAATTTAATGTTTGAATGGACTCAATAAAGCAAGGTTTAATTTTCAATTTATGTTTCGCCGCAATCTGACGGATTGTTATCAAAGGCTTACCTTTGGATGTGCTCTTCTGGGAAAGGCCACTTTGGGGTCAATCTGGAAAACAAAATGTATAGTTAGAAAGTGTTATATTGAAAGCATAGTTGATATATTATATATAGTAAAATAAGGCATTACATATGTTTGTGTATGTTTATTTTTACATGCAGTTTTATTGTTGTATGTGCTTAAAAGAGATCTGTTCGATTTGTGTGCTTAATAAGTTTACAAATGCAAAACTAATGAAAATCTCGGCTACAAAAATTTATGTGATTTTTTTATGTGATACAGATACAGAATATTTTCATATTATAATCGTTTCAAACTGTGTTAAAGTTATATTACAAATTACTTTAATATTCATGCGGTATAGCTAATTATAGCAACGTTGTCTAGATCGTCGATGCCGGCAGTTCTCTGGCGAACGCTGTCAAAATGATAATATATAATTATATCATAACTTTGTAAGGGTTTTGCAGAACTTGTTACATTTCTTAATTTAAAAAAATGGTTGTCTGTAAAGTCGGTTTACGGACGATAGTTTAGCGTGACAACGTCATAACAAAACATTGATGAAATGACTGCAATAGAGTGAAAGAGAAAGCTTGAAAAGGAGATAGATACGGTGCAAGCGTATAATCAGCATAGCGGGACAATGAGTGTAACGGGACAATGAGCGTAACGGGACAATTTTTCGTGCAAGCAGCCAGCGTTCATCGATTTATTAGACGTTGTCACGTCAAAATTAATAAAAATATTTAGATTGTTTTATTTTTAACTTAATTCGCAAAGATTCTTGATTTTAATCATAACATATTTTCCACGTTATTACTGTGGCTAAGAAAGTTGAAATAAAAAACATTGAGCATAGTAAAATGTATTAGTAGTAATGTATATATGGGCTAACTTAGAATTAGTAAATATGTCTTTTCATGATATATTAATAATTTTAATAAATTTTTATTTTGCTTTATAGTTTTTAGATATTATTTTATGCACATCAGATCTCATAATCCAATGGGACGGAATCCGACACGACCGGAAAGAGTTCAGGCGCAGGACCAACGGCTTAACATGCTTTCCGAGGCAATGGAGTGTACACACTTCCATCTCCCAGACTCCGAGCTGCTAATGAGTATATTCTGACAGAAAACCCCAATAACAATTTATTGGCCCGGCCTGGGAATTGAACCCAGAACCACCGGGTCTGTGACCTTATATCTAGCCACTTGACCAACGAGGCAATCTTAGACTATGTAGATAAAAAAGATGTAGTATTAATTGGTTCTCAGTGCAATGTTAATAATTTAATTAATGTACCTTGTATTTAATTAACATAATATATATATATATATATAATATTGAATTAGTGGAAAAGATTAACTACTGAGTTTTTCACCGACTGCTTTCGGTAGAATCAATATAATCTGTACCTATATTAAATTTATTTACTTTTAATTTTACTGTAGCAAGAAAGCTCAAATGAATTTACTTTAAGAAAAAAAAAATTGAACTTAAAATTACATATGTATAATGTGACTAATTAAATAATTTGTCAAGTAGATATTAGTAATAATTAATGATAATTTAAAGATTATATTAATAAAAAATATGGCTGGAATTAATATTAAATTTTAAATTTCGATCTCCTTTGGGGCCATATGTTGCACTGTAACCATACCATATATATATTTAATATGAATTGTAAATCCAATAAGTAATTTTTGACGTAAAAGGTTTTTCTTTTATATAATTTATATTTTATCTTTTTAATAACAACTTCATTATATTTCAAGGCGTTTCAAATAAGAAATAAGCAATGAAAATAAACCAACCACGTCAACAGCACTAAGAAGCCGGCTAGTTAATTTTAACTTAATGACTCGAGCACGAAAAAAAATCACTCAGGCGTTTCCGCCCCCAACTAATCATGGCCGCACGTCCGGGCGGGAAGAGCGCGCGATAAATTCGCATCGCCTGTGCGGCTGCACTGTCCATTCCTAAAATCCCGCCAGCAAAAAAGCATCGGACTGAAAATCCTCCACCGTGGTCCTGTCACTCGATTTCTCCTTTCGTCTTTTTCATGTAACCGAGCGCCACTATTTCATACGTGGCACTGTTTAAGCCCTCAGATTTTCTCCGGCAACGAGCGGTCGCTTTGGTCTTTTTTCTGCGCCGCTGACCGTTATAAACGCAAAATATAAACCCAAAGAAGCTACCTTTGACATTTTTAGAGGTAAAACGTTTCATTTCCACTCGTACTAGCCGTTTTGTCGACCGGTTTCTAAGCTTTGTTTTTTTGGCAGCTTTAATATGCGGTTGTAATGTATTGTTTTTCACATAGAAAGCATTTTTTTTTTTTTGGTTTTTTAACAATCATACAAATTGATGCTATATTCATTATTATTTTCCTATTTTTCTAAATTCTTTGTTGTATTTTATTTATGGTGCATATTTTACTTTTAATTATAATTGAGTTATAAAAATAGCACAACAGGGAATCTTATTTTAAGATAAAATATTATCAAACTGTAAAAAAAAATTGGTAAAAAGGAAAAATTGAAATACGAAAACCGTAAAAAGGGTAACATATTCCAGATAGAAAGGAGATTCTGATAATACTGCTTCGAAATGAGTATAAGCTTTTGCCAAGCGCAGTAGAAAGACGTATGCTTAATGATCAGTTCGTTCAAATCCAACAAAGACCGTAGATAGAATAGTTGTACATACTCCAAGGATTTAAGCCTCGTACGAGTACATCTGTCATACATAGTTTTGGTCGACAAACGAGTGATAACGAGATTGTTGTCTAACAAGTTTTCCAAAACATTAAATCGTATCCAACAATGGATACACGAGCCTTAGGCATCCACATCTGCGTAATTACGATCCAAGCGTGAGAGAATAATTTAAAAGATTTTGCCCAAGAGGATTGCATTATTACAATATCAGAGAAACGGCTTTACAGCGTCATTCATACATTCTTAATTATTTAATTATCTTTTGAGTGCGCTACGGAATAACGCAGCTGCAGAAAATCCGGTATAATTTGATTAAATTGGATTTTCACCCAGGAGAATATTCATTTTTATAACGATATTGTAATTAGGCATGAAGGAAGATAACGAACGCTTCTGTACTCGGGTCCGGCGAAATAATTCTTTTATGCTCCTTTACAGTGGAGTAAAACCGTTGGTAACCTTTTAAGCGTCTCACGCAAGCAATTTTGTTAACGTTATAAAATGACCACGAAAGTATACAGAGCAAGCAGAAAAATCATAAAACCCCAGATGGTGGCGCTAAAGCGATTAAGCGGGTCGATGATAAATTTTAACGAGTTATTTTAATGGAAGCGATCGCAGTCAGTGGCTAGCCGGCAGCCTGTGTCGATAGAAAAATAAAACGAACCACCAAAAGACTGCTTCGTTCGTGATTTCAAGCATTTTTATTTTAAGATACTTTGAGAAGTTGATGATAACGACTTTTATATTAAACAGCTTAAATTGTTTGCTGAAAAAACGGTTTAATTTCTCTTCAAATTAAAATGTTTAATAAAAACATGAAATATTAATTTTAATAATTCAAATAAATTATCCTAAGTCATAACATAGCTCAAAATAATTTTATTTAATAAAATATACAACTTGTAAAACAGTATGAACGTGTAAAGCGTACAGCTTCGAGCAGTTCATTGACATTTAGTTTGTCGTAAAATATATCATATTTTCATTCAATGTAACATAAAAACCTGGTCAAAAACCACAGCCAGGCGAAATTGACAGCGAAACATCGATATCATACGAATGTGACATTTTGATATGGGACCATTTGCGTGATTACAATCGACGCAGTGGCGCACCCTTCTTAGTCGACCTCCCCCTTCCTACAACTTCCCTTGCGATAAAGATTGACATCGTCGCTTTTAAGTTTCAAATTATCCTAAGTCGAGTTTTGGACAGTAATGCAAAACGTACCTTAATTTCTACGCATTATAAACTAGATTCCCGAAAATGCCCATAAATTTTAGCGTGTCATCGCAAGAAAAGATTGCAGGAGAAAGCACATTAGTGGGATATCACTGTTGGTTGAAAAAGAGCATGTCGGTTTATGTACTCTTGCGATGGCTCCGACGTAAAGTCGATTACGTTAACTTTATATTGAGTAAACAGTCTAATACCATAGCTTCTATAGTTTCATGCATCGTTCAAGGTATTGTTAGGATAATAATGTTTGTTTCTTGAAGTAGCGTAAGGATATATGCATAAGATGGGAAGTATTTTTGCTAATCTTATATTTGTAAGTTACCCCACCTTAAAATCTGTTAACTGATTGATATCACATCAAAATGGCAAAATAATACTGTAAATATATTACCATAATCTGTGCATATAATATTGTATGCCAAAACTAAATTGCGTAAAGTTGAATAAAGCAAGTAAGTTTGTGTTAGTACAAAGCAGTAATAACGTCTCAATGTGCTATAAGCAATTGAAGTCAGATTTTATTTAATTCTTCAAAATCGTGTATATATTCATCAGCTGTATATTAACTATAAATCTATATAGCTCGTTCGCATAAATTTTCGCTTAAATACTTCTTAAATACGTAATTTAAACATCAATGTCCTTATCGAGGTGTTAGACTCAATGTCAAACATTAGGATCACTTCAGTGGCATAGCCGTTATGGGGTAAGAGACATACAGTTACTCTCATTTATAATATTAATTTATATTTCAGCCCTGATCACCTTTACAACTTCAAATATTCATCATCTTTTACTATAAATAAAATGGATATTGTATTAAATTAGTAGAGAGAGAAGAGTTAACTAATGTGAAGTCGGTATTAATAAAAAGATAAATTCAATATTATTTCGTCATAATACGAGAAGACAGTAGCGGTCACTAGTTCGATATATATGCGATAATGCCCATTGTAACAGCGAGTAGGATTACTATCTGAGCCCCGGTGTCGATTCAGTTGCACCTAAGCATTTGAACACGGCACAAATGGATTCAATGATCTTGTAGATACCGTGTATGGACGCCACTTGATCCCAGTATGCTCTATATAGCTTGGATTCTCAATGGAGTAACCGATAACACCGTCTAAGTATCCAATTGAATAAATTCTTATTTCAAACATACAATATCGTAACGTGATTAGATATTAAAACACAACTACTATAATAATTATACACAATTGATTTATATATACATCCGATTAAAGGGCGAATCGCATTTGTTGGTAAATGTTTTAATATAGCAACGGTTGTCGTTGCGTTCATGCAGGTTCAATTAAAAGCTGTATTGTTGAAATCCCGATAATTAATTAACAAATGCCAGTGCGCGGCGCTCAGACAAGGACAAGAAAGTTTAATGACATGCTCTTACTACTGTAACTGAATTTATTTACGTGCAGACGACACCTAAGTGTCGGGCCGCGTTAAGTGGGTACCGCATCATTTGCTGTTCAGTCAGCGACGCGGTCTCTAACTCTCCTAATTGGAACGAATTTGGCTGCAGGTGCACGGTGCAATACTTGAGTTGGCTCAAGATTAGGGGCGAGCTATTGCGAGTATATTTGGACCGTTACGTCTGAAATATTTGATGTGCAACGTGCGACTTGCGGCTCCGCTCCACTCGGCTTCGCTCCCGCCATCACCCACGTGTGCGCTCACACTAACTAGAATTAAATTAAGAACAATATTTACCCTCCGCGGCTGAGATATATGATATTGCACAGTTAAGCCAGAGTTAATGTTTAGTGACGACTTATGTTTCCACATTCTTAGAATAATTTGGTATATTCTTAACGTTAGAAACAACGAAACCTTAATTTAAACGCTCCTTAAAAAGCAATTATGCTTCAAGTGCTTTGCTCGAGAGATAACTGTCAAACGGAGACAAAAAATAATAATGTACGCGAGAATACTCTTATTTTAATTGCTACAGCTTTTTGACATTCAATAAAGAAATATGCAAACAAACTGCGACACGATCGGAAAACACTTGACATAGATTGTTTATAAAGTAGGGTTTGCTTTTACGCCCGCGGAGACATGCCATAATGAAACCTCGCTAGGGAGGCTCGACAAACGTCATTACTGGGGCACGCATAAATATGCAAGGCAGGTAACGCACATTTTCATGCGACGTCGCAAGAATTTTATCGTTCGTTTAATTCTGTGTGAAAAAATGAGATTCTTGTTGATGTAATGCGGGACAAAAGACCGCGTGGGAACCGACATACTGGCCCTGCTCAGGCCTACAGCTCTCTACTAAGTGCAGTCAGAAGATGTTTCCTTCACTTTGTAAGGTATTACTTTCCCCTTAATTGTATTACCGAAATTCCTTCCGAATTGTGGAGAAAGAAAACCGTCCTAACATATGTTATAATGACAATCGTAATTATTTATAAATATTAGATAAATCAACCCATCTATCTCCCAGAGCTAAGAAGGTATTGAGATTATTACAACATGCTGCGTCAGTGCAGGTTGGTTGGTTGGTTTATATATAAAATCAATAAATCAAAATATATCATTCATGGTTCTTGCTTATTGATATAGAATATGCTTCAAGACTTTTTCTATACTAATAGTATACGAAAATAGCAGAGATAAATTATAAAGACATATTACATGATCAATTGTAACCCACAATCGGAAAAAAATGATGCCGTTTTGTATCTACTTAATTTTATTTATAAATGTGAATATAATTTAATTGATGTTTCTTCTTATTCATAATTAATATTTAGAGCTTAATATCGTCCATAAAAGCACTAAACTCACCGGATAAATCAAGTTTCAAAGTTAACTATAGTGATTCTGATTGCACAAACGCTGTTGGTACATTGTGGTTAGCAGTCTCATGAGGCGATGGTTACGTGCTATTTGTTTTCTATCGTCCGAGTATTAACATGTTATTAAAGTTGCAATTTTTTTTTTCATTTAGTAATAAAAATCAACGAGAAGCCATGTCGACGATGACAAGATGTATTATGTGGGTATAATGTAAAACGAACAGATTATAAACAATTAACATTACATTTATTATTTATTTATTAAGATTATATATAGTAATAATAATACTCACTACATTAAAAAAAGGTATATAGAATAGTGTTACAGCTAATTATAGGTAAACACCGCTTTTAATTAAACATCAAAAGAAAAAGTACCGACGGCAAATTCATGTACCACTAATAATATAGATGAACTTAAACTTAATTACAACAATTGAAAAATATGCGACAAGAAGAAAATGTAGAACAAAATTAAATTTAGTATATTTTTTTAAATTGGTTTCAATTCCGTAAGTTTCGATTGTGTGAGAAAAACTATAGTCAGGATAAATCTCGTTGCAAGTTGAGGCTTATCTGATAATAGTGACGGCGCAAAATCTAAAAGCGGGTTAGGCACGTTATGGCCAGCGGTCTCATGAGACGAAGATTATGCACTGTTCGCCCTCCGTCGTCCGAGCGTTTGGCTAAAACATTCGTAATACGAAATCACTTAAACTCTAGATGAGGCTCTTATGTGTTACAAGATAAAAGAAACAATCATTTGCCAATTATTTACAAGTAAAGACTCGTTTCATGTATATTATATATGTCACATTTTAAAATGTTTTATTTTTATTAAATGGAATGCGTTTTTTTTACTAGTGAAATGTTGACACGCAAAGAATTAAACAGTTGTTTATATAGTTTTAAATTCTATCAATCATTGTATACGCCTACCACATCTTGATCACTTTAAGAAACTCACTCGCAGTTTCTCGTTTGTTTTTTTTTCAATCAAAAGGATACTTTTTTAAATCAGCGATAATTTTGATAATTAATTGATCCCTTCGAAATCCTATAGGAGAGGATAAGATCATGCGCGGAACTCGTCGTAAAGCTTGTTGCTTTACGAGGCCGATGTAGTAGGGGATGGGAGTACTCATAGTAGCTACTATTAAACATTACTTGACTAAGTATCAGTTATAGGTAGGATCCCGAATTCGAGCCAAAAATTTTGAATTTTGAGTCCGTATAAAATAAGCACTAGACCTAAGCATTTTGTAATCAATTAAAATCTATTGCAATAATATGTTATTTTATGGTATGCAATGGAACCTTAGAGCAAACCTTATTATTGTGGTATTGTCGTAGTGTTATCGTATTGATAAGCATTGTAATACTGAAATGTAAGCCAAGATAAAAAAAATCAGCGTTAGGTTATGTTTTAATTTATTTAAGTACAATTTTATATTATATATAATGCCCATAAATGTTGAAGTTTTTAACTTTATGTATTGCACCTAGTAAATTATATCTAAATTTAGATCAACTTCATACATAAATTCATACATTTAAAATGTTGTGAATACCGTAATTTGAACAGCGGTATGTCATGCTAAACTTCCGCCATTTGTTCTTTATACGAAATATTTAGTACCGTCAATTTGCATATGCAGCGAATCGATGTATTCTAACCACGCATTATGATTTTAGTGTTTTATTTTTCGATATCTAATACACAAAATAAAGAACCGAAATTTATTTAGTAGTGACGGCAAATGGAAAGATGCTTTCTTATGCCGCCAACACTATCCACCGCCGCTCTATGCTTCCTTTTGTGTATTTGCCTGTATTATATACTAAAATATAATAATAAGTAAAATATTTATTTACTTTACTATATTTGATTAATTAATAGTTTTATTTAATTGTAAATTATTTTAAGAATCATCGATGTTTCCCATCCGTCGGCGTCCCGTGACGGACCCTTTTTTTATAAATAACACAATATAATCTTTTATAATCAACTCAATGAAATATAGTTTGAAAATAGCTGCACGCGTATCTCATCCAGCAAATATTCGTGATCTATGCCTAGGAGTACGGTCAGACATCCGGCGCAGATATTTGCAGTCAAAACAGACTTAGGGCGCTTCGTGCACTCTGCGCATGTCACTCCGTTTCTGTATTATTTATTAACTCCAACGAGCTTCCGATGCTACTTTATTCCATTGTGCAACTGTATCCACGCCGGTTTCTGATGTCCAAGCTCGGGAACTTCGCTCCGAACTGACACGACTGCGGGAAACTTTTCGTGCATAGAATGAATACGCCTGTCAACCAAACGCAAACATTGAAGGAAAATACTTGACGCTTTGAAAGCAAAAAATCGCATTACTATACGTTATACGATGAACCATGTGTGAAAATGAATTCTTAAGATCGTCAGATTTAAAATTCTCTTCAATATTTTGAGACGATATTTTTAAATAAATGCACTTCATATTAGATGTAAAAGCAGCCACAAACGAAATTTGTCTACGTTTGCGAACTCGGCGATGTTATTGGGAGACTCCTTGGTAGTAAAGGACTCTATATTAAGCATTCCTGTCCCCAATCTCTTCAGGTGGGCGCGGGACATACGCTCAACTTCAACTTATTATTTTGGGGCCGTATGCAAAGCGTTTGTTTTTCTTCTACGCCTTCTAATATACATATATTTCATTCTTTTATTAAATTTCTTACAAGCTTTTGTAACTTTTGTTCGTTTAATATTTTTGAAATACGAGTATATTACATTTTTCAAATTTTGAATTATTATTCAAATTTATACTTTTCGCTAAATATAACTTAA